>CP032245.1:7111507-9863174 GCA_005610355.1 Gossypioides kirkii | reverse complement strand
GTTATCATAATTTGTTATTTTTATAATATTCAATTTATAATTTATATTAATAAATAAAAGAATAATAATTTTTTTATATGTATACTATAGCGGATCGCGGAGCACATATATATAAAATAAAAGCTTTAACTAGGTTGTCGAAACTAATCCATTAAGTTTCAATTTTATAACTTTATGAATCATTATTTCTCTGAATTACTATATCTCCTTCCCTTGTTTTCAACCCAATGGAGAAACTCCCTTTTCTAAATTAGTGGATATACAAATAATGTATCAATTTGAAGTGATCTAAAGAAATCCTATGTTTGTATAAGAAAATATAAGAAAATAAATCAAGACATATTTTTAGAATTCGAAATACTTTTTTGAAGTATGGTACAATTATGACAAAAATCGAAATGCTTTTTATATAACGTAACGTGTACAACCCAATATCTAGTTGGTTTGATAAACCCTTAAAACAAACGCAAAATGCTAACGATTAATACAAAGCTATACAAATTACATAAATCTTTTGAAATCGTTGGGTGTGGTGCTGAAATTGTGATATCTAAAAATCATATTTTTTCATTCATTTATACTGTAGCTGATACGAGTCTTGGTTATTTCTATCCTTGAACTCCTCTAGACCCGACTTTTTGTTGGGCCTTTCAACCAACTATTTTAATCTTTTAATTAAATATGTATGAAGTATTAACATTCTTTTTGAATGTGAGAAGCCGCAGTGTGAACAAATGAAAAAGAAGAGGAAAGATAAGCAAATTTTGTCTTTTACTACATTATAATAGACACATTAGAATAGACTCTTTGCTCATTTTAAAAAGAGAAAAAAATACAAAATAAAATAAATAAAGAGAGGGTTTACTCTCAGATACCTAGCTAGATAAGTATGTATTATGTCGATCCATATCAATTAATTTGTAGAGTAGATACTCATACAAATTAATCATATGCCAGGAACAAGATTTGAACTGGTGACACGAGGATTTTCAATCCTCTGCTCTACCAACTGAGCTATCCCGACCATTACCAACACATTATCCTCATAATACTAGATGACTTGGGTCTATGTCAATTAAAAATGAAAACAAAAAAAAACGAAAAAGTATTAAATTAAAAGTCTCGAACAGGAATTTCTTGGATCTTCAAAAGGAAGACATTGTAAATTTCCATATGAGTAATCATATATATATTATGAATCATTCAAATAGGTATTCCTTGCTCAAGAGATTTCTACATATATCATATATATATCAATATATCACAATATATCACAATACTTGTGATAAGAGAATGAAATTCTGCTATGCTAGGATACGCTTGTAAAAGGGCAAAGAATAGGATGAATGAGAAACATAAGAAACTTTGAACCACTAACAAAAAGGGTAGGATAAAATAAATAGACAGTAAACGGGCTTTTTGGGATTGGGGATAGAGGGACTTGAACCCTCACGATTTTAAAAGTCGACTAATTTTCCTCTTACTATAAATTTCATTGTTGTCGATATTGGACATGTAGAACGGGACTCTATCTTTATTCTCGTCCGATTAATCAGTTTTTCAAAAGATTTATCAGACTATGGAGTGAATGATTTGATTAATGACTATTCTATTCGATTCTTTCTTCCACTTGGAATCGATTCACAACAATTCTTTTATTTTTCATATTTTCATATAAATATAAATTGATTTTTCATATAATAAAAAAAATACGGGTTCGGTTTGTCTTTTTTGAGATAGTTTTTCATTAGTATACCTATAAAAAAAATAGGTATATCTTGCATCCTTTCTAGAGTTTCGATATAAGGATTCCTTTACCAATAGTCAACCCCATTTGTTAGAATAGCTTCCATTGAGTCTCTGCACCTATCCTTTCCTTTTTTATTATTCTCGCTTGCTGAACTTTTGTTCATGTTTATTTTCGTAAAATAATAATAAAATAGGATTTGGCTCAGGATTGCCCATTTTTCATTCCAGGGTTTCTCTGAATTTGAAAGTTATCACTTAGTAGGTTTCCATACCAAGGCTCAATCCAATTAACTCTGTAACGTCTACCAATTTCGCCATATCCCCTTTTGTGTCTTGAGATTAGGATCTCATTAGGATGCCCCTCCTTCCCCCTTTTTTCCCCCTCTTTCCCCCTTCTTTCATTTGTTTATTTTCTTTCGTTTATTTATTTGCTTTTTTTATGCGAAGCCGTTGAATTTAGTAGATATAGATACAGATTCTTATATCGAAGGGTCTTTACCAATTTTCTTGTTTGTTTATCATCTTTCGTCTCTATCGGAGACCCATATTTATTTTTATTTAGTCCAATTAGAAAATATTTTATCATTTCTGTAGTCGCAATTCAATATAGATGGGTATTCCATAACATATATATGTCCCTCTTGCTCCTAGTTTTCTCAGACAATTTGGTGGAATACTCGAACGGTCGATTCTTTTTTTTCGTCTTAGCTTTTGTCTTTATGAATGAAAACAAAAGAAAGGAGTCTCTCATTATGATCTGAATTTCATTTCTATGGGTTGCATCTTTTTTATTTAATTTCATTTTTATTCTTATCCTTTTATTAGACTATCCTATATAACCATTATAAGAATAAGATAACTAAAAAAATAAAAATGAAAATTGAATTTATTCATTATAAAAATGAAATTAATTATTTTTTATAGTATAATAGCTAGAACTAATTATTCCATTCATTTCTATTTCGAATTCGAAGATAATTCAAATTTTTGAGTCTGAAAAGAGTTTCATTATAATTATCTAGACTTATAACGTATCATTTCATTTATATAATAATAAAATATATAAATGCATAAAAAGATTTTGACTCTAATTATCTTTATTTAGAATTGTAAACTAAATAGAAATAAATTGAATCTATATTAAATCTATTAAATCGATCGATTAAATGAAATCTATGTCTATATAAAAAAATTCTATATAATTTAGATGTAAAATGTACTAAAATATAAAATAAACTAGAAAATAAAAATGGATTCAGTAATATTTGTAATATTATATTACTATATTAATATAGAATATACTAATAAAATCAATATAACATATAATGTAAAAGAAATATAATTAAGATATAAAAAAAGATATTTAATATATAGATAAATAATATATATATATAATATTATAAAAATTATCATTATATTATTATAATATAATGATAATGAATTTTTATATTTATAATTAAAAAATTATAATATTATATAATATTAATAATATATTATGTTATTATTAAATTAAAATCTAATTTTTAATATGATTAAAATATAATCAAATAGAATTAAATAAAAAAATAAAATAGAATTATTCTATTTAATAATTCATATTAATTATGAATAACTAATAGATAATTAATAGATAAGATCCTAATAGTTTGTTGAATTCCTATGGATACAAAATTTCTATTATTTGAGCTCGCTTAGCTCAGAGGTTAGAGCATCGCATTTGTAATGCGATGGTCATCGGTTCGATTCCGATAGCCGACTTTTCCTATTTGTTTGCTTTTTGACTTTTTTACATAATTTAGAATGTTTTTTTTGAAATCAAAGAACAAACTGTGAAAAAGTTTTTCCCCTTTTCTTTCCAATTCTTTCCAAAGGTCAACAATCCGTTTATTATCTCGTTGAAACTTCCAATTAGGGATCAATTTGAGGAGTTAGATCTTTGCAGAATAAATCAAGAAAAAAAAAAGGAAACTATTTTGGTTTAATTTATTTATATGTATAATATTATATTCAATTTTTTTATATATTATATTATTTATATATTATATCTATTTTATTTTATATATATTCTAAATATTTGATATATTTTATATTTATATATTATTTTTATATATTATTATTATATATATATATATATATTTCTATTTTTTATATACATTATATACAATACAAAAAAGTAAAGTATGGATATTGATCCAATTCATCTCATTAATATTTATAGTACAATCCTTCAGTCGATTTCGCTTCATTTAGTTCAGTTTTAATTTCGGTTTATGAAATTTCAATAAAATTCAAATTAACAAATTAATAAGGAGTCCTTATGTCACGTTACCGAGGGCCTCGTTTCAAAAAAATACGCCATCTGGGGGCTTTACCGGGACTAACTAGTAAAAGGCCTAGAGCCGGAAGCGATCTTAGAAACCAATCGCACCCCGGTAAAAAATCTCAATACCATATTCTTTTAGAAGAAAAACAAAAATTGCGTTTTCATTATGGCCTTACAGAACGACAATTACTTAAATACGTTTGTATTGCCAAAAAAGCCAAAGGGTCAACAGGTCAGGTTTTACTACAATTACTTGAAATGCGGTTGGATAACATCCTTTTTCGATAGAGTATGGGTTCGACTATTCCTCAAGCTCGTCAATTAGTTAACCATAGACATATTTTAGTTAATGGGCGTACAGTAGATATACCAAGTTATCACTGCAAACGTCGAGATATTATTTTAGCGAGGGATGAACAAAAATCTAGAACGCTGATTCAAAATTATCTTGATTCATCCACCAATGAGGAATTACCAAAACATTTGACCCTTCACACATTACAATATAAAGGATTAGTCAATCAAATAATAGATAGGAAATCGGTTGGTTTGAAAATAAATGAATTGCTTGTCGTAGAATATTATTCTCATCAGACTTAAACCTAATTAAAATAACAAAACAAGGGTTTTGCCCCCTTTTCACCTAAGTTAAGGTTAAGTAAAAGAAGACAAGGGAATGGGTTTGATTCGGAAATTTTTCTCCTATTCATGTATGATAGATACGTAAGGAGATTTTCATCCCCTGTATGCTATTTTACGTATTCCATATTAAAAAGGAATTGGGAATGGAGAATCTATACTAAAGAAGGGTCTAATTCTTTAGTATATGTTCTTATTTGATTTGATACATTGTAGTCAGTTACATCGGCGAATTAGGTGAAGGTGCGGAAAGAGAGGGATTCGAACCCTCGATAAACAAAAGTCTACATAACAGTTCCAATGCTACGCCTTGAACCACTCGGCCATCTCTCCTACATAATTATTATGGCCGATACCCCGAGCGAATAGCGAATTATTCATATTAGATTGTTCGATAGGTACGAACAATATCAATTCTAATTAGAAAACTAGCTATAAAAATAGAAAACTTTTCATCACTTTTTTTATCACTTTTTCTTTAGTCTCCGGGCTCGAAGAATTTTAAAAAATGGAATGGGTCTACTTTTATGTTATTTCATACTGTACACTTCCTTTGTTTGTGAGATCATTTTATTTTCTCACGAGGGTAATGAAAAGAGTTATAGAATGGATTGTTACCTACGCCTAGATCGCAGATAAATGGAAATTTTATTGATAAGACCTTTTCAATTGTAGCCAATATCTTATTACGAATAATTCTGACAACTTCAGGAGAAAAAGAGGTATTTACGTATTACAGAGATGGTGCGATTTGATTACTATTATATATATATTTGATTTTATTTAATTTTTTATTTACTTTACCACTCTCAGTCTTAGGAAAAGACACATTATTCAGAATAGAAAAAGGCTATTGAAAACAAAAAAGAAATCTACGCTTGTTGAAGGTGAAGTTTATAAATAAAGTAATTCCTTCTGTCGTGTATCCTCGATTAATGCAACCTCAAATGCTTTAATTGTTGATTCGAGTATTGAGCGAAAGGTTACACCTGTGGGTCTGTATTGTGGGTCAACCCTACTACACTAGTACCAATAGGCGACATAGAGGAAGAAGCACTACGCCTAGGAATCAACAACACGAAAACTTTGTTATTAATGATTCCCTTTCTTTACGGGATCGGAACTAAGAGAAATGGTTGGGACAACAAACATCCATCTTGTTCGTGCTTTGGATGCCCATATAACCATCGAAGATTGTTGAAGTGACTAATTCCTGGAAATTAAGGAGCGTTGAGAACAAAGAAATTGTTGGAGTTTACTTTTTTTATCTAGTACGAACACGCTTGATGGTAAGAAAAGATCTTTTGCAAGAGGGTTTGGCTAGAGATTTCTTGTAAAAACATTAGCCCCGCTCAGTTCATAATGACAATATTTCGACCTTTTTTTTAATTCCATGGATTATTCTCATTATGCACATAAAGGAGGAGTCGTATGAGGTGAAAATCTCATGTACGGTTTGGAACGGAAAATTCTTTGAATCGAATGACGACCGTAACGGATGTCGGCTCAAACCGAAGGAAATTATGCGGAGGCTTTACAGAATTATTATGAAGCTATGCGACTAGAAATTGATCCCTATGATCGAAGTTATATACTATATAACATAGGCCTTATCCACACAAGTAATGGAGCGCATACAAAAGCTTTAGAATATTATTTTCGAGCACTAGAACGAAACCCGTTCTTACCACAAGCTTTTAATAATATGGCTATGATCTGTCATTACGTGCGACTATCTCCACTATAGAAATAAAAAAAAAGGAAAGAAAGAGCAAATACGCTAGTAAATAAAATACTAGAAAAAATAGGCTTTCTACATATTGCATCGTCCAAAAAACGATTTTTATCAACTGTAACAAAAAAAGAAACTTCATAGAAGTCGAAATATGAAGAAATATATATGCCTAGATACTTTATTCTATGGATAAAGATCTAATTGATAGAGGAAGTGTCGTAAAGATCAATTAGCGAGGTTTTGAGCCGATACAAAAAATAAAAACTGCTTATTTATGTCATGATATGAGATAAAAATTAGGAATCGACTTATGCAATAGAGCCGATCCCCTAAGTTATTGAGCAGCGATATAGCATCAGATCCCAAAGACAGTAAGTCTTTTTTATGAGGAAGAAGTCTTTTTCAAGGATTCTATATAAATTTCTATATGATATGAAATCGAGATAGTTACCTTTCAGAAAAATCTAACGGATGACAGCCTCGAAATGCCTATGCTTTATTTTTCTGAAGGTGGGAGAAAAGATAAAACTTATTATTAATTTAATCCAAATTAGAGTTTGAAACTCATGTAATTAACCCATTTTGGTAACCCAAGCCAAATCAATAGATCTATGAGAAATCTCATTCAATTGGATATATGGTAGGGTAAAAAAATGGGACACCAAAAGAATTGACTGCCGAGCCGTATGAGGTAGGAAACTCTCAAGTACGATTCTAAGGGAAGGAATTGAACCGCCTATTTCGATCGGGGAGAACAGGCCATTCGACAGGGGGATTCTGAAATAGCGGAGGCTTGGTTCGATCAAGCCGCTGAGTATTGGAAATAGGCTATAGCGCTTACTCCTGGTAATTATATTGAAGCGCAGAATTGGTTAAAGATCACGCGGCGTTTCGAATAAGAACAAGAGCTCTCTGTTTATTTATTATTATTGTTTTAGTTTTAGGATTCGAAATTCGAATTAGAAATTAGAAAATTCTATTACTATTAAATTTTATTCTTATTCTATTTAATTTCTATTAAATCCATTTATTTAATTAAATAAATTACGGTACCATTTAAGTTATTACATTCGATTTTCTAGTCAATTTGAATATTTAAATAGTAAAAAATATTAATTTAATTGGAATTGTTAATTGTGTAATGGTTTGGTTTTGTTGAACCCATGAGTCAAATAAAACGAAGCATTTCTCTCTCTGGGAAAAATCAATCAAAGAATTTCATTATATCCTTTCTCAAATCATTCTATTTCGTTTGATATTTCTTAAGGATAAGTAATACATGGATATAGCAAAATAAAATATATTATATATATATATTATTTTCTGCTTCTATTTCTATTAAAACTAAAACTAATAAAAGCCCTCAAATGACTAAATCTCGATACTGGAGCATCCCGTAGTAATGAATGCGCACGTGATTTGGGATAGAGTAATATTGTTTGTTCTATCTATGTAAGACAAAAAAAAACTCCACCTTGGAACTTCTAATTGAGATATGAATACACTACACTGGTTGCACAAAAAATGGGTTTTACACCAATGTAAGTAAAGTCCGAAAAAGGTTTTATAAGATTAAAAAGGTCCGTTGAGCGCCTCATGGATATGTCATAATAGATCCGAACACTTGCCACGGATCGACTTCCAAATCATAATTGCTCTAGTGAATAACCAAAGAAAAAATAGATAGATAAAAAATAGATAAATGAGAAAGAAACTAATTAGAAGCGTCTCTCATAGGTTCACTAATTACTGATTGTTGGCGGGTCTCTTTGTATGTGTTATCCGGAAAGAGGACTCAATGATTATTCGTTCGCCGAAACCAGAAGTAAAAATTTTGGTAGATAGGGATCTCGTAAAAACTTCTTTCGAGGAATGGGCTAGGCCGGGCCATTTCTCAATAACAATAGCTAAGGGACCCGATACTACACTTGGATCTGGAACCTACATGCCGATGCTCACGATTTCGATAGCCATGCCAGTGATTTGGAGGAGATCTCTTGCAAAATATTTAGTGCCCATTTCGGCCAACTCTCCATCATCTTTCTTTGGCTGAGCGGCATGTATTTCCACGATGCTCATTTTTCCAATTATGAAGCATGGCTCAGCGATCCTACTCACATTGGACCTAGCGCCCAGGTGGTTTGGCCAATAGTGGGCCAAGAAATCTTGAATGGCGATGTGGGTGGGGGTTTTCGAGGAATACAAATAACCTCTGGTTTTTTTCAGATTTGGCGAGCATCTGGAATAACTAGTGAATTACAACTCTATTGTACCACAATCAGTGCATTGGTCTTTGCGGCCTTAATGCTTTTTGCCGGTTGGTTCCATTATCACAAAGCGGCCCCAAAATTGGCTTGGTTCCAAGATGTAGAATCTATGTTGAATCACCATTTAGTAGGGCTATTAGGGCTTGAGTCCCTTTCTTGGGTGGGGCATCAAGTACATGTATCTTTACCGATAAACCAATTTTTAAATGCTGGAGTAAACCCTAAAAAGATCCCACTTCCCAATGAATTTACCTTAAATCGTAATCTTTTGGCTCAACTTTATCCCAGTTTTCCCCTATGAGCAGGTGATTTCGTGACATTTCTAATTGGCTGTCTTGCATTTCTAATAAGTTGTTTAATAGTTGGCATACTGAATCATATACATAATAGACTGGTTTAGATCGATCCTAACCAGATGATTCTGAATTACTTCTTTTTCTATTTAATAGATTAATAAAATAATAACCCCTTAGGCTTAAGTTAAGAAGGAAAGTAAGAAGAGGGATTAAATCAATCTTAATAAAATTGTGGATTAGTGTTAAATCGTTGCTATTACTATTTGTTATTTAACTTAATTAACCGCTACAAGATCCACAATTCCATGAGCTTGAGCTTCTGTTGCTGACATAAAAACATCTCTTTCCATGTCTTTGGATACAACCCTTAGGGGCTTGCCCGTTCTTTGTACATAAACCCTTGTGAGGCTTTCGCGAAGTTTTAGTATTTCTTCCGCTTCCAAGATAAATTCTCCTATTTGTGCCTCATAAAAAGAACTAGCAGGTTGATGGATCATTACCCTGATGATATAACATAATAAAAGGTTCTTCTAACTCACATAATGAGGCAAGAAGAATAGCTAAAGAATAATAAGAAAAAAAAGATAGAATTGAACAACCGTACAGGCATTTTTTGTGCATTGCATACGGCTTTCCAATGGAATTCTCTTTTTTCTTTCATCGAAAAAAGAAAAAGAGAAAATATAGAGAGCGTCTATTAGACCCAGATCACTAAATAATCCAATTACCACCCTTCTTCTTTTTTCGAAAAAGTTCAAAAATACTATGATGGCTCCGTTGCTTTATATATTTATTTCGTCTGTAATTCAGCAATCCCAAAGTTTCTTTTTTTTTCAAAAAAAAAGAAAAATATAGTCTTTTTTTCTTACTCTTTTATTTTATAACATAAATATTGTTATAAATATTGTTAATAGCGTCTAGTGTGAAAAGAAAAAAAGTTTGTGACGCTGAGATGGGCCCACGACAGCTAAGCTAAAATTGGAAATGCCCTTTCTCTCATACTACTCTTTCGATACATAATCTAATATTTTAAAAAAAAAGAAATAAAAAAAATTTCATATCGAATTCGAAATGCCATGCTATTATTACTTACTAATTCATATTTCATATGGTGAAGGCATAGTCTTCTTTTTTCTTTCCATCAAATAAAAAAAACTCATTGGCGCCGAGCGTGAGGGAATGCTAGACGTTTGGTAATTTCTCCTCTAGCCAGGAGAAAAGATCCCATTGAAGCGGCCAATCCCATGCATATTGTATGCACATCTGGTTGCACAAATTGCATAGTATCATAAATAGCTACTCTGGGTATTACCCATCCGCCAGGAGAGTTTATAAATAAATACAGATCTTTGGTATCATTCTCTATACTGAGATATACCATAAGACCAATAAGTTCATTCGAGATCTCGCTATCAACCTCTTGGCCTAAAAAAAGTAATCTTTCTCGATAAAGTCGGTTGATTAGGATAAAATTGTATCCCTTAGTAGTGGTACAGGCACCTTTTGATGCATACGGTTCAAAAAAATTACGAAAAAAAAATCAATGTGTAGCTTCCAGCCAACCTTCGTTTTTTCTAGTGTGCCCTTTCTAACTTCTAATTTCTAACGAATGGGCTTTTTCTTACATTTTTTAAATAAAATGAAATTCAAAATGAAATTAAAGAAAGATAAGCTTTGACCCGTTTTCCTATAATTTATCCTATAATCTATAATATAGAAAAAATTAGCTAAACTTATCGTACAAACTTTTCATTGATCTATATTTTTTTCATTGGGATTCAATCCAAATCACGATGTCATTTTCTTGTTCTTGAATGGGTTTCATCAATTTTTTATTCAATTTTTTAGGTTTATGCTCTACTCCGAGTAAAGATCGCCCGATTTTGATTTGCGCATATAGGACAAATGACCCAATACCATATCTTTTTGCTATGATTTCATTTCCCTTTTTTTTTATTTTATTCCTTTTTCTTTCATGTTTTCCGCCAAATATTCAATGTATTTCTCATATTATTCGATTGATTAATAGTTTGAAATCGTTCTTATTTCTATTTAGAATTTGTAAATAAAAAAGATTTATGATTATGATATAGGCGGTAATCATAAATGTATTATCAATTGGGTTTTTTTCTAAATAGAGCCTAGATGCTTCATTTTATCGATCCAACCAAGCCAACCATAAATCATTTTAATTGAAAATATTAATCTGGATACCCCCCCAAAAAATGAAATGGATCTCTAATTGCAGTTCATTACACTTCACGCTACAAATTTTTGATAATTCAATCAATCTTTTTTGGGCGAAACAGAGGATATATCGATCGGGCGAGAGAACGGGGGAATCCCATACGACCCAATATACTTGACAAGTCGCACTATATGTTAACCCAAACTGCATCTTCCTCTCCCGGATTTCGAAAAGGAACTTTTGGAACACCAATAGGCATTAAAGGAAAGAAAAAGAATTAAATACTATATTTCACTTTGATCTGGAAGCGTAATAATGGTCTTAATAATATTGGCCTCATATTTTATACATAGATAGAATAAGGCCATAAAATAAAGAAAGACAGAATGAATGAAAGAGAATTCTTACCAATAAGTCCTTTGAATGATGAACAAATAGGGATGCGTTCATTCATTACCAATAGATTTGCTTCTCTTTTTTCTTCTGAGCCGAATTCTTCCCTTAATTACTAATGGAATAGAACAAATATTAATCCTTTCTTCGAAAGAATCCATCGAAAAAGGGAGGTATTCCAATGCAATAAAGTTACATAGTGTCTATTTTTCGTTGATAAAGGGGTATTTCCATGGGTTTGCCTTGGTATCGTGTTCATACTGTCGTATTGAATGATCCTGATCGCTTGCTTTCTGTTCATATAATGCATACGGCTCTGGTTACTGGTTGGGCCGGTTCAATGGCTCTATATGAATTAGCCGTTTTTGATCCCTCCGATCCCATTCTTGATTCAATGTGGAGACAAGGTATGTTCGTTATACCCTTCATGACTCGTTTAGGAATAACCAATTCATGGGGCAGTTGGAGTATTATAGGGGGACTATAACAAATCAGGGTATTTGGAGTTACGAAGGCGTGGCCGGAGCACATATTGTGTTTTTTGGCTTGTGCTTCTTGGCAGCTATCTGGCATTGGGTATATTGGGATCTAGAAATTTTTTGTGATGAGCGCATAGGAAAACCTTCTTTGGATTTGCCCAAGATTTTTAGAATTCATTTATTTCTCTCAAGAGTGGCTTGCTTTGGCTTTGGCGCATTTCATGTAACAGGATTGTATGGTCCTAGAATATGGGTATCGGACCCTTATGGACTAACTGGCAAGGTCCAACTTGTAAATCCGACATGGGGCGTGGAAGGTTTTGATCCTTTTGTTTCGGGAGGAATAGCCTCTCATCATATTGCAGTAGGGACATTGGGCATATTAGCGGGCTTATTCCATCTTAGTGTCCACTCGCCCCAACATTTATACAAAGGATTAAGTATGGGAAATATTGAAACCGTCCTTTCAAGTAGTATAGCTACTGTCTTTTTTGTAGCTTTTGTTGTTGCCGAAATTATGTGGTATGGTTCAGCAATTACCCCCATCGAATTATTTGGTCCTACTCGTTATCAATGGGATCAAGGATACTTCCAGCAAGAAATATATCGAAGGGTTAGTGCTGGGTTAGCCGAAAATCAAAGTTTATCAGAAGCTTGGTCTAAAATTCTTGAAAAATTAGCTTTTTATGATTACATTGGCAATAATCCGACAAAAGGAGGATTATTCAGAGCGGGTTCAATGGACAACGGGGATGGAATAGCTGTTGGGTGGTTAGGGCACCCTATCTTTAGAGATAAAGACGGGCGTGAACTTTTTGTACGTCGTATGCCTGCTTTTTTTGAAACATTTCCTGTTGTTTTGGTAGACGGAGACGGAATTGTTAGAGCAGATGTCCCTTTTAGAGGGGCGGAATCAAAGTATAGTGTCGAACAAGTAGGTGTAACTGTTGAGTTCTATGGCGGCAAACTCAATGGAGTGAGTTATAGTGATCCTGCTATTGTGAAAAAATATGATAGACGTGCTCAATTGGGTGAGATTTTTGAATTAGATCGTGCTACTTTGAAATTCGATGGTGTTTTTCGTAGCAGTCCGAGGGGTTAGTTTACTTTTGGGCATGCTTCGTTTGCCTTACTTTTCCTCTTCGGACACATTTGGCATGGTGCTAGAACCTTGTTCAAAGATGTTTTTGCACGTATTGATCCAGATTTGGATGCTCAAGTGGAATTTGGAGCATTCCAAAAACTTGGAGATCCAACTACAAGAAGACAAGTAGTCTGATGCAAGATTGCTTTGTTATTTTTCGCTTCTATTTGTGATTTTCCATAGGCTGCTGGAAAAATCTTAATTTAAATCGCTGCCTTTTCTTTGATTCTTGTTCTTTCTTTATTTTATTCAGGAGATGATTCCAAATAAACAAGTACGGAAGCTATAATTGTAAACCACGATCGAATTTATGGAAGCATTGGTTTATACATTCCTCTTAGTATCTACTCTAAGGATAATTTTTTTCGCTATCTTTTTTCGAGAACCACTTAAAATTCCAACTAAAAAAATGAAATGATTTTTCATTATCTCAATTGAAGTAATGAGCCTCCCAATATTGGGAGGCTCATTACTTCAATTAGTCCCCGTGTTCCTCGAATGGATCTCTTAATTATTGAGAGGGTTGCCCAAAAGCAGTATATAAGACGTACCCAGTAAAACTTACAAGTAAACCAGATATAGAGATGGTGACTAAGGTTGCTATTTCCATTATTATATAATTTCAAAATCACAATGGGTCTACGATAAGGTTGTTTATTTACAGCGGAATGATATACAAAGTCAATAGATCTCACTGAATACAAAATAAGATTTATGGCTACACAAATCGTTGAGGGTAGTTCTAGATTTGGTCCAAGACGAACTGTTGTAGGGGATTTTTTGAAACCATTGAATTCGGAATATGGTAAGGTAGCCCCTGGATGGGGAACGACTCCTTTGATGGGTGTCGCAATGGCTTTATTTGCGATATTCTTATCTATTATTTTAGAGATTTATAATTCTTTCGTTTTACTGGATGAAATTTCAATGAATTAGATTCACAAGAATCACGAAGCCTCACTTTTCAATACAAAAAATGAAACTTTTAGTTCTCGGATTTTTTTACCCCCATTCTATTTCGATAGTTCGACCGCAAAATTTATTTGTTTCTGTATTTCCGGAATATGAGTGTGTGACTTGTTATAATTGATCCTATTGATAGTACAGAAAATGGGTCTATCATCTTGATCGAGATAGTTTTATCCCGTCGGATAGTCATTCTAGTATTTGGAGCACGGAATATATGAAATGGATCACAAAGTATTTGAACTATGATTCATACTTAATATTCAAACCTCGCAGCCGGACTCAAAAAAAATTCAAAGAAAGAGTTATATTATTTATAAATCGAAAGATTTTTTATTCTTTCAAACTCTCATTTAGTTTATGCTTATTTTGATCAAAGGACAAACCTTTCTTTTCTTTGTATTTTTATTTATTATATCTATTCTATTGAATAAATGATGATCCGATGGTTCTTACTCAAAGAATCTTTGGACTTAGTTTGAAGGTTTTATTGAATCATCGCGGTTCTGGTATGAATCTGAAGTTTCAATTGATTCATAGGGTCTTAACAAGAGAATTCCTATCAAAAAGAAAGAAAACAAGAATAAAGCCACATTTCATACAAAGAACAAATCAAAGCAAAGAAAAAGAAATAAGTAGGTAAATAGAAGATTCAAGAGGCCTGTAACAATCAACATAAAGACGACTGCGTCGACTTGATTTTTTGGCATTATAATTACAACTACAAAAAAGAGCTTTCGGATTTTCACTCTTTTGTGTCTTCAGATAAAATTGAATGAAAAGATTAAGAAGTTTCAAACTTTCTATTCCATATCCGTTTCAGCTATTACTTGGGTGTTTTTGTTTGAGCTGTACGAGATGAAATTCTCATATAAGGTTCTCGGGAGGGGTCCTCTTGGCTTACCTATCTCAATAAAGTCTATGATTGGTTCGAAGAGCACCTCGAAATTCAGGCGATTGTGGATGATATAACTAGTAAATATGTTCCTCCTCATGTTAACATATTTTATTGTCTAGGAGGAATTACGCTTACTTGTTTTTTGGTACAAGTAGCTACAGGATTTGCTATGACTTTTTACTATCGTCCAACCGTTACTGAGGCTTTTGCTTCTGTTCAATACATAATGACTGAAGCTAACTTTGGTTGGTTAATCCGATCAGTTCATCGATGGTCGACAAGTATGATGGTCTTAATGATGATCCTGCACGTATTTCGTGTCTATCTCACTGGTGGTTTTAAAAAACCTCGCGAATTAACTTGGGTTATAGGCGTGGTTCTGGCTGTGTTGGCCGCATCTTTTGATGTAACAGGTTATTCCTTACCTCGGGACCAAATTGGTTATTGGGCAGTCAAAATCGTAACAGGCGTTCCGGAAGCTATTCCGGTAATAGGATCGCCTTTGGTAGAGTTATTACGTGGAAGTGCTAGTGTGGGACAATCCACTTTAACCCGTTCTTATAGTTTACACACTTTTGTATTACCCCTTCTTACTGTTGTATTTATGTTAATGCATTTTCTAATGATACGTAAGCAAGGCATTTCTGGTCCTTTATAGAGAATATAGACCATAGCTCTGTTGTAACCAATAATTTATCTTATTACTTGGGGGAGGAATAATAGTATTTCATTGCTACAAATATGGATTATTGAAAAAAAAATAAGACATGTATTTGGATATTTCCTTTCAACTACAACAATATTCTATTATTTATTTGATATGACATGAATAGTTACTCTAGATGGTGAAGATGTTGTTGACTGTGAACCAATATTAGTTATTTATACAGAGGAATGGAAAAAATTACGAAAAACCGAACAATTATACAATATTTGCCTTATGTAACGCGTTGGGATTATTTAGCCACTATGTTCACGGAAGCAATAACCGTAAATGGACCAGAACAATTGAGGAATATTCAAGTCCCTAAAAGGGCCAGCTATATCAGAGTAATTATGTTGGAGTTGAGTCGTATAGCTTCTCATCTATTATGGCTTGGACCTTTTATGGCAGATATTGGTGCACAGACCCCCTTTTTCTATATTTTCAGAGAAAGAGAATTAGTATATGATCTATTCGAAGCTGCCACCGGTATGAGAATGATGCATAATTATTTTCGTATCGGAGGAGTGGCGATCGATCTACCTTACGGCTGGATAGATAAATGTTTGGATTTCTGTGATTATTTTTCAACAGGAATTGTTGAATATCAAAAACTTATTACACGAAATCCTATTTTTTTAGAACGAGTTGAAGGGATAGGCGTTATTGGTGGAGAAGAAGTAATAAATTAGGGTTATGAGTTTGTTGAGAATGATTCTGATCTAGTTCATGGCCTATTAGAAGTAGAAGGCACTCTGGTGGGATTACATCGACGGTCAAGATTAGTTATCCCTTAATTCATGGGATTACATGATTACAAAATCAAATCTAATCCTAAAGATATGATTCTTCCTTATCTTCTAGGATTAGTTCCCATATTTGTCAAGATTCCCTCTGTTGCCATATCTTCATTATTGGGCCACTGAGGCTTCAATCTGATAGGCTTGACCAACAGCTCTCTGAATCGGGCCAGCTCATGTGGGCTAAATGATCCCAATGTCAATGACAAACCTCCAAGGGACTTATTGTGTGCAATGGTCACGGGCTCTAAGCTTTGGCCCGTGACATTCTCTCCCACCCATTCTCATAACGCCCTCGTTGCGACTTCAAAGTGCCACTGACTTGATTCGCCTTGATCTCGTCTCGTTGCCTCGGCTTCTTTTCGACTAGTCTTGCTATCGGGTTGTCCCTTCTTTCGAAACTTTCACCTCGACTTCCGTCTCCTCTTATCTTGAACCGTTACACTCGTTGGTACATCTTGCTGGCAAGAAATCTCCACTCTAACTTGCCCCAATTTTGACTTGCTTAGTTTTGAATCTTCTTGATTCACACCCCTTGGCTTCGTAATTCCCACAGTCCTTTGGCCTCCTTGCTCAAGAACTTTGAAAGGGTCTCTATGACCTTGCCAAGCTAACAAGTCAGAATTCACAATACTACTAAGGTGTTCATGATGTACCTTACTCGCAACATTTACTCGAACCGTCTGTCCCGTTTGCATCACTTCTTTTCCCTTAAAGTCCGATGCACACTTCACCTTACCCAAAGGTGATATCTTCACAGACGACTCACTAGGCCTCATATCGATCCCAAGCTCCACTAAATTTTTCGAAGGGGCTTCCGTAACACTCCATTTCCTCGAGTCTATGTTCTTCCCATACGAAACATCTTTGACTAGCTGGATTGATGACAACACCTTGGTCCCAACCTTCATATCTCGATATACCGGCACAATGATCCGTGATAACGCACCGATAACAATATGAATTTGATCAGCCCATGAAAACATTGTAGGTTGAATTCTGTCAATGAAGTTTAAGCCAAGCACAAAATCATAATCGTTTAACTTGATTACCTCAAAGTCTTCCTTACCTTTCCATTCGCCGATTTGTAGCTTCACGTTTCGAGCTACGCCAACAGTCGGTCCCTCATCTGAATTTACCATCTTGATCTTCTTATTCAATTTTCGAATCGAAAGACCAAGCTCCATAGCAGCTTTTTACGATATCAACAAGTCAGATGCTCCCGTGTCAATAAGAGCACTCTTCATTTGGCTTGCAATGTTGATGTCTACAAACATCAACCTTTCCTTGCCATCTCTTTTGGCAGGAATAAACACCATCGCATTAACCTTTGATGCTTTCTTCTCAACAGGTTTCCCTTCCTCCGGCTCATCTTTCTTCTTGATAGCCGAAAATGAACATACCTTTGGATAATTCTTCTTCATATGCGGACCTTTACAAAGGTAGCATCTTATCTTGCTCCTTTTCTCTTTTGGGTTGTTGGGTCTCCACTTCTCACTCGTGGTTTCCCACCATCGCTCTACTACCGCTGCCATAATCGTTATGTCCCTCTTTATTCTCATCATGGTCTCCCCTACCGTCGCCCTTCCCATTGGGCTTGGAAGGTTCAAACATGTCTCTACTCGGATCAAATTCTACTATGGACTCTACAACCATCATGGCTTTGGTAAGCTCTTTGACTCCTCGACGTTGCAATTCCTGCTTTGCCCATGGTTTCAACCCATTTGTAAAGGAGAAAAATGCTTCCTTCTCGCTCAAATCTGAAATTTGAAGCATGAGTTTACTGAACTCCCACACATACTCCCTCACCGATCCTTATTGCGTAAGCCGTCGTAACTTTGCTCGAGCTTCATCCTCGGCATACTTCGGATAAAATTGCACCTTAAATTCCTGTTGGAACTTTACTTAAGTCTCAATCTTGGTCCCACCACGTTTCACATCTGTGGACCTAGTCTCTACCATAACAAAGCAACGTCAGTAAGATACATAGCAGCAGTATTTACCTTAGTACCGTCATCCTGAATGCTCATCGCTTGGAAGTATTGCTCCATTGCCCAAAGAAAGTTGTCCACTTCACTTACGGACCTTGCCCCTTCAAACCTTTTCGATTTGGGCACATCCATCACCTGTTGCTTTGGTGTCAAAGCCAACATTCCATTTCCTAAGGCAGCCTTGAAGATCCTGAGCTCCCCTTAAGCTCGGCGATTTCTTCCTTCAAGCCTACCACCATTGCCTCAAGAGCATCATCTTTCCTCGTCATCTTGTTCTCCAAGGAACTAAGAGTATCCCATACATACTCTCTTAGCTGTTCCTTCATGGATTGCAACCCACTTGAGAGTCCCTCATCGACTTCATCGAGCCTCTCCTTGACATCCCTCATGGATTCCTCGAGAGTGACCACTCGATTTTCCAAAGTCGACAGTACGTCCCTCGAACGACTCTTATGCCTGGCCCTCCCACGGGTCTCCATTGGCTCAGTCTATTCAAAAACTTCTTTTGAAATCACGTACGGTGCCTTCGCAACCTTAGCTCGAATACCACTTGTCACGGGGCTAGACCTTTAGTCTCGCAATCCGTGTGGCCTTAGGCGATCCTTTCTTGCAAACATGCCTAAGTTAGCCTGATTACCACGATTGAGGATTTACCAAGAGAATTCCTCCAAGGCACCAAACTTGTATAGCGGAAGCGACTAGCCAAAAGAAGGCTCAAAAAGACAACAGAAAGGCCACAAGAACAAGAACACCAAGTGTTTGAGTAAATGCTCTCAATTGTATTACTTTCTCTCAAAGAATACAAAGAATATAATGAATGGAATGAATTCCAATTGATGAGTTACAAATGAAGAGAGGCTCCTATTTATAGTTGAGCTCCCTCACAACCAACAGTTAAGATTGAATTACATCGATGGTCAAGATTAGCCTATCCCTTAATTCATGGGATTTACATGATTACAAAATCAAATCTAATCCTAAAGATATGATTCTTCCTTATCTTCTAGGATTAGTTCCCATATTTGCCAAGATGCCCCCTATTGCCATATCTTCATTATTTGGCCACCCAAGCTTCAATCTGATAGGCTTGACCAATAGCTCTTTGAATCGGGCCAGCTCATGTGGGCTAAATGATCCCAATGTCAATGACAGATCTTCAAGGGACTTATTGTGTGCAATGGTTACGGGCTCTGAGCTTTGGCTCGTGACATAGGCATAAACCTGGTGAAATTTAAAAGTCGTTCAACTTTCTAGAAAAAAAAAAGGGAAACTAAGACGACATTGAATGATAGAGGAGGAAATCGGAGAGCTAGAAGACAAAGCCCAAGGAAGAGGTTTCAGGCAAGTGGTCAATTAATTAAGTTCTCAAGGTCTCTTAACTTTATCACATGGAAAAATCTGGTAATTTCACTTAAAATTATTTGAAAAATAAAAATGCGTAAAAAATCATAAAGAATCCTAAAAAGTTCTCAAAAAAAATTCTAACATATAAAAAAGTACAGAATTTTTGAAAATTTTAAAAAATTAGAATTTTTAGAATTTATAACAATGAAATAAAAAGAAAATAATAGAAATTATTTAAAAAATAAAAAATTGAAAAAATTATTAAAAATTATATAAAATTACAAAACATTAAAAAAGTATATAAAATTATGAAAATAAATTTGCATAGGTCACTAACATGCCACATGAAGAGCTGGTTGTCGAGAAAAAGAATCAAAATTAAGTTAAGGTCTAATGAGAGAAGTTCAGGATCCTTAGTGATAGCACCATGTTTTCATTCGGCGTTACTGGTTGTATTGATGATATCGACAAGTTGATCAATCTCAAATATGGAAATCCGTAGAAAATATAACTAATTATATTTTCATAATTTTATATATTTTTTGCCATTTCTTTTATTTTTTTACAATTTTATAATTTTTCAATATTCCATTTTAAAAAAAATTCAAAATTCTAATTTTTGTTTATAATTTTAGAAAAAAATACTTTTTTTATAATTTTTAAAACAATTTTAAGGGAAATTAAGGAGAAGAATAAAGTTTCATCCACGACATAGCAAATATGGAGAAGAAACAGTGAGAGAAGGAGAGAAGAATTGTTGAAGAAGATATATATTTCATTTGTGGAAAAAAAAAACACGAGCAGCAAACAGTGATGAGCTTGTAAAATGTCAGGAAAACAGTAAAATATTTTCCATCGACTAATTGATTTTCCTGAACCAAACATGGGCAAATACTGAAAATGTTCTCTGTCAAACAAATATTACCTTAAAACTAAACAACCCCTTCGCATGTCTCTTGTATAATTCTCGAATTCAATCCATATAGAGAGGTTTGCAGTATCAATGTTGGTTGGAATAAAGGGAAAATCCACATATAAATGCAGACTACTACTCTCCGACCAAAACCTTCACTATATTATCCGACATCCCCGGAGCGTGTGGAAACATATGTCCAGCACCTGGTAGTTCGTGGTAGTGAATCCATGGGAGTTGTTGAGCAATGTAGCGTTGCAGTATAACTGGCACTACCTTATCGTCATCTCCATGCCACAGGTGCACCGATCCCCCGTTGTTGGGAAATGGATTGTCCAGATCCATGGGAGAGAATTCCCATGTTCCAAATCCGATCATCATGTCACAATGCAGGGACTCGTATTCACCTTGCTGTCTTACTACTGCCTGAGGAGAGGACAAGACAAATTATGATGGCATTCAGCAATAATAGCAAATCACTACTACGACCACAGACCAGTAAAAGAACCACCAGTAACCCACCATAATCATTTACTACAACAAAATCTTTAGTATGCCAACAGATTCCCATGACTGAACCACCACAATCGGCAAAAACAACTATTCACATCTCGAATACAAGTCACTACGTAAGTGCAAGCAACTTTGTAGAAGAAAGAAACACGTACCGTGTAGTTCCTAGTAGAGACTATCTTAGGCAAGAGTTTTTTGTCCTCACTGTTAAGAATATCAGTACTGTGACCGATAACGCTAGAACTAGGGAACCATTTTTGAGTGTTCCACCAGTAGGTAAGCCAGGGAGCATAGTGACTCACACGAACTGCCCACTGGTCTTGGGGTAACTGTTGCTGATATGCTTCCGTAACTAAGTTTGTAGGAAAACCAGGCCACCAGTAGTTAATAACTGGAGCTAACAATCCTGCCCCAGCTAACCTGTTAGAGTTGCAAAAAGTCCCTCACATGATTGAAGAGATGTGAAAAACACAAGCAGTATACCGACAACACAACAGATATAATATGTTATTTCTTTGTTTCTTGCATTCAAGTAGTTCAGTGAAAACAATACCTGTGTGGGATGTACTTGAGGCAGCTCCAAATAACCTGTCCCCCCATAGAAAATCCGATTACATAAAACTTGGATCCTAATCCCAATTGATCAGCAAGCTCTTCTATATCCAAAGGCAAGCTCTGAACCTTTCGTTTTGGATTAGGGTCACTCTCTCCATAACCTGGTCTGTCAAAAGACACGATATAGACCCCGAGAGCTTCAACAATTTCCTGGTAGGAACAAAGAACAAAGTCCAATGACACTTACGTCAACATGTCATAGCTGAAAGCTCATATGACTATGAGTATCGGAAACAAGATAGAAAAAAAGAACAAATAAGTACCGGTGATAAGGTATTGGCAACAACAGTATCATGTCTACAAGAATCAAAGCCATGGATATAGACAATTTTATACTTTGCTGCATCTCGGGGAACACCATGCTCTTTGTAAGCCAAATACCTTCCATCCTTGAGCTTTATTCTCGATGCCGTGACCGGTGGACCACCAGGAGAGCCACATGTCTTTGGTAATGGCGGCTGAATAGCCTGATAAGCCCATGCCAATATCCCAGCAAACAAGACCAATAGTATCTTTGTGAAAATCCCTGCACAAGTCAAACAGTCCATAATAATTGGAGAAACGAATTTAAAGAAATCCCATTATAGGCTGTTAATCAGCCACCTGGGATACCTCATGTGTTTTAATTTAAAGTGCACCTTTCTGTTTTCACCTATACAGCAATATCATCAGTCTAACTCACACCCGCTCCTCTCTGTCCAAAAGACAAATGGAACTCATTTTTACATCAAGCCAAGATCGAAGTTCAAGGCTTGACTCAAAGACAGTGAGTGAAGGCAAACGACTGATATTCATACAATCTCAGCAGAAACAAAGAGAGACAAAAATCCAAAGATTTTACTACCCTCAAATGAGTCAATATGTTAAGAATCTGTAGGATCCAAATATTTCAACTTCTTATGCTTTGTAAGAACAAAAGCAAATTAACCCAGATAAAAAAGTAAACTGTTGGAAATCTAAAATTATAATATAACCCAAATTAGATCAAATAAAAGGTAGATCTTAAGGAGAAAGGAAAACCCACCTGAAGGAAGCTTGAAAGAAGCGTTTTGCTTGGCTCTTCTAGTGTGAGCTCTTGCTGAAGCGGCTGATATTTTCCTATTCACACCTCCAGCCATCTTTGGGTCTCTTTGAACTAAACCCACCAACAGCAATCACCCAAATGTGTTAGAAAGTCTGCAGACAACAACACCAAAAAGACCAAAGAGATCTGAAGAAGAAACGTTTGCTACTTCAACACCTAACATAACTTGTTTGACATGATATGTTTAATGGCTGATATTTCCTCTTTTTTTTACTATAATCCCTGAAAAGGACAGTCCTTTTTAATGGATGAAGTGTAAAGGTGAAAGCTTTTTGGTAAAGTGTTGAACCTCCATGTAGTGATAAGAGTTTGAATGATTTCTTAATCCTAACTAATTTGAGGTGAGCGTAAATTGACTGCCCAATGGCTGCAATTAGAGCATATTTTTGTATATATCAATGCTTTGGTTGAACTTTTTGGTGGCTTATTGCTTATTTTAATAATATTTATTTAGTTTTTTCAGCCACATAAATTGAACCGACCAAGGCCAACTTTGAATAAATCACCTGAGGTAGTCTAAGTAAATTTTAATTTGATTTAAAAAATTAAAAATGAGTTTTAAATTTTGAGTTAATTGAATTCAGTCTTTTGAATTATTTAATTCAATTCGAATAATTCGATTCAAGTTTCGAGTTCGAATCGAGTCGAGTTGAATTTAATAATTCAAATAACTCGAATAATAAATTAGTATAAATATCTTTTTGGTCCCTATCAACTTTTAAAATAAACAAATTGGTATCTCTCTCAATAAAAATTACAAAATAATTCAAAATATTTATAAAAAATCAAAATTTTTTAAAATATATAAAAAATTTAAAAAATTTTAAAAAATATATAAGGAAAAGTTACAATTTTAAAAATGTTCTAAAATAATAATTTTGGAACCTAATTAATTATTCAAATTTATCATACTCAAATATCTTATTTTTTTATCATTATTTTACTTTGAAAAAATTTCAAATATATATGGTTTCAAATATATGTGCTCTAACATGAAATTATTTATAACGCAATAATATTTTTATTTTACATGTTTAATTTTTTTTAATTTAACTTAGATAATTTCACTCGATTCAACCCGAAAAAATTTCAAATTGAGGTAGGATGATAAAATAGGACTTGTGAACTCGATTAACTCGAAAAATTTTTATTCGATTCAATCAAATGCTCACCCAACTTGAGACCACAAAGCAACGCATCCAAGTGGACTGCCAATAGTGTGGGTAAACTACATTAACAGTCCTTAAATTTTGTTTTAAATTATATTTTGATTATTTAATTTTCAAATTTTACATAATAATTATTAATATTATCGAATTGTTACATATTAATCATTTGTTTGCTAACTTTGGTTACCGTTTAATGAAATAATGACGTGACATATTAATTCAAAGGGTTAGTAATTAATTTGACTCTTGAATTATAACTAAATGTTATTATGATATTTTTAGAATATTTCTTAACAATAATTTAAAAAATTAAAAATATCCGAAGCTAAAAATTCTTAGAATTCATAATTTATTTTTTAAAATTTATCAGTATGCGATATTTTTAAAAATAATCATAAAATTCTAATTTGGATTAATTTAATATAGGTGCTTTTATATATTCGATTACTATTTGAAATGATATTTTGTATGAAAATATTCAAATTCATTATCAAAGTAAATAAAGGAGAGATATAAATAAATATTGAGATAGGTTTGTTTGGTTGTGCATCGGACTTTGGGAGGAAAGTAACGATGTAAACTGGACAAGAGTGAGTAAATGCTGCGAGTAAGGTATATTTCAAACATTGTGGTAGTGCTTTACTTTCTGACTTACCATTGGTTTGATAAGAACATAGGGGCCTTTTCAAAGTTCTAAAGTGGGGAAGCCAAGGGACAGTAGGCATGCTGAAGCCTAGTTGTGCGGATCAAGGGGATCTCGATCGAGGCAAGTCACAATATGACAAAGTAAGAGTGATGGGCTCTTATGAGCGAGACGTACCAACGAGTGGAACGGTTCAAGCTAGAAGGCGACGGAAGCCGAGGAAAAAGTTTCGAGGGGTGGGACTAACCGATAATGAGACTAGTCGGGAAAGGGCCAAGGCATTGAGAAAGTTTCGAGGTGAATCAAGTCAGTGCCATTTCGAGGGTGCAATGAGGGCATTGCAAGAATGGGTGTGGGAGAATGTCACTAACCGCAATTCAAAACCCATGACCATTGCAACAAAAGCGTCCCATGGAGGTCTACATATTAAGTGGGGTTCATTTGACCCACAAAGTGCTGGCTTGATTTGAAGAACAAGGGACGAAGTCTATCTACCTGAAGCCTTGGTGGCCCATTGAGATAATTATGGGAAATTAGGGCCACTTTGGTAAATAGGGAAAGTAATCTTAGAAGATATGTGATCTGATAAGATTTGATTTTGTAATCTTAGAGATTGTGTAAATCCCTTAAATGTAGATATGCTTCGATCTCATCTGTCGATGTAATTCGATCTATACTGTCAATTTTGGAGGAGCTTGATAATAAATAATATGAGTAATTTTATTTGTGTATTTTTGACTAATTATGAGGAAAGTACTTCTAATTTCATATATTTTCTTATCAGGTACACGAAGTGATGTTTCAACTTAAAGGCAAGCAAAAAGTGGACTTAATTGAAGAAAAATGTGAAGAGATGGGCTACATTGAGATTTGGGAGAATATGAAGGCTTAAGTGCAAAGATATTTTTAGTTGAATTTGTCAATAGCCTAATTTAGAATTTTCTTATTTTCTTTTATAATTTATATTTTAGTTTGACTAGGATTTCTTGAATTTAGTAAATGAGAAAATTAGTTTAGGAGTGGTCAAGTTATTTTTAGTAACCCAATTGTATATAAATAGGGTCTTTTGAGTTCAATTGAAATCATACTTTTGATTTTATGAAGCAATCAAGCAATTCTCCATTCTTCATTTCTTCTTATCTTTGCGTCATTATATTCTGTCATTTCAATTTCAATTTTCATTCCTTTTCAAAAATTTGTTTAATTGCTCTATTAATCCTTTCCCGATTTCCACCTTTCATAATTACAAATAATCCATCATCATTGTTGAAAACATTTTTTTTGAAAGGGTCCCGAATTTTATTTTAAAAGTGCGAAAATAGGAGTCGCCACCAATCTTTTAATTCGGTGTGATTGGATCACCTAAAACATTTGAATTTATTTTAGAAAGAACAATTTGGTCTTCGAAATCCAAAAAATAGGTTCGGGAGTCGGTTACGTGTAAGGAAGGGTTAGCACCCTCACACGCCTAAAAATTGGTACCTAATTGATTATTTGTGGTCTTGGTTGTTGAAAATTAAAAACTCGAGGAAAATTTGAAGCACGATCCTTGAATTAATAAACAGAAACAATTTGATGATTTTTTTGAAAATTGGAATCTCACGAAAAAATGATCTTTTATTCTGTGTTCATTGAGAAAAACCATACCCCGTAAGTTAGGGCACGATATTTCGAGTCCTCGATATATAAAAACCATTTATCGAACGATCAAAAAAATTTTAAGATATAGTCGAACATAAAACTGTTTAAGAATAGAAATCGTATGTTAGGTGTTATTTGAAAATTAAATTTCACAAATAAACAATCTTTGTCTCGAGATAATTGAAAATCAAGTCATACCCCGTAAGATAGGAATATGACCTTTTGGATACTCGAGAATGAAGAACATTTTCGGCTTACTAAAAAAGTATGTGTTTTTTATTTTAAAATGTGATGTTCGGTCACAAAAGTTCGCAAACAAAATCGCATCCCATGAGTTGGGACACAATTTCATCAAATTCCTTGAGTAACGAACATTTCCTTATTTTTGAAATCATTTACTATAAATGGAAGGATTAATTTAAAAATAGGGTAAAAAGGAAGGGCCAATTTTGAAACAAAATAAAGTTTAAGGGGTTAATTTTATAAGAAATAAAAATAAAGGATTAAATTAAAACAAAAATAAAAGTTTTGGGGTAAAATGTAAAAATAAGGAAAAATGAGGCCAAAATTAAAATTTTGGAAAGTTTGGGGATTGAAATGTAATTTTTAGAAAATTAGGGGGCCAAAATGAAATTTTTAGAAAGTTTAGGGATAAAATTTAAATTTTTTGAAAAGTTTAAGGGCTGAAACATAATTTTAAAATAAAACAAGGGCTTCGTAGGCATTAAACCCAAAATTTTTAACACGTGGTAGCTTTTTATGCTTCCCAAAATCAAAGGACTAAATTAAAAAAACATTTAAAATAATTGGGTGAATTTAAAATAAATTAAAAATAGCAAAAAGGACTAAATTGAAACAAATAAAAATGCAGAAGGATCAAAGGCAAAAATAGCCCAAAAGCTAAAAACACGCGGATCCTCTAAGGTACAAGCGGGTCGGATTCGGGTCTATACCGAAACGATGTCGTTTTGGAGCTGTGAGAATAAGGCTCAAAACGGGGCCGTATTGCCTCCTTATCTAAGCTAAAATTTTTCCTTTCAAAATCATTTTACCCTTCCTTTTTAAAAAAAAAACTCCAAAAACCTCTCTTTTATTTTCTCAAATAAACCCTAAAGCCAACCACTTGAGCCACGACCCTTCGCCACGGCCACCGATCGCTAGCGACGGCGACCGTTGTTCCCGTAGCCGAAAAATTAAAAAAAATGTAATTTGCTCCCTTTTTTTGTCCCTGAGTCAGATCTAGGCTCAAATCAACCCAAATTAACCTTTAAAACCCCAAAAACATCCAAAACCTATTCGATTTTTAGGGTTTTTTTAAGGCAAAGACTTTTTTTTTGCTCTTCGAAGTCCCCACAATGAACATGGGTTGTTCAAGGGATTCCTCGTGGCCACGACAGCGGTAATGGCGACGTTACGATATGAAACCCTTACCACCTCCTTTTATTTTTTATTAACCTTTTGAAATATAAAAAATAAAAAAAAAAGATGGAAACAAAATATGTATATGAACCAAACTGTATCTTGAAATTTTTGCTTTTTATTTCTTATGCTTCATTCTTCGTAAAAAATCGAAGAGAAGACCCCTTACAAGGTTTTTTTTCATGGCTTTATAGCCGAAAATATATCATGGTTTTTTTTTGTTTTTTTGCATTTATCTTTTTGTTCTTGTCGTCTTTCTCCTCTGTTTCTCGCAGGCTCGACGATGTCAAAGGCATCAAATCTGACATGAAGAGTGGTGGCAGAGGCGTGGTGGCTGACGTGGCAAGGCAGCAGGGGCTGTAGGCATCAGCAGATTAGGGTTTGCTTATCTTAGTTTAGGTTTTGGGTCATTGGGCTCAATTAGGTAATGGGCTTGTTAGGTCATTGTAAGTGAACTTTGGGTTTCAGTTAATTAATTTTTTGATTTTTTATTTGGAATGTTTTAGTTCGGCCCGGACAAATTGGGCTCCAACAGCTGCCCCTCTTTGCTCATTGTCATGAAACGGGAATGGAGCAAAGACTAAAGGAGGACCAATTTTGTTCGGTCTTGTTGACCCTCTACCTCTTTTTCACGTAACCCACTGTTTCAAATCATCGATCACTCTACTGCACTGCATCTGCTTTGCTACAACTTTAGGAAGATAGGATTTAGCGTCGTGACTTCATCTTGCCTCAAGGCAACTTGAAAGAGATTAGATTGCTACTGTAGCTTCACTCAATTCCACTGTAACTTTAGGGAGATTGAGATTCGCTTTCGTAGTCTTTGATTCAAATCACTGATACTTCAGGGATATATGATTTGGTGTTAAAGCTTCACTCTATTCCACTACAACTTCAGGGAGATTGAGATTCACTTATGTGAGATGGTAGCTTCAATTTGCCCCTCTTGATTTTAGGGGTAAAAGATTAGATAGTAGCTTCAATCTGCCCCTCTTGAGTTAAGGGTAAAATATTGGATGGTGGCTTCAATTTGCCTCTCTTGACTTAGGGGTAAAAGATTGGATGGTGGCTTCAATATGCCCCTCTTGACTTAAGGTTAAGAGATTGGTGTGTCTTCAATCTGCCCTCTGATTAGGGTAAAAGATTAGATGCTTCAATTTGCCCCATGATTGGGGTATGAGATTGGTGTGTCTTTAATCTACCCTCTAATTAGGGTAAAAGATTGGATGCTTCAATCTGCCCCATGATCGGGTATGAGATTGGTGTTTCTTCAATCAACCCTTTGATTAGGGTAAAAGATTGGATGCTTCAATCTATCCCATGATCGGGGTATGAGATTGGTGTGTCTTCAATCTACCCTCTAATTAGGGTAAAGATTGGATACTTCAATCTGCCCCATGATTAGGGTATGAGATTGGATGGTAGCTTCACTTTGCTCTACTGTAACTTCAGAGAGATAAAAACTTGATACTGTAGCTTTGATCTGATTCACTGCAACTTAGAGGTAGAAGATACGTAGTTGTGGCTTCAATCTACTCCTCTTCAGTGTAAGATTTGCCTTTTCAGCTTCAATTTAGCCCTTTACAGCTTTGAGATTTGCTATTGTGGCCTTAATCTTTCCCTTCACATCTCTAAGGTATAAGGTTCGCCATTGCGTCTTCAACCTTTCCCTTCACATCTTTAGGGTATAAGATTCGTCGTTACGATTTTAATATTTCCCATCCCATCATGTCTCTACGGTACAAGGTTCACCGTTTCGGCTTTAACCTTTCTCTCTATATCTCTATGGTACAAGATTTATCGTTGCGGCTTCAATCCTTCCCATCACATCTCTAAGGTACAAGGTTCGCCGTTGTAGCTGCAACCTTTCCCTCCAAATCTCCATGGTATAAGAATCACAATTCCGGCTTTAATCTTTCCCATCATGTCTCTAAGGTATAAGGTTCACTGTTGCGGCTTCAACCTTTCCCTCCACATCTTTAGGGTATAAGATTTGTCGTTGCGGCTTCAATCTTTCCCTTAAAACCTGTAGAATATGCTTTTGTGAACCTCTATGTAGGCCAGATTATTAGGATTCCATGATCAGAATGAGTCAAATACTCCTAACCACATGGGTATGAATGATGAATGCAAAAATTTCATCTCTGAGAATGATTTTATTTTTAGTCCTTAGGTCGATATTGTTCGTCGTTTGTCTAAGTTCTATCACTGATGTGTTATCATGTTCTCCTTTTGGTAAGGTATCTTTGACATGAAACCTAAAGAGGTAGTCGTAATTTAAACCTTTTGTTTCAAGACCCTTCTAACCCTCGGGTTTGGTTATTTCCATCTAGTGGTGCTGTTTCAGGTTCTTATACTATTTAGAAATTTTTCAGAGTGATATGCAGAAATCTTTTTATTCCTTATATTGTTAGACCACTAACTGTTATTTCAAATGCAAAAAATGCTTGAATCAAGGTTGTAAGGTGGATGAAATTGAGTTTTATTGGAGACAAAGCTCGTATGAATGAAAAGATTACGAATCATTGGTCCACTAACCGTTATTTCGATGCAAAAATGTTTGAACAAGGTTGTAAGGTGGATAAAATTGAATTTTATTGGAGGCAAAGCTCATTTGAATGTAAAGATTAAAAATGACAAATATTGGTCAAAAGTTACCAAAAATTAGGTGAGCAAAGAATGAAGTCAGGTGCCCTAGATATCAAAGTATGAGCTTCGCTGAGCAAAGTTGATGAGGATTAATCTAAGCTTGATATGTGTCCATGAAACTTAGAGTATTTCATCGACGCCTCAAGGTGTAAAGTTTCTTCACCTTGTTACTTTTAAGAGAGAAGACCATTTCATGCCTCTTTGTTTATTCAAATTTGAGCCACCCTTTCAGGTTTTCAACTCAAATCTCCTTAAGTTTCGAGATGCCCTTTAAGGGTTTTCACCTCGACCTCTCCTTTTTCTTTTTTCTTTCTTTTTTCTTCTTTTTTTTAAGGTGAAATTTCTTCCTCATCGAACCGGAGTTCACGGGGTTGGGCATGTCTTTGCCTTCCATCTTGGTCAAAATCAAATCCCCTCTAGAAAAGGCTTTCTTCACCTCATAGGGCCCCTCCCAATTCGACATTCATTTTCCTCGGAGGTCTTTTGTACGTAAGATCCTTTTCAAAACCAAAGCTCCCTTGTGGAATTCTCTAGAGCGGATCCTTCTTTGTCATAAGCCCTTGTTATTCATTTTTGGTTCATCTGATAATGACGGATGGCTTTTAGCCTCTTTTCCTCAATCAATGTTTAACTAATCAAATTTGGATTGACTTTATTCTGCTTTGGATGGAGGGAATCTTGACTTCAAAGACGTAAAACTACCTTTGAAAGAGGTGTTGCCCCTGTGTAGGTCTCGATGGATGTTCAAATAAGCGTAAAGAGTAAATGCTGACTTATCATGCCAAGCCTTTTAGGTCTCTGCTATTTTTCAATCAATACTTTGATGTTCTTATTGGTTGCCTCCACTGCCCTATTCACTTTTTTTGGCGATGTGGTGCTGAGTCGTGATACTTGATCTTGAATTAGCTGTAGACTTCCGCTATCGTGTTGTTGTTCAAATTCAAATCATTGTCGGATATGATCCTTTCTGGCATTTCATACCAATCATATAATCACTTCTTTCAAGAATTTGCTTAACCGTCGATCGACATATGAAACGACTTCTACCCATTTGATGAAGTAATGAATGGCCACAAAGACGAATTGATGCCTATTGGAAACCTTTGGCAAAATTGGCTTGATGACATCCATGCCCCACATAGAAAAAGGTCATGACGTGAAGAGGAGAAGGAGATGCCTTTTGCAAGTTTCCATCTTGACTTTTTCCTTCTTCTTTTTTTCTTTTCTTTCTTTAAGTTTCAAGGTGCCCTTTCTGGGTTTTCATCTCGACCCTCTTTTTTCTTTTTTTCACCTTTTTTTAGGCCTTCTTTTTAATAGTACGTCAGGCCTCATTCTTCGAAGTTTCTATTGAACTTGGATTACATTCTTCCTTTATGGGGAGTCTATGCGTCACAACATCAGTACTTAACCTGACATTCTTTGATAGGACCATGTGAAGACCTTTTTCAAATTCTCGAAGCAGCTCTATGGGATCTGGCTTTATTTTTGCAAAGATACATGTCCCAATTTTTATCTTTTTCCTCTCATTTTTCCTTTAAACTCGTAGTCTCTGCCAACTCTTTTGTGACGTGATATTCGTTCCTCATCTTGCTCAACCATCTATAGCAGATCGGGAAACAAGTTACATTTTTATCATCTTCAGAGTCCTAAAGTTTTTCTGGACACTTGTAATTCTCAAAAGAGCTCTAAGTCAATAGCAGTATTGCTCTTATCCTTGATGTCAAAGGACCCAACATATGGATAAGAGAAACTCAAATAACAAATGAATTTAAGAATGATTAACCGTATGGTACGAGTACGACTGAAAAAGAATAGCAAAATGTTTGTCAAGTGAGACACAAAAATGCATCGTTTTCATTGAAATAAAAGATAGTGGTCATGTGCCCTTTACAAAAGGATCCCTATTACTCTCAAACTTAGAGCAATAAGTGTATTCTGAATATTACTCTGAAAAATTCCTAAAAACTACAGGAAGCTCCTTCACTGTCTAGTTGTCTAAAACACTTCTAAAGGCGTAGGGATGAACTCTTGATGGGTTCCACTCTCCATATGACTTTTACTCAAATGTTTCAACATTCCCACATTATCTTGATTTATCATGTTTTCTCTCAGTTTTTATTTAGAGTTGTTAACACTCCCTTGACATGATTGTTTTTTATATATAGAGGTTTTTTATTTCTATGTAATGAAATGCAATGCTAATGAATGCATGTATGCATATGCAACAAAGGCGTTGATTCTTAGTTCGATTGTGTTAGAACAACTTTACTAGAAGACGAATTTCTTTACATAAAGTAGATACAAATATTATTGTGCCTTAATGCTCAAAGCCTTAATCTTTCTTAAGAAGCCAAGCTAAGCTTTCGTCTCGATTCAACTCCGATTTCAAGCTCAACATGTTGACTTGGATGGTTAAGGCTTACAAGTGATTAGTCGCTTTTCGTATTTGGGCCAAAGCCTCACTCGTGACATGACCCTTATCTCTGGCCTCATAGTTCACAATTCCATAATGAGGCTTTGAGTTCTTCTACCTTTTAACTTCTCATTCTTGGTTTGGCTTATCTTTCAACTTAATCACAAATCTGCCTTAGGGAAAATGATTGACCCAAAAAAGCTTAAGATAAAGACGTCGTCTTTTTTCCTTGCATCAGGGTGTGCCAAGATTGAGTCATACAAGTTCTTCTAAGTGGTACATTTATTATCTCTTTTCCTCTAATTTGTGCCACAATTCATTTTTCGCTTATCTCGATTATGTTCATTAACCTCTTTAAAAAGAATCGAAATAATAACAGCTCTAAAGTAGGCTTTATTAACTTGAGTCTCAAGCCACAAGGCAAAGTGATGTATCCTTTTATCGTAAGTACCATGTCCTTCTTTTCAAAGGTGAAACAACTAGAAGTTGGATTCCAATACTACGTGGGAGCTTGGAACTGATGCTTATTCCCCTTAACATTGAGTAAGTCACCATACTCGCGATTGGACATCTGCTTTGTTTCATTGTATATAATTCTTTCAGCTCCTACAAACTTGTTATGGGTTAGTTTTATTTGAGTGTAAATCTGAAACTCTAATATGTGCCCCTTTGATAGGCTATCATTCTTCTTATGTTATTTTTCTTTGTCCACACACGCACGACCACGTTGACTTCTACCTTATCAAGGAACCCATTTTCTTATCACCAGTTCTCTATTTAGAAATAAAACATGAATCAACACCTTTTTTAGATGAAAATGCAATGCAAACAGATTCAAAATAAATAAGTTAGTATGATTAATACACGAATAAAACTTGAAAATAAATTGCAATTAAAAGCAAAGAAACAAGAATATAATTGTATCTCTTACCTTATTTGAGTATCCACTAAAGGTTTGACACAGTTCTACTTAAGGTAGGCTCTTAAGGCTCATTTCATGGAATTAAATGCAAGTTAATAAAATGTGATGCTTATGAATGCATGTATGCATAAGAAAGGTATTGACTCATAGTTCAATTATATTAGAACAATTTTATTAGAAAACAAATTTCTTCACATAAGGCAGATACGTATATGGTCGTGCCTTAGTGTTCAAAAGTCTTAATCATCTAATTTCGCTCCGGTTCGACTCCGATTTTAAGTCCGAAATGTCAACTTGAGTGGTTAAAAACCTGTAAGTGATTAGTTACTTCTTGAACTTGGATCAAAGTTTGGTTCGTTGTGTGATCTTTGTCTCCGTCTTACTTGTCTGGAAAACCGTCAGTTTTCTCTTTTTTGCCCTTCTTTTGACCATATATCACGACCATATTGTATTCTACCTTATCAAGAAACTCATTTTCTTATGACCAATTTTCTATTTAGTAATCGAGCTTAAATCAATACCCTTCCTTATATGAAGATGTAATGCAGGCAAAAAAAGCAAAGGAAACAAGTTAGTATGATTAAAAAATATAGATATAAAAACAAGGAACCTATGCATTTGGGAAGCTGCTAATAGTTCGGTGTAGTTCTATTTTAAGGCAAGCACTTAGGGCTCACTATATGTGGTTTAAGTTCTAGAGTAAAGGTACCCAAACCAGCAGATTCCTCGATCCTCACCTATTATAGGCTCGTACAGATGAGTTCAGTTTAGGGGGATACATTTCCCATATGTTTGCACGGAAGTGAAAACTTCACGAAAACATAGGTATAGATATATCCCGAAAGCGATCCACTATCCTGCACGGAGGTGAAGACCTCACGAAGGAATAGTTTCTCACTTCCACTTAAAGGGTGTAACAATAAATGCAAATGAATGCGAATAATCATATGCTAGCAATATTAATACAAACATTGTTAACAAAGCAACACATGAAGAATAAAATGCAAAGGATTGCAAATTAATTTAAATCGAGTTTTTAAATTTTTAATAAAAAGACCAAAAAATAATCGACTTTTGGCTTGACTCTCTTTTTGTTTAACATCTCAGTGGAGTCACCAAGCTATCGAAACCATTTTTTTGAAAGGGTCTCGAATTTTATTTTAAATGCGTGAAAATAGGAGTCGCCACCAATCTTTTAATTTGGTGTGATTGGATCATCTAAAACGTTTGAATTTATTTTAGAAAGAACAATTTAGTCTTCGAAATCCAGAAAATAGGTTCGGGAGTCGGTTACGTGTAAGGAAGGGTTAGCACCCTCACACGCCCAAAAATTGGTACCTAGTCGTTTATTTGTGGTCTTGGTTGTTAAAAATTGAAAACTCGAGAAAAATTTGAAGCACGATCCTTAAATTAATAAACAGAAACAATTTGATGATTTTTTTGAAAATTGGAATATCACGAAAAAATGATCTTTTATTTCGAGTTCATTGAGAAAAATCATACCTCGTAAGTTAGGGCACGATATTTCGAGTCGTTGAAATATAAAAACCATTTATCGAACGGTCAAGAAAATTTTAAGATATAGTCGAACATAAAATTGTTTAAGAACAGAAACCGTATGTTAGGTGTTATTTGAAAATTGAATTTCACAAATAAACAATCTTTTTCTCGAGAAAATTGAAAATCAAGTCATACCCCGTAAGTTAGGAACATGACCTTTTGGATACTCGAGAAAGAAGAACATTTTCGGTTTACTAAAAAAAGTATGTGTTTTTTATTTTAAAATGTGATGTTCGGTCACAAAAGTTCGTAAACAAAATCGCATACCATGAGTTGGGACACGATTTCATCAAATTCCTTGAGTAACGAACATTTTCTTATTTTTGAAATCATTTACTTTAAAGGGAAGGATTAATTTAAAAATAGGGCAAAAAGGAAAGGCCAATTTTGAAACAAATTAAAGTTTAGGGGGTTAATTTTATAAGAAATAAAAAAAAAGATTAAATTAAAACAAAAATAAAAGTTTTGGGGTAAAATGTAAAATAAGGAAAAATACGTCAAAATCAAAATTTTAGAAAGTTTGAGGGTCAAAATGTAATTTTTAGAAAATTAAGGGGCTAAAATGAAATTTTTAAAAAGTTTAGGGATCAAATTTGAATTTTTGGAAAGTTTAGGGGCTAAAACATAATTTTAAAATAAAATAAGGGTTCGTAAGTAATAAACCCAAAAAATTTGACACATGGCAGCTTTTTATGCTTCTCAAAATCAAGGGACTAAATTAAAAACATTTAAAATTATTGGTCGAATTTAAAATAAATTAAAAATAGTAAAAAGGACTAAATTGAAACAAACAAAAATATGAAAGGACCAAAGGCGTAAATAGCCCAAAATTTGAAAACACGCTAATCCTCTAAGGTACAAGTGAGTCAGATTCGGGTCTATACCAAAACGACGAGATTTTGGAGCCGTGGGAACAAGACTTAGAACGGCATCGTATTGCCTCCTTATATAAGCTAAAATTTTTGCTTTCAAAATCATTTTACCCTTCCTTTTTTAAAAAAAACTCCAAAAACCTCTCTTTTATTCTCTCAAATAAACCCTAGAGCCGACCACTTGAGCCACCACCCTTCGCCATAGCCATTGGTTGCCGGCGACGACGACATCGTTCTCAATGGCCAAAAAATTTAAAAAATGTATTTTGCTCTTTTTTTGTCCCCGAGTCAGATCTAGGCTGAAATCAACCCTTAAAACCCCCAAAACATCCGAAACCCATTCGATTTCTAGGGTTTTTTAAGGCAAAGGCTTTTTTTTTGCTCTTCAAAGTCCCCATAACGAACATGGGTTGTTCGATGGATTCCTCGTGGCCACGACGGCAGCAACGGCAACGTTAAAGTATGAAACCCTAACCACCTTAATCTTTTATTTTTTATTAACCTTTCGAAATATAAAAAAAAAGATGGAAACTAAATATGTATATGAACCAAACTGTATCTTGAAATTTTTGCCTTTTATTTTTTATGCTTCATTCTCCGTAAAAAATCGAAGAGCAGACCCCTTACAAGGTTTTTTTCATGGCTTTATAGCTGAAAATACATCATGTTTTTTTTTTTTTGCGTTTGTCTTTTTGTTCTTGTCGTCTTTCTCCTCTGTTCCTTGCAGGCTCGACGGTGTTAGAGGCATCAGATCTAACATGAAGCGTGGTGGCAGAAGAGTGGTGGCTGACTTGGCAAGGCAGCGGCTACTGGAGGCACCAGTAGATTAGGGTTTACCTCTCTTAGTTTAGGTTTTGGGTCATTGAGATCAATTAGGTACTGGGCTTGTTGGGTCATTGTAAGTGAACTTTGGTTTTTAGTTAATTAATTTTTTGGTATTTTATTTGGATTTTTTTAGTTGGGCCCGGATAAATTGGGCTCCAGCAATCATCATCATCCATCAAACATGATTAAAATCATTTTTCACTAAGTTCTTTTTAGTCTTAGCCCTGTTATCGCTCCGGCAAGGAAATAATTAGGAGTTATGAACTAGAAACCTTTTTCAATCGGTATTCACTATCACTCCAGTTTATGGGATAGTACAAATTTGTCCCTCAAAAATTCGACTTCGATTCAAAAAGTGCATGTTGGGTTGAACTAGATTGACATACAGTTGGGAAGTCGAGTCGATCGTGCTGCATTCGAGTTCCTGCGAACAAATTGTCATGTCCAGGTGGGAAACGGCTAGTTGGATTCCGTCAAGAGTGATAGAGACCGGATTTAAACGACCCACGCGGTTGGGGCCGTTAATTCGAGTTGGACTTTTTATAGCGCAAGGCTATCAAAATCTTAAATTACGAGCACGTACGACGTGGTTAGACATTCAGCAAGGGTTGGTTTGCAGGTCGTACCGAAATCGGCTACAAGAAGAAAGTTGGTGGCTGAGACATTCTCGAGCGCTATATCCAACTTATCGATTATAAAGGGGAGATTAATTTTCAAGGATTGGTTCAAGTTCGGAGAGAACCGAGGCTGAGGCTAAGCCTATTAAATATAGTTTTTTCTCACTTTTATTTCGATTAATTTCCTTTACAACAAGATTTATTTTACTCTATTTTCGTTCTATTTTAGTTTAACACTTTTATCTTTAAACCCCTCTTATTTATTTTTTTAGGGAGACAATCACAAGTTGTGGGCACGTCCTTCGACACAACATTCAAGAGGAAGACGCAAAAGTAGATTACAACAACCACTCCTTGTGGAATCGAACCTACTGCCTTGTACTACTATTTTGTGTTATTTGTCGTAGGAATATTTATTTAATGGTTTCGACGCCCATCAGAGCTCAACCATAAATAAAGAGTCTCCCCCTCAGTTGTAAATCATCTATTGTTTTGTATTCCTTGAGAGAAAGAATATATTTAGAACATTTACTCAAATACTTCTCGCACATTATTTTTCTGTGGCTATTCTACTATTTTGTGATTTCTTTCGTTGTGAGTTTGCTTCCGCTATAATTTGGTTTCTTGAAGGAATTCTGCGAGAATCTTCACTTTACGAGAGTTAGGCTGACTTAGGTGTATTTGAGTCGAAGGAATCGTGTAAGCATACATGGATTGCGAGATTGAAAGTCTAGCCCTGTTACATTTGCATTGTGTCAACATGAAGAAGGTCCTTTGGATATAATTATAATTTATAATTATATTATAAGTATTTATTAAATGTTTACTAAAATTATAATAAAGATAAAGTATCTCTCCAATCGGATTTGATAGACGACATGTTAGTCTTTCAATCGATTTGTTCTTTTTCGATTAGACTAAGGAAATGTTTAGATTCTTCTACTAATGCAAGTTGTCTTTCCGTATCACGATCCGACCACGTGATACCGCTCAGTATTAGTCTAAACATTAGATAACCAATGAGTAACATTTGCTTCCATTTTGTTTTGCGTGCAAAAATCATGTAAAGATAATTATACAAATTATATTAATGTAATCAGTGAATTTACTTTATTAACAAATCTATTCAAAAAAAATTATAAGTGTATTTAGACGAAAATACTACAGTTAGGACATCAGATTCAACAATGCGCACGTCCCAATATCTGTTTCGCAGTGGGGTTGGTGAGTCAATATCAGGTGACTTCAGGACCAAGACACTGACAATCAGTTAAACATACTCAAATACTAAGTTAAATGTTCAAGAAGTACTTAGAATTGTGCCTGATACGGGAGAGACCCAAAAGCCTCTCATGCTAATGATATGACCTCTAATCCTAGTTAGACTAGGATTTCATTTTTTTTATTGAAATAAATTTATAAAATTCAACAAGGGTTTCACCTCTTCTCCCTATATATACATGGCATCGACAGGGCTAAATACACATACTTTGAGATAATGTTATTATTCCCAAAAATAGTGAGAATTTATTTTCTAAGTATAAATTCTATTTTTTGGAATAACAAGTCTACTTGTTTTTATTAAAAAGATATTTGCTTTCCTACTAAAAGTAAAAATAAATAATTTTTGGTTCTGTGTTTGATTCGAATTCATTCGAGCCCACACTTGAAGCAGTTAGTGGTACGACAATAACAGAGAAAATTGTTCGGTTGAAAGGCAGGAATGACAAGGATTAGTCTAGCCGAAGACACATGTGCAGTTTTGATAAAAGGTTTATTGCTATAAATATCACAAATTGGCTCGATTTTCAAAATTTTTATTTTTTGTTGTGCAAGAAAACCATTTTCGGATCAGATTTTTTCCAACAACTATCACATTACGATGTTGAATCCTTAACATCGTGACGAGATCAAATCAGTAAGTTCCGAGCGACGAGAAACCCTCGAAGTCACGACATCAACTCAGTATTTTACAAACTTTACAATTTGATCTCGAGTTAGTAAAAGAGATTTCATAAGCTCGTATAAGACTCGAAAATGATTATGTAACATATTATAAATGTGTAATATATTTATATGCATGTATAAATGGTTGCATTGCATTGTGTATAATTTATCATAGCTCGGACCCGAAAATTGGGTCGAGTATGGGGTGTTACATATACATATATGTGTGTGTGTTTGTGTGTTGTTTGATTATTAACAAAGAGTCATAATTATTCAAGTTGATATCTATTGAATAATTATGTTTATTGAGATGTGACTATCCATTTGGATAATTACGTCTCTATGAAGAGATACGAGAACTTCTATAATTAGAAGTTAAATTTTATTTGTTTGATACACCAAAAACACATAAAAAATTGAGAAACAAAAGTTTTTTTTTTTCATTTTCCTCCATCTTCTAATATTTCTAGATTGTTCTATACAGAATTATTGCAGAAGTTCTTTATAAAAATTGATACTCTTGTTATGCTCCACTCAATGTTCAATTGATTGTTTCCATCAGTACAAAACATTGGCATTCATTGTATCTTCGAGGTTCATTTGTTAATAATTTTTTTACATACCAAAATATAGATGAAGTGAATAGAACTTTAAAAAAAGTGGTATTAATACACGCCTTAAAATTTTCGTTAATTTTTTATAAGTTTATTTTTATCCTCACGGACCAACAATTCGAAAGTTTATATTGTAAAACAATTTTAACCAAAAAAAAAGGTACTTATTAATGAGTTTGGATAAGAAGTTTGAAATAGATGTTCCGAATCTGGAGTAAATGTATGTGTTTAGTGCAAAGATCTAGCTCAATTATAAAATAGATTATAATCATGTAATAATTTAAACTTAAAATAGTTAAAGTTTTTTTAATTATTTATTTTTAAGGTATTTATTTACTAAATATATTAAGAATAAAACGTATTTATTAATTAAATGAATGAAAATATATTAGATCAATTTACTATGAGTTAAGCCGTTAAATTTAAAACAGATAAAACTTTATTATTTATTGATTTAAAAGGTTAAATAAGTTAAATATGTGGATTTTGAAAATTAATTAGATCTTTAAGTCAATTTTAAAATTATTTAAGAAAATAGATCAATTCACATGTGTTAGGAAAGCTCGCTTAATTGGACGTGCTTTTTCTTTAAGTTGCAATTTTTTATTTTTTTAATACAATTAATTTCTTTGGTTGGATGGTTAAATAATAATGATTTCATTCTTGAGACTCAAGTTTAATTCTCCTCTTCTAAATATATTTGTAATTTTTATTTCATACGGTTTCAAGTTTTTTTTATATTTAATTAATAAATATATTGTTTTCAATTTTTTATTTTAATTCATCTTTTTAATTAATAACTCTTATATTCATAAAATCAAATAATTATTACAAATATAATTATTTTTAGTAAATTAGTAAGTATATTTAAAATATTTCACATATAAACATAATGACATTTCAAATAATTAATTGAAATATTTCACATACAAAAATATTTGAAATATCATACTCATAATGTAGATGAAAAAATAATGATATTTGAAATATTTTACATATAAAAATAATAATTATATTTGAAATAATTATTTCATTTTATAATTTTAGAAATCATCATACTCACAATATACGTGCAGAAAATAAATATTTGACATATAAATATTATATATAAAGAAAAATATATCAAAAAAATTAGTTGATATTTATATTATATATAAAGGAATTATCAATTTTAAATATTTTTAACATAATGATATATGTAAAGTATATATATTTATTATTTGATTTTATAAATAAAAAAGTTATTAATTAAAATGATGAATTAAAATATAAAAATTAAAAACAATATATTTATTAATTAAAAATAAAAAAAATTGAAACAATATAAAATAAAAATTATAAAAGTATCTAGAAAAAGGGAATTGAAATTGGATCTAAGGATGAAATAATTATTATTTAATCATTTAACTAAAGAAGTTAAAAAAAAAGCTTAAAACAACAGTAAATAAAAATATAAAATTGAGTGAGAGAGTAATTAAACTTAAGACTCAAGGACTAGACCATCAACATTTAATCATCCAACCAAAAAAATTAATTAAATTAAAAAGATCAAAAAATACAACTTAAAGGAAAAGCGCGTCCAACTAAACGAACTTTCCTGACATGTATAAAAAAAACTTGCCTAGCTAAATATACTTTCCCTCAAAATCGATTTATTTTTTAAAATTTTAAAACGGACTAAAAGATTAGTTAATTTTCAAAATTCACATCAAATTAAAAAGACTGAATTATTATGATAGAGCATATTAGTAGATGATGTCAGATGTATAGTAGTTATAATAGTGTTTAGATTTTTCTTTTTTTAGATATTTGGGAATTCTTTTTAAAAAAAAAAAGTATGAACATGTGTCGATTATTTAAAATGCTAAATGTAAAAAATGTGAAGAAAAATATTTATTTACTACTTTGTAATAATATATATATATATAAGAATCAATGAATATTTCATGTAATAATTTTAAGATTTAATGCTAATATATTCTTACATTTTAAAATAAAATAATGGATAAAATAATAATTTCAAAAGTTAAATATATCATGAGTATTTTGTTTTTTTATTTTCATAAATTTAGTTTTAAATTTCAAATTGCAAGTAACATTGTTAATAATTTTTTATTAAATTTATTGATGTAACATTTTTAAATTTAAAAAATTAGTCACTTGATAATTTGTAATTAAAAAAATGATATTATAATAAATTTGAATTTAACAAAAAATAATATTAAGAATTGAATTTAAATTTTTAAAGCTGAAAAAATAGAAAAACTAAATTTTTAAAAATAAAAATATAAAAATTAAATTCTAAATTTTTACGAATACAAAGACTAATCACATATTCTAATCAATTTCAAAATATTGAAGCAAATATGAAGACTGTCCGTAAGGAATCAATTCAAAATCCGTAAGGAAACAATTCAATCCTGGACTCACTGTTGGATCTATCTTTTACGTTTGAGATGCCAATGTACTTTGGCTTATCACAAATTGGGATTCAATTAGTGATATACAACTATGGAAATTCAAACACTAATTCATGAACTCAGAAAAGAAAAACAGATTAAAAGGTTTCCAAGTGCAACACATAACAAGTTACACAGACCAAAAAAAAGAGCTTATAAGTTTGAACACCTCAGGAAGCCATGGCAGAGTCTCAAGGAGGAGGTCTGTGCAGTAAATTATTTAGATTAGTGGTACTGCAAGACTACAATTTTTAGAATAACCACACAGTTTACATAAAAACCCAGTGTTTTTTTTTTTTTCCCAATCCAAATGGATTAAAAGGTTTAATTAGCGTCTCCTTGCAGCAGTTTCTCTTCTTGCATTGAAATAAACAGCGGCAACAGGGAGGCCAAGATCGTTCTCAGCAGCGAAATCTCGGGTGTTGAAGTTATCTCTCGAAGAAGGTGACCTGATTCCCTGTCGACGTTTCTGCTTGAAAAGAGCGAAAACAAACCTGTGGATTCCTATATCTGGCCTTGGGATCTCATAGTCCACAACTTCCCTTCCTGTTTGATAAAATGCCCCAGAGATCAAAAAGTTAAAAAGATCACTACTTTTTGTAATTTGTCCAACAGGTAATTGATTACAAACCTACCAAATGTTGCATCTGTTGTGCCTGGGATGTCTGTCACAATCCTGTTAAACGGTCAAAATCACAGGAAACTGTCAGCTCTTTTTCTTTTTCTTTTTTGGCAGGTTTCCAAGCTCTTATTTTCTTATTTGTTGCTTTCCAAATAACTACGATCTCTATTAATATCTTATCAACGCATGCAGACTTGACTATGACAGAGTTGAAGAAGTTTTGAGCTTTGGTTTTGTCCCTACTCTTATTTAGTAATTGATTAGATTCAAGACGTGACATGGCAATAAGTTTACGAGTGGTTGTTATTTTAATTATTAATATATTGAAGCAATTTGCTTTTCAAACACTAGTTGTTTGGGTCCCCCACACAGCTATGGTGGTGCTGATCATGGAAGAAAGTGGGAAAAAGTACTGGATTTAGAGCCACTTTGGTAACCCTCTCTATACTGTATCCCAAAAGTGAACTCTTTCATGGCCATGCATGATGGACTGGACTGCTCTATTAATAAATATATCTTCCTCTCCTTTCTTAAAATATTCTATCCGCCACATATCTAAACATATATATATATATATATATATATATATATATATATATATGAGGATATAATAAAATATTTCTGCAAGGAATTTGCTGTTTGAATGTAGGGTTGAAGTGTGATTAACCCTAGAATACACACACACCCACACACACACACACGTATATATGTTTGTATTGGTAAGAGGAGTAGGGTTTTGTGTACCAGTGAAGGTGCTCCCTTAAATAAGGATCACTAGGTCCAGGGACATCAGGGTCGGTCATGACCTGCAACAAAAACAGAAGACCAAGGTGTGAAACAACTTGGGATTATGAAATGGAAAGAGAGGAAAGAGGTGAAGAAGAAGAAGAAGGTGAGGCAGACCCACTTACCAGAGTGAAGAAAGTTCTCAAATCACCACCTTGAATCTCAACCCTAGGTTTGGTGGCAACAGATGAAGGGTAAAACTCATGTCCATTAAAGACTTGCTTGTTATTGAAAGTGACTGACATTTTAATGCTAGGATTGAAAGAATCAAGAACATCCCCTACTACTCCCCCAACAATGAGAGGCTCTCCCATTCTTGATGACACTGAATGAAAAGAAGAGAAGGATTGTTCTATATGATTCTATTGAAGGCAGGATGTGATGTAAGTAAGAAGAGAAACCCTTTTTATAATGTATGAACTGGAAAGACTGTTCTTCTCTAGATATAGACTTTAGAATAGATGTTGAAGAATACTATAAACTTTTGTAATATATGGGAATTCATAAAGGAAGAAATGAGTGGAAACTCCTTTGCCTTTTGCTATATTCAATATCATATTGTTTTAGTTATATATATGATTATTTCTCAGTTGAGGGACCCTGGAATTGGTTCTTGATTGGCTGTTTGTTCTAGGTTTTTTTTTTATAACATCCAACATGATTTTCATCCAACACAAAAGAATATGCTCTTTATTCCCTTAAAAGTTGATAAAATTATAAGTTAGTATAATGGTATAATTGCACTTTTAGCCCTCCAATGGTTCATTTCTAACTTCTTTAAAGTAATTTTTTGACTTGGTACAAGAACTGAATTATAAACAACGTATGCAAGTTGATCAAAAAGAGATGTAGGAGTTTTGGAATATTTGGAAGCCCTTGAAACTCAACTAGTCTTTCTTTTTTTCCTTCATTCATAGATCCTAAGGAATTGTCAATTGTTTGGGTTTTCTTTAATGATTAATATGATAGAACTTTTCCCAAAGTTTAGAGATGCAAATTTCTGAAAGGAAGTTTTACCATATTTAGAGATATTCTTTTAGAAGAGAAGGCATAAAGGGGACTCCACCATAAGTGACTCAGTGAGTGGTATACATAAGTCATAAAGCAAGGTCATTTCAAAGTTATAAACAAATCCAGAGCAACTTCCAGATTTGGCTAAATGAAAACTATAGTGAATTTTCCATTAGTAGAAGCAAAATGTCAGTGTCCCACTCTTGTACTCATTTTCAGTCATTCATCCCACGCCAAGTTTCATCTTTACCATTTCCCGAATCTAGATTTTATTAATATAATTTTACAATTCAATTTAGAGTAGGTAATGAAATAATACGGTTTAAATTCATGTCAAATAAGTGTTTTATAAGAACTTTAACACTAACATTTTATTATTAATTAATTCATTTTTTCAATAAAATGAGTCAAAAAGTCTTTATTATTATCCAGATAATATAAGATTAGTTAATATTCCATTACCACTAATGATTTTCCTCATTAAAATTCTTCAAGTAACAATTTATTATTCGAATTTCAAATTTTAAATTTTAAGTGATTCTTACCATATTTGTTCTTTTTAATATAATACCTAGAATTATTCATAGTCTCTTCCCAACCTTTAAATAGGAGGATAATATGTTTCAACGTACTCGAACCCACATCCTCCTGTACCAACAACAATACCGATGCCAATCAAGTTAAGACCCAATCAATTGGTTACTTCAATTTTTTTTTTAAAAAAACAATACATATTTCTACAGTTTATTCATTAATTAATTCTAAAAATATTTATATTTATTGTTCACAATATCGATGTATTTAGACTTATTTTGTTTTCAATATATTATTATACTTTATATTTTTGTTGAATAAAATCAACATTTTTTTATATAAATGCAAGATTATGCATATATAATTACTTTTTTACTTTTCAAATAATTAATTGATTTAAAAAAATAAAAATTATAAAAATACTATAATATTAATACACTTGACTAATCTATGCATCGCATGAGAATCCAAACTAATGGTATCTATTACACTCGATTCAAATCATTGCTTTCATAATAAATTTACCATTTTTATCATTTAGGTCAAAATTTTCCTTAAACTATAACAAATAACAAGTTTTAGTTTATTTATCTGAACAAAAAATCTAAAATTAATTTACTTGATAACTGCATTCATTTATTAGTAAAATAAAGTACTACAAGTTTTAACCCAGTAAAAGTTTAAAAAATAAAAAATAATTTTTCAATTATAATTTAGTAAAATGTTTTTTTAAGTAATTTTACCTTGAGTCAAACAAATAATAAAATTCTTACATTTTAACTAAATGAATCAAACAAAATAATGTAATAATACTTAATAATATACTAAGTAATCTTACAAATAATATAATAATACTCACTAATATGCTAAGTAATCTTACATTCTGATAATTTTATTGCAAAAAATAATTTTTTTAATATACTGGTGTGATTACATGGTAGTATCTGTTCATACTTTCTTAACCTTTTAACAACACGCACACACCTTGCACACACAGGTGTTCGAACCCGAGTCTCCTAAGATGAACAATATCTTCTTATACTTCTCAATCTCTCAACTTGAAAATACACTTATACCCTCCAAAAAATTTTGCAATAACAATACTAACCAATATATTATAGTTCAATGATTACCAAACAAAAAGAATATTGGTTTTGATCTTGGTAACATGGTACAAATTCTCTTTGCATTGTTATCTCATTTTGGGAGCTAATAATACTGTCTTGTCAGAATCCACAGTCAATTACAAAATTATTTTCAACTTAACTATAATTTAACTCCATATTCTTGTTAACTTAACTACTAATTAATTATCTTTCCTAAAACTGATTATATAGTTTTCCATAAGATAAAAATATTTATAAAGGTTAAAGTTTTGGGGAGGTACTTATATTATAGGGACTGGATTAATTTAATCATTTTATTATTAGATGGATGAATTTAGTTTTTATATTATTAAAAATATTAAATTAGTCCAAAACTTAATAGAATTTATATTTATTGTATAAAAAATATCTTGAATTTTTTTTCCAATTGTACTTTAATTTCAAGCAAAAGATTTCATTTACGAAAGTATAAAAACTTTTAAAATATTAATTATATTAAACGGTAAATGATACTTTTTAAAAAAGTAATTGTTAACTCTACACCAATTTGGTCTTAATTAATTTTTTAATAGTACATAGACTAAATAGATCCATCTAATAGTAGAAAGGCTAATTTGATCAGATCCCTATAATAGAGTGACCTCTTGAGTACATTCACCCATTTATAAGTTAAGAAGATACAAAAACTATCGAAATAGTAACTTAATCTAACGATAAGAAATTTATATTTGAATTTTGTAACATACACGTTAATTTTTAATATAAATGCTCACTCTGTGCTAGTGTCATGGGCCGTAGATCTAAGCCTGTGATTAATACGAGCAGAATGTCCCATGGTGATCAATTGATTAAATGGGGCTCATTGGACGCACTTGAACCAGCCGATTTGTGGAACAAATGGAGAAACCCATCTAATTGAAGCATTGGTAGCCTAATGAAACACTTCAGTAAAATTAGAGTTATTGTAACACCCAAAAACTTGAAACCGTCGTCGGTCAAGGTCCCGGTGTCTTACTATTCATCTGTCACTGTTCATCTTTTATTTTTATCTCATTCAATCATATTTTAATAAAGATGTGTACCCAACACGTCATAAATCATCAATTAATTATAATCACAACTCAACAAGGGTAAAAAGATCATTCCATGATTTTTGGAGATTTCTACCGGTACTTGTTGGACAAGTATCGGTAGTTGTCAAGTAAGTAAACAGTTCAAGAACAGTGCAGACTTCTACCGAAACATGTCATGCTTCTACCGATACTAAAAACTCCAGAGAGTTAAGAAATCTTACCCTGCAACTTATACCGGTACAAGTATACGAACTACCGATACCTAAGATACAACTATCGATACAACCCAAGCCAATGAACAACCTCTCTCCTACCCTGTACTTTTACAGATACATGCATGAGTTCTACCGAAACAAGTAAGCAGAATCTCTAGAATCATACCAAAACATAAGTTTTTCAACACATATCATTCATAACATCAAAATGAATTAAACCATTACATAGTTCATAGTTTCCCAAGTCACTTCATTGAACTTTCAAGACTATATTCTATCTTGAACATGCATACATTACCACATTCAGTATTTCATTAAAGTATAACAATATCATCAAAATCTCGAACAAGTAAACAAAAGTTAACATCATCCTAGTACATGCCATATAACCAAGTGATGAAGGACTACCAAACCGGCTCCGCTATAGTGTGACTTCGTGGAGATGATCCGATCTTCAAGCAACAAAGAAATCTACAAAACAACAATAACATCTTTGGTAAGCTTCATTGCTTAGTAAGTTCAAAGAGTTTGAAGAGTTACCAAACATATGCTTTAAGCAGTTATAACTCAACCGAGCTAGGATGAACTGTTATTTCCTCAAACCATATTCGGTATTCCAACTTTCCTGTATATAACTTTTCTGTTACCAGTACCCGATGTTGCTCACACGAGTTATTGAGGACTCGTAACGTATGCGGTACTCCAGCCATCGGTACGGTGTCTGTCTGTAACTGTCCCTTAATGATGCTGCTCACACGAGCTGTCGAGAATATGCTTTTAAGCATAAATCTCAGCCATCGTAGGACCTATAATCTAGAGTTTGGATTCATTTCTCATTTTCCATTTAATACTCACGATGACACAAAGTCATCGGACCTTAAATATGTAATAGGATCCATATACTCACGATGACACATAGTCATCGGACCTCATAATCCTTAAAGGATTCATATAATCACAATGACACATAATCATCGGAGCTCATAATCCGTAAAGTATTCATATACTCACGATGACACATAGTCATCGGACCCTTTTTTTTTCATTTACAATTCAAGACCCGTTAGCCTTTCCTGTCCTTTGTTTCCGTCTTCCACACTTCTGATCATCGTTCCAACTCACCGTAATTATTTACAATATAAGAATATACAATTTAAATTGGAATTTAACAATACGAACTTACCGGACAAAATTACAGTTAAAGTGAAATTCAAGGGCATCCGTAATTTTCCCTTTTCCACGATTGAGACATGATCTTGATCTATTAAAATAATTTCATTTAATTATTTAAATCAACATGAATTTTTAATCATTTTATACAAATAAGCCTTTTTGATATTTTTATAAAATTGCCCTTAACTTTTCACTTTTATTCAATTTAATCCTTTAGCTCAAACTTGCAAATTAACTGTTTTATTTTAAATTCCAACTTTTCCGAATGTTTAAGAGCATTTATACAGTCCACTTTTTGAAATATTTCACCTCAAGTCCTTACAAATTTATTCCTTTACATTTTAGTCCTTTAACATAAAAATTTCTAAAAATTACTTTACAAAATCATCAAATCTAACAACCAAGCTTATAAATCTTCCATAAATTTTCAAGAATAATCTTATTTCATCAATGGTAAAATTTATAACATTTGATAAAATCACAAATTGGTCCCTAGGTTAGCTAGATTAAGCTAATATGGACTCAAAAACATAAAAATCACTAAAAACAGGCGAGATTTCACTCACCAAATTAGAGCTCAAAGCTAGCTAAATGTTGCTTAGAGTTCTCCTAGAGTTTTCGGCCAAGGTTGAAGATGAAGAAAAGAAAAACAATGACTTTTCAAATTTTCTTTTAGTTTTATTACTTAAGTTTATATAATTACTCTTTTATCTTTTATAAAATCACATAAATTCCTATTTATTTTAGTCAAAATCGTCCGCTTATTTCCTTAATGGTCTATTTAACATTTAGGTGCCCTAACTAAGCTTTAAATTATCAATTAATACCTTAAATTCAATGGCATTCAACTTTTACACCTTTTACAGTTCAGTCCTTTTTACTTAATTAACTATCTAAATAATAAAATTTCACAACCAAATTTTAATCCAATACTAATGACCTCGTAAATATTAAATAATTAATATTTATGGTCTGACACATTGAAGTTGAAGCCTTGAACCTATCATTCCCGATCATACTAAAAATAACTAATTAGTAAATCCTCATTTAATTAGGATTTAATTGCAATTTACCAAAATCTAAAGAATTCCACTTCATTTATATTATTAAGCCATTTAAGGAGGGTCCAATTACACAATTTGTCCTTCAATTATTTTAAATTCCAACTAAATAAACTTATTTCAATTTAACCTTAAACTACTTAGGACTAAAAGAATAAATATTCTAAAAGTTAGTGGAAGGTAATCATATCCTCCCCCGCTTGGACTTTTTGACCATGGTGTAATTACTACTTTGGTCCCTTTTATTTTTAATCAATAGAAATTAACTTTTACCCCTTTTACAATTTACTCCTTTTTCCTTAATTAAGCAATTAATCATCAAAATTACCCAACCAAACTTCAATTCACATATAATAAGACTCTGTAAATATTTAATAAAATATTTACTACCCTTAATTTCAGAAACGAGGTCTCAATACCTCATTTTTTTAAAACCACTTGACTTTTGAACCATATTACTTATACTAACTTTTAATTCAATAATTAAAATTTTTCAATTCAAAATTCCATATAAAATTATTATTGACTTATTTAACTTAAACACTCATTATAAAAATTTTCTCATCGGATTTGAATCTTAAAATCACTGTTTCTGACACCACTGAAAAACAGGCTGTTACAAATCTTCCCCCCTTAGGAAATTTCGTCCTTGAAATTTTTATCTAGCAATATTTGTTTATTCTAATTTTTTTCCTCACAACAAAAATCATTACTAGCTCATCCAAATATAGAGAATAACAATCTCATAATAATCTCAAATAACACAAACTTTATCTTGACTTTCCTTACTCAGGAATCATAATTAGCAGTAATAATTTAGACGATACTTGATGTTCAATTTCTTTCCCAGATTCAAGATAGATCGAAACAGAAATTTCCAGATATGTTTTTGAAGTTTTCATATAACAATAGAAAAATCTTTTTACCCGAACCTATTCAAATTTATCTCTCAAATTTACATAACCAAGAAAACCAACCTCACTAAACCAAAACTCACCGTTGATAGTTTTCACGTAGATTATTTCTCACACATAGTCTATAATACATTTCACACATATTACGCATACACAGATTCTATTTGTAGTATATCAGAACATCATCAATAATCATAATTATGACTGTATCTAAATATCTAGATAAGATTGAACAATCTGATTCATCATATTCATAATTCAACAGAGACATTAGTTAATCTAGACAATATTACTAGAATTCTTAATGATTATCTCAAGTTCAAAAAAAAATCTTCAGCATCTCATACCTTTAACTAGAACTGAATAACTGAATCTTTATTAATTTTCAAATACATTATTACATCCTTTTAACTTATTGAACAAGTCTTCTATATAAAATATATATTTTTTATTTTATATCTTGAATTTATTCCCTTATCGGATTTAGGCAAAAATCTCAGAAATAATTTAGACGATACTTGATGTTCAATTTCTTTCCTAGATTCAAGATAGATCGAAACAAAAATTTCCAGAGATGTTTTTGAAGTTTTTATATAACAATAGAAAAATCTTTTTACTCGAACCTATTCAAATTCATCTCTCAAAATTACATAACCAAGAAAACCAACCTTACTAAACCAAAACTCACCGTTGATAGTTTTCACGTAGATTATTTCTCACACATAGTCTATAATACATTTCTCACATATTACGCATACACAGATTCTATTTGTAGTATATCAGAATATCATCAATAATCATAATTATGACTGTATCTAAATATCTAAATAAGATTGAACAATCCGATTCATCATATTTATAATTCAACAGAGACATTAGTTAATCTAGACAATATTACTAGAATTCTTAATGATTATCTCAAGTTCAAAAAAAATCTTCAGCATCTCATACCTTTAACTAGAACTGAATAACTGAATCTTTATTAATTTTCAAAGATATTGTTACATCCTTTTAACTTATTGAACAAGTCTTCTATATAAAATATATATTTTTTATTTTATATCTTGAATTTATTCCCTTATCGGATTTAGGCAAAAATCTCAGAAATAATTTAGATGGTACTTGATGTTCAATTTCTTTCCCAAATTCAAGATAGATCGAAACAAAAATTTCCAAAGATGTTTTTGAAGTTTTCATATAACAATAGAAAAATCTTTTTACCCAAACCTATTCAAATTCATCTCTCAAATTTACATAACCAAGAAAACCAACCTCACTAAACCAAAACTCACCGTTGATAGTTTTCACGTAGATTATTTCTCACACATAGTCTATAATACATTTATCACATATTACACATACACAGATTCTATTTGTAGCATATCAGAATATCATCAATAATCATAATTATGACTGTATCTAAATATTTAGATAAGATTGAACAATCCGATTCATCATATTCATAATTCAACAGAGACATTAGTTAATCTAGACAATATTATTAGAATTCTTAATGATTATCTCAAGTTCAAAAAAATCTTCAGCATCTCATACCTTTAACTAGAACTGAATAACTGAATCTTTATTAATTTTCAAATACATTGTTACATCCTTTTAACTTATTGAACAAGTCTTCTATATAAAATATATATTTTTTATTTTATATCTTGAATTTATTCCCTTATTGGATTTAGGCAAAATCTCAGAAATCTTTCAGGAGATAAATCAAAATACCCATTAATGAATGGTACACAGTTATCCTCAAATTCAAAAATTTTAATTGAGTAGTCAATTATATATATATTTTCAATCATTTTTGGTCATTTCCTGTATAAAGTCATCTGAACAACTCTAATTTATACTACCTGATTTACCGGACTCAACCATAATAAATACATCAGTCCGCCATTTAAGTCATTTCATTTCAGACTATAATTCACTATAGTATCATATAAGTTCAGTCAATCTATTCTCGGAATAATATAAAATTCATGATTTAATAATAACATCAAATCATCAAGAAAAATCATAGTCATAAATTCTCAGTAGATAGTTTTGACATACCAGCTCTAGCCTATCGGATTATGATTCAAACATTAATCTCATTGGTTAGGAAATAAATCCTTTTTCATTATTAATACAATGCAATGTAAGAATAAGTAACCCCATCGCAATCAATGCTTTCACAATAAAAAATACCGAGAGAATAGAACATACTTGAAATCATATCGAGCACTATAACTTCAGATTCATCATTATGTCCTCGATCTCACTTTATTTACCTATACTCAGGGATAACAATCGCAAAGTTACTAAATTGGCTTGCACAATTTCTATAAATCATTGTCTCATTAAATCCAAAAGACATTTGACTTTACCACCAGACATTTGTAAAACTGATAAACTTTGACTCACCTCTTCATTTTCAAATATTTATGAAACCAGTATATTATGACTGGCACTAGAATCATTAGTCACAATATTACTATTAACTTCATTAATTTCATCACGATCAGATTCAGATAACATCTTTAAAATCTGCAATAAAAAAGGTTTTAGATCGGATCAATCAATATCACACTATCACAGGTTTATATGGCATGTACTTTCTAAACTTTATTCACACTACACTTAGTCCAGGAATCGACTAGATCGTGACTCTGATACCACTAAATGTAACACCCAAAAACCTGAAATCGTCATCGATTAAGGTCCTGGTGTCTTACTGTTCATCTATCACTATTCATCTTTTTATTTTCATCTCATTCAATTATATTTTAATAAAGATGTGTACCAAACACGTCATAAATCATCAATTGATTATAATCACAACTCAACAAGGGGAAAAAGGTCATTCTATGATTTTTGGAAACTTCTACCGGTACTTGTTAGACAAGTATAGGTAGTTGCCAAGTAAGTAAACAATTCAAGAACAGTGCAAACTTCTACCGAAACATGTCATGCTTCTACTGATATTAAAAACTCCAGAGAGTTAAGAAATCTTACCCTACAACTTATACCGGTATAAGTATACGAACTACTGATACTTTTGTGAATAGAACTACCGATACTTAAGATGCAACTACCGATACAACTCAAGCCAGTGAACAACCTCTCTCCTACCCTGTACTTTTACAGATACATGCATGAGTTCTACCGAAACAAGTAAGCAGAATCTCTAGAATCATACCAAAACATAAGTTTTTCAACACATATCATTCATAACATCAAAATGCATTAAACCATTAAATAGTTCATAGTTTCCCAAGTCACTTCATTGAACTTCCAAGACTATATTCTATCTTGAACATGCATACATTACCACATTCAATATTTCATTAAAGTATAACAATATCATCAAAATCTCGAAAAAGTAAACAAAAGTTAACATCATACTAGTACATGCCATATAACCAAGTGATGAAGGACTACCAAACCGACTCCGCGATAGTGTGACTTCATGGAGATGATCCGATCTTCAAGCAACAAAGAAATCTACAAAACAACAATAACATCTTTGGTAAGCTTCATTGCTTAGTAAGTTCGAAGAGTTTGAAGAGTTACCAAACATATGCTTTAAGCAGTTATAACTCAACCGAGCTAGGATGAACTATTATTTCCTCAAACCATATTCGGTATTCCAACTTTCCTGTATATAACTTTTCTGTTACCAGTACCTGATGCTGCTCACACAAGTTCGCGTGGACTCGTAACGTATGCGGTACTCCAGCCATCGGTATGGCGTCTGTCTGTAACTGTACCCTAACAATGCTGCTCACACGAGCTGTCGAGAATATGCTTTTAAGCATAAATTGTAATAGTCTGATTTTTAGTGGTGTCAAAAACAGTGGTTTCAGGACCACAGCTCCGACGAGTCGAGTTGTAAATTTATTTATTTTGAACATTTCTGGCGATATATGCATCGTATGAAATTATGATTTGAAAATTTCATAGATTAAATAGTCAATTGAATAGAAAGGACTAAATCATAAAAATGTAAAAGTATAGATGTTTAATTAGAAGGACCAAATGAATAAAATAACGAAATGAAAATTAGTTAGTGGATTGGAATGACTTATATTAAGTGTAAATAGATTTAATTAAGATGAAAAATGATTAATTAAAGCTTAATGATGAAAGTCTCAATAATTACAAAAATGCCATTACTATATATATGAAAATTAAAAGAAAAGAAATTGATTTTTCATTTCATTTTTCTTCTTCTTTCTTCTTCACACGACAACAAGGAGGGAAAAGTTATGGTTTTCAATTCAAATCTTTGAGCTTTAATTTGGGTAAGCAAACCTTGATCATTTTTTTGGTAATTTTTATGTTTTTAAGTCCGTATCAGTTTAATCTAGCTTATGCGAGGACTAATTTGTGAATTTTTCAAATGTTAGAAAACTTACCATTTTTGAAATTCCTTGTTCTTAGAAGCTTTTGATGTATTTGAATGTTTGATACTTAGGTTAAATCTTTTTGTAAAGTGATTTTTGATGAAAATAGGGTTTAAGGATTAAAATGTGGAAATGGTGAAATTACATGTATTGTTATGAAAATAAATGTGTGAATAGGTTAAGTGGACACCTAAGAAAATTCAGCTATGGTTGGTTGTGGGAGAAAATGATTATTTTTCATTTTTGTGTTGAAAGGACTAGATTGAATAAAAGGAAACTAGTAGGGGTAAAATCATAATTTTCCCAAAAAGGACTAAATTGTGTTGAATGACTAAATTATGTAACTTAATGTGAGAATTGAATGATTTGTGGATGTAGACTACGATCGTGCCATCGATCGAGGAAAAGAAAAATTAACGGAGTAGTCCCTAGAATCCATTCACAACTGCAATCCAGTCCGGTAAGTTCGTAATGTTAAATTCTTATTAATGACTGCTTATAACTGCTTTCTAATGAATATTGGAAATGTGAAACTATGATTGGAAACGTGAAAGACAGTAGCTATGAGATGAGAATTTCTCAGCCTCGTGCCAAAGATAGAAAATGGTCTGATGCTTGAGATCCTACATTTGTTGCGGATTCTCTTCAGCATCGTGAGTCACCAAAAGGTGAATAGAATCCATGAATGGATTACAGGCCCTACGATGGCTGAGATTTATGCTTATTGCATTTTCTCGTCAACTTAGTGTGAGTAGCATCGTAGGGAACAGATATACCGTATCGATAGTTAAGAATAACATCGTATACTGGTAACAGGCATGACCCCTGGGTCAATAGGGAGCAAATGAGCATCATGACCTTTGTGTCAACAGGGAGTTAAACAAATATCGACCTTTGAAGTTCAGTTGTGCTGGCTTGACAGATTTATAGAGTTGTTTATTACATAAGACTTGGTAAATTGATGAACTTGCGAACTTATTAAGCTATGAAGCTTACTGGTGAACTTGTTGTTGTTTTGTAGATTTCGTTTTGTGACTTGAAGATCGTATCATTTTGAAGACATCACACTATCTTGGGAGCTCGTTCGGTAGTATTTGCATCACTCGGTTATTTGGCATGTACTAGGATGATATTAACCTTTTTTGTTGAATTAAAGATGCTAAAATCTTGCTATTTTGATTGCGTGAATGCATGAAGTACAACTTAGATGTTTTGCATATTGTGTGATGACTTAATGTATAACATAGTCATTGGACCTCATAATCCGTAAAGGATTCATATAATCACGATGACACATAGTCATCGGACCTCATAATCCGTAAAAGATTCATATACTCACGATGACATTTAGTCATCAGACCTCATAATCTGTAAAATATTCATATACTCACGATGACACATAGTCATTGGACCCTTTTTTTACAATTAACGGTTCAAAACCCGTTAGCCTTTCATGTCCTTTGTACCCGTCTTCCACAATTTTGATCATCGTTCCAACTCACCGCAATTGTTTACAATAAAAGAATATACAATTTAAATTGGAATTTAACAATACAAACTTACCGGATGAAATTGCAGTTAAGGTGAACTTTAAAGGCAAATCCGTAATTTTCCCTTTTCCACGATCGGGACACGATCTTAATTTATTACAACAAATTCATTCGATTATTTAAATCAATATGATTTTTAATCATTTTATGCAAATAAGCCTTTTTGGTATTTTTATAAAATTACCCTTAACTTTTCACTTTTATTCAATTTAGTCCTTTAGCTCAAACTTGCAAATTAACCATTTTATTTTAAATTCCAGCTTTGCCGAATGTTTAAGAGCATTTATACAGTCCAATTTTTGAAATATTTCACCCCAAGTCCTTATAAATTTATTCCTTTACATTTTAGTCCTTTAACATAAAAATTTCTAAAAACTACTTTACAAAATCATCAAATCTAACAACCAAGCTTATAAATCTTCCATAAATTTTCAAGAATAATCTTATTTCATCAATGGTAAAATTTATAACATTTGAAAAAATCACAAATTGGTCCTTGGGTTAGCTAGATTAAGCTAATACGGACTCAAAAACATAAAAATCACTAAAAACGGGCGAGATTTCACTCACCAAATTAGAGCACAAAGCTAGCCGAATATTGCTTGGAGTTCTCCTAGGGTTTTCGGCCAAGGTTGAAGATGAAGAAAAGAAAAACAATGACTTTTCAAATTTTCTTTTAGTTTTATTACTTAAGTTTATATAATTACTCTTTTATCCTTTATAAAAATCACATAAATTCTAATTTATTTTAGTCAAAATCGTCCACCTATTTCCTTAATGGTTTATTTAACATTTAGGTGCCCTAACTAAGCTTTAAATGATCAATTAATACCTTAAATTCAATGGCATTCAACTTTTACACCTCTTACGATTCAGTCCTTTTTACTTAAATTAACTATCTAAATAATAAAATTTCACAACCAAATTTTAATCCAATATTAAATAATTAATATTTACGGTCTGACACATCGAAGTTGTAGCCTCGAAACTACCATTCCCGATCATACTAAAAATAACTAAATAGTAAATCATCATTTAATTAGGATTTAATTGCAATTTACCAAAATCTAAAGAATTCCACTTTATTTCTATTATTAAGCCATTTAAGGAGGGTCCAATTACACAATTGGTCTTTCAATTATTTTAAATTCCAACTAAATAAACTTTATTTCAATTTAACCTTAAACTACTTAGGACTAAAGGAAAAAATATTCCAAAAGTTAATGGAAGGTAATCATATCCTCCACCGCTTGGACTTTTTGACCATGGTGTAATTACCACTTTGGTCCCTTTTATCTTTAATCAATAGCAATTAACTTTTATCCCTTTTACAATTTACTCCTTTTTCCTTAATTAAGCAATTAATCATCAAAATTACCCAACCAAACTTCAATTCACATATAATAAGACTCTGTAAATATTTAATAAAATATTTACTACCCTTAATTTTAGAAACGAGATCCCAATACCTCATATTTTTAAAACCACTTGACTTTTGAACCAAATCACTTATACTAACTTTTAATTCAATAATTAAAATTCTTCAATTCAAAATTCCATATAAAATTATTATTGACTTATTTAATTTAAACACTCATTATAAAAAATTTCTCGTCGGATTTGGGTCTCGAAATCACTGTTTCCGACACCACTGAAAAACGGGCTGTTACAGTTATCAAGGTAATTATTGTAAATTCTAAAGGATAAGAATGTATAGAGTTTAAATCCCTTAGGACTCTCATATTGTAAATAGGCACTAACCACGCCCCGACGTGTGTGCGTCGAGGCTATGAATCAACACAAATTCAATCAATAATCTAACAGTGTACTACAAGTGTGATAGGTCAGTTTTAATATTTATAGTGTTACAATGGAACACCTCAAGTATTCCAATGATCGAACCTAAGAGAGTTTGTGGACAAAGTGATTAATGTGGATCAAGCATGCAAATAGGAAGTCCATCTAATTACTCACTAAGTATTATATTACGAAAAATCATAATCAAGGGGTAATTACACTAATTAACTATCTAATGCTAAGAAGGACTAAATTGTAAAATAGTAAAAATTACATGTTTAACAATTCAATGAACACAAGTGGTTGGTTGACTTCCATGTTGTTGGTTAGTGTTTGGATTAGGGATCTAAAAATCTTAAACTTCTAATTGGTTTAATTTTACCTCTCGATCACCATTTTATCAAATTAGACGATTTAGTTCGGTTTATCTCTCGACCTCACCGAACTAACTCCGAACAACCAAATTGGTTCTCGATAAGCTCTCCTATTGGTATCATCTACCTAAATATTCACCTAGATTCGTCAATTCTAAGTTTTGAATTTTATTCGATTTAGTCCAATTTTTTCATCCTATTTTATCATCCTAACTCGATTTGAAATTTTTTTGAATCGAGTTAAGTGAAATGAAATTCAAGTTGAGTCAAATCAAGTGAAATTGTTAGAATCAAATTCAAAAAAATTAAACATGTCAAATTACAATCTTGTTACTATATAATTAATTCCATATTAGAGAACATAAATTTGAAAACTTTTTCAAAGCAAAATAAAAATATACTTTAGTATTATAAACTTGAATAATTAATTAACTTATTTAGGTCCCAAAATTATTATTTTAGAACATTTTTAAAATTTTAATTTTCTTTATATATTTTTTAGTTTTTTTAAAAAAATTTATAATTTTTAAAAAATATAAAATTTGGAATTTTTATAAATATTTTAAAATTTAAAAATTATTTTGATTATTTTATAATTTTTGTTGAGAGAAAGACTAATTTGCTCATTTTCAAAATTGATAAGGACCAAAGGGCTATTTACACCTATCTGTTATTCAAATATTCGAGTTATTTGAATTGTAAAATTCAATTCGACTCGAATTCGAAATTCGAATTACTTACTCGAGTTGACTCGAAAAAATCGAATAACTCGAAATTCAATTTTTTTTTAAATTTTTTCGAATCGAATTGAGTTTTGCTCACTCCTAATCTTAGGTATGCATCCATTTGGGAGGCTCCTCAAACAAGGACGTCAGATTGACTAAATCTTGTCTATTCGGATTATTAATATTATCTCGGGCACGTACCTAATTAGGTTAGGGATTGTCACTTCAACGTGCAAACCCTTTTGGTCAACATCAGTCATAATCGATCAATGCCAATCAATGATTGATCAACGCCAATCAAAGTCACATGGTATATTTCTATAATTTTTTATTACATTTTTATTATCTAAGTTTTTTTATATATATTTTATTTATTTTTTAGAATCTATTTTTATTTTTATTACATATGAACGCCCATGGTCACTTTCTAATTGGATTGAAGTGCCACATGGCACATTCTAATTGAGTTGTGCCACGGGGCACTTTCTAAATTTGTTTATTTTTTTTATAATTAGAATCAAATTGGTAGAATGTGTAAAATCAAGATTAAATTAAAGGAATGTGTAAACATTTGGGTTAAATTTGTTGATTTTTTAATAATTAGGACCAAAACTAATAGAATGTGTAAAATGTTAAGGGCTAAATTTATTATCATACCAATCAAAAGTTTATCATGTCATCATTTGGTCTGGTGACTAGTGCATCTTAAAGATGGAGTGATTAAAATATGAAATCACGAGAGTGACTAAATTAACAAAAAAAAAAGTGACTGAAATAGGAACACGCTAAAACTTGGATGACTATATAAGAATTTACCCAAAAAATTATCATGACAGATAAATGTGAGCGTTCGATCTAATCAAGTGAAAATTTTCAAGTTAATTGAATTGACGAGTCTCATTTTATTATCCTATCTCGATTTGAATTTTTCTTTCTAATCGACTCGAGTAAAATAAAATTTAAGTCAAGTCAAATCAATCGAGTGAAATTGTATTAGTTAAATTTTAAAAAAATTAGATGTGTCAAATTAAAATATTGTCACAATATAACTAATTCTATGTTAGAGCACATAAATTTGAAACTATCTATATTTGAAAGCTCTTTCACTGTAATAAGAGAAAAAAAATATTTTAGTATGATAATCTTAAATAATTAATTTACTTATTTAGTTCCCAAAATTATTATCTTTTAAATTTTTAAATTCTTTTTTATATATTCTTTAGAATTTTTTTAGAAATTTTTATATTTATAATTTCTTTAAAAATATAAATTTTGAAATTTTTATAAATATTTTAAATTTTAAAAATTATTTTAAATTTTTAAAAGTTATTTTATTTTAATTTTTGTTCAGAAAAACCAACAAGACATTTATAGTAATATGTTATTTGAATTATTTAAATTATTCGAATTATTTAAATTATATAATTAAACCCAATTTAAATTTAAAATTCGAATAATTTATTTAAATTAATTGAAAAATTGAATAATTTAATTTAATCAACTCGAAATTCTAATTTTTTCAAATAGAATCGCCTGGTAGTTGACTGGAAATTAAGTGTTAATGATGGGTTTTTTTCGGCCCAAATTTAATTGGAGGCTTTGAAGTGACCCAAAAACCCTCAAACAAGAACCACTCCAAGGCAAAACCCGAAACCCTCTTACTGAAAGGGTATCAAAAGGAGAAGATATTGAACCGGAACCGGCTTTTCTTTCCCACCTTCTCTTCCTCTCTCCGGTGATCCAGGCTGCCGCCTCTCCGAATCCAGACATGGAAGAGAGCGAAGGTAGGTTATCGAAGCCAGTAGCGGTGATTGCTTGCATCGCTATGACACTGTTTTATGTTGCGATTCTTTATGCTCCTACTCTGATCCTCCGCCTCCCGCCTCCCCAATCCTACGAGAATTTCTTGATCCGACGGTTCATTTGCGCCGCCGTTTGCTCCGTCGCGTCCGTTATTTTCTGTGCTCTCGTCCTTCCGGTATACCTCTTTCCTTTGTCTCTCATTTTTATTTCACTCATTTATTATTATATAATTATGAACTAAGTTGAGATTTCTGCCATTCTGTGAAGTATGAACTAAGTGGAAACTTTATTCATTGAGCTAAAAAGTGAACTCATATATAATTAGAGATGAGCGAACGATTGAATTGTTAACAGGCATTGAACCAAAGCCATTTGACATTTTCATGTGAAAGTAAAATCATCCTTTTTGCGTTTTACAAAAGTGTTATTATTTGTTTTTATATCCAAAACACGTTTGTTTCTTTTATTATTATCCTAACAATGTTCGATTATGCGTAGATAACAAGTGGGGAGGCATCTTACTCGTTTGGGGTTTACGGCATTCGATCGGATCATTTTGTAAGAATCATACTTATGGAGTATATTTCCTACATTGTTGTTATGGATTTATGATTTATGTTTATGATCTGCTGGTTCAAAATCAATCCTTGAAATGCAATTTTATGTGTGAAACAGTGGCAAGCAGTGGTCTTTCCTCTTTTCTTGACTTCTCTTATGTATGCTGGATCTTTGATGCTCAAGTCTATGTTATTGGTAAATAAGTGGAAGGAGCATAGACATCAAGAGGGAGAGCCACTGTTAGGTTGTATAAAAAGTACCCTTCTTAGCCTCCCGGGTCAGATGTCTTCAGTAGCTTCCAATGTTTTATTCTGGAGGAATTTTATTGTGGTTAGTATGCTTACCACTTAAATTTCTTCATCTTTTGGGTGAATGCAAATAATTGTAAGGTCTATAAATAGGGTGTGTTTGCAATATTTTATTGTTGAAAAGGTTGCATTGTGCTTGCTTGTTCTAGAAAGTAGTCTTCCAGATGGATTGAATATTGTGTTACATGTTCTGCTTGTTGTTCAATGTTTAACAATCCTTCTTAGGAGAATAACAATAATTGAAAATTAGAAGGAAATTTTCGAAATTGTTCCCTGTTTCTTCAGTCTTCAGTCCTTAATAGTACTTTAATGAACAGGCACCAGTAACTGAGGAGTTGGTGTTTAGAGCATGTATGATTCCTTTACTTCTTTGTGGGGGATTTAAAGCATACAATGTAATTTTTCTCTGCCCTACTTTCTTCAGTTTAGGTGAGTCCTTTTTTTGTTAAACACAGTTTGATCATTCATGAGAGGATTTATTATCTTTTTCCTTTGGGCGTTAAGTATTTGTAATAGCTTAGACATGCTTTCATTGCTTATATACTGGCATGCATTGGTGCAACAATCTGTTTTTTTAACTTCTACCACAGTATAAAGAAGTTAAAATGGATAAGTTTGGCACTAATTATCCATTTTTAAAATCTTATTATCCAACTTCGCATGTTCTTGTTCATATTTGCAGGTGATGCTCAATTATATGTGCTTGTGCATTTATTGCATTTGTTAAGCATAATGCTTTCTATTTCTGCCGCATTGCATATTGAGTTGAATGGCATATAAACTGTTTCAACTCTGTTTTGTCAATGTCTTGCAGCACATTTGAACCATATGATGGAGATCTACAGCCGACATAACTATAGCTTGCTTAAAGCCTCCTTGGTTGTAGGTACAAACTAGATTTTCCTGCTTGAATGTGAGGGTTGCAATGTTATTTTAAGAGGAAAGACTATATATATTTATATAATATAAGTGTAGAGTGGGTTGATTGCTTTTGTCTTTTAGGTGGAAACTTTGGTTGGCTTGAAGCTTTTGACACCTCGTTTTAGTAACAAGAATGGTGTTTTATGTCTTTTAGATGCTAATACATTGTTGCTTCTTGTGATATGTGTTTCTCAGGTCTCCAGCTTGGCTACACTGTAATCTTCGGTTCATACGCTTCATTTCTCTTCATTCGAACAGGTTGGTGGTTATTTTGCTGATAAATGTTATTGCCTATTTTGTGATCTTTTTCCGAAGTACATATTGGTCCTACTCCATTTCTGGTTGGCTTTTGTGTTGGAAAGAGATTCTTTTTTGTTTACTCGTTTCAGCTTTCTGTAAATTAGGAATAGATAAAAAATGGTGAAAGATGGATGCAATTGCTGTACAATTGACCCTAGGTAGAAAATAACCTAGAAGCAGATAAAGGGAAATTTGATTGTTATTGTTCTTATTTTGTGATATTTTGTTATACAGATCTAGAACAATGCAGGTGTTTTTTGCTGTGGGTTAATTTATTGTCTCATTACAATTTATCATTCTGCCTCATTGATTTTACATATATTAATTATTTTCAGGAAACATTGTCGCTCCTTTAGTTGCCCATGCATTTTGCAATTATATGGGATTGCCGGTGCTGTTTGTACATGGGAAAGGTACACGGATTAGAGTTTCTATTACTCGAGCCCTTTATAATTTTGCTTTCTCAGTGTTCTAGTATGTGTGCCTGGAGAATTTGCTTACCTTTTTGGTCCATTATATTGATAGGGCTAGTTAGCATTGCATTCATAGCTGGAATGGTATCATTTGTGTGGCTTTTGTTTCCTATAACACGGCCCGACGTATACAATGAGAATACCAATAATTGCAGATGTTGGCAAGGATATTGTTAATGGAATCAATACTATTAACATTCCAAAGGGGAAGGCCCTTTTGGTCTGAGATAAGGAGGATATCGGACCCGGAACTCTGGCATGGGTTGTTTGCCAAATTGGAGCATTGACTAGATGGAATAGTAAGAGTATAAACAAATGATGAAATGAGTATAATTAGGGATTGGAAGCATGTGTATTTTTGAACCATTTCATGATCAAATCTTGTTGTGATGTTTCAGCATGGTTTTTTTACTTGGCCCATTCAATTGTTGTAAAATTAGGAGAAATTTGAGCTAACATTTACATTAGATCGTGGCCTCTACTCAAGTATTTTGCTCACCTTGTTTCTCTCCTTATCTTTCTTTCTTTTTTTTTTTCGTTGAAATTTATTTTATTTTGCCGTTGAAGTTGTTAGACTCAGAGTTGAAAAGTGTGATTTAGGTTATAGTAAAGAGAAAAAAAAAAGAAAGAAATTTTAAATATATAATAAGATATATATTGCTTCTTTAATCTTGTTTGTAAGGTTGTTTAATCGGTTAATCGACTCGAATTACCATTAATCGAATCTTTTAAATCCTTAACTGTTAATTGAATCAAAATTTTTTCAAAAAAAATTAATCGAACCAAATTGTTTTGGTTAATTCGGTTGGTTAGTCGAATTAATTGAAATTTATATATTTTTTTATTTTTGATTAAAATAAATATAAAACATATAAAAAATTAATCGAATTAACCGACTAATTATAATACTTTTATATTAAGTATAATATTTATATATTATAATATTATTTATTAAGTTTAGTTAATTCGATTAATCGAATTCGGTCGATTAATCGAATTAATTCAGTTTTACCTAAAATTTGCACACTCTACTTGTTTGTAGAATTGAAAACCCAATTAAAGTTGAGGTTATCATCGAGTAAAGCTAAGCTCGAGTTTGATAAGTATCATTTTTTAAACACAAGTTTGATTTGATTAAATTTATTTATTGATTTCATATTTAAATAACAATTTTTTTTAAAAAAATTATATCTTAACAATGAATTTTATGGAACAAATAATATAATGATTTTTTACCTTACTAGAAAAAAAAAGAAGACAAACACGAGAAAACAATCCATTGAAGATGATAGTACCAAACTGATCTGTATCAAGTTTAATTGAGGAGATATTTTGTCTTGAACATTAGAGCAGATGACTCACAGAAGATTCCTAAATGTGACTTTCAAAATCAGATTGATGATCGAATCGATGAAGCCATTGGTTCTCGATTCGACTGGTTTGTTTGATTTAATCAAATAATTATTTTTAAAAATAAATCATAAAATAAAAAAATAAAGAAAATCGGTTCAATCTGTTCAATCGCTAAATTAATTAATTCGTATCGATTCACAAGTTAACTAGCCCAACTTCTTATTCTGGATCGATTTTCCGACCAGTCTAGTCTGGTTCTAAAATTAATGCTATACAGTAAACTTTAAAAAATGTTAAGATACATACATATATATAATTTTAATAAATGAAAAATATTAAATTAAAAAAATAAATGTTCTTTTTAAATAATATGGGTGAGTTTAAAATTAGATTGGATTAGTTGTTTACAAATACAGACATATTTGAGCAAATTTGCAGACCCATATTTCAATCTGGACCAAGCTTAAGCAAGTATAAAATGTGTTAATATATTCATTCCTAAAGTCAACCCGGCCATTAATAACTCAAACATGAAACTAGTACTATAAGATGAAAAAAATTAGAATTGAGAAAATATATAATTGGCACCTGAATTTGTCCACTTCTTCCAAATTGATATTTTATGTTTTCTTTTGTCTCAAGTTGGTATCCGAATTTTTTCTTTCCATCCTTTTATCAGATTTTCCTTTTTTTCCCCAATTTCCTTTTCTTCTCTTTGTTCTGCTAAACATGTTTGTTTTCAATGGTTGATTTCAATTCTTCTCATTCACTTTCTGCTATTTTTGTTGTTGTTGCTATTGTTGTCGCTGCTTGTTCTTTGTTTGAGAAGTCGACTACGTTAACTAGGGGTGAGCAAAAATCGATTCGATTCGAAAAAAATTCAAATTTCGAGTTACTCGAATCGAATTATTTGAGTCAACTCGAATAACTTGATTTGAGTTTTGAGTTCGAGTCGAGTCGAGTTGAATTTCACAATTCAGATAACTCAAATAATTTAAATAATTTGAATAACAGATTGGTGTAAATACCCTTTTAGTCACTATCAACTTTGAAAATAAGCAAATTGATCTCTCACAATAAAAATTACAAAAAAAAAATTCAAAATAATTTTCAAAAATTTAAAATATTTATAAAAAATTAAAAATTTATATTTTAAAAAAATTTTAAAAATTTTAAAAAATTCTATAAAGACATAAAAAAAGTTAAAATTTTAAAAAATTTCTAAAATAATAATTTTGAAACCAAATTAATGATTCAAAGTTATCATACTCAAGTATTTTTTATTATTTTTCTTTAAAAAAAATTTCAAATATATAGAATTTTAAATTTATGTGTTCTAACATGGAATTAGTTATATTTTAACAATATTTTTATTTGACATGTTTATTTTTTTAATTTAACTCAAACAATTTCACTCGATTTGATTCGACTCGAATTTCATTTCACTTGACTCAATTCAAAAAAATTTCAAATTGAGTTGGGATGATAAAATAAAACTCGTATTTTCAGTTAACTCAAAATTTTTTCACTCGATTCAATCGAACGCTCACCCCAGCATTGACGACAACTTCATGTTCGTCGTTGAATCAAAGGAGCACTTGACGACAGTGTCGAAGATGACTACTGATTTCCTTTTCCTCATGCAATTAAAACTAAGCATAAAATAAAATAAAAATCCCCTTAAAATTAGCTAAAATTAAAATCTTAATATTGGTTGAGTACTTTATGCGAGCAAAAAGAACAAAAATCATCTTCTTCCACAAACTAAAAATTAGCTATCATTCACCAAGATTAACAAGCTATTCCACAAACTACAAGATCAAAGATAAGCATATTATGCCAGCAAAAAGATAAACATCATCTTCTTCTGTCGAGAATGCTAAGGAAACTACCACCTAAGGGATAAGTTTTAGCCAAACTGCAGGGGAGGCCCAAGCAACCATCTCAAGTCAAAATGCAGAGAAGGTTCAGGAATTACGCAAGAGTACCAGAGAGAGAAAAGCTCCACGTGCATTAACGGACTTTGTCCTTTACTAGAATTCTGTTATGAGTTTTTTTTTCTGATAAATAGTGATAATTGTATAGAAAAAGGCATGAAATTACTGAACTTTGTTCTTCTTCTCTCAATATATTCCTCCATTTCTTCCTATATTTCTGTTTCTTCTTAATCACATAACAATTTGGTGCTTTCATTGCCCTTACCAATATGGTAAACAATACAGAATGCATTAAAGCACTTCAGGATACAACAACCCGCCATGAGCAGCTCCTCACTTCGCTGCAAAATCATGTTGCGAATCAAGAACAGTGGAACAACACTACGCAGTCGACTCTCCAGAAAATGGCTTGGCAGTTAAAAGCCATTTCAGCCCAATTAGGAGTATCGGTAACAACTTCTAGTAGAGGTGACCTCACTGCCAATAGCACAGTGAATCGGGTAAGACCAAGGTGCGATGCGATTCCTATGACAATTTTTCGTTCGCTCCAAAACTTGTCCAAGTCGAACTTTCCCTTTTCACGGGCAAAGATCCAGAAGAATGGCTCGCATCGGCCATCGATTTTTTTTAGTTCTATGGTACAGAAGACCATCATCGTGTCACGATAGCATCTTTTCGAATGGACGGCACTGTGAAGAAATGGTTCCGGTGGATGCAACGTCAACAACAGTTAGTACGATGGAATCATCTCGTTGAGGCGATTCGCAAATGGTTCACGACCATGGAAATAGAGTCACAGACGGGACAATTATCGAAGCTCACACAAACGGCGACAGTGGAAGATTATCAATCTTGTTTTGAGGATTTAGCCCTACGTACTCACAATTTATCTGATGAATTTTTGCTTGACTACTTTATTTCAAGATTAAGAGTAGACATTAAATCTGAAGTGTTGGGCCACCGTTCCATATCTATGATAAAAGTTTAGGCCTTGGCTCGGTTCCACAAAGTTCGCTTAAATGACTTACGCTCCTTGGGCCGTACATCGGGTTTGAAATTGCCATCACTTTTGCCAACACCAGGTCTGCCTTCTATTGGACCAAAATTTTAGCCAAGCCGCCTTCACCTTCAGAACAACATCACCCTGCCGTTAATACCACAACTCGTATACGTCGTATTTCTTCTGCCGAAGCTTAGACGCACCACCAAAAAGGGCTTTGCTATTACTGTGATGACAAATTTGTTCTAGGGCATAAATGCAAGAAGCCCCAACTTTTCTTGCTCGACAATGAGTCTAATGATGATGACCAGCGCACTGAAATAGATAAGCAGCCAGTACATCTTAAGGAGATTGAAACTCCACCCATTCCGATCCATGAACAGTCAACGATGTCTTTCAATGCCCTTGTGGGTTGCCACAATCTGAATACTCTACGAGTTCAAGGAACGATCCAGGGTAAGTTGGTTCACAATTTAATTGATGGGGGTAGCACCCATAATTTTATTCAGTCAGTCACTAAACATTTGGGTTTGAAGCTGCAAGCCGTACCGAATTTCAAGGTTCTCGTAGGGAATGTCCAACGGTTGCACATTGACGGATGCATTAGGGATGTGAAAGTGTTAGTTCAAAGGATTGAATTAGTCATAGATTTTTACATTCTACCCCTTGAAGGAACAGAAGTCATTTTGGGCGTAGCATGGATGACCACACTAGGGCTAGTCACTATGGATTTCATGAGACTAACATTTGAGTTCAACCAAGGGAATAAATGTTTTTGTTGGTAAGGAGATACCGAATTTAGACTATAACAAATTCGATTCTAGGCATTGCGGTGATTATCTAACACTGGTGCTGTTGCGAAGTTTTTCCGTTTACACCTTGAAGGACAATCGGATACATGATTGATTAAAGAAAGAGCTGATCTTCGCACATTGCTCGATGAATTCCAGAGTGTTTTTGAAGTAGTGCCAAGTTTACCTCCGCCACGGGATAACGACCACGCGATTCATCTAAAAATAGCAAGTTCCCCGGTTAATGTTCGTTAATATCGTTATCCCTATTTCCAAAATGCTGAGATCGAGAAATAGGTTCACCAAATGCTCGACAACCAACATATTCGAAAGAGCACTAGCCCATTTTCTTCACCCGTATTGCTAGTACGTAAAAAGGATGGTACTTGACGATTTTGCGTTGCTTACCGCGTCCTTAATGCCATCACTATCCGAGATAAGTTTCTCATTCCTACAACTGATGAATTATTTGACGAATTGGGAAAATCACAATTCTTTTCTAAGCTCGACCTATTGGCAGGATATCATTAAATTCGGGTGCGCAATGAGGATGTGCACAAGATAGTATTTCATACTCACGAGGGTCATTACGAGTTTCTCGTTATGCCATTCGACTTGACGAACGCTCCCTCGACCTTTCAAGCCACAATGAATGACATTTTTTGACCTTATTTGCAAAAGTTCGTATTGATTTTCTTAGATGATATTCTGGTTTTCAGTCAGACTTGGAAAGAGCATCTTCAACATCTACGACAAGTGTTAATGACACTGCAGCAACATGGGTTTGTCGCAAAACAGTCGAAATGTTCTTTTAGACAAGAAACTGTCGAAACTTGGGGCATGTGGTTCCTAGCAAGGGACTCGCAATGGATTCGACCAAAATCGAAGCAATTCAAGCTTGGCCTGTACCTACTTCCACAAGGGATGTACGTGGCTTTTTTGGTATTACGGGGTATTATCGACGGTTCATTCGAGGCTATGCCACTCTGGCAGTACCTCTAGCGGATTTATTAAAGAAAGATGACACTTTTCAGTGGACTGCAACAGCTCAGGCAACTTTCGACACTCTGAAAACTTGTCTGTGCTCAGCTCCAGTATTGCGTCTGCCTGATTTTGAGAAAGAATTTTGCTCAAAACAGATGCGTCCAGGGTTGGAATTGGCGCGATCTTGACACAAGACAATAGGCCATTAGCGTACTACAGCCAAAAATTGAGTCCCAAAATGCAAGTAGCTTCCACCTATCATAGGAAAATGTATGCCATTACTCAAGCTGTCAGGATATGGTGACAATACCTATTAGGCCGCAGATTCGTTATCATCACCGATCAAAAATCCCTCTGTAAATTGACACAACAAACCATCTAAACATCGGAACAACAAAAATGGTTAACGAAATTAATCGACTTCGATTTTGAAATCAAATATTATCCTAGCAAGCTCAATACCGTAGTCGACACCTTATCCCGCGAGGTAAGCAGTCAATTGATGGCCTTGGCCCGCTCGACATTTGGGATTTTAGAGGATATCCACACCATCAGTATCCCTGATTCTGAATTGTGCCGCATCCGAGAATTGATTTGCACTGGTGACTTAGCAGCTCAAGGGTACAGTGAACAATCCAGACTGATTTTGTTGCACGGATGGGTCATGGTTCCAAATGAAAGTGCTTTACGATCTCTGCTACTTCGAGAATTCCACAGTTCTAATATGGGAGGCCATGCTAGAATTCTCAGAACATTTCGTAGATTGTCTACCAATTTCTATTGGAAAGGGATGCACAAAGAAATGATTATGTTTGTCTCTGAATGCCACATTTGCCAATGGATGAAGAGCGACAGCCTTGCTCCTGCAGGTCTACTTTAACCCCTGCCCATTCCACAACAGGTATTTGAAGATATTTCTCTTGACTTCATTACTAGACTGCCTAAGTCGAATGGGAAAGAGGCTATTCTTGTGGTTGTGGATAGACTGACGAAATACAACCATTTTTTTACCTTGTCGAGACATTATGATGCTCCTTACATCGCCAAGGTAATGATTCAAGGTATTATTAAACTACATGGCATCCCTCGATCCATTGTTAGCGATAGGGACCCCATTTTTTTGAGTGAATTGTGGATTGAAATTACTCGTTTGCAAGGGACTGAATTGTGTCTTAGCTCAACTTATCATCCGCAAATCGATGGCCAAACGGAGGCATTCAATCACTACTTGGAAATGTACCTCCATTGTATGAAAGGTGACGAACAAAGTAAATGAGAAGCTTATCTCGCTTAGGCTGAATATTGGTACAACATAGCTTTTCAAACATCGGCAGGCATGACCCTATTTCGAGCACTTTATGGTCGAGACCCTCCCACCATAGTATCCTATATCGAAGGTGGTTCCCTTAATACTCAAATCGATAAGGCTCTTTAGAGAGTTGCAGCATAATTTGTCCTCAAGCCCAATTGCGCATGAAGAACCAAGTTGATAAAAAACGTTGGGAACTAGAGTTTGTAGAGGGCGATTGGGTATCTGTTCGATTACAACCTTATCGTCAAATATCCCTCCAACTACACAAAAATCAGAAACCTAATCCCAGGTTTTTTGGTCTATACAAAGTTATTCAACGCATTACCAATGTGGCTTACAAACTGGAATTACCAACATCCACTCGCATTCACCTTGTATTCAACATTTCTCAGCTTAAGCTTTGCAAAGGGTAACCTCTATAGCAGATAACTCCGTTACCATTATTCAGGAAGTATGGCCCGAGCGCTAAGCCTACTGTTATGCCAAACCTTGAGGACAAGGTTCTTTCTTTAGAGGGAGGTAATGTCGAGAATGCTAAGGAAGCTACCACCCGATAGACAAGTTCTAGCCAAGCTGTAGGGGAGGCCCAAGCAACCAGCTCGAGTCAAAATGTAGAGAAGGTTCAAGAATTACGCAAGAGTACAAGAGAGAGAAAAGCTCCACGTGCATTAACGGACTTTGTCCTTTACTAGAATTCTGTTATGAATTTTTTTTTCCTGATAAATAGTAATAATTGAATAGAAAAAGGCATGAAATCACTGAACTTTGTTCTTCTTCTTTCAATAAATTCCTCTATTTCTTCTTATATTTTTGTTTCTTCTTAATCACATAACATCTTCACTATCAAACTATCGTCGATCGCCTCTTCACCTTCCGTTGCGGCCTATACTATTCACTCCAACGCAAATAAAAGTTTGGTTCTCCTCTTATCTTTTTCATTGTCGAACCACGGCCAACTTCACATTTGCCTTTCATCGTGCCTGTTCCACCGCATTTCGATGCCGATAGAAGTCCAGTACGATTGTGTTCGAAACTTCAATGTCGAACAACCCAAAAATCGGCCTTTATTATATTCGAATCTTCATAGCAAAACCTCTCCAACACCGGATTCAACTTCCGTCGCCTCCACCGCCTTTTAACCCATACTTCGATGGTGTTCAAAACTCTGGTACGACCAGAAACTTTTAACGGCGGCGACCAAAGGTCATTAGGGGGAGAAGAAAAAAAATAAAAGAAGAAAAGGAAATTGTGAAGAAGAAAGAAAAACCGGGAAAAAAGGAAAAAGGAAATGGAAATGGAAATGGAAATAGCTTTTAAAAATGTTTTTTATTTTTAATATTTTTTAAATTATGACATTATCATAATGTCATTAATAACACGTGTCATAATCTTATTCTGTTAAATATCCTAAACTTAACGGGATTACAAAGAAGTATTGATTTACTTGATGAAAAAGAAATGTTCGAGTATCAAATTAGGACAAAAAAACAAAAAGTACCAATTTAAGTGAATTCAACAAATTCAGGTACTAATTATATATTATTGTAGTGGTGAGTATTTTTGTCGAAAATGTATGGAGCAATTTTCTTTTTCTATATAAAATATGTGTAAATCTAAGAATTATTGATTTTCTTCCTTAACAGATATTTTGGGAATAAAAAAGCTACTTGTTATACATGAGTGATCATTGATAAGTAAATTATTTGAGCAATTTTTTTGTGTATTTTGATTAATTTTGAAGAAAAAAATACTTCTAATTTCTTTCATTTCTTATCAAGTACACAAATTGATGCTTTTTTACTTAAAAGCAAGCAAAAGAAGGATTAAATTGAAGACATGTGTGAAGAGATTGGCTAAATTTGAATTTAGAGGACATTGAGGATTGAATTGCAAGAAAAGAAACTTTTAGTGAGAAATGGTCAAATAAAGACTTAGTCAATTTGTTATTTTCTTTTTATTTTTGTTTTTGTTTATTTTTATAATTTGTTATTTTATTTTGACTAAACTACTTATTTTTAGCAAATGGGTAATTTAGTTGAATAGGACTTAGGCTAAATTTAGTAATCCAATTGTATATAAATAGGGGTTACTTGGACTCAATTGAATGTGCTTTGGATTTTGATAAGCTATTGAAGCAATTGAGCAATTATTATTTTCTTTTCCATTTCGTTAGTCCAAATTGTTGCCATTTCCATTTCAATTTTATTTCTTTTCATAAATTTGTTCAATTGCTACTTTAGCCCCTTCCCTTTCCATCTTTCATATTCACAAGAAATCCATAACCATTTCATCCACCAAGCATGAGTAAAATCATGTGTCACTAAATTCATTTTAGCCTTAGTTCAATTATCACTCCGTCAAGAAATAATCGTGAGTTACGAAACCGTGCTAAAGACCTTTTTATGGGTACTAGCTATCACTCCGGTTTATAGGGTAGTACAAATTCGCCCCTTAAAGTTAATTCCACTTTTGATTCGAAAAGTGCAGGTTGGATCGAGATAGATTGGCGTACAGTTGGGAAGTCAAATCGACCGTGCTGTATTCGAATTCCCGCGAACAAATTGGCGTGTCCAAGTGGGAAAAGTTAGTTGGATTCCGTCAAGGGTGGTAGAGACTAGATTTAAATGACCCGCGCGGTTGAGGTTGTTAATCCGAGTTGGGCTTTTCAGAATGCAAAGCTGTTGAAATCTTAAATCACGAGCACGTGCGACGTGGTTAGACATTCGGCAAGGGTCGATTTGCAGGTCGTATCCGAAACCGACTACTAGAGGAAAAGTTGGCGGTTTGGACGTTCTCGAGCGCTATAACCAGCTTATCGACTAAAAAGGAAAGATTAAATTTCAAGGATCGATTCAAGATCGGAGGAAACCGAGGCTGAGGCTAAGCTTATTAAAACATATAGTTTTTCTCATCTTTTATTCTCGATTGATTATTTTTCATCAAGATTTATTTTACTATTTTTATTTTATCTTAATTTAACGTTTCTCTAATCCCCCAATTTTTTATTTTTACTTAGGAGACAATCACATGTCGTTGACACACCCTTTGACACGACGTTTAAGAGGAAGACACGAAAGTAGATTACAGCAGCCAGTCCCTGTGGAATCGACCCTACTGCCTAATACTACTGTTTTGTATTATTTGTCGTAAGAATATTTATATTTGTTGGATTCGACACCCATCAAATTTTGGCGCCGTTGTCGGGGACAGGTAACATTTATCTAACTTTCGTTTGTTTTCTTTATGACAAGGTCTGAGCAGACACCTCTGAATGACTTTGAACCGAAGATAGAGAAATTAGCCCGAAGGTTGAGAAAAGAAGCTCACGGAAAATGCCTACAGACAGAGTATGAAGAAGAGGCTTTCACTAAAGAAATATTCGGTGATGAGGAAGCAGAGAAAATGGAGGATTAGAATCAGACTATTCGACAACTTGCAGCAGCACCGGACGAACAATAGCCGTTGTGTATAACCTATCCGACTGGAAAAACACCGTTCGAGTTAAAGTCGAGCTTAATCCATCTATTGCCTACTTTTCACGGGGTTCAAAATGAGAATCCGCATAAGCACTTGAAGGAATTCCACATGCTGTGCACGAGCATGAAACCTCAGGGAGTAACAGAAGACCAAATTAAAATTCGTGCATTTCCTTTTTCATTAGCAGACTCTGCTAGAGAATGGCTATTTTATTTACCACCAGGATCTGTTAATACATGGGCTGACATGTCTCATTTATTTCTTGACAGGTTCTTTCCAGCAGCACGAGCAGCTGAGCTGAGGCGAGACATAGTAGGTATTCGGCAAAAGGAGATCGAGACGTTTTATGACTACTGGGAACGGTATAAAAAGTTGTGCGCAAGCTGCCCACAACACGGACTTTTCGAGCAGTCACTACTACAATATTTCTACAAAGGATTACTTCCCATGGAGATGAAGATGATTGACACAGCTAGTGGAGGAGCACTTGTCAACATGACCCCTCAAAGAGCTAGGAAGCTGATTTCGATGATGGCTGCAAACTCTCAACAGTTTCGACCGGCTATAGAACCCACGAGACGGGTTCATAGGTTAAGTACTCTAACTTTGGAAAATAAAATAGATAAGCTCACTAATATTGTGCAAAACTTGCTTGCAGAAAAGTCAGGTCCAGCGAAGCTATGCGGAATCTGTACTATGCTAGATCATCCTACAGACTCATGTCCAATCTTACACAAGGAATCGACAGAGCAAGCAAATACAATCGAAAATTTTCCAGGTCCACCTCAAAGACGGTACAATCCTTATTCGAACACATACAATGCGGGGTGGAGGGATCATCTGAATTTAAGTTATGGATCGAATCCTCGGTTCAATCAACCATATCAGTAAAAGCCGTCTATAAATCAGCAATAACCACCTCCAAAGACGTCGTTAGAAGCTATTGTTGAAAGGTTAGCCACTAGCACTGAAAAATTTCAAGAAAAAACTAACATGCATTTTCAAGAATTAGACAAGTAGGTGAGCAAGTTGGCACTCAAGGTTAGCCGTTTGGAGTCTCAAGGAAGGCTACCATCTCAAACAGAACCAAAGCTTCGGCATAATGCAAGCGTTATGATGTTAAGGAGTGGTACGATCTTAGAACCCATGACTGACACCAGTCGTGCCCACGACACTGAACGCGAAAAGAAGGAACCAAATTTAGAAACTCCAACAAAGTCGTCACCATCAAAATCACTTGTTGTACAACCCTCATTTCCAGGAAGGCTTGCCCAAAGCAAGAAGGAACGAGAGGATAAAAAAAATTTAGAGAACTTTCGAAATGTGGAAATCAATATTCCTTTACTCGATGCAATCAAACGAATTCCTCGCTATGCAAAGTTCTTGAAAGAACTATGTACCAGGAAGAAGAAGCTTCAAAGGAACGAGTGGGTGAATATGGGAGAAAACGTATCCGCCATGCTACAGAGGAAAATTTCGCCAAAATGTAAGGATCAAGGTATGTTCTCAATTTCTTGTAAAATAGGTAATGTTGGCATTAAGAAAGCCATGTGCGATTTAGGAGCATCCATTAATGTCATGCCTTTATCTATTTTTAAATCTTTAAATACTGGTCCTTTGAAAGAAACATGGGTGATTATTCAATTGGCGGACAGGTCATGCGTATATCCAGAAGGAGTGTTAGAAGACATCCTCGTTAAGGTAAATGAGTTAATCTTTCCTGCAGATTTCTATATCATTGACATGGAAGATGATAACTCAAAGAACACTTCTGATATTTTACTTGGGAGACCATTCCTAAGTACAGAAAGTGCAAAGATTGATGTTCGTAGTGGGACACTGACTATAGAGTTTGACGGTGAAGTTGTTAAATTTAATGTCCATGAAGCTATGGGCCGACCTAATGCAACGTCAAATGTTTCTTGTGTTGATATTTTTGAACCACTAACGAATTTGCATTTTGAATATTATAAGGTAGACGGATTACAAATAGTTCTGTGCAAGAGTTTGGATCTTGAAAATATGGAAAAATTAAAAGAACTAGTGACAATCGAGGATCAAGTTCGTGAAGCCATTTTTCTTATAGAAGCTCCGAAGTTTTTACGAAGTCAAGGTAAAAATTTCGAGCTAACTCCTTCTGAAACTAAATTGTAGCCTTCAATTTTACAGGCTCCGGATTTAGAACTAAAGCCGCTACCTAAGCACCTTAAGTATGCCTTCTTGGGAGACGGGAACACCTTACCAGTGATCGTTTCGAGTAAACTTTCAAAGTTAAAAGAGGAAAATCTAGTCCGAGTCTTAAGGGATTACAAGGAAGCGATTAGATGGTCGATTGCTGATATCAAACGATTAAATCCCTCAACTTGCATGCACAGAATACCAATTGAAGAAAATGCAAGTCCGAAGAGGGAAGCACAAAGATGCCTCAATCCACCGATGATGGAGGTCGTAAAGAAGGAAATTCAAAAACTGCTTGATGCCGGGATGATCTACTCAATATCTGATAGTAACTGGGTCCGCCCAATTCACGTAATACCTAAGAAAACTGAGGTTACCGTAATAAAAAATTTGGCAGGTGAGATGGTTCTTACTCGAGTCCAAAACGGGTGAAGGGTCTGTATAAATTACAAGAAGTTGAACTCTTTAACTCGAAAAGATCATTTCCCACTTCCTTTTATAGATCAGATGTTAGAACGATTAGCAGGAAAATCTCACTATTGTTGTCTCGATGGTTACTCAGGTTTCTTTCAAATATCAGTAGCACCGGAGGACCAAGAAAAGACGACGTTTACGTGCCCCTTTGGTACGTTTGCCTATCAAAGAATGCCATTCAGACTATGCAACGTACCGGCCACGTTCCAGAGATGCATGGTAAGCATATTTTCCGATTATGTCGAGAAAATAATAGAGGTATTCATGGATGACTATACGGTTTACGAAAATTCCTTCGATGAATGCTTGTCAAACCTTGCAAAAATTTTACAAAGATGTTTAGAATTTAATCTTGTGTTAAATTATGAAAAATGTCATTTCATGGTTGATAAGGGATTAATTTTAGGTCACATCATTTCAGCCGAAGGGATTGCAGTTGATAAAGCTAAAACCGATATTATTAACTCACTCCCGTACCCCACAACTGTGAGGGAAGTTCGATCTTTCCTTGGTCATGCAGGTTTCTACAGGCGCTTTATAAAGGATTTCTTAAAAATTTCTCAACCGCTTTGTAACCTGCCCTAAAAAGAAAAAGAGTTCGAGTTTGATAAAGCATGTAAAGACGCATTCGACACTCTTAAACACAAGCTAGTCTCAGCTCCAATAGTGCAACCACCAAATTGGGATCACCCTTTTGAGCTTATGTGCAATGCAAGCGATCATAGTGTCGGAGCTGTTCTTGGACAGAAAATAAAGAAAGAGCCACACGTCATTGCTTATGCGTCTAAAACTTTGAATGCTGCCCAAAGCAATTATTCAACAACTGAGAAAGAACTTTTGGCTATTGTTTTTGCTTTGGAAAAATTTAGATCATATCTGTTAGGAACTAAAATAATCATTTATTCTGATCATGCAGCATTAAAATACTTAGTCGGAAAGAAAGAGGCAAAGCCGAGGCTGATCAAGTGGATTTTACTTTTACAGGAATTTGACCTCAAAATTAAGGATAAAAAAGGGTGTGAAAATTTAGTAGCGGATCATTTAAGTCGATTAACGATTTCGAAAGAAGGCACGCCCCTTAAAGATGATTTTCCAGGTGAATATCTACTTGCAGCCCAATCAGCCTATCCAAGGTATGCGAACATGGTAAATTATCTCGCAACAGGTAAAATCCCTTCTGACTTAACTCGTTCCGAAAAAGAAAAACTTAAGCGAGATTCTAGGTACTACATTTAGGATGATCCATACCTTTGGAAGCATTGCTCAGATCAAGTAATCAGACGGTATATTGTTGAAACTGAGGTACAGTCTGTCTTAACTTTCTATCATACTTATGCTTATGGAGGTCATTTTGGTCCGAAGCGCACTGCACATAAAGTTTTAGAATGCGGATTATTTTGGTCACACATTTTTCGTGATGCTTATTTGTTTTGTAAGACTTGCGAAAGATGCCAAAAGGTAGGAAATTTAAGTCGACGAAATGAAATGCCCTTAAATCCTGTACATGTATGCGAAATTTTTGATGTGTGGGGCATTGATTTTATGAGCCCGTTTGTGTCATCATTTGGTAATATCTACATAATATTTGCTGTTAATTATGTTTCTAAATGGGTAGAAGCTAAAGCTACCCGACGCGATGATGCTAAAACTGTTGTGGATTTTTAAAGAATTTTACTTTTCCAGGTTCGGCACACCACGAGTACTGATTAGTGATCGAGGAACGCATTTTTGCAACAAAGTGATCACTGCCTTGTTGAAAAAATATGGGGTGACAAAGCGTGTGGCCACGGCATATCACCCGTAAACAAACGGTGAAGCAGAGATTTCGAATCGTGAAATAAAGTAAATTCTGGAAAAAACCGTGAAACCAGACAGTAAAGACTAGAGCCTACGCTTGAATGACGCATTATGGGCATATCGCACGACATTCAAGGGTCCATTAGGTATGTCTCCTTACCGACTCATTTTTGGTAAACCGTGTCACCTCCCAGTGGAATTAGAGCACAATGCATTTTGGGCGGTGAAACGGTGCAATATGGAGTTAGACATTGCAGATGATTTTCGAAAACTAAGTATTCAAGAGTTGGAAGAAATTCGGCAAGACACGCATGAGAACACTCAAATTTATAAGGCGAAGACCAAAGCGTTCAATGATCAGAAAATTTCTCGGAAACAATTTTTAGTAGGTCAAAAAGTACTACTTTATAACCCAACACTGAGAATTTTTGCAGGTAAGCTTCAAACCAAGTGGTTAAGACCTTTTATTGTTACTCACATTTTTCCACATGGTGCAGTAGAGGTTAAAAGCGAAGAATCCGGGAAAATTCTTAAAGTGAATGGTCAACGCCTAAAACTATTTTATGAAAACTTCCAAGTCCATGTGGTTGAAGAGTTGGTGCTTGAAGAACCAGTTGAATAAATTCTCAAGTCGTCAAGCTAACGACGTTAAACAAAAGCGCTTTTGGGAGGCAACCCAAATTTATTGAATTTAATTTCGTATTTTAATTTTTAATAAAAGCTATTTGATCCAATTTTCACTTGTTATTTTCAGGTCCATTTGTGGAAGCTGCCATTTTATTTGCGAAAATATTGTACGAGTCGTGGTATGGGCATACGGTGGGCAACGAAAATAGATTCCCAGTTCAAAAATACCCAAATTTCCAAAGTCCCATTTCCTAAAATTTAACCCAAAATTAAATAACCAAACCAAATAAAATAACCCATGCCTTAAAATTTAAACACCCAAATTGCCAAACCCATTTTCCTAAATCAACCCAATAACCATTAAAAACCCATAACCTTTAAATTCACCATCCAAACAAAACCAACCCTCAGCCAACACTATAACCCAAACCCAGCTAAACCCAATTCCCAACCAACCCAAGTAAATGAAAAAAAATGAAGAGGAAGGAAATTAGGCATGCTTAGCCCAAACAAATAAAAAAGAAGGAAAAATGGGCAGAGAATGAAGCCTAATCGGTCAAAGGAAAAAGGAGGGAAGAAGAAGGGATTTTTTTTTATTTGGTTTTCAAAACCCTTAAAAATAACAATTTTCCCCTTGTCTTTTTCTACCTTAAACCCCACTTCTCCCATTTTCAAAACACAGCAGCCGTCGACCAGCCCATTATTCGCTGTCCATCCACCGCCGCAAGCAACGCCGCCAGCAACGCCGCTGACCACCATTGCTAAAGGACTACCACCGATGATTTTTTAGCCCCCATAGACGACCGACACACCTTAGCCCCGAAGCATAAAATTCGACGCCACACTACCATCGTGCACATCCTCTGACCGACGCGGCACCACCATTGCCCTTTTACTCGCCGCCATTCACACCACCAAAACCATAAACCACCACCACCACATTTACTCTTCTTCACCTTCAAGGCACCATATTTTCTTTTTCTCTCCATTTTATTTATTTATTTATTTTTATTTTACACCCACCTAAAACCACCAACATCTCATTGTCGAACACCACTGCCGTACTTACCGTCGTTCACTGTTGTACCCGTCGTGCCTACTGTCGACCACCGTCGTAGTCGCCATCGTCCTAAGAGGTCAGACATAAAATGGTTCGAACACGAAGCTACTTGGCTGACCAATTTCCAACATCCATAAACCGTCGAAACAGATTCACAGCGCCTCCGATCATCAACATTAATGACGATGATTCCGACTCTTCTTCACCATCACCACTGCCACCAGTATGTAATACTAGACCAACCTGACGATGACATCGTAGGAGTCCAACTCCAGTCGAACCAGATGAGCCAGAAAGTCATTCGGATGCACCCGAAATAGTAAGGTATAACACTTCCACTTCTCATTCGGTTTTACCATTGATAACACTTCATGCAGATGTATTGGACGAGACAAGCTTCTCGCCTCATGAAGAAGCAGGACCTTCAAACCGAAATGAGCCACCATCGAACAGAACGAAACGTCCTAGATGGACGTCAAGAAATCAGCAAGATGAACTGAAACAGGACAGTGGTACTGATGCCGCTGATATGCCGAGTCCATCAAACAGTTCACCAACAGAACAACATCGACGAAATAGAAGCGGACAGCGAAGGCGCACTCGTACGATACCTTCGGAATCGAGATTTCGAGGCTTTCTCAATTTTACGATACTGGAGCATCAATCGAGATATGAGGAGATTCAACATCGACCCATGCCTGTATGTAAGTTCAATCATGTAAGCACTCTTGAAACACTTTACTTGCATGATGACGTAGAGGGATATTTTGAGTCAATTGGTTGGTCGTCATATGCTGAAATTAAATGTGGTACATTTTATGAACTAGTATATGAATTCTATGCTACGTTTAATTTTAACATGTATGCCATTCGAACAGTTGAAACTCCGAACACTATTTGCTTTCGACTACTTGGTAAAACATTCAAATGTCTGTTTTTGATTTTAACGTTGCAATGGGATTTGCTAGTGATGTAGATTTTGGCACCGATTCATACCATCGTGCATTGATAGACATACCTCGAGATTTTGATGCCAATGAAGCTTACTCGGCTCTAACCAACTTAAGTGATCGAACATATAATTCTAGAACTGCGGAATCTTTGTTTGTACATGAATCGGCCCTTAAATATATCCATCGATTCCTAGCTTTCAATTTTTCGGGCCGTAATGATTCTTCTGCTGTTTTAACTAGAACTGAATTATATTTTTTATGGTGCATGTTCTTTGGTTATAGAGTCAACCTTTGGTTTGCACGCAATTTTCATACGGTAATTAGAGCACATAGACCTTTAATCTTAGGTGCATACATCTCGTATTTAGCTATGAACTTGTTTCCCTCATTCAATTTTCCGTCTCTTACACATGCTTTTAACATGGATCCATTAGATACATATTGCTTGGATTCTATGGGATTACTTGCCGGCACCCCTTCTTCTTTTCATTTTGTTCCTCCAGGTACATACACACCTCGGAATAATAGAGTGTTCCGACGAACACGAAATTTTGCTCCAAGAGATCGAGATGAACAGCCCCATTCCACCATGGAGGAAAGAATGGACCGTTTGGAAGCTCGCTTGGACACAATGGAATCTAACATCGAACGCATCCTTTCGATACTAGAGCGTGAGCACCGACGTCGCTCTCCACTGCATTAAACTACACGGGGAGTACACTTTGCCCTTTCTTTTTCTATTATTTTATATCACACAATGAGGGCAATGTGAGTTAAGTAGGGGGGAGGGGACTTATTTATTTGCATGCCATGCTCTTTCTTGCTAATATGCTTATTTTGTGTTAATTTTATTTGATAATTTATTTTGTAAATACATCTTTCTTTTATTGCTAGGTTCATTTAAATAATTAAGAAATTATGAATAAATGGTTACTTATTTTTAATCATATATACATTCTATAAACTTGAGTATATTATGGAAAAAGTCAGACATCTTCACAATACTAGGGATTTTTTTTTACAACTTGTCTACCCATATCATATGGATAAATAAATTTAATTATAAATAAATAAATTAGACTTGGTTATGAGTGAAGACTCGGAAATGTGACCGAATTGAGTAACCGGGTTGAGGTGCTTGGCTTGTCATCTCGACTCGCGTAAAAAGATTCGAGTGACGAACCGAAACTTGTAACATTCCACTAACCGAGCTACCTTGAAAAATAAGCTATCGACCTTTCAAATTGAGTAACCGGGTTGAGGTGCTTGGTTTGTCATCTCATTCGCGTAAAAAGATTTGATTAGGTCTCAAATAAAAAAAATGTACATATTAAATAAAATTGGGTACAGATTTAGCAAATGTAATTAAGTTGCAATTTTGTGAAGTAATTGATTTTATTTCATAGTATTTGAAAGTTTATAAAATGTGGTTTGAGTAGATATAAGCAATTATTTATTTTTAATTTCTTTAATTATTGCATGACACTTAATCAATGAAAGAAATTTGGATTTGTTAGATTTTTTGTCAAATAGTCTTAATATAAAACATTATGCTTTAGGACAAGCATAGGCTAAGTAGGGGGATTTTGATAAGTAAATTATTTGAGCAATTTATTTGTGTATTTTGATTAATTTTGAGAAAAAAATACTTCTAATTTCTTTCATTTCTTATCTGGTACACAAATTGATGCTTCTTTACTTAAAAGCAAGCAAAAGAAGGATTAAATTGAAGACATGTGTGAAGAGATTGGCTAAATTCAAATTTGGAGGACATTGAGGATTGGACTGCAAGAAAAGAAACTTTTAGTGAGAAATAGTCAAATAAAGACTTAGTCAATTTGTTATTTTCTTTTTCTTTTTCTTTTTGTTTATTTTTATAATTTGTTATTTTATTTTGACTAAACTACTTATTTTTAGCAAATGGGTAATTTAGTTGAATAAGACTTAGGCTAAATTTAGTAATCCAATTGTATATAAATAGGGGTTACTTGGACTCAATTGAATGTACTTTAGATTTTGATAAGCTATTGAAGCAATTAAGCAATTATTACTTTCTTTTCCATTTCGTCAGGTCAAATTGCTGCCATATCCATTTTAATTTTATTTCTTTTCATAAATTTGTCCAATTGCTACTTTAGCCCCTTCCCTTTCCATCTTTCATATTCACAAGAAATCCATAACCATTTCATCCACCAAGCATGAGTAAAATCATGTGTCACTAAATTCATTTTAGCCTTAGTCCGGTTATCACTCCGTCAAGAAATAATCATGAGTTACGAAACCGTGCTAAAGACCTTTTTATCGGTACTAACTATCACTCCGGTTTATGGGGTAGTATAAATTCACCCCTTAAAGTTAATTCTACTTTCGATTCGAAAAGTGCACGTTCGATCGAGATAGATTGGCATACAGTTGGGAAGTCAAATCGGCCATGCTGTATTCGAGTTCCCGCGAACAAATTGGCGTGTCCAAGTGGGAAAAGCTAGATGGATTTTGTCAAGGGTGGTAGAGACTGGATTTAAATGACCCGCGCGGTTGAGGTTGTTAATCCGAGTTGGGCTTTTCAGAACGCAAAGCTGTTGAAATCTTAAATCACGAGCACGTGCGACGCGGTTAGACATTCGGCAAGGGTCGGTTTGCAGGTCGTATCCGGAGCCTGCTACTAGAGGAAAAGTTGGCGGTTGGGACATTCTCGAGCGCTATAACCAGCTTATCGACTAAAAAAGAAAGATTAAATTTCAAGGATCGATTCAAGATCGGAGGAAACCGCGGCTGAGGCTAAGCTTATTAAAATATATAGTTTTTCTCATATTTTATTCTCGATTGATTATTTTTCGTCAAGATTTATTTTACTATTTTATTTCATTTTTATTTTATCTTAATTTAACGTTTCTCTAATCCTCCACTCTTTTATTTTTATTTAGGAGACAGTCACGTGTGGTGGGCACGCCCTTTGACACGACGTTTAAGAGGAAGACACAAAAGTAGATTACAGCAGCCAGTCCCTGTGGAATCGACCCTACTGCCTAATACTACTGTTTTGTATTATTTGTCGTAAGAATATTTATATTTGTTGGATTCGACACCCATCAATCATCAATCCGAATCTCAAATAGGATCTGGGGCACCTACTCGCGACTCGGATAAGTCCTACCAGATGGGTGAGTGCGGGGCAAATCGTGAGAGGACAACGAGGGGAGCTCGTGAATCTAGCTCGCACGAACCAAGGGAAGACCGTGGTCTCAGTTCGCATCTATTCAAGGAGCTCGTAGAGGGAAAATCGCATGGTCTGACAAGTAATCTAGAATAAAACACGTGTCTAGCATGCTTAAAGTCCGCTCAGTATGTTAATCCTAAGAATAGTGGGATCAAATCATGAACAATAAAATCATGTGAAAATATCCGGTTAATCTCATTAATAAGATACGAGATAAAATTACTCAACACTATTAATTTTATACTCTTACTTGGTTCTTCAACAACGTACGAGGAATATAATCTATTTGGTAAATAAGAAGAGATCCCATTTGCTTTTCCGTTTTACTTCAGCCCAGGCCATGATTATTTTGAACTTACTATTTTCCCAAAAGTCGAGCCCCATGGGTCGGATTGGAGTCTTTAGTTGTTCTTCTTCCAATGTTTTTCATGGGATTAGGAGGAATACCCTACCTTCCAAGTTTTCTTCTGTTTAATCACAAAGCAAACAAATGGGTCATCTTTCAAGATTTGATGACTTACCCAAAGATTTTCTTTTATTTCCAAAACATGTTAATTGATTGTGAATCTTGGGGGGGTTCTCGAATGAGCACTGAATGACTGTTGTCAGCCAACCCTTTACTGGGTCTTCTAAGGAGATTCGGGTCATCATATACTTTTGTCCTCCTTTTAGTTTCCAAATCCACTAGCTGAGCTGGTGACAGGGTTTGGTGACCACTGATTATGAAAGCCAAAGGGCCATTGCCTGGGCTTCATACACACACACATATTTGAATTTGATAAGACTTGTTTATCTATTTTACCCTTTTATTTATTATACCAAAAGATTTTGGTTCATGGTCAACCATCGTCACCCAAGGGGCTGTGTCATGTCAATGACTTGATTTGTGGGTTACCACTTGTTTCGAGCTTAATAGACTTCCATTGACTTTCTCTTCATCAATCTTTTTTATTTGGCATTAGCTTGTTTAACCAGAGGTTCAAAAGCCACCCATTTCTTTTCTGATCATTCCTTTTTGCGTATAGCACAACTTATAGATTCCTTCACAACAAGCAAAAGTGCAAGCTTTATCTACTGTTGGAAAACTAAACATACATAGCAGACACTTGAACCCCATTTGTGTATCATTAGTACTCTTGTTTAAGATGGAAGTACTTGTTGGTTCCAAATTAGGTCTGGTATTGGACCTTGTGCATTTTCAGCCGTAAATAACATATGCATGTAACTGTACTAGTAAGGTAAAATCTACCCTAGGGAATAGAGTTGAGCAAGAGATATGTCTGATTGCCATGTATGCTGGTGATTATGAAACATGGAGTTTGTTTGTCCGTTTCAGTAATCCACCTACACAAATGGAGAGCAAATTTATCCAAAATTAGACTAGAAATGTGATATTATTATATTAATTTCTAGCAGATAGACTCGTACATCCTTTGTTGTTCATAAATCCAGATCATCCCCCACAAAAGAAGATATTGAGAAAGATGGAGAAAGATACTACAACTACCCTATATTTAGCTGAAATGAAGCTAAATCTAGCCTTCTACCAACGTTTAGCTATGGTTTTACAGAAAAAGAAACAAGGGAGGCCAAGGGCCAGGGGGGAGTGTACATTGGATCAGGGTTGTCTATCTTGGGGAATCAGGGTTGGCTAGGATTTGGGTTAGAAGTTGTGCCAAGGTTTAGGTCTGAATTTTTTCCCTTGGAATTGTTGTTGTTATTAGCCTTGGAGAGTTTCTGTTTCAGCTCAGATAACAGTGCTTGATTCTCTTGGTTCAGAAGCTGTGCTTTCTTCCTCAACCTCTCATTCTCTTTCATTATGTAACAGTTCTGCAGATACAGATTTGAGTTCAGTCTTTCCATGACTATCAAAATTAACTCCCTTTTAATGCTACCTGTGATGCCCCTGAAACCAAAAGAAACCAAGAAAGAAATAGTATCAATATATATACACATAAAAGGGTATATCTCCTACCATTCTTTATTGCTTCATGAAAATCATTGCACTGCATATGGAGATGGTATTGTTATAATAATATTTGAAAATGTTACTTAGTAAACACGCAGAAGTCGTTATGTATGCATGAGACCATGACATTAAACATCATTCAGTAAATAAATAAATAAAAGTAATTTGTATAAAAACACAGGTTTGTCCATAAACATAAAGTTGAATAAAGAAAACATTAAAATATCTAGGATAGTTCCTCTTCATTTTCATGTTTTTGTAGGGTTTATAGAGAAAAACAGAGCAGCCCCTCATGTAGGTTGTACAGCAGGAGAAAGACATTGAAAAAGAAGAAAATTCCAACATGGGGAATTTGCAAAAGAGAAGAGAATCCAAATAGTTAGACACAAAAGCATCATAGGTAAGATGTGCAGGTAGACGTGGAACAAAAAGTTATGGATTAGGCATTGCAAAACAATGGCCATGATGTACCTTTTGAAGGGAAGGGAAGGGAAGGGAAGGTTGGGTTGGGTTGGGTTGGGTTGGGCGAGGAATGCTAAAAGACTCTGGTCTTTTTAACAACAAGTAGCAGTCGCAGTAGCAGTTAAAGAAAAGAGTGGAGTGAGGGAGAAAGAGGAAGGGAGGTGGGGTTAATATAGAGAGAGAGCAAAAAGGGATTAAGGGGGTGGGGGGTGGCAGGGACTTACTCGTCTGACACAACAATCATGCATGTGTAAGCTTAGAAGGCGGCCGGTTAGGGGGCGAGGCTTTAATGTTTTATCATTTATGCCTTTTATCATGGGATATATGGCGTCATGTCAATGATGATTGACCCACAATATCTCTCTAAATATCATTATTTACTGGACTTTGAAATTTCATTTTTCTAACAAAACTAGAAATCCAATGGCATTGCAAATTTAAATTCAGTAAATGCAAAGGAGGTTGAAGTGGGTCAATGATGGGGTGGGATAAGCAGGCCGTCCCAAGATTCGCAATGATGTTTTGGATTGGTTTCCAACCATCATCAGCTCTTCCTTCTTCATCATCAATTCCTCTCTTTTTTCTTTTCTTTTCTTTCTCTAATTATTTTCCCTAGTTTCACTTCTTGCTTTGCTAATAATCATTTTCCTTTTTCGACCCATAAAAATCTTTTGAAAATTAAAATGGTGGTTTTTCCTTCATTTTCCACACCCTAATCAAAGCTCTCTTTTCTTTTTCTACCCATCTCTCTCTATTCTCACCAATTATATCTACTCAAATAGGGTCAAACTCACTTCATAAATTATATCTACCTATAGGGGTAGTCTTGGAATTCAATTATTGCATTACAAAAAAAAAAAAACTCTATTACAATTCTACTTATAATGATCCCCAATATACTAACTACTACAATAAAGTTTTTTTTATGAATTATAAAGAGAGAATAAAGTCCTAACAATAATACATTTGACACGATTGAATCTAAATCACATTTGGAGATAATGAATATCCTTAATAATCAGATCAACACATGAGATTCACTACTACAATAAGCTTTAACAATCTTTTAACGAACAAAATTTGACACCTCTAAATTAAATGGTCTATTTTTATTTCACTTAAATAAAATATTAACATAAATAATTTATTTACCCTTTTAAATTTATAAAAAAAATATTTTAATTATTTATTTAATTTTTCATCTTTTTTAATCTTTAATTTCCATGAAGATGACACATAAATACTTAATTAATGATTATGACATCATTATTTGAAAATTAAAAATTATATAAAAATTTTAACAACATATAATTTTGTTTGAAAAAAATTGACAGTTTAAACCTGCATCATTTAAATATAAAAAAATTCTAATTATTTTTTGAATAATTATATTATATAAATTACGAAATTTAGTTCTAGATTTATGAAAACAATGGGCTATTTAGTGCAACGAAATGACGACACTACCCCTACATCTTTCAACTTTTTTTACAGCATTGATGATGTTCTGTTTTACGTTATTATAATCATTTTCTTGAGGAAATATAATCATAAGTTAAGCATATATCTATATATAAATGTTAATATTTAAAATATTTGAAAAAAAAAATTTACGGACTCTTTTTATAACATTATTTATGATTTCATCCAATTAAAAGAAATATATTATCTTTGATTTGAAAATTTAATTTAAATATATTTATGATGTGAAAAAAAGAATGACGTGTCCACTTTTAATTGAACGGAACTATGAAGGATGGCCCATGAAATAATTTATCTTCAAATAATAAAAGGAAATGTAAAAATTAAAAAAGGAAAAGGGAAAAAGGGGTTGGGCCAGACTCAACCTTTTCATGGGTTATTGAGTACCTTAACGTGAAACATCATTGTTGACAGATGGTGGTTTTTTGGAATGGTGTATGGGTAAAACGGTCAATTGAGTTGTTTCACCCCCTCGTGGATTTCGTTCATATGAAGCGTAATTATGATAAGCCTTTGTATTCAATGGGCTGATTGCTACTTTAATTACCTCTTTACCCTTACGGTTGATTCCCATCCTTTGAAAGAATAAAGTTGGAAATCTTACTTTGCGCTTAATAATAACTGATAACAATAATTCTAATAATTACTGTTTTAATTGATTTGCAGGAAAAAGAAGAAAAAAAAGAGAAGAAATTAGATTTGGGCTACTAATTGCTTTTTTACATGAAATAGTGATGAAATCATTTCTCTTCAATATTCTTTTCAATGGAGATGTTCTCAATCAATAATAAAAACAAAATGTAACTGTTTATTTTTTGTTTTAAATAATTTTAAAAAAAATTAAAACTTATAATTTTGTACCCAATATTTAAAATTAATTATACATCTAAAATTATATATACGTGTGCAATTAAATTAATTGATTTCATAAATCAACTCAATATCAATTTAATCAAAAAAATTATTAAAATAATCTTATAAATTTTAAATAAATAATTATTACGAGGATATTTTTATCTTTTTCATATTTAAAAAAAATTAACAAAAAATTTACAAATGCTAAGAATTTAACCCATGACATCCATAATTATTAAATCCCATTCTTTACAACCTCAACCAAACTTTAATTTAACATTTTTATACATTCTATTGTTACACATTGTTTCGCTCCATTATTTGTATATCTATAATCTATACTATTTATAAAGTTCTTTATCGAGTTTGTGTCGCTGATGGGTGTCGAATCAACTAAATATAAATATTCCTACGACAAATAATACAAAACAATAGTATAAGGCAGTAGGGTCGATTCCACAGGAACTGATTGTTGTAATCTACTCTCATGTCTTCCTCTTGAACGTCGTGTCGAAGGGCGTGCTCGCGACTTGTGACTGTTTCCCTAAAAAAATAAGTAGAGGTTTAGAGATAAAAATATTAAACTAAACTAAAATGAAAATAAAATAAATAAAGTGAAATAAATCTTGATGCAAAGTAAATTAATCGATATAAAGATGAGAAAAACTATATTTAATCAGCTTAGCCTTAGCCTCGATTCTCTCCAAACTTAAATCGATCCTCAAAAATTGATCTTCCCTTTTTAATCGATAGGCTGGTTATAGCGCTCGAGAACGTCCCAATCGCCAACTTTTCCTCCTGTAACCGGTTCTGGTACAACCTGCAAACCGACCCTTGCCGAATGTCTAACCACGTCGCACGTGCTCGCTATTTAAGATTTCGACAACCTTGCGTTTTGAAAAGCCCAATTCGAATTAACGATATCAACCGCATGGATGTTTAAACTCGGTCTCTATCACCCTTGACGAAACCCAACTAGCTGTTTTTCACCTGGACACGCTAATTTGTTCGCGGGAACTCGAATGCAGTACGGTCGACTTGACTTCCCAACTATATGCCAACCTACTTCAACCCAATGCGCACTTTTTGGATTGGAGTCGAACTAACTTTGAGGGACGAATTTGTACTATCCCATAAACCGGAGTGATAGCGAGTATCGATTGAAAAAAGGTTTTTAGCACGTTTCATAATTCAAGATTATTTCTTAACTGAGCGATAATCGGGCTAAGGCTAAAATGAACTTAGTGGCACATGATTTTAATCATGCTTGGTGGATGATGATGATGGGTTACTTGTAATTTATGGAAAGGTAGAAATGGAAGAGGATTATATAAGAAATTGGACAAATTTTGTAAAAGAATGAAAATTGAAATGAAATGGACAGAGAGAATACGACGAATTGAAAGAAAAAGAAATAAATGCATAATTGCTTCAATTACTCACAAATCAAAAGTATGTTTTCAATTGAACCCAAAAGATCTTATTTTATACAATTAGGTTACTAAAAATAGCTTGACTATTTCTAAACTAATTTTCCCATTTACTTAAAATAAATAAATCCTAGTCAAACTAAAATGGAAATTATAAAAGAAAATAACAAAATCCAAAAATAGGCTATTGACAAATTCAACTAATAATCGTTTTGCATTTAAGCCCTCAATTTCTCCAATTCTCAATGTAGCCCATCTCTTCACATATTTTTTCAATTAAGTCCACTTTTTGCTTGCCTTTAGGTTGAAACATCAATTTGTGTACCTGATAAGAAAATGTAGGAAATTAGAAGTATTTTCCTCAAAATTAATCCAAAAAACACAAATAAAATTGTACATATTATTTACTATCAAAGTCCCACCTACTTAGCCTATGCTTGTCCTTAAGCATAATGCTTATTCTATATTAATGTTATTCGATAATTTTTTTTTCAAAATCGAATTTCATTCTTAAACCAAGTGTTATGCAAACAATTAGAAGATAAAAAATATATAACCGCTCATGTTTAATCAACACACATTTTATAGGTTTTCAACCATTATGAACAAAATCAAACACTTAACAAAAATTTAAGCTTAATTAAACTTGCTAATTGTACCTAAATTTACATACGTGTGTATATATATATATATTTTTTTTCTTTTCTAAATTTTTTTAAAACACAATCAAATGTTTTTACACGAATTGAGATGACAAACCAAGCACCTCAACCCGGTTACTCAATTTGAAAAGTCTTTACTTATTGTACAAGGCAGCTCGGTTAGCGGAGTGTTACAAGCTTCGATTCATCACTCAAATATTTTTACGCGAATTGAGATGACAAGCCAAACACCTTAACCCGATTACTCAATTCAGTCACATTTTCGAATCTTCACTTAAAACCAAGGCACAATTTATTTATTCACATCCAAACTTTATTTATTTACATAATTGAGTACTTATTAAGCAAGTCTAAAAAAATTTCTAATTTAATAAAGTGTTCGACTTTCTTCATAATAATTTCAACTCTTACAAAATGTGTATTGATAAAAAAAAAAGCAATTATTAGTCATGAGTTCTTTATTATCCAAATGAACTAAGCATAAGAAAAAATTCAATCGTGACAATAATTATCAAATAATATTAATATCATAAGTAATATGCAAAGAGAAAGATCATGACATGTATAATGAATCCCCCTACTTAATCTCATATTGCCCTCAATGTGCAACTTTAAAGAATAGAAAAAGATAGGGCAAAGAGTACTCCTTGTGTTTTTAATTAAGTGGAGGATGGTTTAGGCAGTTCGGGTTGATTCTGGCTGATTCGATTTTGGGTGTATGTTTCAACACATGGCAACCACTAAGATTTGACAAGGTATGCCCACGCCACGACTGATACTGGATTTTCGTAAAATGCGATGATGCACCCTAAAAATGACATATGAAATGGATTAAATGACAATATTTGTTCAATTGAAATTAAACTTGAAAATTAAAAATTAAAAATTAAAATGAATTTGGGTTGCCTCCCAAACTGCGCTTTTGTTTAACGTCATTAGCTCGACGAACTTAAATGTTATCCGTCTGGCACATTATGGATCAATCCTTCCATTACGTGCACTTGAAAGTTCTCGTTGAAAGGTTTCGACCTTTGCCTATTATTTTTGAAGCACTTCCTGAGTTCCTCTAGTTTTTCCATAGTTTCGTGGTCTAAACTCCTACGTAAGACAGTTTGTAACCCATCTATCTTCCAATATTCAAAATGCAAATTCGTTAGTGGTTCAATAACATCAACACTAGAAATATTTGGCATTGTATTTAGTAGGCCCATCGCTTCATAAACATTAAATTTGCCAACCTCATCATCGAATTTCATAGTGAGTGTCCCACTACGAATATCAATCTTCGTTCGAGCAGTGCTTAGGAACGGTCTTCCAAGTAGAATATCAGAAGAGTTCTTTGAGTTATCATTCTCCATGTCAATGATACAAAAATAAGAAGGAAAGATTAACTCATTTACCTTAACAAGGATATCTTCCAATACCCCTTCTGGATATACGCACGACCTGTCTGCTAATTGAATTATCACCCCTGTTTCTTTTAAAGGACTAGTATTTAGAGATTTAAAAATAGATAAAGGCATAACATTGATGGATGCTCCTAAATCACACATGGCTTTCTTTATACCAACATTACCTATTTTGCAAGAAATTGAGAACATACCTTGATCCTTACACTTGGGCGAAATTTTTTTCTGTAACACAGCGAAGACATTTTCTTCCATATTCACCCACTCGTTCCTTTGAAGCTTCTTTTTCGCAGTGCACAATTCTTTCAAGAATTTTGCTTACCATAGAAACTGTTTGACTGCATCGAGTAAGGGAATATTGATTTCTACCTTTCGAAACATCTCTAAATTTTTTTTCTCTTCTCGCTCCTTTTTACATTGGGCGAGCTTTCTAGGAAATGGAGGTAGTACTGCAAACGGTTTTTGTAGTGTCAACTCAGTTGGAGCCTTTGAATCGGGTTCCTTCTTTTCAAATTCAGCGTTGTGGGCATGACTCGTGCTAGTCACGGGTTTCAAAATCGCACCATTTCTCAACGTCATAACACTTACATTATATCGAGGATTAGGTTCATTTTGAGATGGTAACTTACCTTGGGTTTCCAAACGACTAACCGTAAGCGTAGGCTTGCTCAGTTGCTTAACTATTTCTTGGAAGTGCGCTTCAGTTTTTTGTTAAAAAAATTTCGATGCTAACAGCTAGCCTCTCTACTATAGTTTCAAGAGATGACTTTGGAGGTTGACACTGTTGAGGTGGAGGTGGCCTTGGCTGATACGTTTGATTGTATCGAGGGTTCGATCCATAGCTTAGATTTGGGTGATCCTTTTACCCCACATTATAGATGTTCGAGTACGGGTCATATCTCCTTTGGGGTGGCCCCAGAAAGTTCACTACTACATTAGCTTGTTCTATCGTGCCATCATGTAAAATAGGACACAAGTCCATCGGATGATCTGACATGGCACAAATTCCTCACAGCCTTGTTGGGTTTGTCTTATCTGCAAACAAATGTTGTATAATATTAGTAAATTTATCTATTTTATCTTTTAAAGTCAAAGAACTAAACCCATGAACCCATCTTGTGGGTTCTGTAGCCGGTCGGAATTGTTGAGAGTTCGCAGCCATCGTTGAATCAATTCCCTTGCTCTTTGAGGAGTCATATTAACAAGTGCTCCTTCACTAGCAACGTCGATCATCTTCATCTCCATAGGGAGTAGTCTCTCGTAAAAATACTGCAACAGTGATTGCTTAGAAAGTTCGTGTTGTGGGCAACTAGCACACAACTTTTTATACCGCTTCCAGTAATCGTAAAGCATTTCAGTCTCTTTTTGTTGAATTACCACTATGTCTCTTCTCAGCTCAGTTGCTCGTGTTGCTGGGAAAAGCCTGTCAAGGAATAAATGAGACATATCAGTCCATGTGTTAACAAATCCCGGTGGTAAATAAAACAACCACTCTCTAGTAGAGTCGGCTAATGAAAAAGGAAATGCACGAAGTTTTATTTGGTCTTCTGTTACTACCTGAGGTTTCATGCTCGTGCAACCCATATGAAACTCCTTTAAGTGCTTGTGTGGATTCTCATTTTGAACCTTGCAAAAAGTGGGTAATAGATGGATTAAGCCCAACTTCAACTCGAACGATGTTCTTTCCGTTCGATAAGTTATACACAGCGACTGTTGTTCGTCTGGTGCTGCTGCGAGTTGACGAATAGTTTGATCTTCCATTTTCTTTGTCTTATCGTCACAAAAAATTTCCTTAGTAAAAGCTTCTTCTTCAAATTCGATTTGTAGACGTTTACCGTGAGCTTTTTTTCTCAACCTTCGGGCCGATTTCTCTATCTCCGATTCAAAGTCGTTGAGAGGTGTCTGTTAAGATCTTATCATAAAGAAAAACAAACAAAAGTTAGAAAATGTTACCTATCCTCAGCAACGACGCCAAAATTTAATGGGTGTCAAATCCACCAAATATAAACATTCCTACGACAAATAAAACAAAACAGTAGTATAAGGTAGTAGGATCGATTCCACAGGGATTGGTTGCTGTAATTTACTCTCGTGTCTTCCTCTTGAACATCATGTCGAAAGGTGTGCCCGCAATTTGTGACTGTCTCCCTAAAAAAATAAGTAAGGGTTTAAAGATAAAAATGTTAAACTAAAATAAAAAGAAAATAAAATAAATAAAGTGAAATAAATCTTGATGCAAAGTAAATTAATCGAGATAAAGATTAGAAAAATTATATTTAATAAGCTTAGTCTCAGCCTCGGTTCTTTCCGAACTTGAACCGATCCTCGAAAATTGATCTTCCCTTTTTAATCGATAAGCTGATTATAGCTGTAACACCCAAAACCATCGTCGATTAGGGTTCTAATGTCTGTTCGATATTATATAGCTTTTATCTCCAACGTTTCTGTTTTGTTTAATCATATATTAAAGAGGAATACAAAGTACATAACATGAATCATCAATTGAATGTCAACATAACTTGAAAAGGGCAAAAATGTCATTTTTACAATTTTTGGAGACTTCTATCGATACCTGTTGGACAAGTATCAGTAGTAGTTAAGTTAATAAGCAATTTAGAAACAGTGCAGACTTCTACCGATACTTGAGAAAGTTCTACCAATACAAGTGTAACTTCTACCGAAACAAGTCTTACTTCTACCGAAACTAAAAACTCCAAAGAGCTAAGAAGTCCTACCCTATAACTTCTACCGATACAAGCATCCTATCTACTGATACTAGTATACACAAAACTATCGAAACTTACTATGCAACTACCAATACAACCCAAGTCAGTAAATAACCTCTCTCCTACCCTGTATTTCTAGCGATACATGCGTGAGTTTTATCGAAACAAGTATACAGAAATCAATAAATCAAGCATAAATTACAAGTTTATCAAATATTCATTACTCCATAACTTCAAGAAGTATACCAATACGTTATACATGGTTTTTAAGACCTTGCATACAACACATATAGTATGTTTATCACATTTAACTAACATACCAACTTGTTCAACATTTATTTAGAATTCACAACTAAGATTCATTCATTCATACAAGTGGTACAAGTTAATTTATCCTAGTACATGCCATATAACCGAGTGATGTAAATATTACTGAACGAGCTCTCGGGATAGTGTGATGTCTTCAAGATGCTCCAATCTTCAAATCCAAAATGAAATATACAAAACAACAACAATTTCACTGGTAAGCGTCATAGCTTAATAAGTTCACAAAGTTTATAAATTTACCGAATAACATGTGGTAAACAACTCTATTCTAACGAGCTAAAACATGACTGAACTTTAGTGATCATTATTCATTTTACTCCCTGTTGACTCAAAGGTCATGATGCTCATTTTACTCCCTATTGACCCAGAGGTCATGCCTGTTACCAGTATACGATGCTATTCTTAGCCATCGATACAGTATATTTGTTCCCTACGATGTTCCTCACACTAAGTTGACGAGAATATGCGATCAGGCATAAATCTCAACCATCGTAGGGTCTGTAATCCATTCTTGGATTTTATTCACTTTACAAAGACTCACGATGCCTTAGAGAATCCGCAACAAATGCAGGAATCTCAGTCATCGGACCATTATCTTTGGTACAAAATCGGGAAATTCTTCTTTTGTTATTCTATCTTTCACATCTTCAGTTTTGTTGTACTAATCATCAACAACCAAAAAGAAGGTAATTATAAGTAGTTACAAGTAAGAATTTAACATTACGAACTTACCGGACTGGATTACAGTTGTAGTTAAACTCTAGGGACTATTCTGCTAATTTCTCTTTTTCGCGATCCGTGACCAGATCTTAGTCTACATCCACAAATCATCTAATTCTCACATTAAATCAAACAATCAAATCATTTAACACAATTTGATCCTTTTAAGAAAAATTATAATTTTACCCCTAATCTTTTACTTCTATTCAATTTTAATCCTTAAGGTCTAAACATGCAAAATAACCATTTTTCATTCAATCCTATAATAGCTGGATATCCATGGATGTTCGCCCAACATCCCCATTCAACCATTTCACGACAAGGATATGTATTTTTCCTATTTTCATAATCTAGTCCTCAAAGCCTAATTTCATAAAAAATCATTGTACAAAATCAATGATTCTATTCATCAAGCATTCAAATCTATCCATAACTTTCAAGAACAAGGATTTTTATCAATGGCAAGTTTTATAACATTTGACAGATTCACAAATTGGTCCTTGGATTAGCTAGATTAAGTTAATACGGACTCAAAAACATAAAAATTACCAAAAACGGATAAGATTTACTTACTCAAATCAAAGCTCAAACTTTGGAATGCAAAAACCTAGTTTCCCTTGCCCTAGCTGTGAAGAGGAAGAAGAAGAAGTGAAAATATTCTATTTTTTTCTTCTTTTTAATTTCATATATATACCTAATGGCATTTTTGTAATTTATTCAACTTTCATCATTAAGCTTAATCAACTTATCCTTACCTTAATTAAGCTTTATTATATTTAAATTATTTCATGCATATCCACTAACTAATTTATTTTGGTTTATTTATTCATTTGATCCCTCTATTTTATCATACTCTACTTTTTCCAACTTTTACAGTTTAATATGACACTAATGACATCATAAATGTGCTATAATTAATAATTTATGACTCGACTCATCAAAATTGTGATCCCGAAACTACTATTTTCGAAACCATTAAAAACTGGACTGTTACAACTCTCCCCCCTTAGGGAAATTCCATCCCGAAATTTCTTAACAACAAACAAGTTAAGGTACTGTGATTTCATCAAAGCCTTTGGCTCTTATGTGGCTTCTTCTAACCCGTGACGACTCCACAATGCTTTCACCAATGGTACTCTTTTATTCCGTAGCTCCTTTACCTCGCGTACCAGTATTCTAACTGATTCTTCTAAATACGACAAATCTGATTGAATCTCAACCTTAGTGGATGCAATCACATGAGAAGGATCTGATCTGTATCGTCTCAACATCAAAACGTGAAATACATTGTGAATCTTCTCAAGTTCCGATGGTAAAGCCAAGTTATAAGCTACAGGATCAACCCTCTCAAGGATCTCATACGGCCCAATAAATCGTGGACTTAACTTACCCTTTCTACCAAACCGTAACACCTTCTTCCAAGGGGAAACTCGTAGGAAAACTCGATCTTTGACGGTAAACTCTATATCTTTTCTCTTTAGATTTGCGTATGACTTCTGTCGATCCGACGGTGCTTTTATACAATTACGGATTATCCAGACCATCTCTTCAATCTCAAGTATCAAGTCAGCTCCGACCAGCTTAGGCTCGCTCAACTCTGACCAATACAAAGAGGTTTTATATTTCTTACCGTACAGTGCCTCAAACGGTGCCATTTTAATATTGGACTGATAACTGTTGTTATAAGCAAACTCTACCAACGGTAAATATCTTCTAAAATCTGTATACAACATCGTAACATATCTTCTAAAATCTGTATCACTCGCTCAGACTGACTATCTGTCTGTGGATGATATGTTGTGCTGAAAGTCATCATGGTTCCTAAAGCTTCATGTAGCTTACCCCAGAACCTAGAGGTGAAACATGGATCTTTGTTAGAGATGATAGATACCGGTACCCCGTACAATCGCACGATCTTAGATACATACTACTCAGCCAACTTCTCTAATGGGTATTCTATTTTAATTGGAATGAAATGAGCCGACTTAGTCAATCTGTCAACTATGACCCAAATAAAATCCTTTTTCCTCGGTGTCACAAGTAATCCCGCAACAAAATCCATTGTAACTTGCTCGCATTTCCTCTCTGGAATAGCGATGAGTTGCAACAATTTAGAAGGTACCTGATGCTCAACTTTTACTTGCTGACACACCAGACATCTAGTCACAAATTCAGAGATTTCCCGTTTCATACCTGGTCACCAATACATTTTCTTTAAATTATTATACATTTTCACACTTCTCGGGTAAATGGAATAAGTGTTTTTGTGAGCTTTAGTCAAAATGTCTCATCTCAGGTTTGATTCATTAGGAAGCACTTTGTCTTTGAAATACAACATTCCATCCATATCAATCGTGAACCCCGTGGTGATGTCACTCTGCATTTGTTCTTTTCTAGCCACAAGCTTCGGATCATTTTCTTGCAACTCTCGAATCCGCTGTAGAAACAACAGTCTCATCCTAAGTTCAATAGTGACTGAACCATCACTCTCCAATGACAAGTGAGCATTAATTGCTCTCAAGGTGACTAATGACTTTAAGTTTAGGGCATCCGCAACAACATTTGCTTTCCTCGGATGTAGTCAATCACAAGATCATAGTCTTTTAATAGCTCAAACCATCGGCGTTACCGCAAATTCAACTCCCTTTGTGTCATCAGGTATTTCAAGCTCTTATTATTAGTGTATACGTGGCATCTCTCACCATACAGATAGTGACGCCAGATCTTTAGTGCAAAGACAATGATAACTAACTCTAAATCATGAGTCAGATAGTTATTTTCATGCGGTTTTAATTGTCGGGAGGCATAAGCTATTGCTTTTCCAGCTTGCATCAACACACAATCCAAACCATTCAAAGACACGTCACTATAAACCACGAATTCCTTTCTCGATTCAGGCTGAGTTAGTATCGGAGCTATTGTTAACATATTTTTAAGCTGATCAAAACTCTATTGACACTTCTCTGACCAAACAAACTGTATGTTCTTCTGTAGCAATTTCGTCATCAGCAAAGTTATGATAGAGAAATCTTTCACAAATTGACGGTAGTAACCTACCAATCCTAGAAAGCTATGTACTTCAGTAATGTTCTTCGGAACCTTCCAATCGAAGATAGCTGAAATTTTGTTCGGAGCAACCCGTATTCCTTCTGCGGATACCACATGACCCAAAAATCCAAATTTTCATAGCCAAAATTCGCATTTGTTGAATTTCGCATACAGTTATTTTTCTCGTAAGATCTGTAATACCTTCCTCAATTGTTGAGTATGCTCTAACTCTATTCTAGAATAAATCAATATGTCATCGATAAATATAACCACAAATCTATCTAATTGAGGTTGAAACACTCAGTTTATCAAATCCATAAATGTTGCTGGGGCATTGGTTAACCCAAAAGGCATGACTAGAAATTCATAATGTCTATACCTAGTTTTGAATGTTGTTTTCATCACGTCGTAATCTTTTACTCGCATCTGATAATACCCTGACTGAATATCTATCTTAAAAAATACTGTTGCACCTTTCAACTTATCAAATAACTCATCAATAAGAGGCAACAAATACTTATTCTTGATTGTTACCTTGTTCAACTGTCTATAATCTATGCATATTCGCATCGAGCCGTCCTTTTTCACAAACAACACTGGTGCACCCTAAGACGACACACTCGGTCGTATAAATCCCCTGTCTAACAATTCTTGCAATTGAGCCTTTAATTCCTTTAACTCTGTTGATGCCATTTTGTATGGTGGAATCGAGATTGATGTGGTGCCCGATAACAGATTAATACCAAACTCTACCTCATTGATACAGGTACCTGTTTCAATTCTGCCCTTGAAACTCATGAGTCGAAAATATGCCAAAAATGCTTCATAACCTTTGCGAACCATTTTCAAAGTTAAGATAGCTGAGATTATTCTAGTTTCACTGTTTAATCTGTCGGACTCCACTGTAATCACTTCACCTGTCGGACTTTTCAAATCAATTTTTCTTCGTTTGCAGTTCACTACTGCATCATGTTTAGATAACCAATTCATACCCAAGATCACTTCGAACTCAGTAAAAGGTAACAACATTAGGTCAAGTGAAAATTCACAACCTTGAACTTTCAGTGGACATTTACGACATATCAAATTAACAATGACACTAAGACCCAACGGGTGTATGACTTGAACATCAAATCCATTCGACTCTACTAACAGTTTCTTATCAGTTGCTAATGCAGTGCACATATATGAATAAGTCGACCCTGGATCAATTAGAGCACACACAATATCATTAAAAAGGTAAAATATAACGGTCATAACATCGGGAGCGGTAGCCTCTTCTTTAGCTATGATAGCATATATCTGTGCAAGTGCTCAAGCCTCAAGTCGGGTTACATTACCCCTGTTTTCGCCTCAATTTCTGCTTGTACTGCTCCTTTGTCCAGGGCGTTTACTTTTTGACGGAGTAATAGGGGGTTTCACACACTGATTCTCTTTTACCTTCGAAGTCATTGGGTAGTTTCGCATGAAATAACCTATACCCTCACATCGGTAATAAGCTCATTTTATCTTTCGGTATTCACCCACATGGTACCTTCTGCAATGATCACATGATAGATTCGATGCATTTCGGACACTAGCTACACTGGCTGCAGGATGATTCTAAAATTTAGACTCTGGTGGTCCTGATCTACTTCTGCTTAAAAGTACAAAAGAAACTGCCCCACGAGTTTTATTTTTTCTGAAGTTCTTCGATGGTGACATAGAAAAAGTTCTAGTGATACTCTTCCTTCTAGACTCTCGAAACCTCTTCTCTCTCTGCGTCTTATTATTGTAAATTTCTTCCATCAGTTAAGCTTTATCTGCAAGAACCATAAACGGTCGCAGCTCAGACCCTTCTACCATCATCTTGATCTCGTCATTCAGCCATTTTTGAAATGAACACACATTACCTCATCTGTCGGTACAATTTCCCGAGCATGCTTACTAAGTTGAAAAAAATTCTCACACATATTCTGCCACTGTTTTGTTTCGCTGTCTCAATTCTAAAAATTCTTTCTTTTTCTTATCCAAGTACCTTTTGCTAATATATTTCTTTTTGAACTCTGCTTGGAAAAATTCCCAGGTAACTTCATTCTCAAGCATCAATGCTAAAGTCATCGTCCACCAACTATAAGCTTCGTCTTTCAGTAACGAAGCCACACACCTCAGATAGTCTTCTGAAGGACAAGCCATCTCGTTCAGGACTTTTAGTGTGTTTTCCAACCAATATTCAGCTCTAAAAGGATCATCTTTTATACTTTCTCGAAATTCTTCTGCACTATATTTTTTAACCCTATTCGTCAAAATGCGACGTCTCTGTTCCATCATTGGAGGAAGTGGAGGCATAGCGGGAGGTACTATCGGTCGGGCTGCAGGTTGTGCAACAAGAGGTGGAGGAGGTGGTGTCATCGAGTTGTTCCTCATGAACTCCAAGAACCACTACCCATCAGTTCGAAAAATATACTCTTTTCTTCGTTTTCTATTATCGATAATATCGACTCCCCGTGACTAGCTCTAGAATCATTAGTTGGGACATTATTGTTTACCTCATATGTTTTCTCTTTTTTTGAGTCAGACATTCTGTGATTATCTACAAAAAACTATGATTAGATCGGATCCATCTATATCATACTATCACAGGTTCATATGGCATGTACTTCAAAAACATAAAACATAGCCATTACAGTCCAAGAAACGGCTAAATCGAAAGCTTTAATACCACTAAATGTAACACTCAAAACTCGAAACTATCATCGGTTAGGGTTTTGATGTCCGTTCGATATTATATAGCATTTATCTCCAACGTTACTGTTTCGTTTAATCATATATTAAAGAGGAATACAAAGTACATAACATGAATCATCAATTGAATGTCAACGTAACTAACATACCAACTTGTTCAACATTTATCTAGAATTCACAACTGAGATTCATTCATTCATACAAGTGGTAAAAGTCAATTCATCCTAGTAAATGCCATATAACCGAGTGATATAAATACTAGCAAACAAGCTCCCAAGATAGTGTGATATCTTTAAGATGATCTGATCTTCAAGTCGCAAAATAAAATCTACAAAACAACAACAATTTCACTAGTAAGCATCATAGCTTAATAAGTTTGCAAAGTTTATAAATTTATCGAATAACATGTGATAAACAAACTCTATAAATCTGATGAGCCAAAATAGGACTGAACTTCAGTGATCGTTATTCATTTTACTCTTTGTTGGCTCAAAGGTCATGATGCTTATTTTACTCCTTATTGACCCAGAGGTCATGCCTGTTACCAGTATACAATGCTATTTTTAGCCATCGATATGGTATATCTGTTGCCTACGATGCTGCTCACATTAAGACGAGAATATGCGATCAAGCATAAATCTCAGCCATCGTAGGGCCTGTAATCCATTCTTGGATTTTATTCACTTTACAGTAACTCACGATGCCTTAGAGAATCTGCAACAATTACAGGAATCTCGATCATCGGACCATTATCTTTGGTACAAAACCGAGAAATTCTTCTTCCGTCGTTCCATCTTTCACATTTTTAGTTTTGTTGTACTAATCATCAACAACAAAAAAAAAGCAGTTATAAGCAGTTACAAGTAAGAATTTAACATTACGAACTTACCGAATTAGTTTGCATTTGTGGTTAAACTCTTGGGACTATTCCGCTAATTTCCCTTTCCCACAATATGTGGTGCGATCATAGTCTACATCCACAAATCATCCAATTCTCACATTAAATCACACAATCAAATCATTTAACACAATTTGATCCTTTTGGGAAAAATTACAATTTTACCCCTACCTTTTTACTTCTATTCAATTTAGTCTTTAAGGTCTAAACATGCAAAATAACCATTTTTCATTAAATCCCATAATATCCGAATATCCATGGGTGTTCACCCAATATCCCCATTCAACCATTTCGCAACAAGGTTTGTATTTTCCCATTTTCACAATCTAGTCCTCAAACCTAAATTTCATCAAAAATCATTGTACAAAATCAATGATTCTATTCATCAAACATTTAAATCTATCCATAACTTTCAAGATCAAGCATTTCATCAATGACAAGTTTTATAACATTTGACAGATTCACAAATTGGCCATTGGATTAGCTAGATTAAGCTAATACGGACTAAAATACATAAAAATTACTAAAAACGGATAACATTTGCTTACTCAAATCAAAGCTCAAACTTTGGAATGCAAAACCCTATTTTCCCTTGTCCTAGCTATGAGGAGGAAGAAGAAGTGAAAATATTCTATTCTTTTCTTCTTTTAATTTCATATATATACCTAATGACATTTTTGTAATTTCTTCAACTTTCATCGTTAAGCTTAATCAACTCATCCTTACCTTAATTAAGCTTTATTATATTTAATTTATCTCATGCATTTCCACTAACTAATTTATTTTGGCTAATTTATTCATTTGATCCCTCTATTTTATCATAATATACTTTTGCAACTTTTACAGTTTAGTCCTTTTTGCTTAATTAACTATTCAATCAATAAAATTCTTTTACCAAATTTAATATGACACCAATGATGTCATAAATGTGAAATAATTAATAATTTACGATTTGACTCGTCAGAGTTGTGGTCCCAAAATCACTATTTTTGACACCACTGAAAACTGGGTTGTTACAATAGCGCTCGAGAACGTCTCAACTGCCAACTTTTCCTCTTGTAACCGGTTCTGGTACGACCTGCAAATCGACCTTTACCGAATGTCTAACCACATCGCACGTGCTCGCTATTTAAGATTTTGACAGCCTTGCGTTCTAAAAAGCCCAACACGAATTTACAACCTCAACCGCGTAAGTCGTTTAAATCCGATCTCTATCACCCTTGATGAAATCCAACTAGCTGTTTCCTACCTAGACACGCCAATTTGTTCGCGGGAACTCGAATGTAGCACGATTGACTCGACTTCCCAATTGTACGCCAACCTACTTCAACCCAATGCACGCTTTTTGGATTGGAGTCGAATTAACTTTGAGAGACGAATTTGTACTATCCCATAAATCGGAGTGATAGCGAGTATCGATTAAAAAAGGTTTGTAGCACGGTTTCATAACTCAAGATTTTTTCTTGACGGAACGATAATTGGGTTAAGGCTAAAAAGAACTTAGTGGCACATGATTTTAATCATGCTTAGTGGATGATGATGATGATAGGTTATTTGTAATTTATGGAAAGGTGAAAATGGAAGAGGATTAAATACGAAATTGGACAAATTTTGTAAAAAATGAAAAATGAAATGAAATGGACAGAGAGAGTCTGACGAATTGAAAGAAAAAGAAATAAATGCACAATTGCTTCAATTACTCACAAATCAAAAGTATGTTTTCAATTGAACCCAAAAGACCCTATTTATTTACAATTGGGTTACTAAAAATAGCTTGACTACTTCTAAACTAATTTTCTTATTTACTTAAAATAAATAAATCCTAGTCAAACTAAAATGGAAATTATAAAAGAAAATAACAAAATCCAAAAATAGGCTATTGACAAATTCAACTAATAATCTCTTTGCATTTAAGCCCTCAATTTCTCCCAATTCTCAATGTAGTCCATCTCTTCACATATTTCTTCAATTAAGTCCACTTTTTGCTTGCTTTTAGGTTGAAACATCAATTTGTGTACCTGATAAGAAAATGTAGGAAACTAAAAGTACTTTTTTCAAAATTAATCCAAAATACACAAATAAAATTGCACAAATTATTTACTATCAATCACCCATCAATCGGGTCACAACTCAGTTAATCAAAATCACTTTAGTTTTTTTATTTTAAAAAAGCTACAAAAATATACATATGATGGGATTTGAATCTATGCTAATTGGGTTCGCAAAACCTTATATATACCACCTACTCAAAGTTTTATTTTATTATTTTTATACATTTTAATTTTATTATGCACACTTTATGACATCCATCAATTCTAGATATATATTAATAATGTCGAGATGGTATCACAAATTAACTAGACACCAATTTAGGATTGATGGCAACTTCATGATAAATAATAGTTTCATTTAGTAATCTTAATATGATGTATTCATGTATTTGAATTTGTTTTACTTACAATTTAATCTATTTTTTTATTCTAATATCGTACATATTTCATATACTTTTATTAATAATTAGTTTCAAATCATACATTATTTATTAAATGTTATTTTTAAACACAAATTTGTGTTCTAAATACATAGTTTTCACACGCATATGCGTGTAATAGACTTTAAAATGAAATTAAAAAAACAAAAACAAATACAGAACATAAATGTTGTTAATTGAGTTGGTGTCACAAGTCAACTCGATGCTAACTCACAATTGATGACAACACCATGATAAACAATTGTAGTACATTTAGTATTATTAATTTAATTTATATATGTGTTTAAATTTCATTTTACTTACAATTTAATCTATTTTTTATTTTAATATTGTAGATATTTCATGTATTATTAAGATTAATTAATTTCAAACCTTACATTTAATTATTTATTGTGTTTTATTTTTAAACACACATTTATATTCTACATATGTGGTTTTCACACACATACGTGTGTAATAAGATTTCTAATAAGATTAATAAAACCTCTAATCGAGTTTGTGTCACAGGTTAACTGTATACCAACTTGATTAAAAAATTATGGAAATGTCCTTCCGTAATTAAAATAAGTTATATCATTTGAGCGCATTTTAATCTTTTCATTTTAACAAAAACCAAGAAAAAATATATATTTGATGAAGATTTGAATCATCAATTGAATTAGTAAAATCTTAAATTTACCACTCAACCCATGCTTTATTTTGATAATCTTTTGTACTTTTTAAATATGTACAAGTTATTATCTTCACTAGTTGTATATCTATATGCTTGCTATTAATAATACCCCAAATTGAGTTGGTGTCACGGATTAACCAAGTACTAACTTGATTAGAAAATTATGAAAATGTCCTTCTATAATTAAAATGAGCTATATTATTCAAGGGTATTTTAGTTTTTTGCATTTTAACAAAAACCAAATGATGAGATTTGAACCCAAACCAATTTGATTAGTAAAACATTAAATTTAGCACTCAAGCAAAATTTTATTTTAATACATTTTATACTTTCTTTTAATATGTACAATTTATTATCCCATCGAACCAAATGAGTGGCTCCAGTGGAAAGAGGATGATGCTCATCCTAGGAGATCCAGGTTCGAGCACTTGTGTGTACAAGGTGTGTATGCGTTGTCAAAGGGTTATGAAAGTATAAACAGATACTACCATCTAATCATACCAGTATATTTAAAAAAAATTATCATCCCACCAGTTATTTATTTATACTATTCATAAAACCCTGATTAAGTTGGTGTCATAGGTCAATTGAGTACAAACTCAATTAGGAAATTATGGAAATGTAATTCTGTAATAAAAATAAATCATATTATTCAAAGACATTTTAGTCTTTTCATTGAAAAAAACAAGAAAAATATGCATGTGGTTGGAGTTAAACTCGTGTCAATTGAATTAGTAAAATTTTAAATTTATTACTCAATCAAAACTTTATTTTGATTTTTTTATACAATTTTTTTAAATATGCACAATTTATTATCTTCACCAGTTGTATATTTATACTATTAATAAAATCTTTGGTTGAGTTGGTGTCACGGATTAATCGGATATCAACTCGATTAGGAAATTAGAGAAATGTTTTTCCATAATTAAAATAAGTCATATTATTTGATAATCAATGCAACTTGTAGAAGCATCAAAGCCTATTCGTTTGTACCAGAAGGAGCCTGAAAAAGTCACCCAAATCACTTTAGCCCTTCCCCCTGAAGAAAAGGAAAGCTTGAAGTCCCTATTGATAGAATGTTGGGACATTTTTTCTTGGGCAATGGCAGACATGCTGGGAATTCATTCGTCAATCATTCAACACTCCTTAGGGGTGGACCCTAGTACCCAACTAGTGAAGCATAAGAAGAGGAAATTTTTCGATGAGAAGGTCGCGACTACTAGAGAAGAGGTGAAGAAGCTTCTAGCTGCAGGTTTCATCCGAGAGGTCACCGGCGTAGATTGTGTTTCCAACGTAGTCATGGTGCCCAAGTCCGGAAATATGTGTTAGATGTGTGTGGACTTTAATCTACCACAATTCATTGTGATAAGTTAGAGTCTTTTCAGCACTTAACGAGCTTATTTTATAATCGTTTTAGATTATTTTGTTATATTTTCTAATTCTATTAGCTTGTGTTTAATTTTAATAAAATAAGTATTTTTATACATATTTTGACAACGTAATGACCTAACGGGCCAACACGGACTTACGGAAGGATTAACAAATCGATTTAGTGTGCAAAATACTATTTTCAGGTTAAGAATGCAAAGGAAGACGACAACATCGTGACATCGATACGTGGTATTGCAACACCGTACTTCAAAGCCCAGGAAGTCACATATGAAATTTAGTGTCGCGACATCAAAATGACGGAATGCAATTTTTAATTCAATGGTGTTTTCGTCTACATAACACATCTTATTTAGCCCTATGACTTTTAATTGACCTTGTTAAGGCAGAACATATGACTATAAATATTCATATTTAGCCTAAATTTAGGAGGTTAGCCGAGAGAGTCGTTTGAGACTAGATTTCTAGGATTTTAATTTTAATTTCAGTTTTATTTTTTTTTAAATTTAGTCCTTTATTTTCAAAAACATAAAATTTCTTTTTGTTATTTCTTGGATTCGATTTCGATCCAAGTTTTTGTTTATTTAGTTTTTATAAAGTTCTTTTTGGTTTTATGAACGTGTACAATGAATTGATGAGGAAACTTGGAAAATGAGTCAGTTAAGGAATGATTTTTATGAAATTAATTTAATGATTAGATAGGAAATCAATGTGGAAAAGGATCAAATCATAAATTTTGAGAAGAACAAGGACCAGGGTGAAATTTGACCAAATAGAGAAAATCTGGATCAATAATGATTAATTTATATGGAAATGACATAAAATATGTATTAGTATGATCAATAATGTATTAGCATGTGCAATTTGACCTTCTTGTCGGAAAAAATGTGACTGAGCTTCAAGGAAGACTATCGATCTGCACCTAATTCTGGTGAAGATGGCACTAATTTGAGTTCAACCATCTTCGATAACTTCCAATCTTCAATTTCTGACCTCGAAGCTTCATGAAACTAGCTTTGATACAATGTTACACGAGCTAAATCTCCATGAATGAACCACAATAAGCAAGAACTAAAGAGAAAGAAATGTACAATAATGGAAAAATAAATTTGATAGAACAAAAATCAAGCATATAAGAGAGAAAGGATCAACTTTGAGATTTTTTTCATTTAAGATTACAGAAAAAGGTTGACTAACTACTAAGTATATGGCTAACAATATTTTAAGTAACTCTTTTATATATATATATATAAATTACAAGGGGAAAGTAAAGCTCTAACAATAATACGATTGACGCGATTCGAATCCAAGTCACACTTGAGACTATTAACGTCTTTGACTATCAGACCAACACACGGGATTCTTTTAAGTCACTCTTTCATGCTCAACAAATTACTTAATTTTAAGTTTTTCTTTCATTTTTAATGAATTATTTAATGTTGTATGAATTACTTAATTTTTCAATATCATTTTAACTCATTAAGCAAGCTCTTTTGAGCTGTAAGTTGTCTTTTTTTCTCATTAAGTTAGGTCAATTGCTTTTGGGTCTAATGGCTCATATTCTTCCAACCGCATGGGAAACTCATTTTAGTGAGCTCCTTTCAGAATTTTCAACGTGGAAACTAGTGTGAATGTAGACACATACTTTTGTTGTTGATGTGAATATATATTTTTTTTAAATTTTGTATGATTATTTTTGAAGTTTTGAATGATTTTTTATGTATATTTTTAAATTTGTATGAAGTATTTGTGGATCATCATGCAAATTCTCATGTCAACACATTAAAATTTTAACAGTAATATTTTTTAAATTGGACTGGTGGTTGAATTGATTCTATCATTGGTTCAACCAATCAAATTAAAAAAATTATTAAAAATAAAAAATAATAATAAAATTTATTCAACAGATTCAACCGCTCGGCTCAACTGATTTTTTTTGTCTAATTCAACCGATCCATATCCATTCCCAAATCAATTAGTTTAAAGCCCCTTTCTGTACTAGTACCCCGATCAATTCTCAATTTATCTAGTCTAATTTAAACAATATTAAATTTTCATCCAAAAGAATTTGATTAAAATTTGAAAATAAAGTGTGAAAATGATGAAAAATTATTAATAATAATGAGAAAAGAAATAAATAAACATTATCCCAAAAGAGAACTTGCTGTAAATGATAACCAATTATCTAAAAACGAATAGTTGATTGACAAATTTCTCACAAAATTAAAAAATGGAGGAATAAGTGGTCCATTGGAGGCAGATTGTTTTATCGAGGGCATTTTGCAAAGCATATTCCTATATATCCTGCAATTACTTGTACACCTGATTCTTTAAGCTCTGAAAGGTTGTCAGAAGCCAACCAGCTGTTCGTCTTTAATTTTTGTAATCTCATCAACAGATCTAATTTCAACCATGTTCTATACCTAAGTTTGAGGAGACAAAATGTCATCTTCTTACGAGGAAAACCTAGTCTTGTTGCTTGCATGATTGGGAGGTTTTTGTCAACAATCACTACCTTAATTACTTTATTCTAAAGAAAACATAAATATATATATTTATGGGATGCTGAACTGCCGATTTTTTTAAAAATGTCGTCCTTGCTGCAAGCATATCCAAAAGGATTCCAAGTGACTTCCTTGACGCCATTGCAATCTAATTTTTTGCATATTTCCAAGCTTCAACCTAGAGCTCCATGGATCCCTTCTTCTTATTATAAAACTTCAAGCCTCTTCATGTCTTTCCCAACTTCATCCAATCTTAAACAGCTAAAAATGGAGAACCCACTATGGCAAAACCCTCGTTTCTTCCCTCTCCTTTTGACATGCATCTTCTTCTTATTCCCTTTACAACCCTCACTTTCAACCGGTTTACAAGACGATTACATCCGACCGCAGCCCCGAAAAGTGGTCGTCATTCCCCACCTCCGATCCAAATCCGACGCTCAGCAGGTCACCATTTGAAACCACTGTTTTCTTATCCACTTTGCTTTCGAAAAACAAACTTTCTTTTTACTTCATTTCTATTGTAGGTACATGCTTCTCTTGCAGGCAAAGACTACATGAGAATCAGTTGGGTTACAGATGAGAAAGGCGTGGAATCGAAGGTCGAATATGGGAAGGTCTCAGGGAGATATGAGGCAATGGCTGTAGGAAACCATACCTCATATCATTACTTCTTTTACAGTTCCGGGAAGATACATCATGTCAAAATTGGACCCTTGGAGCCAGCAACCACTTATTACTATAGGTGTGGTGGTCATGGCCCTGAATTTTCATTCAAGACACCTCCACAAACTTTTCCCATTGAATTTGCTGTGGTTGGTAAGTTCCTATCTGCTTTAACAATCCGGCCATTACATGTTAAAATGAACGAATCCTATTTCTTAAAAATCGAATTCTTGATTGATTTAAGCAAAAGCAGAGGCCCCGCCCCAACACGGTTTAACCAAAAGTGCACACTTTATACACCAGTTACTTGGCTAGCAAGTTTAGGGTTTAGCTTACATTGCTTGGAACCCCATCTTATATATTTATTGCGATGATGTTAAATTCAGATAGGTGATTGAATCAATTATATGATAAAATAAAAAATATATAAAAAATCAATGGTCGGTGATTGATATGATTTGAGTGCTTGTCTAGTTTATATGTATTCCTTATCTTAAAATATGGCAACCTTTTTTTTGGATTTTTCTTCATTAAAAGTAAGAATTGTTGTATATGAAGACAAATTCTATGCTTTGAATTATCCATGTCCTTTTATAGGATTGTTGTGTTTGTGCCATGACTCACTAAAATCTATTTAGTTTGTTTTACTTTTAATGTTTCCCACAAAGGTTTAATAATATTAATTTAATATACCCATCAAACTTCTAACCATGGAAGAACAGATGAATGGAGCTTGCATGCTTCTTTCATCATAAAAATTATTATATGATGAAAATTAACATTTAATTGTTTTACAGGTGATCTTGGACAAACAGAATGGACTGCCTCAACTCTATCGCACGTGGACAGCAAGGACTACGATGTGTTCTTATTACCAGGTGACCTATCTTATGCGGACACACAACAACCACTATGGGACTCATTTGGCCGTCTGGTGGAGCCCTACGCTAGCCGCCGCCCATGGATGGTGACGGAAGGGAACCATGAGATTGAAACTTTCCCAATAATTTATCCTCATGGTTTCAAAGCCTACAATGCCCGTTGGCTAATGCCATACCAAGAAAGTGGGTCGACCTCAAATCTCTATTATTCCTTCGATGTTGCCGGTTCCCATATCATAATGTTGGGCTCTTACACGGATTTTGACAAGGATTCTGCTCAATACAAGTGGCTTGAATCTGATTTGCGTAAGGTTGATAGGAAGAAGACGCCATGGGTTATTGTGCTATTGCATGCGCCATGGTATAACAGTAATTTGGCTCATAAAGGAGAAGGGGAAAGCATGAGAAAAGCTATGGAAGGTTTGTTGTATACAGCACGAGTTGATGTGGTTTTTGCAGGCCATGTTCATGCATATGAACGATTTGTAAGTCACTCATTAATTAAAAATGTTGGGTTTTTCTTTTTCTTTTATATTGACAGCTAAATATATTTGTTGCAGACTAGGATTTATAACAACAAAGCTGATCCATGTGGGCCTGTATATATAACCATTGGAGATGGAGGAAACCGAGAAGGACTGGCATTAATGTAAGTAAAATCTAAGCCCAATGCATATTGAAGAACTAGCACTTGACCCGTAATTGCCAACCTCAATTCCAGAAACACAGCCTTTATAATGGGCACCATACATGAAGGTCCTGATGTGATAATTCAATGATGTGCAGGTTTGAGAATCCAGCACCAGAAGTTTCGATTTATAGGGAACCAAGTTTTGGACATGGTAGGCTAAGGGTGGTAGATGAAAGTCGAGCACTTTGGTCGTGGCATCGCAACAATGATTCTGATTCAGTCGTGGCCGATGAGGTTTGGCTACAAAGTTTAACCACAACAAAATCATGTTGGCAAAATGCCGGAAATACAGATGGCTCAAATTCAAAGGTTGACAAAGAGGAACTATAAAAGTACATATGAAAATGTCTTTTAGTTTCTCAAAAATACTACATCATTTTATTTATTTTTGGTTTTTTTTTTTTTTGTAAGGTAATAAAATGTAGTCAAGTATCATGTTTTGTAGTTCAGTAGTGGGCTGTTTTGTGAAGGCTAGAATAAGGAGTAAAAGTGGGTTTCTGGTTTACCAATATGATATTTTTTGGGATTTCTAATAATATCAAGTCTTATTCTTATTTTGACATTTATAATTTCTGAAGTTTTAGTCCCGATTAAAAAGGGTCCAGAAAAATTTTCCAATTTCGGGTATAAAACCAATGGACGATGCTTGGTTATAATTTCGAATCTGTTATTATATGTTTGTTCTAATTTTTATTGTTTTTGATGTTAAAACAGTTTTTATTTATTCATGGGCAATGAATTTCGATGTATTGGGGGTATTCGTATTCGTGGAAGCTTTTATTTTTGTGTTTATCTTAATTGTTGGTTCAGTTTATGCATGATGAAAAGTAGCATTGAAATATCCTATCTTGAATATTCAGATAATAAAATGAAAAAAAAAGTAAAAATAATAATAACATTAAGAATTTCATCGAATTAATTTTTTTTCATTCATTTTTTAAGATAAATTTATTATATCCAATTAAAATTTTGAAATCTTGTATAATAACATGGATGTTTTATAGAGAAAAAATAACTTAGGTGGCATACTTCATTTTTTTTTCTTTTTTCTTTTTATAATTAAGAGAAGGCATCAAGCTGCCTTACACCAGGAAATTTTTACATCTGGTTTACCAAGTTTATCTTCTAATGACAATTTTTTTATATGAAAGCTAAGAGCATCAATAATAATAAGAGTTCCATCTTCTGTGCTAGTTGTTCGAGCTAACCTATCTGCAACTGAGTTCCCTTCTCTTCTCACGAATTGGAAAATAACTGAGTCAAACGAGTTCAAGATAGCGATAATTGATCGGACTGAAGTCTTTGTTGAAGCCCCTGCCGAATACTCGTTGATCATATCCACTGCCATTTTCGAACTTCAATTATTTAATTCTAGTTAATCAAACAATAAATTGAAAATCTCAACTTAATTCTCAAGTCATTTCTATACTTAGTGAAAAAACGCATTCATTTGTGAATGTGGCTCATTTCTCTAACTTCATCATTTCACTCATTTGGTTCTATATGCAATTCATTTCTGGTTTCAACAAGCTAAAGGAGAGACCAATTGGACATATATAATTAGGGCTCAAATAATTTATAATTAATTTCTAGCTTTTAGCCTATTAATTATAAACTTATTTAGTCACGAAGTCATTCCACTATAGTATCGTGGTCGGGCTCTCCCTAATTACATATCATTATGAAAGCTACTTAATAAGTGTTCATCTAATGACCTTATCATAAATGTATTACCCTTATATGATATCCTTTATCTTTGTGGGATAAATTCATTCTCCTATTATGATCCTATTTTATCTCATGATAATCATTACATCTTCCTTCATGAAAAGTCAATTACTATCAAATAGTAATCAAGACATTTATCACAAAGGCAAACGACTAATGACCACGTTTACTTTTCACCTATTATGTAATGGCAATGAGAGGATATCATTTACCCTTTAGTTGGATTATGAATTCCACTATGGTGAATGATGATACATACTGCAGAAGTTGTATACCCAACGCACCAAATGTTGGTTCTTTATCTATTTGAACTCAGGCTTTTACTTACATCAAAGTATATGACTCACGCATACATAGTCCATCATTCACTCAGGATTAAGATATTGACCGCCTCCGAACGTACTCTCGTTCAGTGTGTATTTTTGGGCTTTTGCAAGTATATGAGTCGAGTTGTAATATAGTTACAATGAAGTATGAGTACTCCGAGGATAGTACCAAGGAAGGTTGAGCGATAGTAATCTAAATCCCTGCAAAGAAAAGAAATAATTAGTAATCTTTTTAGTTTTTATAGTACGAAAAGACAATAAAAGAATTTGGGTTTAAGTCAAAGAACATGCAAATAAAATAAAATAAAGGGAAAAGAGATAGGAAAACTCGATGAACAAATTTATGGGGGATTAGCTCGCTTCAGTATAAATTTTTCAATCGTCGTTTTTAGGGTTTTTCCTCAATCAACTAGTCGCTACCCTAGTAAGATCTTCTGATCTTCCACTAACATAACGAGTCAATAAATACTACTTATCTCTTGATGTTACAGTCTAGACTGGTTTGGGATAAAGGTGTTCACTAATAGACAATACCAATTTTGGGTTAATTTCCACCTAAATAATTTCTAGGGTTGTCAGGCCTAGGGTTTGTTTCACGTTCTTCCTTTTCCAAACAATTGATCCATTTGAAAATTCCTTTATACTATGATCAAATAATCACACTTTCACTCCCTAATCCCTTACAATGGGGGTTAGTTCCTAATGGTTTCTTTAGACATCATAAATTCAATTATAGAATTAAACATAAAAATTAAAATTGAAAATATGAATTAAAAGAAACTAAGAATTTGTATAGCAATCTGTTGGAAAAAATTCACAATCGTTTATGCAAGTTACAAATCTTGTTTCCATTTAGAACAGAAATAAAATAAGAAAGAAATGAAAAGCAACTACAACCTAAATTACAATGAAACTAAAGACTAGGAAGAATATGTGTAAATCTAAGTGCAAAAGGGCCCTATTTATAGCCTTTGGATGATCATTTTCCTTAACCCCAGGTCAGCTCCTATTCTTCGTGTTTAAGTGGCATTGTAAAGACCTTAACGGTCTTTACTCGATGTTAATTCCGCATTTAGGAGGCGATGTCACAACACATAAGATCCATGCTGCGATGTAAAAGACATTCTGTTCCTTGGTAGATTTCCCAAGTGTTGTTGCGACACGCTGTGCCTGTGTTGCGAAATAGAAGACAGTTTTTGTGTTCTTCAAGTCTGGTCCCTGTGTTGCTACACAAATTAGTCCGTGTTGTGACATAGTGATCAGCTTCATATATATTCATTTTTTAAAGGTCTCTTGCACACTCACAAATTTTGTTAGCTAACCTTTAGGCCTTACTCAGCCCTAAAGACAATAAAAAATACCTTTTTACACCTTTTACACATTTTATTTAATAACTAAAAATTGAAATAAATCTTAAACAAACCTAAGGAAAATGCTTAATTTCAAGCTCCTAAAATGCGAAAAGTAGTTTAATCTGCTAGGTCGAAATACAGTAGATCAGGTATGTCATACTGTAAACGTCACAAGTGAATAAATCTATAAACAAATCTAGGATCTATTCTGCTTGGGTCATGTTTGATGTATTGTCAGTCACATCTATGTATTTATCTTTTGGGAGTCATCTGCTCCTATGCTCAAGACAGAACATCTTTTCAATTGGACTTGATAGACGACATATTATTCTTTCAATCGGTTTGCTTATTTTTTAGTAGACTAATACAAGTTATTTTTTCGTATATGATCCGACCACGTAATACCACGTAGTATTAGTTAAACGTTAGTTAACTAGTTAGCCAATTTGGTTTTCATTTTGATTTGCGTGCAAAAACATTTAGGATAATATACAAAGGGTATTAATCTAATTAATTAATATTTTATTAAACCAATTTATTTGAAAAATACAACTATACAAATTGAATATACTATACTATGGCAACCAAATCCAACACCCAATTTTTTTTCCTTATCTCTCGACTTCTTCTTATCAAATTAAACCACATCATTTGGGTATCCAAGCCAGGTTATGGCTAGTGGCGACGGTGTAACCACTCGTAATAAGGATGCTCATCAAGATCTAAACAATAGAATATATGTGAGATTGTAGAGATTTCACGAGAAATTCAAGAATGAGGTGTGTGTTGAACTTAAAACTTAACTTAAAGGGTTATTGGAGCAATACTTGAGTAAGTTGGGTAGGGTAGAGGTAGTAGATAAGGTTTTCAAAGCCTCGTTAAGGGTAAGGGTGTTTTAGGTGCACCTCCTGGGTTCCCACTACAGGTTCCATTAAATGATGATATGGGTCAAATAGATTTAATGAAAGGCATGGGATCTAAAGCGAGTAGAGTTGGTTCTAGTGAATCCACTAATCGTGCTTCCAAGATCAAGTGCCCTCGGTTTGATGGTTCACATTTCAATGAATGGTGGTCAAAGATGAAACAATATTTTGAGTGCGAATAGATACTCGAAAGTGCTCAAATTCGTACTATCATGTTACAATTAGAAGGGAAAGATTTGGATTTGTACCATTTCTATTTCCAACAAAGTGGAGGGTTCTATCTGCTGCAATGGGATCCCTACTTAAAACAAATGCAATAGAGGTTTGCCCCTAATTCTTATTATGAACCTATGGTTGTGTTAGTGTCCTTGAAGCAAAGTGGAAGGATGGAGTAGTATCATATGCATTTGTAAGTATCTTGAACAAGTTGCAAATGCATATGGTATGTATATAGGCCAATATGTGAAGTTGTTTAAGCCCAAAGATTTAGTAGAAGGGCTACATATGGCCAAATAGGTGGAATCTATAATGTTGAGTAACCAATGCAAGGAGTCTATGCACCATCTTTGTCTACTAGGAACACTTTTTTATCTCTTAATAAACTAGTTTAATGAGTGTTAAGGGTTCATATCATAAAGACCTAAGTCTAAGGCATGTTCCTTCTAAGCTAGTGACTATTGGGGTTTAAAGTTAAAAATTTCATCCCAATTTTAAATTGAGGGTTGGAAGAAAAAGTGGTTATCCTATTGGTGTGGGCCAAGTTGGTGCTTGGCCATAGGTGCACTCGCTCCCATCTTTATCAAATCTTGTTGGAATAGAAGGAGGGTCAAGAGAAGTTCTTTGAGTGTGAGGGTTCTTAAGACATGGAGTAAGATCTCCTACACTATCTCTTCATACTATTCAAGGATCAAAATGAGGTAAGACCATGAGAATTCATGCTCAATTTGGGGATTAAAAGGTGGTTGTGTTTATTAACTTAGGGAGTACTCACAATTTTTTAGATGCCTAGGTGGTTAAACTTTTGGATGTTTTTTTTGGAAGTAGTTCTAGTTAAAGGTGGTCATGGCTAATGGAGGATTCCTGTTCACTAGTGGTATGTGTAAGAGGGTTTGTTGAGAGGTACAAGGTGTTAAGTTTACTATACACTTCATGGTATTGCCCCTCAAAGGATGTGATGGAGTTTTTGGGTGCATTGATTAAGAGAACTAGGTCCCATCATTTGGGATTTTGTTTTATTGACCATGAGATTCCATTATGGTTCCCAATTGTATGTGTTGAAAGGCATGGTTCTAGGGTCCCTTCAGTTGTTAAATGATAAGTTTAACTCTCAATTGTTTGTTGATGGTTAGTGCACATAAGTTGTAACACCCCTTACGCAAGCTTGTACCTAAAGTGGAGTGAAGAATGCTACATTTCAAAATAAATATTTCATTTAAGATCCAATTTTTATTACTTAATTTCTCCTCATCTTTTAGACTTCTTTTAAAATTCATTTAAGGCTTTTTAAACCATTTCTAGGCTTTTTCTAAAGTTTGGTTGATTTGAGGTGTGTTCAGGGCTCTTCTAAATAAAAAAGAACAAGACAAAAGAAAACAAGGCCAGTGTCGTGGAACTAGGTTCTTTGATGCTCATGTTGCAACATTTTTTGACCAGTGTTGCAATCCTAAGTCCTCTTATGCTAAACAAGTCAACTTTATTTTTTTTGTTAAGATCAATACTACATAACCCCACACATGTATCAATCAATTTAAATTCATATCAAACTTCAACTTATTAACTAATACTTCATTAATTCATCATATAATAATTACTTACTTAATGCCACAACAATTTCATTTAAAATTCTCTTACATATTAGCAATTTCATCACTTATTTTCCCCCTCTTCCCCTCCATTCCACATCCTATATATATATATAAGAATCTTTGGTTTTTAGTATAGCATGCCTATATATAATATTAAATATTCTTTCACTAATTACACATACTTTTAACAAGGTTGTCTATTTGAGTAGCAGTCACAAAATTATTTATATCGTGGCCTACATAATTTGAAATTAAGATCCGCTTGTTATTTTTGAAACTAGACCCGATGAAATTTTTACCATAAAAAATTTAGAATTTTTACATAAGCCAATTAATAGGATATCATTGAGCTCTTTGGGATAATATTTGTTCTCTCAATATGATCCTATTTTATCTCATAGTAACCATTACATCTTTTTTCATGTAAAGTCATCATTATCAAATAGTGATAAAGTCATCCATCACAAAGACGGATGACTCGTAACCACGTTTACTTTTCATCAACCATGTAATGTCAATGAGAGAATATCATTTACTCATGTTTTGGGCTATGAATTCCACTGTTGTGAATGACACTACATACTGCAAAAGTCGTACACCCAATGCATTAGCTTTCGGTTCTTTATCTAGTCAAACTCAAGCTTTTAATTGCATCAAAGTATACGAGTCACGCATACATAGTCCGTCATCCACTCAAGGTTTAAGTATGCCACATTATGAACATCACAAGTAAATAAATCCATAAACATATTCAGAATCTAATCTTCTTAGGTCCAGTCCGATGTATTGTATGTCCATTCAATCACATCTATGTCTCTATCATTTAGGAGTCATCCGCTCCGATGCCCAAGACAAGACTAAAGACATGTTTAGGTTCATCTACTAATATAAGTTATCTTTCCGTACTACAAACCGACCATATAATACTGCTTAATATTAGTTAAACATTTAGACAACCAATGAGCAACATTTGCTTCCATTTTGCTTTGCTTGCAAAAATCATGTAAGGACAATTATACAAAGTATATTAATTTAATAAATGAATTTGTTTTATTAACCAATCTATTCGGAAAAACTAAAAGTGTATATTGACGAAAATACTACACTTAAGCCATCAGATCCAACAACATCTCCATTAACCAACCCCTTTTAAAGCTTAGTTACTCATACTAAAAATAAAGCTAATGAACATGGAAACGAAAAACATGGAAGTCATTAACGAAAAGCTTAAGAAAAATGTAAAATTTTGAATTTTTATGCATGAAAACTTAAATGACATGTAAAGAGAAGAATTCAACAAGAAAATCTAAAGCAAGAAACATAAAAGGAACAAAATTTAATAGATTTAAAGTAAAGGAAACTAAAATACATTAAAAAAGCTAAAAATGTCATTATAACCAAGGTACAGGGACTGAAAGTGCAAAGAACCTTAAGTTACAATGTTAACTAACCACAAGAACATTAAAAACAAGAAGAAAGTGTAGTAAAATAAACTCTAAAACTAAGAAAGAAGAGAAAATATAAACCTTAGAAAAAGTGCAAAAAAACTTAGAGAAAACTAAACCTAAACTAAGCTAATGTGGCCTCCTTTTCTCTCAACCAAGTTTTGGCTTATTTAAGTAGCTATTCTGACTTGTTTTTGTTGTCCAAAATACCTTGAACGGGTCTTCAATGATTGTGCTTCGGTTGGATAAAGACTACCCTTTGTGTCATTTTTTGCCCCCTCACAGAGTTGGTATTACGATACCCATGGATAGGATATCGTGATACTGTCGATTGTCTTGAACTTGGGGTGCTCCTTGACAAGTAGGTGTCACAGTACACAAAGTGGATATTGTGATACCACTATAGGTGGTCTTCATCTTTGGGGTCTATTAGAGGTATCACGATAACCTCTCCTTTGGTAATGTTCTCGCTCCATTCCGGCCTCCAACACGTCCCTACAACACTCAATCATATATTAGGATCCCCAATGGCATGATTGGCCAATTTGGTTCTCAGAAACAAGAAAAACGAGATATTTAGACTTATTAAGTTAAAACCTCAAAACTAAGGAAAAGTCGCTACTATGCTTGAAAACATGCTTCTCAAGTGTATCGGGAAAACTCAATTTACCATATCAAATTAGGACAGATTAATATGATTTTATTAAATAAAAATTTTAATAATTTTATAAAAATAACATATTTTAAACTTCTATTGTATATAAGTTTCAATGTAATACCCTTAATAGTCATTTTACTTATTCACATAACTGTTATAGCTACGTTTGAATCCAAACATACACTTCACCGTTGTTTCTAATCTCACTATTACAATAACTAATTTCACTGCAACCGTTAATTTTAATCTCATCGAAAATAAATACACCGTCTATCCACACTAAATATATAAAAAAACTTTGGCTTCCAAAACACTTTTCATTGACTAAAAATATTTACTTTATTAAACAACGAAAAATTGATGAAATATATTTTGAACTATATTTCACTCCAATCAAACAAGAAATTAGATATGATAGCAAATCAATAGATTAGACTTTCCTACACAAATTTTTATAATCACAAGAAAAATAGTTAGACTTTGCTAAACAATTGAGAGGTCGTAGTCACTAGACGATGAGATTTCTTTTTATGACACACTCCTTTTCGTTTCTGAACCCATTTTTTGATGTCTTTTGAGGTGCTTCAACTTTTACTACAATAATTTATTAAAAGATCAATCGGATATGATTGAAAAAGATAGAATTTCATTTAAAATATTTTCATGAAAGTATGTCAACTACTTTTTTCATCTTTTAGCCTTTTTGTGACATTGGTAACTACTTTTTTCATCTTTTAGCCTTTTGTGACATTGGTAATGATTAGAACAAGGGGTTGGTGAACTCATTGTATTCACGCATAGTTAGGGTCATCGTCATTTCAGATGTAGTTTGAGTTTGAATCGTGTTATTATTAGAGTTTTACTTCCTTCTTATAATTCAACAAGAAAACAAGTGGGTCGTTTTTGTTGAATAGAATAAGCTTGATTAATGTTGTAACCTTGATTTCACAACTCAAAAAGTTTCGATCTTTTATCTTAAAATTCATGTGATATTATTTTGTAGGTGACTAAAAATACAGATTGCATCTTATTTTATTTTATTTTTAAGGTATATACTAAAGCAAATCCAATAATTAATCTTTCGCATTTTGAAGGCCCGTTAAGAGGGTAGATGCCGGCCACGAGTTTTAAAACTACTCTATATTCAGGGCGAGGATCGAACCCTCAACCACTGATTAAGGTAAGAGAGATTCTTACCTTCTCACCTAACTCCCACGAGATTTCATCATATTTACTTAATAGTAAGAGTATTATATTGTAGGTATGAGAGTTCGAATTTAATCCCAAAAAACTTCATTCTCTATCTTTTATTTATAAATAAAAGACATTAATAAATAAATCCATAATCAATAAAATTTTAATTTCCAGTTTAATTATTTATCCATTTAAGATTTTATTTTAAGGTTATAATTTAAAATATTCAACTTTTAAAATTATAAAATTATTGAAAAACATAAATAACTTTATAGTAAAATTTCATTATTTAGGATCTATGACATATCTCATTAGGAGCAATGTAATAGAGATTCAAAAATAATTAGATGAATATCTGTTCATTGAAGAAAAAATCAAAAGTTTTAACATACTTCTTGATATTATATTTTAACTGAATCCGTATTTAATTAATTTTATAAATAATATCAATTTTTATTGTTCATATTTATTTTATGATTTATATTCGAGATTTGTAGTTGTTTCTTCCAATAACGTCGTCTTTAAAATTTAAATATAAATCTCCACTAACAATACAATATATTTTACTATTGTACCAAATATATATTTATATATATAAAGATATTTGGTGTTGTAGGAGCCCATGGTTTTAATCTTTTAAAACTAACAGCAATATCTTTAAATCTTACTATACTCAAATGATTCACAATTCTCATATCCTCATCTTTTTTTTTAAAAAAAATCAGGAATTTTTTTTTAACAATTTAATTGTTTGTTTCTATCTATGCTATTTATAAAAATTTTAATTCAGTTAGTGTGAATTTCAACAAGGTTTCAACTTAATTGCTAAATTATTAAAGATTTTTATTTTTTCATATTTAATATTATATTATTTAGTATTTGAGTTTGTCAATTTTTTTTAATGTGGTACATGTATTATTTTTTTGATCTAATCTTGTACATGTATTTGAAAAAGTTATATATTTTGGTACCCAAAAGTTATTGTGTTAACATTTTACTGTTTAATTTGGGTTTTAAGGTTGACTTGATCAAAGTTGATTACTATATTATTAGGGTTGAATTTTTCATCATTTTGTTAATAGATTAAATATAATGTTTATTATGAATTTGTTTAGTTTTCATTTAACTTCTCAAATATAGTCCGATGAATGTGATTTGATTTAATTTTTAGGGTTGATTTGATGAAAGTTAATTGCTAATTATGAATTTTTAATCAAATCAACCTTAAAACTTGAATTAAACAATAAAAAGTTAACATTATTACTTTCAAGTACCAAAATGTATAAATTTTGTCAAAAATATGTATCACATTAGACAAAAAAATATAGGTACCAAATTAAAAAAAAAAAATCAAACTCGAGTATCAAATAATCAAGGGTGAATGTAAGCCCTCAAAAATGGACAATTGCAATTTTTCCCATCTATAAATTATTATATTATAATTTATGTATAATAAAATTACACTTTTCTTCCAAAAAAAATTGTTTAATTCATTTCAAAAATGATAAAATTTATTTTAAACTAAAAAATTATATTTCAATTATTAACCCTCAATATTTTTCTAAATTCGCTACAACAAATAATGTATTAAGTCAATAAAAAAATAAAATATATGTATTTAATAAAATTTAAACTCTAAACCCTATAACTTTCACTCCCAACTTAACTATCATAACTAAAAACATATATAACTTTTATATAATTTTTAATAAATTTATTGTATAATTATTTTCACCCACAAATTTAATATACATTTTTTTTTTTCATGAATGAAAATCGTTACAAGAAAATTACTTAGAAATACAATCAAATCCCCTTGGAGGCGTATCAAAAAATTGAGTACCATCATTATTTTGAACAGACATTTTAGTTAAACTATTAGCTTCTTTGTTGTGGACTTTGGATATTTGCTGAAACGATGAGCACCATTTTAACCAATATGTTTATTTTTCTAACCAGTTTGATGGGATTAACATTCTGTCGAATCCTTTATTAATCGTAATCGCTAAACCTTCTAAAGTACCTCAAAATTCAGAATTTAAAATAAAACAAATGTCGACAAATCGATTATACCTAATAATCCAACTGTCATATCTGTCATGCAGAGTACTCCCAATCATAGCTAATCCGGAATTTTTTTACTCCACCATCAAAGTTTATACGAATCCAACTCCCGATCATGATTGATACTGATAATGGAACTTACCAGTTGGAAGCATTTACCTGAAGAGAGGAGGTATATTGTATTATACGAATCCAGCTCCTTGAATTGTTAGAGACGAAAGGACGGCTATGCACATTTAAAAGAACTAAAAAGAATCTTGAATTAACAAAATAATTTAGTATTTATTTTGTAAAATTAAGATGCAACATAAAAATAAAATGGAAGGGACAGAAGTTGTCATTTTTTTTTTCAGAAGGACCACTCGAATAAAAACAACTACATTTAAGGAAATAGCTTTCATCGGCCGCTGCCAGCACATTTACACACTAATACTTGAAAATATAAATAAAAACTTCAAATGGGAGAAGAAGGAATCTACATTTCTTTTTCTTTTCTTTTCTTTTTCTTTTTCTTTTTTATTTTCACCACAAGGGATTAAAAGAAGAAAAGAAAAAGTGACTTTTTTTTTTTACAAAAGGAAAAAAAACTAAAGAGGCACATAATTTAAATATTATTATAAAATATTTATATTGTAAGAAGAAAATATATTTATCCAGCACAATTGGTTTACTCTTCGTGGTGGGGACCACCACCGAAGGACGTGTCTCGATCTTATCGAAGTTTGATGAAATTTGAAATTTTCCCAATGGCTTGGCTTCCCATCATCTTCATCTTCTTTTTCTTCTCAAATCTTCTCGAGCTTCTCTGCTTTGACGAGGGGATTAGCGCGTGCGATCTCCTCTCTGCCGACCTTCTTGAAATCGAACGTACACCCGTGATTCTCAGGGTACCTGTGGGACCCGCAAAACGTAACACCGCACTTGCATCTGAATCCGGTCAACCCGACCCGCTTCCTGCAAACCATGCACCGATTCGGTTGTTGCTGCGATCGCTGTTCGGCCGCCGGTGCAATCTCCGGAACCGCCGATTCTCTGTTGATTTCAGGGAGAGCCAAAAGAGGAACCTGAGAAATGGATTCGACGACCGTTGACGAAGACGAAGGGGAAGAGGAAAGAGCGGATTTGATCGAAGAAGCTTCCTGTTCCTTGAGACAGAGATCTCTGTAACATTTGGAGCAAAGGTTCATCGTCGCCGAACTTCCGAAAAAGCCGCAGTTATTGATGCAAAGACGATGACCTTCTGGCGCTTGGCATTTATGCTCCTCTGCCATCTTTTTTTCTCCCTCGATCTGTTAAAATTTAATTTTCTTAAAGATCAGATCTACAAGATCTAAAATTCAAATTATATAAAAAAAAATCAAACAAGAGGAACAGCTAAATACAAAATAAAAATAAAAGGGTGAGAAAGAGAAGTACCTTGAAAGGAAAAGGTGAAAGAAAATAAATAAGAAGCGGAAGGGAGAATATGAACAAAGGAAAGGATTATCAGAAAGAAAGATCAGAGGAAAGAATATTAGAGTGGATGGAGGATAAAGGAAAAAGAGGAACCAACAATGAAAAAGAGACAAAATAAAAAAGAAAAAAGAAAAAGAGTAATAATTATCAATATTTTTAAATGTTTTTTCTTTACTTTCTAATTGAATTTTTTTCAAAAATAAAATAATATAGGAATATTTGAAAAGCCAGGCTGGCAGTAAAACGCTAAAATTGGAAAGTCCGGGCCAACTCCTTTTGGTTATCTTAATTACCTGCAAATAAAAATTCGCCACGAAAATTCATGCACAAAGGAAAAAAAAAAAAGAAGAGAAATTAAAATTACAGCTCAATTTACAGCTGCGTGCTGTCACTCCTAAGTCCTACCTGTCTAGGTTAACACGTGGCATCTGATATGTGGCTTCAATTATTTTTGGATTAGAAATTAAAAAGTTGAACCAAGTGGTTCCAGTAAAAAAATGATGTTGTTTATTTTAAAAGTTTTATGTTCGAGTATCTGTATGTGTAAGGCGTGTGTGATTTGTCAAAAAGTTAAAAAATATAAACAGACATTATCATGTAATCACATCAATATATTCAAAAAAAATTAAAAAATTCTTCGTTTTTTCGCTGAAGTGGTCCTCTTGTTTTTTCTTTTCTTTTTTATAAATATTTTAGTGATTAAGATATTGTTTAAAAAATTAAATTTAAAATTTATCTAATATGATAATCTTAGAAAACGTTTTCTTAGAATATTTTATAAGGTCAACTACATCACAAGTAGATTTGTTTACGAATTTGGTTTGTACATCCGTCCAAATTCGAAAGTTCACTCCAGAATAGAAGAGTTTAGATAAAAATACAATGTCCGAAAAATAGATTTTGATAAAATTTAAGATCCGTTTTTTATTTGGGTCGAGCATTGGACATAATTTTTTGATCCAAGCTTGGCTCAGCTCGGATTAAATATATTATGTTATAAAAAATATTATATTAATTATATATATTAAATAACTAATTCAATAATAATTAAATCATTACTCAAAATCTAAAGAAAAAAAACTTACACAAATAAATAACTCAATCCAATGTACAAAAATTTAAAATTATATTTATTACTATAAAATATTTATTATGTTTATTTCTGTTTTATAATATAATAAAACATTTATTATATTTATGGTAGTGCTTTTTAATATAAATATTTTTTAAAGTATTTTTAATGTCTTGAAAAAATTTTATTTTAGCCCTTTTTTAGTACATTTAGTTGGAAAAAATCTAGTTTGAAAATAAATTTCTTTAATAGCGAAAAATACAAATTTTGAAAACCGATCCAATTTGTGATATTTATAGTAATAAACCATAGATCGAAATCATACATGTGTTTTCGGATAGATGGTTCCTTATCGTTCCCAGATTTCAACCAAATAATCTTCTCTGCTATTCTTGTACCACGAACTGCTTCAAATATAGGCTCGAACCAATTGAATCATAACACAGAACTAAAAATTCTTTTCTTTTATTTGGAAAGAAAAAATTATCTTCTCAAATAGAAACTGGTAGAATTATTATTCCGAAAAAATAGATTTAATAATTGAGAATAAATTCTCTCTATCATTCGATATGATAACAATATCTCTCTATTATTCGGTATCATCTATTTATAGGAAGAGAAAGTAGAATCCTTATTGAATTATAAAAGTTTATTTCAACTAAAAAAAACAACTTCCTACTTAAAGTAAGAGTAGGGTGGATGGCATCCCCTAATATTCCTACTAAGATTGTCGCCCCTTCATATTCTATGAGGTGATTTTGAACCTCTCTCACATCGGATCCAATTAGAAGTACTTCTTGGACTTTTCAACCTAATATTTTGTAATATGATCCAACCTAATTATGTTTTTCTATTTCCTAAAATAAACTTAAATATTCATAATCAATTAAATAATTTTTTTCATCCTAATTTTACTCCCAATAAAATTATAACGATTTTACTCCTGTAAAATTTTCGATTAAATATATTTAATATTTCTCCATTCAACTTGTTCACTACCATGTTCATTTGCAAATGAATCATTTCTCATTTTCATTTCTATTTTCATTTTGAGAAAATCACATTCATTTCCAAACGATTTCATTTCTCCATTTCCAAGAAAATCATAATAATTTTTTTAATGTTTTCCATTTTTATTTCTATTCATTTTGTTCATTTCGATTCAAACACGCAATTCATTTTTGGTTTCAACGAGCTAGTGGAGGGACCAATTAGACATATACAATTGAGGCTGAAATGAATTATAACTAAGTTCCAGCTTTTTGCCTATTAATTATAAACTCATTTAGTCACGAAGTCATTCCACTATAGTATCGTGAGTAAGCTCTTCTCAATGACATATCATTATGAAAGCAACTCGTTTAGTACCTGTCCAATGACATTATCATAAATGTGTTACCTTTATAGTCTATTCATAATCTCTTTGGGATAATATTCGTTCTCCTAATATGATCATGTTTTATCTCATGGATGTTCCTTCATGAAAAGTCAATTATTATCAAATAATAATCAAGTCATTCATCACAAAGACGAACCATATAATGCCAATGAAAGGATATCATTTAGTCATATCTTGTTCTATGAATTCTACTATTATAAGTGACGCTACATACTTCAGAAGTCGTACACCTAACGCATCGACTTTTCATTCCTTATCTATTCGAACTCATGCTTTTACTTACGTCAAAGTGTACGAGTCACGCATACATAGTCTATCATTCACTCAGGATTTAGGTATGTCACACTATGAACGTCACAAGTGAATAAATTCATAAATAGATTCAAAATCTAATCTTCTTGAGTCCAGTCTGATGTATTGCCAGTTCAAGCAGTCACGTCTATGTCTCTATCTTTTGAGAATCATCCGCTCTGATGTCCAAGACAAAGCATCTCTCCTCAATTGGACTTGATAGGCGACATATTAATCTTTCAATCGGTTTACTCATTTCCGATTAGGCTAAGCACATGTTTAGGTTTGTCTACTAATATAAGTTGTCTTTTCGTATCACAATCCGACCACGTGATACCGCTTAGTATTAATTTAAACATTAGACAACAAATGAGCAACAATTGCTTCCATTTTACTTTGCGTGAAAGAATCATTTAAGGACAATTATACAAAGTATATTAATGTAATCAATGAATTTGTTTAATTAATCAATTTATTCGAAAAAAATTACGAGTTTACAAACAAATATACTACACTCAGGATACCAAATCCAACATATTTAGTATATTATATTTTTTAAAAAATAAAATATTGGTGAGTCCTGCTTTTGTTTACCTTTCTTAAATTGGGTCGAGCTTTAAGAAAAAAAATCTATTTTTCAGGTCGAGGCAAGCTCGGACTTGGAAATTTGATGTAAACAACTTGCATGGGCCTGGCTCATGAGCTCCTTTAATCATAAGTCACCTAACTATGAGTCATTTTCTTTTTTAGTCACCCAAATATGATTTTTTTTTGTCATCCAACTATGAATTTTGTTAAAATTGGTCACCCAATTAATTGAAATTTTTTTTGGGTCCATTTTTGTTAATTGTTGTTAAATGTCCAATTGAAAGGTGATGTGACAATTAAAAAATTGATATAAGAATAAATTTAGCCTTCAGCTTTTACATACTATATCAATTTAGTCATAATTTTAAAAAAATTAACTCTCAAAATTTACAAATGATCTCAATTTGATCCTAATTCTAAAAAATAAAATAAATATATAATAAATTTAAAAAGTATATAAAAGTAAAAATGATTTTTGGATTAAAGCATCTCCCTCGGTCAATCTTCTTTCTCATCATCTCCCATCCCTTCCTTCACTGCAAATAATGCACATCCATTGCTAAATAGCATATAAAATGCAATATTTGGATTAAAGTGATAGGTAAATGAGAAAGTGTTTCAAAATTAAGCTTGTATGTAGTTTTTCTTTTGCCCCATTGTCAAAATAGTAACAAAAGCAAACATCAAAGAGTCTTATTCTTCAGCTACAGCAAATCAAAGCAAAAACCCACCCAAAACTATGAAGTTTCAAACAAGTGCAAACCACCCGAAGAAACTAAAGCTACCAAAATGAGGGAAAAAATGAGAGAGGTGTTGGAAAATATGGACATCACATATATAATAAGAATAATTACATGTTATTATTTACTATCATAATAGGTTAACCCAAATTAGGAGTGATCTAATTTGATTAAGGTTTATTGAGCTTTAATTATTAAATAAATTATGGGTCAAATATGTGTAGATACTCTATTAATTAATTTCTAGTTGATGATGGGTTGATGAGAAATTAGAGTTAATGTGCCAAAGTTATATATTAGGGTTATGGTCTTCAAATTACACATGAGTAACTTTTCTAATATGCCATTTTTGGAAAAGAGAGAGTCACCCTCTCAAAAATTGCCTGTGTGCTAATTTGGAAGATCAAAACCCAAGATCCGTAGATTTTAAAAAATCGATGAATTCAGGTACGCTTCTGCATCAAGTTTTGTTCTTGATTTATTCTTGATGATTTGACATCATAGATCCTGATTTACAATTTTAAGTTTATATCAGATTTTGTTTTATGATTCTATCAAGAGAGAGATCAAAGACAGATTTGTGATAATCGATACCGTTGAAGCATTAGGTTTTTGAGTTTTTTAATACTTTTAATTTTTTTAAAAGCATTTATGTATTTTTATATTTTTTTTAAATTTTTCTAAAATTAGAATTAAATTGAGATTATTTGTAAATTTTGAGTGGTAATTTTTTAAAATTATGATTAAATCGATACACTATGTAAAAGTTTAGGACTAAATTTGTTATTGTTAGTTTTGATTTTCCAAGCTTTTGATATAACAACATTTAAGTTAAACTATATATGTATTATATTTCCTAAATCATTCAGTGAAAATATAAATTTTATCAAACATTTTCAAAGACTTGAATTATACGCAAAAACATGTTTTAAATGTGTTTAAATTTATCTATATGTTCTTGGGTCAATATCAAAGTGCTCTAAGGTGTTTAAAATATTTTTAAGGTAATTTGGTATGCAGGACATTGGAACATATGTCCTGATACATGAAGGTTTGAATGCAAAATTCTAGTTCAAGGACTTTGGTCTCAAGACAACAAGCTTATCTCGAGATAGACAAACATCGAAGCTAAGGGTTGCTTTAGGGGAGTCATGTCTCAAGACATTCGAGTAATTGTCTCAAGACATATGAGCAAATGTCTTGAGACACACTAGCTCTGTCTCGAGACACAACTTGCCAACGACTATATAAAGGTCATATTTCTCTTCCTGTCTCGAGACAAGGGTTTTATGTCTCAAGACACATTGTTGCATATTGCATTAAATGCGTGAAACAAATTCTCCTAGCGGCTAGAATTCATCCCAAACGATCATAAATGTCCACAAACTTGCTCCGTGATATAAATGCATTTTGAGAACACTTCAAGAATAAAAAAGAGAGATCTCCAAGCATCAAGATAAAGAGAAAAATATTTAAATCTTTATTCTTTCATTTCTTTTGTAAATATTCTCTAGGAGTTTATTATTAGATCTTTTATCATTTTCATTACATTTCTTTGTTCACTCTCTTTCATTTTTCAAATTGTAAATTGAGAGGGTTTTAGTTGAGCCAGAAAAAACTAAGAAGGGTTTTAATTTAGCCAAAAGTTAGGAGAAAGGTTTTATCTTAACCTTGTGAAAAAGATAGGGATTGTAAAGGTTTTACTTTCTCCTTTAAAGATATCAAATTTAGTAGTGAATTGGGAAATCCTTAATGGTGAAAAGCTAAGGTTGTAAAGATAGACAAATGAGATCGAATTACTATAAATCGAATTATCCAAACTTTTCTTCCCTTTCTTATCTTTTTAGAAAAGTTTACAAAGAATTTTAAAATACCAACTCACTCCCCTTTTGATATTTTCAAACCTAACAATTATGATATCGATTTTTCAACTGTCACGTCACCCTCCAATTAGTGCAATTAACGAAAATAGATAAAAAAAACAATTTTAATTAATTGGATGACCAATTTAAAAAAATCATAATTGAATGACAAAAAAAACCGATAAGTCGATTAATAGTTTTAAAAAATAATAATTGTCTGATAAAATAAAAAAAAACTTATAATTAGATGAGTTGTGGTATAGTTTACCCTATTTTATCTGCGGCATGGCATGGTTCACCACCTAATCATTGAGGGCTACTTTAGATTTATTATAGAAAAAAATAGCATTTAAATTTTTTAGTATTAATATAAAAAGGTCATCGAATAAATTGACATATTAAAAAATATATTATTAAAATAATGACAATAAAATAATTTCGTGGTTTGCGAACTTGTAAAAGTTTCACTTTTTCTTTTTCCTTTTCTTTTATTAAATTAGCAAATAACTTTCGATCTTCAAAAAACTGTGTCAATCATAGGTTTCAATATACCAAAAGTTAATAATTTTACATCTCATCGATTGAGTTTTAGTTTGATTGATATTAATATTATTGTCAATATGGGAGGACGTGGATTCGAGTACGTTAAAGCGTATTATCCTTGGGTTGGAGAGGAGTTATGAGTAATTCTAGGCATTATATAAAAAAATAAATATGATAAGAATCTATAGTGAGATTAATGTTAAAAAAATAATAATATCAAAGGAAAAATAACATTTTTAGCTCTCAACATTTACATGTTTTTTTTTTCAATATGATCTTTACTCTTTAAAACTACAAAAATTTTCTAAAAAATATTACAAATTAAAATTTTTCTTATCTTAAATAACAAACAAAAAATATTAAAAAACTATAACTTCTTAAAAATAAAAAACATATAATTTAAGAAAAAATTTATGAAAAAGAAAATTCTTTAAAATTCAAAAAATAAAAATAAAATGATTTTAAAATATAAACAAAAAATTCTAAAATTCAATGTTATCTAAATCGGACTAGTCAATCGAACAAAGAATCGATTGAGGTATCAGTCCAATGAGAGGTAAAAAAATCGATTGACTTGTGAATTGGTATGGATTAATAGAACCAAGCTAAAAATTGATTAAATTGATAATTGAACCGATTTTGAACCAGTCTGACCTATTGGTTCTCAAAATGATTGGTCTGACCGCTTTAAAGCAAATAAATTATTGAAAGTTGAAAATAAAAAAAATTATAAATAAATCGGTTTAATTGCCAGTTCAACTGATTTTTAGTCTGAATCAATCAATCCATATCGATTCATAGGTCAACCGGATTTTAAAATTTTTAAACTTTTTTAGCCCTCAACATTTACAAATTTTAGTCAATTTGGTCAATACCTTTTAAAATATGACATCGCAAACCCGATCGGGATGGACCGACTGAATTCGAAACGTTACATTAGCCATCGAAGTGACTCTCCAGCTAATGATCACCCGACACACACCCCAACCTTATAACACCTCATTTATGACTAATTAACCCGATTAATTTCTAATTTTCACTAGGAGCCCGAAAAACTACTCGAAACTACTAGACCTATTTTCGGGGCCTTACAAAAAGTAAGTAATTTTTAAAAAAAATATTAAAAGTTATTCTTTTCTTTTTTTAAACAAAACAACATAAATTTTTAAAAAATATATAATGTTTTTTAGAAAAAAATAAAAACTCTTTAAAATTAAAAAATTAAAATTAAACAGATTCTTTTTAATATTTTAAAATATAAAAAATTTCAAAATTCAAAGTTATCTAAACCGGGCTAGATCGATTGGATTAAGAACCAACTGGGATATGAGTTTGGCGAGAGGTAAAAAATTGATTGACCCGCGAACTAATATGGATGGTTGAACCAGGCTAGAAAGACCAATTGATCTGACAGCTAAATTGATTTTTATTAATTTTAATATTTTTTATTTTTTAATTTTTTAAATAATTTATTTGCTTTGAATCGATTGAACCGGTCATTCTATAAACCAATTGGTCAAACTAGTTTAAAATTGGTTCAACTACTGTTTTAACTGATTTTTAGCTCGATTTAATCAGTCTATTCTGGTTGTTGGTTCACGGGTCAACCAGTTTTTTTACATCTCGTCAGTTCGACACCCCAGTCGATTCTTAGTCTAGTTTGGATAACATTGAATTTTGGATTTTTTTAATTTTAAAAATTTGAAGTGTTTTTATATTATTCATATTATTTTAATTTTTATGTTTTTATTTAAAATATAAAAAAAAATCTATGTACTTTTAAAGGAGGGTAAGGACCAAATTGAAAAAAATTCAAATGTTAAGGGCTCAAAAAGTTATTTTTATCTTTGACACCATTAACTTTAATGGTAAAATTAGATGGAGGGGTCAAAATTTTTAAATAAAAAGGTACAAGGACTCAATATCTTAAAATTAAAATATAAAGACTAAATTTTAATTTAAAAAAGTACAGAAACCTTTGACATTTTTTTTATAGTAAAAGAGCCATTAGGATGCCTTTATTTCCAACTCAATCAGATCAAAATCCGCATATGCACAAGTTCTAGCTAAGTAATCCGCTACTAAATTACTTTCGTGTCGCACAAAATGGAATTCAACCATGCGTAATTGAGTGGTTATCATTTTTATTTTTAGGACATCTTTAAACCATAATAATTCTAAGATCTTGTGTAACATTATTGCTGAAATTGTCTTTTTGAAAACAAATCAGTTTTTTTTTAATAATTTCATTATAAATTTCGATCATATTTACTCTTTTTGATACAATGTCTAGAATTAACTATAATCTCTCCCCTACCCATAAACAAGGTTAAACAATTTGACTTTTCAAACTAAATAGAAAGTTAAAAATTCAACTTTTGACTTTCAAAAACTCGATGGTAAATTATAAATTTCTAATTCATTTATATTAATTTTAAATTTTATAAGCGTGAAATGGAAAATTTTGGTATATCAAAATATATAACTATATTCATTAAAAATATTGATATCCGTTATAAATTTTGATATGTTAAAATATCTAATAATATCTCTTAAAAGTTTTGGTACACATTAGATGTATTGGTATAACATTAGAAATTTTGGTGTAGTTATTGATCCCCACACATGGGCGGGAAAAGTAATATACACCAAAGTATCTAGCGGTTTTAGAAATTTAAATTTTTAATATTTTTTCTGATTTTTATGCATTTTAATAATTTTTTGAGAAAAATATTAGATTAAATTAGAAGCTACAGTGTGTCATTATTTAATTGGTCTATTAATTTAATTTAACTGTTAACGTGATCAATGATTAAATCATTAAAGGAGGGGTTTAATTAATTATTTCAATTAACAACAGAGGTTCAATTGAGTGCAATTTTAATACAATGACTTAATTGATTTTTCACATTTTCTTTAAGGACTTTTTTTTATATATAAGTCAAAAAAATACTATATATTAATGTTGCATGTTAACCAAATAATGATAATAAAATTAGCAAGTGTTGGGTACAGTAGTAAGTTATATCGCATTCTCAAGAAGAGAATGATTATTCGAATATTAAAGACAATATTCTTAGAAAAAAACAATCACAAATCTTTAACATAAATTATAAAATCAATGTGAAAAATAAAAAAAAATCATACTAAGAATTAATCACAACTATCCAAATTATTCAATTATTAACGATGCATCATATTTTAATCCGAAAATATATAATAAAAATGCAGGTTTATTTGTTAATGATGTTAAAATTTATTTATTAAATTTTCTAATGTGATAAATTAAAAATAAATATGCATGTACCAAAATAATATCGTAGTGGATTTGAATTTAATAGAGAATGTTAATAGCGTTAATAATTTTTAAAAATTAACATAAACATCTTAATTGGAATAATGTATTTAAATTAACTAATGATATTAAAAGAGTTGAGGTATCAAATTATTTCAAAATTAAAGTATAAAAATTAAACATCAAATTTAAACAAAATATAGAGATCAAAATTAAAAATTAACTATTCTTATATAATCTAAAAAAAAAAAACAGAGATTAGAATTGAAATTAAACCATTATATTATCATGTCAAAAAAAAAAAAAAGAATTGGACAGGCGTCAAGTATGACATCATAAGCTAAATGCAATCTGAAAAGAAATCGGACACCGTGGGATGTGTCACGTGGGACCAAAAAGACGATCACTTTCAACTACCAACGGTACCCGTCGGGTGAGGTGTCGAAGCTATTAGGAACGTGCTCTCAACAGTCCAACTGCGAAGGAAATAACCCTGGAATGGTAGCTCTGCCTAGATGCAGATCTCTGACTCTTGACAAAAACTGAGAATAATTAAATAAAAGAAAAAAAGAAGAAGAAGAAAGCTTTAAAATCCTTTGATGTTGGCATTAATGTTACTCAATTCCCTTTTTGACGATCCGTGAACTTTGAAGAGCAACTCGTATCAAAGAAACAAAAAATGAGCCGGACTAGTGTAGGCAACTGGTTCAAAACTCAAGTAACTTTGAACAATTTGTTCAGGCTTTTTCTGGGCCAACTTGTTTCTTTCGTTCTTGCTCTTATGAGCTTTACTTCTTCTTTGATAGCCAGTCTTGGTAAACTCAACCCTCTACTCTTAACTTGCTTCTGGTTATGAAAAGGTTCAGATGAATTTGGAATTTTATATTCTTTGTTTGCTCATGTGTGTGTTGGCTTTTTGTCTAGGTGTGGATGCGCCTATCACTCAGACTTCCTTCACTTACTTCGCTTTAGCTGTGGTCTATGGCAGCATCTTGCTCTATAGGGGTCAAAAGCTAAGGGTAATCACTTATCAACTCCACTAATCTTATATTCAAAAGGATTCCTTGATACTTAAGTCCTGTTCTGTTTGCAGATTCCTTGGTACTGGTATCTCGCCCTTGGCTTTGTTGATGTTCAAGGGAATTATCTTGGTGAGTTAGTAGTAGTCATAACATGATCTCCCAAAAACTTGTTCTTAATTGGGGGAAAAAGACTGTAATATGTCTGATATGTTACTGAAAAAATTACCGTGATAAAAGAGCCATTCCTTTTGCTTTTTCTGCAGTTAACAAAGCCTTCCAGTTCTCCTCAATCACTAGTGTGACACTGTTGGACTGCTGGACCATTGTATGGGCAATAGTTCTCACATATTTCTTCATAGGCACCAGATATTCTCTATGGCAGCTAGGGGGTTCTGCTCTTTGTGTGCTTGGTCTTGGTCTAGTGCTCCTCTCCGATGCAGGGGTGGGCGGTGGAGGTAACATTCTGGTCTAATGCAGCAGATATTCTTGTATTTATGGATGTTTTAATTCGTAAACAGCACGCCATTAGTGGAAGTCGTTCGAATTTTCCGGAGTAAAGTACTTGTTTCTCTGCACATGCAGGTGGTTCGAAACCAATTCTTGGAGATGCACTTGTAATTGCTGGCACACTCTTCTTTGCCATGAGCAATGTTGGTGAGGTTGGTGAATCTATTGAACTATTATCCCATCAGTTCTTTAACTAATGGCAACCTCATATCAATGTAATAAACCAGGAAAGCTATAAGATTATTTGTCTTAGCTCTCTGCTTTTTCATTTCTAAATTGCAGGAATTTTGTGTTAAGAAGAAAGACCGAATCGAAGTGGTTTCGATGATTGGTCTTTTCGGGATGCTAGTGAGTGGTGTCGAGTTGTATCCTTTATGCTTGGTAGCATATGGTAAATTTATGACTTTTGAATTGAATCTGACATGTGGCATTGAGATATTATATATATTGTTTTGAATCTATAACCTTTGGCTTAGATCCATATTTGAGCTAAAGAGCCTGGAATCTGTAACCTGGTCTACAAATATAGTAAGTGATCTATTCTTATAGGAATATGGCATGTAGCAGAAGTATATATCAGTTCCTTTTTTAGGCCAAATTTAAGAATTTAACACTATTACAAGTTTCATGATGCTGTATTTAGACATTCATATATTGTGTGTGACTATTGATTTGTGGTTTTGTTTTCAGATACTAGTCTTTGCCGGATATACCTTTTCAAGTTTCATGTTCTACACTATCACGCCCTTTGTTCTCAAGGTGACATCCTTTTCATCAATGGCTATATAAATGTTTAAATGAGCATTAATAGAGGTATTTTACTCACAGTTGAGTGGAGCCACGATGTTTAATCTGTCGCTGTTGACGTCGGATATGTGGGCGGTGGTGGTTCGCATCCTTTTCTATCGCCAGCAGGTACTATTTTCATGTTTCATCTTTGAGAAAATGACATGGATTTCCTGGTGAAAACAGAAAGGTCAGAAAAAGGGTTGTTTTGAAATCATTATTGCAGGTTGATTGGCTATATTTTGTTGCATTTGGACTTGTAGTGATCGGACTTGTCATCTATTCGACAACGTAAGCGATTTCAGACTTGTGAAACATTGGCATTGTTGATTGTATAGGAAGTAATTGTGATTATTGGTTTTGTAATAGTGAAAAGGTCCCTGCAACGGTGGTTGAGGATGGAAGCCAAAGTGTTGAATACCAAGAGCTTAATGCCGAGTCAAGAGACGAGTGTTGAGGTTGATGTCCGAAGAAAGCAATGGAAACAACTGCCTGCAGGCTGGTGTTTTTGTTAAATGACATTTCTTTCCTTGCTAATTACCACCAAATGTTGTTGGTTGGTATTGTAATCAACTGGCCACTTCTTTTGCGTGGTCTATTTGGTTAGAGGGAGGAACAAGATGGTGTTTAGTGGTAAATGTCCCAATGCTAGCACAACTTTTTGATACTATTAAATTAGGGTTAGTTTATCATTGCTTCTAAATTGTAGCAGGGGCTGGCACGGGCTTTTAAAATGCAAATTTTTTCATTCAAGTTTTTTATAATTTATAAAATTTTAAATTAGTAATGGTAAAATTGCACATTGACTCTCAAAAATGATAAAAATTTTATTTAATCATTTAAAAATTATAAATATATAGACTATTAAAATAGTAAAATTACATTTTTACCATAATAAAAATATTAAATTTAGTTTTGGCTCCGCCACTGCTTCTAGGAAGCACTTTTGGGACAAAAATACTTTTTGGGATAAAAATATTGCTAAACAAGATGTTTTTGAGCTTTTCAAAAGTGCTTTAAAAACAAAAATAAAATGTTTTGCAAAATTATTTTTTTTAACCAAAAACAAAAGTATGAAATTTTAGTTTTTGCTCAAAAGTGATTTTTTGACTCAAAAAATATTTTTGAGAAGTAATGCTAAACTAAGCCTTAGAATGACATGGTCCATTTGGTGCTCCATGGAAACATTTTCTTTAGGCCTGTCGCTTGCTGACTCATAATATGATATACCCACGGAAAATCCACCCTCTGATGCTTCTCTTGTTAATTTTTGAATAAATTTTATTAAAATTAAAAGAAAAAATATTAAAGAAAATAATATATATTTTTTGGTTGAATAATTAAAATTAATAAAAATATTAAAATAATTTTATAATGTAAGAATTGAAATGATTTATTTAAGAGTTCAAATTATATTAACATCATCTTAAAATATATAAATTTAAGATTTCATTCAAAATAAAAACTTAATTGATGCGTATTTAAATATATTTTTAGGTAAGTTCTTTCGTCTGCTAAGGTTTGGCATGCCGTTTTCTCTATTTTCTTTTGTTTCCTTGTTTTCTTTTTTTACGTCGACGCCTCTCAAGGTTGAGTTTTATCTATTAGATTTGGTTTGCTAATGGAGGCAGATTTGGCAAATCTTAGCTTAGAAGATGAGGAAGAAAGAGATCCTATCCCCTGCGAAAGTGATACTTCCTTCGAGGTAGAAGATAGGCGATTCTGCTTGGTAGGAAGAGCTCTTACTGACTGCGTGGTTCACTTTCCTTCTTTGAAGAATACATTGGCAGATTTATGGCACCCATTAGGGGGTGTTATCATCATGGATCTCGAGGATAAAAGATATTTATTTAGGTTTTTTTATGAGGTAGACACAGAAGGGTTCTAGATGGTGTTCCATGGTCCTTCAATCGACACTTGTTAATATTTTGCCTATTAGGGTCAAGAGATGATCCAAAAACGATGCCACTTTATTTTTCGTTCTTTTGTATTCAAGTTCACAACCTTCCTTATAAGGTGGTGTCGAAATCTCTAGCTCGAAACCTAGGGAATTTTGTTGGAGAATTTATTCAGTATGATGCCGCATTAATATCTAGAGGAGAAAGGCGATATATACGGTTTAAGGTAAAACTTGATGTACAATTACTCCTAAAAGGGAAAAAGAAATTGTTATTAGAAGGGGGAAGGGAAAGTCATGCCTTCTTCCAATATGAAAGATTGACTTTTTTTTTTTGTTTTCTTTGAGGCAAATTAAGGCATGGAGAGTGGTTTTGCCCTATTCGTAAGACGATAGGGATACAAGAAGTACAGTTTGGGTGGAATAGCTCCCTTCGGGCATCTACTAGAGAGGAACTTCGATCAGGGAGTACATGGCTTAAGGAAGATGGAACGGGTGGTTTAAAAAAAGATGAATAATCAGCTAAGATGGATGTTGATAAACAAAAGAATGTTATGAGATACATTAGAAATATCCCATTAGAAGAAGAAATCATGAGATATAAGGAAGAGATGTCAGAAAATATCACAGTAGAAATTGGAGATAGGAAAAAACGAAAAGACTAAGAGAAGTTCAACTTCGCAAGAGTGGTGTTGAGAAAAATTCCAGCCTCCACATAAAAAGATCGATGGTCGATAATCAACGTGCCGACCTGACGCAATGAAAATCTTGAGCTGGAACGTTCGTGGTTTTAGGCAACCACGATCGGTTACTCGCCTTAAAAATAATGTAAGGTATATTCAATCTTAAATTTTGTTCCTTATTGAAACAAAGTTAAGCAAACAAAGAATGGAACGTGTCCGTGTTAAGTACGGTTTCACCAATAGTTTTGACGTGAAAGCGCAGGGTTTTCGAGGGGGTTTATCCCTTAGATGGAGGGAAGAACTAGATATTCATTTGCAAAGTTTTTCAAATAGCCATATTGACATGGTCATTCTAGGAAAAAAACAGAATGCCAGATTGGAGGTTTACTGATTTTTACGGAGCACCAGAAGAGAGTAATCGGAGATTTTCATGGGACTTCCTTAGAAAGTTGGGAAATTTGTTGAATCACCAATGGCTAGTAATGGGGGATTTTAATGAAGCAATGTTTTCATTTAAGAAAAAGGAGGTCGGTTACGTAATGAAGGTAACATGGCAAGATTTAAAGAAGCCCTAAATGATTGTAACCTCTCAAATATTGGATTTTTTTGCAATTGGTATACATGGAAGAGGCAAATTCTCGGATAATAACATACGCGAAAGACTAGACAGGGGCGTTGCTAACTAAGAACAGTAGGATTCTTTCCCAAAAAACTCATTAAAACATCTCTCACACATTGTCTCTGATCATTGTCCTCTTCTTTTTGATTTGGGAATCAGTAATACTCGCAGGCTCGCCCAAAGGAGATTCAAATTTAGTGCAAGTTGGATGCTCGAGGAAGATTGGGAAAAGTACATTGAATATTTTTGGGGAAATTGCTCGGAGGATTTGGCCTTGATGTTACAACTTTTAGGCAATTATTTGACTAAGGAGATGAGCAATCTGGTAGTGTAAAAAAATGGAAGCTCGTCAACTTGCCTTACGACTTGAGAATCTCTCGGCCTTAGATCCTGACGATAATAATCTTGTAAAAATAGGAGAAATAAAGCTTACGTTGAATTGGGATGCCGATAAAGAAGAAATAGAATGGGAACAAAAAGATAAAGCTAATTGGCTCAAATTTGGGGATTGAAAAATAGCTTTATTCTGTAATTTTGCAAAGCAAAGAAAATGTAAGAACACCATGGATAAGTTAAAAACGATAAGTGACTCATTGATAAAAGAAAAGGCTAGAAAATTAGAAATAGCGTCAGATTATTTTAAAACTCTTTTTGAAGCTTCACTAAGATGGAATGATGAGAGAGCTCTATCGAGGATTAATCCATGTATTGATAGTGGAATGAATGAAAAGTTGTTGCAAGAATTTCAGAAGGAAGAGATCGAAACGACCCCCAAAGGTATGGCTCCATTAAAAGCCTCAAGAGAGGATGGTTTCCTTGCCCTATTCTTCCAGAAATTCTGGCATATAGAAGGGGATAAGGTCTCTCAATTTTGCTTGGACGTTCTAAATAGAAAAATTGATCTTGAAAAAATCAACAACACCACGATAGTACTTATTCCTAAAGTAGCCCACCCCAACAAGATGACTTAATTTCGGCCAATTAGCCTATGTAATGTTGTTTACAAGCTTATTGCCAAATCAATTGTAAACAGATTTCGACAGTTGTTGGATATTTGCATAGGTGAAGCACAAGCAACGTTCGTACCAGGCAAACAAATTACAGACAATGCTATTGTTGCTTATGAAATCTTACAGACCCTAAAGCTTAAAAAACAAGGCTTCCAAGTTAATTTTGCCTTAAAGCTCGATATGAGCAAGGCCTATGATAGGGTTGAATAGTCATTCATAGAAAAGGTGATGTTGAGATTAGGGTTCTGTGAAGAGTGGGTTGAGTTAGTCATGAGTTGTGTTCGAACAGTAAACTATTTAATTTGCATGAATGGGAACAAAGGAGAAAGCTTTCAACCCCATCGTGGGCTTAGATAGGGTGATCCTCTTAGCCCATATTTATTTTTATTCTGTTTAGAAGGCTTCTCTTCCCTACTTAAATTAGCGAAATCTGAAGGGATCATTAAATGAGTGAAGGTGGGGAGAAGTAATTTAGCACTAAATCACTTGTTTTTTACAGACGATAGTCTTCTGTTTGGGGAAGCAAGTTTGGCTAGGGCTCAGGCTATCAAGGCTATCATTGGAGAATACGAAGAAAGATCGGGCCAGCTTATTAATTTCAAAAAATCCTTAATTTTCTTTAGCAACAATGTGCCTAATGAAGCTAGAGTACAAATTGGTGATCTTCTAGGGGTCAGAATTTCAATCAATCCAGAAAAATACTTAGGCCTCCCTACGATAATTGGAAGACGAAAAAAAGGAAGCCTTTGCAAGTTTTAAAAATCGATTCAAAGCGCGCATAGATAATTGGAGCATTCGGTTCTTGTCAATGAGAGGTAAAAAAAAATCTTCATTAAGTCTATATTGCAACCAATTCCTGTATATGCCATGCAGTGTTTCTTATTGCTAGTTACCTTATGTCGAGAATTAGAGCAAATTATTTGTCATTTCTGGTGGAAAAATTCTAAAACGGGGAAAGGGATTCATTGGTGTGATTGGAAAATATTTTGTTTACCTAAATTGCAGGGTTAGAAATTAATTACGAATCCAAGTTGTTTGTTAGCTAGGGTTATCCAAGCAAAATACTACCCAAATAGCAATTTCTTAAGAGAGAAATTAAGATCTCACCCGTCATATACTTGGAGGAGTATTTGGAGTGCAAGAAGCCTTTTGAAGGATGGAATGGGATGGAGACTTGGCAATGGTAAAAGCATCAATATTTGGAATTAAGCCTGACTACCTGGCACAAGACAAGGTAATATTTCTGGTCATAAAATCAATGTTAGTTATACAATCGTAGTAGACCTAATGGACATAGAAACTATTACCTGGTGAAGGGAAGCTCTTGAAGTTCTTTTTAATGCTAATCAAGTGGAAAGAATCCTAACTATCCCCATAGCAGGCACGAGTGTTGAGAATAGTAGAATCTGGCGTGGTGACAACACTGGAGAATATTCGGCCAAAAGTGGTTGCAAGTGGCTCTTGGCTGAATCGATTACAAACGAAAAAGTTTCTCAACCTCAACTACCTATGCTCAACTTTTACAATAAGATATGGAGCTTGCATTTGACAAACAAGATCAAAATTACATTCTGGAGATTAATAAACAATTATATTCCTAATTTTGATAATCTATAAAAGAGGTAGCTTCAAGTATCTAATGTTTTCCCTTCATGCCGAGTGTCGAAAGAATCAGTGGTACAAATGCTCGATGAATGCCCAGTATCAAGACAAATTATAAGCAGAATTGGATTTACTGTTGCCTCAGCAAAACATGCACATGATTGGAAAAACATGTTAGTCAATAATATAAAAAATATGAATAATAATCATCGAAGTTTATATGTAATAGCATGTTGGGCAATGTGGATGTCAAGAAACAAAATACACCATCAAGGAGAAAAACTCAATATCCAAAGGATTATCTCTTTCATTAAATCCCACAAGATGGAGTATGACATGTTATATTCAGCAACCTTACCCATCTCAAGGCTCATGCAAAAAAAATGGTCATTATCGAGGCCAAGATTGATTAAAGGCAATTGCGATGCAACTTATGACAATAATAATCATACATCAGTCTCTAGTATCATATTTCAAAATGAGACAGGGGATGTTATGGCAGCATGCTCTTACCCAAATGTAAATGTGACTGACCCAATAACAGCGAAGGCATATACGACCTTATAGACGGTCACAATGGTGAAAGAGCTAGGGTTTCGAAGAAACGTCATCGAAGGCAATTGCCTAACTGTTATAAAAAAACAAATGGAAAAGAGACAGATCGATCGATTATTTCATTGATTATATGATAGATTAAAATCCAATCATAAAAGTTTGAGCACTTTACCTACATATTTGCTGAGAGATCGACGAATGAGGCGGCATACCAGATGGCTCAAGAAGGAAAACGTTGGCAGAGCCAATGAGTATGGATTGAAGAAGTTTCAGCAAGAATAGAAGAAATCATCGACAAAGACAAGAATCTAGCACAAAAAGGCGAAAATAAGTCGGAGGAGCCAGTCTTATTTTGACTCCGACGGTTTGAAGCTATCGTAAACCCATTGGTTCTAAAAACGCGCTCATTTCTCTAAATCTTTCTCTTACAAAAGTAAGGTTTGCAAGTTTTGATTGTGGATTGCAAGATTGTCTTTGAAGGGTATGGTCCAGGCTAAAGATTCATTGAGTTTCTTCATAAGAAACATGGTTTTTCTTTTCTTTTTCTTGTTTTAGAACCGAAAGAGGGGGTAAAGGCTTGTCTCTTCATTTCCTTCTGATGCACTTAGGGTTTTTAGGTTTTATTTTATTTTTAGGATTTTTATTTTATTAGAGTTAAAATGCTTGAAACTAGATACGTGCTTACCATTCAAAGATTCTATTCATTTTCCTATTTATAGCAATCCACTTTCTTTTTCTTTCAAAAAAAAGATTTCATTCAAAATATGACACATGATATTTTTAGAAATTTGAATAATTACAATACATTCTACCACATTAACTTAATTCTTTTTAGATTTTTTTTCTATTACATCGGAGAATCATATATGAAAATTTAGAGGGTGATCACTTCATCCATAAGTATTTTGTACCCCAGGAATATGCCATATTAATCCATGTTTGTGGGATGTGGTGCTTCTTTGACTTACATTTTTTTGGATTTGTGTTGATCAAATTCAAGAAGAAGAAGGCTTAAAGCTTGATGCTACTTTGCCATTTGTGCTTAAAACATGCCATGAGTATAGCTTTCCTTGTTTTCTTTCATAAACAGGCCCGACCCTGATGGGTGTCGAATCCACCAAATATAAATACTCTTATGACAAATAATACAAAATAGTAATATAAGGCAGTAAGGTCGATTCCACAGGGACTGGTTGCTGCAATCTACTCTCGTGTTCTTCTCTTGAACGTCGTGTCAAAGGCACGCCAACAACTTGTGACTATCTCTTACAAAATAAAAATAAATGAGGGGGTTTTAGAGATAAAACATTAAATTAAGATAAAATGAAAGTGAAATAAAAACAGTAAAATAAATCTTGATGAAAAATAATTAATCGAGATAAAAAGGTGAGAAAAACTATATTTAATAAGCTTAGCCTCAGCCTCGGTTTCCTCCGATCTTGAATCGATCATTGAAAATTAATCTTCCCTTTTTAATCGATAAGTTGGTATAGCACTCGAGAACGTCCCAACCACCAACTTTTCCTCTAGTAACCGATTCCGGATGCGACCTACAAACTAACCTTTGTCGAATGTCTAATCACGTTGCACGTGCTCGCGATTTAAGACTTCAATAGCTTTGCGCTCTGAAAAGCCCAACTCGATTTAATGGCCTCAACTGCGTGGGTCATTTAAATCCAGTCTCTACCACCCTTGACGGAATCCAACTAGCTTTTCTCACTTGGACACTCCAATTTGTTCGTGGGAACTCGAATACAGTACGACCGATTTGACTTCCCAACTGTACACCAACCTTCCTCAACTCAACACGCACTTTTTGAATTGAAGTCGAATTGACTTTAAGGGGCAAATTTGTACTACCCCATAAATCGGAGTGATAGCAAGTATCGATAAAAAGATTTTTATCCCGGTTTTGTAACTCACGATTATCTTTTCACGGAGTGATAACCGGGACTAAGGCTAAAAAGGATTTAATGATGCATGATTTTAATCATGCTTGGTAGATGGATATGGTGATGGATTGCTTGTGAATATGAAAGATGGAAAGGGGAGTGGTTAATGTAGCAATTGGACAAATTTATAAAAAGGAATGAAATGGAGATGGAAATGACAGACTAGTCTGACGCAAAAAGACAAGAAGAATAGAAAAGGGATAATTTCTTAATTGCTTCAAAGGATATTCAAGTACATTTCAATTGAATCCATGTAACCTTATTTATATACAATTGGTTACTAAAAATAGATTAAGTCCTATTAAACTAAATTACCCTATTTACTTAAAATAAATAATTTTAGTCAAAATGAAATTAGGAAAATAACAAATTTAATGAAAACAAAATTAATAAAATAAACAACTTTGACTAAGCTTATTTTTACCACTTCAACTAGGAGTTGCTTTTGCAATTAAGCCCTCAAAGTCCCACAAATTCGAATAGAGCCCATCTCTTCACACATGTCTTCAATTTAATCCACTTTTGCTTGCTTTTAGGTGAAGAAACATCAATTTGTGTACCTGATAACAAAATGTGCAAAATTATAAGTACTTTCCTCAAAATTAATTCAAAATACACCAATAAATTGCTTAAATAATTCACTTATCAAAATCCCCCCTACTTAGCCTATGCTTGTCCTCAAGCATAATGTTTAGTCTATATTAATGTTATTCGATATTTTTTTTTCAAAATCGAATTTCATTCTTAAACCAAGTTTCATGCAAACAATTAGAAGATCAAAAATAGATAATCGCTCATGTTTAATTAACATACATTTTATAAACTTTCAACCATTATGAAAAAAATCAACCACTTCACAAAAATTTAAGCTTGATTAAACTTTCTAATTGTACCCAAATTTACATACGTATATATATTCTTTTTTTTAATTTTTTTTAAGACACAAGGAAGCTCGGTTAGCGGAGTGTTACAAGCTTCGGTTCGTCACTCGAATCTTTTTACGCGAATTGAGATGACAAGCCAAGTACCTCAATCCGGTTACTCAATTCGATCACATTTCCGAATCTTCACTCATAACCAAGGCACAATATATTTATTCACATCCACGCTTTAGTTATTTACAAAATTGAGTACTTATTAAGCAAGTCTAAAAAAAAATTCTAATTTAAGGAAGTGTTCGACTTTTCTCATAATAATTTCAACTCTACAAAATGTGTATTGAAAAATAAAACAAGCAATTATTATTCATGAGCTTCTAATTATCCAAATGAACAAAGCATAAGAAAGAATTTAATCGTGAAAATAATTATCAAATAATATTAATATCATAAGCAATATGCAAAGAGAAAAATCATGGCATGCATAATGAATCCCTCTACTTAATCCCACATTGCCCTCAATGTGTAAATGTAAATAATGGAAAAAGATTGGACAAAGTGTACTCCCTGTGATTTTTATAAGGTGGAGGATGGTTTAGGCAATTCGGGTTGGTTTTGATTGGTTCAATCTTGGGTGTATGTTTCAACACATGGCAAAACTAAAATTTGACAAGCTGTGCCCACGCCACGACTAATACTGGATTTTTGTAAAATGCCACAATGCATCCTGAAAATGACACATAAAATGGCTTAAACAACAATCTTTATTCAATTGAAATTAAACTTGAAAATTAAAAATTAAAAATAAAAATGAATTTTGGTTGCCTCCCAAACAGCGCTTTTGTTTAACGTCGTTAGCTCGACGAACTTAAATGTTATCTGTTTGACGTATTGCATGTCAATCCTTCCATTGCATACACTTGAAAGTTCTCATAAAAAGGTTTCGATTTTTTCCCATTGGTCTCTAATCCCTTCTTGAGTTCTTCCAGTTTTTTCATAGTTTCGAGATCTAAACTCCTACATAAGACAGTTTGTAACCCATCTACCTCACAATATTCAAAATGCAATTTTGTTAGTGGTTCAACAACATTAACACAAGAAACATTCGACATTGTACTAGGTCGGCCCATTTCTTCATAAACATTAAATTTTACAACCTCACCGTCGAATTGCATAGTGAGTATCCCACTATGAACATCAATCTTTGTACGTGTAGTGCTGAGGAACGGTCTTCCAAGTAGAATATCAGAAGAGTTTTTCGAGTTATCATCCTCCATGGCAATGATATAAAAATCCACAGAAAAAATTAACTCGTTTACCTTGATAAGAACATCCTCCAATACTCCTTTTGGATACACCACAGATCGATCTGCAAGCTGAATAATTACACCTATTTCTTTCAAAGGACCCGCATTAAGTAGTTTGTAAATAGACAAACGCATAACGTTAATTGACGCACCTAAGTCGCACATGACATTTTTAATACCTACACTACCTATTTTGCATGATACGGAAAACATACCTTGGTCATTGTATTTTGGAGGTATCTTTTTTTGCAACAAAGTGGAAGCATTTTCTCCAACGCTTACCTTCTCATTATCGAGGAGCTTCTTCTTACTTGTGCATAATTCCTTTAAGAATTTTGCGTAACGTGGTATCTGTTTGATCGCATCGAGAAGAGGAATGTTTATCTCTACTTTTCGGAAAGTGTCCAGAATCTCCTTCTTTTCTCGCTTCTTCTTATGGTTAACAAACCTTCCAAGAAATGGAGGTGGCACTGTAAATGATTTCTGTAGTGTTGACTCGATTGGAGTCTCTGAATCGAGTTCCTTTTTTTCGCGTTCAGCGTCGTGGGCACGACTCGTGCCAGTCACGGGTTTCAAAATCGCACCACTTCTCAACATTATAGCACTTACATTATGTCGAGGGTTGGGTTCCGTTTGGGATGGTAACCTTCTTTGAGACTCCAGTCGGCTAACTGTGAGTGCCAACTTTCTCATTTGTTTGTCTAACTCTTGCAAATGCATGTTAGTCTTTTCTTGAAATTTTTCAGTGCTAGTGGCTAACCTTTCGATAATAGCTTCCAAGGACGTCTTTGGAGGTGGTGGCTGCTGATTCAGAGGCGGCCTTTATTGATATGAATGATTGAACTGAGGATTCGAACCATAACTTAGACTCGGATGGTCCCTCCACCTCGCATTGTATGTGTTTGAATAAGGATCGTACCGTCTTTGGGTGGACCTGGATAGTTTTTGAAAGCATTTGCTTGTTCTGTCAAATCCTCGTGTAAGATAAGACATGAGTCTGTCGGGTGATTTGGCATGGTGCAAATTTCGCACAGCTTTGTTGGGTTTGACTTATCTGCAAGCAAACTCTGGACAAAATTAGTGAGTTTATCTATTTTATTTTCTAAAGTCAGAGTACTTAACCCATGAACACGTCTCGTGGGTTCTATAGCCGGTCGAAATTGTTGAGAGTTTGCAGCCATCGTTGAAATCAACTCCCTAGCTCCTTGAGGGGTCACGTTGACAAGTGCTCCTCCACTAGCTGCGTCGATCATCTTCATTTCCATGGAGAGTAATCTCTCGTAAAAATACTGCAACAGTGACTGTTTAGAAAGTCCGTGTTGTGGGCAACTTATGCATAACTTTTTATACAGCTTCTAGTAGTCGTAGAACATTTCAGTCTCTTTTTGCTGAATTCCCACTATGTCTCGCCTCAGCTCAGTTGCTCGTGTTGTTGGAAAGAACCTGTCAAGAAATAAACGAGACATATCAGCCCATGTATTAACCGATCCCGATGGTTAATAAAATAGCCATTCTCTAGCAGAGTCGGCTAATGAAAAAAGAAATGCACGGAGTTTAATTTGGTCTTCTATTACTCCCTGAGGTTTCATGCTTGTGCACACCATGTGGAATTCCTTCAAGTGCTTGTGCGGATTCTCGTTTTGAACCCCTTGAAAAGTGGGCAATAGATGGATTAAGCTTGACTTTAACTTGAATGGTGTTCCTCTCGTTGGGTAAGTTATACACAACGACTGTTGTTCGTCCAGTGCTGCTGCAAGTTGTCGAATAGTCTGATTCTGATCTTTCATTTTCTTTGCTTCCTTGTCAAAGAATATTTCTTTAGTGAAAGCTTCTTCTTCAAACTCTGTTTATAAGCGTTTTTTGTGAGCTTCTTTTCTCAACCTTCGGACTAATTTCTCTATCTCTAGTTCAAAGTCATTGAGAGGTGCCTGCCCAGATCTTGTCATAAGGTGAACACACAAAAGTTAGAAAAATGTTACCTGTCCCCAAAAATGGTGCCAAAATTCGATGAGTGTCGAATTCACCAAATATAAATATTCCTATGACAAATAATACGAAATAGTAGTATAAGGCAGTAGGGTCGATTCCACAGGGTCTGGTTGCTGCAATTTACTCTCGTGTTCTTCTCTTGAACGTCGTGTCAAAGGGCGTGCCCATGACTTGTGACTGTCTCCTACAAAATAAAAATAAATGAGGGGATTTTAGAGATAAAACGTTAAATTAAGATAAAATGAAAGTGAAATAAAAACAGTAAAATAAATCTTCATGAAAAATAATTAATCGAGATAAAAAGATAAGAAAAACTATATTTAATAAGCCTAGCCTCAGCCTCGGTTTCCTCCGATCTTGAATCGATCCTTGAAAATTAATCTTCCCTTTTTAATCAATAAGCTTGTTATAGCGCTCGAGAACGTCCCAACAACCAATTTTTCCTCTAGTAGCTGGTTCCGGATATGACCTGCAAACCGACCCTTGCCGAATGTCTAATCACGTCGCACGTGCTCGCGATTTAAGACTTCAAGGTTTTTATCTCGGTTTTGTAACTCACGATTATTTCTTTACGGAGTGATAAGCGAGACTAAGGCTAAAAATGATTTAATGACGCATGATTTTAATCATGCTTGGTGGATGGATATGGTGATGGATTGCTTGTGAATATGAAAGATGGAAAGGGGAGGAGTTAATGTAGCGATGGGATAAATTTATAAAAAAGAATGAAATGGATATGGAAATGGCAGGCTAGTCTGACACAAAAAGACAAGAAGAATAGAAAAGTGATAATTTCTTAATTACTTCAAAGGATATTCAAGTACATTTCAATTGAATCCAAGTAACCTTATTTATACACAATTGGTTATTAAAAATAACTTAAGTCCTATTAAACTAAATTACCCTATTTACTTAAAATAAATAATTTTAGTCAAAATAAAATTAGGAAAATAACAAATTTAATGAAAACAAAATTAATAAAATAAACAACTTTGACTAAGCTTATTTTGACCATTTCAACTAGGAATTGTTTTTTCAATTAAGCCCTCAAAGTCCCCCAAATTCGAATAGAGCCCATCTCTTCACACATGTCTTCAATTTAATCTACTTTTGCTTGCTTTTAGGTGAAGAAACACCAATTTGTGTACTTGATAAGAAAATATGGAAAATTAGAAGTACTTTCCTCAAAATTAATCCAAAATACGCAAATAAATTGCTTAAATAATTCACTTATCAGACCCTGAGGGTCGTTTAGAGGTGCGGTTGCTTAAGGTCCAAGGCTGAAAGGGGCCTAAAATATTGTTTTTCAATTTTTAAAGGGCCCAAAATTTTTTTTACTAATTTTTAATGGACTTAAAAAAAATTTCTCCAACTTTTAAGGAAACTAAAACCCAATTTTATTATTTTGCCTAAAACTCAAAAATTATCAAAAATGGAACTTTGATATATTTTCGCTTTAAATTGTGTTTAGCCCATCATAATTTATTAAGATCTTTGTAACAACCCTAAATTTACCTAATTAAAAAACCCAATTTGATTTAGGGATGAAATTGAAACTTTAGTGAAATTTGAGGATTAAATTGGGCTTTAATTTAGTAACGTGGCCAAAATTGGGATTTTATGGACTAAATTATCTTGAGGGTAAAGTTTGGAGTCTCAATTGAAAACTCTTAATTATCTGGGACCCCTTTGCGAAAATTACCCTTTTATTAGGTTTAAAAGCTTGCTTTTCTTCTTTGTTCAAACCCTTCATCTCCCATTTTGTTTTTTTATTCTTTTCTTTTCCTTTCAGCTAATTTAGCCTCTCAACATCCCTCTTTTTCTCGTGTTTTGATTGTGCACCATTCATTGTCGCTCCATCGTTCATCTGTTGCACCGTAGCCACCAAATTGTTTCTCGTCATCTGGTGAGAAAAACCCTCATTCGAACACCCCACGTCGTCGATCATACGTGAGAAAAGGTGATTGAACCGTTCAGGTTTTTCCTCTCACCACCCTCTATTGTTCAACTCCCGTTCTTGGCATTGGTAAGTGGTTCTCATGTTGGGGTTGTTTCCTTAGTTCTTTTTGTTTTGTCACTAATGAGAACGTACTGCTCCGTTGAGGATTTGGTGATGGCGCCGTCAAGGGTTGTAAACCTTAATTGTTATTGCTGCAATGTGTAAGGGTTTGGGCCATCAGATGCAACCCAAATCGAGGCACAAGTTTAAGGCTCAAAATAAGGGCCCTATCTCATGAGCTAATGGAGAGGCCTTAGACCCGACCCGAACCGAGACTTGTGACCTGACTCGATTCGTGAACCCGAACCCCAAACTAACTCAAACCATTAATCCAAAACCTAACTCGAAATCGACTCAAACATTTGACCGAACCATTGACTATTGACTTTTTCAAACAACTTTTGACTTGACATTTTTTTATGTCCTGATTTCAAATTCACAGCTTGTTTCATCAAAATCGAACCAGAAAGCTTCATTTTTCTATTCGCAATTTATTATACTTAGTAACTATTAAGAAGTTGAATATTGGGATTTGACTCGAGTTATTCTGTGTTTTGATGATCACGACTTTAAGGTCGACGATTTACCTCCTCCTCTTCCTCTTCCTCCACCTATGCAAATTGCTCTTGCACGTGAGTATTTAATATTCGGATTAGTATTGTGTCAGTAATAGATTTTAATGAAGAGTTATTCTTGTAGGTGCTGATTCAACTAGACTTGTAATTAGATTTGAGCGTGGGAGACGTCCTCCACGACGTTAAAGTTATTGCCGCTTGAGGTGTATTTCTTCCTATGCTACATACTTTTTGTGTGACGGTGTTCCACACCTTATATGATTTTAATCTATGTTGTGTTATCGCATGTTGATGTTCCATGCATACCTATCAAACTATGGGTAATTTATTTATCATAATTAATGAACTGTGAACCTGATTTAATATCATGAGACTATGTTAAGACTGAGATAAATGTAACATCATGCTATTGTGTGTTCATGGGTTGGGTTTGTACAATGGAAGACAAGGTCATCACCCTTTCAAACGATTGATACTATACCACACAACGATTGGTGACGATAGGTGAGGAGGGGTTTGGGGGAACCTTCTCCACTGTGTTAGTGTACAGGTGATTGGGTGCATTGCGTTGTGCTTGTGATTCTATTGCATGTGAGTTGTAAATATGTTGTGCGTCTTTATAAACGTTTTGAGAAAATTACTAGGATATTATGTTGTGATTGCTTACACTTTAGAGACACACTAGGCTCTTTAGCTCACTCTCCCTTAATTCTTCTTACAGATATTCTTGGACGTAGGTGACTTGGTACTTGGAGGATCTCTCGTTTTTACTCGTCTATTTGCAGTATGGATTATTTTTTAGTTTTCAGACTATTTTATTATCATTTTATTTAGGAATATGGTGTAAATTTAAACTTGGGATTTTGATATTGTGGATATACTTTTTGCATGCTGTACAGTTTTGACTCAGTTCATTTTATCAAACTATTGGATAAACATGATTATGTTTGAATACATAAACTTTTGAGATTCTTTATAATGTTGGAAGTTGAGTTGTTTTACCGTTACTATTTCAAAATATAATATATTTATACTCAAAGTGATTTACTTGAGGGTGAAATTATAATTATGACCTTCTAAATCCGGTAATATATTTGCTTTGAATTGGATTTATCCCATCATAATTTGTTAAGATCGTTGCAGCTCAAGACAACCTTATTTGATTTTCCTATCCATTATATAATTGCTATAGTGAACCCTGTGTATATTTCTACTTTCTAAAATGGCTAAAGCTTGAGTCTTTAGGTTTTTGTTTTTTTAAAAGATGATTTTCAATAGATAAAGATTAATTTTCATTTTCAAATATATAATTGATGATTTCGTCTTGTTTGTCTCTCCTCAATCAAAAAATTCCTATAGAAATGTATTTGTTATTAGAACTATTCTCCATTTTATGGTTGAAAAAAAATATGCAAGAGATAATTTAGTGTTAATGAGTGTACTGTATTTACTATAAGTTTTTTTAAAAATATGATGTGTTTCTCAACTTAACTTAAACTGTCAAAAAGCTATACCAGTAAACTACACCCAATATCATAAAACTATTAGTAAATTTACATTTTGATCACTCAATTTTAAAAAGTTACAAAATTATCACTTAATTATTCAAAAGTTTTTATTTAAGTAATTGAGTTTTTAAATACATTGGATTTTTTGTTCGTATCGATTGCACCAATCAAAAGCACTCTTTCTTTTTTTCTTCTACAATCAAGTTTTTTTTCATAAAACAACATTGAACATCACAAATTTGCGAACTAAAATCCAAACAACTTCTCCGTTCTCCAACATTAATCGTCAGATTGACTTAGATCTAAGGTATGTTCTTCTACTTGTTTATAGATATTGACCCACCATCCAAATAGCTGAATTATCGCTTGAAGCTTACTAGTTGAAATTATTTAATAACCTAATGACTTAAATAAAATTTTTTGAATAGTTCCATGACTTAAATAAAAACTTCTAATACCACTATTAAATAATTAAATTCTGTTATTAACTAAACTATTTTAATTTACGATTTTGTTTTTCTATGATCTAAAAGAGCACATGGATAAACAAATAAATATAATTTTGTTTATCTCTTGATATAATTATTTTACTATGTATAATCTATTTTATTTTTTTTACTTGGTATTTTTTTAGCATAAAAAGATTCTTGAGAATGATTTTAATGAAAACACTATATTGTATGGGCGTTGGGTGGTGCTGTTGGACGACAAGGGGATTGAAAATCTGAATCCGAATAGCAAAGTTGGGGAGGAGGATTGTCCTATGGAAATTGGGGAGGGTAAGAAACGTCAATGTTGCTATCGTTTTCGTCTATTTCCAATGAGCTGGATTTGGGGAAGGCCTCGGATGAACAATGTATTGTTCATGATTAGGGGTGAGCAAAATCCAATTCGATTCGAAAAACTCGAAAAAAAATTCAAATTTTGAATTAAATAGTTCAAGTTACTTGAGTTAATCAAGTTATTCGGATAAACTCGAATAAAAAATTAAGTTTTTTGGTTTAACTCGAACATGAATTACACAATTCAAGTTATTCGAAAATCCGAATAAGAAAAGGCAAAACTATGTCGTTTTGATAAATGTTTATCTTTTCTAAAGTTAAAAGTCAAAACCATTAAGTTAAAAGGCAAAACTACGTCGTTTTCATAAATGTTTACTCATTAAGTTAAAAGGTAAAACCATTATGTTATTTCTGTAGTTAAATAATCTTATATTTCATCCATCAGTTAAATAATTGACCCATATAAACGCAACATTGAGTATAAATAATAGGATTCGGTAACTCGACTCAATTTGACTCAATTCGTTTCGATTCGAAAAAAAATTCAAATTGAGTTTGATTGCTAAAATAAGATTCGTCAACTCGACTAACTCAAAAAATTTTGACTCGATTCAACTCGACTCGATCGAATACTCACCACTATTCATGATAATGTGATATCGACTGGCTCTGCAGGTTAGAGCAATTGAGCGACATGAAGATCCTTTGCTGGAACGTCCGGGCGCTAAGGAACCCTCGGGTGAGGCGTAGCCTTCGGCATATGCTGAGGGAGTTTAACCCCGATGTAGCTTTCATTATGGAGACAAAGCTACATGGTTCGAGGATGGAAAGGATTTGGTGGTCATAGGGGCTGGAGGGTATTGATGTTGATTGTGATGGGTTTACGGGTGGATTGTCGATTGGATGGAGACAGGGGATAGGGATTGAGCTAAAGAGTTTATGTAGAATCATATTGATGTATTGATGCCTTAAGAGGGGGATACTAGTAGTTGGCGTTTTACCAATTTTTATGGAAGTGGGAATTACTGCAATCCTTGGTAAGGTAACAATGTTCCGTGGATGGTGATGGGTGACTTCAATGATTTTTTTTTCTCATAAGAAGGTTTGGGGCTGTGTACGAGGGGAACGAAGTATGGCAAGGTTTCAAACGACCCTTGAGGATTGTGAGCTACAGGACATTGGTTACATGGGACAGAGGTACACTTGGGAATGGGGAAAATTCGCTAGCAATAATATTCGAGAACGTCTGGATAAGGGCATGGGTACGGAGAGTTGGATAGATCTGTTTCTTAATTTTCAGATGAGGCATTATTGTCATTCCATATCGGATCATTGTCCAATGTTTCTACACACTCGTGATGAGTTGTTGGGTTGAAAAAAATTGGGGTCTGGTTTTAGATTTGAAGCCGCATGGGTGTTGAAGAGTTCTTGTGGACTTGAGGTAAGGCGATTATGGGCAGTCGTGAAGGGTTCAATTCCCAAGAGTAAAAATTTGTTGGGACTGACTCAACTTAACAATCGTATAACTGATCTTACTAAGGCAAATATGAATGATGGTGTGCTTGTGGAGTTGATTGTTACTAAAATGCAATTGAACTTTGAAATTGACAAAGGAGAAAGATATTGGGAGGAGAAGGCTTGATTGCGTCTGAAACGTCACAGTAATGTGCAAACGAGCACACGTCGATGCAAGTATAGTTGATAGACAATTCTATCAGATATCGTTCCCACAGGGAATGGGTTCTTGATGTTTAGATGTCGAAGCAATTAAAACTAAAATTAAAGTTAATGTAAGTAAAGATGTCAGCACAATTATGTCATATCTGCACACTAAAATGATTAATACTATCAATACAATCATAGTTAAATGTCAAAGGTCAAATTTCAGAACAACTGAAAGTAAATCAAAGTGTGTTGAATGTTGAGTGTTGAATATTTAAATGTGGAAAATGTAAATGTGATCAAGTGGAAAGGATTGGAGTGGATCACTGATTTTACTAAGTTGTAACGCTGGATGAGCCAACAAGGTATTGTATAGATGAGTTGTTGCAGCAATGACGCTCCAATGAATTCTTACCAATAACAGTCCTCTATTTACTCGGGACTCAAGTACCCACAATCACCCCACCTCTCGGTGTGAGCTACTTTGTGCACTCAAGAACAAGTGACTAGAATCTCTTCTAATCCCAAGCAACTCTTATCGTCTTTCTTGTTAACCTAACTTGTCACCGCATCCCTCGATGTTGGTAGACTACAAAGCCACTCTCGTGTTTGATGCAGTTAGATCCAAGAATATATAGATAAAAAGCATTAAATAAGAATCAAAGTAATCTAACAATAAAAGATACTCTCGTATTCATTCAAATGTCATTAGAATCCATCAGCATAAAAGAGGGATTAGCAAATACAATCGAAGCTTACTATCTCTAGACTACTAGGACTATTCCTTAATCGCTCCTCTTGTGTTGCATCGAGCACTCCTCGTCAGAAGTGGCCGCTCCTTTGCTCCATTAGTTCACCATTCTAGCTTAAATCTCCGAAAACACAAAGTAATTGCAGAATTTAATTCCTCTACCTCTTGATGATTTTTCCTCCTCTTATTTTCTCTATTTATAGCCTTCAAAAGTTACAGGTTTCATCATCCTTTATTTTCAGATCCAGATCTAAATTTTGCATTTGTCAAAGTTAGTTACAGTACAGCTGTGCACTCACGCATATTTGATGTTTTCTTCAGAGATCTGTAGGTTGTCGCTGCATTGCTAGACAAAATCTAAAATCGTTAATTGAGGCGACAACATATGATTTTCCTGCGCTAGTGCGTCCAGTTGTATTTTCAGCTTGAATTTACTCACTCGAAGTTCAGATTCTGTACGGTGACATCTCTTGTTGCAATTCCAAGCTATTCTTATGGCTACATTCTTCTTCCAGCATTGATCTTCTGGGCTGAGTTCCTGTGCTAACAATTTTAAAGTGCAATACATCGACTGCTTATGGCGACATTAGTACAAAAAGGGATAAAAATAACAAGAATTTAAACTAAACTACAATGAGTTAGAAAATATAAAAACTAAGTATGAAATGCTTATGATGCATGCTAAATAAGGTACAAAAGAGACAATTAAAACACCAATTTAGGGAGAAAATATATGTCATTTGTAATGCTGTCACACCCCCAAACTTAAGTTTTTACTTGTCCTCAAGTAAACAAAAATTAGCAAAGTCATAAGCAGAAATGTCACTACAATCATTATTCTCACAACTTGAATTTTCTGAAATCTTAATGCACAAATTGTATTCACTTGATAGAATAATGCACCGATAATCTTAAAACTGCAACTTCATCAATGTAAGTATTATGAAATGAACCTTAATCTTCCTTGAACCAATTCAGCAATTATAGCAATAATTTTTTTCTTTTCTCTTTCTTTTTCTCAATTTTTTTCTTTTTCAAGTGACTGAGAGATGTCATTGCATTGCTCTACCTTGAAAAGTCACAATGCACTCGTATTGGAGTGTCTCTTATTAATCCAATGTCGCTGTAACTGGTCAGTTAGTTCAGGATTCAAACATCAGCATTATCCATTCATTATTAAAGCAATTCCAATCATTCATTAAAAAATAGCAGACTTACCATTTATTCTTATTCATCCAATTTACACATCAGCATTCAAACAATTTAAGAATTATGTATAAAAATAAAAATTGTGGGCACATTTCTGTTGAAATTTTGCATATTCTCATTAACAAAAGAAACAAGTATAATTCAAATCTGTGGGTGTAATTGCATTTCCATTTCACATTCTCCCCCAAACTTAATGTCTGCATTGTCCCTAATGCACTGACAATATTATACAGATATAATGGAAATGCAACGAAAATGCAACTAAGTTAGCAAAATGAATGCAATGACAAAAGAAAAGGCAATAAAAATGCATGAAAACTATCTACAAAGAAGTGTACCAATTTATTCCACAGTAACCGATGCAGAGGCTGCCTTTGTTTTCTTTTTCTTTTTCTTTGGGCGCTCACCCTCTTCCTTGTGCTTCTTCTTCTTTTTATCTTTGCTCCTCTTCCTTTTTTATCCGTCGAACCAACTGGATCGGTGGATTTCTCCTTCACAGTAGGTTGGGTGGTGAACTCATTGGTTGTTACTTCAGATGGGTGGATTTCAGCGAGTGGTGCCACATAAGGCATAATGACGAGAGGATTTAATTCCTTGATGCTACTAGTAACAATATCAGCCCAGCTCGAATCAGGTCAAGCCTCGTCAGTGCTTGATGCCCCCACACTCTCAGGTGTACGGACAACATCCTCAACGATTGTTATCGGGGCATTTTCTTTCTTCTCCTTTTACACCCTGGTAGGTTCCTTCATTTCATTCTCTTCTTCTTCTTTCTCTTTCTACTGGTTATCTTCTTGGTCCTCACCTTCATTCGTATGTTGTTCATCCACTGCGCCTACACCCATGGGTATAATCGGGGTAGTCACTTCCTCCACCATAGCCGCATGTTCAGCCATATTTGCACCTAGGCTGTTGGAGAACTCATCTTCAAACAGACTAGCTATGGTACGATGACAATCCTCCTTAGCATTGGAGTGCCCTTCTTGTTCTTCATCATTAGAGATGTGAATCCTTATTGGTGCATGGGTAGGCCTACCATCAAGAGTAGGTTGGTCAAAGGAGGAGGCTTGCATTGGGCGAAAAATATTGGGAAAGGCTAGGAAGTCTGGCAATGGTCTAGTGCTGATTCTGTACAGTACGACAACAATGGCTTCATTTCATGCCTTCGTATATGCGTAAAAGATATGTTGCCTATAATCCATATCTTCTAATACGCCTAGAGTGCGGATTGTGCGTACATAAATGCGATCAGTGTGGATTTCAAAAATAGCTAGTCTCTTTGCTACTTGGAGATCTGTGGGCGTATCAGTTTGTGCTTCCTTCTTCTTTCTCTTGCCCTTATCCTTCTTCGTTGAGGCTTCTTTTGCCACTGACGTCTCCTGGTCGCGAGTCAACCTTTCGATGGAGATGTCGTTGATGAGACTCTTGTTTTCTAACATCTCCTCGCCATCCTTGGGCACAATGCCTTTCTGTTTGCAAAGCAACATAATCAGAGAAGGGAATGAGAGTATACCAGTCCGTTTAGTAGCAGCTTACACAATTTGGTTGTGGATGATTTCTTCAATGTCGATGTGTTTGCATTGTAGGATAGAATGGAGAAGACACATACGGTCTAGTGTCGCCGTAGTACTGTGAGTAGACGGAAGAATACGGCTGTTGATGAAGTGAAACCACACTTTGCTAAAGGTTGTGAGATACCTTCGATGCATAGTATAGTTGTGAAACCCATTACCTGTCCAAGTGGCACCATCAACAAAGAGATCCTTCATAATCTAAGTAGTGACTTCATCATCCAATCGGTGTATAAACGAAGAATGGTCGTCCTCCCTCTCAGGGATCTGTAACAGCACATTGATTTGGATGACACTCCACGAGATAAGCCCATCCCTCACAAACACAAATTCCTGTTTAGTATTAATGAGGTTTGCGTAGAACTCCCTTACCAGTGTGGGAGCGTAGCCAGCATGATGTTTGCAAAAGAACTCTCATCCTAGATGGCTGATGGTTTGGGCAACGTGTTTCCCCAAGGTCTGATGCGTGGATAATTGTAGAGCTTGCTTTGGGTGGAGATTCTGCTTCAGCATGACATTTTGATAACGGTCCTTGACTGCAGTCGTCAAAAATAGGATCGACCCTAAAGATAGTGGTGTTGTGGTCAGAGCCACAATGGTTGTAGTTGAAGGGGTGATTTTAGAAGGAGTTTTGGAAATGTTCTTTGATGCTCTGGTTTTTGCCATAGTAACTGAAAAAGAAAGTGAGAAAAACTTGCGGAAAGAAGTTAACTTGTGAACGTAAGGAAAATAGAAGCAATGGAAGAGATAAGATGTAGCAACAATGGAAACTGTGAGTAAAAATAAATCTGCAAGAAGAGGGATCTTATAACTTAGGCATTATAAAACCGTGATGATTGCAAAGGTTATAGGGAAACATTGCATCTACGGCCATTAATTATCGGGCTACAAATCATACGTTTTCATTTGATCTAACGGCTAGGATAGAAGAGAGAACAATCGGCGCGATTCTTACTGAAAAAGTTTTGCTAACTCATCGCAGAATGCGCCGATAATTTGTGCTTGATGCATCGACGAAAGGACAATTTTTATTTTTGCAAAGAATGTAAAACAATACAAGTAAAAGTGAAACAAATAAAGGAAAATGTAAAAATGCATCGACATTATTTAAATGTGACCAGATCGACGGCCTCATTTGGTTCCTTGACATTTGGGCTCACATAGTGTTTCAGCCTTTGGCCATTCACCTTGAATTGTTGTCCGTATTTCAGATTCTCAATTGTCACCGTACCGCTCTAGAAAGCCTTGACAACTTTGAAAGGGCTTGACCATCTTGATCGCAATTTACCTGGATGCAATTTTAAACGAGAATTAAATAAAACCACTAACTGATCAGAGCTAAATTGTCGACACAAGATGATATTTCGTGCCATCTCTTGGTCTTTTTCTTGTATATTACGGCATTCTCATAAGCATGTCGGCGTATTTCTTCCAGTTCAGTGATGTCCAACAATCATTTTCTTTCAGCAGTATCATAATCCATATTCACCTGCTTGATTGCCCACATGGCCTTATGTTCAACCTCAACTGGCAGGTGATAAGACTTACCAAACACTAACTGATATAGCGACATTCCCAGCCGGGTTTTATATGCAGTGCGAAGTGCCCACAAAGATACTTCCTAAATGGATTAACCATCTTCTCAAGGATACTTTTGATTTGATGATTGAATACCTCGACTTGGCCATTGGTTTGTGGGTGGTATGTAGTAGCCATACGATGCTTCACACTATATCTCTTGAATGCTGTTGCTACTTGATGGTTATAAAAATGAGTTTCTTGGTCACTTATTAACGCTCTAGGTGTTCCAAATCTAGTAAGGATGTAAGTGTGAAAGAATTTCAACACCGTTCAAGTATCATCTTTTGGCACTGCAATTGCCTCGATCCATTTCGAGAGTCAATAGCAACTAATATGTATACATTCCCAAAAGAGTTCGAGAATGGTCTCATGAAATCTATACCCCAAACGTCGAAGAGCTCTACTTTCATAATCGACTGTTGGAGCATCTTATTTCACCGAGATATTGAACCAGTACGTTGACTTCTATCATATTATTGAGCGAAGTTGTGGATGTCTCGAAACAATGTGGGCCTATAAAATCTTGACTGTAGGACTTTTGCAGCAGTCCTTGTACCACCAAAATAGCCTCCATAAGGGGCATCATGATAATGTCCCAGGATTGAAGACATTTCTTCTTTAGGTACATAGCGATAGATAATGTTATCGGCACATACCTTGAATAGGTATGGCTCGTTCCAATGTTATTTTGCAGCGTCGCGTAGAAACCTGATCTTTTTGTGACTAGTAACACTTAGTGGTAGCTTCTTACATACAAGGTAGTTGACAGCATCGGTATACCAAGGTGATGCATCGACAAAGAATAATTGCTCATCTGGAAATGCTTCGATAAAGAATAATTGCTCATCTGGAAATGCTTCGACAATTTGAGACACATATCCATCTTCACTTCCAACTTTCAGTCGAGACAAGTGGTCAACTACTTGATTTTCAGATCCCTTCCTATCTTTGATTTCAACATCAAACTCTTAAAGAAGTAGGATCCATCAAATTAGTCTAGGTTTGGCGTCTTTCTTTGTAAAAAGGTATCTCAAGGTAGAGTAGTCTGTGTATATTGTAATCTTTACGCCGACAAGATATAAACAAAACTTGTCAAATGCAAAGACCACTGCTAGCAACTCATTCTCAGTGGCTGTATAATTAACCTATGCTTTAGTTAGAGTTTTACTAGCATAATAAATAGAATGAAATACCTTATCTTTTCGTTGACCTAGTACAGCTCCCACAATAAAGTCACTTGTGTCGTACATTAATTCAAACGGTTGCATCTAGTCCGTTGTGATGACAATTAGAACTTGTACCAATTGCTTCTTTATTGTCATGAATACGTCTAGACAAGCGTCATCGAACACAAACTTTTTATTTTGCTCTAATAATGAGCATAATGGTTTAGTAATCTTGGAAAAATAACGGATGAATCTTCTGTAGAAACCAGCATGTCTAAGAAAACCTCTTATTGCTTTGATATTTATGGGTGGTGGTAATTTCTCGATGATTTCAACCTTTACTTTATCAAGTTCAATGCCCTGACATGATATACAATGACCAAGGACAATGCGTTCAGTTGCCATGAAGTGACATTTCTCCAAATTTAGAACTAGATTTGTGTCCTCGCATCTCTTCAAAACTTTTTCCAGGTTGTCAGCGCATTGGTTAAAATTCTGTCCATAGACAAAGAAATCATCCATTAATACCTCTAAAGAGTCCTTAATCATGTCGGAGAAGATCACCATCATACACCTCTAGAATGTTGTTGGCGCATTGCACAACCCAAACGGCATACGTCGGAAAGCAAAGGTTCCAAAAGGGCTTGTGAACGTAGTCTTTACTTGATCTTTCGACGCAATGGCAATTTGGTTGTACCCAGAGTTTCCATCTAAGAAGCAATAATAAGCTTTACCAACTAACCTATCTAGCATCTGATTAATGAAAGGTAGTGGGAATGATCCTTCTTTGTGGCCGCATTCAGTCGACAATAATCCATACATACTCGCCAGCCAGTCGCAATGCGAGTAGAGATCAACTCGTTCTTGTCGTTGGTCACAATTGTGGAACCACTTTTCTTGGGAACACATTGGACGAGGCTTAATCGATTACTGTCGTAAATGGGATAGATGATGCCTACGTCTAGCCAATTGATAATTTCCTTCTTCACTACTCCTTTCATCTTTTCATTAAGTCTTCATTATTGCTCAATTGATTGCTTCCCTTCCACTTCCAGCCTTATCATATGCATGTAAAAAAAAGGACTAATGCCTTTAACATATGCAATGCTTTAGGCTATGGCTCTTTTATGTTGTTTCAAAATTACGATGAGCTTATCTTCATACGTTCCGTCGAGGGATATGTTGATAATAACTGGTAATATATCATTGTCACCAAGAAATACATACTTTAAATACGCCGGCAACGGCTTTAACTCCAAGGTAAGAGCTTGCACAGTAGATGGTTTAAACATCGGAATTGTCCTGTTTGACAAATCCAAAGATTTTAGTTACTATGTGTCTCAGCTCATAATTATTAACCTTTTCTTTGTCGATACATTCAGCTAGGATTTCATCAGTGGATGTCGTCGCATCCTCATCTAACACTGCTAAACTTCTTGCAATGAATTCTTTCATAATGATTTCGTCCAACACGTCAATGTGATGACATTGTTCTTTAGTTCTGGACGAGGATGCCTCAAACACACTGAAGGTCACATGCTCATCGTTATGTCGCATGATAAGTTCTCCTTTGAACACATCGATAAGTGTGCGTCTCGTTCCTAAAAATGGTCACCCCAAGATAATGGGCACCTCCTTATCTATTTCGCAGTCTAGGATTATGAAATCAATAAGGAACACGAGCTTATCAAGTTGGACAAGGACATCTTTAATTTGGCCTTCAAGTTTTGCTAAGGATCTGTCCGCAAGTTGTAATGTCACCGCAGTGGGCTTCATCGATCCTATTCATAACTTCTTGAAAGTATATAAAGGCATAAGGTTAATACTTGCTCCCAAATCATATACAGCTTTACCTAAATAATGATTCCCAATAGAGCATGGGATTATGAAGCTGCCAGGGTCTTTCATCTTGGTTGGTAACTTATTTGTAAGCACAGCGCTACACCTCTCTGTGAGCATTATCGTCTCTATTTCGGACAATTTCTTCTTCTTTGACAACAGCTCCTTCATAAATTTCCCATAGTTGGGTATCTGCATAAGAGCATCGATAAGAGGTATATTAATATGTAATTGTTTCAAAGTAGAAACAAACTTTTGATACTCTTTATCATGGACTTTCTTTTTAAATCTTTACGAAAATGGCAAAGGTATTGTAGTAGTGGGTTATTGGGAAAAACTTGGTGGTATCGACATTGGCAGTTGCGTCAACAGCTTTGTTGGGCAAACTGTAGGCATAAATAGCACTACAGTTGGCTCCTCTTCATTTACTCTTGCTTGGCTTCCTTCAGCTGCATCCTTTTCTTGTTGCTGTGGTTCAGTTGCGTCGACATGATCTTGATTAATATTGCTTGGTTCAGCCGTCTGCTTCCCACTCTTCAGTGTAATAGCCTTGCAATGCTCCTTCCCTCTCTACGTTAGGTTCTCAGTATCACTAGGTAGATTACCCGGTGACCTCGCACCCATATTAGAAGCCAACTATCCTAGTTGGGCTTCCAATGCTCAGATGGAAAAAGAGTTACCTTACACTATTGCTTTAGTTCTCGTGATATTCTCGTGCATCAACGCCTCAAGAGCAGCCATTGGATCTGACTTAGGTTGAAAAAACTACTGCTGCTGATGCTGATAATGCTGTCATTGTATATATGGCAGCACAGGCTATTGTGGTTGTAATCGATATTGTAGTTGCATCTGGCTATGTACATGCATCTGTTCAGAATGAGAATTTACTTGAGAATTTTGATTATAATTTTGCTGTTGGTTGCTATTGTAACTCCCTTGTCTAAAACCCCCTTGATTTGAGGAATTTTCATATCTGGATATGGAAGCATTTTGATTCCCCCAAGGTTGTTGAGCTCGATTGTTGTATAAGTTACCATATGAACCCCCTCTGATGTTGTTGACATAGAATACATTTTTCGCGTGTTATGGACAGTCCTCAAAACTATGGTTGTCGTAAATTTCATAGAAAAATGTCAGTGCATCCAATTGTTAGGCCACTTAAATAAGAGCAATGTCACTTGCCCTTTCATATTCTTTATGATATTGGCTAACGAGGATACCTGCGCACTCAAAGCAGTAATGGCATCTAATTCAAGAACTCTAGGGTTAGTCTTTCTAAGCAATCCTCTCTAGAATTCTTACAGCTTAATTATAGGTATAATCCAACAAGGGACCATTAGCAGATGCGTCGACAAGATTCCTTGTCTAAGCATTCAAACCATTGTAGAAGATCTCTATTTGGGTCTTTTGCTGAATACCTTGCATTGGGCAGCGTCGAAGCAATGTCTTGTAATGCTCCCAGGTTGTATGTAAGTTCTCATCATCTAACTGATGATATGTAGTAATATCATTCTGCAACCTTGCGTTCATTGTCGACAGATTGAAACACAAAATAAACTGCGTTGCTAACGCATTCCAATATGTCATGGATCTAGTCAGCAATCCCAAAAACCATGATCTCGTTTTACCCTGAAATGAATAAGGAAATAATTGTATTTTCAAGGCATCATCAAAGACACCATGTTGACTAAATGATGCACAAAGAAGAAGAAATGATTTTAAGTGTTCTCTTGCGTATTCACGAGGTAAACCAAAATATTGTCCATTTGAATTAAGCATCTGAAATATCACCGATTTCAACTCAAAATTACCAGCTTGAATAGCTAGTCTCACAACCCTTGATTGTAAATCATCAAGGATAGGCACAACAAAATCTCTTATTGTCCTATTTTGCACTTGTTCAACTTGTGGTGGCGATGGTGGTATATCATTAACAATTTATGGCAGCACTGGGGGAGCTCCATCTTGTGGCAGCACTGGTGGTAAGTTGTTATTATTTCCAGCCATTTTCCTTTGTTTTTATTTTTTTCCTCCTAAGTGTTCTCTCAAGTTTTAGATCAAAGCTTGCAATATCCTTAGGATTTCTCATTGTGGACATGCAATACCCATAATTAAAAATAAAACAACAAAAAAAGTAAACAGGTTAGTAAAGATTAAAAATTAAGTAAGTAAAATTAATTGCAACTACAAAAGCAAACATCAAACAAACACCAGTCCTCGGTAATGGTGCTAAAACTTGATCATGTCTGAAACGTCACAGCAATATGCAAGCGAACACACGTCGATGCAAGTACAATTGATAGACAATTCTATTAGATATCAATCCCACAGGGAATGGGTTCTTAATGTTTAGATGTCGAAGCAATTAAAACTAAAATTAAAGTTAATGCAAGTAAAAATGTCAGCGCAATTATGTCATATCTGTACACTTAAATGATTAATATTGTCAATGCAATCAGAGTTAAATGTCAAAGGTCAAATGTCAAAACAACTGAAAGTAAATCAAAGTGTGTTGAATGTTGAGTGTTGAATATTTAAATGCAGAAAATATAAATGTGATCAAGTGGAAAGGATTGGAGTGGATCACTAATTTTACTATGTTGCAACGTTGGATGCACCGACAAGGTGTTGTATAGATGAATTGTTGCAGCAACGATGCTCCAATGAATTCTTACCAATAACAGTCCTTCGTTTACTTGAGACTCAAGTACCCACAATCACCCTGCCTCTCAGTGTGAGCTACTTTGTGCACTCGAGAACAAGTGACTAGAATCTCTTCTAATCCCAAGAAACTCTTATCGTCTTGCTTGTTAACCTAACTTGTCACTGCATGTCTCGATGTCGGTAGACTGCAAAGCCACTCTCGTGTTTGATACAGTTAGATCCAAGAATAAATAGAAAAAAAAGCATTAAATAAGAATCAAAGTAATCTAACAGTGAAAAATACTCTCACATTCATTCAAATGTCATTAGAATCCATCAGCATAAAAGAGAGATTAACGAATAAAATCGAAGCTTACTATACTATTGGGACTATTCCTTAATCGCTCCTCTTGTGTTGTATCGGGCACTCCTCGTCAGAAGTGGCTACTCCTTTGCTCCATCAGTTCATCGTTCCAACTTAAATCTCCAAAAACACAAAGTAATTGCAGAATTTAATTCCTTTACCTCTTGATGATTTTTCCTCCTCTTCTTTCCTCTATTTATAGCCTTCAAAAGTTGCAGGCTTCATCCTCCTCTATTTTCAGATCCAGATCTAAATTTTGCAACTGTCAAAGTTAGTTATAGTACAGCTGTGCACTCACGCATATTTGATGTTTTCTTCAGAGATCTGCAGGTTGTCGCTGCATTGCTAGACGCAATTTGAAATTGTTAATTGCTGTGACAACGTGTGATTTTCCTGTGCTGGTGTATCCAGTTGTATTTTCAGCTTGAATTTACTCATTCTAAGTTCAGATTCTATGCGGCTACATCTCTTGTCTCAATTCCAAGCTGTTCTTGTGGTTGCATTCTTCTTCCAGCATTGATCTTCTGGGCTGAGTTCTTGCGTTAACAACTCTAAGGTGCAATACATCGACTGCTTGAGGCGACATTAGTACAAAAACAGATAAAAATAACAAGAATTTAAACTAAACTATAATGAGTTAGAAAATATAAAAACAAAAGAGACAATTAAAACACCAATTTAGGGAGAAAATATATGTCATTTGTAATGCTATTAAAGCTAGAACCAATTGGTTAAGAAATGGTGATCGGAATACATGGTTTTTTCACCGAATGGCTTCTTAATGCAAGAAACATAAGGCAATCTCTTGGTTGGAGGATGGTGGTGATCAGGTTCGGGAGGGTGTTGAAGCGATTCAAGATATTGCGTGTTAGTATTTCAGTGACTTATTTACTTCCAAGGGGTATGTTGACATTAATAGGCTCTTTTCAGGTAACCCAAAACCGGTGAGGAGGGTATGAATAGATTTCTAATTTTGGCTTTCACGGCTGAGAAGATTGTTGCGACAGTACGTGGTATGCAATCTACCAAGGCATCAAGGGAGGACGGGTTATTGACATTATTTTATCAGTAGTTTTGGCACATAATAGGTACAGACATTACTAATTTTTGTTTGGATGTGCTAAATTATTGTGGATCATTGGCTAAAATCAATCATACGAATATTGTTTTAATCTTGAAAAAACCAAATGTCATTAATATGACTTGTGTAATGTTTTGCTTAATACTATTATCAAGGCTATTATTAATAGAATGCAAATGATTATGTCGCACTGCATTAATGAAGCGCAAAGTACATTTGTAACGGGTCAATTAATTACCGATAATGTATTTGTCGCATTTGAATTGTTGCATTCTTTTAAAAAGAGGGTTGGTGATCGAAATGGGGCATTTGCGCTTAAGCTTGACATGAGCAAGGCTTATGATCGGGTAGAGTGGGGTTAGGTTGAAGCGATAATGGGGAAGATGGGTTTTACCGAGAGCTGGGTTTCGTTGGTCATGAAATGTGTGCGAACTATTAGCTACTTGGTGGTTTTTGATGTTAAGGCTAAAGGGTGTATTGTGCCTTCAAGGGGACTGAGGTAAGGTGACCTACTCAATCCTCTATTATTCTTGTTTTATACTGAGGTTTTATCGTCACTATTATGATTAGCATCTGAGTCTAGTGGGATCAGGGGAGTTTGAGCTAGTCATTCTAGTCCTATTATATCACACTTGTTTTTTACTGACGATAGCTTGATTTTTGGCAAGGCATCTAGGGAGGTTGCTAGCAATCTAAAGACGGTGTTGAGGGAGTATGAGAGTTGCTCGAGTCAGCTGTGAACTTCGACAAGTCTTCGATGTACTTTAATCTGAATGTTAGTGGAAAAGGTCTTAAGGGTGAGAAGCTATTTGGAACAGGATAAGTACCTTGGTTTATCGATGACGGTGGGTCGAAATAAGAGATTGTTGTTTTGCGCGCTTATTGATTGAATTCGTAGTAAAATTTATTTGTGGTGCAATCGTTGGTTATCTTAAAAGGGAAGGTTGTGTTTATTAAATCAATTTTGCAAGCGGTGCCCAATTATATTATGTCGTGTTTTTATTGCCTCAGTCTTTGTGTGTGGAACTTGAAAGTGCGTTTGCCAGGTATTTGTGACAGAGATCGAAGTCCAATAGTGGAATTCATTGGTGTAGGTGGGATAGGCTTTGTGATCTCAAAGAGAGAGGTGGTCTTGGGTTTAGACAATTAACTAGGTTTAATAAAGCTTTATTGGCAAAGTAGGGATGGAGGTTGATGTGCAATCCTACATCTTTAGTTGAGTGTGTGTTATGTGCTAAATATCATGCAAACACTGATTTTATGAGCTCAAAGTTAAGGGGATAAGCTTTTGCGATATGGCGTAGCGTATGGTCTACAAAAGGCCTTTTTAGGAAAGGCTGTTGCTGGCAAGTTGGCAATGGTCAGTTTATCCCGATGTGGAGGGGCTACTTGGCTACTTGGGTCAAAACTACAATTCATTTCAGGTAATCGAGTTTCAGAGATTGATTATGTGACGGATCTAATTGATGGGGATCGGGGTGTTTGGAATGAGAATTTAATTTGGGATACCTTTCCGAAGTGCGAGGCTCAACAGATTCTTGGTATTTCACTGGTGGTGCCTAGTTCGGAGGATAAATTACAATGGTGTCTGGAATCGATTGGGGAGTACATGGTTCGAAGCAGTTACCATATGTTAATTTGGGGTATTCTTAATATTAGTTTAGATCGTTACAATTTAATCGACGAGGGTAGAAAATACGTGTACAAGTAATTGTGGCTTATCAAAGTGCCAGATAAGATGCGAATTATAACATGGAGGCTTTTACATGACTACGTGCCTATTCGTACTAAACTAAAACAGAGGTGCCTAATCCTTGATGCGGCCTGCTTTCGGTGTGGATTGGAGGCGGAGATTGCTGTGCATGTATGTGTAACTTGTCTATTTGCGATGCATCTCTGGGAGTATTTTGGTTTTCGTTGGTCGCTGGAACATTTGCATAATGGGCTAGATCACTGGCTAGGAAACATGTTTTCCTTGCAACCACAGAGAAAGAGCTCATTATAATAGCGATATGGGCATTATGGGGGGCGAGAAACAAACTAATGCATGAGAAACAGAGACAAACAGTTAAGATACTTGGCACCTTCATATTTGGATATGCTCGGGAGTTGGAGTTGGTTCAAACTGTGGAGTTAAGGTCGTCATCGGGTTTATTTACTTGTTCGGAGCCTCTAGTGAGCCCGTGTGTAAAGGTCAACTTCGATGGAGGTTTCTTTGTTGATCTGCAAGCAGTAAGTCTAGGAGTCATTATTCGTAATGATAAAGGTCAATTAATGGGAGTCGCATGTGATTGGAGCTAAGGCATTGGCAGCTATGATGGAGGTTCGGTTTGCTAAAGATTGGGGTTTTCGATGGGTGATTTTTAGGGTGATTCTTCTTCAGTGATGGCAAAGTTGTGGTCGACAGAGGCGGATAGATCGAAAATTAGCTACTATGTTTGGGAGGCAAAGCGATTACTTCCAGCTTTTGAATAGTTCAAGTTCCAACACATCAAAAGGGGAGGAAACAAGGTTGTGCATATGATGGCTCGTGAAGGTTTTCTCCGGCGACGGTACATGCAGTGGATAGAAGAGGGACCGGTGGCAATTCGATAGGTGGTAGAAGAGGAGATATGTGGTTCTGTTCACTGATCTTGTCTGGTTTAGTAGGAAGGTTGGTTGCGATTTGAGATCTGAGACAGCAATAAAGGAACCGTTTTTTCAAATTTGGGTGTTCAGGGATTTTTAGGTGGAATCCGAACGGTGGTCTGGTATGTCAATCGATAGGTGGTTTTAGTTGTTTTACCAGGATCTGGGTTGCTGGTTTTACTTTTTGTTGAAATGGGTGTTGTAATTTATGGCTACGGTCGATTTGTATTTGGTCTTTATGTTTTTTATTTTGATTATAATAAAGCATACCAAAATTTATTCAAAAAAAAAAGCTTCACTTATAATGGTAAATTTTTTTTTATCACTTTATCTTTTATTTTTTAAACTATAAACTCGTGTAGTCACGTGCAACGTATGACAAGGAAAAGACTAGTAAAGAGTAAAATGGTAAGAATATTTAAAAAAACAAAAAAACAAGTTTAAAAATTCGAAACCTAATAATTCAAAAAATATATTGTCTACTATCATTAAATCTTTTTTATTTGATTATGGGATTTTTCGATGTAGATAATGTTGGAATATTTTTAAAATATTTATAATGTTTCAATAGTTATAAATGAAATGTTACAAGTGGTTCAAAAGTTATGTCACCTGGTTATTAATCAAACGTTGTCACTATTAATAGTGATGAGTTATGTTTTTTGTTACCAAAAATTATGTCACTTAGTTAATGACAAAGTTATATTTTCAAATAAATATCTATTAAATAATGATGATTATTGCTAAAAAAAATCACTATCTATTTGGATATTTATGTCTCTATGAAGAAGAGCCAATTTTAATTTGTTTAAGACACTAAAAACACATCAAAAGTTTTTTCTATTCTCCTCATCTTCTATACATTGTTCTATAATGAGTTACTACAAAAGTTCTTTATAGAAATTAGTACTCTTGCTATGCTCCGTTCAATGCTCAATGAACTATTTTCTTCTGTGCAAAATGTTAACAGTCCTTGAGCTTCATTGTATCCTCGAGGTTTATTTGGTAGTAACTCTTTTGCACACCAAATATAAATGAGAGCGAATAGAATTTTAAAGAAAGTGTCATTGATACACGTCTTGAAGCCTTCATTAATTTCTCATAAGTTTATTTTTATCCTCATACACCAACAATTTTAAGGTTCTATTCTTTGCAAATTTATGAGAAATTAGAGAAGGTATGCTGGTTGATAAGTGCTAAAAGTTATTGAAATTATTTTTTTTGAAAAAAGTCTCGAATTATATTTTGAAAAATGAAAATGGAATCTCTACCAATCTTTTTAAAATAGGTGTGATTAGATCGCCTTTTAAAATTTTAAAATCCACCAAACAAAAAAATTGGTCTTTGAAACTATAAAACGGGGTTCGGGAGTCGATTACGTATGAGAAAGGATTAGTACCCTCACATGACCAAAATTGGTATCTAATCGATTATTTAAAGTCTTAATTGTTGAAAATCAAAAACTCAAGAAAAATTTAAATTACGATCCTTTAATGCATAAATGATATGTTTGTTTTATTTTAAAAAATTTACAAAGAAGGCTTATTATTTCAAGTTAATCGAGAAGAAAATTCACATCCAGTAAGTTAGGACACAACAATTCGAATTTTCGAAAATAACGAACATTTTTAATTATTATCTCAAAACCTTGCATGTTCTAATTTTTTTTAAATAGGGTATTCAATTATCTCGGTTCAAAGAAAAAATCACACCAAGTGAGTTAGGGCATAATTCTCTCAAATTCTCGAAATAAAGAATATTGCTTCGATTTTTTAAAACAATTTATATATTTTTTAAAAAAAATTAAAATGTCATGCAAAAATAAATGAATATGTACATAATTTACAATTATAATGACAAAATAAATAAAAACAACATGCATGAGTAAAATAAATTAAATGAATACAATTAATAACACAATAATATAAAATAACATAATCATCGTAATAAATAAAATAATAATATAATCATAGTAATAATGGTAAAAAATGTTAATCAATTAAGAATATAAATAATCATAAATATATAAAATACAAATATGGAGAAACTCTAAAATAATTAAGTCAAAGATACAATAAAACATGCAATTGATTAAAAGGCAAAAAATATGACATACAAATAAATAAATAAAAATATCAATAAATAAATAAAATTAAAAAATATATAAATAGCATAAAAATAACAAATAAATAAAATACATAAAAAATAATAAAATTAAATAAATGCAAGCATGTAATTAAATAAAAAAAACATAAAATTTTCTGATAAATAAATAAATAACAACCCACAAAAAAATAACAATAATTAAAGATTAAATAGAAAACATAAAATAAAAATAAAATAATAACAAATAAATAAAGCATATAAAAACAATAAAGAAATAAAATTAAAGAAAAGCGGGAATATAAATAACATAATAACAAATAATTAACAAAAGGGATAATAAATAAAATTAGATGACAAATGAAATAATTTAAAATAAGAAAAAAAATGGGACCAAATTAAACACAAATTAAAACAATAGGGGTCAAAATTATAAAAAATAAAAATAAATGGGTAAAATTAAATAAAGGACTAAATTGTAAAGCAGATAAAATTACGGGACAAAATTAAAATAAATAAATAAAATAGAAAAATAACTAAATTAAAACATCTGAAAATGCTAAAGGATCAGGACAGTAAATTTCTCAAAAGTAAAAAAAAAGCGCGAATCCCAAGTTTAAAACGAGTCAAATTTTGGGTCTAAACTCAAAACGACGTCGTTTGCCATTTGAGGCTATGCCCCAAAAAGACGTTGTTTCAAAGGGCTATTTAAGTTAATTTTTTTTAAAAAAAATCATTTCTTTCACTTCCAAAAAAAACATTTTCCCTTTTAATTTTTCTCTCAAGCTTCTCTTGTTCGGCCATGGGTTCCGGTGAGCCTCCACCGTGGGTCAGTGCCGACGACCATTGTCTGTGATCGGAATTTTTTTTAAAACCCCTTTTTTAAAAAACCCTAACCTAGATCGGGTTGATTTTTATCCAAAAACCCATCGAAAATTTTTTAGAAAATACAAAACTACTCTGTTTCTTTTAAAATATGCTCTTCGACGAGCCTCCAACACAATGTTAGTGAATAAAACTCTAAAACTTTATTATTTTATTTTTAATTTTTGAAATAAAATAAAAATCATAAACCAATACCTTGAATTTTTGCTTTCAAATTCACTTTGAATCTATGTATCCTCGATTGCTAGAAAATTGTCTGAATTTTTATTTCAAAATTTTTGTATGTTATTATAAAATTTTGTGTCCATTTAGATTTATTTTCGTGTATTTTATATACAAATTTACAATCTTTTTTATTTGATCTTATTTCTTTTTATGTTCTTGATTTTGCAGAGATTGCGACTCTTGGAGTTCCTCCGGGCAAGGGGAAGCGGCGATCGAGCGTTGGAGGGGCAACAGAGGCGGTTAAGGTTTTTAGTGTTTAGGGTTTCTTTCTTTTTTTGTTAATTTTGAGCTTTGTCAAATATTGGCTTGGGTATTTTAGGTTAATGTAATTGGATTTAAATAAAATAAAGAATTTGGGTTTTATTTTTGTTTTTATTTGGGTTTAAAGATATAAGAGCCCGAGCAAAAATGGGTTCCTACAAGTAACATGTTTTAATCTCATACTTAATGCGCTTTTTATGATTATTTGATGTAAATTGGTGAATTTTATGTTCTTAATCATTTAAATTCATGTTTCTATACTTAGGAGAGCATTTGAGAGCAAAAGGAGTGAAAACCAGAAGATTTGCGCAAGGAACAGGGGCCACACAGGCTGCACCCATGCCACATAGGCTTCCGTATGGGCTTCCACGCGGGCATGTGCTAGGTCATGTAAATTTCATGAATTGGACTCCAAAACACACGGAAAACGTAATTTTTAGTTTTTTGGGCATTCTAAAACATATAAATACCAAATATGAGAAGAGTGGAGCAAGTCGTAAGAGAATATTAAAGAAAACAACTTGGAAAACACCATTGAAGTCGTCTTTGAAGCAGATTTCCATCAAGATTGAAGACCTCTTTTTAATTTCTTTGGATTTTATTATGAGTTTCTCTTTGTCATGTGATTATGTTGTCTTTGAGATGTTTTTATTTACTATTATGAACTAATTTTCTAAATACCTAGGGGGAGATGAATCCTATTATGAATTTTGTCATTTGATTTTTGTTTTACGCAATAAATACTTAGATCTTGTTCTCAACTGTGTGTGTTTAATTATTGGTTTAATATTTCTAGGCTATTAATCCATGTTTGATGTGCTTAAATCAAAGGATGAATAGACCCTGTTTAAGAGTAGATAAATCATAATTGAGTAGAGTTGCATGTAATCCTAGAAATAGGACAACATAAATCTATCGGATTAGAGTCAAATCTAATAGGGGGATCCATAGATTGAGTTAATGCGATAATAGGGATTTTAATTAAAAAAATTAAATTAATCAACCTAGAGTCAATTGCTTTTATGCTTGAATAGAGGTATTAGCATAATTTAGGGATTTTTATGGATCAAGATACTAAGTGAATAAATTGTTTAATTCAGATTGATAATGACAGATGAAATCTAGGTGGATTCTTTCCAAGGTATTGTCTTGATTCTTGGTTATCATTCGCTTGCTTTCTTGCTTTGCTCTTTGTCGTATTCTTTAGTTTATTAATTTAGTTAATTTTAGTTTTAAACAATCACTCCAATTTATCGGTTAAATAATAGGAAGACAATAACTACTAATACTTTTAGTCCTTGTGGGAACGATATCTATTTTCACCGTAACTATACCATTAATTGATAAGTGAACTTGCCTTAGTTATATTTTTAGTTAGTTTCGACTACATCACCGGTTCACCGCACATTCATGTGCCCTTAAGAGCATGGTACTATGAAGATGACTATCAACAATGGAGAACATTAAGGTAAAAGGCAACGAACCGGACTGGACCGAGCAACAATAATGACAAAACACGTATGTTAAGCCTTTAGCCCTAATTACTTAATGAGGTAAGAGGCAAATCTATATTTAAATCCCTTTATAAGCCTTTTCTCAACCAATGTGGCATTACCCACTTTGCATTACTAACATTCCCCCACTAATGCAAAAGAATTGGAAAGCTTGAAAATATGAGAAAAGGTAAAAAGTGACAAGAGCAACAATGAAATTAGCCACTTAAGTATTAGTATCTTGTGGATTTGAACTAGTACGTAGTGAAACGAGTGATTTTTTTCTTCAACAAGTGAAAGAATCTTGAACTTGTTAAGATTTGGTTTAACTCTTAACATACGACTAATCTCAGATCAAATTGATATTCTTAGATAGATCAACAAGTTTTAGTTAGTACACCTTAGGATGCTGATAAGTGCTTTAGAAAGACTGTTCAATGTCTTTTATGGAAGATGGTTAGTTCTTCGCACTTACGTTGGTGATTTTATCAAGTCTATCTCAGTATAGACTACCCAAATAAGGATTATGAAATCATTAAAATCATTAATAAATCTCATCTTGTTGAATTTAAATTCGATGAATTCATCAAGTCCTTCTCAATAGAACTACCCAAACTCTAGGATATGAACTCATTAAGAGAAAGAAACTCAACCTCACATGTCAGCGAATTCATCAAGTCTGTCTCAATAGGACCACCCAAACCCTAGGATATGAATTGATTAAGAGTAAGAACTCATCCTTATGCATATGCTTCGTTTGCCATAGGTATAGGTAAAATGTACACTATGAGCCTTTCCATGGTTTCGTTTGACCAAATTGAACTTAAAAAACTAAGTTGGGTATCCACCATGAATTTCTCAAACACTGGACTTAAGACTCATCCCCTTTGTTAAATCAAGAACCATTTTCCTACTTAACCCTTTGGTTAGTGGATCAACTAGGTTCCTTTTAAACCTCACGTACTCCAAAACAAGTACTCCATTCTTAATTAAATTTCTAACAGATTCATGTCTTATTCGAATTTGCCTGTTCTTACCATTGCAAGTTTGGCTCTTAGCAATGCAAATTGCGGCTTGTGAGTCACATAATCGAGATACGGGAGGTGTCGATTTTTCCCATAAAAGAATCTCTGCAAGTAGATTCCTAAGACACTTGGCCTCTTGCACAACTAAGTACAGAGCTGTAAAATTTAATTTCATCGTGGAGGGAGTAATACACGCCTATTTAGCAGACTTCCGAGAAATAGTTCCTTCACCCAAAGTAAAGACAAACCCACTTGCAGAGCTAACTTCATCATTATCAATTACTTAGTTTGCATCACAATATCTCTCTAAGACTGCAAGGTATCTAAAAAATTTCAATTCCCAAGTTAAGGTATCCTTAAGGTATTTAAGTAATCACTTGAGAGCATTCCAATGATTATTGCTAGGATTATGGGTATATCTACTTAGTCTACTGACTATATAAGCAATATCAGGATGAGTGTAGTTTATCAAGAACATAATGATTCTAATAATTTTAGTATAATCAGATTAAGAAACACTATTTCCTTTATTCTTTATCAATTTTATGCTAGAATCAAAAGGAGTCTTCACAAGGATTAAATAAAAGCTATTAAACTTCTTTAACACTTTTTATATATAGTGAGATTGGTTTAAAGTAAATCCCTTTTCTGGTTTAATAATCTTAACCCCTAAGATTACATTTACCTCTCTCAAATTAGTCATATCAAACTTGGTAGATATGAAATTTTTGGTTTTGTTAATGACTTTTATATTAGTGTTGAAAATTAACATGTCATCCACATACAGACTTATGATGACACAATCAAAACTAAATATCTTAGAATACACACATGCGTATGCACCATTAATAATAAAACCAAAACTAATATAGTCTAATGAAATTTCTCATGCCATTGTTTTAGAGCTTATTTGAGACCGTATAAAGATTTTTTGAGTTTGCAAACTTTATCTTCCATACCAGGTACACAAATTCTAGAGGTTGCTTCATGTAGATCCCCTCATCCAAATCACCATTCAAGAAAGCTATCTCCACATTCATCTGATGTACCAGGAAATTGTGAATGCAAGCTAAAGCAAACAAGACACGAATGGTTGAGATCTTATTCACAGGAGAGTAGGTATCAAAATAATCTACTCCAAATTTCTAAGTGAACCCTTTTACAACTAGTCTTGCCTTATACCTCTATACTGACCATCTAGTCTAAGATTCTTTATAAAGACTCATTTATTTCTAATAGGTCTAAAACCTCTAGGCAAGTCTACTAGTTCCCAAGTATGATTAGACATAATAGACTCTAGTTCATTATTAATGACATCTTTTCGAAACTGGCATCTATTATTTTATTACTTCATCATGGGTTTTTGGATCCTTATCAATAAAAAATGCATGAGCAATAGAATCACTTATCAAGTTTAAATCACTAATCTCAATTACAAAGAAAGTAAGTATCCGAAACTAGTGACAGTCCTTTGTCTTTTACTCCTTCTAAGTTCAACATAATAATTAAGAACATCTCTATTATGTGTACTAGAGGAAGAAATATGCTCATCTAACTACTGTATATCAGTATTTATGCTAGAATTCTTTAAAGGAAATACATTCTAAAAAAAACATCTTTAGATTCACATATGGAATGATCATGCAAAGACATGAACCTATATATAGCACTATTTAGAGCATACCCAAAAAATACAGCACCAACAATTTTAGATCCAATAGTGCTCTTATTAAAAGCAAACAAGTCTATTTTTTCTAAGCACCCCCACACTTTCAAGTATTACAAATTAGAGGCATAACCTTTCCATAATTCATAAGGGGTACAACCTAATTTTTTATAAGGCACTCTATTAAGAATATGGTTTGCAGAAAGTACAACCTCCTCCCAAAACTATCAAGTAAACCAGAACTTAGTAGTAAAGCATTCATCATTTCTTTTAAAGTTATATTTTCCTTTCAGCTATGCCATTCTGTTGCGGGAAATAAGGAGCAAAAAACTCATGTATAATATCGTCTTTCTCACAAGCCTCTTTAAGGAAATTAGTGTCATATTCACCACTTCTATCGGATTTAAGACATTTTATTCTCTTATCAAACTGGTTTTCTACTTCTGCTTTATAAAGAAGAAAAGTTTTATCAGCTTCATCTTTTGATCTTAGAAGATAAACCTTTGTATATCTAAAGTAGTCATCTATAAAGGTGATATAGTGGTGTTTTCCACTCTTACTCTCTGTGTTTTTAAAGTCTGCTAGATCAATATGAACTAACTCTAAACGTTTAATCTTCCTACTAGTAAAAGTTTTTAAGCAAGGTCTAGCATGATTGGCTTCAACATAAATTTTGCATTTATTAAAGCTATTATGATCTAGATTAGAGAATAGATTCATTTTATGAGCTTTTTTTATAGAAGGAATATTCACATGACTTAATCTAGCATGCCACGTATCAAGGGATTCAACAATATAAGAAGTGGTGACTTTATTATTATTAAAAAAAAATTCAATAAAAAAAAATAAACCTCCACTCAGATAACCTTTCCCAACATAATCTCCATTATGCGAAAGTATAAGTTTATCGGATTCAAAGACTAATTTAATGCCTACCTTATTCAGTAATCCACCACTAATCAAATTTCTACGCAGGGCAAGTACATAAAGAACATTATTCAATGCCAATGTTTTGCTAGAAGCAAGTTTGAGTAAGATCATTCCTTTATCGAGTACTTCTGACTGCTAGAATTGCCCATGTAGATTTGTTCACCTTCAGCTACACTTTCAAACTCGATGAACATTTCTCTGTTGGCGTAAAAGAGTTTGGAAGCACCTATGTCTACAATCCACTTAGTGTTGTTCTAAACCATGTTCACTTTAGAAACCACAACTACTATTATCTCATATGGATTTTCAACTAAATGTGCTTGTCGTTTGTTTCCGTTATGGCAGTCATAGTGTTGGTAGCATTGTATGCTTTGTGTCCAACTTTGTCACACACGTAGAAATTCACAAAGTTGATGTATTTATCCTTTTGTGGTTTCTTGAAGTTTACATCTTTCTTGTTCTAGAGTTTTGCATTCTTCTTTGAATCTTTAGTGCTTTTTAAACTGTTAAACTTGGGACCAATACCAGATTCCACAAGGTTAGCTTTTAAATGAAATTCACTTGAAGTAACTCTAACCTTATCTTTAAGACAATTGACTTCCTCAATCTTCATGTGGGAAATAAATTCCTCCAAAGCAATGTCCCGCTTCTAATGCTTTAGGAGATTACGATAGTCAGACCATGACTTTGGAAACTGTTCAATTAGGACATTTGCTTGGAGAATTCACACATATTCACCCCTTCATCTAGGATGCCGAAAACTAACTTCTTGTAGGCATGTACTTTATCCATTATTGTCTTATCATCAATCATCTGGAACTTGAGTCACTGTCTAACGACATAATTCTTGATCCCATCATCATCAGCTCCATACTTCTTCTCCAAGATATCCTAGATGGACTTGGCTGACTTATTCTTGACAAACAGGTCGAAGAGGTTGTTAGTCATGTGGCTTAACATTTGACCTATTACCATTTTGTTGTCCTTGTTGGGTTTCGTTGTGGCATTGATGTTTGAGTCTTCGAAAATGGTAGCTGTCAAAACCTTTTTCAAAAAAAGAATCCCGAATTTTATCTTAAAATCGAAAATGGAGTCGCCACCAATATTTTTTATTTGGTGTGATTGGATCACCATAAAATATTTAAATTTATTTGAACAAATATTTTGATCTTCGAAATCCAGAAAATAGGTTCGAAAGTCAGTCACGTGTGAGGAAGGATTAGCACCCCCATACGCCCACAATTGGGTTTAATTATTTTATGTCTTAATTGTTGAAAATTAGAGAACTCGAGTAAAATTCAAAATGCGATCTATAAATACGCGAATGAGATGTTAAATAGGATGTTCAATTATTTAGGTTCAAAAAAAAACCATATCCAACATGTTAGAGCACAATTTTTCGAATCCCCTAAATAACAGAACATTGAGCACTTATTGATTTTAAATAGGATGCTCAATTATTTAGGTTCAAAAAAAATCATACTCAACAAGTTATGGCACAATTTTTCGAATTCCCTAAAATAAAAAAACATTGCCTTAATTTTTTTAAAAAACAATTTATGTATTTTAAAAAAATGATATACATTTTATTTTGTTAAAAATGTTTTGCAAAATATGGGTAAATAACTATGTAACTTAAAAAAAAAGGCAATTATCAATTTAAAGAGGATACTTGATTATTTAGGTTCAAATGAAAATTATACCCAACACATTTGAGCATAATTTTTCGAATTCCCTAAAATAAAAGAACATTGCCTTTATTTTATTTAAAACGATTTATGTATTTTTAAAAATGACATACATTTTATTTTGTTGAAAATATTTTGCAAAAGATGGATTAATTCATGTAATTTACAAATAAAAAAAACGAAAATTTTAAATTTTAAATAGGATATTTGATTATTTATGTTATAAGAAAAATTATACCCAACATGTTAAAGAACAATTTCTCGAATTCCCTAAAATAAAAGAACATTGTCTTATTGTTTTAAAACAATTTATGTATTAAAAAAACAATACAATTGTTAAAATATTTTATAAAAAATGGATGAATATTCATGTGAATTTACAAAATAAAAAAATAAAAAAATGGCAAAAATAGTAAACAAGTGTATACAAATAATAACAAAATGCAAAATGCAAGTTAAATAACAAAATTAAAGTGGACAATACAAATTATTTAAAGGATTGAATTTTTAAAAAAAAGAAAGAAAAAGGACTTAATTTTAAAGAAAATAAAATAAAAGGATAAGATTTTTAAAAGAAATAAAAAATTTGAGGGTTGGATTTAATTTAAAAGAAAACTTTAGGCAAAATCAAAAAAATATAAAAAGTGCTGGGTAAAACCCGAATATTTAAAAAACAAAAGGACTACTTGAGAAATTTTCCTTGGTACTGCCACGTCAACCTCTCTATGCATTCAAGGTCAGAGGACCAAGATGCAACAAAAGCAAAGTTTTAAGGGCAAATTTGAAAAATCTAAAAGACAAATTTAGGGACCTGATTGAAAAATCCTAAAAACGGGAAGGATTACGGCAATAAACTGCCCATTTTCTAAAAAACATGTGAACGTTGGTGAATATTTGGGTCGAATCCGAGTCACTCCAAAACGATGTCGTTTTAGGGCTTATTGCATTAAGCCAAAATGATGTTGTATGGTAAAGGGTATTTAAGCCAAATTTTGGGGAAAAATCTCATTTTCCTTGATCCTAAGAAAAAACTCATTTTCCCTCTCCATTTCTCTCAAAATAAGCCTATATCTTGCCTTCCATTCCGATGAAGAGCCGTCGTCGACCACCGATCATCGACAACGGTGTTCACTGCCTCTGGTGGCTCGAAGTTAGGAAATGGGGTCCGTTTCAACCCTTCTCAAATCTCAGATATAGATCTGATGTCGAAACCTTGAAAAAGCCGACCAAAATCCGAAAAAGCATAAAAAGACTTCTCTGTTCTTAGGGATTTTTAGTGTTTCAAAGTGTTTTTACTATCCCTTCGTCAACAGAGCCCCATACGAACATGGGTTTGTTCGGAAGGGCCCCTATTTCGAAGAGTAATCCTCCTTTCGATGACAGAGGAAAACCAATCGATTGAAAACAAGTAAAATTTTAAAAACCCTAGTTTTTATTTATTTATTTTTTTATTTCAAAAATGAAAATAAGAAGTAATTTTCTACCTTAAAATCTCTGCTTTCAATTGATATTCAATGTCTATGTAAAAAATTACAGCGGGCAGGTGATGGCTTTTATAGCCGAAATAAATACATTTGATTTTGTTTTTTCTATTGCTTCTATCTCTGTTTCCTCTTCTTTTTGCAGGTATCATCGAAATAGCAAGCTTCCGAGGGTCAACGGTGTTAGTGGATTCCAAAATTGCTATTTCGGTGAAAGAGAAGAGGAAGGGTCACGTGATTGACGTGACGGGGTGAACGGCTCTGAGGGCATAAGCAACATTAGGGTTTCTATTGGTTGTAAAGGTTTTGGGCCTTTGGGCAATGTTTAGGTTTGGATTGTTTGGGTCTTAATGAGTTTTAAGGTTTAGGTATTGTTTAGGTTTAGCATGTAGGTGTATTTGGGTATTGGGTCAGTAATTAAAGGTTTGGGCTTATATGTTTGGGCTTTTGATTTAGGGTCTATCTTTTTGTAATTATGGACTGTTTTAATAGACATTAAAATTTATTTATCCATTTTTTGGTTTTGGTTTCATTTGGGCCGAATAAAATTGGGCCTTTACAGTAGCAGAATCTCCGACTACCTCGGTGGCAGGTGGGTTGAAGAGGAAATAGTCGACTTCAAGTTGCTCGAAAAATATAACCATCCTTTGAGATCAGACACGGTAATTGGTTCCATCGAGAGCTCTAGCTTGGAGAGATCAAGAATGTACTTGTTTATTATGACAGAAAAGTTTAAACATTAGTAGGATTTGCTTCTAAATTGTTGAAACTATACTACTGCAAAACAAAACTGTTAGCACTGATAGGAAAATAAATTAAGTGTAAATAAATAAAAATAATTACTGTGTCGTGGAAGAATTATTGCCTTAGAAGCAAATCCGTCCTGATTGGTGTAATCGTGGAGAGGACATTGCTCTCAAGTTTAACATAGTACTTCAATACTTGTACACTTGAATAGAAAAATGTGGAACACAATTGATATTGCTCTTCTCGAAAGGAATTGAAAAACAAAGCACAAAATTTGACTGAAAAACTGCTAAAAAAAACAGACGAGAGAAAAGAAGAATAAGAGAAATATTGTTGTTTGCTTGTTGTGTAAAGTGAGAAAAATAATCTGCTATTTATATTGTTTTTCGAATGGGCAAAACAATAAAACATGTAGTGCCAATTTCCTCATTAAGTGCGACTGACCAGATTTTCCGTAATTGTTAAAGGATTTTCCGCTATTGAAAATATTCTAAAAATAATTTATAAAAAGAAAAATAGAAACTTTATCCAAAAAGAAAGTATTAACAGGAGCACAAATGCAGACTACACCGAACAATGACGACACGCTTGTGTTAAACCTTTAACCCCAATTATTCAATGAGAGTAAAAGGCAACGCTATATTTAAACTCTCTTATAAGCTTTTTCTCAACAAATGTGGAATTATCCACTTTGCATTACCAACAAACATCGCTCACCTTTTTCCACCAATCTTTTTTTTCGCCCTTCATGACCCTTGTTTTCATTCACCTTGCCATCTTTTAATGTTTTTCTGCTTTATTTTTAATGTTTTGTGTGGGCGTTGTCGTCTCCCTCCTTACTTTCTAGCATTGCAAACTTCACCATCCTGGACGGTGATGATCAAGTGCTCCAGTGACTTAAAGCTTAAACGTTGTTAGGATACCCCTGTTGTCGTCTCTTCGCTGTGCGGGATTGGATGGCCGTGGTTCCTTCTGATCGTGGACTTCGCCATTCTGTTCATTATCCAATGGCTTTATTTGCTTTGTGTTATATTATTTTTTATTGATGCTTGTTTGTTTTGTATTTTGTGCTTCTTCATTTAAGGTTGACATCTCTGTGGGAGCTTTTGGATCACTCCAACTCCAACCATTTAATTGAAAATGTAAAATTAAAAATAAAAATTTTAAATAGAGTAAATTGTAATCATCCCTGTCTGAAGCACATGGTTATGAGATGCAGCAGAGGTGAGCCAGCCCATGAGAATCATCAAACCAGGCCAAACCTAACTAACCATGTGCCATATCCTTATTCCCTTGCCATGTGCTTCAACGTGAGCTCAGTCCATTCTGCATACCTATTGTGTAACATTTGGTTTTTCATCACACCCATCATCATGTGCTTCCACGTCCATACCATTATACCATTATAGCTTTTTTTATATAAAAAAAATATGGATAAGGAAATACAAACATATTCTTAATAATTTAGGAGTAAATACACTAGTGATAATTTTTTTTTTAATATATGGTAATATTTGTTCATACTTTTTTTAATTTTTTGACAAGATACACACACCTTGCACACACAAGTGCTCGAACCCGGCACCCCTAGGATGAATAACATCTTTTTTTCTACTAGAATCACTCGTTGGGTTTAAATACACTAGAAATACTTGTATTAGGGGAAGCAAAATTTCTTTTTGGATCAATGGTAAATTATAAATTAATAGGAAAGTCAAAATATATTTTTATTTTTATGTTAACTCATAATATTACAATTTAATTTATGAACTACTAAAAAAAAAAAAAACATTTGATGACAGTACGTGTTAAATATTTTCGCTAGTAAACTATAAGGTAAAAAATATTTTAATATCTATCAAAATAAACAAATTAATATAATTTTTGTAGCATTCAAAATTAAACAAATAAAGATAACTAAAGCCACATTATTTTTTTCCGTTCAAAAACAAACGTGGCCAATAAATATATATATATATATATATATAACGTGATCATGTGTAAATGTAAAATTGGTTAACTCTAAAATTTTTAAAAATTATAAAATTATAAAATATTTTCAAAATTAAATTTATCAAAAAAATTCAAAATTAAATAATTAGTTCCAAAAGTTTGGGGAAAAAATAAAAAATAGGCCTTTTAAACTAGAAATTATTTGATAGACCCTTCTCACCATATTATTTATGTTCTCTTTCGATTATTTAACGATATTTTAGTAAATTTTTCATGTCACTGATACATTATCTTGATAAATTTTACCTTGAACCCTAACTTTCGAACCCAAAATCCTAAACCTTAAACCTAAACACTAAACCTTAAATCTCAAACAATAAACTTAAACTCAAACCCTTAACTCTAAATGTAAAACCCAAAACCTAAACTCTAAACATATTGAACCCAAAAACTTGACTCTAAACCCTAAACAAAATTCAGGATTCCCATTTTCTCTGTCTTTGAATAGTTAAAAACTAAATTGCGTGTTTAACTTCAAATGAATAAATTGCTCATGACCAAATTATTTATTAATAAAAATAGTCAACATTGATATTAACTATATATGTAAAAAATTTACTATTAAAAATCAGAAATATCAAGTAAAATAATTAAATTAAGCATAGAATTATTTATGAAAAAAATTTATTTTTACATGCATTAAAAATAAAATAATTTGTATTAAATGTTGAAATGGTTTAACTTTTCTTACCATATAATGGAAAACATTAATATCATAATAAATATATCCATTTAATTGATTAAAATGTGATAAATATATTAAATTACAAATTTAATGAGATTTAAAATTAAAATGATACTAAATTTAGCATATAAAATTATAAATTCTATAAAAGCAAGTTAAATAAAAAGAATTTGGAGGGCCATAAGAAAATCAAATTACTAAACTTTGGGGTCAAACTAGAAATTCCCATATTTATACTATGGACTAAAGTCGAAGTTTGAATATTGCAAAAGGGCTAAAAATTAATTTTTATAGAATTTATTTGGATATCACATTTTAAATATAGATGGAGCGCCATGTGCGACAACTGATTTGGCTTCAAGTTTTTCTAATATTAATAAATTAAATTTATAATTTTTTTTTCTTTTTTAAATTTCCCATAATAGATTCTTAAAACATTTACTTTTTAAAATACTTTTTTTTTTTGTGAGAGCACTTAGACATTTAGTAAAAAATTTCTGATCTTTAAATTTAATCGGAATCAAGGACAGGACAACAAAAGAGAATATAGTTAATCAGTCTGAGTTAAGACCTCAACACCCAAGGGTATTCAGTTCCATTCAAACAATTTATGTCTTAAGTGTTCGTTTTCTTCCTTATTAGAATTCTGTGATCTAAATTCCTGTTAAAAAAATAAAATGCGGTACAAATTACACAAGTAAAATTCATATAGAAATACATTTTTTTTATTTGATATTGATTAAAATAAGGTGTTTTAACTTTACTATGTTGCTTCTATTAGATATTGATTAGAATAAAATTTTCCAAACCTATAAATAGACGTAGTCGAAACTCCTCTTATATTATTCGAATTCGAAATTAGTGAATTTTCTTTTCTTCTACTTATGATTTTTTTCTTGAAGGGATTTCCACATAAAATTTATATGTTATGTTTCTTTTTATTTTTCTTTGCGATATTTCTACATTATTATTATTATCGACATTAAATTTTAACATTCCTTAAAGTGAAATTTATTTCTAAATTTTATTTATCTACTTGTTTGTTGTTGAGTTACTTTGTGATCAAATCAATATTTTAATTAGATATCATATTGATTATTGAGTTTTATCAAAATAAATAATTTTTTTATATACTATTGGGTTTTAAATAACATGACATTTACTCCACTCAAAATTATTATTAATGAGACAATTTCACTATCACCAGTAGTGATGCATGGTAAGGAACTTGAAAATTTCAGTTAGTTGAACTTTGGCGACAACAAAAGTTATATCGTTGAATCAGACCCATTTTTAATATTTTTAGGGTTTTAGGTCAAATAATAAATTGGATCCCTTTTAAAAAAAATTATAAAATATAATACAATAAAATAAAAGTATTTACTTGGAGAAGATCTTTCCACCTTCGTTCTTCACTATTATGGTGCACTTGTTAATTCATCTCCCTCATGAAGTAAAACTTGGTGGATCGGTTTTCTATCGGTGGATGTATCCTATAGAGATATGCTAATTAATTTGTAAAGTTTTCATTCATTCATTAATATATCTTTAGTTACAACCTTTGATAATGTTGTATATCGTGTTTAGATTTCTATGCAAATTGAAGTTTTATTGTCGTAATAAGCGTTATCTAAAAGGATCAATTGTTGAAGGTTACTTAGCAGAGGAGTGTATGACTTTTTGCTCTAGATATTTAGAAGATGTTAAAAAAAGACTGAATAGACCAAGTAGAAATGCTAGGCTCACTAAAGATCATAGCTTAGTTGAAACTTATTTATTTCAAAGTTATAGACAACCAATCGAGAAAGTTGAAATTGCACACTTAGATGATATATCTTGGGTACAAGCATATTAAAATGTTATTTTTCACCACGATTCAATTGAACCATAACGCAACTAAGTTTTAGAATTTGATAAATATTCATCCTTTTCATTTGTTTATTTTCTAACCAAGTTATTCACTTTTTAACATAGTGAATATAAACAACTCTTGAGATCTCGTTCATGCTCCCGAAGATTACAACATCAAGAGATTCATAAGTTATTCACAGAATCTTTTCATGAATGGTTAGGGAAAATGGTATGCAACTGAAGCTTTCAATGACAAATAATATGTTTTTGTATAACATTATGATTAATAAATTTACTTTCAATTCAATAGGTTTGGAGTGGAAAGGACATCGGTGAAGAAGTTAAATGGCTTTCCCAATGTCCGAATAGAGTAGTAAAAAGATATAATACCTTCCTGATTAATGGATTCATGTTTCATACAAAATCTCGTGAAAGATTGAGGAGGACTCAAAATTGTGGAATAGTTGTTAATTCTTCAATTACAAGTTATGCTAGTGCTAGAGACAGTAATCCTGTTGAGAGAAATGTGGAGTATTACGGACTTCTTACAGACATTATTGAGTTGAATTACTGTGGCAAATGGAAGGTTATTTTATTTCGATGTGATTGGGCTAATGTTAATACTGCTCGCAGAATTAAAAGAGATCAATTTGGTTTTACAATGATGAACTTCTCTCGATTAATTCACACTGAGCAACAATTGATAGACGAGCCGTATGTATTTTCTTCTCAAGTCAAACAAGTTTTTTTACTCCAGAGATCCAACTGATGAAGTTTGGTATGTTGTACTCCGTAACACCCCTAGAGACTTGTTTGACATGGATAATGGAAGTAGAGATGACATGGATGAAATATTAGAAACTTTATCTTTTCCAAAACAAAACTTAAATGAAACTATCCCTAGTACTAATACGCAACTTCAATGAGTTCGTCAGGATGTGGATAAAGATATTTACGAATCATGATATAGTACGTTTTTTTAATTATATGTAATATTATAATTCAAATCTTGATCTTGTTAAATATATCTATTACTTTTATTGTTGTAATTAGTTACTAATATTTCAGCTATTTTATGTGTATTGTAGATAATATGCCTAGAAGAAAATTTCGAGATCTAAGTATTATTCAAAATCCTCCAAATTCGAAAGAAATAAATAGTGATCAACAGACTGCTATTGGATCTTCGAATGTTTCAAATACAGTTGTCGAAATTGTAGAAAATCAAGATAATGTTAACTTTAATTTACATTCATGTTCACTTTTATTTTTATTTTTGTTTCAAATTCTAATATTATCATATACAATCTTTTTAGTTAAAAATTCCGAGAGGCACAGAAGTTGAAGACGTACGCTATTAAAGGATTTATACAGTCTAAATCTTGAGAAGCGTGTCAAAGTATCTGCAAATAGTCATGATCAGCCTGTTGGATTAGAAGCTCGACTTTTGGGAGGATACTTGGGCATTATAGCACAAAATGCCAATCTGTTGTCAATCAACTAAAGGTCATGGCATCGTATGCCTGATAGTAACAAAAATCAAGCTCTCAATAATATTAAGGTAATAAGGTAAATGTAATTTATAATACTTTGGTTTAATTTTAATTTATATTTATTTTCTAAACTTGTGTTATTAGCAGGAGAGATTTGTTGTAGAGGTCTCGGATAATTATGTGAAAAAAGCATTAGGAAAGAAATGGAGAGACCATAAAAGTAATTTAAAGAAAGAATATTTTAAGAAAAATATAAGCCTCAAAGAGAAATTGCGAAATGTCCCGCTAGGAATGCTGAGGTACCAATGGGAAAAACAAGTTAGATTTTGGAATTTAAAAAAATGAGAGGTATTACGTACTACCAAACTCTTATATTTATTTTGGTTTATAGTATTTATTATATACGTAATAATAATTTCATAATGTAAGATCGTGAGCGTGTTGGAACTACAAGTAGGCAAAAACAAAAATTCACGCACAGTTGGATCGATAAGTTTTGCTTGTGTAGCTGGAGATAGGTATTTTACATTTATTAATTGTGTCAAATATTAATTAATTTCTACTAAATAATATTTTTCCTACTATAATGTAGGAACTGTCATCTGGTAAAAAAGTAAGACGCCATAAGCTTTTTGACATTACACATAGAAAGAAAGGTGGATCTCCCATGACTACTGAAGCTGTAGAAATTATGGTATATTTACTTAATAAAATTTAAATTATTTTAAATATTTATTATGTTTAATTATAATGGTTTAATTCGTTATTTGTAATGCAAATAATGTCAAGTTATGTTGCATTTGTTTGATTATATATTTCGTTTCTAACTCCTTGATTGATTTATTAAAATAAACTAAAGGATAAGAGGGAGGAGTATGAAGCGATGGCTTCAAGTGATTGTTCGGTTAATCTGGAGGACATTGATAACCGAGTTATTACTGAAGTTTTGGGTCCTGAAAGGTATGGTCGGGTTTGATTTCAAGGATCTTTTGTTAGCCCAACCTAATATTTTGGATCCAATTCTCAGAGATACATGCCTTCGAGGAGTTAGGATCAAGCTGAAGTTCAGAGGGTTAAGAGACCAAATGGCTCAGATGCAAGTGAGCATAGTTGAGCAGGTTGCTCAACTTATAGCGGAGGCAGCAGCGAGAGAAGCAGAGGCTCAAGGAAAAAATGATGAACTTCAGGTACAACTTGAAGCCAAGGTAGCAACGAGGGAAGCAGTGTCTCAAAGAAAGTATGACGAACTGCAACTACAGCTTCCAAATATGATGAAAATGTTTCAACAGAATCAATCGCAGAATCCATCATCTTAGACTTTTTGTTTTTTCTTATTGTGAGAATAGTATACACAATTTTACTTTTGAATATATTTTTCATTTATTTATTAATTTAAATCATATATTTTTTCGTGATAGTATCATTTTGATTTGAAGTTATTGGTTGGATTTGAATTGGTTAGATTTGAATTTATAGGAAAAAATGTTGAAAATTTGGGTTCTATATAAATTAAAATAAGTTGGTAAAATCTGTTAATGTTAGCGGCGTTTGTGGTAAAAGCACTGTTAAAGAATATGTTCTATAAAGGCATTTGTGGGAAAAACACCATTAAAGAACACGTTCTATAGAGGCGTGGGAAAAGAAGCGCCGCTAAAGAACATGTTCTATATCGGCGTTTGTGGGAAAAGCGTCACTAAAGAACATGTACTATAGCGGCATTTGTGGGAAAAGCACCGCTAAAGACCATGTTTTATAGTGACGTTATGTTTAACGGTCTTTTTTGCGGGTTAAAAAAATGCCACTAAAAACCTATTTTCCTGTAGTGATTGGGGCCTCTTTTATTTTATTTTTTCCTGCATACAATGAAGCGTCGATCAAAAGACTTACAAGACTAAAGATTTATTTTTTGACACTAAAAGCTAAAAAAAAAAAATTAAACCCTTTATAACCCTGAACCCTAAACAATCGCACTCTCAAACTACCCTTAAAACCGTGCTTGTGCTAAATAAAAAAATTAACTTTAATAAAGTCATGTCTACAAAAAGTTGGATAAAACACACACTACATGAACTGTGGGAAAGAAAGATACTTTCCTTCAAATACCTTAGATATATAGGTGTCTTACTAAAGGTGTAATATATGTTCTCAAAATTCATTATACATGCAGTTGTGCATATAAATTTTGTTTGCATAAATCAAGGATAAGAATATGTTTTATGCTTGATTTAACTACATCATTACCTGATCTTCGAGGTTAAAACTTTTAGTATAGTGATTTCATCATTGTCGATTTTAATTTTTCGAACTGATTGAATAAATAAAAATTTTCACATGTTTATTTAGTATCCTTTGTATGATTTTCCTTAATGATTTTTGTATGTAAAACAAAATAAATAAACTAATGTTGTCTCATTACTTATCTAAGATTTAACTAAATTGGATTATATTATTAGATTATAATGAAATAATACAATTATTTGTCCAAATTCATTCCAAACATATTTTTTTAAAATTTTTAATTTTAAGGATTCTTTAAAAAATTGTAAATAAGTGTTGATGTGGTATACCATATGTCAGTTCCTTGAGTCATATTTATGTCATCAATGATCAAATCAATCACTAAAAATTCAATAGGGTGTAGGTTTTAAGGACTCAATTATAATTTTTTACTATGAACTTTTTTTTTATCTTTAAACCAAAAAAATACCATACTGAAACTATGAAATTATTATTTTTAATAAAGATATTTTTCTCCTTTTTTTATCATTTTTGTTAAGGGTTCTTTCTTTTACTGTTCTTTTGATGGTCATAATTAGGGTTGGGAAAACAAGCCCAAACTCGAAAGTTCATTCATGTCGATTTGAGTCCATAACAATTCAAATTTAAAGAAAAGTTGGGTTTGAAAAAGCTCGAGGTTAAAATTATCCAATCTCGAGCCCCTCATTGATTCGAACTCAAGTTCAAGATAAATTCAATTTAAAACCAGAAAAATCTTAATTATAAAAATATATTTTAAATATTATATAGTTATATTAAAAATTAAATAACAATGAATCTTTATGTTAAATTGTAAATTAAAATAAATTTTAAAAACATTATTATGAATATAAAATCATTTTTAAAGAAATTATTATATATGTATAATAAATATTCAAATTTAGTAATTATTCAAATTTAAAAGTTTTAAATTTAATGAGTATATAAAATATATAATGATGCAATATATTAATTTAATGATATGAAAACCATATTAAGCCTAAAGAATTCACCTAACAAATTTATTAAATTTGTCAAAATCATATTAACCTGATTATTAAAGATATTCATTGTTTCAAGTGTGATTTGGATTCAAGACGCATTAATAATTTATCAAAAAAAATTTTATATTTGTATGTATTTATTGTACCCATAGTTCATATGGAAAATGAACACCAAAACCTCTTAAATTGTTAATTTGAGACATTTTGATGAATACCAGCTTGAATTATGAAACTGGTCAAATAATATGACTTTTGTGTTCATTTTAGCAAATTCCAAAAATTCTATAACAAGGCAAAATGGGGTATATAGAGGGGCACATGACATGGACAAATTTTGGATAAATTTTTAATCATATTTTATAATATTTTATTTAAATTATAACATTTTATTATTTTTTTAATTGTTAGAATTTTTTATTAATTATCAATAATTGTTATAATTTTATCATTTTATAATATTTTATTTACATTATAAATTTTAAAATTTTATAATATTCTGAACTACATCTAGAAAGAACTAGATAAATAAGTGTTTAGATTTAAACAAACTTGAACTTTCATTTATCAAAGTTCATTCTATACGTGCATTTTTAATATATTTTTATAACTTTTTGGATTTTAGTTTTAATATATGATAAATGGAATGTCACGTCAGTATACTTGTTCAGGTGGTATATGATCTTGTACCAAACCCATCCTTGCTCGTTCCGCATCTTTCTCGCTCACCCTATATAATATAATAAGCATATCTAAAAAATAAACATTTATAAAAATTTAATTTTGATAACACTACTCAACTCACATTCATTATTTTTTTTTAAAAAAAAGAGAGCACTTCACAGTTTTTCAACCAATTTTAACACACTTCACTCCTTTAGTTTCTCACTTATAAATATATTCTATGAAGTGAATCACAGGACGAGTATAAAGAAGATTAGGTGGGTCTGAAAACCCATGTGGGTGATGGAGTGGAAATAGTTTTAGTCTAGCGTATCGTGGTGCGAAGATAATTTTGAATTTTGTACCTGCAGCAAGTCGCGAGACGAAGATAAAAATGAAAATTCTTGATGGAGATCAGTGTAAAGAATACCCCGCACTCATCATGCTCAATTGACATCCCTAATTAAAGCAAAATATATAGATACAAATTTTAGTTTATATAAAACAAATTTGTATTGTGTAATTATGATGCAAAAGTAAATATAATTCCAAACTTTTTAGCATCTCTGATCATAATCATAGTCTAGAAATTAAATTCAGAGTCAAAATACCAAACCTTTTTAGATTGAATTTTCTTGGACATTTGGCCGCCAATGTTGTGAAATTAAATCTCTACAGTTGTAATCCAAGGTTTTGGAATTTCAATATATGTTGTTGAAATTTGAAATTCACTATTCTTGAAGACTACTTTTTCTATCCCAGCCTAACAATGTGAATATCATATTATTAAATCCTCTGATGGTTATAAATATTTATTGTTTTAAGTACGATCTAGATTTAAATCGTATTAATTATTCGAGTTTTATCATATTATTGTAATTAATAAAAAAAAAATGTGATAAGGATAAGATGTTTCTAGTTTTAAATGTTACTCATTTTAAATGGTGGTGAATAGAATAGGAGGGAGGAGTGAGATCATCCCAAAAGGATAACATAAATTAGATGCTTAATAGCTATCCATCTTCATCAGCATCGTGTCTGACTTGACACAAATCATTTTGTACTTTCCCCCAACCCATCACCTTTTTTTTTTTAATTAATAATAAACACCTTGTCCCTCCTTTTTGTGAATAATTTTGGTTCGAGGACCTAAAAACCTCTTAATTTTTTAATAAAAGTAATTAAGTTTTTATTTTTTACATTAGGTATTTAAACTTTTAAAATATATAAAAAAGATTTTTAATTTAAAAAAAAGAAATTAATTCCTTTTTTTTACTCAATTGAATATTTTAACAGTTGACCGTTAAAATTAATTGTCTCTAATTTTTTCAGTTAAAGTCATTTCGTGTCACAATTACAACATTACATGTGATAAAAATATTATAAAAAATAAAATCAATAAAATTTATAAAAATTATTAAATTTTAATAAAAAATATTAAAAATTAGAATATATATATAAAGTTGTAAAATTTTATAAATATCATTAAAATATTATAAAATGTATCAAAAAGGCCTTCAACTATTAACTGTAACCCTTTGACCATTAAAGTTAACGACCCCCAAATTTTTCTATTTAAAGCCATCATGTGTCACAACACAATGTGACATGTGGTGAAAAATGATAAAAAATAAAAATCAATAAAAATTATAGAAAAAAAATAAAAAATACTTCTTTTGGTATGATAATTTTTCTAATTTTTTACAAATTTTATATTTCTTTACACTTTTTATAATTTTTTTACGATTTTATAAAATTTTATCAAAATGTTTTATTTATTTATATATTTTTTATTTTTTTACAATTTTATAAAACTTTACACTTTTTTATATTTTTTACCATTTTTATATTTTTTAATAATTTTTAATTAATTTTTATAACTTTTTTTTTTATTTTTTATAATATTTTTTCATATGTCACACCGTAGTTGTAACACGTGATGGCTTTAACTGAAAAACGGTCAACTGTTAAAATACCCAATTGAGTGCAAAAAAAGGCTTAATTGGTTTTTTTTTTTTAAAGTTTGAGGATCTTTTTGATGTATTTTGATAGTTTAAGTGCTCAATTGAGTCTAAAAAAAAAGCAAAGGTTTTTTTCTGAAATGAAAAAAAAAGGTTTAATTGCTTTATCTGAAAAAATTTGAAGACCTTTTTTAAAAATTCAGGTACTTAATTGAATAAAAAAAATATAGGAATCTAATTGCATATTTTGAAAAAGTTTTAAGTTCTTTTTACAATTTTTATTTCTGGTCTGATCCTCTACGATACGATACGGGGAGCAAGAATCCAAGATTAGGACCATTCACATTAACCCACGTTCCGATTTCCCATTAGCTGTTACAAATCGAAGATGCTGACGTCAGCATGGCCCCACCTTTCTGCGCTTTAAAGTAGTATTAAAGGTAGAAGAAACATCATATCCCATAAACCAAAATAAAAACACATCTTTGTTTGGTGTTCTTCTTGAGGGGGACTCTCTGTTGGCATCGCGGAGCGGCCTTCCTCTTCCTCTACGACAATTATACCAAGAATTTGAATTCTCTGAATTTTCACATCCATATTCATTAAGATCTTAGATTATTCCATAGACTTTCTACCACTTTCTGTTTCTTTTTTTCTTTCTAATTGCGTTGAATATGGATTGTGAATTAGAGAAAGATTGTCACGATGGAATTGTTGTTAATGGCGGAAGCGATGGCCTTTTACTCTCACATGCCAACAGGAACAAGCTCATTATTGATACCGATCCCGGGATTGGTCAGTTTCGCTCCTTTTTTTTCTTTTATTTATTTACTTTTTCTCTGGTTGGCTACGAATTTAGTTGCATAAACTAGAATTATAATGAAATAGGGAATAATTTTACTTTTTCGATTTATTTTGGGACAAGCGATAAAGTTTGATTTAAAAAGTTACGTTGACTCTCTCTGTCTATATAGGAAAGTTTTATTTGAGGGGCGTGTGATGAGATCTATGTAGGAAAGTTTCGGGTTTTGATTTGTATATAATGAAACCGGAAAAGGAAGTGAAAACAATATGGAGGGGATTGATTGATTGATTGATTGATTGGTAGGATTAGATATGTAGAGATTTTGATTGAGTTTGACCCTGAGTAATGTATGAATGCGATTGTTATTTGATTAACAGATGACAGCATGGCGATCTTTATGGCATTTCAAAATCCAGAATATGAGATCTTAGGTTTGACCACCATATTTGGCAATGTCCAAACTGAAGATGCCACTCGTAATGCCTTGCTTCTGGTACGTGCTTCTCATTTCTGGCTTTCATATGCATTTGGAATACGTTCATGATTTGATCCTCTTTTCGAGGTGCAAAAGGATAGTGTGAAATCGCAGGGCGTCCTGATGTTCCTGTAGCACAAGGCAGCCCCGAGCCGCTTCGGGTAAATGCTTCCGTTTTCCCTTTCCTAAATTACAATGTAATTCCATGGAAATACTAATGGACCTCGCTGCAACTGTTAACTTGCTTTTTTTGTGGTTGGTTTGTATGGAAAAGGGTGGGAGGCCGAATGTTGCCGACTTTGTTCATGGCTCTGATGGACTGGGGAACATATTCCTATCTCCTCCAAAAACTAGCAAATCTGATAAGACTGCCTCTGAATTTTTAGTTGAGAAGGTTTCTGAATATCCTGGTGAAGTATCTATACTTGCACTTGGACCACTCACAAACTTGGCACTGGTAAGACCTTGCTACTCTCTTATCAATTTCCTCCATTCTTGTTATTTTGGTTATAGGCTTCGCAGCTAAGGCTTAAACACAGTTTCCCTTTTTCTTAAATCCAGGCAATCAAAAGGGACTCTTCCTTTGCCAGCAAGGTGAAGAATATAGTTGTACTTGGTGGCTCATTCTTTGCATTAGGAAATGTAAATCCTGCTGCTGAAGCAAATGTAAGTATTACTAATCGAAGGTCTTTCTTGATCGGTCATCACTTTATTAATACTAGTGAACCTGGCTTGAGTGTTCTATTTCATTTTGGAGGGGAAACTTCCTTTTCAGTTGGAAACTTGTTTAATTTCTTTTGCTCGGCTAAGTCAATTCCTCGATCTCATCATGATCATGGTCTCACCTTAACCTTTACAAGATTGAGTTGCAACCGGCTAGTTAGCAAACAACATTAGTTTTCACTTGAGCAACCCTCCATTAAGCAACTCTTCTGAATTGATTTGTCTGACTACAGATATATGGGGACCCTGAAGCAGCTGATGTTGTGTTTACGTCGGGAGCAAATATCGTTGTTGTTGGAATAAACATTACTACCCAAGTCCTAATGACAGGTGAGAACTTAGCTGTCATTCTTCTTAGTAAACAAGCTTCATTTGCTTTTATATTTGTGGTAGTCATCTTGACAATGAAACATCGTCTTTTTATCTGACAGACGATGACCTCCTCGAATTGAAGCAATCAGAGGGGAAATATGCTCAGGTTCTATGTGACATGTGCAAATTCTACAGAGATTGGCATGTGAAGTCCGACGGTATACATGGTAATATTTTGAAATCACCAACTGATTTTCTTGTGTTTCCTCTTGACCTTCTGAATTTTATGCATTTCAAGGGAGTAACAATGAAAATTTTTTGTATCAGGGATATTCCTCCATGATCCTGTTAGTTTCATGGCTCTAGCTCGGCCCGATCTCTTTACATACAAGGAGGGAGTTGTGAGGGTCGAAACTCAGGGCATATGCAAGGGGCATACCTTGTTGGATCAAGGACTAAAAAGGTATTCCAAGACAAGTATTAGCCAATTAGTATGATCACAAAATGCAATTAGATTTGCTAGTATGGCTACTCATGTTGGTGATATGATTTGGTGCAGATGGAATGGAAGCAATCCATGGACAGGCTATTCCCCGGTATCTGTTGCATGGACAGTAAATGTGGATGAAGTCCTTAATTATGTTAAACAACAGTTGATGAAACCATGAAACAAAAGGCTGGAAATACCCACTTAACAATTAAAAAGATGCCCTCAAGACTAGATCACCTTTGGAATTGATTTCTGCTTAAAGGTCCCTTTGTAGTTTATTCCCTTCTTGCTTTACCCATTTTTGGGGTTAAAAAGCTAATAATTGCTCTCATATTGGTGGATCTGTTCTTTTCTGGGAACAGAAAAAGGGGACATTCGGTTGGATCCTCAACCAATCAGAAACACTGTAAATGATAAGCTTCATTATAGATATTCAATGTTAACGTCGGGATCTTTACTCTAATTCTTGATCCATTGCAACACAATAGCTTAAAATTTCTGTTGTGTCCTTGTTCCATGCAAATATCTGTGATCCTTGCTTGGACCATTGGGATCGAATCCACAGTAAAAATGAGGAGAATTACAAGTACTGACCAATTACAATTGTACGTAGAATTAATCAATATAAATCACAGTGGATGAAGAATTAGACAAAGCCAGATAAAATCTAAAGAGAAATTACATAAAATTTATTCAAGGCAGATGTACATGGTGAGAGAAAGATCTGCATATCGCAAATGCAAATGATGGGAGTCGAATCCAGGCCTTCAAAGTCTAAGGCCTTGGCCTTTGCCCCATTGGCTAAGTTTTAAATGCTTTCGTTTCATTTTAATAAAAAAAAAAAAAAAAAAAAACCTCTAATCCCTCTCAATTTCGATATTAAGCAAATTGGTCCATAAAAAAATAGAGCAATATAATTCTTGTCAATTTCAAAAGTGAGTAAAGACAATAAATCATGACATTAATATTTTTTGTCAATTGTACATAATTTTGATTGATATAATATTAAGTTTAGCAGTCAAAATTTATACATTCTAACAATTTTATCCTAATTTAACAAATTTAGTATGTAACATTTATGTAAATGTATAAATATTAAGGTTAAATTTGTTTATTGTTTTAGATTAAGACCAAATTGACAAAAACATTGAGGAGTAAATTTATTATTATATCAATAAAAATTATGTAGAATTAAAATTAAAAGAAAACATTAACGTTGTTATTAACTGTCCTCAGTTACTCACTTTAAAAATTGATTTTTTTAGAGGGATGAATTTGCTAAAATTTAAAATGAAGAGAGAATTCCATTTCTTTAGATTATCGGGTATTTTAGATACCTAAGTAAATTCAGCAATGAGTTGTATTTGTAAAGAGGGGCAATAGTTTGGAGCACTTGACTAAATTCCTAACTAAAGTTTGGGAATGTTTCGGTTGGAGTAATCAAAGACAAGCTTGGTTTTCGAATTTTTTAGATTCTCTAAATACATTGGCTGTTGTACTGCACTTAACCCCGAGCTTTGGAGGGGCTCCAAATAGCTTGGAGTCTAAGCCTCCAACTGGTTATGCTTGAGATGGATAGCATGGCATCTGTCCATTTGATTTAAGCAATGTTAGGAAAATTTTACTATTCAACTTCGTTACATGCAATTAAAGATCTCTTTCAGCATTTTAGATGGTTCGAGTTACATGTCTTCAAAGAAGATAACTGAATTGTCGATGGTATGGCAGCAATCGCGTTTTCAAAATCTTGGGGCAGATGTATTTATGTGCAACCACCGGATGAAATTTTTCCAAAACTACACGATATCTGTACTGGAGTGGCTTGACCTCGATTAGTCTAGTATTGTTTTATCTCTCTTGTACCAAAAAAGAAAAAGTTTGGAGGATGTTAAAAGTGGGTCGCTGTTTTGTTACCAACGTTACTTAAGGTAAGTCATTTGAGTGAGTTATGAGATTGTTGTGAAATTGGAAGTTGAAACAGTGGGTTTCAATCTTTAATGGTAGCAGGGATTGTTCAACTGTACGAAACCGACCACTTCATGCATCTAGCTTTTCGGCCAAGGGTCAACCTTTGCATTCATGGTTGAGGTTATAATGATGTCCACTCAACTCAACCCAACCAGTTGAAAAAGGCAGTTAAACCAACTCAGTTATCCCTTAAGAAAAGCAGTCAACTACCACAATGAGAGAACCGTCTCAACTCCCGCCAGACACTGCACCCACTCCAACCACCTTTAGAAAACCAACCCCATTCCCTCAAACCTTATTTACAACCCCCCCAGAACCAAGACTTTAATTCAAGAAGTGAAATGGGTTCAACAAGCAGTGCAGTGGCAGAGAAGGTTTCATGGTACTGCGCATTGCTCCTGGCAGTGATGCTGGTGATGAGCTGTTGCCAAGAACCAAATGGAAGGGGTGAGGAGGGAATGGCGCGGGTGGTGCACCCCTCCAACAAGCCATGCGATGAAATATACGTGATTCGGGAAGGGGAGACCTTGCACACTATCAGTGAAAAATGTGGGGATCCTTTCATTGTTGAACACAATCCTCACATACATGACCCGGATGATGTTTTCCCTGGCCTTGTCATCAAGATTACTCCTTTCCTTTCCACAACAGGTAGCCTACTTCTGTCTTACTAGTTTCAATCCTGCTTTCCTCATTTCTCTTCTTTGTAATATATATGCCCGGAAAAATGTCTTGTACTGATAGCGCAAGTGATTGTTATAATTTTTATAATTTCCTTAATCGAATTGTTACTCGATTAATTCGTAATATAAACTCAATCAAGAGTTTAAATAATAATATAGATATCACGAATATATATTACCTCACCTGAAAAGGTGACTCTTTCTCAAATGTCAACCTCCAAGAATCTTCAAATGGCATTAGTATCATCTATATCTTAGCTAATAATAAGTTGACATTCATACCATATCCATAATGATATATTATTAGGTCTTTGGCCTTTATTCCAAAATTATACACCATCTTATAATTTAATATATTCAAACTAAGAACTTGTTTGATAGATTGTTGAAATAATAATAATTTTCGATAGATTTAATATTTTTTTATTGAAAAATATAGAAAATAATAAGTAGATAAGAGTTACTTATCATTCAATGGGAAATATTTTCAATTAATTCAATTTTATTTTATTTATTTTAATATTATATTATCTTACAAAAATATTACGTTTAAATTTTGATTTTTTGGTTAGAGTAATGTGAAATGTTTAAAAATTAAGGATAAAATGTAGAATATAAATTTTTATAATTTAAATTTTATATATATCCAACCATCTAATTATATTTTCTAATAATTTTAGGTAATATATCAAACAATTTTATAACTTATACTTATTTTTTCAATTTATCAAACAACACCCAAATGAGATACAATTGAGCACATCTATATCTAAAGCTTTTCATCAAAAACGAAATATACTTTAAAAAAATACAATTTTAAATGCAATCCAAGTTAAAGTAAGTTAATTAAAAATTATATATCTGTTTTTGGTATGATTAACAACTAACTAAACCAACCAAAAAAATTATTATATTGGCTTTTCATTAAGGTGGAGGCTTTGGATCTTCGGATATTCAAATTCAAGTTTCATGTCTGTAATTTTGATGTACAGATGTCTATTTCATCATATGTATATACTTTATGTGAATTTTATGTAATTTTTTTTTATCTATTGTGCATTATAATTGGTCAAATATATATACTTATGAATTTGCTGTATTTATAATAGTGAAACTTTACATTAATTATTAAAATATCAAAATTTATATAAATATATAATACAATTATGAGGAGTTGAAATACAGACTTAATTCATATCCAATTGGGCATATGGAAAAGTCATGATATATTAAGGTAATATTTTAGTTTCCATGTTGAACCAGGATGAACATGGGCCTGCTGGTTTCCACCAGCCCAGAATTTGCTGAAAGACCCAATTCCCCTATAATTTGATTTTACTATTCTCTTTTCATCATACACTTAAATATTCTCACTCAAATACCATGAGTATTAGATAGATTAATTGGCACTGTTACTATTACAATAATAAAAAAAATTTGAATTCGAGCGTTGGTTTGATGGTTACGGTGTTCATTGTTCTAAATGTGGCTTGAGTTCGAGTCGTGTTAGTTGTATTGTTGTTAGGGCTTTACCTTTCTCTCGGAATTCACTAAAAATAAACGTGTATGACATGAATAATATAAAAACTTAAAATTTTAAAAATATATCCAATATTTACAGTCAACTAAGAAAAATCGTATAGATGCAGTGCTAGAAAGATTGCATATATGACTAGTGACGGAGTCAAAAAATTTATTTTGGGGCGGAATTAAATTGTATATTTTTACTATCGTAAAAATGTAATTTTATCATTTTAATAATATATCCTTTTATAAAATTTAAAATATTAAATCAAATATTTATCATTTTTTGAAAGTTAAAAGATAATTTTACCATTACTAATTTAAAATTTTATAAATTATAAAAAATTTAAAATTAAAATTTTACCATTTTATAATACCATATCTCCACTACGCTCCACAACTGTAGACACTGATCTGAGCTCATAAACAGCTTGCTTTGTTTGATCAGATCAGATCAACGATATTAACTTTCATAAATAAATAGCACGTTTCGAAGAATGAAATTAATATATCTTCTAATATGAACCAAAATTACAAGTCAAATATTTATAAATTATTGAGCGTTGCTTTCGCATTTAAATAAGGTTTTATTGAGTTTATTTCTTAATATATATAAACCCTCTACTTGACGACGAGGTTGTTCAATGTGAAAGCTCTAAATTTGCATCATAAAAAAATGTTAATTTAATGTAAATTTTATTTTTAGAGTTGTTTTTTATTATCTCACGATTTATTTGTTATTGTACACTCATTTTAATCATTCAACTTTAATAATTTTTATTTGATCACTCATTTTTAATTTTTTTAAAAAAATTAAATTTTTGAAGAAAATTGAATTATTCAACTGCATAGATGAAACCTAAGTTTTTCCTGTAACTCAAATCCCTATAAAACTTAAGTTTTCCTATAAAAAATGTTATTTTTGAAGCAAAATTTATTGGATTGTAAATCATGTTGATATTGTGGAACTATGAAAATATCTATTTGAAGCAATTTATATTGAAAATTAGATTGGATTGAATCAAACAATCGGATTTCCTAAATAAGGAAATTGGATCAAGACTGCATTGCAGACTTGTCTCTAAGATCTCCATATTATCTTGATCTTTATTATTGTATTGTATGTGTTATTTTAGCTGCAATTTCATAGGGGATAGAATTGTAATTGATCTAGTATGTTAGTAAGTCTCAATCTCTTATATATTTGGAGAGACTTACATGTTGATTGAGAAACTTATAGTTGAGAGTGTAAACGAGTTTATTGCTTAATTTAAAGCCTAAGTTCTCCCCTGAAAACTTAGAAGTGAATGATTTAGATATTTAGAAGTGTAGTTATTATACTTAAGTGTCACAGGACTTAAATCACTTATTGTATTGGGTTAAAAAATAATTAATTTACTTAATAAGCTAAACTCCACAGATATAGAAATAAATAAATTGCAGAAACAACTTGTTATGTTCTTGTCCAAATGTCATCTTCAATTGAAATTGCAATCATCACTTTCAATTTTCACTCTGATTTCATAGTAATTATCAATCGCAAGTTCCATTAACAAAATCAAAATAAAAAAATTACTGAAATTGAGTAATTAAAATGAACGTACAACAACATTAAACTGATTTAATTTAATGAAAACGAGTTTTAACAACAGTGCCTAAAATAAAAATTTATAAAAATTGAATAACCAATTCTACAATTTACCCCATTTATTTGTTTAGGAATTTAGAGATGGAGTGCGTGTTTCGTATAAAATTTGGAGGGCTGGGTGGGAGTTCGTGGAGTCGGTGTTTAAATGTCAACCATTAAATTAAATTTGAAGTAGAGGCTGCCAAATGGGAATAAAAAATACAGCCTGCCACTTTTGATTCATAATAACTTATTATTATTATTATTATTATTACAATTGACTTTATAATTTAATTTGCTATTATATTTTTTTTTGAATTACAAAAAGAAGATAAAACTCTAACAATAATATTATTAACGCAATTCGAATTCAAATCAACACACAGATTCAAAGCTAATATATTTTAATTTAAATAACTCTTAACATTTTATTCTAAATAATTCCAACAAAGAAAAGTATTATATTGGGGGATTAAAACGATGCCAAAATGGAAATAAATAGGTAGGGTCACCAGATATTAATATTTAATATCTAAATTCGTCAACAAAGAATGTTGGCTCGATTAAAGAAACCAACTTTTATTACCACTTTTGTTTTATTACATTTTTATTTGCTTTATAACTTTTTTCTTGGTCCTACTTTATTTATGATGTAATTTTTTTTTCAAATAATAAAAGGTGAGTTTCGTTAAAAAAAATTTTAAAAATAAATCTTACATCAACATGTGTGAAATGAAATGATAAAATCTTATAATAAAATGATATAACAACCCTAATTCAGCTTCCCGTTTACAGATATATTCGATGGTGATTGGTACTGATGCAGATGATGAAGAATGACCCAATAATGATGGCCATTCTGATCACGAGGGTGCAAATTTTTGGTGAGTACTTCATGTATCCCGTTGTACAAAACTATATTACAATTTGATTTGTATACTTACGGACACAGCCTCCTGATTAAATATATTTTTGTTATAGTATTTCCAGTCTAAACATTCACACCAACGACACTAATTAGAAAATTTATTTTTTTCACTGTCACAAACTTGCATCGTATTGGTTATAAATTATGGTTAAAGAGTTGCAAACTTTATTTTATAGATTTAATTTAATAACTATCTATATCATTTATTAAGGTTTTATTGAGTTGATGTCATCCTCAATTGAATCACTAATTCAATTAGGAAAATTACGAAAATGAATAAAATATACATGCGATGGGATTTGAACCTAAACTAATTGGATTTGTAGAAACTTTAATATCATTCAATTAAAGCTTTATTTTTATATTCTAAAACATTTCAATTTTTATTATGCATATTTTATTACATCTATCAATTGTATATCTATACTATTTATTAAGTGTTATACTGAGTTGCTGTCACTCTCAATCGGATCATCAGCTTAGTTGGGAAAATTACAAAAATTCTGTCCGTAACTAAAATAAGTTATATTATTAGAGGATAATTTAATTTTTTTTATTTTAAAAAACCAATAAAAAAGACATGTTGTGGGATTTAAACCCGAACTATTTTTTTCATTTTAGCATTGTATATATTTCATGTGTTATTATTAATTAGTTTCAAACTATAAATTTTATTATTTATTCTATGTTATTTTTAAACACACATTTGTGTTTTAAATTCATAGTTTTCACATGTGTATGCATGTGATAGGTTTCTAGTTTATATTTAATTTATATTTAAGCATTTTATTGAATTAGTGTTACCTTAGAAATATCATTTTTTAAATTATAATTGATAATATTATTATAACATTTTTATCTTTTCATACTTTTATATTATATTTAAATAAACAATTAAAAATTAAAAATCCAAGGATGCAACACGGGTTCAATAGTACTAAAACACAAGCTCCTTACTACACTATTTTCTTTCACCCATATCGTGAGTACAACAAAATCTTTTACTTAATATAAAGCCTTGATTAAGTTAATGTCACGGGTTAATCAAGTACCAACTTAATTGTGAAAATGAAAAATACCTTCAGGTTACAAATTAAATTGTGTTATTTTGAAGGTGTTTTTATCATTTATATATAGAAAATTTGAATAAAACGATAAATAAGCATAATAGGATTTGAATCATGCCTTTTTAGTTTTTTATATTTATATTTTATCATTCAACCAAAGTTTCATTATTATTTATATCAGTTTTTTATAAAAATTTATTTTTTCACCTAAATCGTGGGTGTGCCATAATATAATATATAATAATTAGCAAAATAAATTGAGATTATTGTTTTGTATAGTAAAATCACATGTAGTAGGTATCAAAAAATATGATTAAAATATGTCATAAATTTATGTACTCTTCGTAAATATAAAATTTAGTCATTGTACTTTTATTTTTAAGAATTCAGTCCTTTTACTTTTTTATATTTCAAAATTCATGTCTAACTGTTAACACTATTAAAGTTATTTTACTAAATTCAAGCTCATTACAACGTCTTTTTTTTAATTACATTGCTACCAAGTGCATATTTTTTCAAGGTAAACTACCTCGTTAGCCACTCTAAATTGGTATCGTTCCTATTTTGGTCATCCCAAATTTGTTTCATACAAATGCATCATAAGTCTTTTGTTGCCATTTAACGGGAGTGACCAATTTGATCATTTTTTTTAGATAACGAAATTAACCAAAAAAAAAATTGAAATGACCGTAATAAGAAAGACCCCTATTTATTTATTTTTTGAACAATATCATTATAAATTCTGATCATATCTGTTATTTTTTATACGATGCTTAGAATTATACATGACCACTCTCAATTCTTAAATAAGAGGATAATATGCCGATACCAATCAAATTAAGACTCAATCAACAGAAAAACCCCTAATTAAAATGAGTAATAACATAATTTATCTTTTTCTTTCTTTTAAAATATCACACCTAATAAATTTAATGCAAATTTTAAAGAAAATTAAAAGTTGGCTTTATCCATGGAGCATGTCAAGTAGGAGGGTTAGGGTAATGCATGTGAGATTGTCTAAACATTTTCATTGTTTAATAAACACACCCTCGTGGGTAGGTTTTGCATTCTTAGTAGCAACATCATTACTTCTTTCTTTTTTATATCACCTTTTCAAATATTCCCTTCCCACAACATTTATCATTATTAAATTTTCCTCTTTTTAGTAACTGCTCAATTAGATTGCGTTTATAGATAGAGTCAAGTCGGGTTTGGATCAAAACATGGGTTAATTCGGTTTAATTCAAAATATGAACTTCAAAATTTTTCGAAACATATTATATCTGTAAATAATTCGAATAGTTTTACACACTTCCATAATCTTATTATGATTGATATTTATCCAATTCAATTGTTGAATTTATCAATATAATTGTATTTATCAAGCATATAAATTTTTGAATTGATTTGATATTTCTTCATATCGACTCAAAATATTATTTTTATTAATATATATTTAACGATTGATTCTTTTACATAAAACATATAGTTAATTAGGCATTTCTAATTTACTCAAAATTTAGCATGCATTATCTACATAAATTGAACATGGCAGTTGTATTGTTAAAATATTAATCGTTGAAAATGTTATGAAATTGTGTAAAGCTACTTGAATTTTACACTAGTATAAATGTATCCTTATACTATTTTTTAATATTTACTGTCGAAACTCAATTTTGACCGGGCTTAAATTGAACTCATTTTTAAATTTATTATAAAATTAAATTTATTTTAAATTTAAATTTAAATTAAGTTTAAATTTACTTTTAAAATTAAAATTATTTTAAATTTAAAAAGTCTCATTACAAGCCCAAAACGTCCATTTTTACAAAACCCAAAACCTGAGCCCAATTCCAATTAACCTAAACGGGCCCAAATGACCCAAACTAAACCTAAACCACGTAAAGTCAAACCCTAAAAAATGGCTACCCCCAACTTGCACCTGCTGCCGTCCACACTTCCAATCAGAGACTGCCACATCAACACCAACAGCACCGACCAACAACTTGCCCTGCACCAGTACCACCGTCACTGTTACAGCCTCCATTGTCGCACCTGCAAAAGAAAGAAATGACAGCAGTTTAATGGTATAAAAACAAAAGGAAATGATTGTAATTTTGGTTATAAAACCAGGTTCAAACCCTTGTAATAGAAAACGGACTTTTGTTTTTTGAACATTACAAATCAATATAAAGCAGATAATTCTCGACTCACTGAATATTCAATACGAGGCATTTAAGTTTCAAACAAGTCAGATTCAAAGTTCTCAGACCTTGAGTTATCAGGTACTTTCAATGCATGTTTGTTATTATTTATGATTTAAATTTCTAACCTAATCAGTTTCCAAATATGCATTAATGCATTAAACACCTCACTGTCCCCATTTATTATTTTTTATCTGTTTCAAAATGTGTAATAAATATATATATTAAATATTTTTAATAGCATTAATAATAAAAATAATTAATAATAATAAAAAAGGAAAGCGAAGGGGCGTATCTATTCCAACCGTAGTCGCCGTCGTCGGAGCCGTGAGCGGCGTTCCACCGAGCTACCCACGATCGCAAAGACCCCCCCTCGTCAGTTCGAACACCTGCAAAAAAGTATACAATCTTGAGAAATGTTTTAAACGATAGAGTCAGATTCAAAACAGGAAACCGAGACCTCTGTAGATCTTGATGTTTAAAAAAATATGGTAATAATAAGGAAATCGAAATAAAAAGGGGAATAATAATCATTTTTTTTATTTTTTTCAAAAGAAAATCTTGGACTGATCATTACATATCTGAACCCAGATCGGTTTTTAAATATAAGAATGACAAAAATAAGTTTCTAAAAAGAGATCTGGGAGAGATCTCAACAGATTTGAATCCAGATCGGTTTAAAATGAAAAGAATATGAAAAGAGGAGTTTTTTACTTACCGTCGGCCATGAACAACGGAGATCGGTGGCATATGGCGTGCGTGGCAACCGACAGACGGCGGAACGACGGCAGCCCTAACGATTGACCCTGGATCCTCCAGAGAGAAAAAGAGAGAGGAGAACCTGTTTTTTTTTAAAGAGGAAAGAAAATAAATTTTTTTAGAAACTTTTGGCCTTATATAGGCCATGTGAAACGGTACAGTTTTGGAGGGGGTGTCTTAATCCCAAAACGATTTCGTTTCTTTTAAACAACCAAGACCCGGTCGACCCGACACTAGCAGTCTCTAAGATCCGCGTGTTTTGAAAAGTTAGACTATTTACCCTTTTGGTCCTTTCACTTTTTTAATTTTTATAAATTAGTCTTTTTCATACTTTTAATTAATTATAAATTTGCCCAATAATTTTTATTTCATTTTTAATTTGGTCCCTTGACTTTCTGAAAGCTTGAGAAGCTGCCACGTGTCAACTTTTAGTTTATTTATGCATTTGGTCCTTTTTATTTATCTTAATTTCATTCTTAAATCAAGTTTTGTTTTATTTTAAATTGGCCTAGAAATTTTAAATGGTTTTCAAATTAGTCCTTTGACTTCAAAATGCCTGAGAAGTTGCCACGTGTCACTTGCTTTTGGTTTTATTATCCAATAGGTCCCTGAACTATCCAAAAATTATATTTTGACCCCTAAACTTTCTAAAAATTACATTTTACCCCTAAACTTTACAAAAATTACATTTTACCCTAAACTTCCAAAAATTACATTTTTGACCTTGAATTTTCCAAGAATTACATTTTAACCTTGAACTTTCTAAAAATTACATTTTTAACCTCGAACTTTCCAAAAATTTCATTTTTGACCTCGAACTTTCCAAAAGTTACCATTTTACCCCTAAATGATCAAAAATTCCATTTTTTACCCCGAAACTTTCAAAAGTTACCATTTTACTCCCGAATGTTTAAAAATTACATTTTTAACCCCTAACTTTCCAAAAATTACATTTTTAATCCCAAACTTTCCAAAAATTTCATTTTTGACCTCAAACTTTCCAAAAGTTACCATTTTTACCCTCAAATATCCAAAAATTCCATTTTTGACCCTAAACTTTCCAAAAATTACATTTTTGCTCCTGAGCATCCAAAAATTACTGTTTTACACCCAAAGTGTCTAAAATCACCGTTTTACCCTCGAGTATCCAAAAGTCGTATTTTTTACTTCGTTTGTTTTGCTTTTCTTTCTCTATTTATATTTAGCTTTAATTATTATTCTTTCGTATTTCGTATTCTCTTATTGTTTTTTTGTATATGTATTCATCTGCTTAACTATTTTGTTTCGTATTATTTAATTTTTTCTATAAACTGCTAATTCGTATTCAATTTACATGCTTGCTTTCAAAATTATTTTTCATACAAATAAATTTAAAATCGAGGCAATGTCCTTTTTGTGTGGAAACTTCGAAAATTATGCCCTGACGTGTCGGGTGTGATTTTTCGTATAACTCACACGAAACGAATATCCTTTTCCAAGTTTTTAAATGTCTTTTAACTTCGAGATTCCGAGAACGTCGTGCCCTAACGTGTTGGCCACAACTTTAATTCTCCGCGAAGGTCGAAGTAAACGGGCATTCTTTCTTCAAATCTTTTAAGTCATGTGTCCGAGGATTGTATTTTAAACTCAATGCGAAATTTTCAAGTTCTCAAAATATATATTTATATATACAAATAATTTTAAAACAAAACGAGGCAATATCCTTTCGTGTGAAGACCTTGAAAAATCATACCCTAACGTGCTGGGTGTGATTTTCGTATAATTCACGCAATCGAATATCCTCTTTAAAGTCTTTCAAAATGTCCTTCAGTTTCGAAAATCCGAGAACGTAATGCCCTAACGTGTTGGACACAATTTCCAGTTCTCTTTAAAATTCGAAATATGAGAATGATTTTCCTCAAATAATATTTTCTTTTGAAATCATACAAAGTTTTCTAAAACAAAGATCGTATTTTAAGTTTTACTCGAGATTTCAAAGTTTTAATATCAACTTTGGGCGTATGAGGGTGTTAATCCTTCCTCATGCGTAACCGATTCCCAAACCTATTTTCTGGGTTTCAAAGACCAAAATATTTTAAAAACGGATTTTGAACATTTTGTGGTGACCCAATCACACCAAATAAAATATTGATGGGGACTCTCATTTTTTTTTTTCAAATTTTTGATACTTTTAAAAATTGTTCGAGACTTATTTGTTTTTTTTCCCGAAAAGTAAAATGTTTCGACGTTTAGATTATAATATAATATATTTAGTTTTATACAATATAAATTGCATAATATAAAAAATAAAAAAATATATTATAAACTTCAAAACGAGTTAAGCTAGACTTGTACTTTGAATATTGGAGTTCGAACTTGACCCATGATTTAAATGAACTTAAATTTTTTTCAAACTAATTTTTTAACCCTAATATTTTTATCCAAAATTTCTTAAATTTCGAGCAAATTTTCGAATTTAAACACTAACTTAACTCTTGAAAATTTAATTACAATAAAATTTTAACTTTTAAAAGAATTATATAAACGTGATGATTAGGTATGATTTTTAAAGAGAAGGTGACGCTGGAATTCATATAAACATTGACTTGCCAGCATTTACAAAACAAAGAACATGTTAGCACTTTAATAATAAAAGAAGTATTGGATTTCATTGTACTAGAATTGTATTTTGTTTTATTTATTTAAAAAAATAGATAAATTAATTTATGTACATTAAATTTAGGAACGAAGTTAGAAAATTTTTTTGATGGTCGAAATTAAATTGTAATTTTTATGATAGTAAAAATGCAATTTTTAAAAGATTAAATCGAAATTTTATTATTTTAGGGGGTTAAAATATAATTTTATCTTTATTAATTTAAAAATAAAAAAAACCGTACGATTCTCCCGATCTAAATCAAGTAGGTTTTACATGAAGAAGGTTTGCCTCAGCATGTTCTATTCAATATGAGTAGGAGAAGCGATCTTCTTTAAAAAATAGAAAAATCAGAACCAAGTCAAGATGGTACGAATCAACTCCTTCTTATTACGCCAAAGATCTTACCATTTCGGAAGGAACTGGAGTTACATCTCTTTTCCAATTCCATTCAAGAGTTCTTATGTGTTTCCATGACCCTTTAAGACTTCAGAATTTTAATAAATTTCTTTGCTTTTCTTAGGAACACATACAAGATTCGCCACTACAAACAGAATAATGGTAACCCCACGATTATTTACTTCATTTATGAATTTCATAGTAATAGAAATTCAGGTCCTATCGAAGCAGAATTTGTAACTTGCTATCCTCTTGCCTAGCGGGCAAGGATTTACCTCCGTGGAAAAAATGATTCATTTGGATTCGCACGAAAGCCCAACTCCATTACATTGCTAGAATCCATGTTGTATATTACGAGGGTGGGGCCCTGCCTTCCCCCTAGATTCGCCCCTGATTAGATCAAAGAGTAAATCGATTTTCTATTAAAAATTCCATTAAATTCTACCATTAAGTGATGACGTAGCTAACGGAGCAAGTAGGTAGCGACACGTGATATGTCACGTGTAACTCATGCTAACTTGGCATTTTACCACATCAACTGACATTTAAAAAATTAAAAAAGTCTTAAAAATAAATAAAAATTTTAATAATTATTTCAAAAACTATGTTCAGGATGAACCTAAATAAATAGTGTCCAAGTTCAAATGAATCTAGACAACAATTTATCTAGGTTGGTCTTGAAAATGGTTTTTCAAATAATTATTAAAAAATATTTTTTAAAAAATTAATCTCAATTTAAAAAATAATCAGAATTAAAATAATCACCACCAAGATACGTACAAAAAATTATAAAATCATAACTTTTTGTTTTCAGTGAACAGTATTAGTATTTCTCACCATTTACTTTGATTATATTCCCTTAAATTTTTTTTGTCTAGATTTGTAACATATTTCATAATATTGGTCCACTTAGCAATGGTTAAGATATAGGGTAAAACACGGATGGTTGGGTTATCTTCAACACAGACGGTGCTGTCAAAGTTAATTCTGGGTATGCAATGGTTGGAAGAGTCCTGCGCGATGAAAATGGAGATTGGATATTAGGATACAATAAATTCCTTGGCAAGTGATCGATTTTTGACGTTGAGTTCTGGGGTATTCATGAGGGCCTAAAACTTGTCCAAAGAAGAGGCCATCCTAAGGTCATTATCTAGTCAGATAGCTTGGAGGAGATCAAAGCTATCCATGGATCCAGACAGAGGATTTCGCTCTTCGCTCTTATCAAAAGAATTCACCACATCTTAAATCAAGAAAGTAGCTGGCACATACGTTACATTTCCAGAGAGAAAAATAGAAGTGCTGACTTCAAAGCCAAATTAATCTTGAAAGACAAAGAAGACCTTCAATTGGTTGAGATCCCTTCGAAAGCAATTTTGGCTTTTCTCAAAACTGACAAAAGAAATAATTTTTGTACTCATGTAATTTAGCCTCCAAAATTGTTTTAATCACAAAAAAAAAATATATATATATAGTCAAACAACTGCTTAAAACAATAGCTTTTATTCCATTAAAATTTTCATTACCTTTTTAATTATTGTCTTTTCAAAAAAAAAAAATATTAAACAACTATTTATCAGGTTTATCTTGGATGTAATTTTTCAAATAATTATTAAAATATTTATTTTTTTAAAGATTTTTTTTATTTTTTAACATTTGCTGACATGATAGGTAAAAATATTACATCAATGTCAAGTATATATGATACACCATGAATCGTTGCTTATTTACTCTGTTAGCCGCATTATTACTTAACTGTAAAAATGAATTGAGTTTTTAGCAAATTGACTTCCTTCTCGTATTTGAAGGATAATCTTTTTATTGGGTCAATGAAATAAATAAACATTAAGTAAAATAATTTTAAAATTTTTTTGATAAATTAAAAAAAAGTAAAATTTTAAAAATAATACGATTTGAACTTAAATGACATTTAAAGGGTTAATCACGGCGGATTCCGATTTTAAATTTTCGTTTTTGGTATTTGGAAGACGGCGAATACCAATTTTTAAATTTTCTTTTTTGGTATTTGAAAGATTTTATTTTTCAGATTGATGTTAAAATATAATTGACGACGACTTTATTAAAATTTGACCAACCCCTTAAATGGAAAAAGCTTTACCCTCCTCCCACTATTTAAAGTCTTCAGATTCTTTGTTACCCTACATACCAAACAAAACCCCTTCAAGGATTTTGCCATCCTTACTTCTTCCCTCTCTTTTGTTTGTCTGAAAACAACTGGTTCCCTGCTTAATTTAGCTGTCATGGACACTCCCACCCCTCTCTTCTCCTTGCTTTGTTTCTTCCTCTTCTCCCTCTTATTAGGTAACACCAAACAACCCTTTGCTTCATTATATATATGGCCTGGAACTGGAAGAGTTTTTTTTTTTTTTGAATCTTTTTGATTTCTGTGAATGAATTATGTAGGTGAGGAGCAACATGTTGTTGAAGGGTCAAAGGTGTCGACCTTTGGTTTCAGACCCAAGATGTTGTTTGTGTTCGGGGATTCCTACGCTGATACAGGGAACAACAGGAAAGCTTTGGCAAGTTCCTGGAAACGTCCTTATGGAATTACATTCCCTGGGAAACCTGCTGGCCGTTTCTCTGATGGTCGTGTTTTGACTGATTTCGTCGGTACCTCTCTCTCTCTCTCTCTCTCTCTCTCTCTCTCTCTCTCTCTCTCTCTCTCTCTCTCTCTCTCTCTTTCTAGGATCAATAATGATAGTGTTCATCTTTTCAAGTCTTTTTTTTAGCTTTACCTTTATCTTTAGCTTTGGCTCTTTCTCTTTTGTACAACTAATGTGCCTTTCTTTAATAATATTATATTGAACTGAGTTGTGTGGTGTGGATTCCTCCTTTTATCTTGTATCATAATAATTTTGCTACTGATCAGCACAGTCTGAGTGCCTGACCACTTTCTTTCTTTTCTTCCCCCTATTTCTATCCTTTGTGTGAGATCATTTTCCAACTTTTTCACGCCATTCAAAGTCTTGTAAGCTTTTGATTTCTTCAATATTATTTTAACATTAATCATACTTTACAGTGCCTCTTCGCATCCCACTATAAATAATTGCTTCTTTCAACTACCCTTTTCTTCACTTTCTTACTCCCCTTTAATTAAGTTGAATCACTTAACCAAGGAGGATCAATGGAATGTAACTATGATTTACATTTTATACCTTTTAACTCAAAGTTACAGACAACTCATGACAACAAGGAGCTGTTTTGGAATAAAGTACAGAATCCCATTAATTTTTTAATCCCATGAACTTTACTATTATGGTGCTTTCCAGCCATAGTATTATGCAGTTTACTGACAATTAATATTGATTTCATTAGTAAACAATTTAATTGGGTTGTTTTGTGACAAGCAGGTGGGTACTTGGGGATTAAGACACCAGTGCCCTACAGATTCAGGAAAGAACTGGGTGGTCGTCTCAAGTATGGATTGAACTTTGCTTATGGAGGAACGGGTGTTTTCGACACGCCAGCTCCTGAGCCAAACATGACAACCCAGATCGATTTCTTGCAACAGCTTCTCAATGACTCGGTCTACTCCAGGAGGGCCTTGAAAACTTCTGTTGCGCTTGTCAGTCTTGCAGGCAATGACTACTCTAATTACATTGCCACCAACGGCACTACTGCGGTAATAATAACACCTCACATATACTCATACATATGCTCACTATGTGCCATTTGTCACCATTCTTACTTTTAAATGATGGTATGCTTGAACTTGTTGAACCCCACTTGTAATGACACTTCCTCTACCAGATAATGACTTAAATAATATAGCTCATTTGAAAAAAAAAAAAAAGGACAGACAATTGAAGAACAAATTCATTAAATTATAAGAAAGGGACAAATAGTTATTGTGAAAGGTGCTGTCGTGGTCTTAGGTACAAAAATTTGACTTTATATTAGCACTTAGCCAACATTATGACTTGGTTATATTTGGTTTTTTGTGGGGTCTCAATATTATGTGTGGTCAGTTGTATCTCGGTAAAAGTACTATGGAGGTTTTGAAATCGAATTGCATTTTGTTTGCCTCTTTTACTACAAGAAATGGATAAATGAGTCTCTATACATTAGATTAAAAAGTAAATTGATTATTTTTGTTACAAATTTTATCTATTTGTATTGTTAAAAGATTAACGTGGTTGGCAGAATCACCAAACACTGACATGTCACATGTACTTCTCGCTGACAGTTTGCTTTTTGATCTAATGTATAGGGGCTTTATGGTACTTTTACCTTGGATATGTAACTTATACTGATTTCTTTGTCTTGTTCTTGTGACCTTATGCATGCAAAGAAAAAAGAAAAGATTTTCCTTTTAATTTGTTTATGGCAAGCCTACCAAATCCACACGTTTGACAGAAAAATGAGGGTTGAAAAGAGAAATTTGGTGTGAAATTTCAGGGATTTCCAGCCTTCATTGGAAGGGTTGTGAACCAACTGAAGGTGAACTTGAAACGCATCCATAACTTGGGAGTGAGGAAAATAGCGGCGAGTGCACTGCAACCATTGGGGTGCCTCCCTCAAAGCACTGCCCAATTCTCCTTTGAACAATGCGACGAAAGTCAAAACGCCCTCGTTGGTCTCCATAACCAGCTCTTGGCTCAAGCAGTGAACGATCTCAACAAAGAAACCAACAGCTCCTCTTTCTTCCTTCTTGACATTTACAATGCCTTTTGGAACGTTTTCAATGAAAAACAAGCTCATCAAGGTGACTCATACTATCCTGTTCTTTTTTTTTTTTTTTACTTGCACAACTCCATTAAACATGAAATATCTTGGGGTCTTTTTCTTGCAGCGAGTCCAACATTTGTGAATCCATTTGAGCCATGTTGTGTTGGAGTGAGTGCTGCATTTTCATGTGGAAGTGTAGATGAAAATGGTGTGAAGCAATACACACTTTGCTCCAATCCCAAATCCAAATTCTTTTGGGATACAGTTCACCCTACAGAACAAGGATGGCGAGCTGTTTACTCAACTCCAGCTCTTCAAAGCAGTCTCAAGCAAATCTGGTAGACATTACCATGAAATATCACTTTATGATGTTTTCACATTTAGTTTCTTGGTATCTGTCAAATCGCTTTGTGATCTCTTTATTCATTTGTGTGGGTAAAAAGTTGTATGAAATGAATGGAATATTCATAATAAAAGTTCTTTCCCAGTGCTACCTTTTTTTGGTGGGATGTCTCTAATGAAACTTGTGTTGATCTCATTGATTTGTTGATGATCATGATTAAAGTTAGTGTCAAAGAGATGAAATCAAAAGTTAATTCTTTTTCTAATTAAAGAAAAAAATTTTGAATGGCTGCCACATTGCACAATTTAGAATGATAATGGTTTGGGAATTTGCAGTTTTCAAAGGCATACATAAGAACTTGGGCTAGAAGTCCAAACCCCATTTGTTATATCTAATAAAGACCTCAGAACAATGGCAATAAGAAATCCGCGAAGAGAAGAATAAAACAAGTCATTGGAAAAACAAGTTTCAAGACGCACAAGTGCAGGAAAATACCATGAAAAGTAGCCTTCTGGAAAGTCAAGCTGAGGTGTCCGAATTAAGAGCTCGAGTACGAGAGTTAGAGGAATCTTTGTATAGATATCATAGTCGAAATTCGGTGACAGAGTTAAAAGCGAGCTGAGCTGAGGTCAAGAGACTGAATAAGAGAGTGGAAGAATTGGAAGCCTCTTTGCAAAATAGTGAAATACGAATTGAGATTCTGGAGAGGACATTGGAGACAAATGACTGGCATTTTCAACAAGCTCAGAAAGAAGTCAGAGACATGGATTATTTTTTGGGTGAGGCTTTAAATAAAATTCGTGGAGTAGCTGAACATATGCAAACACTGGCAGTCGAAGCAGAAAAGCTAAGCATGCAATATGAGACGAAGACGGAACGAGGCCAAAAGCTAGCAGGACTCCTCAAGAAAGTCAAAGCTCTGAGCATCAAAGCAAGACCGTTTATGTAATTTGCTTTATGTAAAGGAACTTGTTATTTAAGTGAAGTTTTCTAAATGGAAATTGAATTATAAGTCAATACCTTTCTTTTTGCATTTCATGCATTCATTCGCATTTATTCGCATTACATTCTCATGCTTTAATACAATAAAACTCATTTAATAAAATTTGAAACCAGCCAGCTTAAAACCAGAAAAATAGAGAATTTACACCCTTACGGTACCCGAAGGGCCATGGACCAATGAATAGAGAGGCTAGAGCAGTTACAAAAGGAAATGCAAGAGCAAATGCAAGCTTAATTGCAAGATCAACTGAAAAAGGTCCAAAGGGATATAAGAGACCAAATTATCGAGTCTCAAAGCAGCATAATCAATCAATTGACCCAGCTATTACGACAGTCAGAAAAGGGGAAAAATCCTGTAAAAGACCCAAGGGAGGAAAATGAAGATCCTCAATATCCTCCTGGCTTTACTCTCGTGCATCACCAAGTCCTACCGGAAATAAACTCACGGGGAGCTCCCATCTTTATCCGGGCACAACCACAGTCTGTTAGTACCTCAAGCCAAGTTAATTACCAGATTGGGTCTGAGTCTAATCCAGGAGAAACGGTTGCGAACCCCATTAGTCTTGACCTTGATGAAATCCTGAAGGCAAAGAAAACAAAATTGAAAGTTTCCAAACAGATAGAGGAACGGTACAAGTGGTTGGAGGAGAAGGTCAAAGCAATGGAAAGGGTTGATACTTATTGTGGGATAGATGCTAAGGAACTAAGCCTAGTTTCAGATTTAGTGTTGCCCCCAAAATTCAAGACTCCAGAATTTGAAAAATATAATGGGACAAGCTGCTCATAAGCACACATTACAGTGTTCTATCGGAAAATGACAGGATATGTTCACAATGACAAATTATTAATCCACTGTTTTCAAGACAGTTTGGTTGGATCCGCTACGAGGTGGTACAATCAATTGAGCCGCGCAAAGATCAATTCATGAAAGGACCTGGCCCAGGCCTTTATGAAACAATATGGTCATGTTATCGATATTATTCTAGATAGAATCACCTTGCAAAATATGGAGAAAAGACCGAGCGAAAGTTTCAAGCAATATGCCTAACGATGGAGAGACATGGCCACACAAGTACAGCCATCATTAACGGAAAAGGAGACGACCATGTTGTTCGTCCACACGCTAAAAGCATAATATCTCAACCTTTTGTTGGGAAATGTTACGAAAAATTTCTCGGACATGGTTATGTCTGGAGAAATGATAGAAAGCGCCATTAAAAGCAGCAAGATTGAGGCTAGGGATAGCGAAAAAAGAGCAGCCCCCAAAAAGAAAGAAGTTGAAGTAAATAACGCAGACATGTACAGGCCAAATCATGCGAAATCAATCATGATGATGCAATCTAAGCCCCCTGCGAGTAATTATCAAAATTCACCAAAGTCAGAACCAAGCTCAAGAAGGAATACCGAAAGGATTCAGTTCACTCCTATTTCGGTAACTTACAAATAGCTTTACCAGCAATTATATGATCAGCATATGGTGGCCCCGCATTACACGGAGCTTGTACAACCACCCTTCTTGAAATGGTACGACGCCAATGCTCAGTGCGAATTTCATAGAGGAGTAACCGGACACTCCATCAAAAATTATTTCGCTTTCAAGAAGGCAGTAGAGAGATTAATTAAGATGAAGCAAATAAGATTCGATGAGGCATCGGGACCTAATGTAGTCGGGAACCCTTTGCCTGTCCACCCTGATCGGAGAGTGAACGCGATCGCTGAAGTAAAAGGTAAAAGGGTTAAAACCTATATCGAAGAGGTCAAATCTCCTTTGAAATGGGTATGGCGTCAAATGATAGACAAAGGAGTGATCGCACAGAATGGTGGAAATATTATAACGGGCAAGAACTATTGTGATTTCCACAATACTGAGGGACACGAGATTTAACATTGTGCGGAGTTCAAGGTTCTGGTACAAGATCTGATGGACTGTAAAGAACTGGAGTTCTTTGAGGAAGAAGAAGAGATGGAGGATATCTGCGCCTCCAAAGAAAAAAGTACAAATAGGCCCGATCGTCCGGTGATAATCATCTCTACGCCCAAGAGAACTGAGACAAGAAAATAAGAGGTACCTTGTGTTATCATACGGAAACCTACACCGTTTCCTTATGGAGATAGCAAGAGAGTTCTCTAGAATTACGGGTGTAATATAATAACACCCAAAGAGGAGCAACCCCAAGAAAATGTTAACCTAATTACCCGTAGCGAAAAAATCTATAACTCAGGAAAGGAGAAAAAAGAAGCTGCAAAAGGAAAGGCATTAGCTATTGAGCCAGAAGAAAAAGAGACTGACAAGCCACGACCGATAAATGAGCCAGTCGCGGAGGAAAAAGCAAAAGAATTCTTGAAATTTTTGAAACATAGCGAGTACAGTGTAGTTGAGCAGTTACACAAACAACCCGCACGTATTTCGATCTTAGCTTTATTGCTAAATTTCGAAGCCCACCGTAATGCATTAATGAGGGTGCTCAACGAGACTTATGTGACCAATGACATATCTGTATGCAAGTTAGATCGCCTGGTCAACAACATTAGCGCTGATAATTTTATTTTCTTCAGTGACGATGAGATCCCGTCTGGGGGAATGGGATCAATTAAGGCTTTGCATATCACCACTCACTATAAAGGGTATACCTTACCCAGAGTGCTCATCGATAATGACTCAGCTTTAAATGTACTGCCACTGGCCACCATGAAAAGATTACTCGTCGATAGCTCCTATATGAAGACGTGTCACAACATAGTCAGAGTTTTCGATGGAATAGAAAGAAAGGTGATGGGCCGGATTGAAGTACCATTGCAGATAGGCCCGAATACTTACGAGGTTAACTTCTTGGTGATGGATATTAAGCCCTCCTACAATTGCTTATTAGAGAGACTTTGGATCCACTCAGCGGGAGCGGTACCGTCCTCACTTCATCAGAAGCTTAAATTGGTAACTGATGGAAGGTTAGTTAATAAATACGGAGGAAGACATTATCACGTCTGTGACAAGTGATGCCCCGTACGTAAAAAGAAATGAAGATACAGTGGAATGTTCTTTCCAATCGTTGGAATTTGTTAATGCCACATTCATCGCGAAAGGAAGTAAAATTCCTAAACCAAAGTTGTCTCGAACCACGAAAATGGGGTTACAATTGACCATTAGAAAAGGGGCATTACCAGGTAAAGGGATTGAAAAATACTTGCAAGGGACACTCAATGTACCAGCACCACTAGGAAAGTGAGACTGCTTCGGGTTAGGATACAAGCCAGATGCAAAAGGAAAGAAGAAAGAGATAGAAAGGAAGCGAGAGATAAGGAAAGCCCGACAGGCTAGGGAGGAAATCAAGTGGGAGCCAATGACCTTTCCTCATATATCAAAAACTTTCATTTCCAGTGGGATGAGGCTTAAAAAAGAATAAGAGAGCACTGGAAGATTCGTGACGGAGTTGGACATTAATGTCATTTTCAAAGAAGGCGAAAGAAGGAGCTTATCCCAAATTTGCCCGTACGCACCAAGAAGCATTCTGGATAATTGGTTGGAAGAGGAGCTCCCTGTAGCCTTTAGGATCATTTCAAAGTAATACTCGACACATATCTATCGTTCTACGCCCGAGAGCGATAGAGATCTTGTGTAAAGGGCACTTAACTTTTATCTATTATCTTAATGAAAATGCATTTTGTTCCCTTTTGATAAATATCTCTTTATATTCTTTCATTTTAATTCAAATAATTCATTTACTCTTAACTTACACAAATTTACCATTCTTGAATTTTGTATACATACACTCATACTCATACCATACTACCATTCTTAAATTTATTTTGTTCATTGGACCACTCTCATTCTTTTGGACAGATCCTTGGATATCAATAATATGAGTAACATTGACGGTGAGCCTCATTTTGAGCGAGATATGTGTCTCGAAGATCCTCAAGACTTGAAAGATGACCAAGATAGTAACTTGTCTCCTGACTTGCTGTGAATGATGGAACAAGAGGAAAAACGGATCTTGCCCGATAAGGAGTTAGTTGAAACTGTTAGTATAGGGAAAGAAGATGAGAAGAAGGAAGTGAAAATTGGGACCAGCATCTCGGCAGAAAGGCGAAAAGATCTTATCGAGCTGCTCAGAGAGTTTAAAGATATCTTCGCTTGGTCTTACCAGGACATGCCGGGATTAGACACTGACATTGTAGTCCATAAACTCTCGATAAAAGACGAGTGCAAGCCCGTCCAACAAAAACTCCGCAGGATACGACCAGATGTATTGCTTAAAATAAAAGAAGTTCAAAAGCAGTTTGACGCGGGTTTCCTCCAAGTGGTTAAATATTCAGAATGGGTTGCCAATATAGTTTCAGTCCCCAAAAAAGATAAAAAAGTACGTATGTGTGTGGATTACCGAGACTTGAACAAGGCTAGCCCAAAAGACAACTTTTCGTTGCCACACATCAACACCCTGGTAGACAATACGGCAGACCATTTTTTTTTCTCTTTTATTGATGATTTCCTAAGATATAACCAAATAAAGATGGGCCTTGCAGATATGGTGAAAAATACATTTGTCAGAATGTGGGGAACATTCTGTTATAAGGTGATGCCGTTCGGACTTAAAAATACAGGGGCAACATATCAAAAGCCATGGTGACATTGTTTCATGATATGACGCACAAGGAAATTAAGGTTTATGTCGATGACATGATCGCAAAGTCTCGAACTGGGGAAGAACATGTAAAGGTCTTGAGAAAGTTGTTCTTGAGATTAAGGAAGTTCCAATTAAAGTTAAACCCAACCAAATGTACTTTTGGGGCTACTTCAGGCAAGTTGTTAGGTTTTGTAGTCAGTCAAAGGGGGATTGAGAACGATCCAGACAAGGTTAAAGCTATACAAGAATTACCTCCGCCTCGCACGCAAAAAGAAGTTAGAGGTTTTCTCGGGAGATTGAATTATATCGCTCGATTTATATCTAATTAACTGAGCAATATGATCTCATCTTTCGCCTTCTCAAAAAGCATAACCCAGGTGAGTGGGACGATGAGTACCAAAGAACTTTTGACAAGGTTAAACAGTATTTATCTGATGCTCCGGTCTTAGTACCACCGAGTCCCAACAAGACACTAATCTTGTACTTAGCAGTTTTTGAGAATTCTATGGGATGTGTCTTGGGCTAACATGACGAAACTGGAAAAAAGGAAAGAGCCATATATTACCTCAGTAAAAAGTTTACCGACTGTGAAGCAAGGTATTCATCGATAGAAAAGTTGTGTTGTGCCTTGGTTTGGACCACCCGAAGATTACGACAGTATATGCTGTACCACACAACTTGGCTAATCTCGAAATTAGATCCTCTTAAATACATGATGGAGTCAACTGCATTGAATGGAAGAATGACTAGATGGTAAATCCTACTGTCAGAATTTGACATTGTCTATGTAAACCAAAAGGCAGTAAAAGGAAGTGCAATAGCAGATTTCCTAGCCAGTAGAGCTCTGGAGGATTACGTGCCGATAAATTTTGACTTCCCAAATGAGGATTTAATGTATATTGTCACCACTGAAGAGGGGTCCACGACGGAGCATCCTTGGCGATTAAATTTTGATGGTGCTTCAAATGCTGTGGGCAATGAAATTGGGGCAGTCTTAGTATCATCGGAAGGAGACCATTATCCCTTCACAAGTAAACTCGACTTCGATTGCACAAACAATATGGTAGAATACGAGGCATGCATTATGGGGATTCGAGCAGCCATAGATCGAGGGATTAATGTCTTAGAAATATATGGAGATTCAGCGTTGGTAATCTACCAGCTCACGGGAGAATGGAAGACAAGAGATCCCAAGTTAATTGATTACCGAAATATGGTCCTCGAATTGATTAAAGAATTTGACGAGGTTACATTCCAATACCTCCCACGTGAGGAAAACCAGATGGCTGATGCTTTGGCCACTCTAGCCTCAATGATAAAAGTGAACAGGCCAAAGGATATGAAGCCCACCAGAATGAGCATTTATGAGACTTCAGCCTATTGTTGCGGGATCGAAGAAGAGGGAAAAGAAGAACATCCTTGGTACCAAGACATCCTCCAATATGTAAAAGATCGTAAATATCCCGAAGGAGCCACTGAAAATTATAAAAGGACATTGAGAAGGCTTGCAAATAAGTACGTCCTAGATGGGGAGATCCTATATAAGAGAAGAAAGGATCAGGTGTTGCTGAGATGTGTTGATACAATCGAGGCTAAGAAAATCTTAGAAGAAGTCCATGAAGGGATTTACGGAACGCACGCCAATGGATTCAAAATGGCAAGGCAGATCATGAGATTCGGATACTATTGGTCAACTATGGAGAGTGATTATATCAACTATGCTAAGAAATGCCACAAATGCCAGATCTATGGAGATAAATTCATGTGCCTCCGTCACAGTAGCATGTCATGACTTTTCCATGGCCTTTTTCTATGTGGGGCATGGATGTTATCAGACCAATTTCACCAAATACTTCTAACGGGCAAAGATTCATCTTTGTAGTTATCGACTACTTCACCAAGTGGGTAGAAGCTGCCTCTTATTCAAATGTCACAAAGTCTGCAGTTAGTAAGTTCCTGAAAAAGAAGATCATATGTCGGTATGGAATGCCAGAAAAGATCATATCAGACAATGCATTAAACTTGAATAATAGCACGATATCGGAGGTTTGTGAGCAATTCAAGATCAAACATCATAATTCATCTCCATATCACCCAAAAATGAACGGAGCAGTGGAAGTGGCAAATAAAAACATCAAGAAGATAATTGCCAAAATGACAGAAACCTACAGAGATTGGCATGAAAAACTACCATTTACCCTCCTTGCTTATAGGACTTCAGTCAGAACGTCTACTGGGGCAACGCCGTTCTCTTTTGTGTACGGGATGGAAGCCGTTTTACTCATCGAGGTAGAGATTCCTTCTCTCCGAGTCTTGTCAGAGCTAAATTTGGACGAAGCAGAATGGATTCAAGCCAGATATGATCAGTTGAACTTGATTGAAGAAAAAAGGTTAAAAGCCCTCCGTCATGATCAGATATACCAAAAGCGGATGATGCGAGCATACAACAAAAAGGTCTGCCCTAGAGAATTCCACGAGGGAGATCTGGTATTGAAGAAAATACTCCCGATACACAAAGACTCCCGAGGAGAATGGATGCCTAATTGGAAAGGACCGTATGTGGTAAAGAAAGCCTTCTTTGGAGGTGTTTTGATTTTGACTGAAATGGATGGCAAAGAGCTATACAACCTAGTAAATTCAGACTCGATGAAGAAATACTTCACTTAAAAAAAACGGAAAGGTTGAGATGAAAACCCATAAAAGGGCATTTTGAAACTAAAGGGGTTTTGAGTTGAAAACCCGAAAAGTGCGGCTCAAATGCAAAACAAGGGCAACCAATTGTTCCATCAAAAATGGCAAAGGGGAGAACATTTTACATCTTGGGGCATCGACGAAGTAACTCCAGGACCTCTAGAAACATATCAAGAAAAAAAATGATCTTCAGATCAGAGAAACTCATATTTGATATCTAGGCCTAGTACTATTTTTTGTCATCGTTTGTTCATTGTAAATATTCGACATTATAGCCAACAAATCTTCAAATTTTGATTATAATACAATCTCATTCTTTCCCACCTTGTCCAAGTATTTTCATACCAAGATTATGGATAAAAATACATGAAAAAGCAAGGATTCGCGAGTATTATTTTAGAAAATTCCTAAATGGTATAAGGATCCTAAATACAAATGCCAGTTAAAAGAACTAAACCTAGAAAGAGCGGTTCAAATTGAGAATCTACTGAGTTAAATTCAAAAAGACGTCAAGAGATGATTTCAAAACAGAAGAGACTAATCTTTTAAAAAAATTAAATCATTAAAGCATGCACATTCATTCTAGTTAGAAGCATTTTTGAGTCATTCTGAGCATGGCATCCTAAACAAACTTGGCCTACCTAGAGGCTCATTTGAGCATATTCTACAGGTTTCAGCATCATGAAATATAACGGGAAAGATCTAAGACCGCAATGGCGGATCCAATACCTCAACGATACAAAAGTGAAAGGCCTAAGTCGCAACGGCGGACCGTGTACCTCAAAAGTATGAAGAGAAAGATCTAAGACTGTCATGGTGGACTAATACCACAAAGAGTTGAAGGGAAAGGTTTAAGTCGCAACGACGAACCTGGTACCTTAGAAACATGAAAGGTTGAATCCACGACGATGAAACTTCTACCTTGAAGTCATGATGGATTAGATCAAAATAGCAAGTCTTTATTCCTCTCTGAAGTTGTAGTAAGAGCAAGATAAAGTTTTAAACATCAACTCCTATCCTCTTGAAGTTGTAGTAAAGTTGGATAGCAAGTCTTTATCTCTTTCTAAAGTTGTAGTAAGAGTAAGATGAAGCTTTAAACATCAATGCTTATCCTCTTGAAGTTGTAGTAAAGTTGGATAGTAAGTATTTATCTCTCTGAAGTTGTAGTAAGATCAAGATAAAGCTTCAAACATCAATCCTTATCCTCTTGAAGTTGTAGTAAAGTTGGATAGTAAGTCTTTATCTCTCTGAAGTTGTAGTAAGAGCAAGATAAAGCTTCAAACATCAATCCTTATCCTCTTAAAGTTGTAGTAAAGTTGGATAGCAAGTCTTTATCTCTCTGAAGTTATAGTAAGAGCAAGATAAAACTTCAAACATCAACTCCTATCCTCTTGAAGTTGCAGTAAAGTTGGATAGCAAGTCTTTATCTCTCTGAGGTTGTAGTAAGAGAAAGATAAAGCTTCAAACATCAACTCTTATCCTCTTGAAGTTACAGTAAAGTTGGATAGCAAGTCTTTATCTCTCTAAGGTTGTAGTAAGAGAAAGATAAAGCTTCAAACATCAACTCTTATCCTCTTGAAGTTATAGTAAAGTTGGATAGCAAGTCTTTATCTCTCTGAAGTTGTAGTAAGAGCAAGATGAAGCTTCAAACATCAATTCCTATCCTCTTGAAGTTGTAGTAAAGTTGGATAGTAAGCCTTTATCTCTTTGAAGTTGTAGTAAGAGTAAGATGAAGCTTCAAACATCAATTCCTATCCTTTTGAAGTTGTAGTAAAGTTGGACAGCAAGTCTTTATCTCTCTGAAGTTGTAGTAAGAGCAAGATGAAGCTTCGGTATCAAATTTTATCTTCATGAAGATGCAGTGGAGTTTGGATACAAATTAAATCATTTCATTTTTGCTCTTAGATTTAAGAAGAGCAAAATGAAGATCTTGATTTTTTACCCGAGTTTGGGGCAAATTACCATTAGCCAATCTCTTACCCCGAGCCTAGGGCAGATTAAAGCGATTTGATCTTTTCCCCTTGAGCCTGAGGCAAATCACCATCAACCAATCTCCTACCCCGAGCCTGGGGCAGATTGTTGTTATCCAAAAAAGGTGAGGCGATCATCTTCCTGAGAAGTATACCAACTCAATGAAACCAGACTCAAAGACTACAGTGATGAGTTCCAGATCTTCTTGAAATTTTAAGAGAATGGAGTGAAATTCCAGTAGCAAATTTTGTCTTTTTGAAAATTACCTCAAGCAGGGTGGAACCACAATATCAAAGAAGTGGAGAAGTGGATGCAGCGAAGATTGGATGACTAACAAAACAAAAGGCGAGCTAGTCGAAAGAAGAGCATCAAAGGGAGGAAACCTGGCAGATTGGGCAAAATTGGTCTTCTTCTGGTCTTTGCCCCGTTCCTGTTACACAGCAACGAGCAAAGAGGGGCAGCTGTTGAAGCCCAATTTATCCGTGCCCAATGGGATATAAATTTATTTTGAATTTAAAATTACATAAAATTTAAATTTAAAATTTAATTAATATCCAAAGTCCATTTACAAAATTGAAGCCCAGGTCCAAGTGGTCTAATTACACAAAAGGCCCAATTTAAAGACTCAATTACATTGACCCAAATCACTTAGAAGAGATGCTAGCCAACTTGCACTGCCTGCCTTTCATCCCAACCAACCAGGGCATGCCACATTGTCATCTCCAACAGCAACTTGCTCTGCACCAACCGCCACTGTTCCAAGCCACCATAGCCGACTGCCATCGTCGAACCTACAAAAAGGAAGAAAAGATGTACATTTAGTTGAGTAAAACAAATTAACATGATTGTATTAGTGGCTATAAAAGCCAGATTCAAATATTTGTAAAGGGAGGAACCCCTTCTTGAAAATCAAATACAAACCCTTTGAGAAATCAATATTCAGTGACCGACCCTTTTGGAAAAGAATTGAATTCAACTTAAGCCCTTTAGCAATCCATGCACATATCTTTTATCGATATCCAATCGTTCAAATAGACACGAAGCAACCAAGAATATTCAAGCATAAAAAGCAGCCAGGTATTATTCAATGCATGTTTACTACCGTTCCTACTTTAAATTTCTAACTCATCAATTTTTCAATATGTATTAGTGCACATATTTAATGCATTCTGTCGATAGTTATTACCCTTTTTAACAAATAGCCTTAATAATAATAATAATAATAATAATAATAATAATAATAATAATAATAAACACTAAGGGTATTGATATTAGTAACAATAATAATAAATATGGCATTAATAACAATAATAATAATAGTAATAAATATTATAATAATAAATATTAATTTATTAAATAAAAAAAAGAAGGTCTCGAAGGGACTTATCTGTCCACCACTGCCGGAGTTCCCTCCACCGCTGGAAGCCATCGTCGTCGGTCGAGCATTCCCAGACTTCCCCTCTACGGATTCAAACACAGCAAATCAAGACCTATCTTTGAACATTCAAAAAAAAAATCAAAAGACCTTTTTAAAAATATTTTAACAATGGAGCTTCAAAATGAAACACTTATGGAGGATCTGGGAAACAAAAACCCAGATCTGAAACAGGTATATAGGAATAAGTGAAAAAAAAAGGAACTTTTGAAAGTGTTCGTTTAAAAAAATGGAAGAAGATCAAAGAAGCAATGTTTTTAAAAGGGGAGAAGAGGATTTTTTTTAAAAAAAGAAAGAAAGAAAGAAAGATGGGGTGATTTAAATTCCCAGATCTGAAAAGTTCAGATCTGGGTTTTAAATGAAAACCAAAAATGGAAATAAAAGAATAAAAGAAAAGGAAGGGACTTTTTACCTTTGAACCGGCCACGGACGACGGCTCAGTGGTCGGACGGCGTACGCGAGGGCAAGAGTGGCACTGGAGCATGGCGAGGAGTCCATGGTGGTGGCGCATGGCCGTGGACGCGCGGTGGACGGCGGGCCACGACACCAACTGGAACCTTGGTCGGCCATGGATGCTGAAGAGAGAGTGAGACATGAGAGAGAAAAGAGAGAAAAAGGGGGTGAGGATTTTTTGAAGAATAAGATAAAAAAAAACTTAAAATGGCTTTATAAAGGCCCTTAAAACGACGTTGTTTTGATCGACCCGATCCATGACCTGACCCGTTCCACCAGGATCCACGTATTTTCAGATTTTCGGATATTTACCATTTCGGTCCTTTCGTATTTTTTAAATATTTTAATTTAGTCCTTTTGGTTATTTTAATTAATTTTAATTTTGCCCAATAATTTTTATCACTTTTCAATTTAGTCCCTAAAACTTTTGAATGAACCAGAGGCTGCCACGAGTCAATGTTTTATTTTATTTATGCAATTAGTCCCTCTTATTTTTAATTTATTTTAATTTAATCCTTAAATTAACTTTTGTTTAATTACAAAATTGGCCCAGAAATTTTTCATGGTTTTCAAATTAGTCTTTTGACTTCAGGATGCCTGTGGGGCTGCCATGTGTCACCTATTTTTGGTTTTATTGCTCTAGAGGTCCCTAAACTATTCAAAAATTATATTTTGACCCTGAAACTTCCAAAAATTACATTTTTGCCCTCGAACTTCCAAAAATTCCATTTTTTACTTCGAAACTTCTAAAAATTATGTTTTTACCCTCGAACTTCCAAAAATTCTATTTTGACCTTAAAACTTTCAAAAATTACCCTTTTACCCCCTAATGTCGAAAAATTCTATTTTTGATCCCGATTCTTCTAAAAATTACCGTTTTACCCTCGAATTTCTAAAATTTCATTTTTAACCCCAATTTTTTTCCAAAATTACCATTTTGCTCCCGAGTATCCAAAAAGTCTCATTTTCAACCCCGATTGCTTTATTTTTCTTCCTCATCAATATTTATATTTAATCTTAATTATTATGTACTCGTATTTTGCATTTTTTTATTTTTATATATCATTTATCTATCTTGCTTCGTGTTATTTAATAATCATTATCAATTGCTCATTCATATTCAACTCGTATATTTATTTCCAAAATTGTTTTCATAAAAACTTTAAAATCGAGGCAATATTCTTTTATTTCGATTTTCGAAATTTTGTGTCTTAACTCACTAGGTGCAAATTTTTTTCTCTAAAATCGAAATAGTCAAATACACTTTAATCGAGGTAATGTCTCCTTATCTTTGATTTTGAAATTTTGCACCTTAACTTACTAGGTGCAACCTTTCATCAAATCAAGATAATCGAACATCCTTTTTCAAATATAAAAGTTTACAACAAAGGAAAGCTCGTTATTTCTGGATCTCGAAATGTTATGTCCTAACTCACTGGACGTAGCTTTCTTTCTCGATCACTTTGAAATAGTGGGATTTCCAAACAAAATTGATTTCTTTTAAACAGAGCTCATGCATTCAAAGATCGTATTTTAAACTTTATCCGAGCTTTTAAGGTTTACAAATTAAGACCCGAAAATAATCAATATGGTAACAATTTTGGGCGTATGAGGGTGCTAATCCTTCCTCATGCGTAACCGACTCCCGAACTTGTTTTTTTGGATTTCGAAGACCAACATCTTTTTAAAAAAACATATTTTAAACGTTTTGTGGTGATCCAATCACACCCAAATAAAGGATTGGTGGTGACTCCTTTTTTTTCAAAAATTTAAAATGATTTTTCGAAACTTCGTTTTTCAAAAAGGATGGTTTCGACAGAAGGGAAATAAAAAATAATAATAAACAAGAAAGGTTTATGAAGTAATTTACCCTATTTACAGTTTGGTGCCGCCGCCACACTATCAACGACACCCTTAAAGCTTTTCAATCAAAATGGGAAATTTACATATCAATTCCTTGAATATTTTAAGCCATCACATTTCAGTTTGATGCCATCAATTTGTCAGGTGGCACCGGCAGAACATTGTAATAAACATATCATTTTGATAAATAATTTCATGAGTATACCATTTGAATTATTAATTTTTTTTGTATTATTGAGGTTAAAAAGCCATTGTTGGGATAAAATAACCAATTAATGAAATTATAAAAGTTGAGGTACCAAATTATGACAAAATCAAAGTATATATATTAAATCTCAAATTTGAGTGAAATATAAAGATGAAATTGAAATTTAACTTCGAGGGAATGTTAGAGTTTTATATACGTCTAAATCAGTAACTTTTAATTATTAATTATATAAATATATAAGTTCTCTTTGAAATTTAATTTAATTATTAATTATTTAATTCTATACTTGTACTAAAAGATAATATTATGCAAATGGTATTAACTAAATACTCAATTTATGGGTTTCTTAGACTTTCATAATGCTTTATTTAATGCACAATTGTTAAGTTTATTGATTCTCTAATCTAAGAAACAATTCATGAGAACTCAACAAGTGGCTTTAGTGGAAAAGAGGATGTTGTTCATCCTAAGGGTCCCGGGTTCGAGCATATGTGTGTGCAAGGTGTGTGTGCATTGTCAAAGGGTTAAGAAAATATGAACAGATACTACTATGTAATCACATTAGTATATTCAAAAAAAAAAAGAAAAAAACAATTCATGATATTCATTGTTGATAGTGGGTATTAGCAAGGGAGATAAAAGAGGAAACAATGGTGGTGACAAGGAAGCTGGTTTACTAGTGATAAGCGGAGAGTTGAAATACCTAAAGAGGAGGAGGAGTAGAAAACAAGAGGAAGGAGATGAAGAGAATGAGGAGGAGGGCACCTTGAGATATTTATAGGCAAGGGGTCTCTTATCTAATTATGTCATGTCATCGATAATCTTAGGATAAATTTTTGTGATTCCTTCTTAAGAAGGGTACACTGGCAAATAGAGGGTCTGTTGTCAGTGGGTGGTTAAGGATGAATAATCTTCCCATGAGTGATATGAAGCATGTGGATGGTTGGTTCTTGAATAATCATTCAGACGGGATACGACGGGAGACCATCAATAGACGTCTTTTCAGTCGCTTCTCATGGTCCTACGTGTCCAAAACGGAGTAAGAGCATAACATTTATATCAATTTAATTTTATGGAAACTAAAATTTCAAGAATCAAATAAAATAATTATTCTTTTCATAGAATCAAAGGTTTATAACTTGAAAAAATGGAAGTAAGTTATAATTATTTTAATAAGATATAAAATTATAAAAAAATTACATGTTTCTATGTCTTCAATCATTACAAAAATTACATACAACGCGCTTTATCAGTGCCTCTAACATTTGTTGATAATTTTTTTGAATATATCACAAATCAAAATATATATGATGTAAAAAAGTTAATTAGATAAAATAAAGTAAAAAAAATTAATTGAAATGATAAAATTGAAACTTTGGAATATTAAATACTCAAATATTGGTCTACCCACATAAATTATATGTGGGTGAATTAATTGAATTGAGCTAATTTAATGATTTAACTCTTGGTATAATGGTAAGTTATATCTTAAAAAGGTGAAAAGAACAAAAATTCATAGAGCCCAACCATTAATGCTTTGAATTCTTTCTATCAAATGTGTAATTTTAAGTAAAACAAATTAATTCATGGAACTCAATTAAGTGGAATAATGTTTTTATTATAAAATCATAATAATTTCTTATAAATTTGTTGGATTCAATAAGTTCTGTTTCAATATAAAAAATGAAAAAAAAAACTAAATAGAATTTGTTGTCAACAATGGTATAATTGTGAAGAATTTCTGTTAAAATAAAATCTTAGTTGGCATAAGAGTACGAGTTATATCACGATTTGTTTCACGAACTATAATATGTTTGCAATATTAACATGAAATAGAAAAAAGTTTAAATATAAAAATATAAAAATAAATACATTTTAGAACTAAATTGTGTTAAATGAAATAAAATAAAAATAAAAATACATATATGTCATTTTTTGATACAATATCTAGAGCTATTTATAGTTCATCCTAAACCCATAAATAAAAAGATAATGTACTTTAGCGCTTTTCAACCCACATTCTCTTACGTTAATAATAATACTCATATTAATTGAACTAAGATTCAATTGACGAATACAATTTGTTGTAAAATATAAACGATTAAGATTAAATACAAATTTTAAGAGCAGGCGCTTTTTCCAAATCTGTCCCATCTGACTGTTTCCGTTTATTATTGGTAGGATACACTCTCACCAACTCCCTTATCCCATTCCAACCCAATCTCTTTCATTTTTTCCTATTTGAAATAGCTTGCTCTTCATCATCGCCAGTTGAAAAAACCAGCATTGGATCAGGGCAAACGCCTCCTGACAAATTATCCTTATCCAAAATGTTATTATTCACAGGGGAATCTATTTTAACATGGACTGTAATTAAATTAAAATTTATCTCCTCAGAAACTCCTCTTCTCTAAAATCTTTTTGAATAGTAATTGAGTTTGATTCCACCTCTAATTGTTTACTTTCAAAAAAATTATCCTCAATCCCCGTTTCTTGCGCCATGCTCCCCATCTCTAACCTCGCAACACCCTTATGAGCTAGATTTTCCCCCATGGATGGCGCTTCTCCATATACTTCTAAAGATCCCAAATACGTACATTGAGGCATTGATTTCTTGATTGATGAACCTAATTTCATATTGATTTTCCCCAAGAAATTAAATTCAACCTTAAGGGCCAAAGAATAAAGGAGATCATCCTCTGATAAATTCTTAACTTTCAAGGGGGTAATATTGCACTATTTAATTCCATGTCCCATACATCCATAGCCAAAACAAAACCTTGATAACTTTTCATACTTAAAAAGAACCCATGACTTCTGACCTTTCTCTGTCAAAATGAATATACCCCTCCTCAAAGGTTTTTGGGCTTCTAAGTGAACCCTAATATGAAAATAATCACCCTTTGACTCATATCGAAGAACCCCACCAAAAGTAGTTCCAATCGCATGCATTAGGTATGTGCGATCACATTCTGGCGGATAAGGTCCCACTTTAATCCAAAAGGGAGATGAGGCGAAACGAATTTTCTTTCTCTCCATTAGCTTTAACAAGCGTTCAAAAAGAATCAATTGTTTTCGAAATAACCAGGGCCTCCCCTTCATAATTGATACTAAATCCTCCTTTTCTTCGAACACAATCATAAAGAGATTATGTCCAACCATTTGAAAATCAAACTTTTTTTAGTTTTTCAAATACTACGCATCTGAGCACGAAAACTATCTGAATTATAAGTCTTTTTCGTCCACAAGGTGCACAACAAAGTTGGCTTATCTGAAGGGCGAATCACCGTGGTCTTTACAGAAAGCTAAATCAATTCTTCCTCTAATAAATAAATCTCGTCGTTTTTCATCGTTTTGATTTGAAAAGTCACCACCCCTCCAAACCGTAGCTACAGCAACCGTCGTTTCCTTTAGGAAAAAAAAGAGAGAGCACTGTTGACTTTTTATTTTTCAATATTTGATTCATGAACTATAATATGTTTGCAATACTAAAATGAAATAGAAAAAAGTTTAAATATAAAAATAAATACACTTGAGAAATTAAATTGTGTTAAATGAAATAAAATAAAAATACAATTCGTTGTTTTTTGAACATCTCATTATAAATTCTGATTATATTTGTCATTTTTTTATACAATATCTAGCACTACCCATAATCCCTCCTAAATCCATAAATAGGAGGATAATATACTTCAGCTCACTTCAACCCACAATCTTTTACATTGACAATAATATTTATACCAATTGAATTAAAATTTAATTGACAAATATAATTTGTTATAAAATATTAACGATTAAGATTAAATATCAGTTTCTAACTTGTTATATTAACAATCAAATAAGATGGGTAGGGTAATATATCTCTATTTTATATAAATTATGATATAAACTATGATTTGGGTAAAGCCCACCAATAAGAATTAACCCGTGCAGCATGATAGGCATTTGGGATCACTCGGACTCGTTGAAGACAAGATGTTTGAAAGCAGATAAACAGCCAGCGTTAAAAATGACCGACAGAGCAACATGTGATGGCGGTGATACTTTCGACTTTCTCCTCCTCAATTTCTTCCCATCATTAATTTTTACAATTCTCCATTACTTCTTTTCTATAAATCTATTGCTACGTAACTTCAAAAATTTAGAATCTCCAATGTTATTTTGGTGATTAAAAGTGTTTATTATTTTAAGTGTAATTTAAATTTAAGTCGCGTCAATCATATTATGAATAAGAGTGTGTATTATCTTAGGTGTGATATAGATTTGAGTCGCGTTAGTCGTATTTTTGTTAAGGTTTCGTCCTCTTTTTATAATTACTAAAAATATATATTTTTTAACAATTTAACAAATTGATACATGAGTTAATTAATTTAAATTTTTATAATTATAAATTTATAAAAATTATAAAAAAAACCTCAATTACTGATCTAATTAAACGGGGAAATGAATGAGGGTCAGAAAGCTTTTGTCTTTGGTTTTTTTTTCTTTCTTATTTGGATGATAGAAATGAGTTGGAGAATTTGATACTATTTTATCCACTACTTTTTTAACACATATAATTGATTAGAAATTAATTAATTTGATTTAAGTAAACATAATCGAGTTTAGCTTCATTAATTTTAATATTAATCAAGCTTAATGGTTTCTCACATCATCATCCACTATCACCAATTTAAAAATGGTTTAATTACCATTTTGAAATTTTGGTTAATTGCTATTCAAGTCCTCAAGTCTTTTGTCAATTAAAATTCTATAACAATTAGACTTTTACAATTTAGACCCTGAGCCTTTAATTAACTACTTAATTGGCCAAATTGCTCGACCAATCTTCAATATATATTTATATTAATCTCATAAATATTCTTATTTTATATTTACGGACTCAGTTTATGGAAATTAGATTCCGAAATCACAATTTTTATACTACTAAAAATCAGACCGTTATATGTACACACAATTTTCGAGTAAAAATTATCTTAAAATTTGGAGTCAAATTTTAATTATAAGCTTTGGAAAGATTACAATCTCTAGATTTTATTACAAAGAAAAACTCTTGTTATTATTCTCTCCGGTTGAGGTTTGATCTAGTAGTTGTCTAAATTTGATATTGGATGGGTGCTGGTATTTTCAATTGTCGTGTTGACTTACTTTTGATCTAGTAGTATATGTTCATACTTTCTTAGCTTTTTGGCAACGTACAAACAAGTGCTCGAACTTAAGTCTCTTAGGATAAACATCATCTTCTTTTGAATCAAATAATTCATTCATTTTTCACCAATTTGCTAGTAACTTCGTGCACTTTGATTTCATTTAATGCAACGTAACTAATAAAGTTTCAACCGCCTATTAGAGTTCCACTTTTATTAGAACTTATTGAATTCCATAAACAAGAGAAGCATAGTCCATATTTTTAAAGAAAATCGATCTTGAATTCCAATTGAGTCTTGAATATTAATTTCACTAGGACTTCAATTAAATGCTTTATATATGTTCTCTTTAGCCTTCAAGATTTTTCGAATTTTAGAAGTGAAACGCATAGGGAATCATCATCAAGCAAGCATCGAGAAGAGTTCAGATATCTTGTATATCGAATATTCATCCATTTGAGAGTTTTTCAGCTTTAAAAATCAAATGATTTTTTGGGGTGATTGAACCCGAGGATAAAAGCAAGTTGCCTATGTACCTTCCCTTTTTAAAGGATGGAGTCATGACGTAGTTCAATATTTTTCTTTTTGAATTTGCAGCTCGTGCTTTGGAGTATCATTGTTTGGGTTGAATAGTTTAAGTTCATGTTTAAGAGCATCAACAATTTGGTAAACAGTTAAGGCTTGTACTTAAGAGCAATGTGACAATTTAAGCTTGTGCTTAGGACTGTTTCATTTTATTGGATTCTTTGACATGTGACTAGAGTCCAATCATGACCATTCTGATATTCTACAAATAGGTGATTGCCCTCAATCCCTTGGAAATCCATTGTCTTGATTCTACTTGGAGCCAATGTAATAAGATAAAAAGAGAGAGTAAAATTTAAGGTTTTATCCAACTTATTGGATTGAGAAACCATAGTGGTTGATGTCAAGTTTAATGATGCTATTTCTTCAAACTCGATTTTCTCTTCTTCATAGAGTTGCTTGATCTTATCTTTCAACACAAAATACTTTTCGAGAGGATGGCTAATAAGGTGGTCGTATTTTCTATGGTTGGGATCATCTAATTGATTGACTTCTTCAGGACGCTTCATTTTTGGCAACTAAATCACCATAGCTTTTATCAATTCTTCAAGCATTTTTGGAACATCAACATTAAAGAAAGAATACTTCTTCTTTTTTTGCCTTCCCGTCAATGTGACTCTTGTTGTACCTTTAACTTGAGTTGAAATGGGTTTCACATTCATGGCCATAGATTAATTGACATCTTCATCACCAGCTAAAACTTTGCCCCCATTATGGATTACTTAGGAAGTTCTTGATTTGTAGTAGTTGTCATAATTAACTCCATGTTGTGACCTCGAGTATTCTTCAAAGGAGTTCACCTTGATGCGTTGACGAATGTAGCGCAAGCCTCAAATCATGTTTTGTATGCACATATCGATGGGAGAGGATTTTGAAAATTTCTCTTTGCAGTTTAGACTTAGATACCTCCAACAGTGGATGTTATTGAGGATTGGCTCATATTTCCACTGTTTTGAGCTTGTAATCTTGATCATGCTAACAATATGAGGAGTGATATAAAATCGATTGAGAAATTGCTACACAAGTTCTTCCTAACTAATAATCATTTCAGGCTCAAGACCAGTGTAAATCGAAAGTTCTTCCTTACAATGATCGAACAAAATGTTTCACCACGAGATCTCTATCAGTGTCGATGCTATTACAAGTTTCCACGAAGTGAGAGACATGTTGACGAGGATTTACTTTGCCATTAAACTGTTGGAATTTTAGAGTTTGATAATTTTCAGGCATCATCAAATGGTCAATCCTCTTAGTGTATGGCTTTAAGTATGTATATGAAGACAGAGCAACACTTTCAAATTGGTCTTTGATGGATTCTTTAATGAGCTCCTTGAGTTGATCAGTAAGGACAACTCAATTGATTATTGGTTGAGGATCTTAGGCAACTTGTACATTTGATTGTTCAACAACCTCCTCTTGTAGATTCTCATGTGAGACTTCTTCGTTGGTTGGCCTTTTCCCTATAAGATCAAGGATCCTCTTCATAATGAAAGCCATCTGGTCATCTCTTTCTTTGAAACTAATGGTAAGACTCTCCGCCGTCTTTATGAGAGACACCACTTGTTCTTCCAAGGATGTGGCACCATTTTTCATGACATTCATCACTACGAAATTTGGTTTTGAGGGAGATGTAGAAATGGAGTTATCGCCTAGTTGACTCTCTTTCCTCTCAAATGATAATTGGCGAGCTATACTTGATCCATGACCAGAAATTTCTTTAGAGTCATGAGTTGGTGAAGAAACATCATAGAGTGGATTATCACAAAGCATTGAAGAAGTCTGACCAAACAACTGTAAAATATTTTTCATCTTTTGCATAGTGCCATAGGGATGATTGAACAGATTTGTGAGCTAGTTTGCTGCTGATGATATTCTTTGAACGTTGACTTTTCGAGAGAAGAGATGATATGTAGATATTGTCTCACCGGGTGTATCTGAAATTTGAACATATAAATTTCGAGTCAAATATTGATTTGACAATTTTGAGTTAAATTTTATTTATAAGCTTTGAAAAGATTATAATCTTTGGATTTCGTTATAAAGAAATTATTTTTTAATTCTTATTATATGTGATGTCCATATTTTTAATAGATTCATGATAATTTGAACTTGACACGTTACGTTTTGTCATTGAATTAATTTTTTTCGAGATTTGACACTTTGATGAAGAAAAAACAACCAACAAAACAAATGTGAAACCGAAAACAACATGGCTTTGAGAGGGTTGAATCATAAGTTTTTGCTCGTTTAATTGTTAAGGTGATGAACTGGGATGAAGAATGATCTTTGAGGAAGGTAAGATAACCTCGGATTCTTCGACCCTAACAATACAAATGAGATAAAAAAGCGTTGGAATTTGCATTTTGGGATTCTCTGATGCTTAAATTAACATAATAAAGACAGAAAAGTGAAGTGTGAGAATAATGAACTGAAAAAATGAGAAGCATTCTTTATTGTGGAGTAGATGTGTGTAATTATCCTTGATTCCATGACTGTCCCAGTTGCTGCCGTCTCATCCTCCAATGGTCAACTCTTGACCTACCAAGCTCGGCTACTCATTTGTTGTGCCAAGCTCTTGACTTGTAGTCTTGTGCATGACACCAAACATTTCACAATGGCTTGGGCAGATTCACCGGTTTGTACGAAAGAGTGAGAGAGACTCAGGTTTCTGATAGTACTGATTTTTTTTAGTAACATCTTTTAATGACCATTTCCAAATCTTATCAAGACCCAATGTAGCCATTGTCACAAATAAGCATTTCCAAGACTGTATATTGTCGGGGTGGAGGTAGACAACCAGACACCAACGCATGGACTCGCTCATAAAAAATCTGCAAATCCCGCTTGCTCCATTATCTCTAATTATGTAGCTGCAAAACCCTAGTTTTCAAACCTTTAATTATCACACATCCGGCTATAATCTTTGGAGGAAGAAAATAATATAGAATAACACCACTAAGACCATATATATCAGTAATTCAAAGTCCAATCAAGCTGAATCAGATCACTTCTTTTTTTCTTTTTATTTTACCATTGACGATGCGATGAAGGGTTTACATCTATAAACCATGTGACCAAATATGTTTTATTTTAAAATTATGGGTTAGTCAAAAGCTTTCACATGGGTTTGAAATGGCTGAAATTCAACAGGTATTTTAAAATTGAAACCTTGAGGGCCCAGTTTTTGTGAGTTTTATAATATGATAAATATTATTGTTGCATGACCCAAAGATATTGCCAGCTATTTTAAACTACTTGAGTACCCGATATTCATAGATTAATCTTTTTTTATTAAATATTTTTATTTGATACACCGTCCGTTCATATATCTTATATCAATGAATAATAACATTACATTTTACCATTCGAGTATTGTATGTGCGTTGTCAAAGAGTTAAGAAAATATGAACATATTACCATGCAACCACTCTACTATATTCAAAAAATATAAAAAAATATGAAAATAAATGTTAATAAATTCTTTTAAACATAATCTTTCGAAGATATTTAAACATAACAATTATAAATAAATATTAATAATTTTTAAACTTAAGATTTTGAATTTAATAGGTTAGGGTGTAAGGTTTCAAGTTTAGAATTTAAAATTTTAACATTTATTTATAATTAATTATTTTAAAATAATATTATTAATATTTATTCCTACGTTCATATTTTATTTTATTTTATTTAATAATGCGTCATATTATAATTTATTAATAATGATATATTAACAATACATCAAATATTACTTCAATAACAACTCCTAATACTTTTTGTTGACACTTGGAAGTTAACCATTTCAGTGAAGAAAATAGTAAGTTTTTAATGGCTAAAAATGGTTTAAATTTAGTTAATCTAGTACATAAGTGGAGAGCCGTGTTGTGCAGAATATTACAGCTTAATAATGATGGGAACATTAAATCACTAGAAGATTGAAAAGATAAGATTAAGGTCATCATCATCATCATCATTTGAGTTTATGGATATTTCAACAGTGATATATGTAGAAAGTTTGAGATGATGATTTGCTTCAATCATTTTTTTTTTATAAATTATAAGAGGAAAGTAAATCTATAATAGTAACGTGATTAGCGCGATTCAAATCCAGATTACATTTGAGATAATGAACATTTTTAATTAGAATCCAGATTACATTTGAGATAATGAACATTTTTAATTATCAAGCTAACATATGATTCAACCCAATTATATTTTAATTGGTAATTGCAAGATAACTATGCCAGTTTATGAAATTATTTGTCGTCTTAATAAATGGTGTGCTCAAACACTGCTTTATACTTAAAAGGAATTAAGAATAATGCCACCTGTGTCCCCTGTCCCCCACTTAATTTGCGGTCCACAAGTTCAACATTTATAGGCTAGGTTTTTTGTGTTACATTTGCTCCTAGTCTTTTATCCCATCATACATATAGTGAATACAAATGTAATATTAGGTGTGAGCATTCGATCGAGTCGAGTTAAAAAATTTTGAGTTAAGTTAAGTTGAGTTGAGTTAATGGATTTTATTATTTATATTCAAAGTTGTGTTTACATAGATTTATTAGTTAATTATTAGTAGACGAAGTATAAGATAATTTAACTACATAAGTAAGATTGATGAGTTTGAATTAATGGTTTTGATTTTTAATTTTAGAAAAGGTAAATATTTATCAAAACGACGTAGTTTTGTCTTTTCTTATTCGGATTTTTGGATAACTCAAATTATATAATTCATATTCGAGTTAAACCGAAAAATTTGATTTTTTTATTCGAATTGATCTGAATAACTTGATTAATTTAAATAACTCAAACTATTTAATTTAAAATTTGAATATTTATCAACTTTTTCGAATCGAATCAGATTTTACTCACTCGTAACATTCTACACTTAATCCGAAAATAAGTTGAATGTAAGATGTTATATTTATTGTTGTAGCAACTCAAGTAAATATTTAAAACACTAATTGAAGGTAAAAATAAATTAAGTGTGATAAGTTCAAAGGATGTTATGAGTATAAAGTGAACATAAATATATTCAAACTAATCCTTATATTAATCCGAGGTCAAATATGGTAACACATGGAACCAAGTTACAAATATTGGGATAAACTACAAAATGAAGTGCAATGTCTTGAGATAATAAAGTTATGTCTCGAGACATGTCTCCCCTATTTCATGTTTTTTAGGTTCAAAATTCGAAGTTTGGAGATAATGGAGTCTGAAGACCTATTAATGAGGTCTGAGCAATATTTGTTGTTATTTTGTGATATTATATGTAGATTAAGTTCTTATTTCATTTGATGTATGAGTTTAATTGTATGTATCAATTAAAATATATCATCTTTATTTTTTTAAAAATTGTTATAAAACTTGTAAATGTAATATAAATGTTTAATTTTTAGAAAATTTATAGTTTGTATTACCATTCATACAAGTTAAGAAAACAAAATTTAACTTTTAAAATAAAATTTAATGACAATATATTAAAAATCAAATAATTATGATATATTATTTAAAAATTTTAAAGAAAAAGGTTTATTATTTAAAATATTATATAAAAGTAAATTGTTAATTTAAAATTAATAAACTTTGATAGCAATTTTTTTAAATGAGCATTTAAAAATTACTAATGTTGTTCACTTATAGACTACTGTTGAGTGCTTTTTTTCTATCTCTTTTAGAGGGTAAAGCTATGTAATTATATGAGATGGTTATTATTCTCAGATCTGATGTCTTAGGTAGGTTCCATGCATTCTAACACTTAATCTACTCTAGATTTAACACATGTTTATATGATGGGGTTCGTCTATATAGTGACATGCGAACCCCCTTTATGCGATCTCATATATAGTCCCATTGTGATCTCTCCTGCGAACCCCTAATGTCACGCAAACAGAACATGTGAACTCAATATGTGAGCTCAATGTGCGATCTGTATAGAGTCCAGCCCAAACCTATCTGAGTTAGAGATTACCAAGTATCATAACAACTATCATAGTCTAACTCTACTTAGTAAATAAATAGTTAGCTGATGTTCCAGACTCTCCTAAGTTGGTATCACTTAATTCTAGCTTCTTAAAGGCTTTGCCTTTATACCCACCATATGGGTTACTTTTAAAGCTCAAAGCTTCATGGGGATTTGTTCTAGTCATATGTACATCAGCATTAAACTTAAATAACGCAATGAGATCTTCTTTCAAATATATATGGCATGAAGCATCACCGAGTGTCTTCATGCTTTTATTGTAGGTAAGTTACACTTTCATATGTCCCTAGTTATGAGGTACAATAAAATTATTTTCATCAATTAAAGTATAATCTAATCTTTTAGCTTACCTATCTTGTTTGACATGTTGCCTCATATTATGGTTTGACTCTTCTTGTAAATTTCATGCTTGATTATGATTCTCCTAGGTTTAATGACTTATGTTTTACCAAATTTCATCTTAAGAGCATTCCACATCTCTTTTTCTAGTTCATGCTTCCTAAATTTATGCATGATACATTGACCATAATGCTTACAACGTAATGCGAGCAGTGAAAATTTTTCCAAGCTTCAGAATTCGTACTATATATGTTGGGTTGTATTCCCATTTTTAAGTTGTTTTAGAACATTGTTTTTGTCACGCCCCAAAACATGGGGGGATAACTGAAATAAATAACAATGTATCGAATAAACTTGATGATTAAGTAGTTGGTGCACTCCTTAGAGATCATAGGTTCAAGCTACTCCTCTCACATTTCTTTTTCTTTAATTTTCGGCAAATTATGATAAAAACCATACTAAAATAAATACTATTTGAAGTTAACACTAAACGAGAAATAAGCTTGGGCTTAATGGTTGATACGCCACTCCTCCCTTTTGCATAATTGAGTTCGAGCCCACTCCCTACCAAAATCCATTTTATTTTCGACAGCAAGGGAAAATTACCATGCAGCCCCCTAAAAGTTTGAAAACCCTAGGTGTTTAGCCCCTTTTCTTAATTACAATTTAATTATAATTTTCTTTTCCAAATTAAACTAAATTTTTGCTTTCCTTTTCCCTATTTTTTTAACCTTTTATTTTTCATCTTCTTCTTTGCAAAATATTTTCTCTCCATTGGTGAAATTATTTTTGCTTCCCGAATCAAAATCAATTTCCATTTGAATCGGTTTTCTATCGGTCACCGATTTTGCCATTGAAAGCATTTGTTTCTTTTCATCCAAGTTCGGTAAGAACACCTCGTTTCAATGATCAAATCTTGTAATTCCCGTAGTAGTAATGAACAAAGTAAATATTTGTTTGATCAAATAATCATTTGAGGATTTTTGCCCAAATCTTGAGTAAATCTTGTCAATCTTGAAATCAATCGTTAACTTGTGTATAAATGTCGTTTGAAGGACCAGTTTTAGGTGCATTGGACCATAATTGATCAAGAGGAACATCGATCGGGCTTCTGGTGAAAGATGTGTGTTCTTTTGCAAGCGAATCAGAGCAAACTGTGTCTAGGAATGAGCCACACGGTCTCTCACATAGGCATGTAGACCACACGGGTGGACCACGTGGCCTCTTAGACGACCATGTGCCACTGAAACCCTTGGCTAGTTTGAATCTCACATAGCCAAGAACCTTCCACACAGTCTGCCACATAGTCTTGTCTCCCTACAACTTGATTTTGCAATTTCCACACGGCAACAGTTTGTTACACGACTTGACCACATGACAGTGTTGTTAGAGTATGCCCAAAGATCAATCATGAGATGATTGTAATCACATGCTCGTTTTACCTTGTTTGTTAATATAAGGCATTGCCATTGTTATTTCAGTTTCTTTTTCTGTGGGTATAAATAATCTGATCGATAAGAAGTCCTAAGAGAAAAATAATAATGCATTGAGACTAATGTGTAGTTGATTGATGACAAAATATTGTCATTGAAATAGGGATGTCAAAATCAATACATGAGTATGTGTTAAAGAACAACATACTAGACTGACTTACCATGAGTATGTTTATTGGATTATTATGTAATAGTCACGAATATTACTTATAGTGATAACTATGTATATGATCCTCAAACTTGGGATCATCATTTTTCCAACATCGTTTGTCGTAAATTTGATATGGTCAAAACATCTACCGTATTAGGTTGTACTATAAAAACTAACATTGGATATACCACAATCAATGTGTGGGATATGGTAGATCAAGTAGGATTTATCCCTCCTATATAATGGGAGCAATATCTTAGGCCTCTTGATGGAGTGAGACTAGAAATGCATGACCATACTTGAATAAGTTGATATGAGATATCACATTTATTTATTTATTGTAGTCTACTCAGAAAATTAAGAAATATGGGATTAGACTATACAAGTGTGACTATTCCATGACTTGTGTCCAATCTAGATAATAAAGATATAATACATGAAAAGGTTATCACAGAAAGGTTATGTTGAATCACGATTTCTTCTAACTTGGGTGGCAGTGATGCATTGCTAGATCTTATTCATTACTTGTAATGATAGAAACATTCTAATATTACTACCAACGTTACAAGAACCTATATGGTTACACCTTATAGTTGAAATGAACAGAATCCAAATATATTTGGTATTGTATTTAGCTATCGCATTAATTAAATTAATTGTTGAAATATTAAATACATTATATGTACACAAATAGAGAACATAAATAAAATGAATATATGAATTTGATTCATACAAAATATTAATTATATATATATTTTACAGAAATTATTAATATAAACAATTATAATAATAATTTTAGTCAAAATATAAAAGGACATGGAAAGCGATATTCTTTTGAAAAGAATATAATCTTTTTCATGACTTTCCATTTGTTTCTCTAATAATAGGAGAATAATCCTGGTTTTATTTTCTGATATATGATATTAAAGAAAATAAAAGGAAAATTAATCCCTTAGTGTCTTAGGGTTACCAAGAAAAGAAAAGAAAAAAGGTCTAGCAGTCATTTTTAAAAACTCTTTGAAAAGTTCAAGAGGTTGTTGTTGTTCATTCTTCGACCGGGTGGATTACATAGAGGTCGAGACGTTATTATTTCGGCTTCAAATCTATATCTCCAAAAGGGATCCTATCAATAATGCTATCCGTCGCTTTTTAGTTTCTGAAAGATATAATTTTCAGCCCTTGTTTTAACTCGAATCGTTCCTCATACAAGGATCCTTGGTTGACTATCGCTAGAATATTTTTCCACTATGCCACGGGACGTACCGACAATCCAACAGGTGTGCCCTTGATTTAGTTTTACCCAAAATTTTATGAATTATTCAATTTAGTCCCTAAATAGTCCTCGAACTATTTTTAGTGTTTTATCTCATTCAGTTGAGTCCCTAATATTATGAATAATGTTGGGATCTATGATCTAATTGATTAAATTTTTAATGTATATGCATGATATGTGATTGCTACATGTTCATTGTCATTGGTTACTGATATACTGTATTGCTACTCGCACCATTGTGTTTCCGATTGCGTGATTAGCATGGCTATTGTTACTAATAAACTGAATATATGTTATACATGTCTACTGTTACTATTAATTTGAATACATGCTAAGCATGTCTATTATTTTTGTACTATACTGTTAGTAGCATATCATACTACATTGTGTGGGACGATTGAAAAGAGGAAATATTGGTAGTTTATCTGTAAAAACTAATGGTTTATCCACAAACTTACTGGCAACTTTATTCTACAAACTCATTGTGCATTCACAATCTACTGGAAGCGTATTAACTTGCAAACACTAGTGGTTTATCCACAAATTTACCAGCAGCGTATTATCCTGCAAACACTAGTGGTTTATCCATAAATTTGCTGGCAGCTTTCATCTACAAACACATTTTGTATTCATAACCTACTAACAACGTATTAACCTACAACAGTAGTGGTTCATCCACGAACTAGAGTGTCCAGGTTAAAAGATTTCTAGGGAACTCTTATTATGGAGTGTAACGGTGGGGTAGGACATTTTCTTTTTTTGTTAAATTGAAATTGCTTTGCATCATCACGCATAAGCAGGCTCGAATGAATTGTCAATTTCTGTTATACTATATGATTTTTACTGTACTGGAAAAAGTTATTATGTATGCTTGGTTTATTTTTCTATTTTGAGTAATATGACTATGTTTTTGAAAACTTTGATAACTTACTGGGTCATTTCGGTGCCTAATGTATTTTTTCGAATTCGAGCTTAATGTCTAGATCGGGTTAGGGATGTTACATTTGACTAATGTTTGAACTTTTGTTTGAAAACTATAGATATACTTAGGATCTAAATTATTTAGAAACACGCTAAGAACACTCAAGGTAGATGTGCTATAAGTAGGCCGCATAGGACTACTTCCGTTGAGTCAGCCACTATTCAGGGAGAAAACTCGATTCTTGAGGAGGAGTACATTGAGAATTTTACCTCCAATGGTGGCAGAGGCTATGAAAATGGAGACGATATGATGTTCCAAGCTATGTTAAGGGTGTTACAAAGGGTTTCTAGAGCCCAAACTGGATCGAGGTGCTGTGGGTCTGTATCGATGAGGCTTCGATCGAATGAGGTGGAAGCATTCAAAGGCATTGTTAGAAAGACTCCTATCGTGGTGGAATACTAGATGGAGTTGACAGAAAGGATTTTCGAGGATGTAGACTATACTCCGAAGCAAAAGTTGAAGGGCGCTATGTCCTTGTTAAGGTAAGAAACCTATCATTGGTGGTAGTCTGTTGTAAGGGGCACGCAGGCTGAACATATAAACTAGGAATACTTCCAAGAGGCTTTTCAAAAGAAACATGTGGGTATTAGGTATATGGTGGCTTGCAAACTCGAGTTTATCAAGCTAAAGTAAGGAGATAAGACAATGTTAGAATATGATGCTAAATTTCAAAGATTCAGTCGGTATGCCCAAAAAATGGTCGCCACAAAATAGTATAAATGCGTGAGGTTTGAAAATGGGTTGCGATTCAACCTTAAAATACATGTTGCTCCACACCAACAAAGAGTGTTTGAGATCTTAGTGGAGAAAGCTAAGATCGCGGAGGAAATTAAACAGGTGGAACGCGGATAACAGGAAAATAATAAGGTCCCAGTTAAAAGAGATTTAGGCTCCACTGGCTCGAATAATAGTCCCATAAAATGAGCCAGAGAGGGTAGACTGCAACAAGGGGTTGTTGTGAATAATTCAATGGGTAGGACTCTCAATTGTTCATACTGTAATAAGCGCCATATGAGCGAATGTTAGAAAAAGTTGGGTGTTTGCTTGAGGTGTAGGTCAACAAAACATATGGTGAAAGATTGTCCTCGTCGAGAATCCGACCCAAAATTAAAGAACCGTGGTGTAAAAGTAGAGGAGTTCTGGGGAACTCCTACTGTGGAGTGTAGCGGAGTTGGATAGAACCTTTTCTGTTAAACTGAAATTGCATTGCCTTCATCAACATGTACATATAAAATTGAGAATTTTGTGATGATATTGTGTTGAATTGATATGAAATAACGATACTCTGAATTGTTGTTCAATGATGATGATTTTACGCCTTATTATTCAATATACTATATCCGTTGTTTGCACTAGTTTTCTTGTAATTGAGCTCACACTAAGTTTCATCTCTACAAATAACCTACTAGGTTAGGACGTGGTCAAGGCATTCGAAGGGTCTCGGCTCGGTTTTGTTTATTAAAATATTTTAAAATTATTATTTGATAGTTTTATTATTAGGAGACTGTATTGGTTTATCATGAATTGTGGCATAGTACTTAGGATTTGTTTTCTTTTAGCATCCATGATATTTAATTTGATTTTAGAACATCAAAATATGAATAATAATTAATTATGCATGATCTTCAGTTTTTATTAAGAATACAAACTATTATCACTTCTCCACTACTAAACTTTATTTAAGATTTTGAGTAACAAATAAATAGGAAATTAACTAAGTTTTCTTAGAAGAAAGTAGACATGGTTCAATAGTTAATCTAAACTAGTTTCTTAATAACTCACGAGCTTCTATGAAAATAGATTAAGTTTTCTTCTAAAAAATCAAATATTTTAAAATGTCTATTTTATAAACTTCGATAGCTTACTAGACGTTTAGTTTAAAGACATAGCTTCCAACCAATCAACACAGGTTTTCAAGATTTCTAGTTTAAAGACTTCATAAACCCTTTCATGCGAGCTTTTCGAGACTTGTAGTTTGAACCATCAATAATAGGGGGCCTTGAAATCGAGCTTCCTACTATCTCTAAGCAATTCAATAACTGGATGTTCACCTAATATGTTAGGTGTCTAGCAGTGATACCAATTGTTAATGTTGGGTTGCTTGCCAGGTGTAAGTTAAGTTGCAACTAAAGAAACAATTGAAAGTGTAAAATAACAAAGATAAATACACAATGGTAACATTGTGATTTAAACTCAACTCACTCATACAACCCCACTCTTGTATATTCATTAAGATTACTCTCCCCATTAAGATTTCTCTCATGAATAGTTAGTTACAAACTGAACAAGAAAATAATTTGTTTACAAGTATTTTGCGCAAAAACCAGTTTATCTTAATGAACAAAATAAGTGCTCTCTAATTCGTATGTAAAAAATAAAAAAATATTCTTTAAATAGTAATTATTGACTTGTAATCTTCATGTAATGTGAACAAAATATCTCGAGTAATTGCACTCCAATTTGCTTCTATAATGCAAGAAATAAGGTTTAAAGATAAAAAATGCCCTCAATAAAATCAATTGATCCCTTAAAAAGTGCATCCTATTGAATTCTTAATAACTAAAAAAATTCTACTAGGCCTTCCATTGATGAAAACAGTTAGTTGACTGGTTTGATTGTTAAAGACGTTGACCTGGTTAGTTACAATCATTAAAAGGTGACATGTGGTATGCCACACCAACCATTTTTTTTAAATATATACATAATTTAAAAATAATTCATAAAAATAACATTTGGAATGAAGTTGGACATATGACTGTCAGGTTCATTTGAATTTAGATAACCATTTATCGGTATTCATTCTAGATGAGTTCAAAACTATAAAAAGTTTAGACATTATAAAAATAATTATTAATAATTAGTAATTTAAATATTCAATTTAAAATTTTTTAAGTTGGAATATATAAAAATTATTAATAGAAAATAAATATATGAAAAATTTTGATTTTTTTTTCAAAATTTCAAAAATTTTAGAATTTTTTAAGAATTTTTATATTTAATAATTTTTAAATTTTTTATAGTTTTAACTCAACTAGAACGAAACTAGACAAATGATTGTCCATATTCAAATGAACCATTTGTCCAAATTCATTACAGATGTAATTTTTATTAATTATTTTTAATTATTTATATATGTTTTTTTTTAAATTGTTGGTGTAGCATGGCACATCGGCATCCTTTAATATGGCATGCCATATGTCATCTCATGTTACTTTCGCTAATCACATCAGTGTCTTTAACAGTCAAATTAATCAATTAATAATTTTTATTAACGAAAGAATCTAATTGATTTTTTTTACCACTTCAGTGGCTTTTTTTTACCTCTTTAAACATTATAAGTGATCACACTAGAATTCTTAAAATAATATCATTGCTTGATTGACATTCACCATAACTCAATTCAATTGACTGCCACTCGAATAAGAAATCTGATATTAATATATTATTATTTTGTTACACTATAAAAACATACAACATCATTCTAAATTCCCTCGTGAATTTTTTTTTTCCACTGATGATGTAAAAAATGATAATTTAAAATTAATTTGATGAAATTGATTGAATCTTAACTCAATTGCATGGATATATGTGGGTTTGAATACGTTGAAGTGTATTACTTTTCTATTTATGGATTAAAGATAAACTATGAATAATTTTAAATATTATGTCGAAAAAGAGATGAAAATATTAAAAATATATATAAATAAGAGAATCAATTATTGTAGAATTCAATCATAAGATTGTATAATTAGTGCATTTCCTTGGCAAAGATCAATTATTGTCGGCCAAATTTAGTAGGCCGAAAGTGAAGGGAACTGTTGGAGACTCCCTCTTGTCCCCTTAAAACTTGTGGGCACAATCAACAAACCAATTTCTTTCCTTGTTTTCTTTCCTAAAGCATGAAAGAAAGCGTAGAGTTCCTAACTTAAGGAAATTACCATTGTATCACCAAATTACGATCCATATTACAATTTGCTTTGTCTAAAATTTGTAAAAATCATTATTATAAAGGGGAAGTCCTCAAATATCCATGCACTTTTTTTACATTTACAGAACTTAATTTACTTTTTTTAATAACAAGTTGATATTATATGATGATTCAAAAGTTCCCAACTAATAAAAAAAATTAGTATTATGTTATGAATATCTTATTAAGTGGATGTCCATCAAGATTAAGATAAGTTTAGATGAACTTTAAATTCTAGTAGTTATCAAAATTAGAGTTCTATTTCATTTATATTTTCTATGTCTATAAATATAGACCTTTGAGAAGCATTGTAAATACTTCTATTGATCAATAAAATACGCTCTATCTTTTTCTCTCTCATTTGAATATGAGATTCATCATAAATATCTTTTAAAACTAATGGATTAACCATAACAAGATATTAATATATTAGCTTTTGGAGCTTTTGACCAATTTTGTACTACCAAATATTGGAATAATATTGGTTTGTTTCAATGCCAAATAAAATAAATATTTTCTATCTATAATAATAGAAGTCATTACTATGTTCTCATATCCTTCCTCAAAGAATATTAACCCAAACAAAATATTTGGGCATACACCACATATGTGGCTAAAAACCTTTCATATCACATTGATAACATAAGTTATCTTTGCCCTTTGAAGAGTTTCTTGAGAACCCTCATTGTTCTCTTATTCATCACTATGTTCCCACTTTTACTGGTCCGTGATTATTTTCTTTATGTTTGCATTCACTTCCGGGAATGCAACAAATTTAGTAGGATGAACTTATAAATGTCCTGCTAAATTATTTATTCCATAATCACCATCGCAAACATGCGTGGATTTCAAATCAAAATCCATCTATTCATGTTGTCATGATTAGTCTCAAATTATAATAAACATGATATAATAAATAAATCATAGAAAAATATACCTGAAATCTTTAACATCATCGTTATCTCCTTGGCTATTATCATGAGCACTGAGTAGTTAAAGGCTCTAGTGATTATCCATAGTACGTCGGCCTCAATTGACAACTGAAAGAAAAAATAATTAAATGAGAATCGTGCTGATAACGTGTTATAAAATAAAGAGACAGAGAGTAAATAACAGTGAGAGAGTAAAAGAGAGAGCGTATTCAAAAGATTATATTTCATATGAATCAAAAGAGGATTGGGTTATTGATTTATATTGAATTGATTGTGATTATCTTTGTGATATTCTTTTATCATTATCCTCATTAAGGGGTTGAAGTCAAAATATTTGACTGTGAAATATCTACTTAAATTGTGGAAGGAAAAATATGAGAAATAGAATATGATAATTCTATCTAAAGCTCGTTATGGTTGGATGCACTTGAAGTTGTAAGTTTTTAAAACTGTGAGTATAACTTTACAGTATTCAAAATAAATTCTCAATTAAAAGTACGTGAAAAAACATTACTGATGAGAACCTTATAGGAGAGAACTTATTTAGTTTTTCATGATTCGAATGTGCTCTTATAGTAGCAATATCATGAAAAAATTACTTATGGTTGAACAAAAGTTTTTAATCACGAAACCTAACCATTCCCTGAAGAGAATGTAACATTATGTGATAAATTCGAAGGACATAATCTTTGACATGGATGTAGTAAATTGGACTATAATAATAGTCATGGGGATGGTCGTGATAATTTTTCTCACCACCAAAGTGGAAAAAAGAAGAAAGTAAGAAAGCCCAAAAAATTTTCAAGAACTCTTTAAGAAGAGTGACAATTTATGCATGAAAAGTTATTGGTTATGTACTTGTTATACACTTGGAAAATAAGATCCACCTTCAAAGTTTACTATTAATAAATTTTTATTGATTGAAAATCTACTACTGAAATAAGCACGTTTACTTTGTGTCGAAAAAGTTATTGGTCATTTCTCTTTTAAGGAAGTGATTAGTAAAGTGGAAGGGAGCTTATTAAATAAGCAAGAGGTCCCTAGTTCGTACTACTGGAGTTTAATTTGCTTACTTCTTATTTTCAAGACTAAACGTAGAACGGAAAATGTACATTTTTATATATCAAATCGAATTGATATATGGTTTAAATATTTGAGATGATATTTTCAAGTTTTAATTCTATGGGTTACATATTGTTTTAAGCATCTCATTGTTCATGAAAATGAATATTAACTAATTTATTTATATTGTTATGGTAAGTTTTATAATTAAATAATATATTTTATTAAAACATATCTAGTATGCAAATTTATGTTAACAAACCAATGAAGTTTATGATTATTCAAATTTGATTTACTTCAAATAATTGCTAAAGGTAGCAGTTCATACATTTTATATTAATTCCCTTTGCTAATTATTTAGAGAAATGACATGAACAATTGTAAATGAAAAGTTTTATGAGTTTCAATGGTTGGATATTGAATTAAATTTCATGCATATTTATGATGATGGTTATGAAAGAGAAAATAGCTAGTTTTTCATCATGTTTTATTTTTATGTTTGAGATGTAATTTTTATTGATATATTTAATATAGATTTGTTTCTATACATGACCTAGGCAATTATTCTTGGTGGTTAAATTGATTATGCAAAAGGACTTTAAAAGTTTTTGAATTAATCTCATAGCTCCTTATGGCTATACAAAACAAGTTATTCGTTCCACCAGTTCTGCTCCATTCCCTGAAGTGAATGTAGCAATTCATAACAATTATGAAGATTTTGGATATGTGAAGATTTTGGCATATTCTCCGAAGCGAATATTGCATATAATTATTTGGAAATTATATTATATGACTTAGTACCATTATAAACTTCACATTGATTTAGACATTTCCAGTCGTAAATGTCACAATGGTACTTATATGTGGATACAAAAAGAAAGGAATGATAGTAAAATTATCAATTTGCTACAATTTAGTTCAAATTGAAATGCATGTTAAAGTAAACTAGAAGTTTACTAGTACAAATATATTTCTACTTGGCATGACCAGTTAGACCATCCTGGATCATATATGATGCGAAAATTAATTAAGAATTCATATGGACATTTATTAAAGAACCAGAAGATTCTTTAATTTAAAGAATTCTCATTTGTTGATTGTTCTAAATGAAAATTGGTTGTTAAAAACTCACTAGTTAAAGTTGAGATCTAATGTCTTGAATTTTTGAAATGAATATGGGCCCATTAATCCACCATGTGGATGGTTTTGATATTATATGATTTTGGTAGATGCATCTACAAAATAAACACATATGTGTTATCAACTTGCAACCTGTCGTTTGCAAGATTGTTTGAATAATTAATTTCAGATCATGCAATTAAGACAATTCATCTTGCTAATATTGATGAGTTTATATCTCATTCTTTTATTGATTGAGTTTGAAAAACTTTAGTAAAAGTTTGTTATTTATGCGCATAATGGTTTAGAGAAATTATTGATTGAACGTCTCTGATTGTTACTTATGAGAACTGAACTTTCTCTTTCAACATGGGATTATACTGATTTATCGTGTTGTACGCATCAAGCCAATAAGTTTTAAATACTCTCCATTGCAATTGATTTTGGGTCAAAAGCTAAATATTTATCATCTTTGAATTTTTGTATGTGTGTATATGTTCCAATTGCTCCATCACAACACACAAAGATGAGTGAATCTTCAAAGAAAGTTGGAAATATATATTAATTATGGGCCCCTTTTATTATGATATATTAAATGTATTGGAGATTCAATTATGACATGATTATGATTACTATTTTGATTTGATAGTTTTCCCGAAATTAGGGGGAGAGAACTAATAACTTGTAATGAGTTAAGGGGGAAAGTAATTTGAACCAAAGGTTCAATAAGGATAACTCATTAAAGTTCCAAATATGGAAATTTTCATAAAAGGAAAATTTTAGATGGTCATATAGTGAAGGCGGATGCCCCAGAAGAGACCCAATACATAACTAATAAGTAAAACTTCAGAAGAGATTCAGGTACCTGAAACTGAAAATTACAAAGTGAAAATAAGAGACCTCGATAAGTTATGTCAATTTGAGAAAATGTCGAACCAATAATAAAAGTGGTCGACAATGATTTTGCATGCAATATTATTGTGGAAATAATCAAATAAAAGGAGGATATTGAATAAATCTATTAGGAAATGGAGATATGGAATAAATTGGCCAAAATAGAAAGACACAACTCAAATATAATTAAATTTGTGGAGTTTTTGGATCAGCAGTCCAAATATCTAAAGGTATAAAGCCAGTGAGGGTACAAATGAAGTAGTTTTGCCAAGGCGAAATAAAAATATGAAGTTTTTCACTAAGTCCTAACATTTATTATGAGAAGATATAATATTCTTTTGTGGTGGATGCAATAACCTTTAGATATATTATTAAACTGGAAGTTCATACTTGCGTCTCATGGTTGTTGTTACAACCTTTTGTGAATCACTATATAGTAAAGTTTATATTAAAATCCTTGAAGGATTTGGAATGCCAGAAGGATATTGAAATTATCGGGAAATTGTTCATTTATATGAATTGAAATAATTGAACATGTGGTAAATTTGACTTAGTCAATAGTAGTTGAAGGAAGATTATAAAATGATCCAAAATACCTATTTGGGTTTTTATAGAAAAATAATAATTAAAGTTTGTTGAAACTCTTGAATAGATCAAAATATATTTCCCCCAAATTTTTCCTCTCATGACTTTCAAAAGAATGGTGATATAAATGCTTAGTAGATACATTCAAATAGTTATTTGAAAGACTAGTATTCAAGATTGAATACGTAGAATATGAGATATTATGTGATGTTTTTATGAGGGGGAGTAAATACACATTGTACTCTTTTTCCCTTAACCGAGGTTTTGTCCAATTGGGTTTTTCTGGTAACGTTTTTAATGAGGCAACATGTTATGCGTATTATAGATATGTGTACTCTTTTTCCTTCATTAGGAATTTTTTTTCCCACAGGGTTTTTATCTTAGTGAAGGTTTTAACGAGGCACATTATCTACCAATGGACATCCAAGGGGGAGTGTTATGAATATCTTATTAAGTGGATGTCCATTAAGTTTAAGATAAGTTTGGATGAACTTTAAATTCTAGTAGTCATCAGAATTAGAGCTGTATTTCATTTATACTTTCTATGTCTATAAATATAGACCTTTGAGAAGCATTGTAAGATACTTCTATTGATTAATAAAATACGCTCTCTCTTTTACTCTCTCATTCTCTCTGTTATTTACTCTCTGTCTCTTTATTTTACAACATATTAGATGTTTTATATTTAAAATATCAACTAAATTACCTTATATTCACTTATAATTGTCTTGCCATAAAACAAATATAACCTACAATCTAGAAAAATACAAGTTTTATATTACAATATTATCAAACTAATTTTTTACTTTTTCTGTTGGGGATCGACTTGTATATGCAATGAAGTAGAAAAAGTAGAAAAGAAAGAACACAAATATTTTGCGTGGAAAACCCTCAAAGAGAAAAAAACCACGGATAAAAGAGATTTCGGCTTTTCACTAAATGAGTAAACAAACGATAGTATAATATGAAGAAAATAAACCTAAAAGTACTAAATGTGCAATACCCTAAACCTTAAATGCAAAGCTCAAAATCTCAAAGAACAAACACGTAATTATTATAAATTCCAAAAAAAATAAGTTATCTTAAAAATTTTAAACCTTACAACTCTTAACACTTTAATGTTTATTAGAAGTAGAGTTTTATATCATATATAATTCTTATGCCTTATATATAGACTTTGAAGAAGCATTGTAAATATCACTATTAATTAATAAAATAGATTCTGTTTTGCTCCCCATATTTTCTTGTAAAATGTTATCGACGTGATATTCAATTTTTTTTCTCTTCATTTGAAGAGTATATTTTCAAAAAAAATCCCCCAAACCATACCAAAATTTGATATCAATTTTGGTTTTGGTTCTTGATCTTAGATTTTATCAAGCAAATATTAAATTGGTAAGGAGCTTTGAGGTTTTTGTTTTAATTGATGTATGATTATTGTTTTTTTATTTGTTTTGAATCTCATCAAATTATTAAGTTATATTATTAAATATTGATGGACTCCTAAGGTTTATTAATGAAATTTTTTGTAGTATATTATTTTCAAATGAATTTTAATGTCTTATAATATTTCAAAAAAAAAATTCTTATAATATTAATAATATTCTTTTAATATTTTAAAAGAATGGGTTTTAGTAGAATGTATTAATACCATGTTGCTTTAAATTTGTGTAATACCTTATATCCGATTAGATTGTAGGGTCTAGATACCGAGTGTCACAATTAAACCAGATTGTTAAACAAAATCTCTAACCTGATGTATTTACGCAATTAGACAATTCAAATTGCATATACATTACTACTACTCGATCTTACTCAATTACAAGGGCCACATTAATTTTCAAAATTTAACTTCCTCTATAACTCATATCATTCGAACATTAAATTCTTACAAACTTCCTACCTTACTAAACCAATAGTTATTTACAAATTTTAAATTCAAACTTTGATACAGATGTATCAAATTTAATCCCTGAGGTGTGGCCTCTAAGTATGCCCATCTATATACAAGATACGACTACCATGCCCTTCACACAATTCTGGTGGTGTCTGGCTTGGTCCCCTCTCGCAACAACTCCGATAATTTTGATTCTGCAACCAAGGTAGTACAATAGTAAGTTCAGATGAAATTAGCAAGATTCTGTACAACAATAAATAAATGGCACTAAATCTCCAATAGTAAGAATAAAACATAGAATTTAAAACTCCCTGAGCATTGTAGGAAGTTCCAGCCTTTTGTTCGCGTAATTAGTTCCTTGAAGTCTTCGAGCCAATTATTTGGCAGACTAAATTCATAGTTTAGACATAGATGTGCTCTTCCAAATAATATTTCCTTATGGGATTTGACTCTGTATGTATTTTTCACAAGCATCCATATCACCTTTCTCGGTTTGACTTTTTAAAGTTAATCATATACAGTAATGAATGAAATTGTTGACTTCTACTAGCGGACTTGAAATTGTCGTCGCCTCAATGGCGAATCCTTGCCATGTTCCATTCATTCCACACTGAACTAAACATATGATTACCTTTTTTTCCCTGATAACTATCTTCCTTTGACTTAGCCCTTACATAGCCCCTTTCTTAAGATAGACACAATTCCAACATCTTCACTTACAATCTCGAATATGGCATTTGGTTGATTGATAAATTCCCTATTCCTTGCATCTTTGTACTATGTAGGGTAGTCCTGTAGGATCTTCCCCCTTCAGAACATTCTGTTAAGACATTCCCAATAGTTGATAGCCTCAGCGGACTACCTCTTTCTCAAATTTTTCTTTGGTGGATCTTCTACAACTAACAGTCCCACACAAAATTTCCACTATATCTAGCCCCGATAAGCTTCTGTTTCTTCCATTACTTTTCGACAGACTCTTGACCCAAGATAGTCTGTGGCGGACTTACTTCATTTGCTAGTCCTTATGGACCTTCCCGTGTTACTTAGTTCTAACAGGCATCCTCTTTCATTGTAGATATCTGGCAAACTTTACCCATCAGAAAATTTGGGCGAGCATCCTCTCAAGGTGATCCTTGGCAGACTTTCCACTTTTCTGACGACCACTTTATTGATTTTACTTGGGATTTACCCATGATAATTGTTCCATTACCTCATGCCTAGCAATGGTCTATGCATTGATACTAACAAACCTTTAGTGAAGAGTATTTATTTACAAATAATTTGAAGAGGATACCTATTCCTTTCACACACACCCGCAGTAAGATGTTATTACCAGTATTTCTTATCCTCATAGTTTGGCGAATCCTCTCATTAGCAAGCTTACTAGGTTCTCAACACTCCATAGTTATCACATTTAATTGCTCGCTATGCTATCCTTTTAGTGACTTCCATTTTTACAGGCCTCTTGATTCATTGTCTTAACGGTCTCTATTTCACCAAATAGTGTCATGTTCATCACTGGATAACACGATGGTTAACTATGGACTTTGATTATGAAGAATCAATAAACCTCTTCTGAGATGTCACCCTAAAGGGACCTATATATCATTTACACGGTGTTGCCCTGAATGACCTATATACCATTTACACGGTGTTGCCTCGAAAGACCAATCGATAACCGTCATCACGGTGTCACTCCATAGAGTCGATAAACCGTTGCCATAGTGTCGCTTTAACGAACCAATAATACCTTCGTACTCTGCATATAGTATAATCATGCATTTCACAAAAATTGAAGTACTTAATACATAACATGCAATATGCCACTTATTTAAACATCATGTCATAACCACTTGATAGTCAACAATCACACTTACAAGCGTTCACATACTTGTACAGGGTTATGCATTCACAGCATACTCATTTACCATTATCATACACAATAACGGATTCAAGCAACTCAAAACAGATACAATACAAATCATTCAAGCAACACATTTCATCAACCACCAAAAGGTAGAGTATAGAAGCTCACCTTACATCCTTTTTCCTCGTTAGCTTAGCTTGTCCCAAGCTAGAACATCCCTTGTCTTGGTAGCTAAGCATGACAACCATTTATCGGTTAAATCAAAGGTGTTCAAACCTTAAAATCTAGAACCCATTATGCGAAAACTTATCAAGAATCCTTCTCTTTTCCTTTAGATCACAAATACAGAGGGACTTAGGAGCTTACCAGCTTACTGAATTCTCTTCTTTCCAAACTCGAGTATCACATTCATCACCTCATGTAGGGCTTTCATAACCTCCTCTTCTTCGGAGTAATCGAAGAAGATGTTACAGACGAGAAGGAAATTATAAGCTGATTTAAAAGAATTCTTTTCTTATGCACATATATATCTTAATTTTGCACAATCTCCATACTCCATAGTAGTCATCCATCACTAATCATTCTGTCCCCTACTAAGGAACCAACCAGTTCCAAAGTAACCAAACCAAAATTGAAAATCATTATTTACACTCCAACCACTTAAATTTTAAAATTTTTTGGTAGCTCCTGCCACTTAATATTTTACTCAATTAACTACTGATTCTCTTATAAATTCGGGTTTATGAAGAAACTCGGGTGTGACAATTTGAGTACATATTCTTTTCTTATCAAATGTTTATATATATATATATTGATTGTCGAATCAAACATAAGTTCTTGTGATATTGTTTATTTTTAGATAAATAATCTATTAAGACATTAAGGATATAACCATGGACTTGATAAGTGGCATAATAATAACCACTAGAAATGAAAACTTGGTAATAAATAAAAGAACAATGAGAGTTCTCAATATAACCCTTCAAAGGGTAGATATAACTTATCTTATCAATGTGATATGAAAGATCATTGGTCACATATTTGTCGTATGCCCAAATATTTTGTTCAAAATATGTTAATTTTCTTTAAGGAAGAAAATATGTCTCGCTGGCAATGTAGCAATGATATTATCTTTACAGGTAGAAAAACAAACAAATATCAATGCATTATTTGGTAGTGCAAAATTAGTTGAAAGTTCCAGAAGAGCTAATATATCAATATCTAAAGGAAGAAAATTAGTGATGGTTAGTGCATAATCCTCTTAAGACATTCACTGTAATGGATCTCATATTGAAAAGGACAGAGAAAGATTTGATTATTGAATGCATGATACTTGATTAACTGTTAAATTAGTTGTGATTATCTTCGTCATCTTACTTCGTCATATCACCATGGAAGGTTGAAAGCTGAATTTTTTACAGTGAAATATCCACTTGAATTGTGGAATAATTTCAGAGAAAGATATGACCGTCGTATGATGAAAATTTTATCTAAAGCTAGTTTTTTTACCTAAAGATTATTATGATTAAATGCACTTGAAGCTGCTAGATTTTAAAACCGTGAGTGAGTATAACTCTACAGTATTTATAGTAAGTTCTCAATTAAAATTATGTGAGAAGAATATTTTTTATAAGAACTTGTTCGAGAAAAATTTTCAACTTTTCATGCTTCAAATGTGCTACTATGATAGAAATACTTCGAAAAAAGTTTTAAGAAATATTCTGAGTTTAATAATATGTTTACTTGCTATTGAACAAAATAACGAGCTATTGATGAAAATCATAAAGCTTGTCTTACTGGATCTGCTGCATTTCCTTATGTGAATACTACAATATATAAAGACATCATTTTTTACGTGAATGTAGTAGATGACTATACAATAATTGTAAAAGGATGATCATAGTAATTCTTCTCATCACCAAAAGTGGAAAAATGAAGATAAATAAGAAAAGAACTAGATTTCCCAAGAGAATCCAGTGAAGATAACTTATGTTATCGATGTGGTATGAAAGGTCATTGGTTGCAAACATATCATATGCCTAAACATTAAGTAAGAATATCATCTTTTTTGTGGATTGTGACAATAATTACTTAATTATTAGATTTCTTACTACTAATAAATTTTTCACCACTACAAGTGGACATATATAAATAAATAAGAGAACGACAAAATTTCTCAATATACCCTTCAAAGAAGAGAGACAATTTATGAAAAGGCATTGGTTATGTAATTGTCGTACACTTGAAAATTCTATGATTCAATTAGTATTTCTTAAAGGAAATGAAACATATGTCCTGTAAACAATACAACAACACATACTATCATTAACGATAAGAAGCATTTTTCTTGTTTGGTAATGAATGAAACAATATTTGATGGTTCAAAATTAATTTAAGGCTCCAGAAGAGCTAATATATTGTTACCAATACCAATGTTAAATGTGGTAATGGAATATGTTAATCTTTCATAGTACAAAATTAAATCAAGGCTCTAGAAGAGCTATTACATTGTTATCCAAAGAAACAAAGCGATAATTAATGCACTCTATTCTAGTAAGTCTCAAATAAATTATTTTGTTATAAAATTATACACGTTGTAACAAATATCATATTGAGACTGTGGATGAGGAGACAATTAATTAAATATATTACATTGGGTAAGAATTTTGTATTGGAAACTATAACATTTTCCTTTAGTTAGTACTATGTGTATATTAATATGGTTAAATCATATGAGATTGTAAACTAGAAGTTTACATTAGTATTATTGAATAGCATGCATAGTAAACAAGAAGTTTACTAGTCCAAATTTATTAATTAGTTGGCATGATCGGTTAGACCATTCCAATCAATAATGGTATGACAAGATAAGAATTTACATGGATATTTATTAAAGAACTTTTTTTTTGCTCAGTCAAAGGAGTGCATTAAGAAAGGTGTTGGATCAACCAACCCTTTCAAGAACAGCAAAGTTGCAAGAAAATACAACTAACACGCAATACAATGACCATTGTACAACAATAGCAATAATTCACCTATCTTACTTACTACGAAGCTTTAAAGAAAGTAATTCTCAATATATCTGCATTCGCCAATGCATTCGTCATACCATTATTTTGACGATGAGTAACCATAATATAAAATTGAGCCATTTGCCTAGTACCAACAACTATATCCCCAAATAAATTTTATAACGACCACGGGTGAAGACACCTATTTTTAAGCCAATCCGAGACAACAACTGAGCTTAATTCAATTATCACAAGAACATGCGCCTTCCTAATTAATCCAATGAACATCTCCACTGCAACTTTGATTGTCATTAATTTTGCCATTTCCAATCCCCTTGCTTAGCACTGCCCAGAGAATAACGCACAAGCCACACCATTATCATCTCTTAAAGCCCCACCACACCTCGTAACATCTTCCAAAACAGCCTCAACCACGTTGAATTTTAGCCACCCGATGGGAGGTGGATCGCAATGGATAACCCTATTGCATACCAAACTTCTTGAAGAACTACATCTCCTTGACCAGTGCCACTAATCACCTTCCAAAAATAGACATTCATCATGAACTGCTCTAGCCTAGATCAAAGTTTTCATTTTAACGTGGTAAACCAATGTATCTAAAGTTGTCGACATCCTATCAAACACTTTATCATTCCGAGCTAACCACACAGTCCAACATGACACCGAAATCGAAACTAACCATAAACTTTTTAAACACCTGTCTGATTCATATCATAACACATGGTAAAACAAATTCATCAAAATTCTCAATTGCTTTCCATTTTGAACCCCGCCAATTAAAAATATGAACACAAAAACTTATCACAAAAGGACATCCAAAAACAAGAAGATTAACATTCTTCATTACCTTATCGCACCATGGGCAACCACTGCTTAACGAATCCAGTTTCACTCCCGACTAATAAAAAAATCTTTCATTGGAAGCCGCTTAATAACCAACATCTACAAGAAATTACGAACTCTTGGAGTAACCTTCAATTTCCAAATCCTATCAAATGGAAAGTCAATCTCTCCCATTCCATCATAAGCCAACAATTGCAACAATTTGCTAACTGTAAATGTTAGAATTAGGTGACTAGAATTCTTGTTAGAATAAAATAAAGTGATAAAATAAAATAAAAGTAAAGTAAAGTCCAAAAAGAACTATACTTCTTTTATTTTATTTTAATTAGAATAAGTCATCAATTTTATTTTGATTAAAACAAGGTGTTTCAACCTTACTACGTCACTTAGAATTAGGTGACTAGAATTCTTGTTAGAATAAAATAAAGTAATAAAATAAAATAAAAGTAAAGTAAAGTCCAAAAAGAACTAGACTTCTTTTATTTTATTTTAATTAAAATAAGTCATCTATTTTATTTTGATTAAAACAAGGTGTTTCAACCTTACTACGTCACTTCTATTAGTTATTGATTAAAATAACGTTTTTCAACCTATAAATAAACGTAGTCATCTCCTTTTGTAATTCATTCGATTTTCAACATTAATGAATTTTCTTCTCCTCTGTCAAAGGTATTTTCCCGAAAAGGTTTTCATGTAAAATCTGTATGTTCTTTTTTTCATTTTCTTTGCGATATTTCTTCATTGTCGACGTTCAATTTTAACAAATTGGTATCAGAACTTTTCAGGTTGTTAGTCTCGATCACGGTAATGATGATATTGAAGTATGATATTTTGTTATTGGATCGTAACACCAGATTCGTGTTGTGGCAGGTAAAGATGCATGCAATTCTTGCGCAAATGGGTTTGGAGGATGCCCTGTTAGGGTTGGATAAGATGTCTTCGACTTTGACGGATGAATAGAAGAAACGTAAAGATCGGAAGGCTTTGACGCAATTACAATCTGTCGAATGAAATTCTATAAGATGTATTAAACGAGAAGACTACTATTGCATTTTGGGCAAAATTGTAGTAGTTATGTATGTCAAAAACCCTAACCAACAAATTGCATATGAAGCAGCGTTTGTATTCTCATCGTTTGGAGGAAGGTGCATCTGTGCACAAACACTTGAATATGTTTAAAGAAATTGTCTCAAATTTGGAGGCTAGGGAGGTTCAATATGATAAAGATGATTTAGGGTTAATTCTTCATTGTTTGTTGCCACCGTCGTATTTAACCTTCAGAGATACAATTTTATATACCCGTGAATTTCTAATACTGGATGAAGTCTATGTTTCCTTAACCTCGTATGACAGGATAAAGCATCTTGTGGCTAAATCTGACTCTCAGGGAGAGAGTCTCATTGTTCATAGGAGACAAGATCAAAATAGTGATGATAGTTATGAGAGGACACAGGAATGAAATCCCTATAGTAAATCTAAAGGTAGATTGAAATCTTCAAATAGAGGTAAAACTTGTAACTTCTGTAAGAAGAAAGGGCACATTAAGAAATAGTGCTTCAAATTGTAAAATAAGATCAAAAGAGAGGTAACAAATGAAAAGGGAAAATAACTAGAACAATCCGGTGAAGCTAATGTAGTAGAAGACGATAGTGATGGTGAACTCCTAATTACTTCAATCGACAATTCTAATATGAGCGAGGATTGGATCCGCGATTTTGGTTGCACCTTTCATACGAGTCCTAATTAGGATTAGTTTACAACATATGAAGTTGTGTCTGAATGTGTTGTTTTTATGGAAAATAATGCTTCATGTAAAATCGAAGGTGTTGACACAATTAAAATAAAGATCTTTGATGGAGTCATTAGAACTCTTAGTGGTGTGCGACATGTACCTAAATTGAAGAGGAATTTGATTTCGTTGAGTACTCTTTATTGAAAATGACATAGGTACATGATTGAAAGTACGATTTTAAGATTAGCAAGGGTTCACTAGTTGTGATTAAAAGGTAGAGAAAGACTAACTAGTTATATGTTTTGCAAGGTTTAATTATTACTGGTGATGCTGCAATCGCTTCCTCTTCCTTATCAAATGATGATGTTACTAGACTTTGTCTTACGCGTCTAGGGCATATGAGTGAAAATGACATGGCAGAATTGAGTAAAAGAGGACTTCTTGATGGACAAGACATTAGCAAACTGAAGTTCTGTGAGCATTGCATTTTTTGGAAGAAAAAGAGAGTTCGATTCACTAGAGAAATCCATAACACAAAGGGAACGTTGGATTATATTCATTCTGATATTTGGGGACCATCCAAAGTGCCTTCGAGAGGTTGAGCTAATTATATGCTAACTCTTGTTAATGATTTTTCTAGAAAAGTTTGGGTGTTCTTCCTGAAGCAAAAAAATGATGTGTTTTTCGCATTCAAGTCTTCAAAAACTAAGATTGAAAAATAGACAAGAAAACAGTAAAACACCTCTGCACAGATAATGACTTGGAGTTTTGTTCTGATGAGTTTAACGAATTGTGCAAATCAGAAGGGATCATGAGACATTTGACAATTTGTCATACTCCACAGAAAACGACGTTGCAGAACAAATGAACAGAACGATTATGGAGAAGGTTTGGTGTATATTGTCGAATGCTAATTTACCGAAGTCGTTTTGGGTTGAAGCAACCTCTACTACATGTTTTTTAACTAAGCGATTTTCATTCGTTGCCATTGAGAAAAAGACTCCACAAGAGATATGATCTGGTAAGCCTACATTTTATTTTGATTTAAAGATTTTTGGGTGTCCTATATATGCTCATGTTGATAATGGAAAATTGGAACCAAGATCCATTAAATGTGTTTTTCTTGGTTATAAGGCTAGTGTAAAATGCTATAAGTTATGGTGTCCTAAAAATTGAAAAGTTGTAATTAGCAGAAATGTTTTTGATGAAACTGCTATGTTTATCTCTTAAAGACTCTTCCAATAAAGAACAACAAAGTAGGCTGATCTAATGGCTTATGTTAGTACAGAAGTTCAGAATAAAGTCACTTCTTCACCACAATATTCTATTGCCAAAAATAAACTTAGAAGAGAAATAAAGCCTCTGAAAAGGTACGTCGAGGTTGATCTAATGGCTTATGCTTTAAACGTGGCTGAAGATATTGATACCAATCAAGAGCCATCTACTTCTTCCGAGGCTGTTAGTTGTGAAGACTCAGAAAAGTGGATGATTAACATGCAAGAAGAGATGAAATCACTCCATAAGAATAAAACGTGGGACCTAGTGAAGCTTCCAAAGGGTAAAAAGGTTGTTCGTTGTAAACTGGTGTTCAAGAGGAAAGAAGGGATTTTAGGAATTAAAGAACCCAGATATAAAGCAAAACTTGTTACAAAAGGTTACAATCTGATTCCTGATGTAGACTTCGTAGACGTGTTTTCTCCAGTTGTGAAATATATTTCGATTTGAGCCTTGCTTGGTATTGTGGCCAGGTATGATTTGGAGCAAGATCAGTTAGATATAAAAACAACATTCTTACATGGAGAACTTGAGGAAAATATTTACATGCAACAACCAGAGGGTTTTATAGTCTTAGAAAAGGAGGACTATGTTTGCTTGTTGAAAAAGTCCCTTTATGGTTTGAAACAATCACTAAGGTAGTGGTACAAGAGGCTTGATTCATTTATGACTACCCATGATTTCAAAAGAAGTAACTTTGACAGATGTGTTTATTTTAAGAAAAACAGTGACGGTTCTTTTGTGTATCTACTCCTCTATATTGATAAAGGAGAGATAAGAAAGGTCAAAGCTCAACTTAGTGAAAAATTTGACGTGAAATATTTGGGAGTAGCAAAGAAGATGCTTGGGATGGAAATTCTTAGAGATAGAAAGGCATGTAAGTTGTACCTAAGTCAGAAAGGGTACATTGAGAAATTCAATATATAGAGTGCCAAGCTTGTTAGTATTTCATTAACAGCCCACTTTAGGCTTTCATCAGCTTTGTCTCCACAATGAGATGATGAGATTGATTACATGTCACGTGTTCCATATTCTAGTGCAGTGGGATCTCTCATGTATACTATGGTTTGCTCATGTCCAGATTTACCATATGCACTTAGTGCAGTTAGTAGATACATGACGATTCTTGGTAAAGAACGCTAGAAAGCAATTCAATGGATTTTGAGATACTTACGAGGTACTACTGATGTTTGCTTACAGTTTGGAAGAACTAGAGATTGAGTCATTGGGTATGTTGATGCTGATTTTGCTAGAGACCTAGATAGAAGAAGATCTCTCACAGGGCATGTCTTTACAATTGGGGTTGTGCAATTAGTTGAAAAGCCACTTTGTAAACTACAGTCTCTTTGGCTACCACTGAAGCTGAGTATATGACAATTACTGAGGCTTGTAAAGAAGCTATTTGGTTAAAGAGAATCTTTAGTGAACTCAATAAAGACATTTAGATCAGTACAATATTTTGTGACAATTAGAGTATCATCTTCCTTACAAAAGATCAAATGTTTCATGAGAGAAAAAAGCACATTGATGTTCTGTATCATTTTGTTTGTGATATTATTGCTCGTGGAGATATTGTTGTGAGAAAAGTTAGTACTCATGAAAATCCTGTAGATATGATGACTAAGTCACTTCCTATAACCAAGTTTGACCATTGCTTAGACTTGGTTGGTGTTCATTGTTAAAGAATACCCCTTAAGGTGTTTCATGGAAGAGGTGAAGAACTTGTTCTTTGAGAATTCGTGGTAAAGAACATGTTTGTTGAGAATTTGTGTCAAGATAGAGATTGTTAGAATTGAGTGACTAGAATTCTTGTTAAAAAAATACAGTGATAAATAAAATAAAAGTAAAGTCCAAATAGAACTAGACTACTTTTGTTTTATTTTAATTAGAATAAGTCATATATTTTATTTCGATTAGAAAAAGGTGTTTCAACCTTACTACGTTACTTTTATTAGTTATTAATTAGAATAAGGTTTTTCAACCTATAAATAGACGTAGTCATCTCCTCTTGTAATTCATTCGATTTTCAGAATTAATGAATTTTTTTCCTCTGCCCGTGATCTAAAAGGGTTTCCACGTAAAATCTGTGTGTTCTTTTTTTCGTTTTTTTTACGATATTTCTTCATTGTCGACGTTCAATTTTAACAGTAAACTCCCCTCCACTGTAACACTCAAAACTCAAAAACCATCGCCGACTAGGGTCTCGGTGTCACTTTATTCATCAATCACTATTCATCTTTGAATTTATGTCATTTGATCTTTCATTACTAAAGAAATACACCCAACACGTCATTTATTATCATTTAATTGAAATCAGAATTCAACAAGAGCAAAAAGGTCATTTTTAAAATTTTTAGAGACTTCTACTGATACATGTTGGACATGTATCAGTAGTTGTCAAGTTAGTAAACAATTTAGGAAACAGTGTAGACTTCTACCAATACCCTTGACAATACTACCGATACAAGTAAGGCAACTACCGATACAAGTAAGGCAACTACCGATACAAGTCATACTACTACCGATACTAAAAACTCCAGAGAGCTGAGAAGTCCTACCCTACAACTTCTACCGATACAAGTATGAGTTCTACCGAAACAAGTGTATAGAATTCAAGAAATCATGCCTAAACTCAAGTTCTCAACCATTCTTCTTTTAATAACTTAAAAACTTAACATGGAAATACATTGTACATAGATTCAATATTTCATACATCTCACATAGTACGTATATATCACATTGAACTAATATACAGACTTGTGCAACATATAACTAAAATTCACAGCAAAATTCATCCATACAAGCAGAATAAGTCAATTCATCCTAGTACATGTCATATAATCGAGTGATGTAAATACTACCGACGAGCTCCCGGGATAGTGTGACGTCTTCAAGATGATCCAATCTTCAAGTCACAAAATGGAATCTACAAAATAACAACAGTTTCACTGGTAAGCTTCATAGCTTAATAAGTTCGTAAGGTTTATCAATTTACCAAATAACATGTGTTGAACAAAACTGTAAATCGGTCGAGCTAGAACAGAATTGTACTTCAACGATCGTTATTCGTTTTACTCCCTGTTGACCCCAAGGGTCATGATGCTCGTTTTACTCTCTGTTGACCCAAAGGTCATTATGCTCATTTTTTTCTCCCTGTTGACCCAAAGGTCATGCCTGTTACCAGTATACGATGCTATTCTTAGCCATCGATATGGTATCTTTGTTCCCTACGATGTTGCTTGTACAAAGTTGATAAGAGTATGCAACAGGCATAAATCTCAGCCATCGTAGGGCCTGTAATCCATTCTTGGATTCTATTCACTTTACAGTGACTCATTATGTTGTAGAGAATCCGCAACAAATACAAGATCTCAGTTATCGGATCATTTAACTTTGGCACAAGGCCAGGTAATCTTTCTTCTATCGTTTCTATCTTTCATGTCTTCTATTTGTTATTCCCAACTTCAACATCCATAAAGAAGGTAGCTATAAGCAGTTACAAGTAAGAATTTAACATTACGAACTTACCAAACTAGATTGCAGTTGAGGAAAACTTCAGGGACTAATCTGTTAATTTCGCTCTTTCGCGATCTGTAGCACGATCGTAGTCTACATCCACAAACCATTCAATTTATTACAATAAAACACTCAATCAGATCATATCACATAATTCAGTCCTTTTTGATAAAATTACAATTTTACCCTTAACCTTTTACTTTTATTTATTTTAGTCCTTACACATGATATATGAAAAATAACCTTTCCTCTTAGATAATCAACACCAACCGAACAATCATATGTCTCCACAAGTCCCTACACTTTAATTATTTCATACCAAATACACACAAATTTCTCTATTTATCATTTTAGTCCTTAAACCATAATTCCATCCAAAATCACTTTACAAAAAGATTTAACCCAAGCATCAAGCATTCAAATCTATCACAAGCTTTCAAGAACAAGCATATTCAACAATGGAAAATTTTATAATTTTTGACAGATTCACAAATTAGTCCTTAGATTAGCTAGATTAAGCTAACACAGACTAAAAAACATAAAAATTACTAAAAATAATAGAGATACTCACCCAATCAAGCTTCAAAAGTTAACAATGACAAACCCTAGTTTTCCTCTTCTTTTCCGTGGAGAAGATGAGAAATTAGAAGGAAAATGTCTTTTTTTCTTCTTTAATTTCATATTTATACTTAATGGTGATTTTATAAATATTTAGACTTTCATAATTAGTTTATTTAATTGTTCATTTAACTTTAATTAATCTCACTTATTGCTAATATTTTACATCATAATGCACCCACTAAAATACTTTACGTCTATTTGTTCATTTAATCCCTCTAATTTATTAACTCTACTTTTGAACCTTTTACGATTTAGTCCTTTCTACTCAATTCACTATCTAAACATTAAAATTTCCTATCTGAATTTTAATGCGATACTAATGACATCATAAATACTAAAATAAATAAATTTTTGACTCGACTCGTTGGAGTTGTAATCCTGGAATTACTGTTTCCGACACTACTGAAAATCGGGCTGTTACATCCACTGTCACGAATCCAAATAAAAAAAACGATCCTTCACTTCAAGATCCAATTCGAAAGTCCCCACCATAATCTTTAATTTACTCAACATACATACCTATCTATCCAACAACTTTCTCGAAATAACATCCTTTCATTGAACCTCCACGAAACCATTATTCCTAACAACATCTTTTACCATAATATTCTTTTTTATAGCAAGTCTAAATGGTCTAGAGAACTCCACCTTTAAGGGGTTATTCGCACACCAAACATCTTCCCAAAAAGTATTGTATCCCTATTCCCAATCGCACATCTAAAAGAATTCGATCCAATACATTTTGACACTCTTATTTTTGAATTTTCCACAATGTTGCGGCATACCATTGACATCTCTTTTGGTTTGTAAATCTCCAAATTTGTGAAGATGATTCATACTTTGAATTGATCACTTTTCTCACAAAGCATTCTTTTTCAAAACATATCTCCAACCCCATTTAGCCATAAGAACCTGATTCTTAATTCTAAGATTTACCACACTAGCCCCACCTAATTTTTTCGATAAACACGCTCGATTTCATCCTACTCTTGCCACTTTTCTTTTATTATTTGAATCACCTCATAAGTATTTTCTTTTGATTCTATCAATACTATTTATCACAGTGGTAGGAGCTTGAAATAGAGACATGAAATATATAGGTAGAGCTAACAAAATCGAATTAATGAGGACCATTCTAGCAACGAAAAAAAGCAACCTGCATTTCCAACCAGCTAATCTCTTTCTAAATTTCTCCACATTGGCTCCCAAGTAGCAACTTCTCTCGGATCAGCACCTAGCGGAATACCTAAAAAATTAAAAAGTAAGTTCCCAATCTTGCAACGACATAACACTGCCATCCATAAAAAAAAACTCCTCGTTCTTCCCGAAACCTACCAAACAAGATTTCTGAAAGTTAATACTAAGGCCCGAAGAGGATTCAAAGCACTTTAGAATATATTTGACATTATCAAAAACCTTTTCTCTACTTTCAAAAAGAGAATGGCGTCGTCAGCAAATTGTAAATGTGAGAAAGATTGATCTGGAGTTATATTTTGAATTCCAACGATTAACCCCACCTCTTCAACCTTCACAAGCAACAAAAGCAAAACTTTAGTAACCAGAATGAACAAGAACAAAGAAAGCGAATCCCCTTACCGGAGGCCCTTATATTTTGAACTCGTTAGTTGTCGAACTGTAGACAAGCACAATTACTATTGCTGTAGATACACTCTCGAATATCCATCCTCTCAATTTCTCCCCAAACTCCGTGTGAAACAACACCAATTCCAAAAAGTCCCATCTAACACAATCATGGGTTTTTCAAAAATCCAATAATTTCATTTGCCACCAAAATACCATAAAAAATCTGCCTCCCTTTTGTAAAAGCGCACTAAGTGTTGCTCACAACCCCATCAATAATCGCACATATTCTTCTAGATAGGAGTTTAGCCACTATTTTATACAAAGATCCCACTAAGAAAATTGGCCTAAAGTCTGAAATATCAATCGGACACTCCGTTTTGAGAATAAGAGCTATGAAGGATGAGTTAATACTTTTTTCTTGCTTTCCAGATCTAAAGAAATTTGACATCATATTGAATAAATCCACCCTCACCAACTACCAGCTTTTCCCTTGGAGGATATCTCATATTTATTAAAGAACCTGAAGATTCTTCGTTTATCAAATGTTGCTTCTCCTCAAAGAAGATTTATTAGACCTCATTAGTAAAACTTAAGATTGAATCTCTTGCATTTCTGAAAGAAACATGGATCCATTTATCCAACAAGGGGATGTTTTTATATAAATTTGGTAGATACATCTACAAGTTAATCACATGTGAGTTATCAACTTGCAACCTGTAGCTTGCGAGATTACTTATTTAATGATTTGTTTAAGAATAAAACTTTTCAAATTATGTAATTAAGACAGTTCTTGCTAATGTTGGTTAGTTTATTTGTCAGGCTTTCAAATATTATTGAATGCTAGATTGTTAGTGAGAGTAACTATTGCAAAAGCCTGTTATTTATACGTATAAAATGATTTAACATAATTTATAAAGTACATGCCTCCAGTTAATAGCTAAATCATATCTTTTGAAAATAAGTTTTTTGTATATGTACAACGATATTATATTTTACATGAATTAGAACTTGTACGCAACATGCCAATAAGTTGTAATAAATACTCCCAGTACGATTGGCTTTTGGTCAAGAGGTAGCTTCAACTCATTTTAGAAATTTTGAATATGTGATATATGTTCAAATTAGTCCACCATAATGAACAAAATAAGTATACAAATAAAGTTGGAAATATGTATTAATTGTGAATCTTCTTATATTGTTAGAATTGTGTGACCCGAATCTCATCACTTGTTAAAGAAATAAAATAAGAGGATCAATGGGGACGAAAGGCTGAGGGTGCAAAGGTCGGTGGCCCTCGCGGTACGGACCATGCCGTACAAGTAGAATCCATATATAACTATACTTCTTCTATTTGACATTGATTAGATTAAGGTTTTTCATCCTTTAGTGAATTTTTTCTCCTCTACCCGTTGTTTTTTTCCCTAAAGGGTTTCATGTAAAATCTGTGAGTTTTACTTTTCCTTTTCTTATTGCTTTGAAATCGTTCTATTTTCATTATAAACATCCATTATAACATGTATTATTCAATGTTTTGAATGAATTGGAGATTCAATTATGACATGATTTGTAATTACTATTTGATTTCATAGTTTTCTCAACATTAGAGGGAGAGAAATAATAGTTGGATAAATAAATTACTTGGAATGAATTATCATTATCTTATTCCTCGTAGAAGGTGATTTGAACCTGAGATTCAAAAAGATAATTCACTTTATTACAAGTTAATTGTCAAATGCATTTACTGACCCGATAATAATAACAAGTGTTATATACCAGCTAATGTTTTGATTTGAATTAAAGTCCAAGTATGACAACTTGTTAGAATAAAATAAAAGTAATGCATACCCGAAGCATAGTAAATCAATTGGTTACAAAGATGAAAATTCTTATAAAAAATAATAAATATAGATGGTCATATAGTGTAGACAGGTATTCCTAAAGAGTCTCAAGATATAACTAATTATTAAAACTCTAGAAGATATTCAGGTACCTAAAATTGAAGATGAAAACAATGAAAATAAAGAAATCTCGATAAATTATGTCAATACGAAAAACATGGAACCGTGAAAAAGAAACTTGTCGATAACAATTTTGCATGCAATATTATTATTGAAATAATGAAATAAATGAGGATCTTGAATAAAATTTTCAAGAAATATAAACATGGAGTAATTGGCCAAAGTGGAAAGATGCAATTCAAGTAGAATTAAATTCGTGAAGTTTCTAGACCAGTAGTTCAAACATCTAAAGGTATAAAGTCAGTGAGGTACAAATAAGTAGTTTTTCGAAAACAAAATAAGAAAAACGAAGTTTTTTTTCTAAGTCTAGGAATTGATTATGAGAAGAAATAACATTCTTTTATAGTCGATGCAATAACCTTTAGTTATCTTATTAGCCTGGTAGTTCATAAAAGATTTGACAAGTGTCTTATGATTGTAGTTACAATTGACTGCCTTCGAACGTACTCCCGTTCGGTGTAGGTTTTCAGCTTCCGCAAGTATACGAGTTTGATTGTAATATAGAAGTGTACAACAAAATACTTGGCAGTATTTCAAGGATCGAACCCAAAGGAGGCGTAAGGCGATAGTGAATTAAATCCTTGCAAATAATAGAATTAATAAGTACTAAATTTAAGGATTATAGTACGAGAATAAAATAAAAATGTTGGTTGTGAAAAACAAAAAAGAAAAAACTAAGTAAAGGGACGAGATGTAAAGATTCGATAAACAATTTTAGGGAGATTAGGTTGCTTCAGTATGACTTTTTCAGTTGTTGGGTTTTGAAGATTTTCCTTCAATCAACTAGTCACTACCCAGTTGGAACTTTAGATCTTTCGCCAGCATAGCAAGTCAATAGATATTACTTACCGCTAGATGTCACAGTCTAAATAGGTTTAAGGAAAAGGTTTTCACGAATAGGTAATACCAATTTTGGGTTCATTCCCACCTAAATGACATTTTACGTTTGTCAGGTTTAGTGTTTGTTTAATGTTCTTCCTTTCCCAAATAAAACTTTATATTAAAATTAAGTATTTTTTTTATATTTTCATAGGATTTAACTTAGATTTTACCATTTTAATAAATTGTATAAACCGAGTGTTAACAGGTTACTTTATTGTCTTTAGGGCTGATTTAGGCCTAAAGGTTAGTGAAAATACTTCGTGAGTGTGCAGGAGACTGTAAGAAGTTGAACAAATATGAAACTGATCACTTCATCACAACATAGGATGTTCTACATCGTAAAAAAGGGACCAGACTTGAAGATTTTGGGGATTGACTTCTTTATCGTGACATACATAGGCTATGTTGCGACAACGCATGCACGATGACACTAAGAAGGGGACTGATTACTTTGTCGCGACACAAGTCCTAGTGTGTCACGACATCGACCCCTAGATGCGGTTTCTGCACTGAGTGAAGGGCATTTCGATCTTTACAATGCCACTTAAACGCGAAGGACAAGGGTTGACCTAAGGTTGATTAAGACTATCGACCAAGGATATAAATAGGACCTTTAGCACTAGATTTAAACATACATTTTTTCTAGTTTTTAGTTTTACTTTGTTATTTTAGTTTAGAAATGAGATTGTAACTTTTGCATAAACGTTCGAGAAATTTTTCCCGATAGATTGCCAATACAATTGAAGTTTCTTTTATCTTCATTAAATCAATTTTATGTTTGATTATATTATTGCTTTTATGATATTTAAGAGCACCATGAGGAACTAATTCCATTTTTGGGGAATTAGGGACTAGAAGTATGGATATTTAATTGTTGTATAAACAGGGATTTTTTAATTGGATCAGCTATTTGGGAAGGAAGAAGATTAAACAAACACTAGGCCTGACAATCGTAGAACATCATTTAGGTGAGAATGAACCCAAAATTGGTATTGCCTATCTGTGAAAACCTTTTCCCCAAACCGATTTAAACTATGACATCTAGTGTTAAGTAGTCTCCATCGACTTGCTATGGTGGCAGAAGATCGGAAGATCCAACTGGGATAGTAACTAGTGATTGAAGGAAAATCCCCAAAACCCAACAATTGAAGAAGTCATACTGAAGCGACCTAATCTCCCTAAAGCTGTTTATCGAATCTTTACATCTCGTCCCTTTACTTAGTTTATTTCTTTTTATGTCTTTCACAACCAACACTTTTATTTTAATCTCGTACTATAATCCTTAAATTTAGTACTAATTAATTCTATTATTTGCAACAATTTAATTCACTATCGCCTTACGCCTCCTTTGGGTTCGATCCTCGAAATACTGCCAAGTACTTCGTTGTACACTTCTATATTACAACCAGACCCGTATACTTGTAGAAACCGAAAACCTACACCGAACGGGAGTACGTTCAGAGGCGGTCAATTCTAACTATAACCATAAGACACTTGTCAAAACTTTCATGAACTACAAAGCTAATAAGATAACTAAAGGTTATTGCATCTACTATAAAAAAAAATATTATATCTTCTCATAATCAATTCTAGGACTTAGCAAAAAACTTCATTTTTCTTATTTTGTTTTCGCAAAACTACTTATTCGTACCTCACTGGCTTTATACCTTTAGATGTTTGAACTACTAGTCTAGAAACTTCACAAATTTAATTATACTTGAATTGAGTCTTTCCACTTTGGCCAATTACTCCATGTTTATATTTCTTGAAAATTTTATTCAAGATCCTCATTTTCTTTCATTATTTCAATAATAATATTGCATGCAAAATTGTTGTCGATAACTTTCTTTTTCACGGTTTCACATTTTTTCGTATTGACATAACTTATCGAGATTTCTTTATTTTCATTGTTTTCATCTTGAATTTCAGGTGCCTGAATAGCTTCTGGAGTTTTAATAATTAGTTATGTTTTGGGTCTCTTTAGGAATACATACCTCCACCATATGACCATCTATATTTATTATTTTCTTTTATAAGAATTTTCATCTTTATATAAATCACTATATAGTGGAAGTTCATATTAAAATTCTTGAAGAATTCAGAATGCTGGAAGCATACAAAACTTCCCAGAAAATTGTTTAAAACAGTTGTGTAAATATATATACGAATTGATTTGAACATATATATTACTATAGAATGATCATGATCAAAGTTTTGTTATGATTATTGTTGAAAACTCCAAAATAGATCAAAATATATTTTCCCTAAAATTTTCCTCACTCTTGACTTTAAAAATAATGGTGATATAAATGCTTAGCAAATACGTTCAAGTGATCATTTGAAAAGCTAGCATTCAATATTTGAATACGTAGAATATGAGATATTACGTGATGTTGTCATGAGGGAGAGTAAATACGCGTTGTACTATTTTTTTCTTAATCGAGTTTTGTCCCACTAGTTTTCCTGGTAAGGTTTTTAATGAGGTGGCACGTTATGCGTATTATAGAAAAATATACTCTCTTTCGTTCACTAATATTTTTTTTTCCACAGGATTTTTATCTTAGTAATATTTTAAATGAGGCACATTATCTACCAATGGATATCCACGGGAAGTGTTATAAATATTTTATTATAAAGTGGATGTCCATCAATATCAAGATAAGTTTGATATACATTAGGACATAAATGTTTATTAGAAGTAAAATTTTATACCATGTATACTTCTTATGTCTATAAATATAGACGTTAAAAAAGCACTGTAAATATTTCTATTAATCAATAAAATGTGTTCTTTTTACTCCCCACATTTTTCTTTGTTTTTTTGTTCTCTACTCTTTTTATTAATCTTTATTTCATAACATATATGAAATTATATAAAAGGAACAAATCATTATAACAATTATTTTGTTTTTTTAACCTTAAACTGTTATTTTGCTACTACTACTTACAAATGTTTTTTTACCATTTATTACAAACTTCTCAATCATTTCTTAATTTATACATGTGCATTTCGCAGGTATGTAAATTAGTAGTCATATATCTAAAGGAAAATAATTATTTATTATTTAATGATTCTATTGAGTCCTTAGTTGTCCAAAACTCTAAAGTTACATTTGTTGTTGGAACACTTCTTTGGAACACCTTGTTTCATGTCTTGTTCGAACGTCTCTTTGAACAACAATTTGGGCACATGTACTGGATGGCTCAAGTGCAGTTCATGGTTGATATTTTTTACTTTGATCCTCATTACGTGTTTCACAATCAGCAAACAACCCTCAAGTCATGTTTTAATCTATCCTTTATGCTGCTAATCAAATTTGTGAGACGAGGAGGAGGAGGAGAAGGAGGAAAGGATCATAAATCTCATTTCAAAGCTTGATCTTTATCTATTTGTTTCTTTTACTTGGAAAGAGTCTTATTCGAGAGTCGAAAACTATTGTAGATAAAGTTATTTGGGTTAGTAATTATAACAAATCGAGAATGTCTATTGAAGTTACAATTAATTCTTGTGTAATAGTAGATTGAGCTTTAATCAATAAATTTTTAGATCGATTATTGAAAAAAGAATTCATTGAATAAAACTTCACAAAGTAAGATTATTCTCTTAAATGTGTTAACAAAATTTTATTCTCTTATTGTTTCCGTTAATTGTATTGAACATAAGTGGAGATATTGAATTATCAAATTGTAATTTAACTTATTTCAAAATTCGCGTAATATGTAATAAATAGATTAATTTTAAAAAGAAATTGAAGAATTTCTTTTTTTTTTAAATAGTAGGCATGATTTATTTAAAGGAATTAATGCCTAAATGGGTTATATCAATTTGTACATTTCTTTTGGTTGCGTAATCGTATTCTCTTAAAAATGATGTGAAAATTTTCAATTACTTTTATAAAAAAAATTTAGTAAATTATAAGAGAAAAGTAAAATCCTAACAAAAATGCAATTAACACGATTAGAATTCAGATCATACTTAAGACGATGAGCATGACACGGAATTATACTTTTATAAATTTGTAAGTAAAAGATAAACTAGAGTAACAAGGAAAACTATAGTAACAAAGATAACATTACTAAATATTCTCTGATTTTTTATTAGTCAATTAAACGTATAATGAGTTTAATATTACTACTTAAACCATCCAGGCAGGCGCCCAATTTTCTCATAAAAGGAATAAATTGATAACAATAAGAATAAAAGCACGTGGGTTGATTGTCTACAAATTACCCTATACTGCAAGTCGCAGATGTCACAGCCCTACTGCCATTGTTCTTTAGGCCACGAGGGGTTTTTCATTATTTTTTCCCTTTTAATTTCATATTTTTAACAATATATTTTGTTCGTACATTTAGAAGACAACCTGTTTAACATAAAATTTTCAGAATCTCAAGACCGCTCCCCCCTTGTCCCCTTGTCCCTTCTCCCCTACTTTCTTCTTTTGTAATCAGTGTTTGATTCATCATCTCCCATGGATCTTCAACCTTTCTTTCAGCTTCTCCGTGCTTCTTTTTGCTTCTTTCTCGTCACTTTCACGCTCTTGATTTCACTTTTTTGTCTCCTGTTTTGTGTTGTTAGACCAAAGCTGTGGTGCAACTGTGAGATATGCGCTGCTTATCTCACTCTGAGTTGGTCCAAACAATTCGACAATCTCTGCGATTGGTACACTCACTTGCTCAAATATTCGCCAGGCAAACCATCCACATCCATGTCCTTGGCAACACCATAACAGCCAATCCCGCCAACGTCGAATACATACTCAAAACCAGATTCGACAATTTCCCAAAAGGGAAACCTTTCTCCATGATCTTGGGTGACTTCCTCGGCCGTGGCATATTCAACGTAGACGGTGATTCCTGGAGGTTTCAAAAGAAGATGGCAAGCTTGGAGCTGGGCAAGCTCTCCATACGATGCTACGCATTCGATGTTATCAACTTGGAGATCAAAGACAGGCTTATCCCGCTGTTATCATCCGTTGCAACCGGGGAAGAACGCCGTGTCTTGGATTTACAAGACGTATTTCGAAGGTTTTCGTTCGACAGTATCTGCCGCTTCTCCTTCGGGGTCGACCCTAGATGCCTAGAGTTTTCCCTGCCCATGTCTGAATTCGCTACGGCCTTTGATTTAGCCTCAAAATTGTCAGCCGAGAGAGCCATGACTGCTTCCCCGCTGGTATGGAAGATGAAAAGGATGTTGAATTTAGGCAGCGAAAAGGAATTAAAAAAGGCTATCAAGATTGTGGATATTTTAGCCAAAGAAGTCATAAGGCAGAGGCGGAAGATGGGGTTTTCAACCAGCAACGACCTTCTCTCCCGTTTCATATCTACCACAAACGACGAAACATACTTGAGAGACATTGTTATAAGCTTTTTATTGGCAGGCCGTGACACGGTTGCATCAGGTTTAACGAGCTTGTTTTGGCTACTCGCAAAGCACCCAAACGTGGTTTCAGCGATTAGACAAGAGGCAAATCGAGTGATTGGACCAAACCAGGAGCTTACAAGCTTGGAACAAATGGAAGACCTCCATTACCTACAAGCAACAGTGTATGAAAGCATGAGACTGTACCCGCCAATTCAATTCGATTCCAAGTTCTGCCAAGCCGACGACGTATTGCCGGATGGGTCGTTGCTAAAGAGAGGAACCAGGGTTACGTACCATCCTTACGCCATGGGACGGATGGAAGAGATATGGGGTGAAGACTGCTTGGAATTTAAGCCGGAAAGGTGGGTGAAAGAGGGCGGGGTGTTCGCACCGGAGAATCCATTTAAGTACCCAGTTTTCCAGGGCGGATTCAGGGTTTGTTTGGGGAAAGAGATGGCTCTAGTGGAGCTGAAAACCGTGGCGCTGTCACTCCTTCGAACCTTCCAAATCGAATTAGCGACAGCACAACATCGAACACCACGATTCTCACCTGGCCTCACCGCAAGTTTTAGTGGTGGACTTCCTGTAATGATACGAGAAAGACAGTAACAGAAACAAAGAAAAGAAAGCAGTAATAGTAGCAATAATAATTGGTGGTGATGAAATGTGGCCCAGATGAGTGGATAATACTAGGGTATCCACCGTTAGGGAGGGGTAGTCGATGATGAAAGAGTGACGTATGATATGATTTAATGGCCCAATGTGTGATTACTGGTTAAAGATAAAAGCTGCGATCCTTGTTTATCAGTATTATTCCAACTCTTTATAATATCAATTTGATGATGGGACATTACATGTTTATTCCTGTACAAATTTATGGCTGTCTTTGTTTTTTCTATTTATACTGTTAAAGTGATAGATTTGTTTATCCAATTCCTGTTTTTTCTTTAACCAAGAATTGTTTGTAGCTTGGATTGATTAAAGATTTGGGATTTCTTAATAATTTACTTCTGATTATGTGAATTTGGATGATGGTGTGATACGTTTAGATTTTTTTTTTATCTTATATTATATTATCATTATAATATATAATCTTATTATTATTGTTGTTTTTATATTAACTGCACGTAAACGCCGTCTATCTAAACTTATCATCATTCTCGTAAAAAAAAATATATACAAAAAATAATATTTTTGCCACAATATAATTTTTACTTGGTTAAATTTTTAAATAGGTTTAACGGTTTGAATAGCATTGAACTAATAGAATAATCAACACGAGAGAAAAAATAATTTAGGTATCACTATGTAAAAAAGTATGTTCAGGTACCAAAATAGGGGGAAAGTATAGTTTATGTATTAAGTTGTAGGTTAAATTTTTTTTAAAAAAAATTAAACTTAATGATTTGATTAATAAAATATTAATTTAAAAAAAATAATTTAAGTATTACTTGCAACCAAATAAAAAGTTTATATATCAAAATGAAAAAAAAATGATATAATGTATAAATTTGTGGATTAAGCTTAAAAGAATTATAAAATATGTTTAATTTACTCAAAAGATATAATTGCAGCTCATGACTACAAATAATGGTATAATTTTTGGCGGGATGTTTGGTCCTAATCATTTCATTCCAAATTTGTTAGCAATTACAACTTTATATATATATATATATATATATATATATTTAAAACTATCAATCTTTCAATATTTTTAAGTAGGTTTCCTCTTTCCTTTCAACTTTTATTGATTAATCTTTAAAAATTTAGATTGTGGCTTTACTCATTATAAATTAAGATTTTTATGTAAGATTAAGTTTTTACCAATGCTGCTTGAACAGTCGGGGTAAATTAATGTCCAATACAAACCCAAAATGCAAAGTTCAACTAAGCTCAATTACAAGTTAAACACCAAATAAGCTCAAATGACCCAAACACTGCCCTTAAAGTCAAACCCTAAATCTGACAACTAAACTGATGTGCTGCCATCACCTCTTTCATGTCCAACCAGAGCACACCACGTCAGCATCCACGTCAATTGGCACGCACCAAGGCATCACTCCCCGAGGCCAGCCACCGTTGCTGCCACCATGTGAAGACCTGCAACAAAGAGCAAAACAGACAACAGAGAACAAGCAAAAATACAGAGCAAAAAGGAACAATAACAATGTAATTCGGCTATAAAAGGCTAAATCAAAAATTTGTAATGTACCTCTTCTTTTTTGAATGAAAACACACAAGAGAAATCAAAACCTACATATTGAAATACAAAGAAGTTCAACAAACTGATTTTCTGCTCAACGTATACTATTCTGTACACATGCATATTTTTTATTTGTCTCGTATATTGTTTATTTATTAACTCGAAACGAAATAAAAAAAACAGATTTCAAAGAAAGAAACATAAGAAATCTTCAAAACCCTTTTCTATTTTTTTTTTTAAATTTTGAAAGATTTAAGTTAGATCTAGATTTACAAAAATATAAAAGGAAAAATAACAAAAAAGAAAACAAATTAAAAAATAAAAGAAAAATCAAAGTTTTTTTCTAAAAAAAGGCATCAAACCCATATTAAGGTTTAATAATTTTTTTTTTAAAAGGAATCCTTTAATTTATTGATAGATTCAGAATTTTTTAGAACTTAGATCTAAGGTTTTTAAACAAGGGAAGGTATAAAACGGAGAGATTTTTTACCTAATCACCGTTACGGTGGTTCGTGGTGTTGCCGGTGAATCGCGAGCGTGGTGACACGAACGGTGGAACACCGGGGATGGACAAAGAATGGTGGAGAACGGCGAGTTGAAGGGTCAATCAAGGGACTGAGAATGGGATGTTTCAGAGAAAACTGAGGGAAGGGAACTGATTTTTGAGGAAATGAATGAAAATGAAACTTTTTAGGTTTTTTTGTCACTTAAATATCACCCCCATAAGCTGGCGTTTTGTGCACTTTCACAAAAGGGATCCATTTACTGCAGTGGTTCCTCTTCTTTTCCAGTTTCTTCAAATTAGTCCCTAATTCCCATTTGAGAACTCCATGCGATGTTGACTTCGAAGTGACGTTGTTTTGACAACTGTTTTTAAAGAACTAAAAGGATAATTTTTATTTAAGTTCCTCTGTATTTTATTTGGTTCCAAATTAATCCATTTCCCCCTTTATTTTTTTTTAAATTAGCAAACATATTTTATCCTTTTTAAATTCAATACTCACTTCACTATTTTTTAAAAAAATAAACTGTATTGCAAAAAAAGGAAATTATCCAATTGGCTCTTTTATTATAAATAAGTTTTAATTTAATTCTTTCAAATTCTTTTTAAATCTTTTATTTTTTAAAATGAAACTGCTATTTTAATTCTATTTTAATTCAACCCTTTCTTAAAAGAAAAAACTTGTTTCAATATATTTTTGAACTTTTGATTACTGTATTCGATTCTATTTCTTTATAAAAAAAATCTTAAATATCTCTTAATATACTAACATCATTTTGTTTTATATCAAATATGCATGTATACGACAGTTTATCCCATGTATTACCTTTCTTCATGTGTTTTGATATTATTTTATTTGATCGACGTTGTTAATTTATTTCAATAAATTGTTTTACTTTATCATGCATTTATTTGTCATTTTTAATGTCATGTCAATTTATCATTTTAATTTTTAATTTGTTCACGTGCATTTATTTATCTGTTTAATTATTTGTCTCGTGTTATTTAATTTTTGTCATTAACTGCCCATTCATATTTAATTTACACATTTGTTTTCAAAATTATTTTAAAACCGAGGAAATGTCCCTTTCATGTGAAAACTTCGGGAAATCATGCCCTAACGTATCGGGTGTGATTTTTTCGTATAATTCGAACGAATCGAATATCTTTTTCAAGTTTTTTTTAAAAAATGCCTATTAACTTCGAAATTCCGAGAACTTCATGCCCTAATGTGTTGGTCACGACTTCAATTCTCCGCGAAAATCGAAACAAACGGGCATTCTTTCTTTAAATCTTTCAAGTCATGTGTCCGAGAATTGTATTTTAAACTCAATGTGAAATTTCAGGTTCTCAAAAAATATATACATATACAAATAAATTTAAAACAAAACGAGACAATATCTTTTTACGTGAAAACCTCGAAAAATCGTGCCTTAACGTGCTGAGTGTGATTTTCATATAATTCACAATAGAATATCCTCTTTAGAGTCTTTCAAAATGTCCCTTGGATTCGAAAGTCTAAGAACATAGTACCCTAACGCGTTGAGCACGATTTCCGGTTCTCCTAGAAATTTGGAACACACGGACAATTTTCCTCAAATAGGATTTTTTTATGAAAACCATGCAAAGTTCCTTTTTCTAAAACAAAGATCGTATTTTAAATTTTACTCGAGTTTTCAAATATTTAACAAACCAAGACCCGAAAATAATTAATGTGGTACCAATTTTGGGCGTATGAGGATGCTAATCCTTCCTCATGCGTAACCGATGTTTTGAACTTGAAATCAGGGGCAAACTAGAGCAAAAATTAGCTCGTAAGATTAGAACTTTGGGCATTAAAACATGACCATACATGCTTCTGCCTAATGTAAAAGAATTTGTTTTCTAGTAAAGTTGTCTAATGGAATGGAGTTAAGAATCAACACGTTGTTGCATGCATTTTTTCATTCATGTGCATTGCACTTCATGCATTAATTTTAATAAGATTCCAAATATCTGAAATGTTTGTTTGGGTGAGAGTCACTAACCCTAAATGAGGGCTGAGAGAAAATATGATAAATCAAGATAGGGAATGATAAAAATTTGAGAATGGAACCTATTTGAGAGTTCGTCCCTACACCCTTGGAAGTGTTTTGGACAACTAGACTGTGGAGGAGCTTCTTGTAGCTTTTAGGACTTTTCCAGGAAAATATTCAGAATACACTTATCACTCTAAGCTCGAGAGTAATAGGGATCCTTTAATGAAAGGCAAATGACCACTATATTTTATTTCAATAAAACGATGCATTGTTTTTTTTTTCCTATTTGGCAAACACCTTACCATTTTTTTCATTCGTTCATACCACAATTAATCATTCTTTAGTTCAATTATTCTTTGGACCCCTTTTTGTCTTTGTGTTGGGTCCCTTGATATCAAAGATACGAGCAACACTGCTGTTGACTTAAAATTCTTTTGAGTAAGACATATGTCCAAAAAAACTTTGAGGCTTTGAAAATGATCAAGAATGTAATTCGTCCCTCGATCTGCTACGGATGTTTGAACAAGAAACAAAACAGACATCATCCTGAAGAGTCTGATTTTAAGTGAGAATTGAGACATGAGTCTTTGTAAAACAAAAGCAAGCTACCTCGAGAATCCAAAGGTCTTTGCATGATCCCATCAAGGCATGCCAGATTCAACGAATCGACGTCATGACACATAGACTCTCATAAAGGAAGAATGCAATCCAATTCAACAGAAACTTGAAGAATTGAGGCTCGATGTGTTATCAAAAAAAAGGGAGAGAGATGGGTCAAAATCCGCAAAGGGCATTTTAAAATAAAAAGAAAAAAAAAGAAAGGAAGAAACAATCAAGATGAAAACCCGCAAAGGGCATTTTGAAATTTTATTCTCCATCATTCTTCCATATTGAGGCCTCTTTCTATGCGAAGCATAGACACCATCGAGTCAACTTTGCAAAAGAGTTTCTAATATGCATAAATTCGTCTTCATGATCATTGATTACTACTTCCCAGGCCAATTGGCGGTTAAGAATGAGAGATTATACGCAGGAATGGAATGCCACAAAAGGATCATATCCAATGATGACTTGAATTTGAGCAATAGCACAATAACAAAGTCTACAGTCAATTCAAGAACAAATATCACAACTCAAAACCACATCGCCAAAAATGAGGCATTAGCGGGGAACCGATAAAGACCACAAAGGATTGATTGGATTCATAGTAAGAGACCTACAAAGGCTCGACATGAAAACTCACCATCAGGCTTCTATCAAAACATCCACCGGGGTAACATTTACTCATTAGAATGAAAGTTGTCCTACCTATTGAAGGCAAGTTTCTTTCCCTCCAGATTTTTTTAGAGCTAATGAAGCATAATGGATCTAATCCAGATGTAGTCAACCAAAAAAATCCTAAAAGTCATGACTAAATAACAATGGTTTACGACAAAGAAGGATCCATTCTATAGAACTCCACGAGAGAGCTCTAGTTTTGAAAATGATCTTGCTTACAAAAGACTTCCAAGGAAAAGGAATGTCAAAATTTGAAAGGCCCCATGAGATGAAAAAGTTTTTGGAGAAGCTTTGATTTTGATCAAATGAATGGCAAAGGCATGCCCAATTTTGTGAACTCGGATTCAATGAACAAAAGAAAAGAAAAAAGAAAAGAAAAGGAGAGGTCAAGGTGAAAACTGGTAAAGGGCATCTCGAAACCTAAGGAAACTTGAGTTGAAACCCTGAAAAGGCGACTCAAATTCAAAGAAAAAGAGGCATGAAGTGGTCCTCTCTCTCAAAAGTAGCAAGGTGGAGAAACTTTACACCTTGAGGCATTGACAAAGTACTCTAAGTTTCATGAACACGTGTCAAGCTCAGAATAGTCTTTGCCAAGTTTGCTCATTGAAGCTCATACTTTGATATCTAGGGCACCTAACTTCATTCTTTGTTCACCTTAGGTTTTGCAACTTTTGACCAATACATGTCATTTTTAATCCTTTTGTCAGCTTTGTCTCCATGAAATTCATTCGTCTTCCGATCATGTCCAAGCATTTCGACATCAAAACAATGATCAATGAATCAATGACCTTTTCATTCATGCCAGCCTTAGCCTTCGGTCAAATTCAATTTCGATCTTTTCATTCATGCGAGCTTTGCCTCCAATAAAATTTATCCACCTAACCCTATTCTTTGCTCACTTTGTGTTTGGCAATCCTTTGACCAATATGGGTCATTTTTTTATCTTTTCATTCATGTGAGCTTTGCCTCCAATAAAATTTCATTCGCCTTATAACCATGCTTAAGCAAATTCTGCACCAAAATTGTGATTAATGAACCAAATGATCTTTTCATTTATACGACCTTTGTTTTCAATCAAATTCGAATTCATCCACCTTATAACCCTATGCAAGTATTTTTGTATTCAAATAATGGTTAGTGGTCAACAATATAAAGAATAAAAGGATTTCTGCATATCATTCTGAAATATTTCTAAATATTATAGGGACCTGACATAGGACCACTAGTTGAAAATAACACAAATTCGAGGGATAAAAGGGTTTTGAAACAAATAGTTCAAAATACGACCACCTCTTTAGGTTTCATGTCAAAGATACCATACCAAAAGAAAAAACATGATAACACGTTAGTGATAGGACTTAGACAAACGACGAATAATGTCGACCTAAGGGCTAAAATAAAATCATTTCTCAAAGATGACATTCTGCATTCATCATTTTAGGAGCATTTGACCCATCCTGATCCTCGCATCCTAAATAATTTGGCCTACCTAGAGGCCCATTTGAGCATATTCTACAGGTCTCAGCACCATGAAACACGACGAAAAAGATCTAAAGCCGCAACGGCGGATCCAGTACCACGAAAACACGACGGGAAAGATCTAAGGTAGTAACGGTGAATCCAGTACCACGAAAACATGATGGAAAAGATCTAAGACCGCAACGGTGGATCCAATACCGCGAAGATACAAGGGAAAGATCTAAGCCGCGACGACGGATCTAATACCATGAAGACACCAGGAAAAGATCTAAGCCACGACGGTGGATCCAGTACCACAAAAACACGATGAGGAAAATCTAAGACCGCAACGCTGGATCCAGTATCGCGAAGACATGAAGGGAAAGATCTAAGCCGCGACTGCAGATCCAGCACCACAAAGATTTGAAGGGAAAGGCTTAAGTCGCAACGGGGAACCCAGTATCCTAGAAAGATGACGAGAAAGAATCAAATCCACGACGGTGAAACTTCTACCTTGAAGTTATAGTGGATCAAAAACAATAGCAAGTCTTTATCTCTCTGAAGTTGTAATAAGAGCAAGATGAAGCTTCAAACATCAGTTCCTATCCTCTTGAAGTTGCAGTAAAGTTGGATAGCAAGTCTTTATATCTCTGAAGTTGTAGTAAGAGCAAGTTGAAGCTTCAAACATCAATTCCTATCCTCTTGAAGTTGCAGTAAAGTTGGATAGCAAGTCTTTATCTCTCTGAAGTTGTAGTAAGAGTAAGATGAAGCTTCAAACATCAATTCCTATCCTCTTGAAGTTACAGTAAAATTGGATAGCAAGTCTTTATCTCTCTGAAGATGTAGTAAGAGCAAGATGAGGCTTCAAACATCAATTCCTATCATCTTGAAGTTGTAGTAAAATTGGATTAAAAAATAATAACAAGTCTTTATTTCTCTGAAGTTGTAGTAAGAACAAGATGAAGCTTCAACATCAAATCTTATCTTCCTAAAGATGCAGCGAAGTTGGATTAAAACTACAGCAGCGGATCTCGACCTCCTTGGAGTTGCAGGAGAATAGAGTGAAGTTACATCATTAACCAATGTCTTACCCCGAGCCTGGGGCAAATTGCAGTCATTTGATCTTTTACCCCGAGCCTGGGGCAGATCATCATCAGTAAATCTCTTACCCTGAGCCTAGGGCAAATTGCAACCATTCGGTCTCTTACCTCAAGCCTGAGGCAGTTCACTATCAATTAATCTCTTACCCGATCATGAGGCAGATGGCTATCATTCGAAGTGGTAAAGTGGACATCTTCCTAGCAAGATACAGGGAAGTATACCAACTCAAAGCTCATCGCGAGCAAATCTTCGAACCCCAGCTTCCTGAAGAGATACTGAGAAACAGGTAGAAGCAATAAAATGGTTAGCTTCCTAATGAGATACTGAGAAGTGGATCAAATTCGTCTTCCTAATGAGATATAAAGAAGCGGATTGAAACAAGCGATGCGATCATCTTCCTGATAAGATACTGAGAAGAAGACTGAATCAATGAAACCAAACAAAAAAATTACAGTGATAAACTCCAATCTCCTTGAAATTTCAAGAGAATAGAGTGAAATTACAGTAGCAAATTTTGTCTTTTTGAAATTTGCTTCTAGGTAACATGGAATCATAACGCCGAAGACAGAAAAGCAGATACGACAAAGTTAAATGATCGATGAAGTGAAGGCGAACCAATTGAAGAAAGAGCGTCAAAGAAAAGAAAACCTGACAAAATTAGACCAACTTTTGATACTTGCTCTGTTCCTGTTACACAACAACAAGCAAATAGGGACAACTGTTGAAACCCAATTTTGGCCGGGCCCAATATTTGAATAAAAAAATTAAACCCGATTTTAGATTTTAAATTTTAATTCATTTTAAGTTTAAATTTATTGTAAATTTAAGCTAATTTTGAGTTTAAATTTATTTTAAATTTAAATTTATTTTAAAATAAAAATTTAAAGTCCAAAAGTTAAATTAATGTCCAATACAAACCCAAAATGCAAAGCCCAACTAGGACTAATTACAAATTAAATACCAAATAGTCCCAAATGACCCAAACACTACACTTAAAATCAAACTTTAAATCTGACAACTAAATTGATGTGCTGCTATCACCTCTTTCATGTTCAATCAGAGCACCCCACATCAGCATTTATGTCAGTTGTCACGCACCCCAAGACACCACTTCTCGAGGCCTGCCACCGTTGCTGCCACTATGTAAAGACGTGCAACAAAGAGCAAAACAGACAATAGAGAACAAGCAAAAATACAAAGCAAAAAGAACAATAACAATGTAATTCGGCTATAAAAGGCTCGATCAAAAATTTGTAATAGACCTCTTCTTTTTTGAATGAAAACACACAAGAGAAATCAAAAACAACATATTGAAATACAAAGAAGTTCAACAAACTGATTTTCTGCTCAAGGTATACTATTCTGTACACATATATATTTTTTATTTGTCTCGTATGTTGTTTATTTATTAACTCGAAATGAAATTAAAAAAAACCGATTTCAAAGAAAGAAACATAAGATATCTTCGAAACCCTTTTTTTTTTATTAAAATTTTGAAAGATTTAAGTTAGATCTAGATTTATAAAAATATAAAAGGAAAAATAACAAAAAATAAAACATATTAAAAAATAAAAGAAAAATCAAAGTTTTTTTTCTAAAAAAGGGGCATCAAACCCAGATTAAGGTTTTATTTTTTAAAAGGAACCCTTTAATTTATTGAGAAATTCAGATTTTTTTAGAACTTAGATCTAAGGTTTTTAAACAAGGGAAGGTATAAAAAGGAGAGATTTTTTACCTAACCACCGTTACGGTGGTTCGTGGTGCTGCCGGTGAATCGTGAGCGTGGTGGCACGAACGGTGGAACGCCGGAGATAGACAACGAACAGTGGAGATCAGCGAGTTGAAGGGTCAATCAAGGGACTGAGAATAGGATGTTTCAGAGAAAACTGAGGGAAGGGAATTGATTTTTGAGGAAATGAATGAAAATGAAACTTTTTAGGTTTTTCTTTTCACTTAAATATCACCCCCATAAGCTGGCGTTTTGTGCACTTTCACAAATGGGGTCTATTTACTGCAGTGGTTCCTCTCCTTTTTCGGTTTCTTCAAACTAGTCCCTGATTCCCATTTGAGAAGCTCCATGCGATGTTGACTTCGAAGTGACGTTGTTTTGACAACTGCTTTTAAAGAACTAAAAGGATAATTTTTATTTAAGTTCTTCTGTATTTTATTTGGTTCCAAATTAATCCATTTCCTCCTTTTTTTTTACATTAGCAAACATATTTTATCCTTTTTAAATTCAATTCTCACTTCACTATTTTTAAAAAAAAAAAAAACTGTTTTGCAAAAAAAAGAAATTATCCAATTGGCTCTTTTGTTATAAATTAATTTTAATTTAATTCTTTCAAATTCTTTTTAAATCTTTTATTTTCTAAAAATGAAACTACTATTTTAATTTTATTTTAATTCAACCCTTTCTTAAAAGAAAAAACTTGTTTTAATATATTTTTAAACTTTTGATTACTGTTTTTGATTCTATTTCTTTATAAAAAAAATCTTAAATATCTCTTAATATACTAACATCATTTTGTTTTATATCAAATATGCATGTATATGACAGTTTATCCCATGTATTACCTTTCTTCACGTGTTTTGATATTATTTTATTTGATCGACGTTGTTAATTTATTTCAATAAATTGTTTTACTTTATTATGCTTTTATTTGTCATTTTTAATGTCATGTCAATTTATCATTTTAATTTTCAATTTGTTCATGTGCATTTATTTATCTGTTTAATTATTTATCTCGTGTTATTTAATTTTTGCTATTAACTATTCATTCATATTTAATTTACACATTTATTTTTAAAATTATTTTAAAACCGAGGCAATGTCCCTTTCGTGTGAAAACTTCGGAAAATCATGCCCTAACGTGTCGGGTGTGGTTTTTCGTATAATTCGCACGAATCGAATATCTTTTTCAAGTTTTTTTTTAAAAATGCCTATTAACTTCGAAATTGCCGAGAACTTCATGCCCTAACGTGTTGGTCACGACTTCAATTCTCCGCGAAAATCGAAACAAACGGACATTCTTTTTTTAAATCTTTCAAGTCATGTGTCCGAGAATTGTATTTTAAACTCAATGCGAAATTTCAGGTTCTCAAAAAATATATATGTATACAAATAAATTTAAAACAAAACGAGGCAATATCTTTTTACATGAAAACCTCGAAAAATCATGCCTTAACGTGCTGAGTGTGATTTTCGTATAATTCACAATAGAATATCCTCTTTAGAGTCTTTCAAAATGTCCTTCGGATTCGAAAGTCTGAGAACATAGTGCCCTAACGCGTTGAGCATGATTTTCGATTCTCCTAGAAATTTGAAACACACAGACAATTTTCCTCAAATAGGATTTTTTTTTTTAAATCATGCAAAGTTCCTTTTTCTAAAACAAAGATCGTATTTTAAATTATACTCGAGTTTTCAAATGTTTAACAAACTAAGACCCAAAAATAATTAATGTGGTACTAATTTTGGGCATATGAGGGTGCTAATCCTTCCTCATGCATAACCGATTCCCGAACCCATTGTTTTTGGATTTCGAAGACCAACATATTTCTCAAAACGGATTTTAAATGTTTTAACGTGGTTCAATCACACCAAATAAAAATGATTGGTGGCGACTTCCATTTTCAAAATTTCAAAAATAATTTTCGAAACCCGTAAAAAAAAGGTTTCGACACCTTAAATATAGATTAAAACTTAACATTTTTGTTTAAAAACTTTTGTTGTTGGTGCGATTTTATGCATTTTCTATTTGTGTTCATCTTATATTTTAAATATTATATTTTGATGACACCAAAAAATACTTAAATAATTTTTAATGTTGTGAATGAAATTATATTTTATATTGCAACTATTGACGAAAATTGCAAAATAAGATTTTCTAATAAAAATAGTATGCATAAAAATAATTTTATTTGTTCCTATTGATTAAAGGATTTTGCTTGTACAACTTACTAGTAGTTTAATACTATTAATATGGTTGGTTTTATGAAAATTTTTATATTTAGAATTTCAATTTAATTACTTTTAAAAAAATTTATAATTTTTTTATATCTAATCATGTTATACATAAATTTATATAAACTTCCTAAATATTTTAAATTTTCAAAGTTTGATCTCACAATTAAAATATTCTAAATCCATCCTTGTGAAGTCACGATGTTAGGAGCTTAAAAAAAAGTTTATTTCAAGCAGAGGCGAATTTAGAAGGTTGGTAAAGACCCTGACCCCTCAAAAATAAAAAATTATTGTTTAAGCCTTTTAAAATTTTAAACTAATAAAAGTAAAATTATATTTCGGTCTTCCTTAAAATTATAAATTTTTTATTTAATTTTTTTAAAAATATAAATATATAATCTATAAAAAATTAAAATTTAATTTCGATCACTAAAAAATTTTTTTGACTTCACCTTTAATTTATTGCTAATTTTCTATTAAAATCTTTAGTGGTTGGTCGAACATTTTTACCATTTAAGCATATTGTATTGGTATACCGGCGGAAGTTTGACATGATCTAATGATCCAAATAGATGCATGCAATGTTTGGTTACACACTTTCTCATCCACAAAACTTTCGTATTTTTTTATATAGGTAATTATTTCATGCACTAATTGTGATGTTTGTTATACTTCATAAACGGGTTGAGGATATAACAAGAATTACATGTATTTTAGATTTATTTATGGATCAAGTTATTCGTTCATATCTAAAAATTTATCAAAAAAATGAGAGTTTTGACAAAATAGGAGACCCGAAAAATGATCTTGAGTAAAATTTAATACTCGTTTTCTATATGGATCAAGCATTGGACAAGTTTTTTTAACTCGAGTCCTATCCAGCTTGAATATATTATGTTATACAAATATTATATTAATTATATATGTTAAACAATAATTATATATATTTATATGTATATTAAATCACTATCTCAATACTAAGTAAATCTATTACCCAAAACCTTAAAAAAAAACTTACCCAACTCAAAAAATAAAATTTTAAATTTATATCCAATATAATAAAATATTTATTATATTTATGATAGTGTTTTTTTTAAAATAAATACTTTTAAATTTGTTAAAAAAACTTTTATTTTACATTTTTAGTACATTTAGTGTATTAAATTTTTAAAATTTTATTTTTAAATAAAAACTAATCTAAAAAATTGAAATATGAGAGGGCCAGGTCAGACCTGGATTTACCTTTCTTAGATTGAATCAGACTTGGGCAAAAAATCTAAATCTATTTTTCAACCAGGCTGAGCCCAAGCTTAGAAAATTGGTCTAGATACATTGCCTGTAACACCTTAAACCCGACCTAGACGAAACAACCAAGCTTAGAGCATCACATCACAAGTAAAAGATCACCACACAACCATAACAAAAACTCCACGAGTCTAAGTCATATATTAAACACAACGCAACTGAAACACAAGTCCAATCACATAGATAATAATGCCTACACAGAACCCAATACTTCTAGTCTTAATTCGTAAATAATATATATATATATATCAACAGTCATAGTTAAACGTCATAATAAGTCCTAAAGAGATAATTGAGTCCCTAAACCGCCGCTTGTCATGCCTAAAAAAACCCTAAAACAGTGCATAATATAATGACATTTCGTAACATTCATTAACGTAATTATAGAAGACACCTTTCTAGTTCTATAATCAGTTTCTCAGATCCCGGTCAAATAAGCAATTGTATTGTAGTTTAATGGTAGCCTAGTAGTGTTTACAGTGTCACTACTAGCTCAATGTAGCATTGTAGTATTTATAGTGTCACTGGCAGTTCAGTTATGATATCACAGTGTTTACAGTGTAACTGCCAATTTAGTGTAGTATTGCAATGTTTACAGTGTCACTGTCAGTTCAATTGTAATATCGTAGTGTTTACAGTGTCACTGCTAGTACAGTAAATATTCTCAAGTGGTTTAACCATCAAAACAATTCAGTCACTTCCTTCAGCACATAACCCAACCCCATGCAGATGTAAAACAGATATCAGTTCATACATTTCAGTATCGGCCCAAAGCCTCAATCATATATATATATCAATCATTAACAGTACATAGATTATCAGTCTCATACTCAGAATCAAGTTACAAACATGCATAACAGCTTTCACTAGTCAGTTTTGATCATACAAGTCCTATTGTTAACGTACAATCGCTTTACGAAGAGTTTATACACAAATATATACTACACATGGCCTGACACACGGCCATGTGCTAGCTTGTGTGTGACACATAGCCAAGCACACGCCCATGTGTCCAGTCTATGTGACCACTGCACCTGAATTTCCAAAACAGTATATGCACATGATCTGACACACGACCGTGTGTCCAGCTCGTGTGTCCCAAGACAGTATAAACACACGGTTTGGGACACGCTCATGTGTCTAGCCTGTGTGTCCCCTGTACGCTATTTCCAAAACAGTATGCACACACGCCCGTTATCTAGCCCGTGTGTCACAAAACAATATACACACACGGTCTAGCACACGCCCGTGGGCCCATCCCGTGTGCCCATGAATAGCAACGAATCTGGGTAAAAATGCAAAAAAAAAAAAACAACAGGAATGCTACGGATTTCGATACCTTGCCTGAAGTATAATGAGATAATGTCCCTGAACACGATTCCAAAGCCTAAACCAAGTTTCAATCAACTAATTCAACAATTAACTCACAACACACGATTGATCAACACTCAAACATCAATACCTCAAACAACTCAAATACTAATTCTCACCTTTGCACGATGCCACAATCTCGAACTATGACGTCGTGGGAAGAGTACCGGTATGGTCTACGCCTAAAGGAAAACAAAGATGCACTTTAACGACAATTCCTCAATTTCACAATTAACTATCACTACCAAAACTTTTGATGACGATACAAAGGTTCTTCCAAACTTATGGTTAATCGCTTCGAAGAGCAACAATGAAACCAGCAATCACTTCAATTACGCTTCGAAACAAAATAAATGGAGGAATTCAAGGCTAAAAGCAACTTTTCGGTGGATTACTCCAAAACCAAGAGCAAATAGGAGCAAAAACAAAAGAACGATAAAACTAAAGGAAACTAACCAGGAAGAGCATTTAATTGGTTTTAAATTCAATTTAACAGGCAAGTGCAAAAATATATATACACTCACGTACATGCAAGGATTTGAACACATGACTAGAATTAGACAAACAAATTCATGACCATTGAACCACTAGGCTCATCGTTGAAATCAAAATGCGCATAAATCAATTTAAAACGTAAGCTCTAAGCTTAGGGTTTAAGAAAAAGAAAATAAAACATTTCAAAATATACAACTCAAACACTAGATCTCAAGCACACAATCAAAGCACTTAACCACAGAAGTAGAGATAGTTTCATTACTACAACCCACGAATCTAGGTTTAAATTTTTTAGGCGTTACATTGCATGAATCCGGCCCGACCCTAAGCACCTCTAAATGGTATTTATTTATTTAAAAAATTTATTCTTTTACTACATCTTACAAAATACTAATTAACCTTTAAATTCGCTTATGTAGTTTAAAACGTTATATTAAATAATTATATATGTGTGTCCTCACAAAAGAAAAAATAATTAGTTGATGATGATGATGATGAGGAGGAGGAGGAGGAGGAGAGAGGAGAAGGTTAAACTGAAAAAATAAAAAGTAAAAGAATATAAAATAAATAAACCATACAAAGTATAAAAATAGTTAATATATATTTCCTCCTAAATTTATTTATTTGTACTTAGTTGGTATCTAACTTTTTTTAGGGTTATTATACAAATTAGTTGATACTTGAACTTGTACCTTGTCACCCAAGTTGGTATTTTCACACTAACATTATTAGTTTATGCTGGCATGACAATAATCAATTCAATGATATCACATGGTAGCCTCTAAGTATGTCACGTAACAAATATAAATAAAAAAATTTTAAATTAATAAAAAATTATAAATCTTTCTTACAGAAAGAATTAACATTAACAAATAGTTATCCAAATACATTTGAATTTGGACACCCATTTGTTAGGATTCATTTCAAATGTGCTTTTTAGTACGTTTATATTTTTAAATTTTATTACAAAATATCATGTTATTTATATTATTATTTTGAAATTAAAAACTTTTAAAATTTTTAAAATATTTAAATTAATAAAAAAGTATAAAAAGTCTTTACATCAAAAATTAATCTAAATAGACAGCTGTCTAGGATTCAAATGAATCTAAACAATGATTTTATTCATTCTAGAAATATTTTTAAATTCTTTTAATTTTAATTTTTTATATATTTATATATATTTTTTTATAAATTTATGAATTATATATTATAAACTTTTATATATTTTTTAAAATATTATAGAATTTTATATTTTTTAATTGTATATATTTTTATAAATTTTTCAAAATAATAATAACAACCTAAAACCAAATATTTTATAAAATAAAATAAATTTTATAAAACTACTAAAAATAAAGTTGAAATGAACCTAGACAACCTGTTGTCTACATACGATTAATTCTTGATGTGAAAAATTATATTTTTATTTATTTTATATTTTTTAAAATAATTAATTTTTTAACTTATATTTGCCACATGGCATATTGAGAGGTTAGCACAAGTCATCGTAGGATTGGCTATTAGTGCCACATCAGCATAAACTAATGGTGTTAACGCAAAGTTACCAACTAGGTAAAAATATTTTAGATACCAACTAGATACAAATAGACAAGTTCAAGGGGTAAAATATATATTAACCCTAATAAAAATAAGGCATAATGATAAATTTAACCCTTAACATTTACTTCTTTTTCACTTTAGTTTTATTTTTTTATCATTCTAGTTATCAATCTCCAAAATTTAGTCAATTTGCTTTTTTTGGATGAAAAAATTGATCGAATTGTTAAAATTTTAGCAACATAATGTGGTAATCTATATGTACTTCATTATTGACTTGAATAATTATATGTAGAATTTTTAAGAACATTTTTGAAATTTTTTATTAATTTGTAAGTATTTTTAGAATTTTGATGAAATACAACCAAGCGAATGTGTGGGCTAGAACATCAATACCATTAAAAATTTTAACATTCAATCAATTTTTCAACACAAAAAAAAAGAAATTGACTAAAATTTGAATATTGAGTATCAAAATGATTAAAAAAGAATTAGAGAAAAATAAATAAATAAAAAGGCAAATGTTAGAGCCAAAATGACAAAAAAAATAAATATTAAGAATTAAATTTATCATTATATCTAAAAATAAAACTAATAACAAAAAGACAAAACCAAAATTAAGTGGACTTTGGTCCCAAAAATAATAATAATATAATATAATCCTCTCAAAATTTATTAAATTATAAGTTAATAAAATTGTAAAATTAGTCCTTTTCCGTTCAAATTTTTTTAACTTATTTGGAGTCAGTTTAGCATTACTTTTAAGAATCACTTTTGAAACAAAAATATTGTTAAACAAAATGTTTTTTGAGAAAAAAAATACTTTTCAAATCCTAAAATTGGCCCAAAAGTGCTTTTGACAAAAGCAAAAAATTTTAATTTCTCCCCAAAAATATTTTTTTAAAAACAAAGTTAAACTGGCAGGTATGGAAAGAATTGTAATTAAGTAACCCAAAGTGCCAACAAAATTCTAAAAACACATAGACTTTAAACAACTTGTATTTGCCCTTAATGGCATCCTATGGATGCTTTATCATATTTGTTGTACAATAATACAAGTTGAAAGAAGATTAAGGAAAGAAAAGTAATATAGATTTAGGATGCTTTCCCATCTTACAATTTCTTGAAATGAAAAACTTACTTCAATGTATTGATGATAATTTGAGGAAATTATGGGAGCAGTCAGCCTCTTCTAAGGTTTGTTGATGAAAGTATAGATAAATTCTCAGACTATCCTATCCCAGGGTAGGTTTTATCTTCTCCACGTCATCTTTAACTTTTTTCAATAAGGGAATGACAAATCAAATTTTTCCTTCTGATTTTTAGTTTTTAAGTCTTGAAAAATTCAAATTCAACTAAAAATAGGAGGAAAAATTTGATTTACCATTTTCTTACTGGAAAGGAATACGTGGAATCACAGTTTCATACAATCCTTTCTCAATTTGTTGATGAAAGGGATAGATAAACTCTCAGACTGTCCTGTCCAAGGTAGGTTCTATCATCCATGTTAATGCTTTGGTGTTTTTAAAATATAATCATGCATATATAAAATCATATCCTTAATGAACCCAACAAGTGGTTATAGTGAAAAAGAGGATGTTGGTCATCATAGGGGTCCCGGGTTCGAGCGCCTGTGTATGCAAGGTATGTGTGCATTGTCAAAGGGTTAAGAAAGTATGAACAAATACTACCATGTAATCACACTAGTATATTCAAAAAAAATCATATCCTTAATTATAAAAAAAAATAACAATCGATTAGAAATGCTATATTATGAGTTACCCTAAATTAAAATAAAATGATTTACTTTTTCTTTAATTTTTTTAAAACTTTTTCGAGAAAATTACTTTTACATGTATTGGAACTTTGATTACTGCACGTTTAAACAATAGATGTAACGACAACTTTGGTGCAATCAAAGTTTATGAGTTGGTATGTTTGATTTTTTTTTAGTGACATGGATTGATTTAATCTTGTTATGCAGCAGATAAGGAAGTTATTCATGTTACAATCTAGTTTAGATCATTTTCATCCATTCTAGGAGTTTTGAGAGAAAATTTTTTATTTATGTGAGAAATACATCGTCATCTATTCGATCGAAAATATGAGACACACCTCACAATTTGAATGGTGGGATTTGTTGAAGAAAAGAGACAATAAAATCTCACCACTTTAGCAAGAAAAAGATGAAGTCAAAAATTCAATTTTGTAGGGTTTAAAAGACCCATTGAGTTTTGGATTTTTTTTTTAATAAATGACATGGAAATGGACTTAACAGTCATGTTATATATTGAATAACTATCTGATTAGGGATTTACTGAAAATAGACTAAACAAACAAAAATGATAACTTGAACTTTGCCATACCTTCTTCTTCGACCCCTATCACTTCTTGAACTCGATCTTTATAGAATGTCAATCAAGTCTAAACTATTCTCGAACCTAGAAATCGAAAGATTCCTATTCTTCAAATTAATATTGTATAACGCAATTAGGGTCAGTGATACAGAATGGACATGTGCTTCAAAATAGGAGAGAAACATCGAGAAAATCAACTCCCTTCGCATGACTATCGCTCTTTGCGACCAACCTTGCTTTGAACACTTTGCTTTATTTGAAACTGCTGCAATTTGAAGTATGTGATTCTATTGAACTTTTCGATTTTGAAATTTGTTGTCGCCATCCTTGAATGGGTCGATTCTAAAATCTGAACCAAGCTTTGATGCCAATTCGTTAGGGATCTGACCTGTATAAACAATGATATAAAAAATAGAGAAGATTGTGTTGAAAAAATGGGTTTAAAAACGCAGTGAAAAATAAATTTAGGAAAAAATCAGAGTTAATTTTTTTTCCAAAAACAAGATCTTGGTTGTGATATCTAAAGTAATAAACACTTAATCAAAATTGTACATTTTCAATTCATCTAGGATAAGCATTTCGACCGAGTAGTATTTTCCGCTATCCTCAAGCTCATGTCTGTCAAGTGTAGGCTCGCTTTGAATCAAAAAATTAATATTAAATTATTAAAGTAATATTATTTTTTGGAATAGTTAATCTGACAAGTTCAATTATCCATTAGGCCAATTGTCTGACTTGAAAATTAATTTCTAAAAATATCATATTAATTTTATTTAATTTGACTAATTTAATTTTACTTGATCAAAATTCATTTTTCAAAAAATCACTTAGATTTTTCAAAATAAATTTTCAAAAAAATTCTTTAATCAAATTCTCTAGTTAAACAGTTCTCACGACCACCTAATTTAATTTCACATAGAATAAATCGACTCAATTAAATTATTTACAAAATCATAGAATTTTCTTCTGATTTAATGCAGTCCGATCGAACTTTTAATGAGCTAGCGAAGGGATCAATCGGACATATACAATTATACTCTAGTAATTGCAATTATATCCAAAAGCATCATTCCGATAATTCACAATTACTTAATCATGGAGTCTATCCACAAGAAGTATAATGATTGAAAACTCATTATTGTATACTCTTTATGAAAGCAATTCATCCATCTACTTTATTCAATGACCTCATCATTTTTGTGTTACCCTCATATAATATCCTTAATTCTTTTGAGTTAAATTTGTTCACTCAAAACAAATCCTATTTTATCTCCTTATCACCATTGTGTCTTCTTAATGATTAATATGATCACTATCCACAAATGACTATGATAAATTGCTCGTTCGAGAACAAACAACTTGTGGTCACATTCCATATTTATCAATCCACACAATGTCAATGAGAGGATATCATTAACTCTTTAATTGAGCTATGAATTCCACTGTTGCTAGTAAAGCCATGTCATAAACAAGTCATGTACCCAACATATCGGCTATAGGCTCGATCATCTTTAGAGATTAAGCCTCCATTTATATCAAAGCACATGAGTTGTATATATCATAGACTTAGATTTTTTCCACGCAATCCGTACAGCCTTAGGTCACTTTTTCGCTCCAAAAATGCCTAAGTCAGCCTAACTCCCAACAATTGAGAATAGGGGTGAGCATTCGATTGAATTGAATCGAATTGAATGAAAAATTTTCGAGTTAATCGAGTTTTTGAGTCCTATTTCATCATCCTAACTCGATTTAAAATTTTTACGAATCGAGTCGAGTGAGATAGAATTCGAATCGAATCGAATATATTTGTTCGAGTTAAATTAAGAAAATTAATTTGGTGTTGTTTAATTTTATGTAATTTTTAAAAAAAATATTTTTATTTAAAGTTTTTAAACATGACTATACAACGAAAAATTGAAATAAATAAGTGAAAAAATCTAAGTAAACAATGACAACACAACAAGATTATAATAAAAAAAAAGCAAAAGTTCAAGTAAACAACATAAATCCAAGTAACAATAATAACACAACAAGATTATAAAAAAACATAAGCAAAAATCCAAAATATAGTAAAAACCTACACGATAACAACATTCCAAACAACAAAACAAAAAATAAAAATAACACAACAAAAGTCAAATAAACGAACAGTAATAACACAAAACCATTGTAGAATAGCTTAAGCTTATTCTTTTGAGGATTTTAATTTAAGGTTTTTTTAGGAAGAAAAAATAGATTTTGGGTTTACAAAGTTAATATCTTCAATTTCTTTTCCAAATAAAAAATAAATAAGTACACCTAACCATAATAATAATAAACAAAAAGGAACAATAAATTTAGACACGAAAAGGAGTTGTTTATGAGTGTTATTTAGAAATAAAATTATATTTGGGTTTAGTTTATGAGTGTTTTTGAAGAATGAAATTAGTTTTGGATTTAAAAATATTTGGGTTTAGTTTGTTGATGGGTTTTAAATATTAGGGGAAAAAATTGGGTAAGATAAATGGTTTGGATTTTGAGGTAAAATGGGTATAGCAAATTAGGCATGGGTATTGGGTTTGGATAATATAAATTTAAAATTAAAAATAATATAATTTTATTCGGTTTATTCGAATTATTCCAATAATTCGAATTCAAAAATTAAACTCGATTCAAACTCGAAATTCGAAAAAAAATTCAACTCGATTCGAATAATTCGAAATTTGAAATTTTTTTCGAATTTTTCGATTCGAATCGAGTTTTGCTCACCCTTAATTGAGAATTCAACAGAATTCCTCTAAGGCACCAACACAAAAGCGGAAGCAACACAAGATGAAAAAAGAAGAACGAATAACAAAGGCAAAGAAAACTAAGAACACAAGAGAGAGAGTTTTTGAGTGAATGCTCTCAAGAATTCTTATTGCTCAAGAATGAAGCGATTTACAATGAGGGGAAGAGACCTCTATTTATAGTTGAGCCTCTTCAAAATCAACAGTACAGATCAAAGTACATCAATGGCTAAGATTAAAAAGTATCTACAAAATGAATATCTAAGATTACAATCAAATCTCTAAGATTATAAGGATCATATCTTCTAAGATTTACATATTATATCTAAGATTGCATATCTTGAAGATTACGTTACATATTTGCCAGCTTTGTAGATGGATCTTCAATCTCTCTAAGCATTGGGTCAGTCCGATTGGGCCAAAAGACCTCCATTGAACTCGATGGATCACACAGGTGTGTCATGGTTACGGGCTCCTATGTGCAATCTATGACATTCTCCCCCACTGATTCTAGCAACACCCTCCTCACGTCCTCCTCATGGAACTAGTTTATCTTGCCTTGGAACTACCACAGGGTCTCGGTAGGTTCCCAACTTGTCTCACTTTCAGGAAATCCCTTCCATCGAACTGACTATTCATGCTGCGATCGATAGTACTTCCTTCTGAACACACAGTTTGCCTTGATACTTTCAATTTCACGATCGCAAGAGACCTTTACTGCCATTGGTACTCATTCAGGCTTGTCTCGATTTGGAACCTCTTGATCATCATGGAATGGCTTAAGCATACTTACATGGAACACTTGATGGACATTAAGCTTTGCAGGAAACTCAAGCTTGTAGGTCACCTTACCCATTCTCTTCACAACTCGAAAGGGTCTCTTATTGCATCGCACAAGCCTCTTGTGCAAGCCGTTATGTCGTAAAATCAAGTGTAGTTTAGCAAAGACTGAATCACCAACCTGAAATTGCACATCCATTCGATTCTGATCCGCCCACTTCTTGTTGCGCTTACTTACCTTATGAAGCCAAGATTGAGCTAAATTATTTTGCTCTTGTCAATCTCTCGTAAATCGATAAACCGCTGGATTTGGTCCCGCATAGTGAGTTGCAACAGCATTGGATGTAAGTGATTGTTGCCCCGTCATTATCTCAAACAAACTCTGGTTTGTAGCCTCACTTCGTTACAAGTTGTACGAGAATTGGGCCACATCCAATAACTTTGGCTAGTCCCTTTGTATGGCACCCACATAGTGCTGTAAATACGTCTCCAACAATTCACTTATTCGATTTGCCCATTAATTTGTGGATGCATGATAGTGGAAAAGTTCAAGTCTGAGCTTATTAACTTGAACAATTTTGTCCAAAACTAACCCGTGAATCGCCCGTCTCAATCAGTTATGATAGACTGTGACACTCCCCAATATTTCATCACATGTCTTAAGAATAAACGAGCTGCCTCCTTAGCAGGGTACTCCTTGATCGCTGGAATAAAGGTTGCATACTTCGAAAACCTGTTCACCATAACAAAAATGCTCGCAAACCTATTAGATTTAGGTAAACTTATAATAAAGTCCATGGATAAGCTCTCTCACGGACACTCTGAAATGGACAAAGGTTGTAACAAGCCGACGAGAGTCTTTAACTCGACTTTATCTTGTTGACATATCAAACAAGTTTTCACATAGGTCTCCACATTACCACCCATGTGAGGCCAATAAAACTGATCCTCCAAGAGAGTCAAAGTACGATACATGCTTAGATGGACAGCCTATTTCGAATCATGACATTCCTTCATGACTTCTTTGTGCAAATTCCCATATTGAGGCACATAAATTCGATGTCCCTGAGTGTATAACAATTCTCCCTCAAGCCAAAATCGTCTTGTTTTTCCATCTTTGGCAAGCCCCATCAAATTTTTAGTTGTAGGATCATGAGACAATCCGTCTCAAACACGCTCCAATAGAGAACTATCAAGTTGGCTTATTGTTACAAATTTTATCTTTCGGCTAAGCGCATCAACCATAGTGTTGGCACTCTTCTGCTTGTATTCCAAGCTAAAATCAAACTCCACTAGAAAAACCTGCCACCGAGCTAGCTTGGGAGACAATTTTTTTTGAGTTAGGAAATGGCTATTTGTAACATCATTAGTGTATACCACGAAATGAAACCCAGTAAATAGTGCCTCCATATGTGCAAACAATGCACCATAGTGGTCATTTCTTTCTCTTGAATCGCATACTGTCGCTCCATCTCATTGAGCTTTCGATTCTCAAAAGCCACTGAATGCTCATCTTGCATCAGTGCTCCTTCAATTGCATAGTCTAATACATCTCTGGTACTTCATACGCCTTGGAAAAGTCTGGTAAAACAAGTATCGTCTTACTCGTCATTGCTTACTTCACTTGCTTAAAAGCATTCTCGCACCGAGGATCCCAATCTCACACTTTACCCTTCTTCAATAAATTCGTCAAGGGTGTAGTGATTTTGGAGTAGCCTTCAATAAAACGTCAATAGTAGTTCACCAACCCAAGGAAAGACCCCAACTCCATTACCTTTGTTGGTGGCTCCCAATCAACAATGGCCTGAACTTTACTTTCATCCATTTGAATCTTATCACTTCCCACAATGTGGCCAAGAAATGATACCTCTTATTTGGAAAATGAGCATTTCTCCTCTTTGACATATAACTCATCTTCCCTTAAAGTTTGGAACACCTCCCTCAAATGTCTCACATACTCCTCAAGCGACTTATTGTATATCACAATGTCATCAAGATAAACAACTACAAAATGATCTAGGAATGGATGCAATACCTTGTTCATTAGGGTGCAGAATGTGGCTGGAGTATTCGTCAACCTGAAGGGCATCATAAGAAACTCAAAGGACCTATATCGAGTCACACAAGCAGTCTTGGGCTCATCTCCTTCGACTATTCTCATTTGGTGATACCCCGGTTGTAAATCCAACTTAATAAACCATCTCGCGTTACCAAGTTGATCGAACAAATCTGCAATAAGAGGAATAGGATACCTGTTCTTCACAGTAATCTTATTTAAGGCTCGATAATCGATACACAATCTCAAAGACCCATTATGCTTCTTTTGAAACAACACCAATGCACCAAATGGGGCTTTAGATGGTCTAATGAACCCGACATCTAAAAGCTCCGTCAACTGTTTTCGTAATTCCTCCCACTCAAGCGGAGACATCTTATATGGGGCCCTAGTTCTGTTGTCCACCTCCCTCTTAGGCGGAAACTTTTTGGGTAACTCTACTAGCATTATATCTTGAAAGGACTTCAATAACTGGCTCACTTCCCTTGGAATTTCACCAATGAATTTCAAAACCCTCATCGACTTTCAAGATGGCTAAGTAAGAGACTTCATCTTTACGTGCTCCTTTAACAAATTGGATTGCCGATAATGTTTTCCCTTCCATGCTTCCTTTTCTTTTCATTTGCATCATACATTGATGGTTTGAATCGTTTATCACCATATAATTATCAAAAGGAAAATACTCGTATTAATCCTATCAAGTAAGCTTAAACCAACCACAAAGTCATAATCATCAAATGGTATTACCTTAATGGTGGCTTTACCGTTCCATTCGCCAAGTTGGAGTTTCACTCCTTTTGCTGTACCCGTTATAGGAACGCTCTTCGATTTCATTATTTTGATACAACTCGAATCTTTCTCAATTTTGAGATCAAATTCCCTCGTCATATCCTCGGACATGAATAAGTTTGATGCACCAGTATCAACAAGTGCATTCAATCCTCTGCCAACCACAATAATGTCCATAAACATCAGCCCCTTACTCGTCTTGTCTTCGACACCACCCAAATTTTCACTAAGGTTTTCAGCGTTTTTCAGCCCCCTTGACACCTCTGTGTGCCTCCATGGCATTGAAGGCTTCCTTCTTCAGACAATCTTTCATTCTATATGGACCTTGACAAAGATAGCATTTCAATGGCCCTTTTTGCTCTCATGGCTTGCCTTGACTAGCTTTTGGGCCTTTGCCATTCTTCTTTACTTAATCCTTATCTCTCCTACCATTACCTTTAGGTTTTAACTTGGGCCTGAAAGACTCATTATTCTCGAATTTTCTTCCCCCAATCTTCAAGAAATTTTTTGCCTCAATCATGGTTACGGTCAGTTCAGTGATGCCTTGACGATGTAACTCTTGCTTTACCCACATTTCAACCCATCATCAAACCAATAGAACGCCTCTTTCTCGTTCAAGTCTGAGATTTGAAGCATCAACTCGCTAAACTCTCGTACATACTCTCGAATAGTGCCTTGTTGCGTAAGCCGATACAACTTGGCTCGAGCTTCTTTCTCAGCATGCTGCGGGTAAAACTGCTTCTTCAACTCCCTTTTCAACTCCTCAACGTCCCAATACTCGTTCCTCCATGTATTTCATTCGTGGATCTATGACACCACCGTAAGATAGCGACATCAATAAAGTAAATCGAAGTAGTGTTTACCTTGGTAGTATCATCCCCGATGCCCATCACTCGGAAGTATTACTCTAATTCCCACAAAAAGTTATCCACTTCTCTCGTCGACCTAACCCCTTGAACTTCTCAAGTTTTGAAACATCCACCTTGCATTGATTCGGTCTCGAAACCATTATCCCACTTCCCAAAGTAGCCTTGTAGATAGTGAGCTCCCCCTTAAGCACAACAATCTCCTCTTTCAAAATCGTTACCAAGACCTCAAGAGCATCATCTCTTACCGTTAGTTTATCAACGATGGATTTAAGAGAATCCATCACAAACTCTTTGCTATCCTTCCTCAAATCCTTGATACGACTCATTACAATCTCAAGTGTCTCATTCATGTCACCAACAGACTCTTCGAGATTAACCACCCAATTTTCCAAGCTCGACAGCATGTTCCTCAACCGACTAGCCTTCTTGGCCCTTCCACGGGTCTCCATAGAGTCAACATGTTCAATGATTTCTTTTGACATCTTAAATGGTGCCTTCACAATACTAGCTCTAATACCAACTATCACGGACTTAAATTTTTTCCATGCAATTCATGCAACCTTAGATCGCTTCTTCGTTTTAAAAATGCCTAAGTTAGCCTGACTCCCAACAATTGAGGATTCAACAGAATTTCTCTAAGGCACTAACACAAAAGAGGAAGCAACTCAAGATGAATAAAAAAGAACGAATAATAAAGGCAAAGACAACTAAGAACACAAGAGAGAGTTTTTGAGTGAATGCTCTCTAGAATTCTTATTGCTCAAGAATGAAGTGATTTACAATGAAGGGAAAAGGCCTCTATTTATAGTTGAAACTCCCCAAAATTAACGTATAAATCAAAGTACATCAATGGCTAAGATTGAAAAGTATCTACAAAATAAATCTCTAAGATTACAATCAAATATCTAAGATTATAAGGATCATATCTTCTAAGATTTACATATCATATTTAAGATTGCATATCTTGAAGATTACGTTCCATATTTGCCAACTTTGTAGATGGACCTTCAATCTCTCCAAGCATTGGGCAGTCCGATTGGGCCAAAAGCCTCCTTTGAACTCGATGGATCACACAAGTGTACCATGGTTGTAGGGTCTAATGTGAACCCATGACATATACACATGACTAGTGACTAACTCAAGATTTAGGTAAATCACACCATGAACGTCACAAGTGAATTAATTCACAAACGGATTCAGAATTAATTCATCTTAGGTCCAGTCCAATATATCATCCTACCAATGAATACATATATGTCTCTACCTATGGAGCCAACTGCTCCGATAGTCAAGACTAGTTATTTCTCCAATTGAAATTGTAGACGACATAATAATCCTTCTTAGTATTTGAATCAAATGATCACTTTGATTCTTTTACGGGATTACAGACTCATTTAGATTATCTACTGAAGTAAGTTGTCTTTCTCACAATGTAAACGTTCTTACAATGTCACTATCTACAATTTGAACTTAGAAAATCAATGAACTAATAATTGTTTGTCACAATTTCGCTATGCATGCAAAATATGAAAGATAGAAAACATAAAAGACATAATAATGAAATGTGAAATTAACTTTATTTATTTATTCATCATTCCAATAAATAGAAAATAGATACATGTTTACTACAATATGGGCACATTTTCCAACAAATCAAACATATAAATTTTACATGAAAAACCCCTTCGAAGAGGATAAAAACCGCAAGCAAATGAGACTTTGACTTTTCACTAAATGAGTAAACAAACAAGTGCAATATGGAGAAAATAAACTTAAATGTACTAAACTTACAAACCCAATCTCGAAAACAAAGCCCTAACGCTCAAAAAGCAAACTCGAAAACAAAATCCTAACTTTTATAGAGTTCTCTCAAAAGGGGTACAAAATTTTTTCCATAGTTACCACAAAAACTCTCATCTGCGACTACATCTTGTCGCCCCAAAAAAAAGTTTTGTAGTACTACATCTTTAATTGTCTTTTAACTAGCCTTTCAAAATAAAGATACAAGACCCCTTTAAATAGATTAAGATTAAAAGTCTAATTATACTAAAATATCTCTAGAGTAATTAAAGTTTAATTGGAAAAAAATAGTAGAGTTAGCTGGGAGAAAAACCTGAGTTATGTGAGGAACACATCACAACTTTCAATTAACGTCGTCACAACTTCATCCATCATCGAGAAGCTTCTTGCTGTTACATCGTTGTCTATTCGACCGAAAATACGTGACACACCCCACAATTTAGATTGTGGGACGTGTTGAAGAAAAGAGATTGTAAAATCTCACAGCTTTAGCCCTTACAAAGAAGAAAATGAAGTTAAGAATTCAATTTTGTAAGGTTTTAAAAGACCCAAAATGATTGAGTTTTAGATTATTTTTTTTAAATAAATGACAAGGAAATGGACTTAGCAACCACATTATATATTGAATTACTATTTGATTAGTGATTTAGTGAAATAGACTAAACAAAAAATGATAATTTAAGTAATTATTTTGTAATTTTTTAAATTAAAATGATTTAATTAAAACCTTTATAATAATTAAGTTTCTATTTATTACCATAAAAATAAAAATAAAATCCAAAGAAGGAAAATGATATTTCTTTCCTTACTTTCCTTTCTTTTGTTTTATCTTAATACAAAATAAAAGTGTTCATAGGTTGAGTAAGGTTGGATCCAGACTGAATCTAAGCATGATATTAACATACTTTATATTTATTCAAATTTGACCCGACCCAAAATTTAGACTTACAATTTTTCTCAAATCCGCCCATATTTACAAAAGATTAACTCAAGCCAAGCCTATTTTAAGCCCGCCCATATTAGTTTTTAATTTTTTTAAAAAAATTATATTTTTTATTTTTATATTTAATAATTTTATAACTTTTTTATTTATTGAAAATTTTTATATAGTCCTGTTAATATTTTTTAATGTTTATATTAAAATAATATTATATATTTAGTATAAGTTTATTTTTTATGTATTTTAAATTACACTAATATATAAAAATAACATAATATAAATAATTATAAACTTAAAATAAATCGGGTCGAGTTGAGATCAAGTCTTGAATATTCAAACCTGAGCCCGACCTATATTTTAAATGAACTTAATGTTTTGCCCAAATTTATTTTCTAGTCTAATATTTTTGTCCTAATCCTCTAAAATTTCGGAGTGACTTTCGAACTTGAATGAGTAACCCAACCTATGAACAGGTCTAATATAAACATGGGGTAAAACTTGAAGAAGACTAAAAGCAACACTATATATGAATTAAAAGTAGTAAAAGAAAAGAAAGAAGATGAAAAATAAGTAAAAGAGTGAAAAGTTAAAAGAAAGTAAATGATTACATATCATTTTATTTGGATGGTAAAATTAATGAAAGAAATGAAAAGGAAATAATTAATTATAATGAATTTTTAGGATTATAACCATCTCAAAAAACTATATATATATATATATATATATATATATATATATATATATATATATATATATATATTAGAAAAAGAATATTCCACGTAATAAAATTTTGTTTTACTTTCACTTCCCTAAGTTCTTCCCAAATTGAGGTAAATACAAATTTTAACTTTAAGAAAAGCAAACTTTCCCTAACCTAAATTATTAAATTTATCCAAACAAACAAAAAAAAAATCACCCTTTCCATTATTTTAGTTTCCTTTCTTCTCCCCTCCCCACCCACCTTAGGCTAAAGTTAAGTCCAAACCACAACTGTTGATGCTAATAAACCTTTGAAAATATCTTTTTTTTTTCTTCCAACTTGAAAGGATCCAGTTCTATGCATTAAACTGAAAAATGATCATTTTTCTTATTTTTTTCTCACTTTTTTTCCCTACTAAACACATTCAAAATTCATTTTCTTTCGATTTTTCATTCTCTCCTGTTTCACTTTTCCACCCAAACAAGCACATCCTAAAACTGGCATGAAGCATTGTCAAGCTCAGCCATCCTTCCATATGTACATCATTCACTCAATGGAACACAAATATGAATCTAAGCACAGAATCTTAAATTTCAAGAGTGTTTTATGTTGGAAAAAATTTTGAGGGCTATATTACACATGCATATGAAAGGTATATCTTTAGTGTCAACAGCACAATATATGCATCATTTTTTGCAAGAATGAAGAGAAGGGAAAAAAATGTAGCATTGAAAGTAAACCAGAAGATTTCAATATCTCGATCACGGAATTGTACATGCCTTTGTTCTGCAAGAGGGTGAAAAACTTGCAGCATATATGTTACAAAATATCTGGCTAAATTTGCAACTAATGCAAACTATTTTGCAGCCTTGTTCCAAGTTAAAAGCCTATGAAATGGGGGAAAGTACCCATCCCCCATCTAAATCTTAAGTTTAAACACCCCCTACCCCCGAAAAAAAGAAAAAAAAAATCATGGAAGATTTTTTTATCTGTTAAGCTAAATGAAAAAACAAAAAACAGGAATTTAAGTCTGTCCTTAAAAAAGGAAAAAGAAAAGCCTGACAAAAAAATACCTCTAGCCTTGAAAATTGACTGAGATATGCTTGCAGCCATAGTCACAACTGTCTAGATTTTTGCCGACAAACTCAATGGTGAACGATGTCGGCCATGAAGGTTTTTTAGTTTTGTAAGTTCTTTCCTCCGCTTTCTTGCCTCAGCAGCAGCCACTGCATCCAGTACTTTCTTGCTCCTATAATTTTTGATTCTTTATTCTCTTCTGGCAATGCACCAACAAAATGAAATGCTCCTATAGGAGCCTCTTCAGTCTTGACAACATGATCTGTTCTACTCTCAAATGTAGTCCCTGCAGAACACAGAGGTCCAGGCACAAGGACCTCTTCTTTAATGTGGGACATACACTGACCACCAACATCTGCAGGAAGCCTAACTGAAGTACAATTCTTGTTATTAGGACTGGCTTCAATTGGGTCATAAGCCTCTTTTTCAACTTCAACCGGTAAAGAGGAATTATACTTCTCGTTCATGACAGGTTTCAAATGACACCCAGCGTTAAAATGATTACTCACAGAAGTTTCATCTTCAATATCTTTTGTGCCACAAGAAGGCTGAGGATGCAGCCCACTCCATTGATCAGGAAGAGAAAAAACCCAAGGGTAGGGCACTACATATAAGGCAGTCTTGGGTCCATTCACATTTATGGGGTTTTCTTGATTTAAAGATGAATCAAGCCTACCATTAGCTGGTGAGGAAATGCAAGATGGAACAACAATGGCATTTTGGCCACATCGTGATGGAACAGGATGTGAAGATTGAACACTGGAAGGCCAACAAAAAGGGAGAAAATGATGTTGATTATAAAAGAAATATGGATAGTTTCCAGATGGACCAGAAAGATGATGATCTGACTGAAGCTCGGCAGTAGTTTTCCCTTCATCAGCTTTCAATGCCTTAGCCATCTGCGGAGAAATATATGCCAAAAAAGGTCAATTTTCAGGACCAAAAGAATGTCAAATAGGTGAAGTACTTTCAAAATTAAAAGGTGCATTAACAATCATATATGTTACCTCTGCCTTCAGGTGCTTATTGGTGCTATCTTGAGAATGATACTCTTTCAGGGCCAACTCTTTTGCCTTCTCAGTAGGAATGTAATCAAAAGTGAATAAGTTACCATGCAATATTAACATGAAGTCAATAACCACCACGAAATCTATTTGAGTATTTATCTTAGAATGAAAAATTACAACCAAAGGGTTCAAAAGGGTAGAGACCTAAAAACTTCGTTTGAGTATTTGTTTTAAAACTACTAGCATAACAGATGTACTCTACAATTCTGAAAGGTCGAGTAAAAATAAAATGTAAATACAACGCTCTATTGAATACTTGAGATAGTTATATGAAGAAGCCCCACTTACCCTTTTCAAATTTTCATTCTCCTGTGTTAAATTGGTAACTTTCAGGGTCAATTTTTCGCAGAGAGCCTGAATAAAAAAAGTTAAGCCATAAGTAACGCTTAGCAGTAGTTAACCATAATTCAACTTTGGAGAGCAATTAAACCAGAAGAAGATTATGTATGAAAAAGTTTGCTGAAGTTTAGATATTATAATCATTTGACTTGCTTAACAGTAATACATGCAATGTTGCAACTAGCACATGTTGACCGAAGCAATGAAGGCAAACATTCTTTCTGTTAAGCATCCAACCTAAAACTAACTGGAAATATGTGTAGGAACCAACTGGAAGATAAGACCATAAGAAACCTTAGACTTCATAGACATGGGATAGCACCACCTAACAATTGCCATTCCAGTAAATTCAACTTCTAGCATTCACAACACATGATTCAATTAGAGGGCATTTGACACTTGTACAAGTAATCACTTGCATAAACTGACAAGGCAGATGAGTAAATGACTACAATATAATGTCCTGTCCAACAAAAACAATTAATGCATTTTAAAGCATCCATCATTAAATAATTAAAGTGTCTAAAATAAACCAGGAACTACTTTCTATCAATTGTACTATTCAGGTATTCACTAATGTAGGATGTTTGGAGAAGGTCATCTCACATGGGTATAAGGATCAACCTTAAGGACTTTTAGTTTTTCTAAGAATACAATCCCAACAGATCCCAATAACAGTTTACAGAGTTGTAGCAAGCACAGTCCCCAAAAAGTATTGTTGAATTTGAAAACAAGGGTAAGGATGCCAGCAAAATTACTAATTGAGATGGTGTCATAGTTTACCGGTCACCAGCTCAGCCAGCACAGTTACTTAAATTCACAATTAAACTACAAAAGAAAATACAGATACTTATGCATATATATAATTTTCAAACTAAAACAAACTTTTTCATATTCATTTTAGGACAAACTAATTATCCATCAAGTAACTTCCTTTTAAGAATAGGTTTCTCTCTATATAATAAGACTGATCCTTATTTAAAAGGTAATAAAACACAATAAAACACTAAGCAAAATTTTTATCAAAAAAGAAAACCCTAAAGTGATCTAGGTCTCTCTAACAAGTCCTAAGGTTTCAATCACCCTTTGATGAGCTGAGCAATCATTCACGGTACGTCATTTCAAGAAATGTGATAAGGGGAAGGCAGTTTGATTGTGCCAAAGAGTCGTGGTTTTAAATTAGATGAAGGAAAAAAGGGAAATGGAAATGGATAAGGCTTTCTCAAAATAAATTCCAGAGACATTCTCATTAGACAATAAAAAGAAATTACAGTCAAAGCAAGTAAAAGATGCAGGTAACTTAACAAATGGAGACTGACAACAAGGTAACATATAATCTAAAAACAAACAGAACAACTGAACATGCAATAAATCAATTACCTGCCTTCGGCGAATCGTTTGTCTAGCAGACTCCCTGTTTGCTAATATTCTACGTAATCTCCGAGCTTCCTTTTCAGCCTGATAGAAAAAGCTTCAGATGAAATATAAAGATCAATCTTAAAGAAAGAAGATCAAATAAAAGGCTGTTCCACCTCAGTTAAATTCTGTCTTGACCTTCCCCCACCACCTGACATGTGTCTTATTGCACCTGCAGGACTTGATCTGACTGATTCAGCATTCTGCTCAGTCTTCACTGGTTTTATGAGAGCATTGTTCCCTGTCATTTCATTCAGATGACTATCCTCCCAAATATCTTTCTCAGGTATTTCCACAGTGCCGAATAATATCTAAAGTTAAAGTGAGGAACCAGTATTAGTAGATTAATAAAATCTAAAAGTAAACATATAAATAAAAAATGTAACATATCACAAACACAACCAACCGGCCTTTCATGAATCATCTGCCAATCAGACTCCTTACTGGTTAACATTCTATGCAATCTACATGTTTCTTTTTCAGCCTGATAAAGAACAATCAGTCAAAAATAGGAGCATTTGAAAAGCACAATGGTAAATCAAACAGGTTAATACCTTGGTTACAGTCTGACTGGACCTCACCACCCCATCGGATGGGTATCTTTCAGCGCAAGGATGACTCCCATTAAGCGACTCAGCTACTACTGATTCAATAACTACAGATGTGCTCATCACTTGACTTTGCTCCTGGCCTATTGTAGCTTGATCCTGCTATAAACAAAAATAGTTCTCAAGTCCTGCATAAAATAGTGTCACTCTCACTTATAAGAATAGTGTCACTTGGTGACAGATCACTAGACGAAGTCCAACTAAGACACAAGATAACTTGTCTAGCTAACCACATCAGAATTCCATTAAAGACCCAACAGGTTTAGCTAACCACATTTTCCATATCAATGATTATTACTTGTGTTCTAACTTCCTAAAATTAGAAAATTTTCTAAGGCCGCCAGTTTCTTACTAGTTTATCTATGTTCTTCTTTCTTCCCGCGTATAATTTAATTCCTTTAAATCCCAGAAATAGAAAAGTGAAATAAAAGCTGACCAACACTAAAAAGTGTTCAACATTAAGATATTTGCCACTATTATCTTTAAATTATTGCATCGCATTTGACATATTAACATCGATATGATCAAGAATTTAACAGATTATAAGAAAATCAATAAGTTATTTGAGTGGTTGGTTATCTTTAATTAAATATATTAACAGTAAAAGAATTTTTTCTTACTGTTCAAAATGATATTTCCAGCATTCACAATACAGAATCATTTTTATCAAATGAAATTCAAGTATTATGAAAAAAAATGGAAACGTAAAATTTAGTTTTTGAGCAAAAAGAATTAACTTCTTTTGGTATGTATTATTTCCACATTTTCAATAATGAGCATCACTTTCAAAGGGTAATTTAAATCATCAATTCCGGGCAGACACAGTGAAAAGCCACTAAATAAAAAATATCAGAATTGTTTCTTCAAATAGAAGAGAATAGATAAATAAATCAAAAATATCGATAAAATTATCCTTTCAAGTATATATATCGATATAATTAGATTGATTCACCAACCTCAGCGAGATCCGAACCGGATTGAACCGGGTTCGAACCGACGCCAGAAGGCGGTGACTCAGTACTGGTACTGGCTCGCTTCCTTAGTCTCCTCCCTTTGCATCCCCATTTGGCGACAAATTCAGCGGAGACGGAAAGAGCAACCCGCTTCTTCGAATGCGCCAAGGCGGCCAATATCTCCGCCGCTTCCATATCCATCCGATCCGCAGCCAACGCATCCTCCGGCGCATCTTCCGTTGGCGAAGCGCAGGAGCTCGAAAGTAAACCTCTCCCTAATTCCATCCCAAAGAGGGAAAAAGGAACAAAAATTCAAAAACTAAGGGAAAAAGAAAATCAAAAGAGAGGAAACAGAAGACATTCAACTTCTTTGTAAGGAAACTAACCCAAAAGGAAAAGGTCTCTTACAAGTCTCTGCGGCGCCTTGAGGATGTATCTGAGAGTGCCACGTATAACTTTTATGCCACGTAGACGATCAAATGACTCGTGTGTGGGGTCCAGCACGTGCGAGTGAATGGAATTAAAGAAGCAGAAATTGGCATCCGACACGCAGATGTTGTGAGTAAATACCACGTGGGATTTTGTCATTTGGGGTTCTACGTGGAAATGGGAGAACCAGGTAAAATTAAAACCTTCAGGATTTAATTTCACCTCTCCTTTCCTTTTCTACTCATTTTTGGGTAAAAAACAGTGATTCAGTTCACCTTGCTGTCAAAATTAATTAGATGTGGCAAAAAGTTTGTTGGTCTTCATTACTTAATAAAATGAAATTTCGCAATACTTATATTTATCTATATTTGATTTTAAAACAATTCAATATTGAATTTATAGTAATTCGTATTTAAGATAAATTCGAGCTCAATTTCAAAATAATTTTGATATAAAATTCGAATAAAATATATTTTTAACTAAATTGATATTAATAATTAACATAATGATATAATATATTAATAGAAAATTAAAAGTAAATTTAAGACAAATAATTATAGATAAAAATTTAAATGTTACAATATATTCTAAATTTTTGTACTATTTTTATATATAGTAGTATAGATTTATTATTAAAAATTAATAATTTGAAATTTCATGTTATAGTATGATGATTAAGGTATTCATCATCCTAAATGTGATCTAGATTCGAGTCATATTAATTGTGTTTGTTGTTCGGATTTTACATTGTTTTTATATTTAAAAAAAATAGTTCTAAAATAATAATAATAAACCATTAATAAATTAAAAATATATAATTAATAGCAAAAAAGGAAAATTACAGGTACAATCAATTGAAAAGTTTGATTTGTCCATCCAACGATGGAAATGTCAATTTAGACACCAAAATCAATGACTGAAAATTTTAATAATTCCCATTCACTAATGATTAGATTACATAACCATGTACCATGTACCATGTCCCATGACATTGTTATTTTTAAAATGGTTTATTTTAGTTTTGGTTATTTAACTTTTTGAAATTTTATTTAATTTATTTAAATTATGTAAAGTTTGTATATTAAATATTTTTTTGAATATATTTATGTGATTACATGGTAATATCTGTTCATACTTTTTAATCTTATAACAAGGCACACACTTTGCACATATAAGTGCTCGAACCCGGTTCCCCTAGGATGAATAACATCTTCTTTTCCACTGGAGCCACTTGTTGAGTTTATATATTAAATAAATTTTATCTTAATTATCTAAATTTATTTTCAAATTTTAAATTTCAAAGATATAATTACAATAAAATCAAAGTTAAAATATATTTTGAACCCTGTGTGTTAGCCTGATGGTTAAAGTGTTCATCATTCTAAGTGTGATCCGGATTCAAGTAGCACTAGTTGCGTTGTTAGAGCTTTACCCTCTTCTTGTAATTCACTAAAAAATTAAAATATATTTTTAATTTCATAAAAAATGGTGAAGACTAATTTCTTAATTTTATGAAATTTTAATGCTTAAGATGACAAAATAACAAAAAAAGTATAATAGCTAATTCAAAAATGTCAAATAAGTCATTATAAAATTTCCACTAATAATAAAATATTGATAATGGAAACAAAATATTAACAAAAAAGTTTTGATAGATATAAAAATTTAGTTATTGTAACACCCTTTTACCTGAGCTCGAACCTAGATCCAAGTAAGGAATGCTATCACTCATGTTACATTCATCCTTTAGACTTATTTAAGGACGTTTAAGACATTTTAAATCATTTTTTAATTTATTTTACGATCCAGTTGCATTCAAAAATTGTTCGAAGCCATTTCAATGCAAAACCAACTTAAATTAGACATAACAAAGCAGATTTATCAGTACATTGTGTAAATATTAATATTTAATATTTATGAACTCGATTTATGAAAACTAGGTCTCACAATCGTAATTTTCGACACTGCTGAATTTTTGGCTGTTACACAACTAATTCTAATACCAATTGTTAAGCCTGGAAATATCAAGAGGGGATGTGAATTGATATTTTAAAATTTTCTACAAACTATTCTAAACGTTAAGAGAAAGAAAGAATAGCTTAACACAATTAATTTATAAACATTTGTCCCAATTACCTACTTTCACTACCTTAATTTTCCACCACTAAGAATTTCTCAATTCACTATTAGAATTTATATCTTTCAAAACCTTAACTTTCCACCACTAAGGGTTTCCCAATTCTCGTATGAGAATTGATAACTTTCAAGGAGAATGTATAACCTTTACAATAATATTTTTTTTCTTAAGGCTCAGATAGAAACTTTTCCTCCTAATTTTATGGCTAAATTGGAACCATTATTAGTTTTTATGGCTCAACTAAAACCCTCTCATTTTACAATTGATGATATGAAAAAAAGTAAATAAAGAGATCTCGAAAAGGTGTGTGTTTAAAAATTAGGCTCGCAAAGAAATAAAAATGAGAGTGATGAAATATCTAACTATAAACTTTTAGAGATATGTATAAGAGAAAATGAAATAATAAAGAATTTGAATCTTTTCTCTTGACTTTGATGCTAGGATGTTCAACTATTAAGTCTTGAAGTGTTCTTGATGAGTATTTATATATATAAAGTTATTTATAGTCATTTATAGTCATTGGGGATGATTTGGGGTTGTTTGGAACATTAATTTCAATTTTAAAAAGTGTTCTTGCAACTCATGCTCCGATTAAGCAACGAACAAGTAAAAATAACGAAATAAATTGAGAAATTGAACACACAAATTTAACGTGGAAAAACTCCTCCGAAGAGGATAAAAAATCACGGGCAAAGATAATTTTACTATAATGGCTAAAAAATGAAGAGTACACAAGATGGAGATAAAAACTAAATCCCGAAAACCTAAAAATAAAAAACCCTCAAAACGTAAACATTAAAATCTCCAAAAGTGTTAGGAGTTCTAAACTCTAATGGGTGTGCTTCTAAGATTGTAAAAGAGTCTTTTTATAGGCTAGATTCCTAGGTCAATTAATAACAAAATAATCTAGACTAATAAGAGTTTGACTCAAGCAAATAAACAGAGTTTAATTGAAACAAATAAACAGAGTTTAAATAAAAGATTATTTCTCAAATTTGACTTGAAATAGGAGTCATAATTCAACAAATCTCCACATTTAATCATATTTCACAATGCCATATTTGCCAAAACCCTCCACGGGCCCTATTTTGAACTATGCAGGGAGTTAATTGAGTCGAATTTGTGCTTAGAAATTGGAAGACTTCTAGCCTACGACTTGTGCACTGCCAAATCAAAACTAACCCGGGTCTGATTTTCACGAACATAGTGCCCTAACTTTTCAAAACATGCATCCAAAAGAGAACCTCTCTTCAACGAAAAAAACATACCTTTTTCCCTCCTATGACCAAATTGCCTTCGCTCCAAACAAGTTGGCTTCAACTCCGTAACGGACGAGGGACGACCAATTTTACCGGTCACTGCAGAACCTTCCATAATATAAATACTACCGATCTTTTTACCTTTTAAGAAAATTAGAGCTCCACGAGACACCTTAATACCGCTCGACTCGATGTTGATTCTGCAACCTTTTGAGTCTAAAATACTTAAGGATATGAGATTCTTTCATAAATCAGGTACATACCTGACATCTGATAGAGTCCTAATCGTACCATCGTGCATCCTAATTTTAATAATACCAATACCGATTACCTTACTGGATGAATGTTTTCCCATGTGCACAACTCCACCTTCAATTGAACTGTATGTGGAGAACAATTCTCTGTTGGGACATATGTGGAAAGAACATCCTAAATCTAGGATCCACTCGAACGAAAGCTCGGAGCTTTCGCTCATTGACACTAACAAGAAATTATCACCACTTTCATCGGCCAAATTAGCACCAGTTAAATCTTCCTTGTTACTCCCAGCAGCCCTTTTATTTTGTAGTTTGTAACAATCTGCTTTGACGTGACCTAATTTCTTACAATAGCGACACCTTTTGTCTCGGTTCTTTGATGCTACCAAAATGAAAGTTTGCTTATCTGGCTTGCTATCTGAACCAAACTCATTATCGAGTTTGTCTTTGCTCAATAAATGACCATTCACATCCTCGAACGAGAGTTTGTCTTTACCATAAATCAAGGTCTCCCTAAAAGACTTATATGAAGGGGGCAAAGAGCACAACAATAGCATAGCCTAATCCTCATCGTCAATCTGAACCTCAACATTATTTAAATCATTTAAAAGAGTAATGAATTGACTGATGTGATCTCTAAGAAGCTCACCTTCGTTCATGCGAAACGTAAATAGACGTTGTTTCAACACTAAACAATTAGCCAGAGACTTAGTCGCATAAAGAGTTTCTAGCCTTTTCCACAAGATGGATGAGGTCTTCTCCATCAATACCTCCTGCAATACCTATTCACGAAATACCCTATTCGCAAAGCACAACTGGATTGTAGACAAGGCCTTTTCATCAAGCTCTTCCCATTCTGACTGATCTAGATTCTTGGGCTTTTTTTCGGTAATGGCCTTTTTCAAGCCTGTCTGAACTAGAATTATCGTCATCCGAACTAGAATTGTCATCATCCGAACTTGTCACAGATTGAAATTTGTGACGCCATCGAACTTTTCAATGTCAAATCTTGTTGCTGCCATCTCTGAACGGGCTGATCTACGAAAATCAAAATAGCTTTTGTACCACTTGTTGGGGATCAACGCAATTAAGCAACGAACAATTAAAAATAGCGAAATAAAAGGGTTGCAAACAATAAAAATAATAAAAACAATTTTAATGGGCAAGTCGGGCCAAGCTTGAGTTTTAGCATTTTTGTCCAGGCCCAGCTTGGACAAAATTTTAGGCTCATTTTTTAGGTTGGGCCCGAGCCTAAATTTTTTTCTTGTCTCGGTCTAAACCCGACCTAGCCCATGGACAACTCTAAACGCAACAAAAGTGTTCATAAGTCGGACCAGGCCAAGTCTAAACATAATATTAACATATTTTATAATTGTCCAAGCTCGGTTTGATCCAATATATGAGCTTAAAATTTTATTCAAATTTATCCATATTTGCAAAATACTAACTTAAGCCTATTTTAACTCTACCAATATTATTTTTTAACATTTTTAAAAATATTTATATTATTTTAAATTTAATATTTAATAATTTTATTTTTTCAATTTATTGAAAATTTTATATAACCACCTTTAACACTAGTTTAATCTTTACATTAGAGTAGTATTATATATTTAGTATAGATTTTATTTTTTAATGTGTTATAAAATACATAATATAAAATATTATAAACTTAAAAACCGATGAGACTGGGTCATGCTTGAGCCTTAAATGTTCAAGACCGAGCCCGACTCATGAACAGATCTAATCACATGTAGTTAGGTAAAATATTTTAGGGTTTTGGGTTAATTTTATTAAGTCCCTCATCATTCATATTTTTTCAATAGAGTTCATCTTTTTGTTCAATTTAGGCCGTGCGCATGTTTTTCTAATTCTAAGTCAATTTGAACCTTATGATTATTTAATTTGTGTTATCTTATTTATTTTTAATTATTATTCTATTTATGTTTGTTTAAGTGTTCATAAATATATTTTACGAATATATTTTTTTCGTTGGAAATTAGATGTAATATTTATGTTTGTTTGTGTAATTGTTCCTAAATATTTTTTAAGAATAAATATTGTTAGCAGTGTTGAAAAGAATATTGTTACTCACTTTAATCATGCATTGCAAATTGATGGGTTCATTTTTAAAATAATTTTTATGTTTTGAAACCATAGTCTAAACTATATTTAATGTTGATTATTTTTTAAATTGAATTTTTTATTACATTATATATATACTTTATGAAAACCGTAGAAGTATGCCTTGCATTTCGATCAAAAGAGTGTGTAACACCGCAATGAGAAAAATTTTTTTGTCTTGACGAACAATCGATGTCATGACAAGAAAAAAAATCCTCATCCCGACAACGCGATCCTCCTTTGCCCTGACAACCAAACGCCACGTTTTTATTGATTCATCTCCAGCAATATGAAATCATGGTGGCATAAACAGCAAATGGATATTTATGAAACACATCACCCATCAACTACCATAATTGTATAGCCATTCCAAAAATGCTCAACTGACATTAAAAGCACGTATCATATTTACATTCACTAGTGCCATCATTTAGCACTAAAACCACAAAACTTAATGGTAAACTCACTGTATGTTACACACAGATACCAAGAATGTCCCGTCAACATTAGTGGTCATTTGAGGTCGATGGAGCCGTAGCTGGTGGAAGATTGCCCGGATGTCGGTATGATGAAGGCGATGACAGGGTACGTGGAGACATGAATAGTGAAGGGGTGTGAGGAGTTCTCGGGACAAGTTGACAAACTCAAGTGCTTCTTGTCTCAGTTCTACGGGATAGTCGGCAATGCACCCAATCCTCGGACCAGCACCAGTTGACCATTTGAGTGACAGCTGATGACCTAATTGATATGATTTGACTACCTTCTTCGAGTTGATCCTTTGCAATATAGCTTTCTTAGGCACCTCAACTGTTGGACTTTGAAGACCACCGGATAAAGTCCTTTTGTAAGTATATGAGGCCCCTGTTTGATTCGTTTCCGATGGTTTCGGTGATACATGCTTCTCTTCACTGTCAATTTCAGGTTCAATAGGCACTGAAACGTCAACTGCAGTCCCACCACTTCTGGATTTGCCATTGTCATAGTTATCGGAATCATCAGACGCTCGACATATCTAAACACGAGATAAAAAGTCAGCCATCCTATTTACAATAGGAAGGAAGGTTCAATTCAAGGATACATTGAAACGTTACCTCAACTTCACTAAGGTTCACTCCTTTCTCCTTCAGAAATGATAGAAAACTCTCAAGACTATCGTCTGTTGGCCGGTAATGTCCACTATATGCAGAAATAGACTGAAAAAGAAAAGAAATCAGGTGTCAATGCATACAAGTTAAAGCAAAATTTGATGAATTCTGAACCTATACCTTTAATATTCCCTGCTCCACCACCAGCCTACCGGCTGCAAACGTCGCTCCTCCAGCCAAGAAGCTAGAATGGTGAAACATCCCTTTCTTCTTCTACAAGGAACAAAAAAGAAATAAAATCGTTGGTTCTCCTATCTCCTAGAGGAAACACTCAAAACGGTCATTGTCAATGCTTACCTCGCCGGCATACAATTTCTTGGATGTGCTCACAACAAATATCCATTTCTGGCCTTCCGATCCTTTGATTGTATGAAGAACATTTCCAGTTTGTTTATGGATAATCTTTCCTTCAAAAACAATGTACTCATAATGCTCCCTCTCTTGCTGTTTCCCCCACCATAGACCGGAACCAAAATGAAATTCACATCAGAATCTTGCAACAACCAGAACTAACAAGTTGAATCTAAAATATAAAAGCACGTACAGGTCCCAGATACGTAATACATTGTTGTCGAAGCTTTGATCTCGGACATTCTTGGAGGTCAATCTCTTTCCCTTCCCCTATATCCAACCTGTAAATTATTTGGACATTTGTCACGTGTGTATAAATAAAAGGAAACAGCAATGTCGGAGGTTTTACCAGTAGAAAAATGGCTGACCAGCATCAGATTTACACCACTCATCGTAGTAAATATACAAGTTATGCCCATAGCGGTGACGCGGATCAATCTAGAGTAACAATAAATAAAATCAAAAATCTGGAATGAATTTGTCCATTTTTTTATTAAAGTGAAGGAGAAAAAAGTACAGCTTCAATCCAATGTCGGAAAGCCAATTTTTGCGCCTTGGCGTCTTTGAACAATCCTTTCCCGACCTGACAAAATTCCATTATTTGTTATTTATGGAAAATCAAGGATCGCCGTCAAAACACAGTTCCAACTTTTAAATTTACGAAAATTTTAATAAAAGTTACCTTTGAAGCATTTAAGACAACACGATTCCATCTTGAAGCAACAGATTCTGGTTTGGAATAATTAAAGAAGGAGATTGTGCTGTGATTAAGCCTTACAAAATCTAAAACCCTCCACCTGCAATAAATCAATATAAATAATCATTGCCAATTTTCTTTTTCTTTTTCTTTTTTAAAAAAGGCAGAGAAATGGACAAAGATTTTATAGACTTACCATTCTTCAGCGACAACAGCGGAGTCAGCCAATCGACGCCGTATCGAGTAACTCCGGTACACTTTCTGAACCTTAACCGCCGCGTTCGAATGACAACAACCAACACCTGGCGCGTGATTCAAACCCGACAACTCCACCGGCATTTCAAAACCACCATCACTGTTCCCCGATGCAGAATCTGGTTTGCTTGCTTCTTTCCAACTATCCATGGAGAAAAAATGGGACGACTTGGAGCCCAGACCAAACCCGTTATTGTGAAGGTTGTCCCGGGAGGAAATGTCATAAAACAGAGACTTTGACTGCATATCCAAAGTTGAAACAGCTGTTCGAGTTTCGCATTCAATGACCTCCATTGTCTTTGTTTGGGTACCAGAACTAGTCAACTATTTAATTTAGTTTGCAATAAACCAAACTGAGCCTTAGGTTTTCAACTAATTTGATTGTCTGGATTTAAGAGAGAGGGAAAGCAAAGAATATAAATAAACGAGATGAAGATTTGGAAATTTCCTGGGAAACTGACCCCCTGCCTTATATTTCCATTATTTTCAGTGAAGTGTGTGGATCACGCGCTAACGTTGAGATTGAGCTTTATTGTAAGTCGCTCACTTGTAGTAGTGAGAGAAACTAAAGGAAAATAAATACAAAACTTGTAGTCAAATGATCGAAATTCTAGGGGTTTTTCAAAGTTTAAGGTAGGATTTAATTTTCTTTTTAATATTGGTATATTTTTTAATTTATTAGACTAGTAATTATATGAGTGAGTTTTTTAGTCACACAATGGGTAAATTTTAGTTTCGATTATTCTAGTTTTAAGTCTATTTATATTGTAATTGTTTGATTTTATATTTTATTTTAATTTTTAATTTATCAATATTGTAATAATTTGATTTTATATTTTATGGCTGTTTACATTTGTACTTATACTTTGATTGTACTTGTAAGATTTCAAAAAATAAAATAATTATATCACACATGTATGCATTTAGAAATTAAAAATTTAGAATATTGTATACATGTAAAAATAACATCTAATAAGTAATGAACATATGGTTTAAAATTAATAATAACAACAACATCATATATGCAATATATACAATATTTAAATAAAATAAATTAGTAAGATTTAAATAAAATAAATGTTTAATTTAAAAGTAAAAAAGAAATTTAAATAAGTAAATACATCTAATTAAAAATATTAAATATACTCTAATTGCTTTTTAACTGTCATTTTTTTATAGCACACTAAAATGTTATAACTTATTTTAGATAAAAGGGTATTTCAATCATTTTTCAATTGAATTGGTGTACGATTAAGTCGTGACACCAATTCAATTAGAATTTAAAGTTGGTAGAGATATAATAATGTGGGTGAAAAGGTTTTTTTGTGTGTAAAAATTTAAAAAGTATATTAAAATTAAAATAAAGTTTTGATTGAAGAGGTAAAGTTAAGGTTTTATAAATGCTAGTATGGTGGGTTTGAATCTTACTATATCTAGTTCTTTTATTTTATTAAAAAAAATAAAAATATAAAACTTCTTTATAATAATATAACTTATTTTATATATAAAAGGGTATTTTAATCATTTTCAAATAAAATTGGTGTTCGATTAACTTGTGTCACCAACTCAACCAAAAACTTAAAGTTAACAGAGATTATAATACACTTATTCTATGGATAAAAAATTTATGTAAAAAATATATATAAGAATCAAAAGCAATTTTAATTGAAATTGTAAGTTAAAGGTCTAAAAACTATAATGTTATAAGTTTGAGTCTTATTCAATACAATCTTTTGTAAAAAAAATTAATCATTTCTCAATTGAATTTGTAACACCTCAAATTTTCGATAAGGTAAGTGGTATTGTTCTGAGAATTGCTACAGTAAATTTATGAAAAAATTTGATAATGAGATCAAGAAAGAGAATTTTTAAAAGGGACTGCAAGAATTTATTGTTGGAAATCAATGAAGTAAAGTTTGGAAGCAAAATTGTGGAAAAGAATTAAATTGTAGAATAGAAAAAGTATGAGAACTTAAGTGTAAGGTACCCAATTTGAGAAAATTATGGATTGATAATTATTTGTTTATACTAATTCGACATTGGATTTGTATATGTATCAAGAAAAAATGATTTTTGTTATTAAATTGAATAAAACAAAAAGAATAAGAATTAAATTGTAAATTTTTTATTTTTATCGAGAAATGGGTACAAATGCAATTTCAATCATTTATAGATTTACATTAATGGGTATATTTGAATTGTGATTTTTAGTTTGGATAGGTGCTCATTGTTGGGAAGAATTTGTACAAAGAGATAAATAGGGGTAAAATGGTAGTTTTACCATAAATGGATATTTTGGTCATTTTTCAAGTATTTTATAATGAAAATATTATTTTGATGATATATTTGATGTATGAAATTAATATGAATTTTTATGATGTTATGTGAATATTAAATGTACTAAGTGTCATATTTGGAATTAATTAAAGTGAAGTAAAAAAGAGAAAGAGGCTAAAAGTGCAAATTGTCTAAGAGATATTTTTGGACTTGCCATGAATAAAACATTAAAATTGTGTAATCATGAGAGAAATTATGGACAAATATGTTTGAAAATTTTAAAACATTAAAATTGTGGGTCATTCATCTAAAAGTGGTGGGTTGACTTTGACTAGTTTTATTTGAATAAAAAAGAAAAAAGAAAAAAGAAAAGATGGAGGAAGCTTCCATTTTTCCCTTGGTGCACCCACCATGCTTGGAAAATAGAAAAATTTTCTTATTTCATTTTTTCATCTTTTTCTCAAATCTCTTTTAAGAATTTTCACTGCCCAAGTTACTTTCTTGCAAGAATTTAGTAGAAAACTCATTTCTAAGATTAATATCACCATAATCTTTCTTCATGGAAAGCACTGGTTGTTGGAAAAAAAAATCTAATTTAAAAATAGGTTTTTTGTCACAACGGAAAATTAAAATTTTTTTTGAAAATTGAATTGATTTATAATATTTATAGCTGTAGAGACGCAATTTTATTCGGGCTAGAAAATAAAAAAAGAAAGAAAATAAAACAAATAAGCATTCTTAAATTAAAATTTGTTTTAATTTAAAAATGTTCATTTACAATAAAAACTTCCATTTACATCAAACCAATACACCAACCCAAGTTCCAATACAACCCAAATCATTTACAAATTTGACCCAAACCAAGTCGGCCCAGCAAGCTCAATTACAACAAAAGCTGAAACCCTAATTTGACAGAATCGAAGCACCCCAGCCGCCTCTCCAATCAGCATCACGACCCTTTCGGCCACCACCACGCCTCTGACACAACCTCACCAATGGATGTTCTTCTGCCACTATCGTCCGACCTGCACCAAGGAGAAGCAAACAAAGACGAAAAGCAAAGAACAAAACACAAGAAAACAAAGAACAATGATTGTAATGGTGGCCATAAAAAGCCTGATAGTTTCTCTGTAATTTTTTAGTTACACACCGACAATTTGTACCCAAAATACATAGTTTATAAAAGGTCAGATTCGAGATATCAAGAATTTTAACAGTTCGATCAAGCTAGGTATTTTGCCATTTCCATACGCATATACAAATATATATATTCCATTTTACTTTCATTTCTTCTTATTTTTTTGCTTTATTTTATCTACACTTTCGAAACAGAAAATATAATAAATTAAAAACAAAGAAAAAACGAGGAAATAGCAAGTCCTAAAAAAAAGAAATATTAAAATTTTACAAATCTATTTTTTTTTAGATTAAGAAAAGATCTAACTTAGATCTAAGTTTTTTTTTAAAAAAAAGAAAAATAAACATAAAATTAAAACTTGGTTAAAAACATATCTGAAAAAGGAATTAAAAAGCGAAAATCAAACTTTGTTTTAAAAAATGGACTTTAAATCACTTCGTTTTGAAAACCCAGGCTAGATCCTTTTGGATCTAAGCCTGGATCGATTTCTTTTAAAAAGGGATTTATAAAAGAAAAAGAGGATTTTTTTGATTTACCTGAGCACCACACATGGTGTTCGCCAACGATCGGAGATGATGGACGAGCGTCAGAGTACGACCGGAGATGACGAGCCCCAACGAAAGCCTAAGTAGACCGAAGGTTGACATGAACGGCTAGATGAAGGGAGGATTTTTAGAGAAAATATAGAAAGCAAACAAATTTTTTTAAGTGAGATGAAAAGTGAAATTTTTAGGTTTTTTTTTTTACTTAAATATCACCCCTTTACACTGCCCTTTTTGAAAGCAGATTTCTTTGAAAAAACGAAAAGGAAAAATCACTCTTTTAATCCCTCCAAATTTCATTTTATTTAAAGTTCATTTTGTTCCTTAAATTTTTGTTAAAAATTAGCAACTTGATTTTTATTTTTTTTAAAAAATTGGTTCACAGGCCATTTTCTTTAAAAATAAAATGAGAATTTCCCACTTAACCCATCTTTTAAATAAACTTAATGTAATTTAGTTTTTTTTTTTTAAAAATTCAAATTATGTTAATCTTTTGTACCATTTTTAATCCAACCCTTTTTTACTTGCTTTAATATGTTTATCTATTTTTAAATTTTAAATAATCTAAAAAAACAAACTTTGATTATGGTTTTCTCTTTTATACTTATTTATCTTTTTAAATATTATTTTGTGTCTCACGTATCAAACATGTACGTATACATAAACTTTTTTTATATATGCTTTGATATTTCTTTATTTAGTTGGTGTTGTTGTTTTTTTAATTTGTTTTAATATGAATTGTTATATTTCTTTATTTAGTTGGTGTTGTTGTTTTTTTAATTTGTTTTAATATGAATTGTTTTACTTTATCATGCATTTATTTGTTATTTTTAAGGACATATTGATTTACCATTTCAATTTTCAATTTGTTCATGTGCGTTTGTTCATCTTTTCGAAAGAAACATTAGAGTTTTGATAAAGTAAGTGATTTAAAAAATGTAAAAATTATGTCCGTTATTTCGTGATTTGGAAAGTCGAGCCTTAACTTACTAAGCGTGGTTTTTTTTCGAATCGAAATAATCGAATACCCTTTTTTTTTTCAAAAATAATGAAACATTAGATTTTAAAAAAATAAGAATGCTCGTGATTTTGGAAACATGAGGTATTGTCTCCTAACTTACTGGACATGGTTTCCTTTCTCGATTTTCAAAATAACGAGTCTTCCAAGCGAAGTTCAATTTTTGGAGCTAATATTCAAACTTGATAATCATGCATTTGAGGATCATATTTTAATTTCTACCCAAGTTTTCAAATTTTCAACAATTAAAACCCTTTCAAAATCGATTTGGTATCAATTTTGGGCGTGTGAGGGTGCTAATCCTTCCTCACACATAACCGATTTCCAAACTCATTTTTTGGATTTCGAAGACCTATTTGTTTTTTTTTTCAAAACAAAAATATTTTAAGGTGCTTCAATCACACCAAATAAAATTATTGGTGGTGACTCCCATTTTTTATTTTTAAATTTAAAAGTCGAGACGCGTTTCAAAAACGTTTCGACAGCTTGGCGACTCCACTGGGGACAAATAAGAGAGTCAAGCCAAAAATCGATTATTTTCGGGTCCTTTTGTTAAAAGTTTTGGAAACTCGGTTTAAATTGATATATGATCCTTTGCATTTTCTATGAAATATTATGATGATCTTTTGCATTTTCTATGAAATACTATGATAATATTATTGCTAGTACAAGTTTACATTCATTTGCATTTGTTACTACACCTTTTAAGTAAAAGTGAGAAGCTACCCCTTCGTGAGGTTTTCGCCTCCGTGTAGGATAGTGAATCGCTTTCGGGATTACATTCGTACCTATATTTTCGTGAAGTTTTCACTTCCGTGCAAACATATGAGAAATGTGTCCCCTTAAACCGAACTCGTCCGTATGAGCCTATAATGGGTGAGGATCGAGGAATTTGCTAGTTTAGGTACCCCTACTCTAGAATTTGAACCACATGTAGTGAATCCTAGGTGCCTACCTTAAGATAGAACTACGCCCATTTTTTAGTATTTTCCCGAAATAAGTATGTAGGTTCTTTGTTATTGTTGTATTTTGATTCTTGATGTTTGAACTAATTTGTCTTACTTTGCCTTATTGCTTGCATTACATCCCTATACAAGAAAAGTATAGTTCAAAGCTCAATTATTAAATAGAAAGCTGATCATAAGAAAACGGGTTCCTTGATAAAATAGAAGATAATATGGTCGAACTTACATGGCAAAGAAAGAAAGAGAACGAAAAACCGATGATCCGCCAGATGAGCAAGACGAAAACAAATATCGCGCAACCAACCGAGCTTTGGCCCAAGTACGAGAAGTGACTAATCACTAAACTTGTCAAGTTGATATTGTGGACCAAAAGTCAAATACGAACTAGGGCGAGTTTGAATGACATCCTACGAAGATTAAGACTTTTGAACACTATGAGACGACCATATACGTATTTGTTTTATGTAAAAGAATTTGTTTTCTAGTAAAATTTTCTAATAGAATTGAGCTATGAGTTAATACTTTTCTTATGCATCCATGCATTCATGAGCAACACATTTTAACTTATGTATAATTCTATACGAGCCTACTTTAAGTAGAACCGTGCCAAACCTTCGGTGGTTACTCGAACAAGGTAAGAAATACTGTTACATTCTTGTTCTTTTGCTTTTAATTGCAATTTATTTTCAAGTTTTATTCTTGTACGCTAACTTGTTTTGAATCTGTTTGCATTGCATTTTCATCTAAATAAGGTGTTGATTAATGTTCTATTTCTAAATAGAGAACTGATCATAAGGAAACAGATTTCTTGATAAGGTAGAAGTCAATGTGGCCATGCGCATGTGGTCAAAGAAAAACAATATTAAAAAGGTGATGACCTATCAAAGGGCACATATCAGAGTTTTGAGATTATACCCGAATAAATGAAATCCATATCAGTTTGCAAGAGCTAAAAGAAGCATGAAAGACAAATGAAGTAGATGTCTAATTCGAATATGATGATTTGTCTTACCTACTCAAGCTAGATTGCTTCACTTTCAGAAACATGAACAATACGAAACGTCCCTCCACTACCCGAGGGTTCAGAATAATAAAGCCTATTCTAGACAAGCAAGCATTGGGTTGCAACCCTAATTAAGGAAAAGAAGAGAACGAACACATTGCTTTGGATAACCTGCAAGACATAGTACACTCAGATGAAAAATGTTGACATTTTGCCTTAAATATGTATACGTTAGTCGTTTGCCCTAAGGTGTTAGGGCACATAAAAGACACAGTTGCAGATTTTCTTGAACGACGTTACAAGAAAATTACTCATGTTCTAGTAACCTTAGCCACTAAGCACTTGTCAAAGAAAGGGCAAAAGAAAGTGCATTGGTGCACAACTTTTACTAGTAGGTTCAGTGGCCATTTTTGGGAAGTCGAAAAAGTCTCTTATCAGAAACTCTCTGAGGACTACTCTCCGTCGAAGGAATTGATGGCTATCCAAGGACAAGATGATATTGTCAAAGAAATTAGAAATAAATGAGAAATTACTCCAACGCTCTTAGGAGGAAGATTGAGATAGGGATCATGTTGCAAGCAAATATTTGTCCAAATACGAAAAACGACTAACTACTTGCAGACTTTAGCCGTGCAAGACCAACATTTTGAACTTGAAATCAGAGTTAAATCAGAGCAAAAATTAGCTTGGAAGATTAGGATTTTGAGCATTAAGGCATGACCATACCTGCATCTGCCTTATGTAAAGAAATTTATTTTCTAGTAAAGTTGTTCTAATGGAATGGAACCAAGAATCAACGCCTTTTTGCATACATTTTATCATTCATTTGCATTGCACTTCATGTATTAAATTTTAATAAGATCTCACATATCTGAAACATTTGTGTGAGAGAGTCATCAACCCTAAATAAAAACTAAAAAGAAACATGATAAATCAAGATAATTTGGGGATGTAAAAAAAAGAAAAAATTTGAGTAAAAGTCATACTAAGAGTGGAACCCATCAAGAGTTCGCCCCTATGCTCTTGGAAGTGTTTTGGACAATTAGACTGTGGAGGAATTTCCTGTAGTTTTTAGGACTTTTTCATAAAAATATTCAGAACACACTTATCGCTGTAAGCCCAAGAGTAATAGGGATCCTTTTATAAGGGCACATGACCACTATCTTTTATTTCGATGAAAATGATGCATTTCTTTTGTGTCCCACTTAGCAAACATCTTGCTTTTATTTTTCAGCCATATTCATGCCATATAGCCAATCATTTTTAAATTCATTTATTCTTTGAGTCTCTCTTACCCATATGTTGGATCCCTGGATATCAAGAACACAAGCAACACTGCGATTGATTTAGATCCTTTTGAGAAAAACATGTGTCTAGAAAAACTTCAAGACTTTGAAAATGATCAAGAATGTAACTTGTCTCCTGATCTGCTATGGATGGTTGAGCAAGACACAAAACAAACATCACCTCGAAGAGTTATGATTTCAAGAAAGATTTGAAGCATATGCTTTTACAAGGCGAGCTGTTTCGAGAATCCAAAGGTCATTGCATAGTCCTATCAAAGCATGTCAGGTTTAAAGAATTGATGTCGTGACACACAGGCTCCCATAAAGGAAGAATGCAATCCAATTCAACAGAAACTTCAAAAGTTGAGGCTCGACATGTTATTAGAAAGAAAAGAAAAAAAAATAAAAACAAAAAGGGTCAAGATAAAAAATCTGCAAAGGGTATTTTAAAACCCAATAATAAAAAGAAAAGAAAGAAAAAGTCAAGACCCGCAAAGGGCATTTTGAAAATTTAGTTTATCTTTGTGGCCTCTTTCTATGTGAAGCATGGACATTATCGAGCTAACTTTGCAAAAGAGTTTTTTAATGAGCATCAATTCGTCCTCATGATTGTTGATTACTACTTCCTATGACAGTTGGCGATTAAGCATATTCTTGAAGAAGAAAGATTATATGTTGATATAGAATGCCAAAAAGGATCATATCCAATAATGACTTGAATTTGAGAAACAATATGATAGCAAAAGTCTACAGCCAATTTAAGAACAAGTATCACGACTCAGCATCACATTGTCAAAAGTGAATGCGACATTAGAGGTGACCAATAAGAACATAAAAAGGATTCATAGTAGAGACCTACTAAGATTCGCATGAGAAGTATTGATTTGCTCTATACGTTTATTGAACATCGATCGAGACTTTGCTGAAACAACTCCTTTCCCGATGATTTGCAAAATAAAAGCATTCTCACCCATTGGAATGTACCAACAACAAAGAAGGATCTGCTCTAAGGAATTCCACGAAAGAGCTCTGGTTTTGAAAAGGATCTTGCTTACAAAAGCTTCCAAGGAAAACGGATGTCGAATTGGGAAAGGCTCCATGAGGTAAAGAAAGCTTTTTTTGGAAAAGCTTTGATTTTGATTGAAGTGGACGGTAAAGACCTGCCCAACTCCATGAACTCTTATTCGATGAAAAAAAAGAAAGAAAAAAGAAAAAAAATGAAAAGGAGAGATCGAGGTGAAAACTCATAAAGAGTATCTCGAAGCCTAAGGAAATTTGAGTTGAAAACCTAAAAGGGCGGCTCAATTTTGAAAGAAAGAGGCATAAGATGGTCTTCTCTCTCAAAAGTAACAAGGTAGAGAAACTTTACACCTTGAGGCATAGACGAAGTACTTCAAGTTTTATGGACACATGTTAAGCTCAAAATGGTCCTCATCAAGTTTGCTCAGCGAAGCTCATGCTTTGATATCTGAGACATCTAACCCCATTCTTTTTTCACCTTGTGTTTGTCAACTTTTGACCAGTACGTGTCATTTTTAATCTTTTTCATTCATGCGAGCTTTGCCTCCAAGAAATTCAATTTTATTCGCCTTGCGACCATGTTCCAGCATTTTTGCACCAACAATTCATGAACCAATGATCTTTTTCATCCATGCAAGCTTTGCCTCCAAGAAATTCAATTTTATTCACCTTGCTATCATGTTCAAGCATTTCTATATCGATAACGGTTTATGAACTAATGATCTCTTTCATTTATGCAAGCTTTATCTTCAATCAAATTCAATTTCATCCACCTTACAACATTAATTCAAGCATTTTTACATTTTAAATGACGATTAGTGATCTAACGATATAAGGGATAAAAGGATTTTTGTATATCGTTCTGGAAATTTCTAAATAGTACAGGGACTTGAAACAGGACCACTAGTTGGAGATAACTAAATCGATGGTTAAAAAGGATTTTGAAAATTATGACTACCTCTTTAGGTTTCACGACCAAGATAGCATACCAAAAAGAAAAACATGATAACACATCTATGATAAGACTTAGACAAAAAACGAATGATGTCGGCTAAGGACAAAGAATAAAATCATTTCTCAAAAATGACATTTTTACATTCATCATTCATACTCACTTGTTTAGGAGCATTTAATTCATCCTGATCATAGCATCCTAACAATCTGGTTTACATGGAGACACACTAAAGCATATTCTACATGTTTCATTACCGCGAAATGGCGAAATGAGCTGAGGAAAGATAAAGATATGAAGGAAAAGGTTGAGGTCACAGCGACGAACCCGGTACCTTAGCAGATGTGATGGGAAAGGTTGAGACTGTAACGGTGAACCCGGTATCATGAAGATATGAAGGGAAAGGTTGAGGCTGTAACGACGAACCCGATACCTTAGTAGATGTGATGGGAAAGATTGCGGTCGCAACGACGAATCCGGTACTATGAAGATATGAAGGGAAAGGCTGAGGTCGCAACAGCGAACCCGGTACCATGCAGATGTGATGGGAAAGATTGAGGCTTCAATAACAGTACCATGAAGATATGAAGGGAAAGGTTGAGGCCACAATAGTGAACCCGATACCATAAAGAGATGAAGGGAAAGGTTGAGGCCGCAACGGTAAACCCGATATATTAGGAAACAAGATAGAAAAAATTAAAGTCACAATGACGAATTTTATTCCATAAAGTTGAAGAGGGGCAGATTGAAGTCGCGATGACGAATCTTTGACCTCGAAGTTATAGTAGAACAGATCAAAACTGCAAATGCAAGTTTGTATCTCTTTGAAGTTATAGTAAGAGTAAGATAAAACTTTGACATCAAACCCCCAGCTTCCTAATGAGATACAGAGAAGTGGGTCGGAGCAATAAAGCGGTCACCTTCTTGATGAGATACAAAGAAGTGAAGCAAATCCGTATTCCTGATGAGATACAGAGAAGTGGATAAAACAATGAGGCAGTCATATTTCTGATGAGATAATGAGAAGTAGACCAAATCAATGAAGCGAAGCTCAATGTAAGTGAAACTTCAAACCCCTATCTTCCTGATGAGATACAGAGAAGTGGGTCCAAGCAATAAAGTGGTTACCTTCCTGATAAGAAACAAAGAAGTGAACCAAATCCGTCTTCTTGATGAGATACAGAGAAGTGGATTAAAATAATGAGGCGGTCATCTTTCTGATGAGATACTGAGAAGTAGACCAAATCAATGAAGTAAAGCTCAATGTGAGTAAAACTTCAAACCCCCATCTTCTTGATGAGATACAGAGAAGGGTCAAAGCAATAAAGCGATCACCTTCTTGATGAGATACAAAGAAGTAAACCAAATCCGTCTTCCTGATGAGATACAGAGAAGTGAATTAAAACAATGAGACGATCATCTTCCTGATTAGATACTGAGAAGTATACCAAATCAATGAAACGAAGCTCAATGTGAGTGAAGCTTCAAACCCTCATCTTCTTGATGAGATACAGAGAAGTGAGTCAAAGTAATAAAGCGGTTACCTTCCTGATGAGATACAGAGAAGTGAACCAAATCCGTCTTCCTGATGAGATACAGAGAAGTGGATTAAAAAAATGAGGCGGTCATCTTCCTGATTAGATACTGAGAAGTAGACCAAATCAATGAAGTGAAGCTCAATGTGAGTGAAACTTCAAACCCTCATCTTCCTAATGAGATACAGAGAAGTGGGTCAAAGCAATAAAGCGGTCACCTTCCTGATGAGATACAGAGAAGTGAACCAAATCAGTCTTTCTGTTGAGATACAGAGAAGTGGATTAAAACAATGAGGCGATCATCTTCCTGATGAGATACAGAGAAGTAGACCAAATAAATAAAGCAAAGCCCAATGTGTGAGCGAAACTTTAAAATCCCATTTTCCTGATGAGATATAGAGAAATGAATCAGACAATGAAGCGATCATCTTCCTAGTGAGATACAAAAAAGTTGACCAAATCAATGAAACAGAGATCGATAAAAGCAGATACAGTGAAGTTAAACGACCAATAAAGCGAAAAGCGAATTGCTAGAAGAAGAAACACTGGAGAAGCCAAATTCAATGGGATCAGACGAAATTGGTCCTCCTTTAATCTTTACTCCGTTCTTGTTGGACGACAACGAGCAAAGAGGGGCAGCTGTAGAGGCCTAATTTTATTCGGGCTTGAAAATAAAAAAAGAAAGAAAATAAAACAAATAAGCATTCTTAAATTAAAATTTGTTTTAATTTAAAAATGTTCATTTACAATAAAAACCCCCCATTTACATCAAACCAATACACCAACCCAAGTTCCAATACAACCCAAATCATTTACAAATTTGACCCAAACCAAGTCGGCCCAGCAAGCCCAATTACAACAAAAGCTAAAACCCTAATCTGACAGAGTCGAAGCACTCCAACCGCCTCTCCAATCAGCATCACGACCCTTTCGGCCACTACCACGCCTTTGACACAACCTCGCCAATGGATGTTCTTCTGTCACCGCTGTCCGACCTACACCAAGGAGAAGAAAACAGAGACGAAAAGTAAAGAACAAAACACAAGAAAACAAAGAACAATGATTGTAATGGTGGCTATAAAAAGCCTAATAGTTTCTCTGTAATTTTTTAGTTACACACCGATAATTTGTACCCAAAATACATAGTTTATAAAAAGTCAGATTCGAGATATCAAGAATTTCAGCAGTTCGATCAAGCTAGGTATTTTGCCATTTCCATACTCATATACAAATATATATATATACACTCCGTTTTACTTTCATTTGTTCTTATTTTTTTACTTTATTTTATCTACACTTTCGAAACAAAAAATATAATAAATTAAAAACAAAGAAAAAAGAGGAAACAACAAGTTCTAAAAGAAAAGAAATACTGAAATTTTACAAATCTGTTTTTTTTAAGATTAGGAAAAGATCTAACCTAAATCTAAGTTTTTTTAAAAAAAATAAAAGGAAAAATAAACATAAAATTAAAACTTGGTTAAAAACAGATCTGAAAAAAGAACTAAAAAATGAAAATCAAACTTTGCTTTAAAAAATGGACTTTAAATCACTCCGTTTCTGAAAACCCAAGCTAGATTCGTTTGGATCTAAGCTTGGATCGATTTTTTTTAAAGAAAGGGATTTATAAAAAGAAAAAGAGGATTTTTTTTATTTACCTGAGCACCACACACGATGTCCGCTGATGATTGGAGATGACGGACGAGCGTCGGAGTACGGCCGAAGATGACGAGCCCTGACGAAAGCTTAAGCAGATCGAAGGTTGACATGAACGGTTGGATGAATGGAGGATTTTCAGAGAAAATATAGAAAGCAAACAGATTTTTTTTAAGTGAGATGGAAAGTGAAATTTTTAGGTTTTTTTTACTTAAATATAACCCCTTTTATATGGCGTTTTTGAAAGCAGATTTCTTTGAAAAACGAAAAGGAAAAATCACTCTTTTAATCCCTCCAAATTTCATTTTATTTAAAGTTCATTTTATTCCTTAAATTTTTGTTAAAAATTAGCAATTTGATTTTACCTTTTTTTAAAAAATTGGTTCACAGACCATTTTCTTTCAAAATAAAATGAGATTTTCCCATTTAACCCATCTTTTAAACAAACTTAATGTAATTTAGTTTTTTTTTAAAATTTCAAATTATGTTACTATTTTGTACCATTTTTAATCCAATCCTTTTTTACTTGCTTTTTTAAAAAAACGAGGAAATAGCAAGTCCTAAAAAAAAGAAATATTAAAATTTTACAAATCTATTTTTTTTTAGATTAAGAAAAGATCTAACTTAGATCTAAGTTTTTTTTTTAAAAAAGAAAAATAAACATAAAATTAAAACTTGGTTAAAAACAGATCTGAAAAAGGAATTAAAAAGCGAAAATCAAACTTTGTTTTAAAAAATGGACTTTAAATCACTTCGTTTTTGAAAACCCAGGCTTAGATATCTAAGCCTGGATCGATTTCTTTTAAAAAGGAATTTATAAAAGAAAAACAGGATTTTTTTGATTTACCTGAGCACCACACACGGTGTTCGCCAACGATCAGAGATGATGGACGAGCGTCAGAGTACGACCGGAGATGACGAGCCCCGACGAAAGCCTAAGTAGACCGAAGGTTGACATGAACGGCCAGATGAAGGGAGGATTTTTAGAGAAAATATAGAAAGCAAACAAATTTTTTTAAGTGAGATGAAAAGTGAAATTTTTAGGTTTTTTTTTACTTAAATATCACCCCTTTACACTGCCCTTTTTGAAAGCAGATTTCTTTGAAAAAACGAAAAGGAAAAATCACTCTTTTAATCCCTCCAAATTTCATTTTATTTAAAGTTCATTTTGTTCCTTAAATTTTTGTTAAAAATTAGCAACTTGATTTTTATTTTTTTTAAAAAATTGGTTCACAGGCCATTTTCTTTAAAAATAAAATGAGAATTTCCCACTTAACCCATCTTTTAAATAAACTTAATGTAATTTAGTTTTTTTTTTAAAAAAAATTCAAATTATGTTAATCTTTTGTACCATTTTTAATCCAACCCTTTTTTACTTGCTTTAATATGTTTATCTATTTTTAAATTTTAAATAATCTAAAAAAACAAACTTTGATTATGGTTTTCTCTTTTATACTTATTTATCTTTTTAAATATTATTTTGTGTCTCACGTATCAAACATATATGTATACATAAATTTTTTTTTATATATGCTTTGATATTTCTTTATTTAGTTTGTGTTGTTTTTTTTTAATTTGTTTTAATATGAATTGTTTTACTTTATCATGCATTTATTTGTTATTTTTAAGGACATGTTGATTTACCATTTCAATTTTCAATTTGTTCATGTGCGTTTGTTCATCTTTTTGAAAGAAACATTAGAGTTTTGATAAAGTAAGTAATTTAAAAAATATAAAAACTATGTCCGTTATTTCGTGATTTGGAAAGTCGAGCCTTAACTTACTAAGCACGGTTTTTCTTCAAATCGAAATAATCGAATACCCTTTTCTTTTTTTCTAAAATAATGAAACATTAGATTTTAAAAAAAATAAGAATGCTCGTGATTTTGGAAACATGAGGTATTGTGTCCTAATTTACTGGACATGGTTTCCTTTCTCGATTTTCAAAATAACGAGTCTTCCAAGCAAAGTTCGATTTTTGGAGCTAATATTCAAACTTAATAATCATGCATTTGAGGATCATATTTTAATTTCTACCCGAGTTTTCAAATTTTCAACAATTAAAACTTTTTAAAATCGATTTGGTACCAATTTTGGGCGTGTGAGGGTGCTAATCCTTCCTCACACGTAACCGACTTCCGAACTCATTTTTTGGATTTCGAAGTCCTATTTGTTTTTTTTTTCAAAACAAAAATGTTTTAAGGTGCTTCAATCACACCAAATAAAATGATTGGTGGCGACTCCCATTTTCAATTTTTAAATTTAAAAGTCGAGACGCATTTCAAAAACATTTCGACAATAGCAATAAATTTTTCTCGAAAAATACATGTGCTTTGTCCGAGATGGATCCCAGATATTCTCGACTTTCAATCTAGCGACTTTTTTTGCTATTCTCATACCACAGATCGCTTCGAGTGTAGGCTCGAACAATCACGAATCAAACACAGAATCTAAAATATTTTTCTTACTTTTAGTAAGAGAGTAATTCTCTCTCAATAAAAAACAAGAGAATTGTTATTCCCAGAAAATATAATTTATTATTAGCAACAATTTCTCACTATTTTTTTGACAAAATAACAATATCTCAAAGTTGTATATTTTCTTGTTTATCTTCTAGCCCTACCCGTGCCATCTATTTATAGGTAGTATAGAAGATGTAGGTAAACTAGAACATAAAGTACATTAAAGAACTTGTTGAAATCATTGTGATTTATTGAATTGTTAAGCTATCTATTTATACAACAAGTTTTTACTTCTGAATCATAATCTAAACTGTTTTTTGACTACTTTATTTGCTTAAAAATAAGGGATGATATTTGCCTAAAGAGTAGGACAAATTATAACTAATGGAGCTTCAAAAGACATAAAAGTTAGCACTCCTTGATGTTGGAGCTGCAAACTCTAAGCTTTTGTCTTAAGAACTCAAATATGGCTTTAGGTAATGCTTTTTTGAAAATGTCAGCATATTGATTTTTTATACTACAATAAATCAATTGCACTTCTCCTTCTTTTTGAACATCACGAAGAAACTAGAATTTTATTTTGAAGTGTTTAGTTTTGTCATGGAACACCGGGTTATTAGCTATTGATATTGCAACTTGGTTGTCCACAAATATTTGTGTGCTTTCCTCTTGCTCCATATGCAAATCTGTCAAAAGTTTTCTGATCCAGAATGCTTGATTTGCAACAGCATGCCACATATTCTGCTTATGCTATGGATTGTGCAACAATTTCTTGTTTTTTCGAACACTAGAAAAAAATTCAATAACCAAGACTAAAACAATAACTTGAGGTGCTACACATATTATCAACACATCCAGCCTAATCACTATCCGAATAACTATGGAGATCATTTTTCAACTTGATTGAACTTTATTCCATAATTAATCGTGCCTTTTACGTATCTCAGAATTCTTTTTGCTGCTTGAAAATGATTTTCACTAGCACAGTTCATGTACCTTGATAACAAACTCACAACATGCATGATGTCTGGCTCGATTGCTGTCAAATACATCAAACAACCAATTAAACTTTTATATAGCTTGTCATCAACTTTTTCAGCTCCATCTTTTTTCGAAAATTTCTCCTTTTGATTCATTGGAGTCGCAATCAGCTTGCAAGCTTCCATGTCAAATTTGTTGAGGACTTCTTTTGCAGATTTTTGCTGGCACACAAAAATTTCATTTTGCTTCTGTCGTACCTGCATACCAAGAAAAATTGTCATTTCTCCAAGATCTGTCATTTTAAAGACCTCCTTTATCTCCTCTTTGAACTTGTCTATCAACTCTGGTCTACTTCCTGTTACAAGTAGGTCACCAACATAAACAGACACAAGTAATTCATCACTACTTTTCTTGATATACAAAGTAAATTCACTTCGGCATTTTTCAAAACCTAAGTCAAGCAAATATGCATCAATTCTATTGTACCAAGATCTTAGCGTCTATTTTAAGCCATACTGCATTTTTTAACTGGCACAACTTCTCTTCTTTTCCTTGAACAACAAAGCCTTATGGTTGTTCAATGAATATTTCTTCCTCCAAGTACCCACTAAAAAATGTTGATTTGACATCTATTTGATGTACAAACCAACATTTTTGTGCAACAAAAGGCAATAACATCCGTATAGTATCCATCCTGGCAACTGGATCAAAAAGTTTTAAAAAAATCTACCCCAAACATTTGAGCAAACCCATTGACGACCAACCTCACCTTGTACTTGTTTATAGAACCATCAGGATTGAGTTTGGTTCTATAAACCCATTTCACACCTATAGCATTCTTGTTATTTGGTTTGTCCACCCGTTCCCATGTTTGATTCTTTTCAATCATGATAAGCTCTTCTTTCGTTGCTGCCAGCAATTTTTTTATCAGCTATAGCTTCTTCATACCATGTAGACTCCATCACAACAACATTAAATCTTTTATAGAAGTTAGAAAGTGATTGGGCTCCTCTTACAAGTTTGTCGAAACATTTTTTTTAAAAAGGGGTCTCGAAAATATTTTTTTTTAAATCGAAAAATAGAGTCGCCACCGATTATTTTTTTTTAGGTATGATTAGAGCACCTTAAAATGTTTTAAATCCGTTTTGATAAGCATTTTGGTCTTCGAAATCCAGAAAACGAGTTCAAGAGTCGGTTACGTGTGAGGAAGGATTAGCACCCCCACACGCCCAAAATTGGTACCTAGTCAATTATTTTCCGGTCTTGATTGTTAAAAATTTGAAACCTCTAGTGAAATTTAAAATACGATCCCTAAATGTATAATTTATTTCGTGTAATTTTCAAAAATTAAATTTGATGAGAAAAATGCTCGTTGTTTCGAATTAATCGGGAAATTGAAATTGTGTCCAAAACGTTAGGGTACAACATTCTCGAAATTTCAAAATTAAAGGGACATTTTTTAAAATATTTAAAAGAGGATATTCGATTGTGCAGATTCTACGAAAAATTATACCCAGTACGTTAGAGCATAATTTTTCGAAGTTTTCACACGATAGGATATTGCCTCGTTTTTAAAATTATTTGTATTTTTAGAGAAAATCGAAAAAAATTTAATTAAAATATTTAAATAAAATTGAGCATGTAAATTAAATACGAGTGTGCAATTAATGACGAGATTGAATAACACGAAGAAGTTACAATTACACGAATAATAAATATGCAAAATAAACATAACATAAATAAATAAAATATGAAATGAGAAAGAAAATGCAAATAAAAAATTATCGAAAATAAAATAAATAAATAACAGGATTAATTTAAAATGTTCGTATTTAAATACGAAAAATAATTAAATATTTTAAATACAAAATAATTTAAAAAATGAAATATATATATATATATATATAAAGGACCAAATTTTAAAGAAACTAAAAGAAAAGGGTGATATTCAAAAAAATTTAAAATAGGCGGGGCCTAATTTGCAAGATCAAGAAATAAATGGGATAAAATTAAAAAAAATAAGGACTAAATTTAAAAAAAAAATTTAAGTAAAAAATAAAAAAGTGGTTAAGAATGGAATTTTTGAAGAGTTCAGAGGTCTAAATGAAAATATACCAAAAATTTGACATGTGGTAGCCCTAGGGTCATTTTTGAGTCAATCACCAAATTGTAAAATATTTAAAATTAGCAGGTAAAATTAAAATAAATTTAATTTACCATAAAAGCACTTAATTACAACACATAAAAAATGCGAGGGGACCAAAGGGGCAATTTTTCCTTCCGCGTGAAAACACGCGGATCCCAAGTGGGTGGATCGGATCTAGATCGAGTCGTGTCAAAACGACGTCGTTTTACATGGGTATTTAAATCCTTTTTTTTTTTTTTCCAAAATTTTCATTTCTTCTTTTGTTTTAACAAAAAGCCTCTCAACTTTCTTTTTTTTCTCTCAACCTTCATGGCTTCTTACCATGGTCGAACTTGGTTCGACAAGCACCACCGCCCCCAACTACCGATTGTCGGCCATAGTCGACCACCGTAAGAAAAAATCTCCTTTTTCTCTTTTCGAAACTTTTAGGCTCCCCAATCTTAGATCTAAACTTTAAAATTTAAAAAAACAAATTTTTTGGTACCATCTTTCTTCTAAAAAAAATTAACCCTTCGTCTTTGGGAGCCCTTTTCTTTTTTTTTGTTTTTTTATTTCTATTTGCTATATTTTTGAAATAAAAAAAAGATTAAAATACAAAATAAAAATATATATGCAACCATTTGACAGCATACCTTGAAATCTTTTCTGATTTTTTATTTATGTGTTCGTTCTTTTTTTTTTTTGTGAAAATTTGAAGGGGGAAGAACGAACCCTAACTTTTATTTTTATATATATTATATTTATTTTTACTATTTTTTAAATAAAAAGTACATATATATATATTGTGTATAAATAAAAATAAAATACCTTGCTAAACTTGCTATTTCGAATGCTTGCAAATACTTTATCGTATTTTTTGATTTTTTATTTCGTGTTCAGAACCCTTACAAATAGATTTCAAGTTTGGCTTTATAGTCAAAATATTACAAATCATATTTTGTTTTTTTATAACTAGATGAAGGTCTTTTCCTTTGCAGGTGCTAGTGGCGATGGTGCAAGTGACTGGTGACGATGCTGACGTGGCGACATTCGAGTGGAAGGGGCAGTGGCGGCTGGTGCAAGTGGTAGATTAGAGTTTGAAAATTTTTCTTGTAAAATTGGGTCTATTGGGTCTTTGTAATTGGGTTTGGGTATTAGGTTTAATTTGGGCTACAACAAAGTTCATCATCTATGTCATCATCTTCCTCATGAAACTCAATCTTTTTGTCAACATCACAACTCTAACTATGTGATTCATGGAATTGGACATCTCTACTGATTATGATTTTGTTATGGTCTGGTAAGTATATTCTATAGGCTTTTGAGGATGAGTTGTAACCTACAAAAATTCCATCATCTGCTTTCTTGTCCAATTTGTCTCTATTAACCTGATGAATGTAAGAGAAACACAAGTAACCAAAGCCTTTCATATTAACAAATTCAAGTTTGTAGTCATACCATGCTGCAAATGGTGTTCTTTTATGCAAAGCTTTGGTTAGAAGTTTATTAAGCAGATAAACTCCTGTGTTTGCTGTCTCAACCCAAAACTTCTTCAGCAACCCTTTATCATGAAGTAAGCACCTTGCCATCTGTTTTTTCTCTCCACCATACCATTTTGTTGTGGAGTGTAGGGTGTAATCAACTAATGCTTGATGGCTACATTTTGACAAAATTTATTAAATTTTTTGGAAGTATATTCAGTTCCATTATCAGATCTTATCACCTGCATCTTGTAATCACTTTGAGTTTTCACAGAAACTTTAAACTTCCAAAAAATGTCAACAACTTCATGAAATAAATCAAACAAAATATTGTGTGATCATCAATGAAAGCAATGTAGTACTTATTGCCATTCAATGACTATGTTTTGATGGGCCCTCCTACGTTAGTGTGTACTAACTATAATTTTTGAACAACCTCCAAGCCTTTTTCTATGAAAAAGGGAACCTTGTTTATTTCCCATATCGACAAATTTCACATGCATGTAGCTCATTCTCCAAATAAGGTAAGCCTTTTTATAAGATTGTATTTCTTCATAAAAAATATAACGACATGGTGAAAATGCCTCAACCTTTTGTACCAAAGCAAAGTATTACTATCTTCTCTTTGTACAACAGCCTGCTCTTCTTACATCAAATCTATGGCAAAACTTTTTTTCTTTCATATAGATTTTGAACACATATGTGTTTTCTGCATATTTAATTATGTAATTTTTGTTTTCAAACAACACCTTGTATCCCTTTTTCAACAGCTGAGCAACACTCAAAAGGTTCTGATTTTAAGCACATATAAGACATTTGAAATAAATTTCAAACTTGTGTGACCTTCAATTGCCACAGTTTCTTTGCCTTCCACAATAATATATGCCCCATTTCTAATTTTGACTCTAGAGATAATAATTTGATGAAGCTCTTGAAGAGTTCATGATCATAAGCCTATTGACCTGACAATCATATCCTAACCATTTCACTAAATTTATTAAAACGCTCAAAGTCACAAATATAATAATTTATTTAAGACCATTGACATATTTAATTTCTCAAACAAAACATAAATAAAAGTTACAAGTTTCAAAGTCATTCTTGTCTAGTACCTATTCATTTTCCACGAAGTGGTCTTAGACCTTAAATTAAAAGCGAATTTTTTTTCCAAATTTCAAAAATATACTTATGTTTCCCGCATTTTGGACCATATTTAATAATATGTCGATTCTATCGACAACTTACAATATTTGGCGATTAAATCACTATATTCTACTTTAGAAGTCATCCATTAAAATCAATTTTCATATCATAAGATTAGGCTCCCAAAACATTTCTCAACTAAATATCTGTACCACAATTTTGCCAGCAATTTATTTTAGCATATTTATGCCATGGAATTTATACACAATTATTATATAGCCATTTTCGGCAAATAAGAAAAATATGTCGTTTTTTATTTTTAATTAGGAATTTAAATTAATTTTAAAATTATACTGAACCATCAACATTTAATCATCAAATTAAAAAAATTAATTATATTAAAAAATAAAAAATTATAATTTAATAAAAAAACACGTCCAATTAAATGAATTTTCTTAATACGTGTCAAAATACTCCCCTAATTAGAAGCGTCTTCCAAAAAGCCCGTTTAGTTAAAACAATTTTTTCAAAAAACTTGCATAATTGGATGCATTTTTCAAAAAACTCACAAATTAACTTTCCCTCAAAATCGACATATTTTCCTAAATAATTTTAAAATCAATCTAAATCCCTGATAAAAAATAAAAAAAACAGCATATTCTCCTTATTTTTGCCGCCATTTTCATATTGATAACACAAACTCATTGATTTCTGAACATAATAGCATAGTGAAAGGAAGATTATCCAAGGTTACTTATCCTTGGATGCATAAATACTCAACATCAAGCTCCCAAATACTTGTTTCCATCATCATCCTATCTTGGAAATTCAAAACCAAACATTAATTTCCTCATTTTCCATACATTAAAAAATATTCTTTCTTTCTAAGCTTTTACTCAACATCCAAATTTAAATAACACGTTAGGAAAAATGGAAATCACCATTTCATACCTTGATGAAGCTTTCTCTCTCAAGCTTCAACTTCCTCTCTCTAAACTAAAGAAAATCCTGGCTGAAAATGATGATTCGAGGGAAGATTCAAGCTTATGGAGATTTTCCTAAGAGATTTTAGCAAAATATCAAGCTTCGTGTAGAGATTTTTGAGGGAATTGCAAGAAAAGATTGAAAAATGAAAAAAAAAAAAATGGAGCGAAGCTCCATGGGGGAGCTGCTAGTCGCAGAAGCATGTAGAAGCTCATAGGGGGTTGGTTTATTTTTCCTCTTTTCTTTCCTTTAAAAAACACATAAATGGGCCACCAAGCCCACACACACACAAAAATTTCAAGCTTATGTTCACTAATTGAAGCCCAATTCCATATATTATAATCCCATAACTTTCATATATCAAATATATTGGCCACCTAATATTTACATCATAAAATATTTGAAAAATGACCATATTACTTTTTTGTGATAAAATTATCATTTTGCCACTTTTTGTCTCAAAATGCAATTTCTTCTCAATGATAGGCAATTTATTGATCCAAAATCTCATAATTCACTTATAATTTTGTAGTGACCCGAAATTCAGCTGTGTTAAAAAAATATGATTTTGAAACTCATTTTCGTAAATAGTGTTGGTATAAAAATATATTAAAGTTTTGTCTAATAATTTTATCTAATTGATGGTTCATTAAGGTACAAATGTAACAACCTTAAAGTCAATGATGTCGAAAAATACAGTTTCGAGACCTTGTTTTCGTAAACCGAGATTATAAATATTTTTATTAAATATTTATGGAGTTAATATATAAGTTGAATTAATTTTTGAATTAGTAATTTTGTCGAATTGATATTTAATTAAGGTATATGGACTAAATTGTAAAAAGGCTATCACTATAGTTTTTTAATTGGCCAAAGGCTTGAGGACTTATTTTGCAATTAACAAAATGTTCAATTTAGTAATTACACCCATTTAATTTGAGACTTATTGGACGGTAGGTGTATTAGTAAAATTTATAATATTAAAAGATATAAAATAAATAAATGCTATAAAATATAAAACTTATCAAAGTAGGAGGAAAGAGAACATTTTCTCATCTTCTCCAAAATGTCGAAATCACCATAGCTAAGGTTTGGGAGCTTCCGACTAAGGGATTCAATCTTTTAGCTTTCAATTGGTTAGTTCAATTTAGTTATTTCTATTTTTGTAATTTTTATGTTTTTGAGGTCATGAGAGCTTAATCTGACTGACCCATGTCCCAATTTGTAAAACTGTTAAAGTTTTAAAAAGTTATAATTTTTGATTTCTTGACGTTTTAGGTGTTAAATTGATTACTTCTAAGCTTAGATGTGTAAAAAGGATTAAATTGTGAAGTTAATAGATAGTTTCGTACATTAGGGATCAAATTGAATAATTTGTAAAATTGGTTGTAGAGATAAAAAAAATAGGAGGCTCGTGATGGAGTATAGTGAAATCATATCACAATTTGGAGTTTCAAATTAAAAGTTACGTTAGTCTTAGTTTTCGGGACTAAATTGAATAAAATACAAAATTTGTAAAAAATGAAAATTGATTGTGAATTTGGTTGAATATTGATGGTATCGTATGTTTATGTTAATCCATAGCTAACGTTGATCCAGATTCCTCGAGAGGGAAAGGAAAAGCTAAAGTCGTTAACGATTAGCTCAAAATTCCAATTTGTATTATTATGATGAGATTCACTTTAATTATTGCTTGTTCTTGTTAACCTGCATGAGTTATTCATGAGGTAAGTATATAATGCTTATATGAGTTAAGTTGATAAGATTGATATGGTATACCGAGATAAAGGATTAAATCAAATAAAATAGAAAGTTGTATAACTTACCTGATATATGAAATTGGTATGAAATTGAGTTGGGAATTGTTATATACAATATTGGAATGGTAAATTGATGATGAAATTGAGATTGATAGAATGTGAAAATTGGAAATTGGTTACCTATTAAATGTACATGTTATACTTTAGTTTATCCAATGATGCACTATGCGTACCAGTACAATTACTTCGACTTGTCCGATGATGCACTATGTGTGCCAATATAATTGCTCCGGTATAGTCGATGATGCACTTACGTGCTAGTATATTTTTTGGTACATCCGGTGATGCACTACACGAACCATTATAATTACTTCGGCTTGTCCGATGATGCACTATGTGTGCTAATATATTTTCTTCGATTTATCTAATGATGCACTATGGTTCCAAATTGGGACACAAGTTGGCTAAAGCATGCAAATTGGCCAGGTGGTAAATGAAATGGAGACAAATGTTTATACCTAATGTATGTAAGTAATTAAGCATGTAAGTAATTAAGCATATGCTAGTGATATAAATATTGGATAAGTAGATGTGGAATATGATGAGAAATGGTATGGCAAGTATAAGAATTGAGACAAAGGAAGAATTTGTTATAAAAATTGTATGTGAACTAAATTTGAATCAGGTGTATAGATTTGTATAAGCTTATTATTATTATTATTATTATTATTATTATTATTATTATTATTATTATTTTGAATTATAGAAATACCATTGAGTTTATCACTTAGCTTCTGTTTTTTTTCTATGCATAGGTTAGGTTCTATTCGTGATCTTGAATATTGGCTCAGCATCCAATCAGCAATCTCGGACTCAGCAAAGTTTGTATTAGTCTTATTTTGTGTTAAGGAAGGCATGTACCTAGGTTGAGTCATTTTGATATAATTTATGTGTTTGTAGACATGTTTCACTAACGATATATGCTTTTGGTCAAGTGCAAGTAAAATGGTAGTAGGTTGGTATGTGATTGGAATTTGGTAGTTGGATGGAATGGAAATGTTGAATAGCCCACTCAAGGCAATGCTTAATGCAATGCTAAAGCATGAAAATAACTTTGCTAGTTGGACATTGAGGTTGAACATGACCTTGGATTGCTTATTGCTTGCTAATAGAGTTGTGCTTGTGGTAAATAAATTCTTGGTAGATGAATAGATATGTGTTAGTTATGTTGAAATGTTTTGGCGATGTTAGAAGGTATATAGGTATGGAAATGATGATTGAAATAGGTTAATAAGTAGCATATAATTGATGGAGGTGAAATGAATATGCATTTGATATGTTTATGTTAACATGAATATGGTTTGAACTTGTGGTATGTGTTGGAGAGTGAATGTGAATCATCTATGCATGTTTGGGTAGTATTTTGAAGTGTTAATGCAGGTAGATCATGCTTAACTTAGGCATGAAGTTATGTTTGGAATGTGGAATAGTATTGAGTACCTTTTGATATATCTTTTTGCCAAAATAGTAGGTGACGTCGTGACATCGTTCAAATGTCGTCATGATGAGAAAACCACATTGTGACGCTAAGTACAGGTCGTCGGGATGAGCTTGAGCCCAAGTCACGGCGCGATGAGAATTTATGTTGCTGTGACGAGACCATGACAATGAGTCACGTCGTGACGAGGAACTTCCTCACATCACAACGTCGAACCTAAATTTTGAATTTCTTTCAATTAAGTCTTATCCCTATCTTGAGTTAGCTTTAGAGCTCACGTAAGCTCGTGTGCAACCCGTAATTGACTCTAGTCCTTATTGGATGTATGTTTTTAACTGGATTGTAATCATCAACTGCATTGAATTACTTGTCTTTTGATTGTGGTTGCTTCGACAACAAATGTGACATCTTATAATTTGGACTCGACGGTCGGGTCGGGTGACGACATGTTACAATTTTTTTAATATAAATTCATATATGGTGAAAACTTCATCTTTTTCCTCTCTCTCAATAAAATTGGTAAATTTATAATTTAGTTATTGTACTTTCCAATCATTCCAATCCAGCCCAAAAGTGATTCTTGTCACACTTACATATAATTCCATATGTTCCCATGCCAAATAATCAATAATAATTTATTTTTCTCATTCTGGTAAAATTGTATTTTAATCCCTAAACTTTTCAAAATTTATAATTTGATCCTTTTTACCATATTTTCATTTCTAAAATTCTTTTCATTAATTACCATATCCAAAATCAAATTTATTCTCACAATAATCCTTTTTTTTACTTGTTTTCTATTTTTTTTATAAATTCACTTATCCAACATCAACAACGTAGCGCTATATCAAATAGAAAATTTTGAAATGTTAAATTTTTAGACTTTGCAAAAAATTTATCTAATTGTACAAAAACATAGTGTCAAGATAAATTGTTACGTCATCATATGTTAAAAAATCATGTTAAGTTATTTAATAGGATTAACATGAAAAAGAACTTAACCTTGCTCAAATACGCATTTCAAAAAATAAACACAAAAAAAAATCAAAATTTAATATTTTTTTACTTTGCTGAGATGAAGAGATAACTTGAAAAATTAGTTTATTTATAGAGTAGGAGGAGCCCCGTCGGGCACTTGAGATGGTGAACCATGCATGTTGTGCATGACGCTATCACTTATTACCTTACATCTTGACAAAGTTGGAAGATCCTGGACAACACTTCAAAAATAATGACTTTATTAATAAGGGAAAAAGATTTTTAGTTCATTAAGATGTTAGTGACTTTATTTATTGGAATGTATTTCTTCAAATTAATTTAATTGATTAACTTCAGAAAGAAAAATAGTGAAGAGACCATAAATAATTAAAAATAATATTTATATTCATATACCGACTTTTTAACTTATATGTTTTCTTGTTGTTATTAGGGGGAGTGCTCGATCAAATCGAGTAAAAAGATTTCGAGTTACTCGAGTTGACAAGTTCTATTTTATTATCCTAATTTGATTTGAATTTTTTTTCAAATCGAATCGAGTTGAGTAACATGAAATTCGAGTTAAGTCGAATCGGATCGAGTGAAATTGTTCGAGTTAACTTAAAAAAATTAAATATGTCAAATTAAAATCTTGTTACAGAATAACTAATGACATGTTAGAGCACATAAATTTGAAACCATATATATTTGAAAATGTTTTCAAAGCAGTCGATTAAATCTTAGCTTGATTGGCATGGACATTATTGTCAATACATGAGGACGTAGATTCGAGTGCGATATCCTCCTATTTTTGGGTTGGGCAGAGTTTTTGAGTAGTTCTAAGCATTATGATAAAAAAACAGATATGATCAAAACCTATAATGAGACTAGTCAAAAAAAACTTTTTCAAAGCAAAATAAAAAAAATACTTTAATATGATAAACTTGAACCATTAATTAACTTATTTAGGTCAAAAAATTTATTATTTCAGAATTTTTTAAATTTTAATTTTAATTTTATATTCTTTATATATTTTTTTAAAAAACTTATAAATATTTTTTTATAAATATTTTGAAATTTTAAATTTTTTTTGAATATTTGAAAATTATTTTGAATTTTTTTGTAATTTTTGTTGAGAGAGAAACCAATTTGCTTATTTTCAAAATTAACAGAGATCAAAGGGTTATTTACGCCAATATGTTATTCGAATTGTAAATTTTAACTCGAAACTCGAATTAGTTATTCGAGTTGACTCAAATAACTTGAATAACTCGATTCAATTAACTCGAAATTCGAATTTTCTTTTTTCGATTTTTTTTAAATTGAATCGAGTTTTGCTCACCCGTAATTTTTATATATAAATTTTAGAAAAATTTTGTGAGTAGCGCAAATGGTACTTGACACCACATAACGTAAGTCATATAAATTTGTTCTATTTGGAGTTGATAATCTTTTGAAACAAATTTGAAATATTAAGTTTACTGCTATTTTGGATATATGTTGGTCCATCATTAAAGATTCATCCATGTGAAATAGCATATCTTGAATATTGGATTGAATATAATCAAGCAATCAAATCCCCTAAATTATGCTAAAATCTCTTTCGAGAGTAAGAGCAATTAACTCTAGGTTAATTAATTGAAATTTATTTCTAATTAAAGTTCCTATTATCGCATTAACTCGATTTATAGATCCCTTATTATATTTGACTCTAATCCAGTAGATTTATGTCGTCCTATTTCTATAATTGCATGCAACTCCACTCAATTATGCTAGATCTACTCTTAAACAGAGATTTTTCCTCCTCTATTTAAGCAAATCAAACATGAATTAATGGCCTAGAAATATTAAACTAAGGATTAATCACATATAATTGATAACAATATCTAAGTATTTATTGCATAAAACAAAAATCAAAAGACAAAATTAATCATAGGGTTCATCTCCCTTAGGTATATAGAAAGTTAGTTCATAATCACAAATAAAAACATCCAAAAGATAGTAAATCCACAAGAAATAAAGAAACTCATAATAAACTTCAAAGAAATCAAAAGGAGATCTTCAATCTTGATGAAAATCTGCTTCAGAGTTAGCTTCAATGGTGTTTTCCGAGTTGTTTCCTTGACTATTCTATGACGGCTTACTCCTTTCTTCTTATATCTTGTATATAAAGGTCTTAGAATGCCCGAAAAACTTAAAAATTGCGTTTTTCCGCGTGTTTGGAGTCAAAATCATGATTTCCACACGGTCTGGCACATGGCCGTGTGGCAGCCCGTGTGACTCTTAAAATTTGCTACAATTTTTCGATTTTCGCTCCTTTTGCTCTCAAATGCTCTCCTAAGTATAGAAACATGAATTTAAAGTATTAGGAGCATAAAATTCACCATTTCACATCAAATAATCATCCAAAAACGCATTAAGAATGAGATTAAAACATGTTACTTTTAGCCCTTATAAGTTTTTTTTGGATGACTTTGATTTTTGATTCGGGGGTAAAGAGTGATAAGTAAAAAAAATTAGGGAAAAATAAAATTTTTTGAGGGTTTTGAGGAGTAAAATTTTGGAGGGAAGTAAATACGGAGAGTAAAATTTCGGAGGGAAAATATTAAAAAAATTTGAGGGAAATGGATTTGGGGTAGATGGTGGTGTGGGATAGGAGGAGAGTAAAAGTTTTGGAAGGAATGTAAAAAGGTTTGAGATAAAAATGTAAAATATTAGAGTTTGATATTCAGTTTATTCGAGTTATTTGAATTTAAAAATTCAACTCGATTCAAACTCGAAATAAAAAAAATCAAGTTGACTCGAATAACTCGATTTTTTAACTCGAAATTCGAATTCTTTTCAATTTTTTCTAGTCGAATCAAGTTTTGCTCACCCCTACAAGTAACTATGGCAACCTTCCCCATTTAACCCTTTGGTCCACGAATTTTAAGCACATCTTCCTCCAAACATATACAATATCATTGACATTAGAGGTGCTCATGGGTCGGGCCTAAGTATAATATTAATATACTTTATGCTTGCCTAAGCCCGATCTAACCCGAAATTTAGGCTTAAAATTTTGCCCAAACCTGCCCATATTTACAAAAGACTAACCCAAGCCCATTTTCGCCCATATTATTTTTTAAAATTTGTTTTAAAAATTATTTATTTTATTTTAATATTTAATATTTTTATACATTTTTATTTATTGAAATTTTTTATATAATCATCTTAACATTATTTTAATATTTACATTAGAGTAGTATTATATATTTAGTACAGATTTATTTTTTTACTGTGTTATAAATTACATAATATATAAATAATAAATAATATAAAGTATTATAAACTTAAAACTTAAAACAGGTCGGGTCGAGTAGAGTTCGGGCCTTAAATGTTCAAGATTGAGCTCAGCCCATATTTTAAACGGGCCTAATTTTTTTGACCAAGTCTATTTTTTGGGACTAATATTTTTGCCTAAACCCTTCCAAATTTTGGGCGGGCCTTCAGGCCTAGACAGATAGCCCGACCTATGAACAGGTCTAATTGACATGCTATGTGAATTTTTTCGGTAAACTACACCCAAAGTGACTAAATTATTAGTAATTTTACATTTTGGTCACTCAACCTCAAAAAGTTACAAAATTGTCATTGAATTATTCAAATGTTTTTATGTAAGTCATTGAAATTTATGAGAAAGTAAGATTTATTAATAAATTAATAATAGTATAGCTAAAGTAGATATCAAGAAAAGAAAGTATGAGTAGTGAAATTTTAGTAAGGATTAAATTGAGATTTTGTGAAAGTTTTGAAACTAAAAATGTAAAATTCCCATATGAAGAAAAGAAGGTGTGATTGAATAACTAACTTTTTATTAATGTGACAAGGGAATATATAGATATGTGGAATCGAAAAATTGAGGTATGGATTAAATTGAATAAAGTAGAAAGTTTAGGGATAAAAGTGTAATTTTACCAAATTATGAAAAAGAGACCTAATTTTCAATTTTACCGTTATTAGATATTATCAAGGGACATAATGATAAGTTTTTACACCTCACCTAAGTATGCTAGGTGTCCTTGCATGGTGAAAAGAAGTAGTGATTAGAATGAAATTTGTTGAATTTTGATTAGTTGATAAAATATATGCTAGAGCAACACCGTGACGACTGTTATTAGGTTCAATAGAGCAACAATGCGACAGCGGTTAGCAGGCTTAATGGGGTGACATCTCGACGGTGGTAAGGTCTTTTGGGGTGACACCTTAAAGGAGGTTTACATATGTAAGATCATTGCTCAAAAAGAGTCCGCCAGGACGTTAAACATGGGTAATTACGATGTGTAAGACCATAGCTTGGCTATGAAAATGAGTAAATGTTCGCTAGGACAATAAAACTAAAAGCCGATGGGATGAGGAAAAAAATTGTCGTACGAATCACGTAAAGAAAAGCATGATTGGATGGAAACGGTGCATTTGAGAACGTGGTAAGCAGGATAGTCAAGTATCAATGGGTATGAGTTCGCAAGTTTTGGATAATAAACTAAAATTGGTAATGATCAAAAGATGTTCAATTGGAACCAAAAACCAAGGATCCCCGAGAAAAAAGGGGTATCTAGTGACTAGTAAGTTCGATAAGGTTCACGTTGAGATAATGGTCGCCCAGACGGTCGGGTGGATATAACGTAGAATAAACCACATAGAAGTCCGCCAAAGGCTACTTGGGCGAAAATTCCGCCGAAAGGCAACAGAAAATATATCTTGATAGGAATTTATCTGTTAATATTAGTCGTTCTGATAACTGGGAGCAAGATGAACAATTAGTCAAGGCTAAAGGGGTATAGTCCAAATCTACTAAAATGGTAGGGTATCCAATTAACTAGTTTATTGATATGTTTAGAACTATGAGTGTTGAGTTGGGTAAGCTACAAAAGAAGTTGAAATGGGGTAGATTCAAGCCAGTAACGGAATGAATCATTGTTGTAAGGAACGTGCTCACGTCTAAGATAGAGAAAATTTCCAATAGCGATAAGCTGCGGGAAAACAGGAAGGCATCGACCACATCAACGAAACCTATTGAAGGCTAAGAATAAACAAGAAGATTTAAACTTCTGATTTAAAACTTATTCCTTGAAAATATTGTTGACTCACGGTCTAACAAAATCTCACTATGTTCAATTGAACTTAGGAATCTACTACTTATTTGTTGGGTAAAGGCTTGACTTGAGTATCGAGTAGAGGGACCAAGTCAGACACCGCTAGGTTGCAAGAAGGGCGTGGATGTTGTTCATGTGTATAGAGGGGCTCTCTTAGACACCACACCTAGAGGATTGAATCAAGTGCAATGATCTTTAGATAAAATTTTAGAATTGTAAATGCAATTAAGTGTGTAAGACCATAATATTTATGTAACAATCCATTTTTCAATAGTGTCGAAAACAGTAATTTCGAGATCTCAAATCCAACGAGTAAGTCTGTAAATATTATTATTTAATATTTACGAGCCAAAATTAGTATAATAAATACTAATTTGATAATTTATTTCAGTTGAATTAATGGTTAAGTTCAAGTGATTTTGAAATAAAACAGAGTTTTGGGATCTCGTTTCTGTAAACCGAGCCCGTAAATATTTTTATTAAATATTTATGGAGTTACTATTTATGCATATTGCAGATCGGTTTGAAAATTGTAGTGATTTGATTGTTAATTAAAATAGAGGATTAAATTGTATAAGTGATAAAAGTACAATTTATAAAAGGATTATAATTTGAAATAAATAGGAGGGACCAAGGTGGAATTATTCCCTTAAAATGAGTAGTGGCGTTAGGTGGGATTGTGTGATTAATATTCGCCTTAATTATTTCATTAATTAATAAGAAAGAAAGAAAGAAATGAAATAATAAATTGAAAAGTAATATTAATATAAATGGGGGTTGTTGAAAAGAAAGAAGAAAGAAATATCTCTCTTTCCATGGGCAACTTTCGAAGGAAGCAGGGGAGAAAAGAAAATTGAGAAAAAATTTAGGGTTTTTAAGGTTCAAGTTTCAATTTGATAAGCTTAAATTAGTTATTTTTTTGTAATTTTTATATATTTGAAATTCTAGTACCTTAATTTAGCTATCTGGGGATTTATTTGTAAAACCGTTAAAATTTTAGAGACTTGACATTAATGATTTTAAAGTGTTTTTTTATTTTAAAAGATGAATTAATTAAGTTGATGGCTAGATATAAGTATTTTGTTGAGTGATTTCTAGTGATTTTGGGTTATGGATTTATTTGAGAAAATGGGTAAAAATGTAAAGTGAATAAAAGGAAAAGGTAAAAAATTTGCGTTGTTATAAACTCATAATAAAATGGCTAGTTTGGTTATTTGCATGGGTAGTGATTAAATTATAAATTTTGGTTTAAGGATTTAATTGTATGAAAGTTAAGATGTTAGGGATAATTTTGTAATTTTACATTAAGATGGGTTGTAAGTTAGAATTAAATATTTTTTAAATTATTAGAAAGATTAAATTGATGAGAATTATTATCTAAATCAAGAAACGAAGCAATCGGATTTAATTCGAGAAAATGTTAAAGTTTGGTATAGTCGTCGGCTTTATTTGGCAACCGTTTTAGTCGAGGTAAGTTTGTAAATTTATTAAATAAATTATATGCTATTTCATGAACTCAAGACCTATCTATTCATGTTGAAATTGAGTTTGATTGTTTGAGATAATTATGTGATGTGTTGGAATAACTAGTGATTATGTTTAAGTTGGGTATTATAATTAGAAAATATGAAATATATGGATATGAGCTTGAAAAAGGTATAATTGAAATGAAATTATAATTGAAGGCCATGATTAAAAATAATGAATGGATATATTTAAATTCATGTGAAAAAGAAATATTTAATTAATTATATGATATGTTAGTTATTATTTAGGTTATGAATGAATTAAATTGAATTGTATATGATAATTAGTAAATTGAACTAAATTGCATTATTAGCTGAATTGATCTTCTGTTTGATAAATAAGAACTATTTGGATGTGTGCTCGAAATGGCATAATGTGAAGTAAGTTTTATTTTAACTATGGACTTAGTTTATTTCAATAATAATGTTGATAAAGTTAGATATGTAAATATATACATGTGAAATATGTATAATGCAAAGTAAATAAATATGTGAAGTAAATTTTAATGGATCAAATAAAGGTTTCGAACGTAATGTTTTTATCTGAGTGGCTGACGAGCATAAACGTATAGTAGTTGATGAGCATAAACATATAGTGACTGACGAGCATAAACGTATAGTGGCTGACGAGCATAAACGTACAGTGGTTGATGAGCATAAACATACAATGGTTGACGAGTATAAGTGTATAGTAACTGACGAGCATAAACGTACAGTGGCTGACAAGCATAAACGTACAGCGACTGATGAGCATAAACGTACAGTAAACGTATAGTGGCTGACGAGCGTAAGCGTACATTAGCTAGCGAGCGTAAACGCGCTAAACTTGCGTATCGAATACTTTTACAAGGATCCATCAAAATAATAAAAGTTAATCATTATGATAAAATATCCCAAGAAAATGTAAAAGGCTTCTAAGTAGGAATACTTGGAAGGTAAATGATATGTCATCTGGCTCTACGAGTATCGAAGGCTTAAACGAAATGTATATATATATATATGAAATAAATATTGTCGAAACCACTTTTAAAAATGAAGTTTCAAAGAATTATTTTAAAATTCGGAAAATAAGGAGTAAAAAGGGAGTCGCCACCAATCTTTTATTTGGGTGTGATTGGATCACCACAAAATGTTTAGAAAATGTTGGTCTACGAAATCCAAAAAAATAGGTTCGGGAGTCGGTTACGCACGAGGAAGGATTAGCACCCTCGTACGCCCAGAATTGGTACCACATGATCATTTTCGGGTCTTATTTTATGAAAACAGTGAAAACTTGAGTAAAGTTTTAAGAATGCGATATTTATTTTAGAAAGCTTTGCATAATTTCAAAGGATAATTCTTAAGGAAAAATTCATCCCCGTGTTTCGATCCTTTATGAGAATTGAAAGTCGTGTCCAACACATTAGGGCACTATATTCTCGGAGTTTCAAAACTGAAGGACGTTTCGGGAAATTTTGAAGAGAGTATTCGATCGCGTGATTTGTACGAAAATCGCACCCAGCACGTTAGGGCACGATTTTCGAAGTCTTCACGCGAATGAACATTGTCACGTTTACTTTAAAATCTTTTGGATATAGATAGGGATGTGTTTAAAACTTTTGAAGAGGATATTTCTTTCGCACGAATTACGAAAATCAAACCCCGCACGTTAGGGCATGATTTTCGGAGTTTTCACACGAAATAATATTACCTCGTTTTTGTCACGAAAATCATTCGTATATGTATTTTGAGAACTTGAGAATTTCGTATTAAGGTTAAAATGCAATCTTCGAACCTATGATTTGAAGGATTTGGAAATGGGTTGCCCGTTTACTTCGATTTTCGCGAAGAATTAAAGTCATGACCAACACGTTAGGCCACGATACTCTCGGAATCTCAGAGTTAACAGGTATAAAATCTTAAAAGAGGATATTCGGCGCGTGTGAGTTATACGAAAAATCACACCCGACACGTTAGGGCGTGATTTCTCGGAGCTTTCACACGAGAGGAACATTGCCTCGTTTTTAAAATTACTTTAAAGATGAACATATAAGTTTAAAATAGCAAATAGCAATTAATAAGAGGAATTAAATACGAAGCGAGATAATAATATGCAAAAAATGTAAAATGCAGGTGCATAATGATTAAAATAAATGCAAATAATGATGAGGAAGAAAAACAACACGATAAAGATTGAAAACGGGACTTTTGAATATCCGGGGGTAAAATGGTAATTTTGACTCTCAGGGGGAAAAATATAATTTTGGGAAAATTCGGGTTAAAAATGAGATTTTGGAAGGTTCGAGGTAAAGCGGTAATTTTTATTAAAATTAGGGTTTAAAATGGAATTTTGGAAATTTCGGGGGTAAAACGGGAGTTTTTGGTGAAACCGAGGTTAAAAATGGGATTTTGGAAAGTTCAGGGATAAAACGGTAATTTTTGGTGAAATCGAGGTTAAAAATGGGATTTTAGAAAGTTCGAGGGTAAAACGGTAATTTTCGGTGAAACCAGGTTAAAAATGGAATTTGGGAAAGTTCGGGGGTAAAATGGTAATTTTTGGTGAAAACAGGGTTAAAAATGGAATTTTGGAAAGTTCGGGGATAAAACGGTAATTTTTGGGAGTTTCGGTGTCAAAATGTAATTTTCTAAAATTTTAGGGTCAAAATGTAATTTCTAGACTATTTGGGGACCTATAAACAATAAAACCAAAGACTAGGTGACACGTGGCAGCCCCACAGGCATCCAGAAGTCAAAGGAGTAATTTGTAAATCTTGAAAAATTCCTGGGTCAATTTTTAATTAAGCAGAAGCTGATTTGAAGATTAAATTAAAACAAATTAAAAATGACAGGGGCTAAAAGCAAAAATAAACCAAAAAGTGACACGTGGCGACCTCTGGTGCAGTCAAACAGTCAAAGGATTAAATTGAAAACCAATCAAAATTACTGGGTAAAATTACAAATAATAAAAAAATAAAAAGGACTAAATTGAAGCAAATAAAAATACGAAATGACTAAACACGCAATTAAACCCTTTAATGAAAACACGCGGATCCTGAGGGTATTCAGGTCGGATCGGGTCGGGTCAATGGTTTATATAAATATAATTTAAAAGCTTTTATTATTATTTTTTCATTTTTTCTTCAAAAAAATTGAATCTCTCTCTCTGCTCCCTCTCTCTTTTTTCATCTCTCTTTTCTTCTCTTTGGCCGACCACCGGCTTGCTCTCCGATCGCCGTTTAGCCACGGTCACGCGCCGGTGTGCAGCGTTCCCCGCTACTGCTTCGGCCTCTTCTCAGTCGCACGCGCTCACAGCGCCGCCAGCGACCAGCCTTCACGCGCCGACCAGTGGTCTTCGAAGGTGAGTCTTCTCCTCTCTTTTTTTCTCTTTTAAGAAACTTTTTTTTTCTTTTTTAAAACAACCTTTAAGTTTTCACTTCTCTTCGAAACCTAGATCTGGATTTTTCCAGATCTAGGAGTTTAAAATATTTTCTTTCTTTTTCTTCAAAATCCCTTTTTTAAATCTCTGCTCTCCTTTTTCTTTAAAAAAAAAACTGTTTCTAATCTTCTGCTTTTTCCCTTGTTTTGCAAGTATGTTCATAAAAAAAAGAAAGGGGTCGACGGCGATGATGATGGACACCGATGACTACTCCGGCGACGGCAAGATGAATCCGGGGAGTTTCTTTGACTCTCCATCTTCTTTTTTGTTAAGGATTATTATTTATTATTATTAATATTAATATTGTTATTATTAATGCCATATTTATTATTGCTGTTACTGACATTAATATCACTGTTGTTATTATTAGTATTTAGGCTATTCATTTAAAAGGGTAATGACTATTGTCGAAACCACTTCGAAAACGAAAGTTTCGAAAAAAAATTTTATGTTTTGGAAAATGGGAATAAAAAGGGAGTCGCCACCAATCTTTTATTTGGGTGCGATTGGATCACCACAAAACGTTTAAAAAAACGTTAAAACGTCGGTCCACGAAATCCAGAAAAATAGGTTCGGGAGTCGGTTACGCACGAGGAAGGATTAGCACCCTCGTACGCCCAGAATTGGTACCACATGATCATTTTCGGGTCTTGCTTTATGAAAACAATGAAAACTCGAGTTAAGTTTAAAACGCAGTGTTTATTTTGAAAGGCTCTGTGTGATTTTAAAGGAGACCTTTTTAGGAAAAACTCGTCCCCGCATTTTGATCCTCTTAAGAGAACTAGAAAACGTGTCCAACACGTTAGGGCACTATAATCTCGGAGTCTCAAAATTGAAGGACGTTTAGGAAGCTTTTGAATAGAGTATTCGTTCGCGTGATTTGTACGAAAATCATACCCAGCGCGTTAAGGCGTGATTTTTCGAGGTTTCCACATTAAGGAACATTGTCTCGTTTACTTAAAAAATTGGACATGGATAAGGCGTGTTTAAAAAACTCTTTTGAAGAGGATATTTCTTTCGCACGAATTACGAGAATCATACCTCGCACGTTAGGGCACGATTTTCGAAGTTTTCACACGAAATAACATTACCTCGTTTTCGTCGTGAAAATCTTTCATATATATATTTTGAGAACTTGAAAATTTCGTACGAAAGTTAAAATGCAATCCTCGAACACATGATTTGAAAGATTAAAAGGAATATTCGTTCACTTCAATTTTCACGAAGAATTAAAGTCGCGACCAACACGTTAGGACACGACATTCTCGGAGCCTCGAAGTGAACGGGTGTAAGAAAAACTTGAAAAGGATATTCGGTTCGCGTGGCTTATACGAATAAATCACACCCGACACGTTAGGGCATGATTTTTCGAAGTTACGCTCGAACCAAACATTGCCTCGATTTTTAAGTAATTTGTAAATGAAAGTGTAAGTTTAAAAACACGAGTAATAATCAATAAGAGAAATTAGATACGAAGCAATATAATAAGTTGATAAATAATGTGCGAAAATATAAAATGTAGGTGCAAACAAATGCAAATATTGATAAATGATGAAATCGGGATGAAAAACGAGACTTATGGATACCCGGGGGTAAAATGGTAATTTTGGTGTAATCGAGCTTAAAAATGGAATTTTAAAAGATTCGGGGGTAAAATGGCAATTTTTGGTGTAATCGGGGTTAAAAACGGAATTTTAAAAGATTCGAGGTAAAATGGTAATTTTCGGTAAAATCAGGGTTAAAAATGGAATTTTAAAAGATTCGGGGGTAAAATGGTAATTTTTGGTAAAATCGGGGTTAAAAATGGAATTTCAAAAGATTCGGGGGTAAAATGGTAATTTTCGGTGAAATCGGGGTTAAAAATGGAATTTTAAAGATTCGGGGGTAAAATGGTAATTTTTGGTGAAATCAGGGTTAAAAATGGAATTTTAAAAGATTCGGGGGTAAAATGGTAATTTTTGGTGAAATCGAGGTTAAAAACTGAATTTTAAAAGATTCGGGGGTAAAATGGTAATTTTTGGACAATTTAGGGGCTTACAAAGCAATAAAACCAAAAACAGGTGACACGTGGCAGCCCCACAAGTATCCAGAGGTCAAGGGACCAATTTAAAAATCTTGAAAAAATTTTGGACCAATTTTGTAATTAAAGAAAAGTCGATTTAAGGATTAAATTAAAACAAATTAAAAATAAAAAGGACTAAATACAGAAATAATCCAAAAATATGACACGTGGCAACCTCTGGTGCAGTCAAACAGTCAAAGGACTAGTTTATAAACCTTGAAAAATTATTGGGCCAATTTCGTAATTAAAATAAAGTTGATTTAGGATTAAATTAAAACAAATTAAAAATAAAAAGGACTAAATACAGAAATAATCCAAAAATATGACACGTGGCAACCTCTGGTGCAGTCAAACAGTCAAAGGACTAGTTTATAAACCTTTGAAAAATTATTGGGCCAATTTCGTAATTAAAATAAAGTTGATTTGGGATTAAATTAAAACAAATAAAAAATAAAAAGGACTAAATGCAAAAATAATCCAAAAAAGTGACACGTGGCAGTCTATGGTACAGTCAAACAGTCAAAGGACTAAATTGAAAAGCAATTAAAATTACAGGGCAAAATTGCAAATAATCAAAAATGCAGAAAAGGACTAAATTGAAGCAAATAAAAATGCGGAAGGACCGATTGCGCAAATAGCCCTTTTGTTAAAAACACGCGGATCCTAGGTGGGTCGGGTCGGGTCGGATCGGGCCAAAACTGGCCCTATATAAGTATTTTTTCAGATTATTTTCTCATTTTTTTTCATTTTGTTAAATTTTTCCCTTTTTTCTCTCCCTTTCCTTTTCAATCTGTTTCCTTTGTTTTCTATTTTATTATCTTAAAATCTATTTTCCATTTCAAGATCTGGTTTTAAGTCCAGATCTGTGTTTTTTCAAACACTGTTCCCCGTTTTTCAAAACCATATATTTTATATTTCAAAAACTCGATTTATTTTCATGGTTTATTTCAGTTTTTGGTTTAAAACCATTTCGTGTTTTTTAATCTTACAGTTCACGGCTATAGTCGAGGAGATCAAAGGAGCGGCGCTCGAGGGAACGATGGCGACGGCGGCTCCGGCGACGAGGAACGGACGAGTCATGACTTTTCGAGTTCTTTTTCCCTTCTTTTTTTTATTATTAATATTAATTGTCATTTAATGATGTTAATAAATGCCATTATTATTATTAATATGTTATTAATGTTAATATCTTAGGATCATTATCACCTGTTTAATGTTATTGGGAATAACTGAAACCAATAAATAGTGACAGCCTGGTATTAAATGTGTATTGATGCATGTGACAGATTCAAAGAACTATAAACTTAATGGTGAATGATAATGAATGGGCATTAAGAATACCTGGACTGTTTAATACCTGAATATTTGAACGGGCTTTGATCCCTTATGTTATTTGCTATCTGTTTGAATATTTGCTAGAAAAGGGCTTGTATGAAGAACGAATTTGTATTGATTTTGAGTTGAATTTGTAACCGAAAGAAAAAGGGAAAGAAAAAAGGATCCCCTTATGATGAATTGATTCTGGTTTTATAACCAGAATCACTATCATACTATTTTGTTGTTTGCTCTTAAATGTCTGCCTAACTTCTTGGCACTTGTGATGGCAGGGCATGGTAGATGGAGCTGGTGGTGGCAGCAGCATAGGCACGTGGGTCAGATTCAAGGTCTGACTTTAGTCTTAGGCATTGGGCCTATTTGGGCCATTGTAATTGGGCCTCTAATTTGGGCCAAAAAAGTGGGTCAAAAATGGGTGTAAATGGGTCAAGGGAATTGGGCCAATTGGGCCATGTATTTGGACTTTAAATTTTAATGTTAAATTTAATATTTTAATTTTTATTTAAATTTAAATTCAAATTAAATTTAAATATTTAAATTTAAAATAAATCTAAATTTAAATAAATTTAAAATCGATTTAACTCAAAAGTCCAAGCCCGGTTAAAATTGGGCTCCAACAGCTGCCCCTCTTTGCTTGTTGTCGTGTAACGGGAACAAAGCAAAGATTTAAAGGAGGCCCAATTTTGTCAAATTTCGCTGACGTTCGGCTCCTTTGTTGACAACACTTGACTTGCCGCTCTATTCCAACCCATCGTGACTGAGGAAAAATAGAATCTACCCTTGGCTTGCTGCGTCCTCCTGAGTGGAGTTTGGCGTCATGGCGTGGTTTCGCTCTTCAGGGAGATAAAGACTTTGCTATCCAACTTTACTTCAATTTCAAGGGGATGACGTTGCTCTTACTTCAATTTCAGAGATGAAGACGTGTTATCCACTCTACTTCAATTTCAAGGGAATGACTTTGCTCTTACTTCAATTTCAAAGATGAAGACGTGTTATCCACTCTACTTCAATTTCAAGGGGATGACGTCGCTCTTACTTCAATTTCAGAGATGAAGACGTGTTATCCACTCTACTTCAATTTCAAGGGAATGACTTTGCTCTTACTTCAATTTCAGAGATAAAGACGTGTTATCCACTCTACTTCAATTTCAAGGGAATGACTTTGCTCTTACTTCAATTTCAGAGATGAAGACGTGTTATCCACTCTACTTCAATTTCAAGGGGATGACTTTGCTCTTACTTCAATTTCAGAGATGAAGACGCGTTATCCACTCTACTTCAATTTCAAGGGATGAAGACGTGTTACTCACTCTTCTTCAATTTCAAAGGGGATGACGTCGCTCTTACTTCAATTTCAGAGATGAAGACGTGTTATCCACTCTACTTCAATTTCAAGGGAATGACTTTGCTCTTACTTCAATTTCAGAGATGAAGACGCGTTATCCACTCTACTTCAATTTCAAGGGGATGACTTTGCTCTTACTTCAATTTCAGAGATGAAGACGTGTTATCCACTCTACTTCAATTTCAAGGGAATGACTTTGCTCTTACTTCAATTTCAGAGATGAAGACGTGTTATCCACTCTACTTCAATTTCAAGGGGATGACTTTGCTCTTACTTCAATTTGAGAGGGGATGACGACGTTGAGATCTGCAAAAATGCTCAAATGGTCCTCTACATAGGCCAGATATGTTTAAGATGTTATGCCTGGAAATGAGTTAGGATGCTCTAATCCTAAAATGAATGTGTATGATTCAATGTTTGCATTTTCAAAGATTAGTCTTTTATATTTGGAAGCCATCTCTTGACGTTCTTTTGAATTCAATTCGGCAAATTCGACTTTTGAATTGCTTTTTCCAAGTTTTAGCTCTTTCAACTAGCAGTTGCTTAGAAATCTCGCATCTTTTAGGCAATTCCTAAAATAATACCCGCGAACCCTAGTTTCCTTTTATGGCCTTTTATCCATCATTTTAATATGAGAACACTTGGAGAATATGGAAAAGAATGGGATCAAATTTGGAGATTTATTGGCTTTGATATCAAACATTTACAAAGAACAAATAATGATCGATAGGAAAAGTATTAGACCTAGATATCAGCTATAAGTTTCCCTGATCCAAAGATCATTTTCCGCTTGCGATGTTTCCGGAGGTCTCGGAATTACTTCGTCGATGCCCCAAGATGTAAAATATTTCCATTTTGCCACTTTTGAGGGAGCAATTGGTTGTCCTTGTTTAGTATTTGAGTTGCTCTTTTCGAGTTTTCAACTCAAAACCCCTTTGGTTTCGGGATGCCCTTTCACGGGTTTTCATCCTGACCTCTCCGTTTTTATTTTTTTTTATTTTATTTTTTTTATGTGTAATATTTCTTCACCGAGTCTGAATTCACCGGGTTGTATAGCTCTTTGCCATCCATCTCAGTCAAAATTAAAGCTCCTCCAGAGAATGCTTTCTTTACAACGTACGGCCCTTCCCAATTAGGCATCCATTTTCCTCGAGAGTCTTTATGTATTGGAAGTATCTTCTTCAAGACAAGGTCTCCCTCATGGAATTCTCTAGGACGAACCTTCTTGTTGTAAGCACGCATCATCCGTTTTTGGTACATTTGACCATGGCGGATAGCTTTTAATCTTTTTTCCTCAATCAAATTCAACTGGTCATATCTGGCTTGGACCCATTCTGCTTCATCCAAATTCAGCTCTGATAAGACTCGGAGAGAAGGAATCTCTACCTCGATGGGTAAAACAGCTTCCATTCCATATACAAGTGAGAACGGTGTTGCCCCAATAGATGTCCTGATGGAAGTCCTATAAGCAAGAAGGGCAAAAGGTAGTTTTTCATGCCAATCTCTATAGGTTTCTGTCATTTTTGCGACAATCTTCTTGATGTTTTTATTCGCTGCTTCTACTGCTCCGTTCATCTTTGGGCGATATGGGGATGAATTATGATGTCTGATCTTAAATTGCTCACAGACCTTCGATATCGTGCTGTTGTTTAAGTTCAGTGCATTGTCTGATATGATCTTTTCAGGCATCCCATATCGACATATGATCTCCTTTTTCAGGAACTTGCTGACCGCAGACTTCGTAACATTAGCATAAGAGGCGGCTTCTACCCACTTGGTGAAGTAGTCGATAACCACAAAAATGAATCTATGTCCATTAGAGGCCTTTGGCGAAATTGGTCCAATAACATCCATGCCCCACATAGAAAATGGCCATGGGGATGTCATGACGTGCAAGGGTGAAGGAGGCACATGTATCTTGTCCCCATAGATCTGGCATTTGTGGCATTTCTTGGCATAATCGATACAATCCGTCTCCATGGTCGACCAGTAGTATCCAAATCTCATGATTTGCCTAGCCATTTTGAATCCATTTGCGTGTGTCCCACAAATCCCTTCATGGACTTCTTCTAAGATCTTTTTAGCCTCAATTGAGTTCACACATCTTAATAACACCTGATCCTTCCTCCTCTTATACAGGACCTCTCCGTCTAGAACGTACTCGCTTGCGAGCCTTCTCAATGTCCTTTTGTCATTATCAGTAGCTCTCTCGGGGTATTTTCGATCTTCACATAGTGGAGAATGTCCTGGTACCAAGGATGCTCTTCTTTCTCTTCTTCTTCGATATCGTAGCAATGAGCCGGAGTTTCGTAAATGCTCATTTGAATGGGCTTCATATCCTCTGGCCTATTCACTTTTATCATCGAAGCTAAGGTGGCCAAAGCATCAGCCATTTGGTTTTCTTCGCGTGGGAGGTACTTGAATGTGACTTCGTCAAATTCTCTGATCAGCTCGAGGATCATATTTTTATATTCAATTAATTTGGAGTCTCTGGTCTCCCATTCTCCTCTAAGCTGGTAGATCACCAATGCTGAATCTCCATAGATTTCTAAAGCTTTGATCCCTCGCTCTATGGCCGCTTGGATCCCCATGATACATGCCTCATATTCTGCCATATTATTTGTGCAATCAAAGTCAAGCTTGCTGGTGAAGGGATAATGGTCTCCTTCTGGTGACACTAAAACTGCACCGATCCCATTACCCACAGCGTTCGAAGCACCATCGAAGTTTAATCGCCATGAATGCTCAGTGATTATTTCTTCGGTATTCGCGACATACATTAGATCCTCATTCGGAAAGTCAAAATTTATCGGCTCGTAGTCTTCCAAAGCCCTACTGGCAAGGAAGTCCGCGATTGCACTTCCCTTAATCGCTTTTTGGCTCACATAGACGATATCAAATTCCGATAATAGGATCTGCCATCTAGCCATTCTCCCATTCAGCGCGGTTGACTCCATCATGTATTTTAGAGGATCCAACTTTGAGATCAACCATGTCGTGTGATATAGCAAGTATTGCCGCAACCTTCGAGTAGCCCAAACTAGTGCGCAGCATAGTTTTTCTATTGGGGGTATCTTATTTCACAGTCAGTAAATTTCTTACTGAGATAGTATATGGCCCTTTCTTTCCTTCCTGTCTCGTCGTGTTGGCCCAAGACACATCCCATAGAGTTCTCGAAAACCGTTAAGTACAAAATCAATGGTTTGTTGGGATTTGGTGGTACTAGTACCGGAGCATCGGACAAATACTGTTTAACTTTATCGAAAGTTCTTTGCCACTGGTCATCCCAGACACCTGGGTTATGCTTTTTGAGAAGGCGAAATATTAGGTCACACTTCTCTGTTAACTGCGAAATAAACCGAGCGATATAATTCAATCTCCCAAGAAAACCTCGAACCTCCTTTTGCGTATGAGGCGGGGGTAATTCTTGTATGGCTTTAACTTTGTCTGGGTCTATCTCGATCCCCTTTTGACTGACCACAAAACCCAACAATTTTCCGGATGTAGCCCCAAAAGTGCATTTGGCAGGGTTCAATTTTAGCTGGAACTTCCTCAACCTCATGAACAGTTTCCTCAAGACATTCACATGTTCCTCCTCTGTTCGGGACTTTGCAATCATGTCGTCGACGTAAACCTCAATTTCTTTGTGCATCATGTCATGAAATAACGTCACCATGGCTCTTTGGTATGTTGCCCCAGCGTTTTTAAGTCCGAAAGGCATCACTTTATAACAAAATGTTCCCCACATTGTGACAAAGGTGGTTTTTGCCATGTCTTCAGGGTCCATCTTTATTTGGTTATATCCGGAGAAACCATCCATGAATGAGAAAAAGGCATGCCCCGCTGTATTATCTACCAGAGTGTCAATGTGTGGCAACGGAAAGTTATCTTTTGGGCTGGCCCTATTCAAATCCCGGTAGTCTACGCACATGCGTACTTTACCATCTTTCTTGGGGACAGGTACTATATTGGCGACCCATTCCGAATATTCAACTACTCGGAGAAAACCTGCGTCAAACTGCTTTCGGACTTCTTCTTTTATTTTAAGCAACACATCAGGTCGCATTCTGCGAAGTTTTTGTTGGACGGGTTTACATTCTTCTTTTATTGGGAGCTTATGAACTACGATGTCGGTGCTTAGCCCTGGCATGTCTTGGTAAGACCAAGCGAAGACGTCCTTGAATTCTCTTAACAGCTCAATAAGATCTCCTCGTGTCTTTGCTGAGATGCTTGTCCCAATTCTTATTTCTTTCTTTTCATCCTCATCCCCTATGCTTACTGTTTCCACTACCTCTTTGTGGGGCAAGATTTGCTTTTCCTCCTGTTCCATCATTCGTTGCAATTCAGGAAATATGTTACAATCCTGATCATCTTCGAAATCCTGAGACTCCTCAAGACACATATCTTGCTCGAAATGAGGTTCGGAGTCAGTATTACTCATATTGCTGATATCCCAAGATCTGTAAAGAATGAGAATGGGCTAATAAACAAAATAAATTAAAGAATGGCTCTATGACATGATTATGGGTGTATATATTCAAGAATGATTTATTTATTCATATGTGTGAGTGTAATTAATTTATTTTGGGTTTTGAAAGGAAAAGAATAAAGAGATAGTTGTCAAAATGTATCTTCATTTAAAATAATAGATAAAAACTCAAAAGCCCTTTTACAAAATATTTATATCATTCCTGGGCATAGAATGACAAAGGTGCAACGAGTATTACTTTGGACTGTTCCTAAAAGCTACGGGGAGCTCCTCTTCCGTCCAATTATCCAAATTACTTCCAGGTGCATACGGACATATTTGAAGCGAACTCCTTTCTCAACTTCTTCAGAAACGACATTTATGCTTAATTCCATTACCTATCTCGCCACCCTTGTTTCCTCAAGCCTTAGCCCGCCAGAAATGAAAGTTTTTGAAATATGAGGGAAGGTCATTGGTCTCCAACCGATTTCTTCCCCAGCTTGTCGAGCTCTTCTTATCTCTCGTTTTCGCTCTATCTCTTTCTTCTTTTCTTTCACATTCGGTTTGTACCCTAGCCCGAAGCGGTCCCACTTTCCAAACAGCGACGGTGCGTAGATTACTCCTTGGAGGTGTTTCCCGAGCCCTTTTCCCGGTAATGCTCCTTTTCCAATCGTCAAACGCAGCCCCATTTTCGTCGTTTGCGATAATTAAGGTTCAGGAATTTTACTTCCCTCCCCAATGAATGTGGCATTGACAAATTCCAACGAGCGAAAAGAGCATTCTATTGCCTCTTCATCCTTGTCTATGTACGGGGCATCATTTGTTACTGACGCAACAATATCCTCCTCAGCGTTGATTGTAACCAGCCTTCCATCAGTTACCAACTTGAGCTTTTGGTGAAGTGAGGACGGTACTGCCCCTGCTGCGTGAATCCAAGGTCTTCCTAATAAGCAATTATAAGAAGGCTTGATATCCATCACAAGGAAGTCAACCTCGTAAGTATTCGGGCCTATTTGCAATGGTACCTCAATCCTACCCATCACTTTTCTTTCGGTTCCATCAAACGCTCTAACTATGTTGTGGCACGTCCTCATGTGGGAACTATCGATGGGTAGTCTCTCGAGAGTGGCTAACGGTAGAACGTTCAAAGCTGAGCCATTGTCAATAAGCACTCCAGGTAGAGTATACCCTTTACAGCGAGTGGTAATATGCAATGCTTTGGTTGATCCCATACCTCCAGATGGGATTTCGTCATCATTGAAGAAAATGAAATTATCAGCACTGATGTTGTTAATCAGTCGATCCAGCTTGCATACCGATATATCCTGGGTCACGTAGGTTTCGTTGAGCGCCCTCATTAATGCGTTACAGTGTGCCTCTGAACTCAGCAGTAACGCCAAGATAGATATACGTGCGGGCTGCTTATGTAATTGTTCAACTACGCTGTACTCGCTGTGTTTCAAGAATTTCAGGAACTCTTATGCTTCTCTTTCTGCCACCGGCTCGTTTATTGGCTCTGACTTGTCAGTCATCTTTTCAGGTTCTACCGTGATACCTTTCCTTTGGTAACTGCTCTCTCTTCCACATTGTAAGTTTTACCGCTGCGTGTGACTAAGTTCACGTTTTGCAGCTGCTCATCCTTAGGTGTCACAATGTCGCACCCGTAATTCCAGGAAACTCTTTTACTGTTTTCATACGAAAACGGTGCGGGTTTTCGTATGATCACACATGGTGTCTCTTGTTTTCTCGTCTCAGCTCCCCTGGATGTGGAGATGATTATTATTGGACGATCATGTTCATGTTTCATCTTTCCTTCGGAGGAGCAAATGTCCCCTATCTCTTCCCATTCTTTGAAGAACTCTAATTCCTTGCGGTCCATCAGGTCTTGTATTAGGACCTTGAACTCCGTGCAATGCTGAATCTCATGACCTTCAGCGTTGTGGAAGTCGCAATAGTCCTTTGCTTTTACCATCCTTTCGTTGTCCTGTCTGATCATTCCTCTAGCCACCAGCTGATGCCATACCCATCTCATGGGGGATCTGACCTCTTCAATGTGAGTTTAAACCCTTTTTCCGTCTATTCCCGTAATTGCATTTACCCCTTGGTCAGAGTGGACGGGCAGAGGGTTTCCAACCACATTAGGTCTCGATGGCTCATCGAATCTTATTTTCTTCATCTTGATTAGTTTTTCCACTAATTTCTTGAAGGTGAAACAATTTTCAATTGAATGGCCAATCACTCCTCCATGAAATTCACATTGGGCATTGGCATCATACCACTTTGGAAATGGTGGTTGTACGGGCTCCGTGATATATGGGGCTACCACGTGTTGGTCATACAACTGCTGATAGAGGTCTTTGTAAGTGACGGGAATTGGAGTGAACTGAATCCTCTCGGTATTCTTTTTCCAGTTTGACTCTGTTCTTGGTAAATTCTGATAGTTGTCAGAAGGAGGTTTTGACTGCGTCATCGCGATTGGTTTCGAATAAGTTGGCCTGTACGTACTTACATTGTTTACCCTGGTTTCTTTCCTCTTTGGGGCTACTCTTTTTCCATTGTCCCCCGCGTCGATTTTTCCGCTTTTAATCGCGCTCTCAATCATTTCTCCTGACATTACTATGTCAGAAAAACTCCTTGTGGCATTACCCACCAAACGATCGAGATATGGCGCCTTTAGTGTGTGGACAAAAAGCATCGTTGTTTCCTTTTTGGTTAAGGGCGGTTGTACTTGAGTGGTAAATCCCTCCAACGTTGAGCATATTGTCGAAAGCTTTCACTTATTTTTTTCTCCATGTTCTGCAGGGTAATTCTGTCTGGCGTAATATCAGTAACTTGGCTATATTGCTTCATAAAAGCTTGGGCCAAGTCTTTCCAGGAATTAATCTTTGCGCGGCTTAGTTGATTGTACCATTTGGCAGCGGATCCAACTAAGCTATCTTGGAAACAATGAATTAATAATTTTTCATTGTGGACGTACCCTGTCATCTTCCGACAGAACATCGTAATGTGCGCTTCTGGGCAGCTGGTCCCGTTGTATTTTTTGAATTCGAGCATCTTGAATTTTGGGGGCAGCACTAGGTCTGGGACCAGACTTAGTTCTTTGGCATCGATTCCACTGTATGCATCAATCCCTTCCATTGCTCTAACCCTGTCTTCCAGCCACTTGTACTTTTCTTCTATCTGTTTAGATACCTCCATTTTGGTTCTTTCCGTTTCTATTGTATCATCGAGGTCGGGGTTGATGGGATTCGCAGCGGTTTCTCCCGGGTTCGATCCTGACCCGACTAGGTAATTTGCTTGACCTGATGCGCCGATGGGATGAGGTTGCGCTCGAATCAAGACAGGTGTTTCTCGCGGGTTTATTTCTGGCGGGGCTTGATGATGCACGGGTGTGAACCCAGGAGGATATTGGGGATCCTCATTTTCCTCTCTTGGGTCTTCAGCGGGTCCTTTTCCTCTATCTGAATCCCGCAACAACTGGGTTAGCTGATTAATTATATTGCTTTGGGATTCAATTATTTGGTCTCTCATGTCCCTTTGAACTTTCTCTAACTGGTCCTGCAACTGAGCTTGCATCTGTTCTTGAATTTCTTTTTGCATTTGTTTTAGCCTCTCTATTCTCTGATCCATCGCTTTTGCCTTCTTACGCGTGTAATAACGATGTGGGTTTTCAATGTTTACTGATGTTAACTGTTATAATTAATCTTAATTAGTTTGGAGATGTTATGTCAATAATGTGTAAGATATGATGCAAAATGCATGTATGCGAATGTGAGAAAAGGCATTGATTCTAAAGTCCATTTTCATTTAGAGCAATTTCTCGAGAAGAAAAACTTCTTTACATAAAAGAGAGTTTATACAAATGGTTTGGCCTTTCGACCCAAATCCTTAATCTTTCCTAGCAATCCCGCTAATTTCCTTCCTCGTTCTGATTTTGACTCGTACTGAAGGCTCAAGACGTCGGCTTCAGCGGCTAGCTCCTGTACGTGATCGGCCGCTTCTCTCATTTGAGTTAGTGTTTTGTCCATGACATGATCTCGTTCCTCGACTTCTCTTTGGGCTTGACGGGCGTGCCATTCACTGGTTTCTAAATTTCTTTCCATGATCTCAAACCGGATCTCATTATTATGTAGTGTAGCCTCTAGTTCTTGCACTTTTTCTTTTAATTCTTGCTTCTCGGCCATGCATGCTTTCAACTCCGATACTGTGTTTCGATTTCGGTGCCTCCATAATGATTCCTCTAACTCCTTTATTCTTGCCTCTAGACTGGCTATCTGAGCTTTCAACTCAGCCTCCTCGACCCGTTTTTCTAATAGCTCTCCTTTCAAGGCATTTTCTCGGGCTTGACCATCTTGGAACTTTCTCTGCCAATGCTCCGTTTGGTCTTTTTGTTCTTGAATTTCCTGACGCCATTGCTCAGAAGTTTTCCCTAACCCTGCAGTCCTCATGGATTGCCGTAACTTCTTGTAGTGTTTCTTCAAATCTTCAAGGTCTCCTTCGGCCTTATTTTTCCCTTTTCTCAACTTTTCGGCTTCTAGTCTGTGAAAATCCACGTCTAATCCCAGCTGTATCTTATCTTCCTCTAGTATTTCTATTCTCTTTCCGAACTCTGAGCTCTTACTTTCAAAGTCGTGCTTGAGGATGTCTATCTCTGTTGGGACCTCTTGTAAATATTCTTCTAGAGGGCGAACATTTTCTGGATTTGGAGCAGGGATGTTGTCGTTTACTCTCTTGCTCCTCCACCAGTCATAATTCGGGGTTGTGAATGGTTTGGCACTGAACTTCTTTATTCTTTGTACCTTTTTCCACGAATTTGCTATTTCCCGAACCTTCTTCTTATAGTCGTTCCCTTTGTAAGAAAATTCGTAATGTGCCAGGCCGTGTGTAACAGGGATAAACTGTCTTGTCTTATATTGTCTTAGAACAAGCAACGGAGCATATCCAGTAGCACCCCAGACTCCGAGTAACGGGACCCAATCGAAATCACCACACCGGTAGAGAATCTCGTCTGGAAGGAACCAAGGCGCACACCATTCAATATTTTCATCCTGATGATTCTGGAGAACGGCTGCCCATTTTTCTTCGGATATATTTTGCTCACGTTGCGTGGCCACAAAGTCCTTTAGGGGCGAGAAATCTGTTGAAAACACTTTATAAGAGAATTTCTCCACCTTCCAAAAGTGACTGTGAAACCAGACCATTAATAGTTGAGCACAACCAATGAATCTCCCTTCTCCTTCCTTCCGGCAAGCACTTAGCGAGCGAAAGGTTTCTGCCAAAATAGCAGGGACGGGTGTAATTCCCCTACCTAGTCTGTCAAACAATGCTACTACCGCGTCCTCGACGTGTCCCAACGCCTTTGGAAATAAGACCAAACCATATATGCCGAGGGCGAAGATATCAACACGTTTTCTCATGTCTGGATGAGTTACAATTATTTCCTGCAGACTACTCCAGTTAATACATTTGTTGTCTCCTTTCACTTTAATTCGGGAAACAGCCCATTGCTCACTCATTCTTGTGATACTCATCAATCTTTTTAGAAATGTCGGAACACTTGCATCTTTCGAAAATGCTTTACCGGCTTGGATTCTAGGACAACGGACCAAGGCGGTGTATTCCTCTATTGTCGGTGTCAAGTCTAAATGACCAAAGGTGAAGCAGCTATAGGCAGGATTCCAATGTTGGGAGAGGGCTCGAAACAGGTGTTTGTCAATTCTTACCTCGAATAGGTAAGACAGATCTCCATAACCTCGATAAAACATCTGCCTCATTTCATCATCCCATTGCCCCAAATCTCTCTCAACCCTCGCAAGTCGTTCTGAGTTACATTAATACGAGTGTAGTCCCATAATTCTGACAGATGCCCGTCTTTCAAACTGTCACCCTTTTCACGTTGTTGCTCCTCGGACCATAGGCGTGCCACCATATTGTCCTCCACTTTATCTAAAAATCCTTCTTCCATGACAAAACTACCTAATTTGTAAATGGACTTTAATCAAACCTTTTCGTTCATAATGATGCAAATGCAAGTAGAAAGAGATAAAACAAACGCAGTTAGTAACATGTAATAGCAGAAAAGCATTCTAATATATATAACACAGAACCTAAGAATACTTCGGGTATCTGCTAATGTGGCCTGACCTAACTCCATCTAAGGTGAGTACTTATGGTTCGCTATATGTAGTTTTAAGTTCTAAAAAGGTGAGGGGTACCCAAACCAGCAGATTCCTCACCCGTTTCAGGCTCGTACGGACGAGTTCGATTTAGGGGGACGCATTTCCCTCCTGTTTGCACGGAAGTGAAAACTTCACGAAAACAAGGGTACTTTGTAATCCCGAAAGCGATCTACCATCCTGCACGGAGGTGAAGACCTCACGAAGGAGTAGTTTCCCGCTTCACTTAAAAGGGTAAAGTCACAATGCACGTGGATGCAAAATTATACTAACAATATCACACAGTAAAATAACACACAAAAATGCCAAGGATCGCATGTTAAATAAAATCAAAGTTTAAACATTCTCAAAAAAGACCCGAAAATTATCAATTTTGGCTTGACTCTCGTTTGTTTAAAACGTCCCCAGTGGAGTCGCCAAGCTGTCGAAACCACTTCGAAAACGAAAGTTTCGAAAAAAAATTTTATGTTTTAGAAAATGGGAATAAAAAGGGAGTCGCCACCAATCTTTTATTTGGGTGCGATTGGATCACCACAAAACGTTTAAAAAAACGTTAAAACGTCGGTCCACGAAATCCAGAAAAATAGGTTCGAGAGTCGGTTACGCACGAGGAAGGATTAGCACCCTCGTACGCCCAGAATTGGTACCACATGATCATTTTCGGGTCTTGCTTTATGAAAACAATGAAAACTCGAGTTAAGTTTAAAACGCAGTGTTTTATTTTGAAAGGCTCTGTGTGATTTTAAAGGAGACCTTTTTAGGAAAAACTCGTCCCCGCATTTTGATCCTCTTAAGAGAACTAGAAAACGTGTCCAACACATTAGGGCACTATATTCTCGGAGTCTCAAAATTGAAGGACGTTTAGGAAGCTTTTGAAGAGAGTATTCGTTCGCGTGATTTGTACGAAAATCATACCCAGCGCGTTAAGGCGTGATTTTTCGAGGTTTCCACATTAAGGAACATTGTCTCGTTTACTTAAAAAATTGGATATGGATAGGGCGTGTTTAAAAAACTCTTTTGAAGAGGATATTTCTTTCGCACGAATTACGAGAATCGTACCCCGCACGTTAGGGCACGATTTTCGAAGTTTTCACACGAAATAACATTACCTCGTTTTCGTCGTGAAAATCTTTCATATATATTATTTTGAGAACTTGAAAATTTCGTACGAAAGTTAAAATGCAATCCTCGAACACATGATTTGAAAGATTAAAAGGAATATTCGTTCACTTCAATTTTCACGAAGAATTAAAGTCGCGACCAACACGTTAGGACACGACATTCTCGGAGCCTCGAAGTGAACGGGTGTAAGAAAAACTTGAAAAGGATATTCGGTTCGCGTGGCTTATACGAATAAATCACACCCGACACGTTAGGGCGTGATTTTCTGAAGTTACGCTCGAACCAAACATTGCCTCGATTTTTAAGTAATTTGTAAATGAAAGTGTAAGTTTAAAAACACGAGTAATAATCAATAAGAGAAATTAGATACGAAGCAATATAATAAGTTGATAAATAATGTGCGAAAATATAAAATGTAGGTGCAAACAAATGCAAATATTGATAAATGATGAAATCGGGATGAAAAACGAGACTTATGGATACCCGGGGGTAAAATGGTAATTTTGGTGTAATCGGGATTAAAAATGGAATTTTAAAAGATTCGGGGGTAAAATGGCAATTTTCGGTGTAATCGGGGTTAAAAACGGAATTTTAAAAGATTCGAGGTAAAATGGTAATTTTCGGTGAAATCAAGGTTAAAATGAAATTTTAAAAGATTCGGGGGTAAAATGGTAATTTTTGGTGAAATCGGGGTTAAAAACGGAATTTTAAAAGATTCGAGGGTAAAATGGTAATTTTTGGTGAAATCGGGGTTAAAACGGAATTTTAAAAGATTCGGGGGTAAAATGGTAATTTTTGGACAATTTAGGGGCTTACAAAGCAATAAAACCAAAAACAGGTGACACGTGGTAGCCCCACAGGTATCCAGAGGTCAAGGGACCAATTTAAAAATCTTGAAAAAATTTTGGACCAATTTTGTAATTAAATAAAAGTCGATTTAAGGATTAAATTAAAACAAATTAAAAATAAAAAGGACTAAATATAGAAATAATCCAAAAATATGACACGTGGCAACCTATGGTGCAGTCAAACAGTCAAAGGACTAGTTTATAAACCTTGAAAAATTATTGGGCCAATTTCGTAATTAAAATAAAGTTGATTTAGGATTAAATTAAAACAAATTAAAATAAAAAGGACTAAATACAGAAATAATCCAAAAATATGACACGTGGCAACCTCTGGTGCAGTCAAACAGTCAAAGGACTAGTTTATAAACCTTTGAAAAATTATTGGGCCAATTTCGTAATTAAAATAAAGTTGATTTGGGATTAAATTAAAACAAATAAAAAATAAAAAGGACTAAATGCAGAAATAATCCAAAAAAGTGACACGTGGCAGTCTATGGTACAGTCAAACAGTCAAAGGACTAAATTGAAAAGCAATTAAAATTACAGGGCAAAATTACAAATAATCAAAAATGCAGAAAAGGACTAAATTGAAGCAAATAAAAATGCGGAAGGACCGATTGCGCAAATAGCCCTTTTGTTAAAAACACGCGGATCCTAGGTGGGTTGGGTCGGGTCGGATCGGGCCAAAACTGGCCCTATATAAGTATTTTTTCAGATTATTTTCTCATTTTTTTTCATTTTGTTAAATATTTCCCTTTTTTCTCTCCCTTTCCTTTTCAATCTGTTTCCTTTGTTTTCTATTTTATTATCTTAAAATCTATTTTCCATTTCAAGATCTGGTTTTAAGTCCAGATCTGTGTTTTTTCAAACACTGTTCCCCGTTTTTCAAAACCATATATTTTATATTTCAAAAACTCGATTTATTTTCATGGTTTATTTCAGTTTTTGGTTTAAAACCATTTCGTGTTTTTTAATCTTACAGTTCACGGCTATAGTCGAGGAGATCAAAGGAGCGGCGCTCGAGGGAACGATGGCGACGGCGGCTCCGGCGACGAGGAACGGACGAGTCATGACTTTTCGAGTTCTTTTTCCCTTCTTTTTTTTATTATTAATATTAATTGTCATTTAATGATGTTAATAAATGCCATTATTATTATTAATATGTTATTAATGTTAATATCTTAGGATCATTATCACCTGTTTAATGTTATTGGGAATAACTGAAACCAATAAATAGTGACAGCCTGGTATTAAATGTGTATTGATGCATGTGACAAATTCAAAGAACTATAAACTTAATGGTGAATGATAATGAATGGGCATTAAGAATACCTGGATTGTTTAATACCTGAATATTTGAACGGGCTTTGATCCCTTATGTTATTTGCTATCTGTTTGAATATTTGCTAGAAAAGGGCTTGTATGAAGAACGAATTTGTATTGATTTTGAGTTGAATTTGTAACCGAAAGAAAAAGGGAAAGAAAAAAGGATCCCCTTATGATGAATTGATTCTGGTTTTATAACCAAAATCACTATCATACTATTTTGTTGTTTGCTCTTAAATGTCTGCCTAACTTCTTGGCACTTGTGATGGCAGGGCATGGTGGATGGAGCTGGTGGTGGCAGAGCTGGTGGTGGCAGCAGCATAGGCACGTGGGTCAGATTCAAGGTCTGACTTTAGTCTTAGGCATTGGGCCTATTTGGGCCATTGTAATTGGGCCTCTAATTTGGGCCAAAAAAGTGGGTCAAAAATGGGTGTAAATGGGTCAAGGGAATTGGGCCAATTGGGCCATGTATTTGGACTTTTAAATTTTAATGTTAAATTTAATATTTTAATTTTTATTTAAATTTAAATTCAAATTAAATTTAAATATTTAAATTTAAAATAGATCTAAATTTAAATAAATTTAAAATCGATTTAACTCAAAAGTCCAAGCCCGGTTAAAATTGGGCTCCAACAACTATCATCCGAATGCATTAAATATGTGCATCAATACATATATACATATATTTATAAAAAATAGTAAGTTAGAAATTTAAAGTTGGAATAGTAATAGACATGCTTTGAATAATACCTGGTTAATTTTGCTTGAAGGTTCTTGACTGCTTCGTGTCTGTTCGAAAGTATCAATATTAATTCCTCAAAGTGCTTGTCTACTGATTTTTTTGAAAGGGTTCTTTGATGTATATTAATTTTCAAAGCTGTTTTTTTTGTTCCGAAAGTCTATCTTCTTGTATTGACTTATAAATTCAAGAGAACGAGAATCTGTTTTTTTTCTTTTTCTCCCTCCTTTTTTTTATTACAGATTTCAATTTGGCTTTTATAGCCAATTTTATCATAATTACATTTTGTTTGATACAATTAAATGCATTTCTTGTCATTGCAGGTGAGACGGCAGTGGCGGTTTTGGAGCAGTTGGAGTAGCCGAAGGTGGCAGAGACAAATTGCCTGATGATGGTGATCAGTTGATGACGTGGCGGACTGGGATTGGCCAAATTGGAGGCTGCCAGTGCAAGTGGGCAAACTTTGCTTTAGGCTGCTGTTATTTGGGCCAAATTGGGTCTGATTAGTATTTGGGTTCATTGTAGTTTGGGTATCTGGGCTATTTTTAAAATTTGGGCTCAATTTGGGCCCTTGATTTGTAATTGGACATTTGAATTTTGGGCCCAATTGGGCTATGTATTTGGACTTTGGACATTTTGGACTTTCTTTTTTTTAATTTATAATAATATTAAATTTAAGTTAAATTCAAATTAAATTTAAATTTAAAATAAATTTAAAATTAAAATAAATTAAATTTCAAAGTAAAAATGGTTTGGGCCCGGTCAAAATTGGGCTCCAACAAATATGATCAAGTCATGCGAATTGAAAGTGTTGATATGAATGGTTGAAATGAGAAAGTATGTTTATTGAACATATGATGGATATATATACACTTAATGTATTATTATTACAAGTTACATTAATTATTGAAATTATATGTTTCTTGGTAATACTCATCAACCTTGTGAAGTTGTGTTGTATAGGAAGGAAATGTAAATATATGATTTAATGAATCTTTATATGTTAAATGTATAAAAAGTAAATGGTAAGTGAATAGGTTATGTGAAAATATTTATATAAATTGAGACATTAGATCTAGATAATAGAAATGAAAGGTGATTGTTAAGTGCAACTATGATGCTGGTTTATAAGTCACATGTGTTTTCATGTATAAGCTTGATAACAGATAAAGTTGTATATTTACATACGAACTCACTAACCTTGTGAGATTTGTGATGTGTATAGATAATTATCGAACTTATGATCATGATATTAGATTATCTGGTAAAAGGTTTAAGTTTTCATCCTTTATTGTAAGTTAAATTTAAGTTCATTACGAATTTAGTAAGCTTTAAGCAAGCTTACCTTGATTGAATTTTTCTTCTTTGCAGACCGTCGGATACGAGCTGTCGATTACTTTTGGAGGTCACACTATTCGATTTTTAATCGTTCATTTTGGTCTGATTATAAGTGGCATGTAAATATGATTTTTATGTAATTAGGTGGCCATGGTCTAACACTTGTTTCGTATAAAATCCTTACTTTGGATAAGTGTTAAGTTTAAATTGTAAGCCAAGTCTTTTCATTATGAGAATACGTCATAATTTATGATGTCTAGGAAATTTTTGGTTGGGTATTTGCTACTGACTTGAGTTATTTCGGTAGAACTCAATAAGGTATCGATAGAAGTATAGGGTATTAGAGACCTTGACTACTGACTTGAATTATTTCGGTTGAGTCATTAGAGTATCGATAGAAGTACAGGGTATTAGAGACCTTGACTACTGACTTGAATTGTTTTGATAGAGTCATTAGAGTATCGGTAGTACTCTGACTTGTTCCGGTAGTTTAGACTTGGATATCGATAGAAGTCCTAAGCCAAAACTACTTTGCTTACTGGAACCCATTGTGTCGATAGAAGCTTTGATAGTATCGGTAGAAGTCATCCTGTTTTCAACTTTTAGATATGTTTGAACTTTTCAGAAACTCAAATTATTTTTAAAAATCAGTTTTGTTAACATAAATATATATATAGGGTTTTAATGACTTGAAAATTATTTTATAAATGTGTGTTATCTGCGATAACATCCTTTTGCTCGGGTCCGATGATCAAGCCGAGTAAAGGATGTTACAATATATATATATATAAAGAAGAGTTACATTTCTTTATATGACTTGATGTGTAATTTAAGAGTTTAAGTAAATTAATTAAAATGGATTCAATGTCGTTATTAAGTTATTCGAATCTTTGTATCATCTAATATAAACAAAATGAAGTTAATTAAAAAGGATTCAATGTTATTATTAAGTTATTCGGATCTTTGTATCATCTAATATAAACAAAATGGACATTTGATGTAGTTTACCTTAAAAAAAAATGCTTCCGTTTCTTTTCTCTCATAATGTAAGGCAAAGACAAACGCAAACCATCATTTTCAAGTGAGGTGGGCAACCATGTGAGACTGATGGTTCTTCTTTATAACTGATGGTTCTACTTCTTAATTTATTTAAGTTTTTAATAAAGTTAACTTATTTTTTTAAAATCATAAATTATCTTTCTTTTATCTTTTGGAGCATATAAGGAGCCAAAAAACTAAAACTAAATTATCTTTTTTTTTTCCTTATAAGTCGGTAATTTCCTTTAAAGAGGTTGGAATCAAATTAAAATTTTAGGAAGATCATTATATTATATTATAATTTTATTAAAACAATTTATATGCAATATGAGAGATCAAAGTTTTTTTTTTCTTTTTAGATTGTAATTAATGTTAAATATTTAAGGATATCAATAAATGTTGGGTATAATGGTAAGGTAATATTCTTAAAGGAGAATAAAGATGGCAGAAACACTTGAAATAGACGAATTCCGAGCTAATTTGACTCGATATGTAACACCCATGCCTCGTAAATATCATCGAAGTAGGGATACGAAGTGTTACTATTCATGTCAGAACATTCCCATAGCATTTGATTCATAATAGCAGCCATTTAAAATGAAATGTAAATGAACAGTCTTTTAAATTTGATCTTTGGGGCCCTAAAATTTAATTCCGAACCACCAGGGACTCATATGAATTAATTTAAAAAGTTTACGAAAAAGTTACAAAATTTGAGAAAATAGGGGCATATGCCCGTGGGCTTGCCTATGGGTGACTACGAAAATGAGTCACACGACCGTGCGCTAGGCAGTGGGTCAGGCCATGGGTTTATTCGAACTCGAGTCACACGCCCGTGTGTCTATCCGTGCGTTGACTCGTGTATAGCTGTGAAAATGGGCCACACGGCCATGGGTTAGGCCGTGTAAGCCCTGCAGCTAGCACGCACAAGGCACACGCCCATGTGAGTCCCAAAACACCCAAAAATGCTTCAAAACACCTCAAACCTTAGCAATACAAACTTTACACCAAACCAAAATCACAAATACCATTTAAACAAACATAAAACACACCAATGAGCATCCAAAAATGTAATACTTTACCCCTTTAAATATCATAAACACCAACACAAAAGATCATTACAAGATAATCATACAACCATAGATCCAAAATGAATGGACATGTATTAATAAAACTTAGTCTAGATCATATCTTTACAAATGAGACCACCTATATACATGTCATATTTAACCTAAAGTTGAGCATAAAAACTACCGAGATAAGGCTTGTAGTTGTGTCTGCTCTGGTGATCCAATCATGAAGGAATCAAAAGTTCAAAATCTACAAAACAAAGAAATTTAGGTAAGTATTACGGTCATAAAATAATCCTCCTAAGGAATCACTTGCAAAATAATTCATATCCTCCAATAAACTTCTCATGCAAGATCATTTTACACACACATTTCATTTTATACATGTAAGACTTCATACGTTTATACTTGTCAGCTTATTTATGTGTTTACGCTTGCCAACTTGCACACTTTTACGCTCGTCAACTTATTCATGCGTTTGCTCGTCAGCTTATTCATGCATTTACGCTCGTCAGCTTGCACACGTTTACGCTCGTCAGCTTATTTATGCATTTACGCTCGCCAGTTTGCATACATTTACGCTCATCAGCTTATTTATGCATTTACGCTTGCCAACTTGCATATATTTACGCTCATCAGCTTATTTATGCATTTATGCTCACCAGCTTACACACGTTTACGCTCGTCAACTTATTCATGTGTTGTATATATGTATGCACTCATACCACCATATAATTAACATGTTTTAGCATTAATTAAGAAATAAAAATGAGGTAAGTCTACAAGAAATTTACATGGTAAGGATTTTCACCAGTTAGGACTAGTGGATGACCTTGCCCTTGCCTCGATTGTCTTCCACATGACGCGATTCTTGATATGAAAAGCTTGAAATGGAACAAACCCTAATTCCCCAAAATTTTCCCCTTTTTCGTGAGAGAGGATGAAGAAGAGAAGAAGAGAAAATGGTTTTTCTCAAATCTTTCCCCTTTCTTTTATATCCACAATTTTTACTAATTTTTTTTATTCTAAATAAACTTTCACCACAAAAATCTATGTTTTCTTACTAACCTCTCCACTAACTTCTAATTATGGTTAATTGTTACCTTGGTCCCTATCTTCTTTTCCCTATAATTAATCAATCACTTTTCTCATAATATTTGACTTTCTTTTTATTTATTTTACACCTTTTACTTCTAGATCCAAATGACTACTTAAGTATTTCCTCATTTAATTCCCAAATTAGAATTTATTATATTTCCACCCCTTTCTAATAAATATTGGGATACTTAAATTTTTATTAAGTAACCGTTGATAAACGTGACTCCGAGTCAGTATTCTCGACACCACCAAAATCAAGGTGTTGCACGGTAAAGTTGATTTTTTTAAAAATTAGGTTGGTCAATGTTGGGTTTAGTGTAAAATTACCTCGCCTTGAAATATTTATGAAATTGACTTCCTATATATTTAATATTAATTAAGTTTAAAAAAACTTTAAATTTTATCACTATCAACCTCATTTTACCATATTTACTCACATTTCATACTAGTTTCTTTCCCTTTATTTTAAATTTATATTCCCAAGTCTACCTCTCATTTTTGTTCTTTATTTTTTCTTCTTTGATGTAATATATATATATATATATATATATATATATATAATCATAATAGCTCAAAAAATAAATGTGGAAAAAAAAACACATCAAATTCAACAGGAAGTGATGCCAATTTTTTTTAAATTTAATTAATTATAATTTTAAACAAAATTAAATTAGAATCATATCAATGTCGAGTATACAATTAATTTTCGGGTTCAGGTGGATTACTTATTTTAAGATTGAGTTTGGGGCATGACAGTAGAGTATCTGGTCGAGGCCGAGGCAATAAAAATCCGTCCTGTCTTGCTTTGTTTCTAGCGCTAAAAGAAAATTTAAGTTTAAATCCTAAAAATAATATTATTGGAAAAATAATAATGAATCTCAAAAAAATTAATATTTATAAACCCAAACCTAAAACGGGTATGAATAATACTTTTTTTGGTGAATTACAAATAACGATTAATGCGACTCGAATTTAGATCATACCTGAAACGATGAAGACCCTTAATCATCAGGCTAATACATGAGATTCGTATGAATAATATTTTAATCATACAAAAAAATACCTAAGCATGAAAATTTTCTAAACTTCATTTATGGGGTTTTGAATATTTTACTTTAAGAATGAAGTGAGTTTCATTAGCTGATCCATTTGTAGACTTCTTATTTTTTAAAATAAAATTATAAAAAAATTCATAAAAGCATTTTTTTGGTTTCTTTCAAATTTAATATTGAATAAATTGGTCCTCTCAAAAAAAATAGAATAATTTAATCTTTGTTAATTTTAAAAGTGAGCAACCAAAGACAATTAATTACGACGTTAATGTTTTTTTCGTCAGTTGTACATATTTGTATAATGACAAATCTAGCACTTAAATTTTACACATTTTATCAATTTGGTCTTAATTTAACAACTTTAGCTTGCATTATTTACACGTTCTATCAATTTAATCCCCATTTAACAAATTTAACCAGCAACATTTACACATTTTATCAATATTTGCACAGAATATATAAACATTGAAGGTTAAATTTGTTATTATACCAATTAAAATTATGTACAATTGATCGAAAGCTTTAATGTCGTGATTAATTGTCCTTAATTGCTCACTTTTAAAATTGACAAAGATTAATTTGCTACAAATTGTTTAAAAAGGACTAATTTACATAATATCATATAATTAATAATTTTTATATTTCAATTAACTAATAATAATTCAAAATTTATTAGAAAGTCCACAGGCTTATAATTTACAAATATGGAAATTTTTATTAAAAATGATTTCATTATAATAAGTTGACATTTAAAACTAACATCTTAAAATATATTTAAAATAATAATATGTAATTAATAAAATACATAAAGAATAATTTGAATTAACTAAAAAATCAATAGATAAAATATTTCATGTAGATTATATTTGATTAAATCAAATGACAAATGCTACTAGAACATCATGAATTCTTGAAATATTGGGCTAAATAGATAATATATATATTTTAAGATTTAAGAAAATAAATCGATTTTTTAGAGAGCATGTGAAAAATTATGTAGAAGGCGCGTCTAATTGGATGCACTTTTACATTCTCTCCAAAATCGATTTATATTTTTAAACTTTAAAAAAAAACTCAACCCATTTAACTAATTAACAAAAAAAAATCGACATATAACGATAATTTAATCGAAATATTGCTTGGTTGACTAAAACTTAAAATTAAAAATGGAAAAAAATATGATTGCATATATTAATATTATAAATAATAGAAGGTATCATTGGAAGAGAATCTAAAACGAAGAGCTTTGTATAAAAAAATAACAAAAATAGGGTGGGATCATTTCAGAAAAATCATTTAAAAAAAAAAGAGTCCAGTTTGCTTTAAATTTTTAATTTTTGATCTTGGGGAATGGCTGGATAACGTGGGTGTCATGTTTTTTTTTTAGCAATCAGCCTATTTTTATTAACAGTAATAAATTAAATATAATATTCTTATTCTTTATAAAATATTTTTGTTTAATTTTTACGATGCTGAAGCAAGAAAAAGCCAAATAGATGAGTTTTCACTACTGTAGACAGCGTCAAATCCTGCCACTGCCACCTCTGACATTGTTTTTTCTTTTTTTAATTTTTTCACCAATTATTGAAGGGTAATTAATTTTCTAGCCTGATTTTATTAACTCCGTTTTTCAAATATTTTATTTAATACTGTAAAAATATTAACAGAAATTAATATAATTTTTTTTACATTTTTAAAGTATGCATAAATCATCTCAAACTTACTCTAATTAATTAAATCAATTAAGTAGACCACAACTCATAATTTTCAAATTACTTAAATTGGAAGATTTTTTAAGTTCCATTGTGATTTAAATCTTAAGTTATATGTAGAAAAGATGAACACCTGAGAAATGAGAGGATATTTACACACTTAATCACCTTTGTATCCGCAATTTTGATATTATTATAATAATATCAATACCAACTTAATTATGGCTCACTTCATGAATGGATGATGACAAATTTCCGATCATTGCTTCCTTTTGGTTCGAATAAAGTTAGTTAAGTTTGTCTTTTTGGAATGATTTCTTGACGCTTATGAGAAAATTGCAGTAGTTATATTTTCTAAGATATCTTTTGGAGCACGGAGAAAATTATCAAGGTTTCTCATAGTTGGACAAGATAGTATACATTTGTTTCTTGACTGCCTTCACAGAGGACCCGTGATTCTTCTTCTTCTTTACATTTGGCACATAATTCGGTGTGGTTGAATACGGATGAGTCAATCAAGATTGAGAAGGAGTTTGCAATAGTCAGTGATTTGGTTCATGATTATAATGGAGAATGGATTTTCGGTTTTTACAGATATATGGGTAGCTATAGCATGTTGGAGGCAGAATTATGCGGCATTTTGGATGGATTGAATTTATCACTTAATCGAGATTTTAAGTGTATTTTAATCCAAACTGATAATCGTGAAGCTGTTAATGTCATTCAAATAACACTTACCGATAGTTCCAAATTAGCTCTAATTAAGAGAATTCATCAACTTTTATAAAAAATCCCTCATTAAAATATTCAACACATATCACGTGAAGAGAACAAGATTATAAATAGTTTAATCAAGATAGTTCGTGATAAGATAACACGATTGTACCTTTTGAAACATCCCCTTTTGCAGGTCTAATTTAATTTCTCTTGTATTCTTTTACTTTGTCTAAAAAAAATTGAATTAATATCCATTTAATTATAAATGTTTACTTTTTAACCTATATTTAAATTAGACATACACATTATATATATATTATTTTGACTCATTTAAATATAGGTTAAAGCATGCTTCACGTCTCTATTCTCTTTGCATTTAGAATTGAATTTTTATTTTTTAATTTAAAAATTCTGTTTAAATAATTAATAATGTTAAAATTATTTTGTTAAATTTACTTATATTAAATTTTGAAATAAAAATAATTTATACTTGAAAATCATGTAATGAAAATTTAAAATAATATTATAATAAATCTAAATTTAATAAAAAAAATTTACATTTTGAAACAAAAATAAAAAACTAAAGTTGAAAAATAAACTTGGAAAAATATAAGTTAATATTCAAATTTCTTCGAAAAGCATAAATCCTGATTTGCTGCACGCAAATCAAGGACAATATTTTTACTGTCAATTAATATTTTATTAAGGAACAGTTAGTGTGGGATCCATTTCATGGGGTAAATTCTAGGTAGATATAGCAACTTTGAAAATTAAGCTAAGATTAACAACATTAATGGAATAGTTAAATTTTATTACTCATGTTGGTTTAATAGTAAAAAATATTTATTATTTTAGGTATAATTTAAATTCGAATCTTATCAATTATATTATTATTATAATTTTATTTTTTTCTTATAATTCAAAATAAATACTATTACAGGAATTATAGGAAAAATCAACAAATCAAATTAATGAATCATTGTCTTAAAAATAAACTTTATATGTATTTGACGGGGAAAAAATAATTTAAATAAATAAATAATGAGGAAAAATGTGTTAAGGTTATGAAAAATTGAAGGCACATGCATTTTGTACCACTGCCAACTCTATTATTTCAATTTTAATTTTAATGCTCAAAACCTAAATCATCTTTAATACTCTTTAACATTACCGCTATAAATGGAAATAATTAATATTGTGGAAATATTATGGAACTTATAACTTATTTTAATGAATATGGTTATAATTTATTTAATCAATATTTTAAAATTTGATATCTAATATATTATTTTTATTAACCTAAAAAGCAATGTATTAATTATAGTTTTGTAAAATATCATTTTAATCATGTTTAAGAATTCACCCAATGTTTAAAAATTATTCATTTGCATTTAAACAAAAATATTATATATAAAAAATATATTTAAGATTTCTATTTTAAAAATAAATCCTATTTTGAATTCAATATTTAAAATTTGGGAGATTTACCAACTCAGTATTTAAGATATCTATTTTTTAAAAAGAATATTCATTAATGTGAACTTATTGATTTACCAACTCAAAGATGCTAGTATTCATGGAGAAATAATAGAATGGGGCAAGAAGGCATTGGGGAGAAGTTGGTAATATACATGTGCAGAAAAATGAATTGATTCGGAAGCACAACAAAATTTGCATGATGAACACTCTGTGGATTATGAAAGAAGCCTAAGATCATAACTGGAAAAAAAAATTCTTGAAACTGAACAGATATACTGGATGTAGAAATCGAGGGTGAGCTAGATTATTAATGACAAAAGAAATACAATTTTTTCACCTGATGACAAGTTAAAGAAGAATCAGAAATTCAATTTTTTTCCATGAAGAATGAGGAGGGGAATCGACTTGAGGAAGAACCGAAAATTACTATCAATCATTTCAAAGATATTTTCAACAGTCCAAACAGAGTTGACCTCAACAACATGGACTTATGTCAAAGTTTAGAGATGCTTGATCTGTCACAAATCGATGTGGTAAATTAAACTTTTCCGACGTATTTAAGGAGTTTTTTTCTCAAATAAAATAGAGTTTTTAGTATAATTTTTCGTTATTTTCATATTTTCGGGTAATAAGTGAAAATATCATGTTTTTTTGGTTTATTTTTGACCTAAATTGGCTGATAGTGTCATTTGGAGGCCTAACGTGTGTTTGAGTGTTGTAGGGACGTATCGGAGGTCAAAAATGAGAAAGAACAGCACCTAGGGCAAAGGTATTGCAATATCCAACCCTTGAAATCATGATACCTTCGATTATGTAGAAGACCAAGGATTCCCTTTAATGGTATCATGATATTCGCCTTCCAAGAAAGATCCCAAGTTTCAGTACAGCTCGAGATATCATGGTATCCTCTTCTAGGTATCGCAATATCACCTTTGCCAATGGGACAAACTTGGACAAAAATGGCAGCCTTTGTTTACCCGGCACACCAATCACATAAGGCTCGTGTAGAGGAATTTTTGGCATCGAAAAGTCATCAAAATACACTTTAAAACAGTCAAAAATTGTTGAGGAGGAGAGAGACACGCATTAGCTTAGTTTTAGGTTTAGTTTTTTCTAGGCTTTCTTTAGTTTTTTCTAGGCTTTCTTTAGTTTTTTTTTATGCACTTTGCTAGGGTTTTTATTATTTTTCTTCTTCTACATTAAATTAGAGTTTATTTTTCTGCATTTAATTCATGTTCTTATTGTTCTTAGTGTTAGTTAAGTTTGTTAACATTGTAACTAAGGTTTATTTGCATTTTCAGTCCTTATACCTTATTTTCAAAACTCTTTAAGCTTTAGTTTAATGTATTTTAGTTTATTTTACTTTTAATCTGTTAAATCTTGTTCCTTTTATGTTTCTTGCCTTAGATTTCTCTGTTAAATGCTTTTGGTTTCATGCTATTTAAGTTTTCTTGCATAAAAATATTAATTTTTATATTTTTCTCAAGCTTTACTGTCATGGCTGTCTTGTTTTCCATGTTTATGTTTATTTTCTTTACTTTGAGCATGTGTAGCTAAACCTTTAAGGAGGTTGGTTGATGGAGATGTGGATAAACTAAAATCCCTTGGACAAAGGACTAAATAGTAACAAATTGGACTAATTTGAATAGAACTAAGAACTTAGGTAGTGACGCCCTAAGGGAATATCAAGATAAAGTGAGACTAGAAGGTAATCTTGTCGCACACCCATTTGTTAGTCCTAGACTAACCGGTGAGATCAAGAGATAAATCAGCCCTAGTTCGTCTAAGTCGGTAAAATTGAGATCGGAAGATAAAATGGAGCCATTTGATAATTTAAGCGATTTATGTCCCTACTTCAATATTTGGTGAACAACATCGAAGTCAACCAACCCCATTAGTTATTTGTTGGATAGTCCCTTCAATTTTACATTTCTTGCAATTTAGTCCTTAAAGTAGAATATTTAATTTTCTTGCAAACTCAGCTTTTTATGAATTACCGTACAATAAAATCATATTAGTAGTCGCTTAGACTCTATTGTGTAAGCTAGTTATTGCTGAATCGCCTCTTCCTTTGGGTTCGATCCTTGGAACATTTCGACGTTCCATTGTAACACTATAAATATTACAACTGACCTGTACACTTGCAATAAAATCGAGTCTTAAAAATATTTTCATAAATTTAGTGTTTTAATACGAACGTGCATAGTTGGTCAATGCTAAAGAGAATTGAGGATTTAAATTATAAGTTAACAAAGTCTTTTGAAGAGAACGAAGTTGAAAGGGAGATAATTGAAATAAATCCTCAAATGGGAATCTAGCTATATTTTTCTTACAAAACATGGAGGTGGTAGGACCTTTGGTGACGGATGCCTGCCTTAATTACCTAAACACGGGGAAAATGTTTAGGGAAATGAACAAGACCTTCATTGTACTAGTACGAAAGAGGAACAACCTTGAAGAGGTAAGTCATTTTAGATCTATAAGTTTGTGTAATGTTGTATACAAGGTTATTGCTAAAGTATTGGTATGCAAACTTAAGATGATTCTTAGCACCTTAATTTCCCTGTTTAAAAATACTTTTATGGATGGAAAACAAATAAGTGATAACATTATACTTTGCTTGGGGCTGTTGGGCTATATCAAAAGGAAAAAAGAAAGGTAAGGACAAATTTGATGCACTTAAGTTAGAAATGAATAAAGCTTATGACAGTCTGAGTTGAAATTTTGTCAAAGGCAATTCTAATGTCTAGTGATTTTGTGGAGAAGTGGATCAATTTAATCATCACATGTATATCTTCAATCTCCTACAAAATCCTTATAAATGGTGCTCCAGTGGGTAGCATTGTCCCGAATAGAAGGTTAAGACAAAGGTACCCATTGCCCCCTTAATTGTTATTTGCCAAAATATTTTGTCGCTTATGATTAGTAAAGTAGAGAAGAAAAGAAAATACACGAGACTCCTGTTTCACACTTCTTATTTGCAAATGTTTAGGGTAAATAGGGACTCCTGTTTTGAGATCAAAAGAATTCTGGATGATTTTTGTGATTGTTCGGGACTTCAAATAAATCATGACAAGTTGGATCTTCTATTAAGCGAAAATTTCCACCAAAAATTCAAATAAAAGTTCAAAAATATACTCCATTTGAAAGTGACAAGTGAATGGGGAAATATCTAAGAGTGAAAATGAGAATTCGAAATAAGAAGGGCAAATTTTTTCAAATGGTCTTAAGCAAAATGGAGGGCTAGAACCTTGGTCGAAGTGGTAAGTTGACACTCATCAAATTGGCCTTAGCAAACATCCTAATCTAACAAATGTCACATTTTCAGGTGCCAAGAAAAGTATGTGACAAAATGGACATGATCATCTATCAATTTTGGTGGGGAGATGATAAAGAGAAAAGGAAAATTCATTAATTTAGTTGGAAAAAACTATGCAGAGATAAAAGTCATGGTGGCCTAGGCATAATAAAAATGGAACCAATGTGGAAACAAAGGAAAGAATCATGACATTTTACACGGATAGATGGAAAGATGAAAGCCGATACTTAAAGGATGCTTGGAACCAAGGTGGAAATTCAACCATAGTGGGAAATTCACAGTCAAGTCAACATATGTAGAGGAGACCAAGGGTACAGGTACTAGTACTATGAGGCACAATAACCAACAAATTAAGGAAAATGATTAGAAATTGCTTTGGGCAAGTAAAATGCCTTTCAAAATTATCATCTTCATACGGAAACTCTTTAAAAAAGCTCCCCCATGTAAAGAGAAACTCTAAAGCAGGATAAAGATAAAGGTATTGGTGCGTGGGGATAAATATAAATTTGTGAGAAATTAACAAATATTTCAAGGCGTGTATCAATGTTACTTTCTTTAAAGTTATATTCACCCCACCTATATATAGTATGCAAAAGAGTTACTGGAAAATAAACCTCGAGGATACAATGAAGCCTAATGATTGTCTCCATTTTGCACTGACGAAAATAGTCTACTGAGCACTGAGCGGAGCATAACAAGGAAATCAATTTCTATATAGAATTTCTACACTAATTCTTTATAGAGCAATCTAAGAATATAAAATATTGTGTGAGATCAGAAAAACTTTTTTTTTCTATGTTTCTGGGTTTTTACAACAAATGAAATTCCTCTCCTATTTATAGTAGGTTTCATGTCTCTTCATAGGGACATAATTACCCAAACGGATAGTCATACCTTTAACCACAAGCATAATTATTCAATAGGTATTAACTTGAATAATTATGACAATTTGCTATTAATTAATTGATATAATTTTTGGTGACAAGAGACATAACTCATCATTATAAATAGTGACAACTCTTGCTTAATTACCAAGTGACATTATTTTTGGATCACTTGTAACTTTTCAGTTATAACTATTAAAACATTATAAATAATTTGAAAATTTTCCAACAAAGAGATGTGAAGTGTGCATTGTGCTAGGGTGGAATAAAGAATCTAGAACACCTATTTCGTGAGTGTACACGTACAAGAGCTGTTTGGTTTGGGTTCAAATTGGGTATCAAATCTGATAAATTGAGGATGAGTTCAATTTAGGATAGGATCCTGTTTTTTATTGGTCCGTTTGTTTGCATGTAAAATAATTTCATTGTTTTATGGTATTTGTTTGGTGAAAAATGAATTATCAAAGGAAATCATTCTCCAAAAAAAGGTAAAATCAAGGTTTTTTTAAGGAAAATGTCTTACCAATTATTTTTTCTGTAAGATATTTTTCAAATTGATAAGGCTCTGTTCATTATCTTCACTATTGAAGAAACAAAAAGGAGAAGCTCTCAGAGCAGCAAAGGGAAAACTCTCTTCACTATCGAAGAAAACAATCCATTATATTCTAATTTTTTATGTTTTATGATTTAGTCCCTAAAATCCAAATTTTTACTAGTCTACAAATTAATTCCTCAAAAATAAATTTTTTTATTCTACAGTTCAGTCCTAAACCTTGTTTTGTACAGTTTTGCAAAACAATCACTTCTAAAATTTCCAAATTTTATAATTTAGTCCTTACAACTAAAATTGTTAAAATTTCCAAAAATTAGTACTTGATTTTTGAACAATTAAAATTTCATATTCTATTTTCAAAATTTTAAATTCTCAAATAATGTAAATTAGTCCTAAAATTCAAGTTTGAAAATCTTTACAATTTAACCCCTATAGTTTCAAACTTTACTATTTTATGCTAAACTTTCCAAAATTTCATATTTCATAATCATATAATTTAGTTATTACATCAATGTTTCAAATTTCACTACCAGACCCTTAGAATAATATTCAAAATAAATATTTATTACTTTCAACTTAATTAAACATAAATTTATGGATATAAATTTATATTTCCTAATATACGAAATTAACAATTAAGCTTAATTAAGTAAATTAAGATTAATTAAAACTAAAACATGATTGATTAAAATATAAATAAGCTTTATGAAATAAACTCAATTAAACAATAAAAAAATAATAAAATCTCAAATACATGTTTGTTTCATTGAAAATAATTTTTATGAAATATTTTCAACAAATTTTCCAAACAACAAAATATTTTACACAAATTTATCCAAACACTAAAAAATATTAATTTTTTCAAAAAACAAATCATTTTTCAAAAACTATTTTCAATTAAACAAATGAAACCTAAAAGAATCAACGATGGTACAAATGAAAGCATGGATATGTTTGCAATTTTTGCCACACCTTATGGAACTTCAAGATCCAAAAGAACAAAGTTATTTTTGAAGGAAAGTCCAAAATTTAAATATGACGATATTAAATTTAAACAACTATATAATATTAATATCATATTTAAAATAATTTATTTATTTTTTAAGAAGATGCGTAAAAACAATTATATTGATTTTATACATAAAAAATTAAAATTCAATCTGAAACACTAAATATTTCAATATTGCCAATAGTTTAAGTTGTGCATTAAATATTTCACTTTAATTTGGTCACTTTTTAGTTTTTTATAATTTCTTCAAATTTTAAAATTTCAGTTTTTATCAAAGGATAATTGTTAAATTCATTAAGTTATGTTATTTTTAAATTTTGATGCGATAAATATATTGTCATACGTGTGATGTCATGATAATTTATTAATGATTGTCATTTGCGACAATATTAAAATTTCAAAATTTGAAAAGTAAAAAAATTTAGACTTAAAATAATTCACTCAAAAAATATGAATTAAATATACAAATATATACATAATACAAAAATATTAATTAAATTTAACTAAACATATTTAATTGTTACTGTTTAGGTCAAAATTAAAATATCAAAATTTCAAAAATATAATTAAAATTAATAAATTAAAATATAAATTAAATATTTGCCTTGTTAAATGAGTTTTTTTTTTTTTTTTTTAAGTAGGATAGGCTAGGGAGTGAGTACATCTACCGTTCCCCATTGCCGACTACGTGAGACCCACTTTAATACATGGTGGGCCCACTCCCATCCTTCAAAATAATCAGAGCCCCCAACTTAAAATAATAAAACTACCGTTTTCTATTTCTCTATTTTGGTGCTCTCACTCTTTCTCTTTCTCTCTCTTCTACTGCTTCTTCCTCCTCTTTGGGTTCTTGCATTTTTGGTGTAGGGTTTCCAATCCCTAAACAGCTGTTTGTATACTTTCTCATGTCAAACATTTTAGTTCCAGAACCTGTTCCTCATTGCTTTCACTTCTCTCTCCTTTCTTAAGGTACTGTCTCTTTCTACCGGTTCAAGTTTTGGCTTTTTGTTTGTTGCTGGGGGGGGGGGGGCTTTGAATCTTTGTTTTTTTTTCTTGGGGTTGGATTTGGTACATGCAATGACATTTAAGGATGTTGGAGTATCCTGTTTCTGGGTTTTGTCTTGATTTTCTGTTTTATTTTATCCTTTGGAGGGGGTTGGGCTATGGTTGGCAGTTAAAAGAGTGTTTTTGTGTTTCATATGGTAGCTGGATCCGTAGTGGTCTTCTTTTTTTGTTTAAGCTAGAAATGGAACAAAGCTTACTTTGCAGCTTCATTTTCTACTTCTGATCTATTACATCTGAAAGAAAGAAAGAATAATGAAAAAAGATGTGAAAAAGTATAGTTTAAAATTTGTGTTTGGCTATCATTTTCTTTGCTATTTTTTGAAGTTTAAATCTAAAATGTGTTGCGTATGAATTGGCTATGATACATTAAAAGCATGGAAAGCCCCATAGTAGCAGTAGTGATTTTCATTATTTAGCTGATTTGATTAGGTTCACAGTTCAATCTTTTTATGCTAAAGCATCATTATATCTCTGGGGTACTTGTGAATTGTGATTGGTGCTAGCATATCGAAGATTTGCCATTTTTGAAAATCTTTTGGCAGTCATTTTGAGGTGGTTTATTTGTGGGTTGATATCTATAACCCTTATATATCATTATAGTTTTTGACATGGCCTTTCTTTGATACTTCTGGTTTTTAACTGTTTCCATTTGGTGATTGTGTTTAGGTTTTGCACGCATTCGGATCGTTGAAGTTGGTTTATGTGGAAACATGAATTAGTATAATTTTAAGCGTATAATAAAACTTCTTTGAAGATACAGCTGAGAAAAGTTAGTGCCAGTGTAACAGTTAAGATGGGTTCATATTCTGGTTCTTGTGAAATTGTTGAAGCAAGTGAAGAGCTAAAACCGGTACAACGTTCTAGACAGACATATCGACCGCACTTAGGATTAGGCATTGGTGAAAAGGATCGGAAACCACCTGTACAGAAACTGGGGTACAAGAACTCTATAGAAAATGATATTAACCAGCTTTTTGAGGCTATCAATGTGAAAGGTCCTAAAGGTTTAAGTGTTTCGTACCAAGGAGGTACGAGCTCAAGCTCTTTAAAGAAAAATGCTTTGAAGAAACCAATTGCTGTGGGGATGCCCCACTCTCCGAGAATTGGTGGTTCAGAGCCATTGTCGTTGAAACAGGCATTAAGGGATTTTTGCATTTCTAAAGCATCAGAAATGGCTGCTATGAAACGGTTATCAATGTCAATTAGTTCCCCTGGCGCCTCTGAAGCTGGAAGGATAAAGAGTTTGTTCAATCCAGTTGTAGTTGACTCTGGTGTTCCTGGAAATGAACATAAGGGGAGCATGGTTGAAATATCTTTTGTGCCTGAAGATGACAAACCGACTTCTTCTAGGATGATGGCTGCCCCACGTCAAGCTCCCAAGAATAAGTTGATGAGCCAAAGTGCTAATTCTTCACCACAGTTTCCTCGTGCAACAATGCAAATTAGCATTGGAACTTCTACATCAACTCAAACTGATAGTTCTACATCCAGAAAAGTTGGAGCTCAAGCACCAAAGGCAGAGATGTGTCGGAAAGAAAAGCATACTTCTGCATCTTCTCCTTCATGTTCTTATGCTGATGATAATACATTAGAACCTGAGAGTACTGTGCCTGCTTCAACCAAGGTACCAAAAAGATCACCTGTGCCAAAGTCGGGACGGAAAGGGAGGTTGCATGCTGTTCCTTCATCCAGCTTGACCAATGGTATTAAAGCAAGCAGGACAACAAGGAATGTGCCCCGGGTGGCTAAAACAGTTGTCAGGAACAAGAGTTCTGTCAAGAAGAAAACGAAGCAGGATTCCTCTTCTACCGCTTCTGCTGCTAATACTTCTAAAGAAGTTAATAGCCACTTGGACTCGAATACAAGTCAATTAATTTGTCAGAGGTGCCAGTGCTCTATGAAGGCTTCAAGTAATGAAGCAAATCAAGCTTCCATAAAGTCACAATCGGCTGGTATTATTGCTGAAGTCAGCTCAAGTCATGTGAATTCTGATATGCACAAACCAACCTTGGTTGAAAACAACTCTAACAGAAGCCAAGCTGCCATTCCAAGGGCTAAAAATAGCCCTAAAGCAAGAGAAAAGGGAGACATCTCACAAAGTTCAAGCAGCCTTGGTGATAGTAGCAGCACAAGCATCAGCGATGACAGCAATTTAAGTGGGTCTACCTGTAGCAACAAACCTCACATGTCAAAGGACATGAGGTGGGATGCAATCTGCCACATAAAAATGCAGGATGGTGTTTTGGGGTTGAGACATTTTAATCTTTTAAAGAAGCTTGGTTGTGGAGATATTGGGACGGTATATCTTGCAGAGCTTATTGGTACAAACTGCTTGTTTGCTATAAAGGTAATGGACAATGACTTTTTGGCGAGAAGGAAGAAAATGCCTAGGGCCCAAACAGAGAGAGAAATATTAAGGATGTTTGATCATCCTTTTTTGCCTACTCTGTATACGCAATTCGTTTCAGATAACTTGTCATGTTTAGTTATGGAGTACTGTCCTGGTGGGGATCTGCATGTGCTTCGGCAAAAGCAGCCTGGAAGATGTTTTTATGAGCCAGCAGCACGGTAAGATGTTTAGGTGATTAAAAGTAGGATTTCGGTCTATTAGTTTTAAATATCTTCATGATTTAGCACCAAAATAAAAAAATTAAAGGAGAAGGATAAGATGCTTCAAATTAAGTTCATAACACGGCTAGATTTTCTTGTTAACAGGCGGAACTTTTGATTTAGCAAGTCTCTGGTTATTCATTCAGTTTGAACATCTAAAGCACAAATATTTTTGCAGTACATTGCTAGTATATCTGGTTAAAGTTATGAAATGGTTTAGATATGGGTATGATTGGTGTTTCCACCTTATTCACCTTGGAACTCCCTTATAAATCCATGTAAGCAAGTGCTGGTCTTTAATTTAGGGTCACCACATCTTTGGAAATTTTAGCTTGTCTAAATTATCTTGCATTACATCGGTTTTGAGTTGCTAACCTCCAGCTGTGCTGTTTTTACTTGTTTCCTTCTTATGAGCGTTCATCTTTTTGTTAAACTTATATCAGTAACCAGTATATTCCTGAACTGGTTATTTATAATTTTCTTATGTGCAGGTTTTATGTAGCTGAGGTTCTTCTTGCTTTGGAGTACTTGCACATGCTTGGAGTTGTGTACCGTGATTTGAAACCCGAAAACATTCTGGTTCGAGAAGATGGCCACATAATGCTCACAGATTTCGACCTTTCACTTAGATGCACAGTTAGTCCAACTCTCCTGAAATCTTCATCATATTTGGATCCTGCAAGGTTATCTGTTCAATGCACAGCTTCTAGCTGCGTGGAACCCTTCTGTATTGAACCAACCTGTCATGTCCCATGCTTTGGTCCTAAGTTTTTGCCCACTTCTGCAAAAACAAAGAAGAAAGCGAAAGAAGACATTGCTGCCAAAGTCCGATCGCTGCCACAGCTTGTTGCTGAACCCACTGATGCACGATCCAATTCATTTGTTGGGACCCACGAGTACTTGGCTCCTGAGATCATTAAAGGAGAGGGTCATGGAGCTGCTGTTGATTGGTGGACCTTCGGTATCTTTCTTTACGAGCTTCTCTATGGTAAGACGCCTTTTAGAGGTGCAGGGAATGAAGAAACGCTGGCTAATGTCGTGTTGCAGAGCCTTACGTTTCCGGACAGTCCTCTTGTTAGTTTACAGGCAAGGGATCTCATCAAACGGTTGTTGGTAAAGGAGCCCGAGAATCGTCTAGGGACAGAAAAGGGGGCAGCTGAGATCAAACAACATCCATTCTTCGAAGGCTTGAACTGGGCTTTGATACGGTGTGCTGTTCCACCAGAACTACCAGAGTTGTATGAACTGGGGGTACCGACCATGATGTCCCCAGAGGCAGAAACACCGAGCAATTACTTAGAATTTAAAGCAACAGGAGAGCACCTTGAATTCGAGCTGTTTTGATGAAAAGGTCTACTTTAATCAGCCGGGTGATGTAAATTAAATATGTAGCTCATAGTGTAAATTTGATTTGAGAAGATTTTGTAAAGCTGATATCAGATTTTGTCATATCAGACACCGTACTCTTTTCTTCTTCTTATTACCAATGGAGCTACATGCCTATTTCCGACCAGGATTTCTTCTTTATTATTGTATGCTTGCTTGCTTGCTTGCATGCATGCAACAAAACACTTCATAGTATGATCAAATTTGCTTGTTTCAAATAAACTTTTTCTACTTTAGCTTTGGTTGTGAACAAATTAAATGAATTTATTTTCTCAAATGCATTTCAGCTTATCTGAACTCACACCCTCTTATATTAGTAAGATCATATTAACTATTTCTTTTAATAAACTGTAAGATAAATCAATAAGGCGAATTTTAGTCACTGAGGAAATTTTAATCTCTATTTTTTTTAAAAATTTAAGCAAATAAAGATAGTTTTAGTGAGGTTAATTATTTTTATTAATTAAAGTTAACATGGCAAGAAGGAAGAAAAATAAATGGAGAATGTAATATACATAAAATTTATAAAATATTTTAAAATTTCAAATAATTAGTTTCAAATTTTTGAAAAAGAAAACTAAAAAAATTCTTATAAAAATTCAAAAGGATTTTCAATCTTTTAAAATTCAGAAAAAAAATCTTTAAAATAAATTTCTAAAGACTTTGTAAATTTTGAAAATTTTGAAAATATTTATTAATTTTGAAAATTTTAAAATATTATATGATGTTTTGGATTTTTTTTAATTTTTAAAATTCAACCAATTGAGGTTAGATACGTGTAAAGTTTTACAAAAGTATTTTTTTAATCTTTTCATCAGGTCTACTTTAATGTTGCATTCAATTGTCTTTGCTTACTCATTTTTTAATAATATAAAGATTAAATTGTACCATGATTATTAACACAAGTTTTGGTTTAAGAAGTTTGGAAGTGCTTCACACGATTGTGCCCAAATTCTAAGCATGTTTGCAGAATAGTGAAGGTACTTTATCAGAGTTTTTGGTAGTTCTTGGTTAGTTGAGGTCTTCTTGAAAATAGGTGAGCTTAAATAAACTAGCATTGGCTCTTTTGGATAAGTGTTCTGTTGTAGGAGGCTGCAATAAGATCATGAAGTGCTCTTGTTGGATGTGATGGGATGTGATCTTGGCATGTGTAACGCTACAAATTCTTGAGTCAATGTCCGAGTATTGATCTAAGTTAGCGATGGATAGATTTATTTAAGGATCGGATTTTGTTGGAATTAATTTGGGTGAATTTTGGATATTTTTATAAGAAATTAAAAAATTCTCTCAATCAATGAAAAAGATTGTTTGGCAGATTGATGATGATGGATAAAGTTGACTTGTCCCCACTTTTCCGTACATTATAATCACCTTATTTTTCTTTCTTTTTCTTCATTTCCATAGCTTCTACAACACACTTCTTTCTACATTTTTTCATTTCATTTCATTTTTCTTTCTTCCATCTATTTTCCTTAACAAGTCTGTGTAGAGGGAGAGAGATTTGAGTGAGTTTTCTCACCATTTTCATCCTTCAAATTTTAAAGAAGGTAAGGGTCTTGATCTAATCTTTTAAAGTTTCATGAAAAAATCTATAATTTTCAAGGATGAAGGTGGAGGTTATTGGGTGTTTGTGAGGGTTTGAGTTTGAGAAAGTCTCTATCCATCTTCTCATATTTTAATTTTAAGGATGTATTTTTGCATCCTATAGACCCTTATTTATGTGAAAAATATTGTGTGGTGCATGATTATTAGTTAAAGAGGGTGGTGATTTGAGTGAGTTTTCTCACCATTTTCATCCTTCAAATTTTAAAGAAGGTAAGGGTCTTGATCTAACCTTTTAAAGTTTCATGAAAAAATCTATAATTTTCAAGGATGAAGGTGGAGGTTATTGGGTGTTTGTGAGGGTTTGAGTTTGAGAAAGTCTCTATCCATCTTCTCATATTTTTATTTTAAGGATGTATTTTTGCATCCTATAGACCCTTATTTATGTGAAAAATATTGTGTGGTGCATGATTATTAGTTAAAGAGGGTGGTGAATCTTCTAAAGCTAAAGGTAAATGCAAAGTGGTGAAGAGCTAGGCAAGAAGCTTTGTTGGTGTTCTTCCATCAAGGTGGTACCCTCTAACTCTCCTATGCTTATTAATAAGTCATAAATATGATACTTGTGTGATAGTGTATGCTTGTTGTATGGTCTTTGGGTGGAAATCATGTTTGGATGATTAAAATGAAGCTAAAAACTTAGTTGTGAAATCTGCCAAAAACGAATTATTACATGAGCAGTGTGTTTGAAAATTCACCATAAATTCTATAAAAATAATTAAGGAGTGATCTTACATCGTTAGAACCGCGAGTCAGTCTAGTTTTTTTTAGAACAAACAAAGATTGATTTCGGTTGGTAGGTTAAAATATATGAATTTTTTAGTGTTGAAAGGTCATAAAAATCTGGCAGCAGAATTCTTATAAAACGAATTTAGCAGTGACTTTGAAAACTCACCAAAAATTGCACAAGATAAAATAAGAAGTGAGCCTTATATCTCTATAACCGTACAAAAATCTGGTTTTGTTTAAAATAAACGGTGCTCGATTTAGAGTTATATATTAAGAGTTATTAATTTTTGAATGAGCAAAGGTCAGAATGTCAAGGCAGCAGACTGTCATATTTCATTAGTTAATATTTTAGTCGGAATGATAAGCAAGTTGAAACGAGTATGTACTTGAATGTCATGGTTATATATTTGTGATTATATGTTTGATCCTTTGTTTGCGCTCAGCTTTTGGGCTCTAATCTAACTAGCGGTCATGAGTGGCGCTCGGGATAACATTATAGATACTCAAGATTATTTGACTAGCGGCCATGAGTGGTGCGGACTATCCGGATACCCGATTATTTGAGCACATGTGCAATCTAACAAGTTTGACAAGTTTGATATGTAGGTGATTTGATTATGTAGATTGAGATGATTTATGATTTGATTATTCGATACTCATGTCATGCTTTTATGTGTACATTTTGTCGAAACATTTTTAAAATGCATCCCGACTTTTAATTTTTAAATTGGAAAATGGGAGTCGCCACCGATCATTTTTATTTAGTGTGATTGGAGCACATTAAAGCATTTAAATTTGTTTTAACAGAAGTTTTGATCTTCGAAATCCAGAAAAACAGGTTCAGGAGTCAGTTACGTGTGAGAAAGGATTAGCATCCTCACACGCCCTAAGTTGGTACCAAATTGATATTTTAGGGTCGTAATTGTCAAAAGCTTGAAAACTCAAGAATGAATGAAGATGTGATCTTTAAGTGCATGAACGAGATGTTTTGATGTCATTTAAAATTGAATTTTGTGGAAGAAGCTCATTTATTTTGAATTAATCGAGAAAAACCATGTCCAATAAGTTAGGGCATAATATTTTTGAATATTTGAAAACAATGAATATTTATCGATTTTAAATAGGATATTCAATTATTTAGATTGAAGAAAAAATCATACCCAACACATTAGGGCACAATTTCTTGAGTTCCCTAAAATAAAAGAACATTATCTTAATTTTCTTTTTAAAATAATTTATATATTTAAAAATTAAGAAAATGATATGTAAATTATTTTGTTAAAATATTTTTCAAAAGGATGAATGAATGTACACAATGTGTGAATATAATAACAAAATATGATATGGTATAAATGTATAGTAACAAGTGGATATGCAACGTAATGGGAAATAGTAAAATGCAAACATGAAAGCATAAAGTAAATAACCTTTTATTGAAATAAATGAATATATAAAATTTAGGAAAGCTAAATTAAACATAAAATCAAAACCATGATTTAATTTTAAAATATTAAAATATTTAAAAAAGGTAAAAAACCAAATTAAAATAATAAAAAAAGAATAAGAAAATTTCTCATGTCTCAGTTTTACAACAGTGGTCAAAGGATAAATTTTTTAAAAAAATAATAAAATCAATTTTTTTTAATTTAAAAAAAAGATTAAAATGCAAAAAAGGGATAAATCAAAACACTTGAGGATATGTGGGGCTTAAAGAAAAATTTCTCTTTTCATTTAGCAAAACAAAGCTTAAAGATAAAAAAGGTGAAATTGATTGACTAATTTAAAAACTATTTAAAAAAAAATCAGACGAACCAATTTAAAATGAAACAAAACATAATGGGACTCAAAAGCAATTTTTCCTTTTCCTTTTCTGAGAAGAATCTGTTGCCAAAACAACAGCGTTTGGTCATTAGAGCTTCATGCTTAAAACGATAGAGCAAAAGGGGGGTGTATATAAGCCAAAGTTTTGGCTGAAATTCTCATTTTACCATTTCATTTTTTCAAAAGAAACAGTTTTCCTCTTTCTTTTTTTCTCTGAAAATGTTTCCCCTTCGATCGTAGGATTGCTTCCTCCATCCGTCACGATTCCACCATGGCACCATCCTCCGATGTCGACCAAACCACCGTTTACGATGGCCAGGTAAGGGAAAAGTCTTCTTTTTTTATGTTTTAATTCCTTTTTTCTAGATGAATCCAGATCTAGGCTCAAGAATCATGGATTCGAGCATGAAAAATCAAAAGGTCTTGCTTTTTTAAATTTTTTATTTCGGAAGATTTTAGATCTGAGTTTTCTTTTCTTTTTTAAAAAAAAATCAAGCTTTGATTTTGTATCACTAAAAATTTGTTTTTTTATTTTTTATTATTTTGTTTTAAAAATTTAGATCCAAAATGAACTTTTCCAGATTTTTAAAAAAGGTTTGGAAGTTTTTTATTCTCCCCTTTTTAAAATCTGTTTTTTATTCTTTTTATTACTATTTTTAAAAAAAACATACACTTAGATCTAAAATCAGATTTTTTAAAGAAAAGAGGTTTGAAGAGATTTTTTTTTGTGTATTTCTCTTTTTGTACGGCCGCAACTATGCTCATTGTCGGAGCAACCCACGATCGCGCGATGACGACGATAGGTAAGCCTTAATCTTTTTACTTAATTCTTTTATTTATTTTTTTGCTTATTTCGAATTCAAATAAATAATAAATATAATAAATAACAGTATATAAATGTACAAGTATGAATATATGCAAAATCTATGTACCTTAAAAACCAAGAAAAACTCTTGCATGTTCTGTTTGAATTTGTATTTTATTTTTTATTGCTCTTCTTTTTTGTGTCCATTACAGATTTTAGATCGGGCTTTTTTAGCCGAAACATTACGTTGTTACTGTTCTTTTTGCTTTGTATTTTTCTTGTTCTCTGTCGTCATTTTTGCTCTTTGTTGCAGGTCTTCACGTGGTGGCAGGCGGTGGCAAGCCTTGGGGAGTAGTGCCTTGGGGTGTGTGCCCACTACGTGGTCGAAGGGTGGCCAAGGGAAGAGAGCATGCGGCGTTGAAGCAATAAACCCTAATCAAATTAGAGTTTCAGTGTTTTTGGTGAATTTGGGCTTAGGTGTTTGGGTCAGATTTGTAAATGGGTTTGTTTTTGAGATTTTTGAGTTTAATGTAAAATGGAATTTTTGTAAGTAGACTTTTAAAATAAATTTTAATTTAAAATTTCTAAGTCTTGGTTTTATTCTTGGGTTTGGTCAAAATTGGGTCTCTACAGCTGCCCCTCTTTGCTCATTATTGTGAAATGGGAATGAAGCAAAGACTAAAAGGAGGACAAATTTTGTCAGATCTTGCTGAACCTCGACCTCACTCTTCCAAACCATCGATCACTCCAACTGCACTTCATCTGCTTCTCTGTATTGATGTCATGATTCCATCTTGCCCTAGGGTAACTTCAAACTGACAAAATTTGCTATTATAGTTTCACTCCATTCCACTGCAACTTCATGGAGATTGAGACCCGCTACTGTAGTTTTAATCTAACTTCGCTGCAACTTCAGGAAGATATGATTTGATGTTGAAGCTTTATCTTGCTCTTACTACAACTTCAAAGGGATAAAGACTTGCTATTGTAATTTTGATTTGATCTACTGTAGCTTCTAGGTAGAAGATTCACCGTTACGGCTTTAATCTGCTTTTCTTCGGCTTTAGGGTATAAGATTTACCGTTACGGATTCAATCTTTCCCGTCATGCTTCTAAGGTACTGGGTTTGCCGTGGCTACCTTAAACTTTCCCTTTATGTTTCTGAGGTACAAGGTTCGCCGTTGCGACTTAAACCTTTCCCTTCAAATCTTCGTGGTACTAGATTCGCCGTTGCGGCTTAAATTTTTCCCTTCATGTTTCTGAGGTACAAGGTTCGCCGTTGCGACTTAAACCTTTCCCTTCAAATCTTTGTGGTACTAGATTCGCTGTTGCGGCTTAAATCTTTCCCTTCATGTTTCTGAGGTACAAGGTTCGCTGTTGCGACTTAAACCTTTCTCTCCATATCTTTGTGGTACTAGATTCGCCGTTGCGGCTTAAATCTTTCCTTCATATCTTCGTGGTACTAGATTCGTCGTTGCGGCTTAAATCTTTCCCTTCATGCTTCTGAGGTACAAGGTTCGCCGTTGCGACATAAACCTTTCCCTCCATATCCTCATGGTACTGGATTCGCCGTTGCGACTTGAATCTTTCCCTTCATGCTTCTGAGGTACAAGGTTCGTCGTTGCGACTTAAACCTTTCCCTCTATATCCTTGTGGTATTGGATTCACCGTTACGAATTAAATCTTTCCCTTCATGCTTCTGAGGTATAAGGTTAGCCGTTGCGACTTAAACCTTTGCCTCTATATCCTCGTGGTACTGGATTCACCGTTGTGGCTTAAAATTTTCCCTTTATGCTTTTGAGGTACAAGGTTCACCGTTGCGACTTAAACCTTTCCCTCCATATCCTTGTGGTAATGAAACCTGTAGAATATGCTTTAATGGGCCTCTATGTAGATCAGATTGTTTAGGATATCATGATCAGGATGAGTCAAATGCTCCTAAGTGGATGGGTACGAATGATGGATGCAAAATGTTGTCTTTGAGAACTGATTTTATTTTTAGTCCTTAGCCGACATCATTCATCATTTTTCTAAGTCCTATCACTGATGTGCTATCATGTTTTTCTTTTGGTATGGTATATCTGACATGAAGCCTAAAGAGGTGGTCATATTTTGAACTATTTGTTTTAAGACCCTTTTATCCCTCGGATTTGTGTTATTTCCAACTAGTGGTTCTGTTTCAGGTCCCTATACTATTTAGAAATTTTCCATAACAATATACAGAAATCTTTTTGTTCCTTATATCGTTTAGACCACTAACCATAATTTCAAATTCAATAATGCTTGAATTAAGGTTATAAGGTGGATGAAATTGAACTCGATTGAAGGCAAAGCTCGAATGAATGAAAAGATCATTGGTTCATTAACCGTTATTTTGATGCAAAAAATGCTTGAACATGATCGCAAGACGAATAAAATTGAATTTCTCAGAGGCAAAGCTCTCAAAAAAGGATTAAAAATGATCTATATTGGTCAAAAGTTACAAAACATAAGGTGCACAAAGAATGGAGTTAAGTGCCCAAATATCAAAGTATGAGCTTCAATGAGCAAACTTGATTAGGACCACTCTGAGCTTGACATGTGTCCATGAAACTTGGAGTATTTTGTCAATGCCTCAAGGTGTAAAGTTTCTCTACCTTGCTACTTTTAATAGAGAAGGCCACTTCATGCCTCTTTCTTTTATTCAAAATTGAGCCGCCCTTTCAGGTTTTCAACTCAAATCTCCTTAGGTTTCGAGATGCCCTTTACAGATTTTCACCTCGATCTCTCATTTTTTCTTTTTCCTTTTTTTTTGGGTGAAATCTGAGCTCATGAGATTAGGCAAGTCTTTGCCGTTTATTTCAATCAAGATCAAAGCTTCTCCACAAAACTTTTTTTATCTCATGGGACCTTTCCAAATTTGACATCCATTTCCTCGACAATCTTTTGTAAGCAAGATCCTTTTCAAAACCAGAGTTCTCTCATAAAATTCTCTAGAGTAGATCTTCTTTTGTCGTAAGTCCTTATCATTTGATCATGACAGATGACTTTAGTATCTTTTCTTCAATCAAGTTTAGCTGACTGCACCTGGATTGGATCCAATCTACTACATCAGTTCTAACAAAATCTGGAAGGAAAGAAACTTGACTCCAATGGGCAAGAATGCTTCTATTTCGTGAATCATCAGGAAAAGTGTTGCCCCAGCAAAATCTTGATTGATGTTTAAGAGAGCAAATGATAACTTCTCATGCCCATCTTTGTAGGTCTTTACTACTTTGTAATGAATTCCTTTAATGTTCTTATTAGTCACCTCCAATGCCCTATTCTTTTTGGCGATGTGGTGCTGAGTCGTGATACTTGTTCTTGAATTGGCTGTAGACTTTTATCCCTCAAATTCAAGTCATCATTAGATACGATTCTTTTTGGCATTCCAAATCAACATATAATCTCTCTTTTTCAAGAATCTACTTAAACGTTGATTGGCATAAGAAGCAGCTTCTACCTATTTGGTGAAGTAATGAATCGATGCCCATTGGAAGCTTTTGATGAATTTGGCTCGGTAACTTCCATTCCCCACATAAAAAAGAAGCCATGATGTGAAGAGGAGAAGGAGATATATAGATTTTTCAAGATTCCCTTTGCGGGTTTTCATCTTGACTTCCTTTTTCTTTTCTTCTTCTTTTCTTTTTTCTTTTTTCTTTTTTAAAGATGCCCTTTGTGAATTTTCATCTTGACCTTTTCTTTCTTTCTTTTTTTAAAAGATGCCCTTTGCGGGTTTTCATTTTGACCTTTTCTTTCTTTTCTACTTTTTTTTATCTCCTCTTTTAATAGCGTGTCAGGCCTTATTCTTTGAAGTTTCCATTGAATTGGAGTGCGTTCTTCTTTTATGAGGGCCTGTGTGTCACGATATTAATTTTTTAAACTCGACATGCTTTGATAGGACCATGCAAAAACCTTTGGATTCTCGAAGCAACTTGCCTTGTTTCCGCAAAGATACATGCCTCAATTCTCACTTAAATCTCAACTCTTCAATGTGATATTCATTTCCTGTCTTGCTCAACCATCCGTAGTAGATCGGGAGACAAGTTACATTCTTGATCATTTTTAAAGTCCTTAGGTTTTTCTAGACACATGTACTTCTCAAAGTGAGACTCTAAGTTAACAACAACGTCGCTCATATGCTTGATGTTAAGGGACACAACATAGAAACAAAATGGGATCTAAAGAATAATTGAATCAAAGAATGGTTAATCGTGGTATGAGCAAATGAGAAGAATGGTAAGGTGTTTGTCAAATGGGATAAAAATAATGCTTTATTGAAATAACAAATAGTGATCATGTGCCCTTTACAAAAGAATCCATACTACTCTCGGACTTAAAGTAATAAGTGTATTTTGAATATTACTTTGGAAAAGTCCTAAAAAACTACAGGAAGCTTCTCCACAGTCTAGTTGTCCAAAACACTTCCAAAGGCGTAGGGGCAAACTCTCGATTGGTTCCACTCTTAGTATGGCTTTTGCTCAAAATTCCTAAATTATCTTGAGTTATCATGTTTCCTTTTAGTTTTCATTTAGGGTCGATGACTCTCTCACACATGAATGTTTCGGATATGTGGAATCTTATTAAAATTTAATGCATGAAATGCAATGCAAATGAATGATACAATGCATGCAAAAAAAAGCGTTGATTCTTGGTTCCATTCCATTAAAACAACTTTAATAGAAAATAAATTTTTGTACATAAGGCAGATACATATATGGTCGTGTCTTAATGCTCAAAGTCTTAATCTTTCAAGTTAATTTTGCTCCTGTTTGACCCTGATTTCAAGTTCAAAATGTCGGTCCTTGAATGGCTAAAGCCTACAAGTGGTTAGTTATTTGTCAGACTTGATCGAATTCTTGCTTGCAACATGTCCCTATCTCAGACATGCCCTTAAGAACGTTGAAGTCATTTTTCTTTGGCGAAATCTTCTTGTCTTTGAACAGCCTTAAATTCCTTCGACGGAGAGTAATCGTCAAAGAATACGCGATAAGAGACTTCTTAACTTTCCGAAAATAGCCATTGAATCTAATAGCAAAAGTTGTGCACCAATACACCTTCTTTTACCCTTTCTTCGAAAAGTGCTTAGTGGCTAAGGTTACTAGAACATGAGTAATTCTCTTGCCACGTCGTTCAAGCAAATTTGCAACTGCGTCTTCTACGTGCCTCGGCATTTTAGGGAAAACGACTATCTCATACATATTTGAGGCAAGAATATCAGTATTTTTCATCTGAGTGTACTATGTCGTGCAGGTTTTCCAAAACAATGTAAATTATTATCCCTTTTCTTCTTGATCAAGGTTGCAACCCAATGCTCTCTTTTTTAAAGTAGGCCTTATCAACTTGAGTTATTGGCCAATAAAGCAACGTAGTGTATTCTCTTACAGTATGTCCATGTTTCTGAAGGTGAAGCAACTAAGTTGGATCCTAATACTGTGTTAGGACTTGGCAGATGTGTATTTCTATGTTAACCCTAAATAGGTAAGGACGATTACCATATTCAAAGTAGACTTTACTATTCTAAATCTTCGGCAACAGGGTAAAGAATGTACTATTCTATTGGGGTATCATGTCCTCCTTTCCAAATATGAAACCATTAAGTATCATGTCCTCCTTTCCAAATATGAAACCATTAAAAGTTGGATTCCAATACTAAGAGAGAGCTCGGAATCGATGTTCATTCCTTTTAACATCGGGTAAGTCAACATATTCGTGATTGGACATCTACCTCGCTTTGTCTTCCATACTCCTTTTAGCTCTTGCAAACTGTTATGGATTTCATTTGTTTGGTTGTAATCCCCAAACTCTGATATGTGCCCCTTTGACAGGCCATCACCTTTTCATTGTTATTTTTCTTTGACCACATACGCACGGCCACGTTAACTTTTTTTACCTTATCAAGGAATCTATTTTCTTATGACCAGTTCTCTATTTAGCAATAGAACACGAATCAACACCTTTTTTAAATGAAGATTGCAATGCAAATAAATTCAAAATGAATAAGTTAGTGTAATTAATACAGGAATAAAACTTGGAATAAATTGCAATTAAAAGTAACGAAACAAGAATGTAACCTGTCTCTTACCTTCTTCGTGCAACCATTGAAGGCTTGGCACAGTTCTGCTTAAGGTAGACTTTCATGGAATTATGTGCAAGTTAATAAAATGTGTTGCTTATGAATGCATGTATGCATAAGAAAAGTATTGAGTCATAGCTTAATTCTATTAGAAAACTTTACTAAAAAACAAATCCCTTTACATAAGACAGATACTCATATGATCGTGCCTTAGTGTTCAAAAGCTTTTAATCTTCGTAAGACATCATCCGATTTCACCTTGGTTCGTCCTTTATTTTTGGTCCAAAATGTCCGCTTGAATGATTAAGTGATCGGTCACTTTTCGTAATTGGGTCAAAGTTTGGTTCATTGTGCAATCTTTGTTTCTGTCTTACTCGTATGACAAATCATTGGTTTTTCGTCTTTCTTTTTTTACCATATGCGCGCGACCATATTGTTTTCCACCTTATCAAGGAACTCGTTTTCTTATGACCAATTTTCTATTTAGTAATTGAGCTTAAATCCACACTTTTCTTGTATGAAGATGTCATGCAAGCAATAATTAAGAAAAGCTAAAGAACACAAGTATGATAACAAAGAATGGATATAAAACAGAGAACCTAGACTTGGGAGGCTGCTAATAGTTCTATGCTAGGATTTACTACATGTTGTTCAAGTTCTAGAGTTGGGGTACCTAAACCAGCAGATTCCTTAATCCTCATCCATTATAGGTTCATATGGACGAGTTCGATTTAGGGGGACACATTTCCCATATGTTTTCACGGAAGTGAAAACTTCACGAAAACATAGGTGCGGATGTAATCTCGAAAGCGATTCACTATCCTGCACGGAGGTGAAAACCTCAAGAAGGAGTAGTTTCTCACTTTCACTTAAAGGGTGTAGTAACAGATGCAAATGAATGCAAACTTATACTAGTAATAATATTGTCATGTCATTTCATAGAAAATGCAAAGGATCATAATATTTCATAGAAAATGCAAAAGATCATATATCAATTTAAATCAATTTTTTGAAGTTTTTGACAAAAAGGACCCGAAAATAATCGACTTTTGGCTTAACTCTTTTATTTTTCCCCAGTGGAGTCGCGAAGCTGTCGAAACGTTTTAAAATGTGTCTCGACTTTTAATTTTTAAATTGGAAAATGGGAGTCGCCATCAATCATTTTTATTTGGTGTGATTGGAGCACCTTAAAGCGTTTAAATTTATTTTAACAAAAGTTTTGGTCTTCGAAATCCAGAAAAATAGGTTCGGAAGTCGGTTACGTGTGAGGAAGGATTAGCACCCTCACACGCCCTAAGTTGGTACCAAATCGATATTTTAGGGTTGTAATTGTCAAAAGCTTAAAAACTCGAGGATGAATGAAGATGTGATCCTTAAGTGCATGAACGAGATGTTTTGATGTCATTTAAAATTGAATTTTGTGGAAGAAACTCATTTATTTTGAATTAATCGAGAAATACCATGTCTAATAAGTTAGGGCACAATATTTTCGAATCTTCGAAAACAATGAACATTTATCGATTTTAAATAAGATATTCAATTATTTAGGTTCATGGAAAAATCATACCCAACACATTAGGGCACAATTTCTTGAGTTCCCTAAAATAAAAGAACATTGTCTTGATTTTCTTTTTAAAATAATTTATATATTTAAAAATTAAGAATGTGACATGCAATTTATTTTGTTAAAATATTTTTCAAAGGATGAATGAATGTACATAATGTGTGAATATAATAGCAAAGTATGATACGCTATAAATGTGTAGTGACAAGTGGATATGCAACGTAATGGGAAATAGTAAAATGCAAACATGAAAGCATAAAGTAAATAACCTTTTATTGAAATAAATAAATATATAAAATTTAGGAAAGCTAAATTAAACATAAAACTAAAACCATGATTTAATTTTAAAATATTAAAATATTTAAAAAAAGGTAAAAAAACTAAATTAAAATAATAAAAAAAGAATAAAAAAATTTCTCATGTCTCAGTTTTACAACAGTGGTCAAAGGACCAATTTTTTTAAAAAAAAATAATAAAATCAATTTTTCTAATTTAAAAAAAGATTAAAATGTGAAAAAGGGATAAATCAAACTACTTGAGGATATGTGAGGCTTAAAGAAAATTTTCTCTTTTCATTTAGCAAAACAAGACTTGAAGATAAAAAAGGTGAAACTGATCGATTAATTTAAAAACTATTTAAAAAAAAATCAAACAAACCCATTTAAAATGAAACAAAACATAATGGGACTCAAAAGCAATTTTTCCTTTTCTTTTTTTGAGAAGAATCTGCTGTCAAAACAGCAGCATTTGGTTATCAGACCTTCATGCTTAAAACGACAGAGCAAAAAAGGGGTATATAAGCCAAAGTTTTGGCTGAAATTCTCATTTTACCATTTCATTTTTTTCAAAAGAAAAAGTTTTCCTCTTTCTTTTTTTCTCTGAAAATGTTTTCCCTCCGATCGTAGGACTGCTTCCTTCGTTCGTCATGATTCCGTCATGGCACCATCCTCCGATGTCGACCAAACCACTGTGTACGGTGGCCAAGTAAGGGAAAAGTCTTCTTTTTTATGTTTTAATTCCTTTTTTTTCTATACGAATCCATATCTAGGCTCAAGAATCATGGATTCGAGCTTGAAAAATCAAAAGGTTTTTCTTTTTTTTTTTAAATTTTTTATTTTGAAAGATCTTAGATCTAGGTTTTCTTTTTTCTTTTCTTTTTTTTAAAAATAAGCTTTGATTTTGTATCACTAAAAAATTTGTTTTTTTATTTTTTTATTATTTTGTTTTAAAAATTTAGATCCAAAATGAACTTTTCTAGATTTTTAAAAAAGGTTTGGAAGTTTTTATTCCCCCTTTTTAAAATCTGTTTTTATTCTTTTTATTAGTATTTTTTAAAAAAATATACACTTAGATCTAAAATCAGATTTTTTAAAGAAAAAGATTTGAAGAGATTTTTTTGTGTATTTCTCTTTTTGTACGGCCGCGACTATGCTCATTGTCTTAGCAAGCCATGATCGCGCGATGATGGCGATAGTTAAGCCTTAATCTTTTTACTTAATTCTTTTATTTATTTATTTTTGCTTATTTCGAATTTAAATAAATAATAATAAAAATAATAAATAACAGTATATAAATGTACAAGTATGAATATATGCAAAATCTATGTACCTTAAAAAACTAAGAAAAACTCTTGCATGTTCTGTTTGAACCTGTATTTTATTTTTTATTGCTCTTCTTTTTTGTGTCCATTACAGATTTTAGATCGGTCTTTTATTGCCGAAACATTACATTATTACTGTTCTTTTTGCTATGTGTTTTTGTTGTTCTCTGTAGTCTGTTTTGCTCTTTGTTGCAAGTCTTCACGTGGTGGCAGTGATGGTGGCAAGCGGTGGCAAGCCTCGGGGAGTGGTGTCTTGGTGTGCATGTCGGCTGACGTGGTCGAAGGGTGGCCAGGGGAAGGGAGCATGTGGTGCTGAAGCAATAAACGCTAATCAAATTAGGGTTTCAGTGTTTTTGGTGAATTTGGGCTTGGGTGTTTGGGTCAAATTTGTAAATGGGTTTGTTTTTGAGATTTTTGGGTTTAATGTAAAATGGACTTTTTGTAAGTAGACTTTTAAAATAAATTTTAATTTAAAATTCCCAAGTCTTGGTTTTATTCTTGGGTTTGGTCAAAATTGGGTCTCTACACATTTGATTTGCATGCTTATATTTATGAATCGCTTGAAGTATGGTAGATTAGTTGTGTACCACTAAGCCTATAAAGCTCAGCCTTCGAATGACCATCATTTTTAGATTAGTAGACTTTTGTTCGTGTTCGAGGAGCATAATCGGCGAAGGACTTCCAGCATCATGTATACAGAGTACAATACCTTATCTGTTAGTGGGCATTGTATTCCTAGGGCCTTACTTGTATTTTGTGGGTCTCTAACTCATTTATCGTTTTGGTTATTTTGACTATTTTGATAAATGATGACATTGGAGCTCCACATATTTTGTATAACTACTTTTATTACTATTTTCAATATATCTATGTATGGTATTTTCTCTTATATAAAATGTATTTCAATGTTTTAAATTATTTAAAAATTTTGTTGGGTTGCTCCGATGACCCGATGTAACGCCTTAGTCTTCGGATACTCCGTATTTGAGTTTAGGGTGTTACAATATGCTTTATGGGAGTTAATGGTAGTGGCTCACTTGAGAAGTACATAAGAATCTAGCGAGCCTTTTTATAGGCAATCCTCATTGGTCAAACACTTATGCAAAGTTGTAACACCCCATACTCGACCTGATTGTCGGGTTCAAGCTATACAATGTCATATTAGTTGCTAGAGCAATTACCATCGAATATACACAAGTTTAATCATTAAATATTTAGATATGAATATGACATTCGTATAATATAATATATAAACATTTTCGGGTCACATATGAGCTTACAAAAGCTCATGTGCTATCCTGAGGTCGAACTGGGACCAATCTGCAAAGTTTTCAAATTATTGTGTCGCGACCCCCAAAAAAGTAAGCTAGCTTTCCCAATATGAGGATCAAATTGTACAGTTTTTAAAAATTCATTGATTTAGCATTGCGACATCAAGCAGGAGACATTGCAACGATGATGGCTGGCGTTACGACATCCAAAGGGTGGTGCCGTGACTTCCTTAGTAGTATACTATGATTCCATTTCCTTTTGTTTTCAACCTAACAAATAACATCAAATAGTTGGTCTTAAGACCCAAAAATGACCATTCAACACATATGATAGGTTCAATATGCATCTCCAAATCAACGTAACATTTTTCATGCATCAACCATTATCATTTTCATATGTTCACAACTCAAAAACACCAACTTGACATCAATCCTAGGTACATGCCATTTGTCAAAATGAAAAGAGTTATAGAAACTTCGTTGAGTCGAAGGCTACTATCTGGATGTTGAATTCACTTCTTTGGCTTTGAGAATTACCTAAACCTACGGAATAAACAAACTGTACACTGAGTGATAAAGCTCAGTTGTACTGTCATGATTCAAGATTATACAACATAAACATCAACAATTAGTCGCAATACACATAAGCTCAATGTCTAACCAATTCATATCCTATAATTTCAAACAATTCCATTATCATATACACATATGAGTATACATATGGCAAATGGCAAACCAATCCATTTAGCATTACAATAGAATTGACCAATTCAAACTACTTGTCATGTACCTATCTTTATGCCATTTAAACATTCAATACCATTCATGAATCAAATAACATTCACTTGATATTATGCCATTCAATTTCATGTTTAATCAACATCATTTAACCATTTAACTTACCATTCAAATCTCTTTCTGAAGTTTATTGACTCATTCATACTCGATTAGACCCCCAAGGCTCGTTTCTAATTGATTTGCATATTTATTTATATGCTTTCTTTATCATAATTCACATATATACACATTTGATTCTATAACATCAGACCATTTCATTTTGATATCATTTATCAAGTTTACAATTTATAATCCCCATTAACTTGACTCAGACTCCGATAGATACTCGGATAGTCCAACTAACAACCAAACTGGCACGAAAGTGGATCATCGGATAAACTAAAGTCAGGGAAACTGGCACATACAGTGCATAGTGGCATACAAGGTGCATCCTGACACACAAAGTGCATCTTGGTGCATGAAGCACATCCTAGCACACAAACTACATAAACTCGTACACAATCCAATCCTACGGCATGCCAACTATATTCGACTCAGCCCGCAAAGCTAATAGGGTACCAATGATCCATTCACATTACATTATCAGATTCATTTATTATATCACATTAAATTTCATAATCTCAATTTGATTCATCAGTAATACACACGTATTCACATCATATTGCATATTTCAATTTATTATCCATGTCACATATCATATTTCAACTAAATCATGCTACCTTATATTCTATTCAATTCAATCCACAAATCTTGATATTTTAATACCAATCATAGCAATTCAATTCATATGACCATTATTAACTCACCTCAGTACTCAATCATGCATTATAACAAGAATAAATAATAAATATATTGGTCTCGAATCGTAAAAGTACAAAAATCGAGGTCCTATATCACTCATATATAACTCTCGCTTTTCCTTTTCCTGACGATGGCTCGACATCGTCTTTAGCTATGTACGACAATACAAAAAATAATCAATATCAATTCCCATCAAATTCACATTCAAACATAAATTCAAGCAAATTTTTCATTTTATTCAATTTAGTCCCTAAACTCGGGATAAGCATATCTTTCAATTTATAGTTTTGGAATAAAATCCAATTTCACATTTTCTCATTAGGGACCCTATGATTTCTATTCCTATCATAATTTCATGACATATTTTCATTTTATTCAATTTGGTCCCTAATGTAACAAAGTTAACAACCAACCTTATTAGACCTTACAATTTAGTCCTTTTCATTATCTAAGCTTAATTTCTATCAATTTCAAGCCTAATTCATCAATTTCTCAACAATGAAAACATACTAAAATTTCAACAATTGAACAAATGGATACATGGTGTAACACCCTTCATCCACTATTCACCATTTAAAATTGGTTTATTAACCTTTTTAATCTTTTGGATAATTGCTATCTAAGTCCTCAAGTCTTTACTCAATTAAAACTCTATAGCAATTGGGCTTTTACAATTTAGTCCCTAGGCCTTAATTAACCACATTTTCGACTAAATTTTTTAACCAAAATTTTAATATATTTTTATATTAACTTCTTAAATATTCCTGTTTTATATTTATAGACTCGATTATAGAAAAAAAGTTTTAAAACTACATTTTTTTGACACCACTAAAAATCGGGTCATTACAAAAGTAGGTATAACAATTATTTAATTGCTCATTGTCTAATAGTTTGTTAATAGGAATGATTAATTTTGTCATAAATTATTCCTTTTTTTTCTAAAGGGTTTAAGGAGGCCCTGAACTTTTTCAAAGAAAAATTAAGTCATTACGAAAAAAATGCACCCAAGTGAGTCCTTGAAGGTCAAATTTTCCTTCAATTAAGCCCTTTAATCATTAAATTTAATGGTTGACCATTGAAGAGTAACAATTGCGTTTTTTTGGGTGTTATTTTCACCACATGACATGCTAGGATTGTGCAATGTGGCAAAAATCAATATTTTTCTATTTAAAAGCATTATAAAATCATAGAATGTTAGAAAATCGTAAAACATATAGAAAATTGTAAAAAAAATTATAAAAATTATAAAAATATATAATTATAATAAATTATAATAAATTAAAAATAATTATAATAAATATATAGATAATTGTAGAAAAAATACTAACAAAATAGTAGAAAATAAGAAAAAAATATAAATTACAAAAAAATATAGCAAACTGTAAAAAGTATAAAAAAATATAAAAAATAATTAAAATTTACAAAATATTATCAAATATTATAAAAACTATATAAAAATTTTAAAAAATAAAATCAAAGTGAGGAAATAGGCTAAGAAGGCAAGCAACAACCGAGTCTACATATAAAATTGTAGATTTTTTTTAATAATTTTTATAATTTTTTATAACTTTTATAATGTTTTGATTTTTTTTTTACATTTTTTTTATAAATTTCATAATTTGTTTATAGTTTTGTAATTTTTGAATAATTTTTATGATTTTACATATTTTTATGATTTTAAATAATAATATCAATTTCGTCATAACGTGCCATAGGCTGAAAATAACTTAAAAATGAAAAAAAAAATAATACCAATTAGTTGTTAAAGTTAACAGAATTTAATTAATATAAATTTTAACTTCGAAGCTCCAATTGGATGTGTTTTTTTCGTAGGGTTTAATTTTTTTTGGGGAAAAAGTTGAAGGGTTGTCTAAACCATTTAACCTTTTTGCTCACTTTCTAATATTATAGTGACAAAATTACTCCTTTTATTTTGTGAATGGTTAAATTAGTCTTAAACCTATAGTACAATGACCTTTTGAGTATTTATTGCTTTTTTATTTTTACAAAAACATATTTGCTGGTTTGTTAATTGAATCAGGTATTTTCCTTGGCCAGCCATTGATATTTGTGGCGGCAAACAAGTGCGAAATTAAAAATTTTTTGAGGGGTCGAAATTAAATTATATATTTTTATGATAGTAAAAAATGTAATTTTATCATTTTGGTAGTTTATATTTTTATAATTTTTAAATGATTAAATCAAATTTTTATCATTTTTAAAGGGTCAAAATATAATTTTACTATTAAAATTTTAAAATTTAAAGGACTTAAATAAAAAAATTTTATTTTAAAAAGTGAGGTCCTTGTCAGCCCTAGGTTTGTCACTGGCGACAAACTAAAAAAAAGGGTTAATTCATCCACTACAGTAACTTCCTACATGGTGGAGAGTGGTGTTGTTGGGCTTCTCCCATGGTTTGGACACAAATGAGTCATATAATATCAATGGATTATGTTGAAATATTTGAAGTTGCTATAATGGGTCAAGGGAAGTGTCCACTTGTTTTACAACGGCCACAAAATAATAATTTGTCATATTTGAAAAATTGATAATTTATTGATCCAAATCTTTAGGTTATCTTGATATTGTGGAATAATTCAAAACCATCAATTAAGATCATTTCATTCGAAGAAACATGTTTGGAGGATTAGATCTAATCGTTTATATTGAATCCCTTGATTCAAGGAAGATAGATCGGATCAAAACTTGAAAATTTATCTGCCAACAGTCTATTTTACTTTGGTCATTAATATTATAATATATTTAACTATTTTAGTTCTTGCTTAGAAGGGATCATGATTGATATTTCATTATAAAACTTATTTGTTTAGTGAGGAACATTATTTGTAATGGTGCATTTGAACTGTAAAACCTTTTTGTGATTGGTTTTACAAGATAATTTCTCAAGTGAATAATTTAGTGCTGAAGGTCTAGTTTTTGAGATACAAAGAGTGAGGGTTCTTCATTAGGGTGTGATAAAAATAGGATCACTAGTTGTATTTGTTTCAAAGATTGTGAATTCATCTCACTAAGTTAAGATTCGTAGATGTAGAAAAATTGAACCACGTAAATAACCTTTTTGCCCCCTGTTTTCATTGTGATTATCGTAGTTATTATAGAAGTGTTTACTTCCGTAATCACTTTTTCTCATACTCTGCAACTTAGCAACTTGTTTAGGTTAATAATTGATATTAAAACTTCCCACTTGACATAACTAATGGAGATTCTTGGTGTTGCTAATACCAGTTGCGGATGCATCACCAACCACTCATCCTCCAATGTTGGAGTGTGGCAATTATGTCTACTGAAAAGCACACATAAAAGCTTAAATCAAATATGTTATTGAGAAGGCTTGACGCAAGATTTTTTACAATAATAATATAAAAAATATATTTAATTACCAAAATAATTTACTCCCCCATTATTTACCAAAATGGTACATTTGGGAGGAGTGGTGCCTCTTAAGTAGGCGGCACCACTGATATTTCTGACACATCTTTTTTTAATATTAAAAAAATTAAAAAAATTAAAAAATAAAATTAATAAAAAATATTGGTATGATATAAACTCGGTATTTAAATACGGGTGTGGTACAACAGGGTGGTGCCTACCTGACAGGCGGCACCAAACGCCCAATTCCTTTTTATCCGATTTTTTTACTTAAATAATACTAAAATTAAAATTAATAACTTAAATAATATAAAAATATATATTTTTAATCCATTCCAATTATAAAAAATGAAAAAAGTAAAAAATATTTTTTTATAAAAATTCTAAAAATAAAAAATAAAAAATTGAAAATTTCAATTAGATATTCTATAAGACTAATTCAAAATTTTTTAAACAAATAATATAAAAAAATATTAATTTGCTAAAATAATACTCCCTCGTTATTTACCAAAATGGTACACTTAAGGGAGTGGTGCACACAATATTTTTCTATCTTTTATATTATTTTATATTAAAAAACAAAACAAAATTAAAATAAAAATTCGGGAGGGTAGTGCCTTTGGGGTAGGCGGCACCAACGGTGCCTTTTGGATAGGAGCACCAATGGTGCCTACTGGTTATGCGGCACTAGTGCTGTCTTTGTCAAAACTATTTAAACCCCCACTAGATCAGTTTAAACACAAATTATTGAGTAAGAAGATACTTTTTTGAAGAAGGAAAAGAAGAGAAACAAATTTTAACAGCAAATTTTTGAAGAGGGAAAGGAAGCAAAATTTTTGAAGAAAGAAAGGAAATAGAAGAGTTCAGAAAAGAAAGGTTAGCATAAAATTTTAACAGTAATTCTATTTATAATAATTTATTTGGTGTATTATTTTGGTAAATAATGACGGGGTGTATTATTTTAATAAATAAATATTTTTTATATTATTTGTGTAAAAATCCCTATTTATTTTTTTAACAGATGGAAAATCAATTTTTCGTATGCGTTTATTTCGATGGAGAAATTTTGACAACAACAATTGGATGTGTATTTGAAAGTCGTCAACAACTAGCAATGAGATTTAGCAAAAATGTCTTGGTTGATAATATGAAGGCAAAGATTAGTGAAAGAATTGCTAGACGTTGTGGGAGAAGGATCTCGAAACTTTTTTATAAGTTTCCAGTTTCAACAGATCCTATCAAATTTATCGAGATGGAACTCATAGATGATGAAGATCTAGAGACAATGATCACTCTTTATTGTGGGAATTGGAGTAGCAAAAATGCACCGATTTAGTTATTTGCTGAGCTAACTTGTAACAGCCCGATTTTTTAGTGGTGTCGGAAACAGTGATTTTGGGATCACAAATCCTACAATTCAAGTTGTAAATTTAATTATTTAAATATTTATGATTTCGTTAGCATCGTATTAAATTTGAGTTATGAAATTTTAACGTTTAGATAGTTAATTGAGTAGAAAGTATTTAATTGTAAAAAAATGCAAAAGTAAAGTTGGCTAATTAGAAGGACCAAATGAGAAAATTAGCCAAAGGTACTTTAGTGGGTGGATTATCATGAGTTATATTAATTATAAATAGGTTTAATTAAGACTAAAAAGGGTTAATCAAAGCTTAATGATGAAAGTCTTAAAAATTACAAAATTGTCATTAGTATATATATTAATTAAAGAAATTTTAAGTAAAAATTTTATCATTTTCACTTCACCATCTTCTCCATTCGGCTAGGAGAGAAAGAAACTGGGTTTTTGATACTCAAACTTTGAGCTTTGATTTGGGTAAGCAAACCTTGATTGTTTTTGGTAATTTTTATGTTTTCGAGTCCGTATTAGCTCAATCTAGCTTATGCAAGGACTAATTTGTGAATCTGTCAAATGTTATGTAACTTGCCATTGTTAAAAATGCTTGTTCTTGAAAGCTTTTGATATATTTGAGTGTTTGATGCTTGGGTTAGATCTTTTTGTAAAGTGATTTTTGATGAAATTAAGGTTGAAGGACTAAAATGTTATAATGGTAATATTATTGTACTTGTTGTCAAATAAATGGAATTTGCTTGGATTTGTATGAGGACTATGAGTGTTCGTCTAGTATGGGTTGAGGAGAAAATGGGTATTTTACATTTTTGTGTTGAAAGGACTAAATTGAATAAAAAGAAAATGTTAGGGGTAAAATCATAATTTTACCCAAAGAGGTTTGATTGTGTAAGTTAATGTGAGAAATTGAATGATTTTTGAATGTATACTACGACCGTGTCACCGATCGTGGAAAGGGAAAATTAGCAGAATAGTCCCTGGGATCCATTCACAACTGCAATCCAGTCTGGTAAGTTCGTATGGTTAAATTCTAGTTTGAACTTCATATTCTTGTATTGTAAACCATTGTAGTGAATTGAAATGATAATCGAAAGTTGGAAGACGAGAAAAAAGAAAAAGAAAGGCATCAGGCTTTGAGCCATAAATGAAAAAGGGTCCGATGAATAAGTGTCATCGTGAGTGTATGAATCCTTTACGGATTATGAGGTCTGATGACTAAGTGTCATCGTGAGTATATGAATCCTTTACGGATTATGAGGTCCGATGATTAAGTGTTATCGTGAGTAAATGAATCCTTTATGGATTGTGAGGTCCGATGACTAAGTGTCATCATGAGTGCATAAATTCTTTTACGGAACAAGAGGTCCGATGACTATATGTCATCGTGAGTTTTAAATGAAATGAGTTCCATTGCAGATTAAGGGTCCGACGACTTTGTGTCATCGTGAGTATTAAATGCGAGTTGAAACTTACCTCGAATATATACAGAATTCCATTTGGTTAATTATATTTTTACAACTCTTGAAGTTTGATTAATCTATTTAACTTTATGAACTTATTAAGCCTTAAAGTGCTTACTTGTGGATTTGCATTTTTTTTGTAGATTCAATTTTATTGTTCGGAGATCGGATCATCTTGAAGCATCACACTATCCTGGAGTTGTTCGGTAGATTTTTACATCACTTGGTTATATGGCATGTACTAGGATGATGTCACTTTTTGCTTATGTATAATAAGTTTGTGAAAAACATTGCTATGTTTGATGAAATGTTGAAAGTAGACTTAAGTACCTTGTTTTCACATAAAAATCATATACTTATGTTGACTTAAATGCATACTTAAAGTTGTGTATGAATGAAGTTAATGAACTTGTGTTTGGTATAAATCTTGAGATTTTGCATACTTGTTTCGGTAGAACTCATGTATGTTTCGGTAGAAGTACAGGGTAGGAGAGAGGTTGTTTACTGACTTGAGATGTATCGGTTGTTGAATTGTGAGTATCGGTAGTTATATTCATAGATGTATCGATAGTTTGCATACTTGTATCGGTAGAAGTTGTAAGGTGAGAATTATAACTCTCTAGAGTTTTTAGTATCGATAGATGCATGACATATATCGGTAGAAATTATACTTGTATCGGTAGAACTAGAATAGGTACCGGTAGAAATCTGTGCCACTTTAGAATTGTTTAATGACAGGGCTACTACCGATGCATGAACATTAGGTGCCAGTAGAAGCCTCCGAAAATATTAAAAATACCATTTTTACCCTTGTTGATTTGTGTTTATGTTTAAATTACGATATGTAACATGTGAAGTAAAATATTTTAATAAATAAAGTTGTATAATATTACGATAAGATGATTAGTGATAAATGACCAGTAAAACATCAAAAATCCTAACAGGCGACGGTGTTCAGATTTTGGGTGTTACATAACTAATGTTGAGAGAGCTAAAGATCTCGCTCCATTAACTATGATGGCTTTGACATCTTGCGTTGATAGTCAATCTGTAGCTCGCGGGATCAGTATCGATCTTAATGTTGCACCTGATAATGATGCGGATGATGATGATGGATATGATAGTAGTGATCCTTCTGATCACGAGGATGATATTGATAGTGATCTCGACGTGGACGACGTCCCGAATGATATCGTTGAGGAAGGCCTGAATGACGAGGTCTCGGATGGTCGACGTATTGTGATGCAAAATTATCCTGCTGGGGCACATATGTCACTTATAGACCCTGATGTGACATATACAGTCGATTTAGTAGAGTACCCTGATATAATGCTTGCTCACCGATTGGCAGTAACACCAAAACCTGAAAGGTTATTCGTGGGTCAGAGATTTGACTCGAAGGAAGAGTGCGTACTTTCCATTAAGCGGTATAGCATGAATTTGTCAGTGGACTACAAAGTCGTTGTGTCTAAACTGACATTATGTATTATGGAGTGCTGGACAGAAGACTGCAATTGGCGGGTATGAGCTGCATTTATCCAAAAGTCGTAAAAGTGAGAGATAAGAAAATTTGATGGGCCTCACACATGCAGTTTAACACGTTTATTAGAAGATCACTGGAAACTCGATTCCAGAACTATTTGCACACATATTACCAATGATGAAGGACGATCTGACCATCAAAGTTTCTACACTGATTATTGAGATGCAAGCACGATTCCATTATCGAGTTTCATATAGAAAAGCATGGATTGTGAAACAGATGGCAATGGAATAGTTGTTTGGTGATTGGGATGCATCGTATAATGAGCTTTAAGGGTGGATAGTCGCAATGCGACAGTATGTGCTCAAAATTGCGATTAAGTTGGTGACGCGACCTTATTATGGGCCAGATAACAACTTACAATCGGGAAGAAGAATTTTTCAGTATATATTTTGGACGTTTGATCCCTGTGTTCGAGCATTTCCTTACTGCAAGCCATTTATCCAGGTAGATGGGAACTGGCTATATGAGAAATATACGCAGATTCTACTAATTGCGGTGGCTCAATATGGGAACCAGAACGTGCTCCTGATAGCATTTCCTATTGTGGACAAAGAAGATATGGAATCATGAGAATTCTTCTTGATGAACCTACGGAGGTACGTTGTTCATAACAATAATATTTGTATCATCTCTGATAAAGGGAAGGGGATTATTGCGCCCATTAGGCATACCGGTATACCATGGAGATAGGTTTATTGTAGCCGGCACATTGTGGCCAACTTCCAAAAAGAATATAAGAATGCAAACTGACGAAGACGACTTGTGAGAATTGGTAAAGAAATTTTGTTTTAAGTTATATTTTTATGTTTTAATTCGAGATTGTAACTTATGTTTTCTTAATATTCCTACAGCGTACGAGTTAGAGTCACACCGATTCTGGTGAAGAATGACCAGACTTGAGTGTGATATGGAAAGTCAAATGAACAAGCCATTGCGAGAGTGGTTGGGTACCATGAAGTCGTGGCAATGGGCTCAAAATTTCAATGACGGGTATCAATATGGTCAAATAACGACCAACCTGGCAGAGTTGGTTAATAGCGTGTTCAAGAGAATACGACATCTTTTGATTTCATCCGTATTCTCGGCTACGTTCTATAGGCTGGCTACCTTGATGCCAGTAATAGAGACGCGACAAATCGACCAGATGAACGTTGGACACGTGTTTATCGAAGCTGTTAGGAATGCAGTGGATGCAAACCGTCGGAGAACGAGGATGATAAACGTTGAAATATATTCACGACAATTTCAACGATTTCAAGTTACAGAGACCATTGAGCGTCGACCTGGTATCCCACCTAGGTCATACGGGGTTGATCTGCAGAACAAACACTGTGATTGCAGGAGGTTCGATACACTTCGTTATCCATGTGCGAATGTCTTTGCAGCTTGTGCTAAAGTGTCGCTCAATGTTTAACGATTAATCGACCTTGTTTACACTCTCGAGTGCACGTTACGTATTTGGAAAAACGAGTTCCCTGTCCTGCCTGACTTGTCCACATGGGAGGTGCCTCTGACGACTTTCGGGCTTATACCGAACAGAGGTTTGCGAAGGAATCCGAAAGGTCGTTTGAATGTCACCAAAATCTGTAACGAAATGGACATTATGGAGAAAATAGACGGCAACAAGCTATGTGGAGTATGTAGGCTAGCTGGGCGTACTCTGCGTAATTGCCCTTAACGAACCTACCATATTGGCCAGTCATCCGGATCGGGCCCGGCTTAAGCTATTTGTATTGGTCATTTTTCACTTGGAATTAATTAAGTAGATGAATGAATTTGGAATTAATTATGTTTAAATATGAATTTAATTAATAATTTTTATGATTGTATCACTGCTTTATCGGCTGTACAAGTCAACATTTTGGGTTTAATAATATCATATTTTTAAGGGTTTTAAGTTTAAGGTTTTAAGGATTTAAGATTTAAAGTGATTAGTTTAGGGTTTTAGATTTTTAAGGATTTTGAGTTTAAGGTTTTAAGGTTTAAGGTTTAAAGTGATGAGTTTAGCGTTTTGTGATTTTAAGGGTTTTGATTTTAAGGTTTTAAAGATTTAAGGTTTAGGGTTTTGGATTTATGGTTTATTACAACTCTATTAATTAAGTATTTAAGTGTAAGGTTAACCCTAAACCTTATAACAAAACCTCAAGACTCGAAACCTTAAACTCGAAACCTTAAACCCTAGCTCACAAACCAAAAACTAAAAACAAAAAACTCATAACCCTAAATACAAACATAAACATAAGTAATTAAATATGAACAATATTCCCAAATTAACTAAATAACTCAAATGTAGCTCTCGGAACAGGTGTAGGAGTAGGTTGCACAGGTGGAGGAGGTGGTAAATCGTCAGCCTCGGAGTCGTGATCACCTAAACACGAATATCTTGAATCAATATTCCCAACTTAAAGCTCTAAATAACTTAAAGTACAAAATTAAAGATAAAATAGTTAAAGTGAGGCTTTCGAGTTTGAATTTGGAAAATGGACAGCGTAATCGGACTCAGGACGTCGAAAAATGGCAGGGAAGGGTTTCTCGAAAAAGTGAACGGTCAACGGTCAAAGTTAATGGTCGACGGTCAATAGTAAAAGTCAACGGTCAACGTGTAACATCCAAAACCCAAAATCGTCATTGAATAGGGTCTTGGTGTCCTACTGTTCATTTATCATTGTTCGTCTTTTATTTTCATTTCAATCAATCTTACTTTAATAAAGAGGTGCACTTAACATATCATAAATCCTCAATCAATTAAAAACACAACTCAACAAGGGTAAAAGGGTCATTTCCATGATTTTTGGACACTTCTACCGGTACATGATCATCATGTGCTGGTAGTTGTCAAGTCAGACAATTATTCAGAAGTATTACAGAGTTCTACCAATACTCGAGATGATTCTACTGATACATCTGACACAACTACCAAAACAATTCATGCAACTACCGATACCAAAAACTCCAGAGAGCAAAAATCCTTGTCTTGCAACTTTTACCGATACAATCATTCTTACTACCGATACATCAATAGCATAAACTACCGATACTTACATCTAAACTAACGGTACAACCCAAGTCAGAGAACAACCTCTTTCTTACCCTGCACATCTACCGATACATACATAAGTTCTACCGAAACAAGTATGCAGGATCTCAAGAGTAATTGTCAAGATACAAGTTTAATATCTCAAACACAACCAGTATAAGTTATGCATTAAAACATCACATAACATACATAACTTCTAAGTTTTACAAGCATTATAAGCATGAGCATCTAAGTCATACTTCATGCCATTTACACAATCGAAATAGAAGGATTTCAACATCTTTTAGTTAATTCTCAAGTTAATATCATCCTAGTACTTGCCATAAGACCAAGTGATGTAAGATCTACCATACGAGCTCTACAATAGTGTGATTTCCTCGAGATGATCCGATATTCAGACAGCAAAACGTATCTACAAAACAACAACAGATTCACGAGTAAGCTTATTAAGCTTAGTAAGTTCGTGATTATCATTTTTCCTTAATCATCAAAATTACCCAGCCAAACTTCAATTCACATATAATAAGAATCTATAAATTTTTAATAAAAATATTTATGGCCCTTAACATCAGAAACGAGGTCCTGATACCTCATTTCCTAATGCCACTTAACCTTTAAACCAAACCACTTATACAAAATTTTAATTTAATAATTAAATTCCTTCAATTCAAAATTCCAAATAAAATTATTTTTGACTAATTTAATTTAATCACTCATTATAAAAATTTCTCGTCGGATTTGTGATCTCGTAATCACTGTTTCCAACACTACTAAAAAACGGGCTATTACATAACAGTCAAAGTCAACAGTAAAGGTAAACGGTAAACGGTCAACGGTCAAAGTGAACGATCAACAGTCAATGGTCGAAGTCAACGGTCAACGGGTTCGGTTCGGGTCGGCCGATTGGGTTTGCGAGTTCGGGTCAGGTCGGATTTGGTAGATTCGAGTCAGGTCGGGTCGGTCGGTCAAAGGGTTTGGGTCAAAGGTTCACTTGGTTTGGGTCATATGGGTTAACAGATTGGGCTTTAAATTTGGGTCAAGGCAAAAGGGTTAATGGTTTAATTGGGATTTAGGTTTGGTTTATGGTTTGGGTAATTAAAATTTGGGCTGAAGCATTCTAGGGCCCAAACTCTTAACACACAATGGGAAAATTACTAGGGTTTGACTCCCCCTTCCCAAACGGTGCCGACAACTCTTCCATCACCACAAACGACGTTTGACCATCGAGATCCACAGACAAACACACCAAAACAAAGCCCCAAACATGATTTCAAGACTCACCCTTACAAATGACGATGGAACGGATGACGGCGCACTAAAGAACTGATGAAAATCGAGAATTACTTGTTGAATCTCACACTATGGCAGCTAGGATGGTTTGCTTTGAGGGGTTTAGTTCGCACGGGCACAAGAGATGGGCTGGTGTTGGCGACGTCAAACACGCACTTAGGGAGAGGCTTCGTCGGATGTGATCTGAGAATTTGCAAAAGAAAAAGGGGAGGGTTTCGGTAAGGATTTTGGTAGAGGCACAAGAGAAAAGAAGTAGAAAAGACACACCAAACTAAAGGGTGTTTAAATACCTTGAGGAAAAAGGGTATTTACACGAAAATCCTTAAAGAGTTCTAGAGTTTTTACATCGACCCTAACACTTACACACATATCAAATTTAGTCCTTTAAATTTCACTTTGGCCCCAAAGATTAACGCCATGCTCAATTAAATCCTCAATTAACCAAAAATTATGAAAATGCCCTCAAATTTCTAATAAAATTTTAATTAAATCCCTAAAATTACTTAGGGTGTTACAACTCTCCCCCTTAAAAGAAATTTCGACCTCGAAATTTGCTTGGACCAAAAAGATGTGGACACTAGGCCTTGATGACGGCTTTGGGCTTTCAAGTAGCCTCCTCATAACCATGATTGCACCACAAGACCTTAACCATATTAATGGTTTTCCTCCTAAGAACCTTCTCATCCTGAGCAATGATTTCAATCGGTTCTTCCTGAAAAGTCAAGTCAGGACGAACCTCAATCTCCTCAACAGGCACAATGTGAGACGGGTCCGATCGATATCTTCTCAACATGGAGACATGGAAAACATCATGAATCTGCTCAAGCTCAAGCGATAACTCAAGATGATAGGAAACTTGTCCTACTCAACGAAGTACCCGATAAGGACCAATAAAACGAGGACTTAACTTGCCCTTCCGTCCAAATCTAAGCACCTTCTTCCACCGAGACACTTTCAAGAAAACCTCATCTCCCACACTTAGCTCAATCTCTCGACACTTCAGGTCGGCATAAGACTTCTGCTTGTCAAAAGTAGCCTTAAGCCTTTCACGAATCAATTTAACAGTCTCATCAGACTCGTGAACAATATATGGTCCCAATAACCGATGCTCAATCAACTCAGTTGCCCATACAAAACCTTATAAGCTTAATACTGGGTTGATAACTGTTATTGTAAGTGAACTCAGCCAGTGGTAAGAAATCCTCCCAAGTACCTTAATACTCAATCATACAACCTCTCAACATATCTTGCAAAACCTGAATCACACGCTCAAATTAACCATCAGTCTGCGGATGGTAAGCAGTACTGAAGTTCAATCGAGTACCCAATGCACGATGCAAAAATTTCCAAAACCTTGAAGTAAACCTCGGATCTCAATCGAAAAAAATAGACAAGGGCACCCCATAAAGGCGAACTATCTCAAAAATATAGAGTCGAGCTAACTTACTCAAAGGATAGTCGACCCTAATTGGAATGAAGTGTGCGGACTTTGTGAGTCGATCTATAATCACCCAAACTGAATCTTTCTTAGACGGTGTTAAGGGAAGACCACTCACAAAATCTATAGTCACCCTTTCCCATTTCCACTAAGGAATCTCAATCGGTTGAAGTAACCCAGAAGGACACTGGTGCTCGGTCTTAACTTTCTGACAAGTCAGACACTTCGATACAAAATCCACAACATCCTTCTTTAAACCCTTCCACCGGTACCTAACGCAAAGATTCTTATACATCTTATCTCCGCCAATATGCATGGAATAAGGGCTATCATACGCCTCACGGAGAATAGTCTACTTAATTCCAGAATCTCTCAAAACACAGTATCGACCTCGAAAGCATAATATACCATTTTGATCCATGGAATAATCCACAGATGTACCTTCCTCTACCTCCTTCACACGGTGCTCTAAATAAGGATAATTAGCTTGCTCAGCCTTAATTTTCGAGAGTAAAATGGAGACAACTCGGAGTTGAATTAAAAGACTGCCATTCTCAAACAAACTCATTCTGGTAAATAATGCCCTCAACTCAGTCACTGCACTTCAACTTAAGGCGTCAGCAACCACATTAGCCTTATCAGTGTGATACTCAATCTCACAATCGCAGTCCTTAAGGAGTTCTAACCAACAACATTGCCTCAAATTAAGCTCCTTATGAGTAAGTAAATACTTTAAGCTCTTATGGTCGGTGAAAATATAATACTTCTCCCCATAGAGATAGTGTCTCCAAAATTTAAGAGCGAAGATTACCGCAGCAAGCTCAAGATCATGAGTAGGGTATTTAATCTCATGTGGTTTCAACTGTCGAGAGGCATAAGCCACAACCTTTCCCTCTTGCATTAGCACACATCCCAATCTAGTGTGAGAAGCATCACTGTGGACAGTATAAGGTTTCTCAGGTTCGGGTTGGATTAGAACTGGTGCTTGAGTCAACACTGAGTTCAACTTTTTAAAACTAAACTCTTGAGCCTCGGCCCAAACATATGGGACGTTCTTCCTCAGAAGCTTAGTCAAAGGTGCTGCAATAATCGAAAAACCCTCAACAAACCTTCGATAATAGCCAGCTAAACCCAGAAAACTATGAATCTTAAAAACATTCTTAGGTTCCTTCCATCCCATAATAGTCTCAATCTTTTTGGGATCCACACGAACACCTTCAGCAGAAACTATATGTCCTAAAAAATCACCTTAGAAAGCTAAAATTCACACTTGCTGAACTTAGCATAAAGCTGCTTCTCTCTCAAAGTTTGCAGAACAAGTCTAAGATGCTCCTTATGCTCAGCCTCAGACTTAGAGTAGACCAAGATATCATCTATAAACACCACCACAAATTGGTCCAAGTAGGGTTGAAACACCCTAATCATCATGTTCATAAAAACAGCAGGGGCATTAGTTAACCCAAAGGGCATCACCAAAAACTCATAATGCCCATACCGAGTTCGAAAAGCTGTCTTGAACACATCTAAATCCTTCACCTTAAGTTAATAATACCCTAATCTCAAGTCAATTTTGTAGAATACAATAGGTCCTCGAAACTGATCGAATAAGTCATCAATACGAGGCAAGAGGTACCAATTCTTAATCGTCAGCTTGTTCAGCTTCCGATAATCAATGCAAAATCGGAGTGTCCCATTTTTCTTCTTTACAAACAAAACTGGTGCTCCCTAAGGTGAAACACTTGGTCGGATAAAACCCCTATCCAACAGCTCTTGCAACTGTACTTTCAACTTCTTGAGTCCTTTAGGTGCCATTCGATAAGGTGTCATAGACACAGGAGTCGTACCAGGATAGACCTCAACGCCAAACTCAACCTCATCACGTTTAGGTGACCCACCAGGCAACCCTTCTAGGAACACATCTGGAAAGTCCCTCACTACTCGAATCTTTTCAATCCTAGAATCAGATTGCCTTGGATCTAGAATGTAAGCTAGATAAGCCATGGACTGCTTTCTAATCAACTTTTCAACTTTAAGGGCTAAGATCACATTAGTTAAAAACCCTCTACGTTCACCAATTAATTAAGGTTATCTCTCGGTTATTAAGCGTTCTCAAAGTTGCCCTTTTCCTTTCACAATCCAAGTTAACTCGGTGCTTAGAAAGCCAATCCATTCCCAGTATGAGATCAAACTCACTGAATGCTAATTCTAGTAAATTGGCAGAAAAGATTATCTTTGGATCTCTAAAGGACAGTTGCGATATACCTTACTAACCTCCACAAAGATACCCACAGAACTTTGAATAGTAACCGTAGACTCAATATTTTTAGCAGCAATCTTAAGACCCCAAGACACATCACTCGTCACATAGGAATGAATTGAACCATTATCAAGCAAAGCGAAATAAGGGATATAATGAATAGAAAAAATACCTGCTATGACGTCAGGCTCATTACGATCCTCATGCCTCTTAGTCGCATACACTAACCCAAGCTGTTTTGCCTCAGATCTAGCTTTTTCACCACTCTGAACAGGCCTACCTCTAGTAACTGAATCCAAAGCAACCGGTCTAATCAGCCATCTACCTCTAGCTGGAGCCTGCGAAGCCTGAGACTAACTCTGTACAAATGATCCAATAAGAGGATGTAGATAATCTCTAAAGAAGTGCTCCTGTGAACCGCACCTAAAACAAGCCTCGATATTTCTCCAACACTCGCCCCCGTACCTTTTGTTACAGTAAGAACAAAGATGTAAGGGATGAGGACTAGTGGAGCCACCAACACTGCCCACCGGAGCTGCCGAAACCGCAGGCCTTACCCTTAGATAACTAGGCTGAACTGCCACCTCTCTAGGCCTCTTAACAGAAAGACCACCCGAAACAGGTTAAGCTGATGTGTCTGCTAGCTTCTTACTATGCTCCCTATCTTGAACTCTTTGAGCCTTAGTACGAGCCTCCAAATTCTCAATAGATCTAGCTTGACTAACCAGGTCACTAAATACCCTATCGTGATGCATGTTAACCCTAACCTAAAGAGAGAGTCAAAGTCCCTTCCTAAACCAATCGCACTTATCTTTTTCATTAGTCACCAGCCTAGATGCATAGCGAACCAACCTCAAAAACTCGATCTCATAGTCATTAATAGACATATCTCCCTGTCTCAAATTCATGAAGTCATCCTTACACTTATCGAGAAAATCCTCACCCACATAACAATTCTAGAAAGTCTCTCTAAAATCATCTCAAGTAATCTGACCAGTAGGAGTAGACTATTCCATAGTATCCCACCAATTTTGGGCCTTACTCCTCAACAAAGACACAACAGCCCTAACCTTTTGCTTAGTGGGATAGTTCATCTCCACAAATAATCTCTAAAGATCCTTCAGCCAGTACTTAGCAACATAAGGATTCGTACCAGTCCTACCCTCAAAGACCTTCATCTTAGTAGCTATAAAATCGACAGAAATAGGTCTCCTCGGACCCTCAGATTGACCCCCAACAGACCTATAAAGTAATCTCAATAATTCTCGACTAACCGTAGCACTATCTAACTCTACGGTCTCATTATCTCTAGTGTCAGGCACATCCTCAACAAGAGCTTCCTCAACAGGTAAGTCTCCCCTAACAACTGGCTGACCCTCAGCACCTACGGGCAGCCCATCCTCATCAACATGAGGCAACTCATCCATATTTACCTCCAACTCAAAAACATGAGTAGAGTCACTAACGGCCCTAGTAGTACGGTCCCGACCTTGACCTTGGTCGCGACCAGTCGTAAGTCTAGCACTCCTACGTGGTGGCATACTATCTATCTACATAAGTAATAAATACTAAAGAAAGAATTGGTACCGGAGATTTAGAATAACTCACACATTTATATATATATTTAACAAAATTATTCTTAACATATTAATCTATTTAAAATCTCTATTTAACCCCAATTTTTTTAAAACCAAGTCTGGAGAGCCTCACAGTTCATGGGTTAAACCTTGCTCTGATACCACTAAATATAACCCCTTTTACCTGGCCCAAGAGATATGATTGAATTCAGAAGGTTATTTATGTAATTATCTCCACACGCAATCGATAGTCTACATTCATTCACATGCATTCTCATATATAAATATATATATATAGTCTCTAATAAAATTAAAATACTAAATCTCCCAAAATAAAATATCAAAATCCCCAAAATAAAATGTATTTACAACCCAAATATATTAATAATTACAAATATAATAAAAACCCAAAAGTAAAATAATAAAATATAATATAATATAATTAAGCCTCCGGGTACCAAGTCACCTATATCCTGAGTATCTGTAAAAGAAATATGGGGATATAAGCTAAAAAGCCTAGTGTGTCTCTAAAGTATATACAACCTAATATATAATGACATAATAATTATAACATGAAAAGGTAACCACAAATCATATTTCAATCATAGGCACAATGCAATGCAACCATACTCCAACACAACAACACAGTGAAAATGTTCCCCAAAACTCTTTCCCAACCAAACGTCACCAATCACAGTGTGGTTTTTTTATCATCCTTACCATCCCACCCCATGAACACACAATAGTATGATTACATAATTATCTCAATTAAATCTCAGTCTCAATCTCATAATAATTTTCACATATACATAGGTATCTCAATGCACACTTGAATATTCACAATAACTATCAATCTGCCACATGCTCTGTATATATATGCATGACAATATCAACATACATTTCACAACTTAACAATAATCATACCATTATCTCATCTCAACAAAATCATCATATTAACAAAATATCACAACACAGCATACAATCACATATGACATATATCTCAAACATTAGGTCATGTTACAGTTAGAAAACACACCTTTAGCAAACAGAAACTCTAACGACGAGGAGGTCGTCCATCACGCAATGATCGAGTACTCGGTCTAACAAGATTTGATCCTACAAACACAACTAAAAATTAATATTATTCCTAAACAACCAATTTAGCACATAACTAAATAAATAACTCACGTGTAGCTCTTAGAACAGACGTAGGAGTAGGTTACACAGGTAGAGGAGGTGGTAAATCGTCAGTCTCGGAATTGTGATCACCTAATCACGAATATCCTGAATCAGTATTCCCAAATTAAATCTCTAAATAACTTGAAGTACAAAATTACAGAGAAAACAGTCAACAGTCAAAGTCAATGGTCAACGGTTAACGGTCAACAGTCAACGATCAAGGTCAACGGTCAACAGTCAACGAGTTCGATTCAGGTCGATCGATCGAGTTGGCGGGTTCGGGTTGGGTTCGATGGATTCGAGTCAGGTCGATCGATCAAAGGGTTTAGGTCAAGAGTTCACTTGGTTTGGGTCATATGAGTTAACAGATTGGACTTTAAATTTGGGTCAAGGTAAAAAGGTTAATGGTTTAATTGGGATTTGGGTTTGGTTTATGGTTTGGGTAATTAAAATTTGGGCTGAAGCATTCTAGGGCCCAAACTCTTGACACACAATGGGAAAATTACTAGGGTTTGACTCCCCCTTCCCAAATGGCACCGATAACTTTTTCATCACCGTAAACAGCATTTGATCATCGAGATCTGCACACACCAAAATAAAGCCCCAAACATGATTTCAAGACTCACCCCCACAAATGACTACGGAACGGATGACAACGCACCAAGGAACGGATGAAAATCGAGAATTACTTATCGAATCTCACACAACAGTGGCTAAGGTGGTTTAGTTTGAGGGGTTTAGTTCGCATGGGCACAAGAGATAGGCTGGTGTTGGCGGTGTCGATCACGCACTGAGGGAGAGGCTTCGTTAGAGGTGATCGAAAACTTTGCAAAAGAAAAAGGGGAAGGTTTTGGTGAAGATTTCGTCAGAGGCACAAGAGAAAAGAAGTAGAAAAGACACACCAAACTTAAGGGTGTTTAAATACCCTAAGAAAAAAAGGGTATTTACACGAAAATCCTTAAAGAGTTCTAAGGTTTTTACACCAAACCTAACACTTACACACACCTCAAATTTAGTCCTTAAAAGTTCACATTGGCCCCAAAGATTAACGCCATGCTCAATTAAATCTTTAATTAACCAAAAATTATGAAAATGCCCCCAAATTTCTAATAAAAATTTCAACTAAATCCCTAAAATTACTTAGGGTGTTACATATTATATGTAAATTGAAATTCAGTTGGGTAATTTTGATAATTAATTACTTAATTAACGAAAATGGAGTAAATTGTAAAAGAGGTAAAAGTTAATTGCTGTAGATTAAATATAGTAAAGGGACCAAAATGGGAATTAAACCATAGTCAAAAAGTCCAAGTGGTGGTAACATGATTACCACCCTCTAACTTTTGGTTTATTTATTCATTTAGTCCTTTTTAGTTTAAGGCTAAATTGTAAATAAGTTGGTTTAATTGGAATTTAATATAATTGAAGGACCAATTATGAAATTGGATGGCGTAATAATAGAAATTATATTAAACTCTTTAGATTTTGGTAAATTGCAATTAAATCCTAATAAAATAAGGATTTACTAATTAGTTTAATTTAGTATGATCGGGAATGGTAGTTTCGAGGCCATAAATTCAGTGTGTCAGATTGTAAATATTAATTAATTAATATTTACGAAGTCATTAGTTTCGTATTAAAATTTGGTTATGAAATTTTATTGTATAGATAGTTAATTAAGTAAAAAGAATTAAATTGAAAAGGTTGCAAAATGTGGTTATCATTGATTAAATGTGTAAATTGATAAAGGAAAGGCATAGTTAAGTCCTTAAAGGGAAATTAGACCATTATTAAGGTGAGTGGATGATTTTGACTACCTTTTTGGCTAAATTTTAAGTGTTATTAAGAAAGGGAAATTTGGTAATTACTTAAATTAGGTTATTATTAATTAAACAAAAGGGAATGAAATTCATTATCTTCTTCTTTACACCTTGTTTTGTCGAAACTCCATTGCCAAAGGGAGAAGCAAGCTTCGATCACTTAAGTTCTTAGATTGGATAGGTAAACATTGCTCGTTTTTAGTAGTTTTTATGTTTTTTAGTTTATATTAGCTTAATCTAGCTAGCTCAAGGACTAATTTGTGATTATGTCAAATGTTATAATTTTTTCCATTGATGAATAAGCTTGTTCTTAAAATATCATAGAAGATTTATAAGCTTGGTTATTAGATTTGATTATTTTGTAAAGTAGTTTTTGATGATTTTAATGTCTAAGGACTAAAATGTTAAAGTGATAAATTTGCGAGGACTAAGGGGGAAATAATTACAAAAGTGGGCTGTATTGAAATACTATAGTATTCCGCTAAACTTGATTTTGTTTAAAAATGGTTAATTTGCAAGTTTGATGCTAAAAGACTAAATTGAATAAAAGGAAAGTATTAGGGGTAAAATTGTAATTTTCCCAAAAGGACCAAATTGTGTTAAATGCTTTGATTATGTGTTTTAATGTAAAATTTGGATGAATTGTTGATTTAGATTACGATCGTGCCACGGATCGCGGAAAAGGGAAATTAGTAGAATAGTCCCTAAAGTTTAGCCAAACTACAATTTCATTCGGTAAGTTCGTACTATTAACTTTAAAATTTGATATTTGCAATTATATATTTATTTTGAATATATATTCCTAATGGCGGATCGAGACTGAAGGCTTGAGGATTAATTTGATTCTGGCTCGAAAGAGCGTTATTTTGATTCTAGGCTCGTAAGAGCTAACCATTCTAGGCTCGTAAGAGCTAAACATTCTGGGCTCGTATGGGCTAAGTTGTCTATGCTCGTAATGAGTTAAAAATTTGGAGAACTAAAAAAGATTAAGTTCGTTATTATGTACATAATTATGAATACATACTCGTTATCATCTTTTAACTGATTTGTCTATTCTGTAAGGAAACGATAATTGTGAACTTACTAAGCTTAATAAGCTTACTCGTGAATTTGATGTTGTTTTGTAGATACGTTTTGCTGTCTAAAGATCGGATCATTTCAAGGGAATCACACTATTGCGGGGCTCGTATTGTAGATTTTACATCACTCGGTCTTATGGCATGCACTAGGATGATATTAACTTTGATGTTGAACTAAATATGTTGAAATCTTGTCATTTTGATTGTGTAAATGGATGAAGTACAACTTAGTTATGTAAGCTTATGATGTTTATAACGACTTAGATGTTATGTATGTAGTGTGATGACTTAATGCATAACTTGTGTTTGATATGTTAAACTTGTGTCTTGGCATAATTCTTGAGATTTTGTATACTTGTTTTGGTAAAACATATGTAGGTATCGGTAGAAGTACAGGGTAGGAGAGAGGTTGTTCTTTGACTTGGGTTGTATCGGTAATTGAATTACATGTATCGGTAGTTTTTAGTATTGATATCTCGGTAGTAGGTATGCTTATATCAGTAAAAGTTGCAGGGTGAGATTTTTGCTCTCTAGAGTTTTAAGTATTGGTAGTTGCATGATTTGTATCGGTAGAACTAGCACAGGTACCGGTAAAAATCTGCACAGTTTCTAAATTGTTCACTGACTTGGTTACTACCGATACTTGACCATCAAGTACTAGTAGAAGTCCCCTAAAATGTTGGAAATGTCATTTTTACCCTTGATGAGATTGTGATATGATTGAATATTGATTTACAATCTGAGAGGTGAATTTTTTATTGAATAAAGATTAAAATAGTTGGATATTTTAAAAGATAAATAGTGTTAAATGAACAGAAACACCGGAATCCTAATCGACGACGGTGTTCGGGATTCGGGTGTTACACACTCCACTGTCTGAAAGCATATAAGTGGTGCGTCAATGCACCACAAGTGTGAGTGGTCGAGACCAAAATCGAGAATAGTAATCGTAACCTCAGGGACTGAATAGGGCATCCCAAGGAACTGCGAATTTAAATAACATTGTTATAGTAACACGACTAAATTAATATTAATAAATTAAGATGAATCATGTAATTGCATGTAACAAATAACTTACCATCTCCCAGACATGTGTCTCGATCATCTGGCGATATATCGGAACTGTGAATGACCTCTCGATATCGGGATTCCCATGAGATTTACGAAAAATAACTTGTTAGATCAAATTTACACACAAAAAAATCAAATAATTGTGGACAAAGATTAGATGTTATTACCTGTTCATAAATGGGAAAACGTATGGTAGGTGTTTGATATTAGCCAAAAAAGGCATCCGATATAGGGTCCACGATTGTAACAATATCAAGCACCTGCAAATGTCAATGGCAACAGGCTTTGTCATTCGACAAAGCTCGTGAAACAGCATCACTAATACTGTCGAGCCCCAACTATATTGACCCGCTTCATTAAAATCTGTCAATAGGGGCAAGTACATTATGTGGACTCTATTTCCATTTGTCGTCGACATTAGTACCCCTTATAAGGTGCATTATATAAGCTCGAGCGGCACACATCACCTTAAAATCGGTGGCATCAGCTACTAGATGGTGGAATCTTTCCCTCAACCATGTGAACTTCAGTTTCGTGAATCTCGATTCACCACCACTAGGTGAGACTCCCAATAAGTTTTCACAGAGGGTTGTCAGGTTAGATACCATCGATGAGCTCGTAACGAGCATCCCATCAATTGGGAGCCCAAGCTGCAATGCAACATCCTCTAGTGTGATGACTCACCACATGGTAAGTGAAACGTGTAGGTCACTAGCCGCCTCCGCTCGACCAAAGCGAAAATTAAGTCGTACCGTAAATCAAATGTTCGGATTAGTGAAGCTGCTCCAAATCCAGCTGCAACCAAGTATGGCATGATGCGTTCGTTCAGTTCATAATTTACCCTATTCATGCGACCCTTTAATTTTCGGTACTCATCTTGAGACTATTAAATTACTGAAATAGTTAAGATAACTTAGTTTAATCTCGTAAATTAAATGAACCTTTTATAATGTAACAAATAACAATTTATTACCTGTACATATACAGGTGCCAATATGTGGTTATCATCCTTACTTAACGAATTCATATGCATATCTGCAATAAAAAAATTTGAGATTATCAATCTGTCAGAAGTAATTAATATAATTTTTAACTAGAAGTAATTAAAATTCTTGATATATATAAAACAAATAATTATATATTTATTACTTTGATAAATTAAAATTTTAAGTATTGAATTTACTCTTACATTTTGCGGGTTAAGTGTTAAATTTATATTAAAAAATCATTTGGTAAATTAGTAAAATATAAATATCAAATATAATTATTTTGTTTGATGAAAATAAATATTAATTTTTAATTATATATTTATTACTTTTAATATTATTAATATAATATTTTATATTATTTGAGATAACTTTGGATAAAATTTAAATGATTTAACAAACACAATCGAGTGAGTTTAAGTCATTTTCAATTTTTTTAATCATCCATAATATTTTGATTGAGTTTGATTTTCTATTTTTTTACACTAATTTCAAGTTTTTTTTTATTTTAAGTTAATTTTTTATAAAATATTTTTTTACTATTTTCACATTATAAAAAATTTAAAATTACTTATAATAATTAAAAACCAAATTTCAATTCCATTTGAGTTTAGTTGCTATGAGTTTTTAAGGTAAACCATGCGAGTAGTTATTAAATGATGAGTAAAGTTTCGTTTTAGTAACTTAATTTAAAAAGTGATATAGCATCAATTTTAACAGTTCGGTGATTTAATGAAAATTTTTGAATAATATGATGAGTAAATTGTAATATTTTTTAATTAAGTGATCAAAAAAAATTTATCATAATTTAATAACTAATGATGTAAATTGTTTTTTTAACAAGAAAAAACATAAAAAGTTACCACGATCTGAATCGTGTGTAATCCTACTAAATAACTTCGTTAGTCCATTTGGGAACGTTAACTTTTAAACAGAACTCAGAAGCATCCAATTTTAACGGCTTACTTACGCCACATCATTATTCATTTAAATAATGTAGTGAATTGAAAGAGAATAAAAAACAATAATAAATAAGAAGGGCTATAAGGCAATTAACCACATTTAATTTTTTTTTCAACAGCCACTCAAAGTGAAAAATTTTTGTATCAAGTCCCTCAATATTTTAAATCATTACATTTCAGTTCAGTGTCATTTTAATAAATAATCTCATCACCATACCATTTTAGTTATTAATTTTATTTTTTGTATTATTTAGGTTAAAAAATCTATAATAAAATCTAACTAAGATCAAATGAAGTAGTTGAAATTAAAATTTAAATAACATTTAAATAAAAATCAAACACAAACAACTTACCTTTCTTTTTTTTTTTCTTCCTTCCTCCTTCCTTCTTACTGCTACCGTTTCTTCCTTCTTCTTTTCTTTCTTTCTTTGTTTTTTTTTTCTTGTGCTATATGTGTGTTGTATGAGATTTTGGGGACCATTTTAAGGTCCCCATAAGGCCCTTCACGAGAGCCTTGAAGGCAGCAGCAAGGCAGGGCAACAGGGACAATGGCATCAACGAGAGCAGCGGGCTTGGCAGCAACAACCTTTAGGTGTCGACTGTCAGGTAGGCACAGAAAAGGTATACAATGTACACAAGAACATAGAAAATACGGAGGATAGAAAACTAGATTTGAACTGTAAAATGAATCTGGACCTAATTCTTGATTTTGAATTAATGCATACTCATCTTTGACAACTGCCTCAGTATTTATAAACTCTCACTCACCTTCTAACTGCATCTAACAGACTACTGACTCTAACTAACTTACTAACTCTGATATGCACCCATCTACCTCACTTTTACAACCCGTAAAAATTTTCGAAAATTACAAAAAAACAAAGCTGTCAATGGTTTTGTAAAAACATCAGCTACTTGATCACAAGCTGGAACTTCTCCAACTGCGATAGATCCATCATGTACCTCCTCTCGAACAAAAAATAAATCCAACTCAACGTGTTTAAACTTAGAATGCAACACTAGATTAGCGGTTACTGCAACGGCACTAGAGCAGTCACATCAAATCATCGGAGAATCCATCGACTTAAACTGAAGTTCACATAACAATGACATTAACCAAATAACATCCTAACTGTCGAGTGAGAAATAACCTGCTGCTTTTTAGAACACCAGAACACTGGATTTCCAGCAAAATATACACACTAGCCAGTCGTAGACCGACGATTATCAAAATCCAAACCTCAATTAGCATCTGCATAGCCAACTAAGGATAACCGATCAGACAGTTTTATCAAAATGCCAAACTCAGACGTACCACATAGATACCTTAAAATTCGTTTCAGCGCAGCCCAATGATCATCTATAGGTGCATGCATGAACTGACAAATTCTATTAACAGCATACGCGATATCTGAGCGAGTCAACACCACATATTGCAGCGCCCCTGCTATGATACGGTATTCACTAGGATCAGAAATAGGAGTCCTCAAATCCTTGGACAAGATTGATGAGCTGACCATTGGAGTATGGATAGCCTTTGAACCAATCATTTTACACCTGTCAAGCAGATCAAGAACATATTTCCGTTAACATAAATGAATGGACCCATCAGGAATTCGTGTGACTTTAATGCCCAAAAAATAGTGAAGAGCACCCATATCTTTTAGAGCAAACTCAGCATTCAACTGCCTCACAAACCTATCAATATCCTGTGAATCATTCCATGTGATGATAATATCATCCACAAACACCAACACATACATACGAACATCATTCACTCGTACAAACAACGAAGCATCAGATTTTGACCCCACAAAACCAATGGATCGAAGAAATGCTTTTAACTTGTCAAACCATGCTCTTAGAGCCTGACGTAGTCCATACAATGCCTTCATTAATCGACATACGAGTGGAGGACCATAAGAACTATACTAAACATAACCAGGTGGCTGTTGCATATGCACTTCCTCACTAAGATCGCCATTTAAAAAGGCATTATTCACATCCACCTAACGAAGCGACCACTTCTTCAACACAGCAATCGAAAGAATTGTCCGAATCGTAGCAGGCTTAACAACTGGACTGAATGTCTCTTTAAAGTCACACTCAGGAACCTGAGAGCAACCCTTCGCTACAAACTGACCTTTTCGCCTGGAAACAGAACCATCAAGATTCAGCTTGACTTTAAATAACCATTTGCACCCAATAGCTCTTCATCCTGGTGGAAGAGAAACAAGTTCCCACGTACGGTTCCTAATCAAAGCATCATATTCAGCCTGAGCTACTACACTCTACTCCTCAGTAGCAAAAGTTTCCTCAATCATTCGTGGTTCAAGTTTTGTGATCTCAACCGTAAGAGCTTTTGGCTTAAAAATCCTTGCCTTCGAACGAGTCAACATCGGATGAGAATTTACCGATAAGAAAGGAGGTGGAGGAGGAACACCTATTGGAATTGACATTTCTGGTGTATGTCTAGCCGAACAATCAATATCACTTGGAGACACCTCCGGATCAACAGAAACACGATCAGGCTTCACAGCTATAATTGCAAGATTCATATCATCATTATCGGTCCTCACAGGTGGATCAAGTGCAGGCACTTTATTATCACTATTAGAAGGTCGACACTCAACACCAGACATTGGTGCTTGACGAACAAGTGGCACATATGTAGCAACAGGCTCAATACTGGGCTCTATACACACTCCCTCAGAGTACAAAAATCGTCTTTCATCAAAGACTACATGCCGTGAAATAACAACTCTCCCATCTAGAGTAAGACAATGATAACCCTTATGACTTGGATTATACCCAAGAAACGTACATGGTTGAGAACGATACTACAGCTTATGTGAGTTAAACGGTAGTAAGTACGGGAAATAACAACAACTAAACACTCTAAGATGGTCATACACTGGAGACTTATTATACAAGACATAGTATGGTGATTGATGTTGTAACATAGGAGTAGGAAGCCTATTTATCAAATGTACAGCACAAACAAATGCATACCCCTAAAACTTAAGAGGTAAGTTAGCTTGAGTAAGTAGAGTTAAACTAACCTCGATAATGTGACGATGTTTATGTTTCACGACTCCATTTTGCTCCAAAGTGTGCGGGCATGTTATTCTATGAACAATTCCTTGTCTCATAAGTAATACCGTAAACGTCCGATATTCTCCTCCTCAATCACTCTGTAACTGTTTTATATCTCTCGAAAATTGAGTTTTAACCAATTGTTGAAACTGCACAAAGCACTAAATTGCTTGAGACTTGCACTGCACAAGATACACCTAAGTAAATCGAGTAAACATATTTACGAACGACACATAATACCATTTTCCATTACAATCAATACTTGCTAGGCCCCATAGGTCGAAAACAACTAACTCAAACGAAAAAGTGCATACAAACTCAGACTTAACAAATGGCAACTTGTGTGCCTTTCCTTTTTGACAGGTAACACAAATACTCGAATTATTTTTACTACTAACTTTATTCTTACTTGAAGCTATATTACATTGCTTCAACACAGTATCTACTATACGACTTGCAGGATGTCCCAATTTTTGATGCCACAGCTCAAACACATCATCAACACCGGAACTCGATCTTAACGATGTAGTATTAGCGGACGGAGTACTTCCTTCCTTATTAGACAACACAGACGAAAACTTATATAACCCGTCATGTATACGACCCTGCTTCAAAACAGCCTGAGTCTCGATATCCTTAACTAAACAATAATATGGATGAAATTCAAAAAAACACATTGTTCTCCCTAGAAAACTGCGAGACTGACATCAAATTCTTACGAATTTTAGGCACATGAAATTCAAAAAAGCACCTTATTCGAAGTATCAACCATCGAACTGCCCACCGAAGTAATTTTAGTTTGAGAGCCATCACCCATTAAAATCGGCATATTACCTGAATATGGTGCAGCATCACTCAGAGCAGACCCATCCTTACATACGTGATGAGTCGCTCCTGAATCCGGGTACCACTCAGTCGGAGTTGTCGCGTTACCCGGGACATAAGAATCATTCTCAGAACTTGAGATATCAGAAATATATGCAGACGGGCTAGCAATATAACCAGCTATAAGATTTTTCGTATCCTCATCAAAAGTCGATCTGTAAACTACACGTGCTCTTGGTGTCATGAACCTCGACCCACTTATGCACATGCCATTACCATACCCCACGGTACTACCTAAATTTTCCAAATAACCCAATTGAATGGTATTCACATTCGGCACAGGCCCATGTTCATCAATAGCACATGCTTCATTTATGGCATCTGCCATGGTTACATTTTCCATTAAATTGACACGTGGGCCAGCACTCCCATCATGTCCACTTTGTTGCCTCCCACGATAAACTTCAGAACCACCCATGTGACGTGGCGATCTAGGATTTAATGTCATACTCTTAGTATTAGCTTCATAACGTCCCACGAACGGTGCCCCATTTTCACACTGCCATTCCAATGAAAGCCACGCTGCCGACAGTTCATACACACGCCTAAACGGAATGCCCACAGCCATCGCTTGCTGCACCCGATGAGGCGGCCCTCCATGTTCAAACTCATATCCACCAATCACCATCAGAGAAGATAACCGAGGAACCACGATTGACGTTGAAGCCTCTCGGTCATACTTGTAATAACACTTATAGGCCAGATGACCAATACGACCACAGATTTGGAACTGTGGTCGACTCCGAGCAAACCTCCCACGGCCAAAAACCAAGGCACGCCCGTCACAGAAACTTTGATTCACTCCAGCACCTTGCGCATCAGTGTGACCAGCTTCTGGATCTGTGATGCAGTCGAAACTAACTAAAAATATGACTAAGGAAAATGCACCTATCAATTAATAGTATAGTTACGGTGAGCACAGATATCGTTCTCATGAAGACTAAAAGTACTAGTAATAGCTGTCTTTCTATTATCTAATCGATCAAATAAAGTGATTGTTTTAAACTAATTTAACTAAATTAATAAACTAAAACTGCGATAAAGATTAAAGTACGAAATAATAAGTGTTTTTATATCAAGAAGCAAATAATACCCAGGAAAGACTCCACCTAGATTTCATCTGTCATTTATCATTCTGAATTAAGCAATTTATTCACTTAGTATTTTGTTCTGTAGAAATCGCTAAATTATGCTAATACCTCTATTCAAGCATAAAAGCAACTGAATCTAGGTTGATTAATTGAAATTTCTTTCTAATTAAAACCCTTATTGTCGCATTAATTCGATTTATGGATTCCCCTATTAGATTTGACTTTAATCCACTAGATTTATGTTGTCCTATTTCTAGGATTGCATACAACTCCACTTAATTATGCTAGATCTACTCTTAAACAGGGTCTATTCCTCCTCTGATTTAAGCACATCAAACAAGAATTAATATATCAAGAATATTAAACCAAGAATTAAGCACACATAATTGAGAACAAAATCTAAGTATTTATTGTGTAAAATCAGAAATCAAATGATAGAATTCATCCTAGGGTTCATCCCCCCTAGGTATTTAGGAATTAGTTCATGCTAATAAATGGAAACATCTCAAAGACAATATAACCACAAGATGAAAAAAAACTCATAATAAAATCAAAAGAATTTAGAAAGAGGTCTTCAATCTTTATGGAGATCTACCTCAAAGACGGCTTCTGTGGTGTTTCTTCAGTTGTTTTCTTCAATAATCTCTGACGGCTAAGATTTCGGGAATGGAGGATTTTGTAGAAAATTGGAAGTGTCAATTCATATCACTCTATCCCCTATTTATAATACATGAAAATCTCTAGTTGGATCCAAATTAAATTCTAAAAAGATAATTAGAATTAAATCTAAACAATAATTTACTAATTGGATCCAACTTAAACTCTAAAAGCCTAAAAGATAAATTAAAATTAAATATAGACTATTTAACAATAATAATCCTAAATATTAATCCTAAGAAATAAAATTTAAATTTAAATAAAGTCTGATGTCCAAAATATCTCTTCCTAACTCTTCCACATTCACACTTTTGCCTCAACTTTTCCTTTTTATCTTCGATTTAGTCCATGGCCATGTGTCCAGCTCGTGTGGCTCCTAAAATCTGCTCTTTTTGTCCGGTTTTCTCTTGTTTTTCTCTCCTTTCACTCTCAAATGCTTTCCTAAGTATAGAAACATGAATTTAAAGGATTATGAACATAAAATTCATTATTTTAAATAGATTAATCATCCAAAAACTCATTAAGAATGAGGTTAAAACATGTTACTTTTGGCACTAATCAAATATCCCCACACTGAAGCATTTGCTTGTCCTCAAGCAATATTCTCAACCCACATTCAAGTTAACTTTCTTAATTCTTCATTTTTATCAATAATATTTCAAGAAAAATTGCAAACAATCATGCATTGGAAATTCATCTAAAAGAACACTAAAGATTCAAGCAATCTAAGCTACAAAATTTTTAGCACAAAAATATAGGTGTCTCTCCTTATCTAAATAATTACCTTAAATTCAAAATCAACAAGAATTGACATCCTCACTAAAGATTCACTCAAAGCACTCAAAGTGTTTAAAGTTCATGAAATAAGCACTCAATAGTCAAACATAAAATGTAATTACCATAGGTTTGCTTGAAAATCAAATCTCCATCACTGTAAAATGACATGACACACCAATCAAGAGGTCTTTACAAGGTTGTAATGGGGCTAAGGTTATGGGTATGGAAAAGGCTAGAAGAATTGGTTAAAATCAAGATCAAGTTGATAAATTACCAAACTAGAAAAAAAAATAACCAGTTGCTGAATTGAAAGAAAATAAATCAACACAACTAATAAAGAATAAACGTGAGTTTTTCAAAAATATATAGAACTAATGATTCTAGCTCAAACACACTTTTGTCTTTTTTCTTCTTTTCTATTTTTTCATTTTTTCGACTTTTTTTTTCTTTTTCTAAATAATAAAATTCAGCAATTCAGATAGTGGAACATAGTTAGGCAACTTAATCAAATCAAATCTCGACAAAAAGGGAGTCAATAAAGGGGTAAATATACCACAAATATATGGATCATGGGTTAATATTATGAGTTTAATGAATAAAACGATGTTAGGCTCAATGGGGTTCAGTAAGGGTTAATTTATTAGATAAGCTTTTTAAAGATAAAGGGGGTTAAATCCTAAGTGCCTCTATCATCTCAGCATATCAAATCAATAATGTGGTCTTAACATGTATAATCAAAGCAAGTTCTAGAATAACAAATCAAGTTGACATACACACAACCAAAAATATCATGAGCACGAAATAAAATATATGCTCTATAGGCTCAAAAGCTCACAAAAAATTATGGTTTTACTGTCAAAACCTGCAGTTTTAAAATTTGAAGATAATATTTCAATTCAGGGAGACAACCTAAAATATTTAATTCTGAAGACAACTCATCATACTTGACTCTCTCATATCCTAAAGATTAAATCATCCAATACATAAAAGATTCATAAATCAATCTCAAAACAAAATCAATAAAAATTCCAAATAGCAAAAATTCATTCTAATGCGGTATGAGAAAATTACTTTAAACACAATAAATAATTCAGGGATTTTATCACAATCACAATCAACCTCCCCACACTTAAGATGTACATTGTCCTCAATGTACAATGTACAAACAGATATAAGTAGAATACGCACAATATTATAATGAGGAAAAGAACTGAAACTTCCCTGAATTAGGATGATTTCATCCGAATTGAAAAAAAATAGGAATGCAACGAGTCTAAAGGAAGTGCAATTTTCCGAGCAAACTAAAAAGAAAATAAACAAAGACAAGTCAGAAAGGGAGATAATAAAAAAAACAACCATAAAAATAAAAATAGTGTATAATTAAAAAAAATTAAAAATAAAATAAAACTAAAACTAAAAATGAAATAAATAAACTAATTTTTTTGAAACTTTTTTTTACTTTTTTTTCAATTTTTTTTTTTAAAAACATAAAAGTAAAGTAAATAAATAAATAAATAAATAAAAGTAAAAACACTTGGGTTGTCTCCCGAGAAGCGCTTGTTTAAAGTCTAAGCTCGACTTCTCTGTTTAAGTTCACGATTGAGGCGGATCTTGAAGCCGAAGCTCCTCTGTCACATTATGACAATCACCACCAAGATAAGGTTTAAGTCGATGACCGTTTACCTTGAATGTGTCATACTCAGGATGTGTTACCTCCATTGTACCATAGGGAAAGACGATTTTTACCACAAATGTACCTGACCATCTCGATTTTAGCTTCCCAGGAAACAATTTAAGCCTCGAGTTGAATAGAAGAACTCGATCTCCAACTACGAACTGTTTAGGTTGCTTTAACCAAGAATCATGACGTCGCTTTGTCGGCTCTTTGTATAATCTCGAACTCTCATAAGCATTAGCACGCCATTCATCAAGCTCATTCAATTGGAGCATCCTCTTTTCACCTGCAAGTTTAAGATCAGAGTTTAGGAATTTAATTGCCCAAAACGCTTCGTGTTCAAGTTCAAGTGGTAAGTGACAACTCTTCCCATAAACAAGTCTGTAAGGGGATATTCCTATGGGAGTTTTAAGGGCAGTCCTATAAGCCCATAAAGCGTCATCTAATTTCAAAGCCCAATCCTTTCTATTATTCTCTACGATCTTTTCTAAGATACGTTTTAGTTCTCAGTTTGACACTTCAACTTGACCACTAGTTTAAGGGTGATAAGGGGTAGTTGTTCTATGATGTACACCATACTTCTTAAGAATTTTGTCAAATTGAGCATTACAAAAATGTGTACCCCTATCGCTAATGATTGTCCTAGGTGTTCCAAATCGAGAGAAAAGTTTCTTAAGAAATCGAACTACCACCCTAGCATCATTAGTTTGTAAAGCCTGAGCTTCCACCCATTTCGACACATAATCCACTGCTACAAGTATGTATTTATTTCCATAAAAACTAGTAAATGGTCCCATAAAATCAACAGTCCAAATATCAAAGATTTCACATGCAAGCATATAAGTTTGAGGCATTTCATCACGTTTGGAAATATTATCTGTTCTCTGGCATTTATCACAAGAAGTAACATACCTGTTCGCATCTAAACAAAGTGGGCCAATAAAACTTGATTCGAGGACCTTATGTGCAGTACGAATTCCACTATAGTGTCCTCCTGTCGATCCAGAGTGACAATGCTCCAAAATTCTATTCCCTTCGACATTCGAAACACATCTTCGAATTACTTGATCTATACACACATGAAAAAGAAAAAGATCTTCCCAAAAATAATTCTTCATATCAGCAAAGAATCGCTTCTTTTGATGATGAGTCAAATCTTTTGGTAAAGTATTAGCAACTAAATAATTCACAATGTTTGCAAACCAAGGACCATCAGAATCACTTACTACCAAGAGTCGTTCTTCAGGAAACGAGTCATCTATCATACCTTCATTAAGCTTCTCAAGATGAGGATTTTCGAGTCTTGATCAGCTACAAGATTTTCAGCTCCTTTTTTATCCCTAATCTCTAAATCAAATTCTTGCAGTAATAAAACCCAACGAATAACTCGAGGTTTCGTATCTGGTTTAGTAAGAAGGTAGCGAAGAGCAGAATGGTCAGTGTAAACAATAACTTTAGATAATATTAAGTAAGATCTAAATTTATCAAATGCAAAAACCACAGTTAGCAATTCTTTTTCAGTAGTAGTGTAATTCGCTTGAGTATCTGTCAAAGTCTTGCTAGCATAACAAATCGACTGAATGTGCTTATCTCTTCGTTGTCCAAGAACTACACCAACTGTAAAATCACTTGCATCACACATTAGTTCAAAAGGTAAATTCCAATCAGGTGCAACAACAATCGGAGCATTAATTAATTTTTCCTTAAGAATGTTAAATGCCTCTAAACAATCCTGATTGAAATTAAATGGCACATCTTTTTCTAATAAATTCGTTAAAGGCTTTCCTATTTTAGAAAAATCCCTAATAAACCTTTTATAAAACCCAGCATGTCCTAGCAAACTTCTAATAGCCTTGACCAAATTAGGAGGAGGTAATTTTTCAATAGTTTCAATTTTCGCTTTATCAACCTCAATCCCTTTACTAGAAATTTCATGACCCAAAACAATTCTCTCTTTAACCATGAAGTGACACTTTTCCCAACTAAGCACAAGGTTTGTTTCTTCACATCTCATTAGAACACGTTTTAAATTTTTAAGACATAAATGGAAAGAATTACCGAATACCGAGAAATCGTCCATAAATACCTCCATAATATCTTCCATGAGATCATCAAAAATAGCCATCATACATTGCTGAAAAGTAGCAGGAGCATTACATAATCCAAAAGGCATTCTTCGGTAAGCAAACGTACCATATGGAAATGTAAATATCCTCTTTTCTTGATCCTCAAGAGCTATCGGGATTTGAAAGTAGCCAAAAGTCCATCCAAGAAGCAGTAGTACATGTGGCCAGCTAACCTCTCTAACATTTGATCAACAAACGGTAGAGGAAAGTGGTCTTTCCTTGTAGCATCATCCAACTTCCTGTAATCAATACAAACTCTCCATCCCGTGACTGTTCTTGTCGGAATTAACTCGTTTTTTTCGTTAGTCACAACAGTCATGCATCCTTTTTTAGGAAAAACCTGCACAGGACTTACCCAAGTACTATCAAAAATAGGATAAATAACTCTGGCATCTAAAAGTTTAATTACCTCAGCCTTAACAACTTTCTTCATATTAGGATTTAATCTCCTTTGAGCCTACACATAAGGTTTATATTAATCTTTCATTAAAATTTTATGAGTACAAAAAGAAGGACTAATTCCTCTAACGTCAGAAATTTTTCAAGCCATTGCTCATTTATGTTCCCTTAGCACCTGCGATAATTCCTTTTTCTCATTCGGCTTTAAACTTGAAGCAATAATTACCGACAATGTAGAATTATTCCCTAAAAATGCATACTCCAAATGATCGAGTAATTGCTTCAGTTCCAATTTAGGAGGTTCTTCAATAGAGGGTTTCGACCTCAATTCTTTACTTATTTCAATGGTCTCAAAATTTTTCTGTCTCGTTAAGGACTCATTAGCATCTAGATCATTTTTCATCTCATTAGTCACAGCATTATCTCCATGGATCTCCCCTCCCTGAACAAGGCACAGTTTCAAAGTGTCTTTATGAACAATTTCCTGCAATGAATTTTGAACAGCTTGATCAGTAAAATCAACAAAATAACAGAAATCATCTTGCTCTTGAGAAAATCGCATGGCATTTTAAATCTGAAAAATAATTTCATCATCACCTACCCTAAGCACAAGTTTACCACTACCCACATCAATAATAGCTCTAACAGTGGCTAAAAAAGGTCTTCCTAAAATCAAAAGTACCTTAACATCCTCATCCATGTCAAGTATAACAAAGTCAACAGGGAAAATAAATTTATCTACTTTCACAAGCACATCTTCAATAATTCCCCTAGGATATTTAACAGGTCTATCAGCTAATTGAATACTCATCCTAGTGGGTTTAGGTTCCCCAAGACCAAGTTGCTTGAACATTTTATAAGGCATTAAATTAATACTAGAACCCAAATCAGCCAATGCTTTCTTAATATTTAAACTACCAATAAAACAAAAGATAGTGAAACTCCTTAGATCTTTCAGCTTTGTACGCAATTTATTTTGAAGAACAGCTGAGCACTCCCCATTAAGCTCCATAATGGACAACTCCTCTAACTTCTTTTTATTTATCAGCAGCTCTTTTAAAAATTTTGCATAAGTGAGCATCTGCGAAAGAGCTTCAACAAAAGGTAAGTTAATATGTAATTGTTTAAAAAGATCAAAAAATTTACCGAATTGTTCATCCTTACGGTCTTTTTTCAACTTTGTCGGATAGGGAATTGATGGTTTATATTCTTTAAGCACTGGTACCTGAATTTCCTCAGTTTTGTTACCTCGTCATCTTTTTCATCGGATTTTTGCTTCAATTTCTTTTCCGGTTCAACCAACTCTTTTCCACTCCTCAATGTAATTTCTTTCGCATGTTCCTTTGGGTTTGGTTCAGTGTTGCTAGGTAAACTACCTGGCTGTCTTTCCGAAATCATTTTAGCAAGCTGTCCGATTTGATTTTCAAGACCATGAATAGATGCCTACTGATTTTTAAAACTGTCTCATTACTCTGAAATCTTGTTTCAGAAGTCGAAATAAATTTAGCAAGCATATCTTCAAGGTTAGACTTTTTTTCTTGTTGATGAGGCTGTTGAAAACTCGGAGGAATTTGCGATTTTTGGTTCCCTTGACCACCCCATGAAAAATTTGGATGATTTCTCCAACCTACATTATAAGTATTACTATAGGGATTATTTTGAAGTTTGGAATTATTACTTAAAAAGTTTGCTTGCTCATGGAGATATTCCGAACTCATCATCCCTGCTCTATTTTGATTGCACTGCATCACCGGATGTACCTGCTTAAAAAAATTCAAACCATCAATTTTTTTATTAAGAATTTCAACCTGATGAGCTAACATAGAAACAACATCAACATCATAAATCCCTGTTGCCTTCACAGGTTTTACTCTTGTAACTTGCCACTGATAATTATTTAATGCGATCTCTTCAATAAATTCTTGAGCTTTTTCCAGTGTCTTGTTATTTAAAATTTCCCCAGTTGCTGAATCAACCATCTGTCTAGTCGAGGGATTCAAACCATTGTAGAAAGTTTGAACTTGGAGCCACAAAGGTAACCCGTGATGAGGACATCTTCTTAATAAATCTTTGAACCTCTCCCATGCTTCATAAAGTGTCTCAATATCAAATTGAGCAAAAGAAGAGATGTCATTCCTCGACTTAGCTGTCTTAGCCGGCGAAAAATATTTTAGCAAGAACTTCTCAGTCATTTGATTCCAAGTAGTGATAGAACCTCATGGTAAAGCATTTAACTACATTTTTGCCTTGCTCCTTAACGAAAATGGGAACAACCGTAAGCGTATGGCGTCATCAGTAACACCATTAATTTTGAAAGTGTCGCAAATCTCGAGAAAATTAGCCAAATGAGCATTTGGATCTTCATCCTGCAAACCATCAAACTGAACATATTGTTGTACCATCTGAATTATACTTGACTTAATTTCAAAATTATTCACATTAACATTCGGCTTGACAATACTCGTTTCAGCCTCAATCAGATTAGGCTTAGCATAATCATACAAAGTCCGACGAACAGGAGTGTTAGGAAGAGCAGCTGGGAGAGCAGGAGGAACCTGGTTATTTTGATTTTCACCCATCTCCACAGTAATATCCTTTTCCTTTTTACCGTCTACTAAAGTTTTCTGACTTTGCTTAGCTTCTCTAACCTCTTTACTCTTTTTACGAGTAGTCTTTTCAAGTTCAGGGTCATGAAGAAGTGGTCCCGACGGGTTTCCTCTAGTTATAAACCAAAAGAACTTGCCAGAAGCAAAAGGGAAAAAAATTAGAATAGAAAAATTAAATTAAAAATGCAAATAAAACAAAATTAAAAAAATGGCTAAAGTAATAGAACTAAAGTTTTCCTAATATTCCAATCCCGGTAACGACGCCAAAAACTTGATGCAGCCGAAACTAACTAACAATATGACTAAGGCAAGTGCACCTATCAATTAATAGTATAGTTACGGTGAGCACAGATATCGTTCCCACGAAAACTAAAAGTACTAGTAGTAGTTATCTTTCTATTATCTAACCGGTCGAATAAAGTGATTGTTTTAAACTAATTTAACTAAATTAATAAACTAAAAGTGCGACAAAGATTAAAGTACGAAATAATAAGTGTTTTTATACCAAGAAGCAAACAATACCCAGGAAAGACTCCACCTAGATTTCATCTGCCATTTATCATTCTGAATTAAGCAATTTATTCACTTAGTATTTTGTTCCGTAAAAATCCCTAAATTATGCTAATACCTCTATTCAAGCATAAAAGCAACTGACTCTAGGTTGATTAATTGAAATTTCTTTCTAATTAGAACCCCTATTGTCGCATTAATTCGATTTATGGATTCCCCTATTAGATTTTACTCTAATCCAGTAGATTTATATCGTCCTATTTCTAGGATTGCATGCAACTCCACTCAATTATGCTAAATCTACTCTTAAATAGGGTTTATTCCTCCTCTAATTTAAGCACATCAAACAATAATTAATATCTCAAGAATATTAAATCAAGAATTAAGCACACATAATTGAGAACAAAATCCAAGTATTATTGCTTAAAATCAAAAATCAAATGATAGAATTCATCATAGGGTTCATCCCCCCTAGGTATTTAGGAATTAGTTCATGCTAATAAATGGAAACATCTCAAAGACAATATAACCATAAGATAAAAAAAAACTCATAATAAAATCAAAAGAATTTAGAAAGAGGTCTTCAATATTTGTGGAGATCTGCCTCAAAGACGGCTTTTGTGGTGTTTCTTCAGTTGTTTCCTTCAATAATTTTTTACGGTTAAGGTTTGGGGAATGGAGGATTTTGTAGAAAATTGGAAGTGTCAATTCATATCACTCTATCTCCTATTTATAATACATGAAAATCTCTAGTTGGATCCAAATTAAATTCTAAAAAGATATTTAGAATTAAATCTAAACAATAATTCCCTAATTGGATCCAAATTAAACTCTAAAAGCCTAAAAGATAAATTAAAATTAAATACAAACAATATAACAATAATAATCCTAAATATTAATCCTAAGAAATAAAATTTAAATTTAAATAAAGTCTAATGTCCAATATATCTCTTCCTAACTCTTTCACATTCACACTTTTGCCTCAAATTTTCCTTTTTATCTTCGATTTAGTCCATGGCCATGTGTCCAGCTCGTGTGGCTCCTAAAATCTGCTCTTTTTGTTCGGTTTTCTCTTGTTTTTCGCTCCTTTCACTCCCAAATGCTTTCCTAAGTATAGAAACATGAATTTAAAGGATTATGAACATAAAATTCATTATTTTAAATAGATTAACCATCCAAAAACTCATTAAGAATGAGGCTAAAACATGTTACTTTTGGCACTTATCAATCTGGTGCACTCACCAGATTTGCCTAGATCGACTCATTCACTGCCATGCGCTGGAGTCGACCTTCATATTCCGTGAGCATGTCCACGATTTTGCGCATTGTTAATGGCTTAGAAGTAAAGGACGCATACGCCAGCACCGCATCAAACTCCGGTGCAAGACCAGTAAGTATAACTTCCACCTTATCCGCCTTAGAAATTTGATGACCTGAGGCTTCAATCAAAGCACATGTATTCTGAATCTTAGCAACATATTCTTTGATTGATACCTTTCTTAATTGCACGTAGATTGTGCTTCGCTCGGGACAACCGTGAGCCAGTAACTGCAGCAAACAATCGGTTCGTCGTTGACCAGACATCACAAGATGTTTTTACTCCAATGAAGCACACAAGAAGAGGACTACTGATCGTTGACAACAACCACGAGGCAAGCAATTTATCTTGTTGCTGAAAATAAGAATGTTCAATACGAGTTAGATTACCATTGCGATCAGTCAAGAAACGAGGAGGACACTCCAACGAGCCATCTACAAAACCAGTGAGTTCATATCCTTCCACAATGAATCGGATATGTTGTTTCCACTGGATAAAATTTCCTTCTTCTAATTTGATCACATCATGGCGAAGAAACGTTGTAACAAGTCGTGATCTGACCAAATCACAACCTCCGGAGCCACCGGAGCTTCATGTGGATTCACCGGATCAGCAAGAGCCACTGGTCCAGTTGTGGATTCTGCAGAATCAACCATCTTTGCGTAACGAAGCTTCAACAATCAGGATCTAGAAGCGATTAATACCAAGAAAAGGTATACAATCTACATAAGAACAGAGAAAATACAAAGGATAGAAAACTAGATTTGAACTGTAAAATGAATCTGGACTTAATTCTTGATTTTGAATTAATGCATACTCATCTTTGACAACTGCCTCAGTATTTATAAACTCTTACTCACCTTCTAACTGCATCTAACAGACTACTGACTCTAACTAGCTTACTAACTCTGATAGGTACCATGCCAAACTCGTATTTTTATACCGAATTTATACCATACCGGTTTTTTTATTAATTTTATTTTTTCAATATTAAAAAAAATATGTCAGAAATACTAGTGGGTGCCACCTATCTAGGAGGCACTACTCTCTAAATGTACCATTTTAATAAATAATGGGAAAATGTACTATTTTGATAATTAAATATTTTTTTTATATTATTATTGTAAAAAATCCCTAGACGCATTATTCTTACAGGATGGGAATTCCTTATGGTTGAAACTGAAGCTAGAAGAGTGGCTAATTTGAGCTACAATGGACAACTATCGAGGATTGGCTTGTTAATGCTAACTCCGAAACACTGTGTGCCATTTTTTATGGAGTAAATCTGCAGAGTTCAAGAGAATTTCAAAGTGCACTATTGTCAAAACAGCTAGAAATATTCTATAGACTACACATGAAAAGCTAACATTGCCAAGCGGTCGAAAATACAGATGCTAACCACTAGATTCGAAACCTTGAGGATGTAAGAGTCAAATATCATAGGTGAATTCAATGCAAAAATATTTACATAAAATAAAAAATAAAAAAGCTATTAATTAAAAAATGAATTAACAAACTTAAAAATAATATTTATTAAATAAAAACATTCATTAAAAATTAAAAATATTAAAACAAGATCAAATAAAAATTAAATATAAATAACTAAATCTCTAATTAACTTTTAAAAACTACATATTTTTTTTCTAATTTAGCCGACATTATGGTCTGTGGTTTATATATATTGAACTGTGGAACCTCGTACGGAAACTACACAACTGAGAACTTCCCGAGTTTCCAACCTTTACCAAACCCCGAAAAACAAAGGATCAACGATTCACTGTTCTTTTTTTTTTTTCTTTCTTACCACTTTGACTTCTAAAAAAAAGGGAATGGCAGATCCTAGCAACAAACTCAAAACTGTAATCTGCGTAGGAGACATCCATGGTTACCTCACCAAACTCCTCAATCTTTGGTCCAACCTCCAATCCCAAATCAACCCTGACTCCTTCAACACCGCCACCATCATCTTCCTAGGTGATTACTGTGACCGTGGACCTGACACACGCAAAGTGATAGTTTTTTTAATCTCCTTGCCTAAGCGATATCCAAATCAGAAGCATGTTTTTTTGTCGGGAAACCATGAATTCGCTTTCGCCGGGTTTATCGGGGTGTTGACGGGGGAGTTTGAAGCGAAGGAGACGTGGAAGGAGTATGCTGATAACGAGGAAATAGAAGGGTGGTATAAGGGTGAAGGGTATGAAAAGATGCATTTGCAAGGCAGGATATGGGGTGGTTGGTTTGATGTTGCCCAAGGGATTGACTGTAAAGGTTCCATTTTCGATGCTGCTCCTACCTTTGGATCTTATGGAGTTTCTCATAGATCTTCTGGTAATGCACGCTTTATCATTTTTGGGTCCTTTTTCTTGTATGGATTCAATTCATTGGTAAAAAAAGATTAATACTCTTAGGTATTCATTTTTGAAGTGGTTGTTGCGTTTGATTCTTAGCCATGCAATTTTAGTTGAGATTTTGGAAGGAATGATCCAAGTATTGGGTTGGAAATGGACCCTTGATTCCTTTTATGTTAGATTCTAGGTTGTATGCATTTGAAGGAAGGAATGATTGTACTAGATTCATGGTTTTCAGTAGTGTATATGTTGTGTTCGAGTGGCATAATTTTTAGTGGTTTAATCTTCAATAGGGATTTAATTCTTACAAATTTTAGCTAGCAGATATTAGTTGTGTTGTTTTAGATTAGAAATATTGACCTTATCCTAGCAAAAACCATGATTTATCTTTGATGTGCAAGAGTTGATGAAGGTTGTTCCTGAAGACCACAAGAAATTTCTAGCAGATGTGGTTTGGATTCATGAAGAGGTATTCTTTCTTCAACTCTACTTCTCATCTATTTGCTTTTCTTGGCTTTTAGAATACTGTGTAATCAGAATGTGCTAAAAATAATTTTAACTTTGAATTGCAAAACAAAGTTATGAGCAAATATGCAGTCTCCTGTAACAATGTTAAGCAGGTTGGCTATATTGTTATTGTCTCAACTGCAGAGTGAAAGTGGAAACTTAGTGTTTTCGGTGTGCAATTTTTCCAGGATGATGTCTGTATTGAGACACAGGAAGGAGTTAAACATTGTAAATTGATTGCTGTACATGCTGGTTTAGAGAAAGGTAAAAATGTCCGAGAGCAGCTGGAGTTTTTGAAAGCCAAAGACGTGAGTGTGCCCCAGGTAACAGGTCTCAGCGGGAGGAAGAATGTTTGGGATATCCCTGAGGTAACGAATGGTTCACAGCCCATGACACAACTCGTAGTCATCTTTGGCACCCATGCGCACACTTGGTAAAATGGTTTTCATGACATGAAGTCGACTGATGCAAGTGTTGGTGTTGAATATCATGCAGGAGCTAACTGAGACAGTTGTGGTGAGTGGTCACCATGGGAAACTTCACATAGAAGGTCTTAGATTGATCATTGACGAAAGCGGAGGATTGGAGGGTAATCCGTTGGCTGCAATTGTGCTTCCTTCAATGAAGATAGTCCGCGACACTGATAATTTATCTTAGTTTCATGGTTTTAGAAGATGGTCATCAATATGCTTTGCTTTCTAAATATGATTGTCTGAATCCGTCAACAAATTTATTCACTTATAATATTCACGGTGTGACTTACATTAATACTGAATAAATGGATTGATACGTGTGTTTAACCAACGTGTTTTGATATATTAAAAATCTACGCTCTCATGGTAGTAAGCAGAAAGATTGTATGTTGGGTGTTTAACTTATCTATGGCATGACTTCACCCACTATAGTGAAATCATAGCTCAAATAAAGAGTAATTGGGATAATCTCAATGACGTGAGATTACAAAAATGAAATGTAACTAATCATTATTGATTGTATGTAATGATCATTTTCATCGCTAAAGATTCGAATTAGGTTGTATTTAACTTAAAGGGATCAAAGTGAGCTGAGGGTAACACACATGATAAGATTATTAGACAAAAGATTAAAATAAATAGTTTTCGTAATGATATATACAGGGGAGATCGATTATGGTACTTATAATAGATTCACACTTGGTTCCTGTGCTAGCTATTCATTTTTTTTTGAATATACTGGTGCAATTACATAATAATTTCTGTTCATACTTTCTTAACCCTTTTACAAGGTACACACATCTTGCACACACAGATGCTCAAACCCGGGTCTCCTAAGATGAACATCATCCCCTTAACTACTGGAGCCACTCGTTGGATTCCTATGCTAGCTATTCATAACTTTGTATGAATTGCATAAAAAGAGTTTATGATATGTTTTACTAAAAGCGACATACAAGAAATAGATTGCATGAATTAATGTATGGATAAAAATAATGTATGAGAAATAGATTACACAAAATACTCTCCACCAAAAATGCATTTTCTTGATAAGTCAAGAGGTGGCTTAAAATTTAATTTAATTTCTTTGGGTATTATTTAATTAGATGAACAAATCAAATAATTGAGTTCAAAATGAGAATTATTGTTACATCCTCATATCCGACCCAATCGTCGAGTCAAGGCACAGAGATGTCACATTCGTTGCTGAAGCAACTACTGAAAATTTCAGAATCAATTTATCATATTATTTAATTAATATAGGTCATTTACTTATTTTAGTAAATATTGAATTTACGACAGAACTAATTATGAGTTAAATGAGCTCATTAAAACATCCACAATTGATCGAAAAACAAATTGTAAAGTTTATAAAAAATTTGGACTATCGTCGCGATGTTAGGGGTTCCACGTCATGACATGGCGAATTTGTCCTCATGACATCGTCTCCATTTTCCTACAAGTTCCACATTTTATATATTTATTTATTTTTATATCATTACCTAAACCGTATTCAGATGTCATAACCGCCACCTCATTTTACATATCATACACTTACATCTATTTCTAATCTCAAGTCCTCATAAAAACATGATATTCAATCAAAGATAACGAAATTTATAAAATTAATACAAATTTTTAAGTTTTACAAATAAGACCATTGGAGGACTTGCACTTTCAAAAGTAATTTACCCACTTTATGTGTATTTCATATTTATTTTTAAACTCCAATCAATTTAATTCTTCATAAAATTTTAATAATGATTTCAATATCACATCAATTAACAATTATTTACTTATTATTATCAATTTGTTTAAACATACTCACATGTATTAATCATTCCATCACTTATAACCATTTCAAAACATTTCAAATTCATCTACTATATATATTTTCCTCCTCCTCCTCTCCATTCCACATCCTTTATGTATATATGTTTATTAGAATCCTTAGCTTTTAGTATGTAGCTTGCTTATATGTAACAATACATTATCTATAATTCCACTATTTACTTATGTGTTAATTTAGTTGTCCACTTAAGTCACAATCACTAAATTATTTATATCTTGAGCTACAGAGTTTGAAATTAAGATCCGCTTGATGTTTTTGAAACTAGGCTCAAATATTTTTTTTACCATAAAAATTTCAGAATTTTTACTTTAGTCAATCCGTACAGAAAATTCTTCAAATTTGCCCCTTCTTTGCTGCTTGACAGTTTCGACCTTTCTTTACTAAAAATTAATTATCTATTAGTACAGGTTCAGATGATGTTTCCGTTTTTTTCTTTTAAAAATAGCATTAAGAATTTAAACATATAAATTTCAGCCTCTAATAATTTTTTTACAATTTTTTATGATTTTCCAAAAACAGAACAGGGGAACCCGAATCTACTTCGACCTTGTTTCACAAAAACTAATATATCTCAAAATATACAATTCCGTTTCTTTCACTGTTTCTTCCATATGAAACTAGACTCAATAAGATTTAATTAGATTTTAATTCAACCTCTAAATAAATTTCTATAATTTTTGGTGAATTTTCAAAGTTAATTCACTGCTACTATCCAAACCGTTTTAATGAAAATGTTTCGTTTTCCATGTTTCTTTGCCTTATGTTTCATTTAATCACACATATTTGCCATAGTTTTGATTACTATAAAATTTAATCCTTTATATGTGTAGATTACATATTCATTTCTTAATCTTAGTACTTTTTACCAAACAAATCACATTCTCTCTTACCAATTTAGTGTTTTTAAGTCTTTATTCTTCATCAAATACTTTCTATTTCTAGTATTTAGATTAAATACATGTATCATACATCTCACTCAAAACATCTTTAACTCAATCTATTGAAATACAAGTAGATTTAGTATGAAACCTACCTCATTTGTCAATAATTTCTTCCTTTCTTCTTCATTTCCATGCATTTCTCTTCTTCACCACTTTCCTTCCTTTTTCTTCTCATTTTCTCCACTTTCATCTACTATTTTCTTGCTCTAAATTGATGAACATATTCTCTAGAATCTCTACTTCATCTTCTCTCCCTAATATCTAAGGAAATTTTAAAAAAAAAATTGGATAAAAATAAATAAATTTTCATGGAAAAGGACCAAATTGCAAAAAAAAAACTTCCTTTTCTCACCCTTTTACTCAGGTTGGAAGGATGATCATTTCTTTCATCCTTCCTTTCTTTTTATACTGCCATTTTATAAATAAAATAATAATAAATATCTAAGTAAAATATTAATAAAATAATATTAAACTAATTAATTAATAAAAAATATCTCTAAAATATCATCAACATCATCATTACATTCTAGAATTCTCCCTCTTGCTAATTGATCATTTTTCCCTTATTGGTCTTTCAAAATTCATCCTTGAGTCAACTTAATTTGGAAAAATTATGATTTAGTCCTCACAATTCTTCACTTATTCAATTTGGTCCTTGCATGTCAATTCCATATCATAGTAAATTGGTATATTTTCAATTTTCTTCCTTCAACTTTCTTATTTTTATACTTCGATCCCCTAAATTTTGAATATTTACACTTGAGCCAAAAACTTTTCAAATATTTACGGTTTAGTCCTTACTTTTAAATCAATATATTAAAACCTACTTCTTAATTATTATTATTTTTACACTCCTCAATCTTCTCTTTTATATCATTTTCTCGTCTTAAAAAAATTAATTATATATTATTCAACTTATTATTTCTTTTATTATATATCAATTTTAAGGATGTTACAATTATCCCAATTAAAGAAATAAATTATATTTTTTTTGATAAATAAAAGAAGGCAACTATTGCCTTATTACATCAATGCCTTACATAAGGTAATCCCAGTTTATCCTCAAGTAGCAGCTTTCGAACAAGCAATGGAGGTACCTCCATGACATGTAAAGTAGTATTCCCTGAGCAACTAGAACGTGCTAACCAATCAGCTATAAAATTCTCCTCCCTTTTAACAGATTGAAATATGCATGATTCAAACTTACAAGCAATATTTTGTATAAGTCGTACTATGGTACACGAAGGAACTCCTTCCATACATTCATGAATCATTCTCACAGCCATAGAGCAATCAGATTCAACTACGACCTTACCATACTTTCGTTGCATTGCTATTTGAAGGTCTTGTAGAATAGCCCACAATTCAGCATTCAGAATCGAGCCACGTCCTATATGCTTTTGAAAACCTTCAATCCAATTCCCAGTTGAATCTCTGAAAACGCCCCCTATAGCCGACCAATCTTCATTTTTGCTAACAGCTCCGTCGGAGTTGATTTTAACCCATCCAGGACTAGGAGATCGCCATTTAACCAGTTCCTTCTCAAGCGCCTTAGGAACATTTTGACAAAAATTTGTGCTACAAATACACATAGCATAGCATTCAATCGCAAGTAAGATCCTGTCCACCTCTACTAGTTTCTGTTGAAATACAAACTCATTACGAGTTGTCCATAACTTCCAACAAGTTACAGCGAAGATAGTATGGGAGTTTGCATCACCACATCCCAGCCGAAACCTGCCTTATATGTTCAACAGCAGCCAATCCTGGAGTTCTAAATAAAAAAAAGATATAGCACCATTTGCATATAGTAACTTCAACCATACCTCTTTTGCATACCTGCAATCACGCAATACATGTAAGATTGTCTCTTACGTTCCCTCACAACACAAGCAACAACTATCGTCAGTTAAATCACCTCATTAATCTTTGAAGATAAAAAGTATTATTATAAACTCATCTATATTTAATCTTTTCTTCAATTTAATTTAAATTTAATTAAATTATTTAAAATAATTAATTTTTTAAATTATAAATACACCTCTTTTATTCTTTTACAAATTTTAATAATTTTGCTTTTTTTTCCATAAGTTAATAAGTTTGATAATTATTTTACCCAGAACCTCGAACTTTGAATCTCAAACCTTGAACCTCGAATCTTGAAGTTTATGATTTGGGATTTAAGATTTAGGGTTCGAATTCAAGTTTGAGATTTAAGGCTCAAGATTTATATTTAGGGTTTAAGATTTAAGTGTTTGAGGTTATGAGTTACAAGTTTGAGATTTAAAGTTTAGGTTTAAGGGTTTAAGCTTATGGGTTTGGGTTTAGTGTTCTATATTTTGGATTTAGGGTTGGAGATTTTAGATTCCCGATTTTAGATTTGGGCTTTAGGGTAAAAAATTATCAAAATCATGAAAAAATAATTGTTTAAATGTAATTAAATAATTGAAAAATAAGCATGCATAATATGGTGAAAAGAATCCATAAAATAATTTATTTATAGATGAGTGTATAATAATAATTTATTATTTTTAAAATTTAATGATATAATAAAATTTTATTGATGCCTAAAAACCTTAGTTTTTTAGATATTTTTATGTAAGTTATTCTCATTTTTTTATTCATTTAATTATAGAGTTGAATGATTATAGATAAAATCGTATTAATTATATTTATTATTGTAATATTAATTAAATATAAAATAAAAATTTTATTAAATAAATAAAAGTGGTTGATCATTCATTTAAAATAATAAGTATTTATATTAATTAAATAAAATAAAAATATATAATTAATTAATTTAAAATAAATAAACATGTGAATACGCATGGCACGTGACCGAAAACCTAGCGAAAAGCCGAAAACGGAATTATGAAAACCCGACGGATCTTACAGGGACCGATGGCAAAGGGAGACAGAGAGGTCCCAAAACAAGCAGAACCCAAAATGGCGATGACGGGACCGATGGCAAAGGGAGAGATCGTTTACAAAATCTACAGGGCTTTAACCTACGGTATATCACCCTTGCTGCACCTTCACTTACTCTGGTCCAAGTGAACGCTTTGGTCGGCCTTCCCTCCGCCGTCTCTCATGCGGCCCACTTCTCTGGATCCAAGTCGTCTCTGTAGGAGAAGGAATGGCCGCCACTCCTGTCATTAAATTGTGCAGTCAACGAAGACCTGATGTCAACATTTTGATGACAACGACGACAGTTTCCGCATTGTAAGACGTCGCCTTAAATTTCGGGGGTTTTTTTAAAAAAAATAATCTGGTTACGAGCGCTTAAGGTTATCTAGTTTAGTTTAAGAGTTTTTTAGTATATTAGGCAATAATTTATTCGAACCGCATTGAATTGTCTGCAAGGTAACCGTCTATGAAATAAAACCCGACAACCACAACCACAAGTCTCTTGCTATGGGGACCCACCGGCTTTTGCGTTTGAAGTAGATAAAAGCACAAATAAGCCACACGATAGCTTTGGCTTTGGTTGCAGACTGTTGACAATGGCTACCTCTTCACTCATTTCCTCCCCATCACTTCTTCCAACTAAGCCCTTAACAATTCATCGCCAAAATCAGTATCATAACACAACAACCTTCAGAAATCCAACATCCTTCAAGGTTCTAGCTGCCAAGCTTCCTGCTGGTGTACGTTCTTGGTTTTTTCATGGCCTCTTATTGCTTTTATCTGTTATCTATACTGGGTTTTGTTTCTGTAAAAAAAAAAAAAAAGAATTCAGGTTGAAGTGCTAAAAGTAGATCGAAAATTCAAAGCACCATTTCTGTTTTTATCTTTTATCTATCCTGGGTTTTTGTTTACAAGAAATTTGTTTCTGTAAAAAAAATTCAGGTTGAAATGCCAAAAGTAGAACCAAAATTCAAAGCACCATTTCTTGGATTTACGAGGACAGCTGAAATATGGAATTCCAGGGCTTGTATGATTGGCATAATTGGTGTTTTCATTGTAGAACTGGTAAGGCACCTTTCTGTATCGGCCATTGGCAACAGAGTTGCCTGCTAAAACTTCGGAAATAGAGTTAATTGTGTGGCCTTTTGCGTTTTGCAGATTATAAACAAGGGAATACTTCAGACAATTGGGGTAGATGTCGGCAAAGGTCTTGATATTCCTCTGTAAAGATTCTACTCAAGGAGACAAGCACGATAGCTCTACCTAAATGGCGCTTTACTGTGAACAAGTAAACATATGTTTGTTGTATTAAAAATCACAACACATTATGCATTCCATATCTTAATTTTGTAACACTTTTGACCATCATATGAAGTACTTCATGTTTGCCGTGATCAAGCTTCAAATTCTCAGTTTTGATAGTACAATCTAATTTTTGAAATCATAAGCTTTTGACATGTTTGTATGCCCTACAAGAAATATAAGGTCATATCGCATTAAATTTAGGTATAGCAGTTTACAGATGTTTCTGTTCTATTGCACACAATCATCCGACAATCTGCTGAATATTAACTTATTGCTAAGGATATTCTGACAAAACTAACCAGATGAAGAAACTATAGTGCAATCTAACGTTCCTGTTCCAGCATGTCAAGAAGGTGATTATTGTTGAATACTTATTTGTCAATGCATAACCAAAGCATAATTAATTTTCTGCATTTGAGAAAGCACAAGATGATCTACAGCACTCGGCTGATTCGTGCATCTATAACCGGCACCTTACTTGAAGGCTCTGATATGTCCAATGCATCAGTGAGTGACATTCGATGGTTACTCCATACAGCTTCTGCCCATGTTTTCATTTTCTCACCTTCTGTCTTCCTGTTCTGTTGAACACAAAGTACTTCTGCATACCCACCTGCACAAATCAACCGACTAGATTACCGCAGTGCACAAAGGAATTGAATTTAAACATAAATTTCTTGTTGGCATTGCACCGTGCTCAATTTTTAAGATATGCTGCTGTTGTATTTGTGTCAAATACTAGCCATGTCACACCAAATTTTAGGACCTATCATGCACAGATTGTTAATTCCCCGTACGTAATGCAAAACAAGATGTGCAACGATAGGCCATACCTCTTGCAAGGGCTAAAATATCCCCCCTGTCCAGTTTCGTCTCTGCACCTAGGCAAGGAAAAGAGAAAATAGTCAAACATTCAATTGCTTAAACACCTGGAAAGACCGAAAGAGAAATATTCTAATATTCCAAACCTTTAGACTCCAATGGTGGAGCTTTTAGAAATTCTATTGCCCTTCTGTAAAGTCCCTGCCAGCCAGAAATTATCGAATCGATACAACACGTAAGCTCTTAGATTTAAACAATGGGCTACAATAAATCTGGGAAAGTACATCACTATCTAATTTGTTTCAACCCAAAATTTAATCCTAAACAATCTAGATCAGCTATAAGACCTTCCTCTACTACATCTGGTCTATAGCCATCATAGATCCTAAGATGCAAGATGGTATACATGCAAACGCCAATACTCAAACATATAACAAGGCAGCTCATATAGATAGATCAATAATTTTTCAGTAATTGGGATGTACTACATTTACATATTATCCCCTTAACATTCAAACCTTTCTAATCAGAAGCCATTCTAAATTTTTCTTCTTTTCTTACTGGATTACACAGCATCCACAGTCTCCCCTCATTTGCAGTTTTCTTTTAACAATTTGAAAGAGAATGAAAACAAAAAAGGCAGTGAGGAGATCTGTGTCCTACAACTGACTAAACCAAGCAAGACTTCAAAAACAGATAAATAAATATAGACTAATGAAACAGATAAATTTTCTGACCTCTTGAATTAGAAGAGAGCTTGATCGCTCTTGTCTTGCTTTGTTCCGATACATGAGAGCTATGCAGGTTAAGACAACACCTACCTTCGGATGATTAGATCCTGAATGAAGTCAATTGATGCAATTAGCAAGCAGAACCACTCAAAGTGTAAAACACTAGATTTTGTGCAGATAAATATATACACACATATATCCAAATTTACACACCAAAGTATTCTTCTGTTTTAGTTAGTGCCTTTGTCAATATCTCCTCTGCAGCACCAAAATTCCTGAACCACAGGTTGTTGCAGATATTGATAAGAAAGAAGTGTTGCAACAGATAAAGAAACAAAGATATAAACAAGTAGCCATAAAATCACCCCATGTGTGACTCAAGTTGCCCCAAGGCAAAGGTTGCAGCTAGCAAAACTTCATCTGAAGCCAAATTACAAATTGCCAAGGTATTCATGTCACTAAAATCTTCATTTTTGGGCACCCCTTCAATTATGTTTTGGTATAAGTCTTTGGCCAGAGAAAATTGTTGTGTAGCATGTAGAAATTCTCCATATGATAAAACAGCAGTGCCTGAATTGCCCAACAGCAAATATCATACACGACTCTCTTCTATAGTCAATTAGCAACTAAGAAACAGAAAGACCCTCACCATTCCAAGCTTCAATATCTTGGACTCCATGAAAAAATGATTCAGCTGCAAATTGGATGCAGCTCACATTCAGTATTCACACAAATCAAGGAGACAACAAAAAAATGAACCAAAACTTAGGCCATGTCTTTTCTTTACCTGACTCAAGGTTACCAGTGACAAGCTCAACTAGCCCCTTCACTGCTTTTGCACGAGCAATCAAAGATTCTTTGCTCCCACCATTACTTCTTAAATCATCTTTATGCAAGAACTCTAAGAATTTATCTGCGAGCACTGATGAAGTATCATCCTATATAGGGAGAACCATCTCCATATAAATTGAAATCATATATGCTACGTGTCATTAGTCTAAACTAAAAATGTAGTAATTGAGGGATTCACCTACCTGGCCCAACTGCAAATAAAGACCAACAAGAGCTTCCGTAGCAGCAACTATACCAAATACCAGATATAGTAAATACCCTTTTATTCCAAACAAGAAATAAACGGAAGATGTAAATTGAAACGGTACAATTTTACCTCTAACACCCAAGGAGGAACAGGTTAAACCCTGAACTCTATGCAGCTTTTCAATTGCTTCTTCAAAGCTTCCTCTAAAACCGATCATCATCAGTTCCCAATAAAAATAAATAAATAAATAAAATGGGAAAGAAAAAACAGTAAAGAAGGCCAAGAAAGAATTACCTTTCATATAATAAATTAGACATTGCAAGTAACACCGTTCCAATAGAATTTTGAGCAAATTGACCTTCACTTTCACTTGACTGAGTAGAAAGACACTGCTCCAATATCAACATGCCTTGAGCATATGATGCATCTACCAAAACCAATCACTCATAATTTAAAAACAAAATATAGATTTAGACAAAGAATGAAAGACAATTAAAAATAAATAAATAAATAAAAACTGTACTCGTTATCAGTTCAGAAATGGGAACACTAGCTAAATGGATGATAGTATAAACCTGATTTCTGGGACCTGGCATGTGAGAGAGCGTAATTGATCATCTGAACAGCGACTGGGTTGGAACTGGGACCGTTGGTTCCATCGTGGAGGAATCTCAAAGGCTGCGATGAAGTTGCAGCTGCTAGGGAAGTTCGAGACAGGGAACTGAACGATTTAGATAGCTTAACTGCTGCATGAATCATCGGTGATGGTTATTTTTATTTGTTGCTAAAACCCTAATTTTAATGATCAGAAGGGCTTTAGTTTATCCTTTGTACTTCCGAGTTGCTAGACCACAACAGAAAATGAAGCTAGAGCCTTTGCCTCCCTTAATTTTCTTACATGTTAACGTGTTCTCATTCAAACGACGTCGTTCTCTTTTTTTTTTTTTGGGTAACCTACAAAAATAATCACTTTTGTTTGCCTCATATTATATTTTAGTCACTTATATTTGAAATGTTACATTTTAATCACTTTCGTTATCATTTTGTTACAAAGTGGTCACTTTTCCATTGAGCTCTATTACCTTCCTAACAGTAATCCTACGTGACAGTCCAAATGAGTTTTAAATACTAATTTGGATGTCCAACTGGGATGAGAATAAATTTAATTAATTAAAAATTTTAAATTAATTACAACTGAAAAAAAAAACCTAATTGGACATCTAAGTTGAAATTTAAAACCCATTTGGACTGCCACGTAAGATTGTCGTTAAGGAGATAACGGAGATTAATGGCAGAGTGACCACTTTGTAACAAAACGATAGCGTAAGTGACTAAAACGTAACATTTTAAACATAAGTGACTAAAATGTAATCTGAGGCAAAAAAAAGTGACTATTTGTGCAGTTCACCCTTTTCTAATTTTTATTTTTAGAGTAAACTATACCTTGTTGATTCATCTTTCATTTTGGGCATCAAAAATAAAATATTTGCAAATTGGGCACTATCGTTAACAATTGTTTTCATTTTTTGTCACCCAATTTTAATAAGTTTCATTTGATCACTCATCATTAATTCCATGTTATTGTACACTCATTTTAGTCCCCAAACTTTAATAAAATTTTCATTTTGATCACTCATTTTACCTTTTTAAAAATTAATTTTAATTTTTAAGAATTAATTTAAGTTTTTCCAATAAAAGGGAAAAACTAAGGTTTTATTGGGTATTAATTTTAGTTTTTTATAAAAACAATAAATTTATCTTTTAAAAAGATAAATTGAGTGGTCAAAATGAAAACTTATAAAAGTTGAGTGACTAAAATAAGTGTACATAACATTGAATTAACGAGGGACCAAAATGAAAACTTATTAAATTTTAAAACTTATCAAAATTTGGTGACTAAACCTCTGAAGGTGCCTTCGAAATCCAAGCAATCTTCTCTATCTCAAGACAAAAACAAAAGGAAGATTACTCTACTCTAATGAAGATCCAAGAAAAGAAGTATCACTTTCTTGATTCTGACGTCAAGTATGTTAGAAAAACATCTTAAAAATAAGTTAATCTAGTTTTCAGAGATGACGTGGCCTGAAAAAACTAATAAAGTTGATGATCCAAACTACTACAAATATCATCACTTGATCAACCACCCTCTTAAGACGTTCTTCGTATTGAAGGATAAAATTTTGTAACTCTATGAAGATGGGAAATTTGAGTTCGAGGAAGAAGTAATGTGTCACACTTGACGTCAGTCAAAATGGCTCCTCAACCAAATTTGGTGATAAAGTTTGGCTCTTTTGATCCTATCATTTTGACCCTAGTTGCGAGTTTGAGGACAGTTTGCAAGAGAATGGGAGCAACCATCTTCCTCAAAAAGACAACAACGATGATGGTTGGACACATGTCACACATCGAAGAAATCTCCTAAAACCATTGAGAGTACTGATATCAGCCAAGGCGATCTCAAAATCAACCAAGTAGTTACATTCTGGAGTGCCCCCAAAGAAAGATGAGGCTATTGGGTGCTCGAACACAAGAAAGCCCATAACACTGAATGAATTCATGCCACCCTCATTCAGAGATGAAGATTTCATCTAAGTGACTTCTGTCATATTGGTTGTAACATCTCATACCAGACTCGATCGTCTTTGAGCTACGAGATGCTTCATTCGTTGTCAGAGTAACTACAATCGATTACAAACAAATTTCATCATTAGTCATTTACTTACAAGTATTACAAGTTTAAAACACAATACATAATCATTTTTGGGTTATATGCGAGCTTAAAAAAGCTTAATACCATCTTGAGATCGAACTAGGATCAAATTGGAAAGTTTTCAAAATATTCCAAGTGGGTGTCACGACTTCCAAAGTTTGGTGTCACGACATTGAAGACAGTAGCCAAACTCCTCAACTTGAGGATCAAATTGTTATGTTTACAAAATAAAACAAAACCGATGTCATGACCTCAAGCAGGAAACGTCACAACAAGATGACCTGATGTCTCGACATTTAGGGTGTGAAGTCGCGACATTGTAGGCATTCCACTAGGTCCTTATTTTCCAATGATTTCCACCTAACATGCTTAATAACAATTGCCCTTAAGGCCCTAATTTAACCATTCAACACTTCCAAAACATACTCAAAACATAATTAACAACCTTAAACATCATTCATATGTATGACCAAAACCAATTTTTATATAAACACAACTTATATACAATTATCATAACCTTATACATTTTGAGACCAATTATCCTTAAGTACATGTCCTCGATCAAAAGAAAGGAGTTTTACAAACTTAGGTTGAGTTGATTGATGATATTTTGGTTATTAACTTTACTTTATCGAGCCTTTGAGAATACTTATACCTGCGCACGAAACAAATAAATCGTACACTGAACGATAAGATCTTAACTAAAGAAATAACGAATATATAAATTAAGGATTTTGGATATGATTTCAAGTATCACTATTCAAACATCGGATCAGAAATCAGCCTAAAGCTAGAACAAATTGACTACTCATAAAATAAATTAAAAACAAGAATAGAAAATAGTTAAAGGGAATTTTTTATTGAAAATAAAAATAAAATAAAACAAAGTTGGTGGTTGTGCGCTATATGCGCTTCCCCTCATATTACTCTCTATTATATATTTATATAATAATTAATAAAAACCTAAAACAGAAAGGGGTGGTTGTAGCGTGAAGCCTATGCGCCCTATCTACCATTCAACCTTAATTATATATTATAATTATTACTATTATAATAATTGCATAAATTAATAAATCCCTAAAATAAAAAGAGACCAGCTTAAAAATACAAGAAGTCTTAATAAAAATAATAATAAGATAGTCTTAAAATCTGTCTTATACATCAACTTAAACTCACATGTCAAATTTTTCGTGTGATCCATATATTCGCTTGTTTTCTGATATATTGGACAATAATTATGTTTATATAGAAAATGATCACTTAAGTGTCAAATCAGATAAAACTTATGCCAAAAATTAATTAAAATAAATAATAAAAGTATGCCCGTCAAGCACACTATCAACATGAAAGTCTTCCCTCTCATGAATCTCATGTGATGGTTTGATGGTTAAAAGTGTTCATTGCCTCAAGTGTGACCTGAGTTCAAATCGTTCTAATCGCGTTTGTTGTTCGGGCTTTACCATGTCATTGTAATTTACCAAAAAAAATAGTATTCCCTCTCATTGAGACAAGGATTTTGGTCCCAATGCATATAGACCCCTGTTTTGGCAAAATACACTTTTGGTACTTATTTATTTGCTTCCAAGCCAACATCCAAATGACTGGATATCAACCATGTCAAACAAACTCAATTCAAGCATATTCTTACCTAAACCAACCACTCAACATTATACAATTCAATCTTTCAACCTTAAGACATAATCAATTCCATGTCAACTATCCTTATCTAAAGTAAATCATTTGCTAATTCAAACATGTCATATTAATACAACTTGGGAGTTTAGCACTTAATTAGTTCCATGAAGCACACAAAACTTACATTCAATTACATCTCATACTTATCATTCAATTATATCATTTCTCAAGTCATTTAACAACTTAGCCACTCCAATTATCATTGTTGCAATTCTTGATATGCCAAACCTACCATTTAAGATCATTGTACATACAAGCATCACACAAGATCAAAACATACATTAATTTGATCACATACCAAGTCTATTACACAAGTCCAACCATTAACACCAAATTGACCATTTGCACAACAAAAGATCTTATGTACATTCCACAAATTCTAGACTCAAAATGAACATATATCTACTGCTTTTTGATAGTGTGTGCTCCTCTGCTGATTCGGACCGGCAACTTTTGCAAGGTGCCAAACTATAAGGGAAAAAAAAACAACTACAGTGAGCATACAAATGCTTAGTAAGTTCAAATGAAATTACCATACTTACCTTAATCATTATAAATATATTACCTACTAATTATTTTGGCATTCAACATGGTTATCCTTGGCACATGATGGCATAACTAGACACACATAAGCATTACCAATCAAGTATGTTAGTCATGTTTTCATATCATGAGTAATATCACTACATTAAGGAAATCACATATCAGATATTATGTATATACCATCTCATTTCCAATGCACATTTAGGTTTTTCAATTCCAATCAATTGAATATCACCTAATGAAACTATAGTAAAATGGACTCGGATACATGGGTGTTGACATTATATCAGGGTTGGTCACACAAGCTGACATTATATCAAGGTTACTCGTTCGGTTAAACCTATGATACATATAACCCGAAAATCTGCAACAAATGCTAAACCTCATTTTAACATGTAAAACCCCTGGTCAAGCAAGTGCATAACTCTATTGACATGCCAAACACATCCTTACCTTTTACTGAGTTCACATGAACATCATTTCCATATATATCTATATATATCATTATCAATCTTTGTAATTATCCACAATTCAAATCATACCTTGTACATATCACATTACTTTCTTTGTAATAAATCAACTTTCACATTTAAATTCGGTACTATTACGTATTAACCAATATTCACATGCTCTTTCAATTCAATCCATAATCAGCCATTCATGCCAAATTTACCAGAATTCTAATTATATCTAACCATATATATATACATGAAATCAAACATAAAATCACATACAACATAAAATAGACTAATAAATTTCAAATGAACTTACTTGTTCAAAATGTGAAAAGAGAGAATATTTTAAAGACTACTATGCAATTTTAGCTTTTTCCTCAATTAACTTCACTTCGATCCAATTCTTGATTTATACAATTATTTTATGTCACCAATCAATACTTTTATCACTTTACAAACTTTGTAGAATAGTAAAGTAGAAAACTAAATCCACTCTTCCAATATTCATTATGAGCGATACTCATCATCATTTTCTGCTTAAATTCACAATTGTGTTTATACTTTAATTTTTTAAAATTTATATTTTATTTTCTGTTAAACACAATTTTTAAATAAATAAATCCATTCTTTGCGAGCTCTCTTTTCATATTTTTTTAATTCATCTTCTATTTTCTTATTAAACACAATTTTTGGATTTTTAACATTATTTTAAAATTATTTAATCATTGGTGTTTATCTATTTAATAAATTCATGGTTATTAGTTATAATATTTAAAGCTATTTAACAAATGGTTCAGAATTACTTAATCTGTGTAATATACTTTTGTTCTACCTATTTAATGAATAAAAAATTACCTTTTATTATAATCTTAAACTATATATTTTAATTTTACTCAATAATTTAATTTATTAATTTTAAAAATAAATTATGATATAATATGTTTATAGTTAATTATCAACTTTTTTATAAAATTATTAAGAAATTACTAAATTATTTTATACATTTAAATTAATATATTCAACTAACTCGATTATAATATCGTGTTCATATACAAACTAAGTATATAATATTTAAAATACATTTTCTTAAATTAAATTTTTTTCTAAGTTTTAAATAGATTTATCTCATACTTAAGTTTGAATTGAGTCGAGACTCGAACTCAAATCGGTCTCGAATTCGAATTATTTTATATTTAAGGTGAGTTTGGATGGATAGTACATTTAGCTGCAATTAATGTAATTACAACGGTCAATGGTGGAAACACGTTGAGGCTTTGGGGGTCACGGCCCTCTAAAGTTTAATTTTTTTTCAATTTAGTCTTTTGTAAATTTACATTATTATCTTCCCAAAAATATAAGTAGGCGGTTTAAGATTTTTACAATTTTCCTTTTTGTATATATATTATAGCCCGCTTAAAATGGTAAAATTTTAATTTAGACCCTTTATACTTTATAAAATTTTAAGTTAGTAATGATAAAATTTCGTTTTGACTCCCTCAAAAATAATAAAAATTTAATTTAACCCTTTAAAAATAATAAAAATATCGATTATTAAAATAATAAAATTACATTTATACTATTGTAAAAATATCTAATTTAATTCTATCCCAAATTTTTTGATTCTATTATTTATAATAGTGACGATAAAATTAGATATGGTAAAGATATTATAATGAAAAAACTAATTGTTTTTACTCAATTTTTTTAAAATTCAATCGTTACGGAATCCGCACCAACCACTAGTGCCAGCTCTACACTTTTGTGAGTAGTTTGGAGGCGGATGAAGATGTATGTGGCTTATAATTTTTATGCTGAATTCTGAAAACTCAGACCAATATAGAATCGTTTATTTCGATTAAGAAAAAAACAATTACAGAGCTGATAACTTCCCGGATTTCCGACCAAACCCCGAAAACAAAGGATCAACCATTCACTGTTCCAATTTTTTGCTTACCGCTTTTGATTTCTGTCAAGAAAGGAATGACAGATCCCAGCAACAAGCCTAGAACTGTAATCTGCGTAGGGGACATCCATGGCTACCTAACCAAACTCCTCAATCTTTGGTCCAACCTCCAATCCCAAGTCGACCCTGACTCCTTCAACACCGCCACCGTCATCTTCTTAGGCGATTACTGTGACCGTGGACCCGACACGCGCAAAGTGATAGATTTTTTAATCACCTTGCCCAAGCGATATCCGAATCAGAAGCATGTTTATTTGTCGGGAAACCATGACTTCGCTTTCGCCGGGTTTGTGGGGGTGTTGGCGGGTGAGTTTGAAGCGAAGGAGACATGGAAGGAGTATGCTGATAATGAGGAAAGAGAAGGGTGGTATAAGGGAGAAGGGTATGAAAAGATGCATTTGCAAGGGAGGAGATGGGGTGGTTGGATAAAGGCTAAGTTTAATGCTGCCAAAGGGATTGATTACAAAGGCTCCATTTATGATGCTGCTCCTACCTTTGAATCTTATGGAGTTTCTCATGGATCTTCTGGTAATGCATGCCTTTTCATTTATTTATTTATTTTTGGTGTTTGGATTATTCCTTTTTCTTCTATGGATTTAATTCATTGGTATATAGAGATTAATACTCTAAGGTGTTCATTTTTGAAGTGGTTGCTGGGTTTGGTTCTTAGTCATGTAATTAATACTCTTATGATCCAAGTATTGGGTTGATTCCTTTTATATTATGATACTTGGTTGTATGCTTTTGAAGGGAGGAATGATTGCATTAGATTCATGGTTTTCAGTAGTGTGTTGTTATGTTTGACTGGCAGAATTTTTAGTGGTTTAATCTTCAATATGGATTTAATTCTTACAAATTTTAGCTAACAGATATTAGTTGTATTGTTTTAGATTAGAAATGTTGATCTTATTCTAACAAAAACCATGATTTGTTTTTGATGTCCAAGAGTTGATGAAGGCTGTTCCTGAAGACCACAAGAAATTTCTAGCAGATATGGTTTGGGTTCATGAAGAGGTATTCCTTCTTCAACTCTACTTCTCATCTATTTGCTCTTCTTGGCATTTAGAATACAGTGTGGTCAGAATGTGCTAAAAATACTTTTTAACTGTGAATTGCAAAACAAAGTTATAAGCAAATATGCAGTCTCCTGTAATAATGTTATGCAGGTTAGCTATATTGTTAGTCTTAACTATACAGACAGAAAGTGGAGACTTAGTGTTTTCGGTGTGCAATTTGTCCAGGATGATGTCTGTATTGAGACACAGGAAGGAGTTAAACATTGTAAATTAATAGCTGTACATGCTGGTTTAGAGAGAGGTAAAAATGTCCGAGAGCAGCTGGAGTTTTTGAAAGCCAGGGACGCTCGTGTGCCCAAGGTCACAGATCTCAGTGGCAGGAAGGATGTATGGGACATCCCCAAGGTAACGAATGGTTCACAGCCCATCACACAACTCGTATTCATCTTTGGTATCCATGCGCACACTTCATAAAATGATTCTCATGACATGAAGTCGACTGATGCAAGTGTTGGTGTTGAATATCATGCAGGAGCTAACTGAAACAGTTTTGGTGAGTGGTCACCATGGGAAACTTCACATAGAAGGTCTTAGATTGATCATTGACGAAGGCGGAGGATTGGAGGGTAATCCGGTGGCTGCAATCGTGCTTCCTTCAATGAAGATTGTCCGCGACACTGATAACTTTTCTTAGTTTCATGTTTTTAGATGAGGGTAATCCCTTGTTTTGGGGACATAAAGTATGTTCAAGCTGATAGGAATAAATGTCAATTTGGAGGTACTTATTTGGTAATTTTGCTTGTGATAATACTCAACTATGAAAGTCAGAACATTATTATTTAATTATTTGATTTTTTTTTAATCATTAACCATTAAATGGCTAATGGAATGATAAAGTGGCGGTTATTAAAATTTATATTATAATAAATTTAGTTATCACTGTTTATATATTGTATCTTTAGTTTTATTTATAAAAGATTTAGCTTTTAATATTTACAAATTATCTAATTCATAATTAAACTAGATACAATTACATGGCTTTCCTTATATTAAAAATGGCTAAGAGTTGAATCCAATAAGTGGTTCTAGTGGAAAAGAGGATGTTGTTCATCTTAGAGGTCTCGGGTTAGAGCGCCTATATGTGCAAGGTGTGTGTGCGTTGTCAAAAGGTTAAGAAAGCAAGAATAAATACTACCATATAATCACATCAATATATTAAAAAAATGACTAAGAGTATGATAGTTGTCAATGACAATTAACTCATTTTTGTTAGCTGGAGCTGGTTGTTATTGATGAAGCAATTCCAGACCTTAAAAAATTGAAGCAATTAGACTTGGAATTGGGTTGTAACTAAGTGATTACTTTTTGTTTTCAAGGAATTGAATTGGTCATTTTTCAAAATTTGGGTCTTTTGTTTCATAGTCTTTATTTTTTCATTAAGTCAAATGCAAGGACGATATTATAAAAGGACGAAGTGGCAACATTCTAATTGCTTCTATTTACCAATAAAATTCGTTGTTTGATGTCGGCTCTGGCGGTTAATAATACGAGTTCATTCATGGCTCAATTTAAAGTATTGGGTCTCCAAGACGTTTAAGTTACTCATTCCTCGGACTCAACTAAATTTATTGTGGTTCCAACTCCTAAAGTTGATTATTTCAAAGGCAATGCCATAGTGGGTTAGTTGAATAATTGGCAAGGCTCACTATGTTCACCGAAGATAGTAATAACGATGACGATAATAACAAAGCTCGGCTGAACCGACATTGAATGATTCAAGTGCAAATCTTATAAAAAAATTTAAGAATGAACTAAAGAAGATTGAGTTATCTCAGTCATTAGTGTTCAATCCAACGGTGGAAGAACTAAAGTATCAAGAGAAGAGAGTGAAATTTATGATCTTGAGTTTTGGGTGTTTCCATTTCTTCTGCTGTCAAATATGTTAATGGCATATGTTCTACATTCAGTGGTTCTTGTGGGTTTAGGGTTAGGCATATGCCATTGTGTGTGTGTACATATTCACTAATCAAAGCTACTGAACAAAAATAGTGAATGGTTTTAAAGATTGTATAAACAAACAAATAACATTTTAAGTTCAAATTAAGAAGTGAATTTGTATATCGTGTAATCAATGTTATAGCAACATTAAAAAAAATCCATCCCTTCTGTTCCCACAAAGTGAAAATGAAAAATTAAGAATTTCACTCATTGTCCGAACTTTCAGCAGCAGCACCGGCAGCAGGCAGAACTCCGTTCCTCTTTGAATCATTTTCGTCCTCTTCATCTTCACTGTATTCACTCTCATAATCATCATATTCATCTTCTTCTTCCTGCTCTTCCTCCTCAATCCCCTCTTCCATACCAGCTCCCTCTTCTGACAAGGCACCAGTCCTTGTACCGGCTCGACTCCGTTTCAATATTTTTATCTTTAGGTTTGTCTTCTTATCACAACCGATCCAAGAGTCGCACAAGCAGAATGCAGTCAAGTTGTAATTTCCCTCAGCAGGAGCCTGGAACTTGCCCATGACTAACCTTGACCCACTCTTTACTCTTTCAACAGCTTCTCTAACAGCTGCATTTGTCTCCTTCAGACTTGCCCCTGACACTTCCTTCAACTCCTGAATGGCTTTGGACGCTGCAGTTATGGCCACAGCCTCATCCATGAAGCTTACCTTTTGGGAGATCCACACATCATTAGAGACAGGGTCCGCAAGCAGTAACCAAAAGTTCTCCTCCTTGAAGAAGGGGTAGTAAGGAGCATGGGGAAGAGCAGCAACGAGGCCACTCCCACGCTTGAGTGTGATCCAAACATGCATAGTGACTACGTCACCCTCTTGTATACCCTCTTCACCTTCTGTTTCACACGTGATATCAACTGCCAAGGAAGGCATCATTTCAAGAACCATCTCCACATCTTTGGTTTCAGTAGAAGATAATCCAGCAACCTGAGTCAGCAGTTCAACCCGGTCTTCTAAGGTCATGTCACGAAGATCTTGAAATGTTCGCACTTTCTGCATAGTGAAAGAGAATTTTTCAAACCAAAGAATAATAGGAAAGCAGGTGCAAAATGTTCGGTAATGCCATGTCCCATGATTCTTGCATGTTACCACAACATCAAGGCAAACATCTTTTATAGAGCATTTGCCAACCTGTCAACTAAACAATGGAACATTTTCGCTTCTTTCTAAGACAATTTAACCATTTCCATGAATGTAAAATTTTCAATCTGAAGTCTCTGAGGCTTCAGCTACTTAACCAGTGTTTTTCTTTCTAATCCACAGATAATTTAATCCAAAAACGTCAGCAAATGATTCACATAGTGTGCCTTGATACATAGATATTAACCAAGCACCAAAGAATATAACCTGAAAAGCAGCCTAAACAAGGTGGCAACATAGAATTCCTGCAGATGCATCACAACTCTTTTAGTGCAGTACAAAACCAATAAAAGAAGCATATGACTACCTTCCGTGCTATCCTTTTAAATATGGCCTCGCTAAAATGTGGCAACTGTAGAAAGGGTGCAACACCTTCACTAGATCCCCCAGCAACCTTTCTAGCACTTATCGGAACAGCCTGGCTCAATTAATAATTAAAAATAAAAATATTCATCAATTTGTTGAGAGGGAGAGAGATAATAAAATAAGAAGAATGACACTTCTAATAAACTAAAAGAGAATGACTAGATATAACAGTATTAGAAACAAATCGCAGTGAAGACAACCTGTAGAATTGTTAGAAGAGAAGGTTTACAAATAGGGATTTAGTATGAAATTGCAGTAAGAAGGAAGATAAAAAAAAAACTGATATTTTTGGTCAAATGCAATAGGAATGACAAAATGAAAGGATTGCCAATGGTGCCACACACAAATTGACAACTGAGACAACAGTGTGTAACCAAAAAGTAATATTCCACTCCAATCCCTAAAAGGTAATACAGCATGCTAAATCTAAAGAAAAAAGAAAGAAAAGACAAATTCTAAATTGGGTCCATTTAGGAAATTGATCCTTCTTACACTCACCTTAATGCCAAGGATATGCAAAGCAAACAATCTATTATGCTGCATATTAACATTTTCCTTTTGATATTTTGCAAATGAACACATATATGGAGGTAACATAATATGGCACCATAAAATCATTCATAAGGAAAGCACCAATTTTTTTAAAAGATTCCTCCCAATGAGTTTATATGCATACCTGAATGATATTCTGAGAAAGCTCAACCACGCCAATAGCAGGTCTCAACCATCCATGCCCTTGAGCAGTACGTGGTAGTAATGCCATCTGTATCCACATATAACACAGTGACCATTACAGCTTCCAATGAATGCAGAAAGAAAATTTTCACTTCCAAGCATCAGTTTTCCGAAAAAGTATTAAGATAGCATCGCACCTAGAAAATGCACTCACACAACACTGCTTGCTACAGAACAAAATGGTTTTCTTGTCTAGGAATTTCAAAATATTAGGGCCTAATGCCCTAATTATCTAGAATATTTTACTGCAACGGACTGTGAGACCAACTTGTTCTTTTTCACTTCTTTACCAAAGAGACTAAGATAGTAAATGCACTTGATTTCTTACTAAAGCTTTCAAAACCTTAGATGCCACAACACCAAAAAGTTTCAAGAATAATATCAATCGTCTTTAGAGAAACAATAAAAATCAGGAGCTAATTTTATCAATATGCTCAAATGTGAATGCATGTGCAAGAGAGGATTTTCAAAAATCGAGTGCAACAAATCCATTATTGTGCTAGAAGAACTGAGAAATTTAAATTCACCTTCACTAGTTCCTCAAGAAGGCGGGGTGAAAGCTCTAGCATACGTCTAAAATCACGCAACAAAGCTGGTGTCAGAGCTTTAGACTCACGAGTCAACTGGGCTTGGATCAACAATTCTGCCTGAAAAGTAGAAAGGTAAGTAATGTAAAGAAGCATGAAGAACGAGCCTTAACTTCGGAGTATTTGAAACAATGAGATACTAATGCCTCGTTTGGTTATTGATGTAATAACATGAGGAAAAAGCTTATTTACGTACGTATTACAACAGTTAAGACATAAAATAAAGAATAGTTAGTACAAAATTAAACTTGAAATTAGAAAGATGAGGAAAAACTTATATAGAAAATAAGATCTCTTCAAAATAAACAAAAAATTTCCCTTCTCTTTTCCTAAAACAAGTTACGTGAGTGGCTAAAAATTACCAATCGAAATTAGCTTATAGCTAACTCATATAATAAAACATGATGAATAAATAATACTCCTACCAAATGTAGCATGAAAGAAATAGACAAAAGCAAGGTTGATTGTCAGCCACCTTTACTAAAGCTGGATGCTGCTTCCAAAACTTGGCTTGTTCTTGGCGAACATTCTTAAGGTCCAAGTTTAGCTCACTCCTAACCAACAAAAATAATTTCTGAAGGGGTTCCCCATCACTTCGCCGTACTGGGATTTCCATGAATTCTGCAGCTTTTATAAATACACCCAGGACCTTGCTGCAAAATTAGGATGATATTGAGAGAGAAAATGAAAAATAAGAGCAAGCCTTGTTGAACATGGTCAATTGAAGTGTAATTATGAAAGTTTTTAGTTTGACACTCTTGACGTCAAGTCTTTACGATGCTAAGAGTCAATGCAACCAGGAGTAAGGCGAGAGAAGTCTCTCTCTCATTAGCCTAGTTGAACTGCTGGCTGGTGTGAAAATTTCAAGCCATTAATGAAATTTTTTATATAATTTAGAAATACAAAGTAGTAGTTAACTTTTTATAAGCATTTTTACAATAAACATTCATTAGTAGACCACTGCAGTAAAAATTTATACCTTGGAGCTAAAGAAGGTTTCATGAAATAGTAGTAGGCAGACAATGTTTGGTGCATCACATAATTTCCAGTGTATTTGGCTGATCTTGAAAGATATATAACAGCCAACACCAAAGGCAGAAGGATGCATACTCCAACTATACCCAAAAGAAGTATTCCACCTGATGCTCCATCAATATTCAACAAGAATGGAGGTAGGGCTATACCCATTTGAAGCCCCTAAATTAAGAATCCAAGAAAATTGGAAAAAATAAAAAATCAAAATCCATTGTTCATGAAACTAGCAGTGTCTGCAACAAAAGATGAAATGAAGAATCTGTTACCTGCCTGCCATCAGGGTGGCCATACTTTTCAAAATTCTCCCGAGAGACTGGATCTGTCAGGGCCTGATAAGCCTTTGAAATGTATTCAACAAAATAATCATGGGCCTCTGAGATGAGCCGGAAGGAGGAAAAGGTAGATAGGTATTAGGTATTCCAAAAAATCAGTGTATTACGAAAACCAGATATGGATCAAAAAATAAAACCTATAACCTGGATCTGGATTTTTATCAGGATGATACTGTATGGAAAGTCTCCTATATGCTTTCTTTATGTCTGAATCTGAGGCTCCGTGTTCCAAACCAAGAATACTAAATGGCTCAAATACTTTAACCTGCAAACCAAGAAAAATGAACACAAATCATGTTCTATCATGAGAAACAAGCCAAGGCACATCACATACAGAGTATAAAATGTTGAAGAAACAACCAACTGGTTGTTAGCATTAATATATTAATACATGACCAAGCGGATACTAGTATACAAACATTCAGGCCACATTCAAAAATAAATAAATAAATAGGTGAGGACAGATGTCTATACTTTCTCAAACCACACATAAGATATATATTCTTCACCTAAACCCAAAGTTCCAGCAGAGAGGATGAGGTTTAGCAGCTGACTACGAGATTAAATCATGTTGTCATCAGATATTAAGAACAAATGGATTACCTCATGACTCGTATGCTTGATATAGTATATCAGCACCACCATGACAATCCAGAGAAGCACAAGGGTCAGATTACTACAAGTTGAGAAGTTCGAGATCTGCAAAAGCAATCCAAAACATCACAAATACTTATCAAATTCAAACAAAGTTCCAGACGATAAATGAAATGCAATCGGAAGCAAATATACCCGTTTGAAAATCGATTTCCTATACTTCCCGGACCGAGAACACACAGAACACTGGCAATGGATAGTCATTGCCTTCTTCGAGAATGTGTTTAATATCTTAACTATCGTGTATGGCACTAATGGCAGAGCCATTATAGTCAACACAAAGATTGGGAACAAGGCACTGTTCTCCTCCGAAGTACCCATATTCACCTTCTTACTTCAAAAATAAAATTCAAGGAGATCTTTCTTCTTTATATTACTCTGTGACAACAATTTGAGAAACAATCAACTGAAGAAAATACAGATAAAATCTTAATTCGAAATATGCCTAATCCAATTCTCCTTTGGCACAAAACCAAAATTGAAATATTATACTATAAATTAACTAATTAAAGTTTGGCACCAAAATTACATTTACATTAAAAATCATCAGAAATCAAAATAAAATCAGTATTGAAATTATTTCTCAAATAATTAACCTAAAACTGGAACTTCCCGCCCCATGAATATCGAACTTCAATGAATATTCATTCCAGAAAAAAAAAAGGGTAAATAAATAAACCCATATGTTAATATGCTTCAATTTATTGATTTAATAAATAAACTAACGAAGAAACAAAAACCTTACTATTAAACTAGTAGAGCTGATCGAATTTCTGTCTAGAAACTAGAAAGCAAAGCGTTTCAGCAGAAGAAGATTCGATTTTATTACTATTACTATTATTCTTCTTTGATTAATAGAGATCTTACAGCAGAATTTAGCGGAGGGATGCCAGATCTCTATGGTGTGTTAGCTGCTTCACCTTCAGTTCTGGCCCAGGCTTCGGCTCGGCCTCCTTCTATGTTCAAATTGCACTTCTAGTTCGTGGACGCAAAGCCCAACAACATCCAATAATCCTTATGGAAGAGGGAAAGCCAGCCCCGACCCTTTTTCCTTCCCCGTCAACTTCTGCGCGTGGTACAAACTTAATTTATAAATCGCATACAATCGAATTCATATATAGCAAATTCAAAGAATTTATTTCTACAATTTAAAAATTAACTTCCACTTTTATAATTAAATTTAAATAAATATTTTTGTAACTATTTGATTTTTAGTGATGTCGGTAAATACAGTTTTGGGATCTCGTTTTCGTAAACGAATCCGTAAATATTAAATAAAGATATTTACGGAATTAGCATATTAATGAATTGAAAATTGGTTAAACGATTTAATCGAAATTGTGAGTAATTAAGGCTCAGAGATTAAATCGAAAAGTTTAATCGCTATAAATTTTTAATTAGAATAAGACTTAAGGATTTAAGTAGCAATTATCTCTAAAATGACTAATAAATTAATTTTAAATGGATGATAGTGGGATGTGATGTTGAGTCTCATCAAATTTAATTAATTAAGGATTTAAGTTTAATTAAGCATCGTTAAAGTAATTAATGAAAATTAATTAAATTTAATCTAAATATATAAGTAAATTAAGTGGGAAAAAAGATGACAAAGTCAACATCTATTTCCCCAAAGCAGTCGTCTCCATTTTAGAAGAAAAGAGAAAACTTGGCTTTTCTATTTCAACATTCGACCCTTAAATTTCAAGTAAGTCTCTAGTAATTTTTCATTGATTTTTATAGATTTGAAGTTATGGAAGCTTGATTTATCTAGTTCATGAACCAATTTTTGAAACTATTAAAGTTTTTTAAAGTTACCATGGTTGAGAATTAGATGGAATTGATGTGATTGAATGAATTGCAAAATATGTGTAATTTGGTATTTGATTCTTAATTGGCTAGAAATTGATAATGTGATATGTTTTGTGACTATTTGTAGCTAAGGTCGAAGCGAAACCTTCGAGAGGGAAAAGAAAAGCAAGAGTTGTCGACAAGTGATGTGAGATCACGGTTTGTACTTTTATGATTCGAGATAGATTTAATTGTTTGCCTATATGTGTTAGTTGAATGATTGAATGTCAAAGTGAGTATATGACGATATTATGAATTTTATTGATGTGATTTTATATGAGTTATCAAAATTGAGGACTAAAATGAATAAAATGGAAATTAACATGAATTACCTTGAAATATGATGTGTTATAGAATTTAGTAGAAACATGTTGTATGACATGAAATATATGCGATTTGATAATGAAATGGGTCGTAATTGTGAATATGATCAAGAAATGATATATATATATATATATATTGAATTGTAAATGAAATTGAACATTAGTACCTTATTAACTAGTCGCGCTGAGCCGGATATAGTCGGCATGTCATAGAATTGGATTATATATAGGTTTATGCACTTATGCGTTAGGATGCACTTTATGCGCTAAGATGTGCTTCGTGCGCCAATATGCACTTTACGTGTCAGGTTACCCTACTTCGGTTTATCAAATGATTCAGTTTGGTGTCAGTTTATTTTGTTGGTTGGACGATTCGTGTATTCGTCTAAGCCCGAGTCAAGTTAATAGGGGTTATAATTAGAAAGCTTGATAAATGATACCAAAATGAATGCATATGATGCCATGGAATTGAATATGTTCTTATGTGAATTTTAATAATAAAGCATGTATTTTATCATCAAAATCGAACGAAAATGAGCCCTAAAGGCCAAAATGAATGCGAATGAGTCCAAAGACTCCAAAGATGGTATAGTTTGGTAAGTATAAAGGTAAGTAAAATAGTATCATCATGAATTTTGATTGAATCCATGCTAATGTTATGTATGCATAGTTATTGAAATACTGATTGAGTATAAGCACCAAATCTCCATTTGAAAGGTAAGTAACAAATGAAGGAATTGGTTAAAAATGATGAATGTTTGAATAGGTTGAAATTCCAATTGGTATATGCGCAACTTCATGTGAAAATGATTAGGCAAAATTTTTGTATTATAAGTCATACATTGATAGACTAAGAGTTCATATGCATTAGGAAATAAATTGGCTAGTTAATGATGAACGTTGTGCATTTGAGACACACGACCGTGTGAACCCTATTGAAAAAAATTTCGATTGTGGTCCTAAGTTCTTGTATGATTCAATTCGACCCCTAAATTGGTTGAAATGTTGTAAATGAATGTGTAGATTAAATAGAGTTAGTATTCTGAGTTGTTAGTTTGTAATTATATGAATTTGTGATTGATTTGTATGTATTAAAAAAAACTTCGTAAAGTTTTATAAACTCTTGAGACTCTAAATTGGTGATGGTTACGAGTTTTGGGTATTACAATTCTTTACTTCAGATGTCTTCCCTTGTCTTTGGAAGCTACAGACGCATGTTTGATCAACAGATAGCCACGAAGGCGCCCACTTAACTTAGATAGCCACACAGGCATTTACACATCATTAGATAATCACAAAGGCGTTTAGATACATTCAATAGACTTCGCCACAAAGGCGCTTTTAACAGAATCAACCACAAAGACTCTTCTTATAACAAAATCAGACACAAGGGCTTCACTTGATGATTTCGACACTAAGGCTCACATGTTACAAAGAACAACCACAAAGGCTTCCACATATTATAGAACAACCACAAAAAATTCACATATCAGTAATTTGGTGTTTTTTGTGATAGGGGTTCACCTACTTTTATCATCATGAGGTTTACCCCTCATCATCCGATACTCACCCAACCGACCATTTCATCATATTCTTTCTCACATAATGCCTTAGCCCTCATGACCAGGTCTTACACTATATGCGTATTTATTTCCTCATATGATGCCATAGCAATCCGGCTAGGCCTTACACCATATGATCTTTACTTGCCATGCAATGGACTTCTATATCAGAATTCATGTTTATTGTCTCGGCCTCCGCACACGCAAGTAGACTCATGCTTGATTGACTCTTTGCAACAAACTTCAGCATGCAAATACATTTACATTTCTAGACATGCAACTCAGACTCATTATGCAAAGACAGTCCTGCTTCGAGCACACTCATACATGCACATACATTTCAATAGAATAGAGACTTATCATTCTTTCTTGCATATACATTGTGTTCATACTTTTTTTTCATAGTAGAGGCACATTGTCACTTAGGCATCAAGACACACATGCAAGCTTATCAAATAAACATTTTCACAGAATCAATGTATCACACATGCATAGTTCATATTTTCATCACACAAAAGGCCATTTAGCATAGAAGAAACAAGCATATAAACATACATGAAACAGAAAGTTAGAACACTTAAAGAGTTCATAGGGTACTCACTGAACCCTCGTAGAATCCTTACGAAACCTTACAAGATCCTCACCTTTTATAGCTTCAAACATCAGATTTGGGTTTCTTTCAAGTAGATCAGCAACCCCTAAACGTTAATTCATAGAAAACACATTAATGTCTGCTCATGTAACTCAATTTTCCTTCTACTTCAAACACTAAAATCACATAGCAAAACTCTACCAAGCTAAACCGAACTGCTCTCTGGCATCTTAGCACATAAGGTCGGGAGACTTACCTTACAAGGGGCTTCTCAGGGTTGATCCTTTCATTCTAGTCTCATCCTAAAGGATGAGAGGATTTTCCCCTTTGCTCACCCTTATATACCCGAAGAATACTTCTTGGGGAAGGAAGGGAACGATTCTCTTCACTTACTTGATCAACTAGATATTTTACTTTGTTCTAGTGGATGTTTGACACGTGTCTTAATCCATGTGATCACCAATTAGATGCACAACATTTATAAAGAATTACGTACGGAAACACATTCGTGACTCTCCCTTGGGTCTCAACTCGTCCCTTGTCCTTAATCATTTTGTCAGAGCATATCTGGTGGCATAACAATTCACGCTTTGGCGCTTCACGCCTTCTTGGCTGTGGCTCTATTATCTGAGTCTCCTTAATGCTTCGCTAGGCATTCTTTCCTATATTAGTCATGCATCTACATATTCGTTAAGAGCATTAGTGGGGCAGATAACATCTTATTACTCAGGGCTCGCCCCTACACCCGACATTACCTTACCTCTAACTCGCCTAATTGTTGGCCTAAGATCTTTTTCAGAGCTCATTCATCTTCTCTTAACCTTACTCCACCGATGAGAGGAAGAGAGAGAATATATTTCTTCTTAACCTATTTTATACTCTTAACTTAACCCAAGTCCTTATTGGAACTTGATACTCGTCACAATAGTTATTTGGTGGTCTTATTCAAATCTTACAAATTCCAAGAAAGCTAATCAAGTGCTTTCCTTTGATACTATTTTAGTTCACGTTCAATTGAGCTTTAACCATCGTTTTCCTATAACTTAACTGGTTCAATGCCATCATTACTAAGTGCACTTATTGCTGACATAGACTTCTCAGCATAATGTTTATTTCCTCGTTACTTATAACAGATTCTGCTCATCCTATTTACGCCAATCCAAGGCTTTTGGGGCGAATCCTTCCTCATTAGACATGACTCTTAATTGTCATGTGCCAACCTAGTGTCTGCCAACATCAAGGCGTCACAGGCATACCCACATGGTTATTATCTTTTATACTAGCTTTAGCTTTATTCGCTTCTAGACTCATTCTAGACAATTTAAAATCATTTTGACTTTTTGGGGTTTGTTTTGGATCCCGATCACCTCTGAGCATTTTCAAAATGATTTTAAATTGTCTCTAAAGACTTTTAATTATCTTAAAATTGGATTAGTGATTTTATAAAAATATTTTAAAGTTTTAAGTTTAGTAAAACTCTTATTTCTTTCAATCTGAATGATTATGTTTTCCGCCGAGAAGCTTCAAACACTTGGCTTACAATTTAAATGGGTCCTCATATATATGTCCAATGACCCAAAATGATTTCAACTCATAATTGATACTTTCTTAAATGTTGGGAATTGTTTTATAAATGTTATAAAGTTGCGAAATGGTGTTTTATTAAAAGAATTTTTTACTATGGTTTGAAAAATGTTTCGATAACACCTCCCGCTCGTACTATACGTTGAGACGGGTAAAAGGTGTTACAACCATACATTTTCTTAGACAAGCAATAGAAAAAAATAGAAGTCAAGTGCCTTATATATCTAAGAGAGCCTTCTAACTAATATTACCAGCAAATTTACCCCATTCCTAAATAATATAGTCATTAATCATGTCACAAACTAAAGAAGTCTATCCATTAAGGCCAAATGTACATAGGGGTGTTCAAACAGTTAACCGAATCAAATTAGTATTAATTGATTAATCGAACTTTTTAATTTTTTAACCGTTAATCGAATTGAAATTTATATGTTTTTATTTTTTTGGTTAAAACAAATATAAAATATATAAAAAATGATAATATTCATTTGATCGAATTAATCGAATTAAAACTATATATAATCTGTTCTATTAATTATTAAGTTTGACTAATTTGATTAATTATTCGATTTTAATTTAAATTAATAGATAACCTAACTTCAAAATAATCATTAACCAACTTCCGATCAAATTAGAACGATTAATCAATCAATTAACCGAATTAAATCTATTTATTCGATCTTAACTAAAATTTAATCATATTAAATATATACCCTAAATATATACAATGATTCCTGATCAATAGTAAGCATTTTGAGGTAATTAACTTTCCAAAAAAATGGTTTAATCCAACTAACAAGTATGTTTAGCTCCCTCATCATGCCACTTTGAAAACTGGTAATGATGACAGTGGTTTCAGCAGCCGTTGTTCCTATCACTTGCCTAAGGGCTAGCGGTTAACGGTTCCAATTTTATGAAAAGATCGAATGAGCTAGATGAACCACCGATAAATAATAGGTAGGTCCCACAGTCCAAATCACCATTCCCATGCAACTCTCCACAGCACACGTAGCACTTAAATTAATTTCCTCAATTTTGATTTTTCATTCATATTTCACGCTTTTCTCAGTGTAACTCACTGCCGATATTTGCTCTTCATTCTCTCTCTCCCACGGATCTGTATTTTCTTTTTAAAGAAAAAATACTTTTCCTCTCCTTTTCTAGCTTCCGAATCAGAAAAAGTAAAAAAAGAAGCCGTGAAGAAATAATGCTTTTTAGTGTATCCGGTTTACAGTTTCCTCGTGTGTCTCCAGTCTACAGGTTCGGTGCGTCAAGCTTCAATGGCGCTCCTAGGAGTTGCAGTTTGTCGCTTTTGTTGAAGAAGCATCACTTTTCTCGTATTCACCCTCCCTTCTCTTCTCTATTTTCTCTATTTATTTTGTTTTGTTCAGCTCGACCTTTCATAACTTCTTCTATTTTTCTATAACTGATCTAATCTTGTTTTCATTTTTCCTATTAACAAAAAAATTGATTATGAAACAGTAATCGGTTAGCTTTAGCAAGTTTTCTTACTCAAAACTATAATGCTTGATTTAAAAAAAAAGAACTTGGAAACAATGGCGAAAAGGAGTTCCGAGTTGTAGATGATCCCAACGAAGAAACGAAAAGAATTCAAATAGTGTCCTTTAATGAAATTTATAATTAAAGTATGAATATTTAAAGGAGTTCCGAGTTGTAGGTGATTTATTAATATTGGAAGAATCATGGATTGTTGACCATGCTGATCACCTCTGAATTTGGTGCAATAAAAAAAATTGCAACAAGTTTCTGGATTATGAAATGAGAAAGTAATAATTGCATATGGAAGGAAGATTAATTTTGCAGTTAGGGAACTTTAAGCAGAAAATAAAATCTGTTAAGTGTTATAGGCATATAGTTTGTTGCATCATCAGTCTATTGTCAAAAGTCATGGTTGGATCATTTCCTTTATTCTGAGCTTCCCGTTATGACTTTTATAGACATTGTCTTCACAATATGTGCAGAATTGATTTGATGCTTGCTTGTAGGGAGGATCTTCATAGAAAAGTCTTCTTCTTATTCTGCATTATCATCCTTAACCGTTGCTGCATCCAATAAAGTGCTTGATCCCGATGGTCAGGGTGATGCTTCTCCACCCATGACAGATCAATTGGAAAGTCCTAACACTATTTCAAATGATACTCAGGTTTGCAATTTTCTAAGAAAAATGTGAATTGTATTTTGAATTTACAGAAACATAACTCTTTTCTTTTAGATATTTTCTAAGAAAAATGTGAATTGTTATGTCTGAACTCCGAATGTTTTGGAATGAAAATTATAATAAACAACATATAAGGATAAGTTTTGGAACGGTATGTTCTTGGTTTTTATATCTTTTGACAAAGTCATTTAAGCTTGTTGGTTCTTTAAAACAATTTTTAACTTTTTTTTTTTTTATAACTTGTGACTTTGATTCTGAACAATTACTGTTTTGGAAGAAAAATTATAATAAACGGACATAAAAGTTGAGCCACTGATGACTAAGGTTGAGGAATGACATGTTCTTGGTTTTACTTTTATCTTTGAAGTTCCATATTGCAAGTAACTAAATCAAATGCAAAGAGTAAAAGTTCTTATCTCTTTATGATTCTACTATAGGTAATTCATAATGTAGATAGTGAAGGAATGGAAGATGATAAAAAGATTGAAGTTGAAGAACAAGAATCTTTTCCATCTGTGTTTGCAAATAATGATGAAGAATATCATGCTGAGGAGCCATCTGTCCCTTTACACAGGAAAGCAAGTACTGAGAAAAGTGAAGCAAAACCAAGGTCCATTCCCCCTCTTGGTGCAGGGCAGAGAATATATGAAATAGATCCATTATTGTTGGGTTTTCGTGACCATATCGATTATCGGTAATAGAATCTTCTTTTATTTGCTTGTATGTGTCTCATCTGATAATTTGAATTGCCTGTGTATTGTGATTGTCTATCTACTTAAAAACCTAAGTCTTAACCGACACTTACAAGAGAAAATAACATTTCTATTAATGCACAATACAATTACAATATGGCACACACACCCAAAAATAAAAGCTGTTACCCCTATTTATAGAATTCAGTGACCGTTAGATTGTTGACACATGTCAACATCCTTATCATTAATTTTACAAATTAATATCTAATCTTCTAGAAAGTATCCTATTTCTTTATTATATATATATTCTAGAATCTTTCAAAGAAAATATCTCTTAAAGGATAAATTTGGTTTTTATCTAGAAGTTGCATTGGCTTTCAACATATCTGATTAGGTTGCTTGTTTTAGGTGTGATTTGATTTTCCAGCTTTAGTTTTGACTGTCAGTAATATGTTTTGTTTTCACTGCATAGCTCTCCGGTGTTATATTAGCTTGTAATATCTGTTTTTTCCTCTTTTCTTGTTTAATCTGTGCTATATCTCATTTTTCTGCACTGTTTCATATCCGGAATACAATTAATAACTTTGTCAAGATTTGATTACTTTGTATATTTTATCTGTTATAGGTATGCACAATATAAAAGAATTCGCAAGGAAATTGACAAGTATGAAGGTGGCTTGGAAGTGTTTTCTCGTGGCTATGAAAAGCTTGGTTTCACGCGCAGGTTACTTTCCTTCCAGTACCTAGTGTGGCATATTGGTTGTAGCCCTCATGGTTTCATGTCATTGCTTTTTATGATAAGTGCAATTTATTTTGATTTATTCAAACAAACAATTTTCATTAAATGAATTAGTGTTGGAATATTCTTGTAACTTTTTTTGTTGGAACAGTGTCCATGATCTTCGTCAGCTTTTACTTTTTTATGTTTAAAATTCAGGCCGATTAGTTTAAGAAAGAAATCAAGTTCCTTGATGCTCACAGTATAGAGCAAGTATTTGTTTCTTTGGTGCAAGTAAAAATTGACGGATTTTATTACAGCCCTTAGGTTTAGTCCTTTCCTCAATGTGTCACTTTTATATGTTTTATTTGTTTATGTAGTTCTGAATGTCTTCTCCATGTTTCCTTTACAATTTTTTGTATTACATGGCATAATAGCTATCTTGTTGACTTCAATTTTTAGAAAAATGCTGACTCCATGTTTTATGTCTTAGAAGTTGTTTTATGATAACTTGATGTTGCTCTTCTAATATAATCTCATCCGGCTTTCAGTGAGACAGGAATAACTTACAGGGAGTGGGCCCCAGGAGCTAAGGTTTGTTATGCATCATTACAACACTTTGAGACTTTAACAATTAGTCGTCTTATCTTCTATCCAATAAAAAAATCTTATTAACTTTTAGAATTCTATTTTGCTTCAATGTTGTGATTGTTTTACTGCATTTTATGCTTCAGTCAGCAGCACTGATTGGAGATTTTAACAATTGGAACCCTAGTGCAGATAGGATGAGCCAGGTATGTTATGCTTTCTTCTGCAGAACAATTTCTACCTGTGCATTACTTATTAAATGAATTTATATTACCTATGTCTGTAAGAAATGTCCTGCTGTAGATGGAGGATTACTTGAATGAAGTGTAGTGCAGTACATACTAGCAGAATAATGCTTTATTGGGTGCACCTAGCTGGTGTAAATGGGATACCTGTGCTTGCAAGCTATTTAAATTCGGTTCAGCAAAAAATTAAAATTCAGCTCGGTCATTGTGGAGTTGATCTTGAGTAGCTCGAGTAATCGAGCAAGCCAAGTTCGAGCATCTTAGTGCACTACTAGAGTAACGCATGAGCCTGATCTAGCTTTCTTAAATATCTATTTGACTATTTTTAATTGCTGAAGAAGAAAATATTTTCAAGTTTAAACTCAAGCTCTAGCATAATGTTGAGTTGAAGTCGAGCATAAGAATCAAATTCATTTTTTACTAGGTAAACGAACTTGACTGTGCGAGCTCCAATGGTTCGATTTTTATCCCTAATTGATCTCAAGCTTTAAAAATGAAACTTGATCAAGTTTGATGTCGAGCTCAAGCTTCTTTTTGTTAGGGTCCAGCTTGATTGAAGTCCTATATTTACTAAAAGCATTTTCTTTTATTGCTATGTGAACTTTCTCCTCTATGCATGTCTTAAATTATGCAGCCATAAGATTTAGCTGGTTCTGCTGACATCTCAAAATATCAGCAACTCAGCACTATATTTTTGAGGCGGTGTTCTTGCTATGTTATATCCGTTCCCAACTTCCACATCATTTGTGTTGCTTTTATTGAGCCGCTGCTCTGCTGCTTTTCTCACCATCTCTGATTAGTGTGCTTTTAAGATTAATGCTTTAGGAAACTGAATATTTGTATTGTTGGCTGTTCATAAGTGGATGCTTATATCTTCTCTCAATGCATGTGCTGAAAGAAGTTTAAAGAGATTTAATCTTGGTTTTCAAAAACTTGGCTTAACGCTGATGTAAACATGGACCTTTTTGTATGTATGTGAGCACAAATTAGCTTCTCAAGGGACCAAAGAATAGGTGCATAGTCTGGTGCAGTTGGTATGCTTCCAAGCTCCCAATGTAAAAGTTAAGAAGATAAACACTATCAAAGTTTTTATAATGAGATGTCACCTTGCCATGCAGATTCATGTATTTAAAATTAATGCTATGCAGTCCCAAGTCCCCCAAGCATAAAAGGGAACATGACTATGTGCTAAGTTCTTAGAAAGCCATGTTAAATTACATTGGTAGTGATGTGTTGCTTTTATATATATTCCTTCTTTTATTTTCCATCTATTGTTTAATTCTATAATCATCAATTATATTTGAACAGAATGAGTTTGGTGTCTGGGAGATCTTTTTGCCTAAAACTGCTGATGGTTCACCAGCAATTCCCCATGGTTCTCGAGTGAAGGTAAGTTATCAGTCAATGAATATAAATTTGGCTCTTGAATGTTAGTGTGTACATTCAAATGTTATTTTAAAAAAATCCTTTTCCCCCTTTTTGTGAATTCGGAGCAAAATGGAACTATAAAATTTTGCAACTCTTCCTTGTGAATAAATAATGTATTTTGCAACTCTTCCTTGTGAATAAATTTGACCTGTGAACCAGGAACTGATCCTGTTGCTCATCTAATTGGCAGAAATATCTATTGAATAAAAGTTCTCAGTATAAAATTTTGAGCCTTGGGTTGTACTACAACGTTTACAATAATTAATTTAACTAGAGTTCAGTACACAAAAGTGTGCTACTAAAAGATTGAAAAAGTGAGATAATTTTCTTTTCTGTTATTATTGAAATAAAGAATAGTAATTGTAGGAATAATTTGTAATGTAATGAGAAAAATAAGAGGTGTGAGAACTGAAAAGGCTAGTTGCTGAGTTTGGTGCACATGAGTTGAACATTTTAAAAGTAACACCAAGTTTACATGACTTGTGTTAAGCATCCAACCTAAAACCAATTGACTATAAGTGGAAGGGTCTGATTTGAAAACAAGACAAACAGTAAAACCAAGACTTAACAGATGAGAGATAATACCACTTAACACTCCCCCTTACATGTATCCCCACAGGGTCCTAGACATGTACAACCTCTCAAGGCCTAGAAAAACTTTTCATGGGGGGTAGGAGGATCAGGAAAAACCTGGGCTTTGATATCATATTAAGATATTAAAGAATCTTAAAATATATATGTTAGTCTTTTCACTAATTGAGATTATAAGTTCTATTGTTTAAGCTCTTCCTGTTGTAGAACTTGCTTCTAAGATCATTTATGCAAATTTAAAATCTTTTGAAACTTCGTCAGAAAAAATGGAATGGAGCAAAATACCATATAATTTGTCCGTGTAAAGCTTTGTATCTGTTGGCATTAACGTATTTAATGGGTTCTCGAAGTCAAACAAAATTATTTAAGGTAGCTGAGATCCAACCAACTCCAGCCTTAAAAAACAGAAAGAAAAAAAAGAACAGAAGAGATTTTTTGACCCTTTTCTGGTTAGCTGTTATGATAATGTCAATTACCATTTATTAAAGTTCCTTTTCCATTTGTGCATTTTAACTTTTTGACCATATGATTTTAGATTCGCATGGAAACTCAATCTGGGATTAAGGATTCTATTCCTGCTTGGATCAAGTTCTCTGTTCAAGAAGCTGGTGAAATCCCATACAGTGGAATATACTATGATCCACCAGAAGAGGTATATTTAGTGTGGTTTGCTTGATCTTGTGGTTTGCTTGGAAATATCAAATGACTTAATTCTTTTCAAACTATGAGCTGCTGAAATAGTTGGAGCCTGGGTAAAACCAGAAGTACCAACTAATGTTTGTAATTCTTTTAAAATGAATGCATGAGTCTGAAGATGCATCAGCATGCATGAAAAAACGAGTTTAAAGAGAAATAATTTCTTATACTTCTTTGAATAATTATGCAAGGAGGTTGTTTTGATGAATGTATTCCTTTGTAGTTTTGGTGTTAAGAATCAACTCCCTTAAAAAAGTTTATAACTAACCCATTTTGGTTGGTTCACTTTCATATGTGAAATTAGTTTTTAACTTATGTTATTGCATGTTCATGTTTAATCACTGCCATATTCAGGCTGTTATATGTATCTAATCTCAAATTTTTGTTACTCTCGTGTGACTAACGGAATTTATGTTGTGACAGGAAAAGTACGTATTCAAACACCCCCATCCGAAAAGACCAAAATCACTTAGAATTTATGAATCACATGTTGGAATGAGTAGCACGGTATGCATCTCTCTTTTCCCTTGCATGACTTGTTATTCCACTCTTCTGTTACATTGCTTAATGGTTCTAATTTGTTGTTAATTGCTGTCATGCCATATTTTTTGTAATGTTTCTTCCAAGATTTTATATGACATGTTCCTCTAAGACTTTGAGAATGAAAAGAAAAGCAGGAGTTTTTTAAACTGAAAAATCATCTTGGTATTATATTTAAAAACTTGCACTGGGTAGTGCATCAAACTGTATAGCTGTCTCAAGAAGCCTTTTAATTTTAAAATGAGTCTGATTCCCGATGACAGAGTGACCTCTCATAAAGAGAAAAGGATGGATTAAGCTTTCCAAAACCCTTGTAGGTTTATGTGGCCTACTTCCCATGTTCTTTGATTAAAAGAAATTAGACTGTCTTCCATTTGGATTGCTTTAAATAATGAGTATTGCTTCTGTAAATGATATTGCAAATGCCAAATAACTAGTTACTTGGATCTCTGTTAACTGCTGTGTGTATAGAAATATCTCACTTAGCAGTTGGAAATCAACAAAACGAAAGTTGGATTAATTGCATTTCATTAGGATTCTTCACCCATTTCTGAAACCTATAAAGAAGCCTGGATTTGCAATTAAACCAAAATCTGGAACTACTTTTCATCTTCTTGTCCTTATGATGGTTCTTAACTAAGGTGTCTATCTGGGTCCACAAGGTCCTGTAACATGGTATTACAAATATATAGTTTTAAGGGCTTTTGGAGGTTCTTGGGTCTTAATAAGCTAAGTCGTATGCAGCTTACAGACAATTAATATTCTTAAATGTAGGAGACAACCATTCCATTCTTTTCATTTTTGCTACATATTACTAAATATGCTAAAACCCAATCCAAGTTACTGTTTTAGCACTCACAAACTATTATTTATCAGCGTGACCATTCCTTTTGTCTTTTTCTCTGGGAATTTTAGTTTCAGGCCTAATTTGTGTTTAGGTAGATTTCTTGATTATTTTGGTTCTAGAAGTATCTTCAGATTTCTCCACGACATGTTTTTAATATGAAGCTAAGACCAAATGTGTTTTTTGTTTTTCTTTTCTCTTTAAAAATTGAATTAGTGGAGTACTATGAGTTTAACCTTTTATTTAATTTGATTATGAAGAAGGAAAATAACCCAACTATTTGAGTAAAGGAACACATTTATCATTGAATCAAATGCTTGGACAGTTTTATGATTTTGTTCTACTGTAGGGGAAAAAAAGATACTAAATGCAATCTTTTGCAAATACCACTGCAAAATCGCATTTCATAGAGAACAATGTTCAAGAGTATTTTTTTTTTTTAATTTTCTTTAGCATCATTTTTATTACAAAACCCTTTTTCAAAAGCTTAATATACACAATTTTTTTTATCCTTCTCAATATCTTACTCTCTTTATTCAAGTTTTTTATGGCATTCCTGGTATTCACATTTTATTCTTCTTTATTTTTTGGGATAAGTAAATTCACTTTAATTATTTATGATTAATGAAATTGAATTTGTTGTCATGGATCATATTCTTTGTAGGCATAACTTTAGAAAGCTAAGTTGCATATCTATTCCTGAGGTAAAGAACATTTACAAAGAAAATCGTCGTATTGCAAATATGGTAAAATGTTAATTTAATTTTGAAGAGATTTTTTTGGTTGTATATTGAACTTATGGATTTCCTTTAAATTACATAAATATAGGCATTAATTGGAAGTTTTTCGTCGTTAAAAAGAATTTGATTTTTTCTGTTTTAATAACTTTATTAAGTTATATCTCACATTGTATTTTATTAAGTCATTCCTACTCTATAAAAAGATGCATGTTACTGATATGTATTATCTTTAAAGAATTTAATTTAGTGAAATAAAATTTCTAGACATGCATAAACTATGTTTAACTCATCTTAAAATTAAAGAACCTATAGAAAATTTTATTCATCCCAAATCACTTACAGATTTTCTGTTAATGAATTACCTATAGATGCTGAACACCAGTATGCCTCTGTGGCATACATGCATGTGAAGAAGTCTAAGAAGGGAGAGGGGATCCAAACCTTAGATCTCAACCCTATTTAATAAGGCGTAACAACCACTGGGCAAAACCTTTGTTGTTACGAAGAAAGACCATAAATAACAGTGTAGTGCGTTTTAAGATGTTTGCTTTTATAAATGAAGATTCTGTCAACTAATCTTTAGCCTTTCTTTAGTCTCCTCTTTCTTTTCTTGGTATTTGACATTGAGTGTGCATTAATCAAACTTAGTCTTATATGTTGCCTCAATATGCGGGGGTGGTATGTGCATATAATATAAATCTAACATGCTTTGTGGTTTTTGGTCCACTTACCGATCATTGTGTAAATTTTACTCATTTTTTAAGTAGCTGAATTTTCTGTGCATAATGTCGTTCAAAGAACAATTTTTATCATAAACATCTCCAGCCTTTATTTTCCATGCTACCTTATGGTATAGTTATTCCATTTCCTAGTTTTCTTAATATTATCAACTTTGAGATGCAGGAGCCAGTAATTAACACGTACGTCAACTTCAGAGATAATGTGCTTCCCCGCATTAAAAGACTTGAATATAATGCAGTTCAGATCATGGCTATTCAAGAGCACTCATATTACGCAAGCTTTGGGTATTATCTCAATCATAATATTAGCTCAAATATATTTCTTGAAATTTATGTTTTGTAAACTTATACTAAACTCTGCTATGTTGTGACCTAAAATCTTTACAATTTAGTTTCCGTTATGCAAACTAAACTCTTCTACTTTACCAATTTGCATTTAATATGTTACAGGTATCATGTGACAAATTTCTTTGCACCAAGCAGCCGCTTTGGAACCCCGGATGATCTTAAGTCTTTGATAGACAGGGCTCATGAGTTGGGTCTACTTGTTCTTATGGATATTGTGCACAGGTAAACAAATTAGATTTTCGGGAGATATCTTTTATAGAAATATGCTCCTTAGTTGTAAATGCTATTACATTTTTTATCCAAATGGTTTTTGTCCCATATTTTCTCGACAAAAAGTGTATAAATTCTTCTTTTCCTGCCTATATCCTATGCTCCTCTCCCTTAGGCTTTATGCAAATAGAAGCTTTAAGATATGAAGAATTCATATAGAATTCTAAGATGAATTAGTATGAAGAAATAAAAGTTCTCTATATTCTAAAATTTACAGCCTGAATAAAATTAAGCTATAATAAGGAAGAAAATCTCTCCTAAAGAATCAATCAGCTATACACAATCTATAATTTTGTCTATCAAATCCCTTCAATTTAGCAACAAGTATTTTATCCCCTTAAGGCTAACAGTAGCCAATATAGTTACCCAACAATAGGCCAAAAAATAAAAAATCTGACCAGCACCAAATGGAGTCAAAACAGAGGGATTGGCTAGAAATACTGCACCAAGATCGATGGCGGTGGCAGAGAAGAAACTCTGGCAGGGTGAGCTACATGCATCGGTCAAGAGGAAGCAACTAGAATATGATGGAGGTGCATGGGACTTATCTATTGGCCACCGGAATCAAGGGTTTTGTTGGCAGTGGGGTTCTGACCTCTCTAGTGTGGGCAGTGAAAAAAGAAAATGGACCTAAAGGGGTAAGTACCAAGTTTTTAGTTCTAGGGTTTTGAGAGATTTAAAAAAAATTTGAAAATTTTCTTCCTAAATCTGGAAATTTGGCTTTGATGCCATGTTAAAATCAGAGGTGGCAGCGAAAATGAAGAATAGGAGAAAATTTCTTTGTATTTATGTGTTTCAATGAGTAGGTTACATAGCTATTTATATACACAAAGTAGGAAGAGAAAAGGAAATTAGTAATGACTAAAATTCCTAAACACAAGCTAATTGAATTTAATTTGTTGGAAATATTGCAGAAATCAAGGGGAGCGTTTTTTTTTACCAAATATAGGTGAATATATTTTTAGTATATTAGTTGTCAATTATGCTAATAGTTGTCAATCATGTAAACTAGGAATTAGTAATTATTTTCCTGTAATTTAGTGATTCTTTCGTAGTTTGGAGCCTTCCTTTACTGCTTTCAATTTAGTATCAAGAGCCACTTTACTTCTGTTTTTCCTCTTGCTCGACCTCTTCAAACATCATGTCAGAAGTATTGAATGAGAATTCCTCAAACACTTCTGCTCAAAACCCAATCTCTGACAATACTTCTGTAATTGCTTCATAAATAATCGAAGGAAGCAGCACTGAATCTCACCCTATCCAGATTACTACCATTCGCTTGAATGGTGATAATTTTTTGCGATGGTCTCAAGCTGTTTGCATGCATATTCGGGGCCGTGGGAAGATGGACTATCTTATTGGTGAAAAGAAGCCTCCAGCAGAAAATGATGCTACATATGTCACTTAGGGTGCAGAAAATTTGATGGTGATGACCTGGCTGGTAAATTCTATGGAGGAGGATATCAGTTCTAACTACATGTGCTATCCAACAGCAAAAGAATTGTGGGATAACGTTAATCAAATGTATTCTGATTTGGGAAATCAACCCCAAATATTTGAACTGACCTTAAAGCTCGGTGAAATGCGGCAAGGAGAAGAAAATGTCACCAAATACTTCAACTCTTTGAAGCGTGTATGGCAGGACTTGGATCTGTTCAATACCTATGAATGGAAGTGTGCAGAAGATGCCCGACACCACGTGAAGGTAATAGAGGATAACCGAATTTTCAAATTCCTTGCAGGGCTGAACGTGGAATTTAATGAGGTGAGGGGGAGAATAATCGGAAAACAATCCCTTCCCTTAATTGGAGAAGTGTTTTCAGAGGTTAGAAGGGAGGAAAGCCGGAGGAACGTGATGCTCGACAAGAAGGGGCAAAGCACGACCGTTGAAAGCTCTTCTCTCGCTGCAGGATCAGGTGCTAGAAAAAAATTCTCAAAGCAGCATTGGAATGATGGGAACTTTCAGGTTTTGTGTGACTACTGCAACAAACCTCATCACACCCGGGAGACATGCTGGAAAATCCATGGGAAATCAGCCAATTTGAAGAATAATAGGTTTGGTCGGGCTGTTCCTACCGCAAATGAAGTTGAAGCAAACAGTCCTTTCACCAAAGAACAGGTTGATCATATTCTCGCTTTGCTAAAGTCCAATTCGGCGTCTTCTGGTACTCCTAGTGTGTCCGTGGCACAAGCTGGTAAGGAAATAAGAGCTCTATCTTGCTGCCTAAATTCCTCTGCTCCATGGATAATAGATTCAGGAGCATCTGATCATATGACTAATTCCTCAAAATTATTTGGATCCTATTTTCCTTGTCTTGGTAATGAAAAAGTTAGAATCACAGATGAAACTTTTTCTCAAATTGTAGGCAAAGGTTCAATTAAAATTTCTGAAAGAATAGGTCTTAAATCTATTCTTCATTTTCCCAAACTTGCCTGTAATCTCCTATCTGTAAGTAAACTTTCCAAGGATTCTAATTGTTGTGTAACCTTCTTTGAATTACACTGTGTTTTTCAAGATCAGAGTTCGGGGAAGACGATTGTCAGTGCTAGAATGAAAGATGGATTTTACTATTTTGAGGATAATCTATCTAGAAATGGTACAGTGCAGGGATTTAGTAGTGTTAGTTTCATTTCTGTTTATGAACAAATAATGGTTTGGCACTACAGACTAGGTCATCCAAGCTTTGCTTATTTGAAACATTTGTTTCAATCATTATTTAAGAATATTAATCTTAAATCTTTGCAATGTGAAAGCTGTTTTTTGGCAAAAAGTCATCGAAGCACTTATGTTCCTAAACCTTACCAACCTTCAAGACCGTTTTATCTATTTCATAGTGATGTTTGGAGACCTTCAAAGGTTACCACTATAACAGACATGAAATGGTTTGTAACTTTTATAGATGATCACACACGAATTTGTTGGATTTATTTTTTGCGTGAAAAATCTGAAGTGAAAAAAACTTTTAAAACCTTTTACAATATGATTGAAAATCAGTTTCAAACAAAAATTAGCATAGTAAGATCTGACAATGGGACTGAATATTTCAATAAGGTTTTAAATGATTTTATCCAAGAAAAAGGGATTGTTCATCAGTCCACTTGTCGTGATACCCCTGAACAAAAAGGAATAGCTGAACGAAAAAATAAACATCTTCTTGAAATTGCTCGAGCTATAATGCTTTCAATGAATGTGCCAAAATATTTATGGGGTGATGCACTTTTAATTGCATCCTACTTGGTTAATCGGATGCCAACAAGGGTTTTGAAATTTAACACCCCTTTGAAATATTTAAAATATGAGTTTTCAGAATCAAGGTTGAATTCTGATTTGCCTTTAAAAATTTTTGGTTGCACAACCTATGTCCATCTTCCCCAAAGATCTCATTCTAAATTAGATCTAAGGGCTGAAAAATGTGTTTTTATAGGATATGCCCCTAATAAAAAAGGGTATAAGTGTTTTAATCCGAAAACAAAACGATATTATACTACTATGGATGTTACTTTTTCAGAAAACATTCCTTTTTTTGACAAAAATTCCCTTCAGGGGGAGAAGTCTAGTGAGGAAGGAAATTTTTGGGAACAATGTCCTTTGCCTAGTTTCATCAATCATGAGCCTCTCATTACTCAGTATCCTGATTTTTTCAAATCTGGGCAAGATAATCTCCTACAACAAAAAGTCCTATTCAGGAAAAGGAATATGTTCAAATAAGTAATACTGGACCTTAATCTGTTAATTTTGAACTTGATTTTGTTCAAACAGGAAAGGAAACACTACAAGAGGAAAATTCTAAACCTGATCTACTTGTTTATTCTAGAAAGGGGATCCATAAAAAAATGACTTCATCTCTTGTTCCAACAAATGATCAATCGTATTCTCCGAATGAAGATCGGGAAGATAATACAAGTAACTTGTCTCTTTCTACTCTATCTGAATCTACTCTTTCTGAATCCAACAAAATATTAGCCCCAATTCCTGTTTCTCAAACGAAAAACCTTGATATTCCTATTGCCCTTAGAAAAGGAAGAAGGAAATGTACTAAATACCCCATTGCCAATTACATGTCCTTTGCTAAACTTTCCAAATCCCATAGAGCCTTTACATCTAACCTTTCCAAAATTGTTGTGCCAAGAAACATACAAGAGGCGCTAGAAGACCCCAATTGGAAATTAGCAGTTCTTGAGAAGATGAGAGCCCTGAAAAAGAATGGGACTTGGGAGGTTGTGGATTTTCCAAGGGATAAAAAGATTGTGGGTTGTAAATGGGTTTTTACAGTGAAATGTAAATCTGATGGGAGTGTAGAAAGATATAAGGCGAGATTGGTGGCAAAGGGCTTCACACAAACTCAAGGAATTGACTACCAAGAAATGTTTGCTCCTGTGGCAAAGATAAATTCTATTCGAGTATTACTGTCTCTTGCAATAAATTCAAATTGGCCTTTACATCAGTTAGATGTAAAAAATGCATTCCTCAATGGGGAGTTAGAGGAAGAAGTTTTCATGAGTCTCCCACCAGGGTTTGAAGGAAAACATGGAGCCAAGAAGGTATGTAGACTGAAGAAGTCTTTGTACGGTCTCAAACAGTCTCCTAGTGTCACGGGGTTAGACCTTTAGTCTCGTAATCCGTGCAACCTTAGGCGATCCTTTCTTTCAAACATGCCTAAGTCAGCCTGATTACTACGATTGAGGATTCACTAAGAGAATTCCTCCAAGGCACTAACTTTATAGCGGAAGCAACTAGCCAAAAGAAGGCTCAGAAGACAACAGAAGGCCACAAGAACAAGTACACCACGTGTTTGAGTAAATGCTCTCAATTGTATTACTTTCTCTCAAAGAATATAAAGAATACAATGAATGGAATGAATTCCAATTGATGAGTTACAAATGAGGAGAGACTCCTATTTATAGTTGAGCTCCCTTACAACCAACGGTCAAGATCAAGCTAAATGGACGGATGAGATTAGCCTATACCTTAATTTATAGGATTTACAAGATTACAATATCAATCTAATCTAAACTAATCCTAAAGATATGATTCTTCCTTATCTTTTAGGATTAGTTCTTATATTTGTCAAGATGCCTTCTATTGTCATATCTTCATTATTGGGCCACCCAGGCTTCAATTTGATAGGCTTGACCAACAACTCTTTGAATTGGGCCAACTCATGTGGGCTAAATGATCCCAATGTCAATGACAGACCTCCATGAGATTCATTGTGTGAGATGGTTAGGGACTCTGAACTCTGGTCCGTGACATTCTCCCCCACCCATTCTCGCAACGCTCTCATTGCGACTTCAGAATGGCACTGACTTGATTTGCCTTGATCCCGTCTCATTGCCTCGGCTTCTTCCCGACTAGTCTTGCTATCTGGTTATCCCTTCTTTCGGAACTTCCGCCTCGACTTCTGTCTCCTCTTATCTTGAAACGTTGTACTCATTGGTACATCTTGTTGGCAAGAAGTCTTCACTCTAACTTTCCCCAATTTTGACTTGCTTCATTCGAAATCTTCTTAATTCACACCCTTGGCTTCGTAATTCCCACAGTCCCTTGGCCTCCTTGCTCAAGAACTTTGAAAGGGTCCTTACGACCTTTCCAAGACAACAAGTCAGAATTCACAATACTATTAAGGTGTTCATGGTGTACCTTACTCGCAGCATTTACTCGACTTGTCTGTCCCGTTTGCATCACTTCTTTTCCCTCGAAGTCCGATGCACACTTCACCTTACCCAAAGGTGATATATCCACAGACGACTCACTAGGTCTCATATCGGTTCCAAGCTCCACTAACTCTCCCGAAAGGGCTTCCGCAACACTCCGTTCCATCGAGTCGATGTTCCTCCTATACGAAACATCCTTGACTAGCTGGATTGATGACAACACCTTAGTCTCAACTTTCATATCTCGATATATCGGCACAATGATTCGTGATAGCGGACCGGTAACAATATGAATTTGATCGGCCCATGGAAACATAGTAGCTTGGATTCTGTCAAGGAAGTTTAAGCCGAGTACAAAATCATAATCGACTATGTTGATTACCTCAAAATCTTCCTTGCCTTTCTATTCACCGATCTGTAGCTCCACATTTCGAGCTACTCCAACAGTTAGGGTCACCTCGGAATTTACCATCTTGATCTTCTTATTCGACTTCCGAATCGACATACCAAGCTCCTTAGCAGCTTTTTTTCGATATCAACAAGTCAGATGCTCCCATGTCAACAAGAGCACTCTTCCTTTAGCCTGTATGATGTCTACAAATATCAACCCTTTCTTGCCATCTCTTTTGGCAGGAATGAGCACCATCGCATTAACCTTTGATGCTTTCTTCTCAATAGGCTTCTTTTCCTCCGGCTCATCTTTCGTCTTGATAGCCGAAAATGAAGATTCCTTTGAACAATTCTTTTTCATATGCGGTCCCTTATAAAGGTAGCATCTCATCTTGCTCTTCTCTTTTGGGTTTTTGGGTCTCCACTTCTCACGTCGTGGTTTCCCACCATCGATATTACTACCGCTGCCATAATCGCTATGTCCCTCTTTATTCTCATCATGGTCTCCCCCACCATCGCCCTTCCCATTGGGCTTGGAAGGTTCAAACATGTCTCTGCTCGGGTCAAATTCTACTATGAACTCTGAAACCATCATGGCTTTGGTAAGCTCTTTAACTCCTCGGCATTGCAATTCCTGCTTCACTCATGGTTTCAACCCATCTGTAAAGGAGAAAAATGTTTTATTCTTGCTCAAATTTGAAATTTGAAGCATGAGTTCACTGAACTACCGCACATACTCCCTCATCGATTCTTATTGCGTAAGCCGCCGTAACTTTGCTCGAGCTTCATCCTCGGCATACTTTGGATAAAATTATGCCTTGAATTCCTGTTGAAACTCTACCCAGGTCTCAATCTTGGTCCCACCACGTTTCACATCTATGGACCTACGTCTCTACCATAACAATGCAACGTCAGTAAGATACATAGTAGCAGTATTTACCTTAGTAGCGTCATCCTCGATGCACATCACTAGGAAGTATTGCTCCATTGCCCAAAGAAAGTTGTCCACCTCACTTGTGGACCTTGCCCCTTTAAACCCTTTTGGTTTGGGCACATCCATCACCTATTGCTTTGGCGTCGAAGCCAATATTCCATTTTCCAAGGCAGCCTTGAAGATCCTGAGCTCCCCTTTAAGCTCGGCGATTTCTTCCTTCAAGCCTACCACCATTGCCTCAAGAGCATCATCTTTTCTCGTCATCTTGTTCTCCAAGGAACTAAGAGTATCCCATACATATTCTCTCAGCTGTTCTTTCATGGATTGCAACCCACTTGAAAGTCCCTCCTCGACTTCATTGAGCCTGTCCTTGACATCCCTCATGGATTCTGCGAGAGTGATCACTCGATTTTTCAAAGTCGACAGTACGTCCCTCGAACGACTTTTATGCTTGGCCCTCCCACAGGTCTCTATTGGCTTAATCTGTTCAACAACTTCTTTTAACATCACAGACAATGCCTTCGCAACCTTAGCTCTGATACCACTTGTCACGGGGCTAGACCTTTAGTTTCGCAATCCGTGCGGCCTTAGGCGATCCTTTCTTTCAAACACGCCTAAGTCAGCCTGATTACCACGATTGAGGATTTACCAAGAGAATTCCTTCAAGGCACCAACTTTTATAACGGAAACGACTAGTCAAAAGAACCCTCAGAAGACAACAGAAGTCCACAAGAATAAGAACACCAAGTGTTTGAGTAAATGCTCTCAATTGTATTACTTTCTCTCAAAGAATATAATGAATGGAATGAATTCCAATGGACGAGTTACAAATGAGGAGAGACTCTTATTTATAGTTGAGCTCCCTCACAACCAACGGTCAAGATCAAGTTATATCGATGGATGAGATTAGCATATCCCTTAATTTATGGGATTTACAAGAGTACAATATCAATCTAATCTTATCTAATCTTAAAGATATGATTCTTTCTTATTTTTTAGGATTGGTTCCCATATTTGCCAAGATACCTTCTGTTGCCATATCTTCATTATTGGGCCACTCAAGTTTCAATCTAATAGGTTTGACTAACAGCTCTCTGAATCGGGCCAATTCATGTGGGTTAAATGATCTCAATGTCAATGACAGACCTCCATGAGACTCATTGTGTGCGATGGTCATGGGCTCTGAACTTTGGCCCATGACCCTAGGGCTTGGTTTAAACGATTTGGCAAAATAGTGAATGTCTTGGTTTCTACCAAAGTCAAGCAGACCATACCATGTTCTACAAACATTCAAAAGAAGGTAAAATTGTCATTTTGATTGTTTATGTTGATGATATTGTCCTAATAGGAGATGACAGCGTGGAGTTAGCAAGACTAAAGGAGAAACTTTCTACTGAATTCGAGATTAAAGATCTTGGGCCATTTAAGTATTTCTTGGGCATAGAGTTTGCTAGGTCTAAGGAAAGAGTTTTTGTTAGTCAGAGGAAATATGTGTTGGATCTCCTCAAAGAAATAGGTATGCTTGGTTGCAAGACAGTTGAAACACCAATTGAACCCAACATGAAGCTCGAGGCTACAAAAGATGTCAGGGAGAGAGAGCGCTACCAGAGGTTAGTGGGCAGATTAATTACTTGTCGCATACTCGACCGGACATTGCTTACGCGGTCAGCACAATGATCCAGTTTATGCACTCACTAGGACTTGAACATTTTGAAGCTGTTTACCGAATCTCGAGGTACCTAAAGGGAACCCCAGTTAAAGGGTTGCTCTTCAAGAAGTAAGGACATATGCAGATTGAAGCATATACTGATGCGGATTAGGCTGGTAGTGGAACAGATCGTAGGTCAACATCTGGCTACTGCACCCTTGTGGGAGGTAATTTGGTTACTTGGAGAAGCAAGAAACAAAATGTGGTCGCCCGGAGTAGTGCAGAGGCAGAGTTTAGGGCTGTAGCTCATGACATTTGTGAAGTTATCTGGATCAGAAGGTTACTAGAATAACTTGAAGTTCAGGTTACTTTACCTGTGAGATTATACTGTGACAACAATTCTGCGATTGCCATAGCTCAAAACCCGGTTCTTCATGACCGTGCAAAGCATGTGGAGGTAGACAAACACTTCATCAAAGAGAAAGTGGACAGTGGACAAGTATGCTTAGTTTACACCCCAACTACAGAACAAGTTGCTGATATGTTCACTAAAGGGTTGCACAATAAACTATTTGATTGTTTAATGAGTAAGCTAGCCATGGAAGATATCTTCAAACCAGTTTGAGGGAGAGTGTTGGAAATACTGCAGAAATCAAGGGGAGCATTTTTTTTACCAAATATAGGTGTATATATTTTTAGTATATTAGTTGTCAATTATGCTAATAGTTGTCAATCATGTAAACTAGGAATTAGTAATTATTTTCCTTTAATTTAGTGATTCTTTCCTAGTTTAAAGCCTTTGTATCGTGTATAAAACATTCAGCAATGGAACAAAGGTAAAATGATCTTTGCCTTCACTTTCAATTTAATTAATCCTTAGAAATAAGATATACAAACTGTCAATTATATATTGTCATCTGTCAATTAGTCAACTGTAATAGTTATAACGCTTCTAATGAGGTGAGTACCCTAGAAAGATACATTTGATGGACTTCAAATCAAGTTTACTTCATTGATGAGAGGGGGACATGGAGATAAGCTAAACATCCAAAGACTCTTGGTGAAATATCTGTCATGGCTATTTTGTTGAGCAGACTTACATAGGACTTGACATGGGGTACCAAATTTAAAGGTCCGTGATGACATTCTATTGATCAAATATATGGCGATTAACACTGTTCCCCCACCCCCCCCCCCCCCCCCCAAAAAAACAAAAGTTTAGGAACATTACTAGTATACATAATGGACCGAGTTACCTCACAAAGGTGTTTGTTTTAGCTATCTCATTTTGCTGAGGGGTATCTGCGCAAGAACTCTAATGAATAATCCTATTTTCCAAACGATAACTTCTTAGGATTAAGATCAAGTACTCTTCGGCATTATCAGTCCTGAAAATCTGATTTTTGTCTCGAAATTAACTTTCAATCATAGAATATAACATTTTGAACTAGACCCGAAACTCCAATTTGTCTTTCATAAGGAATACCCAAGTGATTCGGGTGTGATCAACAAGAAAGGATAAAAACCATCTTGCACTAGTAATATTTGGAATCTGAGATGGTCCCCAAATATCACTATGGATGATTGATAAAGGTTGAGATGGTTTGTATTCTTGAAGTTGATAGGTGTTACAACACTGTTTTTACAAATGAAAACATCATATTGGAAGGATTTTGGATTTTTATTGATGAACAATGATGGAACCAACTTGAGCAAGTACATGAAATTTGGGTGTCCTGGATGAAAGTGCCATAGCATTATTGTACCATCTTTATTGGAATGAGAAAATGGTGAACCCGAAACATTGATTGTAGAGGAGTCAACATGATGAGTTTGAGCCTTCTGAGCATCCTTGGCCTTAATTTGGTAAATACCAACTTTTTTTGCATTGCTAATCATCTTCCCAAGAATCCAAATCTGAAACATGCAATGAGAAGACGAAAACTTTGGAACACACTTTGAATCTCTAGTAAGTTTACTATTTAACACAGCAAGTTGCATGTTAACTTTGGAAGCAAAGGGATAGATTGAAGTATTAATGTGTCAGATATACTAGGAAAGTGACCCATCGGCAATGCTGACTTTATAATTATTGTGACATGGACTGCAATCTTGTAATAAAGATGCGTCATTTGTCATGTGGTCTGAGATCCAGAATTGATTAACATGGTGATCAGTGAAAAAATAACCTTTTTGGGCAGTGGATCTAGTAGAGACAATTGTGGTAGAGTTTAAATTTCGGCCAAACATTTTCTGTAGCCATTCAACCTACTACATGTTGAACAAGGTAGTTTAACTGTCAGATTTCTCCTTATCCTTTGAAGCAGCTGCAAAACCATGGGGTTCTTTGTCTTTATTTGGCTTTCATTCTGTCAGCTTACCATGAATTTTCCAGCATGTGTCTCAAGTATGTCTTGGTTTGCGGCAATGATCACTCCTAGACCTATTTTCCTTTTGCTTTGCATCATAGACTGAATTGGTTCCCCAGGTAGCAAGAGCTGAACTTTTTTAGGCATTGTTGATGTTATAGTCCCTAGCATGAGAAAACCATATTATTTTCTGATTTCCAAATTCTGAAACATGGATCATCCTGTCTTGGGGGAATGGCAGCACTAGTGAGGTAATCATTCTGAAATGCGGCAAGTGATGAGTATAACAGAGCCCTCTGATCTGCCACTGCTCAAAACTTCCTGACCAGACATGCTTCCTGATATGGCCTGATTCTGAGGCCATGAGGGTTTGGATCAGGCTACTGCTTTAGATTGAATAATAGAGGCAAAACATGGATGAAATCTGAACAAAAGAAAGCCAAATGGCGCTGGTACCATTTAGAAATTTTCAGAAGATTATGAAGAAATCATGTAGAATTCTAAAGAGGAATTAGGATGAAATAGAAGTTTTCTCTATATTTTAAATTTTACAGCCTGAGAAACCAACCTTATACACAAAAAATAAGCTACAATAAGAAAGAAAATCTCTCCTAAAGAATCAATTGCCCATACACATTCTCCTATAATTTATCTATCTTCAATTTAGCCTGTCAAATCTCGAGATTCTTGGAAAAGAATCCCAGATTTCCGCAAGTATGCTTTTTGTTTTTTTGTATTTTGGTATTCTCCATGTCCATTTTATGGTCTGTGTTTAGGATTTGTAATTGTCCCTCCCAACAATTTTGTCTCCAAGGTTCAAACTTGTGTCTTCTTTTGGAGCTTTTGATTTTTTAAACGGCTGCTGAAAAATGGAAAGGGAGAAAGCAAAGTTATAATTGATTGAAAATATATGACTAAAATGTAACAAAATTTCTAGTATAACTGTTCTATTAAAAGAAAAATCAAATTATTTTGTTCTAAAAGAAATTATATATATAAATACTTTTAATTATTTTATTTTCTTTCCTATCCAAATTTACTTTTTGCTTGTGGTAGCAAAAAACTGGTAGCAAAAACAATAACAAAATGACAAATGGTACCTTACCATATTGTTTTACAAAGAAAGTTTTATCTTTGGAGTCATTAATTAAGTTACTAATAAAATTTTTTCATCCATCTTTTTATCTGACTGATCTTTTATGAATACAGCCATGCATCTAATAATGTTTTGGATGGGTTGAACATGTTTGATGGAACTGATGCTCATTACTTCCATTCGGGGTCAAAGGGTCACCACTGGATGTGGGATTCTCGCCTTTTTAATTATGGAAGCTGGGAAGTATGTACTTCTGTTGAAACATCTCTTGTATAATAGTTTGTCATACATTGTTGAAGGAATTTGGGTTCCTTCCATCCTATTGTATCTAATTTTTTACATGTTGCTTTAGGTACTAAGGTTTCTACTTTCAAATGCAAGATGGTGGCTGGAAGAATACAAGTTTGATGGGTTCAGATTTGATGGTGTGACCTCAATGATGTACACCCATCATGGGTTGCAGGTATTACCCTAGTGAGTTTGAATAATTCTATTATGCTTGGTGACGTATAATAAATTACTTGCATGTCCAGATATTAATTGTCAAAGTTTTGAGTTATGTCATATAGAGAAGTGGAACTGATGTAATTTTGGTTCCTGCATGGGTGAAATACGCAAAACCCAATACAAAATATGATGGTCACAAAGCTGCCATCTTGTTTTAGAATGTTACTTTCCCCTTTGACTGTTTACATTATTAGTTAATATGTCAGTTGAATCATACCCCAGGGCTATGTTATCCAAATATGTAGCAAAAAACAGGTTGGATATTTGACAAGGTATTAAAGTTTTCTTTCATCAATTTGGGTTACTATGAGTATAACCTATAAATGAAATATAACTTCGCTAAAAAAGAAGCTATATAGACCCAGAATTAAGGTATGAATTCTCACCCCGATTTTTTAACATCATTAACAGTCAAGGAGGATAAAGTGACATTTTAAAACAAGGGAGGATATTTGCTCATTCACCATTCTTGCTAATGATGAAGCAACATTTCATTATGTTTGTTAACTAAATCTTGCTTTTCCTTTTCTCAGACGGCTTTCTTCATTCATGGTTTGGTATTCTGGAGGACTGAAGGATGTCAGTCGCATTGCATCTTTACAATGTATTATTCCATCTTAACATGTGCTTTCCTGAACTTTCTGTAGGTAACATTTACTGGAAATTACAATGAGTACTTTGGATATGCAACTGATGTAGATGCTGTCGTTTATCTGATGCTGGTTAATGATATGATTCATGGGCTCTATCCTGAGGCTGTCACCATTGGTGAAGATGTATGTTCTATAATTCCTTTTGAGTCATGTTGAGTATCCTTCGACTTGTAATCATTTGTCTATTCCTGAACTAGACATTCAATTTTAAGTCCTCTTGTCTCTTCTAAAGCAACATTTTCTGTCCAAAACATTTTGCATGCATGTGGATGTTAAGGGTACAAATAGCCTACCAAACTTTTGCGTATAGTGCATGTTTTACTAATTCTTTTCTGCTTCATCACTTCTCTTCATGCATCAATTGTGCTCGTATGCCACTATATGAATAAGTAGGTTTACCCTGGTAGTAATTAAGTGAATTTGACCACTGTAGAATGAAATGAAGAATTCTTAAAACACCTGTTGCAAATTGAACTAAATTTTATTTTAGACCAATAGTTATTGACACATAGCAACTAAAGATGCAAAAAAAAAAAAAAAAAGGGAAGGGAAGGGAAGGGAAGGGAAGGGAAGGGAAGTAACAAGAATCTCTAGAAACCTTAAAATATTCTTGCTGTTTCACAAATTCTATCCTTTGTGCAAAGAATCCACCTAAATGGCTACTAGCACAAGAAAATGTAAGAGATATTAGCATTGTTTTGTACAGAACATTTAGTTAACAAAATGCTATTTTGGAGTGACCCTTTTATATAAATAAATAGATTAGTGGACTGATTTTGCTGCATACTTTCATATATTATTGCAGAATAACCTTCTGAAAGTTCTGTGAAAATTCAGGCAAGATGGTTGGATAAGAAACAAAAGTTGAAAGTAGATTTCCACCTTCTTAAATTGTCATCTGTCATAAATAAAACAATTGCATAATGACTGAAACCAGTAAAATAATAGCACTAAGAGTAATGTTACAAAGATCGGAAATTCTCTGGAAAATGTCAGTAGACTTTGTTTTCTTTTTGGTAATTATTCAATTATATATTGTACAGGTGAGTGGAATGCCTACATTTTGCCTTCCTGTGCAAGATGGTGGTGTGGGATTTGATTACCGATTGCACATGGCTGTTGCTGATAAATGGATTGAGCTTCTCAAGTGCTGAAGTTTCCAACTCAAAACTTTTTACCATGTTATGACTTTAGATATACAAACTTGTTAAATGTATTTTGTTTTAAACTAATGTGTACTTTTTTTGCCTTGTTTTTTCATATAGGAAGAGGGATGAAGACTGGAAAATGGGTGACATTGTTTATACACTCGTCAACAGGAGGTGGTTGGAAAAGTGTGTTGTTTATGCTGAAAGTCATGACCAAGCTCTAGTTGGTGATAAAACAATAGCATTCTGGTTGATGGATAAGGTTAAATATGTTCTACTTATATTCATGCTGATGAGTATTATGCACTTAGAAAGCTAACAGGCTAAAAGAAATGCTTTTACTTGATCATCTTTTCTTTCTTCGACTTCTCTAGCTATTAAAATTTTGCAATTATAGTGCTTCCTTGCGAAGTTAAATACAACTGTAAAAAGTTATTCTGTTTTTCATTAAATAGAGAAAATGTATATTATCAGTCTGATTCAGCATTATAATTCTTTTAGTTTCAATTCCTTTTTGCAGGATATGTATGATTTTATGTCTCTAGATAGTCCAAGTACTCCAGTTATAGATCGTGGAATAGCATTACATAAAATGATTAAGCTTATTACCATGGGACTAGGTGGAGAAGGATATTTGAATTTCATGGGAAATGAATTTGGACATCCTGGTAAGATCAACTGGTTGCAACTCTTCCTGGCATCTCATCATTCTTTAATTTAAATACTGTAATATAATTTATTAGCTATTCTTTTCGTCAGAGTGGATTGATTTTCCAAGGGGAGAGCAACATCTTCCTAGTGGCAAAGTAATTCCTGGGAATAATTTCAGTTATGATAAATGTCGGCGTAGATTCGATCTTGTAAGTTTTCTCTTGAATTCACCTTTTGCTTGTGCTACAATCCATTAAAAGTTTGAAGGTACTATGATTTTACTTTTATCTGGCAACTGGCAGCATTGTATGTATTTGTGTTTTACAATCAACAATTAAATTTTTGGTTTTCTGCACGTAGGGGGATGCAGATTATCTGAGGTATAATGGGATGCAACAATTTGATCAAGCAATGCAGCAAGTTGAAGCTAAGTATGGCGTAAGTATGATGATGCTTACTGGTTTGTTGTTTTATACTTTCTGATGAATTATGAGATTGTGGAACCATACATTTTTTTCTATTTAATAATTGTTCTGTACTAGTAATTAATCACACAAAAATTACATGTGAAATTTTAAAATAAAGGAATGATAAAATTGAAGATGAACGGAGATTATAGAAGAGAGGAAACAGTATTTAGAAATGTTGATTATATTCTTTACTTACAAATAGAAAATTTTTTTTGATTATATTCTTTACTTACAAATAGAAATTTTTTTTTGTTAAGTTAATATTCTTCTTGAAGTCAAGTCATTCCTTAAAGCTTTTCGAAAAAAAATATCATTTAATGATTTCATTTAAAACTGTTTCATGGTCATTGATATAAACCTTCCAAAGTTCGCCTTATATGCCTGTGTGGTCATGGCTCTGATTCTATTAGATACTCTCTTCTACATAAAGACAAAAGGAAATAATACATACTTCCTGGAATACAATGTTACACCTCTGATTTACTATTAAGTTTCTTTTCATGGTCTTCTACAATTAACACCTGTTTCATGCAAAGTGATTTGCCCAAACAGTGCTATCTGGGTAGCCAAAAAGCTTTATTTGTTTAGAATGTAAAATTGATGTTCCGTTGTTTGTTTATTCAGTTCATGACTTCTGAGCACCAATATATATCACGGAAGGATGAATGTGAAAGAGTAATTGTCTTTGAAAGAGGCAACCTGGTTTTTGTGTTCAACTTTCACTGGCATGAAAGCTATTGTAGTTACCAGGTCGGTTGCTCAAAGCCAGGAAAGTACAAGGTATAGGATTTTGTGGTTTATAGCCTTTTGTTTTCTCATCTAATCCATCCTGATTATTCATATCTATTAATCATTTATCTTACATCTTGTTATTGACTCTTGGAATATAGTGACAGAAAAATGTTTACCCTGTTCTTCATTAATCATACTTTAACATTTTTTTTCCTTTTGGTTGCTCTTCCAGATTGTATTGGATTCAGATGATCTATTATTTGGAGGGATCAACAGGCTTAACCATGACGTTGAGTTTTTCAGCATTGTAAGTAAATTCTCTGAAGAACATTGATTGCTGAATTCTGCATACTCTTCCTATATACCATTGTCTTAGAAAAACCTAATGGTGGCTTTTCCAGGAAGGATGGTATGATAACCGCCCTCATTCCTTTTTGGTGTATGCACCAAATAGAACAGCGGTGGTTTATGCACTAGTTGAAGATGAACCAAAAGCAACTGGCAATTTACAACTTACGGAAAACGTTAAAAACTGTTGAAGAAGCCAAAGCTGTGAAGGCATCGAAACCTGCGGAGGAAACAGAACCTTTGGACTGCTGAACTTTCTCATTACAGAATATCTTACTGAGGAGCTACCCTAACTCAGCCTGCTGTTTTAGGGTCTACAAATTACGCAGAATGTAGAAGTCCATGATCTTGGAGTTTCAGTATCCAGTAGATGAAATGATCGCCATTGGAGAGGCGTTTTCTTTCATGTGCAGTACAGTTGATTATCCATCTGATAATTAGTCAAATTTCAGTTGGTCACTTGCAAATGTTTATCGGTTTGTTATCTGAATTATGCTCCGAGTCACCTGTTTAGTGTGCTTATTTTTCTCGCAAACTTAATTTTCAAGGAACCATTATTGTAGTCGGTTTGGTTCAATAAAAGTAAAAAACAGAGTGCAAGCAATTTACATGAAGTCTTGGGAGTGTCTAAAAAGATTCAAAGTGGTAACAATGCTAGTTTGAGACACAGAGCCTTTAAGGTTGTGAATTAGATATGGATGATCCTAAAGCCTCGGCAAGGGGCCCTCCCATCGAAGCCACCTTGTTTGAGGACCATCCAGCAGCCCAATTCAAATGGGCTTCAGTGCCGGTTGACAGCTTCAACGACACATCTGATGTGGAATTTCCAGGCATTGAAATGGAGAGGCATGTTGCAGAACTCATCGGACTTTCAGCATGGTTGTCAGGTTGTTGTAAGGATCTAGGCCTATCATCAAAAAAATGTCTCAACATTTGACCATCAGATCTGTTATCGACTTCATTTTGGGCTTCGAAAAGGCCCTTATGAACATTTTTGGTATCTGAGGAGCTGCCAGACATAAAAGAAAAAAGAACATTGTAGGACAAACAAAAATAAGCAAAATAGAGAAATAATCTAGTACTGGAGCATCAAGAAAGCACGTTATAAAGACTAAAGAAGTGGTTGGGGTCAACTAGTACAGAATCTAGACCCCCTGCCCAGATTTTGAGATACATCCATGGGTCAGATATTGATTAGGGTTCTACCAAGTAGTAATCATCATCACTACTTCAAAACAATTTTCTTTCTACAAAATGGATAGTAAATATTAGCAAACTTTAAAAGTCTCATCTTTCTAAAGGTGATTAAGAGATACTTAAAGAAGTTACCTATAATTAAGGCGAAGATGATCAACAGGAGGGGAAGGCCCTGAAAGGTTGGCTCTATTACCACCCAATTCTAAGGGAGAAAGGGGAATCAGAGAAGTGGGTTTAAGGCCACCACATCCAACATCTACAACACCAGCACCAGCACCAACAAAAGTTTTGTTGTTGGTGATGGTGGTGCAGGCGCCACTGGATTTTAGCATTTCCACAGGCTTTCTTGAACGGTTGCGGCCACGGTGCACATGGCGCTCGCAATACTTCTGGCCAGCCACCACGTCCCTCGAGCATCTCCACTTCTTCCCGTCAGTCCTCCGGCATCGGCCTGGCTCTGGATCCATTGCTGCTCTTCCCCAATACCCTGATTGCAACACTGATCCTACATCTCATACTCTTCTTGATATCTTTTAAGTACATACTATTTGGACAGATTCATTAATTTCACTTAGGTAGACCGTATATATAATATTATAAAATAATTTATGCATCAATTTCTTTTACCATGTACTTATTTTCTTCATAAATTTGATGAGAAAGTGCTAAAGTACGCATTTCATAAAAATATAAAAGCAAGAACAGGTCACACATTTCATAAATATAATCACTCACAAGGTGGCTGGTAATGGGAGAAGTGTCGAAGAGGGTGGTGGAGGAAAGATGAAGGAGGGTGAAGAATAGTAGTATTCTCGATTGATTGAAGGAGTTGAGGAGGAACAGCTGCGCCTGCTAACATGTATCTAAAGATCAAAGCTTGTAACTCCAGTTCCTGCCATTGAGACAAGCTGAAGAAACTTCCCATCCCTAAAGGGAGAAGTAAAAAGGTAACTTAGAAGGCAAAAGTCAAGTAGCAAGCTAGCCAGAAACCTCCCAAACTTAGGAGTTGAAAACTTTTCTGAGAATCCTGCCAAGAAAACAAAAGGTGCAAAAAAAAAGGGAAGAAAATCTCACTGCTGGGAAACGTGGAGGATGAATGAGGAAGTGATGACAGGTTGTTGCTGCTGGATTTGCAGTGGTGATTAGGTACAAACAAAGGAAGAGCAGATGGGTTTTGGTGATGATGATGATGAAGGTGAAGTTTTGGTATATTTGCATAAGGTGGTGGTGGTTGATGGTCTGACTCATGCTGGTTTCTACATTGCTTCAGATGCAAGTCCATGGAAAGAGAAAGAGAAAGAGAGGTGCTTTTGGGGTTCTGGTTGGATGGGGGAAGGGGCGGTATTTTGACAGAGAGCTTTTTATTGGGTTTTGGGGTCTGTTGTGTTGATGTGTTAAAAAGAGAAAGCTTGGAATAAGCTTTTGCAGGGAACTTCTCTCTTTCTCTCTCTTATAGCTTTGGCAGATAGCAATACTTTAAGACTTCAAAGAGAGGAAGAGGAACTATTCTGACACCAGAGGCAGACATTTTTAGATGTAAACAAATACATCACTAAGCGATAGGGTTTTTTTATAGATAATTGTTTTTATTTTACATGTGTAAAATTTTATGCTTAACTTATATCACTTTCGTCTTGTTTTAATCTTCTTTGAGTTCAAGAGAAAAGAGAAGATTCAACAAGAGATCAAAGAAGCAACTTTGAAAAGTTTGGTGAGATCATTCTAACTTATTCTTGGCTTATTATTATTTTCATTAAATTCTTTGAAAAATTACAATGAGTACTTTGGATATGCAACTGATGTAGATGCTGTCGTTTATCTGATGCTGGTTAATGATATGATTCATGGGCTCTATCCTGAGGCTGTCACCATTGGTGAAGATGTATGTTCTATAACTCCTTTTGAGTCATGTTGTGTATCCTTCGACTTGTAATCATTTGTCTATTCCTGAAGTAGACATTCAATTTTAAGTCCTCTTGTCTCTTCTAAAGTAACATTTTCTGTCCAAAATATTTTGCATGCATGTGGATGTTAAGGGTACAAATAGCCTGCCAAACTTTTGCGTATAGTGCATGTTTTACTAATTCTCTTCTGCTTCATCACATCTCTTCATGCATCAATTGTGCTCGTATGCCACCATATGAATAAGTAGGTTTACCCTGCTAGTAATTAAGTGAAATGAAGAATTCTTAAAACACCATGTTGCAAATTGAACTAAATTTTATTTTAGACCAGGAGTTACGGAAACATAGCAACTAAAGATGCCAAAAACAATAGGAGGGAAGTAACAAGAATCTCTAGAAACCTTAAAATATTCTTGCTGTTTCACAAATTTCATCCTTTGTGCAAAGAATCCACCTAAAGGGCTACTAGCACAGGAAAATGTAAGAGATATTAGCAATGTTTTGTACAGAGGATTTAATTAACAAAATGCTATTTTGGAGTGACCCTTTTATATAAATAAATTGCAGAATAACATTCTGAAAGTTCTGTGAACATTCAGGCAAGATGGTTGGATAAGAAACAAAAGTTTAAAGTAGATTTCCACCTTCTTAAATTATCATCTGTCATAAATAAAACAATTGCATAATGACAAAAACCAGTAAAATAATAAAACTCAGATGAATGTTACAAAGATCGGAAATTCTCTGGAAAATGTCAGTAGTCTTTGTTTTCTTTTTGGTAATCATTCAATTATATACTATACAGGTGAGTGGAATGCCTACATTTTGCCTTCCTGTGCAAGATGGTGGTGTGGGATTTGATTGCCAATTGCACGTGGCTGTAGCTGATAAATGGATTGAGCCTCTCAAGTACTTAACTTTCCAACTCAAAACTTCTTACCATGTTATGACTTTAGATATACAATCTTGTTAAATGTATTTTGTTTTAAACATGTGTACTTTTTTTTTGCCTTGTTTTTTCATATAGGAAGAGGGATGAAAACTGGAAAATGGGTGACATTGTTTACACACTCGTCAACAGGAGGTGGTTGGAAAAGTGTGTTGTTTATGCTGAAAGTCATGACCAAGCTCTAGTTGGTGATAAAACAATAGCATTCTGGTTGATGGATAAGGTTAAATATGTTCTACTTATATTCATGCTGATGAGTATTATGCACTTAGAAAGCTAACAGGCTAAAAGAAATGCTTTTACTTGATCATCTTTTCTTTCTTTGACTTCTCTAGCTATTAAAATTTTGCAATTATATTGCTTCCTTGGAAGTTAAATACAACTGTAAAAAGTTATTCTGTTTTTCATTAAATAGAGAAAATGTATATTATCAGTCTGATTCAGCATTATAATTCTTTTAGTTTCAATTCCTTTTTGCAGGATATGTATGATTTTATGTCTCTAGATAGTCCAAGTACTCCAGTTATAGATCGTGGAATAGCATTACATAAAATGATTAAGCTTATTACCATGGGACTAGGTGGAGAAGGATATTTGAATTTCATGGGAAATGAATTTGGACATCCTGGTAAGATCAACTGGTTGCAACTCTTCCTGACATCTCATCATTCTTTAATTTCAATGCTGTAATATAATTTATTAGCTATTCTTTTCGTCAGAGTGGATTGATTTTCCAAGGGGAGAGCAACATCTTCCTAGTGGCAAAGTAATTCCTGGGAATAATTTCAGTTATGATAAATGTCGGCGTAGATTCGATCTTGTAAGTTTTCTCTTGAATTCACATTTTGCTTGTGCTACAATTCATTAAAAGTTTGAAGGTGCTACAATTCATTAAAAGTTTGAAGGTACTATGATTTTACTTTTATCTGGCAACTGGCAGCATTGTATGTATTTGTGTTTTACGGTCAACAATTGAATATTTGGTTATATACACATAGGGGGATGCAGATTATCTGAGGTATAATGGGATGCAACACTTTGATCAAGCAATGCAGCAAGTTGAAGGTAAGTATGGCGTAAGTATGATGATGTTTACTGGTTTGTTGTTCTATACTTTCTGATGAATTATGAGATTGTGGAACCAATATTCAGGAATGTTGATTATGTTCTTTACTTACAAATAGAAATTTTATTTTGTTAAGTTAATATCCTTCTTGAAGTCAAGTCATTTCTTAAAGCTTTTTGAAAAAAAAAATATCGTTAAACGATTTCATTTAAAACTGTGGTCATTGTTATATAAACCTTCCAAAGTTCGCCTTTTATGCCTGTGTGGGCATGGTTCTGATTCTATTAGATACCCTCTTCTACATAAAGACAAAAGGGAATAATTCATACTTCCAGGAGTACAATGTTACACCTCTGATTTACTATTAAGTTTCTTTTCATGGTCTTCTACAATGTTACAGAGTGCAAGCAATTTGCATAAAGTCTTGGGAGTGTCTAAATTGATTCAAGTGGTAACAATGCTAGTTTGAGATGCAGAACCTTTAAGGTTGTGAATTAGATATGGATGATCCCAAAGCCTCGGCAAGGGGCCCTCCCATCGAAGCCACCTGGTTTGAGGACCATCCAGCAGCCCAATTCAATTGGTCTTCAGTGCCGGTTGACAGCTTCAACGACACATCTGATGTGGAATTTCCAGGCATTGAAATGGAGAGGCATGTTGCAGAACTCATCGGGCTTTCAGCATGGCTGTCAGGTTGTGGTAAGGATCTAGGCCTATCATCAAAAAATGCCTCAACATTTGACCATCAGATCTGTTATCGACTTCATTTTGGGCTTCGAAGAGGCCCTTATGAACATTTTTGGTATCTGAGGAACTGCCAGACATAAAAGAAAAAAGAACATTGTAGGACAAACAAAAATAAGCAAAATAAAGAAAATATCTAGTACTGGAGCATCAAGAAAGCACGTTATAAAGACTAAAGAAGTGGTTGGGGTCAACTAGTTCAGAATCTAGACCCCCTGCCCAGATTTTGAAATACATCCATTGGTCAGATGTTGATTAGGGTCCTACCAAGGAGTAATCATCGTCACTACTTCAATACAATTTTCTTTCTACAAAATGGATAGTAATATTAGCGAACTTTAAAAATCTCATCTTTCTAAAGGTGATTAATAGATACTTAAAGAAGTTACCTATAATTAAGGCGAAGATGATCAACAGGAGGGGAAGGCCCTGAAAGGTTGGCTCTATTACCACCCAATTCTAAGGGAGAATTGGGAATCAAAGAAGTGGGTGTAAGGCCACCACATCCAACATCAACAACACCAGCAACAGCACCTACAAGAGTATTGTTGTTGGTGATGGTGGTGCAGGCGCCACTAGATTTTAGCATTTCCACAGGCTTTCTTGAACGGCTGCGGCCACGGTGCACGTGGCGCTCGCAATACTTCTGGCCAGCCACCACGTCCCTCGAGCATCTCCACTTCTTCCCGTCAGTCCTCCGGCACCGGCCTGGCTCTGGATCCATTGCTGCTCTTCCCCAATACCCTGATTGCAACACTGATCCTACATCCTCATACTCTCTTCATGTCTTTTAAGTACATACTATTTGGACATATTCATTAATTTCACTTAGGTAGACCGTATATATATAATACTATAAAATCAGTTATGCATCAATTTCTTTTACCATGTACTTTTTTCTTCATAAATTTGATGAGAAAGTGCTAAAGTACGCATTTCATAAAAAATATAAAAGCAAGAACAGGTCACACATTTCATAAATATAATCACTCACAAGGTGGCTGGTAATGGGAGAAGTGTCGAAGAGGGTGGTGGAGGAAAGATGAAGGAGAGTGAAGAATAGTAGTATTCTCGATTGATTGAAGGAGTTGAGGAGGAACAGCTGCGCCTGCTAACATGTATCTAAAGATCAAAGCTTGTAACTCCAGTTCCTGCCATTGAGACAAGCTGAAGAAACTTCCCATCCCTGAAGGGAGAAGTAAAAAGGTAACTTAGAAGGCAAAAGTCAGGTAAGCAAGCTAGCCAGAAACCTCCCAAACTTAGGAGTTGAAAACTTTTCTGAGAACCCTGCCAAGAAAACAAAAGGTGCAAAGAAAAAGGAAGAAAATCTCACAGCTGGGAAACGTGGAGGATGAATGAGGAAGTGATGACAGGTGGTTGCTGCTGGATTTGCAGTTGTGATGAGGTACAAACAAAGGAAGAGCAGATGGGTGTTGGTGATGATGATGATGATGATGAAGGTGAAGTTTTGGTGTATTTACAGAAGGTGGTGGTTGTTGATGGTCTGACTCATGCTGGTTTCTACATTGCTTCAGATGCAAGTCCATGGAAAGAGAAAGAGAAAGAGAAAGAGAGGTGCTTTTGGGGTTCTGGTTGGTTGGGGGGAGAGGGGGGGGGTGGTATTTTTGACAGAGATAGCTTTTTATTGGGTTTTGGGGTCTGTTGTGTTGATGTGTTAAAAAGAGAAAGCTTGGAATAAGCTTTTGCAGGGAACTTCTCTCTTTCTCTCTCTTATAGCTTTGGCAGATAGCAATACTTTAAGACTTCAAAGAGAGGAAGAGGAACTATTCTGACACCAGAGGCAGACATTTTTAAATGTAAACAAATACATCACTAAGCGACAAAGTTTTTTTATGGATAATTGTTTTTATTTTACATGTGTAAACTTTTATGCTTAACTTGTATCACTTTAGTCTTGTTTTAATCTTATTTAAGTTCAAGAGAAAAGGGAAGATTCAACAAGAGATCAAAGAAGCAACTTTGAAAAGTTTGGTGAGATCATTCTAACTTATTCTTGGCTTATTATTATATTCATTAAATTCTTATTATTGTTGGACTTACTCGTTGAGACATTGTGCAGAGTAACATCTTAATCATTCAACCTCCTCCTAAAAAGAGGGCTCATGTTAGGCTGTTTTTATTGCTAATAGTTGATAGATTCATGAATGTCACGCCTAAAAAGGAATTGCAACTTAAATATGTATATATTTTCTATGATAAATTATGTTAATGCAATTGTAATAGTTTGTGTTGGCAAATTTTGGTAACAAAATCATTGGGCTTTGATTTTTGTCGATTTTATGGACGTAAGTAAGTTTATTTATGATATCAAAATAATTTATAGTAACATATCCTGAAGATTAAAGATTTATCTTAGACTTATTAAAAATGTTTTGAGAGTTGATTATCCTATGGTTTTATTAGGAAGATTGAGTGTATTTGATATAGTATGTCAACAAGTCTCAATTCCTTATAAATTGAAAGGACTTGTATAGGCAGGGGCGAACCTAGGGGTTCTACCTCCCTTAAAATGAAAAAAAATTCTTTTTAGATAATTATATTTTTTTAAAATTAATAAAGGTAAAATTGCACTTTGACTTCTTACAATAATAAAATTTTAATTTAATTATTTAAAAATTACATTTTTACTATCCTACAAATTACAATTTAATTTCGATCCCCTAAAAAAATTCTGGCATTGCCCCTTTGTATAGGTGAAGTACTAATTAAAAAACACTTAGTTCTTTCCATTGATGAACGTTTCTGTAGAGTTTTATTGAGTGTAAAATCAAGTGTGTTACTTGGTTTTTGTCCTAAGTTTCCTAGGGAAAAAACATAGAGGAGAGTGATTTAGCTTTTAGGTGCAAAAGTAATGATTTTAATCTAGTAAGTATTAGAGGTTGTAATCTCTTGTTGTATGAGTTATTAAGATAGTGGATTGTCTTTCTGGGCAAAGCTCTACAACCGTAGGGAAAGCGAATTGCGTAAATATATTGTGTGTTCATTATTTTTCTACCTTGTTCTTCACCAGTGCCAGAAGTAGTTGACACATACATAATTTACTTGCAATTATCATTTTTGTTCTTTCAATTATCATAGCCTCCTACTTAACGTAACTAGTGATGTTTCCTGGTGCCTATATTTGCTTGTAATTGAAGGCTCTTCAGTTTCATGTCTCTTTATGTTCGATGGATTAAATTATGCCTATTGAAAGACATGTATGAGAGTCTTTATAAAGTCAATTGATGAGAAGGCTTGGAAGGTTGTTTTATCAAGTGGAGAGTCACTTACGAAAGAAAGAGTTTGAACTATCAAACCTAAAACCACTTAGACCATAAATGATGACAAAAATCCAATTTTAACTTAGAGGCCTTATATGCTATCTTCAATAGTGTAGATCCTCAAGAATTCAAATGCATCTCTAAGTGTATTTTTACTCATGTGACTTGGAACATTCTTGAAACAACCCTTTAAAGAACCAACACTGTAAAAGCAATCAAAGCTGCAAATGTTGACCACCAAATTTGAGACACTTAAAATACATGAAAGTGAAACTCTTGATGGTTTTATATCAAGCTATATGATCTACCAAATCAGGCTTTCACACTTGCTGATGAATCTTGTAACGACTCGATTTAGGCAGTGTTGGAAAATACAATTTTAGAACCCAAATTCCATAAATCGAGTCCGTGAGTTTATAATAAGAGGATTTAAGGAGTTAGTACGAAAATATATTAAATATCAGTTAAGAAATTTAACCAAAAAAAGTTGTTAATTAAAGTTCAGGGACTAAATTATAAAAATCCAATTGCTATTGAATTTTATATTGAAAAATGCTTGAGGACCTAATTGATAATTAACCAAGGGACCTAAATGATTATTAAAGCATTGTTTCTTATAAGATATTGGATGATAATGATGCTAGTCATTTAAGTTTGTAATTATATATATAAACCTAAACATGATTAAGTTTATTAATTAAGCTATTAATTTAAGTATAAATATATCAAATAGTGGAGAGAGGATGAATTCATCATATTTCTCCCAAAGCTTTTCGTCCATGGTTGAAGGGAAGAAGAGGTTTTCCTTTTATTTTTTTTTCAATTTGATCCAAATTACGAAGGCAATTGGAAACACAAAAAATCTATAGACTTTTTCAGCCTCTTTTTAGCTCTAACTCATGCAGTTTTGTAGTAATTTTTATCGAAAATTATATTTTAATTATAAAATAATTAATTTACACTCAAATTATAAAATGTTGAATTTTAATTATTTTTATAATAAATTTACACAAATTTAATTTATTTTTGACAATTTTGCTCAAAAGATGAAAATCAACTCGACAGTCACCTCGAGAAGCTTGAACCTTTGGGGCAATTTTTGTATCAAATGATCCAAGAATGTGACTAATTATTTTTCCAACCATGGATGATCCAATAATAGTTATTGAAAACATTTTATAATTAATTTTGATACAACATAAATTGGGTCAAAAATTAATTATAAGCTTGATGAAGGAAAAGGACCCAATTATGCTATGTGAAGAGGATTTATCCACCAAGGAATTGGCAACCCAAACCATCCCATATAGCTGACCCAATCAGCTTATTTAACTGATTTTTATAATTGAAAAACAACCCTTGAACTTGCCTTTAATTCCGTTCAAACCCTCCTATTTTCAAGCTTTGCTATTTTTAGTCACAAGCTAAAAATAACAAATTAAAGTCAAACCATCCCTCCTACCATGCATGGCCGGCCAAGAGGAAAAGAAGTGTAACACCCAAATCCTGAGAACTGTTGCCGGTTAGGATTCCATTGTCTTCTATTCATTTTATACTGTTCATCTTTTACACATATCCGACTATTTGCATCTTCTATTCAATACAAAAATCATTTCTCACAAATTAAAACAATATCTAAACACAACACAACTTTATTAAGGGTAAAAATGGTATTTTCAACATTTTAGGGGACTTCTACTAGTACTAGATGAACAAGTATCGGTAGTAGTCAATTCAATGAACAATTTAGAACTGTGCAGATTTTTACTGACACCTGTACTAGTTCTACCGATACAAGTATGATTTCTACCGATATAAGTCATGTAACTACCGATACCAAAAACTCCAGAGAGTAAAAATCCACACCCTGCAACTTCTATTGATATAAGCTTATATACTATCGATACATCAGTACCATGAACTATTGATACTTGCAATTCAACTACCGATACAATCCAAGTCAGAGAACAACCTCTCTTCTACCTTGTACTTCTACCGATACATGTAATAATTCTACCGAAACAAGTATGCAAAATTTCAATAATGATGCCAAGACACAAGTTTAATATCTCAAACACAACCAATATAAGTTATGTATTAAAACATCACAACACACACATAACTTCTAAGTCTTTACAAGCATTATAAGCCTAAGCATCAAAGTTATACTTCATGCATTTACAAAATCAAAATAGTAAGATTTCAACATCTTTGGTTCCATATCAAAGGTTAATAACATCCTAATACATGCCATAAGACCAAGTGATGCAAAATCTACAGACAAACTCCGCGATAGTGTGACTTCAGGTGAGGACGATGATCTGATCTTCAGTCAGCAAAATGATCTACAAAACAACAACAATAACTGTGGTAAGCTTTATAGCTTAGTAAGTTCGCTAGTTAAGATATACCAACATGGTAATGAGTAACAATGACTTCATCAAGCCAATGAAATTCCATTGCTCTTTGAGTATTTACAACTTCTCTTCCTGTTCATAACTTTCTGTTACTAGTATCTGATGCTGCTCACACGAGCTATCAAGAGTATGCATAAAGCATAAGTCCCAGCCATCATAGGACCTGTAATCCATATAGGATCCATATATATTTTTCAAATCACGATGCTGCTCACACGAGCTATCGAGGACTCGCAACACATGCGGTACCCCAGCCATTGTGTTGGTACTATTTCAACGGCATAAAACCTACTATCTCTTGCGTTTCATTTCTTCGATTTTCTTCAATATCGAATTCTTTCAATTTGCTTTACATCGACAACATATATACATATACAAGGAATATTAAGTAAGATTTACACTACGAACTTATCGGACTGGTTTGCAGTTTTGGGAAGACTTCAAGCACTAATCTGCTAATTTCCCTTTTCTATGGTTGGTAGCACGACCGTAGTATACATTCACAAATCATTCAATTCTCACATTAAACTACATAATTTAGTCATTAAACTCAATTTAGTCCTTTTGGGAAAAATTATGATTTTACCCCTAATAGTTTCCTTTTATTTAATCTAGTCCTTTCAACACAAAACATGCAAAATAACCATTCTCTCACACAACTAACCACAACATAATTCTCTTGAGTATCTATCCAACCTATTCACACATTTATTTTCATAATAATACATGTAATTTCACCATTTTCACGTTTTAATCCTTAATCCCTAATTTTATTGAAAATCACTTTACAAAAAGATTTAACCCAAGTATCAAACATTCAATTGCATCAAAAGCTTTCAAGAACAAGCAATTTCAACAATGACAAGTTTTTTAACATTTAAAAAATTCACAAATTAGTCCTTGCATAAGCTAGATTAAGCTAATACGGACTCAAAAACATAAAAATTACTAAAAACAATCAAGATTTGCTTACGCAAATTAAAGCTCAAAGATTTGAGTTAAAAACCCTAAATTTTCTCTCTTATTGCCGTATGAAAAAGAAAGGAGAAGAAAATGGATAGAAAATCAATTTCTTTTCTTTTAATTCTTATATATATATATATATATATAATGATAATTTTGTAATTATTGAGACTTTCACCATTAAACTTTAATTCACTATTTTTTTAACTTTTATTAAACCTATTTATAAAAAATATAAATCATACTAATCCACTAACTAATACTCTTTGGTTAATTTACACATTTGGTCCTTCTAATTAAACATCTATACTTTTATCCTTTTTATGATTTAGTCCTTTCTATTCAATTAACTATCTAATCAATACAATTTTTGAATCATAATTCATACGATGCATATATCACCAGAAGCATTTAAAATAACTAAATTTACGACTTGACTCGTCGGAGCTGTGGTCCCGAAACCACTATTTTTGACACCACTGAAAATTGGGCTGTTATATGGAAGTGACTATTTTTTTTTTTGCTATTTTTAGCAGTCATCTCTACCTATAAAAACTCCCCTTCACTCCATCATTTATTATCCCTCACTTCACACATCTCTTTCTCTTATATTTTCTTTTTCTTTTCCTTCTAGTTGTTTTTCAATTTCTTTCTTCACTTGCTGGTTTCCCCTCTTGAAAAAGAGTTTGCACGTATCTTGGAGTAGTAACAATCAAGTGTGCATGAAGGCCTTCGATCAAATGAACGAGCAAAGAAGAGAGGAGCGCACTAGTCTGACTTCGAAAAACCACAGAGATTTGTTTTTCTAGTTCTCTTCTTTTAATTTTTGTTTTAGATTTTTTTTTATCATGAAAATGAATATTTGTGTTGTTGTTCTTCAATTAATTAAAACGACTTAAATTCCTTTCTTGTTAGCTTAATTGCATTATGTCTGTTTAGATTATTAAAAATGTGTTTGTGTTGTTATTAGGTCTTAGTAAATTGTTCAATTAAATAAAGTCATGCTTATGTTATGCTTGCATTTTAATTGTAAGGTAACGATTGAATTAATTATTTAAATGGATTGAAATTGTAATTAGTGGACACACTATTTAATTGGTACATATTTAATCTTCTAATGTCGCTGAGGGTTAAATTAGCGACGGTATTAAACAATACATTAGCCTTACATGACTCACAAGATTATTATGATTAAATTGTTTCAATATAGAGATATATTGTTACCTCACTTAATCTTTTACTTGCTTATTAAAATTTATTTAATCGTTTAAATTGACATAGAGATAAATGAATTTTAGTAGGTAAGTATGTGCATTACTTAGCAATTTATTGAGTTGCCGTGAAATTATTCTTAACGACATGAACATAACTTTAATAATTCTAAGTTAGAGAATAAAATTGATCTAATACATTTATGTCATATTGATTAAATTCATCTTTTAGAAATCATGCATTGGAATTTTTTTTTTATTTTCTTAGTTAAATTTTTTAGTTTTCATAACACCTTTTCAAATTAAAATTTTTTCCATCACTATATTGTTTAATTTTACGTTTCATATATATTTTCTTCCACAGTCCCTATAGGTACGATAACTCGACATTACTTGTCACTTTATTACTTGATACGATTGTGTACACTTGCATATTTTCGTCGTTCCAGTAACTAAGCACTTTTCTTTAAGATTTTTATAGATTCATGACCCATAAAGATTTTCTGTCCCACTATGGAACTGGCTGGTTCCAATCTAACTAAATTAGGATTGAAATCTAACCATTCTCAACCAGCCACTTAAGTTTCTAAATGTAATAGCTCGTTTTTTAGTGGTGTCAGAAACAGTGGTTTCAGGACCACAAAATCTAATGTGTCGATCTGTAAATATTAATTATTTAATATTTACGATTTTATTCGTGTCGTATTAAATTTTGGTTAAGAAATTTTATCATTTAGATAGTTAAATAAGTAAAAAAGACTAAATCATAAAAGCTGCAAAAGATAGATTCCATTAGTTTAATGTATTAAATGGTAACGGAAAGGCTTAGTAAAGTTCTTAAATGGTAAATATACCCTTAGGGAGGGTAGTGGACGATTATGGGAGCTTAATTGCATGAATTATGATGAAACCTTTAAGGGCAAAAGGATAAATAAACAAATAAGTAAATAAATTTATAAAACAAACCTAAAATAAACTAGGTCGTCTTCTTCCATAAGCCAAAAAAAAAATCGATTCATCCATTAGAGAGGAGAAAATAATCGACCAAGCTAGGGTTCTCCAATTTGGTAGGTAAACTTCGTCTGCTTTTAGTGATTTTTATTTTTTTGAGCTTGTATTAGCTTAACCTAGCTAACCCGAGGGCTAATATGTAAAACTATAAAATTTTATAGATGTTGCCATTGGTGAGTTGAGTTGTTTCTTAAAGTTTATGAAAGATTATTAAGCTTTGTTGTTAGATTGAACTATTTTGTAAAGTAGTTTTTGATGATTTTAATGTTAAAGGATTAAATTGTTAAATGTGATAGATTGAGAGGGTTTAATGAGAATTAATAGAAAATAGGGGCTGTAGAGAGGCTTTGAGAGTTTCATTCAAAGTGGGTTTAAACAAAAATTTGGTAATTTGCATATTTAGGCTAAGGGACTAAATTAAATAAAAGTAAAAAGTTGAGGGTAATTTTGTGAAATAACAAAAAGGGCTTAATTGCATAAAATAACTTATTTTTTTGTTAATTTAGTTAATTAAAATTATTATTATTATTATAGATCAAGAACGTGTCGATAATCGAAGAAAAGACAAGGTAGCGGAGTAGTGCCCGTACTTTGACAATTACTGCAAATCAGTCTGGTAAGTTCATTCGATTTAATTTAGTATAATTTAGCTTATACTATAACACCTTGATATTGAGTGTGGATTGTGGAGCACCTGCTTGGAATTGCAATTGAGATAGTGAATTGTATATGTATTGCTCTATTATGGAATGTTATGAACCGATGAGCGTCGGATAGAATACGTTCGCATGCCAATAGGTTATGTTACGCACAGTACGAGATTGATGAGAGCAGTGTAGATGATTATAGAAGGTCCTATGTTCACTGTAACACCCAAAACTCGAAATCGTCACCGGCTAGGATCTCGGTGTCACTCTAATCATCTATTACTGTTCATCTTTTAAAATCATGTCATTTGTTCTTACATTATTAAAGAAATAGGCCAACATGTTGTAAATTATCATTTAATTATAAACACAATTCAACAAGGGTAAAAAGGTCATTTCTAAGATTTTTGGAGACTTCTATCGGTACTTGTTGGACAATTATCGGTAGTTGTCAAGTTAGTAAACAATTTAGGAATAGTGCAGACTTTTACCGATACTTGAGACAATACTACCGATACAAGTGAGACTTCTACCAAAACATGTCATGCTTCTACCGATACTAAAAACTCCAGAGAGATAAAAGTCTCACCCTGCTACTTCTATCGATACAAGTATACAAACTACCGATACTTCTAAACACATAACTATCGATACTTACTATTCAACTATCGATACAATCCAAGTCAGTAAACAACCTCTCTCCTACTCTGTACTTCTACCGATACAACCATGGGTTCTACCGAAACAAGTACATAGAATTCAAATATTCACACAAGTTCTCATGCTCAGCCAACAATTCTCATTTCATCCATAAGACTCAAGACAAATATACTTAAAGTTCAAAACACATATGATAATACATTTCATTTCATTGTAAGCCTACTTTCACCCATAGTATCATGCAAGGTATGATAACTACCCAACCAAGGTTACAACAATGAACCGCCATCCAAAATCAAGAGTTATATAATAACATCATCCTAGTACAAGCCATAAAACCAAGTGATGTAAAAACTACCAAACGAGCTCTGCAATAGTGTGATTTCTTTAAGATGATCCAATCTTCAAATAGCAAAATATATCTACAAAACAACAACAGATACACGAGTAAGCTTATTAAGCTTAGTAAGTTTGCATACATCATTTTCTTATAGAATAGTCAAATCGATTATAAAGATGACAAAGAGTATGTATTCATAATCTTGTGAACAGTAACGAATTTAATCTCTTTTAGTCTTCCAGATTTTAGCTCATAGAGCCTAGAAAACATTAGCTCTCACAAGCCCAGGATGGTTAGCTCTTATGAGCCCAGAATGGTTAACTAGTACATGATGCTGCTCACACAAGCTGATGAGAATTTGCGACATATGCGAAGACTCAACCATTGATATGGTCCAGAATTTTCACCTCTCGATACTGCTCACACAAGCTGATGAAAATTCGTAACATACGTGAAGACTCGGCTATCGGAGGGGTCCACAATTTAGTATTCATTCAGAATCTGTCAACTCGCAATGCTGCTCACACAAGCTGTCAGGATACTGCAACATATGCAAGATCCTAGCCATCACTTCAAATCAGATAACCGACCCCAAGCTTGACATTTCGTTTCTTCCTTTGTCTTTCCATCAACATGAATGTTTAACCTTCCTCGAATTGCTGTAACAATAGTGAAAGTACAAGGAACATAAAATGTGTATAAACTAACACTACGAACTTACCGAATGAAATTGTAGTTTGGCTAAACTTCAGGGACTATTATGTTAATTTCTCTTTCCCGCGATTTGTGGCACGATTGTAATCTAAATGAAAAATTCATCCAAATTTCACATTAAAACACATAATCAAATCATTTAACATAATTTGGTCCTTTTTGGGAAAATTACAATTTTACGCCTAATACTTTCCTTTTATTCAATCTAATCCTTTCAACACAAAACATGAAAAATACTCATTTTCTCTTCAACCTATACCAGCCGAATATACCTTGATCTCATACAAGTCCCTACAATCCATTTATTTCACCTAAAGTACACCAAATTTCATCATTTAGCATTTTAATCCTTAAACCCTAATTTCATCAAAAATCACTTTACAAAAAACTAATCATCAAGCATCCAAAACTATCAAAAACTTTCAAAGACAAGCATATTCAACAATGGTAAGATTCACAATATTTGACAGATTTGTAAATTAGTCTTTAGATTAGCTAGATCAAGCTAACACGGACTAAAAAACATAAAAATTACTAAAAAGGGTCAAGGTTTGCTTACCAAAATCAAAGCTCAAAGTTCAACAATGGAAAACCCTAGGTTTTCTTGTCTTAGCTGTGAAGAAGAAATTAGAACAAAATTCCTATTTTTCTTCTTTAATTCATATTTATACAAATGATAATTTTGTAGATATTTAGTCTTTCATGATTTGTTTAACTAATCTCTTATTTAGCCTTAATTAATCCTACTTATGATCAATATACCTTATGATTATCCATCCACTAAAATGCCAAAGGTTAATTTACCTTTTTGGTTCTTCAATTATATTAAATTCAAATCAAACCACTTATTTACAATTTAGCCTTAAGCTAATTAGGACTAAATGAATATATATCCCAAAACTTAGTGGAATGAAATCATACCCTCCATCGCTTGGACTTTTTTCCTTGGTATAATTACCACTTGGGTCCTTTTATTCTTAAATCAATCGCTATTAACTTTTACCTCTTTTACAATTAAATCCTTTTTACTCAATTCACTATCTAAACATTAAAATTCCATAACCAAATTTTAATCCGATGCTAATGACATCATAAATATAAAAATAAATAAATTTACGACTCAAATTATCAAAATTGTGGTCCTGAAATCACTATTTTTGAAACCACTGAAAAATCGGGCTGTTACATTCACTGGATATGTCAAGGTCCTGCATTTGTTGCGGACTAATGAGATATGTTACAATGTTTTTGGTCTGTTGATTGGTGATCGTGCTATGAACGTCACAGGAAATAATGTGTAAGCATACACTGCCGATGCAAGAATAGTAGATAGAAATGAATCTATCGGATATTGATCCCACAAAGATGGTTGTTTATTGTTTAATCTATCGAAGCATTCCGAGTTGAAATGAGAAGATCTGTTAAGAGTTATGTCAATGCAACTAGGTTAAATTTATACAAGTTAAGAAGTAAATCTGTCAACGCAATCAGAATGTTAAATGTCAGAGCAAATTATAGAAAATGAATGGATTGTTGAGATGTTGTAAAGTAAATAAAGAACTTAAAGTAAATGGATCAAGTGTAGAGAAGTGGAGAGGATCACTGACATCACAAGTGGTAATGCTAAATGTGACTACAAGGTTTCTTATAGATGAATTTGTCGCTGCAATTACACTCCAATGAAATCTTACTAATATTAACTCATTATTTATCAAAGACTCAAGCGCTCACAATTACCACACCTTCTAGTGCTGGTAATGCTCTGCACTCAAGAACAAGTGACCAGAATTCCTTCTAGTCTCAATCAACTTCCGCTATCTTGCTTGTTAATCTAACTTGTCACCGTACCTTCCAGTGTCTGTGACTGCAATTGCACTTCCGTAATCAAAACAGTTAAATCCAAAGATTAATAGATGAGAAGAATTGAATAAGAATCAAAGTAATCTAACATTAAAAGACACTTTCGTGTACAATCAATTGTTAATTGAAAATCATCAACATCAAAAGAGGGATTAACAAATGAATCGAAGCATACTATTCCTAGTCTACTAGGATTCTCCCTTAATCGCTCCTCTTGTGTCGTATCAAGCTCTTCTCGTCAGAAGATGTTGCACCCTTGTTGGATCAGATCACCGTCCTTCGGATCAAGCTTCCATGGCAGCTTTGGATGAGAGAAATTTAGATTTGAAATCTTCACAACTTGATATCATTTTCTCTTTTTGTCCTTCTATTTATAATCACAGATTCCTTCTAGATCTTTCTCTCTTTTTAGATCTAACACCTTTTTACAGCTGTAGAAGTTGTTATTTGCCAGCTATGCACTCACGCATATCTGATTTGTTCTTTGAGCAGTTGCAGATTGTCGCGACATCTCTGGACGCAAATTATGACTTTAATTTGCTGCGATAATTTTCTCTTGCGCTGGTGCTTCTGGATATGTTAGTAGCATGAAATCCTTAATAAGTTGTGGAAACATTCATGTGATGACATATTTGGCTGCAATTTTGGATCAACTTATGACTGCAATTCTGAATGCTTCCCTACTTTGATCCTCCTAAGTGGATTTCTGCGCTGACAACTTTAGACGCAAAACAAGTGCTAAATACAGTGACATTAATAGCATAAAAGAGAAAAAATGAAAAAATTAAGATCAAAACATCATTAAGTTAGAAAATGCAAACACTAAGTATGAAATGCTAAAAATGCATACTAAATATGATACAAAAGGACAAATAATACACTAATTTAAGGAGAATTTAAGTGTCATTTCTAATGCTATCAGTTGGATTAGCTCTTACGAGCATTTGGTATGTTGGATTGGCTCATTTAAGCATCTGGTGTGTTGGATGGTTAATTGTGTACTCGTATCCACTGATCGTTCATCAACATCGTTTACTGATCTCTGAATGTAAATAGAAATGTGGAATTGATCTGTGTTAACTATATTAACATTACTCACCATTATGATATGTGTTTGATAGGAATTGTTTTGTAATTTTGTTATTTGAGCTATTATGCTTATTCGGTAAGATTTATCGTTGATCGACGAACTTACTTAGCTTTCGTAAGCTTACCCGTATCTTATTCTCTATCTTGTAGATTGCATTTTGGTGACGGGGGATCTGATCAGCTTGAACAATCACACTATCTTGAAGTCTCTTTTTGGTTAGATTTTGTAAACACTTGACTTATGTGGCATGTAATAGGCAAGATGTTAATGTTGTAAAGTTATGGCTATGTGTGTGACATTATGGTATGTTTTTGTGGTAGTATGGTAAACTTGTGTGAATGTTGTTTACTTTAATTAACCTTAAAAGATGGATCATTGGATGATAAGTGAAATGTTTGATTTAGGCATGCTATGGTAGAGATGAGTTGGTTTAAATAGGTGTTACTTGTAGGTGGTTGCCATGGAATGAATGTATATATGCTTTGTGTTGTATTAGGTGCAATGCATTGGTGAGTTTAGGTTCTTGAAAATGCATGCTTTTGGTTGACCTTAAGTGTGTTTAAGACCTTGGATTGTCATGTTATATAATGGTGTAATTACTTGTGAATTTGGATGTGAAATAAGCTTGAATTGGGTGATTTTTTAGGTACACATGACTTGCGACACAGTCTGTCACACAGCCGTGTGTCTCACACGGACGTGTGCTCTGGATGTGTTAGGTGCAGGGTTCACTCGAGCTGAGACATTGGTGTATGGCCCAAGTCAGTGAGTTACACGAGTAAGCACACGAGCTGAGGCACGAGCGTGTGGCCTAAGTCAATGAGTTACAAAGGTGGGCACAAGGCTTGGCAAACGAGCGTATGAATGCCACATGCCTGTGTAACCCCTGTAGGTCTGATTTGATCCTTGATTTTTGTAAATTATTTTTTGGGGACTTAAAGGTCTGATTTAAGGCCCGTATATGTATACTTAGTTCATTTCGAGGCAAATTTGTATTAAAAGAATTTATTTAATAATCTGAATGTTAAGTGATATGATAAAGTTCGATATGTACTGTAACTCACCGTAACCTATTCCAACGACGGAAAGAAGATATGGGTGTTACACTAAATATCTCATTAAGCCCGCAAATTTCTATTTCTATACGATCAACTCCCCGACTTTTCTTTGAGTTCGATTCCTTAGGGTTATCGGTTTGACATTAAATATCAAGTTTCAACATAGTTTAGAGGCCAAAATTAAAATTTGATCATTGTTTATGATGTAAAAAAAGTGAGGCAAATCTAAAAGAAATGAGAAGTCACGTGTTGGTCTTTAAGACTCTTATGTTATTCAAACTATATATAACCACGTAATGTTTTAATCGAAAAGTTGATTTTATCAATTATTTGCACTAATTAATAATATTATAAAATTACAGGGAACAAATTATGTTAAAAATTAACGTATATAAATCAAATCTCAAATTTAAGTACAGTAGAGGAACTAAAATTAAAATTTAACATTTTATCCTAAAATGCAAGAAAAAAGGAAAATCGTTGGGTGTGCCACGTGTAAGAAGAAGGAAGGTCCTTTATATATATACACTAGTATGGTCCTCTCACGCTTCATGTTGAGTTGATTATTGTTTGTGCCAAATTATAAAATAAAAACTTGAAGATTAATATATATTTTAAGTAAGATTTTCATAATCGAATCAGTAGTCAAACCAGTCTGACCATTAGTTATACGGTTCGATTAAATAAATCATTAAATAATTTATTAAAAAATCCAATTCAATCGGCATTTAGCTTGGTTCAATTGGTCCATCCTGATTCGCGAGTCAACCACTTTGATGCCTCTTTTCAAATCAGTACCCCAGTCAATCTGATCTGGTTCAAACAACCATGACTCTGTTTCTATACACTTCAAGAATTTAATCTCTCTACTTTTTAGATTTAAAAATTTGCTTTCAAATTATATCTAACCACATAACATTTTAATTGATAAGTTAACGACATTAACTATTTGAATTAATTAATAATATTATAAAATATAGAGAATAAATTATATTAGAAATTAAAGTATAAAGATTAGATATTAAATTTAAGCATCTTAAAGGGATCAAAATTGAAAATTGACCATTTTATAAAATGCAAAAAGATAAAGAACATAGTGTTGTGTGCTATGTGTCAAAAAGAGGTAGGTCCAAAGATCCTTTAACATATAGGTACTATTATGATTCTTTTGCTTCGTGTTAGATTGATTATTTGTTTATTTGAAATAATGGAGTACAAATTTAAAGGTTAAAATATATTGTATTCTTACTTTTAGTTTCAAAATTTTAGATCCTTTATTTTTTAGATTTAAAAATTTAGATTCAATTGTTACTATAGTTAAATTTTTTTTATTAAATTTACTGATGTGATATTTTAAAATCTTAAAAAAATCACTTGGTAATAATGTAAAAAGAAAATAACATTAAAAATGTTTATATGGTTTTATTTTCTCTTAAAAACATTCATTTGAACTCGTCATGATGAAATATTTTTTTTGTTGGAATATTATTCTTAAGAAAAATTGGCGTAAACAAATTTATTGAAATAATTAATAATATTAAACATTTAGACTAACTAATGACATTATAAAATTAAAAAAATCAAATTATATCAAAAAATAAAGTATATAGTTTAAATCCAAATTTTAACATAGTATAAGGCTAAAATTGAAGTTTAACCATTATTTAATGTTAAAAACTGGTTAAACTTTTTAGTTTTTTTTTTAAAATTACTAATGAATCAAAATATTTATTTTGGCATGATGAATTGGAATAAGTATTATTAAAAAAATTTCACATAAGCTACTAAAAATATTAAGGGTGACTTTTTTTTTTATTTTCTTAATCATTATAAGATAATGATAAATTTATATTTTTATTTGTTCGTTATGCTCACATTTAAGATTTAATTTTTAAATTTTAATTTAACATAATTTAATTCTCTACTTTTATAATGATAATTAATATCCTTAACTATATTGATTAAAATGATTACAAGAATTTCTCTTAAAAACACCTTTCTAACACTATATATATATTGAGATTAAAATGGGTATTTTATGAAAAAAATTGACCTTAAATTTTAACCAAAATAATTAAGGGTGTCTACTATTTCAACTAACTAATGATATTATGAAGAGGAATCAAATTATATAAAATTAAAGAATAGATACTATATTCTAAATGTAAACATAGTAGATAGACCATAACCATAATTTGATCTAAAATAATCTATGCCTAACCCAATCATTAGTTTTTATTTAATAAAAAGGTAATTATTTGATAAACAGGAGGTGAAAATTTTTAACTCCATAAGCAAAATGGAGAATTTACCACATGTCCATTGAAATAATAATTTAATTTAATTGATATAAGTGATTATATATTTATCAAAAATGAATGGGAGCTAGAATATTAATATAAGGGTATTCATTGTTTCAGGTATGATCTGAATTCGAGTCACGCCAATCGCGTTATTATTAAGGTTTTACCCTCTTTTTATAATTTAAAAAAAAAACTAATATTTACTAAAAATAGTATATATATATATATATATGTGTGTGTGTGTGAATGCCTTACAAATATAATATCAAACGTCTATCATTAATTGTAGTATCCAGTTTTTATGTACATGCTAATTTTGGTATCTTAATACAATGAAATAGTTTTCCACAGAAAAACAATGAAATTGTCTTAGTTTCTTTACCTAATAATTGCCTTAGTTGTAACATTCTAATAATATAAGCATAAATTTATTTATAAAAAATTTGTTTAGAGGACATGGACTTGATGGATGGAAAAAGAGGAAGACAATTCAAGTCCAAATGCATTATTTTAAGCTCATTATATATATATTTATTATTATTCTTTTTTTTCCCTACATCTTTACTCACATGACACTAACACCAAAACCCTTTTTTCTTTATTTAAAGGATTAATTGCTCAATAAAACTCTAAACTCCTAACAAAATCACTTCACTAAAGTCTCACCCTAACTCAACTAGAATTCCATTTAAAAGTCTTAATAAACCACAAAAATCTAATCCTGTTTAAATGCCCTCATAAACTCAAAAACTTCTCTATTGCTAATCTATTTCTGAAGAACTTGCTGCTGGAAATTCTTGAAAATAAATCTTGGAATTTTTTGAAGATTTACAATCAAGCCCAAATCATCCATTTCGTTGAATCATCGAATCTTGCGTTGAATAGAGCTGATCGTTGGCCAGGCTTCAACAAAATTTTAGGTCCAATTGCTAGGCCCAGGCTTGGCCCAGCTCGACCCAAAAACAGGCCTAAATTTTTGTTCAAGCCTGACCCGAATTATAAAAGCTAAACTCGAGCCCGACCAGCCCATATTAATCTTTTTAGATTATTTTATTATATACAACAAAATTAAAAAATATATAATATAAAATACACTTAAAAACATTAAAACAAACATTAAAAATAAACAAATTTAAAATACATTAAAAATTCTTTATATTAAGATAGCTGCAAATAAAATTAGAAAAATTAACAATAAAACATAAGTTCTACAATATTCAAATAATATTAAAAAAATAGCTAAATAATAGTAAAAACGCATAAAAATAACATCCAAACAACAAAAACAACAGCAAAAATATTAGCAAAACAACAACAAAAAATAACAGCAAAAATAACCACAAAAATAACAGCAAAAGCAGCACTAAAATAGTAAAAAAAAGCACCAAAACAGCAACCAAAACACAAGAAACAATAAACCAATAGCAATATAATTTTTTTTATTAAAAATGATTAATTTATTCGGGTCGGGCTAGGTCGAGTCGGGCCAAAAAACTCTTACTCGAAGCCCGACCCGTTTAGAAAATGAGCCTCATTTTTTGTCCAAGCCCATTTTTCGGGCGAGCCTTCGGGTCAGGCAACCCAATCCATGATCAGGCCTAGCATCGAATCTACATCAATCCCATCAAGATCAACCTTTGTAGGTACCCCGAACCAAGTTTGAATGTGGAGAGGTCGTCCGAGGTCCCGAGGAAAACAAGGTGGGTGTTCTTTTACGAAAAATCAAGTCAATATTCGAAACTGCCACTATTTTACAGTTCTGCCACTGATTTTCCAAATTTTACAATTTTGCCACTGTTCTATATTTTACAGTTTTACCACTGTTTTCAATATTTTACAGTTTTGCTGTTGGTTTTCCAGATTTTGTAGTTTTGCCACTGGTTTTCTAAATTTTACAATTTTACCACTTTTACAGATTTTACAGTTTTTCTACTGGTTTTTCAAATTTTATAGTTTTTGTAACGCCCTAAAAATTTAAACTTAACAAACTGAATTGTGTTAACGATGAGCTTAGTGGTTCAATGGTCATGCTTCTGTTTATTTGCCTTGAGGACATGGGTTCGAATTTTTGCACATGCATTCACAGATATATTTTGGAACCTTTAGGGGATTGGGCTTTAAATTGTTTTTAATTATTTATTTATCTGTACTTTGAGAAACCAAAAGAAAGTAACGAAGAAGTCTTCTTCTCAAAGAAAAAGCCAAGAGTAAGTGCTCAAAATTGAAAGCAATCTTTTTTTTTATTTTTACTTTTAGTCGTTACTATCGTAACGCAGTCTGTTGGGTTTACTCGTAAGTGTAGCGTTGCCTGACGCTAGTGGTAAGAACCAGAAATGGAATAAGTTCAGGAAGATGATAAGTTAACTTTCGTTTTGTGAAATCTTTGTGAATTGTGTGGAATCTGAGTTTTGGTTCCAATTGTATTGCTTTAGGAGACCATTCCGTTGACAACAACCGTGAGGCTTTTCTCGTACGAAGGTATTGTTGTGTGTTTTTCAAGAATGGTGTTAAACTAGTTAAGTGTTGAAATGGAATTCGTGGAATGACTGAGTAATTGACTGTGTAGTTGTGTGTTATTACGTTATTGTAGGTCGCTGGATTCCATTGGTTCATCGTTAGGGCCACAACAGGTAGGGTATCAACCCCTTGTTGAATTCTGCATATTTTTCCCTTAGTTGCTACAAAAATACCCAGTTTTTATCTCTGTTCAAGGGCACACGGGCATGTGGCCAGGCCGTGTGCCAAATAAATTGACTACAGGGAACACACGAGTGTGTGCCAGACTGTGTGAACACATTGGTTAAGAATACAGAAACAGTGAGTTACACGGTCTGGACCCACGATTGTTTGCCAGATTGTGTGAATGTGTTGTCATTGAAATGAGAAACAGTGAGTTATACAGTCTGAACCTACGAACGTGTGTCAGACTGTGTGATCATGCTATACCATGGAATACAAAAATAGTAAGTTACACGGCCTGGACACACGAGCGTGGGCCAGACCGTGTGACGCCCACAACCTAACACATGGTCGTGTGTCAGGTCGTGTGCTGTGTATTACCACGTGTATATTTGTGTTCTACCAAACGTTAACAAGTTACTGAACTGGCAGTGACACTTTGAACACTGCGAAACAATACTGAGTTGACGGTAACACTGTAAATACCGTAAGGAAATACAAAATTGACAATAACATTGAAAATACCGTACTGAAATACTGAACTGATGGTGACACTGTAAACACCGTAAAGTTATACCGAGAGGGTGGTGACACTGTAAACACTACCAAGTTGATATCAAGCATTGTATAACTGTTTCATAAGTGCAGTATGTAAGGTTATAATGAATATGGCTGGAAGTGTATGCTAGTCCATTACCTTTCCATAACTCACATTATCAAAATTCGTACTAATCTTTTACTTTGTTGTTCAGGGACTTCTCGAACCTGATAGTCGATGGACGAAGAGCTTGGTCATTTCTAGGACTTGTAGTATTTAGGACTGCTTATCTTGACACTAAGCTAGAGACTTATTTAAACAACTTTGTATATGTTTGATGATACCTTTCAGGATGGTGTTAACTATGTTATGATACCTTAATATATAAACATATGTTGTTTCTCTTACTTGTTGCTGATGTGGTGATGTTCTTTAATTAGCTATATCTTCTAGATCGGGTGTAAGGTGTTACAGTTTTGCCATTATTTTTCAAAAAAATATTATAGTTTTATTATAACCTCTATTATTTTATGCAAATCAGTCCTTGATTAAGATTTTTATGGCATCTAGTGAACTAGTAATTACATGTAAAACCCAGAATAAGGATAGGATATATTGTGGATAAATTTATTCATTTTTACGATTTAAATTCGAGACTGAGATTATAAAATATGTTAATATTACATGAGAAAGACTGCTTAAACCGATAAGGTAGTAAAAATTATTTAAATGGTTATGGTACATGATATGAGAGATTAGATGATGCTTAGTTAGTTAATCGTATTATATAGTATGAATGATATAAAGAATTATTAATTGGTTGAATATGTTATATAAATCAAATGATAAGATGATTAGTAATTAATTAACTATGATATAAACGACAAAATAGTTAGTATCCGATTAACTATGATATATGGCATGAATGATAATATGATTATTATTTGGTTGAGCATGCTATACGATATGCATGATATGATAAATTTTATTTGATTGATTATGCTATACGATATGGTAAATATTATTTGATTAATTATGCTATACGGTATGGTAAATGTTATTGATTGGTTATGCTATATGATATGGTAAATATTATTTGATTAACGATGCTATACGGTGTGCATGATATGATAAATATTATTTGATTAAGTATTCTATACGATATGCATGACATGATAAATATTATTTGATTAATTATGCTATACGATACGATAAATATTATTTGATTGATTATGCTATACGATATGGTAAATATTATTTGATTGATTATGTATGCATAACATGGTAATTATTATTTGATTAATTATGCTATACGATACGGTAAATGATATTTTATTGATTATGCTATACGATATGGTAAATATTATTTGATTGACTATGCTATACAATATACATGATATAGTAAATATTATTTTATTAAGTATTCTATACGATATGCATGACATGGTAAATATTATTTGATTGATTATGCTATACAATACGGTAAATGTTATTTGATTGATTATGCTATATGATATGATAAATATTATGTGATTAAGTACTCTATACGATATGTATGACATGGTAAATATTATTTGATTGATTATGCTATACGATATATATGATATGGTAAATATTATTTAATTGATTATACTATACGACACATATGATATACGTTTCGCTCAACAATAGTTTTTGCTATAAGATGGAACATTGTACGATCTCTGAATGATCAAACTATAAGATATGTATGTTTTGCATTTGCATAGGGGGAATTATGAAAGGAGGAAGTATGCGGCAATTTAATGCATCCCTATTATTTGATTGATTATGATATACGATATATGTGGTATGATAAATGTTATTTGATTGATTATGATATACGATATGGTAAATTTTATCTAATTAATTAAGCTATATGATGTGCTTGATATGAAGTTCATTATTCGCTTATGCCATGAGCTTGATATGAAATACGCTTTGTTCCGTAAGAATAAGTTTCTGCTACATAAGGGAATGTTTTACGACCTCTGACGGTCCAACTATAAGTTATGTATGTTTGGCATGTGCATGGGGAGGAAATTATGAAAGGAGGAAGTATACGGTAGTTTACTACATCTATATGTTATAAGTTATAAGTTATAAGTTTGCTTTGTACCCACAGCTTAAGCAGATTCCAACTGCGACTATATGTACGGAGCATTCACAATTTCTGTGATAGCTTTCATCTGCGAGAAATTGTGGATCCTCAATCATACGGCAGCTTATCTGCACCATCTGTGTATTCATAGCTTAGCAGATTCCAACTACGACTTTTATACGAAGTATTCACAACTTTCTCTGATAGCTTTTATCTTCGACAGGTTGTGGATCCTCAACCATATGGCAGCTCGTCTGCATCTATAAGTATAAGTGGGGTTCTGAGGAACTCCCTATTTGGCATGTAGCGATCAAGGGTAGGATTTCCAAATGCTATATGATATGTTATACGACTATTACATGAACATACCATGCATCCTCATTAGAAAATATATGATGAGTCGTTCAAATTGATAAATGTGCAATGTGAAAGTTTTTACGACTCTGTGATTGTGTTACTATCATTGAATTCGTTCAAATGTTGATTTTCTGCTTATCTAGTTTGTTATAATCTTAATTATTGTATTATTGGAATTTCTAAGTAGATGTGATCATTATTGATATATGTTGGAGCCTAATTTGTCCGGGCCCAAACATAAATAAAAAAATACAAAATATAAAACCAAATAAATTAAATAAAAACGATCCATTTTAATATCTTTTTTACAAGACCCATCCAAACCCTAACCCATGACCCAATACAAACTCAAACTCAAAACCCATCTAAACCTAAGCCTAATAAGCCCAAAACCTAAACTCCATCAGAAACCCTAATGCCCCAAGCACTCCTTTGGCACTACACCTCCTTTGCCACGTCAGCCATGAGGATTTACCATCCCTTGCATCTAAATGGCAAGGCTTGTTCCCCACCATCTACGTTGACCCCAGACCTTTGACACAGTGGTGTAAAACCTGCAAAAACAGAAAAGAAAATATCAGAGAGAAAGCAAAAAAGAGAGAAATAAAATGTATTCAAAACAGCTATAAAAACCTTCAATCACAGATTGTAATTCGGATGGAGATGGAGCAATAAAAATCTCAGAAAATTACAAGAAAGCCTACGATTTTTGTATTTTCAATTTCGATATATATATACTTTTACTTTTATTTCTATTTTTAGCTCAAAAATACCAAAAAAATAAAAAAGAGAGAAGGATAAGATTTTACCTTCCGACGGTTCGACTCCACTGCCGTGGGAGGGAAGGCATTGTCCCCGATAATGGACGGACACATCTTTGGCTCACTTAAGCGTCGACGGAGCAAGGCGTGGGCATGACTTTTGGTTGAAAATCGAAGAGCCTCTGGTTCTTTTCGAACCAAAATCTTTTTTTTTAATCTAACCCTAGATTTGAGATCTAGGGCTCAAAAGGGTCAAAAACCCTCTTTCTTAGAAAATCCGGCCATCGGAGACGGTAGTCGTCGTTACCGACGATCGATGGCCACGACGGGAGACGACGGCTCCAAGGGTTAGCCTTAGAGTTTAGGGTTGAGAGAAAATGGAGAAAGGAGGAAGTTTTTTTTAAAGAACTAAAGCAAAATGATTTTTTTCTTAAAATTTTAGTTTAAATACCCCCACTGTATGACGTCGTTTGGGCTCAACTCAATAGCTCCAAAACGGCGTCATTTTGGTGCAAACTCGAACCGACCCGACTCGTCTGTCAGAGGATTCGTGTGTTTTTAGAAAAAGGAGAATTTATTTTTGTGGCTCCTCCACGTTTAAGGACTTTCAATTTGGTCCCCTTTTTCGATATTTTTTTTTTATTTTTCCCTTTAATTTTGTTCGACTTTTGATTTGGTCCTTTGACCACTAGTTACTGGGAAGGTGACACGCGTGCTAGATTGGGCAATTTGCCTACGTGATTCTCGTATTTTCTCAAATTTCATATTTGAGCCCCGAATCTTTCTATTTTTTATATTTCACTTGAAATTTTATTTTTATTTTAATTTGACCCTCAGACTGTTTTTCCTTTTTTAAAATTTCCCCTTTTATTCTGTTTTCTTAAATTAAGTCATTTTTTTATTTTCTTAAATTTTAATCTTTTTTATTCTATTTTCTATTTATTTAACCCTTTAAATCATTTTATTATTTATTTAATCTTGGTATTTGATTTGCATTTAACATTTTGGTGTTATTTTTATTCATTTTTACGCCATTTTAAATTTTTGCCTTTTTTTGTAAATTAAATGCATTTTTATTCATCTTTTGTAAAGTGTTTTAATAAAATAAATTGAATGTCACTTTTAAAAATTTTTATGTACAAATTGTTTAAAAATCGAGGTAATGCTCTTTTATTCAATAGATACAAGAAATTATGCTCTAATGTATTGAGTGTGGTTTTTCGTTGAACTTACGTAATTGAATATCCTATTTTAAATCGATAAATGTTCTTTATTTTTGAAGATTTGGAAATGTTGTGTCCTAACTTATTGGACATGATTTTTCTCGATTGATTCAAAATAAATGAGCTTTCTCCACAAAATTCGATTTTTAAATGACATCAAAACATCTCATTCGTGTATTTATGGATCATATTCTAAATTTTACTCGAGTTTTTAAATTTTCAACAATTAAGACCTTAAATAATTGACTAGGTACCAATTTTGGGCGTGTGAGGGTGCTAATCTTTCCTCACACGTAACTGACTCCCGAACCTATTTTTTGGATTTCGAAGACCAAAACTTTTGTTTAAATAAACTTAAATATTTTACAGTGATCCAATCACACCAAATTAAAAAAGATTGGTGGCGACTTCATTTTTAATTTTAAAATAAAAGTCGGGACTTTTTTCAAAAAAATGGTTTCGACTATATACATGTTCGAATATTGACTAGATTTATTGTAAAGGGTCTCCCACAGAGCCTGTTAAGCTCACCCCTATTTTTCCCATCATTTTAGATAATCTAATGGAATGGGCGCAAACTTGACGCACGGAAAGTCTCAACTTGTTCTCGTCAACGATTTATTTTTAATATTATTACTATTACTATCGCTTTATTTTACTAAAAATCGTGGTATGATATATTTATTTCTGGTTACATAGGATGCATATTATTTATTAATGTTGTTTACTGTAATTAGTGATTTAATATTATTTTAATATTATTTTAATATTTAACATTTATTGAGAATTAACTAATTAAGATTATATTTAATTATTAAAATGATTTTAAACGGGTTTATTATATATATAGATTATGGATTTTTTTTCCGTTGTTAAAGCTCGTGTCATTTCTTAAATGAGTTATTCACTTACATAACATAGGTTTAAGTATTGAAAATTGACTTAAAAAAAATCGAGCCATCTTGATGGCGAATATGATCTCTTTGGCTTGGGTCTATCATCTAGGTCAAGTTAAAGAGATTACATTAGTATTTTTAGGTTTGTTAATACAATTAAATATTAATATTTCTAATAATTTTCCTAATAATTGCCTTACTATTATTTTTATAATGTTAAAATAAAAGAAATTCCTAAAAACCCTGTGTGAGGGGTGAGGACAGCTTTAGTAATAAAATATATTTAATATTTTATTAAAATTATAATTTATACTATAAATAAATAAATAAATAAAGTAAAATTTTAATTTAATTTTGTATATAAAGTATGATATCAAATGTCTTCCACAATCTTACTAATTAACTAAATTCTTTCTAATTGTTTTCTGGAACTTTTATGCTTTTAATATATTATTAATATAACAAATATAATATATTTCAATTAGTTTATATACGGGTTTTTTACATAAAAATATAAAATAAATAAATAAATACAAAAATAAGATAACATGAATAATATTTACGGGAATAGATAAACGCAACAGTAAAATACAAGTGTCGTCTGGCCAATCGATGACCTCACTTTTTGTTAATAAAAAATTATTTTTTTCGAGTGCAACCTGATCAATCGGAGGTACTCTTATAAAATACTGAAAAATTTGAGTTTTTTTAAAATAGTATACGAAAAATAAGAAAAATAATTTTTTATTTGGTACCGCCAATGTGTCAGGCGACACCCATAATTTTTAAATTTTTTATTAATTTTTTAAGCTAAAAAAGTAAAAAAAAAATTGTTGTTTTAAATTTTTTTTCGGGTATTAAAACACGAGCCGATGACCGATGGGTCACATCCGCTCGTACCCGCTAAAGTGCATGTATGAGGCCCAACAAACTTCGTATCTCCCATTGTTGTGACCTCTGGATAAATTCAACTTGTACCCGTAACTTGCACCCTTCTGTCAACTTCTAACACTCACTGGCATAGATCATCGATTTAAAGTCAGCCACCCTATAGTCGACAGAAACCTTCAAACTATATCGCTTGATGGCATCGACACACTCCTCTTTGCTCGAGAATCTTTGACCCACGAACAACTCTTCCAATTTAGAATCTTCTAACATGTCCAGGTATTTGGGGAACTCGAAAGCATGCATCGCATCAGGATCGACGCTTGACATATGGGCCCCGAGATTATTGTATATGATGCTGCCACGACTCAGGTTTCCAAATGAAGGGGCATGATCATTTTCACCATCAGGTCCTTTGTCGTCCATATCCTCAAGGACATTATCCAAATCGGGATTACTAAAATCTTCACCTTTGTGATAAGAAGAATCACTATTATTGGATTCATCTTCACAAAGAACATCTGTTTCAATAATGACTAGATGTATATGTAATCCACCACCATACTGATTTGAACATCCAATGTTGAGATCGATGTCAAAACCGTGAATAGACGACCTGGGAACCTCTATATGCGGGTCTTCAACTCCAAATTGTTGACTTAAATGTGTTAGATTTTCAACGGGCTGCGCATATTCTAACTCAACAAATGATTGAATCGGTTCAGTGCTCAACCTCCCTGGCGGGCAATACAATGCGACAGTTGTCTCAACGTCGTCATCGTCCAAAAGTTTCATCTTAGTAAATTTGATAGGATTTGATGAAACTGAAAATTTGTAGAATAGTTTCATCATCTTCCTTCCACAACATAGGGAAATTTTTCATTGACCTTCTCTTTCATATCACTGACGGACACATTCTTATTGAATCTCATCTCGATTTTTTGATGAGTTTCAAAAATACAACCAACGGTTGTTTCTAAAATAACACCATCGAAATGAATTGCTGCAAAAAATCGATTCTCCATTTTTTAAACTGCAAAAATATAACAAAAAAACTTAATAAATTAACAATAAAAAATAATAATTAAATCATAGCAAACAAAATAAATTGTCATATAAAAAATTAAAATGCCAATTTTTTAAAAAAAAAACTTAATTAATAGGAGAGAGGAGTAGCTTCAAAACTTAGCTGCAATTGAAAAGGAGGAAAAACTTCAAAAATCTTTTTGAAACTGAAATGGATGTGTGGGGTTAAGGTGAGGGAAGAAAAACTTAACATATTTTAACAATATTAAACACCTATTAACAATATCAAATAAATATACAAATTGATTAGTACAAAAATTTACTAATATAACTAATTATACTAAAAAACATTAACCATATTTTTTATTTCATTTTGAAAAATAATAAATTAATTAAATACTAACTTCTTAATTAACAAAAAAAAATATAACCTACTTTAACAACATTAATTAGAAACAACAAAGTAAAGAAGAAAGAAACTTACCAGGATGAGGGTGAAAGAATTGAGAGTTTTTTATCAAAAGATGAAACAATTTTTGTGGGGGTTGGAGACCAAACTAACCTTTATATAATAAAAAAAAATTAATATTTTATGTAGATGAGAAATAAAAAATAATAATGTAAAAAAGTTAATTTTTTTTATTAATTTTTAAGCTGAAAAGTAAAAAAATGGTATTTTAAATTTTTTCGGGTATTAAAACATGAGTTGGTAACTGACAGGTTACATTTGAGTCAACCGTCAGTCCGGTATCACCGATCTATCAGGTTGCATCGGCCTGACGGTTGACACAGATGTGACCCGTCGATCATGGGCTCGTGTTTTAATACTCGAAAAATTTTAAAACACCAATTTGTTTTACTTTTTCAGCGTAAAAAAATAAATAAAAATTTTAAAAAATCATGATCCCATGTGACACATTGGCGGCACCAAATAAAAAATTATTATTTTTCTTTTTTTCATATACTGTTTAAAAAAACTCTTACTTTTGGTATTTTATACGGGTGTCACCGATTGATCAGGCTGCACTCAAAAAAACTAATTTTTTATTAAAAAGTGTGATGTCGCCTACCGCCGATTGGTCAAGCGTCATCTGTATTACTGTTCTGTTTGCTTATTCCCATAAATTTTACTCTTGTTATCCTATTTTCGTATATATTTTATATTTTTATGTAAAAAACCCTTTATATACACAATAAATCTATGGATTTTGTGGTCTCATATGAGAAACAACATAGGTTCTTTTCTGACGCCTTTCAAGTTTGGCTTTTCACTAAATTTTGCTGTCATTTTAAGTTGAAGGATCGAAGAATTAGTTGGTCGCGTCTGTTCAGATTAATCACATGGCAAATGTGGAAGAACAGGAATTTATTCATTTTTCAAAATACTAGTTAGACAACTTATGAAATTATCAAAGTCTCTCTAAGTTGGGCGCTACAATTTGAACCTTTTCTTAAGGGTCCCAAGTCTAATCCTCTTAATCCGGTAATCCATTCACATTATGAAAGAAGTTGGATTCATTTATTCTCTGATGGAGCAATGGCCAAAGATTTCGAGAATGCTTCCGCTGGCGGGATGGTTCGAGATCAAGCTGGAAATTGAATATTGGGCTTCAATCATTATCTTGACAGATGCTTGCCTTTTGAGGTAGAACTTTGAGGTAGAACTTTAAGGTATTCTTGACAAATTCTCATTTTTATTAAATAAGAGATAGAAGAGAGCCACGATGCGAACATATAATCTAGAGGTGGTTCAAGCTTTAATCATGGAGGAGTCAGTGGACTCAGATATTACCTTACTCAAAAGGATCCAACAACTTATGCATTCTGAAGGTCTATGGGAGATCAAGTATGTATCTGAAGAATGCAATTCAATTGCAGACCAATTAGCAAAGATTAGCCTTACATGCAAGCAACCTTACAGTTTTGAAGTACCTCCTTATATTTTATCTATGACTCTTCAACAGGACAAAGCTTTTAACGTCTCTTAATAATTGATTTGATGTAATTTTGTTTTATTTTTCACTAAAAAAAATAAATCTATGCATTTATAAATTTAGATCAAGGAATAACAACTTTACCTCTCCAATTAATTATAGTTTTGTCTGCAAAAGCTAGATATAATTAATTTAGTACAGAAAAAATGGAATTTTTTGTTTAAATTTTTGTATCAGAATAATTTAAAAAATAGTAATATTATTGATAAAAAAATTTGATCATAAATCTTTCAAAAACAATTAAATTTTTTAATGGAAATAACTACTAAAACATTAAAATTTTAAACATAGTAGCCCGTATAGCAATCGACGTGTATTTCATATTTTTTAAAAAAATTATGAACTTTTTATAATTTTTTGAATTTTGAATTTCTTTTTAATATCTTTTATAAATTTTAAATTGTTTATGGACATGACATATAAGACAAATAGTGTCATGCTAACATGAAGTATATATGAATTGCCACTAGTAGCATTAAAAAATAAAAGTTTTAATTGACATTTTTATTGAAAAAAATACTTTGACTCTTTTTGAAAGGTTAATCACCAATTTAGCTAAAAACAATTAAAGGTCAAATTAATAAAAATGTTATGAATATTATTAGATAGATGTTCAACCTTTCATCTCCTTTGACCTTTAACCTTCCATTTTCTTTAACATCTCATATTCTTGTAACTACTATTTACTATTTATGTATTAGAATATGAAGAGTTAAATCTCCCTATATATATAGAGGAGTATGCTACTTGTAAATGAGAAGAAGATATACAATGCCATACAAATTCTTATATTCTCATATCCATCCTTTATCTATTATTTTTGTTTATAACACGTTATTAGCACGAGCTTGCTCGATAGTATTAAATATTTTATTGGAGAACAAGTAATCTAGACGTACAACGTTCTTGTTGAAGCAACGTTCTTGTTGAAGCAACAAGGTTAAGGTATGTGAATTTCTCTGGGTGCTTGAAAGATTTTTAAGATCTCAACAATCTTAATGAAAAAAAAGTTAAAATGATGCTCATTTTTTCCCGTATTTAAATATGAATTTATGTTTTATATATTCCATGATATGCTTGTTTATGATCTCAAATTTTGAATAAGATTGAAGTATCAATAACTTGAATATTTTTTACTTAAATATGTATATCTTTCATAACATATGTCATTGGCATGATTAAAAATGAAGTAATCATTTTTTTAAAAAAAAATTATTTTATTTAGTGACATTTACCAAATGTACTACGTTGCCTATTAGATTATTATTTTTGACACTAGAAGCTCATGTTTAATAGTTGGATATGTCGTATGAAAAACTTAGAAAAAAAATTAAATATACTTATACTGAATATATATCCAGATGCATATGACATAGCTTATGGCTATTTGTTTCTTTGCGGATGAAATTTTCTATGGAAACCTTGATTATAGTAAATAAAATAATGTGATATCTTTAGCTAATATTCAATAAAACATTTTTTGGAGTATTCTATTGTTATGTTGATTAAATTGTAAGGCTAACCTTAGTTATCATAATATTTTAATAGATCTAGATGATCATATTTCTATACTTAAGTTTGAATAGACATGAATAATAGTGCTTTCTCGCTTTAGTTGTTAGCTTAGAATATATAATTTGACACGAATAATTATGAAAAAGTTACCATTGTGAAAGTTCAATGATTATTATCTACATAAAGAATTAAAAGTGTGAAACATCTAACTGTGAAAGATCCTCTTGATTCTTGAATGATGTAATAATTTGAAAGAATGGTTTTACCATTAGAAAACGATAATACTCTCTAAAGCTTGCTATGATTGAAATATCTTATGTGCTCCTGTAGCAACAATATTGTGAAAAAGGCTTTAAAAAGTATTTTGGAACGATCTCATGCCTTTTAGTGAAAAAGACTTTATTCCCTGAAGTGAATGTTGCAACACATAACAACTATGAAAAATCAGACTATAGAAATTGTGGTTGTCGTTGTAATTGAGGATGTGGTTGGAGACATACTAATAATTTGTTATCATGGTGGTTATAATAGTGTTACTTCTAACTACTAGAAAAGAATAATGAGGAAAATCAATAAAATGACGGTTAAAAATATTCGAAGGTTATTGAAAATTTATGCTAACAATGTTGTATGAAAATCCATTGGTCACGTACTTGTGTTCAAGCATCTAGTAAAATTTATCAAAGAATCCATTAAAAAAAGGGAAACAATATTGAGATAAATTTTTTCCAAAATGATGAAATAGAGGATAATTTTTTCAGAAAAAGATGAAACTTTTCAATATGATGCTAAAGTTGGCCATGCATACAAGGATGATTAATATGTTTTTAGTTTGTGTCAAAATTTTGTTGAGATCCAAGCATTGAAATTTAATTCTTTGATTTAAGAATCATTAGAATCAATGTCTATTTGATGTTTGCTTGGGAATGATATCTTTCTCTTCATTACAAAAAATGCTTATAATCACTACTTTTCATCAATGGTAACCTAAGTTAGTCTAATCAACTTCTTTTGAAATTTGATTTGATTTTTATTAAGAAGTTTAATTTATATAATTCTTGTTGAAGCCCAATTTTAACCGGGTCCAAAGTTTTGGATTAAGCGTTTAATTCTAAAATTAGGTTTAAATTAATTTAAATTTATTTTAAATTTAAATTTATCTTAATTTGCTTTAAATTTGAATTTAATTAAATTTAAATTGATTTAAAAACTTGATATTAAATTAAAAAGGTCCAAAACAAAATAAAATGTCTAAATTTACAAGCCCAATTGAGCCAAGTTTGGTCAGCCCAATACCCAACTCAAAGCCCAAATTACACTCAAAACAGCTCAAACCCTATACTACCCTAAGGTCAAAACCTAAACAACCCACTTGCACTGCTGCCATCCACCTCAACCACTCAGGGATCGCCATGTCAGCAGCAACTTGCCACCATCTTCAGCATCAACTTGGGCTGCCATCATCACTGCTACCGCCACTGCATCAGCCTCCAAACGACCTGCAAAAAAGGAAAGAGATGACAAGCATTTAGTTAGAACAAACAAAATACCATCATTATAATTCTGGTTATAAAAACCAGATTCAAATACTTGTAAAAGGGAGAGGACCCTTTGTTGATAAAAAAAATCAATACAAAAAAACCATTTTCTCAATTTATAATAGAAGTATTCGAACAGAACAGATTCATAAAGCAATAGGAAACAGAGGCAGTATTCAAAGCCAAGCAAACAGGCAATCGATATTTCACAGAAAGTTGAATACTAAACAGAGTTGTATCAGTTCAGGTATACATCTTTCAGTAAGTATTTAGTCATTAATATTAACCTTTTAAACTTCAAACTGTTTGCATCCTCTGTACATATTCATTAATACCTTTTTATTTAATACGTTATTATTTCCCATTTATTATTCTGTAACTAATATTACTAAATATTAATAATAATAATAATATTTATAATAAATAGCATTAATGATTAATAATAATAATAATAATATTTATAAAAAAAAGGAAATTGAAAGGTTAGGACTTATCTGCCCACCATCGCCGGAGCCTCCTCTGGATGTCGCCATCGCCTCGTCGTGCACGAATCTACAAATGGGCATGAAAAAGGGATTGAAAGAAAAACCTAAGCACAAAACAAGAAAAACAAAATGAGATCAGATCCATAACAAACCACAGCAAAACAAAAGGGTGTTTTAAAAAAGGGGTGCGAAATATTTTGAAACAAATAAAGGGTAAAACAGATCCAGGTTTTAAAGAGGTTTTTTTGAAAAAGATCTAAAGAATTAAAGCTTTTTTTAAATCAATTTTTAAGAAGAAAGGAATTTTTTAAAATGAAAAATGAAAAGAAAGGAAAGAAAAAGGATGAACTTTTACCTTCGACGGCGGACAGACGACGGCGCGTGTGCCCGAGATTGCGCGTGGACGATGGACAGGGAGGTGTACACGACGACCGGCGACGATGGGAGGCGGCACGACGTGCGCGTGATGCCCTACGTGCGGGAGAAGAAATAGTAGCTGTAAAACGCTTAATCGAAAATTTGCTCCTTAACTTATTAGGTGCAATTTTTCTTCAAATCGAAATAATCAAATACCCTTAATTGAGGCAATGTTTCCTTATCTTCGATTCTGAAAATTTGGGCCTTAATTTACTAGGTGTAACCTTTCTTCAAATCGAGATAATCAAACATCCTTTTCCTAAAATTTAAAAAGTTTTACAAAGGAAAGCTTGTTATTTTTGGATCTTGAAATGTTGTGTCCTAACTCAATGGACGTAACTTTCTTCCTCGATCACTTTGAAATAGCAGGACTTCCAAACAAAATCGATTTCTTTTAAACATAACTCATGCATTCAAGGATCGTATTTTAAACTTTATTCGAGCTTTCAAAATTTTACAAACAAGACCCTAAGATAATCAATGTAGTACCAATTTTGGGCGTATGAGGGTGCTAACCCTTTCTCATGCGTAACCGACTCCCGAACTTGTTTTTCTGGATTGCGAAGACCAAAATATTTTTCAAAACGGATTTTAAACGTATTGAGGTGATCCAATCACACCGTGTAAAAAGATTGGTGGCAACTCCTAATTTCCAATTTTTAAAATAAAATTTTCTTGAAACACGTCGTTTTCCAAAAAGATGATTTCGACAGCTTGGCGACTCCACTGGGGACTCTTTTAAAATAAACAATAGTCAAGCCAAAAGATTATTTTTGGGTCTTCTTGAAAACTTTTTAAAGCTTCAGTTTCGTTTAATATACGATCCTCGACATCTTTGGTACAACGTTATATTATGTAACATTGCTAGTGTAAATTTGCATACATCTGCATATGATATTACTTTTTTAAGTGGAAGCCGAAAACTACTCTTTCGTGAGGTCTTCACCTCCGTGTAGGATAGTGGATCGTTTTCGGGATTACAAAGTACCCTTGTTTCCGTGAAGTTTTCACTTTCGTGTAAGCAGGTGGGAAATGCGTCCCCCTAAACCGAACTCGTCCGTATGAGCCTGTAATGGGTGAGGATCGAGGAATCTGCTGGTTTGGGTACCCTTACTTTAGAGCCTAAAACCACATATAGTGAGCCGTAAGGACTTGCTTTAGAAAGAGTTATGTTGAACCTTTTAGCAACCTTTCAAGACAAACTCTTAAGTTCTGTGCTCTATACTTGTATATTGATATTGTTGTCTTTGCTAACTTGTTTATTTTATCTTTTTTTGCATTGCATTTCATCATCATATAAAGGAAAGGTATAAACTCAAAAATTCAGTTACCGATAAGAGAATCGATCATGGAAAACAAGTATCTTGGTAAAGTGGAGGATAATATGGTCGTGCGCGTGTGGTCGGAGGAGACTCAATGCCAAAAAGGAGACAACTTAGTAGAAAGATATGAGTCAGAACTTTGGGATTATACTAGGATCAGTATGGCTAAAAATAATGTGCTTGAATTGAAAGAGATATGGGACAGTTGGGATAATGACATGAAGCAGACCTTTTACTAAGAATACAGAGATTTACCGTACTTGTTTGAGGTTAAGGTGGATAAATTCCTCTTTAGGGCCTTGACACAGTATTGGAACCCAGCCTACAGTTGCTTTACCTTCGAGAATATAGACATGCCACAGACGATAGAAGAATACACCACTCTGCTCCGTTGTCCGAAGATTTCGGTAAATAAGGCCTATTCTAGAGCTCCAAATCTCCCGACCATTGTTAAAAGATTAATAAACATCACCGGCATGAGTGAACAATGGGTTACAGCTCGAGTTAAGGTCAAAGGCGATAACAAGTGCATCACGTGGAAAAGTCTGCGAGATTTGATACTAGCTCATCCAGATGCAAAGAAAAAGATCGACATCCTAGCCCTGAGCATCTATGGGTTGGTCATTTTTCCAAAGGCTTTGGGGCATATAGAAGACGCGATGATAGATTTGTTTGATAGATTAAGTAAAAGAGTGACACCTGTCCCGACCATATTGGCTGAAACTTTCAGATCCTTAAATGAATGCAGAAAGGAGGGAGAAGGTCGATTTATTGCCTGCGCACCGCTGTTGATGGTATGGTTTCATAGTCACTTCTGAAAAACAGAAAAGTCTCCTATCAGTATTTGTCTAAAGATCACTCTCCTTTGAAAGAATTCGTGGCCACGTAAAGACAAAAAAATTTCTCAGAAGAAAAGTGGATGGCTATACTCCAAAGCCTCAAAGATGAAGACATAGAGTGGCGGGCACCTTGGTTCACTCCTGATGAAATCTTATATCGATGCAGAGACTTCGACTAGGTCCCATTAGTAGGTATATGGGGAGCAACAGGATACGCACCTTTGCTAGTTTCAAGATAATACAGATCGAGACAGTTCATACCAGTGACTCAGGGGTTAGCTCAATGTGAATTCGTATACCGAGGAGAAAATAATAAGAAAAGGATTCGAGAAATCTCAAATGCATGGAACCAGGTTCGAAGAATGAAAGCATTCGGCGCTAATCCCATGATAACTACAAAATATGATTAGTGGAGAAATAGAAGAATCAACGACAACATTTTTGTGCCAAACTCGAAGATTGTTAGCCCAATTGAAGAACACTTGCAAGTCGTCCTGACTGAACTAGAAATAATTAAACAAGATTTTGAGAGGAAGAATGCTGAGATGGAAAAGATGATAGAAAAGCTAGAAGAAGAGAAGGTACTTTTAGGATTGGACGTTGATGTTCAGAAGCTAGAAGCGAAAAAATTGAGAAATGGGAAGAATAAGGCTGAAGAAGATCTTAGCAACCTAAAAAAGGACTATAAAAAGCTTCGCTTGTCAAAGAGGATTGCCGGTTTAGGTAAGACGTCAGAATAATGGCAGCAGGAAATTCGCGAAGAGAAGAACAAAACAAGTCACTGGAAAAACAAATTTCAAGATGCCCAGGTTCAGGAGAATGCCATAAAGAATAGCCTCTTGGAAAGCCAAGCCGAGGTGACCGAATTAAGGGCCCGAGTACGAGAATTAGAGGAATCTTGGTACAGACATCGTAGCCGAAATTCAGTGATGGAATTGAAGGCAAGCTGAGCTGAGATCGAGAGATTGAATAAGAGGGTGGAAGAATTAGAGGATTCTTTGCAGAATAGTGAAATACGAACCGAGATTTTGGAGAGCACATTGGAGACAAATGATTGGCATCTTCAACAAGCTCAGAAAAAAGTCAGAGAGAGGGAATATGTTATGGGTGAGGCCTTAAATCAAATCCGCGGAGTAGCCGATCATGTGCAAACACTGGCAGTTGAAGTAGAAGAGTTAAGCATACAATACGAGACGAATACGGAACGGGTCAAAGGCTAGCAGGACTCCTCAAGAAAGTCAAAGCTCTGAGCATCAAAGCAAAACCACTTATGTAATTTTCTTTATGTAAAGGAACTTGTTATCTAAATGAAGTTTAAAATGGAAATTAAATTATAAGTCAATACCTTCCTTTTGCATTCACACATTTATTCGCATTGCATTCACACGTTTTAACATAATAAAATTTGATCCAGTTAAAACCGAAAAATAAAGAACTCACACCCTTACTGTACCTGGAGAGCCATGGACTAGAGAATAGAAAGGCTAGAGCAGTTACAAAAGGAAATACAAGAGCAAATGTAGGCTCAATTGCAAGATCAGCTGGAAAAGGTCCAAAAGGATATGAGAGACCATATTATCGAGTCTCAAAGCAACATAATCAATCAATTAACCCAACTATTGTGAGAGTCGAAAAAAGGGAAAAATCCTGCAGAAGGCCTAAGAGAGGAAGATGAAGATCCCCAATACCCCCTGGTTTTACTCCCATGCACTACCAAGTTCCACCAGAAACAAACTTACGGGGAGCTCCTATCTTCATTCGGGCATAACCCCAGCCCATTGGTACCTCAGGCCAAGCTAATTTCCCAATTGGATCAGGGGATAACCAATGGGAAACTACTGCGAACCCCATCAATCCCGACTTCGATGAGATAATGGAGGCAGAGAGAACAAAATTAGAAGTGTCCAAACAAATAGAGGAGCGATACAAATGGTTGGAGGATAAGGTCAAGGCTATAGAAAGGGCTGACACCTGCTGTGGGATAGATGCTAAAGAACTAAGCCCAGTTCCAGACTTAGTGTTGCCCTCAAAATTTAAGACTCTAGAATTTGAGAAATACAATGGGACAAGCTGCCCAGAAGCTCACATTACGATGTTCTGTCGAAAAATGACAGGATACGTTCATAATGACAAATTACTGATCCACTGTTTCCAGGATAGTTTAGTAGGATCCGCTGCAAAATGGCACAATCAGTTAAGCCGCGCAAAGATCAATTCATGGAAGGACCTGGCCCAGGCCTTTATGAAACAATACGACCATGTTATTGACATTGCTCCGGATAGAATCACCTTGCAGAATATGGAGAAAAAGTCAAGCGAAAGTTTCAGGCAATATGCCCAACGTTGGAGAGATGTGGTCACACAGGTGCAGCCACCATTAACGGAAAAGAGACGATTATGCTATTTGTTCACACGCTAAAAGCACCATATCTAACCCACTTGTTCAGAAATGCCACGAAAAGTTTCTCAGACGTGGTTATGTCTAGAGAAATGATTGAAACTGCAATTAAAAGGGGTAAAATTGACGCTGGAGACAGTGAAAAAAGAACAGCCACCAGAAGGAAAGAAACTGAAGTTAACAACGCAGGCGTGTACAGGCCAAATTATACGAAATCAATCATGATGATGCAATCTAAACCTCCTACAAGCAGCTATCAAAACCCACCAAAGTCGAAACCAAGCTCAAGAAAGAACACTGAAAGGATTCAGTTCACTTCTATTCCGGTGACATATAAAGAGCTTTACCAGCAATTATATGACCAACATGCAGTGGCCTTGTGCTATACGAAACTCGTGCAACCACCTTTCCCGAAATGGTACGACGCTAATGCTCAATACGAATTCCATGGAGGAGTAATCGGACACTCCATCGAAAACTGTTTCACTTTTAAGAAGGTAGTAGAGAGATTAATTAAGATGAAGCGGATAAGATTCGATGAGCCATCTGGACCTAGTGTAGTCGGGAACCCTTTACCTACTCACCTTGATCAAGGGGTGAATGTGATTGTGAGAGCAAAGAGTAAAAGGGTTAAGACCTATATCGAAGAGGTTGATAACCTTTGAAATGGGTATGGCATCAAATGATAGACAAAAGAGTGATCGCGCAAAATGGTGGAAATATGATAACGGCCAAGAACTATTGTGATTTTCACAATGCTGAGGGACACGAGATTCAACATTATGCAGAGTTCAAGGTTCTAATGCAAGATCTGATGAACCGCAAAGAACTGGAGTTCTTTGAAGAAGAAGAAGAGACAGGGGATATCTGTGCCTCCAAAGAAAAAAGAATGAATAAGCTCGATCGCCTAGTAATAATTATCTCTGTGTCCAAGGGTGTTGAGACAAGAACGCAAGAGGCACCTTGTGTTATCATACAAAAACTCACACCGTTTCCTTATGAAAATAGCAAGAGAGTCCCTTGAAATTATGAGTGTAACATAATAACGCCCAAGGAAAAGCAATCCCAAGAAGACGTAAACCATGTTACTCGAAGTGGAAAAGTCTATGACCTGGAAAAAGAGAAAAAAAATGCTGCAAAAGGAAAGGCCTTGGCAATCGAGCCAGAAGAAAAAGAGTCTGACAAGCCAGAGCCAATAAATGAGCCAGTCGCAGAAAAAGAATTCCTGAAATTTTTGAAACATAGCTAGTATAGTATAGTTGAGCAATTACACAAGCAACCCGCACGTATATCAATTTTAGCACTATTGTTAAGTTTCGCAGCCCACTGCAATGCATTAATGAAGGTGCTCAATGAAATGTATGTGACCAATTTACATATCCGTGTGCAAACTGGATCGCCTGATTAACAACATCAGCGCTGACAATTTTATTTTCTTCAGCGACGATGAGATCCCGTCCGAGAGAATGGGGTCGACCAAGGCCTTGCACATCACCACTCGCTACAAAGGATATACCCTACTTGGAGTGCTCATCGACAATGGTTCAGCTTTAAATGTATTGCCATTTGCTACACTGGAAAGATTACCAGTCGATAGCTTTTATATGAAAACATGTCACAACATAGTTAAAGCTTTCGACGGAACGAAAAGAAGAGTGATGGGCCGAATTGAAGTACCATTGCAGATAGGCCCAAATACTTACGAGGTGGACTTCTTAGTGATGAACATTAAGCCCTCTTACAATTATTTTTTGGGGAGACCTTGGATCCACACAACGGAAGCGGTACCATCCTCACTTCATCAGAAGCTTAAACTAGTAACCGATGGAAGGTTGGTTACAAGAAATGCAGAGGAGGATATCATCGCATCTGTAACAAGTGATGCCCCGTATATAGAGAAAAATGAGGAGGCAGTAGAGTATTCCTTTCGATCGTTAGAATTCGTTAACGCAACATTCATTGTGGAAGGAAGTAAAATTCTCGAACCCAAGTTGTCATGAATCACGAAGATGGGGTTGCGATTGACAATTGGAAAAGGAGCACTACTAAGAAAAGGGCTTGGGAAATATCTACAAGGGATAATCAATGCACCAGCGCCATTAGGAAAGTGGGACCGCTTCGGGCTGGGATACAAGCCAGATGAGAAGGAAAAGAAGAAAGAGATAGAAAGGAAGCGAGAGATGAGAAAAGCATGAAAGGCCGGGGAGGAAATCAAATGGGAGCCGTTGATCTTTCCCCATATATCAAAAACTTTCGTTTCTGGTGGAATGAGGCTTGAAGAGGAAGAGAAGACTGGAAGATTTGTGATGGAGTTGGACATTTATGCCATCTCTGAAGAGGGCGAAGGAAAGAGCTTATAACAAATTTGCCCGTACGTACCAGGAAGCATTCTGGACAACTGGATGGAAGAGGAGCTCCCTGTATCCTTTAGAATCTTTTTAGAGTAATACTCGACACACATCTATCGTTCTATGCCCGAGAACGATAGAGGTCTTTTATAAAAGGGCATTTGACTTTTATCCATTATCTTAATGAAAATGCATTTTGCTCCCTTTTGAGAAATATCTCTTTATATTCTTTCATTCTAATTCAAGTAAATCGTTTATCCTTAACCTGCACAAATTAATTATTCTTAAATTTTGTATACATACATTCATACTTATACCATACAATCGTTCTTAAATTTACTTTGCTCATTGGACCACTCTCATTCTTTCAACAGATCCTTGGATATCAATAATATGAGTGACACTGACTGTGAACCTCATTTCGAGCGAGATGTGTCTCGAAGAACCTCAGGACTTTGAAGATGACCAAGATAGTAACGTATCTCTTGATTTACTGCGAATGATGAAATAAGAGGAAAAACAGATCCTGCCCCATAAGGAGTTAATCGAAACTTTAAGCATAGAGGATGAAGATGAAAAGAAGGAAGTAAAAATTGGAACCAACATCTCGGCAGAAACACAAAGAGATCTTATTGAGCTGCTCAGAGAGTTTAAAGACGTCTTCGCCTGGTTCTACCAGGACATGCCGGGGCGAAACATCGACATTGTAATCCATAAGCTCCCGATAAAAGAAGAATGCAAGCCCGTCCAACAAAAACTCCGCAAGATGCGACCAGATGTGTTGCTAAAAATAAAAGAAGAGGTTCAAAAGCAGTTTGACGCGGGTTTCCTCCAGGTGGTCAAATATTCAGAATGGGTTGCCAATATAGTCCCTGTCCCGAAGAAAGATGGGAAAGTACGTATGTGTGTGGATTACCGAGACTTGACCAAGGCCAGCCCAAAGGACAAGCTTGCTCGATAGTATTATTTTGTTGGAGAACAAGTAATCTAGATGTACAACGTTCTTGTTGAAGCAACAAGGTTAAGGTATGTGAATTTCTCTGTGTGCTTGAAAGATTTTTAAGATCTCAACAATCTTAATGAAAAAAAAGTTAAAATGATGCTCATTTTTTTCCCGTATTTAAATATGAATTTATATTTTATATATTCCATAATATGCTTGTTTATGATCTAAAACTTTGAAGAAGATTGAAGTATCAATAACTTGAATATTTTTTTACTTAAATATGTATATCTTTCATAACATATGTCATTGGCATGATTAAAAATGAAGTAATCATTTTTTAAAAAAAATTTATTTTATTTGTTGACCTTTAACAAATGTACTACGTTGCCTATTAGATTATTATTTTTGACACTAGAAGCTCATCTTTAATATTTGGATATGTCGTATGAAAAACTTAGAAACAAAAAGTTAAATATACTTATACTGAATATGTATCCAGATGCATATGACATAGCTATGGCTATTTGTTTCTTTGCGGATGAAATTTTCTATGGAAACCTTGATTATAGTAAATAAAATAATGTGATATCTCTAGCTAATATTCCATAAAATATTTTTTGGAGTATTCTATTGTTATGTTGATTAAATTGTAAGGCTGACCTTAGTTATCATAATATTTTAATAGATCTAGATGATCATATTTCTATACTTAAGTTTGAATAAACATGAATAATACTGCTTTCTCGCTTTAGTTGTTAGCTTAGAATATATAATTTGACACGAATAATTATGAAAAAGTTATCATTGTGAAAGTTCAATGATTATCATCTACATAAATAATTAAAAGTGTGAAACATCTAACTATGAAAGATCCTCTTGATTCTTGAATGATGTAATAATTTGAAAGAATGATTTTACCATTAGAAAACGATAATACTCTCTAAAGCTTGCTATGATTGAAATATCTTATGTGATCCTGTAGCAGCAGTATTGTGAAAAAGGCTTTAAAAAGTATTTTTGAACGATCTCATACCTTTTAGTGAAAAAGACTTCATTCCCTGAAGTGAATGTTGCAACACATAACAACTATGAAAAATTAGACTATAGAAATTGTGGTTGTCGTTGTAATTAAGGATGTGGTTGGTGACATACTAATAATTGTTATCATGGCGTTATAATAGTGGTACTTCTAACTACTAGAAAAGAACAATAAGGAAAATCAAGAAAATGACGGTTAAAAATATTCGAAGGTTATTGAAAATTTATGCTACCAATGTTGTATGAAAATGCATTGGTCACGTACCTGTCGTATGTTCAAGCATCTAGTAAAGTTTTATCAAAGCATCCATTAAAAAAAGGGAAACAATATTGAGACAAATTTTGACCAAAATGATGAAATGGAGGATAATTTTTTCAGAAAAAGATGAAAATTTTCAATATGATGCTAAAGTTGGCCATGCATACAAGGATGATTAATATGTTTTTAGTTTGTGTCAAAATTTTGTTGAGATCCAAGCATTGAAATTTAATTCTTTGATTTAAGAATCATTAGAATCAATGTCTATTTGATGTTTGCTTGGGAATGATATCTTTCTCTTCATTACAAAAAATGCTTATAATCACTACTTTTCATCAATGGTAACCTAAGTTAGTCTAATCAACTTCTTTTGAAATTTGATTTGATTTTTATTAAGAAGTTTAATTTATATAATTCTTGTTGAAGCCCAATTTTAACCGGGTCCAAAGTTTTGGATTAAGCGTTTAATTCTAAAATTAGGTTTAAATTAATTTAAATTTATTTTAAATTTAAATTTATCTTAATTTGCTTTAAATTTGAATTTAATTAAATTTAAATTGATTTAAAAACTTGATATTAAATTAAAAAGATCCAAAACAAAATAAAATGTCCAAATTACATGCCTAAACTTACAAGCCCAATTTTCAAAATTAATCCAGAAATTTTTTAGGTTTTTTAAATTAGTCCTTTGACTTAAGGATGCCTGAGAGGTTGCCACGTGTCACCCTTTTTTAGTTTTATTGCCTTAAATGTCCCTAAACTATCTAAAAATCATATTTTGACCCCTAAACTTTTCCAAAATTACATTTTGACCCTTAAACTTTTCTAAAATTATATTTTGACCCCTAAATTTTCCAAAATTATATTTTAACCCCTAAACTTTTCCAAAATTATATTTTGACCCTAAACTTTCCAAAAATTACATTTTTACCCTTAAACTTCCAAAAATTCCATTTTTGACCCCAAAACTTCTAAAAATTACCATTTTACCCTCGAACTTCCAAAATTCCATTTTTGACCTTGAAACTTTCAAAAATTACCATTTTACCCTGAGATATCCAAAAATTCCATTTTTGATCCCCATTTTTTCTAAAATTACCGTTTTACCCCCGAATATCTAAAATTTCATTTTAAACCCTAAATTTTCCCAAAATTACCATTTTGCCCTCGAGAGTCCAAAATTACTATTTTACCCCCGAGTATCCAAAAAGTCTCATTTTGAACTCCGATTGCATCATTTTTCTTCCTCATCAATATTTGCATTTAATTTTAATTATTATGCACTCGTATTTTGTACTTTTGATCTTTTGCTTACTTTTTATCTACTTAATTATCTTACTTCGCGTTATTTAATTTCTAGTATTTACTGCTTATTCATATTAAACTCGCATGTTTGTTTTCAAAATTGTTTTCATAAAAAACTTTAAAATCGAGGCAATATTCTTTTATTTCGAGTTTCAAAAATTTGCGCCTTAACTTATTAGGTGCAACTTTTCTTCAAATCGAAATAATCAAATACCCTTAATCGAGGCAATGTTTCCTTATCTTCGATTTTGAAAATTTGTGCCTTAACTTACTAGGTGTATCCTTTCTTCAAATCGAGATAATCGAACATCCTTTTCCCAAAATTTAAAAAGTTTTACAAAGGAAAGCTCGTTATTTCTGGATCTTGAAATGTTGTGTCCTAACTCACTAGACGTAACTTTCTTCCTCGATCACTTTGACATAGCGGGACTTCCAAACAAAATCGATTTCTTTTAAACATAACTCATGCATTCAAGGATCATATTTTAAAATTTATTTGAGCTTTCAAAATTTTACAAACAAGACCCTAAGATAATCAATGTGGTACCAATTTTGGGCGTATGAGGGTGCTAACCCTTTCTCATGCGTAACCGACTCCCGAACTTGTTTTTCTGGATTGCAAAGACCAAAATATTTTTCAAAACGGATTTTAAATGTTTTGAGGTGATCCAATCACACTGTGTAAAAAGATTGGTGGCGACTTCCATTTTCTAATTTTTAAAATAAAATTTTCTCGAAACACGTCGTTTTCCAAAAAAATGGTTTTGACAATTCTCTATCCATAATTCTATGAATTTTTAAATCTCTTCACGTATTTAGTTATTGAGATATTTATGTGGAGATAAATGTTTTTGTTTTTATTGGTTCATTTTAAATAGAATTGATTGGTTTAATTTTGATTTTGATTAAGATATATGATTATTGGGAGTAAAAGTACTTGTCATGAATTTTGAGATATTCACCTTGTTTGGATAGTTTCATAATTGAGATGAAGATTAGAAAATGTTTATGTTTAAATCTTTATAGTTGTAAAGTTACTTTAATATGACATTATAATATTTTACATTTGTTGTGTTATGATATATATATATATAAAAATATATTATTTAACCATAGTGATTTATTAATAACATGAATTTATTATTTATTATGTTTAATATATGTTTTATTTATCCTATTCATTTTATTTTTATACGAATAAATTAAGTATTCATTGACGATATATAATAAAATGATTGCATGCTCTTGAAGAGCTAATATTGAATCAAACTGTAAAAAGTTCTTGAAGAGCTAATATTTTACCTCATTGAGATGCAAAATTTTGTAAAACATAAGATTATTTTTCCGATCAAGAAGATATATGTTGAAGGAAAATTTTCTATGTTTTACATTAAAGTCATGGATATAAATGACATGAGATACTCATGTTTTTGTATTATAAATATTCCCAGAAGGAATACATTACACTTATATGAATGACATATGAGATAGTGAAAAGAAGTTCATAGTGTTGGTATGACCGGTTAGATCATCCCGAGTCAATGTTGATGCAAAATAATTTGATGAAATTTTATATGAGTTTATTGAAGAATTAGAAGTTATATTTTAATAATTTTCATTATACTAGTTATTTGGACAATATATTGATCTAACACCAGCTAAAGTTAGAGGTCGGTTACATTTTCAATGATAACAAAATAATATATGAGCTCATGTATCACATGTGCGCAACCCGAAGTTTGCGATACTATTTCTTGAAATAATTTGATTGTGCACAATCTCTATAGAATGCAATTTGTGCTAACAACGCCGGTGCATTATATCCCTAGCATGATTTTCGTAGTTTTAGCTGGGATAATTTTAAGTTGTCTATTGCCTATATATGTTATATTTAATGGTTAGCAAAACTATGCCTCCATTTAGTTGCTTAATCATTAATATAAGAATTGCTTTACAATAAGCATGTAATTTTATTTGCATCAAGCCAACATGTAAAAAATATTTGTCTCGTGAGAATTGATTTTCATTTATAAGTCAATGGATTCCATCTAAGAATATATGGATGTGCAATATCTATTTCATATTCCGCCATAATGCACTAAGATGGATCATCTAATATAAAGTTGAGAAATTTTAGAATTTTCATTAGATATTGAAGGGAGATATATTTATAATTTTGAAAAAAAAAGTATTGTCATGTTGCAAATTTTCTCGACATTAAGGGGAGACAAATTAGTTAAATAATTATGTCATCATTTTTCTTTTGTGATCCTCACTAATATTATGTGCACAAAGTTTAAAGGATAACAATTATTTGTTAGATATGTTTAGTGATGACATTTAGAGATTCCATATATTAGCTAATACATATACCAGCTAAAATGCTCCGAATAATTATATGTCCCAGAAAGACAATGTGATAAAAAAATAAGTCTTGAGCATGCTAGAAGCATGACAAGCTAGTTGACTCTAACAAAAAATCATTGAAAGAAAGGAGGAAGAAATGAAGATGGTCACATACTAAAAGGAGGCGGGTACTCCTGAAGAGGCTCAAGGCATAACTTTTGATAAAACCGTAGAAGAGGTTCAGTTACCTGAAATTATGAATATAATGAGATATCTCAATTAGTTATGTCATAACTAAATATGATGGAGTTAAAAAAATGAAATTGTTGTCGACAACGATAATATACGTAGAACACTTCAATATTATGGAAAAGTGAGGATCTTGAATGAAAATATACTTGAAAGCATTGATATGAGAACACGTCATCAAAAAATAAATAAGTGTTTCTATTATAACTTATGAAATGCATCTTGAACAAGAAGCCCGAACACCCGAAAGGTGTAAAGCCAAGGGGAGTTCATGTCAGCATAATTGCAGAAAAAATTACAAATCATAATATATAGAATTGACTTGTAACAAGAACGTTCACAAGACACTTGGTATTGATTATGAAGAGACACACTCTCTTGTGGTGGATGCAACTACTTTTATGTTCTTGATTAGTCTGGCAATAAGAGAAGGGCTTGATTTACGCCTAATGGATGTAGTTACAGCCTATTTATATGGCCACTTGATAATAACATTTACATCAAACTCCAGAAGGTTTTAATCTGCCAGAAGCAGCTAATTCAGGTTCTCGAGAACATTACTCAATCAAATTAAACATATCCCTTTATAAATTGAAACAATCTGGGTGCATGTGGTATAATCGTCTTAGTGAATACTTATTGAGGGACGACTATAAGAATTATCTCATTTCTCCATGCATTTTTATAAAGATGTTTGGATTAGGATTTGTTATAATTGTTGTGTATATTGATGATTTAAATATCATTAAGACTCTTGAAGAGAATTTAGTGATAATGTAGTACTTAAGAGAAAGAATTTGAAATGAAAGACCTTGGAAAGACAAGATTTTGTCTAGGGCTAGGATTACAAATTGAGCATCTAAACGATGAAATCCTTATGCATCAAAAATATATAGAAAAGTGCTAAGAAGATTTTACATGCATACCGCACATCCGTTGAGCACCCCAATGGTTGTTAGGTCACTTGAAGTAAATAAAGACTCTTTTCTATCCTCGAGAAAATGATGAAGATTTTTTTGGTCCTAAAGTACCATATTTAAGTGCTATTGGTGCATTGACGTATCTTGCTAGTCATACACGACTTGATATATCATTTGTTGTCAACTTATTAGCAAGATTTAGCTCTTGTCCAACCCGAAGACATTGGAATGGAGTTAAGCATATTTTTTGTTATCTTCAAGTACAAGAGATATGAGTTTATTTTTCCCTAACCTACCCAAAACAGAATTAGTTGATTTTACAGATGCAGGGTACTTATCTAATCCTCACAATGCTCGATCACAAACTGGTTATGTTTTCACATATGGTTGTACTGCAATTTCTTGACGCTCTATGAAACAAACAATTACTGCTACATTTGAGAAATTAATTTTTAACATTGGATTTCGTTGTTTCAAAGATCTTAAGTGATGGCTACATGAGGGGGATTAAATTCACACACACACACTATATATATATGGTTGTGATATACTATGTATCAAAGGATTATGTACTCTTTTTTCCTTCACTAGGTTTTTGTCCCACAGGGTTTTTCCTAGTAAGGTTTTTAGCGAGGCATATCCTTTATACAATGAACATCCAAGGGCAGTGTTGTGAATATTATTAAATGGATGTTCAACCTTTCATCTCCCTTGACCTTTAACGTTCCATCTTCTTTAACCTTTCATATTCTTGCAACTACTTTATCCTATTTATGTATTAGAATATGAAGAGTTGAATCTCCCTATATATAGAGAGGAGTATGTTACTTGTAAATGAGAGGAAGATATAGAATGCAATACAAATTTTCATATTCTCATATCCATCTTTTATCTATTATTTTTGTTTATAACAAAAAATATAAATATTAAAAACTAATTTTATCATTATACCTTAAAATTTTTGGTACCTTTCAAAAAACCTCTAGCCACATATTTTGCTTTCTCTTTCTTGTTAAAACAAGGCTTAATGCATACTTTAACACTTCTTCCACTTTTCTTAACAATTTTAAAATAAAAATTATTAAACATTTATTTTTTTTAATCTTTTCATGTCAGTTTAAGTTGTGCCACTTTCAACGATACCATTTTCAAAGTTCAAATTTTATTTTTCTCTTAGAAGTGTAATATGCTTTCTCACCGCATCTAACATTTATTGGTAAAACATGACAAAAAAAGTTATTAATATTATTTAAAATATTAAAAATTAGGTTTAAATACATCACTATACTCTTTTGAAATTTAAAACATAGTCCATATATTTTGTTTTCGAGATATAAAGTTCCTATAATTTTTTTTGTTTAAAAATCTTGATTCCTTGTCAATTTTGCCTTTATAATTGGTGATGTGACTGTTAAAAAAAAGTAAAATAACGCTTTTAACCTTCAACATTTTTTTAAATAAAATGAAAGTGGATTCCAGCAAAAAATAGAAATAAACACAACTGTTTGCATGGGGGACACTTGACTTCTCCGAGTAGAAGAAACGACATTTTAAAATATAAAAATTCATTTTAATTAGTTTTAAAAATATAATATAAAAATTTTAAAAAATGTAAAAGAATGTGTTATTTACTCCATGAATAGTAATAAGATATCTCTAAACTTCGAATTATTCTTTTGATCTATATTAAATTAAATTTGAACAAATTTTTATTTTAAATTAAATTAATTATATATCAACAATATTTTTCTGTAAAATTTATTATAAATAATATAAAATATAAGTATAAAATGATTTTTAAATAATGATATAATTATTTTAATTACACTAATCTTTAAGCCAATGAGTCTAAATCCAGTGTTTTCCTTGTAACAACAACAAAAGTAAATAATGCATTTAGGATTAAATTAGGAATATTTTCACATCACTATATATATAATTCATGTCATTTACATATAATGCATGTACACAAAACTTGGTTCAAATCTAAAATAAAACATGGTACAAAAATTTTCAGAAAATCAAAATTAAATCCCTCAAAAAAAGGAAGAGTTAGGTTCGAGCATCTGTGTGTGTAAAGTCTGTGTGCATTGTCAAAGAGTTAAAAAATTATGAACAGATATTACCATGTAATAACACTAGTATATTTAAAGAAAGGAAGAGCATAACAGTCCGTTTTTCAGTGGTGTCGGAAACAATGATTTCGAGACCATAAATCCGACGAAAAAATTTTATAATGAGTGTTTAAATTAAATAAGTTAATAATAATTTTTTATGGAATTTTAAATTAAAGAATTTTAATTATTGAATTAAAATTTAGTATAAATGGTTTGGTTCAAAAGTCAAGTGGTTTTAGAAAATGAGATATCAAGACCTCGTTTTTGAAATTAAGTGCCATAAATATTTTATTAAATATTTACAGAGTTTTATTATATGTGAATTGAAGTTCGGTTGGGTAATTTTGATGATTAATTGCTTAATTAAGGAAAAATGAGTAAATTGTAAAAGAGGTAAAAGTTAATTGCTATAGATTAAAAATAAAATGGACCAAAGTGGTAATTACACCATGCTCAAAAAGTCCAAGCGGTGGTGGGTATGATTACCATCCACTAACTTTTGGGTTATTTATTCATTAAGTCCTAATTAGTTTAGGACTAAATTGAAAACAAGTTTATTTAATTAAAATTTAATATAATTGAAGGACCAATTATGAAATTGGACCCTATTTAAATGGCCTAATAATAGAAATGATGTGAAACTCTTTAGATTTTGATAAATTGCAATTAAATCCTAATAAAATGAGGATTTAGTAATTAGTTTAATTTAGTATGATCGAAAATGGTGGTTTTGAGGCCACAAATTCAATGTGTTAGACCGTAAATATTAAATAATTTATATTTACGAGGTCGTTAGTATAGTATTAAATTTTGTTTAAGAAATTCTATCGTTTAGGTAGTTAATTAAGTAAAAAGGATTAAATTGTAAAAGGTGCAAAAGTTGAATTCTATTAATTGCAAGGTAAGTTAAGGTACTTGAATGGTAATTACCATTGTAAGTGTCAGTGGACGGTTTAGCCTTTGAAATGGGTTGAAATTGAAAGAATTAATTAACGGTAAAATAATTGATAAATAAATTATTTTTAAACCAAATTAAGAAAGAAAACAAATGTTTTTCATCTTCTTCTTTAGAAACTATGACTAAAACCCTAAGAAGAGAGGCAAGAACATTCGACCATTTTTGAATCCTCAATAAGTGAAATTTCGTTCGTTTTTAGTGATTTTTATGTTTTTGAGTCCGTATTAGCTTAATCTAGCTAACTCAAGGACTAGTTTGTGATTTTATTAAATGTTATAAATTTTTTCATTGATGAATAAGCTTGTTCTTGAAATTTCATGAAAGATTTATAAGCTTGGCTGTTAGATTTGATGATGCTGTAAAATAATTTTTAGAAATTTTTATGTTAAAGGACAAAAATGTTGAAGGAATAAATTTGTAAGGACTTAGGGTGAAATATTGCACAAATAGGGCTGTAGAAATGCTCATAAACATTCGGCAAAGTTGGAATTTAAAATAAAATGGTTAATTTACAAATTTGAGCTAAAGGACTAAATTGAATAAAAGTGAAAAATTAATGGAAATTTTGTAAAAATACCAAAAAGGCTTATTTGCAAAAATGATTAAAATTTTATGTGATTTAAATAATTGAATTAAATTATTTTAATAGATCAAGATCGTGTCTCGATTATGAAAAAGGGAAGTTATGGATTTACCCCTGAAGTTCACTTTAACTGTAATTTCGTCTGGTAAGTTTGTAACGTTAAATTTACATTTAAATAGTATATTATTTATATTATTTATGATTGTTATAGAACAGGTTATGGTATGTGAAATGAATGAAAGATGAAAAAGAAATGAATGAAAGAGATATCAGACTTTGAACAAATGATTTGAAACCAATGCGATGGTTGAGGTACAGCATATGTTGCGAGTCCTCGACAGCTCGTGTGAGTAGCATCGTGAGTCGGGAAATGAGAAACGAATCCAAAAATGGATTACAGGCCTTACGATGACTGAGATTTATGCATAAGTGCATATTCTCGATAGCTCATGTGAGCAGCATCGTTAGGGAACAGTTATATGCACAGATACCGTATCGATGGCTGAGGTACCGCATATTTTGCGAGTCCTCAACAACTCGTGTGAGCAACATCGTGACTCGGGAAAGATATATGGATCCTAAATGGATTACAGGCCCTATGATGGCTGAGATTATGCTTTATGCATACTCTCGACAGCTCGTGTGAGCAGCATCGTTAGGGAACAGTTTATAGTACAGACAGGCACCGTACCGATGGCTGGGATACCGCATACATTGCGAGTCCTCGATAACTTGTGTGAGAAGCATCGAGTACTGGTAATAGAAAAGTTATAGACAGGAAAGTTGGAATACCAAATATGGCTTGAGGAAGAAACAATTCATCCTAGCTCGGTTGAGTTATAACTGCTTCATGCATATGAATGGTAATTCTTTAGACTCTTCGAACTTACTAAGCTATGAAGCTTACCAAAGATGTTATTGTTGTTTTGTAGATTTCTTGCTGCTTGAAGATCGGATAATCTTCACGAAGTTACACTATCGTGGAGCCTGTTTGGTAGTATTTCATCACTTGGTTATATGGCTTGTACTAGGATGATGTTACCCTTGAAATGCTTGATTTTAGAGTGTTGATTTCTTTGTTGCACTAAACTTGCATGCTTGCTTGATGTTCTAATTAAGCAAATGTGTTTAGTAATGAGTTGACATGTGAATTTAAGAATCCTTGTGTTGATTGATTGTATCTTGTGTTATATGATGAAACAAGTAATGTCATGTATAGATTTTGCAATATGAGAATTTGAATAAGAGTTTTGTATTGAATGATGATGGATAAACTTGAGGACCTGTGTGATTAAATGAATTTTGCATACTTGTTTCAGTAGAACCCCTGCATGTATCGGTAAATGTAGAGGGTAGGAGAGAGGTTATTCACTAACTTGAGTTATATCGGTAGTTGTATAATAAGTACCGATAGTTTTGCCCATAAGAGTATCGGTAGTTTATGTACTTGTATCGGTAAAAGCTGCAGGGTAGGACATCTTAGCTCTCTGGAGTTTTTAGTACCGGTAGAAGCATGATTTGTTTCGGTAGAAGCTTCACTTGTATCGGTAGAACTGTTATAGGTATCGATAGAAGTCTGCACTATTTCCTGCATTGGTTACTGACTTGACAACTACCGATACTTGTTTAACAAGTATCGATAGAAATCCCCCATAATTGTGGAAATGACATTTTTACCCTTATTGAGTTAATAAACAAAGTAAAAATGATGTTGAAATAAGATTTGAATAGGTAATGATTTAAGGCATTAATGCATGTGACCTTAGAACCCTAACCGACGACGGTGTTGAGTTTGGGTACTATACAATGATAGTAAGAATGATTAATATAACTTGGATGATATTGTGATATTATGTTGATATGGAATGTAAATGTCATAATATGTGATATGAATATTAAATCCTTCTTGCAATGTAATAATGGGTATGTTTGGGTTATAGTTCGGTTAGCTAGTGGTGAAGGTTGTGAGTTTGAGACACAAGGCCATGTGATCCCTGATGAAAAATATACGTACGTGATTCCTAAGTTCTTACGTGATTGAAATTGATTCTTGATTGATTGAAAGGTAGTAAATGAATGTGTAATATTAAATAGAGTTGATATTCTGAGTTGCAAGTTGTAATTAAATAAATTGTAATTGATTTGTATGTATAAAAAAAAGGAGACTCGAAAAGTTCTGTAAACCCTGAGATCCTAGATCGGAGATGGTTACGATTTTTGGGTGTTACAAAGCCAACATAGTATCTTTAAACTTGAATCGAGAGTTTGTATTTTTATTTAAAAATTATATTATACTAATATTTTGTACATTTTATAATTAAATTTATATAAAAATATATTTGATATACAATTAATTTTATTTAAAATAAAATAAAATATTGTTTAAATTTAATTTAATATAAATCAAAAGAAAATTTTAAAGTTTAGAAAGATTTTATTACTATTCATAAAGTAAAAAAAATTGGTGTTTTAAATTTTTTTCGATCCTAAAATACGAGTACATGATCGACGGGCCAGATTTGCATTAGCCGTCAGGCCGATGCTACCGATCTATCAGGCGACACCTACCTGATGACTGACACGGATGTGAACCGTCGATCATGGGCTCATGTTTTAATACCATTTTTTTTAAAACACCAGGTTTTTTTTTTTACTTTTTTAGCTTAAAAAATTATGGGTGCCACCTGATGCATTGGCGGCACCAAATAAAAAATTATTATTATTTTTCTTCTCTTTCGTATATTATTTTAAAAACTCGTATTTTTCGGTATTTTATATGGGTGCCACCGATTAATCAGGCTACACTCGAAAAAAATAATTTTTTAGAAAAAAATAAGTGGTGCCTCCGATTGGTTAGGCGGCACCCACATTTTATTGTTCTGTTTGCCTATTCCCATAAATATTATTGGGATAATGCCATTTTACACCCTTGTACTTTGATACTTGTTTGAATGTGGTACCTAAAGTTTCAAAATGTCCAACGTGGTATCTGAAGTTTAATTTCGATATACAATATAGTAATTGTCGGTAACGGTGTTAATTTCTGACTGATTTTACCACGTGTACCAATTATGTGTTGACACGTGGTAGTGAGCAGATTGAAGGAGTAGCTGCACGGGCAGATTAGGAAGGGTTGTTTTACAATTTGCCTTTCTCCCACTTTTTCATGATTTTAATTATTTTTTGACTTGTATATTATATTTTAAGATTTTAAACACCCATTATAAAAACCCTTCTTTCTCCCTTCTTTCTCCTTGAGGTCTATCTTTTTTCTGTTATAAAAATGGCATATAGGGACATCTTCCTCTTTCCCACCATAAATGTTCCCGACATGATCAAACATCCAAGGTGCCCCCACGACTTTTATCTGCAAATGCAATGGTGAAAAGAGCTTCCAATCCAATGGCTCCATTATTGGATCACAAAATTGAACCAAAGCTTCTCCAAGTAAATCTACTTGAAAACCACATCAAACAACATAAGCATTACCAATTCCATTTTCTACCAGTTTCATTTTCTCCCTTCTACAAGTGCCATTTCTACCTGTTGAATTATGACTCATATTTCAAGTCAAATTTGAGAAATAATCTTTCAGTTAAACTTTGTTTAATTGTTTCAATTAAACTCTATTTATTTGTTTTAATTAAATTCTGTTTATTTGTTTGAGTCAAACTCTTATTAGTCTAGATTATTTTATTATTATTTGACCTAGAAATTTAGCCTATAAATAGGCTCTTTTACATCCTTAGAAAATACACTCATTAGATACACTCATTAGAGTTTAGAACTCCTAATACTTTTGGAGAATTTAGTGTTTACGTTTTGAGGGTTTTTTTTTTGGGTTTTTGGGGTTTAGTTTTTATCTTCATCTTTTGTACTCTTCATTCTTTTGTCATTATAGTAAAATTATCTTTGCCCGTTGTTTTTTATCCTCTTCGATGGAGTTTTCCACGTTAAATTTGTGTGTTCAATTTCTCAATTTCTTTCGCTATTTTTAACTTGTTTGTTTCTTAATCGGATGGATCCCCAATAAGTGGTATTAGAGCTAGTTCGATTTCTACAAACCAACCAGTTCAGAGATGGCAACAACAAGGTTAAACATTGAGAAGTTCGATGGTGTCACAAATTTTAATCTGTGGCAAGTTTGGATGATGGCAATTCTAGTTCAAACAAGCTTGAAAAAGGTCGTTACCGGGAAAAAGCCCGATAATCTAGATCAATTGGAATGGGAAGAGCTTGATGAAAAGGCCCTGTCTGCAATCCATTTATGCCTCGTGAATAGGGTATTGCAGGAGGTATTGATGGAGAAGATCTCATTCGCCTTGTGATAAAGGCTAGAAACTCTTTATGCGACTAAGTCTCTGGCTAATCGTTTAGCGCTGAAACAACGTCTATTTACGTTTCGCATGAACGAATGTGAGCTTCTTAGAGATTACATCAGTCAATTCATTACTCTTTTAAATGATTTAAATAATGTTGAGGTTTAGATTGACGATGAGGATCAGGCTATACTATTGTTGTACTCTTTACCCCATTCATACAAGTCTTTTAGGGAGACCTTGATTTATGGTAGAGACAAACTCTCGTACGAGGATGTGAAGGGTCATTTGTTGAGTAAAGATAAACTCGACAATGAGTTTGGTTCTGATAGCAAGGCAGATAAGCAAGCTTCCGTTTTGGTAGCATCAAAGAAGAGGGACAAAAGGTGTCGCTATTGTAAGAAATTAGGTCACGTCAAAGCAGATTGTTACAAACTGCAAAATATAAGGGCTATTGAGAATAACGAGGAATATTTAGCTGGTGCTAATTTGACCGATGGAAGTGGTGATGATTTCTTGTTAGTGTCAACGAGCGAAAGCTCCGAGCTTATGCCCGAGTGGATCCTAGATTCAGGATGTTCTTTCCACATGTGTCCCAACAGAGAATGGTTTTCCACATACAGTTCGGTTGAAGATGGAGTTGTGCACATGAGAAACGATTCATCTAGTAAAGTAATCGGTATTGGTACTGTTAAAATTAGGATGCAGGATGGTACGATTAGGACACTATCAGATGTCAGGTATGTACTTGATTTACGAAAGAATCTCATCTCCTAAAGTATTTTAGACTCGAAAGGTTGTAGAATCAACATCGAGTCGAGTGACATTATAGTGCCTCATGGAGCTCTCATTTTGTTAAAAGGTAAAAAAACCGGTAGTCTTTATATTCTGAAAGGTTCTGCAGTGATCGGTGAAGGCAGACATCCCTCGTCAATTACGGAGTTAAAGTCAACTCATTTGAAGCGGAAACAACTTGGTTATAGGAGGGAAAAAGGTATGACTATTTCGTTGAAGAGAGATTCTCTTTGGATGTAGGTTTTGAAAAGTTAGGGCACTGTGTTCGAGAAAATCAGACCCGGGTTAGTTTTGATTTGGCAGTGCACAAGTCGAAGGCTAGAAGACTTCCAGGTTCTAAGCACATATTCGACTCAATTAATTCCCTGCATAGTTCAAGATAGGCCCGTGACGGGCTTTGGAGAAGATGGCATTGTGGAAATACAAGTCAAGGTGGAGATTTGTTGAATTATGACTCCTATTTCAAGTCAAATTTGAGAAATAATCTTTCAATTAAACTCTGTTTAATTGTTTCAATTAAACTCTGTTTATTTGTTTTAATTAAACTTTGTTTATTTGCTTGAGTCAAACTCTTATTAGTCTAGATTATTTTATTATTATTTGACCTAGAAATTTAGCCTATAAATAGACTCTTTTACAACCTTAGAAAAATACACTCATTAGATACACCCATTAAAGTTTAGAACTCCTAACACTTTTGTAGAATTTAGTATTTACGTTTTGAGGGTTCTTTATTTTTGGGTTTTTAAGGTTTAGTTTTTATCTTCATCTTTTGTACTCTTCATTCTTTTGCCATTATAGTAAAATTATCTTTGCCCGTGGTTTTTTATCCTCTTCAGAGAAGTTTTTCCACGTTAAATTTGTGTGTTCAATTTCTCAATTTCTTCTGCTATTTTTAACTTATTTGTTGCTTAATCGGATTGATCCCCAACACTACCAGTTCACAAGCATTAAACCCATTGTTGTTGCACTCAATTATAGGTGCAACGGCTTCATTACATAAACCCACAAGCTGAGTTTCATCTAGAACTTTTTTGGCTCCCCCTTCCACCGGAGGCCTATCGAACTCCAATTGCAACTCTTCTGTATGAGAAGAGACCTCAGGATCAACATTATCACCATTAATATCTTCAATAGTCTCATCTTGTTTCTTGAACAAACAACAAATTACAAAAGGATTCTACACAACAAAACAAATTAACCCATAAAATTCTGAATTAAAAAAAACATAACAATCAAACGAATTAAGAAAAACTCGGTGATTGGAATTTGATTCCGATTAGCAATGAATCCTTTTCCCGTATAACGCCGATCTCATCTTTCCTTTTCCCGTTCACTTTAGCTCGCAAGTAAAAATCGATTAACTCCTCGTCGTTGGTCGGAATTTGATTCCAATTGGCAATTAACTCAGTGAGATAACAGCCATGGTAAATTGCTATTAATCCCTCAAATAAAGGATCACTTGAAACCCTAAAAGAAAGAAGATTCAGGGCGAATTTGTATTTGGATTTGAAAGAATTTATGGGAAAAAATCATGAAAAAGTGGGAAAGGGTAAATTACAAAACAACCTTTCTTTAATATGCCCGTGCAGCTACCCTTCAACCTACCCACTTCCACGTGTCGACATATAATTGGTCCATGTGGTAAAATCAGTCAGAAATTAAAACTGTTACCAATAGGTACCAGATTGTATAACAGAATTAAACTTTAGGTACCACATTGGACATATTAAAACTTCAAGTACTGCATTCAAACAAGTGTCAAAGTCTAGGGATGTAAAATGACGTTATCCCAATATTATTCATGTTATCCTGTTTTCGTATTTATTTATTTTATATTTTTATGTAAAAAACCCTTTATATACACAATAAATCTATGGATTTTGTGTCTCATCTGACAAACAACACAAGTTTTTTTCTAAACTTTTTCAAGTTTTTCTTTTCATTAATTTTTGTTGTCATTTTAAGCTGTAGGATAGGAGAATTATTTGGTCGCGTCTGTTCGTATTAATTACATGGAGAATCTGGAAGAAGAAAAATTTATTCATTTTCCAAAATACTAGTTGGATGGCTTATGAAATTATCGAAGTCTCTCTAAGTTGGGCGCAACAATTTGAAACTTTTCTTAATGGTTCCAAGGCTAATCCTCTTAATCCGGTAATCCACTCACATTATGAACGAAGTTGGGTTCATTTATTCTCTGATGGAGCAGTGACCAGAGATTCTGAAAGTTTGATGTGTCGTCGGGAACACCAAATATAACCTATTCTAAAAATAAATAAAAATTAATAGTAAAGGGAAGTAGAGTCTAATCCTCAGGGACTGGAGTGTCGTAAAGAATCTTGTCTGTCGAGATCGTGGGTGAAATCTTGCCCAAGAAAAGAAACGGAATCTAGGGAAGAATTAAAAAACAAAATTAAAAGAAATAGAAAATAGAGGTGTCGAAATAAAAATAAATTGCATAAAATAAACAAAGTCGAAGGAAGAAAGATTTTATCGATGTTTAGAGATCCAGCCTCTGGTTCTCTTGATTCTTCCTCAATTCAATCATAGACTTTGGATGGTTCTTCTCGTGCCCGAATAAGCCAGTTATAGTGGAAGAGGACGCCTACGACCATCAGCTCCAGATATAATTTTGATTTTTAAAGGAACCTAACTTTAGCCAACCGTCGCTCCAATAGGACCGTCTTACACTAGATCACCTTTTCCCAACGGCGAATGCCACGTCGTTTTGTCTCTTTGGCTCGGTAACCTCTGACGCAATAAGTTAGCTAATCGACTGTGCAATTTCCTTAAAACACACAAAGCAGTCGTCTTTGCATGAGATGAAAAGATTTACTTTTGTAGGAATTTTGGACGGAAGTGTCGATCTCGTAATTCAGAGAATTGATGAATACTCGGGTGAAAAGAATTAAGCACGGATTCTAAGCCTCATAAACTTTGGAAGAACATTTAATAACCTTCGGCTAGAAGGGTTTTTAGTTGCTCATGTTTTTGGGAGAGAACACAAGATTATAAAAATAGAGCTTTTTATTGAACTAAGATTTTTGGGAGATGGATGATTTTTTCAATGATTTGGAAGTAAATAATTCAATCACTCCATCCCCTATTTATAATACATATAAGTTCCTAGTTGAATCAAATCTAAATTCTAAAAGATAATTAGAATTAAATTTAAACATTAATTCCCTAATATGATCCAATTTAAACTCTAAAAGATAAATTTAAAAAGATAAATATAAATTAAATACAAATTAAATATAAATAATATCCTAAAGATTAATCCCAATAAAAATAAGTTTTGAAATAAAATCAAATCAAATCTTTTGTCCTATAAAAACTCTCTTCAAGTCTTCAACTTTTTCACAACTTCTTTTTCTCTTCCAAAATCATGCTTTTTGCTCGAATTTGTCCTTTGTCTTTAATTTAGTCCCTATAAAATAAAAAGATCACAAATAGCCTAAATTAATATGATCATACTCACAAAATATATATAATTAATATCTAAAAGTATGTCATATTTAAGCATTATCACCAGAGATTCAAAGAATGCTTCTGCTGGCAAGATGGTTCGAGATCAGGCTGGAAATTAGATATTGGGCTTCAATCATTATCTTCGTAGATGCTCGCCTTTCGAGGCATTCTTGACGGAATCCTCATTTTATTATATAAGGAATACAAGAGAACCACGATGCAGACAGATAATCTAGAGGTGGTTCAAGCTTTGACCATGAAAGAGTCGGTGGACTCAAGTATTACCTTGTTCAGTAGGATTCAATGACTTATGCATTCTAAAGATCTGTGGGAGATCAAGTATTTACCCAAAGAATCCAATTTAATTGCAAACTAATTGGCAAAGATTAGCCTTACATGACAAACAACCTTACAAATCTTTGATGTACCTCTTGATATTTTATCTATGACTCTTCAACAGGACAAAGCTTTTAACGTCTCATAATAGTTGATTCAATGTAATTTTATTTTATTTTTCACCAAAAAAAATCTATGCATTTATAAATTTAGATCAAGGAATAACAACTTTGCCTCTCCAATTAATTATAGTTTTGTCTGGATATAATTAATTTAGTATAGAAAAAAGGGAAATTTTTTGTTTAAATTTTACTATCAAAATAATTTAAAAAATAGTAATATAATTCCCAAAAATTTCCTATAAATCTTAAAATTATACATGAATTTTGATTTAATATATAAATATATACATAAATTTTAATTTGGTGCAATTATACATACGAAATTATAATTGTGGTTCAAATGTATACTTGAAACTTTAATTTTGATTTAATCATGCACATTTAAAGAAATAAATACACCAATTTATTTTTATATTAGATAAATATAATTATTTATGCATGCAATATATAAATATAAAAGGATGTTATATCAATAATTATGTTAATAATTTACAATAATTGAATCAAATAAAAATTTCATATATAAAATTACACAAAATCAAAATTTATATATAAAATTACATATTAAACCATAATTTCTGAACTATTTGCAGATTTTGTCTGAATTCAATTAATTGTAGGAATTACTTCCTTTCGGATACATGCTTGCTAGGTATTATACTCGTGCCACGGATGTTGTTTATTTTCTCCCCAACTTTTCACCTCATTTACTTTTCCCACAATAACAAATTTTATTTTCAATGATTATATTTTCTATCAGTTTGATCCTTATTCTTTTAGTTAAATTGTATTTCAATCTTTTAAAAAGTGTTAAATTTAATCATAAATCTTTTTAAAAAAATTAAATTTTTTAATGGAAATAACTATTAAAATCTTAAAATTTTTAAACATGGTAGCCTGTATAATAATCTACGTGTATTTCATAATTTTTAATAAAATTATGAACTTTTTATAATTTTTTGAATTTTGAATTTCTTTTTAATATCTTTTATAAATTTTAAATTGTTTATGGATATAACATATAAGACAAATAAAACATGAAGTACATATGAATTGCCACTAATATCATTAAAAAAATAAAAGTTTTAATTGGAATTTTTATTAAAAAAAAGTAGTTTGACTCTTTTTGAAATGCTAATGACCAATTTAGCTAAAAAAAAGTTAAGAGTCAAATTAATAAAAATATAATTATTAAAAATTAATTTTATCATTATACCTTTAAATTTTTGGTATCTAAAACCTCTAGCCACATATTTTGCTTTCTCTTTCTTGTTAAAACAAGGCTTAATGCATACTTTAACACTTCTTCCACTAATAATTTTAAAATAAAAATTATTAAAAAGTTATTTTTTTAATCTTTTTGTGTTCGTTTAAGCTGTGCGACTTTTAATGATACCTTCTTCAAAGTTTAAATTTTGTTCTTCACTTAAAAGTATAATATGCTTTTTCACTATATCCAATACTTATTGGTAAAATATGATAAAAAAGTTATTAAAATTATTTAAAATATTAAAAATTAGGTTTAAATACGTCATTATACTCTTTTGAAATTTAAAACATAATCCCTATATTTTATTTTCGAGACATGAAATCCCTATAATTTTTTTTATTTAAAAATCTTGGTCCCCTATAATTTTGCCTTTAGAATTGGTGATGTGACTATTAAACAAAAAGGTAATATAACTCTTTTAGCCCTCAACATTTAAAAATACATATCAACATTTAAAAATACATAAATAATTATAAAAAACGTTTTAAAAACTAAAAGTTATTTTTTTATTTCAATAATTTTTTTTAATTTAAAACTCTTTAAATTTTAAAAAATATAAAAATTTAAAAAAATGTATTATTTACTCCATGAATAGTAATAATATCTCTCTAAACTTCGAATTATTCCTTTGATCTATATTTAATTAAATTTGAATAAATTTTTATTTTGAATTAGATTAATTATATATCAACAATATTTTTCTGTAAAATTTATTATAAAGTATATAAAATAGTAGTATAAAATAATTTTTAAATAATGATACAATTATTTTAATTACACTAATCTTTAAGCTAATGAGTCTGAATCCAGTGTTTTCCTTGTAACAACAACAAAAGTAAATAGTGCATTCAGGATTAAATTAGGAATATTTTCACATCACTATATATGTAATTCATGTCATTTACATATAATGCATGTACACAAAACTTGGTTCAAATCTAAAATAAAAACATGGTACAAAAATTTTCAGAAAATCAAAATTAAATCCCTCAAAAAAGGGAAGAGTTAGGTTCGAGCATCTGTGTGTGTAAAGTCTGTGTGCATTGTCAAAGAGTTAAAAAATTATGAACAGATATTACCATGTACTCACACTAGACCTGATCATGGGCCGGGCTACCCGATCCTACCCGAAGGCCCGTCCAAAAAATGGGAGGGTTTGGAAAAAAATATAGGCCCGAAAAATGGGCTTGGACAAAAAATGAGGCTCATTTTCTAAATGGGCCGGGCCTCGAGTAAGAGTTTTTTGGCCGAAACTCAGTCTGGCCCAACTCGAATAAATTAAATATTTTTAATAAAAAATTATATTGTTGTTTTGGTGCTGTTTTTTTGCTGTTTTGGTTGCTATTTTTTTGCTGTTTTGGTGTTGTGTTTTTACTGTTTTGATTTTTTTTACTGTTTTGGTTGCTGTTTTGGTGCTATTTTTTTACTATTTTGGTGCTATTTTTATTTTTATTTTTGTTGTTATTTTTCTATTATTTTTGCTGCTATTTTGATTGTTATTTTGGTTATTTGGATGTTATTTTTATGCATTTTTATTCTTATTTCGCTATTTTTTAATATTATTTGAATATTGTAGAACTTATGTTTTATTGTTAATTTTTCTACTATTTTATTTGCTACTATCTTAATATAAAGAATTTTTAATGTATTTTTAATTTGTTTATTTTTTAATGTTTGTTTTAAAGTTTTTAAGCGTATTTGATATATTGTATATTTTTTAAATTTGTTGTAAATAATAAAATAATCTAAAAAAATTAATATGGGCCGGGTCGGGTCGGGTCGGGCTCGGCTTGACTTCTATAATTTGGGTCGGGTTTGGACAAAATTTTAGGCTCATTTTTTGGGTCGGATCGAGCTTGGGCCTAGCAATTGGGCCTAAAGTTTATTGAAATTCGACCCGAACCCGACTCGATCCGGCCTACGATTAACTCTAAATCACACCAATATATATAAAAAAAGAAGAAGAAAGAATCAACATAGTATCTTTAAATTTGAATCGAGAGTTTGTATTATTATTTAAAATTTATATTATACTAATATTTTGTACATTTTATTTAAAAATATATTTGATATACAATTAATTTTATTTAAAATAAAACAAATTTTTTTTAAATTTAATTTAATATAAAACGAACGAAAATTTTAAAGTTTAGAAAGATTTTATTACTATTCATAAAGTAAATAACACATTTTTGAAATTTTGAAATTTTTTATATTTTTCATATTTTTAAACATTATTTAAAATGAAAATTTTAAAAGGTTATTCTAATTTTCAATTTGAAAGAGTTTTTTAAAATTTCACAATCTTTATTGAAAATACAATTTTTTTTTAATTTTTAAAACATTTTTTTGTAATTGATTATATACTAAAGAGTAAAGATCAAATTGACAAAAAAAATTATAAAAAGCAAGGGCTAAAAGAGTTGTTTTACCTTTTTTATAACAATCACATCAAATTGCAAAATTAACAGAGGGCCAAGATTTTTAAATTTAAAAAAAGTATATGGACTCAATGTTTTAAAATTAAAGTATAAGAACTAAATTTTAAATTTCAAAAGAGTATAAGGACTTTTGACACATTTAAACTTAATTTTTACTATCTTAACTTTATCATTTCAAATAAAGTTACATTTTTTTTAAACCAAATTTGATCTCCAGTGGTCGAGGGTTCAATCCTTGTCCTGGATATGGAGAAGCTTTATAACTTGTGGCCAGCATTCACCCCCTTAATGGGCCTATAGAATGCGGAAGATTTGTTACTGAGCTCGCTCTAATAGATACTTTAAGAAATAAAAAAGTCACATTTTGTTTAATATAATTTTTTTTAAAAAAATTATTATATAAATTTTTACCTATATCGTGAATATGTCATAATTTAATATATACTAGAAATGCTTGAAAATAACTGATATTAAAGTAGTAAACTAATAAGTCTAAAAAGATATAGGTTATGAGTGTGAGTGATTCTCCGGCGACAGTGGGGGGTCGGGTTTGGAAGCGCGTGCGGCTTAGGGAGGAGGAACCCCCAGATGGTGGCGGGGATGGTAATGGTTCGAATGACGGCCATTTGAAGTCGATATCCTTTCGAGATGCGGTGCTTCAATCGAATCCTGCTACTAGGGATACGGAGGAAGATTTGGACATGGAGGATTTTATCTTAAAGGCTGATGATGTACAGAAGAGTGTTGTAAAGGGTGTTCCTACTATCGAATTTTCTGATAGAGTTTACGACCTTATTGATGAGAGCATGTCTTTGACACTCATTATCAAGCTTTTGGGTCGGAGAATTAGCTATAATGCTCTTTGGAATAAGGTTTGCGTATTGTGGAAACCATCCATGCGTTTTCAACTCATGGATATTGAGAACGGGTATTATTTGGCGAAATTTGAATCCGGGGATGATTATAACAATGTCCTGTCGAAAGGACCATGGGTTTTGTATGGACACTATCTTACGGTGTAGATCTGGAATCCTCAGTTTTCGACAAATGATGAATTTTCGCAAAGTGTGGTAGCTTGGGTCCGAATTCTTAGGTTATTAGGAGCTTTTTATAAACGGAGTTTGCTTTAAGAAATTGGTAGTCTGATTGGGAGGGTTGTTAAGATTGATGTTCAAACAAGTAAGGGAACAAGAGGGCAATTTGCTCGGTTTACCGTGCACTTGAATCTCAGTTTTCCCTTGGTCTCAAAAATTCGTGTAGCGAACAAAATCCATAGGGTCGAGTACGAGTCTCTTCCATAAATTTGCTTTGGTTGCGGAAAGTTTGGCCATCTTTTGGATGCATGCCCTGAGAAGAAAAATGATATGATGAATGGGGTGGATATTACTAGTGGAAAGGAATCTATTCGAGTATCCGATGAACATCTAGTTCAGAAAAGGGTGGAAACGGAGAACTATGGTGATTGGATGCTAGTGGGGCGAAGGTAATGTCGATAGCAGAAACAAGGAGCGCCAATTTCGGGATTAAATGTAAATGCTAATCCGGGGGGATCCCGATTTGATATACTTTCCAATGTTGAGGATGATGCTGTGTTGACTACTGGAACCGATCATGATGCATTCCAAATTGGAAAGAATTCTATTACGAAATGTTTGGGATTGAATTCAAATTAGTAAGTGTGCAACTACATATGGGGATATAGGAGTTATTGCACTGATTGGAGGTGCCACGTAAGATGGGCAGGGGCTAACACCTGCACCCAAATTTGTTAACAACAAAAAAAGGGACCAAAAATATTAATTTAGGTTTTAGGAAGGTAGGGTCCAATGTTGGCTCTAAAGCATTATGAGGGGGTTTTAAAATTGGGTCTGCTAGGAAATCTAAAGATTGGGCTGTGGGTTTAAAATCACTTGATCCTAAAAATCACTCTGTGATGGTGATGGACGAAAATAGTAATCCCAATTTTTCAAATTTGTTTGTTGGGAAGCATGTTACTGATTCGGCAATTCCAACTTTTCAGCAGCATGCTTCTACTCCCTCTTTGTCGAATGCTTTGCGAAAGGATAAAGGAAAATTTGGTGAATCAATTGGGGGGTCTCTCGGCCTTTGTAAGAATAGTTTGTACCTATTGATAATGCGATTGTGGGCATTGTTAATCGACTAGCAGCAGATGGTACTAGCTTGGTTACTCAGTTGGAAACAAATAATCCTGGTGCGAATGTGGCTCGTGTTAAGAAGGTGGATAGTTCCGGAGATGAATCAGACATGGAGGCTTATTCGAATTAAGGATTTTCCAGGTTCGCATTTTTCCCTTTATTTTCTTTATGAAGATTGATCTTTTGGTTTGGAATGTTCAAGGGGCAGCATCGAGAAATTTTTCTCGTGTGATGAAAAAATATTTACGTGATTATAAACCAGATATGGTGGTTCTTGTTGAGACCCGAGTCAGTGGTGTCATTGCTAATCATGTTATTTCCACTCTTTGCATGTCAAAATCTCACAGGGTTGAGGCTCGAGGGTTTTCGGGTGGCATTTGGATTTTGTGGAAAGAGGATGTGGATGTTTAGGTGCTAGTTAATAGTGGCCAGTATGTTCATTTGAAAGTCAAGTTTCTTGCTTTCACCGATTGGGTTCTTTTTACGGGTGTTTATTGTAGCTCACAGGGTAACTTGAGAAGGCGTCTTTGGTCTGAGTTAGACTGTATTTCAAGTACGGTGCAGCTCCCTTGGCTTCTCGTAGGGGATTTCAATGCTATTCTTCATGATGGGGAGAAGATAGGGGGATCGAGGAATGATGCTCGTTCTTGTAGATTATTTCAGCAATGTGTTTTTACTTATGGATTGAAGGATTTAGGCTATCTAGGTTCGGCTTTTACTTGGAATCGTGGGTCTCTTTTTGAGCGTCTGGACAGAGCGCTTTACAATGTTGAATGGGAAGATCTTGCTCCTTTGACTTCGGTTCATCATTTCAATCGGTTAAAGTCTGATCATAGGCCTTTGGCCATATGTTTTGGGAAGAATGTTACGCCTCGATCTCTTCGTCCTTTTCGATTCTTCAGTGGTTGGCTTTCTTATAATGGGTTTGCTTCGTTAGTGCATGATAATTGGTTTTCTAACAACAGTTTGGAATTAACTATGAAGAATTTTGTTGATGAGGCGAAGAAGTGGAATACTGAGGTTTTTGGTAATGTTCTCAAGAAGAAAAGAGAACTTATAACTTGCATTAAGGGTACACAGCGGTGTCTTGAACATTACTATTCTCGCAAGCTAGTTAATTTGGAGAAAGAGTTACGTAAGGAGCTCGAAATAGTGTTGGATAATGAAGAGCTTCTATGGAAGCAAAAATCATACAATGATTGGCTCAAATTTGGAGATAGAAATACGAGGCATATCCACAGCCAAGTTTACAAAAGGAGGCGTCGTAATAAAATTCTTTCTCTAAAGCTTAGTGATGGACATTGGAGCCATGATGAAAATAAGATAAAAGAGGAAGTGGTGTTTTTTTTCAGAAAGCTATATACTGAGGGGGTTCTCATGGTCCTATTAATTATCTTCGGGGACATTTTCTTATTGTTGATCACTGTTTATTGGCGTAACTTGAGGGGAATTTCACGACTCAGGAGGTACATGATTGTTTATTTGAGATGGCTCTTTTGAAGGCTCTTTGAATCGACGGGTTGCATGAACAGTTCTATCAGTCCCAATAGTCTGTTGTTGGTCCTTCTTTGGTCTCAATGGTCCGTAAGGGGTTTGAGGATGGTGTGGTTGAGGAATTTTTGAACAAAACCCTTATTGTCCTAATTCCAAAGGTTTTTACGCCGGAGGTTGTGGGACAGTTTCGTCCTATTAGTCTATGTACTGTTCCCTATAAGCTTCTAACTAAGGTTTTTGTGAATCATTTGAAGCCTATTATGTCGAAGCTTGTGGGTGAACATCAGATGAGCTTTGTGGGAGGCAGGTATATTATGGATAATGTTATTATTGCGTAGGAAGTTGTTCACTCCTTTAAAGTTAAGAAGGGTAAAAAAGGTTGGATGGCGATTAAGATCGACATGGAAAAAGCATATGATCGGCTTTGATGGGACTTCATCAAGGACACTTTGGAAGATGCTCATTTCCCTAGTAAGGTTGTGTGTCTTATCATGAATTGTGTCACAACAGCATCAATCCAAGTGCTTTGGAACGGTGGTTACACTGATGAATTCACTCCTCCTTGTGGTGTTCAGCAATGTGATCCTATTTCACTTTATTTATTTGTCTTAACCATGGAAAGATTGAGCCATGCGATTGATATAACTGTTAGGAATGGTTGTTGGAAGCCAGTTATTATGGGGAAAGATGGGGTGCCATTGTCACATCTTTTCTTCGCTGATGATCTGGTTTTTTTTGGGGAGGCTACTCCTGAAATTGTTTCGGCTATGCAATCTGTTTTGGATGAGTTTTATGCTCACTCGGGGCACAAAGTCAGTTGTGACAAATTTAGACTTTGCTTCTCCAGTAACACTGGAGGTTCTTGTTCGAGGTGCTGTAGGAAGTATACTTGGGTTTCAACAACTGATGATTTCAGTATGTATCTTGGCGTCCCATTATTTCATACAAGGGTTCGGAATAGTAATTTTCAGTTCATCATAGACAAGGTAAAACAGAAACTGAGTGGGTATAATGCGAAGTTGCTTTCTCTTGCCGAGAGAGTAACATTGGCGAAGTTAGTTTTGCTTGCTATACCAGGATATTTTATGCAGTCTGCGCTGATCCTAATTGGTGTGTGTAACAAGATTGAACAGATAGTTAGGCGGTTTATTTGGGGTGCTTCTCCTAATTCAAGGAAAATGTCTTTGGTAAGCTGGGAATCTTGTTGCCAACCTTTGAAGTTTAGTCGACTCGGCATGCGGAAGTTGCTCGTCCAAAACTTTGCTTACATGATGAAGCTTGCTTATCTCTTTATTACTAAGACAGATAAATTGTGGGTTCGAGTACTTCATGCGAAGTATAAAATCCATGAACTTTGTCCGGAGAGTGTGGATCGCCCGATTTGCTCTTATGTATGGAGATCAATTTCAAAAACTTGGCCTTTGTTCCGTGAACGAATTGGTTGGAGCATAGGAAGGGGGGACACCATGCATTTCTTCTTTGATAATTGGTCCAGCAAGTTTGGTCCTTTATGCAATCATCTCCTTCCTAGTACTTTTGCATTGCCGAATGCCTAAGTGATGGATTTTATGACGGCAAATGGGTGTTGGGATTGGCAGGCCTTGTCGTTATTTTTTAACAAGGAAGTGCTTGATTATATTGCTACTTTTCCTCCTCCTAACATTAATTTGGGTGCAGATAAGTGCTTATGGAAATGTTAATCCGATGGGAATTTTTCTATCCGAACTACTTATAGAAGTCTAGTGCAACACTCTATGTCGGCTAATGATGGTGATTGGAATCATATATGGCATAATCCTCTTCCTCCTCATGTGAAACATTTCTTGTGGCTTGTTAAGAGACAACGATTGTTAACTAATACAGAGCGAGTCAGACGGTGTATTTCGGATGATGCTAGTTGTTCAAGATGTGGTGCTTCTCAAGAATCAGCTCTCCATGTATTACGAGATTATGGGTTTGCAGTAGCGACTTGGATGAAAATTATCCCTGCTGACTAGGTGATGCATTTCTTTTCTATGGATAGTTGTAATTGGTTAGCAACTGGCTTGCGTAGAAGGGTACGGATGAGACGAACTGAGGGGGAGTCGGGGGTATATTTTGCTTCAATTTGCTGGCTTTTATGGAAAGCTAGGAATTTTTTCATTTTTCAACAGAAACAGGAACATGAGGATGGCGTTCTCCGTGCAGCTGTTTGCTGGGCAAAAAACGTGTGGGACTGCTACTGTTAAAGGCTTACTGGTTCAACTAGCAGTACTCTGCGCAGTCCTTGGCAGCCACCTACTCTTGGGTTGGTTAAGTGTAATGCTGACGGTGCTGCAGGGTCAAATGAAGACTGGGTTGCTATAGGCGGGGTGTTGAGAGACTCGAACGACTGTTGGATTATGGGGTTTCAACAGTACATGGGGCGAGGTTCAACTTTGGTTACTGAACTTTGGGGCATGTTGCATTGTCTCCAAGTTGCAAGATCAAAAGGAATTAGCAAAGTAATTGTTGAAAGTGATTCTATGTCGACTGTCAAAATGGTTCATGAATGCTTAGCTGGATCGCCTTCTTTTACTGTTGTGCGTAGCATTATGAATATGTCTCAAAGGTTTGAGTTTGTTAAATTCCAGTACGGCAATAGGGAGGGCAATATGGTGACTGATCGACTAGCTCGTACTTGTGTTTCTGTGGACGTTGATCTTAGAATAATTGATGTTCCGGATGTCGCTCTTCAAGAGTTGTTACGACATGATGTGTTAAGCGTTAATGCTATGTAATTCATACGTTTCTAGACTATAAATCGCCTCTTTTATCACAAAAAAAAAATGCTTGAAAATATCTCATACCATTTATACCCTTTTGCCTCTTAGCATTAACGGAAATTATTTTTTTAATAATTTTTTACAATTTTAATATTTTAATAATACTATAAAAAATATTTTTTTTAATTTCTTAAGGACTTTGAAGAAGTTAAAAATTAAATTGAGTCAAAAAATTTTAAAAATCGAAATGAGAAAAATGATTTAAAAATTAAAATATGCATTAAGCCTTAAAACAACACCATTGTGAAACAAGACACCTTTCCTTATATTATAATGGTCACTGACCTAACAGCACTTAAGATTTCAACCTTCGCCAATACCCCAACTAAACAAGAATTGTTTGCAACAATATTACCTTTCTCCCACGTGACTGAATACTGAAAATTAAGACACACACTGGCCCTTTGTCCCCTTCTCTTTTGTTCGTTACATCAGTTGGTCAAAAGTTTTGTCCTTGACCGGTATAGAGGTAACTACTGTATTAATATTTGATATATCATATCATTGCCAATAAATTAAATCATTACATATTATTTAAAATTTTTAAAAATATTTTTTTTATGTTCAAATTAAAAAATCTTGTGCTTGAATTTTTATTTAATTCAAATAATGTGTTCAGTCAACTAGGTATGTGAATGTACATGCATAGAAATAATCCATTATAAGTCCATTAAGTAAGTCTTACAATGTGTGAATATTGTTCAAGTTTTTTAATTTACGTTTGGATATTTTTCGATTTTTTATAATTTTATATTAAATTGATTTTAATTTTAATTGATGAAACATGTATTATTTATATTTTAAAAAAATTAGTGGTAAGTACCACTAGTTGAAGAGTGTGACAAAATTTTCATTTTCTGCTGGACATTAAAATTGTTCTTTAACTTAAATTTTCATTTTCATTTTCTGCTGGACAGTGATGTGGCCGTATTTTGTATTTGTAATATTCTCCACGTGAATCACATTTAGATTCTTCCCTCCCACATTACCATGTGCCAAGTGTGAATGAGCGGAAACCAATAACAAAAGCAAAGAATGAAACACGATCCTCATGTACATTTAATCCTGGACCCCTTTCCCATCTTCTCCTTCGACCATATCTTTCTTTATAAGTCAAAGCATGTTCGAAAGGCAAAACACTTGTACCAAACGAAATGAAATACATATCGGTTTTAAGCTCGAAAGGCCACGAAAATCCATGTTCAAGTGGGAATGTTGAAGTGCAATCCCAAAAGCGAAAAGCTGGGAGGAAGAAGTTTCAAGAGACTCGACACCCTATTTACAAAGGTGTAAGGAGGAGGAATGAGAAGTGGGTGAGTGAGGTTCGAAAGCCAAACAAGAAGTCTCGAATCTGGTTGGGGACATTCTCCAGTCCAGTTATGGCTGCTAAGGCTTATGATGCAGCGGCCTTGGCTCTCAAGGGGGTTTCTGCTTCATTAAATTTCCCCGACTCTTCCTATGCATTACCACGTGCTAACTCATCCTCCATAAGGGATATTCAGTCTGCCGCTATGCAGGCTGCATCCGAGGGTTTTGGTGATCATGCCAAAGCATCGTCTCCTTCGCCTTTGTTGTCATCGTATCCCCCGCCATTGCCGTGCTCGGACAGTTCAAAGATTTTGTTTGTGGATGAAGAAGAGGTGTTTAACATGCCAGGGATACTTGATAGTATGGCAGAAGGATTGATCTTAACTCCACCAGCTATGCAGAAAGGGTACTACTACTGGGAGGATGATTTAGATGATTTTGTGGAACTCAATCTCTGGGGTGACTAACTTGTTCAATATTTGTACTAGTTTTCTTTCCCTTTCCTTTTTTTCTTTAATGCAGATAAGAACCAGTTAAGAGCTTTGGAAAATCCTCCATGAAAAGCAGCCAATCCATAGAATGGTAGTACTGAAAGGAGCAAAATTAGTCAAAAAGATGGCTAAGATTTTTTTTTATCAAAATGGCCCGAGGCCACTCCCTCTTATTAACAGGAATCAAGTATTACAACTTCATGGATATCGCAAGGATACTCCGTGTTAAAAGAAAGGGTACATTGCTTTTTTAACGCTAATTTGCTAAGGCTATCCGCGGTTCTATTGTTTTTGCAGCCAATCCAATTTATCTTGACTACGGTAAAAAATTCTAACAAACCTTTAATCTCTTTTACCCGATGGTCTAAAATGGTGATGTACTCGTGACTTTTCTTAATGCGGTTCACAAGACTTATGCAATCGGATTAAAAAATAAGCCCTTGCAACGTTATTATTTCGAGCCCATATGATCCCTTCCCTTAGCGCATCCATCTCCGTCCACTCAGCATGCGTCCGGCCCTCCCTATGGCTCGCAATACCACTCACCATGAACCCGTCACTATCCCAAGCTATCACCCCAATGCCCGTCATGTTATCAACGAAAGCATCATCAATATTTATTTTAATGAAATTCCTCGGGGGCTTTTCCCACTTTTGAGGCTTCAGAGTCTTAGGGATCATCGGGGCGTTAGTGAGATTCTGTATCCGGAATTCGTCCCCAAGCGTCTTTGCCTGCTCGCACACCACCCTAGCCTCTTCGTCCTTACCCCGAAAGATAGCATTATTTTAATTTGGTGTAATTCTACATATGAAATTTGAATTGTTGTTTATACATAAACATAAAATTTTGATTTTCATTCAATTATATATTTTTAAAGAAATGAGTGCATACATTTATTTGTTTTCATATTGGATTAATATACTTGTTTGTGGGATTTTTTTACATAAATAATACAAAAAAAAAATTATCTATCAAAATAATGCACTCCCCACATTATTTACCTAAATGGTACACTTGGAGGAGTGGTGCCTCCTATATAGATGACATCACTTTAAAATTCTGACAATTTTTTTATTTAATAAAACATTGAGGGACTTGATATGCAAATTTTTCATTTTGAGTGGCTGTTAAAAAAAGTGAAAGGGTGCCGTTGATAGTGTGACGGCACCAAATTTCAAAATGTGGTAAGTCCTTATTTATTATTTTCTTTTATTCTCCTTCAACACAAAAAATAGAGAGATTTATTATCAATTAGTCAAAAAAAATTTCTATCAAAAAAATATTTTTATAAAAAATTCAATTCCAATAGGAAATGTGGTTAATTTTAAAAAAATATTTTTGTACCCTAAACCTACCTTGTAAGCCCTTCTTATTTATTATTTTTTTATTCTCCTTCAATTCACTACATTGTGTTTAAACAAACTCTTAACCTATTTTTGTAGTTAAATAAGCCCTTAACCTATGATTTTTACTCATAAAAATTCGATTCCAACTAGAAATAAATTTTATTTATTCTTCAAATAATATTTTTTGTTTTCAAATTATTTTATTTCAGTTGGAATAACTTTTCGAAAAAAAATTTTACTGTAAAATTATTTGAACAAAAAAATTATTTTCTGAAAAGCAAATAAAATTTATTTTTGGTTGGAATTGAATTTTTTACAAAAGTATTTTTTGATAGAAATTTTTTTTGGACTAATTGATAATAGGGCTCTCTATTTTTTGTGTTGAAGGAGAATAAAAGAAAATAGTAAATAAAAAAGGCTTACAAGGCAATTAATTCTATTTTAAAATTTGGTGTTTTCACTTTTTTTCAACAGCCACTCAAAGTAGAAAATTTGCATATCAAATCCCTCAATATCTTATTAAATAAAAAAAAAGAAGTTGTTAAAATTTTAAAGTGATGCCATTTATCTAAGAGGCACCACTCTTCCAAGTGTACCATTTTGGTAAACAATAGGGAGAGTGTATTATTTTTGTAGATAATTATTTTTTTTGTATTATTTATGTAAAAACTCATTGTTTCTGCATGAAATATATCAATGTAAAATAGTGCTAGTTCGCTAATATTATTAGTGATTTGTGAAAATTGAGTCAAATTAAAATTTATATATAAAATCACACAAAATCAAAGTTAATATATAGTTTTAATATTTATCTCACTGCAATGGATAAGTTAAAACAAACGATGACATTGGTAAGTTTATTACTAATATTCATTTCATTACATTGATGTTGTTTGTCCAAGGATTTTTTTTTTTCGTATTGTCTGAGGATTTGACCAGGCTTCAAATTACAATATTTTAATGTAAGTTTTCAGGCCGATGAAGTAAACAATTTGATGGCAGACTATGTGTAATTGCAAGAGAGGAACTTAGAATTGAGAGGACAAAATGGAAAAATAAGCTTTTAATCTCTTATTATAAATGATAGAATTATTAATTAATATACAATAAAATAACATTTTGTCTCTCCAAAATCAAATAGATTGATTTAATACAAACTAAAAAAAAATTGGACGAAAACAATGAAAGCATTCATTACACAGACTTGTCTCTTTCAACAAGTTTAGCCAAACCAGCAGGTGGATCTTTTACCCATACAGCAGGGCAAGTCTCAACACGAGTAGCCTTGGCAATCCAGTCAGCCACAACATTAAACGAAGGGGGAATGCATGAAAAAACAACAGAACAGTTTTGGACCGAGTTGATAATATCCAGCTCAATAGCTCGAGATTCCCAGTCACTGAGAGAAGAGCTCTTTAGCGACGAAGCAAGGTCACGACAATCAGTTTTGATAATGGCACGATTCCATTTCCATTTTGAAATAAGATTATTTCCCAAACGAATAGCCATAGCCTCAATTGTTCTTGCTGATGAAACTTGAACTGCTGCATTACACCCATCGACTACAGTTCCTGTATCATCCTTTGCAACGGCTGCAAGTCCAGTCCACCTCGTTTTACCAACCCTTGAATCATCCCTTAGCTTCTCTAAGGCCTGCATCCCATTTTCCCTGAAATAAATTGACACTATGCATTTGAGCCAAACCATTATAGGAGTAAGGGATAAATTTTAAAAAATAAAGGGTAAATTATAGCAGACAAAATAATCATTTTAGTTTCATTTCAGTCACTCAACTTTGAAAAAAAGATAAAAGAGTCACTGATTAACAATTTCTGTTAGGGGTTTAACGGGACCGCTTATGTGACAAGTTAACTAGTTGACATGACTAGTTAACTTGCCACATAGATGAAGCAACTGAAAGGTTAATGTTTGGGGATCCTTTATAAACAACCCTCAAAATCTAAAATTAAGATTCTTTAAAGTTAGGATTTTTTTGCAGATTTTTTCATAAAAATTGTGAGAAATTTCTTAACTAACAAGCTTTTTCACCAACATCCATAAAAAATATATAGAAAAATCAACAAAAATTCCATTAAAATGAACTAAATTCAACATTAAGCAAACAAAAACTTCAAACCCAAACAATCAAATTTCAAAAAACACGTTGAAATCTACAAAAATAAAAGAAAATAAAACAAACCCAGAGGTCAAAACAAAAGAAAAACTTGAGTTTTAACTTTGAGAAATTAAAACACACAAACAACAAATAAAATCAAAAATCCAGAAAAGAAATGAAACCAAAATATTTACTAAAAAAATACCCAAATTTATATAAAGATAATGGAGGAAAACATTCTTTCAAATTCTTCTTCAAGCATCTCTATTTTTTCTCTTCTCCTTCTTCTTCTTCTTCTTCTTCTCCTATTCTTTTTCTTTTTATTCTTTTCTACTTTTTCTCTTCTTAAACCTTAAATTGGTGTTGACAGGGCTATTAAATTGGTGGTAACCGGCCAATTGGAGGGTTTTTTGACACCATGGACGCCGTCATCTACCATGTCATTGTTCCGTGATGTTTGTGAAGGAAAACGACAAAAAAGACTATTTTGTCACTTTTTCAAAGTTGAGTGATTGAAATGAAACTAATACGATTGTTTTGTCAGTTTCCCTAAAGTCGAGTGACTGTTGGTATAATTTACCCAATATTAAATTGGCAATTCAGTCAGTCACAACATTAAACGCAAGAGGAATGCATGAAAAAAAAACAGAACAATTTTGAACAAAATTGATAATATCCAGCTCAATAGCTCGAGATTCCCAATCACTGAGAGAAGAGCTCTTTAGCGACAAAGCAAGGTCACGACAATCAGTTTTGATAATGACACGATTCCATTTCCATTTTGAAATAAGATTAGTTCCCAAATGAATAGCCATAGCCTCAATTGTTCTTGCTGATAAAGCTTGAACTGCTGCATTACACCTATCGATGACAGTTCCAGTATCATCCATTGCAAGGGCTACAGCCTACAAGTCTAGTCCACTCGTATTACCAACCCATGAACCATCCCTTCTGAGCTTCTCTAACGCCTGCATCCCATTTTCTCTGTCAAATAAATTTGACACTTTGCATTTGAGCTAAACCATTATAGGACTAAGGGATAAATTTCAAAAAATAAATTGGTTCCAAGCAACCCGCAGGTCATGGCAGATAGTGGCTAGTAGTGTTAGGTATTGTTAGGGATCAATCCGATTAAGTAATGAACAAGTAAAAATAGTGGAAGAAATAGAGAAATTGAACACACAAATTTAATATAGAAAAAACCACGGGCAAATATAAATCTCCGAAAGTGTTATGAGTTCTACTCTTTAATAAATGTTTTTTCTAAGGTTATAAAAGAGCCTATTTAAAGGCTAAATTCTTAAGTTAAATAATAATAAAATAATCTAGACTAATTAGAATTTGATTGAAAAAAATAAACAGAGCTTAACTGAAAAATTATTTCTCAAATTTGATATGAGTCATACTCAACAAATCTCCACCTTAACTTGTATTTCCACAATGTCATCTTTTCCAAACTCGCCATGGGCCTATCTTGAATTATGCATGGAATTAATTGAGTTGAATCTGTGCTTAGAAGCTGGAAGACTTCTAGCCTTTGACTTGTGCACTGCCAAATCAAAACTAACCCGGGTCTAATTTCACAAACACAGTGCCCTAACTTTTCGAAATCTGCATCCAAAAGAGAACATCTCTTCAACGAAACGGTCATACCTTTTTCCCTTATGACCAAGTTGCCTCCGCTCCAAACGAGTTGCCTCCGTTCCTACTAGTCACTATAGAACCTTCCAGAATATAAAGAATGACGATTCTTTTACCTTTTAACAAAACAAGAGTCCTATGAGACACCTTAATGCCGCTAGACTCAATGTTGATCTTGCAACCTTTCGAGTCTAAAATACTCAAAGAGATAATATTCTTTCGTAAATTAGGTACATACATGACATCTGAGAGTGTCCTAATCATCCCATTGTGCATTCTAATTTTAACAGTACCAATACCGATTACCTTATTGGATGAATCATTTCCTATACGCACAATTCCACCTTCAACTGAACTGTATGTGGAAAACCATTCTCTATTGGGACACATGTGGAAAGAAAATCCCGAATCTAGGATCCACTTGGACGTAAGCTCGGAGCTTTCGCTTGTTGACACTAACAAGAAATCATCATCCTTTTCGTCAGCCAAATTAGCATTAGTTACATCTTCCTCGTTACTCTCAGCAGCCCTTTTATTTCGTAGTCTGTAACAATTTGCTTTGACGTGACAATAACAACACCTTTTGTTTCGCTTCTTTGATGCTACCAAAACGTAAGTTTGCCTATTTGCCTTGCTATCTGAACCAAACTCATTGTCAAGTTTCTCTTTACTCAATAAATGACCCTTCATATTCTCGAATGAGAGATTGTCTCTCCAATAAATCATGGTTTCCTTGAAAGACTTGTGTAATGCCCTAAACCCAGCCCAATCGTTATGTCCAAATTCGGAAAGCTACATTGGCCATCGAAATGACCCAGAAAAGCTTTCGTAATTTTAAACGTACTTTTTTAAAATCATTTGCGCAATTCGTTTAAAACTAGTAAAGTCGAATGTTCAACTTTATTTTCAATCTAATTTCAAAAAAAACCATTTGTCCATGAAAATGGAAAATATAAACTTTCGGAATTTTTGAAAAAAATATTTTAAAACTATTGGCATATCAATTCAAAACAAATGAAATAAGGCGTTTATTTTAAATTTCATAAAAACCGTGCAAATTTTAGGAATCGAAATAAATAATATCTTAATTGTAAACATTCAATCATTTATTCAAAACTATTTTGAATTTTCAATCATACCTCTAAATAAGTTATCTTTTTATTCAAAAGTAGAGAACTTGGTTATTTGTCATTATATCAGAAATAAAAACATATTAACTTAATAAATCAAATGTTTTTAGAAAACTCATTTGTAAACATTAATAATTTTGAAAATTAAGTCTAATTTTATTAAAAACTCATTTTTTAGAAATGCAATGGAAAAATGTATTATTGACAGATTCTATTTTAAAAATCGAGTTTCTAGCGAAATCTTATCAATAATTTATGCAGTTTTTAAAATTTAATGTCATGCAAGCAATTTATACAAATCATAATGAAAAATCCCTAAAATAAAATCCCATGCCACATTCCTTGCTCAAACTTATTACAAACCCAAAATATCAAAATAAAATTTAATTATTTTACTTTAAAAAGAATTACGAGAAATTCGTCCAAATGTCATCATCGAATCCTAACCTCGGGGTTATCTGTAAAATCAGAAAACTAAAGGGGTGAGCTACAAAGCTCAGTGTGAGTCTTAACTCAAGTAATAACTAGGAATTCAGTATACAAATCAAGTTGCAATGAGCACATACTTATCATACAAATTGATCAATTTTCATTATGCACATGATCATGGCAAAGCAATTTTTGTAAAACAATTATGCAAATCTTTTTAAAACATCCTACTCATCACCGCTACACTCCAAAATCGAGTTCCCCAAAACTCGTCCATCCAAACACTCTAAATTTGCAAACAAGCTGCAGTGTAAGTTGTGGATAAATCATTAATATTCGTAGACAAGCTGTCACGTAATCAAAATCGTGAACAGTGTCACTTTAATACCGATAAACTGCCACACACTTCCACCTTTCACATATCCTACTCCATGTAACACTCAAAAACCATAACCATCTCCGATCTAAGATCTCAAGGTTTACAGAACTTTACAAGTTTTTTTTTACAAACAATTCAATCATAATCTATACAATTACAAACTAGCAATCCAGAGTACTAACTTCATTTAATCTTACACATTCATTTACAACCTTTCAATCAATCAAGAATCAAATTCAATCACGCAAGAATTTAGGAGTCACGTACGAATATTTTCCACCAGGGATCACATGACCTTATGTCTTAAACACACAGTGTTCACTACTAGCTAACCAAACTATAACCCAAACATACTCATCATTACATCGCATGAAGGAATGAATATTTATATCACAAATCATGACATCTATATTCCATATCAACCATAATATCACAATATCATCCAAGCTACATCAATCATTCTTACTATCATTGTATAATGCCCAAACCCAACACCGTCGTCGGTTAGGGTTTCGAGGTTACATGCATTCATGCCTCAAATCGTTACCTATTCAAATCTTATTCCAACATCTTCTTGATTTAATAAAATATATAATACTTTGTTTATCAACTCAATAAGGGTAAAAATGTCATTTGTACAATTCAGGGAGACTTTTATCGGTACCTGTTGAACAAGTATCGGTAGTTGTCAATTTAGTAAACAATTTAGGAAACAGTGCAGACTTCTACCGATACAAGTACATAAACTACCGATACTCCTATGGGTAGAACTACCGATACTTATTATGCAACTAACGACACAACCCAAATCAGTGGACAAACTCTCTCCTGCCTTGTACTTCTATCGATTCATGCAGGGGATCTACCGAAACAAGTACGCAAAATTCATTTAATCACACAAGTCCTTAAGTTTATCAATCATCATTCAATACAAGACTCTTATTCAAATTCTCATCTTGCAAAATCTATACATGACAATACTTGTTTCATCATATAACACAAAATACAATCAATCAACATAAGGATTCTTAAATTCACATGTCAACTCATTACTAAACACATTTGCTTAATTAGAACATCAAGCAAGCATGCAAGTTTAGTTCAACAAAGAAATCAACAATCCAAATTCAAGCATTTCAAGGATAACATCATCCTAGTACATGCCATATAACCGAGTGATGAATAACTACCAAATAAGCTCCCCGATAATGTGACTTCTTAAGATGATCCGATCTTTAAGCAGCAAAGTATAATCTACAAAATAATAACAAATTCACTAGTAAGCTTTCATAGCTTAATAAATTCGCAAGGTTTATCAATTTACTGAATAACATGTGTTGAACAAATTCGTAAATCAGTCGAGCCAAATCAGAATTATACTTCGGTGATTGATATTTGATTTACTCCTTGTTGACCCAAAGGTCATGCTTACTCCCTGTTGACCCAAAGGTCATGCTTACTCCCTGTTGACCCAAAGGTCATGCTTACTCCCTGTTGATCCAAAGGTAATAATGCTCATTTTACTCCCTTTTGACCCAAAGGTCATGCCTATTACCAGTATACGATGCTAAACTTAGTCATAGATATGGTATATTTGTTCCCTACGATGCTGCTCACACTAAGCTGACGAGAATATGCAAACAAGCATAAATCTCAGCCATCGTAAGGCCTGTAATCCATTATTGATTCTATTCACCTTACAGTGACTCACGATACTGTAAAGAATCCGCAACAAAAGCAGGATATCAGGCATCGAACCATTTTCTATCTTTGGCATAAGGCCGGGAATTCTCATCTCGTCATTTCTATCTTTCACGTTTCAAATCATCGTTTTTCATTTCCAACAATCATTAGAAATACAATTATAAGTAGTTATTAATAATAATTTAACATTACAAACTTATCGGACGAAATTGCAGTTAAAGTAAACTCCAGGGGCAAATCCGTAATTTTTCTTTTTTTCACAATCGGCGGCACCTTCTTGATCTATTACAATAATTTAATTCAATTATTTAAATCAACATAAATTTTTAATCATTTTATGTAAATAAGCCTTTTCGGTATTTTACAAAATTGCCCTCAACTTTTTACCTTTATTTAATTTAGTCCTTAAGCCTTAAACTTTCAAATTAACCATTTTTATTCAAATTTCAGCTTTTTTGAATGTTCATGAGTCTTTCAACAGCCCACTTTTGCCATTATTTCACCTCAAGTCCTTCCAAATTTATCACTTTAACATTTTAGTCTTTAAACATTAAAATCATCAAAAACTACTTTAGAAAATAATCAAATCTAACAACCAAGCTTAATATACTTCAATAAATCTTCAAGAACAAGCTTATTCATCAATGGAAAAATTTATAACATTTGAGAGAATCACAAATTAGTCCTTGACTTAGCTATATTAAGCTAATATGGACTTAATAACATAAAATTACTAAAAACGAGTAAGATTTACTTACCCAATTGAAGGACCAAAGTTTGCCGAAAGTTGAAATTCTTCTGTTAGGGTTTCGACTATTTTTAATTTTTTTTTGTTATAACCTTTGTTTTACTTAATAACCATTTCATCCTTTATTCACACATGAAATTTAGCTAAAATAATAGCCAAAACCGTCCACTACTCTTTCAAATGGTATAATTACCATTCAAGTACCTTAACTTACCTTTCAATTAGCATCTAATGCCTTTAATTCATAGAATTTCACTTTTACACCTTTTACGTTTTAGTCATTTTAACTTAATTAACTATCTAAACGTTAAAATTTCTTAACCAAAATTTAATACTATACTAATGACCTCATAAATATTAAATAATTAATATTTACAGTCTGACACATTGAAGTTGTAGCCTCGAAACCACCATTCTCAATCATACTAAAAATAAACTAATTAGTAAATTCTCATTTAATTAGGATTTAATTGCAATTTACCAAAATTTAAAGAGTTTCACATCATTTGTATTATTAGGCCATTTAAAGAGAGCCCAATTTCATAATTTGTCCTTCAATCATATTAAATTTAAATTAAACAAACTTATTTACAATTTAGCCCTAAACTAAATAAGACTAAATGAATAAATAACCCAAAAGTTAGAGGATGGTAATCATGTTATCACCGCTTGGACTTTTTGACCATGGTTTAGTTACCATTTTGGTCCCTATACTATTTTTAATCTATAGCAATTAACTTTTACCTCTTTTACAATTTACACCTTTTTCCTTAATTAAGCAATTAATCATCAAAATTACCTAACCAAACTTGAATTCATATATAATAAGACTCTGTAAATATTTAATAAAAATATTTACGACCCTTATTTTAAGAAACGAGATCTCGATACCTCATTTTCTAAAACCACTTGACTTTTGAACCAAACCACTTATACTAACTTTTAATTTAATAATTAAAATTATTCAATTCAAAATTCCATATAAAAATTATTATTGACTTATTTAATTTAAACACTTATTATAAAAATTTTTCCGTCGAGTTTGTGATCTTAAAACCACTATTTTCAACACCCTTGAAAAACGGACTATACACTCCATGCATGTGATATGGCCATAATCACTCAAACCATTTAGGCATGTTTAACATGCAAATCACATATGTACACAAAGTAGCAAAATTTCACATTTTATAAATCATGCGAAAATCACATATGTCATAAGATCACATAAGATGGGAATGAGATTTTCATAATTTTCAAATCAATAATAAGCATCAATATCACACAACATGATATTCACAACATATATGGTTTGGGGAAATACTTGACAAAATCCATATCGATGGGTTTTATCTCTATTTATGGATACTTAAAGTATCCTTATCAAACATATTTTAAATAATAATGATTTTAATCAATATAAAATATAAATTTATTTTTTCTTAGTATTAAAATCCACACTTGATCGTAGATCCAATGTGTAACAACTCTCAAAGAACGCCACACCTGGATCTAACAATTAAATTACCTATTCTTAACAAATAGCGATCTTATGTTAGTGACATCGTTATTAAGGTTAATATGATAAATTGGTTATCGATTTCCATTAACATACCCTTAAAATAATAATTCGGATTAGCGATTTTAATACCAACGTTTAATGGTCTCTCGGGTTGGTATCGATTGACCCTTCAACAATACATGACATAAAAGATGTTAATAGTTGAGAAAAATAATTTACTATGGTCCTCTAAGAGTATTCGACCAAGAGAAAAAGTAGCGAGGAGAGAAACATTTCTACTCTACCCTTATACTTACACTAACACGGTTGAAACGGAAGGATCGACGAATCATCTTGATCATGAATCGGAGGGGAAAGAATTATCCAAAAGGAGGATTATTCGAAAATAATTCCAAAAAAATAGAGTTTAGAATTAATAATTAATTAAAAATAAATAATGCATAATTTTTTATGACTAAAAAGAATGATAACAAAGGTTGAGAAATGAAGAAGGAAGAAGGAAGAAATCATAACTGTCGGTGGAGGAGAAGAAAAGAATATAGGTTTGGTCACTCTCTTAAAAGAGGAGAAAGGAGAAGAGAAAAGAAAAGAAAATAAGAAAAAGAAATGAGTTGCACGGTGGTTGTCATGGTGGAGGAGGGCATCGCTAAGGGTGGTGATGGAGAAAATGGAGGAAAGGAGTGGCAGAAAGGTGGAGGTCTGGTGTGACAATGGTGGTTTGAGGCAAAGGAGTGGTGGAGGAGAAGAAGAGAATTAATATAATTGGTGGTTCAAGGTAGTGTAAGAGTGGAGGAAGAGAGAAAAGAGAGGAGAAAAGGAGGGATATAGTCAAAATGATTAGGAAAATAAAAGATGAACAAAAAAATGTGTCATTCATCTTGTCCAGGTTTAATGTATGTCACACAAGGTAAGGGTGAAAAAATAGGCATGTTAAGGGCATAAAGGAGTAAAAACGGGATCATGGGAGTGAAAAGGGGGCTATTGAGAGAATGTTGACTATGTAAATAAGAGAACAATCTTCCCAGCATGGCCATTATGGGTTGGATGGCAAGAGCATTTAGAACACGAAAAATTCTCAAAAAAAAAATTTAAAAAGATGTTAATTACGGACTTAAACCTAAGACCCTTAAGATGTTAATTAAAGCTCCTAACCAATTTACTACTTACTTCCTTATAATATTTTTAACAAGAAAATAATTAAAACATGGGATAATCTTTGCTAAGGATTTGAAATAAATTTGCACCAAATAGAAATTAGTGAGGGGGAAGGGATTCAAACTGGGATCAACAAGGACAGTTCCATCACTACTCAATCACTATAATTGATATTTATTTATTATCAAATGTGCTAAGATCATAAATAAAAAAAATCAGACGTGACCATTCTCGGTTCATTAACTCAATTTCTAATAATTCTATTTTTAGGATGTGATAACTTGTATGAATAGGGTAAAGAACACAACAATAGCATAGTTTGATCCTCATCGTCAATGTGAACCTCAACGTTATTTAAATCATTTAAAAGAGTAATGAATTGACTGATGTAATCTCCAAGAAGTTCACATTCGTTCATGCGAAACGTAAATAAATGTTGCTTCAATAGTAAACGATTAGCCAGAGGCTCGGTCGCATAAAGAGCTTCTAACCTTTTCCACAAGGTGGATGAGGTCTTCTCCATCAATACCTACTGCAATACCCTATTTGCGAGGCACAACTAGATTGCAGACAATTCCTTTTCATCAAGCTCTTCTCATTTTGACTGATATATATTCTCGAGCTTTTTCCCGATAATGACATTTTTTTAGGTCTGTTTGAATTAGAATTGTCATAATCTAAACTTGTCACAAATTGAAACTTGTGACACCATCAAACTTCGCAATGTCGAACCTTGTTTCCATATCTGCATGGGCTGCTTTGCAAAAATCAAACTAACTTTGATACCACTTATTGAGGATCGACCCGATTAAGAAACGAACAAGTAAAAATAGAGGAATAAATTGAGAAATTGAATACACAAATTTAATGTGGAAAAAACCCCTTCCAAAGAGGATAAAAACCACGAGCAAAGATAATTTTACTATAATGACAAAAGAATGAAAAGTACAAAAGATAGAGATAAAAACTAAACCTCGAAACCCAAAAATAAAGAACCCTCAAAACATAAATATAAAATTTTCCAAAAGTGTTATGATTGGGTGTTTTTTTCTAAATTTATAAAAGAGCCTATTTATAGGCTAAATTCCTAGGTAAAATAATAATAAAATAATCTAGACTAATTAGAGTTTGATTGAAATGAATAAACAGAGTTTAACTGAAAGATTATTTCTCAAATTTGACTAAAATATGAGTCATATTCAATAGGTATTATAATTTGTAACATTTTAAAATATACTTGCTCATTACTGACATGTACTTGTATTGAATGAATGTATGTATCTAGTTTACTGAATGTATTTAAAGTAGATGTAACTAGTAGTACTCATGGATGTACTTAACTAGGATACATGAATGTGTTGAAACCAATAGTCACTTACAACTACTATATAAATTGTTGTATGTGATGAAGCATGACAAGAGAGAGTGAAAGAAGACAAAGTTTAATAAAAAGTGAGTTCATTTCTTTCCTAAAGGCTATATCTCTTCCACCTCCTTCCAACAAAATGGTATCAATAGTTTGGTTCGATAGTGAAAGGAGATGGCCAACAATGTAATTTTTCATTTCAATTTCCTCGTCTTACAAAAGGCAATTATGAAAATTGGTGCCTCCGTATGAAGGCTCTACTTGTTGCACAAGATGTTTGAGAGATCACACAAAATGGTTATGATTCTCCTCAAGACGAGGCATCTTTGTTGCAACAAGATAAGGATGTCTTGACGAGTTCAAGGAAGAAGGATAAAAAAGCCCTTACCCTCATCCATTAATGTTTGCATGAATCGATGTTTGTGAAAGTGGTTAATGCTAACACCGCAAAGGAAGCGTGGGAGATTTTGCAAATTTCTCTCCAAGGAGTTGGTAAAGTGAAGAAGGTTCGGTTCCAAGTATTATAAGGTGAATTTGAAGCTTTACGGAAGAAGGAATCCGAGTCAATTTTGGACTATTATTCAAGGGTGTTAGCTATTGTTAATGAAATGAAGAGATATGGAGATACCTTAGAAGATGTTCTAGTCATTAAAAATTTCCTTCATTCTTTGGTTCCAAAGTTTGATTATGTGGTTTGTGTAATTGACTAAAAAGATTTAAGACTCTATAATTATTGAACAAGTAATGGGTGAGCTGCAAGCACAAGAAGGGAAATTCAAGAGGAGACAAGATGAGTCCTTAGAACAAGCTCTCAAAGCCAATGTATCTTTGAAAGATTGTCGAGAAGAAAAGAGCCAAAGAAGTCGAGGCTGTGGACGCGAATGAGGATGAGGTTATGGCCAAGGAGGACGTGGAAGAGGTAATCATATGGCAACAACGATTGGGAGACCATTAACTAGAAACTGTGAAAGAGCGAGGGAAAGAGGAAGAGGTAATTATCATTGATCGAATGAAAAGAGGTATCACAAGTAAGGGTGTTTAAATTTTAGTTAAAACCGAATTAACCAATCGAACCAATCTAATTTGGTTAATCGGTCGGTTAATTGATCTAGTTTGATCGAAAATCGATTAAAGGTTTTTTTTGAATTTCGGTTAACAGTTAATAAATAATATTATATACTATATGTATTGGGCTATTGTTGATTCGGTTAATTCAGATAATTCGGTAAAATGATTATCAATTTATTTTTTGATATGTTTTATACTTGTTTTAACAAAAAAAACATATAAATTTCGGTTAATTTGATTAACTGACCGAATTAACTAAAAAATTTTGGTTTAGTTAATTTTTCTGAAAAAATTTCAGTTCGGTTAACAATTACAAGGTTAAAAAGTTCAATTAATTCGATTTATACTAGGTCGATTCGATTAACCGTTTGAGCACCCCTAATGACAAGTTTAATGTTGAATGTTACAATTGCTCATAAACATAATAAAGAAGCATATGCATATGCATATATATTATTTTAGATATAAAATAATCAAATATAAATATTAATAATTTTATTATAAATAAAAAATAAGCACACAAACCATAATAATTTTATTAATATATACTAATGGAACAACAAACAAGCTTCAAATGATTTATTAAATGAGTTTTAAACAAACATAAATGAACTGAACAAGTTTTGTTTGTTTTCAATTCGTTTATTAAATGAGCATTAAAATCTTGTTCATGTTTGTTTATTTAACTTAATAAGCAAACAAAAGCAGAACTATTCATCAAACGCTCTGTTCATTTACAATCTTACCAATTCCTATAATATAAAGATCTCCTAAATATTTTAATAAACGATATTTAAAATATACGTTGACATAGGTGAAAGCTATAACCCAAGTTAAATATAAAAGTCGATAAATGCTACCTAATGCCTTGTTATTTGAAACTCTTTAAAACTCATGTGATAGTTATGTAATAAATGAGCTATCTAGCTAGTTTCAAGTAAACCAAAGGAGTCCAAAATGTGTCAGCTAATCCAATATAAAACTTTTAATATTTCATATTTAGCTGATTTTTGACATATTTTAACATTTTTGTTTTTTTGTTTTTATATAATGAAAGTTCAAACTCTCACACACCCATATATTACATTAATAAATTTGCAAATCAAACTTTGATCTCGAATATGAATAAACTCACTTCAATCAATGAATTATTGTTCGAGTTTTTGTATTTTTTATTAAATTATGGGTTTGAATTACAGTATTAATTAATTTTGCAGCTCAAAATGTTTTTTTTAGTAATCAAAAATATATTTTGGGTTTGTCGTCGATCTTGTGTATGAATTTTTATTTAAGGTGTTATTTTGCAATTATAATTTAATTTATACAAAAAATTAAAGCCATTAGATTCCTCTTCGTATTTTTCTTTCGAATTTTTTTTTTTAACTTTTAGATAGTAAAAGTTTTATTTTGACTCCAAACATTGTTTTTTATTTCTAGCTACTTCAATTTGAAGTTAAGGATTGATATAATTTTTATTTCTTGAATTTTGCAATGAAGTTTATTAGGGTATTTTTATTTTTTTGTTTATTTTAATATTTAGATTTTGTCAAAATTTAATGATACACATTATAAAAATCTGTAAATTTTCTTTTGATGATTGTCGAAATCATTTTTTAAACAAAAATTAACTTAACGATATTTGTAAATAAAATAAAAAATCATTTTTGTTAAAACATTAGATTTTTATTAAGAATGTGTCGCCGTCGATCTTTTTATGAGGTTTGATTGGTCATTTAATAATTACCTTTTATAAAAAAATAAAATATTTTTAAAAAATAACTTGTTTGATATGGGTTCGAAACCTAGAGTAAAACGAATTTAAGGTTCCATTTGTTTGACTGAAAATGACTTTCGGAAAATGATTTCTGGAAAATGAATTACTTTTCTCAAAAAGTTAATATTTTCTGGTGTTTAGATGAATCTGTGTAAAATATTTTCTGTTGTTTGGCAAATTTCCTGAAAATATTTCAAGAAAACTGTTCTAAATGAAACAAACATACATTTGAGAATTTATTATTTTTTCGTTGTTTAATTGAATTTATTTTATATCTATTAAATTTATATTTTACATATATTACAACAATTTATTTATAAATAAATACATCAAATTAAATATATTAATAATCAAACCTAGTTAGCTGATGCTTAGTACTTCAAACAACTACCATATTCAAATCAAGGCTCTATTTTCAGAAACAAGAAACTTTTGCTTCAATTTATTGATTTGATGATATATAGAGTATAAGTAACATGGTAAAGATTAAGCTGACAACAGATCAGGATAATCCAAAAATATGAAGCATTAACATATAGAAATCATTCTTATTCCCTGAGGTTATTTCAAAAAAGCATATTATTTATCACTAAACAAGACCTTACATGTTGACTTGTCACATTGTGCTTAACACAAAGTTAATAAACTGACCAAATCACTCAAAATCGTCTTGCAGCATATGCAAAGGTTACTGCAGCCAAAAGAGTTGTTGCAGAGGAGACTAAAGTCAAAAAACTCTTTTTCTTTTGTGCTTCCACAATAGATTTCTCCATTACCTCAACTTTCAGCTTCAAATCTTGAGTTACTCTCTCTTTGTTCTTAAATGCTTGTTTGATTGCCTCCAATTCTGTTGAATATGGTTCAGTTTCCTTTTCATGTTTCCTTTCAGCAATAGCAGCTTCTTCCTTCTTCTTTCGATCAATTTCACCTTTATATTGACATAACAGTAAAGCAGTATTGTACAACGAAGATAACAATTGTTGATGATTAATGCTGGTTGATTCCATTTTAGTCCTCAAATCATTGAAACTTCTCTTTACCTCTAAAAGTTTCTTCTGCAGCCTATATTTATCTTCAACCCTTCAAACCAGAAACAATGTATGACAATCAATATATATATATATATATCTACAAGTTCATGTTAACAAGGGATCTGATTACCATTTTGGAGCACAGTCAAGAAAAAAAGAACATGTTTCTTTTCACATCTGAGAAACAAATATTTTAGCTTACTACATGAGAAAGAGTGAACTCACGATCTTGTTAAATCCAATAAATTAGTTACAGTAATAGGAAAAGGACCAATGATGGATACTGCATAAACTTCCCTGTAAAATAAAATAAAAATAATAATAATTCAAGGTCAGGGTCAATACAAGCCAATAGAATAACATAAAATAGTGAATCAAGGCAGAAAATTAGCCACTTGAATATCTTTTAAGTAGCCTCTAAAATGAGATAAGATACAAATTGAAAAAAAACACACATAGAATGAGAAACTAAAAAGTGTTTGAATTCAATCATATCAGAACAATATTCACCTCGGCATCTTTCCCCCAATCCGTAATGTAAGATATAAACATAAATGTGAATGAAACATTTATGAAACATAGAATGTTGAATCAATGGTGAAATATATTTGCATTGTTCAATAGATAAACAAAGGCATTAGAATTCAATCATGGTAGAGCGGTATTCATTTCTGCATCTACCCCTAAACCGTAACGGAGATATAGATACAAGTTGGAAGGAAATATAGAACAAGAATCAATAGCAAAAGACATTTGCATTGTTCATTAGATTGCATTAGTGAAGGAAAGACACATCCCGTTCACTAATAAGCATATTAAGCAAAAACAAAATGCATAGAGATATGATCTCTATAGTCTCCTTGAGTCGAACATGTTACACCAAACCAAGGTGGTAAATCACCATCACCACAAGGATCGTCCCTAATCCATGCATATACAACTCTTCGTTCAAATGATGCTTTTATCTCATTTAAAACTTTTACTGCAATAAAAATAACCAAATATCAACCCATTGCATCAAACATATTTATGCTCTTTTTTAATTTTCTTAATGATGATAGCTTTAATTCTCACAAAATCTGTAGTAACAATAAACATAAGATATCCCTAAAAATCAATTTTAAATTTCTAATGAATCAATATAAACTGCTCAACAATAATTCAAGCTAAATGAGTAGTGCCTTAAAAGTTGACTAAACAAGATGAAAACATAAGTAAAGAACCAAGCAGAGTACAATTACTAAAAGAAACAGTTAGTTTGGACCCAAAAGAACATTGGGGATTTTACTTTATATAAAAAATAACATTCTGGGTAAACTTTTTTTTCCTTCTATATCAATTATTTCTAGCCATATTTTTTTAGCAATCAAATAGAGCAAAAAGAAAGAAAAAACTTACCATCTCTCTTGAGAGTTTTGGAGTGGATAATGGCGACTGAGAAAACTAAAAAGCAAATCAAAGTTAGTGGCTAAAGTTTTGCTTGAAATGAAAATGTTTCATTCCCTTAAAATTGAAAACGAGAAAGGGAAAGGACAAAGGGGGAAGGGAAAGGGAAAGGGAAAGGGAAAGGAGAAAGGGGGAAGGGGGAAGGGAAATGGGGGAGAGGCTTCGGAAGAAAGAGTTTGGAAAATGTCTTACCGAAATGAAAACGGTAAGAAATTTTCTTAAAATTGAAGGCTTTTTTCCCGTGTTTTGTAAGTCATTTTACTTTAGGATTTCATTTTTCACCAAATAAATAGTGAAAAACAATGAAAATATTTTCTGTAAAATATTTTACAGGTAAACAAATAGAGCCTAAGTTTGAGAGTCGATTACATACTAGCTAAAAAGATTATAGCACGCTTGTAATGTCCAAAAATCTGTACCTTATTAATATCGTGTTGTATCAAAATTTATAAATACAAATTCAAACTTTCAGTATTCAACTAGCAACGATCCCATTGACTATTTTAAATCGGAAATATTACCTTATTTTAATTTTAGAAAGGAAATTGGAAATGTTTCATAGTATCTGTAGTAAATACATGACTATATATGGAGAATCGTACTAAATCAAGCGTAATAAAACACTGACAATCATCACATGGTCATCATATCATACATATACATACACATATGCAATACTAGTATACATAATCATTGATGTTATCTTCACATGCAATAATCTAAACCCGACTTTCGAGTGGTTTGAAAGTGTGGTTGTCCAGGTTCTAAGATTGAAAAAGATCCAAAATATTGTTTTTTAATTTTTAAGGGTTCAAATTTTATTTTACTTTTACTTTAAAGGTCAAATTTTTTTTTACGATCTTTTAAGACACTTAAAAAAGTTTTTTTCCGATTTTTAAGAAACATAAAATCTCATTTATTATTCTGTTTAGAGTTTAAAAATGACAAGAACAGGCATGAATAATCGTGAAAATTGATAAATGATGATGATTCTTGAACTAAGAAAACAAGGCTAGTAATAGTGTAATAGCATTAATCATCGCAGGCAACAAATTTACACAAAGAAGACAAGATAATATTAGATTGTAATAAATAATCAATGAAACGAGCATGAGACTTAGAAGCAAAAGACATATAACTTGGGGTGTTTAAGAAGAATATACCCAAAAGTGAGGAAAATTGGACTTGGACGTGCTGCTATGCAGGTCATAGGTTAAATGTCCTCTTTTGCTGATGTCACTATTATTTTTAAGAAAATGCCAAAACTTGAAGGGCTTCTTGTCACATGCGAATGATCACCACCACAAGGACTCTTCATTGGGTGCCATTAAAAATTGTAACATGTTTGCTTTGGGTTGTTGTTGCGACGTTGACCTGGTGTTGATTGAGGCTGGGAATGATGCAGTTGGGGAGGGAGGTTATAATAAACTAAATGACATGGTGTTATAAAAATATTTTTTTATTTAAATAAGTTATATTATTTAATCGCATTTTGATATTTTTTATTTTAGTAAAAACTAAACTCATGTGAATTGGATTAATAAAACCTTCAAAGCTTCATTTTGGTGTTTTTCATAAGTTGTTGATTGAGTTGGTGTAATAAGTTAACTCGACACCAACTCAAGGTTGATGACAATATTAGGATAAACAATTGTACATATTTAATATTCTTAACCTGATGTATTTATGTGTTCAAATTTTATTTTACTCATAATTAATTTATTTTTTCGTTTTAATATCGTACATATTTTATTTATTATTATTAATTAGTTTTTGTATGTTATTTTCAAACACACTTCTATATTTTAAATTTTTTGTTTCCACATGCATATGTCACAGGCCGCGAATCAAAGTTTGTAACGAATGCACACAAATAGTCCTAGGGAGGTCAACAGATTAATTGTGACTCATTTAATCCACGTGAATTGGCCCGATTCGTGGAACACATGAAAAAGTCCATCTACTTGAAGCCTTCGTGACCTAGTGAAACACTCTAGTAAAACTAAAGTTACCATGATGAATATTGTAAATTATAAGGGATAAGATTGTATAGGGTTTAAATCCCTTAGGACTCTCATATTGTAGATATGCTTTAATCTTGACCGTCGATGTAATTTAATATGTACCGTTGGATCTGAGGGAACTCAATTATAAATAGAGACATTTTCTCTCATTTGTAATCATTCCATTCAAAGTTATTGAATATATTTGAGAGAATTTACTCAAACACTTGATGTGCTATTATTTTCTTATGGCTTTTTTGTTCGGTTTTCGAGTTGTTTTCGTTTTATTTTAGTGCCTTTAAGAATTTTCCTTGTGAAATCTAACTTTTCGAGAGTTAAATTGACTTAAGTGAATTTGAAGCAAACAAATTACTTAAAATAACATGATTTGCTAGACTAAAGGTCTAATCCCGTAACACATACAAGTATAATAAAATTTCTAGTAAAATTAAAATATTTTACCGTAATATTAGTATATAGAACTAACTCTAATGGGTAATATCAATGTACGGGACAATGAAAAAAAACCTAAGTGGTTGGATATATTATGTTTTATCTTTCATGGAATTATAATTGTTGTAATAAAATCAATCATTACAATTAATTAAGTTAATAAATTGGAAAAAAAAAGAGACAAACATTACATAAGAGGGACAAACTTGAATTTTTATAAATTATAATTTTGGATTAATATGTTGTTTGTCCTTTGTTTAAAAAAAATTTAATTGAAACTTTATTTTTTTTGTATTTAATTGTATTTAAAATTGTATTCTGTCATTTAAAGTGATATCTCTACAAATCATCAGTTTATGCTGACATGATATTAATGATCAATCTTATAGTGACACATGACAACTTTTTAATATGACACGTGATATATATAAATTTCAAAATTAAAATATATATTAATTTAAAAAATATATAATTTTTTTGGGTACAAAATCAACTAGGTATTTTTTGCACAAGTTTATGGGTAAACTAAATGTTAATCCTTAAAAAAATAATGTTAATATATGTGATGAAATATAAATTTAGATGTCAATTAAATAAAATAAATAAATATCAACTATGTAGTTTTAGATAAATTTGAAATAAATTATGGTTTTATGAATATAATTCATTTAATATTGCCCTACGCCTAACCTAAAACCAAAGCAAGGTCATGTAAGCCTATCTTTGTCCTCTCTTATATCCCTCCCCACATAATGCAGCCATCATCACCAGATTCTTCTCATAACTCTAGAGAAATTGGATACAACTTTAAAATAACAAGGATGAGAAGTGCAACAGCAGAAGGAGAAGGCAATCGTATCATACATATTATGGAAGGAAACGAGGACCACTTAGCTTCCATGAACCGGAAAATCTCCGAGCCGCCGCGTTTGCTGACCATCAGTGCCGGAAGACCCTCATGCTGCATCTTCAGAGTCCCGGAGAGCCTGGTTGAGGTCAACGGCCAGGCCTATCAACCTCGTATTGTCTCGATAGGGCCATATCACCATGGGAAGCCTCAACTTAGGATGATTGAGGAGCACAAGTGGCGGTATTTGGGCTTCTTGCTCAAAAGGATAGAAGAAAAAGGGTTAGTATTGGATGACCTTTTGAAGGTTTTACAGCCCCTGGAGGTGAAAGCAAGAGATTGTTATTCAGAAACTATTCAACTTGGCAGCCATGAATTTCTGGAGATAATGGTTCTTGATGGTTGCTTCATTGTTGAATTGTTTCGTAAAGTTGGAAACTTAGTCCCATTTGAGCCTGACGATCCTCTAACCTCCATGTTATGGATATTACCCTTTTTTTACAGGGATTTCCTTCGATTGGAAAATCAAATTCCCTTCTTTATTCTTCAATGTCTATTCGATTTAACAAAGATGCCTGACCAGAAATCTGGCCGGTCCTTATCCATGCTCGCTTTGGAATTCTTCAACAATGCAATGTTAAGGCCAGACGAAGTTATTGCAAAGTTTCACGATTTGAATGGCCAGCATTTGCTCGATTTGGTCCGTGCAAGCTTCATTCCTTCCGAACAAGATCACGAGCCGTCCAAGGTTTCTACCCCCACACGGTTAATCCATCCAATTTCCAAGCTCCGCCGCGCAGGAATCAAGTTCCATCCGGGCAATCCGATAGCTTCTTGGTAATGAAATTCCGGCACGGCGTGATCGAAATGCCTCCGATAACGATAGACGATTTCATGAGCTCTTTTTTGCTCAACTGTGTGGCGTTCGAGCAATGCCATCAGAGCCGCATCAAGCACTTCACGGATTACGCTACGATGCTGGACTGCCTGGTGAACACCTACAAGGATGTCGAATACCTATGCGAATGCAACATCGTGGAAAACTATTTCGGAACAGAAGGCGAAATCGCACGGTTCATCAACAATATAGGTAAAGATACTGCATTTGATATTAACAACTGTTACTTATCTAAGCTCTTTACAGATGTTCATCAGCATTACAGGAATAGTTGGCATGTTCAGTGGGCGAGCTTCAAACATACTTACTTTGAAACGCCATGGTCGTTTATATCAGCATTAGCTGCCTTGATCCTCCTTTTACTTACCATCGCACAAACCTTCTTTACAATTTATGCTGTTTATAAACCTTAAAAATAAGATACTTTTGCTCCACGTAGAAACTAGCTTTTTATAGATTGTATGTATTACGCTTACATATGAAATTATCTAGCAGCTTGTATGCATGAATTTCTGATTATAGACATTAATGGCAGCTTTCAATCTCTTGATTTGATTTATACATCTCTACAATCAAATTTATATGAAATTACGAGAAGATATTGTATTAATTATGAAATAGAGATGATGTGAAATCACAATTTTATATAATTCTTTCTCGTGAAATTACTCTTACAATTGTATTATCTACCACCAAAGAGTTGAAAGCAATGAAAGCTAATTTTTTGTTAAGATATTTTGAATAAATTCAAATTTTATAGTTAACATTATGTGTAATTACTCTTTGATAGCTATCGATCTTTGATAGCTATCAGCAATTCTATCGAGACAGGTTATGGTGCGCGCTTCACCAAACATTCAAAAGATAAATGCTTTATTATTTTTTTAAAAACAAACATTCAACAAAAATAAGTAAATAAATAAATAAAATAAAAGTTCCTAACAAAAAATTTGTTCAACGAATTTGATGAACACATGCTTAACTAATTTTCAACGGTTAAAAATTTTAGCTTAAAATCACAATTTTAATGCCAATAGCCCTTTATTAATTTAATATATAATATCTTATTGTTATATAAAATATTTATTTTAATTTTTAAATAAAGTTTTTCAATTTTTTTATTTCATTTAATATAATAAATTTACAAAACAATATATTAACTAATCAAAATATTTAGATAATTATATAAAATAATGTACCTATATATTAGTAATTTAAATATTTTAAAATTTTTAATAAAATTTCAAATATGTTATAAATTCTATTACATTCAAATAGTAATTTAATGTCCTTGATGGTCATCTTCTCATCATTATAATTCATTTCATCGTCATCTCTGTGATTGAATCTCACCTATCTAATTTCACTATTACAACACATAATCTCACAGCTAAAATAACAAAATTTATTGTCATCACTGTTTTTAATTTCGTTAAAACTAATCTCACCACTCACCTAAATGGATACTTAAATTTAACATAGATAACATTTTCCCAAGTAAAAATGTAAAACTTAAACTCTTATGTGGTATCTTTTAAAGAAACATATCAACTTTTCTAGACTGTAATTTGTTTAGGCCTTTCATGGAGCAGTCCTAAATCCAAAACGCATTCACCAACCAGTCACAATGGCACCAAAAAGTTAGGTCATTGACCAGCGTTAATCAGAAATTTCCTAACCTAAAAGGCAGCTTGTGTGCCATCCAAATTCAATTTGCAATGATACAATTGGATTAGACTCACTGCATTTCACTTCAGTTAAGCTTCTCATAATGATGAAATGATGCCACTTGCTTGAAACTTGAAAGTATAGCATTATTAGACTTCCAAAGATCATCACACAAAAAGAAAAGGAAAAGGGTTAATTCCATATGTATCATACCAAATATTTCTTGAATCCAGAAATCATTGAATTGTTTGGATGTTAGATCTCCATACTTTTACAGCAAATGTGTGTAAGACAATCACAGCCGTATTTTAGTCTTAATCAGATTTTTAGTTTTAATCATTGCAACGTTTAAGCACGTAATTTTAGCTCAGTTGAAGGTTAATTATATTAAGATTTAGTGTCTTTAATGTAGTAATTTCATCAATGTACTTGTAATATTTTGAATAAATTGGTTTAATAAAATTTCATCATTCTTGTTAATATATTATGTATAATATTCTCAACGGTTTTTGCATGCAAAACAAAATGAAAATAAATATTAGCTCAATAAATATCTAAGGTTTAAAATAATATTAAGTTACATTATGTGGTTAAATCATAATACGAGAAGACAACTTATATTAGTAAATAATATAAATGGTCCATAGTATAATCGAAATTGAGTAAGTCAATCAAAAGATTATTATGTATCTATCAAATCTAATTAGGGAGATACCTTTCCTTGAGTATCAGAGCAGATAACTCCTAGAAGATAGATGTAACACCCTATATCCGAGCTGACCATCGGATTCGAGCTACGAGATGCCACATCGGTTGCCGGAGCAACTATAATTCAATTTACCCTTTTGTATATGCTATTAGTAATATTAATTAATTTCAATATTATTTCCTATCATCCTTGGGTTTTATACGAGCTTTAGCAAGCTTTTTTGCTAACCCGAGGTCAAATTAGGACTAAATTATAAAGATTTTAAAATCTACGAGTTAAAGTCATAACATCATGATTTTCGTGTCGCAACTTCCTCAATCAGTGAGTTACGTCACGACTTCAAAAATCTTGACGTCGCGACATTATTCACTTTCTATCTATGTAGCAATGTTGGGGAATTGTGGTCACGATGTTGACCCTGTTTTGGCAAAAATTATAACAGCTCATTTTTTAGTGGGGTCGAAAATAGTGATTTCGGGACCACAAATCTGATGAGTAAGTTTGTATAATTGGTATTTAAATTATGTGAATCAATAATAATTTTTATATTGAATTTCAAATTGATGAATTTTAATTATTGAATTAAAAGTTAGTATAAGTGATTCGGTAAAGTCAAGTGATTTTGGAAAATGAGATATCAAGACCTCATTTTTGTAATTTTTGGCTGTAAATATTTTTACTAAATATGTACAGAGTTGTATTATAGGTGAATTGAAGTTTGGTCCGATAATTTTCATGATTTATTGCTTAATTAAGGTAAAAGGATTAAATTGTAAAAGAGGTAAAAGTTAATCACTATAGATTTAAAATAGTAAAGGGGCCAAAATGGTGATTAAACCATGGTAAAAAATTCCAAGCGGTGGTGGATGTCAAGCATTCCACTAACTTTTGGGTTATTTCTTCATTTAGTCCTAATTAATTTAAGGCTAAATTATAAATAAGTTTGTTCAATTGGAATTTAATATCATTGAAGGACCAATTATGTAATTAGACCTTCCTTAAATGGCTTAATAATAGAAATGGTTTTTAATTCTCTATATTGTGATAAATTGCAATTATATTTTAATTAAATTGGGATTTACTAATTAATCCATTCTAGAATGATCAGAAATGGTGGTTTCGGGGCCACAACACCGACATTTCAGTTTTTAAATATTAATTATTTAATATTTACGAGGCCATTAGTGTTTTTTTAAAGTTTGGTTAAGAAATTTTATTGTTTGGATAATTAATTAAGTAAAAAGACTAAATCGTAAAAGCTGCAAAAGTTAAGTTCTATTAATTAAAGGTACTAAATGATAACTGAAAGGAACAAGAAGGAACTTAGAAGGTAAATAGACCATGTGGTATCAATTGGACTGTAATGGGTTTGAAAATTATAAAATTTTAATTATTTTAGTAGGGTAAAATTGTAATTACAAATTTATAATGTAAATATAAACATAGAAGGGAAGGAAAAAAAAAAAGTATCATTTTTCTTAGTTCTTTCTAGACACTCGAATGGCCATTGTTAGAGCTTGGGACCTTCGACCAAGTTTTGATTCTATAATATTTAGTGAAATCTCACTCGAATTTATTTATTTTTATGTTTTTTAGTTTGTTTTAACTTAATCTAGCTAACCCGGGGATTTAACTTGTAAAACTGTCAAATGTTATGAATTTTACCATGGATGAGTTTGAGTTATACTTGAAGATTTATGGAAGATTATTGAGTTTTGTTGTTAGTTTGGACTATTTTGTAAAGTAATTTTTGATGATTTTAATGTTTAAGGACTAAAATGTGAAAATAGTAAAAGTACAAGGACTTGATGTTAAATAACAGTAAAAATGGGCTGTAGTGAAGTGCTAAACTATTCAGCTGAGTTTAATTTTAGTTAAAAATGGTTAATTTATAAGTTTAAGTTTAGGGATTAAATTGAATAAAAGTAAAATATTTGAGGTAATTTTGTAAATATGTTAAAAATGACTTTTTTTTAATAAAACCGAGGCATCATTTATTAAAACTGAAAAGAAAATACAAAAAAATTGTGTCTCTTCACTACAAAAGAAACAAACCAAAACTGTAAAACAATAAGAAAACCCACAAACAACTGAAATCGAAAAAATAAATGAAAAACCCACATTAAAAGCAGACACCAGAAAAATAAATAAAACCCAAAAAACCAAAAGAAAAACAGATGAGGAGCCTCGACAGTATCAAAGATGATGATTCTCGTTCCCATCGTGGGAAATCAGATTAAACTTCAAAACTGCAGCAAACAGATCAAAGGAAACTAGTACAGCTCCATCGTCCTCTGTAAAAAACTTTGCAACAACTCGTTCAACCAACAATGGTGGAGAGCACTAAATTGACAAATCGTAATTGATCGCAGCCTGGATCTCAACAGGTACATCGTCTACCAAGAAAGTATCTTCTCCTTTTAGAAACCCAAAAGCTGCCAATTTATGGGCAACAACATTTAGATTTCTATCTGCATGTTTAAAAGAAATATAAGAAAAAGTTAAGGCTATCGACGATATTTCATCCACAAGCACACCAATTTTAGATCTATCAATAGTTTGTTTGTTAGCTTTAATAATAACTGTTCTTGAATCACGCTCAACTTCAACTCTGCTAAAACCCATATCTTTCGCAAACTTTAAGGCTTGGATGCAGGCAACAGCTTCAGCAGAATAGGCATCCACAATATTTTTGTTCATTTGTATTCCACGCCCCATCACCAAACCAAATTCATTTCTAATCACAAAACCAGAACATGATCGGCGCTAATCTAACTTGAAGGCAACATCAAAATTCACCTTGACATTTCACCCAATTGGAGGTTGCCACCGAGCTTGAGTATTCGATTTCCACTCAAGTAATTTCAAACTCAGTACTTGTATCTCCTTAAGTAAACTGTTAATCCTTAAACAGATATCAACCACGGATTGGGATTTACCTTCCATTACATGTTGATTTCATGCGCACCAAATGGCCCACATGGTGATAAGAATACAACTACAGGTAACACTATCTGCCCTTAAAAAATGTCATTAAACCGGTCCCAAATACTATCCCAATGACTATCCTTAAACCAGTTAAAATTCATTTTCCTCCATACCTCCTTTACAGGTCAGCACCAAAGAAGAACATAGGTAGTAGATTTCGGACAAAGTCGACATCTCGGGTAGACTAGAGAGTGTGCTATTCTTCTGTTATATAGAATATGAGTAGTAGGGATATAGTTATGCAAAATTCTCTAATTTGTAATTTTGATCTTTGCTGGAATGTTTTGCTGCCGAATTTTCTTGTAAATTTCAGTCATTGTGTTTGTACTCCTATCACTACTTTGTCTGTCCATGAGAGTCCTGTACCCACTTTTAACAATATACTCTCCAGTTTTGTCACTACTCCAAATAAGTCTGTCATCGTCCACCAAGTCAGAGAGAGGTACACACCGAATGGCATCAGCATCTACTGTCGAAAAAACACTTGTAAAAATCTCTTCATTCCATCTCTTTGGATTTAGAAGGATTAAATCAGAGACAATAGAAACTGAATCATTAACAGATGTGTTAATAATTTTTCCTCCAACCCTTTTTGGCAACCAATGGTCATTCCAAACAGAGATCGCAATTCCAGATCCAACCCTCCAGCCAACTCCTTCATGCAACATCTTCTTAAAGGAAAAAATACTCCACCAAAAGTAAGAAGGGTAACTTCCTAACTCTACTTCTAAAAAAGTAAACGTAGGAAAATAACGAGCTTTAAAAACTCGAGCAACTAAATAATCTGTCTTTGTTAAAAAATGCCACCCTTGCTTAGCGAGTAATGCTATATTAAATTTGCTAAGATCGCAAAAACCCATACCTCCAGTAATTTTTGGCTGACTAAGAGTGGACCATTTACACCAATGCATCCCAGATCTTCTACCACTTTTATTCCACCAAAAATGACTCATAATTTGTTCTAAAGCCTTACATAACGTACTAGGAAAAAGAAAGCATGACATAGAATAAGTAGGCAGAGCTTGTAGAACTACTTTTATAAAAACTTCTTTCCCATCCTAGGAAAGAGGAAAGAAACCGATTACTCCAATTTTCGACCTTCGACCTCATCCTATCACATAATTGGGTGAAAGCTTTCTTCTTACTCCTTCCCACCAGAGTAGGTAAACCCAAATATCATTCCAAATTGAAAGCTCTCCTAACACCAAAACGGTCAATAATCCCATTGCACATATACTCGACCGTATTAGAGCTAAAAATATGACAGATTTATCATAATTCACCTGCTAACCCGAAGCACGTTCATAATGAGCTAAAATATCCTGTATAGTCGCTCTTCCTTTATCAGTAGCTTCCTCAAAAACAATACTATCATCAGTAAAAAAGAGGTGTGTAATAGAGGGGCTCCCACGACAAACTTTCGTACCTACCATAGAACCATTTCATTGAGCAATGGATAGCAACGTCGAAAACCCTTCTGTACAGAATAAAAACAAGTAAGGACTCAATGTGTCTCCTTGGAGAAGCCCTCTACTAGGAAAGAATCTCTCACTGAAAACGTTATTCACCTTAATAGAGTACGAGACTAACAAAACACAGTGCATAATCAAATCAACCCACCCACCTTTAAAACTTATACTCGACATCATACCACGAATAAACTCCTATTCAACACGATCGTATGCTTTACTCATATCGAGTTTTAAAGCAAACGATCCTTTCTTCCCTTGTCATTTCCTTTTAAGGGAGTGCATCAGCTCATAGGCTACAAGAGTGTTGTCGGAAATTAATCAACCCGGCACAAAAGCTCCTTGAGCTATATCAATACAGCCATCCAGTACTTTCTTCAATCGATTCAAATCGTCTTCGATATGATTTTGTACAAAACAGAACATAAACTGATTGGCCTGAAAGACGACATAATATTAGCATTCGTCATTTTCAGAATTAGAATAATTTGTGTAAAATTAATATCCTTCATCGAAATTTCTCTGTTAAGATCATGGAGACAAAATTGAGAAATATCAGGTCCAACAATTTTCCAAAAACGTTGAAAAAATAAAGCCGGAAGACCATCATAACCGGGAGCATTTAAAGCCCCTATATCCTTAATTGCCGCACCCACATCCTCCTCTATAAAATCAGCTAACAACATATTATTCATATCACAAGATATTCTTATACCAACAACATTATAAATCATAGCCACATCGAAACAGCCCTTACTCTAAAAAATTCGTTGAAAATATCTAATAGCCACCCTCAACATCTCATGCTCATCGTCTCTAATAACATTATTCTCATCTTGCAAAGACTTTATTGAATTCACCTTTCGTCTGTAAGTAGCATAATTATGAAAAAATCCGATATTACGATCACCATAATGAAGCCAATTAGCTTTGGCTCTTTGCTCCCACCTAAGTTCCCCGTGATCAATTTCCAAATTCAGAGCCACCTTTGCTACAATTATTTCTTCAAGCAAATCATCCGTAACCTCCATACTATATAACTCTTGCAAACGATCTTTTAAGCTACGAATAAACATCCCCAATTCTCTTTTGTGCAACATAGCCCATTTTTTCAAACTCGTTCCCATTTGCAAATAAATGATCCGAAATCATTGATCCAACCGATTCAAGCCACAATCTTTTAACAGTATCTTCACAATCATAGTGCAATAACCATGCTTGTTCAAATTTAAAATCAGTCTTACAAGCAGTCAAATACATATTATCACACGTATTTAGCATAATTGGACAATGGTCTGAAACGCAAGAATTCAAGTGAGAAATAGAATAACTGGGAAAAATAGCATACCAATTTTCGACGTGACGCCTTTTTCCAAGCGCTCACGTATGTTATTAGAGGCAAAATTCCCTCTTTCCCACTTGCACCAACGCCCCTTGAATCCCATATCAATTAAACCACTATTATCCAAAGCATCTCAAAAGTTAGCCAGCATTCTTTCATCACGAAGACGCCCTCTTTTTTTTTCTTCATTCGTACGGATTTCGTTGAAATCACCCATAACCACCCGCGGTCTATCACAATTCTGCCAAAGGGAACATAATAAATCCCATGATTGAGTCTTACGATGCCTATTCGGACACTAGTAAAAACCCGTTAAATGCCAACTAATCGCACCTTCAGTATCGTCTACCAAAACATCAATATAGTAATTATTAAAACTGCAAAGAGTAATAGACAAACCATCCCTCCAACCCAAACATAAGCCACCCCTCGACCCTTCAGTAGGAACATCAATGCCATTACCAAAACTAAACTTTCATCTGATCCTCTCCATCCTTTTACCATCTACTTTAGTCTCTATTAGAAAAATAATTTTGGGACGAACATCTCTCAGCAAATGCTAAATTCTACGAACGACCCGTGGGTTCCCCAACCCGCGGACGTTCTAGCTCAATATTTTCATAATGTATTGCTGACCTACTCCACAGGTCTAGTCGTTTGAGTAGTTGTAATTTCCCCATGTCCAATAGATGATTCCCCTAAATCCACATAATTAATTTGGCCACTAGTATCATGAGTCAACCTGGGCCGTTTCTTTCCATTTATGACAAAAAGAGGTCTATCCTCATTCAACATCTCTTCATCAAATTCTGTGACAACCAATGTTTCCTTATTTTTCACCATTGACTTTCCATCTAATTTAATCCCCAAATTTCTCCTTGAAACACTTATCATGTTGTCAAGATTTCTCCCCACATTAATTTTGCCCTTATCCTCTCCAGATGCACCAAGATTCACATGCCAAATACTCCCTAGTTCTCGAAGCCACATACTTCCGGTGACTATCGATTTTTGTAACATTGCTTTAAGCGACAAATCCCAACCAAATGACAGCTCCTGACTCCCCTTCACAAGACGTATAGGACAAAAACTTTCACTATGACCAAGTTTCCCACATAAAAAACAAAATGTGGTTAACTTCTCATATTTAAAAGCAACAAAAATCTCTTTCTTCGTTATAATGAGCTTATTTTTCTGTTTCAATGGTTGACGGATGTCCAGAGAAACATGAATAAGCATAAAATTTTTAAAACCCGCTGTGACCCCTTTCGAATCGTAATCTATGAATTCACCAATGAAATTACTAAATTGTTTTGCCATTGCTTTTGAAAAAAGTCCCGTTGGCAGACAATGAATTTGTACCCAAAAAGCAACTTTAAGAAGAGGAACCTCCATCAGATCCATCCCATCCTTCAAAACCTCAAAGACCAGAAGATGGTTATTAAAAGTCCATGGCGAACCTTTAATCACCCTAGATAATTTTGCCTTACAATAAAATAGGAAAAGAAAACACTTCTCCCTCAATTCCGTAATTGTGACTCCTCTTAAAGGGTGCCAAACATTGGCCAAAACCGTTTTCATCGATCCAATGTTAACAGTAGTGGCTATTAAAAAACACCCTACCAGACAGAAATCCCTACCTTCTTCCTCTGCACACTGATCTCGCAAAATCTCCCACCCTCAACTTCATCAGTCCCATCCTCATCACCTAAACGTAGTATTATTCATTTATCACTGTTCATCTTTACATAATATTATTCAGACTTTATTTCTATTAAAGGATTGTATTCCGCACGTTATAAATCATTATTTGATTATAAGCACAAATTAATAAGGGAAAAAATGTCATTTCTGACATTTCTGGAGACTTCCACCGGTACCTATCGGACATGTATCGATAGTTGTCAAGTCAGTAAACAGTTCAAGAATAGTGCAGATTTGTACCGATACAAATGACTCCTCTACTGATACAAGTCTTACCTCTACCGATGCTAAAAACTCTAGAGAACTAAAAATCTTACCTTGCTATTTCTACCGATACAAGTATGCAAACTACTGATACTTTTAAACACATGACTACCGATACTTGTCATTCATCTACCGATACAACCCAAGTAAGTGAGAGACCTCTCTCCTGCCCTGTACTACTACCAATACATGCATGGGTTCTACCGAAACAAGTATGCAGAATCACATGAATCATGCCACAACACAAGTTTATCAACTCAAAACATTCATGACATAAATATGCATTAAGTTAACACGAAATACATAGATTCCAAACCAAATCATAGTGTTTTTAAGTCTATATTCCAACTTATACAACATGCATTTGCTTCATTCATCAACATTGCAAGATTATCTCAATCCAAAGTACATAAGCAAAGAAAACATCATATTAGTACATGCCATAAGACCAAGTGATGCAAAAACTACCAACAAGTTCCACGATAGTGTGACCTCGAAGAGATGACGATGATCCGATCTCCAATCAGCAAAACAATCTACAAAACAACAACACCATCTTTGAAAAGCTTCATAGCTTAGTAAGTTCAATAGTTAGAGGAGTTACCAAACATTTGTAATAAGCAACTATAGCTCAACCGAGCCAGGATAATCCCATTGTTTCTTGAGTTAAATACAACTTTCATTTCCTTGTTTATAACTTTCTATTACCAGTACCCGATGCTGTTCACACGAGCTGTCGAGGACTCGCAACATATGTGGTACCCCAACCACCGGTACGGTGTCTGTCTGTAAACTGTCCCCTTAACGATGCTGCTCACACGAGTTGTTGGGAGTATGCATAAAGCATAACTCCCAGCCATCGAAGGGCCTATAATCCATTTAGGATTCATATCTCTTTTTCAAATCACGATGCTGCTCACACGAGCTGTCAAGGACTCGCAACATATGCGATACCCCAACCATCGCGTTAGGACTTTTTTAACAGCATAAAACCTACTATCTTTTTCATTTCATTTCCTCGATCTCTTCAGTTCCAAATGCTTCCGATTTGCTGAACATTGACAATATACAAACAAGAAATATTAAGTAAAATTTACATTACGAACTTACCAGACTAACTTGCAGTTACAATTAGACTTCAAGGACTACTCCGCTAATTTTTTTTTACAATCTGAAGCATGATTGTAGTCTACATCTACAAATCATCCGGTTCTCACATTAAATCACATAATTGAGTCATTCAACACAATTTAGTCCTTTTTGGGAAATTATAGTTTTACCCCTAATAGTATCCTTTTATTCAATGTAGTCCTTCCAACACAAAACATGCAAAATAACCCTTCTCTTACATAATCAACCTTAGCTAAATTCTCCAGGGTGCTCATCCAATCCCCTTCACACATTGATTTGCACAACAATAAATGTGTTTTTATCATTTTCACATTTTAGTCCCTAAACCCTAATTTCATTAAAAATCTCTTTACAAAAGGATCTAACCCAAGTATCAAGCATTCAAATCTATCAAGAGCTTTTAAGAACAAGTAATTTTAACAATGGAAAGTTTCATAACATTTGAAAGATTCATAAATTAGTCCTTGCATAAGTTAGATTAAGCTGATACGGACTCAAAAATATAAAAATTACTAAAAATGATTAACATTTGCTTACTCAAATCAAAGCTAAAACTTTGGGAATGGAAACCCTAATTCCTCTTACCCTAGCCATGTAGAAGAAGAAGAAACAAGTGAAATTTCTATTTTTTTCTTCTTTTAATTTCCTTTATATATTAAAGGGTAATTTTGTAAATAATTAGACTTTCTTAATTAGTTTAATTAAGCACTTGCTTAACATTAATAAATCCTAATTTTAATCATAATATCCCATGATAATTCACCCACTAACATATTTAGGTTAATTTACTCATTTGGTCCTTCTAATCAACCATCTCTACTTTTACACCTATTACAATTTAATCCTTTCTATTCAATTAACTATTTAAACATTAAAATTTTCTTACCAACTTTTAATACGATGCCAGCGAAGTCATAAATATTCAAATAAATAAATTAATGACTCGATTTGACTCGTCAAAATTGTGATCCCGAAATTACTATTTTCGACACCACTAAAAACTGGGTTGTTACAACTCTCCCCCTTTAGGGAAATTTAATCCCGAAAATTCTTACTAGTGAATAGGTTAGGGTACTATGATCTCATCAAAGCTTCTATCTCCCATGTATTTCTTCAAGCACGTGTCGGTTCCATAATACCCTCACTAATGGTACCCTTTTATTTCGCAGCTTTTTTACCTCACGAGCTAAAATCTTAATCGGTTCTTCTGAATACGACAAATCTGGCTGTATCTCAATCTCACAAGGTGTAATCACATGAGAAGGATCTGATCTGTACCATCTCAGCATCGAAATGTGAAATACATTTTGAATCTTCTCTAGTTCTGGTGGTAAAGCCAGCTTATATGCTATAGGGCCAACCCGTTCAATGATTTCATACGGCCTGATAAACTGTGGAATTAGCTTTCCTTTTCTGCCAAACCTTAGCACCTTCTTCCAAGGTGAAACTCTCAAGAAGACTCGGTCTCCCACTACAAATTCTATATCTTTCCTTTTAAGATCTGCGTATGACTTCTACCGGTCAGACGTTGCTTTCAAGCAGTCGCGGATCACCCGCACTTTGTCTTCGATGTCATGAACCAAGTTGGTTCCAACCAACTTAGGCTCGCTTAACTCTAAGCAATACAAGGGTGTTCTGAATTTCCTACTATAATGCCTCAAACGGTGTCATTTTAATACTAGATTGATAGTTGTTATTATATACAAACTCTACCAGCGGTAGATATTTCTCCTAGCTCCCCTCAAACACAAGTATACAACATTGTAGTGTATCTTCAAGAATTTGTATCACTAGCTCTGACTGACCATCCGTTTGCTGATGATATGTAGTGCTCAAATTCAGCCTGGTTCCTAAAGCTTCATGCAACTTACCCTAGAACCTCGAGGTAAAACGTGGATCCCTGTAAGAGATAATAGATGCTCGTATTCCGTGTAGTCATACGATCTCGGACACATATAACTCAGCTAGTCTCTCCAGTGGATAATCGACTCGGATAGGGATGAAGTGGGCTGACTTTGTCAATATGTCTACAATTACCCAGATCGAATCTTTTTTACTCGGTGTTACCAAAAGTCCTGTGATAAAATCCATAGTAATCCGCTCCCACTTCCATTCCGGGATGGAAATCGACTGTAGTAACCTAGATGATCCTGGTGCTCTGCTTTCACTTACTGACATATAACACTCAAAACTCGAAAACCATCACTGGCTAGGGTTACGGTGTCTTACTATTCATTTATCACTGTTCATCTTTACATAATATTATTCAAACTTTATTTCTATTAAAGGATTGTATTTCACACGTTATAAATCATTATTTGATTATAAGCACAAATCAATAAGGGCAAAAATGTCATTTCCAACATTTCTAGAGACTTCTACCTCTACTTGTTGGACAAGTATCGGTAGTTGTCAAGTCAGTAAACAGTTCAAGAATAGTACAGATTTGTACCGATACAAGTGATAGTTCTACTAATACAAGTGACTCATCTATCGATACAAGTCTTACCTTTACTGATACTAAAATTTCTAGAGAACTAAAAATCTTACCTTGCTATTTCTACCGATACAAGTATGCAAACTACTGATAGTTTTAAACACATGACTACCGAATACTTCTTATACATCTACCAATACAACCCAAGTCAGTGAGCCACCTCTCTCCTACCTCGTACTTCTACCGATACATGCATGGGTTCTACCGAAACAAGTATGCAGAATCACACGAATCATGGCACAACACAAGTTTATCAACTCAAAACATTCATGACATAAATATGCATTAAGTTAACACGAAATACAAAGATTCCAAACCATATCATAGTGTTTTTAAGTTTATATTCCAACTTACACAACATGCATTTGCTTTATTTATCAACATTACAAGATTTTCTCAATCCAAAGTACATAAGCAAAGAAAACATCATCCTAGTACATGCCATAAGACCGAGTGATGCAAAAGCTACCAACAAGCTCCGCGATAGTGTGACTTCGAAGAGATGACGATGATCCGATTCTCAATCAGTAAAATAATTTACAAAACAACAACTTCTTTGGTAAGCTTCATAGTTTAGTAAGTTCGATAGTTTAATGAGTTACCAAACATTTGTAATAAGCAACTATAGCTCAACCGAGCCAGGATAATCTCATTGTTTCTTGATTTAAATATAACTTTCATTTTTCTGTCTATAACTTTCTATTACTAGTACTCGATGCTGCTCACATGAGCTGTTGAGGACTCACAACATATGCGGTTCCCCAACAATATGTACGGTGTTTATCTGTAAACTATCCCCTTAATGATGCTGTTCGCACGAGTTGTAGGGAGTTTGCATAAAGCATAAGTCCCAACCATCGAAGGGCCTATAATTCATTTAGGATTCATATCTCTTTTTTGAATCACGATGCTGCTCACACGAGCTGTCGAGGACTCGTAACATATGCAGTACCCCAACCATCGCGTTAGTACTTTTTCAAAAGGCATAAAGCCTACTATCTGTTTCGTTTCATTTCCTCGATCTCTTCAATATGAAATGCTTTCGATTTACTGAGCATTGGCAATATACATACAAGAAATATTAAGTAAAATTTACATTACGAACTTATCGGACTAACTTGCAGTTACGATTAAACTTCAGAGACTACTCCGTTTATTTCCCTTTTCTGCGATCTGAAGCACGATCGTAGTCTACATCCACAAATCATCCGATTCTCACATTAAATCACATAATTGAGTCATTCAACACAATTTAGTCCTTTTTGGAAAAATTACAGTTTTACCCTTAATAGTTTCCTTTTATTCAATCTAGTCCTTCCAACACAAAACATGCAAAATAACCCTTCTCTTGCACAATCAACCTTAGTTGAATTCTTTAGGGTACTCATCTAACCCCCTTCACACATTCATTTGCACAATAATATATGTATTTTTATCATTTTCACATTTTAGTCCCTAAACACTAATTTCATTAAAAATCTCTTTTCAAAAAATCTAACCAAGTATCAAGCATTCAAATCTATCAAGAGCTTTCAAGAAAAAGTATTTTCAACAATGGAAAGTTTCATAACATTTGAAAGATTCATAAATTAGTCCTTGCATAAGCTAGATTAAGCGATACGGACTCAAAAACATAAAAATTACTAAAAACGATTAACATTTGCTTACTCAAATCAAAGCTAAAACTTTGGGAATGGAAACCCTAATTCCTCTTGCCCTTGCCGTGTAGAAGAAGAAGAAACAAGTGAAATTTCTACTTTTTTTCTTTTTAATTTCCTTTATATACTAAAGGGTAATTTTGTAAATAATTAGACTTTCTTAATTAGTTTAATTAATCACTTGCTTAACATTAATAAATCCTAATTTTAATCATAATATCTCATGACAATCCACCCACTAACATATTTTAGGTTAATTTATTCATTTGGTCCTTTTAATCAACCATCTCTACTTTTACACCTATTACAATTTAGTCATTTCTACTCAATTAACTATTTAAACATTAAAATTTCGTTACCAACCTTTAATACGATGCTAGAGAAGTCATAAATATTAAAATAAATAAATTAACGACTCGACTTGACTCGTCGGAATTGTGATCTCGAAATCACTATCTTTGACACGGCTGAAAATCAGGCTGTTACATTATATATAGATCAAGAAATGGATCAATTGACAAACAAATAAGAGAAAATGAAAAATTGTTGATTAGTCCACGGAGTCGTGTTTGGTACAGATTCGATTTAGGTAAGTTCATTCTTTCTTTTATACTCCCAACGATTCTTATATTCTATGTTAATATAATTTTATTAAATGTTATATTGTGGAATAGTATAATCTTGAAAAAGAAAGGTGGAACACTGATTATACCGAATCTTTGCTCAAACGAGCGAATCCATTGATTATACTGAATGACTACTCAATTGAGTGAATCCATTGAATATACTGAATGTTTGCTAAAATGAGTGAATCCACTGATTATACTGAATGTTCGATCAAACGAGCGAATCCACTGATTATATTGAATGATTACTCAAATGAGCGAATCCAATGATTATATTGAATGTTTGCTCAAACGAAGGAATCCATTGATTTTACTAAATGTTTGCTCAAATGAGCGAATCCATTAATTATACTGAATGATTGCTCAAACGAGCGAATCCATTGATTTTACTAAATGTTTGCTCAAACAAACGAATCCACTGATTTTACTGAATGTTTGCTCAAACGAGCGATAAATACTAATTATATTGAATGCTTGCTAAAAGAGAATTATCCAATTATTATACTAAATAAGATTTTCGTGCTGATGATTGGACACGAACACTGAAATAATGCTCTGATTATTATTCATTAATGGAAGTTATGAATGTCCAGAATTTTATTACTTAAATACAAAGTTGATATATCATGTTTAAGTTAGTAAAAATTTATTGATTATTCAAACGAACTTACTAAGCTTTATGTAAGCTTACTTGTATTTGGTTCGTTTTTGTAGATTATGTTTTTATAGATTCAAAAGATCGGATCAGCATGAGAAATCACACTATTCGGGGATCCTTAGTAGACTTTGATTTTGATTTGGTATATATGGCATGTAATAAGACCCATTTTGGATATGTTATATTGGTTCTTAGTTTTGTGCAAGTTTACATTCTAGCTTGTGTTGTTATGTTTGACTAACTCATGGAATATGCATGTTTTATCTAACTTGAGTTTGCGATCAAGAATGAAATAAATTGACATTATGTTGAATTATGGTATGAAATGAAATGGATGTTTTTGATGTATAAATTGTGTCTTGTATATACAACTTTGGAAGTGAAATATTAAGAAATGTATTGCAGTGTCAATGATGGTACATTGGTTAGGAACATAGGTTGATTTCTTGACATGTTTGAGTATTATTGAATATGGTTTTTCGCCTATATGGTTGTGTAATTAAATGTGTTTAGGTACCACGATAAATGAGTGAAAATGGGTATGATTTCGGTCAAATTTGGATCTACACGGGCTGTCACACGACTGTGTGTCACACACGAGCGTGTGACTCAAGTCTGTGAGTTACACGGACAGACACATAGTCGGGCACATGGGCATGTGGGAGAGCCACATGGCCATGTTACCCTCGTAAGCAAAATTTTTTAGTTATTCCTAAAATGTTATGATCTATTCTAATTTGGTCCCTGACTGATCGAAAGATACTTTTAGGGCCTCAGAGGCCCGATTTAAAGCCCTTACATGTATGTTTTATATTTTTTTGAGTTACTTCTAAATTAATGAAATTAAATTTATATTTGAATATCGAATTCTATGTGACTATTCCGATATGTACAACAAACCTCTATAACCTTATTCCGGCTATGGAAACGGATATGGGTGTTACAAAAACCACATTAGTACATATTCAATGCTTTAAACCAAACATATTTCATTTCACCTATGCATATACCAATTTCATCAATACTAGATCATGTTAATCCTTTGCCAAATCAAGCTTGTAACATCTTTGAAAACAACATTCAAATGGCATACAACTCATATTCAAAACATATTATATTCAATTCATTTACTAACTTAGCTTACCAATTTATTTTACTATGCAAACCTTAACATGTATAACTTATGCAAGAAGGAAATCATCAAACCAAATATCATTAAACATGACCAAAAATATAGCTCATATAGTCACATATGAAGCTGTCATGTAAATTCAACTTTATCCACAAATTCAACCATCTCATATGACATTATTGTAACACCCCCATACCTGACCCGATCGCCAAGTCAAGGTATCGAGATGTCACTTTCGTTGTTGAAACAACTATAAAAAATTTAAATTGATTTATCATATTATTTTATTATTGAAGACCATTTACTCATTTTAGTAATAATTGAATTTATGAAAAAACTATTTATGAGTTAAAGGAATTGATTAAAACATGATATTCAATTAAAGATAACAAACTTTATAAAAATTAACACAATTATAAAAGTTTTAAAAAAAAGTCCATTGGAGGACTTACATTTTCCAAACTAGTTTACCCAAGATTCCAAATCACATCAATTAATAATTATTCACTTATTATTTTATCGGTTCATTTAATCATTCCATCACTTATAACCATTTCGTAACATTTCAAATTCATCTATTATTTTTTTTCCTCCTCCTCCTATCCATTCCACATCCTTTTATATATATAGAGAGATATATATTAGAATCTTTAGCTTTTAGTATGACATGCGTATATGTAACATTAACTATAATTCCACTATTTACTTATGTGTTCATATCAAAGCTATCCACTTGTGTCATAGTCACTAAATTATTTATATCTTGAACCATAGAACTCAAAATTAGAATTTTCTTGTTGTATTTGAAATTAGACTCGATGAAATTTTTACCATAAATACTAGAAATAGAAAGTATTTGTTAAAGTATAAAGACTTAAAACACCAAATTGACATGTACATACAAGAATTCGAGTCATCTAATGAGCATTGCAATGTACATAAATTTACTTCCAATTATATGCTAGAGTCTCTAGTTTTTTACAATTATAACTAAGAGTTGAGGCTTCGCCTCAATGCCAACCCACTGTATGCACATTACGACTCAGAGACAATATGTCCTAGCTCGACGGATTCTGGCCTCGTCCCTTCTCGAACTCTCAAATTCATCTTTTTACTTGCAATACATAATGACATTCTAAAGAACTTTGTAAGTTCTCATACCTTTTTAAATCACAACACGATCACGCTTGAGTTTCACTTTGATTATTCTGTAGCAGGACATTCGCCTATCTCTTTGGCATAATATCTTCCTCACACAAGATGGCTTACTTGCATTTGGCACCTCACTCTCAATGGCATCGTCTTTGGTTTAATTACAATACTTCGAGGCAAATATTTTATGTGTGGTTGTACGGTGCCTAACACATCTATAGCTTCTGTTGATAATATTTTATAGAGACGATCTAATTAGCAACTGGTCTCTTGGCAAATTAATCCTTGCAGGTTCTTTTGGAGTTGACTTCTTTACGATATGATCCCTTCAAGCACGATCCATCATTAGAGCTTACTTTGATGGATTTCCAGTGGATGGATCCTTCTCTTTGATCACATGGGTGGACACCGATGTTTCGTACAGTATCTCAAATAAGAGGTTCTCTTGAATAAACTATTCATCGATTCCAGTAGTATGTAGGAGTACTCTCGTATTGTCTCCAATACGAACCTAAAAAACTATCATATATATAATATGAATTCCTTATAGTTTGCCTGAGGATTATTCTTTGCAGACCTATAGAATCAAGTTTGAATACTCGAATGAATTTGCTGACTAGATATAAAAACTGTAAACACAAAGCCTTTGGACCGTCACAGTTTGTATATGCATCACTTTATCTTCAAGCACAAGCAGAACGGCCTTCTCATAACAATAAAATTACTTTTTTGTGAACTCATACAAATGGGTGTGCTGCGAAATCATATTTGCAAGATAGTTTTGGCAAACTTTACTCATATAAATAGTCCTTACATACTCCCACATTAGATCATTCTAGCGAAACTCCACATTAGATTGTCTTGACGAACTTCCACATTAGATCGTCTTGGAGGACTTCCACATTAAATTGTCTTGACAGACTTCCACATTATTCTTCTTGGCAGACTTCCACATTAGATTGTCTAAAAAACTTTCCTTATTAGATCGTTTGGATGGACTTCCACATTTATGACAATGTCATGGCCATAGACTTCCAATCATACCATAAAGGCTCTTATATACGTACCCCGTAGGGCTCTCAAACGTCCAATAAAGTGATCTTATGCGTCCCTCACAAGGGGCTCTCACATACTGGTGCGCACTGAGCTTCATAACATTTAATCTCATTTCCTAGCTCATTCCAACCAAACCTCCCTTAAAGCCACATAAATATAATGCATAGCAAACATACATTCCGCCAATAAGGACTATGAATCATACAAAACATATCATGCCAAACATTTCATTGATATACTAATACTTATGACCAACTAATCATATCACAATAATACACAATAATGCATTGCATCAAACACTTTGCTTACTCAACACAACTAGTTGACATCTATCTATATATTTACATACCCACTACCGCAATCACCATACTTGATAACTTCACCACAACATATTGATGGTTCAGCCATTGAATAATTTATCTTCACATAACACCGAAGTAAACACATTTTAATCACTAAAGTGAACAAAAACATCCATTTACTAGTTAAGTTATGGGACTCAACTGGGTGAAATTCCTTAGAGATAAGGCTGGTACATTTGAGGAATTCCAAAAGCTTTGCAAGAGCCTTTTGAATGTAAGGGATCAAGTAATTAGGACGATTAGGAAACTCAAAAGTAACCAAGGATGTGAATTCAAAAATGATGACTTTGCTGACTTGAATGATAAGTACAGGGCCAAACATGAGTTCTTAGTGATCTGCCGGTTTCGAACCTAGCAGATTGAACTAATTTTCACATTTGACGAGCTTGAAATCAAGTATTTTTCCTTATGTTTTATGGATTTTTTGTTTAGTTTTGTCTTTCGAATAAATTGTGCTAAAAATATTATTTTATTACTTTCAAGGCCAAATGAAGCCTAAAGATTAGCTAACCTACTTCATGAGTTCACAAGAGACTAATAGCACCTGAGCAACAGTGATACTGACCACTTCATCACGACTTAGGGAGCTCTATATCGCAACAAATGGGCCAGCAGCAAAGAATCAAGAAACTGCTTGCTTTTTCGCAACACAGGTATTGGTGTGTCACGACATCGACCTTAGACTTTAACTCTGCATCGAGTGAGCGGAGTTTTCGTTTTCACAATGTAACTTAAGCATGAAGGATGGAAACTGACCTAAGGTTAATGAAAATGACTGGCCAAGGTTATAAATAGGGCCTTTAACACTAGGGTTAAACACACCATTTATTAGTTTTTAGTTTTATTTTGTATTTTCGTTTGAAACGAGATTGTAGAACTCGCATAAGCCTTCGAGGAATTTTTTCCGACAGATTGCTAATACAAATCGAGTTTACTTTTCATTCTCTTTATTTAATTATATGTTTTCATATATTATTGTGTTCATGATTATCAAGAAACCCATGAGGAACTAATTCCATTTTGGGGAATTACGGAGTGGAAGTATGAATATTCAATTTTTGTTTAACAGGGATTTCACCTTTCGGTTTAACTATTTGGGAAAGAAAGATCATCAAACAAACACTAGGCCTGACAACCCTAGAACGTCATTTATGTGGGAATGAACTCAAAATTGGTATTGTTCATCTCACCTTTTATCCAAACCGGTTTAGACTATGACATCTAGTGATAAGTAGTCTCTATCGACTTGCTATGTCAACGGAAGATCGAGAGATCAAACTGGAGTATTGACTAGTTGATTGGAGGAAAATCCCCAAAACCTAACGTTTGAAGAACTCATACGGAAACGACCTAATATCCCCAAAGTTATTTATAAGATTTTTTATATCTCAATTCTTTTCTTTTATTTTCTCTTCTATTTATGCTTTTTAAAATCAACTCTTTCATTATTCTTTGTACTATAATCCCTAACGCAAGTACTAATTACTTTTATTCTTTATAGGAATCTAATTTACTATAGCTTCACGCTTCCTTTGGGTACGATCCTCGAATACGACTAAGTGTTTCGTTGTACACACTATATTTACAGCCTGACCCGTATACTTACGAAAAGCCTAAAATCTACATCGAACGGGAGTACGTTTTGTAATAGCTTGGTTTTCAGTGGTGTCAAAAATAGTGGTTTCGAGACCATAATTGTAACACCCAAATCCCGAGAGCTGTCGCCGGTTAGGATTCTGGTGTCTTCTATTCATTTTATACTATTCATCTTTTACATATATCTGACTATTTGCATCTTTAATTCGATAAAAAAGTCATTTCTCACAAATTAAGCAATATCTAATCATAACACAATTTATCAAGGGTAAAAATGGTATTTTCAACGTGTTAGGGGACTTCTACTGATACCAGATTGTCAAGTATCAGTAGTAGTTAATTCAATAAACAATTTAGAACTGTATAGATTTCTACCGGTACCTATACTAGTTCTATCGATGCAAGTATGATTTCTATCGACACAAGTCATGCAACTACCGATACCAAAAACTCTAGAGAGCAAAAATCCACACCCTGCAACTTCTATCGATATAAGCTTACATACTACCGATACATCAGTATCATGAACTATCGATACTTACAATTAAACTACCGATACAATCTAAGTCAGAGAATAACCTCTCTCCTACCTTGTACTTCTACCGATACATGCAATAATTCTACCGAAACAAGTATGCAGAATTTCAAGAATGATGCCAAGACACAAGTTTAATACCTCAAACACAACCAATATAAGTTATGTATTAAAACATCACAACACACATATAACTTCTAAGTCTTTACAAGCATTATAAGCCTAAGCATCAAAGTTATACTTCATGCATTTACAAATCAAAATAGTAAGATTTCAACATCTTTGGTTCTATATCAAAGGTTAATAACATCCTAGTACATGCCATAAGACCAAGTGATGCAAAATCTATCGATAACTCCGCGATAGTGTGACTTCAGGTGAGGTCGATGATCCGATCTTCAATCAGCAAACGATCTACAAAACAACAACAATAACTATGGCAAGCTTTATAGCTTAGTAAGTTTGGTAGTTAAGAAATACCAATATGGTAATAAGCAACAATGACTCATTCAAGCCAACGTAGTTCCATTGCTCTTTGAGTATTTACAACTTCTTTCCCTGTTCATAGCTTTCTGTTACCAGTACTCGATGCTGTTCACACGAGTTGTCGAGGTCCCGCAACGTATGCAATACCTTAGCCATCGGTACGGTGTCTATTTGTACTGTAAAATGTTTCCTAACGATGCTGCTCACACGAGCTATCTAGAGTATGCATAAAGCATAAGTCCCAGCCATCGTAGGACCTATAATTCATATAGGATCCATATATTTTTTTCAAGTCACAATGTTGCTCACACGAGCTGTCAAGGACTCGCAACACATACAGTACCCCAGCCATCATGTCGGTACATTTTCAATGGCATGAAGCCTACTATCTCTTGCATTTCCCTTTCTTTGATCATCTTCAATACCTAATGCTTCCGAATTGCTGTACATTGACAATAAATACATATATATATGTATAAGGAATATCAAGTAAGATTTACACTACAAATTTGCCAGACTGGATTGTAGTTTAAGAAAATTTCAGGGACTAAACTGTCAATTTCCCTTTTCGCGACCTGTAACACAATCGTAGTCTACATCCACAAATTATTCAATTTCTCACATTAAACCACACAATCAATTCATTGAACACAATCTAGTTTCTTTTGGTAAAATTATGATTTTACCCCTAATATTTTCTTTTTATTCAATCTAGTCCTTTCAACACAAACACGCAAAATACCATTATCTCCTTCAACCATACCAACCGAACATTCATAGCCCTCACAAAAGTCCGTACAAACCCATTTATTTCACACCAAGTATAACAATTTCACTATTTTAACATTTTAATCCTTAAACCTTAATTTCATCAAAAATCACTTAACAAAAAGATTTAACCCAAGTATTAAACATTCAAATACATCAAAAACTTCCAAGAACAAATAATTTCAACAATGGCAAGTTTTCTAACATTTGACAGATTCACAAATTAGTCCTTGCATAAGCTAGATTAAGTTGATACTGACTCAAAAACAAAAAAATTACAAAAAACAGTAAAGGTTTTCTTACCCAAATCAAAGCCCAAAGTTTGCAAAAGAAAAACCCTAACTTCTCTTTTTTTTGGCGTGAAAAAAAAGATGAAGGGTTGACAATATGATTTTCTTTTTCATTTTAATTCATTAATTTAACTTATATACTCAATGGTAATTTTGTAAATTTTGAGACTTCCATAATTAATCACCCATTAACCTTAATTAATCCTATTTAGGTTTAATTCATCTCATGAAAAACACCAATTAAAAAACTTTTGGTTAATTTACTCATTTGGTCCATCTAGTTAGATAACTCAACTTTTGGACCCTTTACGATTTAGTCCTTTCTATTCAATTAACCATCTAATCAGTGAAATTTTTGAATCATAATTTCATACGATGCATATGTCACCAGAAATATTTAAAATAAGTAGATTTAAGACTCGACTCATCGGAGTTGTGGTCTCGGAACCACTGTTTCTGACACCATTGAAAAATTGGGCTGTTATAACAAGTCCGACAAGTTGAGTCATAAAATTTATTTATTATTATAAGTATAATGTCGTTAGCATCGTATTAAAATTTGGTTAAAAAATTTTAATGTTTAGATGTGAATTGAGTAAAAAGGATTAAATTGCAAAAGGTACAAAGGCGAATTAGTTAATTAAAGGGAACAAGTGAGTAAATTAACCTAAAGGATGTTAGTGGGTGGATTATCATGAAAAATATTGATTAAAAATTGGATAAATTAAGGTTAAAAAGATGATTAATTAAGTTAATTATGAAAGTCTAAGAAATTACAAAAATGTCATTGTATATATATTAAATTAAAGAGAGAAAGATGATAATTTCACATTTCCTTTCTTCTTCTTCTTCTCTACAAGGCTAAAGGAGGAAAACTAGGGTTTTTTCATTTTAAATCTTTGAGCTTTGATTTGGGTAAGCAAAGCTTGACCATTTTTAGTAATTTTTATGTTTTCGAGCCCGTATTAGCTTAATCTAGCTTATGCAAGGACTAATTTGTGAATCTGTCAAATGTTGTAAAACTAGTCATTGATGAAAATTCTTGATTTTGAAGGTTATGGATAGATTTGTGTGTTTGATGAATAGATTCATTGATTTTGTAAAGTGATTTTTGTTGAAATTAAGGTTTGAGGACTAGGTTGTAAAAATGATGAAAATACATATCCTTGTGGTGAAATAGTTGAATGGGGATGTTGGATGAATACCTTTGGATATTTGGCTATTATAAAATTGAATGAAAATGGTTATTTTACAAGTTTTGGCTATAAGGACTAAATTGAATAGAAAAGTAAAGTTTAGGGGTATTTTGTAATCTTTCGAAAAAGGATTTATATGTGTAAATTAATTAAATTATTTGATTTATCAGGAGAATTGATTTATTTTGTGATAGATCAAGATCGGGTCACAGATTGTGAAAAGGGGAAATAATAGAATAGTCCTTGAAGTTTCACCTAAATTGTAATTTCATTTGGTAAGTTCGTTGTTAGATTTCCTATTTGAACTGCTGATTATTACCTAATGAGGATGTGGTTGGAATACTTGGTGTATAAAAAGGAAGACTCATGTCTCGGGTTGAGAATGAGAAATTGTATAAATGGAAGACTCATTTATCGAGATGAGAATGAGACATGAGTAAGGAAGACTCATGTCTCGAGATGAGAATGAGAATATAGTTAAAGGAAGACTTATGACTCGATAGAGCATAAGGATGTTTGAAGAGAAAATTTTGCATTTTGATGTTAATTGTTGTTGAAATGTTTGATGTTAACTAATAATTCACGAACTTACTAAGCTAGAAAGCTTACCTGTGTATTTTGGTTGTTTTATAGATTTTGTTTTGGCTAGTTGAAGATCGGATTACCTCGAAGACATCACACTATCCCAGAGCTGGTTCGGTAGTTCTTACATCACTTGGTTATTGGCATGTACTAGGATGGTGTTATATTTTGTATATGCTTACCTGAATTATGATACTTGTAGTATTTTGGTTAAATGATAAGTTTTGAATGTTTACTCAATGTTGTGTGAGACAACTAGTGCTTTGATGTTATGCTAAGTCATGTATTTAAACACAAAAGTGTTATTTCTTGCACCTTAAGGCTATGAATGAAGTTTTATAGATGAACTTGTATAAATTTGAGAATTCTGCATATTTGTGTCGGTAAAACTCCTGCATGTATCAATATAAATACAAGGTAGGAGAGAGGTTGTCTATTGACTTGAGTTGTATCGGTAGTTGAAATTCAAGTTTCGATAGTACTGATCATATTTGTATCGGTAGTTAGAATACTTGTATCGATAGAAGTCTCCAAAAATCTAGAAAATGACCTATTTACCCTTATTGAATTGTATTTATAAGTAAATGATAACTTATGTTGTGTTGGGTGTATTTCTTTAATAATGTAAGAACGTTTGACATGATTTTAAAAGATAAACAGTGATAGATGATTGAGTGACTCCAGGACCCTAGTCGATGATGGCATTGGGTTTTAGCTGTTACACGTTCGGGGGCGATCAAATTGTTGGCGTCGTTACTGGGGATGCAATGCTTTAGTAAAATTTATTTTTTCTTTGTATTAAAAAATTGGGAAAACTTTAGGTTATAGATACAAAATAACAATACTAACAGTTCTTATTCTTTTCAAATCTACTATTTTCCTTTAATTTCCATCATATATAGACCATGGATGCCTACAATTATTTTAGTGCAGATGACATTTATGACGATGTTTATGACGATGATATCTATGAAGACGGATATTATGAAGACTGGGAGATCCAAGAAAACCAAAGATTATTTATGCTAAAGTTAAGTCAACTCCGTGGAGAAGTTCAGATCCCCGATCAACATGATGATCTATCTTTCAAAGGAGTATATTTCGAACCTGAACAATTGGAGCGAGAACAAGAACAAGGGCTAGATGAGGAAATAGAAACTGAATCCTTAGAAGAATCGAATGACCGAACCACCGAGCAAATCGAGATCTCACCCTTGGAAGGAGAAATGGATAGCTTTGTAAAAATTGAGATTGAGCCCCAATCCAAAGATGAATTAATCCGCACAGAGGAAGATGATAGTTCCCTTATCCTGAATTTATATCTTCAACTAATTATTGTTACAAACATATCAACAAAAGAAATATTAGTTGAAGTTATCATAGATTAAAGATTCAATTTCTAATGGAAAATAGCTACTATCTGGTACAAAAAATCCCTAAAGAAGTTACTAATGTAAAATTTTCAATTTTTTGCAGAAAACAGGGAATATTTACAAGCTAGAGTCCTAATTCTCAAATGGAATAATAATCCCATCCACAGAAAAGAAGAAACACGATCATAGGATAGAAAATTATTGCAATGGTACCACGAACCAAAGGATACAGAACACAATGATGGAAAGTACGAAGGAAACCAAATGGCTGCTGCAACATCAATACATAGGTATTTAGTAAGTCAATCGTTTTTACTGAACGAGGTAATTAAGCAGCTATTACTCCACGACACGACGGCAGACCAATTCCGTAAGTGGATCAACGATGAAGGCAATTATGTGAAAGGGTAGTGGTATAAATTCATAGTCATCGTGAATAGATATGATCGAGGAAAAGAGCTGACAGTTATCTATACATGAAGAAAAGGAAAATTTCGAGAAAGAGAAAAACGCTAGAGAGTAGCATGGCACGACATCTGCTGAACGAACAGTGATAGAACGGACTGTTCTCGGGTGACGAAGTGCACACTAACACTCTTGTTAGACAATTCTAACAAGTATTAACATGCACTTTTAATTATAATTATACTAACCTAACTAACATTATTATTTTCTTTCTTTTCAGGGTATTTTTTGGAACTAACACGTTTTTCGCAACACGACCTCTCAACCTCGTGACACAGCCACCAGATTATCCCAAGTACGCCCTAGCATGCTATGACGCGACATACCCCTTGTGTGTTGTGACAAAGGGGTCAGAATACTGAAAAACCAAAACTGATAGGTTTTTCATGACACAGGGTGATCTACGTCGTGACAAACATGGTAATGGAAGGTTGGTTGCAACATACCTAGGCTACGTCACGACATCATTTGTAATTTTTACAAGGTTGACCCAACCCGATTGCGTAACCTGGCAGAAAAACTCATACTTTACTCAATTTTTAAACCTTAAAACCCTAAAAATCCCTACCTCTATATATACTAACTTAAAACTAAACCTATTCTCTTCACTTAAACACTCTCAAATCATCCTTAGACTATTTAAATCTCTCATTCCTCTTTTCCATTCAAACCTAAAACCTCATTCCTCCAAGAGCTATACTTTATTCCAAGGTGCAAGAGTATTTTGCATGAACAAGTCAAAAATTTGAATGCAAACTTATTTCTTACCCTTTTACTATTTTATTCATTTTTCCTTTGATAGATTAAAATGCCTCCAAGTAAGAGAACCATAATGGAATATAGCGATAGCGACTCAGATTATGAACGGTTTGCGAACGCTCAAATAGAGAAATACTTCCTAGCCTTGTAAGGACGACCTCTTATACAAGAATGGGGGTTCGAGCCATCGATGGTCGTCTACAAAAAGGTCTGGCCACTTGTAAGGTATCATCAATGGGAACAATTTTGTGTTTCCCCAACAAGTAATGCTGTAGTACCTGTAGTACATGAGTTTTATGCTTCTTTAATAGATGTAGTTAAAAATAGGGTTATAGAAAAAGTATATGTATAAGGGAAATATGTCTCGATTCTGTCATATCAAATTTGTAATTTTTATAATGTGCCCTTTTATGAGAAAGATTATTTGAATGAGGCTGATTTAGATTTGTTTAAAAATATTGACATGGAGAAAATAGTTAATTTTTTTACTGAAGGTAGGGGTGGTTGGAATTATCACCCCAATTACAGCTCACCTTCGAATTTTAATCAAGCGATCATGTTCCCCATTGCGAAAATGTGGATGCAATTTTTGGCCACTTTTCGAGCTATTCTATTATATGCTATTTTGCAAAAAAAAAAAAAATTATATAGGAAGGTGGATTTATAAGGAAATGCAAAATTGCATGAAAAGTAAAAAAGTTGGACTTTTCTTTCCACACCTCGTGACTGTGTTATGCAAGAAGGTAGATGTGCAGATGTCTTGATGAGCGAAAACAAGCCATTCCTGAAGCCAACACGAAGCATCATCAGTGATTCTATATATAAACAGTACGTTGAGCTTTAGAGGAAACATATTAAGGAGTGAAATCAGAGGAGGAAAGAAAATATGGATGTGCCAACTTCCTTGAAACATAAGAATGTTGAAAAAGCTCGAAAGGGTATAGGGGAAGCATTGAAGGAAAGCTTGACAGCATGATTAGGTGGATGTAAGAAACAACTCTCGTGCTGAAAGAGTTTGCAAAGATACATGGGCTACCAAACCCGAACTACACATCGAACATGTTTGGGAATGAAGAAGGAAATGAGGATGAAATTGAGTTAGGAGGAGCCAACGTGGAGCAAGATGAACCTAACACTGATGACGAGTATGAGGCAATGTTTCAGCCTCAATACTCAACTCTCAAAGGACTGGTGATTCGGAGCCCAACACGAAGACAAGGTGGGAACTCTCGCCAAAAGTACTCCGGAAAAGGCAAAGCTCCCATGGACCCTCAATCCGATTCGGAAGAAGAGGATTGAAGTTTAACTTTTAACAGTTTTGAGACTTTAATAATTTTTTATTTAGGACTTATATAATTTGTAGGAGTAGGATTAGAAGTTATTTTTTTATATATGCTTTAATTCATTTTGTTGGAACCCCATATTATGGGGACAACAATTTTGAGCACTCATGCCAAAGGAAGAAGGACAACCACCATGAAAAGAAAAGGGTTTTCACAATCAATCAGGTAACTTCTTCCCTTAGTACTTATTGAGCTACACATTGAGGACAATGTGTTTTCTAAAGTGTGGGGGTAACATAGGAATTTTGACATATAGTTTTTATTTTTATTGTCTTTTTTATGTGTGCTTGAGCTTGTAGAAATACAAGTAATTGGTTAAGAGCATGTATAATAGGTTGATTTTGTTTATTGATAAATTTGGCATGATGATGAGGAATTGTTCATTTTTTAGCATAAATTTTTTTAAGTTCTGTAGGTTACATTATGCATAGAGAGAAAGGTATTATTGATACCAAATAATATGCATAACATGAGGAAACGAGCATGCTAGTATATATGATAAATGATAACTACAAGATTAGGTGATTAAATTGATAGTTGTGTATATTGAGGTGTTTAGGAATGACCTAAGGTATTGTTTGGACACATCTAGAGCTAAAAAGCCAAACTCTGTTCTGAATTTCCAATTAGTACCCATCTTTGAGCCTTATGACCCTTTTTTATGAACCTCATTATATACCTCTAAGACCTCGAATGATTATTCGTGTATATCCTTTTCTTTGGTCCTATTTTGCATGAAAATAGACGTATGGCCATATGTATTGAGGGTAAGTAGACATATTATAGTGGAGGTTGTAAAATAAAATAGGAAAATCATTATAATGTATGAATTTTAGTTTAGCCAAAGAAGAGAAAAATAGTGAAAAAGCAAAAGAAATTTAGTAGAAACAAAAAAAGAGAATCATGAGTAAGAAAATATGTGAAGAATGACAAAATTATTAAGTCACCAAAAAATTAGAAAAAAGAGAATCTTACTCAAGAAACATAAAGAAAAAAAATACTCATAAGCTAGCTAAAGGGATTAACTTTATGTTGATTTCTTAAAATGGAGAAATAAGGGAGGTGAGATGGAATAGGACATAAAGGGGGAGAATAGGGAACAATACAATGTGCCAAACTGTTTTCGTGTTTTGTAACCTCTTTGTGCTTAATTGTTCTTTGAAAATCATACTTGTCCTAAGCCGCTACACGTTACAAGTCGAAAAGCCCTATCTGACATAAAACAACTTTATGCATGAATAGATGTGGAAATTGATAATCTCATTATAATTGTTGTATTGTATTAGGATAATCAAAATTCTTATGTTAGGCATTGATGGAGTTATATCAATAGAACTTTAATATTTGTATTTCTTGTAACTTACTGAACTTATATTATTTCTGCCTAAAAATGGAAAAATTGCTCACTCATCATGTTAGAATTATCAAAAGATACATAAAGCCTAGAGTAAATGTTAAGAGCCTAATCTTTTTATAATACAAGTTTCAAGCTTACTTATCTTTCTTTTGCTATTTCCTTTCTTCGTTATTTGGCTTTGTTTTCTTTTTTGCTTGAGGACAAGCAAAGACTTAAGTGTGGGGGAGTTTGATCCGTCGATTTCGTACCTAGCAGATTGAACTAATTTTCATATTTGACGAGCTTGAAATCAAATATTTTTCCTTATGTTTTATGGATTTTTAGTTTAGTTTTGACTTTCGAATAAATTGAGCTAAAAAGGTTATTTTATTGCTTTCAAAGCCAAATGAGGCCTAAAGATTAGCTAATACTTCGTGAATGCAAAGGAGACTAATAGCAGCTGAGCAATAGTGATACCCACTTCATCACGACATAGGGAGCTCTATGTCGTAACAAAGGGACCAACAAGGAAGAATCAAGAAACTACTTGCTTTTTTGCGACACAAGTCCTAGTGTGTAACGACATCGACCCAAAACTTTAACTCTGCATCGAGTGAGGAGCGTTTTCGTCTTCATAATGTGGCTTACGCATAAAGGACGACAACTGACCTAGGGTTGATGAAAACGATCGGCCAAGGCTATAAATAGGGCCTTTAGCACTAGGGTTAAACACACCATTTATTAGTTTTTAGTTTTTAGTTTTATTTTTCATTTTCGTTTGAAATGAGATTGTAAAACTTGCATAAGCATTAGAGGAATTTTTCCAGACAAATAGCTAATACAATTCGAGTCTCTTTTTCATTCTCTTTGTTCAATTTATATTTTCATATGTTATTATGTTCATGATGATCAAGAAACCCATGAGGAACTAATTCTATTTTGGGGAATTAGGGAGTGGAAGTATGAATATTTAATTATTGTTTAACAGGGATTTTACCTTTTAGATCAGCTGTTTAGGAAAGAAAGATCATCAAACAAACACTAGGCCTGACAACTTTAGAACATCATTTAGGTGGGAATGAACCCAAAACTGGTATTGCCAATCTGTAAACACCTTTTCCCCAAACCAGTTTAGACTATGACATCCAGTGATAAGTAGTCTCCATCGACTTGTTATGCCGACGGAAGATCGAGAGATCCAATTGGGATAGTGACTAGTTGATTGGAAGAAAATCCTCAAAACCCAACGATTGAAGATATCATACGGAAACAACCTAATATCCCCAAAGTCGTTTAAATTATTTTCTACATCTCAATTCTTTTCTTTTATTTTCTCTTCTATTTATGCTTTCAAAATAAACTCTTTCATTATTCTTCGTATAATCCCCAAAGAAATTACTAATTACTTTTATTCTTTGTAGGAATCTAATTTACTATTGTTTCACGCCTCTTTTGGGTACGATCCTTGGAATACTACCAAGTGTTTCATTGTACACACTATATTTACAACCTGACCCGTATACTTGCAGAAAGCATAAAATCTACACCGAACAGGAGTACGTTTAGGGGCGGTCACTTAGCTGACAAGAAACCATAACATAATGGAGCTATGGAGTACAAGAATCGAACTATGTAAGAGATAGCAAGGGTAATGCTCAATAGCAAAGAAGTTGCTTACAAGTTTTGGGCATGGTAGTGAACAATTCTACTTATATGATCAATAGGGTCCTTATTAGACCAAAGATTCGATATAAGATGTGGAAGGGGAGAAATTCAAATGTCAATTATTTCTGTATGTTTGGAAGTACACACTATATTTTGAATGACTAAGAATATCAATGTAAGTTTGATTCAAAGACTGATGATGTTTTATGGGGTATTCAACTAATGGTAGGGTCTTTCGAGTCTATAGTAAGAGAACTTAGAAGATTATAGAGACCTTTAATGTGGTGGTAAATTATGATGAAATTGGTGAAGATAGAAAATATGAAGATATATAAGTGCCACCTACAGTGGTTGCTAAGGTGCCCACTTCTACTAGCACTTCAAAAGATGTTGAAAAGCTTATTGATGAGATTCATGAACATGATATTTTTAACCTAAATGATATTTAAAATGAAGATGTTGAGCCACCTCAACCATTTTCAAGAGTTAGAAATAACTACACAACCAATGATGTCATTGGGGATATCTATGATGGGATTCTAACCAGAGGAAGATTGAGACAAAATTATCAAGACATAGTAAAACTTGCTTGCTACACTTCACATCTTGAGCGTAAACATGTTGAAAAAGGCTTGAAGAATGTAGAACGAATATAAGTTATTCAGGAGGAACTTCAATATTTTGAAAAGAATAAAGTTTGATAGCTTGTGCTTAGGCCTGTTGATTGTATTATCATTTGTACTAAATGGATCCTCGAGAACAAAACTGATGAACCAAAAGTCAGGGTGTCGAAAAGTGTATTTTCGGGACTCCGTATCTGTGAACCAAACCCATAAATATTTAATAAAAATATTTACGGAGTTAATCTGTAGGCTAATTGATTTTTCGAATAAAATTTTTAATTGTGTAGTACTTAAATTAAGTATAGAAACAAAATTGCATAAATAATAAAAATGTAATTTATAAAAGAATTGTAATTTGAAATAAATAGGAAGGACTAAACTGGAAATTAACCAATTAAGGTTGTTAGTGCCGTTTAAATGAGTAAATGTATTATATATATTCTAAAGAAAATAATAAAATAAAATAATAAAATATGATGTTTAAATGGTGAGAGTGGGTGAAAGAAACATATTGTTATATATATATATATATAGTATAAAGAAAAGAAAAAAATAAAATAATAAAATCTGATGTATAAATGGTGGGACTGGGTCTTCATTCCTAGACCGTCGACGCAGGGGAGGAAAATGTTAGGGTTTTTCAAGTTTTAAGTTTAATTTAGTCTTTTTTTCGTAATTTTATGTTTTTGAAATTCTGGTCTTTCTATTTAGTTGTCCCATATGTTATTTTTCGATACTGTCAACGATATTAAATATTACAATTGTTCAGTAGTTAAAGCTTTAAGGATTAATTTGATATATTTTCAGTTAGAAATGAAAATGAATTATTTGATTAGTAAATTTTGTTAATTTTATAATTAGGGATTAAGTGTTAAAATAGTGAAATTTCATGAATTTCTTGTGAAATTTTGATAAAAGTGGATTGAGTTTGGACTAGGCAAAAATCGTTTTGCATGGGTTTTCTTTAACTGTGCTTAATTTGTGAATTTTGGGTTTAGGGAATAAATTGCACAAAAATTAAAATGTTGGAGTAATTTCGTAAATTCACAATAAAATGAGTTATAGGCTTGGATTAACTATTTAAGCTATTTGAATTATTTAATTAAATATTTTTATTATTTAGATCAAGAAATGAGAGAAGCGAACTTTAATCAAGAAAAAGCTAAAATCTCGGATTAGTTATCGACTCTGTTTTTATGACTGTCTTAGTCGATGTAAGTTTGTATATTTCATTCAAGTGATTACAATGGAATAGTTAATATTATTTATTGGTTTTTTGTATATTTAATTATGTTTGATGCAATATTTCTCTAAAATTTATGAAAAGGTTATATCCGAATGAATGTTTTTGGAAAGGTTATATCTGAATGGGTATTTTTAAAAAGGATATTATCCGGAAGGATAAGAAATGAAAAGGTTGAAAAGGATGTTATCCAAAAGGATAATAAATGAAAAGGTCAAAAAGGTAAATTTATTAAATTAATTAATTATTTAATTTTTTGTGATCTAATACATATCTATTTATGTTGTAATCAAGCTTAACTGCTTGAGAGTAATATGTTATGAGTTGGATTATGAGATGAAGATATTTAAATTTATTACTATGTTTGGAAAAATATGAAATACATATATATGAGTTTGAAAAGGTTTTGTTTGAACCTTGTGAATACTTAGGATACAAATAACATGTCATTAAGGAACATTTATAGTTCAAGGTGTTGGTCTTGGATGTCTTACCAACGGCTGAGGTCTTGCATTTGTTGCGGATTCTCCACATATCGTGTGAGCAGCATCGTGTAGTCTAACATCATGACCCACAACTCGTGTGAGCAGGCCCATTCCACAGCTCGTGTGAGCATATATGGTTACATGTTACAACCACAACTCGTGTGAGCATTTCCCGAGTATCTGATGATATTTCAATTGGTTCAACGGGTTTAAAGGCTCAAACGAATATGTATATATATATATGAAATGTATATGGTCTAGATATGTGAATTGGAAAATGTTGATATAATTGTTTGAAATGAGAAGGTGTGTTTATTGTTTGAAATTATATGTTTCTATGTGATATCCATTAACCTAGGGATGTTGTATTGTGGAAGAAAGAAAGGTAAGTATAAGACTTTATAATGATTATGTGTTAATTGGAATAATAGATTGAGTTGTGAAGTTAATAAAAAAAATCACAGTATAATATATATATATAACGTGTAATGGAATGGTACAACGGAATGAAAGAAAATATGTACCAAGGTCCCGGTTGAACCAAGTAATTACTTAGGATACCAATGACATGTCATTAGGGGTTATTTATAGTTTTGGATGCTGGTCTTGAGTGTCCTACCGATGGCTGAAGTCTTGCATTTGTTGTTGATTCTCCACAACTCGAGTGAGTAGCATCGCATAGCCTAACATCCCGACCCATAGCTCGTGTGAGCATTTTCCCAAATATCTGATGTTATTTCTTTTGGTTCAACGGGTGATAATGGCTTAAATAAATTTGTGTGTATATATATATATATATGAAATGTTATATGGTCAAGATTAGTGAGTTGGAATATGTTGATACAAATGTTTGAAATGGGAAGTATGTTTATTGAGTATAGGATGGAAGAATTGTTGAAACAAAATGTGTGGTAAGAGTGATTATGTGCTATATATGTAAATGAAATGGTAAAATGAAATGATTATAAAGTATGGCTATAAGGAATGATTTCATGTAATGGTTATGTGAAATGATTATGTGAAAGTATATATTTGAATGGAAATGTTAGATCTAGCCAATTGAAATGAAAAGTGATTGTTAAGTGCAAATATGATGTTAGTTTTGTCGAAATCTTTTTCTGAAAAGTCTTGACTTGTATTTTAAAAATCGAAAATGGAGTCGTCACCAATCTTTTTTAATTTAGTGTGATTGGATCACCTTAAAATATTTAAATTTATTCAAATAAATGTTTTGGTCTTTGAAATCTAGAAAATAGGTTTGGGATTCGGTTACGTATGAGGAAGGATTAGCACCCTCACACCCAAAATTGGTACCTAGTTGATTATTAAATGTCTTAATCGTTGAAAATTGAAAAACTCAAGAAAAATTTAAAATGTCATACCTAAATATATGGATGATATGTTTGATGTCATTTTAAAATTAAATTTTGCGAAGAAAGGTAATTTATTTTGAATTAATCGAGAAGGAAAGTCATGTCCGGTAAATTAGGACACAACACCTCGAATTTTTGAAAATAACGAGGGTTTTTAATTATTATCCCAAATCTCATATGTTTTAATGTTGAAATAAGGTGTTCGATTATTTCAGTTTGAAAAGAAAATCACACCCAGTAAGTTAGGACATGATTCTCTCCAATTCTCAAAGTAATGAATATTGTCTCGATTTTTTAGATAATTTATGTATTTTAAAAAAAATTAAAGTGGCATGCAATTCATTTTATTAAAATATTTTACAAAGGATAAATGATTATGTATATAATTTAATTTAATGATGACAAAATAAAACATACATGGATAGAATAAATTAAATGAACACAATTTAATACAATATACAGCAAAAAAATAAAAATAAAAGAAATATAATAGCAAATAAAAATACAATATAATTGTGGTGAGCATGGTAATGAATATTAGTTAATAATGCAATAAAAAATAATATAAAACACAATCACAAAAAAAATAAACACGACTAAATTAAGGACGAAACAAAGCAAGTAATTTAACGATAGGCAAAAATTTAGAGTGACATAAAATAAATAACAAATAAATAAATAAACAACATGAAAATAATAAATAAATGCAAATTAAATATCCAAAACAAATAAAATAATAAAAATAAATATAAAAAAATTAAGAGGGATTAAATTAAAAATTAAAACAGAATAATGGGCAAAATAAAAAAGGAAAAAATATTGAAAGGATTAAATTAAAATTCAAATAAAATTTAAAGTCAAAATAAAAAATATAAAAGAATAAGGTTACATTAAAATAATTGCAAAGCACAGGGACGGAATGGGAAATTTTCCCAAACCCATACACGTTATTTCCAAATATTAATGGTCAAAGGACCAAATTGCAAACAGAATAAAATTTAAGGGTAAGATTACAATAAATTTAAAATGAACAAAAGGATGGAATTGAAACAGAATGCAAATGCGGAAGGACCAGGAGCATAAATAGCCCATTGGTAAAAAAACACTTGGATCTTCAAGTGTCTAAGTCGAATCAGGGTCACGAGCATCGTTTTGGCACTAAATCCATTCCCCAAAACGATGTCGTATTATATGGCTATAAAAGGTAAAAAAATTAAAAAATTCATTCTTTCATCTTTTTTAAAAAAAACCATTCTTTCATCCCTTTTCTCTCTCAACCTCTCATCACTCCGACCATGGAGTCCGGTGGGAGGATCGCCGCGAGCCATTGTCATCGACGATGGCGATCGTCTCCAACGGTGGCCGTATGTTTCAAAAAAAAGGGTTTTGACCTTTTTAAACCTTAAATCTTAGATCTAGGGTTAAATGTTTCTAAAACACGATTTTGGTTCAAAAAGTAACCAAGGATCGTTCGACTTCCTCGAAAATAAAGCCTTCCACCTCTCTTCGACAATGCCCAGGCGAGCCCAGTGGACACTAGAAGCTTCACACGTCAGATAGGCGTCCGTCCGTCATTAGGGATGACGCCTCCTCTGCGCACAATGTGCGATGCGTACTACCTTTGAAATTTCATATTTGTTTTTTCTTATTTGAATCTCTTGTGTTCATAAAAGAAAAAGGAACAGATTACATTGTTGCTTTTATAGCCAATATTCGAGCTTTTTTTTCTTTCCATTTGTTTTCTTTTTCTTTGCCTCTGTTTCTTCTTTATTTTTTGCAGGTTTGAACTGCAGTGGCAGAGGCGTGCTGCTCTCGAGCGTGGGGGCATTAGACTGTGGCAGAGGCGTGCACTGATGTGGCACGAGGGCAGCGACGACTGGAGGAGTTTAGGCCATTAGGGTTTTTATATTTTCTTAGTGTTTGGGCTTCATGGGCTTTTGGGTAATTGGGTTAGGGTTTGGATGTAATTTGGGTTTGTTTTGTGTAAAATAGACTTTTATTTTTAATGGTATTTATTTTGGTTTTGTTTATTTTGCTTTTTTATTTTGTTTTGTTTTTCTCACGGGCTGGACAAATTGGGCCACTTACAAGTGTATATGCCACATGTGTTTTTCATGAATAAGTTTGATATCAAGATAAAGTTATATGTATTACATACGAACTCACTAACCTTGTGAGATTTCTGGCTTACAGGTGATTTAATGAACTTATGATTAATATATTGAACTATCTTGTAAAATGTTTAAAATTACATACTTTATGGTAAGTTGAAGTTTATTACGAATTTACTAAGCTTTAAGCAAGCTTACCTCATTTGATTTTTTCCCTTGCAGACCGTCGGATACGAGTTGTCGGTTGGATTACTCTGGAGGTCATAATATCTAGTAATTAATCATTTATGTTAGTCCGATTATAAGTGGCATGTAATTAGGATGTTATCTACAAGTGTTATAAGCCTTATGGACACGTTCTATGTTAATTGAAGCAAGAGATTTGCATATTGATATATTTCTTAAGTAATTTTGGCTACTGCAAGGGTTGTTTTGGTAGAAACCATTAGGGTATTGGTAGAAGTACAGGGGATACTGAACTTTGGTTATTGACTTGACTTGTTTCGATAGTTGGTACCAAAGTATCAGTAGTTTGGATTTGGGTATCGGTAGAAGTCCTAGGCCAAAACTACCTTTTTTACTGGAGTTTGTTATACTGGTAGTTGTTTGAGTTATATTGGTAAGATTCTGTAGCGATTTTCGAAATTTTTACTCCTCGAGTTCTACCGATACTTGCTCAACTAAGTATCGGTAGGAGTCCCTTAAACTTTAGAAACTCGTTTTTAAATTGAGATAATTCGAACTATTTTTAAAGGTTGATTTTGCCCAACATTTTACACAATAAAAGAAAAAATAAGGGGGATTTTAAAGATTATTAAATTGTTTTTGAAATGTATAATGTATGTTGTAACGACCACTTGCTCTGGGTCGGTGATCTGACCGTGTGAGGGGTGTTACAAAACTGTACCAGATGGATGTTAAGAGTGCCTTTCTCAATGGCTTTTTGATGGATGAAATGTATGTGGCTCAACCAAAAGGCTTCGAAGATCCTACAAATCCTAATTACGTGAACCTCTAATAGGTGTGTGCTTGTAAATTGAAGCTCTAAATACAAAGATTTGAGAATAAGAAAAGATATTACAATAAGCTCTCAATAATATGTATAAGAGAAATGAACAAAATAATATTTTAAGTTGATTTTCTTGTGTTTGATGCTTGGATATGTCTCCCTTATTGTCTTGATGTGTCTTAAACTTGTATTTATATCAAGGAATAAGTTTGTGGACATTTATGGCCATTGTGGGATGAATTTTAGCCATTGGAAGCATTAAATTTGAGCTTATTTAAAGTTATAGATATACTTGTATCAATACAAGTGGACTTGTGTCGGTAGAAGTCCTTAAATTATGACTGTTAGAAGCCGAAATATCGGTAAAAGTCCATTTGTATCAATAAAAGTTTAAGGGTTTCAAGGGTTCAAACTTGTACTGGTCCTTGTATCGATAAAAGGTGTAGGGGAATCCAAAATTGCTTATTAACTACTTGTATTGGTAAAAGTTTGGAGGTATGCATGAAGTGCTCTTTAATTTACTTATACTGATAGAACTTCTTCCAAGTATCGATATAACTTCCTAGACTAGTATAAAATGAGTTTAAAACACTTAAAAAATATTTTAGATTGACTAAAAAATATTAAAACATGTTTTTGAGTACTTTTACAAGACTTTGAAATGCTTTGAAAATGTTTAACAAAAATTCCAATAATTATTTTCACCAAATGCCTTAGAAAATATAAATAAAATTTAATCTTAAATATTGTTATATCAAAAGCTTGTGATATTAAAGTTAACAATTCTACACCAAAAGTGAGAAAAGCTTATTTGTGATCATCTTTGATTGAGCAATCAACCCAACATTAGGATCTTGGATTATGCAAACTCCTCCTTTGATAGACACCTCATAGTCTTTTTTTTTTTTTAAGTTAACCCACACTAAGTAGATTTGTTTTCAAGCCGAGAATAAAGAACATATCAAGGAATATTTGCATAGATGAAAACTTTGTTTGGATTTTCACCTGTTCTTTTCTTTTGATAGCAAAATGAGAATTATCACCAAACTTAACTCTTGAATGAAAAGTCTCATCCAACTCACGATAAGCATATTTATCTCCACAGATATGGTTGCTACAACCAGTGTCCAAATACCATAAACCTGTACGGGGTTCTTTTGAGGGTTGACACACCATCAACAAAAAGACTTCCTCTTCCATCTCATTCACTTCTGCAAAATTAGAATTTTCTACTAATTCTACTCAATTTTGTATGACATTCAGAATGATAATGGCCATACTTGTGACACCTGAAACACTCAATGTGGGATTTTCTACAGGTTTTGGTCTCCTATTATACGAGTGTTGTTGATCACAACCATTTTGACCATCCTTTTTTTGGTTCTCCATTTCAGCTCTACTTGATTTTCTTCCCTTCCACTTGTTTCTTCTACGCTTAAAATCTTTTACAGTTGTGACTACTTGCAAAGCTTGCTCCTCAGCATCCTACTGGATAATTTTCTGCTCATGAACCATCAAAGAATTTTTCAGCTCATCAAGCGAAAGAGTATCAAGATCTTTCAATTCTTTAATAGAGCAAATAATAAAATTAAATTTTGACAACATGGACCGTAGAATTTTCTCAACAATGGTAACACTTATAAGCCTATCTCCATGAATCCATATCTTGTTTGCAATTTCCATACTTAGTGAGAAGTAATTTGACACCGACTCTCTTGACTTCATACGCAAGGTCTGAAACTCACCATGAAGAGTTTGAAGATGTGTTCACTTTGCCCTTGCATTCCATTGGTACATCTTTATGAAATCTCAAATTTGCTTTGACTCATCCTTACAAAGAATTGTTTCCAAGATTGAGTGACTGATGGCTGAAAAAGATAGTTCTTTGCCTTCAAATCTTTCAGTTTTTGTGTCTCAAGCTCTACTTATTGAACATTGGTCAAAACAACACCAACTTCTGGTTCTCGAATTCCCTCATCAACAGTTAGCCAAAATTCTTTAAACCTTAAAAAAATTTCCATCAACATTCTCTAAAGATCATAATGACCATCAACACGAGGAATAACAATCTGGACGAAACTCTCGAAAGACATTGCAACTCACAATTGAAAGGCACTCACTCTAGTAACCAAAACTCTAATACCACTACTAGAAAAAATAATAATAAACTGAAATATGATTCAATTATTTCATAAAAAGTGTCTTTTATAGGCAATTACATCAACTAACTCAACTAAAATAAAGGAACATGGGTAAACCATGACTAACAAACTTTCAAAATAATAATAACTTAAAAGATCGCACGTTTAAAGGCTTACTCAAACAAAAAAAAAAATAACATGGTAACAAATTAAAAATTAAATATATCTAACAATAATATGATAGGTACTATGAATCGCGCAATGTTTTTTTTTTAAATGGTGCAAAGCACTTAACTTGATAAATCCTTTTAGAACAACTTAAAATTGCAAGGTTGAGAAGAAGAACTAAGTTGCAATGATGAGAAAAGAGAAACTGAGTGAAGTGATGAAAGTGGAAAGAGTTTTAATGGATGAAAAAATAAAGATGAAAAAGCTAAGGGAAAGTTTAAATATAAAGAAATGAAACTTTAGTGTTACCTAAGAATAAAAATGGAGAAAGATGGTTCTGGGAATTTTTGTTCTACCATTGATAACTTGTACGCCAACGAATATTGCTTCTTAGAAACCTTTTTTATTACTTAAGTTCAAGTAAGACAGAATATGGAATAAGGGGAAAATAATAAGTATAAAAGTATTCATGAAATAAAAACGACTTCGAAGATCTTAAAAAGGAAAATGAAAAAATACACTGAATTTGTAAAAGAAAATGCAAGTAAAATTTGGAAAGAAAAAGACTTTAGTAACAAAAATAAAGAAAAATAAAAGGTAAGATATTTATCTTAAGTAACAAAGAAAATTGCATACCTTTCAAAATAAGAAATAAGATCTTTATTCTAATGTAGGTTTCACGTTAAAATAAATGTAATCCTTCAGATTAGAATATATTATATTATATTTATTAGTATATATTAAAATTATAATTAATTATTTATTATTATCGTAACATAATATTAAAAATTATTATTATCTTTTAAAATTTCAAGATTGCTTTAAATTTCTTTTAAACGTAAATGTGCTTTTAGAAACATTAATTATCCTAAAAATTTATTTTTTTGAGGAAAATTAAATTAAATTACAATAAATCAAATTCTAAAATATTTTAAGGCTTTGTCTTGTTGAAAAGTCATAGTCACAGTATTAGGAGGCACTTCAAAAATTTATAGGCTTGTCTGTTATGTAAAGTTAATCTTTGTCAGTTGATCCGCAATTAAATTGCAATATCTGGGAACGTGTATGATCTCTCACTGTCCTTTAAAACTCATAAGTAGTTAAATCCTCTTAAGCACGGTAATACTCGAGTCTACCGACACTCTTATAATCCTTATTTGATAAAATGAACAATCCGTTTAGAATATCTCAAATTTATATCTCAAAAGATGAACAATTTCCCATATAATTAAATATAAAAAACATAGTGTATTTTAATTGTATATATCTCTTGTTATCTTATATATGGTATATGATAGAAAAAGAGAGTAAATTTTAAGTTAATTAAATGGTTAGAGAGGGATAATTCAAGTCCATAAATCAACGTTTTAATTATTCTTATTGACTAAACCTCCCAACTTGCATTGCTTTTCTCTTCACCAAACAATATTGGATGTTTGTAGTCTGTGATTTGTTTTCTTATTTGGTTTAATTTAATTAAAGTTTGAGCAACATCTGCGATTCAGATTACTCTTTTCCATCTAAAAACCTTCATATTTTGCTGAACTTAAATCCATCATGGCTGTTTCCGGTTGCCGTATTGAAGCATATACCTGTCGGATGGATCCTCTGCAGTGCAAGAGAAAAACTCAATCATGACGACTAAAACTGATGATCAACAGTTGGAAGATCATCAGAATATATGTTGTTTTGTGCTGCAATTCCGATCAAGCCGCAGACAAGACCTACAAAAAAGCTTTTAAAAACAAACCCGGCAGATGAATTCAGTTCGGTCAATTTGATCTTTACCACCTGCATAAAGAGTAATTGATGAAACGATATCCTCTGAAAGATGGTATTTCAACTTCGGACAATTACAAACAAGCAGCCTCAAAAACATTTTTATTTGCTAAAGCAAGCTTCAACTGGGACACACTGTGTACGGACACATAGAAGATTTACAATAATCAAGGCGAGACAAACAGCAACCCCCGTAAACACAGAAAATCCTGTACAAAACAATCAAAAACACCCATCCCAGGTTGGTGGTGGCAACTTCATGCTTGGCACTGTTATATACTAAACAGTGTCCACTGGTCTTTGCTTTTTTCTTTTTTCTTTTTTCATTGTAAGGGAGAGCTTTCATAGTTATTTTAAGACTATTAGTATAGATATTTATATTATTACTATTAAGGGAATTTCCAAAGGTTATCGTAATCTCCGGTGTTATAAGCGGGAACATGATCAGCAGCAATGTCAATGTCCCAGCGAGGAGGACTGAGAAGCATTCCTTCAGCCATATTGGCAAGAACATTAGGCATATCAAAGATCATATCCTCGTCCACAAACTCATAAGCCGTCGTGGGTTTCTCCGGCACTACCCGACTGATATTATTACCCTGTCCTTCATTATCCTCATTTCCAAATAACGCATCGTTTGCAGCCCCTAAAGCAGCCGCAGCAGAGGTAGCAGCCGCCTGGATATCCCTAGGGGAGTTGGAGGCCGGCACAGGCAAAGAGGCGGCGGAGTTGGGAAAGTTAAGCTCAGCATCTTGGCCTTTTAGCGCAAGTGCCGCAACATCATAAGCAATAGCTGCCATTTCAGGAGTGGGAAATGTACCCAGCCAGATTCTGTTGGGCTTCCTCGGCTCTCTAATTTCAGACACCCATTTCCCACTGGTCCGACGCCTTACTCCCCTATATAACCGATGACGCTCCGTAGCAGCACCAGCCGAAGCGGAAGCACCGCCACCGCTAGCGTTGGAACTCTTTCTGGGTTTGGAGTAATGCATGGTGAGTTGATAGTTGCAAAGACAATGGCGGGAAGGTTGTCCAGGGTTTGAAACCGAGATGAGAGAATCCATTTATGGGGATGGAAATTGATGTTGCAGAGAATTGAGAAAGCTCGAAAGGCTGCAAAAGTGCAAACCAGTTGTTGATGAACTGCAGTCTGCTGAGAGTTGGGGTGTAAACCAGATATATGATGGACATGTGGGTTGGACTGCCATCTTGGCTGCTCTAAAACAAATAAAAGAAAGTGCGTATGATTTGCCTATATCTCAACAGTCACTCTTTGGGGATTACTTCAACACCAACTTTTGTTCCCCCAATAATCAAACTAAAGTTCGAAACTACAATCATTATATTTGAGAAAACATGTGCCTTCAAGAATCTAACCCCCCCCCCCCCCAAAAAAAAAAAAAAAAAAACTTGTGTTGCGTGCGTCTTATGTTTTTTCTTCTCTACAATACCCACCTCCATATCTCAACCATTAAAACTTTTAACACCTGGTTGGAGAAGGAAATAGTATTCTCTCCTTATTCATTTTTATTTTATTAAATTATTTTTAATAATAAACCTATTAAAATTTAATAACAATAACAATAATTATCTATCTTAAAAATTTTGCTAAAGGTATTATAGTCATTTCAATTTTTTTTATGTTATTATAACATCTATTCCATTCAACCAAACACAATAATACTATTACAGTTTTATTCTATTTCATTTCACCAAACAATTGAATTACTAATTATAACTCTATTCTACTACAGTTCTTTTTCACTACAACTCTATTCAATTATAATATTCAATTTCAGTGAACTAAACTTACCGTAAAAGTTTTTTAAGTTAGTTATGGCCAAATTTAATTGTAATTTAGTGTAATATTTGTGATCATTTGTTTCAATGTTAATTTAATTCTTAATTGTAGCTAAAATGAATAATACTTACCTCTGTTATATTTATAATAATAAAGCCATTAAAATATTAAATTAACTTGAATTTAATATTTTTAATGAATTTTTACACACATTTGATAATGCATAATAAAAATTAGTGTAAAAATATTATAGAGGTCCTTATATTAAGAGTTAAATTGTATTTTATTTTTTTATTAAAAAAAGGATAAATTAATCTTTGTACATTGAATTCAGGAGTAAATTAACCCTTCTATTAAAATTTCTATCAAATTTTACGGTTAAAACAGTCTTTGTACATCAACAAGAGATATACACAGCACACTACGTGATATTGTCTGATTATTTCATCAGTCAAACCTATTTTTAATAATACAAATGAATAAATTTTTAATAAAAAACTAATTTACATTTAACATACAAAGATTATTTTTTTTTAATAAAATGGACTCTTGCCGCAGACACTTTCATAATTCTTTTACCTAAAAACTTATTATCGAATTTTTTTCAATAAAAAATTACACATCACTTAATTTTTAATATTATTTTAAATTTATCAACCAATACTTAAAAAATTAGCTTCAGTAGCTTACCAAGTGCCATGATGAGTCGGCATTTTTTAAAATATAATATTCAACAAAACTTAAAAGTAATAAAAAAAATTATATGGAAGATTTTTTTTAAAATATATTAATATGATTATAAGGTAATATCTATTCATATTTTTTTTTAATTTTTTAATAATACATATATCTTATATACATAAATATTCAAATCCGAATTTTTTAAAATAAATATCATCTTATTTTTAAAGATATAAATGAGCCGCGTTTTACATATATATCTATCCAATCTGATTTGTGGTCTGCAATTGAGATTACTCCCTCGTGTCGGTATGAAGTTTGAGATTCTAATTCATAATCATCAAATATAATGACAATTTAGTAAACTACATATTCAATGTATGGCAGCAATATGACAAGTGATCATCCCTCTTTATTACTCTCAAACGTCTATATCAAATATATATACTTATTGGATTAATCCAATTAATAATATTAATAATATATTATTTCTTTTAAATGATAAATAACATTATCATGATGGTGTGTTTGTTTTTTTTATAGTTCTGTATAATTTTTAAATAAATATTTAACACAGTAAAAAGGTTTTATAAAATAATTTAATAATCATTTGTGCCTTCAATAAAAAATATCATTCAATTAAACCTTTAAATGAATATAAAAAATCAACTAAGCCTTGAATCATCTTGTTTTATATAAGTCCCTAATAATCGTTATGTTCATTGTATAGCATATCAGGATTGTGCGACGTGATGAAAACTAGTACATTTTTTTTTAATGTTTAAAAATCAAAATCATAAAAAATATTTATAAAATTTTAAATTTTTTAGAATTTTCAAAATTATAAAAAATAAAAAAATAGAAAATTATCAAAATTAAAATTCACACAAATTTATTATTGAAATGATGTTGAATCCACCAATTCAATTTCAACAGAAGAAAATCTATATTATATAGGAAGGCCCTAAGCCATTTCTTCATTGACACAAGTTTAATTCTATCTCATTCTCTCTCTCTCTTTTCATTATAAATATAAATGGTTAATTTTCAACTCTGGTCCCTTTATTTTTTTAGATTACATAGTCAAATTTTAATTTTGGCTTCTATATTACACTCGAATTTAAGATTTAATCTTCATACTTTATCTTTTTGCATAATTTGTTACCTCAATTATTATAATTTCATTTGTTATTTATATAAAAAGAAGGTCATAAGCGATTCTATCATCACACGTCTTTTTTCCTCTCTTTTTTTGCCCTATAAGATAACACAGTGGCGAAGCTAAAGGGGCTGGCAAGGGCTTCGATCCCCCTAAAATGGAAAAAAATTTATTTAGGTCTCTTTATAGTTTATAAAAATTTAAATTAGTAATGAAAAAAATTACATTTTTACCTCCCAAAATGATAAAATTTTGATTTAATCATTTAAAAACTATAAATATATAGACTATTAAAATGGTAAATTCATATTTTTACTATCATAAAAATATACAATTTAATTTTGTCCCCCAAAAAAATAATAATTCATGGCTTCGCCTCTAAGATAACAGTAAAAATTTTATTAATGATCCCCTCTACTTTGCTATTTTTTAAAGATTTATTCTATATTTTAATTTGACATATGTCAAAACCATTTTTCGAAAGAAGGTCTCAAAAATAATTTTAAAATCGAAATATGGAGTTGCCACCAATTCTTTTTAATTTGGTGTGATTGGATCACCTAAAACGTTTGAATTTGTTTTATAAAAATAATTTGATCTTCGAAATCCAGAAAATAGATTCGGGAGTCGGTTACGTATGTAAAAAGGTTAGCACCCTCACATGCCCAAAATGGTACCTAGTCGATTATTATGGTCTTGGTTGTCAAAAAGTCGAAAACTAGAAGAAAATTTAAAATACTATCCTTGAATGTGTGAAATAATCAGATTCGATAAAAAATTTAAATCTTTCAAGAAATGATCTTCTAGTTCGAGTCAATGGAGAAAAATCGCATCCCATAAGTTAGGGGCGCGATATTTCGAGTCTTCAAAAAACGAAAATCATTTACCGATCGATTAAAAGAAATTTAAGACATAGTCAAAAGTGAAATCGTTTTAAGGATAAAAATCGTATATTAGGTGTCGTTTGAAAATTAAATTGCAGGAAAAAACGAACTTTTGTCTCAAATTTACCGCGAATGAAGTCACATCTCGTAAGTTAGGAACACGACATCTCGGATACTCGAAAAGAATGTTCTTCAATTTATTAAAACGTACACATTTTAAATTGCAAAATGAGGTATTCAATTCCTTAAATTTAAAGATAAAACTGCATCTCGTAAGTTGAGACAATTTTATAAAATCCTTAAGTAACGAACATCGCCTCGATTTTTTAAAATGATTTTATTATACATCAAAATATACAATCATGAAAATATTTTATGCACGAAAAGTGGGAAAATATACATATGATTTTGCAAAATGAGAAAAATGACAAAAATAATACGAGTAACATCAAAATACAAAACAACAATCGAATCTTGAGTATAGAATGAAAGATAAAAAAAGAACAAAACAAAGGGACTTAATTTAAAAAATTTAAAAAAAAAAGACGGAGGAACAACATACAAAAGATGATTTTTGTTAGAAATAAAAAATTAAACACAAAAATATATATATGGGATTAAAATTTTTAAATAACAAAAAGGGAAATCTAGAAAAAGATGAAGAATATAAAAAAAGGACTAATTTCGAATTAAAATGAAAACTTAAAGCAAAAAAAGGTGAAAATAAGGAAAAAAAATAGGGGTGAAATCAAAATTTTGGAAAATTTTGGGGGTGAAAATGTAATTTTTCAAAAAGTTCAAGGGTTAAAATGTAATTCTTAGAAAGTTTAAGGGTTAAAATATAATTTTTAAAAGTTTAGGGGTTAAAATAAAATTTTTAAAAAGTTTAAGGTCAATAATGAAATTTTTAGAAAGATCGAGGGTCAAAAATGAAATTTTAGAAAGTTTGGAGGTCAAATTTGAATTTTTGGAAAAGTTTAGGGTTAAAATATAATTTTTAAATAAAACAAGGGCTTAATGAGGAATAACCCCCAATAATTTAACACGTGGCAGTATCTCAAGCATCTAAAATTCAAGGGACTAAATTGAAAATGGAACAAAATTTAAGGGTAAATTTTAAATTAATTAAAAATATAAAAAGGACAATATTGTAAATTTAAAAAAATGCAAAAGGACTGAATGGGTAAATAACCCATTAATTAATAATGCGCGGATCCTAGCTAATGGGTCGGGTCATGCAACGGGTAATGATGAAACGTCGTCGTTTTAAAGGTCATGGGGCAAGGCCTAAAACCGCATCGTTTAGCGAGCACTATATATGTTAAAAATTTGATTAAAAAATGATTTAACTAATGTTTTGTCAAAACAACCTTTTTTTCCTTCTTTTTTTCTCTCTACCTTTCCCCCTCCAATCCTTCATCGACCCTTCGGCTCGTCGTGGCTTTGTCACCCTCCGCCACCTCCGATCGTCGCACGCCACCGTGCACGATGGCTAGGTAAGAAAAATCTTTTCTTTTTTGTTTTTTTTTTAGAAAAAGATCAAATCCAGGCTCAAGAATCCCAAATTCGAACCGAAAAAGCAAAAGGTTTTGTTTTTTATAATTTTTTTGAAAATTTTGAAAACCAAGTTTGATATCTTACTTTTTCCTTTTTTTTCTATCTATTATTCTTTTATTATTACTTTCCTTCTATTTTTTTGCTTTTGATAAATACTCGAACGGCGGAATCCCTCACGAACATAGACGGGTTTCGAAGGATTTTGTTCGCTGCTATGGTGGCGATTGTTCAGATGCAGGTACGACTTCTTAACTTCCTTTTTTTACTTAATATATATTGAATCCTGGTTTCAAAATAATAAATAAATAAAACCAACTACTATATATATAGTATAATGAACAAATATAAATATGTACAAATGAATATACCTTGATAACACTGAGAAATCTACTCGAATATTTTGAATTTTGATTTGTATTTCTTTTTTATAACAACTGCTTGTAATTGTCTGTGTGCGTGTAAAAAACTACAGATTCATAGCAATGGCTTTCATAGCCGAAAAGATATTACAAAATATTAGTTTTTGCTTGCTTTATTCTTGCTTTTGCTTCTGTCTGTTCTTCTTTTTTGCAAGTATCATCACAATGGTAGTCTTCAACGGTTAACGGCGTCACCGAGAGCAGCACCTGTTGCCATTTCGGTGAAATGACAGCAAAGGGAACCTTGAAAGCCGAGAAGCCAGAAGTCCAAGGGTCAAAGCTGAGGGATCGGCAGTCGAGAAATCAGAAAATCGAAGGGTCACGTGGCACTAACGTGGCACTATGATGACGTGGCAAGGAGCGGTGCAAAACAAACTTAGGCAATTAGGGTTTCCAAATGTTTTACTTTTGGGGCCTGTGGATTCATTGTAAATTTGGGTTAGGGCTTGGATTTAGGTGGGTTAATTGTTTGAGTTTGAATTGGGCTTGTTTGGGTCTTTTGGATATTATATTTTGTAAATGGACTTTGGGTAAATAATAATTTTTATTTATTTATTTGGTTTTATTTTATTTCTATTGGGCTTTTATTTATTGGGCCGGGTGAAATTGGGGTATTACAATTGCCCCTCTTTGCTCAATTTCGTGTAATGGGAATGAAGCAAAAACTCCTAGAAAAACCCAATTTCATCCGGTCCTGCTGAATCTTGTCTTCTCTTCGCAACCTATCTTCAATCTGCCCCATGATAGGGTTAAGAGATCAGTATGTTCTCAATCTACCCTCTGATTGGGGTAAAAAATTTGATGCTTCAATCTACCCTATGATTAGGGTAAGAGATTGGTGTGTCCTCAATCTGCCCCATGATCGGGGTAAGAGATTGGATTGTCTTCAATCTAAGGGTGAAACATGTAAAATGTGCTTCTTTGACATTTTAGTCATGCACTTAGTATGCTATGATCGAAATGGATGAAATGCTCGTAATGAGTATGAATGCAAAAAATGTCATTTCTAAGAATGATGATTTTAGTCTTTAAGTCAACATCGTTCGACGATCGTCTAAATCTCATCACCGACTTGTTATCGTGGCCTCCTTTCAGGTATGAGTGATCATTATCTGAGCTACCAGCTTTGGGGAACTTTCCACCCTTCAGGTGTGGTTCTTTCCAACTAGTAATACTGTTTCAAGTCCTTGTACTATTTAGGAATTCCCCAGAATGATACACAAACAACCTTTGTATGTTTTATCACATTAATCCATTATCTATTATTTTAATGTAACAATGCTTGGACAAGGACATAAGATGAACAAAGTTGAATTTTATTGGAGACAAAGCTCAAACGAAAGAAAATGGCGGACATTCGTGAAAAGAATTTACCAAGTACAAAGTGAACAAAATCAGGTGTCCTAAATATCAATATATGAGCTTCCCGAACAAACTTGATGAGACTCACTCTGAGCCTGATACGTGTTAGAAGGCCTGAAGTACATTGTCGATGCCCCAAGGTGTAACGTTCCTCGATTATTATAGGTCCATTCTTTGCTCCAAATTTGAGCCGCCCTTTTTCGAGTTTTCAACTCAAAACCCTTTTGGTTTCAAGATGCCCTTTACGAGTTTTCATCTTGATCTCTCCCTTTTTTAGGTAAAATATTTCTTCACCGAGTCTGAATTTACAAGGTTGTAGAGCTCTTTGCCATCCATTTCGGTCAATATGAGAGCTCCTCCAAAGAAGGCTTTCTTCACCACATAAGGTCCTTCCTAATTGGGCGTCCATTTTCCTCGAAAATTCTTTTGTATGGGGAGTATCATCTTTAGAACCAGGTCTCCCTCATGAAATTCTCTAGGGCGGATATTTTTGTTGTAAGCTCACATCATTTGTTTCTGGTACATTTGACCATGACGGGCAGCTTTCAATCTTTTCTCATCGATCAAATTCAGCTGATCATATCTAAATTAATCCGTTCTGCTTCATCTAATTTAATTTTGACAAGACTCGGAGAGAAGGAATCTCTACTTCAATAGATAAAATTGCTTCCATCCCATAAACTAACGAGAATAGTGTTGTCCCAATAGAAGCTCTGATAGAAGTTCTATAAGCATAAAGGGCGAATGGTAACTTCTCATGCCAATCCTTATAAGTCTCTATCATTTTCCCGACGATCTTCTTGATGTTTTTGTTGCCTGCCTCTACTACTCCATTCATCTTTGGGCGATAAGGAGATGAATTATGATGTTTGATGTTGAACTAACTACAGACCTCCGCTATCATGCTATTGTTCAAATTCAAAGCATTGTCAGATATGATCCTTTCTGGCATCCCATATCGAAATATGATTTCTCTTTTCAGGAATTTGCTAACTGTAGTTTTTGTAACATTGGCATATGAAGCAACTTTTACCCATTTGGTGAAGTAGTCAATGACCACAAAGATGAATCGATGTCCGTTGGAAGCTTTTGGTGAAATTGGTCCAATTACATCCATGCCCCACATAGAAAAGGGCCATGGGGAAGTCAAGACATGAAGAGGTAAAGGCGGTACATAGATCTTATCCCCATAAATCTGACATTTGTGACATCTCCTGGCATAGTTGATGCAGTCACTTTCCATAGTGGACCAATAGTAACCAAATCTTATTATTTGTCGAGCCATTGTGAAACCATTAGCATTTGTCCCATAAACACCTTTATGGACTTCTTCTAGGATTTTCCTAGCATCAATAGCATCAACACATCTTAGAACACTTGATCTTTTCTCCTTTTATACATAATTTCTCCATCTAAGACATAATCAATTACCAGTCTTCTCAATGTCCGTTTTTCATTCTCAGTAGCTTGCTTTGGGTATTTGTAGTCTCTTACATAATGTAAGATGTTTTGGTACCAAGGATTGTAATCCCTTTCTTCTTCCTCGATGTTGTAACAGTAGGTAGGAGCCTCGTAAATGCTTATTTGAATGGGCTTTATATCCTCTAGCCTGTTTACTTTAATCATTGAGGCAAGAGTAGCTAGAGCATCAGCCATTTGGTTTTCATCTCGTGGGAGATAATGTCATGTAATATCATCAAATTTTTTGATTAACTCGAGAACCAACCTTCGATAGTCAATTAACTTGGAGTCTCTTGTTTCCCATTCTCATTTGATTTGGTAGATTACGAGTGCAGAATCCCCGTATACTTCCAAAATTTTGATCTCTAGTTCTATGGCTACACGGATTTCCATGGTACAAGCTTCATATTCTGAAAAGTTATTTGTACAGTCGAAATCGAGTTTACTAGTGAAAGGATAATGGTCACCTTCTGGAGATACCAGAACTGCCCAAATTCCATTACCCATGGCATTCGAGGCACCATCAAAATTCAACCTCCAAGGATGTTCTTTCGAAGCTCCTTCCTTGATGGTTGCAATGTACATTAGGTCTTTATTTAGGAAATTGAAATTTAAGGGTTCATAATCCTCTAAAGCTCTGCTGGCTAGAAAGTCTACTATTGTGCTTCCCTTTACCGCCTTCTGGTTCACATAGACTACATCAAATTCAGAGAGCAGGATTTGCCATCTAGCCATTCTCCCATTTAGCACGGTTGACTCTATCATGCATTTTAAGGGATCTAATTACGAGATCAACCAAGTTGTGTGATACAACATATATTGCCTTAATCTTCGAGTGGTCCAAACCAAAGCACAACATAACTTCTCAATTGGCGAATACCTTGTTTCACAGTCAGTGAACTTTTTACTTAGGTAATATATCGCTCTTTCTTTTCTTCCAGACTTGTCATGTTGGCCTAGCATGCATCTTATAGAATTCCCAAAGACTGCTAGATATAAGATTAGAGGTTTGTAGGGGCTTGGTGGTACTAGAATTGGGGACAAATAATGTTTAATTTTGTCAAAGGTCATCTGGCATTCCTCATCCCACACACCTGGGTTATGTTTCTTGAGAAGACGAAAGATTGGGTCACATTTCTCGGTTAATTGTGAAATGAATCTTGCGATATAGTTCAATCTCCCTAAGAAACCTCAAACATCTTTCTGAGTGCATGGTGGTGGTAACTCTTTTATGGCTTTGACTTTATCTAGGTCAATCTCAATACCCCTCTTGATGACCACGAAGCCTAACAATTTGCCTGAAGTAGCTTCAAAGGTGCATTTAGTTAGGTTTAACTTTAGTTAGTATTTCCTCAACCTCAAGATTTTGCAATCATATCATCAACGTAAACCTCTATCTCCTTATGCATCATATCATGAAACAAGGTTACCATAGCTCTTTGATATATTGCTCCCACATTCTTGAGTCCAAACGATATCACTTTATAACCAAACGTTCCCCACATCGTGACGAATGTAGTCTTTTCCATATCTTCAGGATCCATCTTTATCTGGTTGTACCCGGAGAAATCATCTATGAAAGAGAACAATGAATGACCCGTCGTGTTGTCAACTAGGGTATCAATATGGGGCAACGAAAAATTATCCTTCGGGCTTGCCTTGTTTAAATCTCGACAATCGATGTATATTCGTACCTTCCCATCTTTCTTAGAGACAGGGACTATATTAGCTACCCATTTTAAATACTAGACCACCTAGAGGAAACTCGCGTCGAACTGCTTTTTGACCTCTTCTTTTATCTGTAATAGCACGTCAGGTCTCATCCTTCGAAGCTTCTGTTGAACAGGTTTAATCTTCCTTTATAGGGAGTCTATGTATCGCAATATCAGTGTTTAACCCAGGAATATCCTGATAAGACCACGCGAAAACATCTTTGAGCTCTTGGAGTAGCTTAATAAGATCCCGACTTGTTTCTACGGAGATGCTCGTCCCGATTTTTACTTCTTTCTTTTCCTCATCATTTCCCAAACTCACGATTTCGACTGACTCCTTATGAAGCAAGATTTGTTTTTCATCTTGCTTCACCACTCTTAACAAATCGGGAGACAAGTTATAATCTTGGTTCTCTTCAAAGTTCTGAAATTCCTCTGAACACATATCTTGCTCAAAAAGGGGCTCCGAGTCAACAATAATGTTGCTCATGTCATTGATATCAAAAGACCTGTTAGAGGGATAAGAGGAGATCCAAAGAAACAAATTTAAGAATGATTGATTATGGTATGATTTTGAATGAAAAGAACATTTCGACAAGGGAAAAAAACACTTATCAAATTAAATAAGAATAAATTGAATTGAAGAATTGTTAATTGTATAATGTTTGTTAAACTTGGTCAAAAATAAATAGAACTGCGAAATGAAATGAAAATGCATTTTTTCATTAAAATAACTGATAATGACAATGGGTCCTTTTACAAAGATCCTTACAACTCTTAGGTCTAGAGTAGTAAGTGTGTTTTGAGTATTACTCTAAAGGAGTCCTAAAGACTACAAGGAGTTCTTCTACAGTCCAGTTGTTCAGAGTACTCTTGGGAGTGTAAGGATGAATTTTCTACAATCTTCTTTCTTCCTTCCTTTCTTCAGACACAGCGTTGATGCTTAAATCCTTCATTATTCCTACTACTTCAATCATTCTCCTTTCCCTCTCTTCTGATTTTAGCCTTGAATTGATTATTCCCCCTAATACGAACGTTTTTGATATATGGTGAAAAACCATTAGCTCCCATCTGATTTCTTCCTCGGTTAAACGTGCTTTTATTCTCTTCTACTTCTTCTCTAACTCTTTTTTCTTCTCCCTCATATATGGTTTGTGCCCCAAGCCAAAGCAATCTCGTTTATTTACCAACATCAGCACATTGATCCTCCCTTAGAGATATCTTCCTAGTCCATTTCCTATTAATGCTCCTTTCTCGACCATCATTTACAGACCCATCCTTGTGTTTACGATATTTTGGGTGTGATGATCTTGCTTCCTTCGATAATGAAGGTTATATTAACAAATTTCAAAGACCAAAAAGAACAATCCAAAGCCTCTTCGTTTGCTCCAATGTAAGGTGCATCATTTGCTTTTGATGCAATTATGTCTTCCTCAGCACTGTTAGTGACCAATCAACCTTCATTCACCAATTTTAGCACTGCCCCTACCAAGTGGATCTATGGTCTTCCAAGCAAGAAGTTGTAGCTTGGTTTGATATCCATCACCAAAAAAGTCTACTTCGTAAGAGTTTGGACCAATTAACAATGGTATCTCGATCCTACCCATTACCTATCTTTCTGTCCCGTCAAACGTTCTTACTATATTATGGCACGCTTTCATGTGAGAACTATCGATAAGCAACCTTTTCAGTGTTATTAATGGCAGAACGTTCAGGGCTAAACCATTATCAATCAATATACCGAGTAATGTGTAACCTTTACAGCGGGTGGTGATATGTAGCGTTTTTCTCGATCCCATACCTCCTAGGGGTATTTCGTCATCATTAAAAAAGATGAAGTTATCGGCGCTTACATTACTGACCAAGCGATCTAGCTTGTTCACTGAAATATCGTCAGCTACATAGGTTTCATTTAACACTTTCATTAGTGTGTTACAATGTGCTTCCGAACTTAATAATAGTGTTAAAATCGATATGTGAGCTGACTGTTTATGCAATTGTTCCACTACGCTATATTCACTATGCTTTAGGAATTTTAAGAATCCCCTAGCTTCTTTTTTCGTTACTGGCTCGTTGGTAGGTGACTTAGGTCCATCAGTATTTCCTTGTTTGGGATCTTCCAAGGCTTTTCCCTCAAATATTTCGTTTTTCGTACTTATGGGGTCATAACTTTTTTCGCTGCGTGTGATAAGACATTTATCTTGAGCTTCTTTTGATATGGCTTTGAAATTCTCACCTCTTGATATCATCACATTACAATCATAATTCCAAGGTACCCTTTTGCTATCCTTATAGGGAAAGGCTCCGGGTTTTTGGATTATTACTTTGGGCACTACTCTTTCTCCAGTTTCGTTGCTCCTCGATCGGGAGATAATTATCATTGGGTGATTGATCCCAAAAGATCTTTTGGTTGTGTCTAAAAAATTCTAACTCTTTATTATTCATTAGACCTTGTACAATGGTTTTGAACTCGTTGCATTCATGTATTTCATATCCTTCATCATCGTGGAACTCGCAGTAATATCATGTACTTACTACTTTCCTCAAATTTTGGGTGATTAAACTCACCTTCACCATCTCACACCAAACCCATTTCAACAGTGATCTCACCTCATCAACACGGGTTTTGATCTTTCTATTTCCTCCGACTATTGCATTCACCTCTTAATCGGGATGATTGGGTAGCAGATTCCCTGATACATTGAGACTTGCAGAGTCCTTGAATCTTAATACTCTGGCATTGATGAGTTGTTGGATCTACCTTTTTAAGACCGCATAATGCTCAATTGAATGTCCGGCTATTCTTGAGTGGTACTCGCATGGGGCGTTTGCATCGTACCATTTTGGGAATGGCGACATTAGTGGTTTTAGATGGACTGGTGATACGACGTGCTCATCGAACAATTTCTGGTATAGCTCTTTGTACGTCATAGGGATGGGAGTGAATTCTGTGTTCGTCATTTAGCCAAATCCTTGCCTCGAAGTTCTTTGGTAGTTGCTTATTATTATCTTGAACGATGCCATTACCATTGGCCTCGAATAATTCGTCTTGTACAGGTCCGTGTTGTTGATTTTATTTTCCTTTTTCTAGGGGTTACTCTCTTAACACCCTCCTCTGAATCGATCTTTTCGCTTCTGATCGTATTCTCGATCATTTCCCCTGATATGACCATGTCAAAAAAACTCTTGGTAGCGCTTTCTAGCATATGGTTAATGAATGGGGTCTTCAGAGTATTAACGAACAACATAGTCATTTCCTTTTCCAACAATAGCGGTTGTATTTGGGTCGCAATGTCTCTCCATCTTTGGACGTATCATCGAAAGCTCTCATTTGGCTTCTTCTCCATTCTCTGCAGGGTCAGTCTATGAGGTGTCATGTTAGTTACATGACTATATTGTTTCATAAATGCTTGTGCTAGATCTTTCCATGAGCTTATTTTCGCACGGCTCAACTGATTATACTATTTTGCAGTAGATCCCGCTAGACTATCCTAGAAGTAGTGTATTAATAACTGGTCATTATTAACATGCCCAATTATCTTCCTACAGAACATAATAATGTATGCGTCGGGACTGCTGGTCCCGTTGTATTTATCAAAATTAGGTGTTTTGAATTTCGGGGGGAGTACTAGGTCTAGGAGAAGGCTTAACTCTTTAGTGTCGATCCCATAGAAGGTATCAGCACCTTCCATCGCTTTTACTTTTTTTCCAACCATTTCTATCTGTCCTCCAACTGTCTAGAGATCTTAGGCCTTGCTCTTTCCATCTCCTCCACATCATCTAAGTCATGGACGACGGGATTGGCTACATTATCTCCAAGGTTGGAACAAGATCCCACTTGGAAATTTACTGGCCGTGACATGCCGCGGAGTGTTATTGTGCTCTTATTGTTACTGGTACCCCGCATGGGTACTTTTCTTGCGATGCTTGAATATGCACAGAAGCATAGCTTGGGAGATATCTAGGCTCCTCACTTTCTTCCTCTGGACTCACAACAGGACTTTTTCCTTTGTCAACCCCTTCTCTTAACAATTGAGTTAGTTCACCTATAATGCTCCTTTGAGACTCTATAATTTGGTCCTTCATATCTTGCTGCACCTTTGCTAATTGGTCTTGCAGCTGCGCTTGCATTTGCTCTTGTATTTCATTCTGGATTTGTTCTAAACGTTTAATTCTTTAGTCCATTGCTTTTCGAGTACCGTAACGATGTGAATTCTCTATGGTTTTTGGTTTAACTGTTTAAAATTTTAATTAATTAGAGTTGTTGTGTTGAAATATGAAAATGCAATGCGAATGAATGCATGTATATAATGTAAGAGAAGGCATTGATTCTAAATTCAATTCCATTAGAACAACTTCACTAGAAGACAAATTTCTTTACATAAAGCGAATTACATAAACGGCTTTGCCCTAATGCCTAAAGTCTTGACTTTCCTAAGAAGTCCGACTAGTTTTTGTCATCGATTTGATCTTAATTCATATTGCATGCTCAACATATCAGCTTCAACGGCTAGCGTTTGCACATAATCAGCCACTTCCCGCATTTAGGTAAGTGTTTCGCCTATGACATAATCTCTGTCATCAACTTGCCTCTGTGCTTGTTGAAAGTGTCATTCACTTGTTTCTAGATTTCTTTCGAGAATCTCGATTCATATTTCATTATTCTGCGATAAGGCTTCAAGTTCGTACACTCTTTTCCTTAACTCCTTACTTTCGACCCGACTTGCCTTAAGTTCTATGACGGAGTTTCGACTACGATGTCTATGTAAAGACTCTTCTAATTCAACTATTCTAACTTCTAGCTCTGCTATTTAGGCTTTCAGTTCAACCTTCTCTACTTGACTTTCTAGCAATTCCCCTTTTATGGCATTTTCTCGAGCTTGACCATCTCGGAAGTTCCTTTTCCATTGTTTCGCTCGATCTTTTTGTTCTTGAATCTCTTGTTGCCATTGTTCTGATGTTTTGCCAAGCCCAGTAGTTCTCATGGATAGATGAAGTTTTTTGTAATGCTTTTTCAAATCTTCTAAGTCTTCTTCGGCTTTGTTCTTTCCTTTTCTTAATTTTCAGCCTTTAACTTATGGATATCCACATCCAATCCTAACTTCATCTTTTCTTCTTCTAAAACTTCTATTCTCTTCCCAAATTCCGAGCTCTTCCTTTCAAAGTCTTGTTTTATAACATCCAATTGTGATGGAACCACTTGCAAGTATTCTTCTATCGACCTGACATCATCAGAGTTCGGTACTGAAGTATTATCATTAACTCTTTTGCTTCTCCACCAATCATATTCTGGCGTTGTCATCGGGTTCGCACAGAATAATTTCAATCTGTGCACTTGATTCCACACGTTCAATATCCCTCTAACTCTTTTCTTATAGTTATCCCCTTTGTAGGCGAACTCGCACTCGTCCAAACCTTGTGTTACCGGGATAAACTGTCTTATCTTGTATTGCCTTAACACAAGTAGAGAGGCGTATCCTACAACTCCCCATACTTCGAGTAAGGGAACCCAGTCGAAACTGCCACAACGGTAGAAAATCTAATCAAGGATAAACCAATGTGCCCTTCATTCAACGTCCTCATCCCGAAGATTTTGAAAGATGGCCATCCACTTCTCTTCAAATATACTATGCTCTCTTTGTGTGGCTATAAATTCTTTCAGAGGCTAATAATCTGCCGAGAACACTTTGTATGAAAACTTTTCTATTTTTCAAAAATAACTGTGAAACCAAGCCATTAAAAGTGATGCACAGCCGATGAACCTCCTTTCTCCTTCTCTTCGACAAGCATTGAGCGATCTGAAGGTCTCGACGAGGATTGTTGGGAGTGGTGTGACTCTTTTACTAAGTCGATCAAAAAGATCAATAACTACATCTTCTATGTGTCCTAATGCTTTTGGGAAGATAACTAACTCATAAATGCTTAGAGCGAAAATGTCGACGCGCTTCTTCATCTGGGTGTGCTAGTATCAGATTTCTTAGACTCTTCCAAGTGATAGACTTGTTATCTCCTTTTACTTTGATTCGAGATGCAACCCACTGCTCACTCATCCCGTTTATGATCATCAACCTTTTCGAAAAGGTCGGGACACACGTAGCTCTCGAGTAAGCCTATCGACTTGAATCCTTGAGCAACGAATCAATGCGGTGTATTCTTCCACTGTGGGCGTCATGTCGAAACTCCTAAAGGTAAAGCAACTGTATGCAGGATTCCAGTGTTGAGTAAAAGCTCGAAAGAGGTGCTTGTCTATCTTCACCTCTATTAAATAGGGTAGATCTCCATATTCCTTATAAAACATTTGCTTCATCTCATCATTCCACTAACCCCAAATGTCTCTCAACTCTTGCACACTATTTTGGGTCACATTCACTCGAGTATAATCCCAAAATTCTGATAAATGCCCTTCTACTAAATTGTCTCCCTTCTCAGGCTGTCTTTCTCTTGACCATAAGCGCACGGCCATGTTGTCTTCCACTCTACCAAGAAATCCGTTTTCTATGACAAAGCTCTCTATTTGGTAATCGAGTATGACCCAACACCTTTTCTATGATGGAAATGCAATGTGAAAAGTAAAAACCAAGAGAAAATAAAGCAAGTCAGTATACTAAACACAAATAAAATCTAATCATAAAATTGCAATTAAAAGCAAAAGTAATAACGCGTCTCTCCTATTTGGGTGACTGCTAAAGGTTTATCGCGACGCTTGGTAGGCTCCTAAAGTCGACTACATGCGATTTGAGTTCTAAAGTAAGGGTACTTGAACCAGCAGATTCCTCTATCCTCACCCATTACAGGCTCATACAAACGAGTTCAGTTCAGAGGGATACATTTCCCATATGTTTGCACGGAAGTAAAACCTTCATGAAAACATAGGTACGAATGTATTCTCGAAAGTGATTCACTATCCTGCACGGAGGTGAAGACCTCACGAAGGCGTAGTTTCAAACTTCCACTTAAGGGGTAAAGTGACCGATCAATACAAATGCATGAAACCCTCACTTCGACAATGAACAAATTAAACTTACAAATCAAACATATGAACACAAAATGCAAGGATCGCAAATAAAATTTAAATAAAATTCTCAATTTTCAATCAAAAAGACCAAAAATAATCGACTCACGGCTTGACTCTCTTATTTTATCCCCAGTGAAGTCGCCAAGCTGTCGAAACCATTTTTTGAAAGGTCTCGAAAATATTTTTAAAATTGAAATATGGAGTCGCCACTAATCCTTTTTAATTTGGTGTGATTGGATCACCTAAAACGTTTGAATTTGTTTTATAAAAATAATTTTGTCTTCGAAATCTAGAAAATAGGTTCGAGAGTCGGTTAAGTAGTTACGTATGAGGAAGGGTTAGCACCCTCACAAGCCCAAAATTGGTACCTCGTCGATTATTTATGGTCTTGGTTGTCGAAAAGTCGAAAACCTGAAGAAAATTTAAAATACGATCCTTGAATGTGTGAAATAATCAGATTCGAAAAAAAATTTAAATCTTTCAAGAAATGATCTTCTATTTCAAGTTAATGGAGAAAAATCGCGTCCCGTAAGTTAGGGGCACGATATTTCGAGTCTTTGAAAAACGAAAATCATTTACCAATCGATTAAAAGAAATTTAAGACATAGTCAAAAGTGAAATCGTTTTAAGGATAAAAATCGTATATTAGGTGTCATTTGAACATTAAATTGCAGGAAAACTGAACTTTTGTCTTGAATTTCTCACAAATGAAGTCACATCCTATAAGTTAGGAACACGACATCTCGGATACTCAAAAAGAACGTTCTTCAATTTATTAAAACATACACATTTTAAATTGCAAAATGAGGTATTCAATTACTTAAATTTAAATATAAAACCACATCTCGTAAGTTGAGACGCAATTTTATCGAATCCTTAAGTAATGAACATCGCCTTGATTTTTTAAAATGATTTTTTTATACATCAAAATATACAATCATTAAAACATATTATGCATGAAAAGTGGGAAAATATACCTATGATTTTGCAAAATGAGAAAAAAGACAAAAAAATAAAAATACGAGTAACATCAAAATACAAAACAACAATCGAATCTTGAGTATTGAATGAAAGATAAAAATGAAAAAAAAACAAAACAAAGCGACTTAATTTAAAAAATTTAAAAAAAAAGAAAGAAAAAGACGGAAGAACAACATACAAAAGATATTTTTGTTAGAAATAAAAAATTTAAACACAAAAATATATATGTGGGATTAAAAATTTTAAATAACAAAAAGGGAAATCTAAAAAAGATGAAGAATATAAAAAAATGACTAATTTCGAATTAAAATGAAAATTGTAAGCAAAAAAGGTGAAAATAAGGAAAATGAGGGTGAAATCAAAATTTTGGAAAGTTTTAGGGTTCAAAATGCAATTTTTCAAAAAGTTTGAGGGGTTAAAATGCAATTTTTATAAATTTTAGGGGTTAAATGTAATTTTTAGAAAGTTTAGGAGTCAAAATGAAATTTTTAAAAAGATCGAAGGTTTAAAATAAAATTTTAGAAAATTTGAGGGTTAGATTTGAATTTTTGGGAAAGTTTAGGGTTAAAATATAATTTTTAAACAAAATAGAGGCTTAATGAGCAATAACCCCCAAGGATTTGACACGCGACAGTATCTCAAGCATCTGAAATTTAGAGGACTAAATTGAAAATAGAATAAAATTTAGGGGAAATTTTTAAATTATTTAAAAATACAAAAAGAACAAGATTGTAAATTTAAAAAAATCCGGAAGGACTGAATGGGTAAGTAACCCATTAATTAAAAAAAAGCGCGGAGCTTGGCTGATGGGTCGGGTCATGAAACGGGTAATGATGAAACGGTATCGTTTTGAAGGCTATAGGGTAGGGCCTAAAACGGCGTCGTTTAGCAAGCACTATATAAGTTAAAAATTTGATTAAAAAATCATTTTAACTAATGCTTTTTCAAAAAAAACCTTTTTCCTTCTTCTTTTTTTCCTCTCTACCTCTCCCCTATTTGATCCTTTATCGGCCCTTCGACTCGTCGTGGCTTCGTCGCTCTCCGCTACCTCCAATCGTCGCACACCACCGTGCACGGTAGCTAGGTAAGAAAAATCTTTCCTTTTTCGTTTCTTTTTTAAAAAAAAAAAATCAAATCCGGACTCAAGAATCCCATATTCAAACCGAATTTTTTTATTTTTTTTAGAAAATCCTAGATCTAGGTTTGAAAATTTTGAAAACCAAGTTTGATTTCTTACTTTTTCTTTTTTTCTATCTATTATTCTTTTATTATTACTTTCCTTTTATTTTCTTTTTAAAAGAAAATAAACTCAGATCTGAACATAGATCTTTACAAAAAAAATTTAAAAAAAGAAGGGTTTTCGAATGTATTTTTATTTTCTTTATTTGAAATTTGTCTTTTTAATAATTTGTTTTTTTTTATATTTTTCTTTTGATAAATACTCGAACGATGGAATCCCTCACGAATATAGACGGGTTTGGAGGAATTTCGTTCGCTGCTATGGTGGCGATGGTTCAAATCTAGGTACGACTTCTTAACTTCCTTTTTTTACTTAATATATATTGAATCCTGGTTTCGAAATAATATATATATAGTATAATGAACAAATATAAATATGTACAATTGAATATACCTTGATAACACTCAGAAATTTACTCGAATATTTTGTATTCTGATTTGTATTTCTTTTTTATAACAACTACTTGTAATTGTCTGTGTGCGTGTAAAAAACTATAGATTCATAGCAATGACTTTTATAGTCGAAAAGATATTACAAAATATTAGTTTTTGCTTGCTTTATTCTTGCTTTTGCTTCTGTCTATTCTTCTTTTTTGCAAGTATCATCACCATGGTGGTCTTCTATGGTCAACGACGTCATCGGGAGCGACACTTGTTGCCATTTCGGTGAAATGGCAGCAGAGGGGACCTTGGAAGCCGAGAAGCCAAAAGTCCAAGGGTCAAAGCTGAGGGATCGACAGTCGAAAAATCAGAAAATCGAAGGGTTACGTGGCTGACGTGGCAATATGATGATGTGGCGAGGAGCGGCGCAAAACAAACTTAGGCAAATTAGGGTTTCCAAATGTTTTACTTTTTGAGCCTGTGGATTCATTGTAAATTTGGGCTAGGGTTAGGTTTAGGTGGGTTAATTGTTTGGGTTTGAATTGGCTTGTTGAGTCTTTTGGGTATTATATTTTGTAAATGGATTTTGGGTAAAAAATAATTTTTATTTATTTATTTGGTTTTATTTTATTTTTGTTGGGCTTTTATTTATTGGGCCGGGTGAAATTGGGGTATTACAACATAATTTTGTCATCTACTTTATCAACAACATTAGTTGGTCTAGTAATTAATGTCTTTAACTATTCCAATACATTTTGGTCATAAATTTTTCTTAAAAACATCTTTCTAACACATACCCAAAAAAATCTACTTCGGTATGATAAATACATCTTTCTAACCAAAAAGTAAATCTATTTTGATTTTATAAGTTTGGAATACGTATTTTTAGGAGAACCTTCAGCCTAAGCATTTTAATTGAAATAATCAACTATTTGGACTAACTAAAAATAAAAATATCAAATTATATCAAATTAAAGTATAGAAATTAAATCTTAAATTTAAACATAGTAGAAGGACCACAACCACAATTTGACCTAAGACAATCATTTGTAGTTTGATTTAATAAAAATATAAACTAAATCCTAAAATTTAGTAAAGTAGAGGGGTCAATACTAAAACTTTATTGTTATCTTTTAGGGCAAAAAATAGAGGAACACTTTTGATAACAGAATCAACCTTGTTTTTGTATAAATAACTAATGAAAATCATATACATTGATGTAACAAATTATGTAAAAAGACAAAATATGAAAATTAAATATTAAATTTGAGCATAATAAAAGTATCAAAAATTAAATTTTGATATTTTATATGATTATTTTATAATTTAACAAAAAAAAATAACATTTGACAGGTGTAAATTAGACATTCCTTTTATATACAGTAATAAAATATAATTAAAAAATTGAAGCCCAGGGGATAGTGGGCAAAACATTCTAATTTGATTTTTTTTTAATATATTAGTGTGATTACATGATAATATCTGTTCATACTTTCTTAATTTTCTGACAACACACATATACCTTGCACACACAAATACTCGAACTTGAGACCCTTAAGATGAACAACATCCTCTATTTCACTGGAACCACTTGTTGAATTCATTTTAATTTGATTTTAAAAAGACTAAATTTGTCGAATCGTTGAGACTTTGAAACATTGCCAAATAACATAGATGCCCTTTTGGGACAATAAATACTTTACACTGATCACACAGCACTTGTAAATTGCAATTACGACAGTTGATTTTGGCACCCACTATCGCACCATTGACCAATCAGCCCTTGTTTGGTAACCAAACTGTAAGCAACCAAACAAACCTCTAATCAATTAGAAAGTATTAATAAAATATTATGCAACAAAAAGCATATATTATTTGAAGTTGTCCTTTCCTTTCTAATTCAGGGAAATTGGGGAAGAAATGAAATTGATTCCTTTCCTATTTTGATGTTTTCATCAGCGCCCGTTTATGAAGCATTTCATTTTTCTACTACATTCTAATGGGTACTATAATTTATTATTATTCTCAGATTTCAGCACACACAAAGTCCATGTTTGAAATTTGGATATCAAAATAAAAACCAAAGTTGTTTCCATTATAAATAAAAAGCATAATGGATTATTTGTACTCTACCTTGAAAAATATTTATTTCTGAGAAAAAAAACTAATCGAGATTATGCGGATTTTGTAGGAATCTATCGTCATGTCCACACTGACGGGATACTATAAGGATAACACCTTATTAACCAATTTATCAATTTTTTAATTGAAATCTATTTGTTGATTTTTTCATTTATACTCATTTTTTAATTGGTAAATATAAGTTTTTATTATACTATAAAGAACAATATAATATACAATTTTGTTCTATTTTTCTCGTGCAAGTCGAATTAAACTTGGTTTAACAATATAAAAGGACAACGAACACCAATTTTGATTCAAAAATAATATTTATTTAAAAATATTTTATATCCAATATCGGTACAATCTTATCAACTATAACTTAACTAAACAATTAAGATTTACATGAAAAGTACAACAACAAAAAAATCATTCATATCTTTGAGCAGAATGTGCGCCACAACGGGGTGGCCATCTGTTGCGTGCCAGATTTCTTCTTTGTTCAAGTTTTGTATCGACCTCTTCATCTTCATTGTCACCTCTACCCTTGGGTACATGTTGTGGTCTCGACCTCTCATCTTCTTCGCCTTCATCCGTGGTTGATTGTAGAGTGATCCTTAGTTTGCCATCATGTATCATCCGTTCTACGAACATGTGGTTTTGAAGCAGGTTAGGAAGATGATCCACCTTCATAGAGCAATGATCTCGGAGGTGTTTGCGACACCATCGGCTTAAGCGTATAACCATATTGTGTCCCATACATCGATGGTAGAATAATTGGACTTCTAATAGTGCCCCAAACATAGTCGGCCTATACGTCGTCGTCGCTTAAAACGTCGATGGTATCAACGTGCAATATATTAGGACGGAGATGCTGGTCCAAAAATAATACCTGGAGACGATGTAGAAACAGACAATGTGATACAAGATGTAGTGCTTGTGTTAAATGACAGGGTTAGAGAAAGCACCAGAATAAATTAAGCCATATTGACCGAGGGTGGTGCAACCATCGGTGTCTGTTCTTGTGTTGGTGTAGATGATGGACTGGCCTCGACAATTGCCCCAGACCTTGGATTCTTAGGAGCCCGTCGTGGCCTCCTCGTATGATGTTGCCTACCCATCACCTCTTCCCCCAGTAAGTATGACTTGCCATGGTGTCTAAACCATGGCATGTGCTCTGAATCGCAAGCTAACTCCCAAGCGATAATGGGTTTGCAATTAGGTAAAAAGTCGTACCTATGGTTCCAAATGTTAATATATTTCGCGTGGAATGTAGGCCAATTTTCATCGGTTCTCCCCCGTAAGTTGATATGGTGTAGATCTTTGATAGCTTAGGGTGTCAGTCGAATCATTTGCCTAAATCCAAACTATCATATAATTCTATCTGATTCGTGCATCTCTACCTTAGTGTACACTACCAATGGCACCTTCGCATGCCAAATGTTGGGAGTCACCAATAATTCAGACGGGATGCATGCTTGAATTCTCGGATCGGAGTCCATTCAAACTATATTAAAACAATAATAGTGTTAATTATATATTTACTATTAATTTTTAAATAAACTACTTAATATTATATAATTGAAAATTTAAAAATACATACCTCCGCTTCTGATTGTTGATCTAACATAAGTCGTATATCTTGAAGCTCCTCTAGTAGTCCCACATAACTCGGCCCATGGATCCACCTATTGAAATAATATGTTAACACAAAAATTTAAAATTTAAATAATTTTATTATGGTAAATATATTATCTAATGAATTTTACCTTGTTACGAGTAGGAATGAATAAGGGTAGTCTACTCGAGGACGTAAAAATGGCAATCAGTACCGAGCCCATGACTGCAACAGTAGCAAGCAACCATTGATTTTATTTTTTTGTGGTTACGTCACCTGACACATCTTCCAATACAACGTCGCCAACATGGTTGACCCCCAACTGAGTTCATTCGCTTCTCTAAAGTTCACGAGTTTTAGCAACCACCTTAAATGGACAATATTTTGTGATTTGTCAAGCATTAGGAGACCCCCGATCATCATAAAAATGTACGCCCGATCGTGTTGTTCTCTTTCAACTTCACTCGATTTCGCATCTAGCCCACCAAAATTTCTTTTCAACCAATTCATATCTACCCGGGATCCATAAATCGTGTCTGGAACCCTCCCTAAAAGTTGCTAGCATACATCTCTCCAATTGGTTGCGACAATTGACCTAGTAACTACTTCTCCATCCACCGGTAACCCGAGCTGTAATTGCACGTCCTCGAGTGTGATAGTACACTCGCCGCATGGAAGATGGAATGTGTGCGTCTCGGGTCTCCATCTTTCCACCAACGCGCTTACAAGTGTGGGGTCCAACTTACACCCCCTAACCACACGAGCCACATGCAAAAATCCTGCATCTCTCAAGTATGGTTCGATTAAAGATGATGGAGGAGCAGACAAATTACGAATATACGTCTTCAAAATCTGATCTTCCAACTATATATAAAAAACATACAAAATATTAAATTTCAATATAACAATAAAATATTTAAATTAAATTAGATTAAATATAATAAAAAAAGTTCTTACCATTTGCAATTGATCGATTGAAATGTGTTTGTCATCCAAATGAATTAGATATTTTGTTATTACTAATTTTAATAAATACAAAAAAATTGTAATAGAAAATTAATTTAAAAAATCTTATTAAAATTTTAATAAAAAAAGAGTTGAGAGAAGAATAAAAAAATTGAGTGAGAATCAAGAGGGAATTGAGAGAAATTTAAAAGAGATTTGAGAGAGAATTTCAAATGTGAGAGAAAGTTGAGTTGAGATTGAATTGAAAAAGAATAAGAATTAAGGGGTTTATATAGGAAGAAAAAAGAGACGTGGGGGGGGGGGGTTAAATGCCTTTGTAATAGCTGTTGGATTTTTTTTGACCGTTGGTGTAGCCATTATAAAAAACGCTTCCAATTAAAAACGTTTTCGTCTTTTCAACTTAATTCAATAAATTTAAAAAAAAATTGATCTAATCAAATAATTTAAAAAAAACGGTATTTTTGGGTATTTTAGCCCAATGGATGGCTACTAATTTTAATATTCTTGTTGCGTTTATTATTGTGCATTTTTCTCGAGTATTATTTTACTGGCTTTTGCTAAAAACTGGCTAACCTTTTAATTGTGCTTTCACTTGTTTTATCCATCAAAAGACATTTATTAAAACCCTTACAATGACCCATCGTTGATTGCATTTTTGAATGATCAGTAGTACACTTGGTTTGGTTAAAAAAAGAAACTGGGAAGAAATTAGAAAAAAAATTTAGTGATGGAAGTTAAATTTTAATTTTTAAAAGATTAAATTAAAATTTTATTGTTTTTAAGAAAAGCTAAAATATAATTTTATCTTTACTAATTTAAAATTTTAAAAAATTTCAAAAGAGCTAAATAAAAAATTTTCCATTTTAAAGGAGTAGGACACCTGTCAACCCCTTGAATTCACACCTCAAAAATGGTAATATGCTTTGTTGGGTAACAAGAAAAGATAATCTTTTTTCTTTCTTTTCTTTTTCCATTTACCAAACTTGAACTAGGGTTCTTGTTTATTTACATTTTTCTTTTAGATTTCTCCCTCTTTTTTCTTGTTGCTGTAGGATCAAACATGGGTATAAAAGGAGTGGAAAAAATGTTGGGAGAAATTTGAAAACTTTGGATGTAGAAATGGATCCATCAATGGAAATGAAATTATGAAGAGAAAGAGATGGATTGCTTTGCTGGTGCCTGCATGCCTTCCACTTCTGTAAGAATCAATTCTTTAATCTACAAATATATATGTGCACAGACTCCATTTATGATGTCTCAATCAATGTTTCAGCTTCTTCCATACATGGGAAACAAGTAAAAGAGGTTCCCTCACCATATTTGCCATCAAAACTCTTCCTCGTGCATTTAAATCAGTTAATATTCACATCATTAAAACAAGGCTCAATGGTATTTTTAGCACTCAAAACTTTTAAAAAAAAAATCAATTTAGTCCTTTTAAACTTTTTGCATCCAATTGAGTCCTTGAACTAATAAAATTAACCAAATAGGCCTTCAACTAATGTTGATTGTTAGTAGTTAAAGGCAACACTGGCGTGGCCATTAACAAACACCACATCAGCACCATTTATTGGTGTGGTAGTATCACTACGAGTGAGCAAATTCTGATTCGATTCAAAAAATTCGATAAAAAATTTAAATTTTGAATTAAATTGTTCGAGTTATTCGGATCAACTCAAATAAAAAAAATCAATTTTTTCGATATGAATTATACAATTCGAGTTATCCGAAAATCCGAATAAGAAAAGACAAAACTACTTCATTTTGATAAATGTTTACCCGTTAAGTTAAAAAGCAAAACCATTATATTGTTTATGTAGTTAAATAATCTTGTACTTCGTCTACTAGTTAAATAATCGGTCCATGTAAACGCAACATTGTATATAAATAATAGGATTCATTAACTCGACTCGACTTGACTCGAAATTTTTTACTCAATTAGATTTGAAAAAATTTCAAATTGATTTCGGTTGCTAAAATAAGATTCGTCAACTTGACTAACTCAAAATTTTTTAACTTAATTCGACTCGACTCGATCGAATACTCACCCATAAATACCACATCATCTCTAATCGTTGACGTGATAATGTCACATCATCATCGAAGGTTGATGTGACATTGTCACATCAACAAAACAAAAACTATTTTTATTTTTAAACTTTTAACACTCAACAATTACAATTTTTGTCAATTTAATCATTGCTTTTTCAAATTACATAAACAATTACAAAACATATCTTTAAAATTATTTTTAATATTTTCAATAAAAGTATAAAAAATTATGAACAATTGAAAATATGTTCAAAATTTTAAAATAAAAATTCATTGTAAATGATTTTAAAAAAATGAAAAATATAAAAAATTCAAAAAATGTGTTATTTACCCATGAATGATAATAAAATCTCTTTGAACTTTAAACTATTTGTTCAGTCCATATTAAACCAATTTTGAACACTTTTTTTTATTTTAAATCAAATTAATTATATAAAAAAATGTTTTATATAGAACTCAACGAGTGGTTTTAGTGAAAAAGAAGATGATGTTTATCTTAGGAGACCCGAATTCGAGTACCTGTGTGTGCGTTGTCAAAAAGTTAAAAAAATATGAACAGATACTACATTCAAACTAAAATAACTAGAATCTTCAATTAAATTTAAAATCAATTCAAATTAACTTAACCAATGGGAACTTGATTCATTTAAGTTGGCTAAATTTTTATTTAAGTGGTTAAAATAGGTTAATTATAAAAATTCATAACCAAATCAATTGTCATAAATGACTTCTAGTACACATTATTTTTAATTTTTAAATATATAACAAATATGATATTATATATAAACATTTTTATCAAAACACAAAACAACTTCTATTTGTGTTTCATACTTTAAAAGAAACCAAATCAGAGAAAAATTAAAAAAAAAAACTTAGTTTAATCAACACTCAAATCCATCAATTTTAAATTTGATCAATTAGGATCTCTTTGGATAGGTGATGAAATATGTCATGGTGAGATTAAAAATAACAATGACAGTAAAATTATTTATTGTAATAATGAGATTAAAAACTATAATGGTGAGGTTAAAATATGTGGTAGTATGGGTTCAATCACGGTTATTGCAGTGAGATGAAAGTGATCATTGCCGAAATCATTTTTTGAAAAAAAATAAAAACAAGTATCGATTTATATTTTAGAAAATGAAAATAGAGTCGCCACCAATAATTTTTTTTAAAAAAGTGTAATTGGATCACCTTCCGAGATTTTTTTTTTTTAAAAATCATTAAAATAATTCTGGTCTTTGAAACCATAAAACGAGTTCGGGAGTCGATTATGCATAAGGAAAGATTAGCACCCTTACACGCTCAAAATTGGTACCTAATCGATTATTCAAAGTCTTATTTGTTAAAAAATTAAAAATTCGAGAGAAATTTAAGTCGCGATCCTTAAATGCATGAATGTCAAATTTATTCTATTTTCAAAACAAATTTTACTTCCGAAGAAAGCTCATATTTCAACTTAATCAAGAAAAAATCACATCCAGTAAGTTAGGACATAATAATTCGAGTATTCGAAAATGATGAGCTTTTCAAAAAATCTAGTATTAAAATTTTAAAAGAACATTCAATTATACTGGTTCAAAGAAGAAAACTCACCCAGTGAGTTAGGACGTGATTTTTCAAATTCCCGAGACAAAGAATCTTGCCTTGATTTATTAAAATAATTTGAGTATTTTAAAAAACAAATCTTCATGTTATGCAAAAAATAGGCACATGATTTATAAGTATACATAATAAAAAATAATACATACATAAATTACAATAAAATAAAATAAAAAATATACATATACATATATAAAAGGGATTAAATAAAAAAATTACATTAAAACCAAGTCAAATTCGAATTTTTAAAAATTTTAGCGGTCAAATCAAAATTTTTGGGAAAATTTAGGGAAATTCAAATTTTTGGAAATTTTGGGGGTCAAATTCAAATTTTTGGAAATTTTGAGGGGTCAAAAAACAATTTTAAAATAAAGCAGGGGCCTATTGAGAAGTAAATCCAAAAAAGCTTGACACGTGGAACCCCAAATATACTTTTGGATTAAGGACCAAATTGAAAATAAAGTAAAATTATAGGGCCAAATTGAAAATAACAAAAAAGATAAAAGGTCCTGATAGAAACAATTAAAAAACAACGGAGGCCTCAATGGGAATTAGCCCAATTTTAAAAACCAAATGTCCCCCCTTTACCACTGCGTCATTTCATGGGTTTTCTTTTTTATGTTTTTTTTATTCCTTTTCTTTCTCAAGACAGAACCCAATATCTTATCTTTTCTCTCAAAAGCTAAGAAAAACTTCCCCCTCTTTTGTATGGCCAGCCATGGGTCTTAAACCGATTACTCCGACGGATGATCGAGACAGCAGGGTAAGGAGATCAGGGCAAAAAAAAGTGATCAAAACTTCAACATTTAACCTTATATTTTTCTTAATATTTTCAAAAAACAAGAGTTAGTACCGAATATTATGTAAAAAAAACAAAGGATACCTTGCTCAATGCTAGATCTGTACAGACACTTGGGTTGCCGAAAGTATGCTGTCAATCTTATTGATTTTTCCGTGTTTTTCCTCTGATTTCATGTATTTTCTTGTGTTTTTCGTAAGTTTTTTTCCGTAAAAAAACATTCAATTCTATGTGTTTTTATAACACTTTTTTACACCTAATTTCTGGATTTTCCGGTGACGTGCGAGATCCATACTCCGTGCTGATCATGGAGTCTCGAATCCGAGGAGGGCGGCGATAGAAGCGACGATGGCTGCGTGGGCATGCTGGCGGCGGCGACAGATCATAAGGCTAAGGTTAGGGTTTTTTTGTTTTGTTTAAGTTTTAGGATTAGGCTTGTAACTTGGGCTTAGGTAATTAGATTTGGGTTTGAGGGTGTATTTGGGCTTTGGGTAGATAAAATTGGGTTTCTATTTTGTTTTTTAATTTTATTATGTATTTATTTATAAAATAATAATAAATAATAATAAAAAACAAAATTGGATTGTAAAGGCCGAGACAAATTGGGCTTATACAGCTGCCCCTCTTTGCTCGTTGTCGTGTGACGGGAATGAAGTAAAGACTCAAAAGAAGACCAAATTTGTCCGGTCCTGTTGAATTTCATCTTTTGGTGGTTCTTATCTTAAGCCATACGTCCTTCCACTTTATTAACTGCTCTATTTCACCGTATCCGCTTCACTACAAGCTCAAGAAGATAGGATTTAATGTTGTATTCTTATTCTTCTCCACCTCATCTTTAGGGAGATAGGATTTGCTAATGTAATCTCCATCCAACCTACTGGATATAGGATTTGACGTTGTAGCTTTATCTTGCTCCACTGCAGCTTCAAGGAAATAAAGATTTGCTTTCATGACTTTAATCCGACCCACTGCTACTTCAAGGGTATAGGATTTGATTTTGTAGCTTCATCCTGCTCTACTGTAACTTCAGAGATATGAATTCGCCTTTCGTAGCCGCACTCCATTTTTCTGCCACTTCAGTGAAGATCGAGGTCTGCTACTGTGAGTTTTAATCTGTCTCTCTATAATTTTAGGGGTATAAGATTTGCTTTTATAGCTTCAATCTGCCCCTTTATAGCTTTAAGGGTAAAAGATCGGATGATCTTCAATCTGCCCTCTGGTTAGGGTAAAAGATTGAATTGCTTTAATGTGCCCCATGGTCGGCGTAAGAGATCGGACGGTCTTCAATCTGCCCTCTGGTTAGGGTAAAAGATTGGATTGCTTCAATCTATCCCATGGTCGGGGTAAGAGATCGGACGGTCTTCAATCTGCTTTCTGGTTAGGGTAAAAGATTGGATTGCTTCAATCTGCCCCATGGTCGGGGTAAGAGATCGAATGGTTTTCAATCTGCCCTCTGGTTAGTGTAAAAGATTGGATTGCTTCAATTTGCCCCATGGTCGGCGTAAGAGATCGGATGGTATTCAATCTACCCCATGGTCAGGGTAAGAGATCGGATGGTATTCAATCTGCCCTCTAGTTAGGGTAAAAGATTAGATTGCTTCAATCTACCCCATGGTCGGGATAAGAGATCGGATGGTATTTAATTTGCCTTCTGGTTAGGGTAAAAGATTAGATTGCTTTAATCAGGCCCATGGTCGGGGTAAGAGATCAGATGGTTTTCAATCTGTTCTCTGGTTAGGGTAAAAGATTAGATTGCTTCAATCTGCCCCATGGTCGAGGTATGAGATCGGATGGTATTCAATCTGCCCTCTAATTAGGGTAAAAGATTTGATGGTCTTCAATATGTCCTCTGATTAGGGTAAAAGATTGGATGATCTTCAAGCCTCTGATTAGGGTAAAAGATTGGATGGTTGTAACTTGCTCCATTTCACTGCAACTTCAGGGAGATTAAGGTTTGTTACTTGTTTTAATCCGTTCCTTTACAGCTTTAGGGGTATAAGATTCTGGTGCTTTACTCCACTCTATTGTAACCTTAGGGACGTTGAGATATACTACTTATTTTAATCTGCTTCACGTAACTTTGAGGTAGAACATTCGTCGTTGCGGCTTCAATCTGCTCCTCTTCAACTTTAGAGAAGATTCGCCTTTGCAACTTCAATCTACTTTTCCTCATCTTCAAGGTGTAAGATTCATCGTTACGGCCTCAATCTTTTCCTTCACATCTCTAGGGTATAAGGTTCGCCGTTACGGCTTCAACTTTTCCCTCCATAACTCTAGGGTACAAGATTCACCGCCGCGGCTTCAATCTTTCCCACCACGTCCCTAAGATACAAGGTTCGTCGTTGCGGCTTCAACCTTTCTCTTCATATCTCTAAGGTATCAGATTTGTCGTTGCAGCTTCAATCCCTTCAAACTTATAGAATATGCTTTTATGGACCTCTACGTAGGCCAGATTATTAGGATGGCATGATCAGAATGAGTCAAATGCTCTTAACCAGATGGGTATGAATGATGAATGCAAAAATTTCATCTTTTAGAACGATTTTATTTTTAGTCCTTAGGTCAACATTGCTTGTCGTTTGTCTAAGTCTTATCGCAGACTTGTTATCATGTTCTTCCTTTGCTATAGTATTTTTGACATGAAACCTAAAGAGGTAGCCGTAATTTGAACTATTTGTTTCAAGATCCTTCTAACCCTCAGGTTTGGTTATTTCTAACTAGTGGTCCTGTTTTAGGTCTCTATACTATTTAGGAATTTTCCAAAGCGATATGCAGAAATCCTTTTATTCCTTATATCGTTAGACCACTAACCGTTATTTCAAATGCAAAAAATGCATGAATCACGATTGTAAGGTGGATGAAATTGAATTTGATTGGAGGCAAAGCTCGCATGAATGAAAAGATTAAAAATCACTAGTCTACTAACTGTTATTTCAGTGCAAAAATGCTTGAACATGATTATAAGGTGAAAAGATTAAAAATGGAAAATATTGATCAAAAGTTGCCAAAAAAAATCAAGTGAGCAAAGAATGAAGTTATGTGCCCCAAATATCAAAGTATGAGCTTCGCTGAGCAAACTTGATGAGAACCATTCTGAGTTGACATGTGTCCATGAAACTTAGAGTACTTCGTCGATGCTTCAAGGTGTAAAGTTTCTCCACCTTGTTTCTTTTGAGAGAGAGGATCATTTCATACATCTCTTTTATTCAAATTTTAGCCGCCTTTTCAGGTTTTCAACTCAAATCTCCTTAGGTTTCAAGATGCCCTTTACGAGTTTTCACCTCTACCTCCCTTTTTTCTTTTTCTTTTCTTCTTTTTTCCTTTTCTTTTTCTCTTTTTCTCTTTTTCCTTTTTTTTCCTTTTTTTTGGGTGAAATTTCTTCCTCACCAAATCCGAGTTCACAGGGTTGAGCAAGTCTTTGTCGTCTATCTCAAACAAAATCAAAGCTCCTCCAGAAAAGACTTTATTCACCTCATGGAGCCTTTTCCAATTCAACATCCATTTTCCTTGGAAGTCTTTTGTAAGCAAGATCCTTTTCAAAACCAGAGCTCTCTCATGAAATTCTCTAGAATGGATCCTTCTTTGTCGTAAGCCCTTGTCACCTGATCATGACAAATGACTTTTAGTATCTTTTCTTCAATCAAGTTTAGCTGACTGCATCTGGATTGGATCCATTCTACTTCATCACTTCTAACAAAATCTGGAGGGAAGGAAACTCAACTCTAATGGGTAAGACGACTTTTATTCTAGTGAGAAAGGTGTTGCCTCGATAGACGTTCTGACAGAAGTCTGATAAGCATCGAGGGCAAATGGTGTTTTCTCATGTCGAGCATTTGCTCCATGACGTTCATACCCCACAAAAAAAAGGCCTTAATGTGAAGAGGTGAAAGAGATACATAGATTTTCAAAATACCCTTTGTAGGTTTTCATCTTGACTTTTTCTTTCTTTTTTCTTTTTTTTTCTTAGGCTTCAAGATGCCCTTTGCGGGTTTTATATCTTGACCCTTTTTTTTTACCTCCGTTTTGATAACAAGTCAAGCCTCATTCTTCGAAGTTTCTGTTGAATTGGATTGTATTCTTCCTTTATGGGAGCTTGTGTGTCATTACATCAATTCTTAAACCTGGCATGCTTTAATAGGACCATGCAAAGACCTTTGGATTCTCAAAGCATCTTGCCTTGTTTTCGTAAAGACACATACCTCAATTCAAACTTAAAATCACAATTCTTCGAGGTGATATTCGTTTCCTGTCTTGCTCAACCATCTGTAGCAGATCGGGAGACAAGTTACAATCTTGATCATTTTCAAAGTCCTGAAGTTTTTTTTTGGACACATGTCCTTCTCAAAATGAGGCTCCAAGTTAATAGCAATGTCGCTCATTGCACAGCATAAAGACAAAATGGGATTCAAAGAATAATTTAAACAAAGAATGGTTAATTGTGGTATGATCGAATGAGAAAAATTGTAAGATATTTGTCAAACGGAACAAAATAATGCATCAGTTTTGGAATAACAGATAGTGATCATGTGCCCTTTACAAAAGGATCCCTATTATCTTGATTTATCATGTTTCCTCTCAGTTTTCATTTAGGGTTGATGACTTTTTCCCACACGAATGTTTCAGATATGAGAAATTTTACTGAAATTTAATACCTGAAGTGCAATGCATGCAAAAAGGGCGTTGATTCTAGTTCAATTCCATTAGAACAACTTTACTAGAAAACAAATTTCTTTACATAAGATAGATACATATATGGTCGTGCCTTAATACTCAAAGCCTTAATCTTCCAAGCTAATTTTTGCTCCGGTTTAACTCTGATTTCAAGCTCAAAATGTCGATCTTAAATGGCTAAGGTCTGTAGGTGGTTAGTTACTTCTCACCTTTGGAATAAAGCTTCGTTCTTTATCTTCGACTTGCCTGTGAAAGCGTTGAAGTTGTTTTTCAACATTCACTGTTTGTTTTTACAGTTTCTTTGAGAAGCTCAACTCGTAGTTCACAATGAGACCTCAAATTCTTCTACCTTTGAATTCTTCATTCCTAGCTCGGCTTGCCTTTTAGCTTAGTCACTAATTCGAGACCACATCCTCTATATGCACTGATGCCTTGGGGAAGATGAGTGATCCATAAACTCTTAAGGCGAATATGTCGACCTTTTCTTTGCGTTAAGGTGCACCAAATTTAAGTTTCACGAACTCTTCCAGATGATGCACCTATTATCCCTTTTTCTTAATCTCGATCGTACTTAATGCTCGCTCCTCGGTTACGCTCATCAGCTTCTTAATCTCGAGTAAGTAAAGCAAATCACCATATTCGGTAAATGTCTGCATTGTCTCATTATCCCATCTATCTCATATTTCTTCCAGCTTGTGCGAATTATTCTGAATTATACTTATCTAGGTGAAATTCCAAAGTTCTGATATATGTACCTCTAGCAGGCTGTCATCTTTCTCTAGTTGTCTTTTCTTTGACCATATACACACAACCACATTGTCTTCCACTTTATCAAAAAAACTCGTTTTCCATGTTAAGTTCTCTATTTAGTAATTGAGCTTAAATCAACACCTTTTCTTTAATGAAAATGCAATGCAAACAAGTTCAAGAATAAAACTTGAAAATAACTTGCAATTAAAAGTAAAGAAGTAAGAATATAATTGTATTTCTTACCTTGGTAACCACTAAAGTTTGTCACAGTTCTACTTAAGGTGGGCTCTCATGGAATTAAATTCAAGTTAAAAAAATGTGCTGCTTATGAGTGCATGTATACATAAGAAAAGTATTGACTCATAGCTCGATTCTATTAAAATAACTTTACTAGAAAACAAATTTCTTTATATAAGGCAGATACATATATGGTCGTACCTTAATGTTCAAAAGCCTTAATCTTCATAGGAAATCATCCAAATTTGCCCTGGTTCGCCTCTGCTTTTTGGTCCAAAATGTCAGCTTGAATGGTTAAGTGATCAGTTACTTCTCGTACTCAGGTTAAAGTGGCTCGTTGTGTGGTCTTCGTTTCAATCTTACTCATCTGTCTTTCTTTTGACCATATTGTCTTCTACTTTATCAAGAAATTCATTTTCTTATGACCAATTTTCTGTTTAGTAATTGAACTCAAGTCAATACCTTTCCTAATATGAGGATGCAAATGCACAATAAGGAAAAAAAACCAAGTTAGTACCAACAATTATAAAATGTATCAACAAAAATACCACAGAGAACCTACGCATCCATTAGGTGGTTTCTAAAGGTTCGGTATAGTTCTACTTAGGGTGGACCCTTAGGGCTCATTATATATGGTTTTCGGTTCTAAAGTAATGGTACCCAAACCGGTAGATTCCTTAGTCCTCACTCATTATAAGCTCATACGGACGAGTTCGGTTCAGGGGGATACATTTCCCATATGTTTGCACGGAAGCGAAAACGTCACAAAAACATAGGTACGGATTTATCCCTAAAGCAATTTACTATCCTGCACGGAGGTGAAAACCTCACGAAGGAATAGCTTCTCACTTCCACTTAAGCAGTATAGTAACAAATGCATGTATGCAAAAACATATAATATCAACATGCTATTATCACAACGAACATATAAAACAAAAAAAAATGTATAGGATCGCAAATTAAATTAAAAAAATTTGAAATTTCTCACAAAAAAGACAAAAAAAAATCGACTTACGGCTTGACTCTCTTATTGGTCCCCAGTGGAGTCGTCAAGCTATCGAAACCATATTTTGAAAAAAACAAAACAAGCCCCGATTTATATTTTAGAAAATAAAAATGGAGTCGTCACCAATAATTTTTTTAAAACAGGTGTAATTGGGCCACCTTTCAAAGTATTTTTTAAAAAAATCATTAAAATAATTTTGGTCTTTGAAACCATAAAACGAGTTCGGGAGTCGGTTACGCATAAGGAAGGATTAGCACCCTTACACGCCCAAAATTGGTACCTAATCGATTATTCAAAGTCTTATTTGTTGAAAAATTAAAAATTCGAGAAAAATTTAAGTCACGATCCTTAAATGCATGAATGATAAATTTATTCTATTTTGAAAACAAGTTTTACTTCCGAAGAAAGCTTGTTATTTCGAGTTAATCGAGAAAAAGTCACATCCAGTTAGTTAGGACATAACAATTCGAGTATTCGAAAATTACGAGCTTTTCAAAAAATCTCGTATTAAAATTTTAAAAGGATATTCAATTATCCCGGTTCAAAGAAAATAACACACCCAATGAGTTAGGACATGATTTTTCAAATTCTCGACACAAAGGATCTTGCCTTGATTTATTAAAATAATTTGAGTATTTTAAAAAACAAATTTTCATGTTATGCAAAAAATATGCACATGATTTACAAGTATACATAATAAAAAATAATACATACATAAAATACAATAAAATAATATACATATGCATATATAAAAGGGATTAAACAAAAAAATTACATTAAAACCGAGTCAAATTTGAATTTTTTAAAACTTTAGGGGTCAAATCAAAATTTTTGGAAAAATTTGGTGTCAAATTTGAATTTTTGGAAAGTTTAGGGATCAAATTTGAATTTTTAAAAATTTTGAGGGTTTAAAAATAATTTTAAAATAAAGCTGGGGCCTATTGGGCAATAAACCCAAAAAAGCTTGACACGTGACATCCTAGAGATATTTTTGGGTCAAGGGTCAAATTGAAAGTCAAGTGAAATTATAAGGCCAAATTGAAAATAACAAAAAAAAGACAAAAGGTCTTGACAGAACCCAATTTCTTTTCCTTTTTCTTTCAAAATCAAAGCAAAACCTCCCCCTCTTTTGTATGGCCGGCCATGGGTCTTAAACCGGCGACTCCGACGGACGATTGAGGCAGCGAGGCGAAGAGATCAGCGTAAAAAAAGGTGATCAAAATTTCAACCTTTAACCTTATATTTTTCTTAATATTTTCAAAAAACAAGAGTTAGAACCGAAATTATGTAGGAAAAAAAACAAAGGATACCTTGCTTGATGCTAGATCTGTACAGACACTTGGGTTGCTGAAAGAATGCTGTCAATCTTATTGATTTTTTCGTGTTTTTCCTTTGATTTCATTTATTTTCTTGTGTTTTTCGTAAGTTTTTTCCATAAAAAAATATTCAATTCTATGTGTTTTTATAACATTTTTTTACACCTAATTTTTGAATTTTTCGATGACGTACGAGATCCATACTCCGTGCTGATCATAGAGTCTCGAATCTGAGGAGGGCAACGACGAAAGCGATGACAGCTGCGTGGGCATGCTGGCGGCAAATCATAAGGCTAGGGTTAAGGTTTTTTGTTTTGTTTAAATTTTGAGATTGGACTTGTAACTTGGGCTTAGGTAATTAGGTTTGGATTTGAAAGTGTATTTGGGCTTTGGGTAGATAAAATTGGATTTGTATTTTATTTTTTAATTTTATTATTTATTTATTTATAAAATAATAATAAATAAACGAAATTGGATTGTAAAGGCACGGACAAATTGGGATTATACAATTATAAAAGACATTAGATTAAAATGAGTGTATTGATATAATAAAATTAAAAATTATTAACACCACCATATTTATATTCAATAATAAAATAAAAATAAAATAATATTAACTTTAAATAATAGTTAAAAATATTGAAATTATATATTAAAGTTGCATTTCTTTTCCTATATTAAAGTTATATTGAGGTTTATGAATATGTACCTTTTCAAAAATAATAAAACATCAACAACGTTGATAAAAAAAGTAAATATAAATAAATTAAGCTACAAACTCAACTTCAAAATTTGGATGGGTCTTGAATGGACGATGGGGTGCGATGTAGTACGTTTAACTTATTTTTTTGTTTCATGTTACAATATCTAGGGGTGAGCATTCGATCTAATCGAATCTTTTGAGTTAATTGAGTTTTCGAATCCTATTTCATCATCCTAACTCGATTTGAAATTTTTATGAATCGAGTCGAGTGAGATAGAATTCGAATCGGATCGAATATATTTGTTCGAGTTAAATTAAAAAATTAATTTGGTGTTGTTTAATTTTATATAATTTTTAAAAATATTTTTATTTAATTTAGGGGTTTTTTAAAGAAGAAAAAATTGATTTTGGGTTTAGTTTATGAGTTTTTTATAAAAAGAAAATTATATTTGGGTAAAGTCAAAAGTATAAAATTAAAAATATTTGGGTTTAGTTTATGGATGAGTTTTAATATTTAGGGAAAAAATTTGAGTAAGATAAAAGGTTTAGGCTTTGGGGAAAAATGGGATAAAGTAAATTTGGCCTGGGTAATATAAATTTAAAATTAAAAATAATATAGTTTTATTCGGTTTATTCGAATTATTTGAGTTATTCAAATTCAAAAATTCAACTCTATTCGAACTCGAAATTAGAAAAAAAATTCAACTCGATTCGTTTAACTCGAATAACTCAATTCGAATAATTCTAAATTCGAATTTTTTTTCTAATTTTTCGATTCGAATCGAGTTTTGCTCACCTCTAACAATATCTAATCTCACCGTTACTGTTATTTTTACATCAACCACAGGTAAATGCACCGTCCATCCAAACCTTAAGACTTAGGCTGTGTTTGTTTGGCTGTAAAAGATTTTATGGAAAAGCTTTTCAGCCTTTTCCAATGTTTGTTTTGCTGAAAACGATTTTCCAGTGTAAAACCTATTACAAAACACGGAAAATATACATTCATTTACAAAAAATGTCTTACCATTTTGTTTTCGATAAGACATTTTCCACTCTTTCTCTCTTCCCATCCCAGCAAAAAAAAATCATGAATTGCTTATACAAAGTCGATGAACGCTCTCCTCATGCCCTCCGCCTCACTCGACGAGCCATCCATCTCAATCCTGACAATTACTTGAATAAAATCAATTACTGGAAGTGTCGTCGCCATTTCTACTTTCATTTCAAGTTCAGCTCCTGCTTTTCCATTTTGTTTTGATTCAAGATATGGGTAAGCTTTATTCTTCTTTAATTTTCCGTTCAATTGTTAATGGTGGAAGGAATCCTAATTTCCACTCTTCTTCTTTTAACACTGTTGCTACGCATATCAATGCTTTAAGTAAGAATTCCATGCCTGCAAGGAGAAAGTCAAAAAAGTATTATAGTTTCGGTAATGTTGATGATGCTTTGTTTTTGTTTAATAAGATGATTCACAAGTACCTAATGCCTTCTGTTGTGGAATTTACCAAAATATTAAGAGCCATTGTTCGAATGAAATGTTATGTCATTGTTGTTTCTATGTGTAAGCAGATGGGGGTTTGCTTGATTTGGTTTCTAATTTTATCTCTTAGCATGTGAAAGAACATAGCTTGCGTTCAGTTCAATTTGGGGGTTTCTTGATTCAGTAGAGTTTTTAGTTATATCCTGTGTTTTTTTAAGGTTGTTGTTTTGCTACATGACTTTTGAGTTTGCCTTCCTTCTTAGCATGTCAAAGTGCTGGGAGTTGATTTGTTTTACCTTATCATTACTGGAATATGTATAGACTTTTAAATTTTTTATTGTAATCATGTTTTTCTCCAACTTAAAGTTAATTCTTGTATTGTCAAAACTAATTGTATGAAACAGCTTTGTGAATATATTAGATCTGTTCTTAGTAGAACAAAACTATTGAGCTTAATCGTATGATGTTTAAAGTTTTGCAGCTAATTTTGTTATCATTACTTATGTTTTTCCTCATTGTGCCATATAGCGAAATCTCTATTTTAAACTATTGCATAAGCTTTTAATCTATGTTGTATTTTGATCCTTCATTTTCTTGTATAATACATCTTTAGACATGGATACGAGAGTTGCATTTTTTTTTTTCAAGCTTTCTTATTCCTTACCTGGTTTTTCCTAATAATAAAAAAGTAAGTCCTTTGACTACCCCCAAGCTTTGCATTTTCATTACTATTTTTCTTTGGAGATGTTTTCTTTGGTTTTAGCTATCTTGTGCTTTCATGGTGTTATAGTGACTTGTTTGAATAATGAAGGGTATGCACTTCTTTGGAGAGCATAATAGACTAGTTGCATGGCCATAGTAGCTAGTTCCTTAAACTTGTAACAACTGCCTCTTCATCGAACCCATTCCATATCCCTTAATAACTTCACTTTGATCTTCTTTAACTTTGTAACAATCTCTTTCATATGAAGCCTCTCATTTGGTAAATCTACAGAACATTATAAGTCAACTTCCAAAATGGATAAGGCACAATTCTCAGCAACAAAATGTTCCTTCCCAATAGTGCTCTACAAATTGGTGTCTACAACTTGGTTTAGTGAAGATGATATCGACTATACCGCCCAACTCTTCAAGCTTCTATCTCCTGCAAACATTTCCATTGACTGGTTCTACAACATGTGGACTTTCACTGTTATTTCTACTTATAAATCAATGCCATTGACTATTTTTACTTATAAGCTTAGCTTTGATGTTATAACCACTTTGCTGGGTTTTTTTTCTCCTTTGATTTGTTGGATTGTATCCCATCAATACCTTCTAGAGTTTTGTTTGACGCTATGTTGAAACTTCTGAAGAACATGAACAATTAGAAGTTCCTCTTTTTCAATCTTGTTTAACACTCGAATATGCTTATTCTTGCCTTTGATTGCTTTTAAAAGTGCTTGTTTAAACTCAATGGACCACTCTCAAGAACATTAACCAATGTTATTTTAATTAATAAGCACACAAATGGCCTTAACTGCTATTAGCATTACTAATAATAGAGACCGATTAACAATTATATTTTATATTATTTTCATTGATTTAAAGAAAAAATATATAAATTATATAGCATTTAAGCCAATAGCACTTAAGCATTGTTAACATTTACAACTCAATTTATAATTATTAATATATTTAATTTGATGTATTCATTTATAAATAAATTGTTGCAATATATGTAAAAACAATGTAAAATATAAATTTAATAAATATAAAATAAACTCAATTAAATAATAATAAAAATAATAAATTCTCAAACTTATATTTGTTTCATTTAAAATAGTTTTCCTGAAATATTTTCAGAAAATCTGTCAAACAATAGAAAATATTTTACACAGATTCATCTAAACAAAAAAAAATATTAATTTTTTCGAAAAAATAATTCATTTTTCAAAAATTATTTTCTGAAAACCACTTTCAGTCAAACAAACGAGCCTTAAACGGGTTTGAATCTGAAAAGTACATTGGATTTCAGCTGCCTTTCTATTTTTGGTTTTCTGAGGAAAGACCTTCGAAAATATTCAAGACAAAGAAACAATGGTCAAAAGCTATCAATGAAGCAACTGCAATTCTACCAAAACGCAACGTTTAGTTTCATTCCTCATCTTAAATTTTTAATTTTTTTTTGATTAAATATGCTGTGAAAGTGTAAACGGCCGTGGGTGCTGGGGATGTTGGTGAATGGCTTTAGGTGTTGCTGAGGAAAGAAGCTTTCATAATTAAAAAATTTATTTATTTTAATTTGAATTTATTCAAATTTGTATCATTATTTCAATTTTATTTTATATATTTATAATTAAATTTATATAAAATTATTTTTATATATATTTAAACTAATTTAAAATAATAAAAAACTTATTCAAACTTGATTTAATATGGACCAAATGAATATGTCAAAGTTTATAGAGATTTTATTATCATTCATAGAGTAAATAACACCTTTTTCTTTAATTTTTTGTATTTTTAAAATTATTTTAAATGATTTAAAAAATATTTTTTTAATTTTGAACAATTTTTTTATATTTTTCTTGAAAGTATAAAAAAGCTTTTAATTTTTAAAACACCTTTTTTATAATTGTTTATGTATTTTTAAAGAGTAAAGATCAAATTGACAGAAAATTGTAAATGTTGAGGATCAAAAGAGTTATTTTAGCTTTTTTTATAACAACCACATCATCAATTATAAGGGTGAAATTGGAGGATCAAGACTTTTAAATGAAAAAGTATAGGGGTCAATATTTTAAAATTAAAGTATACAGATTAAATTTTAAATTTCAAAAGAGTATAAGAATCTTTGGAATTTTCAAACCTTTTAGAAGTTATATTGTGTATTTGGATTTTAATTTTTTTTAATGGATATCATGTAATGAATTGTTATATGCAAATGAGTCATGTTAAGCATATTTTTCATTTGATTTAAATGTTGTAGAAAGATTATGAGTAAAAAAAAAATATTATATAAAAAATGTCATATGGTGTGCTCTTATTTGTTAGGTGTGCTAAAAACTATGATATAATGATAATTTAAATATCAAAATGAAAAATATTATAAATAGAAAAAGGAGAAAGCACATAATTAGAAGGTTAAAAAAGAAAGAAAAATCGTGAGATAAATCTATACATATAGGATTATCTGAGATTTGATGTGTAATCATAAATTTTACCTCAAGTTTAGTTTTTTTTTTTTTTTTGAATATACTGATGTGATTACATGGTAATATCTGTTCGTATTTTCTTAACCCTATGACAATACATACACACATTGCACACACAAATGCTCGAATCCGAAACCCTTAAGATGAACAACCCGAGACCTCAAGTTTAGTTTTAAATTCCTTGGATCGAAGGCATTCAGTTGGTTGAAGCGAATAATTCAATATTAAACATATACGGGTGTCAAATTGATCAACATAAGATTCATTTTCCTTTCTATCTAATTGTTCACTTGAAATCAATTCATCCTCCGTTTCCTTCCCTGCATCTCCAAATGTAATATTACGATTGATGAATCATGAAAAGCAAATCAAATAAGAAATAACCAACAGAATAAAGGCTTAAACTTGGTCACTTTTGTCCCACAATGCGGGCTTACACTCAATTAAGCAGAGAATATTGTTTTAAACTGAAATAAACAGAAATCCAAAAATACTCAACAGCACAAAGGCTCCCCAAGCTTATTTGTAATTTGTCTGATTCCACAGACTAAATTCGATGAGCGAAAGAAAAAAAAAATAAAACCCACTAGAACCCTAATATCAATACCGAAATTTACTCTGCTAAACATGACATGTTTGACCACAAGCCTAATTTCTTAATATTTGTAGTCCTTGACATGAAGGCTCTCTGCAGCACCCTCACCAAGCTTTGCATCACCCTTGTATGTACCCAAAGTGGCCTCTGAGTTAGCCTTGCACCTAACTAACAAAGCATCTTGTGCCTTCTTCACATTCTCCTCTTTTCCAGCCCAGGCCTTGAGAGTGCTCTGCTGAAGGGCACGTCCGAATGAGAATGAGAGTGACCATGGTTTCTTGGTCTGGAGCTTGTTCATGGCATTAAGGTTAAGGGTAGCCTCCTCCTCACTTTGCCCACCAGACAAGAATACAATAGCTGGGACTGCAGCAGGGACGGTTCGCTGCAAGGCACGGACAGTATACTCAGCGATAACCTCTGGGGCAACCTTCGGGGAGTCCGAACCAGGGGTCACCATGTTAGGCTTCAAAAGAGTACCCTCAAGCATGACATGGTGGTCATTTAGAGCCTTGTAGCAAGCAGCAAGAACACGCTCTGTCACTGCAGCACACTTTTGAATGTCATGCGATCCGTCAACAAGAATTTCAGGTTCAACGATGGGGACAAGGCCACATTGCTGGCAGATGGCAGCATACATAGCTAGCCCATTGGCATTTTCTTGGATTGCAAGCTCGGTAGGCTCATTAGCACTAATCTTAAGGACAGCACGCCATTTAGCAAAGCGAGCACCAGCTTCATAGTACTTCTGGCATCGCTGTGCAAGGCCATCAAGACCCTGGGTGAAAGTCTCACCGTTGGTTCCATTAAGCTCAACGGTACCCTTGTCGACCTTGATGCCAGGGAGGACACCACCTTCCTTCAAAACATCAACAAAGGGCTTGCCTGCACATCAAATATCAATATCAGAAATCAACAACCATCCATACACTCTTAAAAAGGAATAACATAACCGAGGTTCTTAATATTATCAAAGTACATCATTTTAATAATACCCGTAGCGGTTTTTTGATAAAGGGTTTCCTCAAAGAGAATAACACCACTGAGGTACTGAAGAGCTCCTGGAGCAGTGAAGAGGAGCTCACGGAGAGCACGCCTGTTTTCCTCAATATTTTCTACATTAATGCTTGAAAGACGCTTGCCGATGGTGCCGGTGGATTCATCAGCAGCAAGGATACCCTTTCCAGGGGTGCCAATGTAAGCAGCGTTTTTAGCCAACTCATCTACAATATTTAATTAATTAAAAGATAATCCATCAATTCACGATAAAGAACACAGATCCGAATGTTTAGAAAAATTAAGTAACCTAAGGGTGAAGGATACGGTTCACTAATCTCAGATCCACAATGATATCATGATATTATTAAGCACATCAAGGACTTATAATTCAATTAAAATATATAACGCAGTTATAAAAAAAGGATCGGAGAGATAATATCCGAGCAAGTGCATGCAGATCTAGATCTTCAAAAATCAAGCCCAAAAACAAAGACGAACGGAATTATAATTAATATTATTCATTAAAAAAAGGAAAATCTATTATGTTCCTTTCGATTAAAGAGCAACGAACAAATGACCATAGTTAATACCACAGACAATCAGATCACAAGAAAAATGAAGCAGGCCTTAAAAATCCAAATCTATACACCAAGTCAACCTGATACATCACTCAATTAATTAAGTTAAACAGTAACTAATGAAGTTTCTCGTAAAAATGTCAAAACGACTAACAGATCAGACCAAAAATCTAAAGATTGAAATTAAAAAAAAATAAACAAAGATGGATCAAAGAGATTAAGATCGTAAACATAAAATCAACGCCAAAGGGGAAGAACAGGAAGTAGAAAGGGAAGGGAAGGGTAATTACCGGCGTATTTGCTAATGAAGCAAGACATTATAGTTGAATAGTTAAAGAAGGAATGGATTGAAGAGAAAGATGTTTTTTGGAGGAAATGAAAAGAGAGCGAGGGGAAAAGGGAGAGGAGTTAGGGTTTTTAAAAGAGAAGGGTTAGGTTAAAATGGAAAATAAGATAAAGATAGGTGGGGGTGATTTGGCTTTCTAGATTTTCGGGTATTTTCTCTCTTTTACCCCTCAAACTTCCCAACTAACCTTTTTGCATTGCTCTGCTCCACCTAACCTTTTCCATCCTCAGCTTTTCGGGTTTTTTACATAAATAATACAAAAAAATAATTATCTATAAAACTAATACACTTCTCTTAATATTTATCAAAATAATACATTTGAAGAAGTGATATCTCCTAGATAGACAACACTACCATTTTAAAATTCTGACAATTTTTTTTATTTAATAAAATATTGAGGGATTTGATATATAAATTTTTTATTAAAAAAAGTGAAAGGGTGGCGCCTGACAGTGTGACGATACAAATTTTAAAATGGGTTTAATTGCCTTGTAAGCCCTTTTTATTTATTTTTTTTTATTCTCCTTCAACACAAAAAATATAAAGACCTATTACCAATTAGTCTAAAAAAATTTCTATCAAAAAATACTTTTGTAAAAAATTTAATTATTACAGAAAATAAATTTTATTTGCTTTTCAAAAAATAATTTTTTTGTTCAAATAATTTTACAGTAAATTTTTTTTCGAAAAGTTATTCTAACTGAAATAAAATAATTTGAAAACAAAAATTATTTTTTGAAGAATAAATAAATTTTATTTCTAATTGGAATCGAATTTTTATGAGTAAAAATCATAGGTTAGGACTTATTTAACTACAAAAATAGGTTAAATGTTTGTTTAAACACAATGTAGTGAATTGAAAAGGAATAAAAAAAAGTAATAAATAAGAAGGGCTTACAAGATAGGTTTAGGGTTATAAAAAAATTTAAAAAATTAACCACATTTCCGATTGAAATCACATGAAAGAAAATAAAAGAAAATAGTAAATAAGAAAGACTTATAAGAAAAGACTTATAAGGAAATTAACCATATTTTGAAATTTGGTGTCGCTACACTGTCAGGCGACATCCTTTCACTTTTTGGACAACCACTAAAATTAAAAAATTTACATATCAAATCCTTCAATGTTTTATTTATGTAAAAAAATCCGGCTTTCCTTACCTTAACAGGGTTGGGCTTGCGATTTTTCTTCTCTTTAATTTCTTTTATCGAATTAATAGTAACTATTTTTTACCATAACAAACGGTTAGTCCGGAAAAATCAGCCAGTCATTTGAAACAACGATGCAATCAAGAATTCTTTCCGCTTCGATTTGGTTTGATTTACAACGAATTCTTCAAACAAGAACAAATTTGAGAATCGACACACGTTTCGGTGTTTATAAACAACAGCCGTTGAAATTGGTGACAGAGTCAAGGTTTAAACCTCAAAAGTTGTAAAGAAAATATTTTTTTTCTTAAAAGAAGTAATATTTTATATGTATTTTGAAAATACATTAGTCTAAGTAATTTAGATTAAAGTTTTAAGGGTAAATTATATCGATATTTATAGGTGAAAATGTCATGGATGCTCTTGCATTAGAAGTTATATTACATTTTATTTTTTTATATTAGATTAAAGAGCAAATTGATTTTTTTTAAAAATTTATCCAGTTTTACTGTTAACAATTGGTTCATATATCTCAACATGAGATACACGTAGCATGTCATTTATCACTGTTTAGTTATTTCGTCAATCACGTCAGTTTTTAACCGTATAGATTGATTAATTTTTTAATAGAAATGACCAATTTGCTCTTTAATATAATGTGCGAACATTAGTTTAATCATTTTTTTAGTAGAGGGAACAAAATGCAATCAGACTTTTAGTATAAGCACCTCCATGATATTTTACTGGATTTACACAATTATTAATAAATTACTTTTTTTATCATCAACTATGAAAAAAAATCAAAAGAAAAACTATAAAAAGTTATTTTGAAAAAAAATATGAAAAATTACAATATAATCATTTATAAATTTGACATAATAATAAATTTAACATTCAACATTGGTTTATTACGTCAATTTAGTCTTAATTTTGAAACATTTCCCCCCTAACATTTGCACATCTTTTGTTGCACTTTTGTTTTTCTTTGTGACATTTTCACTTAAAATGTTAAAAAAACAAATTTATGTGCCAAAGTGTAAAAGTTTTGAAAAAATTTTCAAATGATATTAATAGGTCATATGCATAAAAATGAGCATGATAATGTAATTGAAATTGATAAAGTGAATTTAATTATTATATAGATTAAGGACTGAAACGTACGAAGGAAATCTGGGAAAAAGAGAAAATCACGGATTAATCCCTATGAGTCAACCGATAGCATATTCTAGATAAGTTCATAGGATAAATATATGTATTTAAATATGTTTTATGCTGTTATAATTTTGTTAACTAAATTTGTGGTTGAGTTGTTAATGTTGGATCGAGGTTATTAACTGTTTACGATTAAATGTGAGTAAGATTTATTTGTAATGTAATAAACACACATGAGTTATATGTTTCCAAAAAGAACATGATCGAATTAAAGTATATGTACGAGTATATTTTTGGAAGTGCCTTTGAATTATAAATGTGATGAATTTTGTTAAAATGCTCGTTTGAACATAGTAAACGATTAGAATACAATTGGCATGCCAATAAGGTTATAACGCGCACTTGTATGGGATTGCACTTCAGTGCCTCTATTAGAATCTCGATGCACTCTGGTGCGTTATGGGTACTCGAGTATCTTTGTCATGTTAGTATAGTTTGTTGGAAAAAATGGATTTTTTGGAAACTTTGAGGCATATGTCGATTGGTAAAGGTAGAGAGTTGAATTATAAAATTATGGTTTTATATTTTACTCCATGAGACCTTTACAACGATATATCATATGCTCAGAATGGTTGAGTGATGAATCAGAAATTGATGCTCAAAGTAAGTCACTTGTGAATAATGTTGAGGAAAAAAAAACTTAGATCTCACATTGGTTAGATACCAAGTGTAGGATATGTATATATATGTGAACCCACTTTGTGGTTATTGAATGATTAAGCTTGAAGTTTTGCCTCGCGTGCAGGAGAGGTGTAGATCCAAACCAGTCGAGGTTGGAGGTGTACCCGCATGATGTGGGCGATGCGAAATATTTGGACCGATTGGGCTCTTTCTAGGCCTGCAGATATTTTGACCCATTACGTAATTATTTTTTCCTCAACAGACCTATCCAAATTCTGTTTTGAAATTTAAAGGACAAATATTAAATTGATTTGATTTGAGTTAATTCAGATTGATTTAATGGCTCATTTAATTCAAATTTGGCTCCTTGATTCACAAAATTAATGGCTCCATTAAATCTTTTTATTTTCATAAATTCTTTGGTCCGAATGCCTATTTAAACTGACAGAATTCTACAATTTTTTTTTTCAGAAACACAATTTTTCTTTCTCTCTCGAAATTTTTCTCTTCAAAATTTTCATACGTATTTTTCAGTGATAGAAGGCAAGGTTACGGTTCGTTGATCACTGCAATTGTGCTACTGCCATGCTCATTTCGTTGTTGTATCCTGGGAGACAGTTGACCAACGTTTCTCCAAATCACCTAAGGAGCAGCTGAATCTGTCTTAAAGAAACTGTGAAAACAAGCCTCAACTTCTAGTAAAATTTTAATACTGTATTTTTTAATTTTTTAATTTCAGAATTATATATATATATATATATATATATATATATATATATATATATATATTTATATGATTATGTTTGATCTAGTCATTTAAATAAATATTTTATATTTTTGTTATTTCGCTAACGTGTTTTGTCTAACAATTTTAAGATAGATCCATTATTTTATAATTTTTTAATCCGAGACGAAAGAGACACCAAGGCGAAATTGCATTATGTTTGTAAACAAAAATTAAACTGAATAATATTGTTTCGAGATTTAATCTTGTCGTTCAATCGAATTTATTCGATTTTCTGTTTTCAAACAAAAATTAGTTAAAAATAAATAAATAATTCTATTTCAAGATATATTTCTGTCGTTCAACAAAATTTAATCGAGAATAAATTGAACAATTCTATTTCGGGATTTATTCCTATCGTTCAACAGAATTTCTTCGATTTTGTTTCAAAATAGAAATAAATTAAAATAATTTTATTTCAAGATTTATTCCTACCGTTCAACAGAATTGATTTTGATTTTGTTTCAGAATTATAATTCTGTTATTTAACAAAATCGAAGGGTAATATAAATTGGAAATTAAATTCTCTGTTTATTATTAATTGTGGCCTTAATTATGGTTTTAAATTGTGAAACCTTAAATTGTGGCTCCAAATTGTGACATCAAAGAAAAAGAAATTTATCAACGATTAATTAAAAAGACAGTATGAGAGTGCATGTCTAAGATTGGTTCTTTAAAAGACTTGGTATTTAAGCGTGTCAAGTGCACCATATCTCTTTCAGGGTCACCTACCTAGTGCATTGTTATTATTTTGTTTTCAATTAGATCATGTAAACTTTTGTTTCAGGTTTTATTTTATTAAACTTTTGTCATTTAACAAAAGTTGACAGTTTTTCTAATTCAAGTTTCGTTTCTAAAATCTTAACAGAAAATGGAAACTCTCACCAATGACGTGAAAGATATGGACTTATGTGTTGTGATTTCTGAAGTCAACATGTTTGGCTCAAATCCAAGAGAATGGTAACTTGATACTAGTGCCACACGTCTTATATACTGTGACAAAGACTCCTTTTCTGAGTTGGAGCCTTGTGACAAAAGGGAAAAGCTCTATATGGGCAATGTTGCGACTTCCAAGATCAAGGGAAAAGGTACTATGGTTTTGAAGCTGACTTCTGGCAAAGAACTCAAGCTTCAAAATGTGTTGTATGTGACTGACATACTAAAGAACATTGCCTTTAGGACACTCCTAAGTGTACACGATTTTAGGATGGTGTTTGAATCCTAGAAGCTAGTTTTGTCTAAAGGGACAATGTTTGTGGGAAGGGGATATGTATTAAATGACATGTGGAAACTTAATACAATCTCTGTAAAAGCAAAGACAATGAATAAGAATGTCGCTTCTTCCTCTATTTATATGCTTGAGTCATTTGATTTATGGCATGGTAGGCTCAGACATGTTAATTACGATACTTTATGAAGATTAATTAACTTAGATCACATTCCTTCGTTTCACATTAATTATAATCATAAATGTGAAACATGTGTTTGTGCAAAATTAACAAGTTCTTCATTTCAAACTGTTGAAAGAAGCATAGAACCACTTGATCTAATACATAGCGATGTTTGTGACTTAAAATTTGTTCAAACAAGAGGAGGGAATAAATACTTTATTACCTTTATTGATGATAGCACAAAATATTGCTATGTGTATTTGCTTAAGAGGAAAGACGAAGCTATAAAAAATTTTATTCTCTATAAGCAAGAAGTTGAAAACCAACTTAATAAAAAGATTAAGATGGTATCGTGGTGGTGAATATGTTGTGTTAAACTAAGCTTTATTTTATAAAATATTTGATATAACAAATTAAAATGTTTTTGAATATAAGTTAAAATTGACAAAATTATTTATCAATTTTAAAATCTAAGAGGTAAAATTTAAACTCCTATCTTAAACTCTTAGAAAAGTTTGAAACAATTTCCAAATCAAGTTAAAATAATTTTAAACATGTCAAAATACTTGTACTAAGTCAAAAATCATTTTAACACTTAAAATATTTTTCAAACAAGTCAAAATAGCTCTAGGCCAAAAAGTATCGATTCTTTTTGATTCAGTATCGATAATTTTTAAAATATCGATACCCCTTGTAAAATCAAGACCAAACTTGCATTTTGTTTTGACACCACTGAAAAAATATCAATATCAAATTATAGGTATCAATAATTTCTGAAAAGCATCGATACCATGGCTCAAAAACGATACCAAAAAAGCATTTTGTTTTTCACAAACCCTAGAAGGTATCGATCCGATATCGATACCTTTTGAAAAGGTACCGATAATTTTGTTGAGGTAACGATTTTTAAAGGTACCAATGGTCACTGACTTGCATTAAATGCAAAAAATATCAATACCCTTTTGTACGGTATTGATACTCGAAGTTGTAGGTCTCTTAAATGCTCTGGTTTTTCATCCCTAATGGCTCTATTTACGACACCAATAACCACAATTGTTAGAAACCAATTAGAGGACTTAAATACCATCTTCTAAGAACCTACACAACCAACAAAGCAATTACAAGCAAATATCTTCAATCAAACATCCCAAGAGCTTAAATTTTCATATCTTTCTTTCATACACTTGTGAGCCTTACTTTCGTTTCTTTACTCAAGTGTATTTTCATTGTATTGTCAGCTTAATTTGCAAACAATTTGATCTTGTTAGGTTTGTCTATTGTTTGCTAATTTGTATTTCTTTGAGAGAGTTTGAGACTTAAGATTTAGGTAGAAATCTTAAGTGATTGTAAGGTTAAACTTGTCCTCAAAGGTTCTACAAATCTAGTAGATTTGGAATAATCCTTAGTGGTGGAAAGCTAAGGTAGCGGAGTAGGCATTTGGGGCTAAACCACTCTAAATTCTTGTGTCAAATTGTTTCAATTTTCTCTACTCTCTTCCAACAATTTTAAAAGGCCAATTCACCCCCTCTTGGTAATTTCGGTTCAATCCATCAAGTTAATATGTTGAACCATTTGGTGAATATTGTGCTCAACATGGTATTATTCATGAAGTGACACCACTATATTCTCCTTAATCAAATGGAGTAGCCGAACATAAAAAATCAGACTCTAAAAGAAATGATGAACGCATTGCTAGAAAGCTCTGATTATCACAGAACATGTGGAGGGAAGTTGTTCTATCAGCTAATTACCTTTTAAATAAGGTTCCTCATAGGGAAAAGGATAAGACAACATATGAATTATGGAAAGGTAAAAAATCTTCCTACAACTACTTAAAAGTGTGAGGGTGTCTTGCAGAGATAATGGCTCCCCATTACCAAAACAAATGAAAATAGGTCCTAAAACGGTGTATTGTATTTTCATTGGCTATGCAGATCATAGCAATGCATATCGATTTCTTGTGTATGAATCAAAGAATCTTGAGATTCACAAGAATACAAAATTGGAATCAAAGAATGCATCATTCTTTGAAAATATCTACCCTTGTAAGACTAGAGAAGTTGATTCAAGTTCAACGAAACGAACTTTAAAGACGATATATGAAAATAATTAAGACGATCAACAAGAGGTTGAAATTGAGATAGAGCCAAAAAGGAGTAAACGAGCAAGGGTAGAAAATTCTTTTGGATCAGATTTTTTAACCTTTAATTCTATAGGTCGAACCTCAAATGTATAATGATGCTTTACGATCATCCAAAAGCACTTTATGGAAAGATGCTATTAAAAGTTAAATTGATTCCATCATGCAAAACTATACGTGGGAATTAGTGGACCTTCCTTCGGGAATTAAACCATTAAATTTTAAGTGGATTTTCAAACAGAAAATGGAAGCAAATGGAACAATTGATAAGTACAACGCTAGATTGGTTATAAAAGGTTATAGACAAAAGAAAGGCCTTAACCACTTTGATACTTTTTCTCCAATATCCAAGATAACTTCTATAAGGATGATACTTGTAATTGTTGACTTGCGAAATCTAAAAGTACATCAAATGGATGATAAAATAGTTTTCCTAAATGGAGATCTTGATGAAGAGATTTACATTGAACAACCTAAAGGTCATGCAGTTCCAGGACAAGAAAAGAAAGTTTGTAAATTGGTGAAATCTTTGTATGGACTTAAGCAAGCACCAAAGTAATGACATGAAAAGTTCGATAATGTCATGATAACAAATGGCTTTAAGATTAATGAGTGTGACAAATGTGAATATGTCAAAACTACCGACATTGGGTATATAATCCTATGCTTATATGTTGATGACATACTCATTGTTGGATGTAACAATGAAATGGTAAAAATGTACCAAAGACATGTTAAATTCAATATTTGACATGAAATATATGGGACTAGCTTATATGATTTTGGGCATCCAAATCAAGAGGTCATCTAAAGGTCTCATATGGACTCAATCGCACTATGTGAATAAGATTCTTGGGAAAATCAGCAAGGATGATTCTGGTATAGCCAAAACTCCAATAAATACGAGCAAACATCTGTCTAAAAATAAAGGTGAAAGTGTTGGCCAAGTGAAATATGCAAGGGTCATAGGCAATCTAATGTACCTTATAAGCTATACTAGACCAGATATTACTTTCACTGTGAGTAGTTTAAGCATATTCACAAGCAATTCAGGGGAAATCATTAGAAAGCAATTGTGAGGGTACTGAGATATCTTAGATATACTTAGGACTACGGACTGCATTATTCTAGAGATCCTGTTGTTTTAGAAGGATTCTCTGATGCTAGTTGAATATTTGATATTCAAGATACTAAAGACACAAGTGGATATGTTTTCACTTTGGGAGGAAGAGCTATGTCTTGAAAATCCTCAAGAAAAATGATTATAACCATATCCACAATGGAATCTGAGTTTGTAGCTCTAAACAAATCTGGAGAAGAGGTTGAATGGCTTCGAAACTTCTTAGAGGATATTCCTAACTGGCCAAAGCTTTTGCCCACAATATGCATACATTGTGATAACTAAGCAACAATTGGTAGAGCACAGAACGTAATGTATAGTGGTAAGTCGAAACATATGCGTCGTCGACACAATACTGTTAGACAACTAATCTCAAACGGAGTTATCTTTATTGATTTTGTAAAATCAAAATATAACATTGCGGATTCGCTAACTAAAGGCTTAAATCAAGATCAGATTGATAAAGTATCGAAAGGAATGAGACTAAAACTCATGAAAATAAAAGGCGTTACGTGAATGAAAACTCAACCTAGTTGACTAGAGATCCCAATATCTATGTTTAAATGGACAACCTACTTGCATAAACCTTGTGTGGTTACTATGGGGGTTCTAATTATGATGTAAACATTGATTAAAAAAGGGATAGGTTAAGCTATGCTTTTAATGGCTGTTGTGTGTCTCGGTGAGCCGAGCAATATAAGTCACCTATGTAAGAGTAAAGTGGGGCTGTTTCGAGGAGACTACTAGGGCATAATTGTCTCAAACTCTTGCAGAACCAGGAGATGTTCACGGTCATATGAACATATCGATGAAAACTAAAAACCTTGTCCTAGAAGTAGTTGTGTGAGGTAAATCATCGTTTACACAAAAGGTAAAACAATTCAAGGACATCGTATTTATTGATCAGCTAGTAAAGTAAATATACTTTAACAAGGGAAGGTTCAAGGGTGGATGCCTACCTATCCTATGCAACTATCGATCGTAGATTCTATCACCATATCAAGTCAATGTTTTCGTTAAAACTATCAATTTCATTCATGTGAGGGATTGTTGGAAAAAAATTAATTTTTTGAAAACTTTAAGGCATATTCTCAATTGGTAAAGGTGAAGAGTTGAATCATAAAATTATGGTTTTATATTCTACTCCATGAGACCTTTACAACGATAAATCATATGCTCAAAATAGTTGAGTAATGAATAAAAAATTGATGCTCAAACTAAGCCACTTGTGAATAATGTTGAGGAAATAAAAAGCTTAGATCCCACATTGGTTAGATACTAAGTGTGGGATATGTATATATATGTGAACCCACTTACTGGTTATTGAATGAATAAGCTTGAAGCTCTGCCTCACGCACAGGGGGTGCAGATTCGAACCTGCTAGGAGATTTTAACCAATATGAAATTATTTTTTCCTCATTTCCATAAATTCCTTGGTTTGAATGTCTATTTAAACCGAAAGAATTCTGTAGAATTTTTTACAAAAACACAATGTTTCTTTCTCTCTCGAAATTTTCTCTGTAAAATTTTCATACGTATTTTTCGGTGATAGAAGAAAGCAAAGTTACGGTTCGTTGATCACTGTAGTTATGCTACTGTCATGCTCATTTTTTTGTTTTATCCTGAGAGACAATCGACCAACGTTTCTCCAAGCACCTAAGGAGCGGCCAAATTCGTCTTAAGGAAATTATGAAAACAGGCCTAACTCTAATAAAATTCCAATACTGTATTTTTCAATTTTTTGATTTCAAATTTATATATTTATTTTTATTATTCTGTTTGATCTTGTCATTTAAATAAATAATTTATATTTATGTTATTTCGCTAACATGTTTCGTCTAACATAGTTTATCAGGCTACTGTTAAAAGGAAGTATATTTTTAGACTTCATGAATTGATTGTAAAGAATATGTTACTACGATTATTAAAATGTTAAGTAATAAAACTAAACGAAAGATGAGTATATGTTTAAAAACTGTTTGGAAACGATATCAAAATGACTAGAAATTTTATAGTTTATTTGTATAAAACGCTCGCTTTGTAAATGTGATATGTGGTAATAGTGCTTTATGTTTAAAACAAAGGGTATTTTATTGTGAATATGAATTGATGTGATCAATTGGTTAATATGGTTCATATGTTGAACCTTTTCTATTTAATGATACGAAAATTTGATGTACTGAATGATTGAGAGATCATACGAATGATACATGAAATGCTCAACTTTTTGTTGAAATGTCTTGACAAGAAATCATATTAAATTAGTTTTTATCTATTTACTTAATTGTAACTTGAGGTAAGAGTTTTGTTTTAGTACCTATGAACTTTCTAAGCTATATAAACTTACTCTGTTTCATATCTTGCTTCCTGTAGTTGATGTTTTGCAGAATTAGGTGATCAAATCAATTTCAAGGCTCACACTATCAAGCTTCAGTCTTTTTAGATTTTGATTTGTTATATTCCGATTATGTGGCATGTATATAGGCTATTTTAGATTGGTAATTTGAAGTTATAGCTTGAAATTGCAATGTATCATAATGGTTGTTTTGTATAAGGTTGAATTTAAAGATTCTTATGGTATGGTTATATAGCATGCGATGAAAGCTTGTGTAATGATGGTACGGTTGGTCTCGGTTCATGAAATTGTTGGGAAATGGTAAAACTTGAATGATATGTATGGTATATATGTTAGTTGACAGTTGTGGTATATGCATTGATTGGATTAATTTGTTTCGCTAATATGGTAAGCTTTGAATATATATCTATAAGTTATGTCTTGAGATTATATGTGTTAGACAAAAGGCAGTATATAAAAAATATAAATATAATTTAAATTTAATAATAAATTTAAAAACAAATAACAAGTATACTTTACGTAGTATTTGAAGATGGATTGTAAAACAAAAATCTGTTGAGGCATTTATGAACAGTCTCCTGAAGATAGATTCTCCCTCTCCTATGTGCTAAAGAATTTTGGATGTCTATCCCCTAGGATACAACAACGATCAGTTACCTAAAGCAGCACAACTTTTGTTAATAGGCGAAAGCTAACCAAGCCTCCTCTATCACCAAAAAACAAAATTGGAATTTTGAGAGAAATAAGAACAAGTTTTGAGAGAGAGCAAAAGTGTTTCTTCTTCTCTTAATGTGTAAAATGAAATGAAAAGAAGGCCATTTATAGTTAAATTTACATGAAACGGTTTCATGTAATTTAAAACAAAACACTAAAGTTAGAGAGTTACAAAATAATATTTTGTAAGTTACAAAAATGGTGAGTTACAAAAAATTAAAACAAAATAAAGCTATGTGGGTATGCCACTAACCGGTCCAAACATTTGCGTCGCCCACGTCGTGTGGGTATGCCCCTAACCCGTTTTGGTTTGATCGACATCCCTTTACGCGCGAGGGAAAACTTTGGTTTAGTCATTTACTAACTAACATGTTGCTTCTAGCTTATAAACCATTCCCATATACCATACTTTTAACAATGTGGGATATGAGGTTTTAAGCACCATTTTTCCTTAACAATCATTTTTATGTAGCTTAATTTGAGCTTCAATTTCTCATTTATTACTTAACCATTTTGAGCATATTATATATCATTTTAAAGGTTTCATGGAGTAGAATATAATAATAAATTTTATTATTTAAAAACTACAATTTTACCCATAAATAATATGCCTCAAAGTTCCTTAGTAAACATTATTTTCTAACAATCCCCCACATGAATAAAATTGAAAGATCAATGAAATTCAATGACACAGAGTGGTGATAGAGTTTACATTAGATATTTGCATAGGATAGGTAGGCATCAACTCTTGAACCTTCCCTTGTGAAACTATATTTATTTTACTGGTTGACCAGTGGACACGATGTCCTTGAATGCTTCTATTTTTTGTGTAAACAATGATATACCTCACTTAAATAGGTCCCTGACAAGATTTTTTATTCTCATGGGTATGTTCATTTGGTCATTAAAAACATTTGCTTAACCTTTTCTACATTTTTAATTATTGTTATCATCATAAAAATGGACTTAGAGTAATAACCCCCACAGTGACCTTACAAGGTCTATACAAGTAGGTTGTCCCTTTGAACCTACATATTGGGATCTCCAGTCAACTAGGTTAGGTTTTCCTTTACATAATGCCTTTAAATGTTCATGGCTTCAATCTCATTTCTTTCGATGATTTATCAACCTGATCTTGGTTTAATCCTTTGGTTAGCGGATCCACAATGTTATCTTTTGATTTTATAAAATCAATAGAGATAACCCTAGTTGAGATCAATTGTCTAACGGTATTATGTCGACGACGCATATGTCTCGACTTACCATTACGTTAACAGGATACCCCTCATATTTTCAAGTGGTTCTAGGACACCCCTCACATTTCCAAATGATTGTCTTGTCTCTTTCTTTAAGAGGAACCTTATTTAAAAAGTAATTAGTTGATAGAACAACTTCCCCCTACATGTTCTATGATAACTCAGAGCCTTCTAGCAATAAGTACATCATTTCTTTTAGAGTCAAATTTATCCGTTCTGCTACTCCATTAGATTTAAGGAAAATATGATGGTGTCATTAAATGACACCCCTCACATTTTCAAGTAGTTCTAGGACACCCCTCTCATTTCCAAATGATTGTCTTGTCTCTTTCTTTATGAGGAACCTTATTTAAAAGGTAATTAGTTGATAGAACAGCTGCCCCCCACATGTTTTATGATAACTCAAAGCCTTCTAGCAATAAGTACATCATTTCTTTTAGAGTTAAATTTATTCGTTCTGCTACTCCATTAGATTTAAGGAAAATATGATGGTGTCATTAAATGATTCAACATATTCACCACCACAATCGCTTGTCAACTTCTTGCTTATAGAGAAAAGCTTCATTTTTGTTCTTAAGAAAATACACGTAGCAATGTTTTGTGCTTTCATTAATAAGGTAATAAGGTATTTATTCTTTCTTCTCGTTTGAACAAGTCTTAAGTCACAAGCATTGCTATGATCAAGTAATCCTGTGCTTCTTTCAATTGTTTGAAATGAAGATCTCGTTAATTTTCCTCAACAAATGTTTCACATTTTATAAATATAATTAATTTGAATTTGTTCTAAGTTAATTAATCTTCGTAACGAATTTAATTAACAAGTAAGAGTCTGTCATATCATAAATTAAATGAATCAAACATATAAATGGAAGAAATAACATTTTTATTCATTGTCATTACTTTTACAAAGATTACATATCCCCTTCCCAATAAAACCTATATCAGGCACACAAGTCTATATCAGACATTTCTTTCAAAATATCGTCCACAACATTAACTTCTTTGGTTTTAACTCTTTTTGAAAGCCTACTTGTCAGATGACTTGTGTCCATCTTATTGCAATTGAAGCATTTTCCTTGGAACTTGGGCTTCTTGGAAACACCTCCTTTTGGTCCTAGTTTAGACCGAGTCTGAGATTGTTTCTTCTTTTTGAAGTCTTTCTTGACTTCTGCCACATTTGCCTTAGTTATATTAAGATTAGCTGCTTTGTTAAGCTTTTTGGATGCACTTCTATTGTTTTCTTCAATCCGAAGTCTGATAATTAAATCTTCCACTGTCATTTTCTTTCTTTTAGGCTTCAAATAGTTCTTGAAGTCATTCCAAGTAGGGGGTAGCTTTTCGATTATGGCTGCCACTTGAAAGGATTCACTTATAACCATCCCTTCAGCAAGAATGTCGTGAATGATCAGTTAAAATTCCAGCACCTGATTCATAACAGCTTTAGAATCAATCATTACAAAATTTAAAAATTTGACAACTAAAAATTTCTTAGCTCCAGCATCTTCAGTTTTGTATTTATGGTCCAATAAATCTCATAGTTCTTTAGTTGTCTTCTTCACACTATACACTTCATAGAGTGCATCAGTCAATTCGTTCAGTATGTAATTACGACATAGAAAATCAGAGTGCTTCCAAGCTTCAACAACATTGAAGGCGATAATAGGATCTACCTTATCCTCTCTCTCAATAGGGGGATCATCATTCAGAAATTTTAACCAGATTTAACATGGTCAAATAAAATAGCATCTTTTGTTGCCACGTTTTAAAATTCTCTCCAGTGAATTTTGTAGGTTTTTCTTTATGGCTCATAGCCACCGACAACGTTTGACTCTGGCTTTGAGCCTGAGTAAGGACAATAGTAACACTAGACTGAGGACTGGTTGAATTCTTGGATGTTTCAAACATTTTTCCCGTTTGGAATTCAGAAGCAAAACCAATAATAGTAAATTTATGAATCTGTTAAACGTCAAGAATTTAGTTAGAAACTAAAAACCAGAAATAGAAACACAACTTTTTGTTAAACGGCAGGAATTTAGTAAAACTAAAAACCCGAAACAAAAATTCACACAGACTAATAGAAAACACAATAATGAACAATGCACCAGGTAGATTAGTTTGAAAGAGAAGTGATGCATTAGGAACGCTTAAATACCAAGTCTTTCAAAAAACCAATCCTAGACATGCACTCCTAAATTATTTTTCAATTATTCGTACGTACCCGCCTTTGATTTGTAAAGATCTGTCTTAAGATTGTTAGACAAAAGGCAATGTATAAAAATTATAAATTTAATTTAAATTTAATAATAAATTTAAAAACAAATAACAAGTATACTTTACGTAGTATTTGAAGATGAATTGTAAAACAGAAATCTGTTGAGGCCTCTATGAACAGTCTCCTTAAAACAGATTCGCTCTCTCCTAGGTGCTAAAGAATTTTGGACGTTTATCTCCCAGGATACAACAACGATCAGTTACCAAAAGCAGCACAACTTTTGTTAATAGGCGAATGCTAACCAAGTCTCCTCTATCACCAAAAAACAGAATTGGAATTTTGAGAAAAATAAGAACAAGTTTTGAGAGAGAGAGAGCAAAAGTGTTTCTTCTTCTCTTGATGTGTAAAATGAAATGAAAAGAGGACTATTTATAGTGAAATTTACATGAAACGGTTTCATGTAATTTAAAACAAAACATTAAGGTTGGAGAGTTACAAAATAATGTTTTGTAAGTTACAAAAATGGTGAGTTACAAAAAATTAAAACAAAATAAAGCTATGTTTGGAACACCAAGTGACAATTCTATTGAAGAGGAAAAATATTTAAATGAGCTAAAAATTTTAGTAGGCCTACTAAGGCTTGATTGGTCTAAACATTTCGCATCACGCATGTCATGCGAGTGCGCCCCTAACCCATTTTGGTTTGATCGACACCCTCTCTACGTGCTTGAGAAAGATTTGGTTTAGTCATTTACTAATCAACATATTGCTTCTAGCTTATAAACCATTCCCATTTACCACACTTTTAACAATGTGAGATATGAGGTTTTAAGCACCAATTTTCCTCAACAATCATTTTCATGTAGCTTACTTTGAGCTTCAATTTCTCATTCATTACTTAATCATTTTGAGCATATTATATATCGTTTTAAAGGTCTCATGAAGTATAATATAATAATAATATTTAATATTTAAAAACTCCAATTTTACCCATAAATAATATGCCTCAAAGTTCTCTAGTAAACATTATTTTCCAACAATATATTTTGAAGTTAAGTAATGGAATTATAAAATTTCAATATGATTATATTGTAATGTTGTTCTTAAAGGCTATATGGAAATGTTTTGATGATTGGTATGCATATATGGTAAATAATGATTGTATGAAAATTGAAGTTTGAATGCATCTATATGTATAATATTGGTGATTTGCTTGAGACCTATATGACAAATTTTAGTATATGCTAAGGCATGTGTAAGATTTGGAAAGTATCCATGTTAAAGTGTACCTTAGTAATAGATATGCTTGAGTGTGTGATTGTTCTTTACCATTGAATCATGTTGGATGTTTGGACAAGAATTATAGCTTGTGTGTGATGGTGCCAATATGGTATATTGGTTAGGCACCTTTAGGTTGATGTATTTCATGTTTATGCTTGGTTTGGAAGTGAATTGAACATGGTTATATGGTATCATTTTGATGTCTTTGTAAATTGCCTATTGATTTTGTCTGAAGCATGGTTTGAATGGAGTGAATATAGATCACACGAGTTATCACATGGTTATGTGTCACGCACAATTTGGTGAGACGACCGTGTGCCATTGGTGTTTAGAATGCATGACTTATGACACGGCATCAGTTAGTTACATGGCCTGACGGCACGATCGTATGACTCTGCATTACACGGCATCAGCCTTGTACACGGTTGTGTGGTTTAACTCTACACGGTCATGTAATCCCTGTTTTGCATTTTTGTTACACTTTTCTAAAATATTTTAAAATTATCCTTGACTTATTCTTAATTGTATTTAGAGCTTTCATAAGGTTGATTTAATTCTGATATTGTTTGAATAATATGTTTTTTTACTATATGACGGATGATTAATGATTGTTAGTGAAATTTGAAATGAAATAACCTAATTTTATTTTGTGATTTACTATAGCATCTTGTAACCCTAATTCAATGACAGAGATAGGTGAGGGGTGTTACAAGGAGATGCTTCCATGCATCGATTGTAGTACTTTTTAGCTGGGATTATAATCAATTCGGATTAAGAGAGTTACACTTTAATAATCTTCAATCATTCAAGTTTATATGTTATAAAACTTTCATAAGTAAAAGTATTAATTCTACTAATTAAGCTAAGTTTTCAAGCAATCATACAAATACAAACATGCAAAAAAATTTTGAAAAAAAAAATAAAATTATCCTTAAAAGTAATTAAAAAATGAAAAACAAATGAGAGGTGTAAAATAAATCTGAAATTACTCCACACAAACATTGTCTCCAATATTTTAACCAAAAGACAAAAAGGGAAAAGAAAATGAAAACTCTTTTCTATCTACTTTTGGCTTTCTTTACAGTTTTTGGGATAATGAAGTATTTGGCCCTTGAATTTTATCAAATCTTTCAATATGATATTTTTACTTTGAAAAAGTTTATTTTGATACCTATACTTTAAACATGTTTATCAATATAGTACCTTTGACTAATGTATTAAACTCTTAGCTTATTTTGCCACGTGTCCCACGCATTAGCTGCCACGTGGAACTATGTGTCACCCCAATAAATCTAGTCAAACGAAGGGACTTGGAAACAATTATACTTTCTTTATATTTTAAAGAGAAAAAATAAAAATAAGACTTGAGGGTGTAAAAAGCCCTCAAACTTAAAAAAATAATAATTAAGTTCTTTTTTTTTTGCACTCAATTAGGTACTTGAACTTTAGAAATGCATCAAAAAAGCCATCAAACTTTTTCAAATAAAGCAATTAAGCCCCTACCTTTTTTTTTTTGCACTCAATTAGGTATTTAATCGTTTAAAATGCATCAAAAAGACCCTCAAATTTTAAAAAAAAAATTAAGCCTTTTTTTTCACTCAATTGGGTACTTGAACTGTCAAAATACATCAAAAAGGCCCTTTTACCGTTAAAGTTAATTATCTCTAATTTTTTCAGTTAAAACCACCACATGTCACAACCACAGCGTGACATATGGCAAAAATTATAAATAAAAATAAAAATCAATAAAAGTTATAAAAATTATTAAATTTTAATAAAAATATATTTAAATTTTATTAAAAATTATAAAAATCGTAAAAAAATTATAAAATGCATCAAAAAGGTCCCTCAACCATTAGCTTTAACCGTTGACCATTAAAATTAATGACCCTCAATTTGTTTTTCAGTTAAAGTCATCACGTGTTGCAACACAACGTGATATGTGACGAAAAATGATAAAAAATAAATAAAATTTATAAAAAAATCAATAAAAATTATAAAAAATAAAAGTTAACGACCTCCCATTTTTTTCAAAATGCATTAGGCCCTCAAACTTTTTTAAAAAAGCAATTAACCCCTACTTTTTTTGCATTGAATTAGGTACTTAAACTTTTAAAATGCATAAAAAAAACCCTCAAACTTTAAAAAAAACAATTAAGCCTCTTTTTTTGCACATCAATTGGGTACTTGAATTGTCAAAATGTATAAAAAAAAATCTTTGTTCGTTAACTTTAATCGTTGACCGTTAAAATTAACTACTCTTAATTTTTTTCAGTTAAAACAATCTCATGTCACAATCACGATGTGACATGTGACAAAAAGATTATAAAAAAATTTTGATGAAAGTTAAAAAAATTATGAAATTTTAATAAAAAATATATTTATAATTTATTAAAAATAGAAAATTTATAAAAAACGTAAAAAAAAATTTCAAAAATTGTAAAATTTTATAAAAATCATAAAAATTATAAAATGCATCAAAAAGACACTTTAATCATTAATTTTAACCGTTAACCATTAAAGTTAACGACTCCTAATTTTTTTAGTTAAAGCCATCACGTGTCGTAACATAACGTGACATATAACAAAAAATGATAAAAAATAAAAATTAATAAAAGTTATAGAAAAATTATAAAATACTTCTTTTGTTATGATTTTTTTATTTTTTACGAATTTTATATTTCTTTATATTTTTTACAATTTTCTTACGACTTTATAAAATTTTATAATTTTTTACTATTTTTATTACTTTTTCTAATTTTTAATAAATTTTAAATATTTTTTATTAAAATTTAATAATTTTTATAACTTTTATTTATTTTTTATTTTTATTTTTATCATTTTTTACCACATGTCATGTCGTGATCATGACACATGATGGTTTTAACTAAAAAAATTTTAGGATGGTTAACTTTAACCGTCAATTGTTAAAGTTAACGGTTAAAAGGTGTTTTTTTATGCATTTTGACAGTTCAAGTATTCAATTGAGTGAAAAAAAAGGTAGGAGTTTAATTATTTTTTCGTAAAATGTTTGAAGGTCTTTTGATGTATTTTGACAGTTTAAGTATCCAATAAAGTGAAAAAAAAAAAGCAAGAGTTTAATTATTTTTTCGTAAAAAGTTTGAGGGCTTTTTTATGCATTTTGAAAGTTCAAGTACTCAATTAAGTGAAAAAAAAAACAAGGGCTTAATTGATTTTTATGAAAAAGTTTGTGAGCTTTTTTTATGCATTTTGTAAGTTTAAGTGCCCAATTGAGTGAAAAAAATAGTTTAATTGCTTTTTTTTTTTAAAAATTGAGTGTTTTTTTATGCATTTTGAAAGTTTAAATACTCAATTAAATGCTAAAAAAGAGTTTTATTATTTTTATTGAAAAAGTTTGAAGATTTTTTACATTTTTAAATCTAAAAATAATAAAATTTATTGAAAAACGTGAATCACTTTCTTTCTCTTGAGGAATTGTTCTCTCTGCATTCTACCTTCTTCTCTTGTGCTCCTGTACTTTTTAAAAGGAAAAAATATATAACACATGCAAATCAAGCCACCAAAAGCACAGATCAAGTTTTTCGCAAAGGTAGTCCTGAACGTTGGTCTTGCATGTTGAATTTCAGATTTCAGAAATACAAGAAAAAAACAAAGAGGTAGCAAAGACTTATGTAATAAATTTTTCTGATAGTAAGAGGTAGCACATTGACAAATAGGGTTAAAGTATGTGTACTAAAATAGACTTTTCAAAGAATAAATTATCACATTGGAAGATTTGATAAGGTCTGAGCCAAATATGGAATTATCCCCTTTTTTTCCCTGTTCTCCCTTCGTTCTTTGCATTTATCAGTTCTTGATACTGTTGCTGATGCCCTTGTGGTTTTTCGCCTCTTTAATTGGAATCGTTTTCTTAACTACACTTATGATCGGGTAGAAGAATGGTTCCCTGCTTTTTTCTGATTGGGTGAGCTGTGCGGCGATGCTGGCTCTTCATTTAATATTTTTTCTAGATCTTTCTTTATTTATTTGGTTTTTGGTTGGCTTTTGGGTTGTTCGTTTGGATTTGGTTATAAAGCCAGTGTCTTTTGGTCTTTATGTATTTGTTTTTATGCAATAATAAGCCCAATCTGGAATTTCAGTTAAAAAAAAAAATAAGACGACTTTCCTTCAAGAGTTTTGAGGTGGTAATATGTTAAGCTTTTACGGGTATTGATGATGGCATAACAGCAGTGGGTGAGAACCCATAAGATCTGGCTTATGAAATAAAGTGCTTGAACCGTAAGTAGATGAGAGCCCCTTAAAGAGCACCTATCTGGAGCCTAGTTGTTGCGAGGCACATGAACTTGTAAAATAATATATTTCTGTTTGTTTTCAATGAAGGAAATTATTAAAAAAAGGGGTAGAAGTTCTAGTGAATCATGCACAATCGTTTGTGCTTGTTGACGAACCCCTGAAGGTAGGTAGGTAGGTTGGTAGGTTTAATCTGGATATGGACATGGAGATGGACAAAACCAAAGGGAATATGCTCTTATATGTGCCATCCAACTTTGCTACTACCATCATTAATGTCAACAAATAAAGTTGAGGAGACTTGAGTCTTCAAAATAGTTCTCAACTTTAGTGGGCCTCTCTCTTTGGGCTTTCATGGTGTAACCCCTCCTTATCACCAAAACATCATAGTGGGTTGAAGCAAATGAAAATGATGGTTTATCAGCAGAGGAAGCTAAGGGATCAAATATTACAGGCAAATGGATACTGAACTGAAAAGAAAAACGAGTGAGAAAAGGAGTGCACGAAAAATCAAAGGGGTGGATTGCTTCAAAGCTCGGAAGGAACATAAGTATCTAGAGCCGCTCAAAGCCTGCGCCTACCTCACACTAGAATTGGAGCAGCTCTTGCGGGGAGCAATCAGAAGAGTGCTGCAACAGCCACTCAAACATCCGCATATTAATACCCTTTGGAGCGAGGGGCGCAATGGGCATGCACAATCCTATCGTTAGGAGTAAACTTGATCATGGGCCAGGTTACTAAAATCTATCCGAAGGTCTGCTCGAAAAATGGGAGAATTTGGACAAAAATATAAGTCCAAAAAATGAGCTTGGACAAAAAATAGGCTCATTTTCTAAACGGGCCGAGCATTAGGTAAAAGTTTTTTGGCCCGAGCTTAACCCTACCCGACTCGAATAAATTAACCATTTTTAATAAAAAAATATATATTGTTGCTTTGGTACTTTTTTTACTGTTTTGATTGCTGTTTCGGTGTTTTTTTTTACTGTTATGGTGCTTTTTTTTATTGTTTTGATTATTGTTTTGATTACTATTTTTTTACTATTTTTGCTGTTATTTTTGTTGCTATTTTTGCTATTATTTTTGTTACTGTTTTTGCTATTGTTTTGCTGTTATTTTTGCTGCTGTTTTGGTTGTTATTTTGATTGTTTGGATGTTATTTTTATGTATTTTTACTATTGTTTCGCTGTCTTTTTTAATATTATTTGAATATTGTAGAACTAATGTTTTATTGTTAATTTTTCTACTACTTTATTTACAACTAACTTAATATAAATAATTTTTAATGTATTTTAAATTTGTTTATTTGTTAATGTTTGTTTTAATGTTTTTAAGTATATTTGATATATTATATTTTTTAAATTTGTTGTATATAATAAAATTATCTAAAAAAATTAATATGGGTCAGACCGGGTCGAGCTCGGGCTTGACTTCTATAATTCGGGTCGGGCTTGGATAAAATTTTAAGCTCATTTTTTGAGTCAAGTCGAGCCCAAGCCTAGCAATTGTGCTTAAAAATTTGTTGAAACCCGATCCAACTCGACCCACAATCAGCTCTGGTTAGGAGTGAGTAAAACTCAATTCAATTTGAAAAAATTTAAAAATAATTTAATTTTTGAATTAATCGAATCGAGTTATTCAATTTTTTTTAGTCGACTTGAATAAGTAATTCAATTTCGAGTTCGAATCAAATGAAATTTTACAATTCAAATAACTTGAATCATCCAAATAACATATTAGTGAAAAAACTATAAGCAAATTAATTACTCGCAACAAAAAGATTCAAAATGATTTTCAAAATACTCTTTAAATAATATTTTCAAAAATAGATAAAAATATAAAAAAAAACTTTTAAGAATATATAAAAATGTTAAAAATTTTAAAAAAATAAAATAATAATTTTGAAGATCTAAATAAGTTAGTTAATGATTTAATTTTTTTTTAATTTTTAAAGATATCAATTTTAAATTTATGTGCTCTAACATGAAATTAAATATTCTGTAATAATATTTTAAGTTGATATATTTAATTTTTTTAATTTCACTCTATTAAATTCAAAAAAAATAATTTAATTGAATTAAGATAATAAAATAAAACTCATTAACTCAAATTTTCACTCTTGATCAAACACTCACTCTTAATTGCTGCTGTTGTCTCTTCTGTATCTGATTTGGAGATTTGGGTCCTGTTTCTGCTGGCGTTCTTTTCTTCTTCTTTTTTTTTTTGGTTTGGCTGTGGCACTGTTCTTTTCTATAACAAATACTGATGCAAACCCTAATGAGCAGTAGCCTTGCACTGCAACTGGATTGTAACAAGTTGACTCCAATCTCTGCTGAAATCCTTAGCCAGCTGACTCCTATCTCTTGATTGTTCACTGGTATCATTTTTTCACTAAAAATGCTTGGGCTTTTACCTTTGAGGCCCTGTTTTTATCCATGTGACTTCAGCAATTCCAGCATCACTAACGGCAGGGAAGTTACTTTGCTGGCTAAAAACTCCAAGCCCCCATCCACCATTCCAAGAAGGCTCCGGAGCTCCTCAAATAGTAGGATTACGATTAATGAATCGAGAAACGCAAAACACTTAAAAGTACGAAGCACACTCATATGCAGAGAATATTGTTTTAAACTGAAGCAAAAAAAACCATTAACACTCAGAGCACAAAGGGGCCCCAAGCTTATTTGAGTCTGATTTCACAACCTAAATTCCATTAGAAGAAACGGACAACCACCCAAAAAAGCACTAAAAGCCTATCATCAATACAGAAAATTTCTCTGATAAACACGACATAGACCACAAGACTAAATTCTTAGTATTTGTAGTCCTTGACATGAAGGCTCTCTGCAGCACCCTCACCAAGCTTTGCATCACCCTTGTATGTACCCAAAGTGGCCTCTGAGTTAGCCTTGCACCTAACTAACAAAGCATCTTGTGCCTTCTTCACATTCTCCTCTTTTCCAGCCCAGGCCTTGAGAGTGCTCTGCTGAAGGGCACGTCCGAATGAGAATGAGAGTGACCATGGTTTCTTGGTCTGGAGCTTGTTCATGGCATTAAGGTTAAGGGTAGCCTCCTCCTCACTTTGCCCACCAGACAAGAATACAATAGCTGGGACTGCAGCAGGGACAGTTCGCTGCAAGGCACGGACAGTATACTCAGCGATAACCTCTGGGGCAACCTTCGGGGAGTCCGAACCAGGGGTCACCATGTTAGGCTTCAAAAGAGTACCCTCAAGCATGACATGGTGGTCATTTAGAGCCTTGTAGCAAGCAGCAAGAACACGCTCTGTCACTGCAGCACACTTTTGAATGTCATGTGACCCGTCAACAAGAATTTCAGGTTCGACAATGGGGACAAGGCCACATTGCTGGCAGATGGCAGCATACATAGCTAGCCCATTGGCATTTTCTTGGATTGCAAGCTCGGTTGGCTCATTAGCACTGATCTTAAGGACAGCACGCCATTTAGCAAAACGAGCACCAGCTTCATAGTACTTCTGGCATCGCTGTGCAAGGCCATCAAGACCCTGGGTGAAAGTCTCACCGTTGGTTCCATTAAGCTCAACGGTACCCTTGTCGACCTTGATGCCAGGAAGGACACCACCTTCCTTCAAAACATCAACAAAGGGCTTGCCTGCACATCAAATATCAATATCAGCAATCAACAAACATCCATAAACTTTTAAAAAGGAATAACATTACCGAGGTTCTTAATATTATCAAAGTATGTCATTTTAATAATACCCGAAGCGGTTTTTTGATAAAGGGTTTCCTCAAAGAGAATAACACCACTGAGGTACTGAAGAGCTCCTGGGGCAGTGAAGAGGAGCTCACGGAGAGCACGCCTGTTTTCTTCAATATTTTCTACATTAATGCTTGAAAGACGCTTGCCGATTGTGCCAGTGGATTCATCAGCAGCAAGGATGCCCTTTCCAGGGGTGCCAATGTAAGCAGCGTTTTTAGCCAACTCAGCTACAAGATTCATTATTCAGAAAATAAAGAATAAGCCACCAATTCCCCATTAAAGCTTTAATAAACAGAGATCCAAATATTCAAAAACAGAAAAAAAAAAAACTTAAAAGGGTGCATGGTTAAGATTCAGTAATCTCAGATCTAAAATGAAAACACACCAAGCAGATAAAATTAATATTATCAACTTCATCAAACTTTTTCTTTCCTTAAATCTTGAACTGAATCATATCATGGTATTTAAAAAAATGACTGGAGAAATCATAAGCGAGTACAAACATGCAGATCCAGATCTTCAGATATTACCCCAAAATTTAACCATGTAGTTAATACCCACTGACAGATCACAACCAGACCTTAGAAGATCGGAAGAAATCCATATATCAAAATACACTTGGTGTGATTAAAACAAGCAGATCAACTAACCATTTTTTCTCGTCAAAATATCAAAACTACTAACAGATCAGACCAAAAAAAAACACAAAGATGGATCCGAGAGATTAAGATTATAAACATAAAATAAACAGCAAAGAAAATAGAAAGGGAAGGGTACTTACCGGCGTATTTGCTGATGAAGCAAGACATGATTGAACGGGACAAGAACTAGAGAAAGGAAAGAGGTTTTTTTTTTGGCTAGGAGGAAAGAAGAGAGAGACGTAAGTGAGAGGAAATGGGGGGAGGGGTTAGGGTTTTTAAAAGAGGGACAGAGAGAGGTGGTGGCTTCGAGATTATCGGTTATTTTCTTCTTTTGTCGTGTTTTCCAAGTAACCAATGTACTGCCCGTGGGATCTTCCCTCACTTTTTCGAACCTGGTTTTTCATTCTTTTCCTCCTCTTTTCCGCTCTTACCCCTCCCACCTCCATCTAATCTTTTTAGGTTGGTCCACCTAACATTTTTTATTAAATATAAAAATCAATAATTAAAAATTTAAAAAATGTATATCTCTTAAATATAAAAATATTTATTTGCTGAATTTTGAAAAAAGAAATACCCACCTTTTACTCAAGAAAATAACCTAAGTTATATAATTTATTATTCACTAAGAAATATAAATTGAGAAGAAACATAGGAATAGATAATAGGGGTTTCTAAAAGTTTCTCAAAACAACAGCGGATGAAATAGGTGGGCAGGTGAAATAAGTGGGCAGGAAAGCGTGATGAGTCAAACCCAACAGTTGTGAAGAACACATTTTTTATACTTTGAAGGGTCAAAACTCAAATATATAAAACTAATACTTTTATTTTTTTTAATGTCATATTTGTATTTATTCTAATTTTAAATTTAACAATAATCTTTGTTTTTTAAGGAGTAATCTTTAATTTTTTTTAGGTTCAAATATTCCATAATCACTTTACTTTTAGTAAATTTGAAATTTAATCTTTGAATTTTCATTTTTAGAAATTTAAATTTAACTATTAACACTATTAAAACTATTTTTTAAGTTCAGGTTCATAATAACATTATTTTTTTTGAATATATTGGTGTAATTACTTGGTAATATCTGTTCATGCTTTCTTAACCCTTTGACAATGCACATACATCTTGCACACGCAAGTGCTCAAACCCCGATCTCCAAAGATGAACATCATCTTCTTTTTCACTGGAGCCACTCGTTGAATTCATAACATTAATTTTTTTAGTTACATTACTAAATAGTGAGTTTTTTAGGCTAAACTACATCTTTAGTCACCCGAGTTTACCCGCATTCCTATTTTGGTCACCCATTTCAAAAATTTGTTATTTTAGCTACTCATGTTAGATAAATTATCAATTTTAGTCACTCTACCGTTAAAATGAATTTGATCACCAAATGGAATGTTGGCGTGGCCTAGTATAATAACAAAATTAGCACTCCATGCTTACCCTTTTTTTTTAATTTTAATTCTGATTTTGAAAAAAAAACAAATTTAACCCTTTATATTTTCACATTATACCAATTTGATCATGATTTTAAAATTTAAGAAAGTATAAATTAAATTTAAATTTCAAAAAATACATAAAAATTCAAAAATTATTAAAATTTATAAAAATATATGAAATACTAAAAAATTATAAAAATATAATGAAATTTTAATATATTTTCACACATTCCTTCCCCAATGACCAGACTTTTCCTTCTCATCTTTCTTAATCAACACCATTTTTATTTTTCTTTGTTCTCTCAAATATTTTTTGCACTTATTATTTTGAGCTTATATAAGTTTGATTTTATAAAAATTATAAAAATTATAATTTATCTAATAGAAGTTATTAAAATTGATAATTTATTTAATAGGAATAACTAAATTAACAAAAGTTTGAAATGGTTGACCAAAATTAAAACACAAGTAAACTCGAGTGATTAAATAAATAATTTATCTTTTTTTTAAAAATTCACACAAATTTAATAAAAAATAACAATATTAACATCTGAGCCTGAATTTTTAAATATAAAAAATAAAAAAAACGAATTTTAAGGTAGTTTACCTTAAATTGTAAAAAGTAATTATGAATTTTAAAATAAATAATGTTTATATTATAAAACGAACATAAAAATATTTTGGTCATAATAAAAACACATAATGTGCCATATTAAAGTAATCTGTGACTTATAAATGTCGGCTTAAATTTTATAAATTAAATTGAAACATATATAAAACATATTTAGGCTAAATTAATTAAATATATCGTTTTTCTTATTTAGTTTTTAGGTTTTTTTTAAAAAATGTAGAGAAATAATCATTTTGAGAGAGAAAGAAAAAGTATGTTAAATTGGGCACGCTTTCTTTTTTTTTCAAAGTTAGGGTTCTTAAATTTTGTTAGGTTTAGGGTTATTATTAGGGGTGAAATTGCAAAAGTTCATAGGTAGATTTGAGGGGTCAGAGATGTAATAACGCTCTTAAAACATATGCATTTCATATGTCATGATGGAATAGGATCATTACCTCAGAAATCCATCCTGGAGAGGTGCAAGTAACCACGAATTTTGTTGATTGAACACTTTGACAAATTGTGTATGAACCTCTCCAAAACACAACCGCCCACCCATTTATATTGGCAAAAAATAATTTAAAATATTTTTAAAAATAAAAAATTTTAAATTTAACTTAATTGAAAATAACGAAATTTAAAATTTCTTCTTATTATTATCTCTTGAACAGCAAAAATGTATTTATCATCAAAATAAATCAAAAAAATTACCATTCGTGAAAATTTAATCGAAACGAATAAATATTGAAATTGAAAATACACTCTGCTTTGAAAAAACACTAATTTGGTTTATTTAAATATTTTCTGGATAGATTAATAAAAAAAGTAATTAAAAAATGGTATCATAGTTGAAAATGTGAGAGTCAGTAATCACGCCCTAACACCAAAATTATTTTATTCTCATTATGAAATATTTGTGTATGTTGAAGCTTAATTTTCGTGAAGTGTTTGATAATAGGAATCTCCTAATTTTTTAAAACTCAAAATTTAATCTCAAACCAAACTTTTAATAAATCTAAAAAATAAATTTGACCAAATCTTTTAGTAGTGGAGAGAATATTATCAAAAGCACAAGTGTTTATTGAGTGTTATAAAGGAGGCATCGGAAATTGTAAAATAAAGAGAAAATTAGAATGGCATATTCGATTCATAATGGAGGAAGAATGAATATTAAAACAAATAAGCGTGGATCCAACGCAAATTAAGTTTTTTTATTTTATTTTTATTAAAAATAAATGGTGTGGTCAAATACTTACTTTTGTCAGAATTTTTCAGATTTTTTATTCACAATTTTCTATATCTGAAACATGGGCCCTCAGCTATCATTATAAGCGCAATGAAATATTTATCATTAATTTATAAGCCACGTGCTTGATGCGATGTTTGCCGCTAATAATATTATGGGAAAGTTATATTACATTTTACTATTTTTTATACATTAAATAAAAATAAATCAAATATTTTTATTAAAAATTTTGTTCATTTTTACATATAAAATTGACAAAATAATAAAATAATTATCTTATATAATGATAGAAACGAATGTAATTTTTAACAGAATAATCAATTTACTCTTTGATTAATTTATAATGATTAATTTATTCATTTTTTTATAAAAAAAAATACAATCCGTATTTTAATACAACAGTCTCCATGATATTTTTATCGATCAATGCATCGATGTCACCTATCCTTTAAACAAAAAAATAAAAACAGGAAATCAATTTAAATTATGGTATTTGGATTTTTAAAAATAAATTATGGTTACTCAAATTAAATAAAAATTTACTTTTATTTTATAATTAATAATATTTTTTACGTAAAATAAATACTTATGTTTAAATTGATGAAAATTATTAACAACTGTGAATGTTTGATCTATTTCACTATTCCATCTCATGTTTGAAAAATGATTAGTACAATATTTTTTTGGACAACCAAAGATGTCCAACTATGTTTGCATGCTTGATTATGTAATTAAGATTGATCATTTTTTTTCTTTCATATTTTTTTAATTTTTTGGTAACGTATACACATTTTGTATATATAAGTGTTCGAATCCGAAATTCGTAAAATGAATAATATTTTTTTTTTTCGCTAGAACTATTCATTGAGTTCAAATTAAACTATTTTTAAATGTTATTAAGCAATAAATGAATGGATGCGTTGAACTCATGAAACAAAATTATGATATCTTTTTCAAAGAATTTGAAGTTGTGATGAGCTTGTTTATGAAGGATTTTTAAGATAAATATTCAAAATTATGTAAGTGATAAATATAGTTTTTAAACGTAATTTATCAAAAACGTTGTCGGGGAGACTCTTGAAACAACCTATAAATAAGTAGCTTGTCGACTTGCGATATACAAGTTCTGAAATGTCTTTTTCAAATGCTTCATTGAGTATTTTTACTATTTAGTTTGACACCCTTTTTTAAGTATTACTTGGAGAGTTTTCTTTATTTGTTTGTGATTGATATTGTAGGGACAATGATTGTATCAATTAGGTTCAATACTGAGGTTCCAATTATTCATTGGACTTTGGTCAATAGTAATTCAAATTAATTGTTAAAGAAAATTATTCTCAAAGACTCTACAAAAACAAAATTAGTGAATTCAAATTACATTAACAAATATCATGTTGTATTACTCTTTTTCTTATGATGTCTATCCCAACTTTCCATTTCAACTTTAATTCAAACAATTGTTTAAACATTAGATTGAAACGGGTGCAAACCGAAAACTTTTTAAAAAATAATTTAAAATTACCATATAAAATATATTTTTTAAAAATACTATATAATAATTATTGATTATTTTTATTTACTTAAAATTTTAATTTGTAGAAATATTTATAAAAATCACTTTGACAAGTTAGGAGATAAAGTTTAAAAACCTGAAACAAATATCAGAAACCTAAAATTCAAAATTAATATAAAAATGAAAAATTAAAATGAATTAAATTATCATAGGCTATTTAAAAATTCATCAAACCGGAATCTAATGAATGACTTCAATAAAAAGGAAAATTTTGTTCATCCTAAAAATTCTAGATTCGAGCACCTATATCAAATCGAATTAAATTATCATTGATAATGTCAAGGGTTTAGAGTTAATGGAAGATATTGTCTATAAATAGAAGTATATTTTGTTCATTAATATCTCAAAAATGTTTTGTTTAAAAACAATTATAAATAAAAAATTCTAACTTACTTAAATTAGATTTTTCTATTTCAATTTAAAATAAAATTATAAATTTTAATAAAAATAAAAATTATGTAATTAATTATCTAAAATTAATTAGATAGCTGAAAACTAGACTCATAAGTCGTAACTTAATAATAAGATCAAATTTAATATTTTTTAATCAAAAGTCTAAATAAATAACTCACATGTTTGGTTTACATCACAGCCAGCCAAAGCCTAGAGCTAGACTTTAACACGTGCAACTCAAAGTTGTTTCTTTGTAAAGGGGCGACGAAACCAAAGAGTGGGAATGAAAAACGAGTAGTAAAAAGATACTTAACCCAATTTTAATTATTTAAGCGTTAAACATTTAATCACGTCACATTATATTTATATTTATATTTTTGTCACTAATTTTTAAGTTATTTTTATTTTAATCATTTAAAAATATTTTTTAGGTATTGATTGTGATAAAAAAAATTAATGATTAAAATTAAAAAATTATAGAAATTAAAATAATACGTAAAACTTATCAAAAAATTTTAAATTTTTTTAACATTGAATTTTTAAATTTCAAAACTTCAAAATAAATTAAATAAATGGTTGAAACACTTTTATCCCTTGATAATATCAACTAATTTATTACAATAATATTGAGATTAATTAATTTAATCCCCTTCTAAATTTTAAAATTTTATTTTATTTTTTTTGAATTATCTTTAACGAAATCAATTTAAATAAATCAAATTTAATAACTATCTACAAAACTTAAATTTCTTTTGATTCCATAATCTCGAATCATCCATGCATGCTAAGTTAAAAGCAAAAAAAAAATCTTTGCAATTAATTAAATATTTGCTTATTCTTCGTTTGAGTAAAGAAGTTATGAAAAATTATGAGTTCTATTTAGCATAAGATAAAATTAATTGATTTAAGTAATTGCAAAGATTTTTCTTTATTTTTAGCTTAGCATGAAAAGTTTAAGATCATATAATTAAAAAAAATTTGAGTATTCGTAAACAATTATTAAAAATGAGTTATTTGAGTTGATTTTAATTTGGAAGCATAAAGTAAAATTTAAAATTTTAGAAAGAGATTAAATTTATAGATATACAGTAGGTTTAATTGATATTATAAGACTAATATATATTTATAAGAACTAATATATTTTTTTGCTCAATGTTATACATTAGAGATCACCAACCCGATATCCAGATAGGATCTGGGGTGTCGGCTCACGACACGGGTAGGTCTCACCAGACGGATGCGTGCGAGACGTACAGTAAGAGGACAATAAGGGAAGTTCGCAGCATCAGCTCACATGGCCATAAGGGGCTCGCAGTCTTAGCTCACATGTATCCAAGGAGCTTGCAGGAGGGAGACTGCAAGGTTTGACAGACAACCCAGAATGAAACACGTGTCCGGAATGCGCGAACTGCACTCAAAGTGTCAATCTTAGGAGTAGTGAGGTCAAGTTATGAACAGTGAGATCATATCGTGAGTAGTGATAGTATGTATAAATAATCAAATGTTCCCACTAATAAACCACGAGACAAAATGCAGAAAAAGCCCTAAGCAATGCAGAGACTCCCCAAGACAGAACGAAACGCAGCTCAATGGCACACTTGAGAAAGCCCTAAGCAATGTTGTTTGCTTCAACCAAAGCTCATGTATGACTAGAAAAAACAAAAGTTGCCACTAACCACTCGGATCAACAGAATCAAATAGCCCACAACGATAGTCTTGAGCAACTTGCAACATAGAATTACGATCAATTCCTCCTTTTGCCAAAGCATCTGCTGCAAGACTATTGGCATCTTAAAAGACAACACAAGTTATGTCAGAACAAATAAAATCAATCACCTCGAAAAGATGGCAAGGTGGAATTTTCTTTCCAAATTATGCTTCAAGGGGCATCACCACACCAGAAAAGAGCAGAACAACCATTACCAATATTCCAACTAAATCCCATAAATTTGGAACATTCTTTCCAAAAATCTGATGTCAAACATTAGACATCTGCTTAGATTTAGAGTGATTAGGAGTCCAATACCATTTTTGGCGACTAGAAGCTTTCTCCATAAAAAATTAGGCTCGTTTGCCTTTTTCATCTCCACTTAGCTAAGACAGCCTTGTTCTAATCAACAAATCAAACACCCCCAACCATACTTTTTACTCCAGCAAACTTGCCTCCAATTAACCTTGGACACGTTTGGCTTGAATCTGAGCCTTCCAACAAGAAACATCTCCTAATGTTATCAATTTTCTCAGTGACACCTTTCAGAGCCAAGAAAACTACCAGAGGGAGTGTAGATAAAACAAAATTTATCAAAGCAACAAATGAATGTTTACGCTTCCAACTAGCCAAATGAAGCGAATTCTACTAGTAACAAGCTCCCCCATTGCCTTACAACACGAGTTAACAACAATACAACTCGAAGCCAACTCCGTCACCACAACATCATCAAGAGAAGAGACCCACAAAAATTTATTTTGAACCCAAAATATAACTCAAACCACTTCAGAAGACCCCCACACAACCCTCCAAGAAAACAACACTATCATCTACAAATTAAAGGTGTGATATAAAGAAATCTGCCTTTACAATGATTTGATGAGCTTCCACCACAAGCATAAAAAGGAAGGGGGCCAAAGGGTATTGATGTAGATATTTTTAAATATCTAAGCTTATAAAAAAATATTAGTAAAAACATATATTAGATAAGGAATTAATAGACATCATTCTTCATCACATATATAGTATATGAAAAAAACTAGTCAGTTTGTCGCTTAAATCAAATTGTTGTCTAGACATATGTTCAAATACAAATTTGAACAAACGACTAAACAAAACAAAAACATGGATCTACATAGTCGTTTATTAATGCAACTCAAAAACAATTCTACTCTACAAAATTTTGTTCAGTAAATGATTTCATTCAAATTCAAAAAAAAATTTATTTTATTATTAAAAATGTATTTAAAAGATTAAAATACTAATCTAAGTAAAACCCAAATTAAGAAATAAATAATAAATGTAACACATTAAGGCTTTGTCAACCTCATTTATGAAAGTAAAAAAATTTATATATATACACATAAATACAAAATAAATTCAATCCACATCTCTAGGACAATAATGAACAAACAAATAAAGAGATGATAAATGTTGTTTATTATTGCATTTTTATAAAACTATGAATTTCGATTTGGATTTCATTTATTGTGTAAATTTTAAAATGAAAAACATATGGTATGAACAAATTAATTAAAATTCAATATAATGTATATTAGAAAAAAATATAAAAATATAGATTTGTCAAATTCAAAAATATTTTAAAGATTTTAAATTCATTATTAAATAGGCATCTGGTAAATCTATAGATATGATAAATAAAATTTCTAAAAAGTTTATTACTTAATTTACACTATTTGTGAAATCCAAATCTAAATTATTAAATCCTAGCTTCCAAACATTACCTTAAAGAGTTCATTATATATAAGTATAAACATATTTTTTGTTGACTGCCAATTTTAAAGTTGAATATAAAAAAATTTAACGGAAAATTTGATTCACTGTAATTGAATAGAACAAGAATGGAATAAATTACATTGGTTATTGATTGTTTTACGTCGGTCCCCTTCTTTGAAGTTATTATTTTTAATTGTTTTTAATGTATTGGGTATTTATATGTTTTATTCCTTATCAATTTGCAGTTACATTTTTCCACTCTTAAGTTACATTCAGCTCTTAGTTACAATTTTTTATGCTATATATATAGATAAATGGATTACTATTTTTCAAATCAAACAAAACAAAGAAAAAAAAATTCTGTCTTTTAATATTGTTTTGATATGTGGCTATAATGGATAGTCACAAGTAAAATGTATGAATTTTTGTTGTATATACTCTTTTGGTACAGTGATGTTCATTTTATCCATGTCTTGCATGAAGGCGTCTGTAGATCGAACTATAATGTTTATGTCATCATAGTATTGCACTTCATTCGTACAAGATTTTAATGATGTATATACCTTGTGTTTGTGGTTACCAATAATTGGTATCTACAAATCCTAAAAAAAACTGCAAAAATTGTTGGTGCTTTATAACTTTTCTCGCTCTTTTTCAACCTTTCACTTTTTATATAATCGCAATCAAACAACAATTTCGAATTTATAAGATTTTGACCCTTTTTTATTATTTATTTAATTTTCTTTTCTAAATCAACCCATAAAACCATAGATCTATAAGAAAACTTTGTGAAAAACCCGAAAAGGTAAACGAAGGCCACCCATTACATTAGGGCTGAACTCTAACCATGTTTCTACCTTTCCACTACTTATGAAGACTTAATGTTCCCTCATCAATGCAAAGATATCAAATTATATAAGATAATTAATGAGAAATTTGTGTTTGTTCTTTTACGTTGTCTTTGATTATTGATTGAAGATGTAAAAATGAAATTAGTGAGATGCATATATATATATATATATATATATATATATATATTTTTTGGGTAAATTACAAAAAATATTACTTTTGCTTGCCTCAAATTTCATTTTATTCACTTTTGTTTAAAATGTTACATTTTGATCACTTACGTTATCGTTTTGTTACGAAATAATCACTCCACTGTTAAACTCCATTACCTCCCTAAAAAAATTCCTACGTAATAATCCAAATTAAATTTATTTAACTAAAAACTTATTTTCATCCCAACAACCGAACATCCAAGTTGACATTTAAAACACATTTAGACAATCATATAAAATTATCGTTAGGAATGATAAAATGACCACTTCGTAACAAAACGACAACGTAAGTGACTAAAACATAACATTTCAAACATATGTGACCAAAATGTAATCTGAAAGCAAAAAAAAAATGACTATTTTTGTAATTTAACCATATATTTTTGATAAATATATGAGATGTTTTTGTTCTGAATGGGGACACTTCGGGTAATACATTGTTTTCCATATATTTTTGATATATTGTTTACCCATATATTAATAGATGAAAGAATTGCATTTTGTGAACTCGTTGAATTAGATTCCTATTACATTGAACCACATTATAGTTTTATGAACTTAAAATCCGCTGCAGAACAGAAGGGCGGAAAACTATTAATATAATGCAATACATTAAACACGGAAAGGCAAAACTTATGTGGTATTTATATGTACTTATCTATCACACTTTGACCTTTGAAAGGAAGGAAAACAAAAATGGCAACCACAACACTAGTACACTCTCAGCACCACAAAAATTAGCATACAAGGGCCGTTTGTTAGACATTTAAGCTAAGGAAAAAGTAGACCTGGATTCTTTAGTCAGGGCTCTCTACTAATAACACTGCAACTCATAGCTCCATTCTTTCACCTTACAGCGCTATTCTTCCATGTCCTAACAACAAGTCAAGAGCGATGATCAGGTGACAAAACATTGGGACAATGAACCTGAATAAAAGCATAACTAATTCAAATGAATGGTATATCGTATTCGAATCAAAGTACTTTACCACTTTAATACCACCAGACAGTCCCAAGTCCTGAACTGAACTTTCTGACATGCAATTTGCATGCACAATGGGGCCATTGGCTGCACTCCCATCAGTAGTTTCCACCCCACCATCCTTTGATGGGATAGTCAAGAAAGCTGCTCCCTTAAACATCCATTCACCCCTGTCCAGGCTAAAATAATCTTCAAATAGCTCGCCACATAACAAGCACACACACTGATTTTCATCTGCAGGAACCATAAGCTCAGCCTCTTCTGTTTTCTTTTCCAACTTTTTCTGAGAACCAGTGGAATCAAATACCAATTGCCCAGGCTTTCCAGCAAGCCAATCATCTGACTTCGCATACCAGCCCCTCAATGCCCTACCAGAACCTCTTGATTCAGTCTTTTTCATTTCATGCCACTCTAAGTGTCTATCAAGCAGTCCCTGAAGCTTAAGTCGAAGACCACATAAGCTGCAACAATGTGGAAGGTCATCCAACAATCCACTGATCACAGATGAATGAATTTCTCTGATTACCTCTGGCCTGAGTTCTAATCCTATCAAACTTTCTACTTCTGTTGAGGTGGACTGATGCCGGGCAACTGAACATTTTGGAGCAGGTTCAGCATAGGATACCTCATCCATTGTGGAGGATCGAGGAGCATCAGACGAACTCTGAATGTCCGAACTCTTGTTCATTGATTCACTTGGCCTCTTGATTCCCTGGGTCTTCTGTATTTGGTTGGGCATCTGAAGAGATGGGAGAGATGCAGCATCCTTCTTTGATGCAGATATCAAACCTTTTGCAACTAATGAGCTCAGAAGGTTAGATATTGGATTTGTATCCTTGCTTTCGGCATCAGAAGTTTGCGATGGGGCATTACTAACAACAGATGAAAGTGGTGGTCCAGGAGGCAGTGGCAGCTGTTCTACTTTTTTCTGGGAACTATTCAGAGTAGCTGCTACTGCATCATGGGTTGCATCAGATGAAATTGCAGCATCAATCAAACCTGAGGTTGTTAAAACAGCTGGAGGACAATTTGGTAGAGGAGGCTGTGAAATTTGCCCAACATCTTGAGAAATCTTAGTTGGAAAGTTGCCAGTAAATGAAGTGCTGGAGAGGATTCCACTCTTCATTACAGCAGCTAATAGACTACTAGTACTTGATAGTTCTGAAGTTTCAATAGCAAGTGGATTAGAACACTCCAATGCACTGCCAAGGGCTGAGGTAGCTTCTACTTTGGAGGTCTGAGACAGAAGAGGCTTCTGAGTCTGACCAGAAGTTTCAGCCTGCACGGAGTCTGGTCGGGGTGGCTGTGAAATGTGATAATGACGGCTAGGATGCAAAGAAATCGGAGCAGAAGTCTGAGGAGATTCTCTATGAGACCCAACACTCAACTTTCCTGAAAAATGAGACGGTTTTGGATCAGCCCGAGGAAGGGAAAGAGCTTGCTGATAATCTGGATCAGCCAATTTCTGCAGCTGTTGATGGGGATGGCATGCAGGAAATGAAGGTGAAGGTGAATGCTGGCGCATAGGAGACTGTTCAGGAGGTGATGCAGTTCCTATGGACTGAAAACACTGCTTTCCAGAAGTACCTGTGGATCCTGATGCCACATTCGCCAAAAACCCAAAGCCTGGGGTTCCCAAATGGGATGAACCCGTTTGAGGTTGCATTCCTATCCTGGCCAGGGAAGAACTTGCACCAGTTGGCAACCCACCAAGAGTAGCAGAATAGCTCTCAGAACGGCTTGAACTAATAGCAGGCAAACCATCTGTCCATGAAGTAGAAATCTCATGCCCAAGAGAAGATTTGTCCTTCTGCTCAGTGGATAATGCATCAGAGGAAGTCTCTCTGTCAAACCTAGCCCCCGCATCATGAATGTTTTGAGGTCTGTGGAGCTGACTTTCAAAATCCTGGCATTGAAAATGTAATGCTGGTTATAAATACTTTAGGGAAAAAAATCCTAAGGAAAGAAATGAAAGAAAACTAGAAAAGAAAAAAGGGTAAATAATCAAACAACCATAATGTTTCTCTTCCAAGTAACAAAGGTTTCGAGTAATGCATTATATTACATTACTGTTCATGCAAGCTTACCATTTTTTCTGAAACATCAGGAGTCCAACAATCTTTCCTCATGTTATTAGAGAAGTTGGTTGCATCATGTTCAGACAACCTAGAGTGCTTATCCCACATAAACTCCTCCTCCTCAGAGTTTTTCCAGCTGCTAAACAACCCACTGCTATTTCTACCAGAAACATTGTGTGTTCGGTGTAAACGAGGATCAGCATTCACAGATTTGGATGCTGAGTAATTTTGAGAGCCATGCTTAATGTTGAAACCATTCCTCTGGCCGGGAATAGTCTCAGTAACACTGCTTGTAGCTCCAAACCAAGGCGAATCAAGCCCCTGATCAGTAATATTCCCCCTGGTTCTTCTAACTTCTATGCCAGGAGTCTGTAAAAGATCAGAACCATAGTCATAATCACCAACAGCAATGATGTTTTTCTCACAAACAGGCTCATTGTACATGTCTATATGAGAACACTGAATGTGCTGATAATTTTAAGATATGGGCAGAAAGGGATAAGAGAATAAATAAATTATTACATACTTCAAAACACTTCACCTACATTCATTTTAACAGATCCATATGACAGTTCAGCTATGCTGCGTGCTCTATCCGGCCTCTCAGACTCCTTTGAGTTGCCCAAAGTCCCAGCCATATCATTGACCATAACTTTTGCCTTCATCACATAAAACAAAATAATAAAAAAACCCCTTATAGTATATACATTAAAGCAGAAATGAAATCGATGGCTATGAGAAGGAAGCAAAAATGGGGCAAGGGCGGCCCATTGATACAGATGATCCCTTGAAGGACTAGAAAGAAAAGATATAGAGGGTCACTTTAAATTTTAGATATGAATCTTTAGAGATGCAAGGTGAAGAAAAAGAAAAGGTTGAGAAAAAAAAATTAAAAATGCTTGCTGTTTAGAAACATGATCAAGCCTCCAGCCTGCATAACTGCTTCAGAAATATACCGAATAAAACCAAATCAATATCATGCCAAAAAAAATAGAGGATTATGGAATTTACCCTGCTTGATTGTTGAAGACGCTGCTTCTCTAGATACTTGGGGTTTACATGAATGCTTTGTGGTGGACGCTGAGATAGTGTATCCGTTCTAGATGTTGTGTTTCCTGAAGACGAACCATTTACCAAAGGAGTGAAGCCAAGTTCCTTCTCAATCACCTGGAGTGTCTGAAGAGGGAATACCCCTTTCCAAGTTCCAAAAAGATGTCGCATACTCTGATGCAAGTGAGGATCAACTTGTCTATATGCTTTGCAAAACACCTAAACCAGCAATCAAAATGTAAAACACCATTACGCTTGCAGCATAAATATCAAATACATTCTAGAAAAACAAACAAGTAACAGAAAAAGAAGGTTTCAGCATTTGGAAGAGTTTGAGACTGAGCATAAAGTAAAAGTGAATATCTTTTCTAAAGGATATAATCTTTTCCATAGCATAGTCTTCAAACACTTTCTAGATGAAAACAGAAGTTACACAAAAAGAAGTTTTCAGCATTTGGAAAAGTTTGAGACTCTGAGCACAAAGTACAAAAGGATATTCGTTGAAGGATATAATCTTTGTCATAATATAGTCTTCTGCAATTTCTCAGACAACAAACATAGGCACATTACAAGACATTTTCTCAAATGCCCCGAGAGCAACAATGGAGCCAAAGGAAAAAGAATGAAATCCTAACCTCTGGTAATCTGGCAGCAAAACATTTAATGTAGTCTCTCCCAATATTCTTTACAATACTATCTAAAAGATAAAGTGATGGCAGCTTTTGGTCACTGGGAACCTGCAAAGTCATTTTTTATCAGCTCTCAAACCACAAAAGCTACCTTCATTGGACTAATTCTTCGCCAAAATACTAATCACATCCATACTATCATCAATGCTGTAATGAAAAGAAAGACAGTTAGAGGGAGGAATGAGGACTGCAAACAGAAAAATAGGATGAAACAAACATTTCATTCTCCTCCTAATGAAAGAAAAAAGTAAAAGTAAAACCTTTCACTAATGAAGATTCTCAGCATTAAATAAAGTTTTCGAATCCATTCCTGCTATCAGAGTTGACCGCCTTTTACCTCATCAACTTAGGGGTTTAATTTCATTTACCTAAAATCTGACCCCACCTTATCTAGTTATGATTTCAATTTATCCCCTGTTTTTCATGACTTTCTACCAGCTTCCAGCCTTAATAAATGGCTCCATCACAGAAAAAGCATTCTTTCAGATCCAAGCAATCTGAGGCACCATTATATACTTTGTATACTCGGAAAGCAGATTTTTATCATTTGCCAATGGAAAATTAAAGAGTGCTGGGAACAACAGGGTGCTCAACTTAAGCGTTCACAATGGCATTAGCATTTCTAGTTCTATTTACTCATATCGCCAACCAAAAGTGATTTGAGTAGAATAACAAAAGATTGCTACCAAAAGATGATGATATGTAAGTAGGAATACACTATACTCGCTTGAGAAGGAAAAATGAAATGGAGATGAACAAATGTTTGACCATATAAGGAAATTGATGTGAGAAAACCCCAGCTAAAGGGAATAATAGCTTAAAGAGAACCCAAACCAATACAATTCATTAGATATACGTTTCATAACAAATGGACTCTTCATATTCCATTTCGACATATGCCTTTAAAGTTTACAATCTCTATAATCATTGACAAGCTGTTTACAAAATCCAGGGCGATTAGGAACATATCAGTTCCATGAAAATATAGAACAGACATCCAATAAAGTAATATATTTGCAGGCAAAATGGCCTTAGACCGGAATTGCATAAACTATGAGGTCACGTCAGAACATATCATTCCTGAATTTGTTAATAAAAGGAATAAAAACACTTGACCAACATTATTGTACTCATATCACCTGCTAAGATAATATAAAAGTTGAACTCAAAAGAACTCTGCGAAACATTTTAACAAACCTATATCGAGACACACATTGATGACAGCAAAAATAAAAGAAATATCCATTAATCCCAATTTACACTTACAATCCAAATTATCTTTCCTTTTTTTCCCACAGTATAGAACTTGCAATTCATTTTCCTGTACAATTCAATTTCAAAAAGAAAGGAAAAGCTTTAACGCATAAGGCACAGCTAAAACTGAGTTCACCTCAAGAATATTAGCGCAGACAGTAGCAGAAATGGCCTTGGCGGCATGAACATTCTCGCCAGCGATTATTGTCAAGTTAGTAATAATTGGTTTCGAGTTAAAAGTGAGCTCAACTAACGCCGTCTTATACTGGCTAACTAACTCTTGCTGCTGCAGGTGTTGCTGCTGATGTGACACTGGTTGCGGCTCGTAAGCTCCACCGTCGCCACGGGTCAAATCATTGGTGTCGGAATCATTGGACCGGAATCTCAAACCAGACGCGGGACCAACTGGGTTCGCTCGTTGAGAAAAAGGCCGGATATTAGGGTTCGTAGTGAGGTCTTCAGTTAACCGTGGCTTTTTCAAACCAGGTTCTCTTGATCTATCAAATGATCTACGCGGATTCTCCATATAAGCAAATCGAAAACCCTAAATTCCTAAATCGATAATCACTCTTATTTTCATGTACGGTCAAATTAGCAAATCAAATTACCAAAAAGGGGAAAAATTACAATAATACAATAGCCCAAATCAAATCTTTAAAAAAAAACTCCAAAACCCTATACAATAAGGGAACAAAATAAAACCCTACGGATTATCATATACAACAAAAAAGAAAAAAGAAGAAGAAGACTTCTAATTCTAATTTCGTTTCCAATTATAATTCTATCTTCTAAAGATAAAGGAGCAGAGAATTCCGATCAAAAGGAAAAATGCAGAGAAATTATTTTAAGAAAGAAGAATTTGAAAGAAGAGGGAGAGAGGCCGGGTGGAGATTAAAAAGAAAGGAAGAAGGTTAAAGGGTTTAATTGTAAATTTGGAGATTGATTGTTAATATAAAGGTTAGTCCAGAAGGTGAGTCGGAGGGCTCAAAATTTGAAACGGAAAATAAAAAATAAAAATAAAAAAGGTTAAGGATTTTATTTTATCGCCTTCTTTGGGCCCTGTGAATGATAGTTCCAAGTCAACCCAGCACTGGGTTTGATCCAAAACAAACCCAACAATTATTTGTAAAAAGATCTCACAATTATTTATTAATTAATAATATTTTTTATTGAGTTTATATTACCCATCAATCGGATTTCAACTCATTTAGAAAATTATCAAAAAATCATTTTATTTACTAACCAATAAAAATTTATTTATAATGAGATTTGAATCAAAGACACCGTGCATTTAAAACTTTTTCAATTTACTATCTAAACTAAGCAATTTCTTTATTTTTACGTGAAACTTTAATAAATATATTTTTATATGATTTTCATATATTTGTGTTTATATTTTGTTTTACTCGTAATTTATTTTAATTTTTTTATTTTAATTACGTACATATTTCACATGTTATTATTAATTAGTTCCAAACACACTTTTGAATTCCAAATACGAGATTTTCGTATGCATACGCGTGAGGTAAGATTTCTAGTATTTATTATATATATTGCACTATAAAAATGGTGAAAAATATTGAATTTTTTGCAATTTGTGATGTTAACAAAATTTAAATTTTCCATCAAGGTGAAATATTCGCGTGGAAAAACATATACATTCTAAACATAAACGAAACTTCATGTAATAACCCATACCCGACCCGATCATTGGGTCCGAGCTACAAAATGTTATATTCATTCCCGGAGCAACAACGATCGATTACAAACAAATTTCATCATTATTCATTAATTTATAAGTATTACAAGTGTAAAACATGATATATATTCATTTTCGGGTTATATAATAGCTTACGAAAACTCAATACCATCTTGAGGCCAAACTAGGACTAAACTGAAATGTTTTCAAAGTATGCAATGTGGGTGTTGCAACTTCCAAGGCTTGGTGTCATGATATTGAAGACAGTATTCGAGCTTCCCAACTCGAGGATCAAATTATAAAGTTTTCAAAATAAAACCGGGCCGACATTGCAACCTCAAGCAGGGACATAACGACGAGATGGCCTAATGTCACGACATTCAAGGTGCAAAGTCGTGGCATCCATGGCAAAATACTAGTCCCCTATTTTCCAATGATAACAACTCAACATACATAACAACCATTAGCCTTAAGGCTCCAATTCAGCTATTTCAACATTCAAACTTACTTAAAACATAGTTACCCAAGCATCAATATCAATTCCATACATGATTATAAGCAAACTCACATATTCACATCTTATATACAAACCATTTTTTACCATTTCTAAAATTGAGTAAAACATCCTTAGGTACATCCCATTGACAAAATGGAAAGGACTATACAAACTTAGGTTGAGTCGATGTTGCTGTCTGGATGCCGACTTCACTTCCCCGGAGCTTCGAGAGTACATGTACCTGCACACGGAACAAACAAGCTGTATGTTGAGCAATTAGGCCCAGTGGTACATTTATGATTCAAGATACATATAACATAAGCATTCCTTCCTTCATCTTCTTCACGAAAAAATCAAGAAAGAAAGGAAAAATTCTGCGTTGTTTTCATTTCTGGTTTCAACAAGCTAGCAAATGGGACCAATTGGACATATGAAATTGAGGCTCAAATGATTAATAATTAAGTTACAGCTTTTCATCTATTAATTATAAACTCATTTAGTCACGAAGTCATTCCACTATAGTATCGTGACTGAGCTCTCCCCAATGACATACCATTATGAAAGCACTTGATTAGTGCTCATCCAATGACCTTGTCATAAGTGTGTTACTCTCATAGGTTATCCTTAATCTCTTTGGGATAATATTCGTTCTCCCAATATGATCCTATTTTATCTCATAGTAACCATTACATCTTCCTTCATGAAAAGTCAATTACTATCAAATAATAATCAAGTCATTCATCATAATGACAAATGACCAGTGGCCACGTTTACTTTTCATCAACCATGTAATGCCAATGAGAGGATATCATTTACCCATGCCTTGGGCTATGAATTCCACTATTGTGAATGACGCTACGTACTGTAGAAGTTGTATACTCGACGCACAAGCTTTTGGTTTCTTATCTTTTTGAACTCATGTTTTTACTTACATCAAAGTATACGAGTTACGCATGCATAGTTCGTCACCCACTCAAGATTTAAGTATGTCACACTATGAACATCACAAGTGAATAAATCCTTAAATAGATTCAGGATCTATTCTTCTTGGGTCTTGTCCGATGTACTTTCAGTTGCATCTATGTCTCTATCTTCTGAGAGTCATCTGCTGCGATACCTATGAAAAAGTATCTCCCTAATTGGACTTGTTAGACAACATATTAGTCTTTCAATCAATTTCCTCATTTTCGTTTAGACTAAGGACATTTAGGTTCGTCTATTAAATAAGTTGTCATTTTGTATTACAATCTGACCATATAATACCAATTAGTATTAGTTTAAACATTAGACAACCAGTGAATAACATTTGCTCTGTTTTGCTTTGCGTGCAAAAACCACATGAGGATAATTATACAAAGTATATTAATGTAATCCATGAATTTATTTTATTAATCAATCTGTTCGAAAAAGTTACAAGTGTACTTAGACGAAATACTACACTTAGGGCACTAGATCCAACAAAGTGATAATTGAGGAAACCAATAATACTTTGCATGGTAGCAATGTTTCTTCTAGAATGAATGTGGTAAAATTTATGAATAGTAAAGAAGAGAGATCTATATCCTTACTTTGCTACTAATAAAATCATAGCTCTCCCTTACAAGTGAGACCTACTGCAAATGTAACAGCCCGGTTTTCAGTGGTGTGAAAAACAGTGATTTCGGGATCACAACTTCGACAAGTCGAGTCATTAAACTTATTTATTAAATACTTACGACTTTGTTAGTATCGTATTAAAGTTTAATTATGAGATTTTAATGTTTAGATAATTAATGAAGTAAAAAAGATTAAATTGTAATAGGTGCAAAAGTAGAGATGGTTAATTAGAAGGGCCAAATGAGCAAATTGACCAAAGGTATATTAGTGGGTGATTTAACATGAGGTGAATTTAATAAAAATAGGATTTATTAAGACTAAACAAGTAGTTAATTAAGTTAATTAAGTTAATTAAGAAAGTCTTAAAATTTATTATTTTGCCATTAAGCATATAAGTAAAAATTAAGAAGAAAAGATGAAATTCTCATCTTTTTCACTTTCTTCTTCCACGGCAAGAGCAAGAAAACTAGGGTTTGGTGTTCTAAACTTTTATCTTTGATTTGGGTAAGCAAACCTTGATCGTTTTTAGTAATTTTTATGTTTTTGAGTTAGTATTAGCTTAATCTAGCTTATGTAAGGACTAATTTATGAATCTGTCAAATGTTATGAAACTTGCTAATATTGAAAATGCTTTTTCTTGGAAGTTTTTGATGTATTTGAATGTTTAATGTTTGGGTTAGATCTTTTTGTAAAGTGATTTTTGATAAAATTAGGGTTTAAGGACTAAAATGTGAAAATGATGAAATTACATGTATTGTTGTGAAACTAAAAATGTGAAGGGGTGGGATAAAAACCCTAGGAATTCAGATAAGGTTGGTTGTGTGAGAGAATGGTTATTTTGCATGTTTTTGTGTTGAAAGGACTAGATTGAATAAAAGAAAAATATTAGGGGTAAAATCGTAGCTTTCCCAAAAGGATTGAATTATGTTATATGATCTGATTAAGTGTTTTAATGCAAGAAATTGAATAATTTGTGGATGTAGACTACAATCGTGCTACAGATCACAAAAAAGGGATATTGACGGATTAGTCCCTAAAGTCTTTCCGAAACTGCAATTCAGTTCGGTAAGTAAATTTTAGTTAACATTTACAATTTATATATATATATATATATATTATAAATGTTCACCAAATTGGAAGCATTGAATTAAAGATGATCGAGGAAATGAAACGAAAGAGATAGTAGGTTTTATGCCGTTGAAAAGTATCGACGCGATGGCTGGGGCACCGCATATGTTACGAGTCCTCGACAGTTCGTGTAAGCAGCATCGTGATTCGAAAAGAGATATGAATCCTAAATGGATTATAGACCCTTCGATGGCTGGGACATTTGCTTATTGCATACTCCCGACAGCTCGTGTGAGCAGTATCGTTAGGGGACAGTTTACAGATAGACACCGTGCCAATGACTGGGATACCACATATGTTACGAGTCCCCGACAGCTCGTGTGAGCAGCATCGAGTATTGGTAACAGAAAGTTATAGACATGGAAATGGAGTCGTATTTAACTCAAAGGACTATGGGAATATCATGGCTCGATGAAGCTATTGTTACTTATTACAGTATTGGTAATTACTTAAACTATCTAACTTACTAAGCTATGAAGCTTACCATAGTTATTGTTGTTGTTTTGTAGATTATTTTGCTGATTGAAGATCGGATCATCGTCATCTCCTTGAAGTTACACTATCGCGGAGTTGTTGGTAGTTTTTGCATTACTCGGTCTTATGGCATGTACTAGGATGATATTATCTTTTGCTTTTATATTAGAGATGATAAACCTTACTATGTTGAATGTGGTTATGTATGAAGTGCAAATTTGGAGCATAAACTTAAGCTACTATGTAGAGACTTGGAAATCATGTATGTTGTGTGATGGCTTAAATGTATAATTGGAGTTGTGTATGTTTGAGTTGTTAAACTTATGTTTTGGCATAATTCTTGAGTTTCTGCATACTTGTTTCGGTAGAACTTAGGTATGTATCAGTAGAAGTACAAGATAGGAGAGAGGTTGTTCACTGACTTGGGTTGTTTCAGTAGTTGAATTGCGAGTATCGGTAGTTTTGTGTCCTGATGTATCAGTAGTTTGTGTACTTGTATCGGTAGAAGTTGCAGGGAGAGAATTTTTACTCTCTAGAGATGCATTGTATCGGTAAAAGTTATACTAGTATCGGTAGAACTAGCACAAGTACCGGTAGAAATCTGCACAGTTTCTAAAATTGTTTACTGACTTGGCTACTACCGATACTTGTCCATCAAGTACCGGTAAAAGTCTCTAAAAAATTGGAAATGTCAATTTTGCCCTTGTTGAACTGTGTTTATGATTGAATGACATTATTTATAGTGTGAGAAGTGAAATTCTTTAATAAATAAAGTTGTATAATATGATATTGAAGATGAACAGTGATAAATGAATAGTAACACACCAGAATCCTAACCGGTGATGGTATTCGAGTTTTTGGGTGTTATAGCAAATGAAAATGATGAAGGTATGAAGATGAAGAATGACTAGGTCACATTGATACAAGACTTTTTAAGTTACCAAACATGATAAGGATATTCATGAATACTTTGGTGATCCACGTGATCTATCCATAGAAGAACGAGATGCTACGTAATCTTTGTCGTTCCAAGATTTAGAGATGCAAGTGTAACATCCTATACCTAACCTAAATGACAGGTCCGAATATAAGATGCCACACTGGTTGTCGGAGTCACCCAAATAAAACAAATTCAAAATGGACCATTTATCATGCATAATTAAAATTTTAAATTCAAAATGATTAAAACATAATTCAAAGATGCCTTGCTCATTTATAATGAATAAACAATAGCCCAATGACAATGGGCTTAAGAATAAAATTTGGGGCCAAAAATATAAAAAATGGAATAGTAAGTCTCGAGACTTAGGGTACAAGTCTTGATATTGATAACCTATAGAGCATAAAAATTGAAATTATCTACCAACTCTTGAGACATAGTGTGCAAGTCTCAACACTTGGTAATCAAGAATTGATTCTTATTCATCCCATTTGCAAAAATAGACCAAACTTTGAATAAGTCTAAAAAGATATTCATACTAGTCTCGAGACTTAATTCTAGAAATATAAAAAATACCATTTTAAACTATTCTAACATGCTTCAAAATGGACCTAAACATGTTGAAACATGTATAAAAATTTGTGCACACATATGAAATATATCAATCTGAAGTATGAAACACAAAAATTCTAAAATAAAAATGCTTAATAAAAATTTAACTAACTAACTAAAATTTCATGCAAAACAATATATTATTTATCATCAAGTTTGATTCTAAAGTTCATTTATAAACTCAATTAGATACCAACATACCATATATGTCCAAATAAATTAAAACATTAAAAAAATCCAATAATATATTATATGAGATCCTTACATTTTTTTAATTGGGATAAATTTCAAAATTATATATGAACTATGATTTAATGTGCAATTGTATACACGAATTTTAATTTTGTGTAATTTTATACATGAAATTTTGATTTGATTCAATTCTTATAAATTATTAACACAATTATTGATATAACATCCTTTTATGTTTATATATGGCAATAAAAAATAATTATATTTATTCAATATAAAAATAAATTAATATATTTATTTCTTTAAATGGATATAATTAAATCAAAATTAAAATTTTAAGTATATATTTGAATTACAATTAGAATTTTACGTATATAATTATACCAAATTAAAATTTATATATACAATTACATATTAAATTAAAGTATATAATTTTGATATTTGTCTTTTTTTATTTAATTTAATAAATTTACCGTTTGAAATTTTAAACCCTCCATTCTCACCTTCTGGACTAACCTTTATATTAACAATCAATCTGAATATTTACAATTAAACTCCACCCGGCTTCTCTCCCTCTTCTTTCAAATTATTCTTTCTAAAAATAATTTCTCTGCATTTTTCTTTTTGATCGAAATTCTTTGTTCCTTTATCTTTAGAAATTAGAATTATAATTGGAACTGGAATTGGACTTAGAAATCTTCTTCTTTTTCTTTTTTGTTGTATATGATAATCCATAGGGTTTTATTTTGTTCCCTTATTGTATAGGATTTTGGATTCTTTTTAAAGTTTCGATTTAGGCTATTGCAATATTGTAATTTTTCCCCTTTTTTGGTATTTTGATTTGCTAATTTGATTGTAAATGAAAATAAGAGTGATTATTGATTTAGGAATTTAGGGTTTTTGATTTGCTTATATGGAGAATCCGCGTAGATCATTTGATAGATCAAGAGAACCTGGTTTGAAAAAACCACGGTTAACTGAAGACCTCACTCCGAACCCTAATATCCGGCCTTTTTCTCAACGAACGAACCCAGTTGGTCCCGCCTCTGGTTTGAGATCCCGGTCCAATGATTTGACCCGTGGCGACGTTGGAGCTTACGAACCACAACCGGTGTCACATCAGCAGCAACACCAGCAGCAGCAAGAGTTAATTAGCCAGTATAAGATGGCGTTAGCTGAGCTCACTTTTAACTCGAAACCAATTATTACTAACTTGACAATAATCGCTGGCGAGAATGTTCATGCCGCCAAGGCCATTGCTGCTACTGTCTGCGCTAATATTCTTGAGGTGAACTCAGTTTTAGTTGTGCCTTATGCGTTAAAGCTTTTCCTTTCTATTGAAATTGAATTGTACAGGAAAATGAATTGCAAGTTCTATACTGTGGGAAAAAAAAAGAAAAGATAATTTGATTTGTAATTGTAAATTGGGATTAATGGATATTTCTTTAAGTTTTGCTGTCATCAATGCTTGTCTCAATCTAGGTTTGTTAAAATGTTTCGCAGAGTTCTTTTGAGTTCAACTTTTATATTATCTTAACAGGTGATGAGAGTACATGTTGGTCAAGTGTTCTTTTTTTTTTTCTTTTATTAACAAATGCAGGAATGGTATGTTGTGATGTGACTTCGTAGTCTATGCAATTCTGGTCTAAGGCCATGTTGCCTGCAAATATCTTCCTTTATTGGATGCCTGTTCTATATTTTCATGGATCTGATATGTTTCTAATTGCCCTGGAATTTGTAAACAGCTGGCCATGAATTATAGAGATTGTAAACTTTACAGGCATATGTTGAAATGGAATATGAAGAGTCCATATGTTGTGAAACGTATATCTAATGAATTGTATTAGGTTTGGAATCTCTTTAAGCTAGTATTCCCTTTAGCTGGGGTTTTCTCAAATCAATTTCCTTATACGGTCACACATTTGTTCATCTCCATTTCATTTTTCCTTCTCAAGCGAGTATAGTGCTTTCCTACTTATATGTCATCATCTTTTGCTAGCAATCTTTTGTTATTCTACTCAAATCACATTTGGTTGGTGATACGAGTAAATAGAACTAGAAATGCTAACACCATTGTGAATGCTTAAGTTGAGCACCCTGTTGTTCTGGCACTCTTTTGATTTTCCATTGGCAAATGGTAAAAATCTGCTTTCCAAGTCTACAACGTATATAATGGTGCCTCAGATTTCTTGGATCTGAAAGAATGCTTTTTCTGTGATGGAGCCATTTATTAAGGCTGGAAGCCGGTAGCAAGTCATGAGAAACAGGGGATAAACTGAAATCATAAATAGATAAGGTGGGGTCAGATTTTAGGGAAGTGAAATTAAACATCTAAGTTGATGAGGTAAAAGGCGGTCAACTCTGATAGCAATGGATTCGAAAATGCTGAAAATCTTAGTGAAAGTTTTTACTTTTACTTTTTACTTTCATTATGAGGAGAATGAAAGTTTTGGTTCATCCTATTTTTCTGTTTGCAATCCTCATCCCTCCCTCAACTGTCTTTCTTTTCATTACAGCATTGCTGATAGTATGGATGTGATTATCATTTTGGCGAAGAATTAGCCCAATGAAGGTTGCTTTTGTGGTTTGGGAGCTGATAAAAAATGACTTTGCAGGTTCCCAGTGACCAAAAGCTGCCATCACTCTATCTTTTAGATAGTATTGTAAAGAATATTGGGAGAGACTACATTAAAAGTTTTGCTGCCAGATTACCAGAGGTTAGGATTTCATTTTTTTTCCTTTGGCTCCATTGTTGCTATCAGGGCATCTAAGAAAATGTCTTGTAATGTGCTTATGTTTGTTGTCTGAGAAACTACAGAAGAGTATGTTATGAAAAAGATCATATCCTTTAACAAAGATCCATTTTTACTTTGTGCTCAGAGTCTTAAACTTTTCCAAATGCTGAAAACTTCTTTTTATGTAACTTCTGTGTTTATCTAGAATGTGTTCGAAGACTATGCTATGGAAAAGATTATATCCTTTAGCAAAGATATTCATTTTTACTCTGAGCTCAGAATCTCAAACTCCTGCAAATGCTGAAAACTTCTTCTTCTGTAACTTATGTGTTTATCTAGAACGTGTTCGATACTCATGCTGCAAGCATAATGGTGTTTTACATTTTGACTGCTGGTTTAGGTGTTCTGCAAGTCATATAAACAAGTTGATCCTCCCTTGCATCAGAGTATGCGACATCTTTTTGGAACTTGGAAAGGGGTTTTCCCTATTCAGACTCTCCAGGTGATTGAAAAGGAATTTGGCTTCACTCCTTTGGTAAATGGTTCATCTTCAGGAAACACAACATCTGGAACGGATACACTATCACAGCGTCCACCACAAAGTATTCATGTAAACCCGAAGTATCTAGAGAAGCAGCGTCTTCAACAATCAAGCAGGGTGAATTCGATATTCCTCTTTTTTCTTTTTGGCATGATATTGATTTGATTTTATTCAGTTTATTTCTGAAGCAATTATTGAGGTTTGACCTTGCTTACAAAAAGCAAGCATTTTTAATTTTTTTCTCAACCTATTCTTTTTCTTCACCTTGCATCTTTAAAGATTCATATCCAAAATTTTAAGAGTCCCTCTATATCTTTCCTTTCTAGTCCTTCAGGGGATCATCTGTATCAATGCATGACCCTTGCCCTGTTTTTTATTCCTTCTCATAGTCATCATGTCCATTTCAGCTTTTAATGTATGTACTATAAGGGGTTTTCTTTTGAGTTTGTTTTATGTGATGAAGGGAAAAGGTATGGTCAATGATATGGCTGGGACTTTGGCCAACTCAAAGGAGGAGTCTGAGAAGTGTTTTAAAGTATGTTATAGTCTATTTATTCTCTTATCACTTTCTGCCGTTATCTTAAAATTATCAGCACATTCAGTGTTCTTGTATAGACATGTTTAATGAGCCTGTTTGTGAGAAGAAGATCATTGCTGTTGGTGATTATGACTATCGTTCTGACCTTTTACAGATTCCTGGCATAGAAGTTAGAAGAACCAGGGGGAATGTTACTGATCAGGGGCTTGATGCGCCTTGGTTTAGAGCTACAAGCAGTGTTACGGAGACTATTCCCAGCCAGAGAAATGGTTTCAACGTTAAGCATGGATCTCAGAATTACTCAGCATCAAAATCTGTGAATGCTGATCCTCGTTTACACCGAACTCACAATATTTCTGGTAGAAACAGCAGTGGGTTGTCTAGCAGCTGGAAAAACTCTGAGGAGGAGGAGTTTATGTGGGAGATGCACTCTAGGTTGTCTGAACATGATGCAGCCAACTTCTCTAATAACTTGAGGAAAGATTGTTGGACTCCTGATGTTTCAGAAAAAATGGTAAGCTTGCATGAACAGTAATGTAATATAATGCATTACTCGAAACCTTTGTTACATGCAAGAGAAACATTATGGTTGTTTGATTGTTTACCCTTTTTTCTTTTATAGTTTTCTTTCATTTGTTTCCTCTAGGATTTTTTTTCCTAAAGTATTTATAACCAGGGTTACATTTTCAATGCCAGGATTTTGAAAGTCAGCTCCACAGACCTCAAAGCATTCATGATGTGGGGTCAAGGTTTGATAGAGAGACTTCAGCTGATGCATTATCCACTGAGCAGAAGGACAAACCTTCTTTTGGGCGTCAGATTTCTACTTCATGGACAGATGGTTTGCCTGCTATTAGCTCAAGCCTTTCTGAGAGCTATTCTGCTACTCTTGGTGGGTTGCCTACTTGTGCAAGTTCTTCCCTAGCCAGGATAGGAATACGACCACAAACAGTTTCATCCCATTTGGGAACCCCAGGCTTTGGGTTTTTGGCGAATGTGGCATCAGGACCCACAGGTACTTCTGGAAAGCAGTGTTTTCAGTCTGTAGGAACTGCATCACCTCCTGAACAGTCTCCTATGCGCCAGCATTCACCTTCACCTTCATTTCCTGCATGCCACCCCCATCAACAGCTACAGAAATTGGCTGGTCCAGATTATCAGAAAGCTCTTTCCCTGCCTCGGGCTGATCCCAAACCATCTATTTTTTCAGGAAAGTTGAATATTGGGTCTCATAGAGACTCTCCTCAGACTTCTGCTCCGATTTCTTTGCATCCTAGCCACCATTATCACCTTTCACAGCCACCCCTACCAGACTCCATGCAGGCTGAAACTTCTGGTCAGACTCAGAAGTCTCTTCTGTCTCAGATCTCCAAAGTAGAAGCAGCCACAGCACTTGGAAGTGCATTGGAGCGTTCTAATCCACTTGCTATTGAAACTTCAGAACTATCAAGTACTAGTAGTCTATTAGCTGCTGTAATGAAGAGTGGAATCCTCTCCAGCACTTCATTTACTGGCAATCTTCCAACTAAGATTTCTCAAGATGTTGGGCAAATTTCACAGCCTCCTCTCCCAAATTGTCCTCCTGCTGTTTTAACAACCTCAGGCTCGATTGATGCTGCAATTTCATCAGATGCAACCCCTGATGCAATAGCAGGTATTCCGAATAGTTCCCAGGAAAAAGTTGAACAGCTGCCACTGCTTCCTGGACCACCACCTTCATCTCTTGTTAGTAATGCCCCATCGCAAACTTCTGATGCTGAAAGCAAGGATACAAATCCAATATCTAACCTCCTGAGCTCATTAGTTGCAAAAGGTTTGATAACTGCATCAAAGAAGGATGCTGCCTCTGTCCCATCCCTTCAGATGCCCAACCAAATACAGCAGAGCCCGGGAATCGAGAGTCCAAGTGAACCACTGGACAAGAGTTCGGACATTCAAAGTTCATCTGATGCTCCTCGGTCCTCCACAATGGATGAGGTATCATATGCTGAACCTGCTACAAAATGTTCAGTTGCCCCACATCAGTCCACCTCAACAGAAGTAGAAAGCTTCATAGGTTTAGAACTCAGGCCAGATGTAATCAGAGAATTTCATTCATCTGTGATCGGTGGATTGTTGGATAACCTTCCACATTGTTGCAGCTTATGTGGTCTTCAACTAAAGCTTCAGGGACAGCTTGATAGACACTTAGAGTGGCATGAAATGAAAAAGAATGAATTAGGAGGTTCTGGCAGGGCATTGAGGGGATGGTACGCGAGGTCAGATGATTGGCTTGCTGGAAAGCCTGGGCAATTGGTATTGGATTCCACTGGTTCTCTGAACAAGATGGAAAATACAACAGAGAAGGCTGAGCTTATGGTTCCTGCAGATGAAAATCAGTGTGCATGCTTGTTATGCGGTGAGCTATTTGAAGATTATTTTAGGCTGGACAGTGGTGAATGGATGTTTAAGGGAGCTGCGTACTTGGCTATCCCATCAAAGGAGGGTGGGGTGGGAACTACTGATGGGAGTGCAGCCAATGGCCCCATTGTGCATGCAAATTGCATGTCAGAAAGTTCAGTTCAGGACTTGGGACTGTCTGGTGGTATTAAAGTGGTAAAGTACTTTGATTTGAATACGATATACCATTCTTCTGAATTAGTTCTGCTTTATTCAGGTTGTTTTCCCAATGTTTGTCACCTGATCATCACTCTTGACTTCTTGTTAGGAAATGGAAGAATAACACTGTAAGGTGAATGAATGGGGCTATCAGTTGCAGTGCCATCAGTAGTGCCCTGACCAAAGAATCCAGGTTTACTTTGTCCTTAGCTTAAATGTTAACAAACGGCCCTTGTATGCTAATTTTTGTGGTGCTGAGAGTGTCTACCAGTGTTGTTGCTTTTATCGTTCCCATTTTTGCATTTTTGTTTTCCTTCCTTTCAAAGATCAAAGTCTGATAGAAAGATAAGTGCATATAAATACCTCATAATTTTTGTCTTTTCGTGTTTGACATGTTGCTTTGTATTAATAGTTCTTTTGCCCTTTTTTCTGGAGCGGATTTTTAGTTCATAAACTAGAAGGCTTTTTTCATATTCAGCTTTAAAATTGCCTATCAGCATAGAGAATGTTTATCATCAAATATAGTGAACTCTAGGAACTAGGATTTTAGAATCTGGATTTGGATTTCAAAAATAATGTAAGTCGAGTTTTAATCCATAGATTTGTTAGATGCTTAGTTTATAGTAATGAATTTGAAAATTTTAAAATGTTTTTAGATTTGACAAATTAAATGTTTTTGTATTTTTCTAAAATATATTATATTGAATCTAAACTAATTTGTCCATAATATTTGAATTTTATTATTACCAAAGTGAAATCCAAAATTTCAAATTCATATTCTCAAATAGAGCATGATAGAATGTAAGAACAAAGGAAATTGATCTTCTGTTTATTTGTTTGTTTATTATCCCAAGTTCAAGAGATGTTTGAGTTTATTATCTGATAAGGCAAGGCATATGTAAGTCGCTTGAACTAACGTGGTAACTTTTGGATTATTATTCTAACTTCAACCGACTTTAGTAAGTCGCTTGAACTAACATAGTAACTCGAAGATAATGCGTGGGTTGACTGATTTAGCAAGGTTTGTTGTTATATGACTATAGCATTGACCTTGTCAAGCTAGCTACCGGCTGCTTTTTTTTTGCATGTATGATCTCCAACCTTTCATGGAATTGAGTCTTTTAAGCTCATATTCTATGCAACACAAATTAGTAAAAACTTGACTAAAATAATTATAATCCTTTGTCGTAAAATTACGTACCAATGTTTTTAACTTGCCAGTGTAATTTCTTATTATATATCTGCCACTATGTGCCAAATACAGTAGACCAGATATGTATGTAGTGGGGTTCATTAGCTTCCTCAACTCCTCACCGCTGCTTTGATTACCTCACGTTGATGTACCTCTGATCATCTAACATGTCTTTGTAAATTCTTGAGGAAGAAAAACAAGCTTCCATCGTCTACATATTGAAGTTCATATTATTTGAACCAAATTGAAGTTCATAATGATATGAATGTTTTCTTGTATGAGACATAATATCCATAATAGGTACAGATTTAGATGACCAAATTGAAGTTCATATTGTGGATATTCTTCTACTTACACAGTTGCGTTTTACATTTGAGTCAAATTATTTGAAAAGGATGGGGGAGAAGGAAAAACATGTATATTGAAATTTTCATCATGAACTTGCCACCAATACACGACAAGGTTTGAGTAACATCAAATCCATATCAATCAATTATTACACAAGAAGATTTTCGACAGGATCTTTTAAAAGGACTCTTAATCTGGAGAGGTTAGTGTACAATTATATCATTATGGGAAAATCTCCTAGTCTTGCCACCCACAGGTGTCGTAGTTAGACCAATTCGTCCATGGTTGTATATGACGAGGTCAAATAATATTTTCTAAGGAAATCACATTTTGAAAATTAAGTTTTAAAGAAACTATGTTTTGAATCCTTGTTTTTTTTAAACATTATTAACTTTTTTTTATAAATTTAATTATTTCTATTTCATTTTTAATTTTATTGTACTTTCTTAAGTGGATATTACTCAGTTCAGTCAGACAAATTATAATAAATGTAGATTATTATAATACATAACCAAAAAGGAATAATGGCCAATCGAGTCAATCAAGTAACATTTTATTAGAGGGGAGCAGAAGTGAGAGCCTATAGTCAATACGACTTCGATGATTAGTATCACCCAGAACTAGGAGGTTGAAATCACTTGAGATACAACTTACGGTCAGGCATAGACGAGTAAGAACCCATTGATAGTAATATTACCAATACTCATCTGTGACTTTCAAAACTACCACTCTTTCGAATATTAAACCTGACGGCTCCCACTGTGGAATCAGGAAGAGAATTAAAAGTGGATAATGGAAGTCCCTGTAGCAAGTTTGTCAAAGAGGATTCTCGACTCTCGAGGTTCAACTAGCAAACATACAACTACTAGCCCAACAGGTGCTGTTGGATTCAAGGTTGAGCAATTTCCAAATACTAGTAAGCTCCTCTAACTCCGGGACTTGGATTCAATGATGCACAAAGTCGAGCTGTCTCCACCAGTTAAGATGGAACAGATTATGGGAAGATTCCCGTAGAGAGTAGTGATTCCCAACCCCCTCAATGTTTGTTCTGATTTGGAACTGTAAAGGGGATCGTAGTTCGGATTTTTCTGTGGTAGTGACAGATTTAGTAGTTGTCCACAACCATGCTATTATGATAATTACCGTGACATGAGTTCGTGCTGGAAATGTTCTGCTCATCATGAATAAGTTCTTATTGGACGTTTGGACAGATACGAACACGTTGGGTTTCAAGGGGGTATTTGGCTTTTATGGTGTTCGGACCTGGGGACCATTGAGGAGGTGAGCACCACAAAGCAAGAGATTCACACATTGGTTAAGGTACGCCCTTCAGATTCATGTTGGCTGTTATCTGCTATTTATGTTAGCCCGAAATTTAATTTTAGACGTAAGGTCTGGGATAATCTGAAACATGTTTGGCAACATCGTCGGTTACCTTGGCTTATGGCTGGCGACTTTAACAGAGTCTTATCTAGCCATGATTAAAAAGGTGGGAGATCGGTCTCCCTATATTGGATTAGAGAATTTCATAACTTCCTTTTGTAATATGATTGACATGGGCTTTAAAGGACCCCGCTTCACGTGGTTTTATCTTTGCTCTGCTGTCAGCTTATTCAAGAGCACATTGACTTGGTTTTTACGAATCCTGAATGGCACCTTTTGTATGGTGATGATGTAGAGAATCATGTCACCCATACAAAATTTGATCATAGATCTGTTCTGTTAAACCTATCCCGTAAACCTTTACGTCCAAACACTAAACCTGTGGATTTTTAGAAAACGTGGCTCGACCACCTGGATTTTTCGCACATCTTAAAGTCCCTTTGGGAAGAGACTAGGGAACCTTCTAGTGAATTCAATTAAATGTTTGACAGAGTACCTTAATTAGTGGAATCGTTCCACTTTTGGCAATATGTTCCACAGAAAAAAAGAAACTCATGGCTACACTTGGATGGATTGAAAGAGCCTTGGAAATTAGCCTGAATGATTTCTTGGTTAACCTCCAAGAAAATCTCACCAAGGAATACCAAGACACTCTCAAGCAAAAAGAGGACTTGTTGGTTATGAAATCTAGTGTCAACTGGGTTATCGAAAGTGAGAGAAACACGAGGTTTTTCCATCTCACTACCTTGAAAAGGCAAAGTTACAATAGGATTGATGGATTAGAAAACACTAATGGAGATTGATGTACTAACAAAAAGGAGATTAAGTGCATCATCAATTCTTTCTTTTGTGATCTCTATTACTCTTCGAAAGAAGAAGTGCCATATAATATCATAAATTCCTCTCTATTGCTCTTGGATAATGATAAATTTGCTTTCGATAGATCAGTTTCGAAATTCATAAGGCTATTTTCTTATTTATTCCCTACAAAGCTCCCGGCCTGATGGGCTTTACCCTCTGTTTTACTAGAAATATTGGGAAACTGTCACAGGTAAAGTGATTAAGGCGATCTGCACCGTGTTTAATAATGGGAAGATTCCTGAGGAGATCAATGATACACTTAGTTCTCTGATCCCGCAATAGAATGCCTCGACCAAAGTTCAACAGTTTCGACTGATCAGTCTTTGTAACACCTCTTACAAAATTATTACAAAAATTTTGGTGTTATGCCTCAGACCCTTTCTTGACAGCTTAGTCTCTCCTGTACAAGGTAGCTTCATTTGGGGCCGTCAAACCACTGATAATGCCATCGTTGTGCAGGAAGTGATTCACTATTTCAAGAGATTAAAAGGGAAAGTTGGGTCAATGATTGTTAAACTTGATATGGAGAAAGCTTATCATAGAATTGGATGGGGCTTTATCCAAAAGGTGTTATGTTTTTTTAATTTCCCCTCGAGTTGGATCAATCTTATTCTAAATTGTATCTCCTCAGTTTCTATGATCATCCTAGTGAATGGTGGTAAGCTTAAAATCTTTAAACCTTCAAGGGGGTATTAGACAAGATGACCCTTTATCCTCGTACATTTTCATCCTTTGCATGGAATACCTCAATCTCTTTATCTGCAAAGCTGTCGAAACAAAATTGTGGAGGGGCATCCGTACCTCAATTTAAGGACCTACTCTCTCCCATTTGTTCTTCGCTAATGATGTAATTTTCTTTGCCAAAAGAGATGAGAGATTGGTTGGCGCTATAAAGGGTGTTTTTGAGGAGTTCACTCGGGAATCTGGGAAAAAATTAGCCTCACTGTAACTCCTTTTACCCAGCCTAGAAGATAAGACCGGATCCAGAAGGTTACTACTGTAATTTTACCCTCACGCAAATTGATAATCCACATTCATTCACACACATACATATTTATTATATTTATATATAGTCTATATTTTAAATTAAATAACCAATAAATTCTAAAACAAATACTAAAATCCCAAGTTTAAAACAACTTACAATCACAATAAAATAATAAATAATAAAATATACGAAAATTCCTAAAATAACTTATACGAAGTAATAATAGATACTAAAATAAAATATAAAAAATGAAAGACATGCCTCCGAGTACCAAGTCACCTATGTCTCAAGTATCTATAAAAAAAACTGTAGGAAAATAAGCTAAAAAGCCCAGTGTGTCTCTAAAGAACATACATCCTATTACATTATCACAACAATATTATAACACATAATGTAACCACAAAACATGATACAATCACAAGCATAATACAATGCACCCATACTCTAACACACCAACATAGTGAAGAGGTTCCCTAAAACCCCTTTCGAACTAATCGTCACCAATCGTAATGTAGTTTTACTATCAGCTGTTTGAAGGGGTGATAACCACGTCTTCCACCATACAAACTCAACTCATGAGCACACAATGGTATGGTCGCATGCATATCTCAGTCTCAGTCTCAATCTCAATCTCATGATATTACACATATATCAGAGTTCACAATATTTTTATCACAATGTATTAAGTTAATTACATACTAGTAGACATGCATGACAAAATCAACATGCTTTAATACAACTCAAAACACAATCATACCATTTCCACAACACAATATAAATCATTACATTGATATCATAACTCAGAATCGTCATAAAATATCACAATACAATCATCACATGTAATAGGCTATGTAGCAATTAGAAACACACCTCTAGAAACTGAAGCTCTAATGACAAGAAGGTCGTCTACCACGTATTGATCTAGCACCGGGTCTAACGAGATTAGAACCTACAAACACAAACTTAATATTAACACTATTCCTATGCCACCAACTAAATACAAATACTAAACCAAAAATAACTCACGTGTAACTCTCGGAGCGGGTGTAGGAGCAGGCTGCACAGGTTCGGCTTCGGAGTCGTGATCACCTAAACACAAATATCTCACATTAGATTTTCCAAATAAACCCTCTTAATACACACTAAGTATAAAAATAATAATAAAATAGCTAAAACGAGGGTTTCAGGTTCGAATTTGACAAAACGGACAGTGGAAACAGGCTCAGGACGTCGAAAAATGGTAGGATAGAGTTTCTCAAAAAAGTCAACGATCAACGCTTAATAGTCAATGATCGGTCAAAGTCAACGGTTCGGTTCGGTAAAAATCAACGGGTCAGGTTGGGTTACACGGTTTGGGTCGAGCTTGTGTTAAGTGGGTTCGGGTTAATGTTTGGTTTAAAGGTTTAAGTTAGGGTTTGGGTCAAAGATATGGATTACTTGGTTTGGGTTGAAGGCTAAGGTTTTAGGCCATAATCCACCTTAAGTCACCACTTGGCTTTAAGTCACACATCAAGCCCAACTTCCCACACTTAATAGATTGAAGAAATTAGGGTTTCATAACCTTAAACGACGCCACCACAACCACCATGATGGAACGGCGAACGTATGACGACAACGCCCCAACAAATTCATAAAACAAACCCCAAAACAAGCCTACAACTCACCAAAAGCAAGAATGGTCACTAGCATGACAGAGAAAAGGATGCCAACGCAAAACCAAAAGGTTTTATCCTTGATTCACACAAACAACGATGGTTAGGGAGGTTTGGGATGTGGGGTTTTGTTCGCATAAACACAAGGAAGGGATTGGTGGGAGCGGTGCACAACACGAACGACGACAAGACTTTGAACGACGCTTCGTCGAAAAAGGAAAGGGAGAGAGGGAAAGATGAAGTTTCGGTTGAAGGGGAAGAGAAAAATGGGAGAAGAAGGGTCATAATGGGTTTAAATACTCAAAGAAAATGGCAAATATCTCGAAGGCCCTCACACAGCCTTAAGGTTTACAAATTAACCCACAACTTTACCAAACTAGCAATTTGATCCCGAAATTCCCAAATTGACCTACTAAAGTTCAAACGCAAGTCAATTAAGTCCTTTAACATTCAGAATTTACAATTTCAACCCTCAAACTCAAAATCATCAATTAAGTCCCTAAATTTAAAATTAGGGTACTACACTCGCCAAATCTAGGATTTTGTTCTTTATGAACACTGGCCAAACTCAACGATCTAAAGTTATTGAGAGCTTGAATTTTAGGAGCACTGATGATCTGAGTCGATACCTCAGTTTCCCGATCTACTCAGGTAGAGTTTAAAGAAGTGATTACAACTTTATAGTGGATCATGTTCAGGCAAAGCTTAGTACATGGAAGAGTAGTTGTCTATCAAAAGTGGGTAGACTTACTTTGATTCACTCGACTCATGCCACCATCCCTAATTACTATATACAATGCCGAGCACTTCCAATCAGTGTTTGTATGGACCTCGATAGAATAACTAAGAATTTCTTGTGGGGTGACTCCGATACTAAGAAGAGAATACATTTCCTTAAATAGAGCAAAGTGACGAAACCTAAAACTGAGAGGGGTCTGGGCCTATCTTCCACTAAAGATAAGAATCAAGGTTACTTAATCAAGCTTGGTTGGAGACTAATCCATGAGCCAAATAAGCTGTGAGCTAGAACTCTTTGTTGCAAATATGTAGAAGGCCGTGGCTTGGTTAAACCCCCTATTAGTGCTTCCTCAACTTGGAAAGCTTTAAGTAAGGTTAGGCCTTTGTTACAGAAAGGTCTTAGATGGATTGTTGAGGATGGGATTAATATTAATGCCTGGCATGATAATTGGTCTGGTTTGGGTCCAATCTAATTTTTGGTAGTAGGGACGCTGAATAGAGAAGAGGAGGACCTCACCTTTAGACAATTAAGGGCCCGTTCAGCTGCATTTTAAGAATGAACTTTTCATTAAATAAGTCCTTTTGGCTTTAAGGAATACTGAACAAGCACCATTTGGATGCTTTTTTTGACTTTTAAAACGGGCTTTTTGGTCCATTAAAAAAGTTGAAATATTCACCAGTAGCAAGCTAAACGGACTTTTAGAAAGGTTAATTACTTTTTTAGCCTCAAAATTAGACATGGGGCACCAATTTCTTCTTTTTTCTCCCATAATTTTTCTGCTCTCTTTTATTTCCTTCCTTCACCGCTTCCATTTTCTTCCCTTCTTCCATTTTCAACCAGTTTTTTTATAAACTTTTCTCTTCTTCATCTTCTTTAGCTCCAATGAGTTTTAGCTGCTGTGATTCTTCATAATTTGGTAGCCTCCTCACTCTTTCAGTAGCCTCTCTCTGGCACTAACCTGTGCACCCATCATCTCTTTCTCCGGTAAGTGTCCACATTAAAAAAGAAAATTTAAAGCGTACATCTATGCAACTAGGAATGGGGTTTACGATGACGCCATCCCCACCCTGTAATGACGTCCTATTCTACTTCTGCTTGCATTTTAGTAGTTGCTACCAATGTTATACTGTGGTTGAAGTACTCAACAAATTCTTGGTCATCAGTTTTCTAAAAAAAATGAAAATGAAAAACAGAATTTTACTACTCTCCATTTGCATATAGATATGTGTAATGTAAACAAATAACTTGAAAATTTGGAGATATCAAGTTGTAATAAGTGTATATGATCTATGCGACTAATTTCTCCTGATACATACTGCTATGCTAAACCCTTCAACAAATATGCAGCTCTAGAAGCTACAGAATATGTGATAATTTAAGGAAAGACAGCTAAAGCATAACCCATATGTGTAATGTAAACTAATAACTTGAAAATTTGGAGATATCAAGTTGTAATGTAACAGGTGAAAATTTTCAATTTTCAAATTTTATTTGTTCATAAAGATGGTGCAGTCTCTGTGTAATTAATATTAATCACTTAGAAATATTTAAAATTAATATTTCATATATTAAAATATTAACAATAACTTATAATAAGTTATTTTTTATATTTTTGCTAAAATATCATAATATTAATTAATTTGAATATTGTTTAAATGTATATTTATTATTTTATAATATCATGTTTAAAATGAACATTTAATTTTTCAAAAGTATTTGTATTAAACCAAACTTTTCAAAAGCACTTTTCCACCACATTTTTTAAAAATATTTTTCAAAAGCAATGCTAAATTAGGTCTAATAAAGCTTTAGAAAGCTAGTGGTAGACCCCCGCTATCCATCAAGCTGCCCCAGCCTCATTTGGAGAAAATTTTTAAGTATCCCTATCTTTGAAGAGGGAGGTCAAAGAGACTCTATGTGCTGGAATTTTTCAGCAGATGGGGACTTCAATCTAAGCAGCGTGTGTTTGCTGGCGGCTGGCTACAGTAATACTGTGATAATGAACCCAGAGGGCGAGTGGAAATGGATGTGGCGCCTCAATATCCCCCCAAAGCTTAAGTTTTTCATTTGGCAATGCCTCCATGAAATGTTGCCAACTAGAGTTTTACTCAACAAGAGGGGTATGTCATTACCTCAAGAGTGCCCTTGTGCCTTTCCTTTCCCGAAACTACAGAACACCTTTTGAGACATTGTAGTGTTAGTAAACGGTGGTGGGAGAGTTTGAATTCGGAAGGAAGTTCACGCTCCCTCGACTCCCTTTCCTGGAAAAGTTGGCTAAAGTGGAATGCCTCGACAAAACATTACCATGGTTCCCATTGTATACCTATGTTTCTGATATTTTGCTTCTGTTTGTGGGAAATTTGGTTGTATAGGAACTTTATTGTTTTTAACAAAGGAACCTGTAACCGAAATTTTACCAATCTGGCTTTCTGTAAAGCAGGTGAGTTCTTTGCTTTGGCTGGCTCTCTTAAGCAAGTGCCAGTACCTAATACCTGCTGTTCGTTGGAACCCACTTTGTGTGGGCTGGCATAAACTGAATTCTGACGGGTCCTCGATAGGTAACCCCGGCACAGGTGGTGCAGGCACCATCATCAGAGATCATCATGGTGCTTGGGTTGTGGGGTCGTATAGATATATTCCTTTAGTGTCTAGCGCTGAAGCTGAATTATGGGGATTAAGGGATGGTCTTCAACGAAGCTTAACTAAACTTGAAGTCGAAGTTGAAGATCAATTTGTTTCTAGTTTTTTGACCAAAGCTGATATGAGTAACAGATTACTTGGTGGTCTTATCACTGATTGCAGATGTCTCCTTGATCATTTGGAACATATTCGCCTGTAACACACGTATCGAGAGGTAAATAGGTGTGCAGACTTGATGGCCAGATTTGCTCAGACCCCCCTGATTGTATTGTTCCTTTTGTAAAGGCTGATGCCTTGGGGTCTTTTTTGTATCGAACAATGAGTTAATTTACGATTTAAGTCCTTTTTCAGATAAAAAAACAAAATAGTAGTAGTAGTAGAAAGACAAAATTTATAAAATATAGTCTACTCAATAGTAAGGTAGAAAGGTAGAGGAATCAAGAAAAAGGGTCGAGCTTCTCCTTTTTTAGGGACTTTTTTTTTTTGTAAAAAAGAACAATAGCATATTGGACCAAATTGCAATTTTTTTTTATGAAAACAGTGAAACACCAGTCATGAAATTGCAGCATCTCAAACTCAAACCCTTGATTTTACAGTCATTCATTAAGGTGCTTTTTGACTGTGTCAATTGCGTCACTGAAGAAAATTCTGCTGGTTTTTGGTAGTGATATAATTCACATATAACTTTCAACAAGCAAACTTGCTGATACGAAATGACTGAGTATATAAATATGGTCTTACATTACAATACAATACCAGCAGATACATTATATTTTATGGCTTTTTAAGGCCTTGGGGGCATTGGATAATATATAGATTCATACAACTTCCATAGCTGCAGAAATTTTCACGCTAGTTTAGTATAGTATTAATTTGTAATAAGTATATATAGATTGTTTCTAAGGCTTAGGCTTTGGGTTATGATGTTAGGCTTTGGGTTATGATGTTGAGTGTAGATGTCATCCAGATGAGCTTCTGCAATCATCCTTCTTTTCACGCATTCTTCATCTTTCTCATTGCAATCTTCTGATCCCATCAACTTCATTCAACCACACCCCAAAATTAAATTTATTATTAATAAAAAATAAAATAAAATTGTTGAATTCATTTTTTGAAAAATCGTACCTACTTTTAGTTTTTAAATAAAAAATAAGAGTCGTCACCAATCACTTTATTCGATGTGATTGGAACACCTTTAAAATATTTTAATTAATGAAAAATGGTTTTGATCTTTGAATCCAAAAAAGGAACTCGGGAGTCGGTTACGTATAAGAAAAGATTAGCATCCTCACACGTTCAAAATTGATAACCGATCGTCACAAGCCACCAAACGTGATGGCCAGATAAGTGAAACGACGCCCTTCTTTATTCGGTTTTTTCCTAAAACGCAGATCTAATCTCGGATCTACATCGTTCGAGCCTAAGCCCCTTTTTTAAAAGACAAACTGATTTATTTTTTGATCCGTTTTTAAAAATTTCTCTTACTGTTTTCCTTTTTCAAATCCGTTTTCTTCATTTTTATTAGAAACTGTAATATTTTTTATTTATGTTCTTGTTATATCTCAAAAAAATTTAGATCTAAACCTAGATTTGTAAAAATAAATTTAAAAAGGTTCGACTATCCTTCTTTTTTATTTCTTTGAAATTTTTTTATTTGGGTATTGGATTAGGTTTAGATTTAGATTTGTAATGGATTTGGGTTGGTTTGAAGTTTTTAAATTGTAAAATGAACAATTTAAATTAAAATGAATTTTAATTTTAATTTATTTTATTTTTGAATTTATTTATTTTTTAAAATTTTTATTTTTGGATCCGATCAAAATTGGGTCTCTACAAATAAAAAATAAAATAAAATAAAATAAAAGAAAAGAAATGGAAATGGAAATGGAAATCTTACATCGAAGAAATCTTAATAAAGCAGATTGTATGATTGCCTTATCTTTAAACTCTTCCTCACCTGTTTACAATTTGGACACCTATTTTTAGACCAAAGAGAGAGGAAATTATTAGTAAAAAAGGAAAAAGGAGTGGTTTTAGAGAGGGGGGGGGGGTAATCAAATAACCTGGTTTCTGGGGCAGCAGACGATGAGCAGAGAAGCAAACAAGAAAAGTAAAGAGAAGAAAGGTGATTAACCCTACGAACTTTTCTTTCATTGCTTTTACTTCAGAGAGACCCAAATTGTATGATATGAAGCACAGTGGCGTAAGGCTAGTGTGTATAAATAGTACCATACGTTGAAGATGGCTGTTGCGAAACGGCTATTCTTGATATTTTTAAAACTTTAGCTGAAACAATAAATTGAAGTATTTTTTAAAAAAATTATAAAATATAATATAATAAAATAAAATATATACTAGTAATAAAATAAAAAAATAGTGTTATTTTATTTTATTTTTGTATTTACAATGAAGCATCCATAAAAAAACTTAAAAAGTTTTAAAAAAAAAATCACACTAAAAATTGAAAAAAAACTTGTTTGATTCTTTTTCAATCATAAATCCTGAGCAATCGAACTTTTAAACTACTTTTAAGGTCGAGCATGTTGGTAAAAATGTTTAATTTGAAAATATAAACATAAATTTTTTTGATGTAACATTTTAAAATAAAAAATTCACTTATAACTATGTAAATAAAAAAAGTGGTAATTAACTTAAATTTAATAAAATAACTTGAATTTAAATATTTTTTAAAAGTATTGTGAAAAAGTGTAATTTATTAAAGTGTTTTGTATTGTTGACAAAAATTGACATGAAAAATTAAAATATTTATTTTAAATATGATATTAAAAAGCAAAAAATAAAATAATTTAAATGATATTTAAATTATTTAATATCATGATACCAGAAATATAAATTTCAAATATTTTTAAAATAATTAATATAAATTATTTGTAAACATAAAACATTACACAAAATTGATACATAAAAATATATCTCTCATCCAAATACATTCTTTTATCTTAAAAGATAAATATATAACTAGATATACATGAAACATATGTATAAAAGTGGATAATGCTGATTTTCTTTTAATTTTATGTTCCTTAAAGTCAAGAGAAAAAATAATATTATTTTCCGATCTTTTTTAATTACTTTTAGTAGACCAATTTGTGAAAAAGAAAAAGACTGAAGTTGTCCGAAGTCCATATTGAAGCCATTTGTGAGGTTTTATATGAAATTAGTCTTCTTTATAACAACTCTTATAATATTATTTCATTTTTTACCTTTAATAATAATTTTCATCTAACCATACTATTTTCATAAATTTCAGTTAAGATATTATCTTAAGAAAAAGTGAAAATTTAAATAAAAAGATTAATCATATTTGTTAAATACAAATAATCTTTAATAAATAAAATTATTTTTTGTAAATTTTATTAAAGGTATGGTCCAAATCTAACTAATTATTATTCTCATTAATATATTTTAGTTTTTAATTTAAAAATTAAAAAGAATAAAAAAATTATATAGATCTTAACTGATATAATCCATGGATAATATTAGTCTGTATCAATGAGAGAAAAAAAAAATCCATGGATATGTAATCAGTATATACACTCAACTTCATCCTCGCCTGTTATTTCGCTTATATCTGTTCTGATCATATCAATTTTTTTAACATAATATTTAGATATTTTAATAATTCAATCATTAAATTTATTGATATAATTATACTTGTCATACATGTAATTTTTCTAACCGATCCGATATCTTTACCATATCGATCAAAAAAAAGTGTATATATTAATATTTATTCAACGGTTAGAAGTTTTTTTTATATAAAACAAATAGTTAAAAGTTTTTAATTTATGCCAAATTTGACCTGCGTTATTTATATGAATGGAACGTGAAATATGATGATTGAATTATTAAAACATTAACTGTATAAAAAATTACGAAATAATGTTTACTAAATTAAATATTGCATCTTATGCCTAATAAAGTTGTGATGAGTATGAATCCATGAACTTGTTGCGATTTTAACACATCAACCTACATTATTCTAATACTTTAACCAAGTGAGTTTTCAAAGAAATTCCTCTCAAAGAAGAGATTGCGTGCTCTCACATATTTGATTTAATATTACATATTAAGATATGAATCATTCTTTTTTGCAAATATAATTTTTTTCTTTTGCCAAAAGAAAAAAGTTTAGGATTTCTTAATTTAGTTGTTTTAAACACATTCATCCTTATTTAGTAATTTTTTAAATATATCATTTAGTATTTGAATTTGACATTTTTTAATGTAGTACGTGTTATTTTTTATTTAATTTATCACTTTTAGGACTATTTTAAGTGTTTCAAGCCCTCTGAAGCCCGATTTTTTTCTCTCGGACATTTCCAATTATCCATGAATTATTTTAAATGATATCTTGATAGAATTTAAAATCTCTAAATTGATTTTACCTCATTTTTTTACTATTTTATTAAATAGTTTTAAAGCTTAAAATCTTGAACATTTCCGATCAATTGATTTTGTGTGTGTATGGAGTGAAGGGTATGGTGTGGGGAAAGGGTACACATAAGAGGGAAGTGAATGGGGATTAACGGGGTTGATCGGCTGGTTTATAGTATTTAACCTAACCTTGCCAATCAAGCTTCTGCCACCATATTCGAACTGTTAGCAAGTCTGAAATTTATTTTGGTACCTCGCTGTGGTTGGACTGACCTCACTACCCACCGATGGTAGATTTTGAATAATTTTGTTATGATAAACTTGCTAGAGTGACGAAATCATTTAATATTAAAAAATATATTTTAAAATTTAATTTTTGAACTTGAAAATATATTTATAGATTAAATATTTGGATGGCCTCTTTTGAGATTTATTGAGCAAGTTAGATGTGTTGAAAAAAGGTTTGGAAAAATGGGCTAAACAGATTAAAAGGAAGAGGGAGGGTGTCAAGCAGTATCTAACTAGTAAGTTGGAAGACTTGATGAAGGAGGAGAAGGATGATAAGAATATTTTCGAGCTTATTGACACAAAGATTGAGCTTAATTTTGAGATGGAAAAGGATGAGGTGTATTGGGAATAGAGGGCTCGTACGAATTGGTTAAAGTTGGGTGATAAGAACATAGCTTTTTTTCATAAGTATGCATTTCATCAAAGGCATGGGAATCACATTGGCAGTTTAGAATATGAGGATGGGAGAAGTACTTGCGACGAAACCGCGATGGAGGAACTTACTCGCGACTTTTTTCAAAAGCTATTTTCCTCTAACAACGTTGGGAATTTAAACGACCTACTATCTAGGGTTGAAAGATTTGTTAGCCGAAAGGATAATTTGAGGATCACATTGAAGTATACAGAAGAAGAGGTTTAGGTGGCAATTAAAGAGATGGGGCTTACTAAAGTGTCGGGGGAGGATGGATTTCCAACCTTGTTCTTCCAAAAATGTTGGCACATAGTTGGAAGGGAAGTCACGAACTTTTGCTTGAATATTCTGAATGAAGGTATGGATTTTGATTCTCTAAATGTTACGAATATTGTGTTGATCCCTAAAATACCACATCCAACGAATCTTAAGAATTTCAGGCCTATTAGCTTATGTAATGTGCTTTATAAAGTGATAGCTAAGATGATAGTTAACTGGTTCAAAGTGGTCCTTTTTGGTTGTATAGATAGCGTTCAAAGCGCATTCATTCCGAGATGATTAATTTCTGATAATGTGCTAGTAGCCTACGAAATTATGCGTACCTTTCGGTAGGAAAGAGTGAGAAAAAAGAGTTTTATGGCGGTGAAACTTGATATGAGTAAGGCCTATGATAGGGTTGAATGGCAGCTTATAAAGGAGATGTTGATTCGTATAGGTTTTGATTTGGCTTGGATTTCTATGATCATGAAATGTGTTTCTTCTATCTCATACTCTGTTATAGTAAATGAGAATGTTAGGAAGGTTTTTAGGCCAACTCGAGGACTTAGACAATAGGACCCTTTAAGCCTGTTTTTGTTTCTAATTTGTAGTGAAGGGCTTTCGACACTTATGAGGTTAGCGATGCAAGATGGTTTGATTAGAGAAGCCAAAGCTAGTAGAAGTGGCTCATAAATCTCTCATTTGCTTTTTGTGAATGATTGCATCCTTTTTGGAGAGGCTAGTAATAAAGGAGCTTACACCTTGAAAACGATTTTGATGGTGTATCAGAGCTGTTCGGGTCAGTGTGTTAACTTTGACAAATTTACAGTGTTTTTTACTTCAAATACTTCTCAAGGGGATAGAAATCTCGTAACAGGTATTTTAAGGGTGCGATCATCGAACGGTCTTAAAAGGTACCTTGGCTTACCTAATTTGGTGGGGGGAAATAAAAAGCAATATTTTCAAATCTTAAAGGATAGATTTAAGAAGCGGATTGAAAGTTGGAGCGTTCGTTTTTAGCAAGTTGGAACATCCAACTTGTAATTTTTATAGATTTATGATCATGGGAGCTTGATTTAGCTAGCCCGTGTATCAATTTATTCAATTGTTGAATTTTTAGCAAGTTGCTATTGTTGCTAAATTTATGAATTAGACTTGGAATTGATAGATAGTGAGCTTAGATTATGAAAAAGAATAAATTGTAAAGTTAGTTAAGCTTGCTTGTTAGCTTTGTAACATTAGAGACCAAATTGAATAAATGTAAAACCTGTCATGAAATTATGCTAGAAATAGAAAGTATAAGGTCCCTAATGAAATTATGTGAAATCGAATTTTGATTCAATGCTAAGAATCGAAAAATATGCTTATCTCGAGTTCATGGACTAAATTGAATAAAATAAAAAATATGTGTGAAATCGAAAAAGGGATTATTTAGGATCATGCATCTCAAGGCATTGTTTTAATGAGCCATTGAATGAATATTGTGTGTTAGTATGTGATATTGATGAGTGTAAATATATATTTGTATAGACCAAGAATTGAACAAAAGTGAAACTAATAGAGGAAAAGCAAAAATTACGAAATAGTCCTTGAAGAACTTACTCATTTTGTGTTTTGAAAGGTAAGTTCTTATGGAACTTATTACCCTTCCTTGTTTAATAGGTTTTCTTGTGTTATTAATAACTTAGTAAGTTAAACTTCATTTACCTATATCACATTAGGACAACGCATTTGGTAATTTCATTATCATTTCATTGTCTTTCATCCTTCAACTTAACTCTGGTTATGATAAATGCTGCATATTACATTCGACTTTTGGCCAAGAGCAAAATAGAACCATTCTAGATTTTTTTTTTTTTTTTTGTAATTGTGTGATATATGTTCAAGTTGTTCCACCAAAATGCACAAAATGAATATTTAAAGAAAGTTGAGAATATATATTAATTATGAGTCTTCTTTTATTATTAAATGTTTTGATTGAATTAAAGATTTAATTATGATATGATTTGGTGATTATAAATTTGATTTAACAAGTTTTCTCAACATCATGGGAGAGAAATGGCAATAGTTGGATAAAATAATTAATTGTAACGAATTGTCATTTTTAAGATACTTGTAGAAATTAATTTGAACTAGAAGTTCAAAAGATAATTTACTTTATTGCAAGTTAACTACCATATGCATTTACTAACATTATGAGAATTACCAAATATTATATATCAACTAATGTTTGATTTGAATCAAAGTCCTAGTAAGACAATCTAACAGATTTAAAATGAAAGAAATGCAAACATGGTAGATTGATTGGTTTCAAAGATGAAAAATTTCGTAAAAGAAAATAATAAGTATAGATGAGCATATAACGGAGGCGGATGCTCCTGAAGAGCCCTACAACATAATTAATTATTAAAACTACAAAAAAAAGTTCAAGTACTGAAGATGGAATGATAAAAATAAAGAGATCTTGATAAGTTAATTCAATACGAGAAAATATGAAACCGTGAAAATGGAAAGTTGTCATAAATAATTCTGCATGCAATAGTATTATTGAAATAATGAAAGAAGATGAGGATCTTGGATAAATTTGTTAAGAAATATAGACATGGAATAGATTGAAAAAAATGGAAACACACAATTCTAAGTTGAATTAAATTCGTGAAGTTTTTAGACTAGCAATCCAAATATCTAAGTAAAAAGCTAGTGAGGGTACAAATGACGTAGTTTTGCAAAAATAGAATAAGAAATATGAAGTTTGTTTTTGCTAAATCCTGATATTGATTATGAAAAGATATTCTTTATGGTGGATTTAATAACCTTTAGATATCTTATTAATGCGTTAGTTCATGAAAAACTTCATTTTTTAAGTTTCACGTGAACCATTTTTCAAGAGGGAAATTGAAAAAGCATCTCCAAACAACTGTTTTCCAAAATAGTCCCTAACAGCATACAATGTAGATTCCAAAATGGACCACATTGCTCGCAAAATGGAACCTGAGTCATACCTCATCTAGCATGCTCCTCATTCGTTAATAACCGACCACGAATAAGCAACCATAAAAACATCCTGACTCATTGAAGGGTCGCAATCTTCCATATTAGCTTGTCGCTCTTAAAATACCTTGAATCATCCGCAACAAAAAGATGTAAGACTCCGTGACAGAGAACTTCCACGCCAATGTCCATTTCTAGTAAACGAAGTCTGAGTCGACTCCACTAGTAGGCGTTTTATGTTCAAGACTCCTCTGGGAGAACTGAAGATAACCATTGTATATTCCAGATTCCATCCAAGAGAGCCATGTCACATACTAAAATCGTGTTATCCGGCTCCCCGGGTCCAAGATAGAATTGTCCTAGAGGACCAATCTCTCGTACCTAATCATCATTCTAGAAATTGACTAGGTGATCATCCTGAATAATCCAGATAATACTCTTTTTTACTTAATCCCAAATGTGTATCAAAGATCTCCATAAGTAAGATAGGTTACTACAGCGAATATCATCAAGTACCAAACTATGGATACTATATTTATTTCTTAAAACTCTAACCCAAAATGCACCAGGATTAACAATTGGATTGAAGCCAAGCTTCATAAGGAACAACTTGTTTTGAACTTGCAAACTTTGAATTCCCAAACCATCACTATCTTTAGACCAGCAAGAAACATTCCGGTTGATAGAGATGGTTTTCGAATAGAAGTGGAAAACCCCCACAAAAAAAGCACGAGCCAATTTTTCAATTTCATTACAAATAGTGACAGGAATTCTTGCAGTTGACATTAAATAATTAGGAATAAACAGCAAAACAGACTTTACTAATGTCAGATGACCTAGTAATGATAGCTTGCGCACATCTCACCCATAAAGTCGAGCTTTAACTTTGTCCAATATGAATTGAAACGTATTGACCCCCATTTTATCATGAAAGAAAGGCATTTTGAGGTATCTCCCAAATCACTAACCCTTGTAAAGCCAAGTTTAGAGCATACACTCCCAGCTTCATCATCCCCAACATTCGATGAGAAGAAAACCTGAGTCTTTTTCTTATTAACAAGGTGACCAGGGAAATGATGATATTATCCGACCCTTCTTACTCTTGGTTTGTTTCATCTTATGGATTGCCTTCTAAGCTATGATGATATTATCCGAAATTTTCCATGAGGCAATGAAGCTCAACTGATTCTGTTGAACCAGATCTTGCATAGTTCTTTGGAGATGGATTACAATTGTCTTTGTAATTATTTTGTACAGAACAATACATAAATTGATGGTCGGTACTGAATTATTAAATCAACACCACTGCATTTTGAAATGCTAACCAAGATAGTTTTGTTCAACGCTGGAACCAAGAGTCCCTGAGAAAAAAACCTCCTTTACCATCCCGTAGACGCTAGAACCCACAATATCCCAATGTGTTTAGTAAAATTTAGCATGAATCCCATCCACACCAAGTGCGTTTAGGGGAGCCATGCTAAAAATCGCCTATCGGACCTCCTCTTCGTTAACATTAGCATATAGCTCCGCCATACTAACACTACAAATTTTTGGAAAATGACGCTTAATCGAATATTCTCCAATCAAATAATTATCCATAGTATAAAGTTTCGAGAAATGATCAATAGCAAATCTCTCCAGTTGATCCTCATCAAAACACCACTCAGCCCCATCTACTTTCAAAGCACCGATTTGTTTTGCTTTTGTTTACTCAACGTACGCCAATGGAAAATTTTAGTGTTCCTATCCCCATTTGCAAGCCATTTGCACCAGGATTTCTAAAAGCATAATATCTCTTCTTGGTTTAGGATATTTTCTATCTCTAGCCGAATTTTAGCTTCCCTTTGTCTTAATCGTACTTAATTACTTAGTTTCAAAGCTTTTTGGATGCGATCTAATTCCCTCAATGCCTTTCATTTACGAACAAAAATGTTACCAAACATGATTGTATTCCATTCTTGCACCAAATTAGTAAAATGTCCCATATTCTCAGATATATTACTGTCAGGCTACCATGAATTAATCACCACATCCCCAAACTCCGAATGTTCAAGCTAGCTAGCAATGAAACAAAAAGTCTCGCCCTTCTTCTTTCCCTAGTGAAGTTTGACGACCTCAAAGTTAGTCGATGATCCGATTTTAGTTTGTGTATATTACGAACCATAGTGTAAGGAGTGTCCATTTGCCAACGATCATTAGAAAATGCTCTATCGAGTCGTTGATGAAGACTAACCTTTTCCATGTGTATTTGGGACCCTCAAAACTCAAATCATTCAAGCCATGATTAAACACAAATGATTTGAAACGACTATAACCAGTGTTGCACAAATCCACTCCTCATCGCTCATCATGGCTCAAGATTGCATTGAAATCCCTGACTAAAAGCCATGGTTCTTCAATCTCAATCGCCATTTCCTCCAATTCCTCCCATAATCTCTCTCTAGAACTCCTCTGAGGATTACCATAAATAGCAGTGCATAAGAAAGATGAACTGCTCAGATTACATCTAATCATCATGTGGATATATTGGCCATGAATTTTTAAAACATCAATAGCAATATTATCATTCCAAAATACCTAAATACCTATTGCGAAACATGTAGCTTCAACCCTAAACAAATGTACAAAGCCTAATTTTGCCACAACCAAATTTGCTTTATTACCACTGATACGAGTTTCATATAAAGCTATCAAATCAGGATTAAATTTTCTCGGATACTCCTTCAAGAAACTACAAAATTGAGGATGCCCACACCCTTGACAAATCCAAAACATAGCTCTAAATTTTGAAATCAATAATAAAAACAGAAAAAAAAATTAAAAACACCAACCAGAGATTACCCCAAAACAGCGCCTACCAATGATTCAGCATAAGACCATTGAGACTCAGTAGTATCACCGTCCATTGTAGCGTACTCTCCAAACTCCCTACTAAGGACCATAACCAAATCCCCAATCGCTCGATCAACTGAAACTAATCCATTATCCTCGTCTGACAACATCGTTGGCTTCTACCCAAAATTCTCACATGCTTCGACGACCTTAGCCATAGATTGGTGTCCTAACCCCTCTCTTGTGTTCACGCTCAAAACAGAAACAATCGTCATCCCCGAATCAATTTCCCCTAAAAAATAACCTTTTTTAGACGATACCCTCATAGTTGTATGATTTTTCTTATCCAAACCATGCACCACTTCTTGGAACGTGACGAACTTGAGTCTTTGGTCCATTAGTTTTGGACCCATAGAGGATCCATCATCGACAGGATTGTTGCGCAGCCCAAATATTGACTCGATCATATTGTTGGGTTTTTAACACATTGGACTTGACTTTAGGTCCAAATGCTAAAGCTATCCCCTTACCTTTATATTTTGTCGACCTTCTTTTATTAATCGTGGCTTTTGTTGGGGAATATCCAAAACTTCCTCTTTCTCCAAATTTTCTTTCCTCAAATCACATGAAAACAATTCCTGATTTTTAAAATTACCCATCAACAATGTTGTTGTTGACCCATCAATTTCTCATTGATCCACGTTGAGAACCTTAAATCTGGACCCTCCAACCACCATGTCGTCGTTGATTCCACTAGATTTTATTATCGTCGATTTGGAAGTACATGGTTTCCTTCGCTCCACTAGCATCCATGGCCCAAACAGATCTTCATTAGATTTTTCTTCAGACTCTGATGTCTTACCTAAGTTCACCGACTCTGATTTCTCCATCGTTTCATCTCGCCCAAAATTGTAACTACAAGATTCACGAATGTGCCCGAATCGCCCACATCCAAAAAACACCAAAGATAAAGATTCATATTCCACACGCTGAATCCTACCTTCAATGAGGATTTTCAAAACATGAGGTTTCCCAAGATCAATGTAGACTACAAGTCTCGCAAATTGACCCCTAAATTTACTATCAGTACTCCGATCTATTTTCGCAACCGACCAAATCGCATTGCCAATTAATTTAAGCAAACTCTTTATGTATATTCCTTCTGGTAGTCCAGGTACTTTGATCTAGACCATCAAGTCACTTGGTTGATTTTGTACCATTGAAAATGTTGGCAACCAAGGACGTACAGTGAGGTATTGATCGAAAATGGTCCAAAGTCCTCCTAATAATGCATAGAGATAATCATCATCATCTTGGAATTTCTCAAAAAAGTAATCGTTCTCCAAATCAATGACTTTTATTGGTTGTTTAGTAATCGAGAGAATTTTCAGCCTATTGACCATGGTCAAGTATGAGATCTTCTTACCTAGTAGTTTCACTATGATAGTTCTAGCCATGTGTTTTGCAATAAACTAGTGAACTCGATCTGAAAAAGTGATGGAAGAAATTCCATTTATCAACTCTTTCTTAGCATCTCCCTTAAGTAGATCAAATTCCTCTTCAGCTTGAAACCTCTTCTCTTCATACGATGATCCCAACAATTTCCCCTTCCTTGACACCCCTCAAGCTTCATTCGAATCCACCTTGATGCCCTTATCATTCACAATCGGGTCAACACGGTTTGGAGGCTCCTCTAGCCTCCTCCATGCTTTTTTTGTGGCCTTTTTCGATGGACCAACCCGCTGCAGCCAAACCTCCACCTTTAGAGCTCATATTTTAAAAATGATAATTAAATAGTATAATAATAATCATACATATTTACTATAACAATATGAAAGTTACAATTTAAGAAACAATATATATAGCCATTTTCGAAACAACATGTTATACATATTATAAATCATTTTTTATTTAATTTAACAATATACATTATCTATCAATGAACATTCAAAAGAGTGTTATAAATATCTCCATTAGAGAATGTTATAAGTATTTTATTATTACAAAATGGTAAAAAGTTTGATATTCACTAATGTTCATTAAAAGTAAAGCTTTATTTTATCTATAATTTTTGTGAATATAAATATAAATTTCGAAAAATCATTGTAAATATTTTTATTGATCAATAAAACACACTTTTTCTTTGCTCTCGTATTTTTTTCTTTTAACTCTCTATTCCTTTATTTCATAATAGTTTTTTTTTTAATTTAATTTCACCATCAATATATCAAATAATAATCCAAGATTTACATGTACATAAAAACAAAATAAACTCAACCCACATCTCTCGAACTTGGTATGATAAACAGAAGATAAATTTTGTTCATTCTTACATTTTGTTAAGCTCTATTGGAAATTGAATTTGAAATTTTTGATGTAAGAATGAAAATTAATTGAGATCCAATATAATACATATTAGAAAAATATAAAAACATTAATTTATCAAATCCAAAAATATTTTAAAAGATAATTATTTGATATATGGTAAAAACTTCTATCTCCACATGTGATTGTAAGATTTTCAACTAGTATACCGAACAAGTACTCTAAAAATTTTTAAATTTATTACTAAATATGCATCTAATAAATCCATAAATATGAGAAATTATCATGAGTATTACCTTTTTAAATAGCTTACTATTCAATTTACACTATTTTAAAAATCTAAATCCAGATACTAAACTCCTAATCCCCAAAAGCTACCCTAAAGAATTCACTACAGTTGACCATAAACAGGCTCTTTGCGGATTGCCAATTTTAAAGCTGAAAAAGGAAAATGACTCGAGTGCCTTAATGTTTAAGAACTTAAAATCCGCTCCCGAAAAATAGGGGAAAAGAACTATTAATATAACGCAACAACATATTAAAAGCAGGAAAGCAAAAGTTATGAGGTATTTCTATGGACTTCTATCTATCAGACTATGACCTATTTAAAAGAAGGAAAACAAAAATGGGAACAATAAAAGCAACACTAGTAGACGCTCTCTGAAACACCACAAAATTTAGCATACAAGGGCCGTTTGTTAACATTTATGCTATGGAAAAAGTAAACCTGGATTCTTTGGTCAGTGCTCTACTAATGGCACTGCTACTGACAGCTCCATTCATTCACATTACAGCGTTATTCTTCCATTTCCTATCAAGAAGTCAAGAGTGATGATCAGGTGACAATCATTGGGAGAATGAACCTGAATAAAGCGGAACTAATTCAGAAGAATGGTATATCATATTCGAATCAAAGTACATTACCACTTTAACACCACCAGAAAGTCCCAAATCCTGAACTGAACTTTCTGACATGCAATTTGCATGCACAATGGGGCCGTAGGCTGCACTGCCATCAGTAGTTCCCACCCCACCCTCCTTTGATGGGATAGCCAAGTATGCTGCTCCCTTAAACATCCATTCACCCCTGTTCAGGCTAAAATAATCTTCAAATAGCTCGCCGCATAACAAGCATGCACACTGATTTTCATCTGCAGGAACCATAAGCTCAGCCTTTTCTGTTGTCTTTTCCAACTTGTTCAGAGAACCAGTGGGACCAAATACCAATTGCCCAGGATTTCCAGCAAGCCAATCATCTGACTTTGGGTACCATCCCCTCAATGCCCTACCAGAACCACTTGAATCAGTCTTTTTCATTTCATGCCACTCTAAGTGTCTATCAAGCCTTCCCTGAAGCTTAAGTCGAAGACCACATAAGCTGCAACAATGTGGAAGGTCATCCAACAATCCACTGATCACAGATGAATGAAATTCTCTTATTACATCTAGGCTGAGTTCTAATCCTATGAAGCTTTCTACTTCTGTTGAGGTGGACTGATGTGAGGCAACTGAACATTTCAGAGCAGGTTCAACATGTGATACCTCCTCCATTGTGGAGGACCGAGGAGCATCGGATGAACTCTGAATGTCTGAACTCTTGTTCAGTGATTCAGTTGGCCTCTCAATTCCTGGGCTCTTCTGTATTTGGTTGGGCACCGGAAGAGATGCAGCACCCTTCTTTGATGCAGATATCAAACCTTTGGCAACTAATGAGCTCAGAAGGTTGGATATAGGATTTGTATCCTTGCTTTCAGCATCAGAAGTTGGTGATGGGGCATTACTAACAAAAGATGAAGATGGTGGTCCAGGAGGCAGTGCCAGCTGTTCTACTTTTTCCTGGGAACTATTTGGAGTATCTGCTATTGAATCATGGGTTGCAGAACCAGATGAAATTTCACTATCAAGCATCAAACCTGAGGTTGTTAAAACAGCAGGAGGCCAATTTGGTAGAGGAGGCTGAGAAATTTGCCCCTGATCTTGAGAAATCTTAGTTGGAAGTCTGCCAGTAAATGAAGTGCTGGAGAGGATTCCACTCTTCATTACAGCAGCTAATAGACTACTAGTACTTGATAATTCAGAAGATTCAATTGCAAGAGGATTGGAATGCTCAAATGTACTTCCAAGTGTTGAGGTTGCTTCTACTTTGGAGATTTGAGATGGAAGAGGCTTCTGAGTCTGACCAGAAGATTCAGCCTGCACAGAGTCTGGTTGTGGTGGCTGTGAAAGGTGAGAACGAAGGCTAGGATGCAAAGAAGAAGCAGAAGAAGTATGAGGAGAGCGTCTATGAGACCCAACATTTAACTTCCCTGAAAAATTGGATGGTTTCGGATCAGCCAGAGGCAGGGAAACAGCTTGCTGATAGTCTGGATCAGTCAATTTCTGTAGCTGTTGATGGGGATGGCGTGCAGGAAAAGAAGGTGACGGTGAATGTTGGCGAATAGGAGAATGTTCAGGTGATGATGCAGTTCCCATGGGCTGAAAACGCTGCTTTCCTGAAGTACCTGTTGATCCTGATGCCACATTCGCCAAAATATCAACACCTGAGGCTCCCAAACGGGATGAATTTGTTTGTGGTCGCATTCCTATACTGGTTGGGGAAGAACTTGCACCAGTAGGAAACCCACCAACAGTAGCAGAATAGCTCTCAGTACGTCTTGAACTCATAGCAGGCAAACCATCTGTACATGCAGTAGAAATCTGACGCCCAAATGAAGTTTTGTCCTGCTCAGTGGATAATGCATCAGCAGAAGTCTCTCTATCAAACCTTGACCCCGCATCATGAACGCTTTGAGGTCTGTGGAGCTGACTTTCAAAATCCTGGAATTGAAAATGTATCCCTGGTTATAAATACTCCAGGGAAAAAATCCTAGAGGAAAGAAATGAAAGAAAACTAGAAAAGAGAAAAAAGGTAAACAATCAAACAACCATAATGTTTCTTTTCCATGTAACAAAAGTTTTGAGTAATGCATCATATCTACATTACCATTCATGCAAGATTACCTTTTTTTCTGAAACATCAGGAGTCCAACGATCTCTCCTTAAGTTATTAGAGAAGTTGGCTGCATCATCTTCAGACAACCTAGAGTGCTTCTCCCACATAAACTCCTCCTCCTCAGAGTTTTTCCAGCTGCTAGACAACCCACTGCTGTTTCTACCAGAAATGTTACGTGTTACCTGTAAACGAGGATCAGCATTCGCAGATTTTGATGCTGAGTAATTTAGAGATCCAGGCTTAATGTTGAAACCATTCCTCTGGCCAGGAATAGTCTCAGTAATGCTGCTTGTAGCTCCAAACCAAGGCGAATCAAGCCCCTGATCAGTAACATTCCCCCTGGTTCTTCTAACTTCTATGCCAGGAGTCTGTAAAAGATCAGAACTATACTCATAATCACCAACAGGACAGATGTTCTTCTCACAAACAGGCTCATTGTACATGACTATATGAGAACACTGAATGTGCTGATAATTTTAAGATATCAGCAGAAAGTGATAACAGAATAAATAGATTATAACATACTTTAAAACACTTCACATACATTCATTTTAACAGAATGATCTCCATATGACAGTCCACCTATGCTGCGTCCTCTACCTGGCCTCTCACACTCCTCCTTTGAGTTGGCCAAAGTCCCAGCCATATCATTGACCATACCTTTTGCCTTCATCATGTAAAACCAAATCAAAAGAAAACCCCTTATAGTACAAACATTAAAAGCTGAAATGAACTTGATGACTATGAGAAGGAAGAAAAAAACAAGGGTGGCGCATTGATACAGATGATCCTGTGAAGGACTACAAAGGAATGATATAGAATGACTCTTAAAATTTTGTTTATGAGTCTTCAAAGATGCAACATGAAGAAAAAAAAAATAGGTTGAGAAAAAACATTAAAAATGCTTACTTTATAAACATGATCAGACCTCCAACCTCCACAATTGCTTCAAAAATATACTGAATAAAATCCAACGTTTATCATGCCAAAAAGAGAGGATTATGGAATTTACCCTGCTTGATTGTTGAAGACGCTGCTTCTCTAGATACTTTGGGTTTACATGAATGCTTTGTGGTGGACGCTGTGACAGTGTGTCCATTCTAGATGTTGTGTTTCCTGAAGATGAACCATTTACCAAAGGAGTGAAGCCAAGTTCCTTTTCAATCACTTGGAGAGTCTGAAGAGGGAATACCCCTTTCCAGGTTCCAAAAAGATGTCGCATACTCTGATGCAAGGGAGCATCAACTTGTCTATATGCTTTGCAGAACACCTAAAACCAGCAGTCAAAATGTCAAAATATAAACACCGTTACACTTGCAATATGAGTATCAAACACATTCTAGAAAAACACATAAGTAACACAAAAAGAGGTTTTCAACATTTGGAAGAGTTTGAGACTCTGAGGACAAAGTAAAAATGGATATCTTTGTTAAAGGATATAATCTTTTTCATAGCATAGTCTTCAAACACATTCTAGATAAACAAAGAAGTTAAACAGAAGGAAAAGAAGTTTTCAGCATTTGGAAGAGTTTGAGAATCTGAGAATAAAGTAAAAATGGATATCTTTGTTAAAGGATATAATCTTTGTCATAACTTAGTCTTCTGCAATTTCTCAAACAACAAACATAAGCACATTACAAGACATCCCCAAGAGCAACAATTGAGCCAAAGGAAAAAGAATGAAATCCTAACCTCCGGTAATCTGGCAGCAAAACATTTAATGTAGTCTCTCCCAATATTCTTTACAATACTATCTAAAAGATAGAGTGACGGAAGCTTTTGATCACTGGGAACCTGCAAAGTCATTTCTTATCAGCTCTCAAACCATAAAAGCAACCTTCATAATTCTTCATCAAAATACCAATCACATCCATACTACAAGCAATACTGTAATGAAAAGAAAGACGGTGGAGGGAGGAGAGAGGATTGCAAACAGAAAAACAGGTGAACCAAAGCTTTCATTCTCCTCATAATGAAAGAAAAAAAAATAAAAGTACAAAAGTTTCACTTATGAAGATTTTCATCGTTAAACAAAGTTCTGGAATGCAATCCTTCTATCAGAGTTGACCGCCTTTTACCTCATCAACTTAGATGTTTAACTTCATTTCCCTAAAATCTGACCTCACCATATCTATTTATAATTTCAGCTTATCCCTGTTTTTCATGACTTTTTACCAGCTTCCAGCCTTAATAAATGGCTCCATCACAGAGAAAGCATTCTTTCAGATCCAAGCAATTAACAACAGAGGCACCATTATATACTTTGTAGACTTGGAAAGCAGATTTTTACGATTTGCCAGTGGAAAACCAAAGAGTGCTGGGAGCAACAGGGTGCTCAACATAAGCATTCACAATGGCGTTAGCATTTCTAGTTCTATTTACTCATATCGCCAAACCAAATGTGATTTGAGTAGAATAACAAAAGATTGCTAAGAAAAGATGATGACATGTAAGTAGGAAAGCGCTATACTCACTTGAGAAGAAAAAATGAAATGATGTGGCCATATAAGGATATTGATGTGAGAAAACCCCGACAAATGGATATAATAGGTTAATGAGATTCCTAGCCCAATACAATTCATTAGATATAAGTTTCATAATATATGGACTCTCTTTATATTCCATTTCAACATACGCCTGTAATGTTTACAGTCTCTATAATTCATTGGCCAGCTGTTTACAAATTCTGGGGTGATCAGAGACATATTAGATCCATGAAAAAATAGCACAGACATCCAATGAAAGAAGATATTTGCAGGCAATATGGCCTTAGCCTAGGAAGTCACATCACAACATACCATTCCTGCATTGTCACTTAACCAACATTATTGTACTCTCATCACCCAATTTTATACTTGAAATAACTGTGCAAAACATTTTAACAAATCTAGATCGAGACACACATTGATGAAAGCAAAACTAAAAGGAATCCATTAATCCCAATTTACACTTACAATCCAAATTATATTTTTTCCTCTTTTTTTCCCAAAGTATAGAACTTGCAATTCATTTTCCTGTACAATTCAAATTCAAAAAGAAAGAAAAAGCTTTAATGCATAAGGCACAGCTAAGACTGAGTTCACCTCAAGAATATTAGCGCAGACAGTAGCAGCAACGGCCTTGGCGGCATGAACATTCTCGCCAGCGATTATTGTCAAGTTAGTAATAATTGGTTTCGAGTTAAAAGTGAGCTCAGCTAACGCCGTCTTATACTGGCTAACTAACTCTTGCTGCTGCTGGTGTTGCTGCTGATGTGACACTGGTTGTGGCTCGTAAGCTCCACCGTCGCCACGGGTCAAATCATTGGTGTCGGAATCATTGGACCGGAATCTCAAACCAGAGGCGGGACCAACTGGGTTCGCTCGTTGAGAAAAATGCCGGATATTAGGGTTCGGAGTGAGGTCTTCAGTTAACCGTGGTTTTTTCAAACCAGGTTCTCTTGATCTATCAAATGATCTACGCGTATTCTCCATATAAGCAAATCGAAAACCCTAAATTCCTAAATCCATAGTCACTCTTATTTTCATTTACAGTCAAATAGCAAATCAAATTACCAATAGGGGGGAAATTACAATATTACAATAGCCTAAATCGAAACTTCAAAAAATCCAAAACCCTATACAATAAAGGAAACAAAATAAAACCCTATGGATTATCATATACAAAAAAAAACGATTCTAATTCTAATTCTAATTTCTAAAGCTAAAGGAACAAAGAATATCGATCAAAAAGAAGAAATGCAGAGAAAATATTTTCAGAAAGAAGAATATGAAAGAAGATGGAGGGGCTGGGTGGAGATTAAGAAAGGAGGAAGGTTAAAAGGGCCTAATTGTAAATATGGAGATTGTGGATGTCCAATAATGTAAAGGTCAGTCCAGAAGGTGAGTGGGAGGGTTTCAGATTTGAAACGGGAATTGGGAAAAAGGAAAAGATTATATTTTATAGGGATAAATACTAAAACTATACAGGAACTATGGTTTAATGTGTAATTGTATATATAAATTTTGATTTTGTATAATTATATATATGAAATTTTGATTTGGTTCAATTCTTGTAAATTATTAACACAATTATTGAAATAATATTATTTTATGTTTATATATTACGTACATAAATAATTATATTTATCAAATATAAAAATAAATTTATGCATCTATTTCTTTAAATGTGTATGATTAAATCAAAATTAAAATTTCAAGTATACATTTGAACCACAATCAAAATTTCACATGTATAATTACACCAAATAAAAATTCATATATATAATTACACATTAAATCAAAGTTAATGTATAATTTTAAGATTTATCCCTATTTTATAGCCTTTCTTGATTGGCTTATCTTTGGGCCCTGTAAAGGATAAATCCAAATGAACCCAGACCCAACAATTATTTCTATATAGATCTCACAATAGTATATCTGTTAAGATAAATATCAAATTTATACGTAACTTTGATTTAAGATATAATTATATATATAAATTTTAATTTAATGTAATTATATACATAAAAATTTTAATTGTGATTCAAATATATATTTAAAATTTTAATTTTGATTTAATTACATATATTTAAATAAATAAATACATCAATTTATTTTTATATTAGATTTTTATGTATGTTATATCAATAATTGTGTTAATAATTTATAATAATTTGATCAAATCAAATTTTCATGTATAAAATTGTACAAAATCAAAATTCATATATATAATTACACATTAAATCATAATTCATTTATAATTTTAAGATTTTTCCCTATTATATATCCATATATTTTAATATTACACATCTATTTGGTATAATAATAAATATTCTAAACATATTATAAATATAATATACTAAAAGTTTAGTGATATAAATCTTATTAGTTTATAACTATATTAAATTTTGGTTCATAAATACTGTATTAGTAAAATTTTATAGAGAAACTGAACTGCATGGGTTGCTGGTATTATTAGAATAAAATATCATTTCCTTTATTGTGTATAAATAATTTTATTAATTTATCCGTACATTATATTAAAATATTTTTCATAATATAATATATTTTAATTGATATTAAATTAAATTAAATGAATAAATTATTTTTCAAATTCTTATTTATCTAATTATTTAATTAGTTTAAATATAAACTTTTATAATTTAATAGATAATAAAAACTATAAAAATTATCTATTAAAAAATATAAATTACATAAAAAAAACATAGTTGTACCACTTGTCGCGATTTTAATATATTGTATATTATATTATATATGATATGTATGTCTAAAATAAATTGAAAATTTGTAAAAAAAAAAAAACTTGAAAATATATTTGTACGATTTATTGGGATGAGTCTTTATCCATATATATATATATATATATATAAAATGAAGGTCGAAATGACGTCCCTCCTATTGATACGTGGGTACTCACCGAAGCTTTTTATTTTTTTACATTTTACAAAAATAGTTTACTTTCAGTTTTAGCCTGAAATTTAATAATATACTTTAAATTTTAACACCATTTACTTCTAATATTTTCAAAACATTAGTTCATCTAAATAATTAATATAATTAATTTTTATTAAAATCTTATATAATTGTATATAATTTGAATATTTAAGGGTCTCAAGAATAAACACATCTTTTGGGGTTTTTTTTTTATATTATAAGATAATATTTAAATTTCAATTCTGACCCTTATACTATGCTAAAACTTAAAATAAATTCATATACTTTAATTTTTTTTATATAATTTAGTCATTTTACTTTTATAATGTCATTAATTAATCTAAGTAATTAATATTGTTAACTACTTTAATTACAATATTATAATCATTTTTTTGTGAATTATAATAAAAAGACAAACCTTAACATCACACAGGATTCTGTAACTATTTTTTTAAGATCACTATAACAACAAAAAAATTTATCCCATCATGATGAGATTGAATGCCTGTTTTTTTTTAAAAAAAAATTCAGATAAACATTTTCAACATTAATTTTTTATCACATCATTATTAAGTGATTTTTTTAAATTTTAAAATATTACACTATTAAATTTAATTGAAGAATTTTAGTTATAGTAACTGTACAAGTTCAATTTCGTTCGGGTCTCGAAATTTAATTTAATTTTTTATTATTTTTATTCATTTATTTATTATTTTTATGAATATAAATAAATATAAAATAATATTAATTTTATTTTATTATTTATTTATTTATTATTGTATGAATATAAATAAATAAATGTAAAATAATATTAATTTTGTTTTATTATTTATTATTTTATGAATATAGATAAATAAATAAATAAATAACAAACCCAAATAATAAACCCAAAGTCAAAGTCCTCAAATCCTTGAAAATCAGTCCTCAAAGTCCTCTCAAATCTCATTCAAACCCTTTCACTTTTGGTGTCTTTATTGATTTGCCCCAAGCTAATTTTAAGCAAACTTTGAACTAGTCAAAGTGCACAAACGGTGGCCGGCCATAAGATTGAGTGGCTGAAATTCATTTTCTAAAAATAGCCTTCAACTCCCACCTATAAATACCCCCTAAGCTACTCATTCTAATCACGAAGTCACCAACACATTCTCTTCTTTAACTCATTTTCTCTCTAGCCTTTCCCTTCCCTTCCATTCCTTTGTCGATTTTCCCCTCTTGAGAAAGAGTGGTCTTCAGCCTTGGAAATAGCTTCATTGGGTGTTCATCAGATACTTCGATCTAGGAAGAATCGAGCAAAAAAGACGAAGAACGTGACAGCATTTATTGAGAAATTGTACTATTAATTGCATTTATTACATTTTTATATTTTTATTTATATTTGTAAGTTATGTGCATATTTATGTTTGCATAACATGGTAATTCATTTTTAAAAAAAATACATAAATTGTTTTTAAAAATCAAGGCAATGTCTTTTGTCTCGGGAATTTGAAAAATCATGCCCTAACTCACTCGGTGTTGGATTTTTTTTGAACCGGGATAATTGAATATCCTTTTAAAAATTTAAATACGAGATTTTTTTTGAAAAGTTTGTTATTTTTGAATATTCGAATTATTATATTCTAACTCACTGGATATAACTTTTTCTCGATTAATTCAAAATAACGAACTTTCTTCGGAAACAAAATTTGTTTTCAAAATAAAAAAATATGACATTCATGCATTTAAGGATCGCAATTTAAATATTTTTCAAATTTTTAATTTTCAACAAATAAGATTTTGAATAATCTATTAGGTATCAATTTTGGGCGTGTAAGGGTGCTAATCCTTCTTTATTTGTAACAGACTCCCGAACTCGTTTTATGGTTTCAAAGACCAAAATTATTTTAATGATTTTTTTAAAAAAATCTCGAAAGGTGACCCAATTACACTTGCTTTAAAAATTATTAGTGGCGACTCCATTTTCATTTTCCAAAATATAAATCGAGACTTATTTTTGTTTGTTTTCAAAAAATGGTTTCGACAGCTTTGATAGTGAATCGCTTTCAAGATACATCGTACCTATGTTTTCGTGAAGTTTTCACTTCCGTGCAAACATATGGAAAATGTGTCTCTCTAAACCGAACTCATTCGTATAAACCTATAATGGGTGAGGATTGATGAATCTGCTGGTTTGGATACCATTACTTTAGAACCGAAACCACATATAATGAGCCTTAAGTACCCACCTAGGTAGAAATTATGCCGAAATTTTAGGAACTACCTAAAATAAAATGCGTAGGTTCTATGTTGTATGTTTTTACTTGGTGATAAATTTGTAGTACTGACTTATTTTTTTATCTTATTTTGCATTGTATCCTCATATTAGGAAAGATATTGACTTGAGTTCGATTACTAGTAAAGAACTGGTCATGGAAAAAGGGTATCCTGATGAGGTAGAAGACAATGTGACCGTGCGTATGTGGTCAAAGGATAGACAACGTGAGAAGGGTGATAGTCTAGCTGAATGCCATGTATCGGATTACTGGGATTTCACTCGGATTAGTGTGACTTAGAATAACTTACAAGAGGAAAGGACTCGAGCGGATTAGTGGAGAAAGCTACGTTGAAAGCCTAAGTAGTCGTTAGAAGAGTCCTTCCAAAGGCACCGCAATCGTAAGCCTGCGACAGAATTGAGGGCAAGTCAGGCTGAAAATGCAGAATTAAAGAGAAGGGTACAAGAGCTTGAAATTGCATTAAAAAATTTTGAAAATCGAATTGAGTTCCTTAAGGGAATATTTGAAACAAATAATAAACAACTTCAGCCCTCTCAGGGGCAAATCAGAGATCGAGCCCATATCGTCGATGAAGCATTAACACAAGTGAGAGAAGTGGCAGAATACTTACTGTCCAAGCAGATGCTTTGAGCATAAAGTATGAGTTGGTGCCTGATAAAGGCCAAAAGTTAACATGTCTCCTTCAAAAGATTAGGACTTTGAGCATTAGGGCAAGGCCTTATTTGTAATTATCTTATGTAAAGACATTCATTTTTTAGTAAGGTTATTCTATCAGAATTCGATTGAGAGTCAATACCTTTCTTGCATATGCATTCATAAAATTTTGCATCGCATTTTCATGCATTCATAAAGTTTTGCATCGTATTTTCATACATTAAAAGTTTGAGAAAGACGTTTCTAATAAATTAAAATTTTTCTTTAAAAGTTACTCTGCAAAAACCACACAGTTATTACACTAGTGCTAAGACAAGAGCGATGGATCAACGATTGGAAAGGTTGGAGCAGACATAAAAAGAAATACAGGATCAGCTGCATGAACAGTTAGCAAAAGTGCAACAAGATATGAAGGACCAGATTATTGAGTCCTAGAAAGAAATTATCAATAAGTTCACTCAATTACTGGTTGAGAAAACTGATAGGGGAAAGGGTATTGTAATGGACCCAAAGGAAAGGAGTAATGGTCCTCATTGTCCTCCAAATCTTACCCCTACGCAGGCTCAGATTTCGCAAGAAATGGGTAGTCGAAAAGCATCTGTCACATTAACCCGCAATGGTGCTTGCTTGGCATACCAAAATCGATAAACCACTAAATGGGTTTTAGTTCTAACCCAGTAAATAATCCGGCCGATTTTATCATACGAGACTTAAATGAGATGATAGAAACAGAAAAGCCAATAGTTGAACTTTCTAACCAGTTGAAGGAGCGTTGTAAATGGCTAGAGGAAAGGTTTAGAGCTTTAGAAGGAGCTGACGGGTGCTGTGGAATTGATGCTAAAGAGTTGAGTTTAGTTCCCAACCTAGTACTGCCCCTCAAGTTTAAAGTTCTGGAGTTTGAGAAATATAACGAGACAAGCTGCCCGGAGGCACATATCACCATGTTCTGCGAAAAGATGACGGGTTATGTCCATAATGATCAGCTGCTAATCCACTGTTTCCAGGACAGTCTAACAGGATCAGCTTCAAGGTGGTATAATCAATTGAGTCGTGCCAAGATCAGTTCTTGGAAGGATTTGGCACAAACTTTCATGAGATAATATGGTCATATCACTAACATAGCTCCTAACATAGTCATATCACTAACATAGCTCCTAACAAGATCACGTTACAAAATGTTGAAAAAATGTCGGGTGAAAGCTTCAGGCAGTATGCTCAACGGTGGAGGGATATGGCTACCCAAGTACAGCCACCGCTTTTTGAGAAGGAGACAACCATGCTCTTTGTCAGTACTTTGAAAGCACTGTATATCAATCATCTGCTGGGAAAAGCTACTAAAAGTTTCTCCAACATGGTCATGTCGAGAGAAATGATTGAAAATGCAATTCGAAGTAGAAAAATTTATGCAGGAGAAAGTACCAAAAGGTCCGCTCCTACAAGGAAGGACAATAAGGTGACTAATATAAGTTTATACAGGACGAATGTTACAAAACCGATTATGATGATGTAATCTAAAGCCCCGATAACCAGTTATCAAAGTAGATCGAGGCAAGAAATGGGCTCGAGGCTAAACATCGAAAGAATCCAATTCACTCCCATCCCGATGACCTATAAGGAGCTTTACAAGAGTTCATATGATGCCCAAATAGTGTCCTCCTATTATTTGAAGCCAATGCAACCCTCATTTCTAGATTAGTATGACACAAATGCTTAATGTGACTACCATGGAGGAATAACGGGTCACTCCATTGAGAATTACACTACTTTCAAGAAGCTGATTGAAAGATTTATTAAGATGGGGATCATAGGGTTCGATAAATCCGCAAGACCTAACGTGGCTGGAAATCCTTTGTCAAATCATCCCGACAGGGGATGAATGCAATAATAGAAGAGAGGAGCAAGAGAATTAAGAATGATGTGAGGGAGGTCAAGTCTCCATTGAAATGAGTTTGGCAACAGATGGTCAACAGGAGTTTGATCGTGCAAGAGAGAGCGGACGTGGTGACAACTGAAAATTACTGCAAGTTTCATCTCGTGAAGGGGCATAAAATCCAAGGGTGTGTCGAATTTCAAACCTTGGTACAAAAGTTGATAAATAATAAAGAACTTGAGTTCTTTGAGGAGAGGAAAAACGAAGAGACAAATGATATTTGTGCTTCTGAGGAAGGGGTAAATATGAAACAGAGAAAGGAAGAACTACAAAAAAATAACAGAAAAGAAGAGCACGAATAAGTGAGTAAGAGATCGAAAGTAAGTCAATGGTCATTCCTCATATTTCAAACTCATTCGTATCGGGAGGTATTATTAACCCCGAGCGAAAGCTGACAAAAGATATGTTGACAAGAATAATGGAGAACCTGAACATCAGCACTATTTCAGAAGGGATGAGTGAATAAAGGAATTTGTCAGGAATTCACCCTTACACCCTCGGAAGCGTTCTAGACAACTGGACTGTGAAAGAGCTCACTGTAACTTTTAAGTCTTTTCCAAAGTAATATTCAAAACACCCTTGTTCTCTAAGCCCGAGAGCAATTAGGATCGTTTTGTAAAAGGCACAAGTTCATTTGCTTTTTATTTTCAATAAAAAAGATGCACTTTTTTTCACCCAAATTGGCAAAAATTCTCATTATTCTTTTCATCCATCTCATACCATAATAAACATGCTAAAAATCATTTATCTTTTGGATCTTTTTGGTCCATATGACAAATCCCTAGATATCAATGATATGTGTAACTTTGTTGCCGACTTAGAGCCTCATTTTAAGCAGGATGTGTGTTCAGAGGAATCTCAAGATTTTGAATAAGCCTAAGATTGTAGTTTATCTCCTGATTTTCTACGGATGCTTGATCAAGTCACCGAGAATGACAAAAGAACGTTAAAAAGACTCGCAATTGACTATGTCCTTGACAGGGATATTCTGTATAAAAAAAAAGATCAAGTCTCGTTGAGGTGTATTAATTCTATTGAGGCTAAGAAGATCTTAAAGGAAGTTCATGAGGGTGTTTGTGGAACACATGCTAATAGTTTCACGATGGCCAAACAAATTATGAGATTCGGGTATTACTGGTTAACCATGGAAGGAGATTGCATTAAATACGCTAAGAAATGTCACAAGTGTCAAATTTACAGAGACAAAATTCATGTACCTCCTTCACCTCTTCATGTTATAACTTCCCCATGGGCTTTTTTTATGTGGGGCATGGATGTCATCGGACCAATCTTGCTAGAAGCTTCTAATGGGCATAGGTTCATTTTTGTGGTCATCGATTACTTTACTAAGTGGGTGGAAGTTACTTCCTACGCTAGTGTTACGAGATCAATGGTCAGTAAATTCTTAAAGAAAGAAATCATATGTCGGTATAAAATGCCAAAAAAGATCATATCCGATAATACTTTGAACCTGAACAATAGCATAATAGCAGAAGTATGCAGTCAGTTCAAGATCAAGCACCATAATTCAGCACTGTATTGCTCGAAAATGAACGGAGCAGTGGAAGTAGCTAATAAAAACATCAAGAAAATCATTTGGAAAATGATAGAGACCTACAAAGATTGGCATGAGAAGTTACCATTTGCTCTCTACGCTTATCGAACGTCTATCAGAACTTTCACCGGGGCAACACCTTTCTCATTAGTATATGGAATGGAGGCAATCTTACCCATTGAGGTCGAAATTCCTTCCCTTCGAGTCTTATTAGAAGTGAAGTTAGATGAGACAGAATGGATCCAGTCAAGATATAACCAGCTAAACCTAATCGACGAGAAGAGGTTGAAAGCTATCCGATATGGCCAAATGTACCAGAAACGGATGATGCGAGCTTTTGATAAAAAAGTTCGCCCTAGAGAATTTCATGAGAGAGATCTAGTGTTGAAAAAGATTCTTCCTATGCAAAAAGACTTCCGAGGCAAATGGATGCCAAATTGGGAAGGCTCATATATGGTAAAGAAAGCTTTCTTTGGAGGAGCTTTGATTCTAACTGAGATGGATGGCAATGATTTGTCAAATCCTGTAAACTCAGATTCAGTGAAGAAGCACTTTGCCTAAAAAAATTGAGTTGAAAACCCGAAAGAGCGGCTTAAAAAAAAAGGTGAGGCCGAAATGAAAACCCAAAAAGGGCGTCTCGAAGCCTAAGGAGATTTGAGCCGAAAACCCGAAACGGCAGCTCAGATTTGGATCAAGGATCAAGCATGAAATAAGCTTCTTTTTCATTAGTAGCAAGATGGAAAGACATCGTATCTTAGGCATCGATAGAGTGCAATAGTTTTCATGGGTACATATCAGGCTAAAAGTGGTCCTCATCAAGTTTACTCGAAGAAGTTCATACGTTGATATATAGGGCATCTGGTTTTATTTCTTGTTGCTCACTTTAGCAATTCTTGATCAATGTTTGCTAGTATTTTACCAATATTTGTTATCTTGGTTGATGTTTTTGATTAATGTTTGATATTTTCTCATTTATCTCCATTCAAGCGTTATCGCTAATAAATTTAATCTTATCCATTTTTGTAACCCTGCTCAGAGCATTCTTTGCATTGAAATAATGGTTAATGGACTTAATGATATAAGGTATAAAAAGATTTCTGCATATTACTTTGGGAAATTTTAAATAGTATAGGGACCTGAAATAGGACCATTAGTCAGAAAGAACCAAATTCAAGGGTTGAAGGGATCTTGAAACAAATAAGTTCAGCTTATGTTTACCTTTACGGATTTCGTATCAGGAACACCAAACCTGAAAGAAAGGCACGGTGACACATCGATGTTAGAACTTAGGCAAAAGACGATCAGTGATAACCTAAGGACTAAGACAATAAAACCACTTTTGACATCTTTGCATGCATAATCATTCATGTGCATTTAGATAGGAGCATTTGATTCATTCAAATCATGGCATCCTAGTTACATGGCCTAGATAGAGGCCCAAAAAATAGGTTCTACATGTCATATCTTCAAAGAATGACATGACAAATTGAATCCTATACCCCTAAAGATGTAAAGGAATAAATTTAAGCCACAATGGTGAATCTCATATACCTAAACCTGTAGCGGGGCAGATTGGAGCCGCAATGGCGAATCTCATTCACGTAAAGTTGTAGAGGGGCAGATTGAAGTCGCAAGGATGAATCTTATACTCTTGAAGCTGAAATAGGCAAATTGAAGACCATCCAATCTTTTACCCCGACCAGAGGGCAGATTGAAGATCATCCGATCTCTTACCCTTACCATGAGGCAGATTGAAGCAATCCAATCTTTTACCCTAACTAGAGGGCAGATTGAAGACCATCCGATCTCTTACCCCGACCATGGGGCAGATTGAAGCAATCCAATCTTTTACCCTAACTAGAAGGCAGATCGAAGACCATTCGATCTCTTACCCGGACCATGGGGCAGATTGAAACAATCCAATATTTTACCCTTAAAACTATAAAAGGGCAAATTAAAGCTACAAAAGCAAATCCTATACCCTTAAAGTTGTAGAAGGGCGGATTAAAACTCACAGTAGTAGACCTCGATCTTCACTAAAGTTGCAGAGAAATAGAGTGAAGCTACGAAGGCGAATCCTTATCTCTCTGAAGTTGCAGTAAAGTAGGATGAAGCTATAAGAACAAATCTTATATCCTTGAAGTTGAAGTGAGTCGAATTAAAGTCATTAGCAAATCCTATCTCCCTAAAGATGGAGTAGAGCAGGATAATACTACAACATTAAATCCTATCTTCTTGAGGTTGCAGTGAAGCGAATACCGTGGAATAGAGCAACTAATAAGGTGAAAGGACAGATGGCTGAAAATAAGAAACATTAAAAGTTGAAATTCAGTAGGATCGGACGGAACTGGTCTTCTTTTTCTTTGCTCCATTCCCGTTACACGACAACAAGCAAAAAGGGGTAGGTGTACAAGCTCAATTTCGTCAAAGCTTCGAAATCCAATTCCATTTTTCTTATTATTTTTATTCATTTATTTATTATTTTTATGAATATAAATAAATATAAAATAATATTTATTTTATTTTATTATTTATTTATTATTGTATGAATATAAATTAATAAATGTAAAATAATATTAATTTTGTTTTATTATTTATTTATTATTATATGAATATAGATAAATAAATAAATAAATAACAAACCCAAAGTCAAAGTCCTCAAATCCTTGAAAATCAATCCTCAAATCCTCTCATATCCCATTCAAACCCCTCCACTTTTGGTGCTTTTATTGATTTGCCCCAAGCTAGTTTCAAGCAAACTTTGAACTAGTCAAAGTGCTCAAAGGGTGGCCGGTCATGGGATTGAGTGGCTGAAATTCATTTTCTAAAAATAGCCTCCAACTCCCACCTATAAATACCCCCTAAGCTACTCATTCTAATCACGAAGTCACCAACACATTCTCTTCTTTAACTCATTTTCTCTCTAGCCTTTCCCTTCCCTTCCATTTCCCTTCCATTCCTTTGTCGATTTTCCCCTCTTGAGAAAGAGTGGTCTTCAGCCTTGGAAATAGCTTCATTGGGTGTTCATCAGATACTTCGATCTAGGAAGAATCGAGCAAGAAAGACGAAGAACGTGACAGCATTTATTGAGAAATTGTACTATTAATTGCATTTATTACATTTTTATATTTTTATTTATATTTGTAAGTTATGTGCATATTTATGTTTGCATAACATGGTAATTCATTTTAAAAAAAATACATAAATTGTTTTTAAAAATCAAGGCAATGTCTTTTGTCTCGGGAATTTGAAAAATCATGCCCTAACTCACTGGGTGTCGTTTTTTTTTGAACCGGGGTAATTGAATATCTTTTTAAAATTTTAAATACGAGATTTTTTTTGAAAAGTTCGTTATTTTTAATATTCGAATTGTTATATCCTAACTCACTGGATGTAACTTTTTCTCGATTAATTCGAAATAACGAGCTTTCTTCGGAAACAAAATTTGTTTTCAAAATAAAATAAATATGACATTCGTGCATTTAAGGATCACAATTTAAATTTTTCTCGAACTTTTAATTTTCAACAAATAAGATTTTGAATAATCGATTAGGTACCAATTTTGAGCGTGTAAAGGTGCTAATTCTTTCTTATGTGTAACTGACTCCCGAAATCGTTTTATGGTTTCAAATGCCAAAATTATTTTAATGATTTTAAAAAAAAAACTCTAAAGGTGACCCAATTACACCTACTTTAAAAAATTATTAGTAGCGACTCCATTTTCATTTTTCAAAATATAAATCGAGCCTTATTTTTATTTTTTTTTCAAAAAATGATTTCGACGGTAACAATTAAACTTGAATTTTTAATTTTGAAAAATAGAACTAAATTTAAAAAAAAAAAAAAAAAAACTAAATTTCAAATATATGACACTAACAAAAAATCAATTAAGCGCAAAGCAATGATTTAGATACAGGTTACGAACATGAAATGATGGAAAGTTTTTAATTCATAACTTTATTATGTTTGAATATATATGAGATAAAATTTGTGCTTGAAGGATATAATTTTGAGAAAACGTTATGAACGTGATATAACCAAAGTTATTATTTATGAATTTGAATTTTCATTTGATACCATTATTAGTGATGAATAAGTGGTAGTGCATACTAGCACTATATTAACTTTATAAAGTTGACTTATTAATATAGACTTTTATCACTAAATTCAAAATAAATTAAAATTAAATTTGTTATTACATGTGAATATGAATTTGGTATGCTACTAGGGTAAAAGTGATCATAGCCTAGTAAATTTGAATTTAAAACTGAAATGAAATATGCCTATGAATATATACATACATATGAACTTTGCTACGTTCTGGACCCTGCCACCGGAACAAATACAATGATAGTACATGCTAGTATTGCACTTTTAACCTTTTTCAAGATGAAAATCATGAATAGGAGCTTACCAATAAGGTAAAAAATATTTATAGCCTAATGAATTTATTTTTGAAATTGATTATGTAAACAGGCTCATGAATGAGTATACTATATGTTTCTGTATGTGTGTGAGTTTAAATAAGCTAATGAATGAGTCTACTCCTAAGTCCTAACCATATGCTTTAAGAGTTACTACAACTGCAACTTTTAAGGAAACAGAAAAAAAAAAAAAAAAGGATCAAACAGTTATGGTAGTTACATAATTCTCTCAAAATGTGGGCATATGCAACATCATAAACTCCCCCTTTGTCAAGCCTCAAGTTCTCAGTTACGCTGCTTCTCATTCATCAACTAATTTCAGTTACAATCTTTACTTACAAAATTACGAGAGACAAGACGATATAATACAACTTTTTTTTCCTGTAATTGCACCTGAAAATTGAATCATCTTTTGGCAAATACAGAATTGACAACAACCCTTTCAACTTTAAGTCCATGTTAAAAATCAGAGGTCCCAATTGGCTATATGAGAGAAAAAACAGACATTTACAACACAGTTCTGCAAAGAATCAACCGAATGCATGTATCAGTGAACTAAACAACGGAGTTAAGATGATAATTCTAACAAACAGTGAAAGAGAACATCCATATATGCAACCAGCAGATGCATGCCCATTTGCATTTTCGCACAGGTTGATGAGCAACATAACAACAAACATGACAGATGTATGACCAAATGCATACCCTCTAGCTTTTCTGATTGCAAAAGAACTTTAAAAGTGTGTTTGGTCGGGTGGAAAAGTGGAAGGATGGGAGGAGAAAATGGGAAAGTGAAAAGAAAATAAATTTTGAATGTACTTGGTAGGAATGAAAAATGAAGGAAAGAAATAGAACAGATGATCATTTTCCATCCTAATGCATAAAAACTAATCATTATGAGAGAGAAAATAAGAGGTGTATGATAGTTGAAAATTATGCATTTTTCAAATGTTTTATTTCTTTCCTTTCATTGTTCAACTCTACCAAGCAATGGAATTTCTTTCCATTTTTCCATATTGCCTACCAAGCACACCTATGGAAAGAACAATAATGTTTTCTATCCTTCTTTCCACTCTACCAACAAAGCCTAAGGGTGTACTTGGTTGGGAGGAAAACTGGAAAAGTGGAAAGAAAATAAATTTGGAGTGCTTGGTATGGAAGAAGAGTGAAACAAAAGAAAATAGGAGGGGTGATCGTTTTCCATCATAATGCATAAAATCAATACTTCCAAATTGAAATGATGAGAGGAGAGAAAATGGAAGAGAAGTGTATATTAGTTCAAAATTATGCATTTTTCAAATGTTTTATTTTATTTCCAATTTTCAACTCTACCAAGCAATGGAGGGAAAGAAAATTACTTTTCTTTCCATTTTTTCATCTTTCCTACTAAGTACACCTATGGAAAGAAAAATTATGTTTTCTATCGTTCTTTCCACTCTACCAAACAAAGCCTAAGAGTGATTGGTTGGGTGGAAAAGTGGAAGGATGGGAGGAGAGAGTGAAAAAGTGGAAAGAAAATAAGTTTGAAGTGTGCTTGGTAGGGAAAAGAAGTGAAACGAAAGAAAATAGGAGTGATCATTTTCCATCATAATACATAAGAACCAACCCTTCCAAATTGAAATGATGAGAGGAGAGAAAATGGGAGAGAAGTGTAGTTAGTTCAAAATTATGCATTTTTTAAATGTTTTCTTTTCTTTACTTTCAATCAACTCTACCAAGCAATGGAGGGGAAAAAATTACTTTTCCTTTCCATTTTTCCTACCGAGAACATTATAGAAAGAAAATTATATTTTCCATCTTTCTATTTTTCCACTCCTTCAAATTTCCATCTTTTCAATTTTCCTTTGACTCTACCAAGCAAAGACAAAAGGAAAAGAGATGAAAAAAAACATAAACTTTATCCAGGATAATTCCACCAGGATTATCAAAAGGAACCATAAAGTGTATAGCATGTCATGTTAGTAATTTTGAAACTGAAGCATTCAGAAGAGCATACCTTTAATTATTTATCAGCATGTACCCTTGTGAAGCATATAATGTTAAAAAGAATAATGTAGTATGTGCATGGAGGCTTTGCGGGAGTTCCAACCATTCAGGCAAGCAGTGGCATGTCAGGATGCCCTTGTTGAGGGGTGGAAGGTTTAATCAGTGATTTCAACCATTCCATGATATTTGAAAATGAAGGACGCTTCCAAGGCTCACTACATTATATTAAACAATTAGTATGGATAACAGGAAGATTTGCTTAAAAAAAGCACCATGTAAGAAAAGAATGAAAAACTTACTTGGCCCAGCAATCCTCAATTATGGCAGCCACTTGAGGATTCAAATCACGTGGAATATCAAGCCTTTTTCCCCTGAAACCAACAGCTGCAACAACCTATGAGGCAGTTTCACATTCAGTTGTGATTGTTAGAAATTTACCTCCAGAAGGATATCTTCGCATGATAATTTCACGCATTTTGCAATGAACTTCATACTGTTTCCAGAGGCACAAAACTTGACATTCAAGCATAAAGATATCCAAGAGTACATCTTTCAATTTACATTCAAGCATGCCTTCTATAGCTCACATTCTACAAACTGTTCATGGTGCTAATAAAATTGGTTTGTTTCTAAGAAATTTCTTATTCTTATTCCAACCAACTAGGAAACAATAAATTTAGGGAAAACCAAAAATTTCCTTTTAACAAAGATTTCAGGATGCTACTCTCCAAACTCATAAAAGCTAAATGATCAGCAAAATGAGATATCTGCTGGTCCAAGATTTAAAATGTCATAACAAACCTGTGCTGGATTTAAGTTGCCCCACGGTTGTTGCAATGTTGCAAGCTCCCACAAAATTACACCAAAACTGTATACATCAGACTTCTCATTTGATGGCTCATCGCGAAGAACTTCTGGAGCCATCCACTCAGGCTTATTTAAAAAATATAGAGAGTTTAGTATCATGCAGCAAAAACAGTGACCTATGGTAACTCAAATAGAAATACCAAGGACTTTGTTAAGAATTAGTATAACTTACAGTTCCAGCTGCTGACTTGGATGAAAGAAATGTGTTTGCCTTCAACCGAGAAAGCCCAAAATCACAAACCTGAATGTACAGAACAGGCAGTATGAGGATGATTTATGAGAAGTTTGCAAGCCATGAACCAGACAATGTATCGACATAGACTTCAGCAAACATAGTAAAATCACATCATCATAACTGCAGCAAATTCACCATAGAGAATGTAACAGCAAGCAGGAGTCCATGAAAAAGCGTAACACATCTACTTTTCTTTAGTCAGAACTCAAGAGATATCAAGTTTCAACCACAGACAGTCAAACATGCCCAAAACTGGAAAAAGAATTGGAAAAAAAATCATTAAAAAGTTACAAACAAGGCAGAAAATTATATTAAAATGAACGAAGTTGACTCCATCCATATACAGTGCCAGATACACAGAAAACTACTTGGTAACTGTTATCAACTGTTTACGCATGGCTATATCTAACATTTGTAACGGCATAACAAGGGTTAAGACCAATCTAGATTCCACTATCCAGAAAGGTCAAGCACTTAGCATTTCCTCCATGCAAATTTAAGTAAATGGAAATGGAAAAATATTTATGTTTATTCTCACTGGACCATTTGGTTAAAAAATTATACTCTTTGGGTCACAGCAGCAAAACATTCAGGATCTTACCTTTACTGTATATTTTTTATCAACTAACAGATTGGGAGACTTCAAATCTCTATGAACAATAGGGGGATTGTGTCTATGAAGATAATTCATTCCCTTTGCCTGCGTGTAAAAAAGGTGGTGATTTAGGCCAAAACAATGTACAAATTAAGGATACCATGAGACGTTGGGGAAAGAAAAAAGCAAAAATAAAGTAAGTCCTTTGAATACCCACCACATCATAGGCCATACTCAACCGCCGCCTCTCATCCAACACCTCCCTCGCACCAGGCTTATGCAAAAGCCTAAACAAGCTACCTCTGTAAGAATAACAATTCAACCTCCAACATGAGTTCAGTCTTATGAAGAAGACATGAGCTTTTCCCTTCTTTCTTTTTCTTTTTCAAATGCAAAGGTATTTAAAAGAAATGAAGAAGATGCAATAACAACAGACCTTGATAAGTATTCTGTCACTATGGACAAGTTTGGGGGCTGTGTAACCGCTCCCATGAAAAGAACAATGTTCGGATGACGTAGACGTTTCATTATTGCAACCTAACAAAATATTGAGGTGAAATTACACATCATATCAAGAACATGAATGTATAACTAATATTTTCTTAGTCTCATGAACAAAGTCTGTTCCAATATTCAGCCAATTCATCATACCTCCCTCAAAAATTCTTTGAAGCGTTCAGCATACAAGTCTTGTTCCATGAGAATTTTCACAGCAACATCCTGTAATTAAAAATAATGTTTATTTGGATTTAGAGGAATTTTAAGCTACACAACCAAAATTTTACTCCCATCTAGCTTGTTCTGATCAAAATCTCATGCAATTGAAGAAAATTTCAAATACATCAGGAAAACTTATTTACTGAGGAACTCCAGTCCAAAATTGCTAAATACTTGAAAAGTAAAAATACCATCAAAACTGGACCAAATTCCAAAATACATTAGGATAAAGAAGAAAGTTAACTCTTACAATAAAACAGTAGCAAACAGGCAAGTGAAAGACGTCTACCAAACATTGACAATTTAAATTATAGGCCTAATTGAAGATTCGTTGCTAAGCAAACTACAAAGTGACCTAACATATACCTTGTACTGTAACCGCACATAAATCCAGGTTCGCTGCAAGATTTTGTAGCTAAAGTTGACTACGTCAAACACCATATATAGGAAATCTAAAATTCCTTAAACATACCCCGAACTCCTAAACAAATGCTGCAACTTCACAGTTATAGGGCATCGTTACTGAATCTATCGGCTTTCATTTGTCAAATATAGATGAATATGTTACATTTTCTCATTCCCAAGGAATAGCACAAGCAAAATAGGCATCAAAATCCCAATAAGGCAGCTAGAATTTTGAAACAAGCAGATGTCCATGAACAATATGGCACAGCAGATATCAAATATAAAACTTGCATAATATTAACTTTAACAATAAGAACATAATCAAAAGGATTCTTACCGAGCCATTCCACTCAGCACGATGGACAGTTCCAAAAGAACCTGAAAAGGACAAAGTATAAAATCTAAGTAAACTAGTAGAACCAACAACCACATGGATGATGAGCACAAAAGAGGGTCTCTATACAGTAATAATCCTCAAAAAAAGACCAGAAAATACCTGCACCAATTCTCTCTCTTAAAACAAGATCACTCCATGGAATATCCAAATCATCAACTTCAAGGGCAAGTTCCCTACTTGGTTTGCTGGGTAGAAGCTGACTGCCCTCAGTAAACCTTGAATCCTTAGTCACATCCCCCATTGGTTCTGACAAGACTACTACTGGGACATCCCTATGTCCTATCGGAGAGATGCGTTTTAAAGAATCTTTAATAATGTTCTTTGAGTGTACTATAGGCTGAGAATACTGGGAATCTCTATCATGAGAAGCTGGTCGAGCAATGTTAGGTAGGGGCAACTGTGAGATACCATCCATGTTACTTGAGATCTGCCCAAGCTTATTTCTCTCTGTGCCAGTCTTATCGAGTTTCTTGGGAATAAGAGAGAATCCAAAATTTTCTTCATCTGTAGTAGTACCTGAAATGGCAAACAACTATAGCTTACATACACACCAGATGAATACAGAACCAGAAGCTGAACCGCATAAATTTAATATAGTTGTGACTGAATCCCTAGAGAAGGCATCATATTTTTAAGTCACAAACATTGTTCATAAACACAGCTTGGTGTTCATAAACAAAATTTTAATGTATTAAAAATATAAAGAAATGCAGCCTCAACAATGTTATGGAAGTGCAACCAACAAGAAGAAGCAATTGAAAAATATGTATTTATTAATGCCTGTTCACATAAAAACTGCCAGCCACTTTATGGGCTTTCCCCAGCAATTCAAAGCAATATATAATACAATGACTTGAATCAGGCTCTAGGACAAAATTTTCAACAGAAGCCCATGCCAAAAATTTCAGCAGAAGATTCATAAGAAACTGTTAAAATAGAGCACAGTTATCGGCAGAGAAGTATCATCTATCACTTTCATCAGTGAAGAAGCAATATATATATATATAATAAACATCAAACAGTGCACTCAATCTTTAACCTACAGCATACAAGTGAAGGCACTTCACCGAATATGAAAAATCTTTCTGCATTCCCTAGCAGATGATTAAAAGAAACTACATACTTCAGGCCGAGTGAAAGGCTATAGGCTAAAATTTAGAAGCAAACAAAATAGCATTCATTATAAAGATAGTTACTGAAACAGAAACTTTACCTGCTGGAGCAACATCAAATACAAGATTAAGTGATTCACGGTCTGAAAAGTACTGTTTGGCCAATGACCTGAAATCAGTGGCAGCTACAGCTGGTTTGAGACGTGGAAAATGCAATGGGGAAGAAATTGAGATGGAAGATGGACCATTGAGCAAGGAATCGGGCTCACATAAGTAACCTGGGTTCTCAATTAAATCAACAAGATACTCCCTGGAATCACAAAGACTGGCTTGGTGAGATTTTTCTTGCATGCAGCAAATATTTCACCAAGATAACTTACAATTTTTTTCACAAATCATAGACCAAAATGGGAAGAAGAACCATAAAAAGTAAATGCACAGCCACCATACAAGTGAAGTAAAAAAATTGAGTTTCTGCATGACAACAATTAAAAATTGCTGGATTTGTTTTGTCAGCAAAATATTACCATCCAAAAACAAATCACACCAAAAAAGAACCAGAATTCTTGAGAGAGAGAAGGAGGGAGGGAGAGAATAAATCAAAAACAAATTTAAGCAAAAAGAAAATACCATGGAGATTATTAAGTTACCTGTCAAGTCCAAAACGGACAAGGCAGGAGGAAGCATCATCTCTTTTACAATATTTGCAGCCCTTCGCAATTCGACATGGTAGATCAATAGTGTCAGCTAGTACCTTCATAAATTAGTTGAACTGTGAATGAATCCTCATCCCTTCAAGGGGAAACACATTTTTTAAAAGGAAACTTGCTCCCTCTTAGATGTAGTGAAGTATAATCTTTGGCGAAAAATAAAAAGAGAAGTCATATGATGCTAACTATAATTAACGCCAAAAATACTTTCTATTAACATCTGATGTGAAATTAAAACACCATAAAGCGCTAGACCTTACTTTGAACAGTAAAGCTCGATGTCTGCAAAGGCCAGCAGATAGGCTTCCAATAGGAACCACAACCGAACCTAAGCAATATTTTAAATCATCACTGCACTGCCTCCAAAAGGAAACGAAATTATCCTCTCCAGTAGTGAATGAACCCCTTGGGAAAGCAAGAAAACAATTCATCACCAATGTAGAACAAAATTGCATGAATGTTGAAAATTTGTGCATTCATAGTTTAGATGACTCACCCCATGCGAAAGCAGACAAGCTTAGCTAACTGATCGACAACTTCTTTTGTGGTTATGCAGCTACAAGAAATATTGTGGACTAGATTTTGGAGCTCCTTTAAGTTGGGATCAGTTCTTCGGTCAACCAATATCACTTCTAGTGGCGAATCAACATTAGGATCAACAGATCTTAGAGATTCAATCGATGGAATTCGACCATGTTCTTGCAGATCAGTGCACACAGTCCAGGCATATGAATTCACTCCATGAATTAAATAGAACCCATCAGGAATTTTGTCAAAGTATGATAAGCAGCCATTAACCTGATGCACATAAAAGTGATAGTTGAATATCCAGTTATCTTAACTAACTTCCCAAACGATGCATGAGTATTTTAGATGCTAGGCTACTTATAAACTCCTATGTAACCTTCATTGACAGTAAATAACATAGGTAAAAAATATAGATACACTCAGCAACTACCACAGCAATCACCATAACAATATAAGTTGCATAATTCTTTCACGGACACCCATTCTTGAGAAGACATCTTTACCCAAGTCTATCTAGAACAGTACTTTTTTCACTTGAACATTTCAACCTCTAAACGTTAATATTTCTCTAAATAGCATGCTTGAAATCTACTAGAAAATTAAACATTTTTTACTATCTGGTTGGTGAACAGAATCCCCACCCTGATTATACAATTAAACAACAAAGAAGAAAAATAACAGTGAGTAATCATTTCACGTATATTTTAAGTTGCAAATGATTTTTGTAAAGACGAGTATGATTCTTTAGTAGATACACACACCATTCATACAACATCCATCCACTTAGGAATAATTCAACTACAATTGAAGCGGCACTAACATTGGTGCTCCTACATTTTGATCATGAAACTAAGCAACTTCCACCTTCTTATAATGTTCTTTTTTTTCATCTAAATTGTAAGCAACAAATATTTTCCAAAATGACAATAGATCATCCTCTCCCCAAAGTTAAAATTGAACTAACCCTGAACAAATTGAAAACTAGAGGTAGAGCGGACTAACTTTTCACATCCTATCCTATGCACTATTCAGGGTTCGCAACTCAAGCTCAGAAACGCTCATCATCCAGTTTATCTCACGAAAAATCTTTAAAATATCTAAAAACGAATTCCATTCACTATAACACTTACTATATTCACCTATACATATTTCTTCAATCTCCTGGTGTTACTGAGCATTGAGCGCATAAGCTCAGTGTCAACGAAAATAATATAAAATAAATTTCCAATAAAACTTTCTTACCCAGAACCGATGGGAAACTGTCTCCGCAGAGCTAGAGCTAGCCGACCGGATTGCGGAATCATCCGGAACCGGATCCAAAAAGTTCGGATCATCAGCACAGGTAGCTTCGGACGAAAGCCTCAAAGCCAACGCCAACTGCAACTGATAACTCTCCTCCGTTTGCTGCGCCCAGCTTTTCCCCGACGACGAACCGCCAATTTTCGTTCTCAAATCCCCATGCCTAAAGCTCCCATTGTGACCGTACACGAATGAATCAATCTCGTTCGCCGCCGTCGTAGAAAGGTTAGGCGCATAATAATCTCCCGAAAACGAGCTCTCACCGAAGCTACTCCCGCTCGATTGCCGTTGATGACCGACTGATGAAGCATAAGTATTCGTTCCTCCTACGCCGCCGATACGACTCGCTTGCTGCTGGCTCTGACTCTGATTCTGATCCCAATCGAATAAACCTCTCTCTGATTTCACTTTACTGGTTTTATTACTCGTAGCTTCGCTCGAAAGCGAATACACGGAGTACTGGTCGTCAGGATACTGACTAAGTAGAGAATAGTTGGATCTTCGACTGGGCACTTCCATTGATAACCTCTAAAGAAAATCGCTGACCACTAAATCTTTCGAACTCTAAGAACAGCCATTGCTGAAGATATCAAGCTTTTTAACCTCTTTTTTTCTCTCTCCCTCTATAATTTGTTTTTCTTTTCATAAACCTTTTCTTCTCTTTCCAGAATCCGATTGTGGGTGGGAGAGAAACCAAAGAAAAAAAAAAAGCGATCCCAGATTCCCAGTTTTATTTGGTGGCCTAATCGTAATATTCTCCCCGTTTCCTTTTGCTGTGCTTTTCCGGGAAAAATCGGATTTCTGGTTCAAACTTCAAACGCTGATTGGATGGTTTTCTTTTTCATTTTTCTATAATTTCGCCAAATATACTAAAGAAAGGTTTCCTGTTTGGTTTTTGTTTGGTTGGCTTGCTCGATGGCCTAGTGGCTTTTGCCTACTCGCTAGTAAATGGGTACATTCCTTCTTTGTAAATAAACATCACGTTACCTGTCACGCGCGTGGCTCCACTTTTCTTTAATTAATTCTTCCCTCCCAGATATAAATATTTAAGAATTTAGCTTTGTCTATGTGCATAATCCTGGACCAGATTATTAATTTTATTTATAAAACGTATATGAGGTTTTATTTTCACATTTCATTTTGGTACTTAAAAATTGGTATTTATAAAATTCACATCATTTTCTAAAAATACTGGTTATAAAATTCTCTGTTTTTCATGCAATTCTTACGGAAACTATATTTATATTTGTTGACGAAAATCAAGTGTTCAAATAAAACTTTTTATCTATTTATTAATTTGTAATACATAAATTCTAATTTCAAGCTTATAACCATTATCATCATAATGTATTTATTAATTTCAAAGTATTAAAATATGTTATAATTTCTTCACAAATTAACAGATAACTAAAAAAATTAAGATTATGTTTTATGTAGATAGATAATTGAATTATTGTAATATTTTTCGATAAAAATATTAGGAAGTTATTATACTTAATAGTGAATTGTATTTTGATTTTCTATTGTAAAAATATGTAAGCTAAATTTTATACATTTCGAAATATACAAATTAATTCATTTGTAAAAAAAATTTGTTAAATAATGATGTGGAAAATGTTAAAATTTTTTTATCGGTAAACTATACAAATAGTCACTCAACTATACTTTTGTTCTATTTTGGTCACTCAACTATTAATTTTTTTTATTTAATCACTAAACTTTTCGAAATTAAATATTTTAGTCACTCTGAGTTGATGTGGGTTTTTTATTGGTTTAGTAACAAAATTAACCCTCTAATATTTACACATTATATCAATTTGATCCTAAATATAAAAAATTCTACAAATTTAGCACTTAATGTTTACAAAATTTATCGTTTTAGTTCTAATTCTAAAAAATTAATAAATTTGACCCTCAATATTTACAAAATCTATCAATTTAGTCCTAATTCTTAAAATTAATAAAATTAAATTCATTTTTAGCCTTTTATAACCCTTCGACTAACTCATGTGAGATATTAAAATAAGAAAAAAAAAGTCCTCTCTTTCAATTCACTTCCAACATTTTTTTTACTATAATTTAGTTTTCACACTGGACCAAACCAATTGATTTGGAACTAATTTAGAATAATTGGTTGCAAAACTACCAAAATAGATAACGTTTTTTATGTTATTATTATTATTATTTGGATCTTAATTTTTTTGTTTTATCCCAACTTTTTAGAGTTGTTTTTGCAAGTGACTTGAAAAATAATACTTTTTTTCTTATTTTAATATTTCACATGGGTTAATAGTAGGGATGAAAAAATCCGAATCTGATTAATTTTGAGGCGATCCAACCCGATAGGATCATTTTTTTGTTGAAGTTGGGGGTCGAGGCAGGACGGATTAAGTTTTAAAAATAGTTGGGTCAGGTCGAGTTTAGAATGAAACCGTCCACCCTGCCTCGAGATATTTATGAAATTACTCTTTAGACATATTTAATATTAATAAAATTAAAATTTCCTAAAATTTATCACTACTAATCTCATTCTACCACCTCTATACTAGTCCCCTTTCTCTTATAAGGTTATTTTCCCTATTTTCTATCTTTTTAATTTAATTATTTATTAAAGGAATCTTTGTTCTTTCTTTTTTCTTATGTGCTATAATCACAACATGTGTAAATATGCATTAGCACACAACTCTAGAGATAAATCAATAAGCGAATCTAATAAGAAATGGTACCAAAACCTTTCATTTAAAAAATAATTAATCAAATTTTTACAAAAAAATAAAATTAAAAGAATTAAACTCGAGTCGGATCGGATCGAAGTCGAGTATACTATTAATTTTCGGGTTTGGGTTCAGAGCGGGTCAAATTTTTTAAAGTTGGGATCGAAGCATGGTAGTAGAGCATCAGGCCGGGTTGAGGCGAGCAAAAAACCGCCCTGTTGTCATCACTAGTTAGTCAATGGATTATAAAGGGTTAAAAATTATTTTTTAAAAATATATATAGTTTTTAATTTTTTAGAATTAAGACTAAATTGACAGATTTTGTAAAATTTGAGGGCCAAATTTAATGAAGTTTTTAGAATTAGAACTATAATGACATTTTTTGCAAACCTTGAGGGCTAAATTTTTTCTATTTTTTCTATTTTTTATCAAAATGATAGAATGTGTAAACAATAGAGGGCTAATTTTGTTATTAAACCAGTAAAAAAAACCCACACCAGCTCAAAGTGACTAAAATATTTAATTTCGAAAAGTTTAGTGATTAAATAAAAAAATTAATAGTTAGATGACCAAAATAAAACGAAAAGCATAGTTGGGTGACTATTTTTATAGTTTACCCATAAAAAATAAATTTCATCATATAAAATTTTGAAAGAGGGGCTAATTTGAATGTTTCAAAATGTATAAGGATTAATTTGCTTATTTACTCGGTAGAAGGACCGAAATGCAATCTATCCCTTAGTACATGGGCTTCTCTAGACTTTTACCAATATTTTTCCAGCAATTAAATGATCATTATGAAAAAATTAAAAATAAATAAAATTTAAAAGTCATTGGGAGGGGCTAAAATGGCATAACATACTCACAAGTGGGCAATTTGTTTATTGTTAAACAAGTTGGAAATATATTAGACTGCTTAGAAAAACATGATTAATTAAAAAATGGAGAGGAAAACAGGAGGAAATCCTTAAACAAAGTTGTTTTCATTTTGTCGAAGTGATTGAGACAATAAAATATATAAATCCATCGGTCTAACAGGTTACGTTCGATGAATCTTATGATTTTTTCTTTTAAATATTTTCCCTTGCCTTTATGTTTTGTTATACTATATTATTATTTTTTAGGGTAAACTATAAAAATAGTCACTTTTGTTTGCCTCAAGTTATATTTTAGTCACTTATGTTTGAAATGTTACATTTTAGTCACTTATGTTAGTATTTTGTTACGAAGTAATCACTGTGCCATTAAGTTCCGTTATCTCCCTAACGGTAATCCTACGTGGCAGTCCAACTAGATTTTAAGTGTCAACTTGGTGTTGGAAATATATAGATTGCAAATTAAAAGTGATGATCTTTCAAATTTAATTGAAAAGCTGATGACATCATCCAATGGACATGGGACAAGCCTCTTCCAAGAGGTATGTCCAATATGAAAAATGTTGTGACTCTTCAAAAGGTATCCATTGAGTGCATATAAATAAATGGACTATGATGCTCACAAAAATTCACATTATTTTTTCTTTTGCAATCAATTACAATTTTTAGAAATTAGAATAAGAGTTAGGGAATTCTGTGATTTTGCTAATAAAAGGAAATTCAAAACATCGTTGTATCCAGGGAGGACCTTTATCTTAACCCTCTAGCAACTTTATGTGGGGGCAAATAGTTCTCTTTGGAAAGTGTCATCCGTGCCTCGAAGTTTACTATCGCCTCCGGATCTATCTTCCCTCGAAATTTTCAACAATCAAAGAGAACAATTTTTGAAGATGGCGACGGGGGCTACCACCGCATGCAAAGTGATGAACCAAGAGTTTGTGAAACTTGATCGATTTGATGGCTCAAACTTCAATCGTTGGAAGGATAAGATGTTGTTCCTTCTTACTGTCTTGAATGTGACATACGTTCTGGATCCAAACTTACAACCCGTGGAAGATCCCGCCCCTAATGCAAATTCCGAGGATATTGTGAAAGTGGCCGAACTCAAGAAGAAGCGTGAGGAAGACAATGTCACATGTCGTGGACACATTCTTAACACCTTGTTCGATCGACTGTATGATCTTTACATGTCGATGCAATCCCCTGTGGAAATATGGAAAGCTCTTGAAGAGAAATACAACACTGAGCGACAAGGTATCGATAAATTTTTAATGATGAAATATTTTGAATTCAAAATGCTTGACAATATCCTGATCATGGATCAAGTCCATGAATTACAAGTCCTTGTAAGTAGATTTCGTGATTTGAAAGTTGTTATTTCGGAAATGTTACAAATCGGGGCTATCATCTCAAAATTGCCCTCGTCTTGGAACAATTATCGGATGAAACTTCTGCATATGGCAAAGGACTTCACTGTGGAGAAAATACTTAGGCATTTGCGCGTTGAAAAGGAAACTCGAAAGCGTGATGCAGTGTATCTTTCCCAAAGTTCTAAAGTGAATCATGTGAGCGAGTCTAAGAACTCTCGAAATGGTAAGAGAAAGGCCACATTCGAGACCAATGACATGCAAAACAAGAAGAAAAAATCTCGCAATTGCTATAATCGCAATAAGAAAGGACACTACATTAAAGATTGTAAACTTCTCAAAAAGAAGCAAGATACCACAACTTCCAAAGCCAATATGGTGGAGGATATGAACTTAGTGGCCATGGTTACAGAAGGGGTTGAGAATTTGGAGATTGGTATGATTACCGAATTCAACATAGCCATGACTGATAAGTCTCATAATTGGTGGCTTGACTCTGGTGCTACTGTCTATGTGTGTAATGACCGACAACAATTCAAGAATTATGAATTAGTGGCAAACCGTGAAGTGCTTATGGGCAACTATCAATTGGTTAAGGTGCTCAGTCAATGGACAGTGGAACTCAACTTCACATTTGGGAAGAAATTGACTTTGACCAATGTGTTGCGTGTTCCTGATGTGAGAAAGAATTTAGTGTTTGTGAGTTTTTTGTGAAACAAGGGGTTCAAGGTTATCTTGGAATCCGATAAGTTTGTTTTGCTTAAGGGTGATATATATGTAGGAAAAGAATGAGGGTATGTTCAAGTTAAGCATTGATATAAATAAAGTCAATTCTTCTGCTTATATTGTTGAGTCTTATTCTTTGTGGCATGCACGTTTAGCACATTTTAATTTTAAAACCTTACAATATATGCAAAAGAATGGTTATATCAATGTAAGTAATAATGAATTTATGGATAAATGTGAAATTTGTATTCAATCAAAAATTACCAAGAAGCCATTTCCTAATAAGTGTAAAAGGAATTCGCAAGTGTTAGATTTAATTCATTCAGATGTTTGTGAATTAAATGGAACTCTAACAAGAGGTGAAAAACGATATTTTATCACTTTTATAGATGATTTTTCTAGATTTACTTATGTCTATCTCATGAAAAGTAAAGACGAGGCTTTTGATATGTTTAAACGTTTTAAAAACGAGGTTAAGAATTTGTTTAGTAAGAAAATCAAACTGCTTCGTAGTGATAGAGGTGGTGAATATTTTTCAAACGAATTTAATATATTTTGTGAGGAACAAGGTGTGGTACATGAGTGTTCTACGCCTTATACTCCGCAACAAAATGGTTTGGCGGAAAGAAATAACCGTATTTTAGTGGATATGGTTAACTCGATGTTGTTAAATGCTAAACTTCCATATAATTTATGGGGTGAAGCATTATTGACTGCGTGTTATATCCTTAACAGAATACCATCGAGAAAATTCAAAGTATCTCCATATGAGTTATGTAAGGGTCGGATGCCAAACTTATATTATTTCAAAGTGTGAGAGTGTTTGGCTTACTATAGAGTTCTCGACCAATGGAAAACAAAGTTAGGCCCAAGAGCCGTCAAAGGTGCATTCGTTGGATATGCCCAACATTCTAAAGCATATTGTGTTCTTGACTTAGTGTCAAATATGATAATTGAAACAAGAGATATTGTATTCATTGAAAATGAGTTTTTTTTTATGATTCAACAGATTTTGAAAAACAATATCAACCAATGATCTCAAGTGATCAAACCAAACGAAATCTTTGTGACAATAAGGATATGAAACCGAGGAAAAGTCAAAGAGTGAGAAAAGTAAAGGACTTTGGTCCCGATTTCATTTCCTCACAATCTTTAGCATTCCTTGTTGAGGGAAATAGAGAATCCATAATTAAGAAGATTCCCATAATGTTTAATATGGATAGTGATCAACAATTCTACAGTGAAGCCATGACTTCTAAGGATGCGGCATTTTGGAAAGAGGCGATCAATGATGAAATGGATTCAATATTGTCCAATAATATTTGGATTCTAGTTGATCTTCCTCAAGGATCGAAGCCTATCGGGTGTAAATAGGTGTTTAAGAGGAAGAACACTCTAACAAGGGGTTCTCCAATCTTTAAGGCTAGGTTGGTGGCTAAAGGATTTAGGCAAAAAGAAGGCCTAGATTATTTTGACACCTATGCACCAGTGGCTAGGATGACCTCCATTCGGATTCTTATAGCACTTGCATCCATTCATAAGTTACATGTACATCAAATGGATGTTAAGACGGCTTTTTTGAATTGTGATCTCGAAGAAGAAGTTTACATGGAATAACCAGAAGGCTTTGTGCTTCCTGGGAATGAACACAAGGTGTGTAAGTTAATCAAATCATTATATGGTTTAAAACAAGCCCCTAAACAGTGGCATGAGAAATTTGACTTTGTTATTTTGTCATATGGTTTTTTACATAATGGTGCGGATAAATATATTTACACTAAATTCACTGATAGATACGGTGTAATTATTTGCATCTATGTAGATGATTTGTTGATTTTTGAGACGAACATGGAAGGTGTTCGTGAGACCAAAGAGTATCTAGCCTCGAATTTTAAGATGAAAGATCTTAACGAGGTAGATACAATTCTTGGTATAAAGGTGAAAAAGCATGAAAGGGGCTTTGCATTATGCCAATCTCACTACATCGAGAAAGTATTGGAAAAGTTCAAATACTTCAATATCAAGGATTCGAACACTTCATACGATTCAAACTTCAAGTTAAGTGAGAATAAGGGCTGGACTATAGCGCAACTTAAGTATGCCAGCGTAATTGGAAGTCTAATGTATGCAATGCATTGCACTAGACCCGATATCGCATTTACTGTGTGCAAATTGGTGAGATTTACAAATTGTCCTGGTACCGATCATTGGAAAGGAATTTGTAGGATTTTTGGTTATCTTAAGAAAACAAAAAATTTGGGATTATTCTATAGTGATTATCCTGTGGAACTAGAAGGTTACTCAGATGCAAGTTGGATTATAAGTTTAAGTGACAATAAGTCCACATCTGGATGGATTTTTACAATCGGAGGTGGAGCCATTAGTTGGGCCTCCAAGAAACAAACTTGCATCTCACATTCAACTATGGAGGCTGAATTTATAACCTTAGCGGCTACGGGCAAGGAAGCGGAATGACTAAAAAATCTATTACTAGATATAAAATTGTGACCACAGCATAGGTTCTCCATTTTTGTATATTATGATAGTGAATCAACCATGTCACGAGCGTAAAATAAGGTGTACAATGGAAAGTCTAGACATATAAGTTTGAGACATGAGTATGTGAGACAATTGATTAGGGACGGTGTGATAACTGTTACCTATGTTAAGTCAATTGACAATTTAGCGGATCCACTGACAAAAGGTTTGTCAAGGGATATAGTTAAAAGTACCACCACTAAGATGGGATTAAAACCATTCTAATTGAGTCATTGATAATGGAAACCCTACCTTTTTCTAGCCAAAAGTTAGTTTCAAGGTTCAAAGGGTAATAACAAGTTATCGAATGACAATGTGCACTAAAAACTATGATTTAGTGATTATATTTTAGGAGGATGAGTTTTACTCTTAATGGATGAACATTAATTGTCATGAAATCCACCTATATGGACATGAAGTGGTGCTGCTTCAACGAGATTTTATTTATGGATTATCTCGTACATGTTCATGAAACGGGATGAGCACATGGCCATAACGGTGTACGATTATGTGTGAAATTTTTTCGGTATTGAATTTAAGAGTGATGGTTCAAGCGACTAGCCACCATTCACTTTTTTGACACTTTGAGAAATTTGCACTAAAAAAAGGTTCAATCTGCGGACACCCTTCTTTATGCTTAATCGTTGTGTACTTATTTTCTGGAATTAGGAATCTAGTGGGAGATTGTTGGAAATATATAGATTGCAAATTAAAAGTGATGATCTTTCAAATTTAATTGAAAAAATGATGACTTATCATCCAATGGACATGGGACAAGTCTCTTCCAAGAGGTATGTCCAATATGAAAGGGTTGTAACTCTTCAAGGTGTCCATCCAATTTGAAAGGGTTGTGACTCTTCAAAAGGTGTCCATTGAGTGCATATAAATAGATAGACTATGATGCTCACAAAAATTCACATTATTTTTTCTTTTGCAATCAATTACAATTTTCAGAAATTAGAATAAGAGTTAGGGAATTCCGTGATTTTGCTAATCAAAGGAAATTCAAAACTTCGTTGTATCCTGGGAAGACCTTTGTCTTAACCTTCTAGCAACTTTGTGTGAGGGCAAATAGTTCTATTTGGAAAGCGTCATCCGTGCCTCGAAGTTTACTATCGTCTCCGGAACTATCTTCCCTCGAAATCTTCAACACTTGGATTTCCAAATGGAATGAGAATAAATCTTTAATTAAATAAATTTAATTAATTAAAATTTTTAAACCCTAAATCTTAACTAAAAAAACCCTAAACCTATTTCCATACACCTCTCTTCTTCTTCATCTTCATCTTCTTCTCTTTTGATTCCAATATCTTTAGTTACAAATTTGTCTCAAAGCTTGAATCTTTAAAACCCATTAACCCAAAGATTCAATATCTTTGATTTCAATATCTTATTCCCGTTAAGTTTCTTTGGGTTAATGGATTTGAAAGATTCAAGCTTTGAGACAGATTTGTAACTAAAGATATTGGAATCAAAAGGGAAGAAGATGAAGATGAAGATGCAGATGAGAGGTGTGTGGAAATGGATTTAGGGGTTTTTAATTAAGGTTTAGGGTTTAAAAATTTTAATTAATTAAATTTATTTAATTAAAGATTTATTTTCATTCTATTTGGAAATCCAAGTTGGCACTTAAAATCTAGTAGGACTGCCACGTAGGATTACCGTTAAGAAGATAACGGAATTAACGGCGCAGTGATCACTTAGTAACAAAATATTAACATAAGTGACTAAAACGTAACATTTCAAACATAAGTAACTAAAATGTAACCTGAGGCAAACAAAAGTGACTATATTTGTAGTTTACCCTATTTTTTATCAATTAAAACATATTTTATTTATTTATTAAAATTTTATTGCAAAATTTATATTTTTAAAAATTATAATTGAAAAAGTAAATATAATATAATATACAATTTTAATTTTTAAAATATTGATACTTTGTGTTATGATCAAATGTATTCATTGATTTAATTAAAAAATATATGTTTTGCAAGGAAAGAATAACATAAAATAGGGTTAAAGTGTAAATTTGTCACCGCACTATAAGTGAATATTGAAATTTGTCATTATATTTGTTGATGCCAAGTATGAACAAGGAGGAGAAAGATGAGGGCGTGAGGTTTGATTCGCCTACATAAGGCAAAGGTTCGACAATAGGAAAGATATAAGGAGGAGGAGAAGGTAAAGAAGGAAGAATTCATTATTCCCTCGTGCACCTCAGCTTATAGAGTGAATCATCATTTGTCTAACAATGATTTTGGTGGATCATATGACGGTTCATATGGTTGGGTAAACTATTCAGGTGTCAATAGTTAGAGGTCAGGTGCTTAACTAGCACTACCATGACAAATTAATTGTCGTTATGGTACGTACTACGTGGTCTTGCCTGTGTTGCAGGTTGTCCTGCTATGACACCTTTATGTTTGAGGCAATAAGAAATGATTAAGCCTTAACGGTCCAATAACAGGTGGCCCACGAGGGGTTGTTTGCGGACAAGGGTTCAATCGCAAACTGTCCAACGACTTTGCCACGTATCCTGTGGTAATGGGATATAACAATGCTCAATTTGATTGTTTTTATCATTATAATTGAGAATATGAGTAAATTTGTCACTTTTATATGGCCGCCAAATATGAGCTTCATATTAAAATTTATCAAATAATATGAATTTAATATTTAAAAACAAAATATAACAAGGAAATATATTTTTCAATATTTTAATTTAATGTTAGTAACTAATTACTTTATAAAATATTAATAAATTAACATAGTGTTTTTATTTAATCAAAGAAAGAATTGAGTTTTTTAAATATATATATATATAGTGGTAAAGAACAATATTAAGTTTATGTTTCTAAATTAATTGTTTTATTAATTTATAATATTATATTAATGTATTATTGTTAAATATTAAAATAAAATATCTCTCAAGTCAAAAAGTAAATTTGAACTTTAAAGACATCATTATCGGAAGAGGTAGCCACAGATTTTTTAAAAAGATTAATCTTTATGGACTATAAAACGAACATAGAGAATAACACAAATATCAATTAAAGTAAATTATACTGGTAAATTTTTATTTTTGCTTAAGGTTAAAGCATGTCATATCCATATATTTTTCACAAATTTGAAATTTAGTCCTTATACTTTTATTTTCAGGAATTTAGTCTATATACTTTTCAAATTTTAAAATTCAGGTCCAACTGATGGCACTATTATTATTTTGTTAAATTTGTTAGTGTGACATTTTGAAATTAAAAAAAAATATACTCATTTGGCAACCACGCAACTAAAAAATTATGTTATAATGAACTTGAATTTATTAAAATAACTTTAACATTGCTAACAGTTGGACCTGAACTTTGAAATATGAAAAGTAAATAGACTAAATGCCTAGAAATAAATTACAAGGACTAAATTCTAATTTTTTAAAGAGTACAGGGACTTATGCATGGTTTTTAGAACCGGACCGGTGGTCAAATTAGTTCATCCGTCCAACAAGTCTAATCGGCCTGTTTGGTTCAATTAAATAGATCATTAAAAATTCAAAAAATAAAAAATTCGGTTGAACCAATTTTTTGCTTAAGCCAATTAGTCTAATGGCTTTCTGTAGATTAATACCTTGACCAGCCGATCCGGTCTAGTTCAGTTCAAACACCATTGGACTTATGACATATTTCAACCTTACTTAAAGTACAATGGCAAATTTGCACATCAACCCAATAAAATAGTATAAATGTGTTTGCAAACCCTATGCAAGTTCATTTTTTATAGAGGGAAGAATGTGAAGTTATTCAAAATTTCTTAAATTTTTGAATATTTTTTATATTATTTTTATTCAAAATTCTCTTAATTTATTATTTTATTATTATTATTATTTTTTTTGATGTTATTCATGTCCGTTTTACGGTCTATGTTCGGAGGGCGTGGCTGCCCCTCCTAACAATGTCGTCTTCAAGGTTCGAACCTAGATCATTCCCTTAGGAGTGCAATGTACCTTACCATTGCACCCAATCACTTGTTGATATATTTTTTTTTTATTCAAAGTTTACTATTTATTTTTTTATTTCATATTGGGTCCAATCCAATGTATCATTCTACCAATGAATACATCTATGTTTCTACCCATAGAGTCAACTGCTCCGATAGCCAAGACTAGTCATTTCTCCAATTGGAATTATAGACGATATAATAATCCTTCTCAATATTTGAATCAAACACTCACTTTGATTCTTTTACGGGATTATGGACTTATTTAGATTATCTACTGAAATAAGTTATCTTTCTCGCAATGTAAACTTTTTACAATACCGCTTATCTTCAGTTTGAACTTAGACAATCAATAAGCTCATATTTGTTTGTCACAATTTCGCTATGCATGCAAAATATGAAAGGCAAAAAATACAAAAGACATAATAGTGAAATGTGAAATTAACTTTATTTATTTATTCATCGTTCAAATGAATAGAAAACAATTACATGTTTACTACAATATGAGCACATTTCCCAACACACTACTAAAGCACGTAGCTTTTCCTTAAGTCAATTAGGATATCCTAAGAGCATTGAAACACTTAGTGCCTAAATTAAACTCTTTCCTTTGAGAATTCTCTCATCGATTATTTTGTTGTCAAGTCCCTACCCAGAACCTAGCTCTTAGAATCCAAGGTAAGCCTCTATTCTATTAGGATTAATTTCCCAAGAAACTAGGTTCGCTTGTATGTGTGAATTCAATGTGCTTTGTTTGTTAACTGATAAGTGTACGTTTATGTATGTTGCGAACCAACCGAACCATCTACCAGCAAGGACAAGGGAAAAGCAAAACTTGTTTAAAGTTCACAGCAAATCAGTAAGTGTTTAGGGATCGTCACTTGAATGTGCGAACCATTATGTTAATCAGGATCTTAGGATTTTTAAGCTAAGTTCCAAGAGAAAGCTTTTCTAAAACTCTGTCTTATGTTTATGTTTTAAAAATATTTTTTATGAACTGTGATATGCAAGCTCTATGTTTTATAAATGTTTTGGATATGATAACTTGTTGTATATGTTTGATATAATGGCATGCCATATGATTATGAGTACTCACCTTCATAGTTTGTTATACGAGCATTTAGGCCCTAGGTTATGTATGGAGAGAAAAGGGAATGTCGAGCTATGCTCCATTCAAAGGGACATGTTGACATGTTTGGAGAGTGTTTAACTTTATGCTACACTTATGGGACATGTTAAAGACTCTTTGAGTCATAAGTAAGGCGTTATAAGGAGATATGCTTATCCAATAGAACAAGACAATACAAATACGTGATTATGTTTTATGTGAACATGAATATGTTTTCAAGACAAGTACATGTGAATTGTTTGCAAACTTCTATGTTTTTTTGTTTTATCTAACAAGCAGGTATCTACGATCTAGACCTCACATCTTTATGGCAAGCCCAAATCGTAAAACAGTATTCCTGACTAAACTTTTGTTTAACTCATGTTTTGTGCATATTATATGGCTTCTTTTATATTCAATAAGTTTGCAAGAACTCACCCACTTCTTTCTTTACTTCGCAGTTATTTAGATCGTCAGGTAAGCGGTGGCGAGGCGAGTGATCCAAACAAAACTAAACTCTGGATAGGTACCAACGAATCCTAAACAAAGGACAATGTAGAAATCTGCTTACGTTTAGAGATATTATGTTTGATGACTTTGCCATTGTTATAAAACCTAATTTTTCCCTTATGCTTATATTATTTTCAAGTTTGCGAACCAATAAAGCTAAGTAGTAAAGTACTTGACTAATTGATTATGTTAATTTTCTTCCAATATATATAAAATACCATGCTTCATTATTCTTCATTATATACAAGCTCATGTTTATGTTCTTAAAATTCGATCTAACTAAAGCTTTAACTCTCTAAGTTGTCATGCATTAAACAAATTAGTCTATACCGAGTTATTCAAAATTATTGTGAAGTACTCATAGTATGCGAATCCTCATGTTATTTAGAATGACATATTATGCAAATCCTCATGTTAGATAATATGACATAGTATGCGAACATCCATGTTATATAGTATGTGATTTAATATATGTGAACCCTATACGTTTGCGAACCTTAAGTAAGTTATATGTATTTATATGCTTTTTAATGATTATGTGAACTTTGGAAATTTTTTGTTTCTCTTCTTACCATGATACTGTAATGTGCGAACATGCATATATGTGATTCCGTTGCACTATGATAACTTAACACATATTTTATTGTATTTTATGGTGTGATGGAAGTTTGATTAGGAATTAAACGGAGAGTCATGTATATACACTTAATATTTTTTTAATTTATTACATTCGGTAAAATAGTGAGTATAGATGACCACAAAATAAATATAATATAATTACATGTTTACTTTTGTTTAAATATAATTTTAATTTTTAAAAAATAAATAAAAGTATTAACAAAATAAATATTATTTTTGGGTAACGTTGCAAGCTTACAATTTCGGGAAAAAAGAAATAGTTGTCGGGCCTCAAAATTTTAACCATCGGCGAATAAATACTATATTTATAGAGCGTTGTGGTGTAAATAAGCTACATTGAACCATGGATCTAATGCAGGCCGCAAAGTCCAATCGAGAGTCCAGCACTTGCCGAGTATCAAAGGGGCCTAAAAACACTATGGCCCTTATAAGAATTTAGATCAAACTAGGAGGGAAAGATAAGGAAAAAAAAAAAAAAGGCGGTAAGGCGGCAAAAGTAGCAAATTCTCGAATACTTGTATATCAATCTATCTGCTTTGTCAAACTTCAACTGTCCGATGCTTCTCTTGCTTCCTCAGCTTATCTTTTCGTCATTCTACAGATTCAAAGACAGGTTTGTTTCTTGATCCAAATCTATTTCCTTTAAATGTTTTCTTTCTTTTTAAAGAATTGGAATCGAGCTTTTCCTGATATGTTTCTGCGCCCGTTGATATGCTCGTTTGATTTAAAACGAAACGTACTTCACTGTGTCTTTTTTGTTGATTGACGTTTTGTTTTTTTTCCTTTTTAAATTTTATGTTTCCGTTTTAGCTATTTTGAGGTTGGAGACACTTTATTAATTATGAGCGGGATTTTATTCATGTTTAGCGAATTGTTCCGACTTTCTATTAGTAGCGATCTGGAGATTTTAAATATGGAGGAAGATATAGGATTTAAAGCGTCGATTCGTTCATTCTTTCTTTTGACGAAATCTATTGAATCTGCAATTAAGGTCCGTGTTTGTTATTCATTGATTACTTTTTGATCATTTACGTGAACTTATAATTGGAGAAATTTATAACATCGAGTCGAAGGCTGAGGATTCAGCATCTTGTACCCACAATTGCATACCATATTGGATAGATAGATCTAAGTCATTTCTATCCCTGGAGACTTCATTCTTGACTAAGAACGTGGAATTTCTCGGATTATCGAATCAAAGTTTATTTATGGTTGTTTGTAAGGTAAATGTTATCATTAAAACACCGGAATATGTGTAATGTGGTTTGAATTGACACATTGGATCATCATGCAAGCGGAATGTCTGTTTTTGATTGTCATGCGAAGTAGAAATACATAAGTAACCAGGATGATGCTCTTTTTTTTTTTACATCCACGTTACTCTATTGTTTGCATATCTTTCTCCACCCTGTCATTTTAGGGCGAAATTCTCAGGTTCCGTTGTTTTCTTACTTTGTACTCTGTCTCTTCTTTTACCGCATTGCAGTCACTTTGACTTTGTGAGCCTTCCAGTAAGCTCCAATCAATTTTCTTTTAAACGTTTATCACTTGTTATTTTTTAAGGTATACAATAAATTTGTTTCTCTGCATGCTTAATTGCTCTAAGGTGTCCTGGTCCATACGCTTTAATCTTGTTCATTGTAGGAAAAAGTTCTAGCAATTAGCATATGACACAGTTTGTTGAAACTGTTTTCTGAAAAATTGCTCAAAATTTGAGCACGAAACTAAATAATTACAACCTTGTTAAACAGTATACAGCCCTACATGCTTTTTAATTATGGGTTATACAAGGAATTTCACATTTCCCTACAAGCCAAGTCAGTGGTGTAAAATGCAATTCCATTTCTTCATACATGGTTATTTGGTCAATGTTGACTTGTTTGGATCTTATGACTGCTATCATTTACTCATCTTCTCCAGCACCTTTGCCTTTTGCTTTGGCCAATCTACTGGCTGGGAAATGTAATCTAGCCATTAGAGGACGGGGCGCTCGAGATTTCTGGTCAAATCCCCGCACACAAACATATCCTGCAATTTGTCATCAAACAGTATTAAAAAAATGAAGAATTTGTTAGATGACTTGAATTCTATGAGAAAGGACTGATTATTTGCACCTTGTTCAGGAATTGAAAACCTAGGTCTACCTAAAGTATAAAGAAAGAGTTTTGGCAGAACATTTTATTTCTTCTTGTGGTGGTCAAAGATTTTAGATCAATACAGGATAGGGCTGGTATTCAATTGTTGAAGTCTATGTTTGACATTGTCTTGTGGTTTTGGTTAGTCAAAAAATTTGAGTTTATGCTGTCTGAGAGCTCTAAAGCAATAGGTCTTCACTACTTAAAAATGGCAATTAGGGGTCCAAGAAGTATCATTTCAAGATAAAAGTGGGCGAGCCGATTAGTGCATTTTTGATAAAACCATTTTGCCCTTGTTTATTGCTAAGCTAACTATGAGTTGGTAAATTGTGGAAAGTATCAAAGGGATTGAATTCTTATTTTAGGAGGATAAAGGCTACAAGGTTGACTGGTTCGTGTGAATTCTTATCTCTTGTTAGAATTCTGAGCCACTTTAATCTCTTCTTCGGTCAACATATTCGAATAGGACTGTTTCAGGCAGTTTAGATCCATTTTGGTTCAGAAATTGAAAGAGGGCTATAATTTCAAGGCTTATTAGTTCAAGTGTTCATTTGAGATCTTTATATGGATAACAGGCAATGAACTTTGATAGAGTTTGAAGACGCTATAAAGCCAACTATAACAATATTTCCATACCTAGGAAATCAGGTACTACTTGCATGGCAGTTCCTAGATCTAGATTTCTGTAAATGGGGGCAGTGCTTTGTCGTTCTTTTTAGTTCTCCAATAACGAGGTTCATCAGAGTTCTCATATGGATAACAAACAATGAACTTATGTTTTGATGGAGTTTGAAGATGCTATAATCCCAACTATGACAATATTGTTGTGCCTAGAAAACTGTGTACCACTTGATTGTGTATTTGCATGGCAGTTTGTAAATCTAGATTTTATTAAGTTGTGAAAGGGAATGAATGGAAAGTGTTTTGTCGTTCTTTTCTGTTTTTCAATAATGAGACGTTATTTTCTATTATTTTTAATTAGAAGTCCCTCACAAGGAAATTATCTACCTTTTTTATATCTCTTGGGGATTTACTTCTATGGAGAAGTCCTTCGCTCTGGGGTTTGATTAGTTACATTAGAGAAAATTTTCTAGGGGAGTTGAAGTCAGCTTAGAATGCATGAACTCGGCAAGTTCTATCAAGCCAAGAGAAGAAAGTGCAGCTATTATTATAATGATCTCTTTGTGACACGTTCAATGCCATGGTATGATCTTTTCTTTTCTATTGCTAGATGAAAACATGGACGTGTTTGTAGTCCAGATCTTAAGGCTATTCCTGTGTCCTTGATGCCCATGGAATTGGGAATTCAAAAACTTTGAGGGGTTGATAAGCTGTTGTATGTTTTTAAAAAATTTCAAAGTTCGGAAGTTTATGTGCACCTAAGGCTAAGATCACGGTTACTTATGGGTGACTATTCAAGTCATTGCAAACAGCACTGACATAAAGTTAAAATGGTTGATAATTCTCACCTCTCCAGAAGCAGTGTTGAATTCCCTCTGTTGTTAAGCCTAATTATCATAAAACATAAACAGTCAGTTATTGATCTTGCTACATTTATCAGAACAATCTTCTATTTAAATCTTCTAACCTTTAAATATTGAAGGTATGGATGTCCCAAAGTAGACCATTCTCCTTGGCAGGTTCCATAGCCATTGCCTTGGAACGGCAATTGGGTTCAGACTAGAATCGTGGTCGGCAAATACCTGCATTGGAATAGTATTTTTCATCTTCATTATTTCCTTAATAAAGAAGAAAATAGCTATAAAATTAGAAATTGGTTCAACCAGCTTGCTCGACTTACTTCATTAACTTGGAAGTATGTGCCATTTAGGGGAAAGCTACCTCTCATTGCTGTTCGACACGGTATCTGTTTATGATGTTTTATCATTTAGGTAAGCATATGATATTTTGAAATAAGATCTCAAATGCAATAGTTATATTTCTTCATACTATTATTAAATTTGTTTTCTTACTAAAAGTGTTCCCCGGACAATCTGAGAATCTGCTTCCCGAATACTGTTGCAAGAGAAACATGTCTCATCATCACACAATTTGCCATGCTCTTGGGAATTGCACCTTCTTTCGGGCTGTTGAATGGAGTTTGCCGTTTCACCTGGTGTAAGCAGAATATTATGTCATCTCAGGCGGTCCAAAAGAGTTTGTCATACTATGTTATTAAGTGCTGTCCATACCTGGTGTCCATATGGCAAGAAGGTACTTGCACGGGTCATCAGGTTCTCGTTTATCCAACTGTAAGTTTACCATAAGCAGCTCATATAAGAAAAACTCAGTTAAAGAAATATGAAAACATCCTTCTTTTATTAAGTAGTCAAGAACTAACCTCAGTTAGAAGAGGGTGTGAATCTGGAAGTTCGTAGCTGTAGGATGGGTTCAAGGAATTGGGTAGGAAAAAAAAAAAAAAAAGACGATTAGTATGAAGTGGTATCATTTACACTGCACTTGGTGCATTTTTGGCAGAGCCTCTCTATTGTTGAAGGTTGAATATCTATCTTTCTTTAGCATACTTTACTATATTCATATATTAGTTCCTATAGGTACAATGGCATGACGTACATACTAGGCATGTTGAATTTTTAAACATAACTTGAAGGAGCTAAAACTTGAATTTTTTAGAATTATAATCTAAGCGCAATTCTGTGCACTTATCTAGAACTAGTAATACTAAAAGCATTTTTCATGAAATAGTTGAATTTGGTCTATGTTTCCAAGACTCGAGAGATATGGAAAGTGCCTACTTACACTTGGTGCTCTGTTCTTAGCCGATTCACATTCTTAAGTCGGGGTGTGGGAATGGATGCAGCTTCTGCTGTTAAAGCAACTAAAGCTTTTGACATATCCCCTTCTTGAAGTTCCATGTTATTTTGCATGTAGTTCTGCAAAGTCTGAGTGAACTCTTCCATGTTAAGCTTGATTGTAGGAATTTCATCAGGGTCTTCAGAGAACATGTCCTCAATGTCATTTTCTGCTACTTGTGTGCACTCAGGTTCTGGACTTGCTGGCTCTTCAATAATAGGGTCACATTTATTAATGGTGGATGCTGCTTGTAACTGTTGGTTTGCTTCAGACTGACAGTTCCTGTCTGATAGTTCATTTAGCTGCGGTAAGGGCAGAGCCAGTTGATCAATTATCACAGCTGGATTTCGATCAGATGTTCCATTTTCAGTAGCACTGACAATGCTTTTCTCCTCAGGCCCCGGCAGGGCAAGCCTGGCACTGCATCAATATGGTTTGTGGGTAAGTAAATTTGTCTCCTGGAATGACTTTGGGGTTTTCTACATAGTCAATGCTATTCTCTAGTTTCTTATCAGCAGACATGCTTAATGAAAATAATTAAGTAAATAGGTTGATGGTTTCCCTATTGACTGCTTATCTAAGGACATCTTCTGGTCAAATCCTTAGCGCTGTATGGTGACTTTTTATTCTCCATTATTTTATCAGCAGGGCATGCTAGAGGAAAATAAATCGGTTGAAAATTGCCCTATTTGTGGAACAGCTGCTTATCTAAGAAAATCACATATCTTGTGCTTGTTAAATTCTGTTATCTGTACAATGACTTTATATCTTGATCTATTTGTAGATTTAGTTGATTATTTGGCTTCTTAGGGCTTGAGGTTTAGCTGAGCTTTAGGATGGGTACAGAAACTGTTCTAGATGGAAGTACAATAGGATCTTGTGTAACTGGAAGTACAATTAAAAAGTGGAATGATGAAATCTTTCATAATCGAACCTTGCGAATGCACTGGCAAAATGTCTGCATTCTCCTCTCATTGGACATGCATTGCAGTTTGGTTTGCCTTTTGTACAGAAAACCTGCATTAATCTCAGAGAATGTTTTTGTTGTCAGACTTAGATTGTTTCTGGTCAGCAAAGGAAGTAAGTTTGTTCACTCTAGGCACGTGTACAGCACACCTTTCCAAATGTGATCATCTGATAATGTAGCTCATACCTGTTCAGTAGATAAAATGAGTTAGCAAATATGAAGCTCTAATAAGAAATTTGTTTTGCTTTTGGGAACAAATGCATTTGCTTGATTTAAGTAATAAAGTGAAGTGGTTCTTTACAGTGTTCTTTGATCCAGCTTGCATAGTCGGGGCCATAGATATTTCTGGATGGATTCCAGGATGGGGTACCTAAGTAGACGGAACAAATTCAGCAGCTTTCTTGTCAAGTATTTTGTTTTCTTTCTGAATTTTCTGCTTGATAATTCATAGTACTTACAGCTCTAGGAGATGCAATTGAAGGGACTCTGGCAGCGGCTGAAGGGGGACCCATCCCAATCTTACTGCTATTCGTCCAACATTTGTGTCAACCTGTCAAGCAAGTATGGAAGTTAAATTTTGCATTTTCTGCCATGGTTATTTACACAACTGATTAACTTACTGGAAAAGCGAGATGGTGAAGTGTCAAAAGCCGAACGCACTCGACACTTTTTAGCCCCAGTCCTCTTATACTTAGCAAGTACTCTCTACAACGAGGTTAAACATTCTTAAGAAGATTTCGGTTTCGCTAAAAGCATATAAAATGTTGAGAAGTAATGTTCTTTGATTTAGATATGCATGCAACATACTAATACAATATATGTCAAAAATGGTCTTCTAAATGCATTTAGGTGTTCTTTTGGTTCCTTTGCCTTACTTTGCTTTGTCTGGTGGAACATCTCTCAACCACTCCAGGTCAATGCTTCCATGATCTCTAACCAGTCTGTTGAGGAAATCCTGTATGAAACTTATTTACTGTTAGCCGTTATGCAGTAAGCTTTGTGGTGAACTTGATAACTTGACCTTACATTGTTATACTTTTACCTTTATTCGTTGAGCAAGCACATTATTCATCCCTCGTTCCTTAATTGTCTCAGCAACCTCGTGAACTTCTGCACATCTCACTGCTTCCCAGTCTAGTGAGTCCATGGTTTTCTCTGTTCTTTCTCTTTTTCTTCCATTTACTTCTGTCTGTTTTCTTAAGCTATCCCAGTCAAAATCATCTTTTTTCTCTTTCTTGACCTTTCTGCCTTCTGATTTTAATTCCCCAACCATTGAATTGAGCTCCTTATTAGATGAAGAGTCATGTGTATACAAGTTTGACTCTTGCATTTTCTGTTGTGGGGTTCTTTGATTATCAAATGCAGTAGAGCTTTCTGTAATGTCCAAGGCTTCTTCCGAATGTTTTGACATTCTTATATGCCTCAACATTTCTTTGTTTTGTGCCTCAGCTGGTGATTCAACAAGATTTATAGTGTCTTGAAGCAGCCCCTTTGGACAGTGGGAAACTGTCATCTCAACTGGTAGAGTGTTGGTGCTTGATCGATAATTTTCAAAGGAAGATTGTTGGGCCACCTGTACAGACCTGGTTTTGTCATTTTGATCCATTGTTCGAGATGCAGATTCTTGTGTTAAGGGACTTTGTCTTTTTATCATGTTTTCGTCTATCGTCTTGGAAGCCTCAGACACTCTTGTTTCTTCTTTGAATGTCTCAAAGTGTCCAATTTCTCTTACTTCTGAGTTTAGAGTAAGATATGGATGGTAATTAGCTGATGGCATAAGGTCTTCCCTGGTGAAGCTTTTAGGACCATCTGAGTTGTCACAGTTTTCTCTTTGGTGATTCTGGAATTGGCTTGTTCTGACATTTGAGTTCTCATTAGTAGACACATTAGTAGACACATTTTGATGACTCTGAACTTCATGCAACCTGGCAGATCCAACCATCTGTAAAAGTTGTACAAAAGAAGTAGATCCATTCAAGATGTTAAACATAGGCCCCTTAGTATGATCACCCCCTTCTGAGTTGCCCTCTGAACATGATCCTGTTCTTTCAGCAGTTTGAACCAATGAAAAGTCTGCAGAATTTTCAGATGAAACCACAGAATTTTGAGATGAGATGACATCATTAGTCTCTTCGTCTCCTTTGAAACATTCAGTTTTCCCCCTGATTGTTTCCATGTTCGGTCTGTTTGCAGTGGAGTCAGAATATGTACTCAAACCACTTCCCAAAGAATTAAACAAGTTGCACTTCGGTTCATTTAGTGAGCTTACAGTGGCAGTACTACTTCCAGAGAGTTCTTCGCTGTTGGCAACCTCTTTTTCTTCAGAGTCTTGATACCCATCAACAGTCATTGAACTTTGGTCACCAACTGGTTGAATAGCAGTCTTTGCATCCCACTTTGTACTTTCTTCTGGCTCCAAGACATAGAACTCTGCTCCATTAACTAAGCTTGTTCCCTCTTGATGATACAACTTGTCCTTGCTTTTTGATTTGATAGGAAAACGAGCGGCAAGAGACATGAATGCAGAACTGGCAAAGGGTGAACAGAAATTAGAATATTTCCTTTTTACTGTTTGTGTCATTAAATATTCTAGGAAAAGCTTACCTAGAAAGATGGTCAGAGACATTCTGAGTAAGAAATACTCCAATCACAGAGTCCAGGACTGATCCTTTCCATGGAGAGAAGCGTCTATCCCCTGTAAAAATTGTAAGGTGTTCTCATGAAGGAAGCAAAGATGATAGTTCAAAACGGTGACTGCATTTTAAATTCTAATATATGAACATGAAGTAAGTTAACTGAGTTACATGTCATGGAAGATTTCATTACACTTTGCTTTTATGCTGAAACAGTTTTTGCAATTCATGTTCTCTAAAGAGAAATTTCCTCCTTTTAATTCTCAATTCCCTTTTTCTGATCACCACTCTGTATTGGGTAGAATCGTTCTCTTCCCTTTTATATAGGCATTGATGGGTGGAATGGAAAGGTTAAATAGTGTCTTTTATAGCAACAATGTTAACCGGAATCTCATTTCAATGCATGATAGAACACATTCATTGAAATAATCTTCTTAATTAAAGGTTTAGCAAATGCTTGTAAAATAATTCCTCTAGAGTGCTATTAAGGAAAATATTAGAAAATTAAGTTACCTTGTACAAGGTGCATGCGTGCAATAAATGAGTCTGCACGTCCACTGAATACTCTCCTTTCTTCCTCCCACCATTTTGCCTTCTCTTCATCAGTTCCATCAATACCTTCACTATTTATATTTTCTAAGAGGAGCTTCCAAACCCTATTTGTTTCTTCATCCAGGTCGACCTTGGGTCGTGGGCGCCGCTTTCTGGTAGGCACAAAGGGTACAATGGTTCCATCTCTGTAAACAACAAGTGCATTGTGCTCTTGGTATATCATATTATAAGGGACGAGTGCATTCTGCTCTTGACATACAATAGCGCTACCTTCCCTATTGATGTCTAACTGGTTGAACTGTTCAAGAAGTGCATCAACAGAAAAAAATTGTTTCCATATTTCTTCTCGAGAGGCACCTGCATCAAGTTGATTATATGAGTTAAAAGGCTTGGCAGATTGGGGAAGATTACTCTGATTTAAAGGGTGCTTGAAGAGATGAAGTTAGTACTTACGTATAAGTTTCTTGTGCATTTGGGCTTCCTTTGTACTAGAGCATGCTGAACTTACAAGGCAGTTTCTCTTCTTTGTTTGCTTTGTTTTTGCCAGTTTCGCCTGCATCTCTGTGACAAGGGCTTCCATGCTTGTCTGAGGTTTGTCTGTGTTCCTAACTTCTCGCATGTCATAATCAACAGGTGGCTGGCTGCTGCAGTATTCTGGGTGCCTTTTACATTGTGCAATTCCATTAAGTGAAGCCAAATCTGGAATCCCTGTGGTTTCTCTGGTTCTCTTTTTCTTTGGACTCTCTGTTTGATTTGAAGCCATGATGCAATTAAAAGTTTGCATTTTATTCAGAGAAAAATTTCTCCCTGCTTCATGTTCTGTTGAAACTCCACAAGAAATGAGTTGATGGGGATTTACTTCCACCTTATCTGCCAGGCATGCTTCTGCTGGAACAAGACTTCTTGCAGCTGTGATTGATGAAGATGCACTGGATGTGGCAGAATTTTGCCCTTTGCCAGTTCTCTTTCTCCTGTGAATATGCGGAAATTGCATCCCTAGAATCATCTGGTATGCACAGAAATTGTTGTAGTGACTACCATAAGAATTTACAATTCTGGTATCTTCTTGTTGAGTTGCTGCTGACTTGTTTGCTTGTCCTCCCTCCAGTAGCAAGCTTCTTCTGCACTTGGAGTCAATCAGACTTCTTGCTGATAACTGAGCATCGGAGTCCAATGTGGCATGTTCATTTCTTTTTAGTCCATCATGGTCAGTGGCTTTATATTTTCCTCTCCTATTACTGAGCTTTTGGGGATGAGTATTTTGTCTTCTATGGGAGGGATTATTCTTGGTTGGAATTGGTGTGCCTGGAGCTTGATCTTCAGTTTCCTTTACAGATTGTTTTAGTTCAAAGGCAATGCCTGTCTGTGTCTTTTCTGCCTCCACTTCAATCATGCCACAAAGCTGAACCATTGACTTCGATTGACTTCCTTCTTTCCCCAGGTATTCTGTCCCTGGACTAAAATTTAAATTGCAGTCTGGCTTGCATGGAGAGATTTCTTCTCTTTCTTGTCCTTCTGTGTCAAAATTTAACGCTCTTCTGCATGGTTTCTTATTATGCTCGAGTGTTTCTGGATGAGTGGCCCCCTTTCCACTTTCTTCTTGAGTGGGAATTGTTGAGTCTTTGTTGAGTCCCTTTCTTCGCACATACTTCCTCTTACCTGTTGATTTCTCTGCATTTGATACTCCTGGGAGGATTGATGTGTCGTTTTGCACTGTATTCTTTCTTACATATTTCCTCTTAACAGTTGGGGTTTCTTGAGAACCATCAGGTTTTGGAGTCGCTGGCTTTCTGGGCCTTCTAGGTTTGCCCTCAGTAATTACCTTGGGCCTGTGCTTTCTCTTTCTCTGTTTCTGCTGTGGTGTTGTTATTTCTATCTCAGCAAGATGGTTGCCTCCATTATCAGAGTTATGATTTTCCTTGCTCGGTGTAGCAGTCAGGGATGACTCTAAAACAGGCATTTGGAGCTCCTTACTGCATTGAACTACATTCACATCAAGTCTAGCAGGAACCAGTTCATTTGCTTGCTCATCTTTTTTTTCGGTTATGTTCACTATGTATAATTTTCCAATTTCTGGAGCCTCTTTCATTTCTGCTGTTCTGGCCTTATCTGGAGTGATAGGGGCAAAGTCAGAGATGCTCGTTTGCGAGAATGCTTCACTTGTCCCAGCAGGCAGATTGAAGTCATAATCATATGGGTTCTGTAGAGGAATGACATCTGTAAACAATGTAAGTTTAACCTCATTCATGTGAGAGCACTACAAAATTTAGAACTTTCAACATTTAATGATAAAGAGGACATTTAGTGGAGAAATTCCTAGGATGAAAATCGTTGTCTGACGTGTTGTAGGACTTGTGTGCATTCCGTTTTTTTAGTTTTCAGGTGACTTATTGAGATGAAAATTTTATATACATAAAACCAGTGCTGGAAAAAGGAAAAGAGGAAATTATGTTTACAATGCCATTAATCTTTACTAGAGGTTTCATAATTTTTATCTCAATTTCGTAATGTGTCTTCTTCAATACTAATTTTAACTCCCTCACAACATATTGACAACTAGGTGCTGTAATTCAAATATAAATAGCATACTAATTTTGATTCTTACTTTGATTTTTTCTTGGCGTGCAGTTGCCAGCAATCCGTATGTTCCGTTGAGTAGATAAATTTACATGCACAGGAAAGAGCCCAGAAAGTCCACATCCAGAATGGTTATTAATTCCCACCGATGCTGCACTTGTAGACGCAGCTGAGACTGCAGTTGCAATAGCTGATAGATCTGCAGAAGAAACATTGCCAAGTTCAGTTGGATTCTGCCCGCATGAGAAGGTCTCACTCCAAACTGAAGCTGCCTTCAAGTTATTAAAGCTTCCATTTACTTCCGTGCAACTGCCGGAATCGGAACATGCAACAACTCCATCAGTTTGAGATTCCTGAGCAAACCCAAATGAGCATCTTTCTGATTCTATACAATTTGCTCCAAATATCTGATTTTCCTGCAACTCAAAATGGATCACTGGTCGTTCTTGGCCTTGTTTACTCATTCTTTTTGCTCCTTGCTCAAAGTTTCAGCTTGATTCTGACTTGCCAGAAGAAGACTAGCCGCTGGTCCTTTAAGCACAATCTTCATATCAAAGGCGAGTGCTTTCCTGAAATTTCCTTTCTGAGGTAATCTTCCTTTACTGTGAACCTCATTTTATCGGAACTATTCTGCAGGGTAAAAAAAATTAAAGTAATATCAGCATAGCTAAAATAGGCAGTAACATTATTATCCTGTTTGGGGTTTAATCAGTACCTAAAAAACCCAGAATTCCGAATCCTCCAAAAATGCTCCCAAAAACAGCTCTTTAACTGATAGATCTCAAGACAGACCACCCTTAGCCTGCCATTTCTTGGCAAACACTGATAATAAACGAGGGAAAAATTTTATAGAATAAATAATCATTTTTTATACTGGTTATTAAATTTCTGTCTGGTTGATTAAAGATATCAGAAACAGAAACAAAAGAAAATCCCAACAGATTCTCCCTGTAATCTACATTAGATAATTTTTACTTTATATGCTTCTGCCGAATTATATATCAACTCATAAAAATAAGATAAAATCCACACAAAAAATCCTCCGAAAATCTAAGAATTACCAGAAAAGTGTGTCACTGCTGGAGATCTGATTCAATCACTTGAAGCCTAAGGAAATGAGAATAAAGTCGTTCCTTGAAGTGAGAGAAAGTAGGGAAAGATAAACCAAATAGAAAGACCAATTCACCTGCAATCTACAACTATAGGTGAAAAAAAAATCCTCAATTGAGGTATTTGTTTGACAGCTGGATGAAAAAAATCCTCAAATGAGTTATTTGATTGACACCTGTACTAAAAGGACATAAGTAAATTCCAACTCAGTTAAAAAATCCACCTATTTTACAAAATAAATTATATTATTACGAGATTCTTTTTTATATTTTTATATAAAATCTATATCAAAGTTTTAGGATACTATCTTTTGTGAACTTTTGACTTCATTATTCCACTAAAATTTTATTTGATTATCGTATTTTTTTTATAAATATATTTGTTACATATATTGTTTATCCACAATAACAATATATTTTATTGTTAATTTAGATGAAATATATAATAAAATATTAAGTAAGGGATTCAATTATATTAATATATAGTAAATAGTAGTTTTGAAATTTTACATGCGACTAATAAATTTATATTAGCAAATTTATAATTAAATTCTCTTAAAATCATGAAAGAAGGTAAAATTATTATGATTTTATACATGTAAGTGGATTATTTTTTAAAAGATTAAATATTAATGCCTTTTGTTTTGTATTTTGCAAGTTCGCTTATTACATATTTGAATAGTAGACTTATAATTTAATGCAAATTTATAACATAGATATTTATATACCAAATTAAAATCAAAGTGAAAAATTCACTTTGATTTTCATTTAAATTGTATATTTATTATTTTTATCTTTTATAAAGAAAAATATATGTTCAACAATAAATTTTAAAATATTAGTATGGTCTATACAAATAATATAAAATTGTAATAATAAAATATAAATAAGTTATTATCATTAATTTTAATTTTTTTAATTTAATGTTTTTTGTTTGACCGTTCTCTTAAAGGGTATACATGGCATTTTTCTTCGTGAAAGGTATTTTAGTTTTCGCCTCTTGAAGGGCAACAATACGAGCAACTGTTTTTTTATACAATTTAAATTACTCATAGATTTTTTCAAATCTTTTTTAATAGGAGATTAAACATGTTTTGGCAAGTTTAAATTTACATTTTTTTTTCATTGACAAAAACATTAAAGTTAATCGAGTTCAGATTTCACTGACATTGTATGACTAACTTAGTTTTATTTCTTTCGAAGACATCTCAACAACTTATGAAACACTTCCACAAAAACCCACCCAGTGTTTAAGCAAAGCTTCAGTTTACTTTTAAACAGAAAGAAAAGAAAAACCCTAGTTAGACGACCCTACTACCGAACAAACCAATTTATTTAATTATAGCAGCCTCAAGTTGAGATTGTGAGAATTGGGTCTTCAGTTTTGGTTAGGGATTATGAGAGAGTTTGGGCTTTTCGCTTTTGCTGTGATTTTTGTGCCAATAATAATATATTGCCTTTTATCTAGGTTGGGTCCTCGATAACGACGTTTGTGGTCCCCCCTTGTGGTGCAAAGGTGCACGCTTTACTAATTGTAGGTTGATGACGTTCAATGCAATTTACCGTATAGTTCTTTTATGATTCTCATCCGGTGGTGGGGAAAGTTTTGTGAGTGGTAATGATGGTCGTAAAATTCTTTGTTGATAAGATTGATACATGTGATGGTTTTCTTCTTTATATATTCATTCAAAATTTTGCATGAGCCATGCAAAATTTTACTGATTATGAGTGTGATCGATATGTTAAGGTTTAATTGTATTTTGAGTCCTTATACTTTTCAATTGTTTGATGTTTAATTTTTTTTTGTTTTTAATAAGAAGAATTTAGTTTTATTTATCTAAATTAAAAATTGATTAATTGGTGAGATTATTTATTAGATGAATTTCAATTTCTAAATCAAGACTTTAAATATTGAATGACATCCAAATTTATTATTAACTGAATCTTAAATTTTTAAAATTAAATTCGAAAAAAAATTAGAAGTCCAAAAATTTCAAAGATAGGGACATTTATACCACTTATTTAGCTTGTAAGAAAAATTGATTATGGGAGAGTCAAAAATACCAATTCAAATAAGAATTTACTTAATTTTTTTATGAATTAATAGAGTAGTAAGTGGGTATTTTGTCTTTTAAAATTTCAATAGTGTCTAATAATGCTCTTGACTCATTTGTCACGTAATTAAGAGATAAAGTAAATAAATTAGATTATACAATGTATAATAGATATTTTCTAAGTTGATATTATTACATTATTTTTGAAAAATTACCTCTTTATTGCTTCTTATTCTTTTTTTTTTAAAAGTTATATGAATTGTTATCTTAGCTTTTATTTCATGAATACTGTTCGAGTTCTATTGTTAGTTTGCAATGAAATTGAGAAGTTGGTTTGAAATTTTTTTTGGGTTCAACTTAGAATAACAGGAGAACAACTTTGCTATCTTGAGAAGATTGTTGTAGACCACTTGATAATGGCGGCTTGGGATTGTGAAGATTAGTAGATCAAAATAAAATCTTCTTAATGAAGCTTGGTCATTGCTTACTATCGAATACTGATATTTTGTGGGTGATAGTTCTAAGGAAGAAATACAATATACAAGGGGTTGTATCGACTTTCATTTTTCGTAACAATTGTTCTTTTATTTGGAAATCGCTAATACGAGTTTGGCCAGAAATCATCAATAATGGTTTTTGGTCAATTGGTAATGGACGTACAACGAACTTTTGGAACGATGTTTGGGTCCGATAGAGCGGGCCTTTGAGAGAGTTTGTTGCTGACTATGGGTAGTAGGATAGTATACTTTGGGCTTATGACTTGGTGACGGAAATGGGTACTTGGGATTGGGATCGACTTATCAATCTGATTTCGCAGTACATTATTCGGCATATTGAGGTAATCATGCCGCCTAATAACTCAGTAGGCTCGGATTTAATAGCTTGGAAATGGATGGAGAAGGATGAGTTTTCCTCAGTGAAAACTTATAAGAACCTCCTTACTGAGGATAATGGTGATCCTGTCACTTGGAAGATGATTTGGAGAGCTCAAGCACCTTAACAAGTATGTGTTTTCCTTTGGCAGGATAGATTGTTAACGAATGTTAAAGACGGAGAAGACATATGACAGAAGATGACGTTTGTCCATTATGTATGGGTAATTTGGAGATAGCGATTCACGTGTTTCGAGATTGCTCTTTTGCCATTTTCATGTGGAGAGAAGTGGTGCCATTTTCATACGCAGAATAGTTTTTTCTCTTTACCTTTTAAAGACGAGATTGTATGGAACTTGCAAGATAGGAGTAATCTAAGTTTTGAGGGTATTATGTGGCAAACCTTGTTTGCAATTTTATGTTGGTTATTGTGGAAAAATAGAAATTCTTTTGTTTTCTCTAATAGTCACAGGTGTACACAAGTCATTGTAGACATCGGGTTCGTGTGGGCGAGGAGTTATGGGAAATTAGACACGAAAATGGTGATGCAAGGACCTAGGCAGATTCTTTCGAAGTGGACTCCACCTGAAGTGGGTTGGATTAAACTCAACTTAGATGTGACAGTACAAATTGTTGGGCAGAATGCCTCCATTGGAGGAGTACTTAGAGATTCGGATGGGAACTAATTATGGGGTTACACTATGAGCTTCGGTGAAGAGTCAATCTTTAGAGTGGCAGCACGAGCGATGTTGAAAGGACTCTATCTGGCGTGGGATAAGGGGTTTAGGAAAATGGGAGTGGAGTGTGATAATGCTCTATTAGTTGAACTTCTTTTATTTGGAGGAGGTGTCAACAATAATTAGTTGAATTACGGTTGTTGCAACAACTATTGAGTCGAAAGTGGGAAATTCCTTTGTAACATATCACATGAAATTAGAATGGTGTTGCTGATCATTTGGCTAAGAATACTGATATAAAAGAATCTTTAATTTGTTTGTTTGCAGATCCGTTGATTTTGGTTAGAGGCTTATTGGCTGAAGATCGTAATGATTTTCTTTGTGTCTAGTATTTTGATTTATCTATTGTAATAGCCTAATGCTGTTTTTTTCTACCAAAAAAAATAGTTAATCACTTTTTGGTAATTACAAGAGGGAACATCTTTAAATGAATTAATTGTTAACCACTCTTAGATAAGCAACCCTCACAACATTAAGCATTAATAGGTTAATGACTTCATGCGAAGGATCATTATAGATACATTCACTTTGCACCATTGCAAAAGAAAGCTTGAGGTATCTTTGAGACTACCTACAAAGGGACAAATATTATGAAGCAATTGAAGTTATAGATGTTATCATTAAATTTAAGACTTTTAGAATAAAAGAAAATAAAATCATTAGAGAATTTTACGCTGATCTATGCTCAAGATTTGACACATGGTGATATCTATTTAAATTCGAAGTCATTGAGAGGATTTTTTAGATTATTGCTTAAGAGATTTGCTATCCAAGTCACTACTGTTTAAGAGGCTAAAGATATTGTTAACATGATGAGTGATGAATTGGTTGGATCATGTTCAAGATTAATCTTGATAAATCAACGAGGAGTGGATCTCAAGGGGAGAAAAGTATAGTCCTGCAAGTGACATTATTGATTCCAATTGAGGTGCTTACTCAAAACTTCAATAAAGCTTTTAAGAATTTATCCAAGAAAAATAGAAAGTTTGATGCGGCTAAACACTTCACTAAAAACAAAGATAAATAGGGTGGTGATTAATGAGGAGTTAAACAAGGATAGAAAAAGGCATAAAATGCTATGAATGCCATGGACTTAGGCACATCTAGGTTGAGTGCACCATAAAGAAAAAGAAATCTATGTTTGTAGCCTGCAGTGGGATTCTTCAATCTAATATGAAAAAGAAAATCATATTTCAAAACTGCAGAGAGGATTCTTAGATATTAGAAAAGGACTTTGGATTTGGGATATGGTTTTGAAAGATAACACAATGAGTATAGTTGGTTAAAATGGTGTTGATTGGGCTAATAATATGGATGATAGGAAGAGGATTTTCGAGTTTGTTTCTATTTGGCATTGAATCTTGTCAAGAAATTATAACTCTTGAAAAGAGTTATATTTCAGGCCTTTAGACTTGGTGAATTGTTTGTACTTGGGTAAATATAGTTGCATTTAGGAAATTATCTTAGTATAGTGTATTGCATTACAAAGCTTGGATTGCACTTTAAATGTTATAATATGTTACTTTTACTTACGGGAGGAAAGGAATTGTTAGTGGCAGGTGCAAGAGAAGGAAAGGAAATGAAAGAGTGAAGTATTGCCATGGAAAAAGGCTAGATAGATTGTCTGCATAAATTTCATGGTAATTCCAGGAAGAAGCTGACTCAGCAAGCGACTCATACCAAAACCATTCAGCTGGACGTGTACCAAAAAGATCCACCTAAGAGAGGGAGAAAAAGTGTGAGTTGAGGGAGGTACCTACTTGAAGCAAATTTATAAACTCATAAGAAAAATCCAGAAGAGGTACACGCTATAGAGCTCAAAAAAAGAGAGAAAAACACAAGGGAATATGAGAAGGAAAAAATTTAGAGCAGATAGGAAGGGTAGGAGTTGCAAAGCAGAGCAAGAATTTGAAGAAGAAGACGAAGCATTCCATTAGGGCTTCTCAAGACATTGCAGCGTTAGAGCGGAGGCTAAATCAGCAACATTTCTTGAAGTCCTTCCTTCATTTTTGGATTTATTTTTTGAATTTCAATCGTGAAAGATGTTGAATGTTACTGTTATTTTGGATGATAATCCTCAATCAATGAGCTAATCTTATCGGTTGGGACTACTGAGTTATATTCTGATTTCATTGTGAATGCTTAAGTTTAATTTTAATTTATTTATTGTTTCATTCGATTTGGGTTTTTAACTTACATGCATGTATGCTCTAGACATAGATGGATGTACGGCTTGTTGTTAGACTTGAATTAATTCCGGAAAGGTTAATTAAGTTGGTTTACAATCGATTGATATAGTCAGGTATTTGAAAGAATACTTGTAGCATTCTAAGCATAGAGTTGCGATTTGTACAGAGAAAGGAAAAAACAATTCTGGTTTCATTCTTAAAACTTATAGACATATAACGCCTTGGGAATAATAACCTCAAGTTTTACTTTCGAAAGAAGTAGGCTACCTTAGATTTCCTCTGAGCAGTAAGCTGATTAAAAGTTCTACCAAGGCATTTTCGTGTATAAGGATAGATACTCAGTAGTTCCAACCTTGCCATTCAACAGATTATACCTTTATTACTTTGCCTCAGTATTTTGCCATTGCATTTTAATATTGGTTTGTTATTTCGCACACTTTATTTTTATTTTAATCACTATTGTATTTCAGCCATTATTTTGCCATAACATATTTTTATTATTCAGCGGTAACTTAATTGAATTAAACCAATTTGATCCTTATGGAGACGATCATATTTACTCTTTATTACTTGATTTGAAGTGTACACTTGCACATTCGCATAACACATTTACACAGGCGACAAGTTTTTGGCACCGTTTCCAAGGATCGAGAATTTGGTGAAATTCGATTGTGTTATTGTTTACTTAATTCCTTTAGTTTTTGCTAACTTAGTTGTTTTTAATTTTTATAGGTTAGTCAGTGCATGAGAAGAGGCATTCCTGCTAACGACGAATATTTGTTTGATCCTGAGATTGAAAGAACGTTGAGAAGGAGAGAGTTTCACAATATGGTTGGAAATGGAAATAATCCTGATGCGAAAAATCCTATAAATCATAACGACAAGAATCTTTTTGTTGCTCCAGTATTTGATGATCGAGATAAGCCAATACGAGAGCATGTGGTTCCTATCTTGGACAATTTGAACCCTGACATAGTTCAGCCACAAGTTCAAGCTCTTTGAGCTGAAATCAGTGATGTTTCAAATGCTCCAAACAGTTGGGGAGTTTAGTGGGTTGCCTACTGAAGATCCATGATTGCATTTACGACTTCTTTAGAAGTCTGTGATTCATTTAAACAACAGGGTGTTCCTGATAATGCCCTGCGACTCAAATTATTCCCATATTCTTTGCGAGATTGAGTAAGAGCAGGGCTGAATGCTCTGTCATCTAGGACAGCAGCGTCTTGGAATGTACTTCACCAAAGATTTTTGCTACGGTATAACCCACCAAATATGAATTCCAAGTTAAGGAATGATATTATATATTTTAGGCAAGTAGAGGATGAGACGCTATATGAAGCTTGGGAGCAGTTTAAAGATTTGCTTATAAAATGCCCGATGCGTGGTTTTCAACATTGGACACAGATGAAAATGTTTTACAATGGATTGAATGCGCATACGAGGATGATAGTTGATGCATTTGCCAATGGTATTTTTCTGGATAAATCGTACAACGAAGTGTACGAAATTCTAGAGATGATTACAAATAATGATTATCAATATCCTACCTCAAGGATTGGGATAGGTAGGAGAGCTGCAGGTGCTATGGAGCTCGATGCAATCATGTCATTAATAGTCCAAGTATCCTCTTTAGCTAACATGATTAAAACCATGCAAAAGCCAGCTGCAATCAAGGAGTTGAACTCTGTCGAACAACCTATGTGTATTATGGAGAGAATCATGAGTGATGAATTCCCATCCAATCCAACGTCCATGTATTTACATGGGGAACTTTAATAGGAATAATAATCCATATTCCAACACCTACAATTTAGGGTGGAGGCAGCATCCGAATTTCAGTTGGAATAATCAGGGAGCACGGAATTCGAATAATGTTGTCAGACAAAGTAATGAGAGAGCACCGCCTGATTATGATCAACCAATGCCACGGCAAAATGTTCAACAAAGTTCAACATCAAATTTTTCATCTATTAAAATGGTAAAATTGTATTTTTATTATCATAAAATTATATAATTTAATTTCGGTCCCCTCAAGAATTTTTTGACTCCCTTTGAGAAGAAACGAACATAATGTAGTTGATGAATCAATATCCTATTATAATTTTTTTGGCTTAAGGGTGTAAAAAACCCTCAAAAAAAAATTAAGCCCATACATTCTCTTTGCACTCAATTGAATATTTAAATTGTCAAAATGAATCAAAAAGACCCTTAAATTTAAAAAAAAAAAATTAAGCCTTTGCCTTTTTTTTCCACTCAATTGGGTGCTTGAACTTTCAAAATGCATTAAAAAGGTAAACTTTTTCAAAATAAGCAATTAAGCCCTTGATTTTTTCACTCAATTGGGTATTGAACTGTCAAATGCATCAAAAAAACCTTTTGACCGTTAACTTTAACAGTTGATCGTTAAAGTTAACTATCCTTAATTTTTTCAGTTAAAGCCACCCTATGTCACAACCACGAAGTGACATGTGACAAAAAACTATAAAAATAAAAAATATTAATTTTATTATTTTTTAATAAAAATATAAAATGTATTTAAAATTTATTAAAAATTAGAATTTTTTTTTATAAAAATCGTAAAAAAAATTATAAAAAATTATAAACCTTTATAAAAAATATAAAAGATTATAAATTGCATCAAAAAGGTCCTAACCATTAACTTTAACAGTTGACAGTTAAAGTTAACGATCTCCAGTTTTTTTTCAGTTAAAGCTATCATGTGTTACAACACAACGTAACATGTAGCGAAAAATGATAAAAAATAAAAATAAATAAAAAATAAAATATTTCTTTTAGTACGATAATTTCTATAATTTTTTTACAATTTTTATATTTCTTTACATTTTCTATAATTTTCTTACGACTTTATAAAATTTTATAGTTTTTCTATATTTCTATATGTTTTATGAATTTTTTTAAAGATTTTTATAATTTTTTTAAATTTTAATAAAATATAATAATTTTTATAATTTTAATTTTTTTAATTTTTTTTTATCATTTTTACCACATATCACGTTATGGTTGTGACACGTGATGGCTTTAATTGAAAACAATTAGAGGTGGTTCAAGTACATAATTAAGTGAAAAATAAAGCAGGGGTTTAATTACTTTTTTGAAAAAGTTTGAGGGTTTTTTTGATGCATTTTGAAAGTTCAAGTATCCAATTGAGTGTAAAAAAATATAGGGCTTAATTGGTTTTTTCGAAAAAGTTTGAGAGTATTTTTGATACATTTTAATAGTTTAAGTACCCAATTGAATACCAAAAAAAAAAAAAACAAAAACTTAATTGTTTTTTCAAAAATATTTGAGAATTTTTTATACCTTTAAAACTTTCTTTTTTGGATACTTCTAAAGAAAGGTTGAACTCGTACTTAGTTATTAATTAATTGTAAGATTTATTTTTGTTTTTGTTTTTGCATGCCTTTACAATTTGCTTTTAGGTATGTGAATAAGAAGTTTAGCAATCAGCAGTATGGTCGAATTTTTATATTTTTGAATTTTATATATAAATTGTTATGTATTTTAGATTTGATATTCATAATGTATAACATTCGGTCTTTTAATTAAATTGTATTTTATATAATTTGTTCCCTTAAATCTTAAGTTATAAGGTTATAATTTATATTAACAAAGTAGATAATAATAATAATAATAATAATAATAATAATAATAATAATAATAATAATAATAATAATAATAATAATTGTCGAAATTATTTTTTTTAAAAAAATAAAAATAAATCTCGATTTATATTTTAGAAAATAAAAATGGAGTCCCCACCAATAATTTTTAAAGCAGGTGTAATTGAGTCACTTTTCGAGATTTTAAAAAAAAATCATTAAAATAATATTGGTTTCTAAAACCATAAAACGAGTTTGGGAGTCGATTATGCATAAGGAATGATTAGCATCTTTATACGTCCAAAATTGGTACCTAATCGATTATTCAAAATCTTATTTGTTGAAAATTAAATGTTCGAGAAAAATTTAAATTGTGATTATTAAATGCATGAATGTCATATTTATTTTATTTTGAAAACAAATTTTGTTTTCAAAGAAAGCTCATTATTTCGAATTAATCGAGAAAAAGTTATATCCAGTAAGTTAGGATATAACAATTCGAATATTAAAAAATAACGAACTTTTCAAAAAAAATCTCGTATTTAAAATTTTAAAAGGATATTCAATTATCTCGGTTCAAAAAAATCGACACCCAGTGAGTTAGGGCATGATTTTTCAAATTTCCGAAACAAAAGACAGTGTCTTGATTTTTAAAAACAATTTATGTATTTAAAAAAAAAATTACCATGTTATGCAAACATAAATATGCACATAACTTACAAATATAAATAAAAGAATAAAAATGTAATAAATGCAATTAATAGTACAATTTCTTAAGAATTACTGTCACATTCTTCGTCTTTCTTGCTCGATTCTTTCCAGATCGAGGTCTCTGATGAACACCTAATAAAGCTATTTTCAAGGCTGAAGACCACTCTTTCCCAAAAGGGGAAAATCAACAGAGTAGAAAGGAAATGGAAGGAAAAAGCTAGAGAGAAAATGAGATAAAGAATATAATGTGTTGGTCAATTCGTCTAGAATGAGTAACTTAAGGGGTATTTATTGGTGGGAGTTGGAGGCTATTTTTAAAAAATAAATTTCAGCCACTTAATCCCATGGCCGGCCACCCTTTGAGCACTTTGAACTAGACTAGTTCAAAGTTTGCTTGAAATTAGCTTGGGGCAAATCTATAAAGGCACCAAAAGTGGAGGGGTTTGAATGAGATTTGAGAGGACTTTAAGGACTGATTTTCAAGAATTTGAGGACTTTGACTTTGGGTTTATTATTTGGGTTTGTTTTTATTTATTTATTTATCTATATTCATAAAATAATAAATAAATAATAAAACAAAATTAATATTATTTTATATTTGTTTATTTATATTCATACAATAATAAATAAATAAATAATAAAACAAAATTAATATTATTTATTTATTTATTATTATAAATAAATAAATAAAAATATTAAGAAAAATGGAATTGAGTTTCGAGGCTCGGACGAAATTGGGCTTGTACAGCTGCCCCTTTTTGCTCGTTGTCGTGTAATGGGAATGTAGTAAAAAAAAAGAAGACTGATTTCGTCCGATCCTACTGAATTTTAGCTTTTGATGTTTCTTATTTTTAGCCATCCGTCCTTTCACTTTATTAGCTGCTCTATTCCATGGTATTCGCTTTACTGCAACCTCAAGAAGATAGGATTTAATGTTGTAGCCTTATCCTGCTCCACTCCATCTATAGGGAGATAGGATTTGCTAATGACTTTAATCCGACCCACTTCAACTTCAAGAGTAAAGGATTTGTTCTATTGTAACTTTAGAGAGATAAGGATTCACCTTCGTAGCTTCACTCTATTTCTCTGCAACTTTAGTGAAGATCGAGGTTTACTACTATGAGTTTTAACCCGTATCTCTACAACTTTAGGGGTATAAGATTTGCTTCCATAGCTTCAATTTGTCCCTCTATAGTTTTAGAGGTAAAATATTAGATTGTTTCAATCTGTCCCATGGTCGGGGTAAGAGATCGAATGGTCTTTAATATGCCTTTTGGTTAGGGTAAAAGATTGAATTACTTCAATCTGCCCCATGGTCGGGGTAAGAGATCGGATGGTCTTCAATTTGCTCTTTGGTTAGGGTAAATGATTAGATTGCTTCAATCTGCCCCATGGTCAGGGTAAGAGATCGGATGGTCTTTAATCTGCACTCTGATCGGGGTAAAAGATCGGATGGTCTTCAATTTGCCCCATGGTCGGGGTAAGAGATCGAGTGATCTTCAATCTACCTTCTAGTTAGGGTAAAAGATTGGAATGCTTCAATCTACCCCATGGTCGGGGTAAGAGATTGGATGATCTTTAATTTGTCCTTTAGTTAGGGTAAAAGATTGGATTGCTTCAATCTACCCCATGGTCGGGGTAAGAGATCGGATAGTCTTCAATCTACCCTCTGATCAGGGTAATAGATTGGATGGTCTTCAATCTGTCTCATGGTCGAGGTAAGAGATCAGATGATCGTCAATCTGCCCTCTAGTCGGGGTAAGAGATTGGATGGTCTTCAATCTGCCCCATGATCGGGATAAGAGATCGGATGGTCTTCAATCTGCCTCATGGTCGGGGTAAGAGATTGGATGGCTTCAATCTACCTTCTGGTTAGGGTAAAAGATCTGAATTACTTCAATCTGCCTCATAGTTGGGGTAAGAGATCGGATGGTCTTCAATCTGCCCTCTAGTCGAGGTAAAAGATCGGATGGTCTTCAATCTGCCTCATAGTCGGGGTAAGAGATCGGATGGTCTTCAATCTGCCCTTTGGTCGGGGTAAGAGATCGGATGGTCTTCAATCTGCCCTCTGGTTAGGGTAAAAGATTAGATTGTTTCAATCTACCCCATGGTCGGGGTAAGAGATTGGATAGCTTCAATCTGCCCTCTGGTTAGGGTAAAAGATCGAATGGTCTTCAATTTGCCCTATGGTTGGGGTAAGAGATTGGATAGTCCTCAATTTGCCCTCTGTTCGGGGTAAAAGATCGGATGGTCTTCAATTTGCCTTCTGGTTAAGGTAAAAGATTGGATTACTTTAATCTGCCTCATGGTTGGGGTAAGAGATTGGATGATTTTTAATCTGCCCTCTAGTTAGGGTAAAATATCTGGATTACTTCAATCTGCCCCCTGGTTAAGGTAAAATATCTGAATTACTTCAATCTGCCCCATGATTAGGGTAAAAGATCGGATGGTCTTCGATCTACCTCATGGTCGGGGTAAGAGATCGAATGGTCTTCAATCCGCCTTCTGGTTAGGGTAAAAAATAGAATTGCTTCAATCTGCCTCATGGTCGAGGTAAGAGATTGGATGACTTCAATCTACCATTTGGTTAGGGTAAAAGATCGGATGGTTTTCAATCTGCCCTTTGGTCGAGGTAAGAGATCGGATGGTTTTCAATCTGCCCTCTGGTTAGGGTAAAAGATTGGATTTCTTCAATCTGCCCTATGGTCAAGGTAAGAGATTGGACTGCTTCAATCTGGCCTCATGGTCGAGGTAAGAGATTAAATGGTCTTCAATCTGCCTTTAGTTAGGGTAAAAGATTGGATGGTCTTGAAAAAGATCTGATGGTCTTCAATCTGCCCTCTAGTTAAGGTAAAAGATTGAATGGTCTTCAATCTGCCTTTTGATTAGGGTAAAAGATTGGATGATTGTAACTTGCTCCATTTTGCTACAACTTCAGGGAGATTGCGGTTCGTTATTTGTTTTATTTTGCCCCTTTACAGCTTTAGGGGTGTAAGATTCTGGTACTTTACTCCACTCCACTATAGCCTCAAGGATGTTGAGATCTGCTACTTGTTTCAATCTGCTTCACTACAACTTTGAGGTAGAAGATTCGTCGTTGCAGATTCAATTTGCTCATCTTCAACTTTAGAGATGTAAGATTCACCTTTGCGGCTTCAATCTACTTTTCCTCATCTTTAGGGTGTAAGATTCGTCATTACGGCCTCAATCTTTCCCTTCACATCTCTAGGGTACAAGGTTCACCGTTGCGGCTTCAACCTTTCTCTTCATATCTCTAGGGTATCAGATTTACCATTACGGCTTCAATCTTTCCCTTCAAACCTATAGAATATACTTTTATGGACCTTTATGTAGGCCAGATTATTAAGATGCCATGATCAGAATGAGTCAAATGCTCCTAACCAGATAGGTATGAATGATGAATGCAAAAATGTTATCTTTGAGAACGATTTTAGTTTTAGTCCTTAGGTCGGCATTGTTTGTCGTTTGTCTAAGTTCTATCGCAGATGTGTTATCATGTTCTTCTTTTGGTGTGGGATTTTTGACATGAAACTTAAAGAGGTAGTCGTAATTTGAACAATTTGTTTAAAGATCCTTCTAACCCTCGGGTTTGGTTATTTCCAACTTGTAGTCCTGTTTCAGGTTTCTTCATTATTTAGGAATTTTCTAAAGCAATATGCAAAAATCCTTTTATTCTTTATATCGTTAGACCATAAACCGTTATTTCAAATGTAAAAAATGCATGAATCAGGTTGTAAGATGGATGAAATTGAATTTGATTGGAGGCATAGCTCGCATGAATGAAAAGATTAAAAATCATTAGTCTACTAACTGTAATTTCAATACAAAAATGCTGGAACATGATTATGAGGTGAAAAGATTAAAAATGGCAAACATTGATCAAAAGTTGCCAAAATATTAAGTGAGCAAAGAATGAAGTTAGGTGCCCCAGATATCAAAGTATGAGTTTCACTGAGCAAACTTGATGAGAACCATTCTGAGCTTAACATGTGTCAATGAAACTTGGAGTACTTCGTCGATGCTTCAAGGTGTAAAGTTTCTCCACCTTGTTTTTTTTAGAGAAAAGACCGTTTCATACATCTCTCTTTTATTCAAATTTGAGCCGCCTTTTCAGGTTTTCAACTCAAATCTTTTTAGGTTTTGAGATACCCTTCACAAGTTTTCACCTCGACCTCCCCTTTTTTCTTTTCTTCTTTTTTTCTTTTTCTTTTCCTCTTTTTCTCTTTTTTCCTTTTTTGGTGAAATTTCTTCCTCACCAAATCCAAGTTCATAAGTTTGAGCAGGTCTTTACTGTCTATCTCGGAAAAAATCAAAGCTCCTTCATAAAAGGCTTTCTTCACCTCATGAGGCCTTTCCCAATTCGACATTCATTTTCCTTGGAAGTCTTTTGTAACAAGATCATTTTCAAAACCAGAGCTCTCTCGTTGAATTCTCTAGAGCGGATCCTTCTTTGTCGTAAGCCATTGTCACCTGATCATGACAGATGACTTTTAGTATCTTTTCTTTAATCAAGTTTAGCTGACTGCATCTGGATTGGATCCATTCTACTTCATCAGTTCTAACAAAATCTGGAGGGAAGGAAACTCGACTTCAATAGGTAAGATGACTTTTATTCTAGTGAGAAAGGTGTTGCTCTGGTGAACGCTTTAACAGAAGTTCGATAAGCATCGAGGGCAAATGGTGATTTCTCATGCTGAGCCTTTGTAGGTCTCTACTATTTTCCAATCAATCCTTTGGTGTCTTTATTGGTTGCCTTCACTGCACTATCTGCCTTTTGGCGACGTGGTGCTGAATCGTGATACTTGATCTTGAATCAGCTACAGACTTTCGCTATTATGCTGTTGTTCAAATTCAAATCATTATCGGATATGATCCTTTCCAGCCTTCCAAATCGACATCTAATCTCTCTTTTTCAGAATTTGCTTAACCGTCGATTGCCATAGGGATCAGCTTCTACCTATTCGGTGAAGTAATGAATCGATACCCATTGGAAGCTTTTGACAAAATTTGTATAGTGACGTCCATGCCCCACATAAAAAAAGGCCCTAACGTAAAGAGGTGAAAGAGATACATATATTTTCAAAATGCCCTTTGCGAGTTTTCATTTTGACATTTTCTTTCTTTTTTTCTTTTTTCCTTAGGTTTCAAGATGCCCTTTGCGAGTTTTATATCTCGACCCTTTTTTTTTACCTCCTTTTTTATAACAAGTTAAGCCTCATTCTTCGAAATTTCTGTTGAATTGGATTGTATTCTTCCTTTATAGGAGCCTATGTGTCACGATATTAATCCCTTAAACACGGCACGCTTTGATAGGACCATGCAAAGACCTTTGGATTCTCGAAGCATCTTGCCTTGTTTCCGCAAAGACGCATGCCTCAATTCTCACTTAAAATAACAACTCTTCAAGGTGATATTCGTTTCCTGTCTTGCTCAACCATCTGTAACAAATCGGGAGACAAGTTACGTTCTTGATCATTTTCAAAGTCTTGAAGTTTTTCTAGAACATGTCCTTCTCAAAATGAGGCTCCAAGTTAACAGCAACGTCGCTCATATGCACAGTATAGAGACAAAATGGGATCCAAAGAATAATTGAATCAAAGAATGGTTAATTATGGTATGATCAAATGAGAAGAATTGTAAGATGTTTGCATAGCATAGGACAAAACAATGCATCAGTTTTGGAATAACATATAGTGATCATGTGCCAAATACAAAAGGATCCTTATTACTCTCAGACTTAGAGCAATAAGTGTATTTTGAATATTACTCTGGAAAAATCCTAAAAAACTACAAGAAGCTCCTCCACAGTTTAGTTGTTCGAAACACTTCCAAGGGTGTAAGGATGTACTCTCGATGGGTTCCACTCTCCATATGACTTTTCCTCATATTCTCTCATTATCTTGATTTATCCTGTTTCCTCTTAGTTTTCATTTAGGGTTAATGACTCTCTCACACACAAATATTTTAGATGTGGGGGATTTTATTGAAATTTAATGCATGAAGTGCAATGCAAATGAATGGTAAGATGCATGCAAAAAGGCGTTGATTCTAGTTCAATTCCATTAGAACAACTTTACTAGAAAACAAATTTCTTTTCATAAGGCAGATACATACATGGTCGTGCCTTAATGCTTAAAGTCTTAATCTTCCAAGCTAATTTTTGCTCCGGTTTAACTTTAATTTCAAGCTCAAAACGTCAGTCTTGAATGGCTAAGGTCTGCAAGTGGTTGTCAGTTCTCGTCTTAAGAACAAAGCTTCGTTCACAATATAATCTTTTTATCTTTGACCTACCTGTGAAAGCGTTGAAGTTGTTTTCCAGCATTCACTGTTTGTTTCTACAGTTCCTTTGAGAAGCTCAACTTGTAGTTCTCAATGAGACCTCAAGTTCTTCTACCTTTGAACTCTTCATTCTTGGCTTGGCTTGCCTTTCAGCTCAGTCATAAATCTAAGACCATATCCTCTATATGCACTGATGCCTTGGGGAAAATGACTGATCCATAAACTCTTAAGACGAATATGTCAACCTTTTCCTTGTGTCAAGGTGCACCAAATTTAAGTTTCACGAACTCTTTCAGGCGATACACTTATTATCCTTTTTTCTTAATCCCAATCGTAACTTAATGCTCGCTCCTCGATTATGCTCATCTGCTTCTTAATCTCGAGTAAGTAAAGCAAATCATCATATTTGGTAAAATATTTGCCTTATCTCATTATCCCATTTCTTTCAACTTTTGCGAATTATTCTTAATCATGCTTATCTAGGTGAAATTCCAAGACTTTGATATATGCACCTCTAGCAGGATGTCATCATTCTCTAGTTGTCTTCTCTTTGACCATATACACACGACCATATTATCTTCCACTTTATCAAAAAAACTCGTTTTCCATGTTAAGTTCTCTATTTGGTAATTGGGCTTAAATCAACACCTTTCCTTTGATGAAAATGCAATGCAAACAGGTTTAGGAATAAAACTTGAAAATAACTTACAATTAAAAGCAAAGAAGCAAGAATATAATTGTATTTCTTAACTTGGTAACCACTAAGGTCTGGCACAGTTCCACTTAAGGTATGCTCTCATGGAATTAAATGCAAGTTAAAAAAATGTGCTGCTTATGAGTGCATGTATGCATAAGAAAAGTACTGACTCATAGCTCGATTATATTAGAATAACTTTCCTAGAAAACAAATTTCTTTACATAAGACAGATACGTATATAGTCGTGCCTTAGTGTTCAAAAGCCTTAATCTTCAAAGGAAATCATCCAATTTTGCCCTGGTTCGTCTTTGATTTTTGGTCCAAAATGTCAGCTTGAATGGTTAAGTGATCAATCACTTCTCGTACTCGGGTCAAAGTGGCTCGTTGTGCGGTCTTCGTTTTCGTCTTACTCATCTGTCTTTCTTTTGACCATAGACGCACGACCATATTGTATTCTACTTTATCAAGAAATCCATTTTTTTATGACCAATTTTTTATTTAGTAATCGAACTCAAGTCAATACATTTCTTAACATGAGGATGCAAATGCAAAATAAGACAAAAAATCAAGTTAGTACTAACAACTATAAAATGTATCAACAAATATACCAAAGAGAACCTACGCATCTATTAAGTAGTTTCTAAAGGTTCAGTATATTTCTACCTAGGGTGGGTACTTAGGACTCATTATATGCGGTTTTTGGTTCTAAAGTAATGGTACCCAAACCAGTAGATTCCTCAATCCTCACCCATTATATGCTCATACAGACGAGTTAGGTTTAGGGGGACACATTTCCCGTATGTTTGCACGGAAGTGAAAACTTCACGAAAACATAGGTACGGATGTATCCTGAAAGCGATTCACTATCCTGCACGGAGGTGAAAACCTCACAAAGGAGTAGATTCTCACTTCCACTTAAGCAGTGTAGTAACAAATGCATGTATGCAAAAATATATACATATAATATCTACATGCTATTATCATAACAAACATATAAAACACAAAAAAAATGTATAGGATCGCAAATTAAATTAAATCGACTTTGAAATTTTCAACAAAAAAGACAGAATAATCGACTTGCGACTTGACTCTCTTATTTGTCCCCAGTAGAGTCACCAAGCTGTCGAAACTATTTTTTGAAAAAAAAAACAAAAATAAGTCTCGATTTATATTTTGGAAAATGAAAATGGAGTCGCCACCAATAATTTTAAAGTAGGTGTAATTGGGTCACCTTTCGATATTTTTTATAAAAAAATTATTAAAATAATTTTGGTCTTTGAAACCATAAAATGAGTTCGAGAGTCGGTTATGCATAATGAAGGATTAATATCCTTACACGCCCAAAATTGATACCTAATCGATTATTCAAAATCTTATTTGTTGAAAATTAAAAGTTCGAGAAAAATTTAAATTGCGATAATTAAATGCATGATTGTCATATTTATTTTATTTTGAAAATAAATTTTGTTTCCGAAGAAAGCTCATTATTTCGAATTAATCGAGAGAAAGTTACATCCAGTAAATTAGGATATAATAATTCGAATATTCAAAAATAACGAACTTTTCAAAAAAAATCTCGTATTTAAAATTTTAAAAGGATATTCAATTATTCCGGTTCAAAAAAAATCGACACCCAGTGAGTTAGGGCATGATTTTTCAAATTCTCGAGACAAAGGATATTGCCTTGATTTTTAAAAACAATTTATGTATTTTTAAAAAAAAATGAATAACCATGTTATGCAAACATAAATATGCACATAACTTACAAATATAAATAAAAGAATAAAAATGTAATAAATGCAATTAATAGTATAATTTCTCAAGAATTGCTATCACATTCTTCGTCTTTCTTGCTCGATTATTCTCAGATCGAGGTCTTTGATGAACACCCAATGAAGCTATTTCCAAGGCTGAAGACCACTCTTTCCCTTCTTTCCCAAGAAGGGAAAATCGGCAGAGTAGAAAGGAAATGGAAGGGAAAAGCTAGAGAGAAAATGAGATAAAGAAGATAATGTGTTGGTCAATTCGTCTAGAATGGGTAACTTAAGGGGGTATTTATAGGTGGGAGTTGGAGGCTTTTTTTAGAAAATGAATTTCAGCCGCTCAATCCCACGGCCGGCCACCCTTTGAGCAGTTTGACTAGTTCAAAGTTTGCTTGAAACTAGCTTGGGGTAAATCCAAAAAGGCACCAAAAGTGGATTGGTTTGAATGAGATTTGAGAGGACTTTAAGGACTGATTTTCAAGGATTTGAAGACTTTGACTTTGGGTTTATTTTTATTTATTTATTTATCTATATTCATACAATAATAAATAAATAAATAATAAAATAAAATTAATATTATTTTATATTTATTTATTTATTATTATAAATAAATAAATAAATAAATAAAATAGAATTGAGTTTCGAGGCCCGGACGAAATTGGACTTGTACAATAATAATAATAATATATTAATGTATGATGGTGTTGAAAGATTAAATTTAGAGATCCAATATGAACTTTAAAATTAAATTTCAAAATTAATTGATTTGATCTATACCCAATATGAAATTTTTTGAGTTTATCCAAGTTCTAGAATTTTCAAAAAAATCTATCATTGATGAGTTTGATATAATGAAATAGCAGAGGGTGCAATTTAAAATGTCTAGTATTGAAAAATAGGATTAAGACCAAATTTTTTTTTAATTTAATTTTTGAGATTATAATGATATTTATGAAATTTTTAGTACAATACTATTTTTTTTTTGCTTATCGAAAAGAAATATTTAATTTTATATATTGTGATTTTTTAAAGTTTTTTACAGTTAAATAGTTCATTCTTTTTTAAAAATATTAAATTAATTTGTTTAATAAGAAAAACATATTCAAGAAGAATTGACATATTTTTACATTAAAAAAAGTCATTTAGATTTAAAAGTTTCGTTCCCTTAGAGTAAAATATTAGATCCGTCCTTGAGAATCAGTATAAAGCAACAATTGGGGTCGATTTCTTGACAAAAGAAGTGCAATTTGAGGATAAGCTTTTCACTTACAGGTTATATTTCATACTGAGTACTATCTTTGATTTAGTGTAAAGTTGGTATCTTTTTTTTTCTTCTTGTACTCGAATACAACTATTGGCACCTCTTTCTTTATTCATCTCAAAGCTCTGAGATGGCTTCTTTTTCTCTGGTTAGCCATCAATCAAACTAGCTCTCAAGGATTTATCAAGTAGAGAAATGATGATATGAAATTAACTTGTCATTTACCACCAAAATGGCAGGTCTTGCTCTACAAACTATGTCAACTTTAGTGTGTTTGAACTCTATGGTGATGGGGCACTCTTTGATTCACTGAACATTGCTCTAACAACCACATTTGTTAACTTTGTAGGCATTGATGTTTATGTATGAATATTCATTATTAATATACAATATTTGTTTTGTTTCTTTATTTTTTTTATTTTTTACGATTTTTTTAATTTTAATATCTCAAAATTAAAATATTATGGCTGGAAAAGAACATTTGAAAATCAAATAATTTTTTTTAAAAAAAATTACTTCTGCTAGCAACGGTCAAAATCGTCAGTAAGTGTCAAATATTGCAAAATGGTAAAATAATTTAACTTTTGCTGACAGAAAGAACGTCACAGTAGATCAAAATCTTATACTGACGATGAGGGACAGGGAATTACTACAGCTTCACTGACGGATCTATCCGTAGGTATAAGAAAATGTGTTATACAAACGCTTCCGTTAGTATAACTTATACCGACAAATATTCCGCTGACGACCTTATTTTCATTGGGGTAGCATTTTTTTCTGTCGGTATAGGATTTAAGGTGCCATGGATTTTGGGTTTTTATCGACAGATTTTTTACCATTTTTTTAGTGTTAGTGTGCACGTCACACAATGTCTTTTTTCCGAAGTAAATTCAAAAAAGAAAAATTATGAAATTTAAAGTAATATTTTTAAAAATATATAATTATCTTTTATAATATATAAGTTATAAAAAAATTAAAAAGTATATAAAAAAGTTAAATATAAATATTAAAAATTAAAAAACTAAAAAAATACAAATATTCAAAATAAAAGTTTAAAATTTATATATATTTTTAAAATTTATTTTATATTATAAAAATTATATAGAATAAAAACTTCTAATTATATTCACTATATATAAATTAAGAAAACTAAAAATATTCAAAATAAAAGTTGACCTGGTCAACATTTAATTAAGCTTATGTGGATTTTTATGTCATGTGTTGATATATGATTGAGCTACAGAAAGGATTGCTCGAAACAAAAACACCACAACATTTTGTATCTATTACCAATTATTTAATGTCATTTCATCATTCTTTTCCATGTCATTGACACATCATTTTGATAATTTTTTTTAACTTAAACTTTAGACATTAGACTTTAAACCATAAATCTTAAACCTTGAACCCTTGATTCTAAACCTTAAAACCTGAATCCTTGATCTTAGACTTTGAAACCCTAGAGTCTAGACCATAAACCTTAGAATCTAGACCTTGAACTTTAAACCCTAAGTTTAGAATTGAGGTTTTTGAGTTTAAGGTTTAAAGTTCAGGGATTAAGATTGTACAAAACATAGACGCCGCATCATCCTATATTATAAATTATTTAATATCATTTCAACATCTGTTTTTATGTCATTAACACATTATTTTGGTAATTTTTTTAACCTGAACCTTGGAACTTAGACTCTGCACCCTGAAACCTAGACCCTGGACCTTAGAACATGAACCATGAACCCTACACCTTAAAACAATATCACCTTAATATAACATAAAATAATTGGATTATATTAGCATGTATCTATTAACTATTAAAGAAGGAATAACCATTTGAACAAAAAGAGAGAGGAAATAACCCATTAAATAAGCAAATAGATAGAATTGAATATGATATTTATTTTTTCATGTTATTTTTATTAGTAATTGTATTATCGACTACTTTTTTGAATTAACATATTGCATGTGATGATTTTATTTTAATTTATTACTCGTTTAGAAATTTTTTATCGTACTAATAATTTTTATAATAATCAATATTTTTTTAAAAATATAATTAATATAACATTACATAATTAGAATTTGTACTACCAAACATAACATAAAATTATGATGTAATTATACTTTGTTAATCAAATATATTTTTAAAATTAACACTCATATCTATAATCACTCTGGATTATCCAAACAAAAAGTCTGTTTGTTGGACTAAAAATGATTTTCAGAAAATGATTTCTAGAAAATGACTTACCTTTCTGGAAAAGTTAATATTTTCTGGTGTTTAAATGAATCTGTGTAAAATATTTTCTGTTGCTTGGTAGATTTCCTATAAATATTTCATAAAAACTGTTTTAAATGAAACAAACATACATTTGAGAATTTATTATTTTTTTATTATTTAATTAAGTTTATTTTAAATTTATTAAATTTATATTTTATATTGTTTTTACATATATTACAATGATTTATTTTATAAATACATCAAATTAAATATATTAATAGTCAAATTTAGAACAACCCAAGCGAATAAATGATGTGGTATTTGTTATCTGTTTCTGAAAGAAAAAATTACAAAAAAGCAAACACCAGTATTCGAAGAAATAACAAAAAGTTACCTTCAATGAATAATTGCAATACTTAAAGATTATGTTTGGATGTTCATTACCATAAACCATTGATTCAATCAAATTCGAGTTTAATTTTTACCCACTACAAGACTTGAAAAAGTAAAGAAGGATATTTGGATTTGTTAAGAAACAAAACATGGTAATGGAGAAAAGAAAGAGAATTCAGGAGTTGAAATTACACAGGAACCTCCATTAGATGACTAAGCTAATCTATCATTGTCTAATTTACTCTAAAGAACCACAAGAGATAAAATGCAAGTATCTGCAGAGACAGAGAGAACAAACAAGAAATAAGGAAGAAGAAAATGTCCAAGCTCTACAAATAATCAACAAAATAATAAATCCAACAAAAAGGAATTGAAAATTTCCTGTACACGAACTAATCAATTTCAAAAACAAAAACCCACGAACATACAAGTGGAACAAATCAAAACCAGATCCCAAACAGTAAATCTAATCACCTCACACACAGAGACAAACAAAAAAAAAACAAAGATGAGAAGAGAGAGCAACCTTGAGGCAGATGAAAATAGTAATTGCGATGGCAAGCACTGCATTTGTAACGAAAGAGGAAGGAGAAGAAGGGTTTAGCAATGTGTTGGAATGTGAAGAGGAGAGAGATTTGAAAATGTTTTACGAAAAAAAAAGAGTAAGACATTTTCCGTAAAGAAAGATACATTTTCTCATGTTTTGTAATAAGTTTTATCGTAAAAAATCATTTTCAACCAAACAAATATTGAAAAAAATTGAAAAGTTTTTTCGTAAATTTTTTTACTGATAAACAGAGCTAAAATTTTATAATTAATAAGGAATGAACTTAATTATTTTAACCAAAATCAAAACAGAAAAAACTAATAAAACTGACTTAACCGATTTTGCTGTCCCCTCACTGTTATAATACCTTCTATCACGCCGCACAGGCCAAAGCTAGTATTATCAGCTTTTTTGGTCACTGTTTAGCGTGAGTCTACCGTTACCCATCTGTCGGTCACCGCTAAGGCTCACGTGACTCGGGGGAATCTTATCTTCCCTCTTTTGGTGTGTCTGTTTCTCTGCACTGCTAACCTCACAGCCTGTTCACCTAATTCTGACACGTTATCCACTCACCAGCATTGGTTGAGTTTTATTGGTTTAATTGACTTGACACGTAACTTCGTAACACCATACGTACTGCAACATATCAGTGTCTTTAGCATGCTTTCTATCGACAATTGCTTGCTGTCTACTTCTTGAAAAAAGTGGTTGGGTTATTAAACTATTTATTTTCTTTTTTAAAAAAAGCCTAAGCTAATTAAAAGCACGCATTGGTTATAGAAGAAAAATGTACTAACAGCTAGTTGGCTACTTTAGATTTTGAGCCCACCATGAACCATGCTTCAATTTTGTAATTTTCGTGGTAATCGTATTTTATTAAAAGGAAAATTATATTTTATTTATTTAATTTAAAAAATGAAATGAAATAATTTTTATATTTTAGATCATAAATTAATTATTCTGTTAAAATTTTTATCTATTTGTACTATTAAAAATAAGTGTGATTAACAGAATAATCAAATAGTAATATTTGACATAACATATTTACTTTATGCTGATATATATGGATTAATTTATAACAATAAAAATAAATAAATTTTTAACAAAAAGATTTATTTATTCTTTAATCTAATATATAAAAATTAATTTATTCACTTTTAAATAAAAAAACTAACATATAATCCAACTCTTAATTTAGAAACTTCGTGGCACTTTATCCATGCCAACCACCCATCTTCATACTTTAAATATATATTTTATAAAAATTAGGGGCGGATACAGGGGTGACAGGAGTCCTAACCCCTTTAAAATGAGATTTTTTTCATTTTAATCTTTTAAAATTTTATATTAATAAAAATCAAATTACATTTTAATCTTTTAAAAATTAATAAAAATTTAATTTAATCATTTAATAATTATAAAGATATTAAAAATTAAATTTCGATCCTCTTGAAAATTTTTCTTAATTTCACTCCTCATAAAAAATTATTTTTTAAACTCAAAGTTGGATCAAGTTTTGTTATTATTTTATTATAATTATAAAGAATTTAGATATTTCTCGAGCTTCCTAACTTTGTAAAAAGGTACGAGGTCCTCTTTCACTTTTACTCATTAAATACTTATTTATTTAACACTTGTCATGTACACATTTTATCGAATATGTACAATAAGACAAATAGTTACTTTTGCATTAAAAATATTAGGTTATAGACAAATTTATTTCATACAATTTATACACAAACTACATAATAATTTAATTGGTAAAAATGAAACTTTGATATTCAAAGTATTTTTAGTTTAAACTTTATCATATGTATTTTTTATTAGTTTATAAAAATATAAAAAAACAAAAATACTATGTAATAATATAAATTTACAAAAAAAAATTAATAACTTTTTAATTGAATTGAAACTCGATGGATTATGCAAATTTAATTAAAAAATTTATATAGTAAAAATATAAATATAATTAGAAAATTAAAATTTTAAAGTTTGATAGATTTAATAAGTTTAGTTTTCGATAATTTCAAATATAAAAAAATACGGTGAAGTGTAAATATAGGTGATATTTCAAATCCACCTTATTATAGATAAAATGCTCAAATTGGACTCAACATTTTAAGGGTTGCTCACACAATATCCAAACCTTTTAAAATAATTATATAAGGGCCCAACCTTTATAAAAAATACTCAAATGAAAGTTAAACCTTTCAAAATAGTTAAATAAAAGCCTAGCATTTTCAAAAGTGCTCGAATAAGGGCTTATCAATTATTGTATATCAAGTTTCAAATTATGCTCTGGTTGCTTTATTTTCTTTTCAAACTATATTCGATTCATGTGTTATGTGTTTTATTGTAAACAAGTTAGCATTTACTTATTTTTTTCTCCAAATTGGGTTGAAGTGCGTGAAAAACCTTAAGCACTTTCGTAAAGGTTAGACCCTTATTTGATTATTTTAAAATTTTTTATCTTTATGTGAGTAATTTCAAAAAGGTGGAGCCCTAGTTTGAACATTTACGGTACTTTCACAACCTAGAGCTTCCAAACAGTCACTTTCGATGATCACCTGCAGACATCCGCGAAGCTTGGCCACCTGAATCCCGTGGAATATCGCCCACAGTTTCGACTCTATCCCTGAGCCACTACCAATATATCGCTGATAGTCCGCTACCCATTCTCCTACCGAATTGTGAAGCACACCAGCAGAAGCTGCCTAATTCTCCTCTCTGCTTACCGTCCCATTAGTATTAACCTTGAACCAGCCCAAAGGAGGAGCTTCCCACTTCACATTCTCTCTGCAAGCACTTGTTCTACGCCCTTGTTTATGAAAAGATTCACCAATATTGGCAGCCAAGCAAGATGCAATATCCACTACATGATCAACAAACCCCATTTGATGGTAAAAAACAAAAGCATTACGCTGCTTCCATAGTAACCAACGAATAATAGCAAAAAGAATAGGCCCCTCATCTGCAATATTAATCAACTTAACTAAACCTCCTAAGCTCTTCATAAGCCACTCATCCAACTCAGCTTCAAAAAAACTCTGAGACTCAGACGACATGAGCAACCTCATCCAAACCATCCTGGCTAAAGTGCAATCCCGCAACAGATGGATGACAGTCTCCCTCGTTACTCCACATAAATCACAACTTGTTGTTGCAGAAAAACCCCATTTAGCACGTTCACAATTTGTCAATAATCGATTCCGTCTTACCAGTCACAGGAAACTCTTGACTCTAGGTGGTAAATTATTTTTCCATACCAACCTCCACTTAGCATCCTCCAAAACAGAGTCATCATGGACAAGACTATTATAGGCAGACTTCATAGTGAAACTTCCATTTTTATTTGGCTTCCAACCACACACATCAGTACCAAAAGCAGGCTTGGGTGGGTAAAAAACCTGAATGGTTTCTAGTACTTGATGACTAAAAAATTTGCTCAGCAAAGACCAATTCCACCCACCATATGTATCCACAAAATCCACTACCTTGGAATCAATTGGAATATTACATCCAGGGAGTAAATGGTTGTGCAAGGGTCTAAGCTTAAAGATTCATTAATCCTTGAAAAAATTTGTCAAGTGACCATCTCTCACTCTCCAAAAAATCCTCTGACGAAAACGATCCCAAACGTTCATTAAGGACTGCCACACATACGAACAAGCCTACTTCTCAATAGATGTCGGGCACACATAAACAACTTTATACTTTGCTCGAAAGACTCGCACCCACAATACATCCAACTTTGTAACAAATTGAAATGCTAATTTCATCAAGTAAGATGTATTTTAAGGAACTAATCTCCTCATCCCAAGACCTCCTTTAATGACTGGCTGACAACACATATCCCATTTAACTAAAGAGACCTTGATTTGAGTCTCATTCGAACCCCAAACAAACCTTCTCACAATTTGCTCAATCCGCTCACAAACACCTACCGAGATCATAGAGGACTGTATAAAATAACCGGGAATAGTTAGCAATACAGACTTCGCCAATGACACCCGACCAGTCAACGAAAGTAATCTAGCATTAAAACCATTAAGTTTCCTTTGCACCTTATCGACAATAAATTGGAAAGTGGATTTATAAGTTCGAGTATGAAATAAAGGGACTCTCAAATACTTTCCAAGATCTTCTGTTGCTTGAAAACCCATCCGACAACCAATTCGATCCCTCAAATTAACATCAATATTATTGGAGAAGAATAACCTAGATTTAGCTGCATTGACCTTATGCCCAGAAAATTGACAAAAAACTTCCAATATGTCTTGCATAATCATAGCATTCTCTATGCAAGCTTCACCAAAAAGCACCAAATCGTCAGCAAAGAATAGATGCAACAAAGCCAGGGAGGTCCCAATCGAGTTGAGACAGGCTTCCATTGACTAATTGAGACAGCCTTACTAATGGCATGTCCCAATCGCTCCATCGTTAACACAAAGATATAGGGGAAATCGGATCCCCTTGTCGAACCCCACGCGATGGAAAAAATCCTCAGTGTAGATTTCATCCCATAACACTTGCATACTTACCAAGGTTATACATTTCATAATTGCACAAATTAAAAAAGCAGGGATCTTAGCATCAAGCAATGTGTCTTCAATAAAAGCCCACCGTAAACGATCATATGCTTTCTCCATATCGATTTTGATCGCCATTCATCCTTTTTTTCCCTTTCTTGATCCTCATTGAGTGAATTACTTCTTGCGCAATAACCACGTTGTCCATTATGTGACGCCCACGAACAAAACTCGTTTGATTATCTGCAATCAAAGTAAGCATAACAGATTTCAACCGATTTACGATAACCTTAGTTAGTACCTTATATGAAACCGTGCATAAACTAATCGATCGAAATTGAGTGATCACCTCCAGACCTGTAACTTCCAGGATGAGTACTATCAAGGTTATGTTAAAGAATTCGTCAAGCTCCCCTTCCTCAATTCCCTTTCGAACCAAAGTAACTAAAAAAGTACCAACGACACTCCACTGAGTCTAATAAAACTGGGCATGAAGGCCGTCCATTCCCTGTGCTTTTAGAGGTGCCATTTCGAATAAAACATATTTAACCTCTTGAATAGACAAATTCCTTATAAAGGAAGCCATCTGATTCGAATCAATGAAAGGGAAAAAATTACGAAAAGGAAACCTGCCATTGATCACAACTCCATCCATGTACAAGTTACGAAAAAAACTAATGACTTCACTTTTTATTTTGGACTCATCATAGCACCAAAGACCATCCTCCAAGATCAAAGCTTTTATGTGATTAAAAGTCCTCCTCTTTTTCACTTGCCGATGGAAGTAACTAGTATTTCTGTCATCATAGAGCAACCAATCATTACGGGCTTTTTGCTTCCACAGAAGTTCCTCGTTGTCAAGTACACCTTCAAGTTCTAATCTGAACTCTTTCTTAAGAATAACAAGCTTCTGAGATTGGTATTGTTCCAAGCACCACTAAATTCCTTTGAGTCTCGAGATTAAAACTCACTTTTTCCTCAGTATATCTCCAAAAACCTCGTAATTCCATTTTTTTATCGCAGCTAGAAAATTAGAAATAGTTTGATCTAGATGATCCTCCACATTCCAATTGTCCCGAACAAATTATGAGAACCCACTATGCGATACCACCCACTTAAGAATTGAAAAGGTCTTGAGGTTTTGCATACTGTCTCGAGCCAAAAGAAATTGTAATTGGTCTATGATCCGATTTTATTCGGTGAAGATGATACACCATAGTATTCGGAGTAATAGAATCTCATGCAAGGTTACATAAAGCCCTATCAAGTCGTTCAAAGAGGGAACCTCTACTCCAAGTGTACCTCGACCCTTGAAAGTCGACATCTTTCAAACCCCAATTATTACAAAAATTCTGAAAAAGTTGACAAGAGTACCTGCCACGTCTTGCCCCTCCCTTTCTTTCATCTTCATGAAGCAATGCGTTAAAATCGCCGGTAAGTAACCATGGAGATTTAACCCTTTATGCAATCACGACTAACTCAGACTAGAGTTCCCTTCTCAACTGCCAATGAGGACTACCATTCACCCCAGAGAACAACACCTAGTCATTTAAATCTTGAAATTTAACCCGCAGAAGAATGAAATAAAAATTATTCGACTCAACAACTACTTGAACTGTACTCTTCCACATTACCCAAATACCACCTGAAAACCGGATAGCCTCAACTCTATGTGAATTTGGAAAATCGATTCTCTTAATGACTTTTTCAGTAGAACATCCACTTATCCGAGTTTCAATTAGGACAACCACGTCAGGATCAAAATCCCTCAAATACTCTTTAAGAATTCTATGAAATTTAGGATTACTAGCTCCTTGACAATTCCAAACCAAAATGTCAGATTTCATAAAAATAAACAAAAATAAAACCCAACCTGCAATCAACACAACCGCACTAGTAATCATCCATTTCCACAGAATCATCATCCTCAGCATGAACCTCCGAATGAGCCATGTTCCTATATAATTCCTCATCATTTTCCCTATCCTGTAAAAAATTAAGAGGATCACGAAAATCATCATTACACTTAACCGGCCCATCCAAACTTTGAACTAGCCCAGCTACTGCTTTCTCTACTTGCAAAGAGTCCTTTGTCGAATTACGACCGATACTACCAAAACTTTCCCCATTGTTCAAGTTACTAATCTTCGATTTCTGCTTTATAATGACAGGAAGAGAAGTAAGAGCAATAAGATTTTTGAATCCTAAAGAAAGGTTCGGATCAGTATTCTCCTTTAAAGAAGTAATCGTATGAAATTTTGGATCTAAAATTCTCAACCTAGTAGATTTCTCTTTAGACTTCTTGTTGCTACCCACTATAAACCGAGCATCAAACAGGCTAGAGCCTGAATTTGCTCCCTCATTACGAATGCCCAAACGCCCGCTCTTAAGCCCAAAATTTTTATTCTTTGATTTCTTGGGCTGGTCCTCAATATTCGGCACTTTACTTGCCACTCCTTTTTCAACAAAATTGATTTCATATTTCCCCATATCCGATATTACCCCATTAACATCCCCAAAATCCTCTCACCATTACTCCCTAAATTAGAACTCTTACCAAATTGAAAGGAACCCATGATTTTCTCATTATCTTTATTCAAATCATCATCCAAATTAGAAAGCAAATTAAAGTAAGATCCCACCTGATTATTACCAAACCTAAAATCCAATCTCGTTTCTCTTTGCCTCGATTGTCGCTGTTGTCTCGTTTCAACCACCATCCAATCACCATACTCTTCTTTCTCAACTCTATCTTGGACATTCATGGTCTCTTTCTTTACTATGGAATCATTGTTACCATGCCCCTTATCCTTTCCATCCTCCATATTCACCCCTAACGGGAACATGACTACAAGCATCCTTCAAATGCCCATACCTTCCACAATTAAAACATATTGAAGGTAAAGACTCATACTCAACTCTATGAATCTTATTTGCAATACACACCTTCGAGACTAGTGGCTCGGTTAAATTAATTTGAATGACAAAACGTGTAAATTGTCCCCTTGCTCCTTTATCCGTCTAGACATCTATTTTCACCACCTTACCTACAAGACTCCCAATCTCCTGTAGGATGCTTCGTTTATAGAAAGCCTCCGATAGCCCAAGAATTCGAATCCAAGCCACCAAGCATTGGGGAAGAGTCTCCAATGCCGAGAAAAGAGACAACCATAGTTGAATTGTCAAATAATGTCCAAAGATAACCCAAGGACCCTTGGTCAGCACGTTATTATAATCTAACTTAGATTCAAACTACACCAAGTAATAGTCGTTCTCAATATCCATCAATTGAAACCTCTGGGATGACTTCCATAATGAACAAACTTTATTTCATAGGGCATTATACCTTATTCTCCTTCCCAAAAGTTTGATAACCAAAGTTCTCGACATGCTATCATCGAGTAAACCATACAATCTTTCGAAAAAATCAATTGTAGGAACACCATCAGTAACCCATTTCTTCACATCCCAATCTTTGAGTGTAAAATCCTTCATACCCTAATCTTTTCCCAGATTTTTAGTATCAAAATTCGAATTGAGCACTACATCCCTAAAAGACATAGGCTGAGGTATCTGATCATCACTCATCGTTGCATCTCCCCCCATCTAGAGGCTCCTCTTCACGCCGCCTTACTTTCTTCCTCCCATTTGTAGAATCCATATTAAAAACTTCAAAAGAAAAATGAAAATTTTAAGGGTAAACGATAAAATTGTCACTTTTGTTTTTCTCAAGTTATATTTTAGTTATTGTTTTGTTATTATAATTTTAAATTTACAATACAAGTGATAGCACACAAAATATACCGAAGTCGATGATTTTTTAAAAATAATTGAGAGAATAAAATATCTTTTTAAAATGGAAATAAAAAATAGAAAGTAATTGAAAATGAAATACTACATAATTAGATAAAATAAATAAAATATAAAATTAATTTATCAAATTAAAATAAAAGAGTACGGTCAAAAATACAAAATAAAAAAGAAAAAATGGTATGATAAATAAAAAAAACATATCTATCAAAACAAAAAAATAAATTAAATATAAAATATATTGAAATGTTTGGTTTTTATCTAGTGTTGTTTGCAATGTTGTAATTTACAAACACGATGTGTAAAACACAAAATGCAAGAACATATAGATATTTTTTTACGGTACGTTTAGTTTTTTTTTATCTCACGTTATACTATTTAATTTCAACATCATTGTTGTTTTTATATTAACCACAAGTAAATGTATCATCCATCCAAAAGAACCATTAATCAATGTAGGACTCTTAAGATTATTGCAATCTTGATGTGTATACCTTCTCATGGATGCTTGCTATTAGGTTATTTTTTTTTGCCTGGTAATTTCATAATATTTGATGTAAATTACTTTAAATATTATAACTGAATTATTCATGATAATGTACACATGTTATTCTTTATTTGGATGCTAGTACATCCTCAAACAGTTTACATATAAAGCAAATGGTATAAACAAATATGACTCATTGGTTACTCATGTTGAACTATAATAAATTGATATAAAAGGAGCTTTTCTATGTGGAAGATAACTTCTTATAGTTGGCAGTTTAAATATATTCGTAGTTTATGGGGTTACTGTAAGAAAAAATAGATTTTTTAAAAACTTTGAAACATACTCTAAATTGGTAAAGGTGAAGAGTTGAATAATAAAATTATAGTTTTATATTTTATTCCATGAGATCTTTACAACGATATATCACATGCTCAAAATGGTTGAGTAATGAATGAGAAATTGATGCTCAAAGTAAGTCATTTGTGAATAATGTTGAGGAAATGTAAAGCTTAGATCCTACATTGATTAGATACTAAGTGTGAGATATGTATATATATGAGAACACACTTGAATGGTATTGAATGACTAAGTTTGAAGCTTTTTCTTGTGAGAGGGGTTTTGTAGATCCAAACTTGTTTGGGTTGGTGATGCACTTGCATGATGTAAGCAATAAAAAGTGTTTAAACCAGTCAAACTATAAACCTTGTCCAACACTTTTATGTTATATTGATTACACTTTATCTTTTGAAATCGTGGGAATTTTTTACTTTTAAATTACTTAGTTAATTTCTAGTTTTTATAAAACCTTTTTAAATCATCATATTTTTCATTACCAACTTGTTAAATTATTTATTTCATAAATATTTTCTTGCACAATTCTTGTGGGTACGATAACTCGACATTTACTTGTCACTTTATTACTTGTTGCGATTGTGTACACTTGCACATTTTCGTCGTTCCAAGTTTTTGGCGCTGTTGCCACGTACTATTTTAAAAGACATTATTTGTGAAATTGTCCAGATCGGTCGAGCCCTTTCTGGGCCTGCGGATGTCGGCCTGATACGTAATTGTTTTTTTCTCCTTAGCTATTAAACCAATTTGATTTGATTTTATTTAATTTAAATTGATTTAAAGGATCCTTTAATGCAGATTTAGATCCTTGATTCACGAAAATTTCCAAAATTTTTCTGCAGAATTTTTTACAGAAATAATTTTTCTTTCTCTCTCGAAATTTTTCTCTACAAAATTTTCATACGTATTTTTTTCGGTGATAGAAGAAGGCAAGGTTACGGTTCGTTGATAACTGTAGCTATGCTATTGTCGTGCTCATTTCGTTGTTGTATCTTGGGAGACAATCGACCAGCGTTTCTCCAAACGCCTAAGGAGCGACATAATTTGTCTTAAGGAAACTGTGAAAACAGGCCTCAACTTCTAGCAAAATTCTTGTTTTATTCGATTTCTGTTTTTCAGATTTACATATATATGTATTTGTAACACTCAAAACCTAATACCATCATCAATTAAGGTTTCAGGGTCATTCAGATCATTTATCATTATCTTAACCTCTTATCTCATAAATACAGTATCACAAAATTTCACATCATTAAAACTCGAGCTTTTAATATTACAACACATCAATGAGGGTTAAAAATGTCATTTTATAAAATCTGAGGGACTTCTACCGGTACCTGTTGGACAAGTGTCGATATAAGTCAAAATAGTAAGCTTTTAAAAATTAACTGCAGATTCTTACCGGTAGTTGTGAAGGTTCTATCAATACAAGTATGATTACTACTGAAACAATTCGTACTATTACCGATATAACAAACTCTAGTGAGCTAAGAAGTTTTACCCTATAGCTTCTACCGATACTACTATTCAAACTATCGATACTACTATGGTCAGAACTACCGATACTTGAAAATTTATACTAATATAATGCACATCAGAAACCAAAGTTCAAATACCCTACACATCTACCGATCCATGCAAGAGTTCTACCGAAACAAGTACATAGGATTTAAAATATACACATAGTTTCCTAAGTTACAACATTCTTCATCATAGGTTAAAACCACAAGACCATACCAATTTAATTAACATCATGTTGATACATAATTTATCACATAGCAATATAATGTACTGAGATACATGGGTCAAAGATGCTATCATTTTAAGTAATTTTATACACCAAAATATCTCAATACACAATCCTAATACATGCATATATAACCAAGTGATTTAAAGTCTATCAAACGAGTTATCGGGATAGTATGATTCTTCTTTGAGAATCCAATCTTCAATAGGAAAACGAATCTACAAAACAATAAACAAATGCACGTATAAGCTTACAGAGCTTAGTAAGTTCGTTCGAGTAATTAACTTACAAAATAACTTATTTGAACAAAGAGGGTAAATAAACGCCTTCGTTATTTCCACATTTGTATTCCAATCGATCTCTTCAAGTTTTCTAGTAATTCAACTCATATGAGCCCAGTTTAGTATATCACTCTTTCGAGCCAATAAAGCATATCGCTCTTACGAGCCAGTACAGTATCTTCGAGTCTCCCAATAAATCAGCTCATACGAGCCCAGTCAGTAAATAGCTCTTACGAGCCAGTTCAATAATTTCTTCAGAAATCTTCCATCTCATTCCAACATCAAGATTGTAACCAAGATAATTGAAATTAGGGTTACTAAATAGAAATAAAATTACACGAACTTATCAGACCAAATTGTAGCTAAGGCTAAACTCTAAAGATTATTTTGTAATTTTTCCTTTTTCACGATTAACAGCACGCTCATGATCTAAATAAATAAATAATTCAATTTTCATATTAAATCATGAAATTTAAACCATTCTTGCATTTAAATCCTTTTTTTAGAAATTTACAAAATTACCCTTAATATTTTCTTTTATTCAGTTTAGTCCTTAAACATAATACAGGCAAAATAACCATTCTTTCCCAAATCCTATACCAGCCAAACATTCATAGTATCCACACAAGTCCCTACAACCAATTATTTCACAACAAATACATGTAATTTCATCCTTTTAGTATTTTAGTCCCTATACTCTAAAATCATCAAAAATCACTTTACAGAATCAACCAATCTATCAACCAAGCTTCCAAAACTTTCAAAAAATTTTAAAAAATAAGCTTATTCATAAATGGATAAATTTAAAATTTGATAGAATTCACAAATTAGTCCTTGGGTTAGCTAGATTAAGCTAATACGAACTCAAAAACATAAAAATTACCAAAAACGGGTGAAAAACCACCTACCAAATAGTGGTTGAAGCTTATCCAAACCTATGGAGCTCTCAACTAGGGTTTCCTTTCTTCTTTTTCAATGAAGAAGATGATGAAATTAACATATGTTTTGTTTATAATTATTATTTGTCTAATTATTATTTTACCCTTAAGAAATTTCTTCATTTTCAACTAATTTAGAAGGCTAAACCGTCCACCTATATTCCCAAAGGCATATTTACCATTTAAGTGCCTTAACATCTCTTTCAATTAGCTTATAGTGCCCTTAATTAAAAGACTTCAATTTTTACCTCTTTTACGATTTAATCCTTTTCACTTATTGACAATCCAAATTATAAAATTTCCTAACTAAAATTTAAAACGATACTAAAGACATCATAATTATTAAATAAATAGAATTTACGATCTGACTCGTCGAGTTGTGATCCCAAAATCATTGTTTTCGACACCATTGAAAACTCAACTGTTACAATATTGATCTGTTCGATCTTGAGTTTTAAATAAGTATTTTATGTTAATATTATTCTGCTAATGTGTTTTGTCTAACAGTTACAAGGACCAAGTAATTTATCTGAGAATTACTATGATATTTAAATCCCCATAAAGTAATAGTTTATCTTGGGTATCAAAGCAAAAACAACTTCAAAGTAGAAAAAAATATGTATTAGCCAAAACTAATAATTATGCATTGGGCTGGACCTAAATTGAATGATTTTAAATACGTTTGTAAATCAATTTAGTTATGTGCATTAACAAATTTTGTTTGATATCAATAAATTTGGTTTTGGAGAGTTAGAAGTTCTTAAGTTGCAAGTAGAACAACTCTACTTCTTTGATTATTTCTTTTTGCAAAAAATGGTTAGATGGAATATTTTTCTTGTTCCCATTTTTAGAAAAGTGGGATCAAAATCTCTCAAAAATTCTCTCAACATTCTTGCTAACTTTGGCTTCAATTAATGAAAATTTAAAGGTGAGTATTTTTCATTGAAATCGTTTATTAAATAAAGATTTTTATATCAAGATTTTTGAAGCAATTGCTCTCTTTTTTTTTTTTTTTTGCAATTTACATCAGATTTTGGTGAAGGAAGAAAATTGATTTTCTTTAATCAATCTTTGATTTTTACAACAAATTAAAAATTTTATAACATTAATTCATGAATCTTGATACTTCAAACTTGATTTTTTTTATTTTTCTCCATTATTGAGCATTTTTCTAAGATAGTGATATGAAGCTTTGATTCTTGTATTTTTTTGTCATTTTCAGATTAGATTCTTGATACAAATGAGTTTAGAATGGAGTGAGTAAGCTGAAATTTAAGTTAGAACAAAGTTTGATTACAAATTGCCTAAGTTGTCATTTTTTAGTGCTTGGAAGGTTTTAGTAAGAGAAAGAGTTTTTGATAGTATTGTTAATGATTATTAGATGTTTAGAAGTAACTAATGATGTTCTTAAGCTTAGATTTTAGTTTTGGTTGGGTTGGGTTAGAGTAAAGTTCTCATGAGTTTTATGGATAAGAGAGAAAAGTCTCGTTGCATCGAAATGCATTTAATGATTAGTTTAAGTAATTTTCCTACTTGAATATGTTTATCTTACCTTATTTCATTGTTTGGTTAATGGTTGTAGCCAAGAAAGTGATCGAGTCTTCCAAGTTTTTTTTTTAAATTGACGGTTTCGATTTGTGCTAGTTTATTCTTATTTCTTAATATAAATTTATTAAGTAATTAGTTTAGGATTCTGCTGCTAATGAATTTTTGAAATATGTTGAATTACATTAATGTGATGATTTCATATTTGGTAGATGTATGATGAGATGCAATGTGGATGTATTGGACTAGGATTAATGTTGTAACACTCTAAAAATCTTAGGGACTTAATTAAAAGAATTGAGAAATCAAAGGTCTATTTTCGTATTTTGGAAACTTTGGGACTAATTTGTGATGCGTGTAAAACTTTTAGACAAAATAGAAACCCTAGGAAATTCGAAGGACCTCTGTGAAAATAACCCTATTTCATGAGGTATTTAAACACTTTTTTTCTCTTTTTGTCTTTTCTCCTACCATTGTTTTGTTGCTGCCGATTTTTCCTTCTCAAAAATTCTCCTCCCTCTCCTTTTTCTCATCAAGTCCAACCAACCTCCTTTGGAGTTCTTTGACTGTGCGTGTTCAATACCACCATCACCAAAACATCTTCCTTGGTGTTGCGCATCAAACCCGCTTTCCCTAAACCCTTTCCTCCATCGTTCCGTCATCGTGGGTAGTAGTAAAGGGAGTTCGGCTTTTGTTCCTTCCTTGTGCGCCACCGTATCTTCTCTGTTGCAAGCCGAATCGGGCTTTGGTAAGTCGGTTTGTGGTTGACGAGTGTGTTTTTGGGGTCATTGTGGTGTAAATCCGACGATCGAGCGCCGTTTGGAGTGGTGTTTAGGTGACGCCGACCCCGTTGGGAAGGGGTGGAGACAAACCTTAATTTCCTTTGTGTTGTGTTGATGATTTAGGCTTAAATTTGCTAAATCCAAACCCTTTTTGACCTAATAACCTATAAAACCCAAACCTTATAAACCCTTTTAAAATTAAACCCAAACCTCAAACCAAGCAAATCGCCAACCCGATTGGCCCGACCCAAACCCGTTAACCCAACCCGTTGACCGTTGACTGTTGATCATTAACTTTGATGTTGACCGTCGACCATTGATCGTTGACTTTGACATTGACTGTTGACTTTTTTTTAGAAACTCTACCTTGCCATTTTTTCGACATCCTGAATCCGATTCCGCTGTCTGTTTTGCCAAATTCAAACTTGAAAGCCTCTTTTTGACTGTTTTATCTTTAATTTTGTATTTCAAGTTATTTAGAGTTTTAATTTGGGAATTTTGATTCAAGATATTCGTGTTTAGGTGATCACGACTCTGAGGCTGACGATCTGACTCCACCTCTACTTGTGCAACCTACTCCTGCACCGGTTTCGAGAGCTGCACGTAAGTTATTCCAATTAAGTCTTGCGTTTAAGTGGTGGCTAGGATAGTATTAATATTGAGTTGTGTTTGTAGGATCTAATCTTGTTAGACCAAGTACTCGATTAGTGCGTGGCAGACGACCTCCTCGTCGTTAGAGTTCTACTTGCTAGAAATGTATTTCTAACTGTAGTATAACCTATTGTATGAGATGTTTTATATGTGATTTCATGCTGTGTTGAGGTATATTGTTATTGACATGATTATGTTGTGTTGACGGTATGATTGAGTTTGAGCTGTGTAATTGTATGTTGATAATGTCATACATATTCATAACCGAACATGTGGTTGAATAAGTATTATGATTATTCCATTGTGCACTGATATATATATATATAATATAATATGAGATTGAGACTGAGACTGAGACTAAATTGAGATAATTATATGATCATACCATTGCGTGTTCATGGGATGGGTTTGTACGGTGGAAGACGTGGTGGTTATCATACCTATAAATGGATGATACTAAAACCACACTGCGATTGGTGATGTTTGGCTGAGAAAGGGTTCTAAAAACTTTTTCACTGTGTTGGTGTGTTGGAGTAAATGTGCATTACATTGTGTATGAGATTGTAATATGATTTGTGGTTACTTTTTGAGCTATAAATTGTTGTGATTATATGATAGGTTGTATGTACTTTAGAGACACACTTGGTTTTATAGCTCATATACCTACAGTTCTTTTACAGATATTCAAGATTTAGGTGACTCGGTACTGAAGACGTAACTACAGACTTATTTCATTTTATTTTATTTATAATTATTTTGATTTTGGGTTTTTATTATCCTTTGTTAATTGTTATTATAATTGGGTTGTAAATACATTTTATTTTGAGAATTTTGGTATTTTTATTTTGGAAGATTAATTATGTTATTTTAATTATAGATTTTATATTATATATTTATATTTATATTTATGAATGATTTTGGACTATCGAGTTGTGTGCGGGTGGAATTACTTAAATAACCTTCTAGATCTGATCGAATACTTTGGATCGGGTAAAGGGGGTTACATTTAGTGGTATCAAAGCTGAGTTCAACCCATGGACTATGAGGCTCTCAAGACTTGGTTTTAAAAAATGAGGTTAAATGAGGTTTTTAAATAAATTATTATATTATAAACAATTTTAGTAGCATATATACGTAAAAACGTGAGTTATTATGAGTCTCCGGTACCAATTCTTACTTTAGTATTTTTTACTGATGTAGATAGATAGAATGCCACTATGTAAGAGTGCTAAACTTACGATTGATCGCGACCAAGGTTGAGGCCGAGGTCGTACTGCTAGGGCCGTTAGCGACCCTACTCATGTATTCGAGCTTGAGGCAAAGGTGGATGAGATGCTTCATGTTGATGAAGATGAGTTGTCTGTAGGTGTTGGGGGTCAGCCAGCTGTTGGGGGAGACTTACCTATTAAGGATGCTCCTATTGAGGATGTGCTCGATACTAGGGACAGTGAGACCGTGGATTTGGATAGTGTTATGGTTAATCAAGAGTTATTGAGATTACTTCGTGAGTCTGTTGGGGGTCAATCAGGGTCCGATGAGGCCCATTTCTACTGATTTTATAGCTGCTAGGATAAAGGTGTTTGAGGGTAGGACTGGTACGAATCCTTTAGTTGCAAAATACTGGTTGAAGGATTTTCAGAGATTATTTGTGGAGATGAACTATATTGCTAGTTAAAAGGTTAGGGCTACTATTTCTTTGCTGAGAGGTGAGGCCCAAAATTGATAGGATAATGTGGAAGAGTCTACTCCTGCTGGGCAGATTACGTGGGATTATTTTAAGGAGGCCTTCCAAGATCGTTATGTGGGTGAGGAGTTTCTAAATAAGTGTAGGGATGATTTCATGAACTTGAGACAAGGGGACATGTCCGTTAATGACTATGAGATCGAGTTTCTGAGGTTGGTCCGCTACGCATCTGGCTGGTGACAAATGAAAAAGAGAAGTGCTATTGGTTTAGGAAGGGATTGCGACTTTCACTTCAGGTTGGTGTTAATATGCATCACGATAGAGTCTTCAGTGATTTGGTTAGTCAAGCTAAATCTGTTGAGAGTTTGGAGGCTCGTACTAAAGCTCAGAGGGCTCAAGATAGAGAGAGTAGTAAGAAGCCAGCGGGTGCACCAGTTCAGCCTGTTTCTAGCGGTCATTCTGCTAAGAGACCTAGAGAGGTGGCAATTCAGCCTAGTTATCCGAGGGTGAGACCTGCAGTTTCGACAGCTCTTGTGGGTAGTGTTAGTGGTTCTACTGGTCCTCGTCTCTTACATCTCTGTTCTTACTGTAATAAAAGGCATGGGGGCGAGTGTTGGAGAAAGATTAGGGCTTGTTTTAGGTGCAGTTCTCAGGAGCACTTCTTTAGAGATTGTCCACATCCTCCTACTGCATCATTTGTATAGAGTCAATCTCATGCTTCGGTTCAGGCTCCTGTTGGAGGCAGAAGGCAGATTAGACTGGTTTCTTCGGGTTCAGGTACTAAAGGTAGACCTGTTCAGAGTGGTGGAGCACCGAGATTTGAGGCGAGATAGCTTGGGTTAGTATATGTGACTAGGATGTATGAGGATCGTGATGAGCCTGACGTCATAGCAGGTACTTTTTCTATTCATTCTATCCTTTATTTCGCTTTGCTTGATAATGGTTCGACACATTCCTATGTGACGAGTGCTGTGTCTTGGGGTCTTAAGATTGTTGCTGAAAATTTTGAGTCTGCGATTACTATTCAAAGTCCTGTGGGTATCTCTGTGGAGGTTAGTAAGGTATATCGCAACTGTCCTTTAGAGATTCAAGGGGAGATCTTTCCTGCCAATTTACTGTAGTTAACATTCAGTGAGTTTGATCTCATACTTGAAATGGATTGGCTTTCCAAACACTGAGTAAATTTGGATTGTGAGAAGAAGAGGGCAACTTTGAGAACTCTTGATGATCGACAAATAACTCTAATTGGTGAGCGTAGAGGGTTTCTGTCTAATATGATCTCAGCCCTTAAAGTCGAAAAGTTGATTTGAAAGGGATCTGTGCCTTATTTGGCTTACATTCTAGATCCAAGGCAATCAGCTTCTAAGATTGAAAAGATTCGAGTAGTGAGAGATTTCCCTGATGTATTTCTATAAGAGTTACTTGGTGTGCCACCTAAACGTGATGAGGTTGAGTTTGACATTAGGGTCTATCTTGGTATGACTTCTATGTCCATGACACCTTATTGAATGGCACCTAAGGAATTAAAAGAATTGAAGGTGAAGTAGCAAGAGCTGTTGGATAGGGGTTTTATCCGACCAAGTGCTTCACCATGGGGAGCATCAATTTTGTTTGTAAAGAAGAAAGATGGGACACTTCAGTTGTGCATTGACTATCAAAAGTTGAATAAGCTGACGATTAAGAATAAGTACCCCTTGCCTAGTATTGATAACCTATTTGATCAGTTCCGAGGAGCTACTTTATTTTCTAAGATAGACCTGAGATCTGGTATTATCAGCTTAAGGTGAAAGATTTGGATGTGTTGAAGACAGCTTTTTGAACACGATATGGGCATATGGGTTTTTGGTGATGCCCTTTGGGTTAACTAATGCCCCTGCTGCTTTTATGGACATGATGAATAAGGTGTTTTAACCCTACTTAGATCAGTTTGTAGTGGTGTTTATAGATGACATTTTGGTTTATTTTAAGTCAGAGGATGAGCACGAGGAGCATATTAGGATTGTTCTGCAAACCTTGAGAGAGAAACAACTTTATGCTAAGTTCAGCAAGTGTAAATTTTGGCTCTCTGAGGATATGTTTTTGGGACATATAGTTTCTGCTGAGGGTATTCGGGTAGATCCCAAAAAGATTGAAGCTATTATGGGCTGGAAGCAACCTAAGAATGTTTCTGAGATTCGTAGTTTCTTGGGTTTAGTTGGCTATTATTGAAGGTTTGTTGAGGGTTTTTCGATTATTGCGGCACCTTTGACTAAGCTTTTGAGAAAGATTGTTCCATTTGTTTGGACTGAGGCTCAAGAGTCTAGTTTTGAAAAGTTAAAGTCTGTATTAACTCAAGCATTAGTTCTGATCCAACCTAAGCCTGGGAAAGCTTATACTGTTTATAGTGATACTTTTTGCACAGGATTGGGATGTGTGTTAATGCAAGAGAGAAAGGTTGTGGCTTATGCTTCTCATCAGTTGAAACTGCATGAGATTAATTACCCTACTCATGATCTTGAGCTAACTGCAGTAATCTTCGTTCTTAAAATTTGAAGACATTATCTCTATGGGGAGAAGTGTTATATCTTCACTGATCATAAGATCTTGAAGTATTTGCTTACTGAGAAGGAGCTTAATTTGAGGCAATGTCGTTGGTTAGAACTCCTTAAGGACTACGACTGTAAGATTGCGTATCACCCTAGTAAGGCTAATATGGTTGCTGACCCCTTAAGTCATAGTGCTGTGACTGAGTTGATAGCATTATTTGCCAGAATGAGCTTGTTTGAGGATGGTAGTCTTTTAGAGGAACTCCGAGTTGTTTCCACTTTACTTTTTGAGATTAAGACTAAGCAAGCTTGTTATCCTTATCTAGAGCATCGTATGAGAGAGGTGGAGGAAGGTACATCTGTGAACTTTTCTATGAATCAGAAAGGTGTAGTATGCTTTCGAGGTCGATACTGTGTTCCGAAGAATTCTGGGATTAAGCAAACTATTCTCTCTAAGGCACATGATAGACCTTATTCTATGCATCCTGGCGGAGATAAGATGTATAAGAATCTTCATGATAGGTACTGGTGGAAGGGTTTAAAGAGAGATGTTGTTAACTTTGTGTCAAAGTGTTTGACTTGTCAAAAAGTCAAGGCGAAACATCAGTGTCCTTCTGGGTTACTTCAACCAATTGAGATTCTGGAAATGGGAACTTGTGACTATAGACTTTGTGAGTGGTCTTCATTTAACACCGTCCAAGAAAGATTCAGTTTGGGTGATTGTGGATCGACTCGCTAAGTCCACACATTTCATTCCAATTAGAGTTGACTATCCTTTGAGCAAGTTAGCTCGACTCTATATTTCTGAGATTGTTCGTTTTCATGGGGTGCCATTATCTATCATCTCTAATCGAGATCCGAGATTTACTTCGAGATATTGAGAATCTTTACACCGTGCTTTGGGTACTCGATTAAACTTCAGTACTGCTTACCATCCGCAGACTGATGGTCACTTCGAGCGGGAGATTCAGGTCTTGGAGGACATGTTGAGGGGTTGTGTGATTGAGTATCAAGGTAGTTAGGAGGACTTCTTACCACTGGCTAAGTTCACTTACAATAACAGTTACCAAGCTAGTATTAAAATGGCTCCTTATGAGGCTTTGTATGGGCGTAATTGTCGCACCCAGATCGATTGAACTGAGTTGATTAAACATCGATTATTGGGACTAGATATTGTTCACGAGTCTAAGGAGACGACTAGATTGATTCGTGTGAGGCTTAAGGCTACTTTTGATAGGCAGAACGTCTTATGCCGACCTGAAGTGTCGGGATATTGAGTTTAGTGTGGGTGAAGAGGCTTTCTTGAAGATGTCTCTGTGCAAGAAGGTGCTTAGATTTGGACGGAAAGGCAAGTTGAGTCCTCGTTTTATTAGTCCTTATCGGGTACTTTATCGTGTGGGACCAGTTGCCTATCAGCTAGAGTTACCACCTGAGCTTGAGCGGATTCATGATATTTTTCATGTCTCTATGTTGAGGCGTTATCGGTCAGACTCGTCTCACATTGTGCCTATTAAGGAGATCGAGGTTCGTCCTGACTTGAGTTTTGAGGAAGAACCAATTGAAATCATAGCTCAGGATGAGAAAGTACTTAAGAGGAAGACTATTAAGATGGTTAAGGTCTTATGATGCAATCATGGTTATGAGGAGGCTACGTGAGAGCCCAAAGTCGTTATCAAGGCTTAGTATCAACATCTTCTTGGTCCAGGTAAATTTCGAGGATGAAATTTCTTTTAAGGGGGGAGAGTTGTAACACTCTAAAAATCTTAGGGACTTAATTAAAAGAATTGAGAAATTAAAAGTTTATTTTATTATTTTGGAAACTTTGGAACTAATTTGTGATGCGTGTAAAACTTTTAGACAAAATAGAAACCCTAGGAAACCCCAAAAACCTCCCTGAAAATAACCTTATTTCACGAGGTATTTAAACACTTTTTTTCTCTTTTTGTCTTTTCTCCTTCCATTGTTTTGTTGTTGTCGATTTTTCCTTCCCAAAAACCCTCCTCCCACTCCTTTTTATCATCAAGTCCAACCAACCCCCGTTGGTTGTTCTCCGGTCGTGCGTGTTCAACATCATCATCACCAAAACATCTTCCTTGGTGTTGCGCATCAAACTCGCTTTCCCCAAACCCCTTCCATCATTCCGTCGTCGTGGGTAGTAGTAGAGGGAGTTCGGCCTTTGTTCCTTCCTTGTGTGCCGCTGTATCTTCTCTGTTGTAAGCCGAATCGGGCTTTGGTAAGTCGGTTTGTCGTGTGTTTTTAGGGTCCTTGTGGTGTAAATCCGACAATCGAGCGCCGTTTGGAGTGGTGTTTAAATGACGCCGACGCCATTAGGAAGGGGGAGTCAAACCCTAATTTCCCTTGTGTTGTGTTAATGATTTGGGCTTAAATTGTTAAACCCAAACCTCTTTTGACCCAATAACCCATAAAACCCAAACCTTGTAAACCTTATTAAAAATTAAACCCAAACCTCAAACCAAGCAAGCCGTCAACTCGATCGGCCCGACCCGAACCTGTTGAGTCGACCCGTTGACCGTTGACTTTGACGTTGATAGTTGACTGTTGACTTTGATCGTTGACTTTTTTTCGAGAAACTCTACCCTGCCATATTTTGATGTCCTGAGTCCGATTTCGCTGTCCGCTTTGCCAAATTCAAACTCGAAAGCCTCGTTTTGACTGTTTTATATTTAACTTCGTATTTTGAGTTATTTAGAGTTTTAATTTGGGAATTCTGATACGAGATATTCATGTTCAGGTGATCACAACTCCGAGGCTGATAATCCACCTCCTCTACCTGTGCAACATACTCCTGCGTCGGTTTCGAGAGCTACACGTAAGTTATTCCAATTAAGTCTTGTGTTTAAGGGGTGGCTAGGATAGTATTAATATTGAGTCGTGTTTGTAGGATCTAATCCTGTTAGATCGAGTACTTGATCAGTGCGTGGCGGACGACCTCCTCATCGTTAGAGTTCTACTTGCTAGAAATGTGTTTCTAACTGTAGTATAAACTACTGTATGAGATGTTGTTTTATATGTGATTTTATGCTGTGTTGAGGTATATTGTTATTGACATGATTATGTTGTGTTGACGGTATGATTGAGTTTGAGCTGTGTAATTATATGCTGATAATGTCATACATATTCATAACCGAACATGTGGTTGAATAATTATTATGATTATTCCATTGTGCACTGATATATAATATACTATGAGATTAAGACTGAGACTAAATTGAGATAATTATGTGATCATACCATTGCATGTTCATAAGGTGGGTTTGTACGGTGGAAGACGTGGTTATCATACCTATAAATCGATGATACTAAAACCACACTGCGATTGGTGACGTTTTGTAACACCCCTATACCCGATTTATACGTATAAACACAATATAGGAGCATTACATTATAGTACCGCACAGAAAGTCGAGTAACAGAAAATTTTCTTTAAAAACCGATGTCTTTTAAGGCCATTCAAATCGAAATATCATATATTAATCATTTCATTTTGATAATTCATAACATTCGAGATAACATTTTTCCCACTCATTAGGGATTCACACAGATACTATTGTACATGCCATTTCCTTAAAAAAATACCTATATTTGGAGTCCACCAAAGGATGATGTGATGTGATAAGAGGTCTCTGAACTCGACTTTTCTCCTTGTAACTTTGTACCTACGCGTTAAGCCGGTGAAGGCTTAGTAAGCACTACAAGGATAATAGATGACTATTTATTTATTGCTTAATTTTATCAAACATTTCAATACTCATGCGTATAAAATTTCTAACCTTTCTTGCATGTAACATTTAACTTACCTTAATGCCATCATAACACACATTCATTCTCATATACCAACTTACCTCAATGGTAGATATTACATTTTCATCCCTTTTTCACAACTTAGTCCTTTCAACCACATTAGTTCACTTAATTATCAGCATTTAATTACACATACATATATAGTACTTATCTTTCATGTATTCATCATTTCACTTGCCTCAATGTCATAATTTGTACATTCTTTCACTTTTCACAATCTAGCCATCATAGCTTTCTTAACCATAGCTCACTTATCTTATTTATCCACTTGGCCCATAGTAGACTTTTATAGAACCCATCAGATAAACGGAACAGAAAGTACCGAAGCACTTAACAGTAAGCACACAAGTGCTGGGGAAACAGTAAGCACACACAAGTGCTGGGGAAACAGTAGGCGCACATAGCGCAAATCAGTAGGCACACGAAGTGCGAAACAGTAAGCACACAAAGTGCGAAACAGTAAGCACACACAGTGCTGAACGGTAAGCGCGCTAGCATTCCTTAATGGCATTCCACTACTATCTCAATGGTTCTAACTTGTCTACATGGGCATAACAATTCATATTAATCATTTCTCATTATTTCACACATCACCGTTATATTTCAAAGCTGTTCACTTGCATCACTGTCACTAAATTATTTATATCTTGAGCTACAAAATTCGAAATTATAATCCACATAATTTTTAGGAAACTAGACTCAATCATTTTTCTACCATGAAATTTTCAGAATTTTTACTCTAGCCAATTTGTACAGTAAATTCTTTCAATTTACCCCTTCTTTGCTGCCTGACAGTTTCGACCATTCTTCACTAAAAATTATCTATCTTTTATTACAGAGTTCCAATAATGTTATCGTCTATTTCTTTTGAAAATATATTCATTAAGGATTAAGCCATATAAATTTCAGACTCTAATGATTTTTCTAAATTTTTCTACAATTTTTCAAAGTCAAAACAGGGGAACTCGTATATGCTCTGACCTTGTTACACAAAATCAGTTATAACTCTGAATATACAGATCGATTTAATTCACTGTTTCTTCCATATAAAACTACACGCAATAAGCTTTAATTAAATATATAATTCGACCCTTAACTCAATATATACAATTTTTAGTGAATTTTATAAGTTGACCCTGTGATTCTGTCCACTCTGTTTTAATGAAAACATTTTCTTTCTCATATTTTATTACACTAATCTCACTTAATCATCTTTATAACACATAATTAAACAACAATTTCCATGCTAACAATTCAGATATATTATGAAGAATAAACTATAAACTAAAATTCTTGTAGTACTTACAACAAAAAGGCTGATTTTCTTCTCTTTTACCCCTTGCTCTATTTTTTTTCCTTTGTCTTCAATTTGATCCTTGTCTCTCTTCTCTTTCTCTTCAATTTCACATAAACACATATAAGCTATAAGCTCTAATTCAATAGTTTTCATGCTAAATAAAAGTAAAATACAATGTATATCATGAGAATTTAACCATCTCTTACCTTAATCCTTGAATTCAAAATTTTCTCGATTTAGTCCTATGCTCTCTAACACCTCAAAATGAATTCTAAAAGAAGTTTGAGGTGTCTAATAACTCTCTTTTATGACTTTCTTTCAGAAATTCCAAAGAAAATGGAAGGTTTTCGAGTTTGGAAAGCTTAAAAATGGTGGAAGGACCTATTTGGAATAAAAGCAAAAGTTGGATGGAAGAGAGAATGGCATGGACGGTTAGCTTTATGGAGAGATCTGATATCTTTGCTTTTTTATTGATTTCTCTCTCTCTCAAATTCTCTAGACTTTTCTTCAAAAATATCTCACTAAATAAAAATGGTAAAATTGCACTTTTAGTCCTTAGGCCTTCCAACTTTACACTTTGGCCCAAAACTTTGCCTCCAAAAATATCTTTCACCAAATTACTCTCTTGCCCCTCCTTAATCAATCTAATTCCCATGATGACTCATAATTTAATTTAGATAAATTACTATTTAGTCCTTCCTATTTTCTCACCTTTACTAATACATCCTTGATTTCTCCAAACCTTTCTAAATTCAACCATATATTCTAATTCTCAATTGTACTCTATCACTGTTCCAAATCCGATTCAAGCACGCGGATGTTGCACGTTTGGCTAGGAAAGGGTTCTGGGGAACCTTTTCACTGTGTTGGTGTGTTGGAGTAAGGGTGCATTACATTGTGCATGTGATTGCAATATGATTTGTGGTTACTTTTTGAGCTATAAATTGTTGTGATTATATGATAGGTTGTATGTACTTTAAAGACACACTAGGCTTTATAGCTCATATCCCTACAGTTCTTTTACAAATATTCAAGATTTAGGTGACTCGGTACTAGAGGCATAATTACAGACTTATTTCATTTTATTTTATCTTATAATTATTTTGATTTTGGGTTTTTATTATACTTTGTTAATTGTTATTATAATTGGGTTGTAAATACATTCTATTTTGGGAATTTTGGTATTTTTATTTTGGAAGATTAATTATGTTATTTTATTTTAATTATAGACTTTATATTATATATTTATATTTATATTTATAAATAATTTTGGACTATCGAGTTGTGTGTGGGAAAAATTACTTAAATAACCTTCTGGATCCGGTCGAATACTCAAGACCGAGTAAAAAAGGGTACAAATGCTTTAAATTGGAACTATTGCATGGAGATTTCAGGTGATTAACAGTAAAGAATTATGCTCATTTACTTGTGTTAATATAAAATGTCTTATAAAATGATATTGGATAAAGTTTGAGTATAGTTGACATGACAATTGTTGTGTTTTGTGTTAGCGGGAGCATTTGGGAATTGTGTGCATTTTATTGGGCACTTGTAAGCATATATATATACATATTGGCACTTGTATGCACATTTATAGAGTGTTAAGGAAAAATGTGTTCACATGTATCAGAGTATTTATGCTTGTTTGGGCTTGTGTGCATCATTAAGGAGTGTTAGGGGATTCATTCATCTATCCGATCTTGATTTCATATTTGGTTAATAGAGATTGTAACTCTGTTTTAAATTCAAGTTTTAATGATGTTTTGATTAAAAGTTATGATTAAATGAGGGTTATTGAATTTTGTAGGCTAAGCATTACATTTTAAGGAAATATGACTAATGAATTTAAGGTGCAATAACATTACGTTTTATTAAGGTGAATTTTGTTCATGTGAAGTTATTTGGTGTTACAAGATTGAATACATGATATGTTTGTTGTTGTTACTTTGTAATTTAGCATGCTTTATTGCTTAATGTTTGATGGGTGTCGAAACCACCAAACATAAATTCTTACTCTTTAACTGAATTAAATAATAGTATAGAGCAATAAGGTCAATCTCACAGGGACTGGGATTTTTTATTTTCCTGTTTATGTGACCAAATTTCTGAGTCCAAATAGCTATCGTGTCCATGACCTATGCGTGCAGAGCTGTAAAATAAATAAAAGGGGGGAATTAAGTTGATAAAGAAAATAAAATAAACAAATATAAAATAAAATAATAACATAATTACGATTGTAAAATAAAATTAAGGAAATTAAATTAAATCGGTGAGTCAAGTTAATGAATTCTTAACCTTAGTCTCGGTACACCTTGAAGCCGAATCGATCCTTGAAAAATGAATTTTTTCTTCCAAATGATAAGTTGGTTATAGCGATCAAGGACCTCACAACTGCCAACTTTTCCTTGTGTAGTCGGTTCCAGTACAACATGCAAATAAACCCTTTTTGATTTTTTAACCACGTAACACGTGCCCATTATTTAAGTTTTCGACAGCCTCGCGATCTAAAAAGCCCAACTCGAATTAATGACATCAACTACATGGATCATCTAAATCTGATCACTGCCTCCCTTAACGGAACCATACTAGCTTTTTCCAATTGGACACACCAGTTTATTCGCAAGAACTCGAATATGGTAGATGACCGACCCAAATTTCCAAATGTACTCCAATAAAACTCCTACCCAACGTGCACTTTGAGCTGAAATTAGATTAACTTTAAGGGACGATTATGACTATTCCGTATATCGAAGAGATAGTGAATACCGTGTTGAAAGGTTTTTAGTGCGGGTACATGTTTCACCATTTTTTTTCGAATGATAATCGAGCTCAATCTAAAAGGAAATTAGTTGAGTATGACACTAATCATACTTGATGGAATATTAGAATAGGTTTAAGTGTAATGGTGATGGGTGGAGGAAAGAAGAGACTTAAAGGGAAATTAAACCAAAGAGAATAAAATGGAAAAAAAAATGCCAAAAAGCTTGTATTGCAAAGAGAAAAGAAATAAATTGCTTGCATTCAATTTTCAATGTACTTTCCAAAGCCACCATACAAGGTATTTATATACATTCCATATGCTAAATTTAGTCTAATTCATCTAACAACCAACCCACTAACATCATATTTTATTTCAGATTTTTTCTAAATCTAATTTTTACAAAGTCAAATAGAAAATCTGATCAGTTATAAATTTTACTAAATTTTCATTTCGGCCCCCTTTTATTGCTTGTGCTCCAATTTAGCCCGATTTTCTTGTTAACTCGAATTTCGATACTCACAACTGCATACTTGATAAAATTAAACAAAAAATTACAGACTCAATAGCAAAAATTACCAAAATTGGGTGCGTTAAACATACAAATTCAGTTAATTATCAAAATCCCTCTACTTAGTCGATGCTTGTCCTCAAGCATGTTATGTATCCTCATACTAGAAACAATTCCACAACTTAGTCTAGAATTAAGTCTCATCCCACAATCAAGCATAATACAAACAATTTAAGTGAAGCATGAATGAATAGTTGCTAAATTTAACTAACAAGTGTTTTTATAGAATTCTAACATTATGCAACAAAATAAACTATTTCACTAAATTAAAACTTTAATAAAACTTGCAAAACGATCGTAAATATATATATTTTACTAGACCGGGACATAGGACAATCTTTTTATGCGAAATGAGATGACAATCCAAGAACATCACCCCGATTGCTTAATTTGGCTTGTCTCTAAACAGTTTTTTTTTCAGCAGCTCGATTAACAGAGTGTTTGCAAGTTTCGGTTCGTCACTTGAATCTTTTGACATGAGATGAGATGAGAACTCAAGCACCTCACCTCGATTACTCAATTCAGTCACATTCCCAAACTCTTCACTCATAATTAAGCTATTAACGAAGAATGTATATAAATTTATTTATTTATTTTTCGAGTATTTTTTTTAGGCAAGTTTAAAAAGAAGTTAACAATTTTCATGGAATATTGACTTAATTATAATATTTACAATTTTTACATATCACTTGTCAATCAATTTGAGTAGTAAGCAAGCATTCCTGCATCACATAATCATTCGAGTTAATTGAGCATGAGAATTGAAATTTCAAAGCAACTTAGGGAATAATTTCAATATGTGAATCAACACATGCAATGAAGAACAAGAAATAGCAAAGCATACGAACCTCCTACTTAGTCCACGTTACCCTTAATGTGCAATAATAAATAAATAGATAAATAAAATAGGGTCAAGTATACTCCCCGTGTATGTTCTAATGAGGCGGAGGATAGTGAAAGTGACCGCTTTGCAATATGGTGAGGATGCTTGAGATGTTGGCTTCCATTGTTTCTAGGCGAACATCAATGCGGTTTAGTCTCTCTTCCACAGCGGAAGGGGGCTGCTCATGCTATCTAGGAGTCGGATTGTGTGTTTGTTGGAACACTCTATTGCTTCAAGCAGTTCATGTACCTGATGGAACAAAATAAAACATAATAGGATTGTCGACAAGAAAACCCATAGAATCCAGAAAATATTCATCTAAAGAATCCATAGTATAAGCATATGTGAGAGATGAAAAATCAATTTCGGATGAAAAATGTTTGTGGCTAAATGCGTGATGTTTGGATCGAGTATGAGCGGTCAGTGGACCCGAACTACGACATGAAACTACATGCAAACCAATATCCTATGTTGATCTTTATAACCAAAGTCTAACAATAAGGAATTTGAGTTTAGTTCAAAACTTACAACTTAAATTTAATCGACAAGGTTTCATTTTTTAAGAGTGCAAAATGTCCTTGAATTTTTTTTTCTAAAAACAATCAATTGAGTTTTTTTTTCAACCAATTGCCCCTTTGAACTAAGAAAATATTCTCAATCAATCACTTTGATCGTTACCTTTAGTGGTTGATTGTTAAACTGTAATGAATTAAAAAAATTCTCTTTTTTATGTTTTTCATGTGACACATTACGTTTGTGCGACATGACAAAAAAAGTATTTTCTTTTAAATTTGTTAAGAGGTTCTTAACAATTAATAAAAATAATAGAAAATTATAAAAATAAATAAAATAATTTTTAAATATATATAGAAAACTATAAAAATTATTTAAAAATTGAAGAATTATTTAAAATTAATAAATAATTATAAAAAAATTAAAAACTTATTTTTGAGAAAAAAATTTAGATTGGATTTCATTAAAAGAATAAAACAAAAGTCCAAAAAAAACAAAACAAAGAAAGTAGGTCGAGTAAAGCAAGCCCTGTTCTAGAAGCAACTAAAACGAAAAGGAAAGTAAAAAAGCAAACAAACTTTAATCAAACCAATTTGAAAATGAACTGTCACCCATTTCAACTTCTTAAGAAGCTCATAACTCTATTGTCGTGTAGTTCCAATTCTTTGAGAAAAAAAGAAGATTCTTCCTCTACTCATTTTCCTATCGTCATTCTCTCGCTCAGCAGGAGACCAGAGTAAACCTTCAATCTGGCTCTCAATCTTGCTGGTGCTGCGGTCCCATCGACTTTCTCGTGTAATCCGATGCACCTCCGACCAGATAGATCTCTTCATTCCTTCGCAAACTCTTTGATGCTAGCATGTGTGCAATGATATTGGTCGATCTAAGCACATGGTTGAAAATGATTCTTTGAAATCCTCTCTGATTTTGGTAAATATCTCTGATGTATGTACATATTACAGATCTATCAGCTACCTTGTTTTAACATTTTTTATAATTATTAGAGCATCGCCTTCAATTTCTAACTTGTTTATTCTCATTTCTAAACCTAACTCTACCGCCTGAGCACAAGCCCTAGCCTCTGTTGCAAAAAGGTGATGTAATCTCAGTATTCAGTATGGTTTTTGAGACCAAAATCTTCCCCTAGTGCCCCAAGCCACCAACCTTGACGTCGATCTACACTGTCGACCATCATAAGCCACGTCGAAGTTGATTTTAACAAATTCATTTGTCGGAGGACTCTATTCAGTCAGTACACACATTCTGGTATGAGATTTTAGTCCCAATTTGTCTTATTCTTTAATAAATCATTGGGTTGTTTCAGCGAATCCTCTTTTAGTGGTAACTTTTTTTTCATGTAGAGTTTTATTTCACGCAAACCAAATGACCCATAAAGCAATGCAAAAAAGTTAACATTGATCAGACGTGATTCTACTGAATACCCAGGTGAACCATGCTTATATATCTGCTTGCTGCCCTGTTATGACCCATAAAAGATTAAAATTAGTCCATGTTTCCACTGACACAAGACAAAAGCAAAAGACATGTAAGATATCTTCCACTCCCGATCTACATCTTGGACGTACAAGTCGTCCCCCCAGCCTTCTCAATAGTAAGTTGCAGAGAGTGGGCAAGAAGCCCTATGAGATCCTTCATATTGTAATTTTTTGTTTCGCACTTAGGTCTAGGTTCCAGAGACATTTATAGAAGGTCTTTGTTCGTTGTTGTAGATTATTATCAATTAAGTCATTTTCATTTTCAAGCAAAATTTTGTAATTGCTTCTTATCGAGAATTTGCCAGTAGCTTCACCTCTCCACATAAGAAAGTCCTCATGTTCCCCTGCAACTAAAGGAATTTGAAGGATTTTATTTGCATCCGCTTCTTGAAAGGTAGACTGAATGATTTCTTTTTTTTTCTAAGTTCTGGTCAGTTTATCAATTAAGTCAGTAACTCATAGTGTTTCATTACTAATACTATTACTAACTTTTTAATTCGCAGTACCTGGAATCCGAGCCTCCGTCGCTGCCAAAATCTTTTCGCCATTTCCCACCCTCCAACATAGACCTTTCATCAGGAGCCCTTTCACTGCCCATATACTCTGCCAGGTATATGAAGATATATTTCCTAGCCTTGAATTTAAGAAGTCGCTTTGTGGAAAATACCTTACTTTTATAACTTACACTAATAACGAATTCAGATTTTGAGTGAGATGCTAACCTTGTTTGGCTAATAACGAAAGATTGAATTTAGTTAAATAACAAAAACCCAATCCTCTGTTTTCTTTGAGATTGCATAAACTTTTCTAATCGCACCAATGGATGCCTTTTTTTACCTTGTACCTGTTGCCACCAAAATCTTTCCATTATGCTCTCCAATTCATCACAAAATGATTTTGGTAAAAGAAAATACATCATAGAGTAGGTTGAGATAGCATGAAGCACAACTTTTATGAAAACTTCCTTTCCCCCTTTGGACAAGAGTCTAGTGCTCCAACTATTGATTTTCTATCTAAAATGGTCTTTTATAATCTGAAAAGTCGCTTTTTTCCTCCTCCTAACAATATCCCCAAATATTTCTCTATATCATTCGATGGTGGAACTCCCAATAAACTCGAGACCCTTATTCTATCATTCATAAGATTATTTGAGCTAAAGAAGATAGTAGATTTATCAAAATTAATACATTGCCCAGAGCATACCTCATACTCCTATAAAATTTGCTTCAGCGTTTAGGTACTATCATCAATAGCTTCTCTAAATAAAATGCAATCGTCAACGAACAAAAGATGTGTAATTTGTGGTCCCCTTCTACTAACCCTTGCCCTTCATAATACTATGTCATTTACGGCTAATCGCATCAACATCGATAAACCTTCTCTGCAAATTAGGAAAAGGAATGGGCTTAAGGGATTTCCCTACCTCAGGCCTCTACTTGGTTCAAACACTTCCCCAATTTTACCATTCACAATAACTGAGTATGAGTTCGAGGTAATGCACCGCATTATTAGGTTCACCCAATCCTTGTCAAAGCCCAACCATTACCTCATTTTTTGTAGGAAGTCCTATTCAACCTGATCGCAGACCTTGTTCACATCAAGCTTTTATTACCATGAGACTTTTTTTCCTTGTTCGCTTCTGTCTAAAAGAGTGTAGGATTTCATATCCTAGCAATACATTATCAAAGATTAATCTACCTGGTACAAAGGCACTTTGAGCTTTATCAATGCAATACTGCAAAACAAATTGAAAACGGTTAGCGATCACTTTGACAATCAATTTATAAATTACATTGTAAAGACTAATTGGCCTAAAGTTTGCTAGATTCATAGGATTGTTGACTTTCGGGATAAGTATAATATGAGTGTTGTTCAAAGGTGCCACCTCTTTTCCATCATTCAAAATCGCCAAGCATAGAGTACTAACCTCTATTCCTACAATGTGCCGGTACTTTTGAAAGAAGATAGTTGGAAAGCTATCTTCACTAGGAGCTTTTGTAGGATCCATTCCTACAATGTGCCAGTAGGGCATAGTGGTCGAAAGAGACGACAATGGTGAAGGCTGGCCAAATTCGGGTTTTGGTGAAAGTTTCTGAAAACAATTGATTTTCTTTTAAAGCTTCTGGAAATAGAATTAATGTTGAAGGTTGAAGAAGAGATCTTTTATTTTGGGCTGGGCATAAGGGTTGAAAGAAAGAGTGAGAATAAAATATTTTTCTAACAATCCTTTAAGTTTTTTTTAATAAATAGTTTATATTATATATAATAAATTATATTAACTATTAAGAATAATAAATTTTATTTAAAATTTTATTATTTATCATAATTAATTTAAATTTACATAAATATTTAGTAATATCAATAAAATATTATTTATTTAAATAAAAATGATAATAATATTTCACAATATTATTATATATTAAATCATTTATATTATAATTATAAAAAATTAATAAGTCATATTAAAAAGCTCATTAATTATTTTTATAATATTTTTATTACTAATAAATATAATGCATTTAAAAGTTTTATAAGATATTAATAATAAAATATAATGCATTTAATAGTTGGACGAGGAGTGTTGTACTTGCGGGTTCCTAACAGGGATTCCAACACTCGAGGGTGCATGGCCTTCATTGGTCGCGGCTCGGTGAAGGGTTTGTCTAAATTAATACGGATGGTGCAGTATCTTCGACACAGAACTGGGCTTCAATCGAAGGGGTCATTAGAGACGAGATGGGTTCTTGGCAGTGTGGTTTTTCTATGATCACGTTTGGGGACTCTATATTCCAAGTTGAGGCAAGGGCGATGCTTGAGGGTCTCCATAGCATGGGATAGAGGGTTTAAGAAAGTGGAGCTCGAGTGTGATAATAGCTTGTTAGTTGAATCCATTCTTGCAGGTGGTGCTGCTACGAGTGGGATGGTAGAACTTCGCATGCTACATGATATGCTCGATAAGCCTTGAGTTGTTTACTTGCATCATATTCCACGATCTCAGAATGCTGTGGCAGATTACTTAGCTAAATTGGACAATGCTACATTGGCTTATCTAAACGTGATGGAAGTGCCTCCTCAGTCTATTAGGGAGCTTCTTTTGAGGGATTTCCATTTGTCGGGGTTACATTAATTTAGTGATTCACTTTGGGTGGTTTTATTTTACTAAAAAAAATAAAAATAAAACCCCATGTGATGATCTGATAGTCAAGGGTGTTCACCGCTTCAGGTGTGGCTTGAGTTTGAATCGCGTTAGTCGCATTTATTGTTCGGGCTTCGCCTTGTTATTGTAATTCACCAAAAAAAAAAATTTATTGTTTTTAATTTAAGGGTAAAATTATTATTTTCATCTATTCCTTGTTTATTCACAATATTTTTTTCTATCCAACTAAACAGTCTAATACTTATTATATGTCTATTTCATTCAACACAACCAGACTACTATTATACTTAGTTTTATTTACAGCTCTATTATATTATCACAAAATAACATTTCATTAAAACTTTATTTCATTTCATTGAACTAAATGTATTGTAGGTATTTAATTGAATTGATATCATAAATCAATCGAGCACTAAATTAATTGGATAATGATTAAAAGTATACAGATCTGTTCTTGATATTTTTGGGTCCTAAACAAAATAATAAAATAGGATTTTAAGTTCTTTAAAAATTAGTAAAAAAAAAATTTAGACCCTTAAAAACTAAAAAAAAACATTTGGCACCCCTTAAAAGTTGAAAAAAAAATGTTTTGGTCTTTAAAAGTTAAAATCTTTTGACCTTTAAAAATTAGAAAATAATATTTCAAATTATTTTCAACCTTGAACCTTAAATCATCTCACCTCTAAAAAAACTCCAGAATCAGGCCTGCAAGTACATTCACTTTACAATGTAAATTATATTTTTTTGATAATAATTTTTTTTTGTTTTTATATCTTTTATATACAAATATAAAATACACACCCAATAAAGTTAAAACCTAAAACATTATGATTTTTAATATATCTTTTTTATGGTTTTTAGTAAAATCTCATTTATTTTTTATATTATAATTTTATAAATATATTTATTACATAATTTTATTTTCGTATAATAATTTAATTTTGTTTAAGTCGCATTTAATAAACCGTGAGGCCAAAAGTCCGAACCAATAGGTTTGGTCCAAACGAACGCCGCATAGACGACAAATGGTTTACGAGTTTAATCCGCAGAAAGCATATTTTATACAAGCCTCTTATTTCAAAATGCAACCATGGTTGAACAATTTTTGTTTCCAAAATCCACCATTAGAATTTATAAACGCCACCAATGCAGCAGCAGCAGCAGCAGCATCATCATCATAATAATAATAATAATAATGTACTATAATAAATATATGGGTTGATAACTAAAATAAATTTTAATTTTAATTTAAACCTAAATTAAAATAGCATATTAATTTATTTAGTTCTCTAACTTTAAAAAATAATTAGCGATCCATTAAATTTTTATTCTGTTTTAGCTTTTGAATTATTTTTTTTTTGTCAAATCATCTCAAAATGGGTTAAAAATTTAACATCATTTAATTTTGTTGACGTGAAATACGTGTGAATTGTTATATGGATGACACATCAACATTTAATTAATTTTTAAAAATTTTAAAAATTCAAACAAATAAAAATTATTTTTGAAAATTTTAAAAAATTAAAATTATTAAAAAAGTATAAAAATATTTTTTAAATTTTTAAATTTTAATTAAATATTGATGTGCCATCCGCATAGAATTCCACATGTATGCCACATCAACAAAGTTAACAAACGTCAATTTTCCTATCAATTTTGGAAAGATTTGACAAAAAATACAAATTAAAAAGCTAAAAGAGATAAAAAGTTAAATGGTACGCTAAAATGATTTTATTTTATTTTTTGTAAAAATTGGAAGACCAAACAAATCATTATACCAATCAAAATTATCTCTACTTAAATTAAAACTTGATTTTTAAACTAGATTATACAAAATTTAGAATTATTTTTTTAAATATATATATATAAAAAATAAATGAAAATTTAATTGAAATGATAAGATTGAGACTTCACAATTATAATGTTTTAGATTTTATATAAAATAAAAAAAATTCATAATAATATCAAAAGATAATATAGATATAAAAAAAATAATTAAATTAAACCACCGGATAAGAGCGAAACCAAGAGGCTGGCAGGAGCCCTGACTCTTCCTAAAATAAAATTTTTTTTATTTAGGTCTTTAAATTTTTTAAAATTTTAAATTAATAAAAATAAAATTATATTTTAACCTCCTAAAAATAATAAAATTTTAATTTAATCTTTTAAAAATTTATACTTTTACTATAATAAAAATTATAATTTAACTTCAACCTCTTAAAAAAATTTCTGATTTCGCTGATGCGGCCGGAGACTATAACTGTGGGTTTTTTGTATTTTTTGTTTGCAGACTAGAGTGTGATTGGTGTGGAGTGCAAGTGGGTTGAATTGGATGATAAACAGGGGAAAAAGGAGCCATCGAGAAAAGGGACAGAAGAGGGTGAGAAATGGGACCACTTGCTCTTCCCCACCGCTTTCTTTAATCACTTTCGTCGCTTTTTATATCTTTTCTTTTTTGACTATAAAATTGTTTATTGTAATAATCAATGAACTACTGCTTTAATTTTATTTTTTTTATCACTGTACTTTCTCACCTACCCATCCAACGGCTGTAATGAGCGAACCATAATAAAATAATAATCTTGTCTTGGGTTTCACTCAGTCAAAGTATCTGATTAACTTCATTTTCAGGTGGAAATCAGTGAAATCATGCACAAGCATTCATGGATTCTAACACTTCCTAGATACAAGTGCCAATCACATGATAACTCAAAAGCCCAACATCATGCCCAGTGCAAGTAAAAGAAAAAGAGAAATGGGGATTGGGTCATCAAGGGACAGAAACCCAAATGAATAAGAGGCCTGATAGTAATACCATCAAATACAGTCTATTGGACTGTAAAATGCTTCTGCATGCCTCTTTAGATTTAAGAGTATTTATCATAATAGCCCATTTTTTAGTAATACCGCTCCAATGATAGATGAGCTCCATTCCGATTCCGATAAATATTTTGGTTTGTATCAGTAAATTTTATTTCATTTTGCCCGACTCCGTATCAATTAAAATCATGTGTATTAACCGGATCGGCACATAAAAAATAAATTTGAAGGAAGATAAAAAAATATAATATTTTAATTAGATTTGAACTGGTTGAATTTCATCTAAATAGACTACTTTTGTATTTACAAGCATGTAAAACAAATTTAAAACTTCACAATCGAATTATACTTAAAATATAAGCAAAATTCGATTCAATTTGAAAAATTTTAAAAAAAATCGAATTTCTAGTTGATCGAATCGATTTATTCGAGTTATTAGAGTCAACTCGATTTGAGTTTCGAGTTCAAGTTAAATTTTACAATTCGAATTACAGTTTGGTATAAATACCCCTTTAGTCCTTGTCAACTTTAAAAATAAGCAAATTGGTCTCTTTCTCTTCAACAAAAATTACAAAATAATTCAAAATAATTTGCAAAATTCAAAATTTATATTTTTAAAAAATTATAAAAATTTAAAAAAATTCTAAAAATATATAAAAAAAAATTAAAATTTTAAAAATTTTCTAAGACAATAATTTTGGAGACTTAATTAATTATTCAAATTTATCATACTTAAGTATCTTATTTTTTTATTATTTTGTTTTGAAAATATTTTCTAATATATATGATTTCAAATTTAATTGCTCTAACATGAAATTAATTATATTGTAAATTTTTATTTGACATATTTAATTTTTTTAATTTAACTCAAACAATTTCACTCGATTCAACTCGAATTTCATTTCACTCGACTCGATTCAAAAAAATTTCAAATTAAATTAAGATGATAAAATAAAACTTGTGAACTCAATTAACTCGAAACTTGTCACTCGATTCGACCGAATGTTCACCCCTAATTATACTAATGTAAGTAAACCCTTCTTTTTTAAAAATATTTTTAATACGCATGAAAAAGTTACATATATTTAAAATAGATTCATTAATATGATAATAAAAGTAACATAGATAATAAAATGGTGATATATAGAAAGCAATTTTCAATTTGATACCCACAGAAGAAGGGGATAAAATAATCCGGATGCATCTCCATCGTTGATAAATAGGAGAAATTATATGGATTTGACTCTAATATCTGAAAATGACAAACAACCATAAGCAGAGAGTATTATTTAAGAAAAGCTTGATAAATGCAACTCTATCGCACACACCACGCCTCACCAATCTCTTAATAGGGTTCAACTGGAGCACGGAAGCTTGCTCCTGCATACACTGCTTCAGCCCCAAGCTCCTCCTCAATCCGCAATAGCTGATTGTACTTGGCTAGTCGTTCAGACCGGCACGGAGCTCCCGTCTTTATTTGACCCTGATTTAACAAACAATAACAAAGTTAAAGATCCTATATTTGCAACAATTATTTAAATTTTGGGACTTCAGATTTCATTAACACTAATTATTTTTGTTACCGTTGCTAAACCCACTGAAAGATCAGCGATGAAAGTATCCTCGGTCTCACCACTGCAAGCAAATAAGTTTTTAAACATTCTGAGTAACTCAGATTCTGATTTTACAAATCAAATCAACAACTTCAGTATTCACACCTGCGGTGGCTGGCCATCACACCCCATCCAGCTTTCTTAGACATTTTCACAGCTTCAATGCTTTCCGTAACAGATCCAATTTGATTCACCTGTTTCCAACTCATACAATGTACGGATTAATATCTTTCAAGGAACATGAATCACCTTTATAACAAAACAATCCATGGTGTACCTTGAGAAGAAGCGCATTGCAAGTCTTTTCCTTGATAGCTTTCTCAACCCTCTGCAGATATTAAAAAGAGAATATAAATGGTGGGGATATGCATTCAAAAGACCCCAATGGAAATGCCAATTCTAACCTTGGGGTTTGTGACCAAGAGATCATCACCCACAATCTGAACTTTCTCTCCAATTTCTGTGGTGAGTTTGGAGTAGTGCTCCCAATCATCTTGGTCGAATGGATCTTCAATCGACACAATGGGATACTCAGATGCAAATGACTTGTATAAATCTTTGAGAGCATCTCCCGAGATCTTTTTTGAGCCATCATTGTTCTGCACGTATAAAGATACAGAAATAAATGAAAGAGCAAACAGAATTAGCATAACATATACTGAACAATTTTAAAAACTAGATTATCATATATTAACATATTATTAGTTGAGTTGTGACGAAGTTCACCTCTTCTTTGAAGTTCAGGTCATAGGTTTTATCTGTTCCATAAAATTCAGATGCAGCAACATCCATTCCGATAACCACCTATAATATTGAAGGAACGTTCAATTAGCCATCTTCTAACATCAAAACGATTAGAGAATTTGAGTACTAAGATGGGGAACTAACTTTGCCTGTGTAACCAGCTTTAGCAATGGCAGTATTCAACAATTCAAGTCCTTCCTTGTTCTCCTGAGCTCACACAAAAACAACATCAGATAACTAGTAATTAACTGAAAATTAAACTAACAGGTATATATGACGTTAAAACAACAAGGCCTTGCTAGTGAGGTGAAAATTAACCTGAATGTTCGGAGCGAAACCACCTTCATCACCAACATTGGTTGCATCTTGACCATACTTCTTCCTAATCACAGCTTTCAAGTGGTGGTAGACTTCCACACCCATCTTCATGGCCTCCTTGAAGGATGAAGCTCCTACAGGGAGAACCATGAACTCCTGCAGACACAGATGAGAGAAAACATCAGTTTTCATGAAATCACCTAAGAAAATCGAAAGGAATATCAAGATCTATACCTGCATGGCAAGTTTGTTTCCTGCATGAGAACCGCCATTGATAACATTGAAAGCAGGGACTGGAAGAACCAACTTCTTGTTGCCGGCAAGGTTAGCAATGTGCTGCACCCAAAAGTGGGTTTACTAGATTCAGATGACAAGAACATAGAAGAATTCCGTATACTAAATCATCCACACAAGATTAAGTGGTTTTAAGGCCATAACTGAGATCTTTCTTCCATTCACACTGCAATATTCATACACTTGCATGCAACCACAAAAAGGGGTAGAATGAGAGAAGAAGTCCAAAAGCCAGAATATACCTTGTAAAGGGGTATGTTCTTGACTTCAGCTCCAGCTTTGCAAACTGCAAGGGACACTGCAAGGATGGCGTTCGCACCGAGCTAAAGGAAACCAACAGAAAGAAACGTAAGACAATCATCAAATGAAGACGTTAATAAGCCTATATAAAACAAAAGTTATTTGAAAGACATTAAAAAACCAATCGGCTAGGTTACCTTTTGTTTGCACCAACCCCACTCATTTTGAGTTCCATCAATTTGTTGAACCATGAAATTGTCAATAGCAGTCTGCTCAGTTGGGTCCTATAGAAGAAAAAAGAAACAGAGAACTTTCAACACTAAGTACAATGCAAATTAGTTCCGTAACTTCACCACAATTAATTAAGGCCCCATTTACTCATGCATGATTCTACTTATAAGTAAGTGAAACAGTATTTATATTATATACTGAAGCCAAGTTAACGTCAATTTAAACATTCATCAGTTCACGAAACATTATAAACACGAAGTCAAATTAGGGACAAACCTTGCCAATCAATGCAGGGCCGATGATTGTGTTAACATTAGCAACAGCCTACGTATGACAGGACCAAATTGTTAATAAAATAAATAATTGAAAAAATTGCCAGGAATGTTGAAGTAAATTGGCAATGTAACTCACCTTCGATACACCTTTACCAAGGTAATCGGAACCTCCATCTCTCAATTCAAGAGCCTCGTAAATTCCTAAAGAAATTAAGTAAATGACATTATGGAATTGAAAAAAAAAACCCTCGCAGTGGACAGAATAAATATCCCAAAAATAAATTATTAACCTACCTGTGGATGCACCGCTTGGAACTGCGGCTCTAACCTTTTTACCATTCGATGTTTCCACATCAACCTAGCGTTAATTAATAAAAAAAATCCCGTTAAATATAATTAAAAATTCGAAGGATTTATCATTTGAATCGCTCCTGTGGATACTTGACAAATCAATATATAAAACACTAAAAACTTTAATAAACTTGAGATTTAAAATAGCAAACAGGAAAAATGATTAGAAAAACTTTAGTCGATCCACTCGACTCGTGAAGCCGTAAAATCCAGAAGCAAAAAGATCGAAGAAGATTTCATCGGGAAATGAGTGGCATACACGCTTATACATATACGTATACTGATCGGAGACAAAACAAAAATCATAGAAAAAGCAAGAAAATAAAGAGAGAAGATAGGATGAAGAGGCGAACCTCAACCGTTGGATTTCCGCGGCTGTCGAAGATCTGCCTAGCTTTGACGGAGACGATGGTAACAGCCATGTTTTCCTGGAGAGCTAAAGGGCGAAGATGGTAGGAGAATGGGAATGAAATAACGACAGTGTTCTTTCAAGCCAACACTTAAAAGAGTGAGGTGTTCGTGCTTATAAAGGACATTTTTAAGTTCTGAAGTGGAATTTTTTAACGATAAAAATATATTTTCTAAAAATAATATTACAAAACATGAATGCATTTAATTTTTATGCTATTATTATTTTCAAAAAAAAAATTATGCTATTATTTTAATGGCTTAAGGTATAAAAAATTCTTAAATTTTTTCAAAAAAAAACAATTAAGAACTTAGTATTTTTTTACATTCATTTGGGTATTTAAACTTTCAAAATACATTAAAAAGCCCTCAAATTATTTTAATAAAAATTATAAAAAGTAAAAATCAATAAAAATTATTAAATTTTAATAAAATATAAAAAATTAAAATTAGAAAAAAAAATTATAAAATGCATAAAAAAGACTCTTTAACCTTTTTTGCCACATTTCATACTGTGGTTGTGACACGTGATGGTTTTAACTAAAAAAATAAGGGGCAGTTCAAGTATCCAATTGAGTGCAAAAAAAATTAGGGGCTTAATTGCTTTTTTTAAAAAGATTTGAGGGTGTTTTTATGCATTTTGAAAGTTTAAGTACCCAACTAAGTGCAAAATAAAAACAGGAACTTAATTATTTTTTAAAAAAAATTAAAGATTTTTTTAATATATTTTAAAATTTCAAATATTCAAATAAATGCAAAATAAAAACACGTACTTAATTATTTTTTTTGAAAAAGTTCCAAAACTTTTTACACTATTAAACCTATTTTAATACCCTTAACTATATGTCTTTATTGGATGAATTAGTGACTCAATTCAATTGGTGCACCAAGTCTACATATAATATAGATATATTTCGAATAAAAAACAAAAGGATGGTTTAATATATTTTTATTAATAAATATAATTAACTTATACATTACACGGGATAAAAAAACTAAATTAATTTTACACATTTTCATAATATATTGCATGATTAATATTTTATCTTTATATTTCATATAGATATATTAATATATACCAAATTTTGAATAAAATAAAATTGCATGATTATTTATTTTATTGACAAAATTAATTGTTAAATATATATTAATAAATTAAATAATATTCTAAATTGGTATTATAAATATACGAGATTGATTCAAACATCCTTATGATTATAATTACATTAATAAAATTGATAATTGAATTGTAAAAGAATTAATCATAAAAAAATATAAGATTACTCGAATTTTATATGGTTTTAAGTATATCTCCCCTGAATAAAGAATATTCAGTAAAACCAATGACTGAGGACGCATGCATGCTTCACCAATTTCATAATTTTTGGTAGTTTCAACAAAATCCGCATGTTGGATGACGAAATTCCACGCTGTGATTTGTATATCTCAATTTGTATTACTCAATTCCTGTTTCTTATATTGAAAGTTTGACAGCTTGTGTTGTGTGACCACATTTTCTTTTTATTATTTTCATTTTTTACTTCTTAAAATAGTGTTAAATCTTAATCCCATATAAATTTAAAATTTTAGTCTTCACCCAAACAGTAGCAATTAAATTTGTTTGGTTAACTTCAATTATTAATTTTGTACTTTGCATACATTCATAGATTTAGTCTATTTTTCTAATTGGATCATTTCAAGTCTCTATATTTTTCGAATTTTAAAATTTTAAGTTTGTATATATGTGAAAATAATAGACTGACATGATATTATACATATAATAAAATGTTTATTGTATTAGATTTTGAAAATAACATAACTTTACTTAATGAATTTAATAATTATTGCTTGATGAGAATTAAAATTTTAAAATTTATCAAGTATGAGAATTAAAAGTGGTCAAATAAAATTATAGAGATTAATCCATAACTTTTACAATAATAATAAAAAAAAAAAACTAACGGCTGGAAATTGGTTTCTTTGAAAATAAGTATGGATTGTCCCTTTGACGCGTGAAAGGCACACTTTTAAACCAAAGAGGATGAGATTATGTTTTTATCGTGTTTTATGTATTTTTTTTATAATTATTTAAAATATTTAGATTAATATAAATTTTGATAATATAAAATTTAAAAGAGTGGGATATTTAAATTATTATTTCTATCATATACATAATACATGTATGTCCAACAATACCGAATTCATCACTCCAAAAAGAAAAGAAGAAAAAATGGGATTGATAATGAAGTAGGCAGCAGGGATGTATTTGATTATTTTATTCTATTTATTGCCAGGAATCATTTACTTGAACCTACCCACCTACTCCTATTTGAACCCCAAAAACAAAAGAGGGAAAAACCTACCCACCTACCCCTGGAAAGTGGAAACAGATTACTATTCCCAAACGGAATGAATATGGCATATACTTTTATGCTCATTTAGAACATCAAACCTTTTATCTATAGCAAGATAATAGTTACAAATATTCATGGATTCTACGAAAATGGTAAAAGAATATGGTTTACTATGAATTAGACCCAGGCCCGAACGCCTAAAAAATGAGAGATTGTGAATAAAAATATAAACTTGAAAAATGAGTTAGGACAAAAAAATTAAAGTCTATTTCGAAAATTGGTTAAGCCTTGAGTAAGTTTTTTTTTTATTTGTGTAACAGTTTGATTTTCAGTGGTTTCGGGATCACAACTTCGACGAGTCGAGTCATAAATATTAGTTATTTAATATTTGTGATATCATTAGTATCGTATTAAATTTTGGTTAAAAAATTTTATCGTTTAGTTAACTAATTAAGTAAAAAGGGTTAAAGCGTAAAAGGATGAAAGTGGAATTCTATTGATTAAAAGTATTAAATAATGAGTGAAATGGTAAGAAAAGGACTTAGTGGGTAATTATACCATGTAAAGTTGGATGGACGGTAATGGGTTTGAAATATTAAGGTAATTTATTTGTTAAAAGGATAAAATCATAATTAAACAAAACCTAATATGTTATAACTTTAAAATTTAAGAAATAAGCTAATTTTCTTTAGCTTTCTTCTTCACAAAACCGAAACCACCATAGCTAGCACGGTCAAGTTTGGTTCATCAATTGAGTGAGTAAACTCCGTCCGCTTTTAGTAATTTTTATGTTTTTGAGTCCGTATATAGCTTAATCTAGCTAACCCAATGACTAATTTGTAATTTTGTCAAATGTTATAAATCTTTCCATTGTTGAATAAGCTTGTCCTTGAAAGTTTATGGAAGTTTTGGAAGCTTGGTTGTTAGATTTGTTGATTTTGTAAAGTGATTCTTGATAATTTTAGAGTTTGAGGACTAAATTGCTAAAATGGTAAAATACATGGATTTGGTGTGAAATTTTTTAATGTAAGGACTTTTATGAGGGCCTTGAATATTCAGCTAGGATGGGTTGTGTAAGAAAATGGCTATTTTGCTTGGTTAAGGTCTAAGGACTAAATTGAATAAAAATGAAATATTAGGGGTAATTTCATAAATTTCCATAAAAGGACTTAAATGTAACAAATGATTTAAATTCATGAATTAATGAGAAAATTGAATGATTTATTTATTTAGATCGTGAGTGAGTTGCGGAACGAGGCAAAGGGAAATTAGCGGAATAGACCTTGAAGTTTAGCCTTAACTGCAATTTCATCCTGTAAGTTCGTGTAATTATATTTTCATTTGGTAACTATTGTTTCATTATTTGGTTATAATCTTGATGTTGGAACGAGATGGAAGACTTTGAAGCGATATACTAATCTGGCTTGTAGGAGCGATATACTGAACTGGCTCGTAAAAGCGATATACTGGACTGGCTCGTAAAAGCAATATACTGGACTGGCTCGTAAGAGCGATATCTTGAGTGGGCTCATATGAGCTAAATTTACTAGAAAACCTGAAGAGATTAATTGGGATATGAATGTGAGAATAATGAAGTCGTTTTATTTACTCTTTTGGTACAAATAAATTATTTTGTAAGTTAATTGCTCGAAACGTACTTATTAAGCTATGTAAGCTTACTCGTGTGTCTATTTATTGTTTTGTAGATTCGTTTTACTGTTGAAGATCGGATCCTCAAAGAAAAATTACGCTATCTCGGGAGCTCGCTCGGTAGATTTTAAATCACTTGGTTATATGGCATGTATTAGGATGAAAAATTGGTATTATGTTTAAGTTTGATAAGCTTTAAAATGTACTTAGATAAATGAATACAATTTGGAAGGAGATGTAATTTGTTTGCTTGACTTGCATGTTTGGTATGCATTTTGAATAGAAATAAGCATGTTTTGCCTTGTTTTTTTTATGTATATTTATAGATTGATGAACTATATTGAGTTAGGTAAATATTGAGGGGTTTTATGGAAATTTTGCATATTATTTTTAACATTTCGAAGATAAACACGGCCTGGAACACGGCCACCACACGGGCGTGTGCCTTGAGAAAAGTAGGTGCATGTCTCACTCGGGCTATATATGGGTTAGGACACAGCCATGTGGCCCTATTTTGAAATCACACACGGTCCAGCACACAATCTCGTACATAGGTGTGTGGGGTAAATTCGCATGCTCACACGGCCTGGCTCGCAATTTGTGACACGGCCATGTGAAGGTGGTTCAAGTGTGTCACGACCTAAGAAACAGGCATGTAGTACAGGGCAAACAGGCGTGTGTTTGAGACACACGACCGTGTGACCCTTGAATTGGAAATTTGGTATTTTCGCAAGTGTTTTAATTACGAATCAATTGAGTCCTTAATTGTTCTGAATTGATGTAAAAGTATGAGATTTGCAATTGTATAGAAATCTATGTTGTTGAATGTAATTTAATTGAAATAAAGGAAAACCTATTATCTGTTATCTGCTGTGAACGATTTGGTACCTCGGGACCTTAGCCAGCAACGATGTCGAGTTTCGGGTGTTACAGCCTGAGCCCAATTCGGCTTGGCCCGAATTTGCAAAAATAAAAGAAATTGCTGATTCTTTTTTTACTGTTTACTGCTATTTTCTTGTTGTTTTTCACTATTTTGCTATCATTTCACTAATCTTCCTATTATTTTGTTGTTATTGTTTGAATATTGTATAACTCTTGTTTTATTGTTAATTTTGTTACTATTTTAAAGGCATTTGCTTGTTAAGTTGCACCTATCTTAATGTTATTTAAGTATTCATATTTTTTAAAATTTATTTTCAAGTTGTTTGGAAACATTTATTTTAATGTTTTTAGTATTTTTTATGTACTATATTTTTTAAAATTTTTATATAAAAAAATTTAATACGGGTGGACGAGTTTTAAAATTTTTATCTGGATCGAGCTTGAACAAAATTTTAAACCCATTTTTCAAGTTGGGCCTAACAAACGGACCTAAAACTTTGGTTAGACCCGTCCCATAGACACCTTTACAGTGAATGCATTAAGGTGGCTGAGGATAACTCAGCACACCAAAGAAGATCCATCTAAACTTTTTGAGGCACCAAGACGGTAAAGGATAGCTCAACCCTTTGAAGCATCCCAATGGTGGGAAGATTTGCTCAACCTTTCGGAGCATCTAGATGATTAAATATAAACCATGCACCAAACATGATGACGAGGATAGATTCATCCAAAATTGACAAACATTTAATTTGATGTGCATTTAAAAATAATATACAATAAATAATAAAACATAATGTTATATAATAATAATAATAATACATATGTAATATGTAAGAAATTAAAATAGGGGTATATTTAGGGGTTTCATTTAAGCCCTTTAAATTTTTAAAATTTTAAATTAGTAAAGATAAAATTGCACTTTACCTTCTAAAAATGATAAAAATTTAATTTAATCTTTAAAAATTATAAAAATATAGGCTATTCAAATGCTGAAATGGCATTTTTACTATTGTAAAAATTACAATTTAATTGCCGCTCCCCCTAAATAAATTTTCTAGCTTCGTTCCTGAATTAAAACAAAAAATATTAATTTAAATCATGACACCAATTAAATCAAAGAAATTATTAATATATACAAACAATATAGGTGAAATAATTTATGTAACATAGAAAAAAATATTATAATACAAATTTGGGTAAAGTGGTAAAAAAAATTATAAATATTCGCAACTTAACTTTGAATCTTAATATTTAATTTTATTGGTTTTTTTAAATATGAAAAAGATAAAAATATCTTTGTAATAATATAACTTATTTAAAAAATATATGGTTATTTTAATAATTTTTTTGTGACATCAACTCAATCATTCACTTAAGTAATAGTATAAATATAAACAAACAATGTAGATGAAATAATTTGTATAACAAAATTAAAAAATATTAAAATATTAAAATATAACTTTAGTTGAAGTAGTAAGAAAATGTATTTTAGATGTTTGTAACATGAGTTCAGATTTGATCATTTGTCATTTTTTATTTTTTAAATAAGAAAAAAAATAAAAATATCCTTGTAATAATTTTGTAGACATCCGATTTTATCTGAGCCTAATTGGAGGTTCATTTGTTTTTTCTTGGACCCACTGAAAGTCCACTCAATTTTGGGTCAAATGGAGATTTTTGTTTTTCTTTTTTTAGGGCTTGTTAAGGACCCAATTTATTATTATCATTGCTATTATTATTAGTATTAGTATTAGTATTAGTATTAATTATTATTATTATTATTTTGAGGGTTTCATGAACTATAGTCTTCTTTGCTACATATTATAAACATCCAAATAGTACCAAGCTATTAATCAAAAGATCAAATGAAACATGACAAAAAAATTACAAATAAACAAGATTAAAAAATAACATATATGCATGAAATGAATGAAAAAAAAGAGAAGCTTTTTCATATTCTATTTTTTACAAAAAAAGGTAAGAAGAAAAAATAACAATAAGCATATTATTTTCTTCTTCTCTTCTCTTTTTTTTTTTTTTGCCATGAACATATCATGAAGTATGAGATTTGGGCTCCGATGAAGGGGATGATATCGGACCATCGGTCCTCCGCCCCTAGGAGTCCCCAAATACCCCATTTTCCTTTCCTTTTCTTCCCACTTGCTAAAATAAAGGTTTTTTTTAAAGAAAAATAACTTGATTTTGGGAAAAATTTTGGTTTTTTAAATAATTTCGAAATAAAAATTTGATTTTTAAGAAAAATAGTGATTTTTTTTAAAAGAGGAAATTTAAATTTTTAAAAATATAAATATGTTTTTTAGTTATTTTAAAGAAAAATTTAAAATTTTTAAACAAAGTTTTGATTTTTTTTAATTATTCGAAATAAAAATTTGAATTTTTAAGTAAAATAATGATTTTCTTAAAAAAAAAGGAAAAATTTAGATTTTTAAAAACAAAAATATATATTTTTTAATAATTTTAAAGAAAAAGTTTAAATTTTTAAAATTTTTTTTGATTTTTTTAACTATTTCGAAATAAAAATTTAGATTTTTAAGTAAAGTGGTGATTTTTATTAAAAAATTTAAAGTTTAGATTTTTTAGAAAATAAAAATATGTTTTTTAGTGATTTTAAAAAAAAGTTTAAATTTTTAAACGAAGTTTCGATTTTTTTAACTATTTCAAAATAAAAATTTTGAATTTGAAGTAAAGTAGTGATTTTATTTTAATCAAAAGAAAACTTTTGATTATAAAAAAAGAATAAGAAATTTCTGGTCACCATATATAGCGGCTCTACAACCGGAGCCGGAGAACCGTTGGGTTTTTCGGTGGTGGAGCCATTGCTAACATAGTAGGAGGAAGATAAAGAAGAAGAGTTTTTTTTAATGAGGTTGGAAATGAGAGAAAAAATAAACTTTTCCTATTTATAAGTGTCAAAATGAGTAATTTATTCCCACCCTCCAAAACTTTTTAAATTTATGAAAAATACATCTTTTTGCAGTGATGTCCTCACTCTCTGACATATTTACACCCGTAACCCTTTTATTTATTAAAACATTCGATTTAATCTGAAGTTTTAAAATTAAAAGCAAATTAATTATTACATCAATCTTCTATCCTCCACAATTTTTATCTTTTAATCCCAAAATCAAGCTATGTCATTTTGTTGCCATTTTAATAAGTTATTTACACTTATATCTTATTTTATTTGCATTTATGCTTTATATGTTTGATGTCAATTATGCATTTTATTTTAATGTTTTTAAATTTATTCATATTTGTATAATTTTTTATTTATTCGTATTTCATATTCATTCATTTTTATGTCTATTTATATTTATGTTTTTTTTTACATTTGAATTTTGGTTAGTTTTTAAGATTTTATCTACCATTTACCCTAAAAAATATTAAATAATATGTAGGATATTTCTTTATTAGGGTTTTAAATTAATTTTAAATATCGTATAAGATAATTAATATATAAATATTTTTTAGGACTTTATTAAAGATTAAAACTAAGGTTTTTTTGTTTGTGAATTGTAAATCATGGGTAGATCTTTTTAAGTATTTTATTTTAGATATTCTTTAAGATAGCTAATAAATGTCATTTAAGATATATCATTTTAGGATTTTGAAGAATTTAAACTTTAGATCAAGAATTTTAAAGTAAGATAAATCATAAACTCGGCATAGAATACTTTCGTAAGATCTTGATAGGTTCAACGTTATTAATTAAATCTTTTAAAATAATAATAATGATAAAATATCGAATAAGTTGTAGATGAATTTTCATATTTCTCTTAATTCATTAGTGATTTTTTTTAGGATTCTAAAATAGAATTAATTTTAATAAATGAAGGTATTTTACTAGAATTATTTAGGTATCCTTTAGTGTTCTCGTTAGAAGTAAAAAAAAAATTAATTTAAGTTTTAAATTAGATAAGTTTGATGAACACGTCTTAGTGAAGTTATAAATAAATCGAAAGCATTTTTTTAGAGTTTTTATTTAAGATTTCCATAATATTTCAGCCTAAATTAAGACATTAATATGCTTAAATAAAAAAAATAGTTCACAAAACCCCGTAAGACTATCCCTGGATAGGCGATATGGGGGTGTTATAATCTTCTCTATACGTAACCGTACTCCCGAACCCCAAATTTGATGATGAGATCAAGCCTAGACTTTTAGGATTTTTTGTAATATTAATTTTAGACTTTTAGACGATAGGTGGCTAACTAATTTAACCCAAATTGGTTAATGACGACTTTACATTAATTTAGGTCGTTCGTGTCTAGTTTTACTTACTAAGCTCTCGTACTCTTATGTAGTCAACGTTATGCCAAATATAACTTATTTAAAATATATAATATTAATTTAATAATTTTTTTGATTGAGTTGATGTTGAGTTGATTTGTGATATTATCTCAATCACACACTTAAATAATAGTAGGTATAGATATATACAAATGTAGAGGGAACAATTGGTATAATAAAATTAAATTGTATAAAAAAACAATGTAGATGGAACAATGTATTCATTTTACGTATTAAATAATTAAATAATTGTTTTATGATTTGTAAAATAAATACACACTTATTTGCAAAATAAAACATTAAAAAATATTAGAAAAACTACATTGGTGATAAAAATTACGTTGGTGATAAACGTCTACTCTTGACGCGACAAGGGTAAATGGAAAAAAGTAGTTGTAGTGCATTTAAAATAACTTTAGTTTTAGGTGGATTTAGATGAGTGGTGTGTTTATTTGCGATTAGTGTAAAAATAATGGTGATAGTGAGATTAGATATTATAGTGATACTGTAACGTGAGACAAAAAGTAAACTAAACTCACCGTACCGCATCTCATCGCTCATCCAAACCCACGTTCAATGTGGGATTATTGGTCCAAATTGGATATTTAAACACACCTCAATAGAGGTAATTGGGCATCCAAAGGAGCTTTTAAGCTGTGATGGATTCAGTCTATGCTTTCAACACCTCGTACAGTGTTTTTTTTGTAAAATATAAAAATGGGAGAAAAGAATTCTTCAATGGGTTCAATTACCATGAGAGGCAGTACAACTTGGACTTGGACCAATTGAACAATGCACTGGGATTTGTCTATGGACTGTGTAGTCCACTCAGCCTGGTAAATCCGGCCTCACTGGATTAGGCTTAAGGTGCAGAAATTTTCATCTTGGACTTGTCCAATCTATCACCAAATCAATTTCAAATAATAAAAATTTAAATCTAATTATAAAATATTTTATTTAGTATTTTAGAAAACCAAATCTTTACCATCTAAAATAATTATTAAATGTGTTTTTTTAAAATAAGGGTAACTAAATTATAAGTAAATTTTTGTTTTACCACTTTGATCACGAAACTATATGCATATTGAAAATTAATTGGTTATTCGGGAAAGATATTTTGTGGGTAAAGAGATCTTGCTAGGATTCACGAAAAACTGCAAATACCAAGACTTCATAAATTATCAGACATCTTAGGTTGTTTGAGTTCATAATATATGGTTTAACTAGTAAATCTAACTTCACCTACAAAAGTAGGTGGTGATCACTAAAAACAATTTAGCTTGTGATCATTCTTCTTATTGTTCTATGCATTACCAATGTTACAACATTTTATATACCACACGTAAATAGACTAAGTTATTGGGTATTTTTTGGATTCTTTAAAAGGAGAATTTATCTATCAATTTTCATTACTTAGTAAATCAAATTATGCTTACTCAAAAGCATGTCACGTGACATATCGCGTATTAATGGTATATTATTGATAAAAGAAGTAGTAACAAAATTTAACTAGTAAAATATTAGCTAAGAATGAAACTGAAAATAGGTTAATTATGATAGGAAGATAAATTTACAATATATAAGCCCGTATAATATGGAGTATCCTCTATATTTTGATCAAACAAACAGAAAAGCAAGGTTAAATGAAAGAAAACTTGATATGAAGTAGTAGTTTAATTAGGCATCAAGTGAGCGTCAACCTCAACTCGAGCAACCCCATCACGGTCCTGAGCTGTTTTAGCCACTTCCACTTCCCCCACCACAAACCCACTCACGTCGCTCTTTTCACCCCTCAAAATCCTCCCTTCTTCTTCCTCATCCACGTAGTTAGGATCCTTCTCATCAATGGCTGCAGGCACCGGCGACAGCTCGTTCTCCATCATGTCATCAGGTCCTTCCCACGTGTACTTCCCTCCACGTCCCGACTTGGGCGGCGGCCGACCAATCCCAATCCCACTAGCCGGATGTCGGTCCATACGTTGCACCCCTTTGTCCTCCAACTTGTTTTCAACGTACTTGGTGGTGCCCATGTTCCGAGACGGCACTTCCGCCTTCTCAACCTTCTTTCTACCCTCTTCGTCTCGACCAACTGCTCGGATCTCCACGGGGGCATTCTTCTCTTCCTTTATCTGCTTGGTAGTTTCCATTTTTTCTTCATGTACAGTTTGGATAAGAAAGATTTTTAAGTCTATATAAAGCAAGTGAAAGTAGAGATTGATGCAACTTGGAAAGAAAGAAGTAGGTGCTGTGCTGGAAGGTTGTGCATGCTACTTTGTTATGCTGGATTTTGCTGTTGCGACACCTATACTCTCAGAGTTTGGTCTGTGCCCCCAATACTGCACACGTATATTTTCACTTCATTGCGACCATTATCTTTATGTTTGTCCATATGATGTACGCGGTCGGAATATATTTTCTATCATTCCATGCATCATCAATCAATTATACAAAATTATTTCTGACAAGTTATAAATAAATATTAATGAGTTGTAAATTAAAATTAAATAAAATTTTCATCTTTCTCAACTCTTAATTGATATTCCCAGCAGATCATACCCATGTAGCACAGCATTGCATACAGGTCAATATTTAATCATAAATATTAAAACGTAAAATAAAAATAAAAATGTTACCAACACGAAATAATTGAGGATTGATTTGTCTAAATTTAATAAAGTTGAGTGTCAACCCTTGTGTAAATAAACATATGTCTGACCTCCGACAAAAGAGGGAAGAAAAAAGAGTTCCATCTCCCATCTCACATCATTGCAGTAAACCATGCTTCTCCATTGCTACATCTAATTGTTACAAATGACCATCAAGTAAATAAAATTAGTTTCAATGAGTTCTTCATCACGTCAGCCTCCAAGACTACTCACTGGACACAGAGACGTTAATGTCAGGGGATGGTCGATGGATTGGTGAAGGATCTGGGCCATTCCAGCCAGCTACAATTGAAGCTGCTACAGGATTTGCTAAATGTTTATCAATAATTGTGTTATTATTATCTGCTTCCCCAAGGCTTTGACTTTCCCCTGGAAAGGGGTATGCTGATGTCATACAGTTTTCACCATCAGCTTTTGTTGCCGCGGTAGCTGAAGGAGGAGCAGCTGCAGCGACTGTGGAAGCCGCCGCGGCTTGCTCACGGTAATGCTTCCTTTTCTGCACTTTGTAACCATTTGGCATGAAGCTTCCTACCACAATCTAGCAACAGAAAATGGAAACTGTATAATTTAATGGCAATCTACATTATTCTTATCAATTATTTTTCTTCATGCATATGGACGTAGATAAGGTGAATAGAGCTAACTTGAATAGGGCTAGCAGCCACCAAAATACCAGCAAGGCCACCACCAATTACACGACCATCGGGTCCAGCCAGTGAAACACTCAACCCACCAGTTCTACTTTTTCCACCACCGGTGTCACTTACTGTAAATGAACCAGTTAATGACAATATCTCAAACCGGCCCTGCAAAAGTAATAATTTCAAGTGTCAACTTACATTGACGCCGGAAAAAGAAACCAAACTGTCAGTGCCACTGCCATGGAAAATCTAAGGCCTGTCTGGTGCATGCATCCTCTTAGTAGTACAAAATTTCGTAGTGTTGAAACAGTAGGGGACAACATATAAAATAAAGAAGAGACGTGGCAGAAAATTCATGCCTCGTATGTTAAAATCCCACCAGAGGAACCAGGTTGTCGAATGGTAACATTAGAGACAGCTCCATTGGCTGATAGAATACAAATCCCACGAGGACCATTCTGCGAAAACGAAAGAATTTTCCCTGCAACATCCTGCAACATCAATAGAAGCAACCTTTCTCATCATGCAAATCCAAGAAATTAATAGATATATACTTCCCATTTAACATGCTCTCAATGTTTTCTAGTATTGGAAATTACCTCCCCAGTATTGACTGTGACCACATGTGGCGTAAAGTCCCCACCGGCCGTGCTAGCAAACAGCTCACCTGTCCCCGGAATGAATTCATGAAAATTGTATTATAGTCTTAGAGATCTAATATTTGGTAAAGAATTTGAACAAATTTAGAGTCGAGTTAGATGGACCTTAGTTCTCAGGACTTTTTTCTTCGTCCACAATATTCGAACTCAAAAAATATCAAAATTGTATCACTTAACCCACCAAGCATTAATCTTTTTCTACTATATTTATTAACTTAAATCTTGAGGTTGTCGAAGAAAACATGAATCAACTACCCACAATGTGTTGGGTGAGAAATAGAGAACAAACACTACTCAAAATGGATAAATCTTTAAGGCTTTTCTTCTTGCTCACATTCATTATTTTATTTTGGTTAAGTAATACTTTTCAATTAGGTTCGGTGAGAATATTATTAGGAGAGTTAACATTAAATTAATTGTATTTGGTAATTTTTAGTCATTTAAATTGTTATGATAAACTATTTTAATATTAGATATATTACTGAAAATGTATACATCACATTCACATTTGAACATTTATATTAGATATATTATTAAAAATATAATTAAATTTAATTTTTACAATTTAAATAATTAGTAAAAAGAAGCAAGGAGGAGGATGGTGAAGTTGGGATTACCTAGAGAAGCCCTTCCTTTACCCCTCTTGGAAGTGGAGAAATCAGAAGGACATAAAGTGAAGGCAGGAGTTGAAGATGGATATGGAAATGGGATCCTAAGCTTCCCATCTGCATCATATTTCCTTGGTCTCCCTCTCTTTTTCTTCCCTAAGCTATCCCCACCTGCACCTGCTACAGGAACAATTGCTGTTGCACCATCAAGGCTCATGTTCATCACCAGGCTACTCACTGCTGCAGGTGGTGAGTCTGTGTCCGAGTTGCCTAGTGATCCAGATATCGTGCTCTCCTTTTCTTCCATTTTCTTTTGAGAAAAATAATATATATATGAAAATATACCAAAATTTGGGTTCTTCTCAAGAACACAAAGAGTTGGGTGTTTGCTTTGAGAAGCTTTTTTTTTTTTCTTTAAATGAAACAAAATAAAAAAGAAGATGAAGTTTGAAAGTTGAAACAAAGACAGGATCCCTTCAAATGGCGCCAGATATGGAAGGTGGATTATCTTTTTATTTTTTGGAAAGAAACAGAGAAAATAAAAATGAGATTTTACAAACTTCCCTCCATTGGTGGTGGAGGGAAAGGAAACTGGGGAAACTAAGCTCTTTTGTTTTTTGGGGGCTTGTCTGGACTGCACTCCACAGCCTGAAAACAGGGTCAATTACTATAATAGAATGCCTTTTGTATTCATTTGATCCCCATATTGCCCCTGTAATGTTGTCTATATAAATTTACTAAGTGTAAAATAGCAATTAAAAGGGTTATTTACTAAAAAATTAATTTCCGAAATTATTTATAAAAATAAATTAAAGTAATAAAATAATTATAGAAATAGATCAATTTTGTAAAAACATATTTACTAGGAAACGTTTTCATGGAAAATTTTAGAAATGCGTTGAAACGTTTTTCTAAAATTTTTCCTGAAAACATCGTCATGTAAATGCATTTTTATAAAAACAATTTATTTTAATAATTTTTTTCTGTAACTAATTTTGAAAATGGATCTTTTATGGTACATAAAAATATGCTGTATATATCTTTTGAAATTTTAGAATTAAAAGGTTAAAAGGAAATGGATACCGATTTTCTTTTTTCTTTATTTTTTATTGTGTGACAATTTACTCAAGCTTTTAGAAATAGAAAATATTGATAATAGTAGTAATATGCTTTTTTTACCGATACTTTTAGAAAATAGTAAATTATGTAAATAATCATTCAATTATCAAAAAAAATTTTAAGTACTCAACATTAAAAATTGTAATTTAAGTATTTATGTTATATAGTTTGGCAATTAAAAATTAGATATAATAAAAAATATAATCCTCAACTTTTACATATTATAATGATATAGTCGTAATTTTAAGAATTAACTCTCAAAATTTATAAATATTCTCAATTTGACCCAAATTTTAAAAAAATTTAAAAAAAATATTAAAAAAATTTAAAAATGATTGTTGATAAAAAATAATATATGAATTTTAAAAATATATAAGAATACATAAAATTTAAAATTATCAAGAAATGAAAAGATACAATACAAAGCCTTCCGTAAAATCTAGACCTTGCATAAGGAAACAAAAAAAAAATTACGCAGCACACTCTTCTCTTAAAATCGAAAAATTGACGAATTTTATTGATTGTGAAAGGAGAATCACATTAAACAACGTGTAACATCTCAAAAATCAAGAATTAATAGAATCGGGTTTGTGAATAGAGAGAGAGTGGTCACGCTCTAATTTTTTAGTCTATCTGTATGTTGTTAGAAAGTAAATTGATTTGGTTTAGTGGTTAAGTGTTCTACACTGTGTATTTAAGGTTTTGTGTTCAATTCCCTTCTCTTAGAAATTTTTATTAATTTTGTCTCAATATTTGGATTAGTATGTATAAGTTATCTTTAATTTTTGTTTGCTCACTAATAAGAATGATTTTATTGGTTTAGTGGTAAAGCTTTAGCTTACCTTTAAGTCTCCAAGTTTGAATTTTGTTGTGTGCGAAAGTGGTAATTATTTTTGCTCTTCCCCTCTGTGGCACCCTTGCTGTCACAAAGTGGGTCAAATGAAAACTACAAACTAATAGATAAATATGATAAGTTGGAATATTGTTTAATATTCCTTAAAACTCACTCTCTTTTCTTGCCCTAATTTCCCCTCATTCTCCACTTTGTTTTGCGCATTGTTTTCTTTTGTTGCTATAACTCCCATCCGTCGAATTTTCTTTGTTTTATGCTCCTTCCCATCTCTTCTTTCTTTCACTTTTTCTTTTGTTTCCATAAGCTCGCAATGAACACTCTGTTGCTTTTTTCTTTTGCCGCACTATCGTTTGCATCGACAGTGATCGCATTCTATCGCATGCAATCGACAGTCATTGCATCCTATCGCACGCAATCGACAACCATCGAAATTTGTTGCTCCCTGTGTGCTACTAGCCGACAATAGCAGCAACCCTTTGGCGACCTACGACTAATTCTCTCAACGTTTGGCAACCCTTATTTGCTGCCCTTAGCCATCCTCTACATAGATCAGGTGTGGGTCCTAACCTTTTGTAATATGTGTGTGTCTTATTCATAAGTGAATAGTGTGATTTGATGTGTAACAACTTATTTTTCACTGGTGTCGGAAACAGTGGTTTTGGCATCACAAACCCGACGAGAATATTTTTATATTGAGTAATTAAATTAAATAAGTCAATATTAATTTTATATGGAATTTTGAATTGAGGAATTTTAATTATTGAATTAAAAGTTAGTATAAGCGGCTTGTTCAAAAGTCAAGTGGTTTTAGAAAACGAGGTATCGGGACCTTGTTTCTGAAATTTATAGTCGTAAATATTTTTATTAAATATTTACAGAGTCTTATTATATGTGAATTGAAGTTTGGTTGGGTAATTTTGATAATTAATTGCTTAATTAAGGAAAAAGGAGTGAATTATAAAAGAGGTAAAAGTTAATTGTTATAGATTAAAAATAGTAAACGGGCCAAAATGGGAATTAAACCATGGTCAAAAAGTCCAAGCGGTGGTGGATATGATTGATTCCATTAACTTTTAGGTTAATTATTCATTTAGTCCTAATTTATTTAGGACTAAATTGAAAACAAGTTTATTTAATCAAAATTTAATATAATTGAAGGACCAATTATGAAATTGGACCCTCTTTAAATAGCATAATAATAGAAATGACATGAAATTCTTTAGATTTTGATAAATTGCAATTAAATCCTAATAAAATGAGGATTTACTAATTAGTTTAATTTAATGTGATCGAGAATGGTGGTTTTGAGGCCACAACTTAGATGTGTAAGACCTTAAATATTAAATACTTAAATATTAAATAATTAATATTTACAAGGTAATTAGTATTTTATTAAAATTTGGTCATGAAATTTTATTGTTTAGATAGTTAATTAAGCAAAAAGAACTAAATCGTAAAAGCTACAAAATGTAGAAATCATTGATTAAATATGTTAAGTTGTAAAGAGATAGCCTAGAAAAGCCCTTAAAGGGTAATTATACCCTTAATGGGTGTAGTGGTCAGTTTTGGGCACTTATTAAGCCAAAATGAAAGTGAAAATTAAAGGATAAAATTGTAATTCCTTTAAAAGGTTATATTAAATTAAAACAAAGATGAAATAAAATCTTCTTCTTCTTCCTTTCTTCATAGCCGAACCCTAGGAGGTTGAGAGAAAACATTCGGCCAACTTTGGCTTGGAGATTCGGTGAGCAAACCTCGTCCGTTTTTGGTAATTTTTATGTTTTTGAGTTCGTATTAGCTTGATCTAGCTAACCCAAGGACTAACTTGTGATTCCGTCAAATGTTATAAAATTTTCCATTGATGAATAAGCTTGTTCTTGAAATTTTATGTAAGATTTATAAGCTTGGTTGTTAGATTTGATTATTTTGTAGAGTAGTTTTTGACGATTTTAATGTTTAAGGACTAAAATGTTAAAGTGATAAATTTGCAAGGACTTAGGTGAAATAATTGCAAAAGTCGGCTGTATTTACTTACTATAGTATTCGTCTGAACTTGATTTTGTTTAAAAATGGTTAAATTTGCAAGTTTGAGCTAAAGGACTAAATTGAATAAAAGCGAAAAGATAAGGGTAATTTTGTAAAAATACCAAAAATGCTTAATTGCATCAAATTATTAAAAATTCATGTTGGTTTAAATAATTTAATGAAATTATTGTAATAGATCAAGAACGTGTCTCGATCGTGGAAAAAGAAAAATTACGAATTTGCCCTTAGAGTTCACTTTAACTGCAATTTCGTCCGGTAAGTTCGTAATGTTAAATTATAATTAATAACTGCTTATAACTGTCTTTCTAATGGTTTTTGAAAATGAGAAACGACGATTGGAAACGTCAAAGATAGAAACGACGAGATGAGAATTTCTCGGCCTTGTGCCAAAGATGAAAAATGGTCTGATGGCTGAGATCCTGCATTTGTTACGGATTCTCTACAACATCGTGAGTCACCGTAAGGTGAATAGAATCCAAGAAAGGATTACAGGCCCTACGATGGCTGAGATTTATGCTTGTTTACATATTCTCGTCAGCTTAGTGTAAGCAACATCGTAAGGAACAGATATACCGTATCGATGGCTAAGACTAGCATCGTATACCGGTAACAGGCATGACCTTTGAGTCAACAGGGAGTAAAATTAGCATCATGACCTTTGGGTTAACAGAGAGTAAGCATGACCTTTGGGTCAATAAGGAGTAAGTCGGGTATCGATCACCGAAGTACAGTTCTGATTTGGCTCGACTGATTTACGAATTTGTTAAACACATGTTATTCGGTAAATTGATAAACCTTGCAAACTTATTAAGCTATGAAAGCTTACCAGTGAATTGTTGCTATTTTGTAGATTCTATTTTGCTGCTTGAAGATCGGATCACCTCGAAGAAATCACACTATCTCGGGAGCTCGTTCGGTAGTATTTACTTCACTTGGTTATATGGCATGTACTAGGATGATGTTACCCTTGAAATGCTTGATTTTGGATTGTTGGTTTCTTTGTTGAACTAAACTTGCTTGCTTGCTTGATGTTGTAATTAAGGAAATATGTTTGGTAATGAATTGACATGTGAATTTAAGAATCCTTGTGATGATTGGTTGTATTTTGTGATATATGATAAAACAAGTATTGTCATGTATAGATTTTGTAGGATGAGAATTTGATAAGAGTCTTGTGTTGAATGATGGTTGATAAACTTGAGGACTTGTGTGAATAATCGAATTCTGTATACTTGTTTCGATAGAATTCTTGCATGTATCGGTAGAAGTATAGAGTAGAGGAGAGGTTGGTTACTAACTTACATTGTATCGGTAGTAACATACGAAGTATCGGTAGTTCTTTTCATAGTAGTATCGGTAGTCTGAATACTTGTATCGGTAGAAGTTGTAGGGAAAAACTTCTTAACTATCTGGAGTTTTTAGTATCGGTAGAAGCATGACATGTTTCAGTAGAAGTCATACTTGTATCGATAGTATTGTCTAAAGTACCGGTAGAAGTCTGCACTATTCTTGAACTATTTACTGACTTGACAACTACCAATACTTGTCTAACAAGTATCTGTAGAAGTATCTAAAACTCATGGAAATGACCTTTTTGCCTTTATTGAGTTATGATTATATTTAATTGATTTGTATGTACAAAAAACTCGAAAAGTTCTGCAAACCCCTAAGACCTTAAATTGGCGACGGTTACGGGTTTTAGGTGTTACATGATAATAACCGGATGCATGTGTAGATAAATCTTGTTGAGTCGTATATGTGTGAATCCTAACCCTATGTGATCTGTGAGTGTATGATAACAATCAAATGATGTTGTGTTTTAATTGATATCGTTCGGTTGTGACTGTATGCTCATGGTAACTCCAAAGGACATACTATAAACGTGGGAGATAATAACATTTCCCAGTGGAAGGGAATGTCTACTCGATAGGAAAATAGAATCTCCTCTCTAACTTAAACTCTACGAGGATCACCTTGCTATAGTCTACTTTCATCGTCACCTGCTCACTATAAACCATGTTATCTATCAAGGGAGAAGTCATTTAAGGAGCAAACTCAAATAGCCCAAGATGTTTCTCTTTATTCAATTCTTGCAAGAAACACGTATACTGAAACAACCTACCAAAAGGATATGTGCCTCTATTGTGAAACATGATAAAAAAATCCTAACCAACAACCATCAGGAATGACCTGTTAACTGCCTTGGTGCCCTATTAAAGTCATAAAGGACATCTTAGATGAAATCTGGAAGGGGAAGAGTAAAACCCATTTCAAGAAGAAGAAATAATTGTAGGTTGAATATAAGCCTCTAATTAGTAGAGTTGGAGCCAAACACCTCGCTAAGGTGATGTGATCCCTCTAGAATACTAAATTCTTACTTGTGATGTTTCACAAGTAACCCGTAATACATTAACAAATTCTTCCATTGGGTTGTGGAACACTAGTAGCTAAGATTACTAGTGGGCTCATCGCTCTCGCTTTAGGACTTTTTATGGTAATTTCTTGGTCCTTCATCGCCTCTCTTGGCGAAGCATGACCAATATGACCATCACTTCTACTCTAAGTCTTCCTAAACTATCCATCTCCCCTGTCCGTTTTTTCTAGCAAAACGCTAAAAATAACCCTGACAATAACAAAAGAAAAAGTTACAAAACAAATCAAAGCAAAGAAACTCCTAGAATGCAAAAATAGTTGCAAAAATCAACCAAGGCCAGAAAAATGATAAGAATTATTGTAGAAATTTCAAAAACAAATTAGGCAAAATAACCCCAAATAAGAAACCCTAGATGATATGTAGACCTATCGCCTAAAATAGTGTGTTTTAGGAACAAGCAACATCCAATGACGACTCACCACCTATTAGAAAAGGTTTTTGTTCATCATTATCACACGATTCCTTAGAAACACAGTCCTCATAGTACATTTATGATATAATCTTAAGAGTTTTTTACATAACATTTCATTGCCAAATAATGCCACAATCCACAAAAAGGTAGTTAAATGAAAAAGGGATAGTAAAACAAGACATCTCGAGAAGGGCCACTTTATAACCCCATTCTCAACTTCAATTGAGAGGGATATTGTTATATCCTCATTTGTGCAAAGACACGTGGCAAGTTGGAGGGGCACTTGGGCAGCTAGCCAACTGACAGTGAAATGAAAGTTATCCATAAGTCCCACCTTCCAACGCAACAACTTGGAAAAGCGTAAACCATCTGATACCTCCCGTTGGGAATGTGATGTCGTTGGTTTCCAAACACCACATGGGTCCAACTACTTTATACCATCAAGGTAGAATGAATGAAAAGATCTGTCACATCAAAGGCATCCTTATTCTATCGAAGACATCCTCCCCATGCATTCCATAAAGATGGATAGATGGCAAGTCCAACATATTAACATCATTTTACATGATATCCCTGCCTATAAGTACCTCCAAGAACGATATACCAAGCTAACATTTCGTCATCTCACCTTTAGCTCGTAGGTTTAGCACTTTCTTCATCATCACTCTCCACTACCTACGACTCTCTACCCCGACTGGGTGAACCGGTCTCGGTGACATCTACCACTCTCTCCACTTTCTCTCTTTCTTATTGTATCAAAGTATCAACAGAGGTAATAAAGTACACATGATATAATTAAAATGTAAATATTATATTAACATAAAGTTTTGGTTTAGTGATAAAATTAATATTTCATTGATGTAAATAGCACGAGTTCAAATCCCACTACATGCAATTTTTTATTGATTTTTAAAAAATTTAAAAGAACTAAAGTACGTTCGAATAATCTAACTTATTTTAATTATGGAAAGACATTTTCATCAAAAAAATTCACATAAAAAATAAAAATAATAAAATAAACACATTAATGTTTTTGATTGGTTAAAGAGCTTAATCGATACAATTTCATGACTTGAGTACCCAATTGAATCAGGAAAAAGGGAAAAATACTTCATTGATTTTTTTTTTGAAAAAGTTAGAGCTTTTGAAGCGTTAAGCCTAAAAATATTTTTTTTTCTCCATGTTAAATTTTTATCCAACACTAAAGTGTAAAGTAAAAAATTATTTATTAGTTAGAGTTAAAGCTTAATTTAACCCTCGAAGTTGTACTTCATTATCATTTTGGTACATATTTTGTGTTAGTTTAATATAAAAACTTTCAAAATGTTATAATTGTTACTCAAAGGCCTAATTTTGTTAAGAAAAAAAAATTGCCCTCATACATTGAGATTTTGTCACGTCACCTTTTTTTTAAAATAAAACCAAAGAATAAAAAGGAAATTTCAAAGAAAATTCAAAATAATCTAAAAAATTAAAACTTACGAGGAATTCCAAAAACTATAAAAAAAATATGTTTTCTTTCCTAAAAATACTTAAAATTCAAAAAATGTAAAAGAAATATAAAATATAAAATTTGTTTTCAAACATATGAAACATGACATAATTCTAGATTCATAGAACACTTATAGTGCCTTGAAGACTAAAATTATAATAATATTTTTAAAAAATTAAATTAAAAAAATGAAATTTTATGAAAAAATAGAAAAACGTCCCAGGTTAGTAAAGTATGTTTATGTATTTTAAAAAAAAGTAAAGTATGTTTTCATAATTTCTAGAAATTTTATGTTAAAAAAAAAACAAATTTAAAAAAAATAAGATTTTTTTTCTATTTCTTTTATATGTTTGAATTTTTTGAAAAAATAATTTTTTAAAAAAAAATAGTGTGATTACATGGTAATATCTATTCATATTTTCTTAACCCTTTGACAATGCATATACATCTTGCACATATAGGTGCTCGAACCCGAATCTCTTAGGATAAACAACATCCTCTTTACCACTGAACCACTCGTTGGATTCTTATTTTTTTAATTATAAGGAGATGACAAAGCCTTAATAATAATGCGATTGACGCGACTTGAATATATATATTTTAAAATTTGGTCCTTGCTAGCAAGTTTTATTCTATGAAATTAGGATTAATGCTAATTTGCACTTTTTGGCTTACATGTTTATTTGTTATTTTAATAGTATTTAAAGTATTTTATGTGTGTAAGATTAATTCCTTTCTGTAGAAACAAGTTAGTCATAATTAGCAAACCAAATTGTTGTTGGATTGGTTCGATATGCTGATCAAAGGCGAAATCACATATTAAAAAATAATCCTTGTTTAGTATTTCGAATCAATCCAACAATGATCTAGTATGTTTTCTAATTTTGTTTTATTCTATGAAAACATCTTATGCTAATTGTGATTACTTTATTTTTATATCGCCATCAAAGAAAAGTTCTTGAATGGTATTTAGGATTTTTACTGAATGTAATTGTAACTTGGCTATCACAATGCACTAACATTCGTGATGCATATTTATTAAATGCGCAGCTGGACATATTTTTCATCAAAATTAATTTATTTCTTGATACATGTCAGAAAAATTCATTCAGTTAAACGTATTTTTTAAAAAATTCATTCAATTGAATAATTTTTTTTTGAAATCGATCTATTTTCTTAGTTAATTTTAACAAGGATTTAAAATCCTAAATAAATATCAAAATCGGCCTTGAAATTACTATACCACATAATACTCTATATAATATTTTAGATTGGCTAAAAAATAAAATGGTCACTTAAGGAAATTTATCGAGAAAAGAAAGAAACTAAAACAAGGCAGAAAAATCCAAGTCGAACGCTGCAAAAGCGAACAGTGACATAAAATAAAAGCTGTCGGTAAGACCGTTGACGGTCTTTACTCTTTACAACATAATTCAAGTAGTAATTAAAAGAGCTACGATCCCCTGCTCCAAACTTATATCAGTTCAGGTGATTTAATCGATGAGTTTTATGCAACGGCCTTGATTTTCTCGTCTTTCTGAGATTACATGAAGGAACCCATCTAAACCCACATCAGATTTGGTTATATATTTCTTTAAAAAAAAAAGTTAAAACAGCTTATATATAATATATTGAAAAACACACTTAAAAAAGTGACTGTATAATATAAATTATTAATATGATAAATTTATTTTAAAGAGTAAACTTGGTGGAATTTCTATTAAAAGTCACTTTTTGATAATATTAGTAACTATTTTATTATCATTTTAAAGTTGAGTGACTGAAATGAAATTAAAATGATTATTTTATTAATTATCTCAAAATTAAGTAATTGTTGGTATAATTTACTCAAAAAAACTATGTGGAATTAAAGAGGTGACATAAATTGAGTTAATGGCCAACCAATCTCAAAATCCAAGTGTTTCAAATTAGATGTGCTCTGGGTAAGGTTCCACACAAGGCAGGTTTAGATAAAGTAAATTTAAGGGTTAATTTAATTTTTAACCCTCAACTTCACAATTAAGCCTATTTCGGTTTTTTTTTAGTACTTGAATTTGATAATTGGATTCATTTTGGTATTTGAATTTGAATTTCGTCAAGATTTATTGATATGATTAGTGTTACTAAAATATGATTGAATCGATCAATATAATGATTCAAACTAAGAAATTGAATCAATTGAATCAGAAACTGCTTGAAATTGATAAAAATTGAATATTGAGACAAAAAATCTTGGACATGTTGAATTGGTTTGATGAATTTTTAATTCTTTTATATTTTTATGAATTTTTGATTATTTATTTAATTATTTTTGGTCTAACGCTTAAACCGATTGAATAAAACACCAGTGGTCTGATTTATTTAACCACTGGTCTAGTTATTAAAACATTGGACGTGACACTCTAAAATATTAAATGGATATGACACTTTGAAATTGTATCACCTCATCACTTGAAAATTATGTAAATTTTTAAACTTTCATGTGATGATCATTAGGTAACTCGCTCGACCAGAAAAGCTCGACCCAACTAAGGTCAAGCTTAAACAAGTATTTTCGCCCCTTGGGCTGGCCCAAATTCAATTTAAATAATAAAAACATTTTTAAGTTTAATTATAGTACTATATAAAATAACAATTAAAGATATAATTTTTAATATTTTATTATTTTTTGAATAGTAAAATGAGCTTTTTGGATGAACTAGATCAACTCAAAAACGAGCCTAGGCTTGAAATTTTTTTTCGACCAGACTTCAATCCAACTCATAAACACCTCTAGTTACGACTAATTGAAGATCTCTTAAAAAGGGAATGATGGGCTTAAGTAGAGTATAATTTCGAGAGGAGAATGGAGTAGTTGATATATCGACAAAGATTCCTACGACTTTAACTTCAAAACATAAAAAATTGTTTGAATTAGTATTTATTTATTTAAATTTAATTATAAAAATATGTAAATATAATTAAAAATATATTTAAAATTTTAAATCAAATAATGTCAAATCCAATAAAAAAAACCTATTCTTTTAAGTGTAATTATAATTCGATATAAATTATTCTTAAAAAAATGAACAATTAATCAATAAACCAGTTCAATCTATTTTTTTTTTAAAAAGGAAGGGAATGGATATCCCTGCATGTTTCATTCTTTTTGAAACAGATGTACATTAAAGATTGTGTGTGGAAACAGGATATCTTCTTCTTTTGGAGACCCAATATCCCTGCTTCCTGTTTCTAAGCATTGTCACTTTTCCCCCTTACAATTACAATCTCCATTCTCTTTCTTTCTTACTTAAAAAAAAATTAATTATTAAACTCCGTACGTTAGCCTGATGGTTAAGGATGTTCATTATCTCGAGTGTGATCTGAATTCAAATTATGTCAGTCGCGTTATTGTTAAGAATTTACCCTCTTCTTATAATTTCACCAAAAAAAATTAATTATTGAAAATAATTTTTGCGCTTAATAGTTCATTTTGGGCCATCACAATTTTATTAGACTTATGAGTCTTAGACATTTAGTTTTAGGGTATTTATTGATTCAGAATGAACGGTGTGTTTACTTGTGATTAATGTAAAAATAGTGATGACAATAAAATTAAATGCTGTAACAATACTATAGCGTGAGGCAGAAAATAAATTAAACACACTGCATCTTACCGTCCATTCAAAATCACCCTCAATTTCAAATAATTAATGATTAGAGCCGAGATAAATTTTCCCTAAGAGGAATTTGGATTCCATGTGTTTAAGTATGTATCACTTGAAGATCTATTATATATATATATTCAGCATACATAGTTAAATATTTAAAAATAAAAAGAACCAGTATTCATTAGAAAAATAATAGTAATCACCATAGAGAAAGATTACCCCATGAGACAGTATCTTTCCTTAAGCTTTAATTCAGGTCATGATTGAGAGTTTCTTACCCGGCGGCATGCGATTGAAAAGCTTGGCCCCCACTTTATGTAATATTTGAATCAAAATTTCATTCATTTGTTGCAATCATTATCATCTACAAAATTCATTTATATGTTAAAGAAACTATCTTTATATAAATATTTTATATATTTTTAGTAGAATTTTTAAATTTTACGAGTAAGATAGAGTGATGATAAAAATTTGAAACATATGGTGATTTTTTAACTTTATTTGTGGAGTTAAAAAAATATATTGTTAATGTACTAAATACTAATTCATTTATATATTAACGAGTTGATTGTATATATTAATTAAAATATATTATTTCAAATTTTAATAATTTTAATCGATAATATTAGAAAAATAAAAAAAAGGTTTTTTCTTTAAATTGCTAAGATTAATTAACGACAACATTGCAAGAAATTTTAAAAATTGTAAAATAATGATTATATTAATGAAAAATTGTAAAACACAATCCTTTAAAGCCCTAATTAAAAATTTTATGATTTTTTAAAATCTTTTAATTTTTCTTAAAGTCTATAAAACTATAAGGTTGGTTGTGTTTGAATTTATATTTGACAGCTTAATTTTAAAAAGGTTTGATTAAAACTTAAAATAATGTTTTCAAGCTAACCTATAAGAAAATTTTTGTTAAAAACAAATTTTACAAATAAAACATCAATTAATAAAATAAAATTTTTAAATTTGTTATGTTAATAAACTCTTATGTCAACAAATTTTTAAATTCAAAATTAAGAAAAAATATTTTATACACCGTTAAGTGTTTAGACTCTATAAATAAAGTTAGAGAACTTGTAAGTGTTTTTTAAAAGTATAGTGGGCCAATATACATAAAGTGAATTTAACATTCTCCCACTCGGTCCACTAAATCGATTATTAAAAATTGATTTTTACGTAAATATAAACGGTTTTTTTAAACCAAATGAATTTAACATGTGATTACAGATTTCAATGTTTAACCAATATCTCAAAGAAAACGCTATACTATTAAAATTAAATCTTGTCACAAATGTGAGTCATAGCAGTTTTATAACATTAATGTCGTATTTCCTTCTATGTACTACACATTAATTACAATATATAAAAATCTCGATGACAATGGCATAGTATGCCACACCCATATCAACCATCTGAATGTTCTTTGTCAGATATTCCTTGGTTTCATGTAATAAACCAAGATCACTACTAGCTAGCAAAGGATATCTTGTTAGACATTATCTTTAAAGATATTTTATTGTACAGCGTATCTCTTAAGGTTCAACAAATTCTTCTGTTTATCAAATGATAACATAGAATAAGAAAGAACAAATTAATTAAACACTGAGAGAAGATAAAACAATTCACAAAGTTGAATGATTCTAAAGTGCAATCTTACATGGTATTTATAGGAGTTTTACTAGTTAAAAATAGAAAAGGTAAGTGTATTGAATTAATTTGAAACAGTTCGATAAATCTGAACTTAACTAAAAATAACTTCAATCGGTTATGTAACTTTTAACTTGGCTAAATATAGATGTTAGTAGTTAAATAAGTTTTGTTATCTTTAAAAAAGACGTCTAACAGAAAATGCCTCAAACGTACATTACACTATATTTTTGAGCCTCATGCACGAATCCATCTTCTCAACTTGATTCGTACTAAGCCAATAAAATATAATAACTTATAAGCAAAGGTCTCGACACCTTTCTTTAAAAATGCGTGATTTAATTCTTTTGAAAGATATAAAATTTTCAACATTTATATAGTAAATAACTCTCTTTACACCAAACCTCCCATATTTGTTTTCTCTAGCTTGAGATTTTTCGTTTCTCACTAAATTCTTTAATTAGGTTAATCTAAATATTAAATAGAAAAACAATAAAAAGAGATAGATTCCCCTAGTGATGAGCACATGGGGCTTTCTTTTAACACTTCACTGTGAATAATATTAAAATAAATAAATTTGGTTCTCCAATACAATGAGATTGTTAAAAGACCCAAAAATGTAACTCCAAAGACATTCAAGAGTCGCAACGAAAAAAAACGATAATCTAGAATATTATTTAAAGCTAATCTCAAGCAACCTATGGCTTCAATCATAATTTTAGGGTTATTTCCCCTTTTTATAAGGAGGATTACAGTCTAAGATTAATGAAAATATTACAAAATTGAATTCATATATAGAAATATTAAGAGATCAATTGAGTTAAACGAAATTGGAGTTGAATTTTACTATTCTTTGGGTCAATTGGGTTATTTTACTTCAAAAGTAAATATACATATATGGGTTGATTTTTATTTTTATTTATAAACCATTCTTTAAGTCATTTGTGCCAATAGTTTTTTATCTAATAAAAAAATATTATATTCTATGAACCTTGTGGGTTGGTCGGATGATTAAAAGTGTTCATTATTTCAGATATGATTTACAAGTCACGTCAGTCGTATTATTGTAAAGATTTTACCCTCCTCTTGTAATTCACAAAAAAAATTTATATTATATGATACGAGAGTTCGAGTTTAATCTTAACTTTATTTGCAATCAAAATAAGTGTAATCCTTTTAAAACAATGAGTAGAAACAAAGACGGTCTCAAAATTAGTATTAAGTAATTCAAACAGTTTACCATTAATTTTACTTGTGTTTTACTCTATCAACGTCATAGTCAAAGTTATTTAGGAATTTTTAAGTTCAATCTTAATAATTTTATCAAGCTGATTGTAATTTTTTAAAAAAAAAAATATGGGTAGAGACAAAGATGGTCTAAGAAATGGTATTAAGTAATTCAAGTCATTTGCTGTTAATTTCATTTGTGTTTCAGTCGTCATTGTTGAACTTTTGATGAATTTTTGGAGGGTATAATCGAAATTTTGAAGTAACATTGGGGTTAATTTAGAGTTTATTCCTAGTTTTTACTAGGCTCAATTGGAAGTTTACATGATTTGAATTTGTCTAAGAATCTTGTAATAATAAATTAAAAATTTTCTCTTTGGGGCCCCAAAATGATTACTATAAGTTTTTTGTGAGATCTCCAGAAAAGAAAGAAAATAAATTAAAAAATAGAATAAATTATATTGATAGTGACCCAATTATTAATAAAATTTTTTAGTAATCAAGCTATGATAAGTTGTAAAATAAGCACTCAATTATTAGTAAATTTATTTTTTGGTCATCCAGCTATGAAAGTTACAAAATAATCACTTAACTATTCAATTATATCTGTTTTGGTCACCCAACTATTATAGATTTTTGGTGTTTATATTTTTACGTTAGCCAACTCGTGATAAAAGAAGACAAAAATGAATAATTGGGTGATTATTTTATAATTTTTTGTGATAAAAAAAATTATTAATAATTGAGTGGTCAATAATTTTTTTAATAATTAAGTGATTTTAAATATAATTTATCCAAAAAAATAAGGGGACCATTAATTTTTAGTACTTTAATTTGAATTCTCATTCCTCAACAAAAATATATTATATATATAATAAATGAATAAGCATGAAATAAAAGCTGAAAAAGGTTATAATTAAAGTTAAAAGAATGCAAAGAATCTAATCCCTTTTCAGCTCACTCCATGAACATATGACAGAAGAAAAATCCACAACCTTAATTAATAAATTTAGGTTAATTTAATTTAATTAATTACAATTTTATTTTATTTTTTTCAAAATAAAGGAATAGTTAATCTTATTATTAATAAAAAAATCTTTTATTAATTTATTGTATATATATATATATATATTTAATTCATTGCATATATAATTTTTATGTGAATATTTTAAAGCCAAAGTTTTGAATTTTATTCAATTAGACTTAATTATGATATTTGGTAAAATTAAAATTAAAATAGAAAAATTAAATTTTTAATTTTGTAAAATAAAAGAATGAAAATTTTGATTAGGGAAATAAATTTGAATTATTATTTAGATTAATGTCTGTTGAACTACCATATTCTTCCTTTTTGGCAACCTATTTATGACTTTTTTTTCTCCCTTTCCCTGTAATAATTGTCTTATTTTATTTATTGATAAGGATATCTCCAGCATCTATTTCACTCATTACTTAATTAAAAATATAGATTAGCTGCCAAGGACGTTAAATGCAGTAGACAAGCAAAGCTTTCATACTACTACCTTTTAATGTGAAATGTAAATATATAGATTTGGAAATATATTATTAAAAAAACAATAATTAGCGTTGACAAGAAATTAAATTGACTGTAAATAAAAATAGTAATATTGTATTGTGAAAGAATTATTGTCTTAGAAGTAAATTCGATTTGATCGGTGTAATCGTGTAGTAGATGTTGTCCCTCAAGGTTAAAACGATACTTCAATATTCGTACACTTGAATAAAGAAGGTGGAATACAATTGACATTGCTCTTCTCGATGGGAATGGAAACCGAAAAACAAAAAAAATTGGTCGAAAATCTGATCAGAAAATAAACTGGAAAAAAACTGGCGAAATCACATTAGGTTCAATTCTCAAGAAAGATCAGAAAAGTCACAGACGGTACCGCTTAAAACTCAATCTCCTAGACAAAATTTCTCTCTCGTGTAATTTCATAAAACACCAGAATTTAGAGAGCAGAAGGATGAGAGTTGTTTTTCTCTTGATTTTTTCTCTTGTTGTGTTCTGTGTAAAATGATGAGAATGACCTCATATTCATATAATTTTTTGCAGGGTAAAATGGTAAAATAGTAGAGGATTTTCCTCAATCGAAAATATTTTCTGCAACAGTCAAAGGATTATGATTCATCTTTTTTATTCGGCTGTACGAATATTGAAGTACTGTGTTAACTTTTGAAGACGACATCCACTACATAATTGCATCGATCAGAGCGAATTTACTTCTAAACTAGTGATTCTTCCCCAACATAATGACTGTTATTTTATTTACATTTAATTTAATTTTTTTGACAACAATAATAATTTTATTTTACAGTAATATATTTTCAACATTAATAAATGAAATTGATTACCTTAAGGAAATAATGCTTTATAATAGATAAAACTTGAAAGTTCTTTTAAAAAGAAACTTGGGAACCAGAGGGGGATACGAATTCCCATATGTAATTTTTAATATTTTTAGTTATTTAATCATGATTCATTGGGAAGAAAAAGAGCAAAAAGAATTATATAATCATGATTAACAATTAATATGCAGGACGCACTATCCACGTAACTATTCAAATTGAGTTTTTTCCTGTAAAAGAGACGTAATTTGAGGACAAAGTTATAAAGATATGGATTGCATTATTCAAAAAAGTTATAATTTATTATTTAATTATTTAAAATTTTCATTTAAATTATTGGAGCGTTATATAATTTTTTATTTGTACTTTTTATACAAATAAAAAGATTTTTTTTCTCATTTTTTTACAGTTTATTTTTTTTATGAAACATTTTTTGGATGTAATGAATTTACGAATCAAAATTTAAACAATTTTTTTTTTGATTTTCGACATTGATCGTCAGACTTGGATCTAGGATATGTTCTTCTACTTGTTGATGGGTATTGATTCATCGTACCGATCATCAAATCGTCATTTGGAACTTGTTGGCGTACCTTTTAAAAAAAAACTTAACAATTCAGTGACTTAAATAAAAACTTTTGAATAGTTAAGTGACTCAAATGAACATTTTCAAATAATTCAGTCACCAAATTGTAGCTTTTTTTAGTTAAGTGACCAAAATGAAAATTTACCAATAGTTTTGTGACTAATGGTGCAATTTGCCCTTAATATTTGTTGGTAGCAATTTGCTTGTACCTGCGAGAAATCCTATTAATTTCTTATTTCTTTTTCATTGGGTGTTTAACTCATCTAACCATTATTTTTACAATTTTTGGAAAAAGTTTGAACAAATAAATTAAAAGAGAGAAGGCAAGAAAGGAAGGAAGAAAGAAAAGAGTAATTGCTTGGAGAGGTAAAGGTCTATGGAGGAGTCTGTTTTCCATTATTGTAATACCTTAGGGTTTTAGGAGTATACCTTAAGCTTATTTATATGATATGTTACTGTTCATTAATAAGATAGGTTAAGTAAGCTCCATGCACGTAAACATGTACCTTATTTTATCCTGCCCACGTGTTTATATGGTTTCGATCCCATGCAATTTCGCAGTTAGGAACCTCGCGATACAGGGTCTTGTTTGGTTTGCCATTCTGTGAACCTATCCTGCGAGCTTGGCTCTTGAGTTAGACTTACGAGCTCCTTAAAATCTGACCTAGGCTCACGTCTAAGATGGATTTGGGCCAATTATGAGAATCATGCTAGCAAGTTCAAAAGTTATTATTATTTTTTGGAATAATTAAGTTTTTTATGGATTGGATCATGTCGAGTAAATTAATTGGATATGATATATTTTATCCAATTTTAAATGTGAAACAATTTTTAGTAAAAAGTACTAAAATGAACTTAATATAGATATTTTGGGTAAAGTTTGATTTTTTTCCTTATGGAAATAAAAATCTAAACAACTTTTCAGACTCCCATGTGATGCAATATTACTATAAAATTCACCTAGACCTAAGGCGAAGCCTCATAACATGAAGCAATGATGAAATCATATGCATTTGGATAGAGCAGCAGCAGAAGATGGCTTATTCCAAAGATAAAATCATTCTAATTACCACCTCCTCCTTCTACCAGTATTTTTTAGAAATGTAAAATTTTGGTTGGAATCTATTGAGCATTTTTCTGTTGTTTTTATTGAAAGTGACACTCGAATATTTATACATATTATAAGTATTTATGACTTGATTTTATTATTCATGATTTGATTGCACTATTCATAAGATTGACATTTTGAGCAGGTCTCGAGTATGCTGGACACGTATATTACTCTAGGTCTCTTGTTAGATCTCACGGCCCTCTCATGCGAGCTCCTTGGGTATGAGCGAGCCGATGCCGCAAGCTCCCTCGACTATTGAGATCGTAAACTCCCCTCAGCACGAGCGAACTGACGCCGCGAACTCCCCCTACTGACCTCTCGCTATAAGTCTCGCATACATCCCTCTAGCAGAGTCTATCCGAATCATGAGTAAACAGTCCGGATCTTATCTGAGTTTCATATTGATGATCATTAGTGTATAACATACTCATATTTTAATTTTCAGAGGCAAAGATCATGCATCCATCATACGAGTCAAAATGCTTCATTTCTTTTATATTCCTTGACAGTCAGTGACTGTCTGTAACCAGTTAGGCCCTAAATATTCTGGGATGCTTATATTAAAACAAATATCCATAAAAATACCAAGAAAAAGTTTGAGTTTGGAGCACAAGTGTAGGTTTGAATTGGGTTGTTTTTCTTTTCAAGCTTAATGCTCTGAGATCCATTAATTTATGGCCCAATTTGAGGGACTATGTTTATTCTAATGGGATGAAACTGGTTTGGGATCATCATGGCATTTAAGAATCTGGTTCTTCAACTTGAATTTCATGATCCTTTGTTAGTATACTACGTTGTTAATTATTAGTGATTTTCTGTTTTGGTTATTCCTTTTAAAATTTTGTTATTTTAGTCACTAATGATATTAACATTTTTTATCACTCTTCTGTTAAATCATTAATGAAATGTTGACATCATCATCATTTATTGATATAATGATAAATTTAGCTTTTTAATGTTTACATATTCTATCAATTTGATTCTAATTTTAAAATTTCAATTATTTAAATCTCAATTCTGCACATTCTATCAATTCAATCTTAATCTTTAAAAACGTTTAAAAGATAAAATTATAAAAAACTTTAAAATATAAAAAATTATTTAAAATTTCATTTTTCAATAAAAATACATAATGTCACCTTGTATCAAACAAGGCTCGGTCTCCTCCCATAGAGCTAGGAGCATAAGGGAAACTTATTAACTCTCCATTTATTTTGAAATTAGGGTCTGTTTGTTTTACTGAAAATGATTTTTGAAAAATAATTTTTGGAAAATAATTTATTTTTTTTAAAAAATTAATATTTTCTGATGTTTTGGATGAATGTGTGTAAAATATTTTTTTGTTTTTTGATAGATTTCTTAAAAATATTTCATAAAACTTGTTTTCAATAAAACAAATAGACATTCGAGATTTTATTATCTTTTAATTGAGTTTATTTTATAGCTATAAATTTATATTTTACATTGATTTTGCATATATTAAAAATATTTTGTTAAATTCAGGTTATTGTAATGTCATTTTTTTAGTTACATGACTACCAATGGAGTGTTTTTTATTTAAAAATGTGACATCAACAAAATTGACAAAAAAATTTAATAAGGTCAATAATTTGACTTGATTTTCAAATTTGAGAGGGACTAAATTTTTTAAAATAAAAATACATAAATTAAATTGTAAATTTGTGAAGAGTGCATAAACTTATGGCATATTTTAACCTTTATACTACAAAACATTTATTATTAGTATATTTATAGTTGTAATAAATATTTATTATTAAAATATTAATATTGAATATTTTCAATAATATGTAAAGAATATTATTTAAAATCATTATTTTTAAATTAAATTGAATTATTAAAGAATTTTTAAAATAATAAATTATATTAATAATTTATTATATGACTAAATATAAATAATTAAATATGCATATTTAATTATATTGATGAATATAATATTTTATAATAACATTTTTAAAAATAAAATAAAATTTATTATTAATATAATAATATTAAGCTTGATTTAATTTAATTTTTATATAAAAATAAAATTACCTATAGAAGAATTTTTTTCTTGAAAATAACTTGCGTTTTTCAAAATGATAAGTCATTTTACAGAAAAATAAACTTATTTTACTTGACATGTAACTCATTTTCTATTGATAAAATTGCTTTCAGTTAAATAAACATCGAAAAATGCAAAAACAAAATATTTTTCATAAAATCTTCTACATGTAAACAAATTGTTTATGATCTTCACTGAAATCGAGACCTAGGAATAAAATCCAATTGTGTAGTTTTCTTTTTCAATCGTTGGCTACTTTACATCCATCTAAAGCTAATTAAAGCAAAGGAAAAAAAGTTTCACAAAAAAAAAACAAAGGAAAAATTTTGAATTATTTTGGGTAAATGTGTATTTTCGACATCCCAATAATATTTTTAAATTTGATATATTTTATAATTTTTAGCAATAGATATGTTATACAATCTTTTTGGGGTCTTATACAAGCCTACGAATATTCTAAAGTTAACTCGAGATTGAATGAGGATCAATTTCTAAAAGTTATAAAACTTTAGGATGACGTCGCGACATGAGGGGGTTAGACATCGCAACGTAACATGTAACATCTCTTACCTGGCCCGGTCTCTGAACTTGAGTTACGAGATGCTACTTCTGTTACTGAAGCAAATCACATTTAATTCTCAATAACAATTCATTCATGCATCGATTTTGATCATAAATGCATGCACATCACAGTATACAAGCAAAACAAAAACTCAATCGAGTTTACAAAAGCTCTTAAGTTGATTCGAGCATGAATAAGGATCAAATTGCAAACATTTCAAAGTATGAGCATCGACATTTGGCATCACTCAAGCAATGACATGCTGAATAAGTTGTTCTACCTTTTTTTACTGTTGTTAGTTCAATACATTAATTCTGTGACTTTGAATGCTTTGATACCAAACATAAAATAATGACGGGATGCAGGGAGAGAAAGCATGCAGCCACTTTCAAGACTACATTCAATAAGTTTAGGCTGTGGCAAGCTAGTCGAATTCAAACTTATCGAATAATTCAAAAGAAATTGAATGTTCATGCAACATAAAAAAAAGAATCTCTGTTGCAATCACCCTATCCAAATAATAGTGATCAGATGCTTAATATAAAAAATGAACTTGCAAAAGGTTTCAAATTGACCATCTAAATCTAGTAATAATATCCCACTTTACTTTTAATCTGCAGATTTCAAGCACATTTTAGGAACTGCCAGCAGTGGTTCTAGTTTTCTCATTGTCACGCCTAAAATGTCTCTCATGTCGATTGTGTCTTTGGTCACGTTGCCTCCAAGTTCCCAATCAAAGTGGTGAAGCAATGAGCCTAAAACAAGGTGAAGAACTCTGTCAGCCAGTGCCACACCTGCGCACATCCTTCTTCCAGCTCCGAAAGGAATCAGCTCAAAGTTATGGCCCTTGTAATCTATTTTCGACCCAATAAACCTCTCGGGCTTGAACGACAAAGGGTCATCCCACACTTCAGGATCCCTTCCGATTGCCCAAGCATTTACAAAAACTTGTGTGTTTTGAGGTATATGATATCCCATGAATTCAGTGTCTCGCATGGCCCTTCTTGGAACAAGGAATGGGATTGGAGGGTGCAATCGGAATGTCTCTTTGATCACTGCGTTCAAGTAAGGAAGGTTCTGAATATCACTCTCTTCTACCCTTTTGTTTGGTCCAACAACACGACTGAGCTCTGCTTTGACCTTAACCATGCTTTCTAGATTGCAAAGCAACTCAGTCAATGCCCATTCTATGGTGCTGCTTGTTGTTTCTGAACCTGCCATAAATAACTCCTGCTCCAAAACATGCAGCAACGTGTCAGAAAATCAGTATATGACATATAGTTTCATTAAGTAAGGGAAATACCAGGATGAAGACATTGAGGTTTTGGTCAGATAATTTAGCTGGTTCATCATTGCCATTTCCTTCAAACTCAAGCAACAGATCCAAGAAATCCCTCTTATTATTTTCACTCAACTTCTTATCTTCCATTCTTTGCTTTACAAACTTTGAGGCGATTTCAATGGCCTTACCCAGATCCTTCTTCATCTTCCTTTTCAATCCTTGAGGGTCAAGCCATTTCAACCATGGGAAATAATCTGCTATATTTCCTGTTCCAGACAATGACATTAGCCTCAGGATAACAAGGAAGAATTCAGACCCTTCCTTAGAATTTGGATCGAACAAATCTTGCGACAGCATAAGGTTTCCAAGCAAATTTAAACTCAACAAGAACACAAAACGAGTCACATGGATTCCATTCCTATTTGACTCTCCTCGAATCTTGCTCGCCTCGTCTTCGATCCACCCGAGCATATCGTCAACGCATTTTCTTCGTACGCAAGCCGTTTCGTTTATCCGCTTGTTGACCAGCATATCCACCGTGACCAACCGCCTCATCACTCGCCAGTATGAACCGTATGGTGCTAAAGCCACTGAGCTCTTATGGTAATCGTGGGCGCGCATGGTTTCCGTGATGTTACGCTCAGCAAAGGTGAGATCATGGTTCTTAAAGAACTCGGTGGCTGCTTTCGTTGATAGAATTGCCATGGTATTAGCGGCTCCCAACCTGAGCCATACGACTTGACCATACTTATCTCGAAGGCGGGTCAGGGTCCGGTGTGGCATGGTGCCTAGGTCGAACATGTTGCCAAAAATGGGCCATCCTGGTGGTCCTGGAGGGAGCTTGCCTGTAACGGAGTTGTTTCTTCTTCGGATGAATAGAAATAAGGCTGATGATGCAAAAAGGATAAAGCAAAGAAGAAAACTAGGTGGCAAATCCATCGTTTTTTGCAGGCCAAGTTCTTGAGTAATGGAACACCCCAACATATAGTATCACAAAATATAATAGTAAGACACCTGGCCTGAATACTGCATCTTTTATTTTTTGTTTTTTCTTCTACGTACATATATAATATTCTGAGATGCCATCAAAGCTTTTCTTGGGAAACAAATTAACAAAACTAAGCTTTTTGTCAACTAAGATTAATGGTTTAGTAGAGTTAATCCATTTATCAAAAAGAAAATCACAGTTAACCAAGGTGCCGGCTACCGTTTATTTATTATTTTATTTTATATAAAATATTTACTGAATTGATATCACCAGATAATTTAACACCAAATCAATTATAAAATTATTAAAATATCTTTATTTTAAAAAATGTATGATCTTTAAATAAAATAATTGAAAATTGTTATGAGAGATTCGTCGATAATTTTTATGAGAGATTCCTTGTTGAGCAAACCATGTAAGGACGAAAATCACAAGTTTTGTACTCTAATTGTTGAGCATATTTTCGATTCAGCCGTCCTCATCTCATCACTACATTCCAAATTACTTCTTTTTATCTTAGTTGCAAAATTATGATAATTAAAAAAATTATAATTTGATTATTGAATTATTTAAATTTTTTTATTTAAGTCATTAGACTATTAAAATCGATATTATATAATATTTTTTTATTTGTATTACTTTCATTAATCGAAAGCTTTCTCTTTCTTTCTCTTCTACATATTAATTTTTTTTCATAAAATAATTTTGGACATCACAAATTTACTAATTAAAATTTAAACAACTTATTTCTCCAATATCCAACATTAATCGTCAAATCAACTTGGATCTAAGGTATGTCTTGCTCTTAGATGGGTACTGATCCACTGTACAGATCGTCGAATCGTTGCTTGGAGCTTGCTGGCAAAATTTTCAAATAGTTCAGTGACCAATTTGTAACTTTTTTTAGTTAAGTGATCAAAATGAAAACTTACACATTGTTTAGTGGCTAATATTGTAGTTTAACCCTTTTTGTTTTTTATTTTATTTTGTCTTTGGGTAAACTATACAATTGCTCACCCAGCTATCATAGATTTTCATTTTAGGCACCGAAATAAAAAGTTTGCAATATGGGCATTGCTGTTACATACTTTTATCATTTTAATCATTATCGTTACATTTTTTTGTTATTTTAGTCACCCGCTGTTAATTTGACAATACATACACTCTTTTTAGTCACCTAACTTTAACAAATTTTTATTTTGTTCACTCATTTTATCTTTTTAATTTTCTTTATTTTTAAGAATTAATTTTAATTTTTTTAGCAAGGGAAAAATCTAGTTTCTAGAGGAAAAATCTGGGTTAGAAAAATGATTTTATTTTATTTTTTCGTTTTATAATGAATTTCAAATTTTCTTAGTAAAAGAGAAGGGAAAACTTGATGTTTTACAGGAAATTACGTGGGTTTTTATAGGAAAAACTAGAGTTTTTACAAGAAAAACTAATTTATCTTTTTCATTTCATTTTTATTTTTATCTTTTAGAATTAATTTAAGGGTAAATTACACCAACAGTCACTCAACTTTGATTTTGGGAAACAAACAGTCATCAGGTTTACATTTTAGTCTCTCAACTTTGAAAATGTGACAAAACAATCATTTTTCATGTTTTTCGTCATAGACGTCACGGAACAGTGACATGGCAGTTGACTGCGTCAGAGGAGTGTGAAAAACGTCTAACTAGCCGATTACATTTAACAAAATAGTCACTCAACTTTGAAAATGTGATAAAACAGTCACTAAAGTTATCGAAAAGTGACAAAACAATCCTCTTGGCTTCTTCCATGGCTCCAAAACCAAGTCTCTAAACCTGAGTGGCAAAACCTGACTCTGCCCTCTCTTTGATCAAACCACCGACGACGCTATATCCTCAAATTCCTCCAACCCTTCTTGCACAACGTTAACCGTGTCGTTTTTAATCCTTTCCATTGATTTCCTACCGTTGCCGCCACTCTTTTCAATCTCTTCAACTTCCTTTTTCTTTTCATTCAGGTAAAAATCCCTGGCTGAAATCATCTCTTCCATTTCTATTAGCAAATCAAATGAATCATGAAACTTCGCTGTCGAAGCTCTAACTTCACCCTCAGTGCTGCTCTTAAACTCTTCGCTTTTTTGAATATCTGTAACATCGAAAGAAACCTCCGTCGCCGTAGCTTCACTTGTACTTGCTTTTTCATCATCGAAACTATTCTTAGCAAAACAATCGGATTTTTCTTCGCTCTCGTCATCGTCGTTGACAAAAGAGCCTAATCTCAAGTTTAAATCAATATTGAGCCCTCTCTTCTTGAAAGGGTTTGGGTTAATTTTTACATGGTGGTGGGATGCTTGAAATTATATGAAGAATCTTTTTGAGACAAGCTTGAGTTTTGGAACATGATCTTCCATGGCGTGCATTGGTAAAACAAAAATCTCTTACCTGATTATTGCAGTACAAAGAAGCCATTTTTGGAGTCAAACAGAATAACACCCAGACTTCCTTTCCTTTCACATCTCACAAGGTTTTTACCAAAATCTTTCGAGAAAATTCAAGAGAGAAAAATGAATAGTAAGTAGAGGACTGTTTTGTCACTTTTCGATAATTTTAGTGATTGTTTTGTCATATTTTCAAAGTTGGGTGACTATTTTGTTAAATGTAACCGGCCAGCTAGACGTTTTCCACACTCTTTCGACGCCGCCAACTACCATGTCACTGTTTCGTGATGTCTGTGACGGAAAACGTGAAAAAAAGACTGTTTTGTCACATTTTTAAAGTTGAGGAACTGAAAAGTAAACCCGATGACTATTTGTTTCTCAATATAAAAGTTGAGTGACTGTTAGTGTAATTTACTCATAATTTTTAAATTTATTTTCTATAAGAGGGAAAAACCTGGGATTTATAGGAAATTATTTGGATATTTATAGGAAAAATTATTTTACCTTTTTTATTATTTTTTTTTTTGTAATTTTAGTTTTTTCAAGAGAAAAACATGGGGTTTTACAAGGAATTACTTGGGTTTTAATAGGAAAAGGCCTGAGTTTTTTACATGAAAATGAGTTATGGTGAAAATTTTGAGTTTCATCTCAATAACTGAATAATTCACTTCCCTGTAAAAATTTAGTTTTTTATAATAAAAAAAAAGTGTGACTAAAATGAAATTTTACTAAAGTTGGGTGACGAAAATGAGTACATAATGACAAAATAACAATGGATGATTAAAATGATGAAATTATATAACGACAATGACTAAAATAATAAAAGTATGTAACAACTGTGCCCATATTATAAATTTTCTATTTTTAGTGTCCAAATGAAAATTAATGAAAATTGGGTTACCAATTTCAGAATTTACCCTTTGTTTTTTTTCATTATGATGCAATTTTTATGTACTTTTTAAAATGATTGATAATCAAAATTTTTAATTATGCTTACCCGTCGAGAAAAAAAGACAGCCTGATTTGGATATTGTTTGCTTTGGTCCCTTTGCAATTGTCTCTTTTCCAAAATGTATCAATTGCAATCAAATATTATGTTAATAATTCTTTTCTTGTTTTGGTGAGGATATGTTAATAATTCTTTGAATACCTGAAATATGGCAAATAAAATTTTAAGTTTAGAAATATCAACTTCTTTTACCATAAAATCATAATTATACCTTTAAGTTTTTGAAATTATTTCAACTTATATTAATTCACGATTTGGCCAACATGTTAAACAATTTTAAAACTAAAAGTTTTAAATCAATAAAATATTTAGTAAATGGTTAATATATTAACAAATAATTGAAAAGATTGCGTTAACATGTCAATAATATTATTGTAAACAATGGATACTATAATAGTTTTTTGAAATAAAGGTTGGACATCTTTATTGAAGCAATATGACAATGTTTTACAAGTGGGAATAAAAAATAAAAACAGTCAAATAAAATACAAACCCTAAGACTTAAAAAGGAAACATCAAAAGAAAAGCATAAATTTCAGCCACATACAAGCTTTCCTCGTTTAAAAACCAAAATATCAAGAAACAGAAAAGCTCCCAAATTCACCTCTATCCGTATCCGTTGCTAGTTGCAGACGGTGGAAGAAGTATCAGACAGTAAACAGGTCGATGGTAAGCATCCTGACCGTTGAGATCCATTCCAACCCTTCATCTCCCACCACCATCACCCTCAAGCTTGACCCATCCACCACATCACTTCTGTGGAAACTTTTTTTCGTGCGTCTTCTACACGAAGATAACAATTGAGGTCCCCTTTGCTAACTAGCATACTGTCAAAGGGAATATCCATGCACATCCAACCATTGTTTGAGTTGTCCCTCGTGCAAACCGACATTTTTGCATTGATACGTACAAAGCTCACTTGATACCACACATCTCCCGTGACAAATAAATGATGAGAGACCCCGACTTTAGCAAGATCCACCACTATTTTTTCACCCTCAATTTACCCTAGTTCCGCTCCAAGACTATAGCATCCAGTCCTTGTCCACTCCTCGATCCAGTGGCAACATCCTCGACGATTAGAAGTCCATCCAACCCACCACGATGTGTAACAACAAGGCTTCTCCTAGAACCCATCCCCCTGTTATTCAACGCTGCCTCTCACCTGCTTGCCCCTTGCTCGATTTGTAACATCCCAAAAATCGGGTTAGAAAAAATCGGGTTACTAGAACAATGAGTTGTTATCTCTCAATTTTGGAGCTAGATTTTGAGAAAATTTGACAAGTGATTTGATTTGGATAAGTGTTTTGGTTATGTGTGTGAGGTTCTAGGTTCGAATCCTACTTCCTAAAATTTTGCTTTGTTTTCATCCATTTATTAAACCGCTACCTTTGAACATCTGTGTTATAAGGTATTCCGATCAATTGATATTAATGATGAGCCTAGTGATTCAATGGTTAAGCATTTGCTTGTCTTTTGGTCGTGTGTTCAAATTTCTATGTAAGCATGGGATAGTATTGTTTTTGTTTTTCTCCTTAAGAATAATTTTTGAATTTAAAATTGGTACTGATAAAGAAAAACTTCCTTCGTTGCTATTATGTTCTTAGTTTTTCTTCCTTTTTTTTCTTTTTGCTCTTTTTATTGAAATTTCTCTTTTTGTTTTTGATTGTGTTATTTGTGGGTGCTTGTTGCGGTGTTGCTTACTTCGACTCGTGTTAAGGTAGGCTAATTCGTAAATACGTTAGTAATTGTCTTGTGGTTGGATAAGTTTTGAAAGGTTTGAAATATTGAGCAATTGTTTTAATTTTTAATGGTCTACTGCGTTTTGGGTATTAGGAGTGAAGCAGGGATCGCCAAACGCTTTGCACAGTATTTAGAATTCAATCGTATTCAACAAATTTACAGTAAGTAGGTTGTTGTTCCGTTATATATTTTGAGTCGAAGGTTCCAACGAACGATAAACTAGATTTTGCTTGTGTTTTTATTAATTATGGAATATGGTTATTTTGGCTTCCAATTTAGGCTTGGAAAGTTCTTTGGGGACTCTTATATCGTCGTATTACATGTGGGTATCAAAACCCCTTTGAATTACTTGTATTTTTCTGCGTATTTGCTTTGAATTACATGTGGGCTCATGGGGGTGTGTCTAGGGTGTGTTATTGAAATAAGGTACAGGGGCACACGAGTGTGTGTCAGGGTGTGTCTATACTGTTTGGAGGCACACGAACTGACACACGGACGTGAGTTAGGTTGTGTGTATACTGTTTTGAGGCACACGGACGTGGGTTAGAGTGTGTGTATACTATTCTAGGGCATACGGGCTGACACATGGGCGTGTGTCAAGGTGCATGTATACTATTTTGGGGAACATGGGCTAACACATGGTTGTGGGTACATGGTTTTGAGACACATGGTCTGTAGTAAGCTTTAAACTCGTTAATTGTGATATGTTAGTTTACAATGTGCTATATGTACGAAGGTTACACTGATATAAGAAACTTAATAGCAAATTGATAATGTGTAACGTGACTTTGTTTGGGTGCATTATAATGTTCATTCCGTTCAGGTACGACTCATGTTCTGTTAAGCATACAGGTACGCTTCTATGTTACTGTTTTGATTAAAGATATATTGTATTTGTATATGGTTAACTATACGAAATGATTACGAATAATCTCAACACGCTGTTATACTGGGATTGTATGATCACGTCTATTGGTAGATTATACATATTTGTCATATGTTTTCGGCATCTGCATGGGTTGGGGCTGTGAAGTGAAGGAAGTAAATGAATTGAACTGATTCAGTGGTTAAACTACTTGAGAATATTTACTGAGTTGGTAGTGACACTGTAAACACTGCAATATTATAACTGAACCGGCAATGACATTGTAAATACTACAAGGTTACCACTGAACTGGCAGTGACATTTTAAACATTGCAACGTGTCATACCGACATTATATGGTGTGTTGGGTTGGACGGAGATGGTGTATAACGGATTGGGGTATCACGTCTGCATTTGTAACTGTATCATGTCTGCATCCGTAACTGTATCTATGACATGACTGTATCTGTAACTGTATCTCTGACATGACTGTATCTGTAATTGTATATGTGACATGACTGTATTTGTAATCGTATCTATATAATTTTTATATTGAGATCTTGTATTCGTATTGTCTGACCATCTGCTATGTGTTTGAACTGAATCCGTCTCTGCTCCATTGGTTATGTGTTGTGTTTGTTTATTGAAATCTAAAGTGATATTAAGGCCAACTTCACGTAAGATTCCATTGGTTTGTAATTTGACAACTCTACCATACTTTGGAACTGTTCGGTACTAGTTGCGTAAAATATCATTAAGTTTACCTATGTTATTACAATTTAATTGTATTTGATTTTGATTATATATCGAGATTGGTAGCTTACCAATTATCTTATCTTTGTCTGTTCAGGTAGATATCTGACTTGGAATCGGATGACGTACGGGAGCTCAGATTGTTTTGCATTGAGTTAACTATGATTATATCTTTCGGGTTTGAAAATGTCCTGCACTCATTCTAGTTTTTACTTAATTCATTGATAACTAAAAATTCTAAACGCAAAACCGATTTTCAATATGTTAATATGATTACGCCAGGTTCGGTCAAAACTTCTAGGTCGAGTTTTGGATGTTATACGATTTCCTCCTCCCCTCACTAGAATTGATATGTCACTCGTCAACTTCCTCACTCTCTATGGAATGCACTGCCAAAACTGCCACTATAGCCACTCAACAAATCAATGAACCGTAACTTTACCCTATTTCTCCCATACACTTGGAAAATCGAAAAACTAGACAAAAATCCAAACTAACGTGCTATAGAAGCAGACATAACCATGCTATAGAAGCAGACATAACCGCGCCATAAAAGCAGAAAAAATCGTAGTAAGAAAACTTTAATGGAGAAATGTTTCTTCCATGGACGAAAAATTCATGAAAGCCTAAAAACAAAAACGAAAGGAACATATTCTTCATTTGAAGATGTGTAAAGAAACTATAAGTAAAAGGCGGTTAATGGCACTAGCAAAGACACTTACGCTCGCCTTTGCGGCGATTAACTCCCCTCCTAACTTCTACGTGAAACTGGATAAGTGGTAAATTATTATATAATAATAAGACAATATTTATAAATTTTATCAATAAAATGTTAAAATTTGTATAAGTAATAAGTTTATGTGCATTTACAAATATCATCATTATTATAACATTAATTTAGGTTTAAAATTATATCAATTTTGTAAGTTAATTCATAAATATTAGATAATTAAATTGTATGCTTTAAGATTGCAAACTTTTCTACAATAAATTATTAGTTCAATTTTGTTGATAATTAGCAATTAATAAAAAATATAATATTGAATGGTAATAGTAAATTTCATAATTATAAAGAGTTATAATTTTTTTATAATTTTAAAATGATAATGCAACATGAATAACATTAGTAATTAACCAATTATAAATTAATAGTGCACGATCAAAGAGGTGACGTAAGAGTGATGTTAGAAGGGTTGCGTATAGCTTGGGAGAGGAGTTTTAGGCTTTGTTTAGTAATGTTTTTAAAAGCACTTTTGACATAAAAAGCATTTTTGAACCAAAAACAATGCTAAACAAGCAACTTTTGAAGAAATTTTTGGCTTTTCAAAAACACTTTTCCTTAGTTAAAATTTTTAGCTTTTCCATCCCAAAAGCACTTTTGATAACTCAATTACGTTTTAACTCCTCCAACACATGGTACTTTCCCTTCTTTGATTAATTGCTTAAAAATATTTAAAATTTATATTTTATATATTAAAATATTAATAAAAAATATAATAAATTATTTTCTATATTCTTATTAAAATATCATAATATTAACTAATTTGAATATTATTTAAATGTTTATTTATTACTTTATAACATATGTCTAAAATGGATATTTTATTTCTCAAAAACACTTTTTGACAGCTATACACACTTAAATTTTAAACTAAGCTTTTCAATAATACTTTCAAAATCATTTTTCCAAAGTACTTTTTAAAAGCACTTCTCAAAAGCAATGCTAAACTAACCCTTAGACAAATTGGTGTGGAGTGTGACAATGCCCTACTAGTGGAAATTATTCTAGTCGATGGACCTACTAGTAGTAGAATGGTGGAACTATAACTAATCCATCTGTTACTAACTCGGAACAGAAAGTCGGTTTTCATCATATTTTGAGATCTTAAAACAAAATTGCGGATCAAATGACAAAATGTGCATTTAATGGTGGCTTGGGATTGATCTCCTTTGAAGAACCTCCAATTTCGATGCGCGACTTGTTGGTGAATAGAATTAATTTTACATGAGTTCACTATGTGCTTATTAATATAATCGCTTAAGGTTGTTTTTTCTACCCAAAAAAATAGTGCATGATAAAATAAAGGTAAATTATATATTTAATCAAACATATCGTCACTCAATGTGTTAATATGTCACATCAATAAGTTGTTAATAGAAAACAGATTATTTTCACAAAAATGACTAAATTGAAAATAATTAAAGTGATCAAAATAGAATAAACCATATTTTAAAGTGACTTTGAATGTAATTTACCAATTTTTTAAGGCTAATTGCATTTGGATTGCACGTAAAATCATTTCAATTGCATGGGAGACTTGCATCTTCACTCAAGCTTCAAGCTCCATTAGAAACTAATTCTTTCATTAGGGCCCTTTTTTCTTTTTTTTCTTAACTTGTGTTAAATAGTGCATGCAGGGAACAAACATTGTTTGTGTAACTTAATTTTTTTATTATATTTTATTTAAAAATAAAATAAGTTTAATTAATGTAATTGAATTTTTTAGGGTAAATTGTACAAGTGGTCATTCAATTATGCCCGTGCTTTTTTTGATCATCTAAAATTTTTTAATTTGGTCACCCGCCATTAAAATGAAAATGGAAAGCTTTTTTCTAACTGGTATAATAACACATTCAGTCCTCAATACTTATATATTTCATCAATTTGATCTTAATTCTAAATAATTCAATAAATTTAACCATTCACATTTACAAATTTTATCAATTTATCCTCAAACTTCCTAATAAAAGCTTTTAACTTTTAAAACAGAGGTATTTCACATCTATAAATTTCTAAAACCCAAAAAAGAAAAAAAATCTCTCAACTAACGAGTCATTTTCCGAGCCAATTCCTGATACCAATGAGTTTATCCTGAAACTTTATTTCATTTCCTTTGTTTCATTAGTTTTCTTCTAAATATAATATTTTATAACTAGATCTGTTCATGGGTCGGGCTACCCGTCCAAACCCGAAGTTCCGCTCAAAATTTGAGAGAGTTTGGAAACAAAATATTAGGCTCGAAAAATGGGCTTGGGAAAAAAAATAGACTCACTTTAAATATGGGTCGAGCTCAAGCTTGAACATTCAAGACTCGAGCTCGGCCCGACTCAACCCGATCCATTTTTAAGTTTATAATACTTTATATTATGTTATTTTTATATATTATGTAATTTGTAACACATTAAAAAATAAATTTATACTAAATATATAATACTACTCTAATGTAAACATTAAAATAATATTAAAATGATTATATAATATTGTTCGATAAATAAAAAAATATATACATAAAATTATTAAATATTAAAATAAAATAAAATGAATATTTTTAAAAAAATATGGGCAGGTCTAAAATGAATTTGGGTTAGTTTTTTTACAAATATGAGCAAGTTTGAGCAAAGTTTTAGGCATATATTTCGGGTCGGGCTAAGCTTGGACAAGTATAAAGTATATTAATATTATGTTTAGGTCCGTCCCAACCCGGTCATGAACACCTCTATTTATAACCCTTTGATTGATGAAATTTTGGCTAAACAAAATAGGAAAACCTTTTAAAAAAACACTTTAGATTTACTCTTGTTGTTAATAGTATGAAATTTCCTTCAAGATACATAGAAATAGTCCTCGAAGTTTGTCCTTAAAATTGAAAATTAAATCTAAAGTTAAAAAATATGGCTTTGAAAAATCCAATTGTTCAATCAATAATTAAATATAAAAAAATTATGAATATTTAATTTTTCATAAGAAAAAAATGTGAAAGAATTAATTAATTTTCCTTTTGCTATATTGATAATGATTTTTTTTATTTTATAAATTATGTGTTCTATTTATTTTTATTTTTTAATTTTTAAATATGTGAGCAATATGCATCACTAATAACTTGATTTAATGTTATATCATTAATCAAATTGATTAAAAATTAAATTTTTTACTTTCTATTATTTTTATTGGTGTTTAACTAATTTTTTACAGTAACTTCTTAAAATATAAACAAAAAGGGTTATGTACCGAATTGGATAATTTCAACCATAAATAAAATAATTAATAGATATGGAATGCCTCTATTTTGAGTTGAAAGTTTTGGCTAAGAAGTTTGATGATCAAATTGATAGAATTATTTAGAATTAGGACCAATTAATAAAACAAATATTGAGGACTAAATGTGTTATTATACTAATTAGAAAAATATTTTCCGTTATCAATTTAATGACGAATGACCAAAACAAACGAATTCAAACGTTAATACCTAAAATTGAAAATTTTTTAAAGTTGGCTGACCAAAATAGGAATGCAGGCATAATTGGGTGATGATTTGTATAGTTTACCCATTTTTTTATTATATAATTAATCATTAAACATATATCTTATTATTACCATTAATATGATCAATTAAAATAACTAATTATGTAAGCAAAAAATAATATTATATTTTGTTTTTATTTTATTAATTTATAAATTAATATAAACATAATTTTAATAATTTAGTTTACTATAATGAAATACCTTATATCGTTAACAGATTCATCCTCACCTCATCGTTATTATTACATTTGAATTCAAACACATACTTCATATTATTCCAATTCGTTGAGTCATATTTAGAGGGGAAGCCTCAATTGAGTGAGTGTTGCAAAGAAAACTCTAATGAAACACAAAGTATACATCAGATGCTTAATGTAAATAATAAACTTGCAGAAGGTTCCAAATTGACTATCTAAATCTAATAACAACCCACCTTACCTTTTTTTTTTTTTTAATTACAAACAGCGACTAACGTGACTTGAACCCATATCACATCTGGGACGTTAAACATCTTTGATCATCAGGCGAATACATGAGTTCAACAACCCACTTTACTTTTAATCTGCAGATTTCATGCACTTTGTAGGAACTGCAAGCAACGGTTCCAGTTTTCTCATTGATACGCCCAAGCTGTCTTTCATGTCAACTGTGTCTTTGGTCACATTGCCACCAAGTTTCCAATCAAAATGATGAAGCAATGAGCCTAAAACAAGGTGAACAACTCTGTCACCCAGTGCTACACCTGCACACATTCTTCTTCCAGCTCCGAAAGGAATTAGCTCATAGTTTTGGCCCTTGTAATCCATTTTCGACCCCATAAACCTCTCGGGCTTGAATGACAAAGGATCATCCCACACTTCCGGATCCCTTCCGATTGCCCAAGCATTCACAAGAACTTGTGTGTTTTGAGGTATATGATATCCCATGAATTCAGTGTCTTGTATTGCTCTTCTTGGGACAAGGAATGGAAGTGGAGGGTGTAATCGAAATGTTTCTTTGATCACTGCGTTCAAGTAATGAAGTTTCTGAATGTCACTCTCTTCTACCCTTTTGTTTGGTCCAACAACACCACTAAGCTCTGCTTTGACCTTAATCATGCTTTCTGGATTGCAAAGCAACTCAGTAAATGCCCATTCTACGGTGCTGCTTGTTGTTTCTGTACCTGCCATAAATAACTCCTGCTCCAAAAAGATGCAGCAACTTGTTAGAAAATCATGTGTTTGGAGTGTGAGATGCAAATACTTGCAATGAAAGAATTACCAGGATAAAGATATTCAAATCTTGGTTAGAAAATTTAGCTGGTTCATCCTTGCCATTTCCTTCAAACTCAAGCAACAAATCCAAGAAATCCCTCTTATTATTGTCACTCAACTTCTTATCTTCCCTTCTTTGTTTTACGAACTTAGAGGCGATTCCAATGGCCCTACCCAAATCCTTGGTCGTCTTCCTTTTCAATCCTTGAGGATCAAGCCATTTCAGCCATGGGAAAAAATCCGCTAGATTTCCTTTTCCAGACAAATCCATTAGCCTCGACATAACAACGAAGAATTCAGACCCTTCCTTAGAATCTGGATCCAACAAGTCTCGCGACAGCATAAGGTTTCCAAGCAAATTAAACGTCAACAAGAACACAAAACGAGCCACATGGATTCCGTTCCTATTCGACTCCCCTTGAATCTTGCTCGCCTCGTCTTCGATCCATTGGAGCATATCGTCAACGCATTTTCTCCGTATGTAAGCTGTTTCGTTTATCCGCTTGTTGACCAGCATATCTACCGTAACCAACCGCCTCAACACGCGCCAGTATGAACCGTATGGTGCTAAAGCCATTGAGCTCTTGTGGTAATCGTGGGCGCGCATGGTTTCCGCGATGTTGCGCTCAGCAAAGGTGAGATCATGGTTCTTGAAGAACTCGGAGGCTGCTTTCGTTGAAAGGATTACCATGGTGTTAAGGGATCCCAACCTGAGCCATATGACTTGACCATACTTGTCTCGAAGGCGGGTCAGGGTCCGGTGTGGCATGGTGCCTAGGTCGAATATGTTGCCGAAAATAGGCCATCCTGGTGGTCCTGGGGGGAGCTTGCCTGTAATGGAGTTGTTTCTTCTCCGGATGAATAGAAATAAAGCTGATGATGCAAATATGGTAAGGCAAAGAAGAAAACCTGGAGGCAAATCCATGGTTGCAGGCCAAGTTCTTGAGTTCTGGTTTTCTTCGGTGACCTTTGATTTTATAATACTGGAACACCCCAACTTATTATCACAAAACATAATAATAAATTAAAAAAAGCATAATTTAATTTATGATTTTGGGAAATGCATAATTTATACCTAGTTTTTTTTATGGGAGTAACTTACTTATGTTGATCCTAAAAATCATAATTTTTAAGTACCAATGAAATAAAGTCATGTCATAAAATTTTAAAAACATACAAATTTTATCATGCTCTCTCATGTATGCAATCATTATCTTAACTATATTTTTAATTATTGTCTACCCCAACTCAAAGCATCAGTGATTACAAAGATCATCAATTAAAAAAAACATAAACTTCTAGGGTTTATTGGAAAAATCTACCACAAGGCAAATTTCAATTAAAAAAATATTATTAGAGTTTTAGCTATTAGCAACAAGACGGCTGATATTCCTCCTGATGAATATTCACGGAGAAAATATGGGCTGAAACCAATCAAGGGGTCCCCTCATCCAAGGTTCATAAAGATTATTAACTTTTTTTTTTTTTTGCCTTTCATGTGGGTCTCTTTACCCGTCTTTCCACCCGTTACTTGTTTGATTAAACGCGTCAAAAGAACAATAATTCAAGTTTGCATATTTAAAGAAACTTGTTTTCAACAGCAATTGTCATTGAGTTTATTATGTATTTTAGATTGAATTGTCTACTGAGTTAATTCATCTGTTAAGCTTGTGTGAGCCCACTTAACTGGGACCAAACCCGACTTTTTCTAACTCGTTTGTTTGGGGCAATTTTCATTAGTTGTATGTTAGCTCTTGAAAAAGACTATATAGGCTTCTGTATTTTGGTTAGTTAAAAAGAAGGAAAACATGTACAATCCTATTTTTATACTTTTGATCTGTAACTGTAATATTTTTTCTATGATGTTTTTGATATATGACTTATAAACTAAAACCTTTGGGCAATCAACACATTTTTTTTAGGTTTGAATTGTGAAAAATTGCAAATTCTCACTATATTTACTCAGTTGGAAAGGAATTTTAACTGATTTGTTTGGGTTTCAACAAATTTTTGTATGTTTTCTCTTAAACCTTTGTAAGTTGTATTTTTTCTCTAAATTTGTTGTTGGTTTCAAATGAAAACAATGCAATTGTTGAAATTAAAGACAATGGAAATGTTGAAAATAAAGTCTCCTTGAATCTAGCTCTTGTAGCAGTTCATTATCAATTTCAAAAGAATCTGTTCATGAGCATTGGCCTCTTCACCGAAAGAAAGTCGGTAAAATTGTGATTAGTAAAGACAAAAAAGCAAAAAGAAAGGGGATAATTTTGAAAGGGCTTTTTTAATTGTGAATAGTAGAACAAAGGATAAATTTGAAAGGGATAATTGTGAAATGGCTCTTTTAATTGTCAATAGCAAAAAAGAAAGTTATTTTTACCTGCACAGTTTTCTTTTTTTTTAGGTGGGGGTCTTTTTGTGCAAGTAGTGGTGTTGGTATGCAGTTAAATTTATATTTTTGTATTTGGCATGTCATTGGAGTTTGTGTACTATTTGTTTCAGTTTTACTTGGGACTTACATTGGTAACTGGTGATAGAAAATATCAATGATCGAATTATTTTGAACTTTATATAATATGACTAATTATTTTTTTTCAATTGTTATTAATTTGAAAATAAAAATAAATATTAACTGTTTACAAACGACTTATTATTTCTCGATGAATTTTTTGAATTATATTTTTATTAGTAATTTAACACAAAAAATACACAGTTATGGCAAGAGATACATCCATAGTAGGTGAGATTATTATTTATAACAATTCCCTTGAAGATGAAGCAAACATTGGGGTTGAAGAACAAAATGAGATTGACGTTGATTCAATTGAAGACACTAATGGGCAATCAACTCAAAAATTTTGTTTCAGTAGTGGATCATTAGAACCATGCACAAGAATGCAATTTGATGACCTGGAAGACGCCGAGACATGTTATAAGGCATATTCGAGACGAACCAGTTTTAGTATATGAAAGAGCCATACTCGATTGTCTCGCATTGATAAATCCTTAATTGGAGTAGATTACACTTGTTCTAGAGAAGGATTTTGACATAAAGATTGTAAAAAAAAAGTGATGCAAAATGTATGGAACGTGCGGAAACAAGGATTTTTTTCAAAGCGATGATGGATTTGAAGAAAGGTGAAGGCAAATAGATTGTAAGTAAGTTTATCGATAAACACAATCACGAACTCCTTACACCAAGAAGTACAAGTTTCCTTCATAAGCATAAAAAAATAACAACAACCCAAAAGAATCTGATCAATACATTAAATGAAGCTGATGTATCAACTCGAAAAAATTATATCAGTTTTAAGTCAGGAATTTGGTGGCCATTACAATATTAGTTGTATGTCAACTGATATCCAAAATTATTTAGGAAATAAAAGAAAGAAGCTTCTTGAAAAGGAGATGCACAGAGGATGTACAAGTATTTCAAAGAATGTCAAATAAAAGATCCTAGCTTCATTTATGCAATTCAAGTTGATGAAGGTGGTCACATGAGAAGTTGTTTTTGGGTTGATGGGAGATCGAGAATGGCATATCAATATTTTGGAGATGTTGTAACTTTTGATGCTACATATCTTACAAATCGATATAGTATGCCATTTGTACCATTCACTGGTGTCAACCATCATCATCAATCAATAATGTTTGGATGTGCTTTATTAATTAATGAAACTACAGAATCTTATATATGGTTGCTAACCACTTGGCTTGAGGCAATGCTCGGTCATGCGCCAACTAAAAAATTATCACCGATGATGACAAAGCTATGAGTAAGGCAATTTCACATGTATTACATAATGCTACTCATAGATTATGCATGTGGCATATCTTACAAAAACTTCCAAAACATTTGGCACATATATATAATAAATATCCTTTGTTTCATGATGAGTTTCACCATTGTATTCATGATACAGTTACAATTGAAGAGTTTGAGCTAGATGGAATGAGATTATTTGTAAGTATGGCTTGTCAAAAAATAATTGGTTAGAAGATTTATATATTCACTGTGAAAAGTGAGTGCCTGCATATTTGAGAAAAACATTTTGTGTTGGAATGTCAACAACACAACGGAGTGAGAGTATGAATAGTTTTTTTTAAAGATTTTGTTCAATCTAGCACTTTAGTAAGTGATTTCATTAATCGATATGAACAGGCTTTGAATGCACTGTATGTTAAAGAGAAAGAAAAGGATGTGAAGACAATTAACTCTAAAGCAATTTTGAAGACATGTTATAATGTTGAGGCTATAGTTGCAAACACTTACACTAGAAAAATGTTTCTAAAATTTCAGAAAGAACTTTTTTCTAGTCAAAGTTTAAAGATAGTCAAACTTGATGAAAATGGGGGTGAAAAGATATATAGAGTAATGCATTTTGGGAAGAAGGTTCATCATATGAAGTAGCTTTCGCAAAATCTAACAAGAAATCCATATGTTCATCCTACATGTTTGAATTTGTTGGGATTTTATGTAGTCATATTTGGGTGGTGTTTGTGAAAAAGTCTTTAGTTGAGGCACTTGATCCCCAGTTTGTATTAAAGAGATGGACAATGAATGCTAAAAAACGAATAGTTGATGGAAATTTTGGAGATGTTTTACAAGTTGAAAGATAACCTTCTGAATTTTCTATGCGAAATAGTTTAATGGTGCAATTTTACAAATCGTTGAGCTTGGATCAAAATCGTGTAAGAAATACGAACATCTTTCTACGCCTTTGAAAAAAGTTCATGAAGAGTTTTTGTCCATATTTGATGGTGAAAATGACACAACTTTAGAGGATGGAAATTTAGAAGGTATAAATCAATTTCAAGATAATCAAAATTTGTCAAGTATTACTCCTTTAAAAGATCTGTTGCATGTCCCAACTAAAGGAAGACCAAAATCCATGAGACAGAAAAATCCAAGAGAAAATCATTCGACGGGAAAAAAAAATGTAGTGTGTGCAAGCAACTTGAACATACAAAGACTACATGTTTTGTTAACAAACGATTAAGGTATGTATGAATTTGTTTTGAGTATATATTTCAAATTTGAATTGTTTAATTTAATTATATTAACTTCTTTTTATGTTTCTTTTTGTTTAGAGCGGAGAATATGATTTTGACATCAACAATGACAAATTCAATACCATTCAATCAAGGAGATAATACTTTAAAAGTAAATTAATTAGGCAATTATGTATTGATTGAATAAAACATTAAGGGATCAAATTTTGATTATTTTGTATATGTTATGTACAAATATTTCAAGAATCTCACCCAATAAATTTCTCTAATTTGAAACCATCATTCAACATGTCTTAGGATTTCAATCCTCAATCATATACGGTAAAAATATTATTGAAAATTTTTTATTTGTTTCAAATATCTTCAAATTCATAATATGTTATTTTACCAATTTTTCATGTTATTGTGTTATATTGTAAGAGTTGACGAGGGAGCAACACTTGAATGCATACAACCAAAACTAAATTTGAGCTTATCAAGTTAAATTTTTAATTGGATAGAAGGAGAGTAACATTTAAATACATAGGGCTAGACCTATATTTTTTTTATGAAGTTAATTTTTTAATCAGATTTTTTTAAGAGAATAAATTATATTATGTGTCAAATAGACCTTAATTTGTCATTTATAATGTTTTTAAATAAATTAATTTTAATAGAAACAATAGTTAATGCTCATCTGTTTGTTAGTCTCTGCCTCATGATCTATAATTTTGCATATAACAATAAACATGGAGAAACCTAAATTGAAGTCCAATTTTGATTATTAAATTAATTAACATGTAACAATTGTATTAAAATAACCAATAAATTTTAAAGTACCTTCCACATTATCCAGCTATACAAATTTACATCAAAACCAGAATTATAATATCAGCTCCCTAATAGTTTATTACATTGCCTGATCACCAAGTTTCTCAATTCAAGTCAATTGACCATTCTATCCATCACTTAACCATTCTTATCATTAGCCAGTTGTGTTCCATGGTATACATAAATGTGAACATTGTCTACGCCTGTAGCTTCCAATATCTGAACCAACAATCCACCAATATCCAAGGCCATTAACTCCTCAAAACAAAGTCGGACAGCATGTCGAAATTTCTTCACTGAGCTAATAGATGCCAAGACGCCTCGTCTGCATCTAAACTTGAGCTAGAATTTGAAAATACAGAGATTAATACTTACATAAAGAATAAACTAGTCAAGAACAAAACAAAGAGCAAGTTCTTTCATCCATACCAAATTGACAATATCCATTGAGATAAAAGAGCCTCTAACGTTTTAAGTTATCCAATTGATAGGAAGAAAGGTTACCACTGTGATAAATATAAGAAAACCAATTGAAAAAGGTACAAAGTTTAGACTTCCGAAGCTAAAGAGAACTCAAAGGAGAAAGAAAATAAAATATTATTTCACAGAACAAGGCATCATCACCACCCCAACACGTTTGGGTTCATATGCATCATCACAATCATCAGAGGTTTTCTCCACCACATACTGCTCTGCAACAAATTCATGATCACCATGAGTTTCAATTGGGACCAACTTTGTTGCATCCACTCCGCATTCCACTGTTCCATCCTGCCATGCGACATCAACCCTTGTTCTACTATTGACAATTGAAAGAAGAATAATTAGTCATATTATATAAAGCAAAAAATAATTCGGTCATTTATCTTTTCTATCACCATTTACCAATATAAGTCCCAAGTAAAACTGAAACAAACAGTACCCAAACTCCAATGATATGCCAAATACAAAAATATAAACTTGACTGCGTACCACCACCATTACTTGCACAAAAAAATCCCCACAAAAAAAAAAACTGTGCAGGTGAAAATCAACTTTCTTTTTTGCTATTGACAATTGAAAGAGCCATTTCAAAATTATCCCTTATTCTACTACTATTGACAATTAAAAAAGCCCTTTCAAAATTATCCCTTTTCCTTTTTGCTTTCTTGTCATTCCTAATCACAATTTTATGAACTTTCTTGCGGTAAAGAGGTCAATGCTCATGGACAGACTCCTTTGAAACTGATAATGAACTACTACAAGAGCTATATTCAAGTGAGACTTTATTTTCCACATTTCCATTGTCTTTAGTTTCAACAATTGCATTGTTTTCATTTGAAACCAACAAATAATTCAAACAAAAAAATAAAATTTACAAAGGTTTAAGAGAAAACATACAAAGATTTGTTGAAACCCAACCAAATCAGTTAAAATTCCTCACCGATCGAGTAAATATAGTGAGAATTTGCAATTTCTCTCAATTTAGACCTAAAAAAAATGTGTTGATTGCCCAAAGGTTTTAGTTATAAATCATATATAAAAAACATCTTAGAAAAGAGATTATAGCTGCAAATCAAAAGTATAAAAATAGGATTGTACCTGTTTTCCTTCTTTTTAACAAACCAAAATACAGAATAAGGAAGCCTATATTGTCTTTTTCAAGAGTTAACATACCAACTAATGAAAATTGTCTCAAACAAACGAGTTAAAAAAAGTCAGGTTTGACCCCAGTTAAGTGTGCTCATGCAAGCTTAACAGATGAATTAACAATTGTTGTTGAAAACAAGTTTCTTTAAATATGCAAACTTGAATTATTATCCTTTTGGGGCGTTTAATCAAACATGTAACGGGTGGAATGACTAGTAAAAAAACCCACATGAAAGGCGAAAAAACAAGCTAATAATCTTTACGAACCTTGGATGAGGGGACCCCTTGATTGGTTTCTGCCCATATTTTCTCCATGAATATTCATCAAGAGGAATATCAGTCATCTTGCTGCTAATAGTTGGAACTCTAATGACCTTTTTTGAATTAAAATTTGCCTTGTGGTAGATTTTTCCAATAAACCTTAAATGTTTTTAATTTTTTTTAATTGTCGATCTCTATAAATCGATGATGCTTTGAGTTGGGGTAGACCATAATTAAAAATATAGTTAAGGTAATGATTGTATACATGTGAGAGCATGATAAAATTTGTATGTCCTTAAAATTTAATAACATGACTTTTTTTCATTGGTGCCTAAAAACTATGGTTTTTAGGATCAACCTAATATTATTTATTCTCTTTTTTTCTTTGACGAATAGTTTTATGGGTAAATTATCAAAATAGTCACTTTTGTTTTCCTCATATTATATTTTAGTCACTTACGTTATTGTGTTATAACATTTTAGTCACTGAATCGTTAATTGCCATTAACGGTGAAACAGTAAGCTGATGTGGCACGTTAAATCATCATTTCAAATGAAAATTTTAGGTTAAATTCTACAATTGGTTCCGTTCTCTTTTGTTTCTCCCTTTGTTTTCTTCCCTTCTTAATTTCTTTTAACGTAGTTTTTCTATATTTTTCATTTATTAAAACTAGTTTACAAGCTCCCTCACTCGAAAAAATTAAATTGTTCAAAAAATAAAAGTGTAGGGACTAGTTTTAATAAATGGAAAACATAAAAACAACTACGTTAAAAGAAATGGAGAAAGGAGGAAAACAGAAGAAGAAGCAGAAGATAATGGAAAATAAAGAAAGAAAAGAAAAGTTAAAAGAACATAAAAGAAAAAAATTAAATTGCTCAAAACGAAAAAACATAGGGTTTGATTGTATAAATTAACCTAAATTTTTTATTTGAAATGATGATTTAACGTGTCACGTCAGCTTACTGTTACACCTTTAACAGCTCAATGACTAAAATGTTACAACGCGATAACGTAAATGACTAAAACGTAACATTTCAAACATAAGTGACTAAAATGTAACCTGAGGTAAATAAAAATGACTATTTTGATAGTTTACCCTAATTTTATTTGAATTAGTTTGTATCCTTCGTTGTGTATATTAAATTTAGAATATTTTTTTATAAAATTAATTTTTATTTAAAATTTTAAATTTAAAAAAATAATGTAATTATAAAATGTTTTTTTAATATTTAACTAATTTAGAATCTGTTATATAATTTTAAAAATATTTAATATTAAAACAATACAAAAAATTATCATGATTTGAATATTAATATTAATATATTATATTTTTATTAATAATTTCTTATAGGTTATTTAGTTTATATATGGTTAAATTAAATTTTTTTTAATGTTAAAATTGTTAATATTTGATTTTTTTTATAATTTTATATTTATTTTTACTCTTCGTCAATCAAAGTAATTAACTCTTATTATATTTGAAAAATATAAATCTAATTTAATAAATTTTATTAATATGTGTCTTTTTAAAACACTATATTTGAATCTTAACGATTTAATATTCATAATTTTAATAGTATAATATTATATTAAAAATAGATAATATTAAAAGATAATTCAATTAAGTAAAATTTTAAAATAAAGAGGTAATTTTTTTAAAATCAACTTTATATTTAACAAATAAAAAATTAAAGAAAATTTTTAAACAAAAAGCATGGACTAACTTACAAATATTAAAAGATAAGGAGCAAAAGAGTATTTTACCCAAATTGTAAATAAATGCTTTAAATAGAAGCGTCATTCCTTAAAAAGAAAAACTGTAATATAATCATGATTATTTATTTCGTTCTTTTGTAATCTCAAATTACTATTGTGTATATATATGTGATGTAATATAAATATAAAAATTGAAAAAAATAGAAGGAAAATACTTAAGGGTTCTTCACAGGCGGTGTGCCATACACAGTTGCATGACACGGCTATATGACCTATTTGATTTCGGTGCAGGTTTGTCCATACAATCATAATAAATTACATGGTTTGGTCACACGGTTATGTTTATGAGTCACACAGTTTAAGCTCTGTCACACGGTCATGTGATTCCTGTTTTCAATAAAAATTTTAATTTAATTTAGATTTGTTCTCAAGTTATTTTAAATGCTTCATATACTCGATTTAGACTTGGTTATGATCGATTTTCATGGAATAATTATAATTCTATTATATTATAAATTAATGATAAGATAGTGTTGATATTTTAGAGTTGTAATACCTTATGACTCGAGTAGAGTGATCGGATCGAATTGTTGGGAATTTGTTTAACTAATAATATTTTTTATTTTTGCATATAATTTATTTAGAGAAGAAGTGTGATTAAATGCATTGTAGTATTTAATAAGATTTTTGTTTAATTATTTATGTTTCCATTTTTGTAAAAACAAATATGGTTCTCATTAAGTTTCATAAATATTTCAAATAAAATATGGAATTGTAATCGCAATATTGCTTTGTAAGAATTTGGTCGTGCAACTAAAACAAAAGAAATTGGCAACAAAATATAATTTCCACAAAAGTTTTCTTCCTAGAAGCCTTAAATTTTTTTTAATTTTTTTTTGAATTATAAAATAAAAATACGTGACTTGTGCGATTCAAATTCAAATCACATCTAAAACAATAAATATTCTTAACTATTAAACTAATACACATAATTCAAATTTATTTTTTAATATAACCATTAATTACACATCGCAAGCTTCTATTGTGACAAATGGCACTCTTAGATTCCCGCATAAGGATTGTTTTTTTTTTAATTATTCTAACATCAAATTGCTATAGTACATAGATATGATTAGTATCATAAGGTGACACCTACACCACATCCTCTCAATCTTGATTCTACAATCTAAATGCCACACCGATAATATTTATATTATTAATAAGGTTATTGATTGAGTTTAATATGATTATCAGATATATTAAAAGATACTTTTAAAAATTATTGTAAATTTTTCTATTAATACGATTATCAGATATAAAGATCGATTTTTTGAAGTAACATATGTTTGAGATTAGACCGATAAGGATCAAGTAAATTGAATTTTTTATATTATGGAAATTTGCATGAAAGTCTTAAAGGAATATCTTAGAAATCTTTGATTTATCATAAACTTTAATAGGATATTGGTAGTCCTACTTTGACGGCTAGTTTGGTGGGAATTATTATTGTAATTGATCTGAATATCAATAAATCCAAAAATGCTTACCTATGTGAGATTTGTATAGGTTAGAGGCGTAAAGAGATTTAACAATTAATCTGTTCATATGAAACCTGTTTTATAATGTGCATTTTGTAAGTAAAAAAAATTAAGTCATTTGCTTTTATAAATTAAGTTTTTAGAAGGAAAATTTACCGAAAAAAATTTAGATCTTACATACAAGTATGAGGTTATTATACTGGTGAATGGTAAGACTTAAATCATTCTCTATATGTGATTTTTCATGGAGGCTATTGATGGGCTGAGTTTTTAGGGGTCTTATGACCACATGGTAGGCAAATTGGTTTGCCTAAATTACTTGTTTTTAGCCTTCATGCATGTTATTGGTTCTATATCTTTTAGTATGAACCTTTTGAAGTTGCATGTAACTCATATTTCCTTTCCTAATATAAAATTTCCATTATTTGAAAAAAAATAATTTATTTCATTTAATGAAAATTCATATAATATATTCTCCTAATTGCTTACTAGACCAGTTTATGGATAAGAGTATCTGTCGAAGTTTGAAAGTCTATCTAAAATTTAAAAAGATTTGTGCAAAAATATTATGCCCGAAAATGGACTTGGATAAAAAAATGAGTCTGTTTAAAATATGGTTTGGGCTTGAGTTTGAATATTCAAGATCTGAGCTTGGCTTGACCCGACCCATTTTAAGTTTATAATACTTTATATTATGTTATTTTTGTATGTTATGTAATTTAAAACACATAAAAAATAAACCTACACTAAATATATAATATTACTCTAATATAAACATTAAAATATGTTAAAATGACTATATAAAAAATTTCAATAAATAAAAAATGTATAATTAATTTGTTATGCATAGAAGATGAGTTTCCATTGATACGGAGCCAATTCCAATAGACTTATTGGAAGGTCTCATTGGCATGCATCCAGTAGGAATTGAACCTACGAAATCGCCAATATTAAATATTAAAATAATACAATAAAAGTATTTTTAAAAAATAATATGGGTGAGCTTAAAATGAGTTTGGGTTAACCTTTTACAAATATGAACAAGTTTAAACAAAATTTTAAGCCTAAATTTCGATTCAGACCGAACTTAAATAAACATAAAACATATTAATATCATACTTAATCTCAATCCGACCCAACCTATAAACACATCTATTACTTATTAACAAACAATTATTTAGAATTTTGGCTTCACAAAGAGACAAAGTGAAGCATAATAAGTTGAGATACATAGAAGATGCGATAAAGCTTAGATGTCATGTCATGTCATGTCATGAAATATAAAAATATTTGGAAACCTAAATAATTAAACAAATTTGCTTAGGTCAAAAGTTTCAGGAGGCAAGCAATTCGAAAATCTTAATATGAAGATTTTTAAAATATTTTTTAAGTCTTTCATTTTAAATTATATCATATAAAATTTGATATCTCATTTAATAGTTAAAAATGATTTTAATAATATAATGATTTTTTTAAAATAACATTGATAGTTTAAGGATGTAATTAAAATATTTTAAAGTTTGAAGATTAATTTAAAATGAGAGTTATAGTTTGAGGATGTTTGGTACAATTAACTCTTTATTTGAATACGATATAAAAGGATGAAAAGACAAAGGTGTTATCATAATAATATTAATTATAATTTAAAAGAATGGGTATTTCTGTAATTTCATAATTAAATTCGTGATCCATTTAAAAGTGACATCAATTTAGTAAAGTATTTAAATATAAGTATTTGATTAAATATTAACTTTGATTTAATATATAATGTGATAAATAAATTTTGATTTTGTGAAATTATATATATGAAAATTTTATTTTAGTTTAATTTTCAAGAGTAATTAATATTGTTACCAATTTTAAGTGTACTTAATAATTGAATTTATTTATTTATTTATTTTAAATGTGTATAATTAAATTATATTAAATCAAAATTCATAAATAGTAAAATTATGTGAAATTGATTTTTTCTTTCTTTAAAAAAAAGGAAAGAGATTCCGGAATGTTTTTTGAGGAGAGATTCCTTAGTTAGCCAAACATGTAGAGACGAAAATCACAAGTTTTTGCACTGCAATCTTGAAGCATAATTTGGATTTAGGCGTCATGGTTAGGCTTAAGCACCTCTGTGGCTCCCGTATAGGGCACTGAAATTGAACTCATCGACCACACCCCACTGGTATTAATTCCAAATGATATCCTTCGTAGCCCACATGCTTAGACTTAAGCACCTCTCTGTCCCACACATCGACTAACATTTGGGTTTCAATGGCAAGAGTCCATGGCCATGGCCATTACCATTTCTAAACTGCTAAACCCAATCTTAATCAGCACTGAAATGTTTAACAAAGATAATTAGAATGAAAAGTTGCTGAAATGTTTTCAAGAAAATGACTCGCCAACATGATTTTGTTTTTGGTAAAATAAGGTCATATCAAGCCTTTATAATAAATTTATATATTTTCAAGTTTTTAAAATTATAATTTTTTTAAATTTGGACTAAATTGATAAAATTTGTAAATATTGAAAGTTAAATTTGTTGAATTTTTTAATCAAGACCAAATTGACAGATTATGCAAAGTGTTAAAGGCTAAATTTATTATTATACTAATCAAAATAGTATTACCTCAGTATTTTTTTTAGTGACCAAGGCATTTTGATGATGGAGTGGTTAAAAACGATAATTAATTTAATGGGATGACTAAATTAACAAAAAAAAATCGATAACTAAAATAAGAACGTGTTAAAACTTAGACCGATAAAGTTATCTAGAATTATTATTAAAAAATTTTTAAAAGTATCAAATTGATATTTTAATGATAGTCCAAAACTAAATTGATTCTTAATTTTTTAAATTAATGTACCACATCCTACTCTTAATGAAAATTAAGAGATAAGTGATCAAAATATAATAATTTAATAATTCTAGTGATAATTATATAACTTTTAAAATTTAAATTTAAATGATTGAGGTATAATTTTAATAAAAAACTATATAATTTACACTAAAAAATTTAGAAATCCCGACGAACCAAAGTAACCTTTTAAAAACAGAAAGGAGACAGAGCGGTACCAAAACAAAGCAGAATCCAAACTCAAAATGGCGATGACGGGACCGATGGCAAAGGGAGAGATAGTTTACAAAATCTACAGAGCTTTAACCTATGGTCTATCACCCTTGCTGCACCTTCACTTGCACTGGCGCAAGCTCCGAGGCCTGGAGCACCCTACCAGGTGGCGCGAACGCTTAGGTCGGCCTTCCCTCCGCCGTCCCTCTTCCGGCCCACTTCTCTGGTTCCACGCCGTCTCTTTAGGAGAAGGAATGGCTGTCATTCCTGTTATTAAATTTTGTAGTCAACGGAGACCTGATGTCAACATTTTGATGACAACGACGACAGTTTCCGCATTGTAAGACGTCGCCTTAAATTTCGTTTCTTTTTTAAATTAATCTTGTTACGAGCGCTTAAGGTTATCTAGTTAAATGTGTTAAGATCGTCGGAAAATCTTCAATTCGTTTTTAAATTATAAACAAATATACAGTAATAGCTGTAATTTGATCCTTTAGTTAATTTACTGATAAAACTGTGTATGCCATTTTAGATTATCTTTCTTTTTGCAGTGAAGTACTGAAAGATAGACTTCCAGCTAATGTTATATATCAGGTTAGTTACCTAACATACAAGTAATGCTTGATTTACTTGGAAGATTGATTCTGATGCATGCAAATCACTTAAGTTATGAGTTAAGTTTTCTTTTTTTTTTCGAATATACCTATGTAGTTAAACTTTAGAACTTTGTAACAGTTTGCTCCAATTGATACTCCTGCTGCCATGGATGCTTTCCTTGGGTATTGGAAGCCAAATTGGATTGTAATAATGGAGAGTGAACTATGGCCGAACCTTATTATTGGTGCTTCCAAATGCGGAGTAAGTTGTTTCCTACTTTGCGATGCATGTATGTATATCACTTCATTTTGGACCCTTTGAGGGAATAGAAAGTACGTCATTGGTTCGTTCAGCTACGCGTCTGATTTTTTTTCTTTTAATTCCTATACATTTGCTGAATGATCTGAGAAAAAAGGATGAATTGTCGGCACATGTTATCAAGTCTACACTATTTGTCTACTCTATTATATGATATTCAGTTTTACTTTTATGGTGTTTTTTTATGTTTCATGTCTTTTAATCTTTTATAATGTATGAATTTTATTTATTTATTTCAGATTGGTCTGGCATTATTAAATGCTCGATTGTCTGCAAAGTCCTTTAGACATTGGTCAAGACCAGTGCTGTTTCCACTAATCTCTCTTTTATTGTCCAAATTTTCTTTGATTGCCCCATTGGTATGTAATTCATTATCTTTAGATGCTTCATTCTGTCTTCCTTTGTCATGTCATTTCTCAAATTAGTGCCTTTTTTACTTCATAAATTCTTTGTTGCTTGCCACAGAGTTCTGTCCAAGCAATTCATTTTCAGCTTCTGCAAGCTCCACCTTTTAGCATAAAATTTTCTGGTGATCTAAAATACGGTATGCTGATAATATGTTCTCTTCAAATATCATTTTTATTCATATACAGTTCTGCTCTTATACCGAATCACAAAGTGGTACGGTAGACTACATTTGCTTTACATTGTTAAATTGTCAATTCGTTTGTTCTATTCTTTATTTATAATTAGAACATGAAAAGAATAATTTAACGATCGCCACAATGCCTCCTTCCACTCAGTTATTACTTTCTAGTTTCCTCGTATAAATATCCCTCAATTTTTTTCAGATAATATATTGGTAAGTTCTTAAGAAATTATTATGATCTGTCCTGATATACTACTATTCCATCTATTCAGCGGTGGATGAATATGAACAAAAAGATACCAGACATATAGAATATCTGCAAAAACAGCTTTCCCAAAAACAGGTTTGGATGGCTGCTTCAATTCACCGTGGTGAAGAAGAAAGTCAGTTCTTCCTACTCTTGTAACTCTACCATGATTGCCTTGTTCTAGGTTGTCATTTGCATTATAATTTTACGCAAGACCTTAACCATTTGTATGTTACCATATATTAGTTGAGTTATTTTGCAAGGTTAGCATGCCATAGTAATTTTCAGATGATTAGTTCTGAAGCTGCTATGGAACTGCCACCAAGATAACAACGGTTTACTTTATGTCTGATCAGTCTGTGGCTACCCTCATTTTTCATTCGCCGTTGGCTTTCATTGAAATCACATAATTCCTCCATGTAACATGTTATTTTCATGTTTACTTTGGTGACTTGTTGGATGACCATGGCTTCTGCAGTTAATTTAGTGCATTCACTTGGATGGTTTAATGAATTATGGTCATTTTGCATTTGGTTAATGTTTCTTCTGATGATTATGGGTTCATTCTAAGACATTTATAGCTTAAACTCCCAGGATCATTGCAATTCTTTACAAGTTGGAGTGAAAATCCACATGCTGTGAGTTATGCTTTTCTTGGAGAAAGCACTAACAGACATTTTCTGCAGTCATTTTGGGAGTTCACAACGTTCTTGTGCAAACTCACCCAGACATTGTCACCATTATTGTTCCTCGGCATCCACAACATGGACAAGAGATTGCTGAAGTATGATTCTGCTGCGCACCAGTTTTATTTTTCCATTCAATACAACTAGTCGATCTACTACATGCTTGAATTTTGATCTCTTTCCTTTTACACTCCTTACTCCCTCTCATTTTACTGACTAATGTTACATACTTTTTATCAGGTGATAACTTCTATTTACAAGTTATTAGGGGAATTATTATCCTTTGAATACTATACCGTGAAGTTTATGACCCTTGATTTATATTTATGGGCGATACAACTTGATTCCTCTTCATCAAAGTCATCCTCTTATGATAATGAACTTTATTTATCATCTTCAACATGCTTCTATCTCTATATCATTCATTTTCATTAGGTGTTACTGAAATTGAATTCCTTTTACCATTAAAATGTCCATCTACTTCATAATCATGAAGTCATTATTTAAAAAGATAGGAATTAGCTTCCCCTTGATTGAGAAAAAATGCTTTTATTGCATGGTATCTTTAATTTATATTGGCTTTACATTTTCTTAGAATTATTTCAAAACCTTACTTTTATAATGCAGGAATTGCAGAAAGGAGGGCAAAATGTAGCTTTGAGGTCTCAACATAAAGAACTTATTCCAGGAACAAGCATATATTTGGTGGATACACTTGGTATAGAGCATCTTGTACCTTTTCATTTTTCCTTGATTTTTCCCTAGTTAATCTTTAGTCAAAATTCTTATTAGATTTTTAATATGAGCTTTTGTAGGTTTTTAGTTAATGTTATTAAATATCAGACCAACTTCCCTGCCTTTGATTTGTGTTGTTTATTGTTTCCTTTTAGTGAGATGCTATTTGGTAAACAATGAATTATATATGCAATCTGGTTTAAGTGTAAGAAGATAGAAAGAACATAGTAGAAATGAGAACAACTATAGGCTGCGGTATAGAGTTAACTGAGCTAAAATAAAAGAAAGTTGTTGAGCATATAAGATCAAATTGGGGAATATACTGATATGTCTGCTTCAAATAGTTTGATAAACTTCAGCCCTTTCTTTGGAGGTAGTTGTAATTTAAATTTGCTCTCGTCACTTGACTGGTTTTTGGAATCCTTGGGATTTGTGGAAACCTTCAGAAATAGTTTAGGAAAGAAACAAAAAAGCACAACTGGGCTCGACAGATAAGGCCTATCATGAAATATCTAAATTGGATAGGATTCTATCTGTATGATATCAAGCACATTGCATTCACTTTTGCCTGAGGCAGATACAAGCCTCTTTTGCTTCACCAGCATATCTTTTTCACCTTCCAGTTTAAAGAGGGTGACTTGCATTACAAGGAATAAAAAAGGAAAGTTTCTTGAATCCATTGATATTCTTGGACTTAGAAGCTTAACTTCCATTTCACTTCCTATGCAAGTAAAATAACTTTGAATAGATTTCCATCAAGCAATGCTGTTGTTAAACTATTTGTATTTCCTTGGCAAAATCTGTTTCATAATGTTATTCTGTATTGCAGGTGAATTGAGGCAGTTGTATAAGTTGACCCCAATAGCTGTAATTGGAGGTTCTTTCTTCCCTGGGTTAGCTGGCCATAACATATCAGAAGCAGCAGCAGCTGGCTGTGCTGTTTTGACTGGTAAAATTTGTATCATGCACCAAAATTTTTCATCGGCCTTGTGCACCCTTCTCAAGGGTTTTATTTTGTGATAATTTCAGGCCACCATGTTGGGCATTTCTCACATATGGTCAGAGAAATGCAGCAATTAAATCCTTTGTCAGTCATGCAGGTATCTTTTCAAGTTAAATGTTCCTTTTTTTCTCCTAGAGTGATCTCTTATTAAGACTCTTTCTGTATGGATTTTGTGGAGATGATAACCTCTGTTTGCAACAATATGGTATATGATTATTGTACTTGGGCATTTAGTATGTATTAAAGAAAAATATGTTTATTTGATTAATCCTTTTTGTAATGTTGTATTGGTAGAAAGGGGCATTCAAATTCTGGACCTCCTTTTAGGTGGTGGAATGGTGTGGTTATCACCAATTTATTACATAGCACCTATTGGATTCATCTTTGTTTCAGTCCATCTAGTCCTAAATCTCATCGGTTTAGTAAGCTGATTTCTCTGTATCTTCTAGGGTTGTAAGTACTTATTTGGAGGTTATTTCTCACAGATGTTTATGTGTAAATTGTGTGTCAGTCTTGATTGGCAGATGATACTCTTGGAATTTGCTTTTGCCTTAAATCAGCTTAATTTGAACTGAAATGTTTTAGGGAAGATACGGTGTTAAATTTTTTTCATTTTGTTTGAAATTTCATTCAATTGCTGCCGTCTTTTTTGGCAACTTATTCTTGTTGGGCCTTTAGGTAAAATATCTAAGATATTGACATAGCAATGCATATTTTCTGTGTCAAATGCTAAAGATTTTATTTTAATTGGTCTGCAGGTGTCAGGTAAGCTAGAGCTCGAAAAGGTTCTAATGGAGCTCTTTGCTGATGCAAAGATTCTAGAATCACGACAGAAGGCTGCAAAAGAAGCGTTCCATGCTTTATCAAGTGCTGTTGTTTCCAATGCTTGGGATGTACTGAATTTCCATTTGTTGAGGCAAGTAATCTTTTAGAAAATAATTCAAGACTGATATACAACAGTTATAAATATAAGTTTGAAGCATTCACCAACTCTGACACTGCAGCACATCAAGGCATTTAATCTCTTTTTGTTATTACCATTTGCTTTCTCATGCAAAATTAATCTGGAAATTAACTTTTTTCCCCTAGAAAACATTGAATTGATTCTAAATACCTCTAAAAGACCTATGTGTCATGAATAAAACATATGTGTATACGGTTTGAATAGCAACTACTTGTTTTGTCATAAATAGCTCATTAACCAATAAGTTATCATTCTGTGGTAATAATATAATTCTATTTGCATCATTAATTTAACAGGAATAAGTGTTGATGACATTTCATAGAGATTTGGCATCTGCTTCAACTGTTGCACCCAGTCTTTGCTGCTGTTTGCACCAGTCTAGCACACTTTTGTTACATGGAACCATGAAAATATGAACTCATGTCTTCCATGAGCTCATACTGAGGTCTTTGTTGTTAATATGCTTAGCTAATAGACAGCATCCAAACCACCCACCGTCCAACGAATGAATAATATCTCTGAACAGACACTCATCACAGGGTATAGCCAGGGGGCCATCTTTATTTGGACCATGTTCTTCATATACTTTATCTAGCAGGTGACGAAGAACTGGTTGATTCAAGTAATCTGCCTTTATGACAAACCTCCTACCAGCTTCCCCAACAGTAACAGCTAAGTGACCAGGGGGGACATACCTGGGTAGTTTCTTCTCACTGGATCCAAGTTTTCGCCACATGAAGGATAGCCATTTGAGTCTCATAATGTTACAGACATCAGTTTCAGAATAATCTGTTGAAGGAGCCATGATATGAGGTTGAGTATTTTTTCCTTGAAAATTGGTTCTCTGTATATACGTCTAACCCTGATCCTTGGTAGCATATACTTACATATAACAACCTGCAAAACAAAAGGAACCTTTAATTCTGTTAGTAATTAGCTAAAGGTATGGCTTGGTGTTTCAACGAGTTGAACTGTGATTTGATTTATAATGTATCAAGATTGCGGCGCCACTTGATTTGGTAGTAAATGTTAGGTCTTGAGGCTCTTCTGTTATGCTTGGCTATCCTTTAATACTGTAGAATGATGTAATCAGTACCTTGCTACGTACTGTTTATGTCCCAATGTTAGTTTCATATATTTATCACAAAGCATGTGTGTGTATCGCTGCCAAATTTTGGCCGAATTGCATTTTTCTACCATTTAGGTAAAAAAATGTTCGGTCTACAACTCCAAGTAATATTCTGTTTGGTAACATAGCAGTTAGTGATTGTGGAAAAATTAATCTGGTTAGCATGTGGTTTATACAAGGATTTAGTGTCATGTCTCTTTGAATTATTGAAAAATAACAGAAAAAAAAAAAGAGTACCTTTCTCCCTTTGGCTAGGATATAATCTAGATCATTCCACCAGATATGATCTTTTTCAATTGAAACAGTAATGTATTGTTCGATCTTGCATTGTTCTTAGTAGGTATCAGTGGCACTTGGTGATGAAGATGAGCAGAGCTGTGACAAGGTGCACTGTCATGTTGAATTGATGATAGTAAGAAATCATGCAGGAGATGATCCTTTAGATCATTTACTCATAAATAAGTTGCAAGGGTTTCCAGGCGCTATGTTCGGAAGTTGTTATGTTGCGAGCATGGAGTGGGCTTCTTGAGATCCATTAGTTAGCATGTAAGGTTCCTGTCTGCACTATGTATGTGTACAGGGAGATCACCAACATGTGAGTATACGGTGCTTTATTCCTTTATTCTTTTCCTTTTTATTCCTATGGCTATCTATTGAGGATTAAGACAATTAACAGATAACAGAAAACACTTGAATTATATACTCTTCAATTTGTTTTTAAAGCACCCGCCATCTATATCTAGACTCTAGACATGTTCATACATGGTAATGAGAATATGACCCTTTTAGAATCCTCCAAAGACAGGAATACTTGTAAAAAACCATATCCAAACTCACACCCGACGTAGCTCGAAAAACTGTTTTAACATACTTGCAATAGGATAGGAAGATATAAATGAATGGAGTGCTGTTTATACAGGATGTAGACATGTAGTTATGTTTTTAGTTGCATCCACCAAAGATAGAGTGTTGGTCACATGTTTACTATGAAACAGTAAGTTAGGCCAAACCTGTACCAGCTTTGCTTGTAAACTGTTTTCTCTGCTCTCTTATCCTGTATGTTAGAACGTGGAAGTGTAGTTAGTGTTTCTCCTTTTCGACATGTCTTATATCAGGCTCTACGTTTGCTTGCCTGTCATAAATAATGCAAATGATTACACCCTTGTTTAGAGAATGTAATTGCAACCATTTCTTTTAATTACATCCGCCTGCACAACAAATCTTTGGGTGTTTTGTATGTACAAACATATGAGCATGAGAGAATAATTCCAACAAGGGATCAAGTTTTTTGGATACAATACAAGAAAATAATCAAATGTTTTTTGCTCTTAAACTCTACTTATTTTCTCAGTTTGGTATTTAAATTTTCTTGTCCCATTTTTGTATTTAAACTATCATTTCATTTTAGTTTTTTATTAAAAAAATTGGTGTTAAAAAAAAGTAGGTGGCATATGCAACTAATGTGAACACCCCTTATTTAACACATGGCAATTGATGATGTAGTATTCATAAAGAAAAATTAATATGTATATATATGATATTTTTGGCTTTTTTCAAAACTAATCCAAACAAATTAAACAATTATGAAAATGGCCTAAGAGCAAAATCCTGTATAAGAATGACTTGAAATCTACATGGCATCGGAAGCACTGCTCCATCATTAGCCAAGCATTAGCCTTTTTTTTTAAAAAAAAAATTTGGGTGCACTATTTTGTTCGGGGATATTCGTATATATTTTTCAAAATATTTATATTTTTTATGGTATTCATGATGAAAAAAAAGAAAAAATAGTTTTTTTTTTTAATTTTGGTTTTGTCGTCGTGTTAGGTGGCATCAATTTTTTTTTAAAAATTTCGTCTTGCCGTTGTATTAGGTGGCACCGTTGTTAGGTTTTAAAAAAATAATTTTATTTTGTTTTTAAATTTTTTTTATAGTTAAAAAAAGGCAAGCAATTCTTAAATATAGTGAAAGAGAAGAAAAGATAACACTGTAAGAAAATATAAGCTCTAATGGCAGGATGCATTTAAAAGGAATAGAAGAAAATAAAATGGAAAAGTTATTTGCAAGTATTGAAAGAAATTAATGCTTTTTCGTTCCCAGATTTTCTAGGCAAGAGAGCAAACAAAAGGCACATGAATTAATGGTAAAGAAACAAAGGAAAGCCAATAGAGGAAAAGGAGGTCTTCCATTGAAGATGAAGAGGGCGTTAGATTTGGTTTCTTTGGTCACTTTTGGGTTTGATTGAAGGCATTTTTGAGTTATGAAGATTGAATACATAGCTTGAGGAAGTTCAAGAAAAAAAAACTCACTTGAAAGAGAGAAGACATGAGAGAGAAAAAAAAACCTGTTTCTTTAACTTTAAAATTTTTTTGAATTTGAACTTACAAGTGGTTTCAGTGGAAAAAATGATGTTCTATTGAGATTCCACAAGCGATACTTTCTGATATTGTATTTGAAGCGGTTGTTAGAATTCCTAATGATATGCAACTGAAACAAGTTCTTGCTAATGGTAAGAAAGAGGCTTTGAATGTGAGTTTTGTTCTTATTTTATCAAAGGGGTTTGAGTTAACTCTCTTTTCACTTGAGTTAAAGCTAAGTAAAGGAAGACAGGGGAATGAGATTGATTCGGAGATTTTTCTCCTATTCATGTATGATAGATACACAAGGAGATTTTCATCCCCTATATGCTATTTTACTTATTCCATATTAAAAAGGAATTGGGAATAGAGAACCTATACTAAAAAAGGGTCTAATTTTTTAGTATATGTTCTTATTTGATTTGATACATTGTAGTCAATTACATCGACGAATTAGGTAAAGGTGCGGAAAGAGAGGGATTCGAACCCTCGATAAACAAAAGTCTACATAGCAGTTTCAATGCTACGCCTTGAACCACTCGGCCATTTCTCCTACATGGCCAATACCTTAAGCGAATAGCGAGTTATTCATATTAGATTGTTCGATAGGTACGAACAATATCAATTCTAACTAGAAAACTAGCTATAAAAATAGAAAACTTTTCATCACTTTTTCTTTAGTCTTCAGGCTCGAAGAATTTTTAAAAAATGGAATGGGTCTACTTTTATGTTATTTCTTACTATACACTTCCTTTGTTTGTGAGATCATTTTATTTTCTTACGAGGGATAATGAAAAGAGTTCTAGAATGGATTGTTACCTATGCCTAGATCACAGATAAATGGAAATTTTATTGATAAGACCTTTTCAATTGAAGCCAATATCTTATTACGAATAATTCCGATAACTTCAAGAGAAAAAGGCATTTAATTATTACAAAAATGGTGTGATTTGATTATTATATATATATATATATATTACTTTATTTATTTTTTTATTTACTTTACCACCCTCAGTCTTAGTAAAAAAACACATTATTCAGAATAGGAAAAAAGCTATTGAAAACAAAAAAGAAATCTACGGTTGTTGAAGGTGAAATTTATAAATAAAACAATTCCTTCTGTCATGTATCCCCGATTAATGCAACTTTAGATGCTTCAATTATTGATTTGAGTATTGAGCGAAAGGTTACACCTGTTCTGTATTGTGGGTCAACGTTACTACATTAGTATCAATAGGCGGCATAGAGGAAGAAGCACTACCCCTAGGAATCAACAACACAAAAACTTTGTTATTAATGATTCCCTTTCTTTATAGGGATCGGAACTAAGAGAAATGGTTGGGACAACAAACATCCATCTTGTTTGTACTATGGATACCCATATAACCATCGAAGATTGTTGAAGTGATTAATTCTTAGAAATTAAGGAGCGTTGAGAACAATATCTTAGGAGTCCTGGATTCGAGTACCTGTGTGTATAAGGGGTGTGTGTGCGTTGTCAAAAAATTAAGATTATATGAATAGATACTATCATGTAATCACACCAGTATATTTAAAAAAAATTTAAATTTATTAATGAATGATTAATAAAAAATAAAAGTTATCTGAAAAGAAGTTTGAATGAGAGAGGGAGAGGAATGTTGAAAAGTAAATCCTTTTCTGAAACGAAAATGAAAAATGAGAGAGGGAGAGGGAGAGAGACAGACAGAAACTTTTCAAGATTCAAAAAAGTAATAATTAACGTAATTAATACAATTTATTTACTTTTTTGAAAATGTAGAATGTAATTAATGCAATTAAGCCTAGAAAATTTGGAACGAAAAAACATTAATTTCTTCCAATACACCACTTCACGTAAATAAATTGCATTAATTACGTATTATTACTTTTATCAACTCATTTACTTTCTTCTGGACTTTATCGGTTTTGTTAACTACTGCCAGAATTCTTTTGAGTTTTCCAGTTTTCTTTCTCAATCTTTCTTCTTCTTCTTTTTTTTCTTTTTTTTTTAAGATTGGAGATTTTAAAGTTTTCGCTTCATTGCTCTACTTTTGCAAATAACTTTTCCATTTTGTTTTCTTCTGCTCCTTTTTACTGCAACCTGTCATTGGAGCTTCTATTTTTGGCTTGATTTTTTTTTACTTATTTTTTTGGTTTTTATATGTTTATTTTTGTCTTAAACATAATAGAAGCAAAATATTTTGTATTTTGTTTTTTTACTTGTCAGGGTGTTATTTTTCTTCTCTTTCACTGTATTTAAGATTTGCTTCTTTCTTCTTGAACTAAAAAAAAAAATAAAAAAATTTAGAAATGGTCACTGATGGCAAAAAAAATCAATTTTTTAAACCTGACAATGATGTTGTTTGATACGATAGCGATACTAATTTATTTTAAAACTAGTTACACTTAACACAATAACGAAAATAATTTTTCTTTTTTTTCACTGTGAATACTCATGAAAGTATGAGTATTTTGAAAAACACATACGGGTGCCGGTGAATATAATGGCGACACCTAAAAAAAATTATTATTTTTTAAAAAATCGATGATTGACTAATGATGAGGGGTAATGCTATTGATGTGTCTGACGACACCAATAAGCACTATAAATTTCAAATCATTCTCGTTCATTATTTTGCTCTTGAGTTATTTTTATAATTATTTAATTTATTTGGATGGGTTTAAAAAAGTCAATATTTGTAAAATATATAAATCCAAAAAATAAAAATTTCAAAAAATATATATAAATTGTTTTCTATAATATATAAATTATGTAAAAATTTATATAAAATATAAAAATTCAAAAAATATAAATAAATTATACAATTTATCAAATAAGAACTTAATTTCTTTTATCATATATCAATTATATAAAATAAAAATAATTCAAAGAAAAGGAAAGTGCCATATATATATACTAACGAGTTTGTTTTATTGAAATTGAATAAGATTGTAATGGAATAGGGCTATAATGCAGTAAAATTGTAATCAATAATTTAATTGTTTGGTTGAATGTAATGAAATATAATTATAATAGTATTCTTGTGTTTGATTAAATGTAATAGATGTTAATAATATAAGGAAAAAAAAAACTAAAATGACTAGAGTATCCTTAACAGGATTTTTTTAAGTAAATAATTATTGTTATTGTTATTAAATATAATTGAGTAAAAATGATAATAAATAATTTAATCATATTTTAATATAGTTATTTTTATATTAATTATATTAAAATATTTTATTTTAAATTATATTTTGAAATAAAATATTTTATATTAAAATATTTCAAATATTTTATTTTTATATTGTTTGAGTCAAAATTTCAAAAGATTAATCTGAAAATTAATTTTGTTTTGTTATTCAAAGTTGTATGGAATGATTATTCTTTTTTTTTTAAGCCTGAGATTTTTAATATGAACAACATCATTTTTTTCACTGAAACTATTTGTTGAATTCTTTAATATCACTAAAGAATAACTATTACGAAAAGATAAATAATAAAAAAATAATGATACTTCTATTAAATAAATATTACGTTTAACCAAACAAATGAATAATAAATTGATGAAAGATTTGTGATGGGTTAGTGGTCACAACTCACATCATCAATGACAAGGGGGGAACGTCATCGATGACAAGGGAAAAGGTTAGGCGCATTTTCATCAATTGTGTGCCACATTTTATTAACTTTGAACCACAACTCAAATAGAGTAATACTTTAGGTAATTAAGTAAGAAAATGGTTATAGTTTGAGTAAAATCATGATATAAAAAATATATATATGATTGTTAAAACATGTGAAAATTTATATTTTTATCATTATTTTATAGAAATATATATAATTTGTTAAACATGAATGACAGAAAATATTAAATATGAGTTACAAAAATATTAGATTAAGACATCTATGATGTGAGTGAAAGAAAATTTATGATTTTTTTTAATTTATTTAATAGTGGTTATTTGTGGGTTGATAAAAAATTTATTTATATTTGTTTGGTCTTTGGATATATTATTTTTAATTTTTTATTTAAATATTATATAAAAGTATAAAAAAATAAAAACAAATCTACTATAATATTTGCAATTATTTAATAAAAAGGATATATTAATTTTTTTAAATTAGATTGATACTTGATTCGTTTGTGACACTAATTCTATTAAGTGCTTTATAATAAATATGTATATGTATATGTATATGTATATGTATATAATTCACATGTATATTATTGAAACTTTTTTTTTTACCAAGAGTTGGCTTGAAAATAGTTGAGCATACATGAAAATTTAAAATTTTAGAACACTGAACTTCTATTAAAAGAACAAGAGTTGTCATCGATTTATTTGTTAGGTGTGATCGAACACTGGCAAAATCACCTTTTAAAAAGAATTTTAAATATTTGAAAAAGATAAGTGTTAGATTTGTGTTTAAAAACTAGAGTAAAATATGTTTGGGTTCGAAAGTTGATTACATATAAGGAAGGTTATAACATCCTTGTAATGTTTAGAAAAATCGATACTTTGTTAATTATATATTGTCTCCAACTTTAGAAATACGAGTTCAGACTTTTAATGTTTAATTATGATTCTTTAAAATTAAAGTTACAATTAAAAACACTGTTGAAAAATTAACTAGTCATGATTTTAAAAGAAAAACAATCAAAAAATGACAAACTCTCTGAATGAAAGCTCTCTTTCTGAAAATCCACTGCCTAGGGATGTTCCTATGGAAGATTTGATTCTCAAAAAAGTGAGATTCAGGGAAGGAGATGAATCTTAGTGTGAAGAGGTGCCTCTGGATATGCCTGTTGTTTCGAAAATCTCTTGGAAGGATACTTTGCTTGGAGTCTCTAGTTTGGTGGCAGCTAGTTTGGATGAAAATGAAGATTTTGAGATTCTTAAGGGTGATGTTAGGAGTCGGTTGTTAATGGTATGCCATTTATTGAGTTCTCTGATAGGATTAATCAAATCCTCATCAAAAGCATGGAAACCACTGTAATCTTAAAACTTCTTAGGAGAAACATTGGATTCTCAGTACTTAAGAATAAAATCTTCAATTTGTGGAAGCCGACATCTCAATTCAACTTAATGGATATTTCTAAACCAAGTTTCAAAGTAAACATGATTATGAAAAGGTTTTTCGGAAGGGCCATGGATTATATTCGGGTAATATTTAACGGTGCAACTTTGTTCAGTATCGTTCAATCCTGCACAGTCCTTCTTGAGTACGATGATGTCATGGATTCGGTTACTAGGTTTGCCAAAATATTTTTACAAAAGGAATATTTTGATGGAAATAGGCGGAACTATCGATAAAATCGCTAAATTGGATTTGAACACGAACAATAAGATTAGAGGTAGATTTGCTAAAATGGTTGTTTATATCAATTTGGATAAGCCATTAATTTCTCAAGTTGTTGTCAATGGTATGGTTCAAAAGGTAGAATATGAATTCTTACCTACTGTGTGTTTTCATTGTGGGAAATATGGACATACCAAGAATTTATGCTCTATTGGCATGGTTGAGCCTAGAACGGAAAAAAGAAATCTGGCACCGGAGCTTTTACCGGTCAGTCGAAGTAAAGACGCTACTGGTAAGGATGGGAAGGATGGATCGTACGGGCCATGGATGTTGGTCGAAAATAGGCATCACCGAAAATCTCGGGATTTCCCTCAATCAAGACCAAATTAAAGGAAGGTTCAAGGTTTAGAGCTCTTTCAAACATGGAAGGGAATGTTGCTACTATCTCAAACAATAAAGGAAATAGCCAAGATATTAGGAAAATTAAAGGAAAGGGAATTAATTTAGATGATTCTTTGCACAAGGTTACTGCACATAAAAAGTTGTCTGGCATTTTTATTAATGCTGTTTCTAATGAGAATAATATTGGGTCTTTTTCAAACTTACCAAAGGAGCTCATATCTTTTAGGCCCATTTCTTCTTTTGCAGGTCCAAGCAATAAGTCAATTTCCTCAAGCAATCAACCCAACACTTCTTTGGGCGTTTCAGGCTTGAAGGATTCTACTGCAGGTGTGTGTGGTTTGGCGATAGGAAAGGATGGATATGCGGCTGGGTTGTCGGTGGAGGTGGTTAGTCAGAATGTGGGGAATAAAAAATTTAGGGGTAATACCAAAAGTGAGCTAGAAAGCAAGGAAGCTAGAATTGCTTTTCTTGATTTTTTTATTCAAGATAATGAAGAGGTGATTTTGGATGACATGACCGAACCTCTCCCTTTAAGCATCGACGGTAAGATGGAGGGTGATTTACGGGCTGATTTCTTGGAGCCTGAAATTGTTGATGTCACGGCCTCCAAGTCGATAACTGGTCTTGATCCAAACAAGCACTCGGGCGTGCTTTTTCGTCCCATTCAAATGGATCCCATCGATGATGGAAATTTTGCATGTTTGGGGGGATTCTAAGATTAAAGGGATGGCAAAGTTAGGCAAGAAAGGTTTGGGAGGCAGTTTGAAAATTCTTAGAACTGCAACAATTCTTAACAAACCCAATCAGCCTAAGGGAAACAAGTTTAAAGCTGGGCATAATACCTTGGTTCCCCTTCGAGAATCCATGAAAAAAATGGTTGAAAAAATTACAACCCAAGCCACTGACTCTTTGATTTTGGAAGACCCAATTTTGGGGTTACAGTAGCAGGTAACCCAAGGAAATACTTCACAGTAATTCCTTGGTTTAATTATTGCTCTTTTTAATGATTTTTAGAATTTTTGTTGTTTATTATTATTTATTAATAATTACGATGGACTTAAATCTAACGGTATTTTCTTGGAATTGTCAAGGGTGTGCTAGTAGCAAATTTATTAAGGCTTTCCGTAAGTATAATTTTTAGTATAAGCTTGATATTATTTGTTTATTAAAACCGAGAGTAAGCGGTACAGTTGCTAATGCTGTCATTAATAATTTAAATTTTCATTATTCTCATCGTATTGAAGCAACAAGTTTTTCAGGTGGAATTTGGATTGGATGGAAACAAAATTCCAACATCTGTATTGTTTTTAATAATCCTCAATTTATGTTGATCCGAATCTCTGGTAATGTTTTTTCTAATCCCATTTATATTGCATTTGTTTATGGAAGCCCGAATAAAGGTAAACGCAAAGCCCTCTGGGATGTTTTGTCTAGTAATCTTCCTTTTGATCAATTTCCTTGCCTAGTAATGGGTGACTTTAATGCTATTTTGTCTCCCAATGATAAAAAGAGTAGTCATTCAATTGGGAAGAGATGTAAATGGTTTGGAAATTTTGTTGATGCTTGTAAGTTACAGGAATTAGGATATGTTGACCCAGCTTTCACTTGGAAAAGAGAGGGAACGTTAGAGAGGCTTGATCGGGCTTTGGCCAATGACTCCTGGATGACGACCTTTTCGCATTGTCTAGTGTCTCATTTACCACGTATCAAGTCTGATCACAGACCCATCCTTCTGCGAACTTCTTCAGAGTTCAAGCCTTCTATTAGGAGACCTTTTAGATTTTTAGCAGGGTGGACGAAGCATGCAACCTTTCCATCTTTCGTTAAAGAAAAGTGGAACTATTCAGGTGATATGGCTTTATCGCTTTCTGAATTTTCTACTAACATTAAGGAATGGATTAGATCTGTGTATGGTTTTATAGGTTCTCGGTAAAGGAATCTCATGAAGTCACTGTTGAATATCCAAAGAGCCTTGGATCATTCCCCTTCGAGTAGGTTACAGAAACTTGAGGAGGATATTCGAAAAGACCTTGAGTGTGTTCTTGATCATAAGGAGTTATTGTGGAAACAAAAAGCTCGATGTGATTGGCTTCATTTTAGGGATCGAAATACCAAGTACTTTCATAGCCAAACAATTCAGAGGAAGAAATTCAATCGTATTACTACTTTCCGTTTGGATAATGGCGAGTGGTGTTTCGACCAGGATATCCTCCAAACAGAAGCTGTGGATTTCTTTAGGAAACTTTATGGTGATGGGAGTGTGGTCTCAAGGGCGTTACCTTCTAATATTTTTCCTCATCTTACAGATCATGATGTTCAGTTTTTGAGTCGCATTGTCACTATTGGAGCTCAATTTTGACTGGGTCCAACATTAAAGCGAACTTTTAATTTTTAAATCTTAGTTTATTTTAAATTTAAATTCATTTAGAAGTTAAATTTATGTTAAATTTGAATTAAAATGATTTAAATATTAAAAGTCCAAACAAATTAAATAAAGTCCAATTTACATGTCCAATTTACAAGCTCAATTGGGCCTAATACAGTCAGCCCAATATCCATTTCACTACCCAAAATACAAGCCCAAACCCTTGACCCATTATTCAATCCAAACTAGCCTAACCCTAACCTAAACTGCTGCCTCCTCACTTGCTCCTGCTGCCGTTTATCCATGGCCAATCGGGGCACGCCACGTCAGCAACCATTGTCACTTCCAAGCAAGTTGCTTCTGCCACTACCACCGCCACTGCTTCAAAGCCACCATGGAACCTGCAAAAAGAAAGGGAGATTAGGACTAGCATTTAAGATGTAAAAAACAAATTAGAATGATGAGGAACTTGGCTATAAAAAGCCAAGTCAAAATCTGTAGAGGGGAGGGGGGACGAATCCGAGATTCAGGCTTCTTTTGTTCTTCAAAATTTACCAATTAATACAAAGCAAAAGCAGTTAGTAAGAAAGGAGATTTGAATAGGGATAAGATTTAAAATTGCAAGAGGAGAAGAAATCAGATTCTCAGCATCCAAATATTAAATACTCAGGTACTTTAACATACATCCATTAACATTTATAACCTTTTCATATTCTTTGAATTTATAACATGTGTATTAAAATGCAGTAAATGTTTGACTAACACTATTTATTATAATATTCTGTTATCTTTAAATGTATTGATTGAATATTTAATATTATAACAAATTAATAATAGTAATATTGATAGCAATTATAATATTTATTAATATTAAATAATATTAATAAAATATTAATAATAAAATAGTAAAAAGAAATGAAAAGTCAGGGACTTATCTTTCAATTTCCTCGCCGGAGTCGCACGATGGTCACTGTCAAACATCGCCGGTCCTTCATCGCGCAGGCCTGCAGGGAACGCAAACAACTTTTAGATTGAAAACAAATTTTTAAAACAAAAAAATCAAACATTCTTTAAAAAATATGTATGAAACAAAAGAGAGTTTCAAATTTTTTCACAGATCTGGAAAATCCAGATCTGAAAACTTCCTAATAAAGGTTTTTAAATAAAGAACAAAAATGAAAAAAGGGAAAAAGAGATTTTTGGACTTACCTTTCGAACGCCGGTGACCGGAGATGGTTACGTGACAGGCGTGTGGCGTCCGACGCGCGACTGATGACCGGAGATGGACGAGTAGGACGGGGGGCATTGACGACGCGCCCCACGCGCGGCCTTGGTGGCTTTTGGAGTTGGCCGGAGTTCGGCCGGCCAAGGGAGAGGGGATGAGAGAGTTGAGAGAAAATGAGAGGATAGGGAGGGGAGAATTTTAAGAAAATGATGAAAAATGAATTAAAAAAACTAAAAAAATGACATTTATAGTACCCACAGACCCGACCCGAACCCGCTATAGGATCCGCGTGTTTTCGCTTAATGTTCCATTTGTGCAGTTGGTCCTTTCGCATTTTTTATTTGTTTTAATTTAGTCCTTTTTGCATTTTTTTAATTATTTACAATTTTACCTGGTAATTTAATTGGTTTTCAATTTAATCCTTCGACTGTTTGACTGCACCAGAGGTTGCCATGTGTCACTTTTTGGCTTATTTATGTACCTAGTCCCTGTCATTTTTAATTTGTTTTAATTTAATCCTTAAATCAACTTTTATTTAATTACAAAATTGGCCCAAGAATTTTCAAGATTTACAAATTAGTCTTTTAACTTCTGGATGCCTGTGGGGCTGCCACGTGTTACCCAATCTTTGGTTTTATTGTTTATAGGTCCCTGGATGGTCCAAAAATTACCATTTTACCCTTAAACTTTCCAAAATTCCATTTTTAACCCCGATTTCACCAAAAATTACCATTTTACCCCTAAACTTTCCAAAATTCCATTTTAACCCCGGTTTCACCAAAAATTACCATTTTACCCCTAAACTTTCCAAAATTCCATTTTAACCCCGATTTCATCAAAAATTACCATTTCACCCCTAAACTTTCTAAAATTCCATTTTTAACCCCGATTTTACCAAAAATTACCATTTTACCCCTAAGCTTTCCAAAATTCCATTTTCGACCTCGATTTTACCAAATATTACTATTTTACCCTCAAATTTTCCAAAATTCCCTTTTTGACCCTGATTTTACCGAAAATTACCATTTTGCCCCTACGAGTCCAAAATTACCATTTTGCCCCCGAGTATCCAAAAGTCTCGTTTTCAACCCCGATTTCGTCGTTTCTTCTTCCTTACCAATGTTTACATTCATTTGCACCTGCATTTTATATTTTCGCGTACTATTTACCTGCTTATTATATTGCTTCGTATTTAACTTCTCTTATTAATCGCTATTCGTGTTTTAAACTTGCGCATCCACTTACAAGTTATTTTAAAAGTCGAGGTAATATTCCGTCCGAGCGTAAACTTCAAAAAATCACACCCTAACGTGTCGGGTATGATTTCTTCGTATAATTTGCGCGAACCGGATATCCTTTTCAAGTTTTTTACGCCAGTTCACTTCGAGACTCCGAGAATGTCGTGTCCTAAGGTGTTGGTCGCGACTTTAATTCTTCGTGAAGATCGAAGTAAACGGGTAATCTTTTTTAATCCTTCAAATCATATGTTCGAGGATTGCAATTTAAATTTAATACAAAATTTTCAAATTCTCAAAATATATCTATATGCGCATGTCACAAATAATTTTAAAACGAGGCAATGTCCTTTGTGTGAAAACTTCGAAAAATCGTGCTTTAACGTGTTAAGTGTGATTATCGTAATTCATGCAAATCGGATATCCTTTTCAAAAGTTTTCCAAAATATTCTTCAATCTTATATATTTATAAAGGATTTTAAGACCAAAAAAAGAAACAATGTTCTTTCGTGTGAAAACCTCGAAACACCATGCCCTAACGTGCTGGGTGTGAGTTTCGTATAATTCACGCGATAGAATACTCTCTTTAAAATTTCCCGAAACATCCTTCAATTTTGAAACTCAAAGAATATAGTGCTCCAATGTGTTGGACACGATTTCTAGTTCTCATAAGAGATTCAAAACACGAGGATGAAATTTCTTAAAAGAATTTACTATGAGATTGCAGAGCCTTTTAAAATAAACATCGCATCTTAAACTTGACTCGAGTTTTCATTGTTTTCATAAGAATAAGACCCGAAAATACTCATGTGGTACCAATTCTAGGCGTATGAGGGTGCTAATCCTTCCTCGTGCGTAACCGACTCCCGAACCTGTTTCTCTGGATTTCGAAGACCAACTTTCTAAAATGTTTTCAAACGTTTTGTGGTGATCCAATCACACCCGAAATAAAAGATTGGTGGCGACTCCCTTTTTACTCCCATTTTTCCAAACTTTGAAATGATTTTTCGAAGCCTTGTTCTCGAGGTGGTTTCGACAGTCACAGATGAAGAAATTAAGAAGGGCCTATTTGATATAGCTCCATTGAAAGCGCCTGGAAGTGACGGTTTCCATACGCATTTTTTTCAAAGCCAATGGGATACTGTAGGTAACGTGGTCTGTGATTGGGTTCGTGGAGTGTTCGCTAGAAATGACATTGATGTTGCCTTAAATAATACCCTGATCATTTTTATCCCCAAAAAAGACTGCCTTGAGCATTTCAGTGATTTTCGTCCTATCAGTCTCTGTTTGATCATGTACAAATTGGTAATGAAGGTAATAAATAATAGCTTTAAATCTATTTTTCCTAACCTTATCTCACATAAACAAGCAGGTTTCATTGCTAGACGTAATATATCCGACAATATCATCATCGCTTAAGAAGTCATTCATAGCATGCGGTCAAAGAAGAAAGGGAGAGATTGGATGGCGATAAAGCTAGATTTAGAGAAGGCTTATGATCGAGTTAGTTGGGATTTCATTGGTGCATCGCTTCATGCTGTGAACTTTCCTAGTTCCTTTATTATAGTGATTATGAAAGCCATATCATCTTCGATCATGCAGATTCTCTGAAATGGTGTTCCTACCCAAAAGTTCAAGCCTACTTGTGGAATTAAACAGGGATGTCCCTTATCACCATACCTTTTTGTTTTGTGTATGGAGTGGTTAGGTTGTATCATTCATGCTAAAATTAGTGAGGGTAAGTGAACTCCAATTCGTCTTTCTTGTAGAGGACCTGACTTATCTCACCTCTTTTTTACAGATGACTTAGTCATTTTTTGTAAAGCCAACATGGCGCAGGCTCAGCTCTTACAAGGAATATTGGATCAGTTCCGTGACTTTTCTAGACACAGAATCAATATGAGGAAAAGTAATATCTACTTTTCCAAAGGGATTGATATTGGAGTAAGCACTCAGATCAGTCAACTTTTCGGTTTCCAGGTGGTTCAAAACCTTGGTGTTATTTAGGAGTCCCTCTTCTTCATGAACGAGTAACAAAGAGTATTTTGAGCTTTGTTATTGAGAAGGTTCGACGTAAATTGCACAATTGGGAAGCCAGGAAACTCTCATTAGCTGGTAGAATTACTTTAGCTCAATCTGTCCTTCTTGCTATTCCTAACTATTTTATGCAGTCTTTGGCCATTCCTAAAGGTGTTTGTGATGAGATAAAGGGCATCGTGAGGTAGTTCATTCGGGGCTCTATTAATGGACAAAGGAAGATTGCTCTGGTTGGATGAGACAACATTTGTCAACCTCGTTTCATGGGGGTCTTGGAATGCGTCACCTTTACAACCAGAATAATTCTTTCTTGTTGAAGATTGGCTTTAACCTTGTTATTAAGGATGAAACTCTTTGGGTCAAAGTTCTCCGGTCAAAGTATGGATGGAAGGAGAGGATTTCTATCTCTATTTCAAGGAGTCAGTGTTCACATTTATGACGTTCTATCTCAAAGATCTGGCCCCTTCTCCGAGATCAATTAGCTTGGTCAGTGGGGAATGGGACTAGCATTAGATGTTGGAAAGACCATTGGATACCAAGGTTAGGTCCTCTCATTAATGCTATTCCTGCTTCTGCCAATCTTGATAGAGACTGTCATTTGAATGATATGGTGTTAGAATACAGAACATGGAATCTGGACTTCTTTCGCCTTTGTCTACCTGAGCATGTGATCCTTCATATATTGAGTATCCCTCCCCCTCATCCTAATGCTGGAAAGGATAGAATTATTTGGGCTCCATCCTGTTCTGGTAATTTCTCTGTTCGGGGTGCTTATTGGGCTCTTAGACAGGAGACTTGGAATCCCAAAGTTCTTTATTGGGACAATATTTGGAAGTATTAAGGACCACAGAGAGTTCGATCTTTCTTTTGGCTAGCTTATAAGCAAATGTTACTTACCAACTTACTAGACGTGGTTTAGGTAGCTGCTCAGCTTGTGCTGTTTGTGGACATGGCGAAGAAGATACCATTCATGTGTTACGTGATTGTGTTGCTGCTAAAGAAGTGTGGTCACTCATACTTCCCAGTGACCAACATAACAGGTTCTTTTCTACCTCTATTCATATATGGCTCTCTACTAATTTGAGGAACAATGTGCTTTTGCAGGATTATGAAACACCTTGGACGAGCGTCTTTGGTCTAATCGCTTGGCGATTATGGAAGAATAGGATCCTGTACATCTTCAAAACATTGTCATGCTAGCTTCTGAGGTTGTTAAGGCATCCTTAAGTTGGGCACGTCAATTTGCCATTAGCCAAGGAGGTGCTACGACATATCCTTCCATCCCATCTCCCAATCTGTTCTCTGGTGAGCAGTGGATTCATCTATTCACTGATGGAGCTGTGGAAAGAGACTTTGGGGTAGCAGCAGGTGGAGGAGTGGTACATGACAAGGATGGTAATTGGATCTTGGGTTTCAATCATTTCTTAGGTATGTGCTCTCCATTTGTAGCAGAACTCTGGGGCATTCTAGATGGACTTTTAATTGTGCTAGAGCAAGGATTCGGAAAAGGTATTATACACACTGATAATTTAGAAGTAGCTAAGGTGTTAAACGAGAATGGCATGGATGACTTGGGAATCACTGTTCTTAGAAGAGTGGAAAGACTCATACGCTCTACTGGCCTTTGGCAAATAACTTACATTGCGAGAGATGATAATGCGGATGCGGATCGATTGGCTAAACTTGGCCTTTTGTGAAAGTCAAGTTTACAGATTTTAGATTCTCCTCCCACAGGTGTGTTGGGAGTGCACCATTTGTTTTCAGACCATAGTCATTCTCTTTTGAGTTGATGTAATTGGTAGACTTTATTTTATTCACCAAAAAAAAAGTTACAATTAAAATAAACATGAATTTATTTAACCGAGTGAATTCGTTTCTAAAATTTAAAAATTTGTCAAATGTAATATTTTATCTATTATAAAAAAATATTTTTTTATTCACTCATTCAATATTAAAACATTAAATGAAATTATATCCAATAAATTTGACAACAATTTTCTCAACTCCTTAATGTTAAAATGTTTCCTTATTTTGAAAACTCGAAAAAATGATATTAAAATACATACATGAAATTTCACGTATATAATTTCACGTATATAATTTCAAAATATCAAATCTTTAATTGTTTACATAATCTTATTATTTCTGTCTTTTATTTTCTTACTAGTTTTTTTTTTAAAAAAAATTAAGTCATAATAATTTTACTTTTTGTAAATTATTTTTCATGAAACAAGCACACTTACAATTATTAATATCCAATTACAAGATTTAAGTTAAACAATTACATAATAAAATATGGGATTAACATTTAATTATTAAAAGTAAACCTGTTAAAAAAAATTGTAAGTATTATTTTTCATGTAGTAAGTAACCATTTTATTTAATCATTATAGTTTAAACGGATCTTACCTTTTGTGTATGGACGACCCAAAGCTTTATGAATGCATTTACATTTGTTAACAATTTATTTTTATTATATGTAATTTATGAGCAATATAAAGGAGTCTGTGATTAATGCATACAGAGTAGATCCTTTTTGTAGTGTAGTCATCAATAAACAAATTGAAGTATCTGTTGTTGCTAAGTGAAAAAATCTTCATTGGTCCACATACATCAGTATGAACGAGATGTAACTTCTCAGTAGCTCGCCATGCCTTGTTGATAAGGAATGGGAGTCTTGCTTGTTTTCCAAACTGACATGTTCTCAACCAAACCATGCTTATACGACATACCAAGTGATCTGTAATTGACATGTCCTAGTCTCTTGTGCTACAAGTTAGTACCATTAGTTGAACTAGAGTAGGCTTTAAAGGTAAGTAAGTTCCAGTTTAGAACAAAGCTCATATCACTCATTTTAACCGACATAAGCTCGTGACCAGTTGAATCAGATACAACTAGCTAACCAACACCAAGCAAGTTCTGATCTATATTAGGTACAAAAAGAACATCAATAATAACTTTTGTACCTGCAGGAGTGATAACATGAACATCTCTCTTTCCCTTGGCTTTAATGATCTGATCATTTCCAACTTTGATTCTCGAACTGAAGGATTTGTCAATCTCCTTAAACATGCTTTCATCTGAAATCATATGATTTGTACAACCACTGCCAATTAACCAATTTTTCTTGTCTTGGTTGTTGATTGCGAAGCATGAAGTAGTAAATGCAAGCTCCTTCTGAGCTTGAATTTCATCATCAGCTTGAGCCTGATTAGACTGTTGCTGTCTCTACTGCACTTTGTTTTTGCAAATTTTAACATCATGGCCAAATTGCTTACAGTTTTTACACTGCACACCAGGTCTGGTCCAGTAAAAATTCTCTGAATGACCCATCTTCTTGCAATTTAAGCGTGGTGGATACTTTTTCTTCTCACCATCTCTTTTTGGCCTTGCTTTAGTTTGATTCTATTTCTTCTTGCCTTTGTTGCTTGAAGAACATGGACACTCCTTGTTTCTTGCTTGGTAAGCACATTCTATGTGCCCTTCTTCTCTGCTCACTCTTCCTTGCTCCTGTGCATATAGAGCATTTATGAGCTCTGACAAAGAGATTGTTGCCAAATCCCTCGAGTCCTCCAAGGATGAGATCTTGGACTCATACTTCTCTAGTAATGTTGTGATGACTTTTTCAACAACCCTTTGATCACTGAACTGATCACTAAGCAACCTTATATTATTGACGATGGACATGATTCTGTCTACATACAGCTTGATCGTTTCAGTTTCTTTCATCTTCAGGTTCTCAAAGTCTATTTGCAGATTCAAAAGTTGTTGTTGCCTTGTCTTTTTAGTCCACTGGAACTATTCCTTCAACTTATCCCAGGTTTGTTTGGGAGTTTCACAAGTCATAATTCTTGTGAAAATAACATCAGACACACCATTTTGAAGGCAAGACAAAGCATTGTATTTCTTAGCAGCCTCATCACCGTGTTGTCTAATTTGAGCTATAGTTGGATTAGCTCTGGTGGTTCTCTGTCTAAATCAACAACTTCCCACAAGTCATAGGCTTGAAGATACGTCTTCATCTTCACTACCCAAATATGGTAGCTTTCTCCAGGAAAGATAGGAGGTAGAGGTGGTGTAAACTTCCAAATGATATTTTTAATGTAAACAAGACGCAATCAACACTCTTTTCAACAAGAAAAACACTCACAAGGCCCTCAAGGGCTTAAGCCCTTGATACCAATTGTTAGTGTTTTGAGAAGTTGGGAGAAAAGAACAACAAAAACAGAGAGAAAACAAAAAAAAAAAAATACTTAACAGATTTTGATGAACTGCTATCAAATTCTCTCATCATCATCTTCATTTTCACTCGTATTACAATATATAGGTGTACTAGTTAGAAATAATCAACAAATCCGACTAAATCACATTGAAAATGCAAAGATAAAACTTGAACATAAATTGATTAGGTGAAGTCAGTACCTAAAAACATCAAATCAATACTAACTCTGCTTGTTTTAACAAGTAATCCCTAACAAACAAACTAAACAAAACATCTATATCAACATATGTGAACCTTTCTTGCACTTCATCTGGGGGTTCACCAAAAATCTTAACAATTCATGATGTGCTCGCAACTTGGGTTGAGCTTGTAGCTTCTAATGATCTCGCAACTTTGAATGAACTCGCAGTTTCAAGTAAGCTCGTGGCTATACAGGTTGAGTTCATCAAGGCACACATTTGCTTCATTGGATAAACTCTTGTATTAACTACTTAGTCCCCCTCACTTACTCACGTGAGTCACAACATCGCAAGCGGTTAACAACCAATTCCTTCCTATTCACCACGTCTTGTAATTAACTCTCAATCATATTTAATAAAAAAAGGTGGCGCGGAACCAACATCAATAATTACGGAAAACCTCATCTCTTCTTTGCTTCAACCTCCAAACATCTCCCATCGCTCTCTCAAACCCCATGCTATTGATCAAAGGATTCTCTGTGAACAAATAGCCTACAACCGACCGAAATCCATTTTGTGTGTGTTTTAATCGGCAAAAAAAGAATGCATTCGTGTCATCTGCGTTTTGAAGAGCCAATCAGGATGGTTTCAATTCTGGAGCCATCCAAGGATGTAAGTTTCACTTTCATTTCAAATCAATCTGTTTAAGCTTTAGACTTATTAGCTGTTTGAATCCCACTGGATTTGAATCTTTTTTGGCAGAGTTTTTTCCCCGCAATGACCAAGATTGTGGGAACTTTAGGTCCCAACTCTCGATCCGTTGCTGTTATTTCCAGTTGCCTTAAAGCTGGAATGTCTGGTACGGTATTTGCTTCCTCTCTTCTGTAGTTTTTTTTTTGCATACATTACTGTATTATTGGAAGTTTGAACTTGGAACCAAGTTTTTTTTTTGGCAGTGGCTAGATTCGATTTCTCGTGGCATGATCCGGAGTATCATCAGGAAACTTTAGAAAATCTAAAGGCAGCCGTTAACCTCACTAAGAAGCTCTGTGCGGTATAGTCTTTATATTTTGGTTGATTTACATTAGTTACAAAACTTTTGTTAGTATCCATGGAAAATTGTCCGTCTTATTGTAAACTTGCATTCGGTATAAAACAGAGTTTTCGTCATGTCTCTCTTGTAAAAAATGTCGTCTTCTTTTATTTTTATGTTACTTGAGGACATTTTTTGCCAGAAATTTGGCTGTGACCGTGTGATTGGTAGCTGTTCGTTACTGTTCTTTGACTGCTTGCATGGGGATAATGAAACTTAATGATGAACAGAAAAGGAAAAGCTTAAGAAAATAAAGTGATTTCTATCTGGTTTCAGGTTATGTTGGATACTGCGGGTCCTGAGCTGCAGGTTGTTAAAAAAGCGGGCAAGCCATCTCACTTAAGGAGGATGCTACTGTTGTTTTGACATCCGATGAAGGATTAGAAGCCTCTTCAGAATTATTGCCTATCAATTTCGATGGATTGCCAAAGGTTCAATGCTAGATCTCTACTTCTCATTGCGTTTTGTTTATTATTGTTTCCTCTGAGAAAGCCTCTGCATGAGCCTTTCGTTCTTGCCCTTCGGAAAACCTTATGTGTTTTGGTCGATCTTACCTTCATGTCTTTATACACAGGTTTTCGTTCTCTAGGGGTTGGGAGGCAGGCATTGTCTGGTGCAATGCTTATAACTTCTTAATACGATGAATTTAATTACAACTTTTTTTCATTTAGCTCAGAGGAATTTGTATTTGCTGGTGATTCCCTTGTTTCTCTTTATGACAAACCATTTAATCTGATTTTTTGCAGGCAGTGAAGAAGGGAGACACTATTTTTATTGGTCAGTACCTGTTTACTGGGAGTGAAACCACATCTGCGTGGCTGGAGGCAAGGAAAGCCAGACCAGATATATGAGTGGTTGTCTTTGTATTTATGTTGAGATCTTTTTCTGCCTATTTGTTGGTTAATTAACTATGCAATTTGAACATTACATAAAAATTCCTAAGAAGCTACCATTGCCTAAATTGTCCGCAGGTTACCGAGGTAAATGGAAATAACGTGGTTTGTCTGATAAAGAACTCAGCGACATTGACTGGGTCATTGTTCACCCTGTATTCCTCTCAAATGTCTCTTGATTTGCCTACCCTTTCTGATAAAGACAAGAAGGTGAGTTTATCATTGATTTTTGCTTGTTAATGATTAAAGTAATGGAGAAAGGAGTCTCTCTCTCAGCAAGATTTAGCTTGTTTCCTGATGTTTCCCATCAAGTCTTTTTGTGATCTGTAATACTTGCTTCAGTATTTAAGTACTTGGGGAGTTCAAAACAAAATCGACTTCCTCTCACTATCATTTACACGACATGCAGAAGATGTGCGCCACGTAAGTAGACTTTTGTCTATCCTTATGCGGATTCTTTTTAGAAAAAATATTTCTGCACTTCTCTGATAGCTCTTGCGTTTTGCTTTATAGGCTCGTGAGTTCCTTTCAAAATTGGGTGACCTCTATCAGACACAAATTTTTGCAAAGATTGAGAACGTGGAGGTGTATATGTTGTATTTGCTGAGAATATGAATATGTAGGTTTTGATTGCACACAATGTGAAAAAGAATGTGATTAATGTTGTTCATTTTTCAGGGATTAAACCAATTTGATGAGATCCTAAAGGAAGCTGACGGTATCATTCTTTCCCGTGGAAATTTGGGCATTGATCTCCCACCTGAGAAGGTCAGTCTTAACTTTGAACCAGCAGTATTCTTGCTGATCTTATAGTCCTTATTATCAAATCTGCAACTGGTTTATATAAATACTAGCGATCCAATTTGCCGAGGGCTACGTGGGTATAAAGCAGTGCTGGTTGTGACTATTGGTTAGAGTTCACTGCTAATTAACTTCCCTTTCTTTGCAGGTGTTCTTATTTCAAAAAGCTGCCCTTTTTAAGTGTAACATGGCCGGAAAGCCTGCGATTGTCACTCGTGTTGTGGACAGTATGACTGACAACTTGAGGCCAACTCGTGCCGAGGCAACTGATGTTGCTAATGCTGTTCTTGATGGTATATTACTATACTGTGCACATTGTTTCGAACTTTGTTCTTTTATATATATTTCAAATTCTTTATGATTACATGCTATTTGTGTCGAGATTCATTGATGTATGAAAGAACTTCTCATCTTGTTCGTTGAACTTGGGGACTAAACACTTTTTCTAACAAAGATGTAAATCTTTCCTATTATTTAATTGTTATTGCCACCACTCACAATAAAGGACTTAAACCCCATCCTTTTTATTTACCTGTTTTCTTATGGTGGCAGGAAGTGATGCTATTCTTCTTGGTGCTGAGACCCTGCGTGGATTATACCCTGTTGAAACCATTTCTACAGTTGGCAAGATTTGTGCAGAGGTAAATTCTCTTTATGCTGTAAATGTGCCTACAGCTCCAACTTGAGACACTTATGGCCATGTTGCTCTTTAACAGACTGCTATAGACTTCAAATATTCTAGGTATATTATGGTTTAGACTCACTCATTTAGACATTGTCTTTACTTCCTGCTTCTTGGGGGCTGAGCACCATCTTTATGTGGTTCGTAAGGGATAAAAAAGGCACTTCTTTTATTCTTTGGCAATGTTATCACTTTTTTTTTCAACTGAGAACCCAAAATGACATAACATCTTCAAAGCCTGTTTTTATTGGGGTCCTCTGTTGGAGTACATAGTGCACCTTTTTTTTCTTGCAAGAGTGTATAATTCAAGCATCAACCTTTGGTTTGGACTACAACTGGTTTATTTTTGTTGTTGCACATGGCATCAGTTACTTATTAACTTGCCATGCATGTCAACGAGATGGATAACTTAATTTTCTGGAAATGTTAAATGTAAGAAGTCATTAATATTTCTTGACTTTCTATCTTAATGATCAAAATCATGTGCATTGGTGCACATTTTATGCAAGAATGTTGAAATTCAGATGCTTTATGTTTGGTGTCGCATATTACGTTAAGTATCCATGTCACTTGTCGTGCATGATCAATGAGATAGATGACTTAATGTTCTGGAAATGTTGAAATAAAATGTCCTTAATATTTCTGTTCTATTTTAGAAAACACTTTCAACTGTGTTTTCCCTTCTATTTTTATTATAAAATCCGCAGGCAAAGAAGGCATTCAACCAGGATATGTATTTTAAGAAGACTGTTAAACATGTTGGAGAGCCAATGTCTCACTTGGAATCCATTGCTTCCTCTGCGGTATTTCTTCTTCCCAATGCTGCTCTTCTGATGAATGTTTTTATCATCATATCATAGTGGTCCAAACCAACTTTCGTTATATCTGAAAGACGTGAAACTCCAAACTTGTTTCTAAAAGGGCTGTGTTTTTTCTTTAGGTACGAGCTGCAATTAAGGTGAAGGCATCTGTTATAATATGCTTCACATCCTCAGGGAGAGCTGCAAGGTATACCCTTGCTATTCTATGATTTTAATCATATTTGAGTTGTTCTTCTTTTGAAGAGGGGGTTTTGGAGGATATTAAGGGAAACATGTTAATAGACTTTGATTCATTTATGTGGCTTCTGAATGTATTCCATGTACCAGATTGATTGCAAAGTACAGACCAACAATGCCAGTTCTCTCAGTTGTCATCCCTCGCCTTAAGACAAATCAGTTGAAGTGGAGCTTCAGTGGGGCCTTCGAGGTATGTCGTTTGCCCTGATTCCTGGATGTTCAAGTTAATTTTGTAGTAAACCATTACAACACGTCCAAAGAGGGTAAAAGCCTGCTCCTTAATTTGGCTGGTCTTTTGAGCTTTTTGATGTGTTGGTTTAATAAGTAGAAGCTGCCTGCGGATGAGGAGGCTGTTGATGGAAGACCATCATAAGTTTTATGTCTCTAGTACAGAAAAGGGCCCCTTTCATTCTAATGCAATAACTTAGCCACCTTTTTTCTTTTTCGATCGCTAATTGTTCAGGCAAGGCAATCCCTCATTGTCAGAGGTCTTTTCCCTATGCTTTCCGATCCAAAACATGCTGTAAGTAACGCTTCATCTTGTGTTGTTACGTTGCTCTTCAATACTTTGATGAAACGTATACAGATTTTAGTATGTGATCATCCTGCTTTAAAATTGCAGGCTGAGTCAACAAGTGCAACAAATGAGTCGGTTTTGAAGGTTGCACTTCACCATGGGAAGGCGTCAGGAGTTATTAAGCCACATGACCGAGTTGTTGTTTGCCAGAAGGTCGGGGATGCTTCGGTGGTGAAGATTATCGAACTCGAAGATTAAAAGTAAACCAATTTTCATGAATGGAGAGTTGGAGACAATAGTGAATGATAGCAAAGTGGAAGGGTATAGTTGTCTCCAGATTTTGGGTAATGCATGGATTTGAAATGTAGTCGAACAACATTTGAAGTGGTGAGTGTTCTAGTTTATCCCAAAATATGCCCCCCTGCCCTGAATCCCCACTTTCAATTCATACTGGGAATGAAATGAAATGCATGCATGCTTTTGATTCTTTTTTTCTTTTCCCAGATCATTTTTGCTTTGTTTTTTCAACCTTAAAATTGTTGCCTTTCAAACTGGTTACAGAAATGTGTTGGAAGCCAGATAGCAGAAGCACGTAATAGTGTTATGGAATGCAATCTATTGTGGCATAGTTAAATTTTAGCCGTTTGTAATTATAAATTGTGGATACATTGCAGATTATCATGTTAAAAAAATACAATTTTACTCTTAAATTATACTTTTTGAATTTAATTACCTAAAATAATACGAAGAGAATTATTAATTATTTTCCTTTCAATTTTACTCTACAATTTCTAATAAGCAAAACTAATAATGAAATTCACTATATAGTCAACTAACTAAATTTAGGAAGAAAATCTTTAAAATCATATAATGATAATTAAGTAATTATTTGCATCATTATTCCTCAAGAAATTAATTCCGAAAAAAATAAAAACATATTACGTGAATTACTACTATATATTAAAATATTAATAATAAAAAACACATTTTAATGAATAGTTATCTGTAAAATTTTCTGATATTTTTATTCTAACAAATTTTACTATTTCGATTTTTGAATTCTAACAATTTTTTACTCTGACAAAATTTTTTTATATATATGAAAAATTTTAAATTGTAAAGAATACTAGTACTCTACAATTCATCCTTTCAAAATGCTAGCAATTGTAATTGTTTTGTTTGAATAAATAATTGTTGTAGGAAGAATTATTTACAAATTAGAAAAATAATTATAAAAGAAGAAGAATAATATTAAAAATAAATAATACAAAAATTCAATATGGCTATCATTAGATTTGAAAAAAATTATAAATATTTTTAATAAAATAATTTTAAAAAATATATATGAAGATTTAATAAAAATGAGTTCTGAAGATTAAGTTTTTTTATTTTATTTTAGAGTAGGATCGTATATATTAAATGAAATAAAATCATGAGAAATTTTGAAAAAAAATACCATATTAGGTGAAATTTGAAAAAGGAATTGGAGCTACCCAAATTGTCTCTTGAAATTCCTCACAAAATTTGAAATTATTTATTATTTTTATCCAAATAAGTAAATTTATTTTTAAAATTTTGAAATTTCTATAAATTTTAGGTATTTGAAAATATAAAAGTTAAAGATCATTTTTGGTTTCTAAGGAGGTGAAAAATATGACTTTTTTTTTTTAATTTTTCAATAACACGAATATGATTCTTTCAAATACAAGCTATAAAATAAAAAATATGGCTTTATCTTTAAAAAAATTATGTTGACAAGTGCTTCTTCAATTTAAATTTACTCAATTAGTCCTCAATTTTTTTCATTCTTTCAATTATATAAAATTATAACATTAAAATTACTACCTTATTCATTTCACATAATAACTTTATATTGAAGTTTTCTAGTTTGACAATTTTTTGATTTTATATGAAAATTATTTTTAATAATAATTTTTTTGGTAGAAAATAACAGTCAGAAGGTGATTACAAAATACATAAGAAATTAGTGAAAGACATCAGTCATTCGATCAAGATCCGCTTTGAGAATGTTTTGTACTGAGCTTGGGGGTTCTTCAAATACTTGTAACTCATTGCAATTGAAATTCGCTATTTTAGCTAAAGAATTAACAACCTCATTATGGTCTTGAAGAATATGACGAAGCCATATTTTTTACTTGCGACACATGAGTTGATGCACCAAATGCAATTCTGACATATCGTTGTTTGCAACGCCTCCAAATAACAACGTTTTTACTACTAAAGCATTATCACTTTCCACCTCCAGTTGCCTGAAACCCAATTCCTATGCCAACTTGAGTCCTTCCAGATAGCACGTACCTCACTTTCCACCTCCAATTCCAGTTGTTTGAATTGATGGTTGGACTGGTTGAACTGATGGTTGAATTAGGATTTTGAAAATTTTTAGAATTTTAATAATATTTTCATCGAACAGGTTGGACCAATGGAACCGATAATTTGACCGATTCGACGATTAATTTAATTTTTTTTAAAAATTGCATATAAGTTATTTCTAATTAAAACAAATAATTATTCAATTATTCTTATTTTTAAGAAAAACCATTTCATTACTTGAATAATATGTTAGCAAATTGAAAAGTCAAAGATATAGTTTGTTTCTTAATGATATTAAGTTCTAGAATATATAATGTAAAATTAAAATATTTATTATTTAAACCGTTAAATATATATTTAAAAAATATAATAGGCATGTTTATTCTGTCAATGTATATTTTTTAAGATATTTTTATATTAAAATTTTAATTACAGGATACAGTTTAAAAATACAATTCATTGAATCTCGTATGATGATTAAGGTGTTTATCATTTCAAATATGACATAAATTTAAGTCATATTAATCACGTTTATTATTCGTATTTTATCCTGATATTGTAATTAAAAAAAATACAATTCATTAGTATTACATCACCTCATTTATTCCAATAATAATAATAATAATAATAATAATAATAATAATGATTTCAATCACATCCCAGATTTTGCTCCGCATTATGCATAAAATAAGTGGATGTTTGACCAATATTTGTTTAACGAAATCTATTTTCTGTTCTTCAATTCTTTTTTTGAATTATAATAATAAAGTAAAATCAAAATAATAAACATGATAAAATTGACTCGAATTTAATCATATTAAGATGGTGAACATTTTTAATCATCGAATTTATTTACACTAATATTTCTTCCTGAAAATATGCGGTTCCTCCTCTTGAATTTCGCTTTCATATTTGACTTTTTCCCATTAATTTCGCAAATATAATTACATTAATAACACTAATTCTGTAATCTCAGCCCACAGTTTCTTTGTCAAGTTTCACGTGGTTTTCTACTAGGTACATTAATTTCTTTAAATTTTGCGATTAAGTCCTTAATTTGTTGTTTTGGTTTTATTTTACTCAGTCTCTATTTCTAATGTATTTTATTTTTATTTGAATTTAAATGTATCATTTATATGATTATCTAATTATTAATGTCCTATTGTATAATTACTTAATTTGGCCAATTTTGATTTTATTTGTATTTTTTTTTCTTTAAATGTCTCATAGGATGAATATTTTCTTTTTCACTGGAGTCATTCGTATGCGAGTAGAACCATAAATTTTAAAAATAAAATTTTTGGTTAAAAATAATATAAAATAAATAAATAAACGTATAGGTTGAAACTAAATAACAATTACAAATAAAATATGTATGATATTAAAATTAAAAAAATTAATTTAATTGTTTATAATGTATTACAATTGATGGAAGCAATAAAATATACATAATTAAATTTAAAATATATAAAAATATTAAAATTAAACTTTTTTGAGTGATAAATTAAATGGTTTACTAATGCAATTGGTTTGAGTTCGAATTTTATAATATGCATAATTTTTATTTGTTTTTCTAAATGGAAAATTTTTAAGCACCCTTGTATAATATAATTTATTTTAATTACGAAAAAATATTTTCGTAATTGAACAACTGAGTTGGTAACCGAATTGAGGGTGATATCAATTTAGTATACCATTTAAATAACAGTATATATTTAAATATTTTTGAAGTAATATTTTTTGTAATATAATTATAAGCATTTTATAATTATCCAAAAGTTTAAACGTTTTAAATATTAAAATATTTTAATAAATATAATAAATATTTTTTAACCATAACTGTTGAAAATATTTTATTTATTAACTCTAGAAATTTTTATAAAATAAAAAAATGATATTTATAAATAAAAATTTTAAAATACTATTTAAAAAAAACTAATTTTAAATGTGAAAAATTTAAATCCCATCTATTGTTTAATTTATATAAAATTTTAAAAATTTTAACAATATTCAAATAATTCTTTAAAATTTAAATTCATAGTTTCTTTCTGTAAAATGATATTTTTAACATTATTTAACTTTGTAAATACTGTTATAAATCAAAATGGCGAAAATGTACGTAATTTGTGGGAGTCATTTGCTCCGATACTCAAGACAAAACATCTTTTCAATTGGACTTGTTAGACGACATATTAATTTTTCAATCGGTTTGCTCATATCCAATTAGACTACAGACATGTTTAGGTTCGTCTACTGATATAAGTTGTCTTTTTGTATTATGATCCGACCACGTAATGCCGCTTAGTATCAGTTAAACATTAGGTAATCAATGAGCAACATTTGTTTCCATTTTATTTTGCATGCAAAACTCATATGAGGACAATTATACAAAGTATATTAATGTAATCAATGAATTTGTTTTATTAACCAATTTGTTCGAAAAAATAAAAAGTTTACAAACAAATATACTACGCTTAAGGCACCAGATCCAATAGTCTCCCACTTGCCCTAGTGAAGTAGATGAGTCATATTTCACATTCTCATACTCTCCATGTGTTTCTCAAAACTCCTAACTGGTAGAGTCTTGGTAAACAAGTTTGTAAGGTTGTCCTCGGATGTGAGCTTGACTACATCCATGATTCTATCTGCAACTGCCTCTCTTATTATATAATACTTTCGATCAATATGTTTTGTCCTCTTTTGGTTTCTTATTTCCTTGGTTTTAGCTATTATCATTGATTTACCACAATTTGTTGTGACAAATTAGGTCTTTTTTAATACTTAAGGAGTTTGTTCTCTAGAAAATATGTAATGTTTTCATTAGTTTTCCATTTTAGCACTTCGATGATAAAATAAGCATATTTGAGTGTTTTATGACCTTTCGAGCCAATTTGGGCCTAAAGGAAGACTAACGCAAAATCTAAGTGTGCAAGACATCGAAACAAGTAAAGGAGTTAGTGGATTGCATTTGATGTTGCAACACTAAGCTTGGATGTCGCAACACTAACTCTAGAACCTCCAATAAAGCAGACTCCCTTGGTGTCGCAACATTAGACTTCTTGTGGCGTGACACACAACTCAAAAAAGAAAAGGATTAGATTGCTTTCGATGATAAGACACTTGTTCTAAGGTGTTGCAACACTACTGCGACGAGGTCACTTAATATGCTATAGGTGTTGTCGTCTGCACAACTTCGAACTAACGTGTTTAGCTAACCGTATTAAGCTTGAAAGAGTCATTTAAACAAAATGTTTATAAATAAGATTGCTCAAAACATTAAAGGGATGGCTTCCTTTTGTTTTAGTTTAGTTCTTCTAAAATTAGGGTTTTCATTTGAGATTTCTTTGTAAACTTTCAATTGGAGTTTCAATTACAGTATTCCATTATTCATGTTTTTGTTCTGATTGTGGATCGCTCAGTTTCTACTAAGGAATTTCCAGTCTCACGCATAATCAATATTCAGGATCTAAATTCTCTCTTCTCTTCTTTTTATTTTGATATTTGTTAATGTTTGAATTCAATTTAGGGTTTGTGGCTATTACATCCATGGGTAACTAAATTCCAAAAGGGAGATTAACAAGTGTATGTGGGATTATTTAGCAACATTTTAAGGTTTCTTGTAGAATTCGTTGGGTCGAGTTAAGAGAGGCCAAAACATATTATTGACGAATTAAGGAAGTTATTAAGGTAGATGAGGTTGAGAGAATAGTCTGTTGTGCATCGCTTATCTTGTCCCAGTTTGAAATATAAGGTCGAGAGATAAGTAGTTCCTATCGACTAGTTAGGTTAGTTAGAGGTTGAGAGGTAATAACTAGGTTAACTACTAGTTGATTTATTAAAACCCTAGATCGAGAGTTAACTGTAAACATTGAAATGAGTCCGAGCTACGGAATGCTACAATCATTGCCAGAGTAAATATGGACAATTAACATTCACATTTAAATATAAATCATGGAAACACAACCATTACATATCATAAGTTCATTATACAATCTTTCTTGGGTCTTATACGAGTCTACGCATGCTCTAAAGTTAACTCATAATCATATTAGGACCAAATTGTAACATTTCCAAAATTTCAAAATGACGTCGCAACTTGAGGAGTTCCTCGTCGCGACATGACTGCCTGTTTTGCCTTGTTGTGATAATGGGTTCCTCATCACGCCGTGATCCAAAACCCATATCTTGTCACAATGACCATCACTTGACATCGCAACGTGGACTCTAATTTTGGCACAAAATGGACCTTTTGGTACCTATTTCAACCAACCAAACCATTTCATACAATTGGTGCATTTGTGCACATTCAACCTGCATAAAATCATGTTCAATCACATGCCAAATATATTCCATTTATCCAAATCTAAACATTCATTCCAAAAAATCCACAATTTGACATCAAAACGAAACAATTCAACTAGATCAAGTTCAATCTAATTAATCATGCCAGATAGCCTTTCAATATCATCATTAATCATACCATTTCATCAACAAAATTGGCTTTCAAATGCCACATTTAGATCTTTATCATATTATCAAAACATGCACTATTGCATATATGGGCATTAGCTTTCCAAAATCAAACATTAACCAAGTTCAAATAACTATTTAGCCAAAGTAAAATCGTATAAGTATAACAAAACTGTACATTGAGCAATAAAGCTTAATGGTATATCCATGATTCAAGTCAATATAATAAAATTTTCATATCAATTGCATAAAATCAATTTCCAATTCCGTACGTACTAATTCACATACAACTCATGCAAATCTTCAATTCATATAACAATTTACATATGTTACAAGATACATTATTTATGCCAAAAGAATCATCTAAATCTATTACCTCAATTAACAACTAATTTAGCATATCATACTAATGTATTTAACATTCACATTACATTTCACTTTATTACATTCAATCAAGTCCGTACATTATTCCCAAATTGAAATCAAATCTACCTTTATCATTTTGTATTGACCCTCAGGCTCATTTAATCAGTTCGTATGATTTTCCACATGCTATCGATAATTATATATCACAAATACGTACCTATAATACAATTTCATAATGTCGAATTCATTTTCAAATATCAATTAACTAGTCTGCAATTCATATTCTCGATTAACAAGGCTCAGACTCGAACGGATACACGAAACCCAATCAACACACCAATTTGGCACCCAATGCCTTATCGGAACGTCCATAGTAAAAAGATTGTTCGTCCATCATCGAAACATCCGAAGAAAAATGAGTCCAGCATTCATCGACATATAGTCGAAATCTAGCCGAAGTGTTTGTACTTAGTCTATTTCCAACTAGTCATCTTTAGCCTTAGTGAGATCAAATTTTACTAAAATCAAAGTGTGAATAAACTAAATAAACTTTATTTATCCATAATATTCATAAACTGAAATAACTTAAAAATGTGTCTCTAACAGAAAGGCATTTAAAATTACAAACTCCCACTAAAAACGAATATCCTGAAAAGACATTACACCCATATGAGTATTGTACTTATAGAAAACCTTAGGCAATAATCCCTTAGTAAGCAATCCACAATCATTGAGTTTTTACCATTATACTCGATAGACATCTGACCACTTTAAACTCTTACTTTAACAACCAGGAATTTAAAGCCTAGGTGCTTTGAATTTGATGTGCTCCTGTTGTTATTGGAATAAATAGCTTCAATTTGCTGTCACAATTTTCACCTTAGTGACAAAATTTTGCCTCAATATTCCATTGAAATTAGAGATTGTATACCTAACGATCTATAACTTATTAAACCTCTTATATGTGAGCATGTAATGTTTTTTTGAAGATAATGTATGAATCATTTGGTTGCTTTCTGAATATTCATACCCGAATTGATCAAAGATCTGCACAACATCCAACAATGTACGCAATATCTGAACACATACAAACTTGAACAAATATTAGACTTCTCACTGCTTAAATCTGGGAAATCTTATGCATTTTCGTAATCTCAAAACCATTCTTGGGGCATTGATTAAGACTATTCTTACTCCTACTAAAGTTGTGATATATACAATCATTAACCAAATCCATCGTAACTGAATGAGATAACCACTTGGTGAATATTGTAATATCACTGACAAAAGGCCTACTTAAGCCCATAGATGATTTTTTTTTAATTTGCAAACAATTAACTTTGCATTGTTGAACAAAAAGTTTTCTAATTACACCATATAAATCATTTCATCAATGTTACCATTGAGAAACACGGTCTTAATATCCATATAATATAGCTCAAGGTCAAAATATATTGCTAAATTCATTATAATTATTTCTCTAGTAGACCTTCTTATTGTCATTAGTTCTTGAGGTTGTAGAGTTTGTTATTTAACCTAGAGGTTCAACAACATTGTCTTGATTTGAAGTTGCTACTTGAACAATTTTAGGTATAACAGACTTTTCTTAATCATATTTAATAGCAATTAAAGGAATATTTTGAGAAATATCAACATATTCTTCTCCAAAGACAACGTCCTTAATTCTCTCTCCCTCATAAACTCAACATCCTTAAAAATAAGCAGTATACATCTTAAAAATAACCTTAGTAGTGGGATCATAAAAGTTGTAACCCTTAGATCTTTCAAAGTATTTGAAAAATCAAAGGGATTAAGAATATCGTGGGACACAAGTTATCAGTTCTCTTTTTTATAGAGACATAACCTAATTTCTTGTGCCACAACGAAGCCACATTCTTAATAGTTAATTTGCATTTCTTATCTATTATGGTAGTATGCAAGGATTCATTAAATGAAGCAATAGTATCAAGTAAATATAGATTATCACAACCTGATAAGGAACCAGAACCAACCAAATTTGAATTATGAAAGAGACTAAATTTCCCATTTCCAAATGAACAAAAATAACCAAATTTATCTAATGTTGAAATAGAAATTAAGTTCCACCTAAAAGATGGTATGAAAAAATCTCATTCAAATTCAAATGAAATTAAGTTCTTAATAATAGTCTAAAAGTCCCTATTGCTTCAACTTTAATCGAATTATCGTCATCTTCATAGATGTATCTTTCACCATTATTAGGTTTTCAATAATTTTGACAACCTTTCATAGACACACTGTTGTGAGTTGTTGCACCGGAATCTATCCACTAAGTGTATTTAAGTACCAAAGTCAAATTAACCTTAAAATAAACAAAAATTAGTAAATGCATTTGTCGCACCACAAGAGAAACAATCATCCTTAGTTAATTCATTTGAAGTGTCGTATTTATGACTTTCTTAATTTATTTGTATACCCCATTGAAGTTAGCTTTGTTATGAACGTACGAATTTAAACCTTTTTTTTTCTTGACAAACTTCTTTTCAATGTCAATCATGATTTCTTTGTTGTGATAAACTTATTTGATATAATGTCCTTGAATGTTTCAATGCATGAAATGATGTTGGTAGATATGATAGTAACTGAATAAAACAAAACAAGCTCACATAATACTTTAAATTTAAACCAAAATAATTTGAATAAAGGTAAATCTCATCTCAAAATATCGGACATTCTATTAATATTTCATCTTTGGACAAAATATTAACTTGTAAGTGATATCTTTATGTGGTAATCAAACACTAATAAGAACATGTCAAAGAATAAATCTTCCTTTGGGCAGATTTATTACTTTCATGTAAAACCAAATAACCGTCACATGTTTATTATCACTGTTGTACATGTAATTTTGTTAAATATTAACTTTTATTTAGGTTGACCAATATTAATTTAATTTAAGTTATATGCACACAACCTTTTATATTTTAAAATAAAATAAATTTTCACAATAGAGGTCACTTTGGCGATTTATTTCTTCAATTAAGTTATTTTAAAATACATATTAACATACCAATATTCAAATTTAAAATATACGCAATAGTCAAAGGTCAAAACTAAAATCTTTGATTGCATTACAGTTTCTGATATAACCCAAAAAAAGATTGTCTAAAGAGTACAACAAAAAAACCAAAAACCTTAATTGTAACACCTTAATTTAATTTGAGGGACTAAATTGATAAACTTTGAGAACTTGAGGGCTTAATTCATAATTTTGTAGAATTAAGGACTTAATTGAACTTCAGATATAACTTTGTGGCCAATTTGGAAAATTTGGGACCTAATTATAATGCGTGTAAAGCTTTTGGGTCAAAATAGAAACCCTAGAACTACCTAAGGGCTTCCGAGTAAATGACCCATTTCTGTTGGGTATTTAAGCTTAGTTTAACCCTTCTTCTCTCATATCTTGCAACCTACCTCTATTGTTTCTCTCAACCTTTCCTTCTTTCACATTTTCTGACGAAGGTACGACAAACGGTTTACCATCGGTCATTTGCTACACCGCCACCATCAAAATCTTTCTTGTTCTCTCGCGATCAAACCCTCATCCCACATCTTCTTAACTGACTGTTGTTTGTGAGAAATTTCAAAGGGAACTTTCAACTTTCGTTCAATCTTGGTACGCTGCCGTTCGTCCGTCGTTTTGGGGTTGGTAAGTTATCAAAAATCATGTTGTGGCATTGAGTTGGACTCTTTAAGGTGTTGGTTTCAACTATCGAACGTTGTGCGTTATGGTTGGAAGATGGCGTCGTCGACGAAGGAATTTGAAACCCTAAATGTTAATTAAGGGTTAAGTTATGAATTGAGCCCCAAATTCTAACCCAAGCCCTTTAACCCTTTAAACCCAAACCATTAACCAAACCTTAGCCCAAACCTCAATAACCCAAGACCCGAACCCTTGAAAATCCAACTCTATAACCCAAATCTTTAGCCCAATTAAAACCCTAAACCCAAAACCAATTATCACCTAATCGAACCGAACCCAAGTTTGACCCTTACCGTGTGACCCAACCCATTGACTTTGATCGACCCGAATTGAACCGTTGACTTTGACTGACCCAAATCGAACCTTTGACTTTGATCGACTAGAACCGAACAGTTTACTATTGACCATTGACCATTAAGTTTTTCGTTGACCAGTTAACTTTTTTGAGAAATCCAACCCTGCCTTTTTTCGACGTCTTGAGTTCATTTTCGCTATCCTTTTCGTCAAATTCAAACCCGAAAGTCTCGTTTTAACTGTTTTATTCTTAATTTTGTGCTTAGACTTATTTAGAGGTTTAATTTGGGAAATCTAATGTGAGATATTTGTGTTTAAGTGGTCACGATTCCGAGGCCGACGATTTACCACCTCCCCCACCTGTGCAACATGCGCCTGCACCAGCTCCGAGAGTTACACATGAGTTATTTCAGTTTAGTTTTATGTTTAGTTGGTGGTATAGGAATAGTGTTAATATTAAGTTTGTGTTTATAGGATCTAATCCGTTAGACCGAGTACTCGACCAGTATGTGGTGGATGACCTCCTCGTCGTTAGAGCTTTAGTTTCTAGAGGTGTGTTTCTAATTGCGACTTATCCTATTGCATGTAATGTTGTGTTGTGATATTTTGTGATGATATTGTATTATGATGTCAATGGGATGATTGATATTGTGATGTAAAACTAGGAACTGTGTAAAGCATGTTGATATTGTCATGCATATTTATAGGAAATGTGATCAACTTAAGATATATTGTGAATAAAATATTATGTATAAAATATGTATAATATCATGAGATTGAGATTAAAACTGAGATATATGTGATCATACCATTGTGTGCTCATGGGTTGGGTTGTACGGTGGAAGACATGGTTATCACCCCTTCAAACGGTTGATAATAAAACCACACTGCGATTGGTGACGATCGGTTGAGAAGGGGTTTTGAGGAACCTCTTCATTGTGCCGGTGTGCTGGAGTATGGGTGCATTCCATTATGCTTGTGAATGTATCATGCTTTGTGGTTATATTATGTGATAATGCAATAGGATGTATGTTCTTTAGAGGCACATTGGGCTTTTTAGCTCATTTCTCTATAGTTTTCCTTACAGATACCTGAGACTTAGCAGACTTGGTACTCGGAAGCTTTCATATCGTTTATTTTATTTATTTTAGTGTCTTTTATCATTACATATAAACTATTTTGGAGATTTCAATATATATTTTATTATTTAATATTTTATTGAGATTGTAAGTTGTTTAAACTTGAGGATTTTGGTATTTGTTTCAGAATTTATTTATTATTTAATTTAAGTTATAGACTATATATATAAATATGTATGTATGTGAATGAATGTGGTTTATCAGTTTGCATGAGGTAGAATTACAATAGTGACCTTCTAGATCCGATCATATCTTCTAGGTCGGGTAAAGGGGTTACATCAATTTTTGATTGATTTTTTTTAATACTTAAACAAATAACCATCAAAATTTTTATGATTAAATTTCAAAACTAAATTTTATAAAACCAAACTTAAAACCAAACTCTTTAAACATGTATTGTTAAAACACCCAAAAATTAAAGAGAAAGGATTATATGAAACTGCGATTCCACGTCATCCTTATCTCTTTCTAATAGGAGGATGACAAATCACATGTTTTCCTCCTGTTTTTCAGCTTTTCCTTCCTGAAGAAATTCAAATCCAATTAAAAAAAATTGAAAATCGGAAAGAAAATTCTGATTTGTCAGGAATAAGGATGACGTTGAACCACAGTTTCATACAATCTTTCTTCGATTTAAACATAACAAATTTGTTAAATTCTATTTAAAAATATAATAATATATTTCATAAAACAATATACACATGGAAACATTAAATACAAATCATATAAATCAATTAAAATTTGAATCAAACAAATAATGAAATAATGCATCAAAGCAATTCTTATCAATAAACTTGAGATGTGCCAAAACATTTTTTTTAACATACAAAATAAATTTACATATAAATAACCGTACGCATTAATTATACTTTTAGTAAAACTAAATTTCTAATGCATTTACAATTACTAGATAAAACTAAAATTTGTTAATCTTGAATTCTCAATTGTCGAATAATCAATGGAGTAATAGAATTCAATCGGCATTGCAAATTAAAGCACAAACATTCAAAATCCATCGAAATTAAAAAGTAAAGATCAAAACTCTAAAAATTCAAAATAATCCATAACTAAAAAAAACTTTAATATAGATATTCAAACATCAACATATATATAACTAAAATATTAAATCTATAAAATTTGAAAATGAATCAATTCAAAAAATAATAGAGAATAAATTTATTTTCAATGATTCGACATAACGAGGCTGTAATACTACTTGTTATAATAGGAAAACTCTTTATACAAAACTTAATAAATCAATATTTGTTATGTTAAATCATCAAGAATAAAATTAGATACAAAAGTGTACCTCAATCCGTTGATATCTTGAAATATTCGAGCTTTACAATTTTGATCTTCCAAATTAATACACAAGTAATTTAAAGAATGTAGCTTTCTCTTTTCTGAAGATGTGATATCAAAAAAGTTACATATATGTAATTTAGGAATCATAACTTTAATATATAACTTTTGCACATTAATTTTAATTTCTAATCAATCCATCATAAATTAAAAATTAATTAATATTTACACATATTTAACTTAAAATTTATTTATTAACCGAAACTCAATAAATTTTAATTAAATTAGATATTTTTAGACTAATATTTATGATAATAAATAATATGTAATTATACTTATTATATGAACATTTTCATATTTTTCGATACCTATCAAAAATATCTAAAATTTTTTATTTCTTTAAAAATAATTATTTCAAATAAAAATTTTGTATATGAAAGGTTTACTGTCACTGACAAATTTTAATAGATTATTATTATTTGTTTCTTTGGTATAAATATATGATTATTTGTTGAATGCTTGAAGTTGAACATGAAGCAATAGACAGACAGACAGAAACATGTAATTAAATAATTGATTGTCTTCTTCAATGTTCAACCTACACAAGGCATGATCTGACAACAAAGCCAACTTTTCTTTTATCACACAACAAAAGCAAATAATAATAATAACTCCTTTTAATATGATTCAAGTTTTTTATTTAATTTTATTTTTTATTTAAATATATTTTAATGAATTTTAAAATTTTCCTAATGAATTCTAAACGATTCATATCTCTTAAAATTTTCAATGAACGAATACAATATGTTTAAGTACGTTCTACTGGCTGGTAGGGGCCGACACCTTAATAAATTAATTTTTTAACTATTTAAAATTTATATAATTTTAAAATTAATATATGATAAAATTATATTTTAAATAAATTTTTAAAAATTATAAATTAATATTCAATCAATTGATGATTTTTTTGAATAGACTGGTATGATTATATGATAATATCTGTTCATATTTTCTTAATATTTTGATAATACACATTTTGCACACACAGGTACTCGAATTTATGATCTTAGGATGAACAATATCCTCTTTCTCACTGAAATCACTTGTTGAGTTCAATAAATTTTTTAATAAAGAATGTTACATAAGATATTAAAATTTTAAATTAAGGTGATTAATTAATGTAGATTAAAAATATACAGTATGGTCATAATGGGTATCCATTAAGAAATATTTTAAAAAATACCTAAAAAGGAAACAAAGATTATGGAAAGATCATCTTTTCCTTATCTAGAAATGATCGAGTTTTGTCTCCTTTTTTTCTTTTAATAAATCAGAGGACAAAACTTTCAACATGCTCATGAAGATAGCGTTTATTTAATGTGATAATTTAATTAAATCAAATAAATTTTTTATCGTTTTTAAGAATTTAAAGAATGGTTAGTGTGTTTATTTACGATAGTATAAAAATAATAGTTATGATGAAATTAAATATTATAATAATATTATAATAGTAATATTGTAATATTAAATAATAGTGATCATAAAATTAAATATTATAATAATATTGTAATGCAAGATAAAAAAATTAAACTCATCGCACTGAAGACAAATGTCCATTTAAAAAAGCTTAAGTTGAAGTATGATTGTAATAGTAAGATATGGGTGTCTTTCATGTGCATATGCTTAAAAGTGCTCATGGTTTGGGTTGGATCTAGTTCGAGTCGAGTTTAAGTATAATATTAACATATTTTATATTTATCCAAGCTCAGCCTGACTCGAAATTTGGGTCTAAAATTTTGCTCAAATCCGTCCATATTTCTAAAAGATTAATTCAAGTCCATTTTAAGTCAATCCATATTAAATTTAATTTATTTTAAATTTTTTTATATTATATTATTTTAATATTTAATAATTTTATATATTTTTTATATATTAAAATTTTTATACAGTTATCTTAATATTATTTTAATATTTACATTAGAGTAATATTATATATTTAGTATAAGTTTATTTTTTATGTGTTTTAAATTACATAATATATAAAAAATATAATATAAAATATTATAAACTCAAAATGAATCGAGCTTAACCCATTTTTGAATCTATATAATTTTACTTAAATATTCTTAAAATTTTAAATAAACTTTTAAATTTAAATGAATAATTCGATCCATAAACAGATTTACATGTGACGTAAAAATATAAATACAACAAAAATATTGTTATAAATTAAAGATAAAAAGAAGAGATGCATTCCATTTCCGTTTGGGTTAATGGAGCCCACCAAAAGCATCCTCAAAAATTCTGTCAAGTTAAATCCTAAACAAACATTTTTGCCTCGGTTTCTTTCCCACCTCCCCCAAACACACATTTTCCCGGAAAAAACAAACCAAAGTAAGATGGTAGAAAATATCCAGAATTTTTCTCCCTCCCCTCTTCACTCTTCTCACCACCGGCCTAACTCTAAAACACTTAATTTTTATAAATAGAATTACAAGTTATTCTTTAAAGAGAAAAGGATTTCATGGGTGCCTCTCTTTCCAGCCAAACGGAAGGAACCAATAGGACCGGGATGGGACCAGGATTGGGGGACATACCCGAGGGCTGCTTGGCCTGCGTTTTCATTAACTTGACGCCGCCGGAGATTTGCAATCTCGCCAGGTTGAATCGCGCCTTTAGAGGGGCCGCCTCCTCCGATTCCATCTGGTTAAAGAAGCTACCCACCAATTATCAAGATCTGCTAAATTTGTTGCCTCCTGAGAGGTACCAGAACTTGTCCAAGAAAGACATCTTTGCGCTTCTTTCTCGCCCGGTTCCTTTTGATGATGGATATAAGGTAGGTCATTATAGAAGTTTGTTTGTTTTTTTTTCACTTAATTTTTCTTCGCCCGGTACCTTTTGATTATTGTTTCAAATATTTAAACATTTTCCTTTTTAAATGATTTTCCTTTTTTGGTTGGTTTAGCTGCTTTATTATCATTAGATGAGCAAGTGAAGATTATTGACGGTTGAACATGGGGTGATGCAGGAAGTATGGCTGGACAGAGTGACAGGCAGGGTATGCATGGCAATATCTGCAAAAGGGATGGCAATTACTGGAATCGATGATCGGAGATATTGGAATAGGGTTTCTACTGAAGAATCTAGGTTTGATATTAACATCGTCGCATTTCGATGCTAAAGTTTCAAGTAGAATTTATTAATTTGACGTTCACTTAATATGGGATCAAGATACTTGTATCTTGAAATTTTCTAGTAATTTTGTTGGTAAATTACACCAACAGTACTCAACTTTGATCAGGGAACAAAACAGTCACCTAATTTACATTTCATTCATTTAACTTTAAAAATATGACAAAACAGTTATTTTTTAGGTTTTCATCACAGACGTCACGAAACAGTTACATGGCAGCTGACGGTGTTGATGGTGTGTGGAAAACCTCGCTGTTGTGTAGAACAGCCATATCAACATATTTTAGGGTTTAAGAAGAGAAAAAAAAAAGAAAAAGAAGAAGAGAAAAAGAAGAAAAGAAGAGAAGAAAATGGAGATGTCGCCGCCACCCTTGGCCCTATCGGCTCACCTAATAAATCCCAAAACCAGACTTTGTAAATAAAAGAAAGGAGTACCTGTAAGAGATTAGCAATGGTTTCTATAGTGGCAGTTTTGTTAATCCCAATCTCATAACACCTAATAATAAACTTCTCTTTATAAGACAATCCATCTTCCGTCAACCTACCTAATCGAAGTCGGTCAGCCAAACTCCCCAACTCAGATTCCACTGGATCTGACCCAACCTGTTGCTGACACGGCAGAACGGCTTGAGTCGGCGTCAGGTTGGAACGGCGCATGAGCTACGCCGCCGAGAAGACAGTGGACCAAATGAACCCGCGAATCTACAATGAACCAAGGCCTGATCTAGGTCTGTCGCATTGCAAAAAGAGAACTTCAAATCTCTCCTCCGTCTCTCTCGGCTTTGCTTTTTTGGCAACACAGTAGAGACCTTTTACCTGGCTTATTTACGTGGGTTAACTTGCCACATCATCATTCCCGTTAAACCTCTAATAGAAACTGTTAATCAGTGACTGTTTTATCCTCCAGATCTAAGTTGAGTGAATGTCAGTGTAATTTACTTTCTTTTTTTTTAACCATAGGAGTGGGGTTTTTGTATTGATTGCTTGAACTAACATAAAGTAGAATTAGTTGCTTGTAATTTTTCTTCTACATGGAGCATGTAGATGGATAAGCTATATATTTCTTGGAATGGAACTCTTGGTAAATTTTATTATCAATCTACACTTTTTTTTTCCTTTGGTGGAAGGAAATGCATTTGGATGCTAATCAACTGCTGTTTTCTAGGCTTTGCTGCTTGTTGATGTTGTTTTTATACAAATGGTATTATGTGGAAAGGCCGAAACCTCTGAATATTTGCATCTTTGTTGATCATTCATTATTGTGCTCAAGATGATGTATGTATATATGCTTATACATATACTCATACATAAATGTATACATACATATATGCATGATGTATGGTGTTTGGTGTTTGTCTTGGTTGCCACATTCTTAATCTCAAGGTATATTTGGTCTGAAGAGTGGGATAAGAAAGATGATTTTGTTTGATAGAGCTGTATCGCCATAAGGAAGTCTGAGCTTTCATGAATGGATATAGTGCTGCCTAGATTTAGTTTACTTTGTCAAATTTTCCTAGTAAATTGAGATGTTTGTTTTACAGTATTTTCCATATGATTTTAGCTTCCTAGATTTGTTTATTTTGGATTACAAATGCCATTTTAATGGTGAAACTCTTTGTTGAATATACAAAGAAGCATATGGAAGCCGATAATCTGATAAACTTTCAATTTCTATTTCCCTTTTATATGTTGTTCATAACTGTCTTCCATGCTTGAACTGGCTTTTACCATCACTGTAAGGTCCGAGTTAATAAGGGTTATCAGTTATCTGTACAGCAAACAGAACACTGTCCATTTTCCTACTTTTTTTACATGCACTACGTTTTTAGAAGTTTGTCCTTTCATTTAGATGATTATTTATTGTGCAAGTCTTTAAAAACATTAATGCTTTGGTTTTCTTAAGTATTATTCTATTCCCTTGTTTGATATATGTTTTAAACTTATTTCTAAACTACAGGTCGCTGTATTTGTCCCATGTTAATTACTTTAAGATTTTGCCATGAGGAAATGGGATATCTCTTGAGTCCCTAAAGCAACTGGCCAGTCCACATCTAAGATAAAAGCGTGTAATTGTTTGGAAACCAGTGGTAGAGAACTTTCAATTAAAAACAGTTGTCAGTTTTTATCTCTCAAGATGAAAAGTGTTCTGCTAATAGAACCAAAGATCAGAATCTAAAGACACTAATAGAAACCCAGACAAGAAAACACCAGACAAAGCGATAACAAAGAGAAAACTATGGCCGAGGAGAAGCTCTGGAAATTCTGCTTGGTATTTGTTTTACTATATTCTAACTTGTAAAAGGATAAATAAAACTCTTCAAAAGCATTCCCATCTTTGCATCCGTAGGCTTCCATTTAAAAATTCTATGTTTAAACTCTATATGATTTTTAAATGGACTCCTAGCACTTTGATAGGGCTGGCTGGTTTCAGGTTTCTTCCTTCATATTAATGATTAATCCATTGATGGCCTACATGAGCCTTTTTATCTATTTATTTTTTGATTGATTACTAGGAGCTTTTTATTTATTTGCAATGCCTATGCATATGAAAAGAGGGTAGCCCTTCGCGTTCCCATAAACTCTCCAGTCCTTTATTTAGGCATGATATGATCTCAAGTTCTTGGTACAATTACTGAAGTAGGAGACTTTATGATTAAGGGCTCGATAGAAACATAAATTTATTGCTCAAGTAGGCTTTCCAGGTTTTAGTACTCTCATGTCATAATTTCTCATTGGTTACTTAGCATGATTCAATTTTTTTTCTAATTTTCTTCAACTGGGAATGGTTCTTGTATTGATCATAATGATCACGGCCACAGTAATGTTGATCCTGTCAATAAATTTAATTCTCTTTTCTGGTGAAGAGTGATCTGATTTTTAATGGTTGTCTTTATCGTGTGACTATATCTATATGCATGTCATTTAGTAGAGTGATTACTTCTTTTCTTTTCTTTCTGTTCTTCAGGCAGTGTATAGATGCTTTTATACTAGTAGATGTATAAAATGGGGCTAATATTGACCTACTGTTTTGGTTGTCTGAAGCATTTAGGGAGATCAATTTTCGAATGTGCTAAAGGCATGTATTTCTAGATAGGATGTAATGTCACCCGCATCTTTATTCCTATTAAACATATTTCAGTGTGAGAAAATAATGGGTTCCCAGTGACCTTTTTCCTTTAATAATTATATACACTGAGTGCAGTCCTTCTTCACAGTTCTTAATTAGTCCATGAAAACATTGTATTACTTAAATGCAAAATTCTTATTGGACTTCTTTTCTTGTTCTGTAAAGAGTCCATGTCCACTGGGAACGTTAACAGTTGCTGCAGTCGCTGTTCAGAATTTTGTGTTATTGAAAAAAAATATTTCCCAAAATTGTTTTGGCCTTTAAAATGTTTCCACTGTTTTTTTCACCTCAGCTTTTTGTTAACGAATTTGAACAAGTACCTCTTCTTGCAGGTTCCATATTGTGGCCTATTTGCTGCAAATATGGTGGTTTGAAGTTGATGGAGTTGTGAAGTTCCCTCTTCCTGCTGATGTCTATACTCTGTCATTCAGGATTCACCTTGGAAGATTTTCCAAAAGGTTGGGAAGACGGGTGTCTAGTTTTGAGCACACCCATGGTTGGGACATAAAGCCTGTAAGATTTGAGTTGTCTACTACTGATGGCCAGCTAGCATCATGTGAGTGCTATTTAGATGATATGGAACAAGATTGTGAAAATAGATACCATAAACGAGGATGCTGGATAGAGTACAAGGTAGGTGAATTTATTGTCAGCAACTCAGAGACAGTCACTGAAGTCAGATTTTCCATGAAACAGATAGATTGCACGCACTCTAAAGGAGGACTTTGTGTAGATTCTGTATGTATTATCCCGACTGATTTAATAGACTGTAAAAGGCGAGGGATTTTGAAATAGTCTGAAACACATCAGGGTTGTTTGTTATCATTGATGATCCCTGGAAATTCGAGGTGGGGTTTCCCATGCAGCTTATACTTCTAAAGGCGTGTGTTGTTTTAGTAGGTACATTATTAATTGGTCTTGGAGTAGGTATGGTTATGTAAGTTTCACTATCACAGGTTTGATCCAGTTTTGTCTCCTTTGCACCTTTGCAGATAAAAGTAAGAGATTATGCTTGTTAATCATCTTGTTTCACGAGGCACTTTCTGTTAAAATTTTCTTAACCTGTGATGCAAATGAGGTACAACTCTAAATTCTTTTTTAGGGCTTACCAGTACGGTTTTATTCCCTGGTATTGCCTCTTTATGTATTTAGAAAAGCTCATGGTGCTAGGAGAATCTTTGTTCTCTCTCTTCTGATCTCTCAACATTTTAACTGTAGCAATAAATATGTTATATTATTTTTAGTGGTTACACCACCATAATGAATGTTTGTATTGATTATGAAATTCTTGGCGTCTCTACTACAACTTTATTTGTTTTAATGCTTTCATTAAGTGTGACTAACAGTGATGGTTGAAATGTTACATTCCATGTTGCTAGGACTTTTCTTTTTGCTTGAAATACCTGTTTCTACCACTCATGTTTGACAAATTTTTGGACATGGGTATGGGGATATACCTGTGGTGGACACATGCTTGTGCGGAACACATACCTCTCGTATCTGGCAGTCCCACTGTAGTTTGAGTAGCATAGGTGCAGTCCCCCTCTAGTTCGAGTAGCATAGGTGCATGTCATTGTAGGTAGGTGGTTAAGTTTCGATCTTTGAACATGTTAATCACTGGTTGGTTCTAACTTCAAAAGTTGTTAATTTAAGATAAGACTGAAGTTGCAGTCCTAGTTGAAACTCTTGACTGACCCTTAGGCTTATAGTGTTCTTTACCAATGTTTGATCCGTGGAGTCAATTTACAGCTATGAGCAAATGAAAGCGGTTGATGCTATGTCAGGCGGGACCGCCACCAACAAGTTGAGGCTGCCTAAAACCCGATTGTGGAATGATAAAGATAAAATAAAATTTGTTGACGCCAAAGTAGGTGTTTGATATGTGAACTTGTGAAATGATGTGTTGTTTTCCAGTCAAGATGACTACATTTTGAGGTGGAATAAAGCAGACATGTCTATCTTGACATTAAAACTACATTTTGTGGGTGCAAATAGGTATGTCATTTTCTGAGTTTCATTTGACCATCCTGCATGTTTTTCAAATTTGATTTTGAAGCAGCAGGTTTTATGTTTCACTTCTGTTTGCACTATGCTGATTCTTTGCAAGTTGTAATCTCTATTATTAGCATAGCATAGCATAGCTGATAGCTGTAATATTTGTGGCTATGTATGTATGTGTGTATGTATGCCATTGACAAGGTTAGCCCTAAGTTCCCAACCAAGTGTCTCCTTTTCTTCCCATTTATTACTTTGGGTTTTCAATTTATTATTCATGTAGCTTAACTTAACATTTAGACATTGGTCCACTTACCATAATTCAGATCCAATGTATCCATCAATTTTTGACGTCTATAACTTCACACCTATGATTCCAATTAGGTCCTCCTCCCTAACTTTATCCCAACAGAGCAGATTTATGCTTTTTCTAGGTAATGTTTTTCAACTGTTTCATCTAATCAGCCCTACTCTAATTTTGACCATTTTCTTTTCTTTTTCTTTTCCTTTTTTGTAACTAATGGATTCTTCATTTCGATTTATGGTGTATGAAAATTAACCTTTCAAGATTCATGGTTGCCTTTTTTAACGTCATCTTTAGGTTGCAAATTTTCTGATAGGAATTGTATGAAACTATGATTTTATGTAATCACTATCGCTTTCCAATAGGGGAATGATAAATCAAATAGTTGAAAATCAGGAGGAAAAAACTGAGTTATCATTTTTTTATTAGAAAGAGATAGAAATGACATGAAATCACAGGTTCATACAATTCCTTCTCAACAGGTTACTTATATAAATGAGTTAATAGAGGTAATCTTAATATCTTGATTTTAAATAGTTATTTCAATAAATATAATGTTAAAATTGAAGAAAAGTAAGTATCAAATTTTAAATATATTTCGAAATGTAGTTGAGAAGACATTTATTATTCTCAAATAATATCATACCCCATGATATGGTATAAGAAATTTTTTTTATATTTGCATAACTAGCAACCACAACATAATATTTGAGTTCACGATGTGAACAATTTGTAGTTTTGATTATAAAACTTATATAAACTTAATTTGGAGAAAAACTTATATTAGATTATAACCTTTTATAACACTTGATATTATTTTTTTTACTTTATAAACAAGTATTTTAATTTTTATAATATGTAACATGGGCACATAAATAAATTACATCCAATTTTTTGCCGTAACTTTTTATAAATAAGTATGTTATATCATTTTTGTAACACGTAAATTATTTTTTATAATATACATTTTGTTCATAATTTAAGAATTTTTTTAAGATTTGAATAATATAATATTTTTGTTATAACTTTACAAAAAATATATAAATTATATTTCATAATATAATTTTTAGGATTTATAATATAATTTTTATTTTGTTGTATCCATCTCAAACACCCATATGTTTTAATGCTTATAATATAATCTTTATAACTTAAACTTGTATAAGAATAATATTTTTAAGTTAAATCATAAGTGTTTAGAAAGTCATAGGTAAGGATTTGGGTGTAATTTACCCGCATAATTATTCTAATTTTCACCCTCTCTCAAGAATTGAAAAATGTAATCGGGTGCTCCAATTATACCAAATTCAATGGAAGTCATGAATTACAATCTTACACAAGTATTTACACTCAAATTCAATTACTAGGTATTTTCCAAACACTAACTTAACGTTTGTTCTTAAAATTTCAATAGATGGCTATTTAAGGTCTACTTGGTTTGAACTCCATGTGTTGGCCTAATGATTAAGGGTGTTCATTACTCCAAGTGTGGTCTGAGTTCGAGTCACGTTTTTGTTAGGATTTTATCCTTTACTTATAATTCACTAAAAAAAAAGACTACTTAAGAGAGAAATTTGAATAGAATAATAATATGAGAAGTGTGTTCCAAAAATAAGAGAATTATGAAAAATTAAATTTATTTTTTTAAAATAAGAAGATATGGTTTTGGTGTAACATTTAATCATTTAAATTATGAGTCAACATTTAGTATATTATCAATACATTTTTTAACTGTATAAATAAATTTATAATTTCTTTTTTATAAAAAATGCACATAGATTTTTGTTTTTCTAATGATCTCAGATTTTGATATATGAAAAATTTGATTAACAATAATAATGTATGGACACATTTAATTTAAATAATTATTCTTTTTGTTGAAGGTAAATAGGGTGATTAAGATGACAATATGATGGTGTATGCAGAGCTGTAACTTAGGAAAAGGTTTAGGAAAGGTTAGAGAGGAAGAAGAAAGAACTCCTTTCTTTTAGAGTGAGCTATTTATAGATGTGAGTGATTTTTTCTCATATGGATACGTTGTCACGTGTACAATACAAATCTTATTATAGTCAGGTACTGGAAAGACACGATAGAACTTAATTTAACAACGATCAGATGGAGATAATTTAAACGAGATTTACATGTGTAAACCATGCAAATGGGGACTCGATGCTTGTTTTGATAAAGTTATTTTTAAAGATGTAGATATTTTATGTGAGTGCTTTTTAATTTTCGAGATCTGACAAAGCACTTATAACATGTATATAATCTAATTTCTGTAGATAATTTGCATTCAATCATTTGATCATATCTAACTTATGACAAATATTCTTATCTTCAAGGATTGAAGAACATATTAGATAGTGTTGTTGGAGTATATACAATCAATGCTACTTTATACAAAATACAAGTAAAGGACTATATTTCTTAGTTATTGTCAACATGAACCCATTAGTTTATTTTCCTGGTAGGATTGATCCACTATACTAACCAAGAGTTGGATTTCAAAGTATTATATTGATGTGATCATGAATATGAGCTGCTCCAAATTAATCAAACCATAATATATTATGTGACCATATCAAAGATAGAAAGGGGGTACTTCCTCTTCAAAAGCTAATTAAAATAACACTTTTCTATGGCATCAATTCTCGTGTTTTAATGATTGAGTCTTACCTCGATTGATATAGGTATTATTGTCAATGTAGGAGAATGTAAGTTCGAGTGCGTTGAAGTACATTACCCTCTTATTTATGATTGGGGAGGGACAGTGGCGGAGCATAATAGAGACCCAAAGGGTCATGGCCTTCCCTAAAATGGTAAATTGCACTTTGGTCCCACAAAATGATAAAAAAATTATTTAACCCTTAAAAGATTATAAAGATATAGGCTATTAAAATAATGAAATATCATTTTTTCTATCGTAAAAATATAGAATTTAATTCAATCCTCTCCCAAAAAAAAATTCAGGCTCTGCCACTGGAGAGAAGATACGGATAATTCTAGGCATTGTGCTAAAAAAAAACATATATAATTAAAATCTATAATGATATTGTTCAAAAACAAAACTTGGGTTTGAATGTTTTCCTTTGCTGTTGTTTGTCTAATTGTAGGACTGATGACTTCATTTGTTTGTATGTCAATACTTGCATGCATGCATTAGAGAAGAATATGATGGTGCCAAGGTCTCTAATATTAATTAATTAGAGTCTAGACATAATAATTTGTTAAAAGTATCTTCAGGTTAATTAAATAATTAATCAGTGTTTCGAACTAATGTTGTTTATTAAATTAATACTTAAATTTAATTTTTAAAATTATTTAATGAAAATATTTTCTCTATTAAAAAAATATTTATATTATGTTTGTTTTACTGAAGATAATTTTTGAAAAATAATTTAAAAAAATTATGAAATAATGAAAGTTACTTTACACAAAATTATTCAATCATTAGAAAATATCAGTATTTTTTTGGAAGCAATTTTCATGAAACAAACAGATCCTAATTCCTAAGTAGAAAATTTAAGGGGTTATTTTTTTTGGCTAAGTGAGAGAGTTAGAGAGATGTTTTTTTAGAGGATTTATAGGAGTATAACTCGACTTTTATACGTGTCCAATTCCATACATCAAATGAACCGATTGAATCTACGGAAAATAAATATCCTAACAAGAGTTGACTACCTTGAACTCGATATTCGTGAGTATTGACGCCTTGAGCATTATACTTCAAACCATTTTCTTCTTGACAATCAAGTCACAAATTCTATGGTGATTTGGCTGTGCAATAATCTCAACACCCATACTCATCATTCATTTAAATATTTCTTTTTGAGCTTCAATTTTTAATTGAAAATGACTCCTACATGCAGAGGCAGATCTAAGGGGGACAAACAGGAGCTTTGGTACTCTAAATTTTAATTTATTCTTCTTATAAATAAAAAATTATAAATTAATATATAATAAAATCGTACTTTAGTTCTCTTAAAATGAATATTTTTTTCAAAAAAGAAATTATAAATTAATATATATATATATATAGTAAAATTATCCTTTAACCCTCTAAAAATGAAAAAAAATATGTTTAATCCCTTAAAAAAATGATGAAATTATAAATTAATACATAATAAATTTATATTTTGATGAAAAATTACTAAAAAAATTTTTAGATTTGCCTTGGCCAACATGATGTGTCTATAATAAACTCATTGTATCAAATGACTATTTTACATGGTTGCCTTCCTCTCATTAGAAGAGTAATGTGTCTTACTATTATACTCAACACTTTTTGATATTATTTTTTGGTTTCATATATTCGTAAAAGAATAATTAGAAAGAAAAAAAAGGGGAGGGAACAAAATAATTTAAAGCAGAAAATCTCATTGGGTTCTACTGTTTTCTGTTACTGAACATGAAGTGTTGTTGTAACTTGTAATTACGGGTGTTCAAACTTTGATTAAAATCGAATTAATCGATCTAATCAATCTAATTTGGTTAATCGATCGATGGTCGATTAATGGTTTTTTGGAATTTCGATTATCAGTTAATTCGGTTCGAAATCAGGTAATTAACCGAACTTACTAATTAATATTATATTATGAATATTTTATTAAGTGGATGTCCAACAAGATCAAGATAAGTTTGGATGAAGTTTAAATTCTAGTTGTCATTTGAATTAGAGTTCTATTCCATTTATACTTTCTATGTCTATAAATATAGACCTTGAAAAAGCATTGTAATATACTTCTATTGATCAATAAAATACGCTCTCTCTTGCTCTCTCATTCTCTTTGTTATTTACTCTCTATCTTTATTTTATAATACGTTATCTGCACGATTCTCATTTAATTATTTTTTTCAGTCGTCAATTGAGGCCGACACACTATGAGTAATCACTAGAACCTTTAACTACTAAGTGCTCATGATAATAGTCATGGTGATAACGATGATGTTAAAGATATTCATGTATTTTTTCTATGATTTATTTATTATATCATGTTTATTATAATTTGAGACTAATCACGATAACATGAATAGATGGATTTTGATTTGAAATCCACACATGTTTGCGATGGTGATTATGGAATAAATAATTTAGCAAGACATTTATAAGTTCGTCCTACTAAATTTGTTGCATTCCTAGAAGTGAATGCAAATATAAAGAAAATGAAAGATATGATTATGGACCACTAAAAGTGGGAACATAGTGACGAATAAGAGAACAAGTTCTCAAGAAACTCTTCAAAGGACAAAGATAACTTATGTTATCTATGTGATATAAAATGTTATTGGCCACATATGTGGTGTATGCCCAAATATTTTGTTTAGGTTAATATTCTTTGAGGAAGGATATGAGAATGTAGTAATGAATTTATCATTAGAAATAGAAAATATTTATTTTATTTGGTACTAAAACAAATCAATATTATTCCAATATTTGGTAGTACAAAATTAGTCGAAAGCTCCAAAAGAGCTAATATATTAATATATTGTGATGGTTAATTTATTGGTTTTAAAATATATTTATAATGGATCTCATATTGAGATTGTGTATGAGGAAAAGATTATATTTCATATGAATCAAAAGAGGACTAGGTTATTGATTTATATTTATTATAAATTGATTGTGACTATCTTTGTGATATTCTTATGGGTAAACAAAATAACAAGTTATTTGTTCCACCAGTTCTGCCCCATTCCTTGAAATGAATGTAGTAATACATAACAATTATGAAGATTTTGGATATGTGAAGATTTTGGCATATTCCCTGAAGCGAATATTGCATATAATTATTTGGAAATTATATTATATGACTTAGTGTAATTATAAACTTCAGATTGATTTAGATAATTTCAATAGTAAATGTCACTATGGTACTTGAATATGGATACAAAGTGAAAGGAATGATGGTAAAATTATCAATTTGCTACAATTTAATTCAAATTGAAATGCATGTTAAAGTAAACCAAAAATTTACTGGTACAAATATATTTACTACTTGGCGTGATCAGTTAGACCAACTTGGATCATATATGATGCGAGAATTAATTGAGAATTCATATGAACATTCATTAAAGAACCAGAAGATTTTTTAATTTAAAGAATTCTCATTTGTTGGTTGTTTTCAATGAAAATTGGTTGTTAAAAACTCACTAGCTAAAGTTAAGATTTAATGTCTTGCATTTCTGAAATGAATATGGGCCCATTAATCCACCATGTGGATATGATTTTGATAGATGCATCTACAAAATAAACACATGTGTTTTCAACGTGCAACCTGTCGCTTGCAAGATTGTTTGAATAATTAGTTTCAGATCATACAATTAAGACAATTCATCTTACTAATATTGATGAGTTTATATCTCAATCTTTTTTTGATTGAGTTTGAAAAATTTTGGTAAAAGTTTGTTATTTATGCGCATAATGGTTTAGAGAAATTATTGATTGAACGTCTCTGATTATTACTTATGAGAACTGAACTTTCTCTTTCAACATGAGATTATGTTTATTTACGTGTTGTACGTATCAAGCCAATAAGTTTTAAATAGTCCCCATTGCAATTGATTTTAGGTCAAAAGCTAAATATTTCTTATCTTTGAATTTTTGTATGTGCGTATATGTTCCAATTGCTCTACCACAACGCATAAAGATGAGTGAATCTTCAAAGAAAGTTGAAAATATATATTAATTATGAGTCTCCTTTTATTATGATATATTAAATGTATTGTAGATTCAATTATGACATGATTGTGATTATTATTTTGATTTAATAGTTTTCTCGACATTAGGGGGAGAGAACTAATAACTTGTAATGAGTTAAAGGGGAGAGTAATTTGAATCAGAAGTTCAACAAGGATAACTCATTAAAGTTTCAAATATGGAAATTTTTATAAAAAGAAAAAATCTAAATGGTCATATAGTGAAGACAAGTGTTCCAGAAGAGAGCCAAGACATAACTAATAAGAAGAGATTCATGCACCTGAAACTGAAAATTACAATAGTGAAAATAAGAGATCTCGATAAGTTATGTCAATTTGAGAAAATGTCGAACCAATAATAAAAGTGATCGAAAATGGTTTTGAATGCAATATTATTGTGGAAATAATGAAATAAAAAGAAGATATTGAATAAATTTATTGAGAAATATAGATATGGAATAAATTGGCCAAAATAGAAAGATGCAATTCAATTACAATTAAATTTGTGGAGTTTTTGGACAAGCAGTCCAAATATCTAAAGGTATAAAGCCAATGAGGGTATAAATGAAGTAGTTTTGCAAAGGCGAAATAAAAATATGAGGTTTTTCGTTAAGTCCTAGTATTGATTATGAGAAAATATAATATTCTTTTGTGGTGGATGCAATAACCTTTAAATATATTATTAAACTGGCAGTTCATACTTGCGTCTCATGATTGTTGTTACAACCTTTTGTGAATCACTATATAGTAAAGTTTATATTAAAATCCTTGAAGGATTTAGAATGCTAGAAGCATATTGAAATTATTGGGAAATTGTTCATTTATATGAATTGAAATAATTGAACATGTCGTAAATTTGACTTAATCAATAGTAGTTGAAGGATGATTATAAAATGATCCAAAATACCTATTTGAGTTTTTATAGAAAAATCATGTTTAAAGTTTGTTGAAACTCTTGAAGAGATTAAAATATATTTCCCCAAAAATTTCCCTCACTCATGATTTTCAAAAGAATGGTGATATAAATGCTTAGCAGATACATTCAAATAGTCATTTAAAAGACTAGTATTCAAGATTGAATAAATAGAATATGAGATGTCATGTGATGTGATGTTTTTATGAAGGGGAGTAAATACGCGTTGTACTCTTTTTCCCTTAATCGAGGTTTTGTCCCATTGAATTTTTCTGGTAAGGTTTTTAATGGGACAACATGTTATGCGTATTATAGATATGTATACTCCTTTTCCTTCACTAGGAATTTTTTTCCTACAAGGTTTTTATCTTAGTAAAGGTTTTAACGAGACACATTATCTACCAATGGACATCCAAGGGGGAGTGTTATAAATATTTTATTAAGTGGATGTACATCAAGATTAAGATAAGTTTGGATGAAATTTAAATTCTAGTTGTCATTTGAATTATAATTCTATTCTATTTATACTTTCTATATCTATAAATATAGATATTGAAGAAGCATTGTAATACATTTCTATTAATCAATAAAATATGCTTTCTCTTGCTCTCTCATTCTCTTTGTTATTTACTCTCTGTCTCTTTATTTTATAATATATTATATATTATGTAGTATTTCAAGACTTAAAATTTCGATTAATTCAGTTAACCGATTAAATTAATCGAAATATTTCGATTCAGTTAAATTTTTTTTGAAAAAAATTTGATTTGATTAACGGTTAAAAGATTATACAATTTGATTAATTCAATTAATGCTAATTTAATTCGATTAATAATCGAACCGACCGTTTGAACACTCGTACTTGTAATCTTATTTCACACATTGTTTCCAATGGCGCCCTTATCTCTCTTTTTTTATGTCCTGTGTTGCGTCAACTCAGATGCTTTTACGCAACCCTACTGGGTTTTTTTTTGTGTGTGTGAAAGACGATAGCAAGGACGTCATTTAGGTGTAGGTTTGGTTTCACTGCTTCTAGCCTTCTTCCTTCTTCAATGAAATCCATCTCTATTAAAAACTTAAAAACACTTTCTCATATCTCTTTGCATCAGCTCAGATGATGATAATATATAGGTAGCTAGGCCTGACCCCCCTACTCCACCAGCAATTCTGGAATTCATTCAATTCTATTTACGACAATGGGTTTATTAAACTAAATCCAAATCCCATCCCATGAAGATAAATTACACAGATTTCCCTCCTTTCTCTGCAGCTCGTTAAGGTGGCAATGGCATAGGGTGAGCCCCAACTCTCTCACTTTATATGTTACTAGCCACCTCTATTTTTAATTATTTTTCAAACAAATAATGAAAAGATAACAGACTACTACTATACGTGAGCTACATAGATCCAGGTTTCTGGGACCAGATGGAGACCTATGATTCCACATTTGCTTTTTTTTGTTTATTTCGCCTTCTAATTAACCGACAACACTCTATCTCACCTTTAATTTCATCTCTTCTCTCCCTTTAAATTCAGACATCAACACACCAAAGTATAGACAAGAAAGGATACCCTTTGCTTTCGGTCTCACACACATTCATTCCTCTATTGATGTTGGTAGTTGGTCCATAGATTCCCAGTATATAAGGAGTTCATCTTTAAGAAAACTACTGACGAAAAATGGAGTGGAATGGCACCTTATCCTTTGTTCCTGGACAACCCCCTTCTCTTACTTCCCTTTACAACTATAACTATGATCGATATTCTCCAGGTTTAGCCATTAACCCCCTCGCTCAAATCTTTTTCCTTATTTGATTATATGTATGGGTGAATGTATTGCTGTTTTTCTCCTTTCTTTTAGGTATGGAAATGATGAATGTAGGATTAGCAGAGGCAGCAGCTATGGAGAAGAAGAAGAAGAAGAAGAAGATATACATGAATAATGAAGAGAAGAAGAAGCGTTTGACAAATGAGCAGTTGGAGTGGTTGGAGATGAGTTTCCAAGAAGACATAAAGTTGGACCCTCAGAGGAAAATGAAGCTTTCCAGGGAGCTTGGACTCCAACCAAGACAAATCGCTGTCTGGTTCCAAAACAGGCGTGCTCGTTGGAAAGCTAAGGAGCTTGAGCGCTTATGTCATGCGCTTCAACATCACCTCCATCTTGTCTCCAAGGAGACCCAAAAGCTTCAACATGAGGTCCACTCACTGCCACTGGGATCAATCTTCATATGCATTTCAAATCATTTCAACTCTGTCTTGGGACTTATAAAATGACATGTACAACATAAATACTACTATGTTTTTCTCTTACTTATGAGCCCCTAATGCAGGTCTCGAAATTGAAAGCCATGCTAAGGGAACAAGCAACAAGAAACCAAGTCTCCACAGGTTACACGGAAATCTCCGGGGAAGAGACCATAGACAGCACCTTGATTCATTGCTCTAACAAGCCAGTGGTTGTCCCAAACAACCATCATCCGATCGCTGATCAATGCAGCTATCTTTTCAATGGAGACAAGCATAACCCAAACCCAGTAGGTTCAACCTACTGGGGTCAGCAGCTGCCTACTTATCCCCAATGAATTCCTATCTTCTTAATAGAGTTTGTTAATTTTGCAGTTAGCACAAGTTACCTCTTAGAGCTAGCTTAATTAAAACAGTTTTAGTAAAATGAAGAAGAGGTTCATCTCACAGTTGAGGACTTTTCTTGGAGAGTTACTACAACAAAAAGATGTATTTTACTTCATCGCCTGACAACAGTGCAATTCCAAGCTCTCTCAAAACACTGAATTAATGGGACAGGATAAACACAAAAGCAAAAAACAGGGCCAACAGTGCAATAACTTCAAAATAAACATATTACTTATTTCTCTGCTTAGGAAAAAACAGAGTAATAAAACAAGTCTCGAATTAAATTTAAAAACTAGTCAAGTAATCATATTTTTTTTATATTCATTATGTTCGAAATTCGTGGTTGTTCCTTTCAATGATATCATCTTCAAAATTCGAACTTGAATCATTTTTTTTAGAAGTACAATGTATCTTATCATTATATTCAATCACTTATATTTTATGTTTGTTGACCGATAAAAAAAGTAAACTTATGAGTTCAAACATACTTATAATTCTAAATGGTGTATAAAAAATTTCTACTATATCAAACTAATTGATTTAGTTCTTTTATAATTACAAAATTTGTTTGATGTATTAAAATAAATCCGGATTGGGTCAAAATTAGGTTTCTTTATAAAATTTAGAGTTGAGGATCGAGGATTTTTTTTTTTTTAAATGTAGGTTCAGTTTCAATATTTGGGTATTTCCCATTGGATAGAAATATTAAAAAAAATAATTGAAAAGGATGAAAGCAGTAAATTGTAAGTCTGGAAAGTAAGAGCAAAATGCTGCAAATGACTAACTTTTTTTTTTTTGTTGGTAATGAAAGAAATAAGAGAATCATCCCCTTGTCTCCTATTAATAATTTAGAATTTAGTCATTATATTTTTATTTTTAAAAATTTTATTTTTTATTTTCTTAAATTTCAAATTTCAAAATTAATAGTTAACACTATTAATTTTTTTAAATTGCGTGGCATTTTAAAATAAAAAATATTTAATTAATAATCATGTTGATTAATAATATTAATAATTAAATTAAATTTTAAAATTCAAAAAATAAAAAATTTTTCTAAAAATAAAAATATACACTAAATTTATTTTTTCAACTTTTTTAAATTATACATTTTTAAAATTGAGATGATAAATCATAACAATGTTCCTTTACTCGTAATAGTACTCCAATCGTGTTGGATTTTCCGATTAATGACGACACCTCACACGCAGAGGATTCCAGCACCCTATTTTACGCCACGTATTAGAAAAGAAAAAGAAGAAAACGAAAACCCCAAATTTCAAAGTCCCTACTTCCATACGGGGATTATACTCCCGCACAAAAACCGAAAAAGTTTTTTTTTCTTTTTCCAACATTTTATTTTCCCTCAATCCAAACGAAGAAAAGAGAAAATTTCATTTATCTATCATAGGAGTAGCTGCAAGATCTACTGATCCAGCTGAATCTAATCGAGGAATTGTTGAAATTTTTAGAAAATATATGTTCTTTTAATTTTTCCTTTTCTAGATTTTGGAAGACAAGGGAATGGGGGACATGGAGGAGGAAGAAGAGTGGACCGGGACTGAGAGCGGGGATTTGACATCGGAAGACGAAGGAACTGAAGATTACCGGCGGGGCGGTTATCACGCTGTTAGAATCGGAGACACTTTCAAGAACGGTCGTTACGTTGTTCAAAGCAAGCTCGGTTGGGGCCATTTCTCCACCGTTTGGCTGGCTTGGGATACTCACCGCTCCGTACTCCTCTTTCTCTCTTTCTCTCTAGCAGATCTTGCTTCGTTTCCCTTGTTGATCACTTCAATTATGCCGTACTATAATTAAATCTGCTTAGTTTACTGAAGAAGTTTGCCTTTTTTGCCTTTTAGCTCTATTTATTTAGTTTATTTCAGTAATATTTGATTAGACTGTTTGTGATCCTGTAATTGAAGGAAAAACATCTAAAGAAGAACCTTTATCATTTCATTAGTGCTAATATCGTGTTAAGACTTTTTTCCTAGAAAATAACGGAGAAAAATGTAATGGATTGTAAAGAACGAATAAAAAGCGTTCGTTGCCACTCGCAAGTAGTCATTTGTTTGCTCGATCAATTTTGACTTTGAAGCAGCAGAAAAATCACTAAGAAATGTAGTCTATTCTCTTTTAATTTTAGTTAAATTGCTTTGATTATGTTATATTTAATAAATTTTTTTAAACTACAGTGTTATGTAGCTTTGAAAGTACAAAAAAGTGCCCAGCATTACACTGAGGCAGCGATGGATGAGATAACAATCTTGCAACAGATTGCGGATGGGGATAAAGAGGATAAAAAATGTGTGGTGAAGCTTTTGGATCATTTTAAGCATTCAGGTCCAAATGGACAGCATGTTTGTATGGTGTTTGAGTACTTGGGAGATAATCTTTTGACTCTCATCAAGTACTCTGATTATCGTGGCATGCCAATTCATATGGTTAAGGAGATATGTTTCCATATTCTAATGGGCTTGGATTACTTGCATAGGGAGCTTTCCATTATACACACTGATCTGAAGCCAGAAAATATTTTATTGTTGTCAATGATAGATCCGTCTAAGGACCCTAGAAAGTCAGGTGCTCCTCTCATCCTTCAAAATAGTAAGGACAAAACGGTGCTGTCTACTAATGGAGATTTGAGTAGAAATCAGAAGAAAAAGTTTCGGAGAAAGGCTAAGCGAGTGGCTCAGGGATGTCTGGAGAAGGAAGTTACCGCAGAAGGTGATGAGGATCCTGAAACATCTAGTGCAGCTATATCATCTCCTATTGCGGATTCTGTTGAATGTGCCACTAGTTCCGGCAATGCCAATAGAGTCTCTGATGCTGATGGTACAAAGGATTCTGGTCAAGCAAGTCAAGGTAATAAGAGAGGAAGTCGCTCCACAAGGCGGAAACTGTTGGAATCAGTTGACTTGAAGTGCAAATTAGTTGACTTTGGGAATGCATGTTGGACATATAAACAATTTACTAATGATATTCAGACAAGACAATATAGGTGTCCTGAGGTGATCCTGGGATCTAAGTATTCTACGTCAGCAGACCTTTGGTCATTTGCTTGCATTTGTTTTGAGCTCGCAACTGGTGATGTACTCTTTGACCCCCATAGCGGTGACAACTTTGACAGAGATGAGGTATTTTCTTTATAACAATGTGATCCATTTATGTTTTTTTCCCATAATGATGTACGTGTTTGTTTCTAAGTTTCTCATCTCTCTTAATGAAAGTTCATTCAAGATGTGGCATTTGGTCTTTGAAGGTACAGATAAGCTTGAAACCTAAAAAAACATTATTTCCTGGATTTTGGAAAGGGGAAAAAAATCTGTGTATCTGAAAAGGAAAAGAGAGGCTATAAACAAGGAAAAAAGTATTGTCCGTTGCATGTTATATTGAACTTGCAGTTAAACATGGAGGCATTTCCCTTGGAAGATATTTTGCATTTTACATATATTTAATATGAGAATCTTATTGGCTTAAATGCTAACATTTAATTATTTAGTATACACAGCAAAACTTTGTTAGCCTATTTGTTTTTCTAAAAGAAGGATAAGAAATGAAAAGGGAGAAAACAAGAGAGGTGTGATGAACTGAAAAATTGTTTAACGGAGAGAATAAATAAGTTTCTTGTCAGAAAATTTCTCTTATTGTCTATTCACTTTTAGTTAGTTATTTCACTTCGCTTTCTTCAATTTACTTGATTCAAATTTGTTGTAAATTTAGGATTCATTATCAGCGGTAACCTATGTTTAGAAACAATAGCTGAACAGAATGTAAGCTCATCTATTTTTGAGACTGCTGAATTGTCAACATAGTCTTGGGCAACCATTAGATTTTTTATTCAGGTTCGAGTTTGAGAAGTGCTCTCTCGTAGGTCAAAATACTGACTGGTTGAATAGCATAAGTGGATTACCTTTAATTGTTATTAAAACTTGTGGAGCATCAAGAGTTTGCCAATTTTATCGTATATAAAATTTTGTATGAGTTATATATATGCTGTGTATGCATGTACATATGTTCTCATGTACTTGTATGGTCATGTATGCAATCTCATTTGTATTGGTCAGATTTGTCTTTTCTCATGTTTTCTTGGCTAACCTAACCTTTGGCTGCTAGGCATATTATGACTTATGAGTTAAACTCTCTGCTTTGTTTTGCCTCTCTAAGGGTGTAATTGGTTGAGTGGAAAAGTGGAAAGAAAATACAATTTGAATGTGCTTGGTAGGAAAGGAAAGTGAGAGGGAAGAAAATAAGAGAGAAGATCATTTTTCATCATAGTTTATGTATGATCCATGTTCCATTATAGGAGAACCCGAGCTGTTTTTCACCTTAAAAACTGAATGTGTAATGAAAAGCGTGGAGTTTTAGGGAAGTTGTTATTGTACCTTGCAAAATACGTACATTAAAATTATTATAGAAGTGCTTTCGAGCCAACCTTAAAATTAAGAGGCTGAAGGTTGAGTGTAGTAGGAATATCTTAATTTGGCTTTCATTTGAACAAGCTATAAACATCATATATGGGTTTGGATGAACATAACATCTTAACTCTTATATGTTCAGGACCACTTAGCTCTGATGATGGAACTTCTAGGAATGATGCCACGCAAGGTGAGAAATTTCATTTCTGCTTGCTAAGAAATTTGCTGTCTCATACTCCTGCGTTTACTGAAACTATTTTGGGAATTTTGTGTAGATTGCCTTGGGTGGCCGTTATTCACGGGACTTCTTTAATCGATATGGTGATTTGAGGCACATACGAAGGTTGCGTTTCTGGCCCTTGAATAAGGTCCTTGTAGAGAAGTATGAGTTCAGCGAACAAGATGCAAATGAAATGACCGACTTCCTGGTTCCCATCCTTGATTTTGTACCTGAGAAGCGTCCCACTGCTGCTCAGTGCCTTCAACATCCATGGATCAATGCAGGCCCTCGTCTTTTAGAGCCATCAAAGTCTTCATCGCATAACCGAGTTGTGGACGCAAATGTATCTGAGAAAAAGAAGACGGAGATGGATGAGAGAGAGGCAATAGAGGTTGGAATGGGGAAGATTGCCATCAGTGCAGAATCAAAACCTGCCAAAGATGTCCAGTCTAGTTCGAAATCCACCATGGCAGCAGCTACTTCTTCTAGGTAGGACTCTCATCTACTCATCTAGAAGCCTCCTCCTTTCAAAATTTCTGCTTAGACTAGTTTTGTGCCCCCAATCTATGTGCAGGACATGTAATTCTTTCATAATATTTTTTCTTACAAAATATAACTGAAATTTCATTCAAATATGTGTTGGAAATTCAAGATGAATTTGTACTCATATGGTGGGTAATTTTTTTATATTTATGCACGTGAATTTATTTTGCATGTATATATTTGCAGTTTCCCTTTTGTTTTAGTGGGCCGTAAATTAAGGAGTTGACTTAAAATTTGAACTGATTTAGTGTAATAAGTGATCCAACTAATATTAAATTAAAAGCATTTGTAATTGAAAATTCAAAGTAGAAAAAGGAATTTTCCCCAAAAAAAAAAGTAGAAAAATGAATCATGATTGATGGCATATGAAAAATGGTTGACATTTGTAAAATCTCTCTATCACAATTTCCAGAACTAAAAGTAAATAAATATTCGAAGCAATTAAAATCTATATTTGTAATAACCAGTATGAAATTTAACACACTTAAAATAGCTAGAATAGACCTAAAAAAAAGAAAGGATAACAAAAAAAAAAAAAAGTTGATATTTGGGTCTGATTATATGTATGCAGACATTTAACCCTCCTACACTCAACCCAGACCGCCATTGGCATTGTGAATGAATAAAGGGTTTCAGTTTGCTTAATGAATAAAAATTTGAGATTAGTTTATTAAATGAATCAAGTCATATTTGATTCTTTATGAACAAGCTTTTTATTCAATAAATTATTTAAAATTTGTTTATTGTTTGAATACTATATAATATTACTATTGTTTGTGTATTAATTTTTTTTGAAAAAATAAAAAAAGTATTTGTTTATTATTAATAAACATTTTAAAATTATTCACAAATATGTTTGTAAATCGAGAATAGATTGATGAATGGAGACAACAAGGCTACCGAGTGAGAAAAAAATGAGAGAAAGATTTGGTGTTCTGAAAAAGAAGCTTGATTAACCCTCAAATTTAGAGGAATTATTTAAGGAATGAAGAGGAATAAGTTTGATTGTTCATTCGGTGGAAGGGCAGGGATGGAGCCAGGTTTTCACTCCAAAAAGCGCCATTTCCCTGCAGTGAGAGATCTCAGTTCCTGATGTCGGACGTTAGCACACTCTATTTGTATCGTTACATACTCCTCCAACCAACCCCTCAAGCATCGTTTTCCGATCTCAATTAAGTATGAAAATCTTCTCTTTGGGTCGTGATCCTTACGAAACGAGTACCAGTCTCTGAAATCTGATTCCTTTGATTTCAGCTTTCGCTATTCTTGCCTGTTATGTGTTTGTCATAAGTTCTCAACTAGGAGACTATAAAAAGCTACTTCAAAATGCCATTTCTCACCCTCAAAACCATATTAAAACACCAAAATCCGTGTCGGATCATTGGTAGTCGATTCAAAACATCTTCTGTCCAGTATGTAGCATCAAGATTTAGGGACCCTACGTTTGAGAAACTGATGGACAAATACAAAAACCTTCTCAAAGTCATTGCAATACAAGATCTTATCCTCGCAAATCCCACCAATAACCCTCCTTCCGTCTCCCTTGATTTCCTTTCTAGTCTTTCCCAAAAGCTACATTTAAACCGTGGTGCTGCTTCTTTTCTCCGTAAATACCCTCATATTTTCCACATTTTCTATGATCCCAGTAAGTTCCAGACTTTCTGTAGATTGACTGATGCTGCTATGCGTGTTTCCCGACAAGAGGCAGAAGCTATCAATGCTCCTTTGGATGTTGTTGTTGACCGTTTAGTTAGGCTTTTGTCAATGTCAACAACTAAATCGTTGCCTCTCCGTGCTGTTTTCAAAGTTTGGAGGGAACTTGGGTTGCCTGATGATTTTGAGGACTCAATCATATCTCGAAATTCTCACATATTCAAGCTTGTTGATGCTCATGAACCTAATACTCATATTTTGATGCTGACTGATGAAATGCGTGATAAGAGGTTTGTGGCTTGTGTTGAGAATTGGCGAGTTATGGAGTGTTGTAGGGAAAACTGCACCGTTGATAGAACCGAAATTCGGTACAGTTTTAAACATAGCTATCCACCAGGGATGAGGTTGAGCAGGGATTTCAAGGCCAAGGTTAAGGAATGGCAAAGGTTGCCATATGTGGGGCCTTATGAGGAGATGGGAGAAAATAAGAGGTTTAAGGCAGGAATATTGGGATTAGAAAAACGGGCAGTGGCCACAGTACATGAGTTCTTGAGCTTGACAGTGGAGCGGATGGTGGACGTGGAGAAGATTAGCCATTTTAGGAAATCGTTCGCCATTGATCTGAACATAAGGGATTTGTTCCTGGACCACCCGGGGGTGTTTTATTTGTCAACCAAGGGAAAAAGACACACTGTGTTTCTTAGAGAAGGATATGAGAGGGGGTGTTTGATTGACCCAAATCCAGTCTATAATGCAAGGAGAAAGCTTCTAGATCTTGTTGTGCTGGGACGCCATGCCATGTTAGCCAACAATGAATCAAGGTCAGTGGAAAATTGCCAAACTCAGAGACCTTGTTTACAAGACGAGGATAGGGATGAAAGTGTTTAGTTCTTCATTTTTAAATCCCTGTTTTCTTATTCTTATGCACTTCGGTTTTAACATGTTTGTGAACTTTGGGCTTTGTTTTATATATTCTGGATATTTCATGCCAAAGATTGAGTTGAAAAATAGGGTTTTTTGGGTCAAGGAAGGAACTAGGATTCATTCAAAGTTTTACAGACTGTTGGATACATAGGTATTGTCTGAGAATTGGCAGCAATCAAAGAGTCTGGGGGAGAATTATAAAATACAAAATAATGCATTAAAATTAAAAGCATGTGAGGTTGAAAGTTAGTCCGAAATCCAGAATTTTTTCTCACTTCCTAATATGACACTGTTCACGATGTCCCTTCCCTGTGTGAAAGAGTAAAAAGTTGTTTCATTATACCCTTCAACCTTCTCTGCAAATCTTGTGATAGTCCAGTGGCTGCTGTCCTTTGGGTATTAAAGTGATTCCTTCAAGAAATTTAAACAAGGGCACAATATCTCATTAATAATGCTGATAGAAGAAACTCCATTTGGCGTCAAATCCCCTGGGTAGTGTTGCTCTGAATCACGAATTGCTGGTTCATCATACTATGAGTGATGAATGTTGGAATTTCCGCTTTCTTTTGTATTCTGCACATACTATTAAACGCTATTTCTTTCCCCATGGATGCAAATGCTCCCCCGCTCCTCTATATCCTGAACTTGACTCCTGATTTTCACCGCAGTTTTCCATGGTCGCTACGCTACTTTGTGCTCGACTTTAACTCGTCGTTTTGTGTAGTATTCTGGAAAAGGAGTACATCACCAATCCGGCATAAGATTGCGAGGCCTTTGCAATGGTTATGATCCGCGGCAGATGTAAGAGTGAAGGCTTAGGAAATTGTTGAAGACCATGTATATTAGTAAAAGAAAAAAGCTCCATCCAATCCACATCTTCACCTGTGGGTTATTGGAAGGAATTTCCACTAATCTACGTTACAATTTGGAAACCCGAACCTTAAACTAGATCAAATTGAATCAATTTAGTACAGTTCGGTAATAATCGACTTTTATATTTATACATTATTTTTTATTCAAAAACTGAAAAATTCGAATTCCTCAATCCAATTAAAAAAAAATCCTAATATTTGGTCTCAAACAACCTCTCTTTTACCAAAGTATAGTTTAGATATATCATATTTTAGACAAAAATACTAATAAGTTGAATTAATCTTGTCCGGCTTACCTTAAAGGTCTTCACATTTGATTTGATCATTCCCTATGTTTGTCTTGTCTTCACACATGGCTTCTATATATTCAGCAACCCTTGCCTATTTTAGATGCTATATTTTACATATATCATATTTTAAATGTATATTTACTAATAAAAATAAAGGTAAAGTATACTGTCAATCACTTAATTTTAATTAAAATAACAAAACAGTTGCTATATTTTGAAATGTGACAATTAATTCATTAAACTTTATGAAAATAATAAAACAATTATTAATGTTATTAAAAAGTGACAAATTAGCCACTCACTAACATTTTTCGCCATAGGCCTAATGGAACAGGTGACGTGACCAACTAATTAGCCATATTGGACATGAGCAATCGAAGGGACATAATTTGGGGGGGGGGGGGGAAGAGATAGGCAAAAAAAAAGAAGAAAAAGGAAAGATTGAAATTTGGGAAAAGGGTTCTAGAAGAGCTTTTCAAGTTGTTGAAAACATCTCACTAACATTTTTCACTATAGTTCTAATGGGACAGGTGACGTGACCAACTAACTAACCATATTGGACATGAGCAGTCGAAGGGACATAATTTTTTTTTTTTGGGGGGGGGGGGGAAAGAGATAGGCAGAAAAAAAGAAGAAAAAGGAAAGATTGAAATTTGGGAAAAGGGTTCTAGAAGAGCTTTTCAAGTTGTTGAAAACATTATCTATGGCAGTAATGGTCATCATTCATCTTTTGCTTTTGTTTCCATTTAAGCACCAAAGAGTTGTCTCAAGTTTTTGCTCTCTCATTGTTCTTATTCTTTTTATTGGGGATCAACCCGTATAATCAATGAAATAGTAAAAATGGAGAAGAACAAATACAAATATTTTACGTGAAAAACCCCCAAAGAGGAAAAAATTATGGGCAAATGAGGCTTCTACTTTTTACTAAATGAGTAAACAAGCGAGAGTACAATATAGAGAAAATAAACCTAAATATACTAAAAATGCAAATTCAAACCTCAAAAACAAAACCCTAACTCGAGAACAAAATTCTATTCATAATTAACACCAAAAACTCTCCCCAAATTTATATGCGGCTACATCTTGTCGCCCGAAAAGAAAAGCCCTTGCTAATTGACGTGTTAAAACAAGGATACAATGCCCCTTTTAAATAGGTTAATATTAGAGTTCTAATCATACTAAAATATCTTGGAATAATCAGAGTTCAACTAGGAAAAAAAGTCTTGCTTGGGGTCTAAAACATGGCTGCTTATGTGGAGAATACGTCGCGTTGTCGTGACATCCCACGCATACTTATCATAATGTCACCGCTGCTTAAGTTGGAAGCTCATCGTGTCGTCCTGACGTGAGGCCTGTTTTGGCCCTTCTTTGGTTGCTTGTCGGTTCTCGTCTAAGGTGCATGCAAAACGTTTGACAAATGTGAGGTACACCCCACAAATCTCCATCTTGACTTGTATTTATCATGCCTCTTTTTCCACGTCCCTTCACAAGCCAAACTCGAACTTTACAAAATGTCAACTAAGTTTAAATCGTGCTTGAACTTGAGAACTGAAAGACTCCTAGTATTAAAATCAAAGTTATATAATGCAACAAGGGCTAGTAATACTCGAACAGGAGAGAAAGAATCAACCTTCTTCATCTGATTGTAACCCTTTACGATTAACCTTGTCTCAATCACTATTAACTATTCGAGTCCTAAAGACCAAAAAAGGGAATGAGATTCTTCTCTAAATCAGGAACATGCTTGACATCCGACACAACTCCACCTTTAACCAAATTATGTGAAGAGCAAAAAATCATCACCCTTGTTCTAGGCCACATCAACTATCTCCGTAATTATCCAAAACTGCTAGAAACTGAAATTTGTGATTCGTCAAACTTCTCGATATCCAAAAACATTGTTGTGTCACCGAATAAGTCAATCTTCGAAAGCTAAATCTGGTTATGATACCAATTTGTTGAGGATTGACTCGTATAATCAATGAAATAGTAGAAGTGGAGAAGAACGAACACAAATATTTTATGTAGAAAGCCATCAAAGAGGGAAAAACCACAGGCAAATAAGGCTTCGACTTTTCACTAAATGAGTAAACAAACGAAAGTATAATATGAAGAAAAATAAACCTAAATGTACTATAAATACAAACCCAAACCCCAAAATAAAATCCTAACTTAGAAACAAAATTCTCTCCATGGTTACCACTAAAAACTCTCCCAAACTCATATGCGACTATAATTTGTCGCCCATAAAGAAAAACCCTTGCTGATCGGCGTATCTAATAAGGATACAATGGCTCATTTAAATAGGCTTTATATTAGAGTTCTAATCATACTAAAATATTCTTGCAATAATTAGAGTTTCATTGAGATAAGAAGTCCTACTTAAGGTTTAAAACATGATTGCTTATGTTGAAAATATGTCGCATCGTTGTGACGTCTCATGCATTCTTGTCACGATGTCGCCACTGCCTTAAGTTGGGAGTTTGTCGCATTGTCTCGACGTTGGAGACCTCATCGTCCCGGCGTCGGGCCTGTTTTGGTCTTTCTTCGATTGCTTGTTGATTTTCATCTAAGGTGCTTGGAAAACGTCTGATAAATACAAGTCACACCCCACAAATGTCGCGACGAGGCGATATGTCACTTCACGACGTGTTCTCCTATTTTGTAGCTACGTTTTAGACTTCAAGCAGGACTGCTTCTCTCAGTATTTCAAGGATATTTTAATATGATTAGAACTCTAATCTAAAGCCTATTTAAAGGGGTCATTGTATCCTTGTTTAGATATGTCAATCAACAAGGGCTTTTTTTTAAGGGCGACAAGATGTAGTTGCATATAAGTTTGAGGAGAGTTTTTGGTGGTAATTATGGAGGGAATTTTGTTCCCGAGTTAGAGTTTTGTTTCGAGGTTTGAGTTTATACTTTTGGTACATTTAGGTTTATTTTCTCTATATTGTACACTCGTTTATTTACTCATTTAATGAAATGTCGAAGCTTCATTTTCCCATGGTTTTTCCCTCTTTGGGAGTTTTCCAAGTAAAATATTTGTATTCGTTCTTCTCCATTTTTACTACTTCGTTGATTATACAGGTCAATCACCAATAAATTAGTATCAAAGCCAAGGTTAAGCTTCCGTAGATCGACTCGTTCAGTGACACAACAACAAATTTTGACATTGAGAAGTTCGACGGGATCACAAATTTTAGTTTCTGACAGTTTTGGATAATTATGGAGGTAGCTGATGTGGCCGAAGACAACGGTGGTGATTCACTACTCTCTACATAATTCGGTTAAAGGTGGAGTCGTGTCAAATGTGTAACACCCTCTTACCCGGTCCGATCACCGGACACGTGTAAGTAGATGCCACGAATATACTAATATAACGAGAAACTAATTAAAACCCTACTTTTCTATTATTAATGAAGTTATATTTTATTTAAAAATTAATAATGGAATTAGACTAGAAGATAAGTGGATTCATTTTCATTTTTTTAATGAATATTTGATTTTTAAAGGACTTTTACCGATACTTGCATAAATGGGTATTGGTAGTTCTAAAGGCAGTGAGCAGTCAGAAATGCCTGCAGAATTCTACCGGTACTTGAATGAGTTCTACCGATACAACCCTACATACCACCGACACAACATAAGCAGCTACCGATATTAAAAGTTCTAGAGGCTAAGTGAAAATTTTCCCAAGACTTCTACCGAACCTTCAAATTTCAACTACTGCAACAACTATTATACTACCGAAACTTGAAAGACTTCTACTGACATTAAATAAGTCAGTAGCTAATCCACCTATTCCCTGCACTTCTACTAAAACTTTGAAAAGTTTTACCGAAACTCTAAAATTCAGCAGAGTTCTATCGGTAGATGATTTACAACTACCGAAACAAAATACCAGTTTTTATTTTATAACCATATCCACAAGTAGATTTCAACAATCACCTCAGCCAACATTCCTCCCAATAATACAATAAATATCCATTATACATCCAAAACGCAAAATACATGACATTCTATACACCAATTCTAATTGGGTACACCCGACTCTACTTAGGTACATGCCACTTCAAAATAAAGCAAACTCACAGAAGCTTGAGTACGGGATTTGTCTTTGGATGCTGAGCGGTGTGATTATCAAAAGATTCCTATCTTGCGCATGTAACACAATCATACGCTTAGTATAATACGATGGTATACTAATAACCTAAACATATTAAACACTGCAACATTTTTTGAATTCTAACTTAATATCCATACAACTCTACCAATATTTTTTTTCTTATATCATGTTCATGATATGTTATTTATATCTCACATTTTCATTAACAATTATATGTATATATTCACTGAAATACCATTATTCCTATTCTAATCCAACTTGTCTCTCGAATTGTATTTTACTTCATTTATGATTTATTTCTTTCATTATCATTTTATTTGGTATACACCACAAATCTATCAGATATCATTTTCTTTAACATTCAACATATGTCTCATAGCATTTTCACTTCATTTAAACATAACTTTTGTTATTTAAATTCCCTATTAACACGACTCGGATACTGACGAATACACGGATCCAACCAACACACCGGTTTGGCACCTAGTGCCTCATCGGATAAATCCGAAGTAATAATACGTGTCCAGCGCTATAATAAAATTGACATCCAATGTCTCATTGGTTAAATCGAAGTAAGTTGGCACCCAGTGCCTTATCGACTCGTAGTCGAAGTAACCTTGAACTCTTCCTGTCCTATGACATGCCATCTATATCTGACTCGGTCCGAACAGTTAATAGGGTAATCATCTCGAATTTAAATACCAACCAATATTTCCATATAATCACATTTAAAGTTCAAGATAACAATAATATTCTTATATTTTTCTCCATATCACTAAAATCATCTCGTAACAATATACATTTGATCCTCATATACATATACGTTTATAAATACTTCATTGAATTTAACCAACTCAATTGGGTAGAGAAATTCTTGCCTCAAATCCTTGCTTTGAATAATTAGTTAAGTATATGACAATTTATAATTAGTTTAGGTTATAGAAATACCAACTGTAGATTCCGAGCTATTCGTCGATGACCTTATCTTTGCCCTTCCTTTCTGAAGAGTCCGGGTCAATATTAGCTATGGAAATACACATACACATTTATTCATTTATTTACAATCAATTTAACTCTATTTAAATTTAACCTTCTATTTCTCATTCTTACTCTAATTCCACAAATTTCTTAATTTAGTCCTCACTACTTAAGCTAATGACCAATTTCATCCTTTAGTCTCTTTTCTCTTCTAACCCAAGTCATGCATGTCCAAATAATCCTCAAAAGCTCTATTTACTCAACAATGGTAACATTTAAATCTCTTCACCAATTTGACAAATATAACATGGGTTTGATAGCTTAAGGTGATAGGATTCTAGAAATATAAAAATTATAAGGAAATGACTTGATTTCACTTACCAAATTTGAAGCTTAACTCAACCTAAATTCAAAGCTTTTCTCCCATTTTCTTCTTCCCCCTCACTGTCGAAATTCACCCAAAGAAGGAAGGTGAAGATATTTTTATTTCTTGTTTTATTTTTCTTCATATGTCCATACCCCTTGTCATCATTATCTACCTTTTCCTTATTTATTTATTTACCCAAAATTTCTCAAACCATAATTCCCTTATATTACCAAATTTTAAACAAAATTTTGGAGTCACTCACTTGTACCTAACGGCACTAAGGCTTCCAAAGGGGAAATTTGCCCCTTTGGTCCTTCCCTTTTTATTTCATACTTTTGCCCATTATGCAATTTAGTCTTTATATCTAATTTCACCACACCTCCAAATTTACTTATCCAATAAATAATTACTCTACAATTCAATTTCGTAAATATTTTTATTAAATATTTACGGGTCTAAGTATTAAATACGAAATCTGAAAATACCTTTTACTAACAACCCTAAATTCGGGTTATTACAAAATGTTAGGCATGTGCTTGATTTAGAGAAGAATCTAATCCCTTTTTGTTCTTTAGGACTCGAATGGTTCGCAAAGTGTTTAAGGCAATGTTGGTCGTAATGGGTTATAGTCAGGTGGAAAGATTTGATGCTTTCTCTTCTATTCGGTTATTATTTGACTTTGTTGCATTATACAAATTTGATTTGAAGACAATGAATCTTTCAGTTACCAAGTTTGAGCACAGTTTAGACTTGATTGATATTCTACAAAATTCGAGTTTGATCCGTGACGAGACATGGAAAAGGAGATGTGATAAGTACGAGTCAAGGTGGAGATTTGTGGGGTGTGCCTCGCATTTATCGAACTCTTTACAGGAACATAGAAAGATGCTTGATGAGCAACCGAAGAAGGCTCAAAACTAGCCCGACATCATGATGAGGAGCATCGGGATGTCAGGACGATGCTATAACGTTGAAACGGTAAAGCAGAGATGATGTCCCGATAAAGCGATATGCCACGTCACAACATGTTCTCCTATTTGGTAGCTACGTTTTAGACTTTAATCAGGACAACTTCTCCCAGTTGCGCTCTAATTATTCCAGAGATATTTTAGTATGATTAGAACTCTAATCTAAAGTCTATTTAAAGGGTTCATTGTATCTCTATTTAGATACACCAATCGATAAGGGCTTTTCTTTACGGGCGATAATATATAGTCGTATATGAGTTTGGGGAGAGTTTTTGGTGATAACTATGAAGAGAATTTTGTTCTTGAGTTAGAGTTTTGTTTCAGGGTTTGAGTTTGTACTTTTAGTACATTTAGGTTTCTTTTCTCCATATTGCACTCTTGTTTGTTTATTCATTTAGTGAAAAGCTGAAGCCTCCTTTGCCCGTGGTTTTTCCTCTTTAAGAGTTTTCCACGTAAAATATTTGTGTTCATTATTCTCCACTTTTACTATTTCATCGATTATAGGGGTCAATCCTTAACACTTTTTCCTTTGCTGCTACTGCTACTGGTAGTTCTCGTGAAATTGCTTTTTCCCAACCATTTGACGAAATAAGTAGTGATCCTTTCACCGAGCCCCGTTTTAACGAACCCAAGAGTGAAAAAGAAGGAAATAATGATCAACCAAATCACTTCTTTAGTGAAGGCATCGAAAGCGGTGGTGAACGGTAGCGTTTCGATGATGATAGAAGTCGTTAAACCTAAGAAAGCCCACACTCCGATGAGTAAAAGTATGAAAACCAGACCGGTGATTGTTGATAAAAAGATAGCGAAAAGTTACTAGGCTTGAAGTGTTACTTCGACGGATATGCAAATTAGGAAACGAACAATGAGGCCTATTGAAATTGAGATGAAGAAAGGGAGGAGTTTAGCTCCTCATGGCGATTGAGGAGGAGAAGGTGTCGTTTGAGATGGTGGGTCGTTTTCGTTTTGAGAAGGGGCACAGGTAAGGAAAAGTAAAGGGTTTATTCATTTGGGAAGAGGGGAAAACAAGAGAGAATTGAGAGGGATCAAAGGAGGGGAATGAAGAAGATGGTAAGAAAATGGACAACGGGGATGATTTGGATATGGGTTTAGAGCGAAAATGGAGGGAAACGTCGAGATTAAGAGAGAAAGGAGTGTTGGCAATGATAGCGACGGTAAAGGAACAGTGGAGGGCTAAACTCTCCATTGTTTAGATGCCGAGAAAATCAACAGAGAAAATTAAAGAGAAAACTCAAATCAACAGTGGGTATCTCCATTTCTTTTTATTCATTTTCTTCTTCTTCTCTTCTGCTTCTTCTTCTAGTAGCTAGAGTTCTTAATTTGGGCTTCTGTGTGGCTAGTTAATGTCCAACGTGGCTAGTTAACGTGCCACATTAGCGTCTCTGTTACATCTGTAACGGAAAATGTCCATTAGTAACTGTTCACTTATTTTTATAAAGTTTAGTGATTATTTTGTTATTTTAATCAAAATTGAAAGACTCTCAATATACTTTACCCTAAAAATCATTATCAAAATATCTTGGGAAAAGTGTTAACTTTCTTTTTCTCTTTCTCTTATTATTGGTCAAATTTTTACATATTACACTTTTTTTGTTTTGTTTTGGCCAAAACTTGTTTGAATTCGCTTTTCATGAATTCTGCATTTTTCTTACAACCAAAATTTCCGTTGAAGGTTGGTTGGTTTTCTAAATAAGGTTAAAATATGCCTATGGACCCAATGATTTTCAAAAATTAGGGATTTAGTCATTATACTTATATTTTCAAGAATTTAATCATTTTATTTTTTAGAATTTAAAATTTAATTCCAATTATTAATACTATTAATTTTTGTTAAATTCAGATTAATTACAATTTTTTTTTAATTACATGGCTATCAAGTGAATATTTTTTTTTAATTTCAAAATGTTACAGCAACAAACTTAACAAAAAAAAACAACAACGCTAGTTGAACTTGAATTTTGAAATCTGAAAAGTAAAAAGATTAAATGTCCTAAAAATACAAATACAGGAACTAAATTCCTGATTTTCTAAAAATACAGGGACTATAAGCCCATTTTAAGTCTTTTAAATAAATTTCTTTTCCAAGCTCATTTCTTAATTTATTTTTATATATTTGATAGTTTTTTTCCATCTTTTCAAGTATCCAATGGATTTTCTAAACAAATAGTTTGACCATAAACCTGGTTTACAGTGGAAAATCCAGAATAATACGTGAATTATATAAATTTTATTTTTCGACACTCAAACTGTGAGATCAATCACGTGGACAGGAGGATGGTAGGTATATCACTTTTTAAAGCCAAAAGTGTTCAATAATTCCATTAGGGGAATCCAGATTTTGCTATTGATTTTTAAATTGTATTTTTAAAATTTTTAAAATAAATAATAAAACATGTGATATTTTTTTTTGAATAATAATAACCGACTAAATTTATGGAGGAAAAGAGCAAAACAAATTTAGAGCTCTTGAAAACAGAATCTTAAATGAACGAAAAGTAAAATGGCATTCAATAACAGAAGAAAATTTGTAGAGAAATGAATCGACAATCTTCTATCTTTAGCAAAACTTGAGCTCAATCGACACCAATTTTCTTGGCAAGCATCATTGAAAAAAACCAGAAAAGAAACGAGAAAAACTGATCATAATACCAAATAACATAAAAAACCCATTGATGTCTTTTTAAATTTTAATACAATTTTTGTTTAAAAGTGACTTTTTTTTGTTAAATAACCTAAATATTAATAATTGATGTCAAACGGTCAGTCACAAGTGAAAATTAAGATGCCAAAGAAATTTTGATTTTTTTTCTTAAATATATTATTTCAATTATTATATTCAACACATATTTAAATAATCTATTTTATATAAAAAAATTAAATATATGATAGTTATAAGATCTGTCTTTTGAATATAGCGAAGCAGGAATGAAGGATGAAGATAACATAGAGAATGGAGGGAACTAACATTCCCAGAGCAGACAAATCCGAAGAAAGACAGAGAAAGACATGCTTTCCTTTTGACACAGTTTGAATGTAAGAAAATTGGCGCAACTAACAGTCTCAAACTCCCCACCTATTTTATTTCTTTGTTCTCACACCACAAAGTACAACCCTAGCTTGGTCAACAAGTTATTGGCCACACTCTTGGATTTTAAGAAAAAAACAAAAAAAAAAAACCCACATTTTCCTTCAATAAGATGTGGTGTATTCTTTCAATGATCATTGACTGCTGCAAAAGTCTAAAAACCCCATGAATTCATGGTTGTTTATCATTCCAATGGTTGTTTCAATGCCAATCACCCCTGTTATCAACAAGAACAATATCAGTTTTATCAAATTATGTATTTTGACATGAAATTTTCAGTAGTTATATATAATTCATACCCATTGTGAGAGCACTTGCAAAGATGACACCAGATAGGATGAATACAATAATGGAAGCTCTTTTTAGGATTAATATGATTTTTCTTACGAGATACTGTCCCCAAAAGCCAGCCAAAATCGATACTCCCATCAAGTACAATGCTGCATATGTATAAAAAAAATGGGGAAATTTAGTTCATATTATTAGGTTGAATTTTCAATCTTTTTGGTAGAAGAAAGTGTGGGATGACTTACCATAAGGGATGGGGAACCTCTTGAGCAAATAGAATTCCACTACAGATAAGGATGATGAGAACATCATCACAAATGTCGCTGTTGCACTTGCCACCTGTTTCATTAATACCAGACCATGCCATACTTTCAGACCTATCCTTGCCATTTACCATTCAACAATGTAAAAATTGGATATTGACTGGTAAAGTGGTGATCTGGTTGGCAGGAAAATGACAAAAGTTACCTGTGGAATGACACCAATCTCCAGGAGCAGAGGACCCAAAATGAAGCCTCCACCAGAACCAAGCAACCCCCCGACGGTGCCACCCAAGATGCCACACAGTGCACAAAATGTAATGTTCAATGTACTCCATTGAATCGAAGCTTCACAAATGGCTTCAGTGTTCCCTGTCATCATTCTCTTCCTGTTTTCTCTCCACAATTTCGTTGCTTCATATCCAAAAACCAATACTGCTACAGGAAACTGAAACACAACACCGACATATGAATTTTGTGTCAATGAATGAAACAGTGAAATAATGTGTATCGAACAAGGGTTTTACTTTTACCTGTAAGCAAAACAGCACCCAATACATAGTGGTACATGAAACCAAATCATTCTGCAAAAAAATGGTAAAAAAAAAAACATAAATCATGAATAGTCCAATGAGACACATGGAAGAATGTACAGATTATAGATTGTTAACTTGCCTTGATGACTTGAATAATTGTGAAAAGGAACCAAACAGTAGTCAATACCAAAAGCCTTTTCCACCTTAGATTCAAACATAATATTTCCTAATATAAATAAGAAGTCGGTTATGGAATAGTATCAAAATACCATATGATTATAGAAAATTAATCAAATTATAAAAGCCTTGTTTTACTAACCAGTGTTGATTTCTCTTCTCTTGGGACCAATGGCTCGTACTCTGCATCTATCAGCACTGAAAAAACCACAATAAATGTGAAAAAAAAAGGTAAATATCTTTACATTTAGAGTGTCATAAGTCATGGCATAGACTGTGTAACTTACGTTCACCCCTGGAATTCACTGTTCCTTGTTGCCTGGCGAGTTCTTTCTGCAAAATTATAAATTAAAACCAGAAAGAAAAGGGGTTAATTAAAATAATAGAAATTTATTATTGTAAATGTATGAAGTTGACATAGAGTCAAATGGTTGAAATATACCTTCAAAATTGTTTCTTCTTTCCACATTGCAATGCCCTTGTAGAAAGATCTTGAAGAGGTGCCAATGAAGAGTATGATGATGAGCACAGTAATGAGCCAATATGGGAAAACAACACTCAAGGCAACTCCAACAGTGATACCAAGCATCAACATAGGCTGAAAGAGAAGAGCCAAATCGTAGTCAATAATGGGCACTTCTTTAGTTGGATGTTGCACTCGGACATTGTACCAAACAGATGCTGCGGATGCCCCCATTATCATGCCTACATTATTACCAAAATCAAAACAATAAACAACCCTCTTTGGACATAGCAGCAGAAGCAGATTGGGGGGGGGGGGGGGGGGAGGAAATTTACATTTGGAAATAGCAGCAGCAGATTTGGTATCGAATCCCACAATCAAAGTCAGCATTGGAACAAAAATACCGCCGCCTCCAACGCCACCCACAGTTCCACATGCTGATCCCAAAAATCCTATAACTGTTGCCAGTACAAGCCTCCAGTTAAACTCCAATTCCTGCCAACCAAACGGAAAAAAAAAACATCATTGAAGGCCTGAATATGGATAATGATTTAGATAGAAAGAACAACGAGCACTTACAGGCCAAACTTTCTCTACACTTGTTAGGTGTGGGGTGTTGAAGAGAGTTGAGTTATGTTCCATGGTAGTGTTGTTGATGAACAGCAAAGAGAGAATGGCTGCTGAGAAACCTGTCAGAAGATACAAAACGAATCCTTTGGTACCCATTGCAAAACCCCAATACCAAATCAGAATCCCAGAAGTGAAGAAGAAACAACAACTGAAGTTCTGGTTTTGTAGGACAAGAACAACTTGGTATACGTTACTTTTTGTTGTGTTTTTTATAATAAAAAAAAAGATCAAAATCAAAAAACAAAAAGTAGAAAAGAAAAGGAACGCTGATTGGAAAATTAAGAAAAAAAAAACTGACACAGATACAAGAGAAGAAATTTGAAGTGAAGTATGTTTTTATAGAGAGAGAGTGGGGGTGAAAGGTGAATTCAAAGACTGGCATTCACATGCATCTATATATAGAAATTAATACATATTAACAGATACATTAATTCGTTTAAATTCTGTTTTATTTTCTATTAAAAAATTGAGATATCAATTAAATAACTTAATATTAATGCTATTGCTAACTATTTTAGGAAGATTTAGGATATTAAAAATCAATCAATTAATTTGATCTATTTTAACATATTCTTATTCCTATTTTAATTTTCTTTCTAAACTTACTTTTTCATAATGAATATTCATTTATTGAAATTAATTTTATTCTATCTTTCATTAAAAAAATTTATTCTTTGGTAAATTAAAAAAGAAAGTGTCAGAAAAATTATGGAATATAGATTATAAAATTTAGAGATAAATCTCAAAATTATATATAAACTTTAATCTAATGTGTAATTGTATTATATAAGGAAAATTTTAATTGTGGTTTAAATGTATACTTGAAACTTTGATTTTGATTTAATCATACATATTTAAAGAAATAAACACATCAATTTATTTTTATATTGAATAAATATAATTATTTATGTATGCAATACATAAATATAATTATTTATGTATGCAATACATAAATATAAAATGATGTTATATCAATAATTGTGTTAATAATTTACAAGAATCAGAACAAATCAAAATTTCATGTACAAAATTGCACAATATCAAAGTTCATGTATACAATTACACATTAAACATAGTTCATGTATAATTTTGAGATTTATCCCTAAAATCTATTTGATATGCTAATTATGACATCTAAGATGTTTTTCATTATCATTTGGGATAAATATCAAAATTATATATGAATTTTGATTCAATGTGCAATTTGATACATGGAGTTTAATTTGGTGTAATTATGCACATGAAACTTTGATTGTAGTTCAAATGTATACATGACACTTTAATTTTAATTCAATCATATACATTCAAATAAATAAACAAATATATCAATTTATTTTTATACTGGAAATAGTATAACTTCATGGAATTTTAGTGAAACTTTGATAAAAGTGGGCTGAGCAAGGACTAGATAAAAATTGGTTGGCATGCGTTTTCTTTAATTGAGTTTAATTTGTGAGTTTCGAGTTTTAGAACTAAATCTCATAAAGGGTAAAATGTTGGGATAATTTTGTAAAAGATATAAAATTTAATTGTTATTGATTTTTAATGATTAAATAATTTAATCAACTTAAGTGGAAGGATCTATACGGGAATTAGACCATTTTTTTCTATTAATTGTTATTGATGTGTAAGTGGGTTTTAAACTTATTTTATTGTTAGTTAAAAGTTAAAATAAATAACTAAATAAACAAAACATTAAAATATAAAAAAAAAAAACATCATCTTCCATGTTTCTTTGTTCCACTGAAAAGAATTTAAGAAACCTCCATTTCTAAAGCTTACTGTGTTAGGTCAAGCTGTGGCTATTGCATATCAAGAATTGAATAGTGCAAAAGTTAATCAAGAAAAAATTAAAGTATCGGATTAGTTATTGGTCTTGTCATTGCCACCGTTTTAATCAAGATAAGTTCGTAAATTTGTTAAATTAATTATATATTATTTCATGACTCAAGACATATCTATTTATGTTGAAATTAAGTTTGATTGTTTGAGATAATTATGTAATGAGTTGAAATAATGAGTGATGATATTTAAGTTAGGTATTATAATTAGAAAATATGAAATATATAGATATGATTGAATTCATGTGACAAGAAAATATTTAATTAATTATAAGATCCTTTAGATGTAACACCCCAAACCCGGCCTAGAAGTTATGACCGAATTTGGCGGAGATACATTAACATGTTGAAAATAGATTTTGCATTTAAAATTTTAGCTATCGATAAATTAAACAAAAACCAGAATGAATGCATATCGGTTGCAAACCCAAAAGATATAGTTGTAGTTAATTCATTTCAAACCAATCCGAGCTCCCGTACATCGTTCTATTCCAAGTCAGATATCTACCGTTCTATTCCAAGTCAGATATCTACCTGAATAGATAAGACAATTGGTTAGTTACCAATCTCAGTATAAACCAAAATCAAATGCAATTAAATTGTAATAACCTAGGTAAACTTAATGACATTTACAAAACCGGTATCGAACTATTCCAAAGTATCGCAGAGTTGTCAAATTACAAACCAAAGGAATCCTACATGAAGTTGGACTCAATATCACTTCAGATCTCAATAAACAGACATAACACATAACTACTAGAGCAGAGACAGTTTCAGTTCAAGCATATAGCAAAAGGTCAGACAATACGAATACAAGATCTCGATATAGAAACTATACAGTTACAGTTACAAATACAGTCATGCCACAGATATAGTCATGTCATAGATACAGTTACAAAAACAGTCATGTCACAAATACAGTTACGGAAGCAGACATGCTACAAATACAATTACAGATGCAAACATGATACCCCCATCCGTTATACACCATCTCCGTCCAACCCCACTCCATTATCCATTCCTATACTCCAAAAGGTGTCGGTATGACACGTCACAGTGTTTATAGTGTCACTGCTAGTTCAGTTGTAATCTTGCAGTTTTATAGTGTCACTGCCGGTTCAGTTAAAATTTTGCAGTGTTAACAGTGTCAGTGTCAGTTCAGTAAATATTCTCAAGTGGTTTAACCACTGAAACAGTTCTGTCACTTCCTTCAACACATAACTCAATCTCTATGCAGATGCAAAACAAATATTAGTTCCTGCATTTCGGTATCGGCTCGAAGCCTCAATCATATTTATATCAATCATTAACAGTTTATAAATCATCAGTCTCATGCTTAAAATCAAGTTACCAACATGAATAACAACTTCCACTCATCAATTTAGATCATATAATCCCAATGTGACAGTGTGCTGAGATTATTCATAACTATTTCGTACAGTTATCAACATATCACATATCCTTAATCAAAACAGTAACACAAAAACGTACCTGTATGCTTATCAGAATACGAGTCGTACCTGAACGGAATAAACACTATAACACATCCAAACAAAGTCACATTACACATTATCGAATCGCTATTAAGTTTCTTATATCAGTGTAACCTACGTACATATAGCAAATCGTAAACTAACAGATCAAAAGTATCAAGTTTATAGCTTATTATAGACCATGTGTCTTAGAATGATATACACACACCCATGTATCAGCCCATATTCCCCAGAACAATATACACACACTTTGACATACGCCCATGTGTCAGCCCGTGTCCCCAGAACAGTATACACACACCCTGAAACACTTCCGTGTGCCACACACACCTTGACACACGCCCGTGAGCCTCCAAGCAATATAGACACACACCTTGACACACGCCCGTGTACAAACCTGTGTGCCTCCAAACAGTATAGGCACACACCCTGACACACCTCCGTGTGCCAGTCCGTGTGCCTCCAAACAGTATAGACACATACCCTAGACACACCCCCGTGTGTCAGCCCGTGTGCGATCGAAAAGCACCATTCCGACGAGAAAAACACAGAAAACGCAAGCAAATCAAAGGGGTATTGATACCCACCTATTACACAACGATATAGAAGCAACCAATCATGTTCCCGGAACCTAAAATGCATAAACGAAACCAAAACACTATTATTTCCAATAATTACTAACTTATACATAACATGGTTTGGTTAAAACCTTCAATGCAAAAACCACTAACTCAAACTCCATTACCTTTGCGCATAAAGACCAATTTATAGATTAAGAGCGTCAAGGGAGATCCTACTCTCGAGACCGTCTCCTAAACCTCGATAATCAAGCACAACACAATAAATTCGCACAAATTAAAAATAGTTCCCAAACTTACCAAAAACAAAATATTAATTAACACAACAACACTCAACAAAAATTAACACGATTCCAATACAACGAAGTTACACACCTTACGGTTTCATTAGCTAACAGTAACAAGCGCAAACGATCACCAGTATTCCCCGGAGGAAGAACATAGAGCAAAAATATAAAAAGAAGGAAAAAGAACCTTGTAAGGATAAGAATGAACGAACGTAAAAGAAGAGAAGTTATTTAGTTAACTTAAATATCAGTTTTCCGGAGAAGAGAAAAAATATATTTCCTCAATGCATATGTAGAGATTTGAACACATGACAAAAGAATAGAAAGATGCTTAACCATTGAACCATTAGGCTCATTGTTGACATCAATTATCGCAATATCTTATAATCCACATAATCAGAGGTAGAGGTTTAGTAAGTGATTGAAACAAAAAGGAAAAATTTCAAGGCACAGGATTCAAACCCAGAACCTCACACTCACAAGCAGTACACTTAACCACTAAACCAGATTAATTCACTTGTCAAAATTTTTTTAGCTCCAAAATTGAGAGATAACTACTCACGGTTCTAGTAAGTCGATTTCTTCTAACCCGATTTTTGAGATATTACATTAGATATTATTTATCTTATGTTTTATAAATAAGAACTATCTGGATATGAGATTGTAATGGTTTAATATGAAGTAAGTTTCTAATGGTGTGCTTATTTTATTTTGATATTAATGTTGGTGAATTTACCTATATACATGTGAAATTTATTTATTGAAAAGTAAAAAAATTTGAGATGCATAAATGAGTTAAGTGAAGTAAATTTCAATGGATCAAATAAAAGTTTCAAACATAATGTTTTTATCTGAATAGCTGGTGAGCGTAAACGCATATTAGCTGATGAGCGTAAATGTACAGTAGCTAGAGAGCGTAAATGCATATTAGCTTACGAGTGTAAACGTACAGTAATTGGCGAGCGTAAATGCATATTAGTTGACGAGCATAAACGTACAGTAGCTGGCGAGCGTAAACGCATATTAGATGACGAGCGTAAACGTACATTAGCTGACGAGCGTAAATGTACAATAGCTAGCGAGCATAAACGCATATTAGCTGACGAGTGTAAACGTACATTAGCTGACGAGCGTAAACGTACATTAGCTGGCGAGAGTAAGCATATTGAACTTGCGTATTGAATACTTTTATAAGGATCCATCGAAATAATAAAAGTAAATCTTTATGATAAGATATCCCAATGAAGTGTAAAAGGCTTCTAAGTAGGAATACTTGGAAGATAAATGATATTTCATCTGGTTCTACGGGTGCAAAGGCTTAATCGAATATATATATATATATATATATATATGAATATATATATATATATATGAAATGAATATGGAAAAGACATGCAAATTGGAAAATGTTGATACAATGTTTGAAATGAGAAAATATGTTTATTGAACATATAATGGATGATATATATATATACTTAATGTTTGATTATTACAAGTTACTTTAATTGTTGAAATTATATTTCTTGGTGACACTCACCTACCTTGTGAGGTTGTGTTGCATAGGAAGAAAATGTAAGTATAAGTTTTAAATAAATCTTTATATGTTAAATGCATAAAATGAAATGGTATGTGAATTGGTTATGTGAAAATATATGTATGAATTGAGACATTAGATTTAGATAATTGAAATGAAAGGTGATTTTTAAATGTAAATATAAAGTTTGATTTACATGCCAAATGTGTTTCTATGTGTAAGTTTGATATCAAGATAAAGTTATATGTTTACATATGAACTCACTAACCTTGTGAGATTTGTGATGCGTATAGATAATTATTGAACTTATGATCATGATATTGAATTATTTGGTAAAAGGTTTAAGCTTTCATCCTTTATGGTAAGTTGAATTTAAGTTAGTTACGAATTTACTAAGCTTTAAGCAAGCTTACCTCGTTTGATTTTTCTTCCTTGTAGACCGTCAGATACGAGCTAACGATTAGATCACTCTTAGAGGTTACACTATTCGGTAATTAATCGTTCATTTTGGTCTAATTATAAGTGGTATATAAATAGGATTATATAATGTAATTAGGTGGCCATGGTCTAACACTCGTTTTGTATAAAAATCTTTACTTTGGATAAGTGTTAAGTCTAAATTGTAAGCTAAGTCTTTTTTTTATGAGAATATGTCATAATTTATGATGTCTGGGAAATTTTTGGTTGAGTATTGCTACTGACTTGATAGTATCGGTAAAAGTCATCCAGATTTCAACTTTTAAATTTGTTTTAAATTTTAAGTAATTCAAATTATTTTTAAAAGTCGGTTTTGCTAACAAAAAAATAGGGCTTTAAGAACCTGAAATTGTTCCATAAATGTGTATTATCTGTGGTAACATCCTTTTGCTCGTGTCCGGTGATCGGGCTGGGTAAAGGGTGATACATATTAGGTAATGACAGAGTCACAAGAGCTCTGTTGAGGGGTAGGGGATAAGGAAGATATTGAGATTCGAGGAGATGTCATGACAAGTGTTGTTAATGGGATCCCATCAATTAAGTTTTCAAAGAGAGTTCATTCTTTAATGATTAAGAGTATAGAGAAAATGATTATTTTGAAGCTTTTGGGGAGAAAGATTGGTGTGGTTGTATTGTTTAGTAAGCTTTATTCTCTTTGGCAATCGAGTCATCCGATCCAACTTATAGACCTTGGTAATGATTATTTCATGTTTAAGTTTAGATCAAAGAACGGTTATTTGACGACACTTTTCGAGAGACCATGGATCATCTTTGGTCATTACTTAACGGTTAAACCCTAGTCACCATTTTTTCCCACATCCAAACCTTTCTCTACTAGTTTGGTTGCATATAGAGCAGCCCTACACGGGCGTGATCGAGTCTGAAGAGAATTAAGCAAGTAAAATAAGAAAATTATTTGTAAGCCTATGTAGCATGTATAGAATGGGTTAACTCTGTAAACATAGTCATTGCTATAGTTTGTAAGTAACATGAGTAAAACCATGTTATTAATTATGACACCCATTTGTAAGTCTTTGCTAATTGTAAAGTCTTAATCTTTGTTTCTAAGTAACTAATGTATACTCAGTTCTATTCAATGGGTTAGAATCATAAATTAAGATGTATTTGTTGAAAAATTTTGTGTGTATGATTTAGGTGCGAGTCTAAAATTGAGTAGTAATACCCGGGATTCAGATCTAGCATGAAAACTCGAAACATAATATCAAATTACTTGAGCCCTAATTATATATGTCCAATTGGTCCTCCCGCTAGCTTGAAACTGTTAGAAAAAATCCGATTTGAAAACGGTTTTTTTGCATAGAGGAAAATTAAAAATTTAAAAATCGACCCGGTTTATGATATTTATAGCAATAAACCTTAGACTGAAATCGTACCTGAGTTTTCGGATAAACAAATCTTTGATGTTATTCGGCTTTCAACCAAACGATCTTCTCCACTATTATCGTACCACGAACTGCTTCGAGTGTGGGCTCAAATCAATTGAATCAGAACACAGAACTAGAAAAAGTTTTCTTTTCTTTTTGTGGTGAAATAAAAATTCTCTCTTATTTAATAGAAACCTTCAAAATTATTATTCCGAAAATATATTTAATAGTTGAAAATAAAGTCTCTCTATTTTTTGACAGAATAATAATAACTTAAAATTGTGTAAATAATTCTAACGGTGTCATATATTTATAAGGAGAGAAGGTAGAACCTTTGTTGAATTTGAAGTTTATTTTAGATAGAAAAACAATTTCCTAGTCCAACTAGGAGAGGGAAAGGGGCTAATAGGGTGTGTTTCCCCTCCTATGTATTATGATGGAGATTCGAGCCTCTCATTGTATTGGGTCCTATTGGGTCCAATTATATGTGTTCTCTGAACTTTTAATCCAACACTTTATAATTTAATCCAACTCAATATATATTTTTTTATTTTCCAAAATACACATTATTTTTTCAATTGAATAATTTTATCATTCCAATTTTACCTCCGATAAAATTATAACGATTTTACCCCAAGTAAAATTTAAAAAAAAATATATTCAATATTTCACAACTCAACTTGTTCAATATAACCGAATGATTTATTTTTATTTTTGGGCTTTAAAACTGCTTGAAAACATAAACTCATTATTCCAATCATTTTTGAGTAATCCATGTACATTTGCAAATGGATCATTTCTCATTTTCATTTTAATTTCCATTTCCATTTCCATTATGAGAAAACCACATTCATTTCAAAATAACTCCATTTCTCCATTTCGAAAAAAAACCATAATCATTCCTGAATGTTTTCCATTTCCCTTTTTCTATTCATTTCGTTCATTTCTATTCAAACACAATCATTTTTTGTTTCAACGAGTTAGCGGAAGGACCGATTGGACATATGTAGTTGAGGCTTAAATGATTTATAATTAAGTTCTGGCTTTTCGCCTATTAATTATAAACTCATTTAGTCACAAAGTTATTATACTATAGTATTGTGATTGAGCTCTCCCCAATGACATACCATTACGAAAGCAACTACTCAATGCTCGTCTAATGATCTTGTCATAGGTGTGTTCCCCTCATATGATATCATTGATCTCTTTGGGATAATATCCGCTCTCTCAATATGATCATATTTTATCTCATGGTAACAATTACATCTTCCTTCATGAAAAGTTAATCACTATCAAATAGTGATCAAGTCATCCATCACAAAGACAAATGACCCGTCGTCACGTTTACTTTTCATCAACCATGTAATGCCAATGAGAGGATATCATTTACCCATGATTTGGGCTATGAATTCCACTATTGTGAATGACGCTACATACTACAGAAGTTGTACACCCAACACATCAACTTTTGGTTCCTTATCTATTTGAACTCAGGCTTTTACTTACATCAAAGTGTACGAGTCACACATACATAGTTTGTCATCCACTCAGGATTTAGGTATGTCCCACTATGAACGTCACAAATGAATAAATCCATAAATGGATTCAGGATTTATTCTGCTTGGGTCCTGTCCGATGTACTATCAGTTCAGTTGGTCACATCTATGTCTCTATCTTTTGGGAGTCATCCGCTCCGATACCCAAGACAAGGCATCTCTTCAATTGGACTTGATAGACGACACATTAGTCTTTCAACCAGTTTGCTCATTTCCGATTAGAGTAATGACATGTTTAGGTTCGTCTACTAATACAAGTTGTCTTTCCGTATCACGATCCAACCATGTGATACTGTTTAGTATTAGTTTAAATGTTAGACAATCAAAAAGCAACATTTGCTTTCATTTTACTTTGCGTGCAAAAACCCATGTAAGGACAATATACAAAGTATTAATATAATTCATGAATAATTTTATTAACTAATCTGTTTGAAAAATTACAAGTGTATTTAGACGAAAATAATACACTTAAGGCACCAAATCCAAAAGAGACAACTCAAAATAAATTGCATGTAGAATCGATAATTGTGAAATGAATGAAAACAATAAGAGAAAATAGATCTCATGTATATCCACAATGAATGCGTTTTCTCTCAAAATACAATAGATGACCTAGAAATTAATTTAATTTCTTTGAATTATTATTAATTGATTGTAATTAAATAATTAAGTTCGAAGTGAGAATTAAATTAAATTAAATAGTCACCATAGATTTATTAAATGAGATCATTAAATTTATTTTCTCATAGATTTTAATACAGTAAAATTTTCATGATTTTAATGGAATTAGAATTGAATTGAAAAAATAATTTAATTGAGAAATTTAATTTAATTTAAGTAATTAACATTTTGAAAAATAGAAAATAGCTATTGGGTTTGATAAATTCTAAATGTTGGATAAAAGTTTGGATAACATATATAATTGTACCCAATACGCGAGAAAGACCTGAAAGCTCATCCCAAAGGTGGCAAACCCTAGTTTCTTTTAAATATTATTATTTGATTAACTCTGGTTTAAATAGAACTCTTGTATTACTTTTCTATAAATAAGAACTATAAGCTAATCTATTTACACAAGTAATTGAGCACCGTTATTTTATTGAAAAATAGTGACAATTAATTCTATTTTTCGAAAAAAAAATTTAAGGTTTCCGATTTTGTAGAGAGAACTAATTTTCCCACCGAAAATTAATGAAATATTTCATTCTTTACACTTGATTCATTTTGTTTGAGCTCATTCTCAAAATAGTTCGGGATTCAAAGATAGTAGAAAAGACCGTTCAGTAAAAAATCGGAAAATGATTTGGACAGCTTCGTACAATGAACTAATATTCTTTTGATTAAAAGTTTAAAGCTATAAATATCATAAATCGCAGTTTAAAGAAAAAGAACTTCCGATATGTCTAAAAATACCGGTTTCTAAACCAATTCTTAGAACAATTCAATAGTGAATGGTGTCCAAACTTGGGAGTATACTAGTTATGTACAAAATTTGTGAAATATATATCCTCTCTTTGTATATAAACTATATTAGAGTGAAGCAATTCATACCATACATAGATTTAACCTACAAACAAATCTAACCTATAAACATCTTTATTTGGATGCCAATAGATATCAGCAATTCCATATCACAGTGCTGGGACCACATTTATAATTTTAAAACATGTGAATAATAATATTTTGAAAAATAAAACATTGTGGTTGTAGGCATAACAAGCGTCACACTACATGGACCTGTGACCAAGTGGACAACAGACATCCTCGTAATGTAATCATATGATGTACATCCTCACTAGATTTCCTCTCCTTTTGTTTTTGCCCTAATTTCACATCATCTGAAACCACAAAATCATATATGTATGCATGTATCAACTTCAATGCCAATTTAGCAAATTTTAACCAACCTACCAATTTTATTATAAATCTTAATCTATAAAATTAAAAACTTAAAAAAATATCAACCACTACCCTAAAAAAGATATTATACTTTTAATTTTAAAGATAATATTATAAATATTTTTTTTCTCAAATTTTCTTTTCCACATATTAATCCGGATGTCTAATCTACATTACTTGACTAGGAGCATGGAAATGTATAAGTTACTTCAATAAACACTATCGAATTAGAGAAAGAATTGTATGGAATACAGATATTGTCTCTTTTCAATAGTTTAATGTCGCGTCAATAATTTTATCCTGAGTTTTGAGATTTTCATTTGGATTTAATTTTTTTTCAGAATGAAAATACTGATTTGACATTAAACAATTAAAAAAATATACGAATGACATGATATCGCTATTTTATACAATCCTTTTCCATCAACTTATTGAATCGAACTCATTATGTGTCCCTCTTTATATATATTATTATGATTAAATAATGAACTTATTCCCCATACTTTAATTCAGTACATACTTTTCGAATTGTTTAATTTCAGTCTTTTGATATTTTAGTTTTGATCCCAAACGGTAGCAATCAAATAAGATTAATTAAATTATGCTATTAGTTCAATACTATGCGTAAAGTTGTAGATTTAGTCCATATTTTTTAATTTCGTAATTTTTAATCTTTGTATTTTTCGTATTCTAAAAATTCAGTCTTGACACAAAATGATAGCTACTAAATACATTAATTACCTTTTTGTGGGTAATATGTGAATATAACAAACTGACATGGTATTACACATATGATATTATGTTTACAATGATAAAAGTACCATGGAGGCCTCTATACTAGGAGCCAAATTTTATTTTGCCCCCTCTACTAAAAAAATAAGTAAATTAGTCACTCTACGATAAATCAAAAAGCAAGTTGATCTTTTCTATTAAAAATTTTATCCATTTGTACTACTAAAAACTAACGTGATTGATGGAATAACTAGATAACAACACGTAATATGCCACATTTATCTCATGCTGACATATAAAAACTAATTTTTAATAGTAAAATTGGACAGAAAAATTAATTTTTAATAGTATGTTCTTCGAATTGCATTAAAAACTAAATAAAATGATCCATAAAGAATTAAATGATTCTTCAGCTGTTTAGGGTTTTAAAGCACAGAAAACGGTAAATTTTGGATTTAAAATTAATTTTTTTAATTGATCTAAATTCTAAAATGATATGGATATTATGTTAAAAAAATTTTATGTTAAAATTGTCGATCATTAAGTTAATAACCAGCAAATCAGAGGGAAATTTAGGGGTTTGCAGGCTCGACCCCTTAAAATGAAAATTTTATTATTTTGATCTTTTAAGTTTTTAAAATTTTTAAATTAATAAAAGTAAAATTGTATTTTGGTTTCTTTAAAAATGATAAAAATTTGATTTAATCCTTTAAAAATTATAAAGATATAGACAATTTAATTTCGATCTCCCTAAAATTTTTTCCTAATTTCGTCATAGCAGCAAATTGTTAGTGTTTAAACGGTTTTGAACTTAGAAAACAAAAATAATTTCAATGATGATTTTATAACTTTTTAAAATTGAATTTACTAATAATTGGATGACCATTTATGTAATTTCAAAACGGATACTAAGCAAATAAATTATAAGGTAAACTATAAAAATAGGCACTTTTGTTTGCTTCAGGTTACATTTTGGTCACTTATATTTGAAATATTACATTTTAGTTACTTAAGTTATTGTTTTATTATGAAGTGGTTACTTTACCGTTAAGCTCTGTTACCTCCCTAACGGCGGTCCTACATTGCAGTCCAAATGAGTTTTAAATGCCAACTTGGATAACCTATGTGATGTGTCGTCGGAAACACCACATATAACCTATTCCAAAAATTAAAGTAAATAACAGTAAAAGGGAAATAGGGTCTAATCCTCAGGGATTGGAGAGTCGTAAAAAGTCTTGTCTGTTGAGATCGTGGGCAAAATCGTGCCCAAGAAAAGCGTCGCGATCTGAGGAAAAATAAAAGAAACAGAATTAAAAATAAAAGAAAACAGAATTGAAAGAAATAGAAAATAAGGAAGCCGAAGTAAAAATAAATAGCATAAAATAAACGAGTTGAAAGAAAAAGGGTTTATCAATATTCAAAGAACCCAAGCACTCTATCTCGGTTACTCAACCCAACATGCTCTTAATTTTTTTCTTCTCTTTTTTGGTAGAATGTGTTCGTCCTTTTGACGCGAAGTTAAATGACAACCAAGCACTCCACCCTGGTTACTCAATCTAACACACTCCGAATTTATTTATTTCTATTTATTTTTTTTTCGGGTTAGCGGAGTTTTGCTTAACACGTCACACAACCTTTTTACGCGAAGTAGGATGACAACCCAAGCACCCTACCCTTGTTACTCAGTTAGTCACGTTTTAAACTATGCTCATAATCGCAGAATCATCAATGGGTTTTTTTTTTTTTCAGACAGAGAACCTTAATTTTGGAGGACTAAGAAAAACAAACAAGTATCAAAAATAAATTTGGAAATTAACTAACAATTAAGAAAAACAATTTTAGCATGCATCAGAATTAACTGTTCTCTTATACTTAGACTCAATCAATTTTACCATTAGCAAGATAGGGTTTTTTTCATTAATCATAATCTTGTGAGCCTAATAGAAATAAAACAGTGGAGACAAATTTAATCATAGCAAAGTCAAAATTAACTCAGCAAACAAGAATCATACTAATGGGCAAAACAGTGAGCATTTCGTGGGTAAAATCATGGGCATGAAATGAGACAAAATATACTTAAAAAAATAAAAATAAAACAGGCAAAAAATAGCAAGGTAGCAGCAACAATAAACCCATAGCAGCACAAACAACAGATAAAAATACCAAAAACAATGAGGAACGTCTCCCCCACTTAAAATGCATTGCCCTCAATGTGAAGATAAATATGAAAAGAAAAGGTTTAGAATACTCCTCATGTTATCGTTGCTCTCGTAGTGTTGCAGTTTTCGTTATCGATTTTTTTGTGAAATAAATTCCTCGAGTTTCCTGGACAAATAATAAATAAATAAATAAAATAGAGAAAAAAATAAAAATAAAAATAAAAATAATTGGGTTGCCTCCCAATAAGCTCTTGTTTAACGTCGCTAGCTTGACGACCGAACTAGAGTTGGGGTCATTCCCACTGAATTTTTTTGATCATATGAGATTGAAAATTTGGTGCCTGTACAAAGAAGGTAGAAGTTTAGTGTTCATAGAGGACAATAATTTCTTAACAGATTCATAAGATGGATCTAAATTATCAAATAATATTTTAGGTTCATTTTTATGGAGTGATTTAGAAGTCTCTTCTACTAAGGATTCCACTATATCAACACGGTTTACGTTCAAGGCTTCACTAGGGTGACTGATGGCATCATAAACATTGAACTTTACGATCTCCCCATCAAACTCCATTATGAGGGTTCCACTTCGCACATCGATCTTAGTATTTGGGTACTAAGGAAAGGTCGCCCTATAAAGATATCAGAAGATTCAGGAGTATTATCTTCTTCCATCTTCACCACATAAAAATCTGCAGGAAAAATTAGTTCCTTGACTTTCACTAACACGTCTTCAAGGACTCCTTCGGGATGTACTATGGACCTATCCGCCAACTGAATTATAACACCTGTTTCTTTCAAAGAACCCACGTTAAGTGATTCATAAATAGAAAAAGACATTACATTTATAGAAGCTCTTAAGTCATACATAGTTTTCTTAATTTCAAAGTGACCTATTTTGCATGGTATTGTAAACATACCTCTATCCTTACATTTTGTTGGCATTCTTAGTTGCAAAACCGCAGACACATTCTCAACAACATTTACCTTTTCGTTTCCAATCAATTTTCTTTTGTTGGTGCAAAGTTCTTTTAGAAATTTAGCATACCGTGGAATCTGTTTAATAGCATCTAACAACAATATATTTACCTTAACTTTTTTGAATGTTTCGGGGATCTCTTTTTTCTCATTACCTTTCTGGGTTTGCCTCAGTCGTCTAGGAAACGGAGGTTGAATTCTAGGTAATGGAGGTTTCGACCGGACCTGTTCGTCGTCTTTCTGATTTTCATGGGCAGATTCTTGGGCATGATTTTTACCATGAATTGGTTCCAGTACTTTCCCACTTCGTAGAGTCACTGCATTTGCGTTTTGTCTTGTGTTAGGTTCTGTTTGTGACGGCAGTCTTCCCTGTGCGTTCATTTTCTCCATTTGTATGGTCAACTCCTTAATAGATGCCTTAGTTTTCTTTTAAAAATCTATAGATTGCTGCTGAAATTCAAGAACATTAGTTGCTAATTTATTTGCCATAGCTTCTAGAGAAGTACCTGAATTTTGCGCTTGTTGTGGAGCTCGACTTTGGAATAACTGGTTATAACGTGAATTTGTCCCATATCGCAAGTTAGGATGATCCTTCCACCCGGGATTGTATGTATTTGCATAAGGATCATATCGCCGTTGGGGTGGTCCAGGAAAGTTTCCCACAACATCATAATGGGCTATAGTATCGTTATATAAACTAGGACATGCGTCAGTAGTGTGCTCGAATTCACCACAAATTCCACATTGATGGGTCAACCCTAATTTTCCTGCAATAAGAGAACTCACAACATTAGTAAGTTTTTCAAATTTATCTTCTAAGGAGGAATTACTTAGCTGGTGAACCCTTCGAGTAGGTTCAGGGTTGGCTCGGAATTGTTGAGTATTTGCGGCCATTGTGGAAATCAAGTCTCTTGCTCATTGAGGAGTCATATTAATCAATGCTCCTCTACTGGCGGCATATATCATATTCATCTCCATTGGTTTCAAGCCTTCATAGAAGTACTGAAGAAGAGACTGTTTAGTTATACCATGTTGTGGACAACTTGCACACAACTTCTTGAATCATTTCCAATAGTCGTAAAGAGACTCTACATCTTTTTGCCTAATCCTCACAATTTCTCTTCTTAATTCAGCGGCACGAGAGGCTGGAAAAAACCTGATAAGAAACAAATGAGAAAGATCAGCCCAAGTTGTAATAGATCTAGGAGGTAGATAGAATAACCATTCCCTAGCGGAGTCAGCTAAAGAAAAAAGAAAAACGCGTAATTTAATTGTCAGCTAAAGAAAAAAGAAAAATGCGTAATTTAATTTGATCCTCAGTTACCCCCTGAGGTTTCATATTCAAACAAACCATATGAAATTCCTTCAGATGTTTATGTGGATTCTCATTCTGCAACCTACGAAAAATCGGTAATAATTGGATTAAACCTGATTTAAACTCAAAGTTAGCATCCACAGTAGGATACGCAATGCACAACGGTGGTTGATCATCAGGAGCCTCGGTTAATTGTCGAATTGTTTGATCCATAGGTGGTTGTGTCGGAACGCAAGATTTCCTGAAACAGATCTGGTTATAAGAGAAATAAACAAGATTAATACGTTACCAATCCCCGACAACGGCGCCAAAATTTGATGTGTCGTCGGGAACATCAAATATAACATATTCCAAAAATTAAAGTAAATAATAGTAAAAGGGAAGTAGGGTCTAATCCTCAGGGACTGGAGAGTAGTAAAAAGTCTTGTCTGTCAAGATCGTGGGCAAAATCGTGCCCAAGAAAAGCGCCGCGATCTGAGAAAAAATGAAAGAAACAGAATTAAAAAAATAAAAAGAATTGAAAGAAATAGAAAATAGGAAAGTCGAAGTAAAAATAAATAGCATAAAATAAACAAGTTGAAAGAAGAAGAGTTTATCAATATTCAAAGATCCAGCCTCCGGTTATCTTGATACTTCCTTGGTTCAATCATAGACTTTGGATGGTTCTTCTCGTGCCCGAATAAGCCAGCTATAGTAGAAGAGGACACCTACGACCACCAGCTCCGGATATAGTTTTTAGTGGAACCTGACTCTAGTCAACCGTCGCTCCAATGGGACTGTCTTACACTAGATCACCTTTTCCCAACTAGGAATGCCACGCCGTTTTGTCTCTTTTGGCTTGGCAACCTCTGACGCAGTAAGTTAACGAACTGACTGTGCAACCTTCTCAAAACACACAAAGTAGCCGTCTTTGCACAAGATAAAAAGATTACTTTTGTAGGGATTTTGGACAGAAGCATCAATCCTGTATTACAGAGAATTGATAAATACTCGGGTTGAAAAGAATTAAGCATCAATCCCCTATTTATAGTGTTGGAGCCCAATTTTGACCGGGCTTGGACTTTTTAATTTAAAGTTAAATTGATTTTAAATTGATTTAAATTGAAATTTATCTTAAATTTAAATTTAATTATTTAAATTTACCTTAAATTTAAATTTAAATTTAAATTAAAATACTAAATTTAAACATTAAAAATTAAAAGTCCAATGTCCAATTACAAGGGCCCAAATTGAGCCCAAATCTTAAGAAACCCAAATTGAGCCCAAATTTTACAAGTGACCCAAATTACAATGACCCATTTTTGACCCAAATCTGCTGCTGTTATCACCTCTAATTCAGCCACTGGAAACGCGCCACGTCAGCAAGTCAGTCACCATCTTCAGCTTCAACTTGCACTGCCAACTGCTTCCAACCGCCACTGTGGAGTACCTGCAGGAGAAAAGAAAGATTAGAAATGCATTTAATTGAAAAAAACAAAAGGAAATGATTGTAAATTGGCTTTAAAAGCCAAATTGAATTTCTGTACAAAGGTTACAAACCCTGTTCTCAAAGTCAATATACAAACCCTATCCTTGAAATGAAAAAAGGAACTCTCTTTTAGAAATCAATACACGATTACGAATCTCACAACAAAAATCCACACAAAGCAGACTTCACAAAGCTTTTATGAATTTAGACAGAAGCAGTTAGCAGTAGCAAAGGCATTCGAATAGTGTAAAGTATCTGAAAGTAAAGCAGATATCCGAGCAATCAATACTCTCAGCATAACTAGGTACACATTAAATGCATGCATAAATTCCTCTTTAATATTGCCGTTCTTAAAAGTGCATGTATATGTATGTGAAACGTTTAAAGTTCATTAATACCCTGCAACCCTCTTTATATTATTATCTATCTATTCTCAGAATATATTATATATATATATATATATATAATTTCTTAAAGCAGCATTAATATAAATAATAATTATAATAAATGCTTTAATAATAACAAGTAAATATTATTAAATAACAATAAAAAGAATTTGGAAGGACGAAAAGAAACCCCCTGACTACCGTCACCATCGGAGCCGGAGTTCGCCACCGTTACCGACCGCCCTTCTCTCATAAACGGATTTGCAAAATAAAGACAAAAAAAGGTTAGAACTGTGATCTTTAACAGATTTCGAAATCTAAGCAACCAGGCCTAAGCAACGGACATAGATCTAAAGGAATCAAAAGACTAAAAACCTGGATTTGAAAGAACCAAAACCTTTTTTGGGGAGGGTTTTAAAACAAAAGATAAAAAAGAAAAATAAAGAAAAATGGACAGGGGTTTTCGAGGATCAAAGAATAGTCTTAAAATGAAAAACAAGAAAAAATAAAACGAAAAGCATTAAAAATTAAAAGGAGATTTTTGAACTTACCAGCGAACGGACGGTGGTCGGAGGGCGCGTGCAAACCCGACGACGGCGGAGCTGGGTCGGAAGTGGCCGGAGGAGGCCGGAGCGTGGTCGAGGCATCGGCCACGTGCGCCCAAGCGCGTTGATCGACGGCGGCCGGAGCTTGGTTTGGGGTGGCCGGCCTTTGGGGGTTTGAGAGAAAAGGGGAGAGAAAGGGACTAAATTTTAAAGAAATGAAAAAAAATAATAATAAAAAATCTAAAATTGCTATTTATACGAACCCATGGGCCGATCCGACCCGACCCGACCCAATTCAGAGGATCCGCGTGTTTTTAGAAAATGGTATATTTACGCAATTGGTCCTTTCGCTTTTTTATTTGCTTCAATTTAGTCCTTTTTGCATCTTTTTAATTATTTGCAAATTAACCCTGTAATTTTAATCGGTTTATAATTTAGTCCTTTGACTGTTTGACTGTACCAGAGACTGCCACGTGTCATTTTTTGGATTATTTATGCATTTAGTCCTTTTTATTTTTAATTTGTTTTAATTTAATCCTTAAATCAACTTTTATTTAATTACAAAATTGGTCCAAAAATTTTTCAAGATCTTCAAATTGGTCCCTTGACTGCTGGATGCCTGTGGGGCTGCCACGTGTCACCCACTATTTGGTATTATTGCTTATAGGTCCCCAAACAATCTAGAAATTGCATTTTGACCCCAAAACTTTTCCAAAATTACATTTTGACCCTTAAACTTTTCCAAAATTACATTTTGACCCTAAAACTTTTAAAAATTATATTTTTACCCCAAAAAAATTCCTAAATCCCATTTTTAACCCCGATTTCACCAAAATTTACCATTTTACCTCCGAAGCTTCTAAAATTCCATTTGAACCCCGATTTCACTGAAAATTACCATTTTACCCCCGAAACCTTTAAAATTCCATTTTAAACCCTAATTTTGCCAAAATTACCATTTTGCCCCCGGGTATCCATAAGTCCCGTTTTTCACCCCAATTTCATCATTTATCAATATTTGCATTTATTTGCACCTACATTTTATATTTTCGCGCATTATTTATCTACTTATTATACTACTTCGTATCTAATTTCTATTATCAATTGCTACTCGTGTTTTTGAAATATACACTCTCATTTACAAATTACTTCAAAAATCGAGGCAAGGTTCGGTTCGAGCGTAACTTCGGAAAATCACGCTCTAACGTGTCGAGTGCGATTTATTCGTATAATTTGCGCGAACCGAATATCCTTTTCAAGTTCTTCTTACACCCGTTCACTTCGAGGCTCCGAGAATGTCATGTCCTAACGTGCTAGTCGTGACTTCAAATCTTCGTGAAAATCGAAGTAAACGAGTATTCCTTTTAATTCTTCAAATTTCGAGAATTGCATTTTAACCTTCATGCGAAATTTTCAAGTTCTCAAAATATATATACAAAGGACTTTCATGACGAAAATAAGGCAATATTATTTCGTGTGAAAACTTCGAAGATCGTGCCCTAACGTGCGGGGTATGATTTTCGTAATTTGTACGAAAGAAATATCCCCCTTAAAAGTTTTTTAACACACCCCTATCCATATCCAAATTTTTAAGTAACGAGATAATGTTCCTTCCCGTGGAAACCTCGAAAAATCGTGCCTTAACGTGATAGGTATGATTTTCGTACAAATCACGCGATCGAATGCTCTCTTCAAAAGTTTCCTAAACGTCCTTCGATTTCTATATTCCGAGAATGTAGTGTCCTAATGTGTTGGACACGCTTTCTAATTCTCATAAGAAGAACGAAATACGGGGACGAGTTCTTCTTAAAAGGTCTCCTTTAAAATTACACAGAGCCTTTCAAAATGAACATCGTATTCTAAACTTCACTCGAGCTTTCATTGTTTTCATAAAATAAGACCCGAAAATGATCATGTGGTACCAATCCTGGGCGTACGAGGGTGCTAATCCTTCCTCGTGCGTAACCGACTCCCGAACCTATTTTTCTGGATTTCGTGGACCGATATTTTAACGTTTTTTAAAACGATTTGTGGTGATCCAATCGCACCCAAATAAAAGATTGGTGGCGACTCCCTTTTTATTCTCATTTTCTAAAACTTAAAATATTTTACGAAACCTATTCGTTTTCGAGGTGGTTTCGACAGCTTGGCGACTCCACTGGGGACATTTTTCAAAATAAACGAGAGTCGAGCCAAAATTGATGATTTTCGGGTCTTTTTCTTTGAGAACTTTTAAACTTAGATTTTGTTTAAACATGCAATCCTCGACATCTTTTTGCTAATATTGTGCTCTGTGATATTTCTAGCATAATTTGGCATCATGTGCATCGCGATATTACCCTTTTAAGTGAAAGTGAGAAACTACTCCTTCGTGAGGTCTTCACCTCCGTGCAGGATAGTAAATCGCTTTCGGGATTACAAAGTACCCTTGTTTTCGTGAAGTTTTCACTTTCGTGCAAACATGCGGGAAATGCGTCCCCCTAAACCGAACTCGTCCGTATGAGCCTGTAATGGGTGAGGACCGAGGAATCTGCTGGTTTGGGTACCCCTCACCTTTTAGAACTTAAAACTACATATAGTGAACCATAAGTACTCACCTTAGATGGAGTTAGGTCAAGCCCCGTTAGTATATGCCCGAAGTATTTTTTAGGTTCTGTGTTATGTATATTTGAATGCTTTTCTGCTATCACATGTTACTAACTGCGTTTGTTTTGTCTCTTTCTACTTGCATTTGCATCATTATGAACGAAAAGGTTTGATTGAAGTTCGTTTACGAATTAGGCAGTTTATCATGGAAGAAGGATTTTTAGATAAAGTAGAGGACAATATGGTGGCACGCCTATGGTCCGAGGAGCAACAGCGTGAAAAGGGTGACAGCTTGAAAGATGGGCATCTGTCAGAATTATGGGACTACACTCGTATTAATGTAACTCAGAACGACTTGCGAGGGTTGAGAGAGATTTGGGGGCAATGGGATGATGAAATGAGGCAGATATTTTACCGAGATTATGGAGATCTGTCTTACCTACTCGAGGTAAGAATTGACAAACACTTGTTTCGAGCCCTCTCTCAACATTGGAATCCTGCCTATAGCTGCTTCACCTTTGGTCATTTAGACTTGACACCGACAATAGAGGAATACACCGCCTTAGTCCGTTGTCCTAGAATCCAAGCCGATAAAGCATTTTCAAAAGATGCAAGTGTTCCGACATTTCTAAAAAGATTGATGAGTGTCACAGGAATGAGTGAGCAATGGGCTATTTCCCGAATTAAGGTGAAAGGAGACAACAAATGTATTAACTGGAGTAGTCTGCAGGAAATAATTGCAACTCATCCAGATATGAGAAAACGTGTTGATATCTTCGCCCTCGGCATATATGGTTTGGTCTTATTTCCAAAGGCATTGGGGCACGTCGAAGACGCGGTAGTAGCGCTGTTTGACCGACTAAGTAGGGGAATTACACCCGTCCCTGCTATTTTGGCAGAAACCTTTCGCTCGCTAAGTGCTTGCCGGAGGGAAGGAGAAGGGAGATTCATTGGTTGTGCTCAGCTATTAATGGTCTGGTTTCACAGTCACTTCTGGAAAGTGGAGAAGTTCTCTTATAAAGTATTTTCAACAGAGTTCTCGCCCCTAAAGGACTTTGTGGCCACGCAACGTGAGCAAAATATATCCGAAGAAAAGTGGGCAGCCGTTCTCTAGAATCTTCAAGATGAAAATATTGAATGGTGTACGCCTTGGTTTCTCCCAGACGAGATTCTCTACCAATGTGGTGATTTCGATTGGGTCCCGTTACTCGGAGTCTGGGGTGCTACTGGATATGCTCATTTGCTTGTTCTAAGACAATATAAGACAAGGCAATTTATCCCTGTTACACACGGCCTGGCACATTACGAATTTTCTTATAAAGGGAACGACTATAAGAAGAAGGTTCGGGAAATAGCAAATTCGTGGAAAAAGGTACAAAGAATAAAGAAATTCAGTGCCAAACCATTGACAACCCCGAATTATGACTGGTGGAGGAGCAAGAGAGTAAATGACAACATCCCTGCTCCAAATCCAGAAAATGTTCGCCCTCTAGAGGAATATTTACAAGAGGTCCCGACAGAGATAGACATCCTCAAGCATGACTTTGAAAATAAGAGCTCAGAGTTCGGAAAGAGAATAGGAGTACTGGAGGAAGATAAGATACAGCTAGGATTAGACGTGGATTTTCACAGATTAGAAGCCGAAAAGTTGAGAAAAGGGAAAAATAAGGCCGAAGAAGACCTTGAAGACTTGAAGAAACACTACAAGAAGCTTCGGCAATCCATAAGGACTGCAGGGTTAGGGAAAACTTCTGAGCAATGGCGTCAGGAAATTCAGGAACAAAAAGACCGAACGGAGCATTGGCAAAGAAAGTTCCAAGACGGTCAAACCCGAGAAAACGCCTTGAAGGGAGAGCTACTAGAAAAACGGGTCGAGGAGGCTGAGTTGAAAGCTCAGATAGCCAGTCTAGAGGCAAGAATAAAGGAGTTAGAGGAATCATTATGGAGGCACCGAAATCGAAACACAGTATCGGAACTAAAAGCATGCATGGCCGAGAAGCAAGAATTAAAAGAAAAAGTGCAAGAACTGGAGGCTACACTACATAATAATGAGATCCGATTTGAAATCATGGAAAGAAATTTAGAAACCAGTGAATGGCACACCCGTCAAGCCCAGAGAGAAGTCGAGGAACGAGATCATGTCATGGGTAAGGCACTAACCCAAATGAGAGAAGCGGCCGATCACATGCAGGAGCTAGCCGCTGAAGCCGACATCTTGAGCCTTCAGTACGAGTCAAGATCGGAACGAGGAAGGAAGTTAGCGGGATTGCTAGGAAAAATTAAGGATTTGGGTCGAAAGGCCAAACCATTTGTATAAACTCTCTTATGTAAAGAAGTTTTTCTTCTCGAGAAGTTGCTCTAAATGAAAATGGACTTTAGAATCAATGCCTTTTCTCACATTTGCATACATGCATTTTGCATCATATCCTGCACATTATTGACATAACATCTCCAAACTAATTAAAATTAATTATAACAGTTAACATCAGTAAACATTGAAAACCCATATCGTTATTACACGCGTAAGAAGGCGAAAGCTATGGATCAGAGAATAGAGAGGCTAGAACAAATGCAAAAAGAAATCCAAGAACATATGCAAGCTCAGTTGCAGGACCAGTTAGAGAGAGTTCAAAGGGACATGAGAGACCAAATAATTGAATCCCAAAGCAATATAATTAATCAGCTAACCCAGTTGTTGCGAGATTCGGATAAGGGAAAAGGACCCGCTGAAGACCCAAGAGAGGAAAATGAGGATCCCCAATATCCTCCTGGCTTCACACCCGTGCATCATCAAGCCCCGCTAGAAATAAACCCGCGAGAAACACCTGTCTTGATTCGGGCACAACCTTAGCCCATCGGCGCATCAGGCCAAGCGAATTACCTAGTCGGGTCAGGATCGAACCCGGGAGAATCGTTACGAATCCCATCAACCCCGACCTCGATGATACAATAGAAGCGGAAAGAACCAAAATAGAAGTATCTAAACAGATAGAAGAAAAGTACAAGTGGCTGGAAGACAGGGTTAGAGCAATGGAGGGGATTGACGCTTACAGTGGAATTGATGCCAAAGAACTAAGTCTGTTCCCAAACCTAGTACTACCCCCAAAATTCAAGATGCCCGAATTCGAAAAATACAACGGGACCAGTTGCCCAGAAGCGCACATTACGATGTTCTGTCGGAAGATGACAGGGTACGTCCACAATGAAAAATTATTAATTCATTGTTTCCAAGATAGCTTAGTTGGATCCGCTGCCAAATGGTACAACCAACTAAGCCGCGCAAAGATTAATTCCTGGAAAGACTTGGCCCAAGCTTTTATGAAGCAATACGGCCACGTTACTGATATTGCGCCAGACAGAATTACCCTGCAGAACATGGAGAAAAAAACAAGTGAAAGCTTTCGACAGTATGCTCAACGTTGGAGGGATTTAGCCACTCAAGTACAACCGCCCTTAACCGAAAAAGAAACAACGATACTTTTTGTCCACACACTAAAGGCGCCATATCTCGATCGCTTGGTGGGTAATGCTACAAGGAGTTTCTCCGACATAGTAATGTCAGGAGAAATGATTGAGAGCGCGATTAAAAGTGGAAAAATCGACGCGGGGGATAATGGAAAAAGGGTAGCCCCAAAGAGGAAGGAAACCGGGGTAAACAATGTAAGTACATACAGGCCAACTTATTCGAAACCAATCGCGATGACGCAGTCAAAACCTCCTTCTGACAACTATCAGAATTTACCAAGAACAGAGTCAAACTGGAAAAAGAATACCGAGAGGATTCAGTTCACTCCAATTTCCGTCACTTACAAGGACCTCTATCAGCAGTTGTATGACCAACACGTGGTAGCCCCATATATCACGGAGCCCGTACAACCACCATTTCCAAAGTGGTATGATGCCAATGCCCAATGTGAATTTCATGGAGGAGTGATTGGCCATTCCATTGAAAATTATTTCACCTTCAAGAAATTAGTGGAAAAACTAATCAAGATGAAGAAAATAAGATTCGATGAGCTATCGAGACCTAATGTGGCTGGAAACCCTCTGCCCGTCCACTCTGATCAAGGGGTAAATGCAATTACGGGAATAGACGGAAAAAGGGTTAAAGCTCACATTGAAGAGGTCAGATCCCCCATTAGATGGGTATGGCATCAGCTGGTGGCTAGAGGAATAATCAGACAGGATGGCGAAAGGACGGTAAAAACAAAGAACTATTGTGACTTCCACGACGCTGAAGGTCATGAGATTCAGCACTGCACGGAGTTCAAGATCCTAATACAAGACCTGATGGATCGCAAGGAATTAGAGTTCTTCGAAGAAGGGGAAGAGATAGGGGACATTTGCTCCTCCGAAGGAAAAATGAAACATGAACATGATCGCCCAATAATAATCATCTTCACATCCAGGGGAGCTGAGACGAGAAAACAAGAGACACCATGTGTGATCATACGGAAACCCGCCCCGTTTCCTTATGAAAACAGTAAAAGAGTTCCCTGGAATTACGGATGCGACATCAAGACACCCAAGGATGAGCAGCTGCAAAACGTGAACTTAGTCACACGCAGCGGTAAAACTTACAATGTGGAGGAGAGAGCAGCTACCAAAGGGAAAGGTATAACGGTTGAACCGAAAAAGATGACTGACAAGTTAGAACCAATAAACGAGCCGGTGGCAGAAAGAGAAGCACAAGAGTTCCTAAAATTCTTGAAACACAGCGAGTACAGCGTAGTTGAACAATTACATAAGCAGCCTGCACGTATATCTATCTTGGCGTTACTGCTGAGTTCAGAAGCACACCGTAACGCATTAATGAGGGCACTCAACGAAATCTACGTGACCCAGGATATATCGGTATGCAAGCTGGATCGACTGATTAACAACATCAGTGCTGATAATTTCATTTTCTTCAATGATGATGAAATCCCATCTGGAAGTATGGGATCGACCAAAGCATTGCATATTACCACTAGCTGTAAAGGGTATACTCTACCCGGGGTGCTTATTGACAACGGCTCAGCTCTGAACGTTCTACCGTTAGCCACTCTCGAGAGATTACTCATCGATAGCTCCCACATGAGGACGTGCCACAACATAGTCAGAGTATTTGATGGAACCGAAAGAAAAGTGATGGGTAGGATTGAGGTACCATTGCAAATAGGCCCAAATATTTACGAGGTTGACTTCCTAGTGATGGATATCAAGCCTTCCTATAATTGCTTATTAGGAAGACCTTGGATTCACGCAGCAGGGGCAGTACCATCCTCACTTCACCAAAAACTCAAGCTGGTAACTGACGGAAGGTTGGTTACAATCAATGCTGAGGAGGATATTGTTGCGTCTGTAACAAATGATGCCCCGTACATAGACAAGGATGAAGAGGCAATAGAATGCTCTTTTCGCTCGTTGGAATTTGTCAATGCCACGTTCATTGGGGAGGGAAGTAAAATTCCTGAACCTAAATTATCGCAAACGACGAAAATGGGATTACGTTTGACGATTGGAAAAGGAGCATTACCGGGAAAAGGGCTCGGGAAACATCTCCAAGGAGTAATCTACGCACCGTCGCTATTTGGAAAGTGGGACCGCTTCGGGCTAGGGTACAAATCGGATGTGAAAGAAAAGAAGAAAGAAATAGAGCGGAAACGAGAGATAAGAAGAGCTCGACAAGCCGGGGAAGAAATCGGTTGGAGACCAATGACCTTCCCTCATATTTCAAAAACTTTCATTTCTGGCGGGCTAAGGCTTGAGGAAGCAAGAGCGGCGAGACGGGTAATGGAATTAGGCATAAATGCCATTTCCGAAGAAGCTGAAGAAAGGAGTTCGTCTCAAATATGTCCGTATGCACCTGGGAGTAATTTGGACAATTGGACGGAAGAGGAACTCCCCGTAGCTTTTAGGAACATTCCAAAGTAATACTCGTTGCACCTTTGTCATTCTATGCCCAAGAATGATATAAATCTTTTGTAAAAGGGCTTTTGAGTTTTTATCCATTATTTTAAATGAAGATACATTTTGACGACTATCTCTTTATTCTTTTCCTTTCAAATCCCAAAATAAATTAATTACACTCACACATATAAATTAATAAATCATTCTTGAATATATACGCCCATAATCATGCTGTACAACCATTCTTTAATTTATTCATTAGCCCATTCTCATTCTTTACAGATGTTGGGATATCAGTAATATGAGTGATACTGACTTCGAACCTCATTTCGAGCAAGATGTGTGTCTTGAAGAGTCTCAGGATTTCGAAGATGATCAGGATGGTAACATATTTCCTGAATTGCAACGAATGATGGAACAGGAGGAAAAGCAAATCTTGCCCACAAAAGAGATAGTGGAAACAGTAAGCATAGGGGATGAGGATGAAAAGAAAAAAATAAGAATCGGGACCAGCATCTCAACAAAAACACGAGGAGATCTTATTGAGCTGCTAAGAGAGTTCAAGGACGTTTTCGCTTGGTCCTACCAAGACATGCCGGGGCTAAGCACCGACATCGTAGTTCACAAGCTCCCAATAAAGGAAGAATGCAAACCCGTCCAACAAAAACTTCGCAGAATGCGACCTGATGTGTTGCTTAAAATAAAAGAAGAGGTCCGAAAACAGTTCGACGCGGGTTTTCTCCGAGTAGTTGAATATTCGGAATGGGTCGCCAATATAGTTCCTGTCCCCAAGAAAGATGGTAAAGTACGTATGTGCGTAGACTACCGGGATTTGAATAGGGCCAGCCCAAAAGATAACTTTCCGCTTCCACACATCGACACTCTGGTAGATAATATAGTGGGGCATGCCTTTTTCTCCTTCATGGATAGTTTCTCTGGATATAACCAAATAAAGATGGACCCCGAAGACATGGCGAAAACCACCTTTGTCACAATGTGGGGAACATTTTGTTATAAAGTGATGCCGTTCGGGCTCAAAAATGCTGGGGCAACATATCAAAGAGCCATGGTGACGTTATTTCACGACATGATGCACAAAGAAATTGAGGTTTACGTCGACGACATGATTGCAAAGTCCCGAACGGAGGAGGAACATGTGAATGTCTTAAGGAAACTGTTCATGAGGTTGAGGAAGTTCCAGCTAAAATTGAACCCTGCCAAGTGCACTTTTGGGGTTACGTCCGGAAAATTGTTGAGTTTTGTGGTCAGCCAAAAGGGGATCGAGATAGACCCAGACAAAGTTAAAGCCATACAAGAATTACCCCCACCTCGTACGCAAAAGGAGGTTCGAGGTTTTCTTGGGAGATTGAATTATATCGCTCGGTTTATTTCGCAGTTAACAGAGAAGTGTGACCCAATATTTCGCCTTCGTAGAAAGCATAACCCAGGTGTTTGGGATGATCAGTGCCAAAGGACTTTCGATAAAGTTAAGCAGTATTTGTCTGATGCTCCGGTACTAGTACCACCAAATCCCAACAAACCATTAATTTTGTACTTAACGGTTTTCGAGAATTCTATGGGATGTGTCTTGGGCCAACACGACGAGACGGGAAGGAAAGAAAGGGCCATATACTATCTCAGTAAGAAATTTACTGACTGTGAAATAAGATACTCCCCAATAGAAAAACTATGCTGCGCACTGGTTTGGACTACTCGAAGGTTGCGACAATACTTGCTATACCACACGACATGGTTGATCTCAAAGTTGGATCCTCTAAAATACATGATGGAGTCAACCGCGCTGAATGGGAGAATGGCTAGATGGCAGATCCTATTGTCGGAATTTGATATCGTCTATGTGAGCCAAAAAGTAATTAAGGGAAGTGCAATCGCAGACTTCCTTGCCAGTAGGGCTTTGGAAGACTATGAGCCGATAAATTTTGACTTTCCAAATGAGGATCTGATGTATGTCGCAAATGCCGAAGAAACAATGACTGAGCATTCATGGCGATTAAACTTTGATGGTGCTTCAAACGCTGTGGGCAATGGGATCGGTGCAGTTTTAGTGTCACCAGAAGGAGACCATTATCCCTTCACCAGTAAGCTTGACTTTGATTGCACAAATAATATGGCAGAACATGAGGCATGTATCATGGGAATCCAAGCGGCCATAGATCGAGGGATCAAGGTCTTAGAAATCTATGGAGATTCAGCATTGGTAATCTACCAGCTCAAAGGAGAATGGGAGACCAGAGACTCCAAATTAATTGAATATAGAAATATGATCCTCGAACTGATCAAAGAATTTGACGAAGTCACATTCAAGTACCTCCCACGCGAAGAAAACCAAATGGCTGATGCTTTGGCCACTTTAGCTTCAATGATAAAAGTGAATAGGCCAGAGGATATGAAGCCCATTCAAATGAGCATTTACGAAACTCCAGCCCATTGCTGCGACATCGAAGAAGAAGAGAAAGAAGAGCATCCTTGGTACCAAGACATTCTCCAGTATGTGAAGGACCGAAAATACCCGAGAGGAGCGATGGAAAATGACAAAAGAGCATTGAGAAGGCTCGCAAATGAATACGTCCTGGATGGAGAAATCTTATATAAGAGAAGAAAGGATCAGGTGTTATTAAGATGTGTGGACTCAATCGAGGCTAAAAAGATCTTAGAAGAAGTCCATGAAGGGATTTGTGGAACACACGCGAATGGATTCAAAATGGCTAGGCAAATCATGAGATTTGGGTACTACTGGTCGACCATGGAGACTGATTGTATCAATTATGCCAAGAAATGCCACAAATGCCAGATCTACGGGGACAAGATACATGTGCCTCCTTCACCCTTGCACGTCATGACATCCCCGTGGCCTTTTTCTATGTGGGGCATGGATGTTATTGGACCTATTTCGCCAAAGGCCTCCAATGGACATAGATTCATTTTTGTGGTTATCGACTACTTCACCAAGTGGGTAGAAGCTGCTTCTTATGCTAATGTTACGAAGTCCGCAGTCAGCAAATTCCTGAAAAAGGAGATCATATGTCGATATGGGATGCCTGAAAAGATCATATCAGACAATGCACTAAACTTAAACAACAGCACGATATCGGAGGTCTGTGAGCAGTTTAAGATCAGACACCATAATTCGTCCCCATATCGCCCAAAGATGAATGGAGCAGTAGTAGAAGCAGCGAACAAAAAATATCAAGAAGATTATTGTAAAAATGACAGAAACTTATAGAGATTGGCATGAAAAGTTACCATTCGCGCTCCTTGCTTATAGAACTTCTGTCAGAACGTCTACTTGGGCAACACCGTTCTCACTTGTATATGGAATGGAAGCTGTTTTACCCATCGAGGTGGAGATTCCTTCTCTCCGAGTCTTATCAGAGCTGAATTTGGATGAAGCGGAATGGGTTCAAGTTAGATATGATCAGTTAAATTTGATTGAGGAAAAGAGATTAAAAGCTATCCGCCATGGTCAAATGTACCAAAAACGGATGATGCGCGCTTACAACAAAAAGGTTCGTCCTAGAGAATTCCATGAGGGAGACCTAGTCTTGAAGAAGATACTTCCAATACACAAAGACTCTCGAGGAAAATGGATGCCTAATTGGGAAGGGCCGTACGTTGTAAAGAAAGCCTTCTTTGGAGGAGCTTTTATTTTGACTGAAATGGATGGCAAAGAACTATACAACCCGGTGAATTCAGACTCGGTAAAGAAATATTACACAAAAAAAAAAATGGAGAGGTCAGGATGAAAACCCGTGAAAGGGCATCCCGAAACCAAAGGGGTTTTGAGTTGAAAACTCGAAAAGAGCAACTCAAATACAAAACAAGGACAACCAACGGCTCCCTCAAAAGTGGCAAAATGGAAATATTTTATATCTTGAGGCATCGACGGAGTAATTCCGAGACCTTCAGAATAGCAAGTGAAAAATGATCTTTGGATCATGGAAACTTATAGCTGATATCTAGGTCTAATACTTTCCTATCGGTCGTTATTTGTTCTTTGTAAATGTTTAATATCATAGCCAATAAATCTCCAAATTTGATCCCATTCTTTTCCATATTGTCCAAGTATTCTCATATTAAAATGATGGATAAAAGGTCATAAAAGGAAACTAGGGTTCGCGGGTATTATTTTAGGAATTGCCTAAAAGATGCGAGATTTCTAAGCAACTGCTAGTTGAAAGAGCTAAAACCTGGAAGAAGCAATTCAAAAGTCGAATTTGCCGAATTGAATTCAAAGGAACGTCAAGAGATGGCTTCCAAATATAAAAGACTAATCTTTGAAAAATACAAACATTGAATCATACACATTCATTTTAGGTTAAGAGCATTCTAACTCATTTCCAGGCATAACATCTTAAACATATCTGGCCTACATAGAGGACCATTTGAGCATTTTCTGCAGGTCTCAACGTCATCCCCTTGAAATTGAAGTAGAGTGGATAATACGTCTTTATCTTTGAAATAAGAACAACGTCATCCTCTTGAAATTGAAGTAGAGTTGGATAACAAGACTTCATCTCTGAAATTGAAGTAAGAGCAACGCCACCCGCTTGAAATTGAAGTAGAGTGGATAACACGTCCTTATCTCTGAAATTGAAGTAAGAGCAACGTCATCCCCTTGAAATTGAAGTAGAGTGGATAACACGTCTTTATCTCTGAAATTGAAGTAAGAGCAAGGTCATTTCCTATCCTCTTGAAATTGAAAGTAGAGTGGATAACACGTCTTTATCTCTGAAATTGAAGTAAGAGCAAGGTCATTTCCTATCCTCTTGAAATTGAAGTAGAGTGGATAACACGTCTTTATCTCTGAAATTGAAGTAAGAGCAAGATCTTTTCCTATCCTCTTGAAATTGAAGTAAAGCTGGATATCAAGCCTTTATCTCTGAAATTGAAGTAAGAGCGAGATCATTTCATATTCTCTTGAAATTGAAGTAAAGCTGGATAACAAGCCTTCGTCCCTCTGAAATTGAAGTAAGAGTAAGATAAAACACCAACATCATTTTCGTCCTTCTGAAATTGAAGTAAGAGCAAGACGAAGCCTAAACGTCAAAACCTACTCTTGAGGATGCAGCAAGTCAAATAGCAGACCCCATCTTTCCTACAGTCGCAGTGAATTGGAATAGAGCTGCAAGTCAAGTGCTGGCATTATGAAGCGGTCAACAATGGAGCCAAGATTTAGCGAAACCTGACAAAATTGGGCCTCCGTTTAATCTTTGCTTTGTTCCTATCACGCAGCAACAAGCAAAGAGGGGCAGCTGTTGGAGCCCAATTTTGACCGGGCTTGGACTTTTTAATTTAAAGTTAAATGATTTTAAATTGATTTAAATTGATTTAAATTGAAATTTATCTTAAATTTAAATTTAATTATTTAAATTTACCTTAAATTTAAATTTAAATTTAAATTAAAATACTAAATTTAAACATTAAAAATTAAAAGTCCAATGTCCAATTACAAGGGCCCAAATTGAGCCCAAATCTTAAGAAACCCAAATTGAGCCCAAATTTTACAAGTGACCCAAATTACAATGACCCATTTTTGACCCAAATCTGCTGCTGTTATCACCTCTAATTCAGCCACTGGAAACGCGCCACGTCAGCAAGTCAGTCACCATCTTCAGCTTCAACTTGCACTGCCAACTGCTTCCAACCGCCACTGTGGAGTACCTGCAGGAGAAAAGAAAGATTAGAAATGCATTTAATTGAAAAAAACAAAAGGAAATGATTGTAAATTGGCTTTAAAAGCCAAATTGAATTTCTGTACAAAGGGTTACAAACCCTGTTCTCAAAGTCAATATACAAACCCTATCCTTGAAATGAAAAGGAACTCTCTTTTAGAAATCAATACACGATTACGAATCTCACAACAAAAATCCACACAAAGCAGACTTCACAAAGCTTTTATGAATTCAGACAGAAGCAGTTAGCAGTAGCAAAGGCATTCGAATAGTGTAAAGTATCTGAAAGTAAAGCAGATATCCGAGCAATCAATACTCTCAACATAACTAGGTACACATTAAATGCATGCATAAATTCCTCTTTAATATTGCCGTTCTTAAAAGTGCATGTATATGTATGTGAAACGTTTAAAGTTCATTAATACCCTGCAACCCTCTTTATATTATTATCTATCTATTCTCAAAATATTATATATAATATATATATATATATATATATATATATATATATATATATATATATATAATTTCTTAAAGCAGCATTAATATAAATAATAATTATAATAAATGCTTTAATAATAACAAGTAAATATTATTAAATAACAATAAAAAGAATTTGGAAGGACGAAAAGAAACCCCCTGACTACCGTCACCATCGGAGCCGGAGTTCGCCACCGTTACCGACCGCCCTTCTCTCATAAACGGATTTGCAAAATAAAGACAAAAAAAGGTTAGAACTGTGATCTTTAACAGATTTCGAAATCTAAGCAACCAGGCCTAAGCAACGGACATAGATCTAAAGGAATCAAAAGACTAAAAACCTGGATTTGAAAGAACCAAAACCTTTTTTGGGGAGGGTTTTAAAACAGAAGATAAAAAAGAAAAATAAAGAAAAGTGGACAGGGGTTTTCGAGGATCAAAGAACAGTCTTAAAATGAAAAACAAGAAAAAATAAAACGAAAAGCATTAAAAATTAAAAGGAGATTTTTGAACTTACTGGCGAACGGACGGTGGTCGGAGGGCGCGTGCAAACCCGACGACGGCGGAGCTGGGTCGGAAGTGGCCGGAGGAGGCCGGAGCGTCATGCGAAATTTTCAAGTTCTCAAAATATATATACAAAGGACTTTCATGACGAAAATAAGGCAATATTATTTCGTGTGAAAACTTCGAAGATCGTGCCCTAACGTGCGGGGTATGATTTTCGTAATTTGTACGAAAGAAATATCCCCTTAAAAGTTTTTTAACACACCCCTATCCATATCCAAATTTTTAAGTAACGAGATAATGTTCCTTCCCGTGGAAACCTCGAAAAATCGTGCCTTAACGTGATAGGTATGATTTTCGTACAAATCACGCGATCGAATGCTCTCTTCAAAAGTTCCCTAAACGTCCTTCGATTTCGATATTCCGAGAATGTAGTGTCCTAATGTGTTGGACACGCTTTCTAATTCTCATAAGAAGAACGAAATACGGGGACGAGTTCTTCTTAAAAGATCTCCTTTAAAATTACACAGAGCCTTTCAAAATGAACATCGTATTCTAAACTTCACTCGAGCTTTCATTGTTTTCATAAAATAAGACCCGAAAATGATCATGTGGTACCAATCCTGGGCGTACGAGGGTGCTAATCCTTCCTCGTGCGTAACCGACTCCCGAACCTATTTTTCTGGATTTCGTGGACCGACATTTTAACATTTTTTAAAACGATTTGTGGTGATCCAATCGCACCCAAATAAAATATTGGTGGCGACTCCCTTTTTATTCTCATTTTCTAAAACTTAAAATATTTTACGAAACCTATTCGTTTTCGAGGTGGTTTCGACATATAGTGCATAATATTTCTAGTTGAATCCAATCTAAATTCTAAAAGATAATTAGAATTATATCTAACATTTAATTCCCCTAATCGGATCCAATTTAAACTCTAAAAGATAAATACAAAAAGATAAATATAAATTAAATTTAAATTTAAATAATATATAATATCTTAAATATTAAATCCTAATATAAAATATATTTAGAAAAATAAAATAAAACTAATTTTTTTTGTCCTATAAACTCTCTCTTTTAGCATTCCATCTTCACACAACTTCAAATTCTCCTTCAAAATCATGCTTTTTGTCTCCAATTTATCTTCTATCATCATTTGAGTCCTTACAAAATAAAAAGATAATAAATAGCCCAATTTAATAGGACCATACTCAAATATATATATATATATATATATATATATATATATATATATATATATATATATATATTTAATATCCAAAAGTATGTCATATTTAAGCATTATCACTATGTGACAGTCCAAATTAAATTTATTTAATTAAAAACCTATTTTCATCCCAACAATTGAACATCTAAGTTGGCATTTAAAAATCCATTTGGACTGCCACGTAAGACTGCTATTAAGGAAGTAACAAAGTTTAATGGTAAAGTGACCACTTCATAACAAAATGATAACGTAAGTAATAAAAATGTAATATTTCAAACATAAGTGACTAAAATATAATATGAGGCAAATAAAAATAACTTTTTTTAAAATTTACCCTAAATTATATGACAATATATTTATGTTGAGGGCCAAGAATTCCTTGCATTTATTGCTTCTATTCTTATCTTTTTCACCCCTTCTGTTATATGACAATATATTTATGTTGAGGGCCAAGAATTCCTTGCATTTATTGCTTCTATTCTTATCTTTTTCACCCCTTCTGTCACGATAGCAATTTGGACGACAAATACTTTTGGTTGTTTTCATTTACTATTGGTTCATTTTACGAGTACTTTAATATATATTAAATAAATTCTTCAACTTTGTTGGACAAAAAATTTGATTGGGATGTTATATATGAAATATTTGAGAATTGTTTGAACATGACAGATTAAACAAAATAAATTTTAGCCCACCATAATTATATAACACGAGAAATATGGTTCAAGTATTTTCTTTTACAAATGGTCAAATGTAATGATAACACGCGAGGGGCTAATTTAGTGCCCAAAAATAAAAAAAAATTATTTACAACTTTTAAATTTTTTAATATTTTAAATTAATAAAAATAAAATTACAGTTTAGCCGATTTAAAGATGATAAAATTTTGATTTTTCTTTAAAAATTGTATTTTTACTTTTGTAAAAAGTACAATTTAATTTCGACCTCCCCTAAAAACTTTTCTAGCTTCGCCTCTGTAAGACAAATTATATTCTTAAAGAAAAGGCACAAGTTTAAATATTGGAAATCACATTGTAATATGGACTCTGATATGGATAATACAAATTGATATTTAAAGATTTTGGTTCAATTAGGTATCTCAACTTGACATTAAAGTTTAATTTGGCATCTAATTTTTTTTTAGTTCAATTAAGTGCTAAACTTGATTTTCTGATTCAAATTAGTACTCGAATTTGATGTCATAGTTCAAATTGATTCAAATAACTAAATATTAATTTAGATCACAAAACCAAATTCTGTATATTCACCCTTTCAAAATCTACATAAAAAATAACATATTTATCAAAATTTATTATAACATCTTAAATATAATTATTACACAAAACAAAACATGATATAAACACACAAGAATATAAATTTCTTACTTTCCCTCTATCTTTTATTCTATTCCCTTTTACCTTAATTTTTTGTCTTTGAGCCTAATATTTACAAAAGTGTTTAAATAAAAAAAAATTTCACACACTTCAGTTCAATTTGTAGAAAATATTAAATAAATATTAACATGTTTAAAACAAAATACATAATATCTAAATCAAATATTGATTGAAAAAGAAAACAAACATGCAAAATATAAATTAAAACCTGATATACTACATTTAAAAAATCTTAATTTAAACACTTTTAAAAACGTGTGGCTTTTATTTGAACACTTTCGAAAAGTCTGTCCTTATTTGAATAGTTTTGAATTTATTTTTATTTTTATGTGAAAAATCCTAAAAAGGTTTAGCATAATTTGAGTATTTAGCAAACTAAAATTACATGCATTTATAATCAAGGTTGTCTTCAATGACATGAGTGGATGATCTCATCATTGTTTATAGGGATGTAAATGAACAGAACGTTTCATGAATAATTTGTGAACCGTTCGTATACGTTAGTTTATGTTCGTTTACTAAGTTAAATAAATGAATATGAACAAAATTTTTATGTTCGTTTAATAAACGAACGAACACTAACACAGGTGTGTTCAGTTCGTTTATGTTCACGAACAAACTCATTTAAAAGTTCATTTATTGATTCGTTTATGACTCGTTTATTTATTAATGATATTTTCTTATAAAAATATTAAAATAATATTTATGTGTATTGATTTATTTATTGTTTGTTTGTTTATTATTCATTAACATTGTTCGTGAACATTTTCAATTATATGTGCATGAATATGTTAGTTTAATGTTTGTGAAAATGTTCGATTAAGTTAAATGAACATATTCGTGAACATTAAATAAACAAACATGAACACACATAATTTTAAATAAACGAACATGAATAAAAATTTAAAATTCTTAATAAATAAAAATTAAACACGAACAAACTTAAAAATAAACAAACAAACATGAATAAAAATTTATTTGTTCAAACTCAGTTCATTTAAAACCCTAATTGTATAATTCCAAAATGAGTGATGAAGCCAGTTTTCACCCAGTTATGGCGACTTAATTAGCTTGCTCGGCAACTTCTGCAGTTCCTGCTAAACTAGACTCAATCCAAAAAAAAAAAAAAAAAAACAAGCATCAAATTTCACAAATGATTTTTGACTAGTTACAGAGTTGGTCCAGTTCGCGTCAGTTCCAATAGGTTGTTCTGACAATTATGGTGAAGACAAAAAATTGTTTTTAAATTAAATTTTATATTTTTAAAATATTAAAAATATAATTTTAATATTTTAATAGTTTTTATCTTTATAGTTTTTAAAAAATTAAATCAAACTTTCATCAGTTTTTAGAAGTCAAAATGTAATTTTACCATTATTAATTTAAAATTTTATAAACTATAAAAATTTTTAAATAAAAAAATTTCTATTTTAGGAGATCGAACACTTGCCACGAAAATTTTTATAGAATTCTCTCAAAAGGGGTACAAAATTTTTTTTATAGTTATCACGAAAATTCTCGTCAAAACTCATTTATGAAAACATTTTGTTGCTCCCCTCAAAAAAAGCCCTGTAGTATTATATTTTTAATTGGCTCTTAATTGGGCTCTCAAAACAGGGATACAATACCTCTTTAAATAGGCAAAGATTAGATATCTAATCATATCTCTAGAGCAATCAGAGTTTAATTAAGAAAGAATAGCAAATTTTAATCGGAAGAAGAAACTCGATTTATGTGAGGAACATGTCACAATATTCCCATTCGTGTCGTCATGACATCGTCTGTCGTCGCAACGTTGGGAAGCTTTTCATCGTGACATCATCATCTGTTCAGTCAAAAATACAAGACACACCCTCCAGTTTTTAATAAAAATATGATGACATGGAGTAATAAATAAATAAAAGAAACGGAGATGGATGAATTCAAATAATTGGATTAGCTTTGAAGTTGAAGAAAAATTAATATATCAAATATAAGATCTAAGTAAAAAAAGGTATAATCATTTATTTGGTCCTTTAACTTTACACAAAAATATCATTTTAGTCCTCCACTTATTTTTCTTAACCATTGAACTTGCATTATTTATTAAATCTGTCCAAAATGGATTGAAAAGCTAACGCTTGTTAGCTTTGACAAAAAATTCACGTGCCAATCCACATCAACAAAATTAACGAACTTTAACTTTTTTTCTATTGATTTTAAGGTGATTTGACAGACAATGCAAGTTCAATGAAAACATCACCGCAGATTGCTCACATTTGCATGTGAAACGTCCTTCCACAATCCAAAAAAGAGGTAGGTAGGAACATGTTCACATTTGCATTATGCATACTTCCTATCAGTTCCGACCAGCTCATCAATTGCACACGTTTCTTTCCTCTAAAACACAATCAATGTTGTTACCCTCCAATCAACTCTTATAAAACCATTTCCCTTTAAATATTGGTATAACCCCAAATTTAGCCCCTAATATTTAATATGTTTTCACTTTGGCCCTTCAGCTCTCAATCTTTAAAATTTAGTCAATTTGTCTAGAACTACTCATAGTCCCCCAATTCATAAATAGAAGGATAATGTATTTCAATGCAATCAAATCCACGTCCTCCTACATTAGCAACAATACTCATGCCAATTGAACTAAGATTCAATTGGCTTAGATAATATTATTTCTAACTGCAAAATTATAAAAATTAATTAATCTTTTAGGTAGTATCAAATTAAAATTTAATTTATATTCTAATTTAAATACATATTAATTATTTAAAATTTATTGTTAATTTACTCAAAAAAATTATTGTGAATTTAATCCTATATTAATTTTGAGATAAGTGTGTTTTTATTTTATTTTATAAAATCATATTATTTAAGAATAAATAGGTTACATTATATATTTATTAATAGCATATTAGTTTTTTTCCAATAATAAATTGAACTGAAAGTTTAATAAATTTCATATTCCTAATAAAAGTTCTTATTTAACTAAACATAATAATGTAATTTTCTGTCTCAAACTCATGAACTATACATATTTAGCATTTTAGTTTTTACTGAACTATACATAACACTAATTTTGATGAAATATCGAAAATAAAAAATGAGTTAACACGATTCGAATTCATGTATATCACTAATTTAAAATAAGTGATGATGATAAATTTAAAATAGATTTAATTTACGATTTGACTCCTAAAAATTATCTCTTTTTTTTTCTGTCGTAGATGTTATCGCTTTTAATCTATTTTTTAAACAAACGTTAAAAAAAGATTGCACCAATCACATGATGCCACATGGCATTTATATTTTCCAAAATGAGATTTCTGAAATTGTTTTTGGGAAAATTGCAATTTCAGCACTAACTATTTTGACCGGAATTTCCTAGTCCTCGTAATTTGACATCTTTCATGGGTTTGGGTGATTAGAAGGTTTTAGAAAGGTGGTAAGGCTTGAGTGCTTTTAACACCACCATTAAATAAAGGTGGTAAGACCAATAACCTTATGTTGTGCGACTGTATGTTTTTGTTTTGTACCAAACCTAACGAGATCATGTTCAAATTCAAGGATTCCCACCTGCCAGTCTTATCCACATCACAAATGAATGAGATCTTTTTACTACTTTAAAAAATTTAAATTAATATATAATAAAATTACAATGAGATTTCTAAAATAAATAAACTATTATAATAATAAAATTTCACTTTACTTGAACATATGCGATTTCGTAATTCACAAAAAAAAAAGGATAAAAAAGAAAATATTATGTATAGGCTTCAATGGGGAAGGCCCATTGGTGTCTTAACTTCATTAGAGGCCCAGCATCTGCCGGACTCCTTATATGCAATCAGAGACCATGAAGATGAAATCGGCTTCTGCATTAAAATGAAGAAGAGGTCTAGTTATCATGAAACTATAACCCATATTCGCTCTTTCCATTTTTGGGTGTCTTTTATTTATACATCATTTCCAGGTCATACAAGAAAAAAGCACTCCATAGCAAAACAGATACAAAAGCAGAAGCAAAACCCATGGAAACGAAAACACCACCCTATATATATATATATACTCTTACAAACACCAAGGGAATGTGCAGTGCTTTAAAGATCACAGGTTGGTTTTGTCCGATCGATCATAAACGCCTTCATCATTCACACGCCCCACATTGTTGAAAGTTTGGCCACTCATCTGATCAGATGCTTTCAGTGTAGAAGCAAAAGCTCCTGGCCGTGTATCTTCAACTCTCACCACCACCCTCTCTGAAACCCCACGACCACCATCATCACCTTTTAGCTTCATCTCTTCCATTTTCTGTCTAGCTGACTCCGTTGTTTCGCTCAACTTTTTCTATATTAATTTAACCAAACATTTAGTACACAATATCAGCGGTTGACAAAAAAAGTGGGAATAATTCAGATTCATATGATCACCGTGGTTCTATCTGCAGTTTCGGATGCCGTGTGCTTCGTTTCTTCAGTTTTTCCAGTGAGGAAGCCCATGGCCTTCCCAGCAGCATCAGCAGCTGAGTCTTTCAACTCCCCGAGCTTACTAACACCGGTATCCTTGCCTTCCTTTGCCTTATCAGCAGTATAATTTGTGTATTCCTTCGTCTTCTCCGCTGTAGCATCTCTTCCTGCTTTAGCCTTCTCCGCTGCATATTCCGTCCCCTCTCTTGCCTTCCCCGCAGCTTCCTTCGCCTTCTCGGCTGTCATGTCCTTTGCTTCCTTGGCTTTCTCAGCTGCATAGTCTTTGTACTCGGAAGCCTTCCCTGTAATATTATCCTTGGCTTCTTTCGCCTTCTGGGAAGCCGAGTCCCTAGTTTCCTTGGCCTTCTGAGAAGCATAATCCGCATAATCAGCCGCCTTACCGGTCGCCGCATCCTTGGATTCCTTCGCCTTCTGGGCAACGTAATCTCCATACTCGGAAGCTTTACCTGTTACTGAATCCTTGGTTTCTTTGGCCTTCTGGGCGGTGGAGTCTCTAGTTTCCTTTGCCTTGTGAGCAGCATAATCTGTATACTCAGAAGCCTTTTCCTTGGTAGCATCCGTTGCCTCTTTCGCCCGCTCTGCAGCGTCCTTTGTCTTGTCAGCTGCATAGTCTTTGTACTCACCAGCTTTATCTTTCATCTCCCATGTCTTCTCTGTACCTCGACCAGTGAAATCCTCCGCCTCGTGGCCCTTATTACCTACGACGGCCTCTTTGGCATGCCCGAACGTATCTTGCACCGCCCTCAACATGCTCCCAATAACACCGGGCCTCTGTTGCTGTTGCGGCGGAGATTGATCCCATTCCTCCTTATAAGCAACTCTTTCTTCATAATCTCTTTCTCTATTAACATCCCTAAGTTCGTCCGCTGCTTGTCTTGCTGCCGCCTCGGCCCTTTGCTCCTTCTCTTGCCTTGTCGCCATTGTTGTTCAGATCTCCAACAAACAAAGAACTCGGTGGAAAACAGATAATGATATTACAGGTAATTCAGAAGAAATGTGTATATGATCTTTGGATCTTTGTACGTTTTATAAGCTGGTGAAATGCTTTGGATGGATCTATATACAATTAGCTTCAATCCTGGGAGGATGACACTTAGGTGAAGAACGTTTAATCTGATTGGTCGCCACGTGTTTTAGTGAGATGATGAGTTGACACGTTGCAGGAACACTTGCAATGCTAGTCTCAGTGAGTTATATGAAGCGGTGGATGGATTGGTGCTGCCTGTGGCTGTGAAAATCAAAGTTGGTATCTTCTTTCTTCATGCAGTGTGTTTCCACGTGTTTTTTCATACGCAAGTCACACGATACTCGCCAAAATTAGGCATATATGTGGATTTAAAAGAATATTTAACGTTTTAGATCGTTTTGTATGAAATTTAAAAAAATAGATTGATTTTATGATGGGTGATAAAAATGCTTTCGGTGAGAAGTATTTTTAGGTGACGTGGTAAGAAAGAGGGTGAAAGAGTATCCCATGCTTTTTGTAAAAAAATAAGAATGAATTATGAAAATCGAGAATCACATGATAAAATTTATGGAAATCCAAGAACCTTGAGATGAAATTTATGTCTCATCTTTTCAAGACAGAACAAGAAAATTACTTTTAAAATTTTTTTAGAAAACGGTTCTTGTTAGAAGTATTTTTTTTTTTACTTGTCATGTTCGATCTTTTCAAACATATTGAAATACGTTTCATATTTAGCGGTAGAGTTTTTTATAAAATGAAGATTGATCTGGAGAGATTTTTATATTTAAATTTTGAACAGAAGATTTGCATAAACAAAATATTGTTGATGTTAAAAATCTGAAGTTTAAAAATCACCCCAACAAAGTAAATTAATTCAAGTAACTGTCCTTGTTTGAATTTGGTTAATGAGTATTTTTTTTATATAATGTTTTTGTTTTAATTTTATATTAAACATTTGAAATAGATTCTTTTACGAAGATGAGTAGATGAATTAAAGTTGTTATTTATTACGACGGTCAAATTTTTGACATTGAAATTGTGGTTGTTTTTATTCAACCCAGTTTACAAAATTGGCTTTCAATTGGAGCATCAAATTAAACGAGTTTCTTTCAAGAATTAGAAGAAAGTCTCGACCTTAATTCGAAGGAGAATTTCGAGCTTGAAATATATATATATATATCTAACATCAATGAACCTTGTTAGATATGATACATTTAAGCTTAAAGGTGACATAGAGGTCGAGTTAATGCTTGATTCGCATTACTCTACTAGAAATGTTATACTAGAGTTATATGCCCAGTTTGTTGATGTCGAGGAAGATGGTTCGAGTTCGACAACAGTTCTAGTTAATTTGCTTCGGGAACAGGAAGTAGAAAGTCCAACCAAATGATTGTGTGGTGATTTCATGGCGTTGTTAGAAAGCTCATATCAGGGAATGTCGGAATCATCAATGGGAAGGCATTCCTTGGTTTCAGCCCTCGATTACAACTTTGGCGTACAATTGAGGTTAGTTTGTAACTCGAACATGGAGACCCCTATACGAAATTTTATGAGTGCTTTTGATTTCAACTTTGGAACGACGATGTTCTATACCGAAAACACTTATGCGAGTATGCCATCAAGTTACACGAGTGGGAAATCCGTAAGTAATATTGGTTTTAACACAAGGTTGATGAGAACAGATGATGTTCACCCTACAACCTGTGTAACACCCCATACTCAACCTAATCATCGGGTTTGAACTACAAGATGGAACATTTGTTGCCGAAGCAACTACGATTCAATTTAACCATGTAAATGTGTTATTAATCATAATACTCATTCACAATATGTTATACATTCATTTTCTAGTCCTTTACGAGCTTACGAAAGCTCTTAAGGTGACTCAAAGTCCAATAAGGACCAAACTGTAAAATTTTTAAAATATCGGGTTGACTTTGTGATTTTAAGCGTTCCTTTTCAGAACGCAACTCACTGACTTGATCTCATTGCGATGTTAAGGGGCTCAACGTCGCGATGTGACCGCCTATTTCCAAATGGTTCAAATGGTACCAATTTCCAATGACCTAACAAGTTGGCCAAATACATATTCAACTTGGTTTCAACATATGACATACATCCAATATCTCCAATATTACATTAAATGTTTCATTACTAACCCATTCATCAAGATAACCCTTTAATTCAAGAACAAACCTTATCGTACAAGATCATTCTACCATTTAAACCATTCAAAACTTTAGGCATTATATATATACATATGCAAACTTAACTTTTCAAATATTATATCAATTTTAATTACACAATACACCATTTGACCATATCAAAATTAACCATTTCTAGCATTAATGATCCACATAATCATATAATATACAAAATTAACTCACAACCTAAGTACATGTCATATATCAAAATAAAAAAGGGACTATACAAACATTGTTGAGTTGAGGATCAATGGCTGATGTTGAATCACACCTCGGAACTTTGAGATTTACCTAAACTTGCACATACAAGTAAACAAACTGTATGCTAAGCGATAAAGCTCAGTGGTACTTCCATGATTCAATTCAATATAACACAAGTATTAATCAAATGCATTTAACCAATTCAAGTTCAATCTTTAGTCATATCACATACACATACATGCCAAAAGCTTCCTGTAACACCCCTAACCCTAAACCATCGTCAAAACAGGATTACAGAGTATTACCAGACATATCGGACAATTTACAAATAATAAATAAATAAATAATGAACATACTATAAAATAATCATAAAATTCCTTAATTGGACCCTCGAGGCTCAAAATACGTATTAGAAGGGAATTGAGACTTGTCCTGGTGCTCCACAGATTTTTCGTAAATTTTTTTTTCGAACTCGATATAACCTCCTTTATAAACACCTAACCTTCCCTGCAATTTCAACCCGCAACTAAAACAATTTATATTCAATTACACCTAAATCATAATCAATTCATTAACATATTAATTTAATAATTAAACATTCTTAATATTACTCAAAATTTACTAATAACTTTATTCATTTTTCATTCAAACTTAATGTCAAATTTTATATTATACACTTTACCATTTTATTAAACTAATATCAAAATATAGTATTTTTTTTTACAACCAACATTACAAGCATATACATGTAACTTTTACAACACTTAGTACATGCCACTTTTACCAAAAGGGGAAGATTACATCACCAAATTTATACTGAGGTCGGAATCGATCTGGATGCTGAACCAGGACCTTAATTTCTACTAACCTGCGCACGGAAACAACCGTACGCTGAGTATTTCATACTCAGTGGTATTACTATAATTTAAATTATAAATAACCAAATAAATTTCACATAATCAATCATATAATATATGAACACATATTATCTTAACTTATACACCACTTTCATTCCATATCAATAACAAATCAATTTAACCAAAGAATAACCAAATATCATAAACAATTAGGTACTAATAACTTTTGAAACCTTTGATTTATCCATTTCATTCTTATTTCTCAATTTCATCACATATCACTTTATATGCCTCAATTTTTCATTTCTATTCAATTTTTCTTTTTCACATTGTTTACCCTTATTAACAAGACTCGAACCTTGACGGATACACGGATCCAACCAAACACACCAGAATGACACTCAGTGCCTCATCGGATAGTTCGAAGCAATAAATTGACACCCAGTGTCTCATCGGCCTAGCCGAAGTAAAGTGGTACCCAGTACCTCATCGAATCTATCCGAAGTAAAATAATGACACCCAGTGTCTCATCGACTCAAGGTCAAAGTATCCCTGAACTCTTTCAATCCTATTGCATGCCAACTATATCTGACTCAACCCGACTAGTTAATAGGAATTTTCAATTTACAATTCATATCACTTTCAATTCTAATTTCACTTATTAAATATAAATATCGAAATAAACATTAAATAATGAATAATTCAAATTATAGTAATACAAACCTGGATTTCGCGATTACTCCTCGATAACTTTCTCCTTTCCTTTTTGTGTCCATGCTTCGAGTTCTTTGCTAGCTACGAAAATAATAATAATTTACGCCATTAATCATAGCACTAACTTATAATAATAATTGAATTTCTATCCAATTTATACCCTAATTCCAATTTAATCCTAATTAACTCATTTATTTTTTTAACTCAATTCATACGTTATTTTTATTCAAGTTCCTTCCATATTCTACTTAACTATCTAATGTTCATAATAAAACCCTAATTTAAAATTTCTTCCAATTTAATCCCTCTATCAAAAAACTTATAGCTTCTTTTACAATTTAATTTCTTTATCAATTCTAACTTGAAATTCATTCAATTAAATCCTCAATTCACTATTTTGTTCAACATGAACTAGGTTCAAAAACCTTAAAACTTCCAAGACCTCAACTTAATTTCAACAAAACTTTGTTCTAAAGCTTCTAAAACATCTAATTTAAAAGAAAATAGCTTAATTAACTTACCAATTAAAGCTTAAAGCTTCAAAATTCTAGTTTTCCCTTTTCTTTTTCCTTCTCTTTTCTCCCTTCCTTTTCGTTTAACCTCTGTTCTTCTATTCCTTCTTTTGTTTCTTTTTTTCTTCCTTTTATTCTTTATATCATATATATATATATATATATATATATATATATATATATATATATATATATATATATATATATATATTAATTAATAATAACATTAATAAATTATAAATATCTATTTACTTAAATAATAAGTAAATTAATATTTATTTTACAAATGTACAAATATAATTTTCACACATGTATATTTTATTACCATACATTTGGCTTTAATTTATGTATATATATATTTCATTAATCTAATAAAATAATACCAATTAAATAATAATTTATATTATTATATTCTAATATTAATTAATAATAACTTAAATTATGAAAAATCTTTAGATTTTTCTCATTGTTTGCCGCCTCAAATTATGCAATAGGCATAATTGCCATTTTAGTTCCTCTTTCTTTTTTTTAATCTATAATTAGGCTTTCACCCTTTATTCAATTTAGTCCTTTTTACTAATTACTCTAAATTAATCTAAATTCACCTAATCAAAGCCTAATTAAACACACTACTAGACTCATAATTACTCTTAATAATTATTTACGAACTCGGTTTACTAGGACGGAGGCCCTATAACTCACTTTTTCGGTGCCCGTGAATTTAGGTCATTACATTTCTCCCCCCTTAATAAATTTCGTCCTTGAAATTTACCTGAAAATAAATGGGGGTACTGTGCTCTCATAATTTCTTCTGGTTCCCAAGTTGCTTCTTCCATACTATGACTTCTCCATAAGACTTTTACGAGGGAAACTCGTTTATTTCTTAATTCTTTTACCTCTCGTGCTAAAATCTGAACCAGCTCTTCTTCATAGGACAAATCAGGTCGAACTTCAATGTCTTTAGTAGAAATGATATGAAAAGGATCTGATCTATATTTTTGTAGCATAGAAACATGAAAAACATTGTGAATCTTCTGCAATTCCGGAGGTAAAGCTAACCGATAAGCGACTGGCTCGATTCTTTCTACAATTTCATATGGCCCAATATAATGAGGACTTAACTTTCTTTTTCGGCCAAATCTCAACACTTTCTTCCAATGAGAGACTTTGAGAAATACTTTGTCTCCGATTGAATACTCAATGTCCCGACGCTTCAAATCGACATAAGATTTTGTCTATCAAAGGTTGCTTTTAATCTATCTTTAATCTTCTTAACTGTTTCTTCTGTCTCTTGAATTAATTCTGGCCCAATCACCTTTTTTTCATTCAATTCTGTCCAACACACTGGTGATCTACATCTTCGACCATATAGTGCTTCATACGGGGCCATTTGTATACTAGATTGGAAACTATTATTGTAGACAAACTCAACTAATGGCAAATAACGTTCCCAACCTGATTCAATGTCGATGATACAAGCCCGAAACATATCTTCTAGTATCTGAATTACCCGTTCGGACTGTCCATCTGTTTACGGATGAAAAGCCGTACTAAAGTTAAGTTTAGTACCCAGAGAATCATGCAATTGCTTCCAAAATCTTGATGTAAATCGAGGATCCCGATCGAAAATTATTGATACCGAAATACCATGTAATCTTAGAATTTCTCGGATATAAACCTCAGCAAGCTTCTGCAATGACCAGTCGGTTCTAGCTGCTATGAAATGCGCTGACTTGGTAAGTCTATCAACTATCACCCAAATGTCATTCTTTTTACTTGTTGACAACGGTAATCCTGTAACAAAATCCATCGTGATGCGATCCCATTTCCACTCAGGAATATTAATAGGCTCAAGTAGTCTAGTAGGAACCTGATGTTTTGCTTTTACCCGTTGACAAGTTAAACATTTACTCACAAATTCAACTATGTCTCTTTTCATTCCTGGCCACCAATATAGTTCTGGTAAATTCCGGTAGATCTTCGTACCTCTAAGGTGCAAAGCGAATAGACTGTCGTGAGCTTTTCGAAGAATCAATTTCTTCAACTCAGAATTAGTTGGAACACAAATTCGATTTTGATATCTCAAACATCCACAATCATCAATACTAAAACTCTCTGTTGTACCATCTCTCTTTTTTTCAACAATTTGTCATCTCCCAATTGTGCTGATCTGCTCTGATCAAACATTACCGGTTTTACTCTTAACTCGGCCAAAAGACTCCCATCATTACTGATACTGAGCCATGCAAACATCCCTCTCAATTCAATTACGGCTTTTCTACTTAGTGCATTAGCTACAACATTAGCTTTTCCCGGATGGTAGTCTATAACACAGTCATAATCTTTTAGGAGCTCTATCTATCGTCTTTGTCTCAAGTTCAATTCTTTTTGAGAAAGAAGATATTTCAAACTTTTATGATCGGTATAGATGTAGCATTTCTCACCATACAAATAATGCCTCCAAATCATCAGAGCAAAAATCACAGCTGCTAGTTCCAAATCATGAGTCGGATAGTTACGTTTGTGTGGCTTCAATTGACGAGATGCATAGGCTATTACTTTTTCGTCCTGTATTAATACACAACCCAGACCACTAAAAGAAGCATCACTGTACACTACAAAATCTTTTCCCGACTCTAGTAATGTCAGAACTGGTTCTTCTTTTAACATTTGCTTCAACGTTTCAAAACTTCTCTAGCACTGATCATTCCAGATAAAAGGAGCATTCTTCTGTAGTAATTTAGTCATCGGTAAAGCTATCTTCGAAAATCCATTTACAAATCTTCTATAATACCTACCTAAACCAAGAAAACTTCTTACCTCAAATACATTCTTCGGTTCTTTCCACTGAACAATTGCTTCAATCTTTTTCGGATCAACTCTAATTCCATCTGCCGATACCACATGTCCCAAAATACAACTTCTGATAGCTAGAATTCACATTTGCTAAGCTTTCCATACAACTACTTCTCTCGTAATATCTGTAATACAATTCTGAGATGCTGATCATGTTTTAACTCTGACTTTGAATAAACCAGTATATCATCGATAAAAACCACTACAAACTGGTCTAAATACGACTGAAAGATAAGATTCATGAGACCCATAAAAGCAACTAGGGCATTAATCAATCCGAATGGCATTACCAAGAACTCATAGTGACCATACCTCATACGAAAAGCTGTCTTCGAAACGTCGCTTTCTTTTACTTTCAACTGGTAGTAGCCTGACCTTAAGTCAATCTTCGAAAATACAGAAGCTCCTCTCAACTGATCAAACAAATCATCAATGCTAGGCAATGGATACTTATTCTTGATTGTTACCTTATTCAACTGTCGGTAGTCAATACAAAGTCACATCGTGTCATCTTTCTTCTTAACAAATAACACTGGAGCTCCCTACCGTGATATGCTCGGTCAAATAAAACCACGATCTAACAAATCTTGCAATTGTATCTTCAGCTCTTTTAACTCTGTAGGTGACATTTGGTACAAGGGTATGAATATTGGAGCTATACCCGAATAAACCTCTATAGTAAACTCAACCTCTCTGTCCGGTGGCAAACCTGGTAGTTCTTCGAAAAATACATCAGAAAACTCACAAACTATCCGAATTTTACTGCATTGACATCCAATTGAATCTAAATTAATGACATAGGCCAAATATGCTGAACAGCCTTGCTAAAGTAACTTATTAACATTTATTGTTGAAATAAGACGTGCTGGCCCATTAGTACGGATACCATTTACCTCAATCTGACATTCATCTTCTATCTGAATACTGAATTTCTTTTTATAGCAATCGAAAATCACTCCATATTTAGATAACCAATCCATTCCCAGTGTTATATCAAAGTCCCCCAAATGGGATAATCAACAAGTCGACAGAAAAAGTTTTATTTTCTATAATCAACGGGCATCTCGGACACACTTGATTTACTAACATTTTTTACCCTAATGGACTCGACACCTCTATTGACACTCTAGACACCACGGACTTTAATTTCCCCAACTCAGCTAGTTTTAAATTTATATAGGAATGTGAAGATCCGTGATTAATCAAAGTATAAACAGGCTCAGAATACAATAAAAATATACCTGTTACTACATCGTGGGTATCGCCTTCTTCTCGTGTTCTGACCACATAGGCTCTGGCCGGTACTTCAGCTTTAGACTGTTGGGTAGTAATATCACTACTTCTAACACCTCTTCCTCTGAAAACCGAACCACCTCTACCAGATCCTCTACCTCTAGCTGTAGTTACTGATCTCTGTGATGTTATCGATGTAGCACTATCAATTTTCGGGCAATCTCTGATGAAATGATCCGTAGAACCACATCAGAAGCAGCCCCTAGTTAATTTCCAGCATTCCCCTCTGTGTTTCTTCCCACAGTACTGACAGTCTGGAATTTCTATTTCCCGAGATGAACCTCTCACACTACCAGTGGATACCGTTATTTGTTTACCCCTGCTTCTTCCACTTCTATCCAATCCAAAATTAGATCTCCATCCACCTTGAGATTCCTTTAAACTTTTTGGCTGAGGATTCAAACTGGTAGTTCCCATACGCTTCCCAATTGGTCTAACACTTTTAGTCCTTTTGTCGAGGTCTAGAACTTGCTCCACCATTTTGGCCCGTTCAATCAAATCTACAAACTCAGTAATACGGTGAGATACCAACTGTACCTTGATCTCGTCTCGTAAATCCCGTAAAAATCTTTTGTAACTATCAACTTTTATTGGTATAAATTCTGAGGCATATTTGCTGAGTCTCGAGAATTCCCTCTCATAATCTATTACTGACATGTCACTCTGTCGCAGCATTAAAAACTCTTGTTTCTTGTCTTCGATATACATTTCTCCGATATATTTCTTTTGAAATTCTTTCTGAAATAGGTCCCATGTTATCTGATCCTCCGCTAGATGCCGAACCACTAATTCCCACTATAAATAAGCTTCCCCTTGTAGCAACGATATAACACAAATCAAGCATTCTCGGGGGGTACATTCCAATTGCTGTAAAATTCTTTTGGTCGACTCCATCCGATTTTCAGTTGTTGATGGATCAACTCTTTTCAGACCCATAAATTCAGTGGCACCATATTTTCTCAATTCTTTTATCAAGGCCCGTCTCTGAGTTGGTACTGAAGTCGTAGCAGGAGCAGTCCCCGCTACTCTTTGTAATGCATCGATAATTACTCGTAATATATCAGAATCATCTCTATCATTTCTTCTATCTACTCTAGGAGGTAGATTTCTTACTGGGTTTACGCTAGGTGTTACTGACTCCGTTTCATCTAACTCATACGACTCTTTGTCTCCAATATATATTTCTTGGTCAGTATCATCTATTCTTTCATCTGACATCTTTAATCTATGAAACAAAAACAAACAAATAGGTCAGTTTCCAAAAATCCCAACTTAGTTCCAACCCAACAATGGCATGTACTTCTAGACTCAATTTTCGAGCTCGATTTAGTCTGAAAATCGACTAAACCTGATAGCTCTGATACCAATAATTGTAACACCCCTAACCTTAAATCGTCGTCGAAACAGAGTTACAGAGTATTATCGGACATATCGTACAATTTACAAATAATAAATAATTAATTAATGAACATACTATAAAATAATCATAAAATTCCTTAATTGGACCCTCGAGGCTTAAAATATGTATTAGAAGAGAATTGAGACTTGTTCTGTGCTCCGTGGATTTTTCGTAATTTTCTTTTCGAACTTGATACAACCCCCTTTATAAACACCTAACCTTCCCTACAATTTCAACCCGCAACCAAAATAATTTATACTCAATTACACCTAAATCATAATCAATTCATTAACATATTAATTTAATAATTAAACATTCTCAATATTACTCAAAATTTACTAATAACTTTATTCATTTTCATTCAAACTTAATGTCAAATTTTATATTATACACTTTACCATTTTATTAAACTAATATCAAAATATAGTATTTTTTTTTACAACAAACATTACAAGCATATACATGTAACTTTTACAACACTTAGTACATGCCACTTTTACCAAAAGGGGAAGATTACATCACCAAATTTATACTGAGGTCGGAATCGATCTGGATGCTGAACCAGGACCTTAATTTCTACTAACCTGCGCACGGAAACAACCGTACGCTGAGTATTTCATACTCAGTGGTATTACTATAATTTAAATTATAAATAACCAAATAAATTTCACATAATCAATCATATAATATATGAACATATATTATCTTAACTTATACACCACTTTCATTCCATATCAATAACAAATCAATTTAACCAAAGAATAACCAAATATCATAAACAATTAGGTACTAATAACTTTTGAAACCTTTGATTTATCCATTTCATTCTTATTTCTCAATTTCATCACATATCACTTTATATGCCTCAATTTTTCATTTCTATTCAATTTTTCTTTTTCACATTGTTTACCCTTATTAACAAGACTCGAACCTTGACGGATACACGGATCCAACCAAACACACCAGAATGACACTCAGTGCCTCATCGGATAGTTCGAAGCAATAAATTGACACCCAGTGTCTCATCGGCCTAGCCGAAGTAAAGTGGTACCCAGTACCTCATCGAATCTATCCGAAGTAAAATAATGACACCCAGTGTCTCATCGACTCAAGGTCAAAGTATCCCTGAACTCTTTCAATCCTATTGCATGCCAACTATATCCGACTCAACCCGACTAGTTAATAGGAATTTTCAATTTACAATTCATATCACTTTCAATTCTAATTTCACTTATTAAATATAAATATCGAAATAAACATTAAATAATGAATAATTCAAATTATAGTAATACAAACCCGGATTTCGCGATTACTCCTCGATAACTTTCTCCTTTCCTTTTTGTGTCCATGCTTCGAGTTCTTTGCTAGCTACGAAAATAATAATAATTTACGCCATTAATCATAGCACTAACTTATAATAATAATTGAATTTCTATCCAATTTATACCCTAATTCCAATTTAATCCTAATTAACTCATTTATTTTTTTAACTCAATTCATACGTTATTTTTATTCAAGTTCCTTCCATATTCTACTTAACTATCTAATGTTCATAATAAAACCCTAATTTAAAATTTCTTCCAATTTAATCCCTCTATCAAAAAACTTATAGCTTCTTTTACAATTTAATCTCTTTATCAATTCTAACTTGAAATTCATTTAATTAAATCTTTAATTCACTATTTTGTTCAACATGAACTAGGTTCAAAAACCTTAAAACTTCGAAGACCTCAACTTAATTTCATCAAAACTTTGTTCTAAAGCTTCTAAAACATCTAATTTAAGAGAAAATGACTTAATTGACTTACCAATTAAAGCTTAAAGCTTCAAAATTCTAGTTTCTCCTTTTTCTTTTCCCTTCTCTTTTCTCCCTTCCTTTTTCGTTTAACCTCTGTTCTTCTATTCCTTCGCTTGTTTCTTTTTTTTCTTTCCTTTATTCTTTTATATCTTATATATATATTAATTAGTAATAACATTAATAAATTATAGATATCTATTTACTTAAATAATAAGTAAATTAATATTTATTTTACAAATGTACAAATATAATTTTTACACATGTATATTTTATTACCATACATTTGACTTTAATTTATATATATATATATATATATAATTAATCTAATAAAATAATACCAATTAAATAATAATTTATATTATTATATTCTAATATTAATTAATAATAACTTAAATTATGAAAAATCTTTAGATTTTTCTCATTGTTTGCTGCCTCAAATTATGCAATAGGCATAATTGCCATTTTAGTTCCTCTTTCTTTCTTTTAATCTATAATTAGGCTTTCACCCCTTATTCAATTTAATCCTTTTTACTAATTACTCTAAATTAAACTAAATTCACCTAATCAAAGCCTAATTAAGCACACTACTAGACTCATAATTACTTCTAATAATTATTTACGAACCCGATTTACTAAGACGGATACCTTATATCTTATTTTTTCGGTGCTCATGAATTTAGGTCATTACATTTCTCCTCCCTTAATAAATTTCGTCCTCGAAATTTACCTGAAAATAAATGGGGGTACTGTGCTCTCATAATATCTTTCGGTTCCCAAGTCGCTTCTTCCATACTATGACTTCTTCATATGACTTTTACTAGGAAAACTCGTTTATTTCTTAATTCCTTTACCTCTCGTGCTAAAATCTGAACCGGCTCTTCTTCATAGGACAAATCAGGTCGAACTTCAATGTCTTCAGTAGAAATGATATGAGAAGGATCTGATCTATATTTTCGTAGTATAGAAACATGAAAAACATTTTGAATCTTCTGCAATTCCGGAGGTAAAGCTAACCGATAAGCGACTGGTCTGATTCTTTCTACAATTTCATATGGCCCAATATAACGAGGACTTAACTTTCCTTTTCAGCCAAATCTCAACACTTTCTTCCAAGGAGAGACTTTGAGAAATACTTTGTCCCCGATTGAATACTCAATGTCCCGACGCTTCAAATCGACATAAATTTTTTTTCTATCAAAGGCTGCTTTTAATCTATCTTTAATCTTCTTAACTGTTTCTTCTGTCTCTTGAATTAATTCTGGCCCAATCACCTTTTTTTCATTCAATTCTGTTCAACACACTGGTGATCTACATCTTCGACCATATAGTGCTTCATACGGGGTCATTTGTATACTAGATTGGAAACTATTATTGTAGACAAACTCAGCTAATGGCAAATAACGTTCCCAACCTGATTCAATGTCGATGATACAAGCCCGAATCTTCTAGTATCTGAATTACCCGTTCGGACTGTCCATCTGTTTGCGGATGAAAAGCCGTACTAAAGTTAAGTTTAGTACCCAGAGAATCATGCAATTGCTTCCAAAATCTTGATGTAAATCGAGGATCCCGATCGAAAATTATTGATATCGGAATACCATGTAATCTTACAATTTCTCGGATATAAACCTTAGGAAGCTTCTGTAATGACCAGTCGGTTCTAACTGCTATGAAATGCGCTGACTTGGGAAGTCTATCAACTATCATCCAAATGACATTCTTTTTACTTGCTGAAAACGGTAATCCTGTAACAAATCCCATCGTGATGCGATCTCATTTCCACTCAGGAATATCAATAGGCTCAAGTAGTCCAATAGGAACCTGATGTTCTGCTTTTACCCGTTGACAAGTTAAACATTTACTCACAAATTCAACTGTCTCTTTTCATTCTTGGCCACCAATATAGTTCTTGTAAATTCCGGTACATCTTCGTACCTTCGAGGTGCAAAGCGAATGGGCTATCGTGAGCTTCTCGAAGAATCGATTTCTTCAACTCAGAATTAGTTGGAACACAAATCCGATTTTGATATCTCAAGCATCTATAATCATCAATACTAAAACTCTTTGCTATACCATTCTGTATCATCTCTCTTTTCTTCAACAATTTGTCGTCTCCCAATTGTGCTGATCTGATCTGATCAAACATTACCGGTTTTACTCTCAACTCGGCCAAAAGACTCCTATCATTACTGATATTGAGCCATGAAAACATCGCTCTCAATTCAATTGCAGCTTTTCTACTTAGTGCATCAGCTACAACATTAGCTTTTCCCGGATGGTAGTCTATAACACAATCATAATCTTTTAGGAGCTCTATCCATCGTCTTTGTCTCAAGTTCAATTCTTTTTGAGAAAGAAGATATTTCAAACTTTTATGATCGATATAGATGTAGCATTTCTCACCATACAAATAATGCCTCCAAATCTTCAGAGCAAAAATATAACTACTAGTTCCAAATCATGAGTCGGATAGTTACGTTCATGTGGCTTCAATTGACGAGATGCATAGGCTATTACTTTTCCGTCCTGTATTAATACACAACCCAGACCACTAAAAGAAGCATCACTGTACACTACAAAATCTTTTCCCGACTCTGGTAATGTCAGAACTAGTACTTCTTTCAACATTTGCTTCAACGTTTCAAAACTTCTCTGGCACTGATCATTCCAGATAAAAGGAACATTCTTCTGTAGTAATTTAGTTATCGGCAAAGCTATCTTCGAAAATCCATTTACAAATCTTCTATAATACCAGCTAAACCAAGAAAACTTCTTACCTCAGATACATTCTTCGGTACTTTCCACTGAAAAATTGCTTCAATCTTGTTCGGATCAACTCTAATTTCATCTACCGATACCACATGTCCCAAAAATACAACTTCTGACAGCCAGAACACACATTTCCTAAGCTTTCCATACAACTGCTTCTCCCGTAATATCTATAATACAATTCTAAGATGCTGATCATGTTCTAACTTTGACGTTGAATAAACCAGTATATCATCGATAAAAACCACTACAAACTTGTCTAAATACGACTGAAAGATACGATTCATGAGATCCATAAAAACAGCCAGGGCATTAGTCAATCCGAATGGCATTACCAAGAACTCATAGTGACCATACCTCGTACTGAAAGCTGTCTTCGAAATGTCGTTTTCTTTTACTTTCAACTGGTGGTAGCCTGACCTTAAGTCAATCTTCGAAAATACAGAAGCTCCTCTCAACTGATCAAACAAATCATCAATGCGAGGTAATGAATACTTATTCTTGATTGTTACTTTATTCAAATGTCGGTAGTCAATACAAAGTCGCATCGAGCCATCTTTCTTCTTAACAAATAACACTAGAGCTCCCCATGGTGATATGCTCAGTCGAATAAAACCACGATCTAATAAATCTTGCTACTGTATCTTCAGCTCTTTTAACTCTATAGGTGATATTCGGTACAGGGGTATGGATATTGGAGCTATACCCGGATAAACCTCTATAGTAAACTCAACCTCTCTGTCTGGTAGCAAACCCGATAGTTCTTCGAGAAATACATCAGAAAACTCACAAACTGTCCGGATTTTACTCCATTGACTTCCAACTGAATCTGAATTAATGACATAGGCCAAATATTCTGAACAGCCTTGCTGAAGTAACTTATTAACATTTATTGTTGAAATAAGACGTGCTAGCCCATTAGTACGGATACCATTTACCTCAATCCGACCTCCATCTTCTATCTTCTATCTGAATACTGAATTTCTTTTTATAGCAATCGAAAATCACTTCATATTTAGATAACCTATCCATTCCTAGTATTATATCAAAGTCCCCCAAATGGCATGATCAACAAGTCGACAGGAAAAGTTTTATTTTGTATAATCAACGGGGATATCAGACACACTTGATTTTCTAACATTGTTTGCCCCAATGGACTCGACACCTTTATTGACACTCTAGACACCACGGACTTTAATTTCCCCAACTTAGCTAGTTTTAAATTTATATAGGAATATGAAGATCCGGGATTAATCAAAGTATAAACAGGCTTAGAATACAATAAAAATATACCTGTTACTACATCGTGGGTATTGCCTTCTTCTCGTGTTCTGACCACATAAGCTCTGACCGGTACTTTAGCTTCAGACTGTTGGGTAACAATATCACTGCTTTTTCTAACACCTCCTCCTCTGAAAACTGAACCACCTTTATCAGATCCTCTGCCTTTAGCTGTAGATACTGATCTCTGTGATGTTACTAGTGCAGTACTATCAATTTTCGGGCAATCTCTGATGAAATGATCTATAGAACCACATCGGAAGCAGCCCCTAGTTAATTTCCAGCATTCCCCTCTGTGTTTCTTCCCACAGTACTGACAGTCTGGAATTTCTATTTCCTGAGATGAACCTCTCACACTGCCAGTGGATACCATCATCTGTTTACCCCTGCTTCTTTCACTTCTATCCAACCCAAAATTAGATCTCCATCCACCTTGAGATTCCTTTAATCTTTTTGGCTGAGGATTCAAACTGGTAGTTCCCGTACGCTTCCCAATTGGTCTAACACTTTCAGTCTTTTTGTTGAGGTCTAGAACTTGCTCCACCATTTTGGCCCGTTTAATCAAATCTACAAACTCAGTAATACGGTGAGATACCAACTATACCTTGATCTCGTCTCGCAAACCCCGTAAAATCTTTTGCAACTATCAACTTTTATTGGTATAAATTCTGAGGCGTATCTGCTGAGTCTCGAGAATTCCCTCTCATAATCTATTACTGACATGTCACCCTGTCGCAGGATTAAAAACTCTTGCTTCTTGTCTTCGATATACATTTCTCCGATATATTTCTTTTGAAATTCTTTCTGAAATAGGTCCCATGTTATTTGATCCTCCGATAGATGTCGAACCACTGATTCCCACCATAAATAAGCTTGCCCTTGTAACAACGATATAGCACAAATCAAGCATTCTCGGGGAGTACATTCCAATTGCTGTAAAATTCTTTTGGTCGACTCCATCCAATTTTCAGCTGTTAATGGATCAACTCTTTTCAGACCCATAAATTCAGTGGCACCATATTTTCTCAATTCTTTTATCAGGGCCCGTCTCTGAGTTGGTACTGAAGTCGTAGCAGGAGCAGTCCCCGCTACTCTTTGTAATGTATCGGCAATTACTCATAATATATCAGAATCATCTCTATCATTTCTTCTATCTACTCTAGGAGGTAGATTTCTTACTGGGTTTACGCTAGGTGTTACTGACTTCGTTTCATCTAACTCATACGACTCTTCGTCTTCAGTGTACATCTCTTGGTCAGTATCATCTATTCTTTCATCTGACATCTTTAATCTATAAAATAAAAACAAACAAATAGGTCAGCTTCCAAAGATCCCGACTTAGTTTCGACCCAACAGTGGCATGTACTTCTAGACTTAATTTTCGAGCTCGATTTAGTCCGAGAATCGGCTAAACCTAATAGCTTTGATACCAATAATTGTAACACCTCTAACCTTAAATCATCGTCAGAACAGGGTTACAGAGTATTACCAGACATATAGAACAATTTACAAATAATAAATAATTAATTAATGAACATACTATAAAACAATCATAAAATTCCTTAATTGGACCCTCGAGGCTCAAAATACGTATTAGAAGGGAATTGAGACTTGCTCTGGTGCTCCGTAAATTTTTCGTAAATTTTTTTCGAACTCGATACAACCCCCTTTATAAACACCTAACCTTCCCTACAATTTCAACCCGCAACCAAAACAATTTATACTCAATTACACCTAAATCATAATCAATTCATTAACATATTAATTTAATAATTAAACATTCTTAATATTACTCAAAATTTACTAATAACTTTATTCATTTTCATTCAAACTTAATGTCAAATTTTATAATATACTCTTTACCATTTTATTAAACTAATATCAAAATATAGTATTTTTTTTTACAAGCATATACATGTAACTTTTGTAACACTTAGTACATGCCACTTTTACCAAAAGGGGAAGATTACATCACCGAATTTATACTGAGGTCGGGATCGATCTGGATGCTGAACCAGGACCTTAATTTCTACTAACCTGCGCACGGAAACAATCCTACGCTGAGTATTTCATACTCAGTGGTATTACTATAATTCAAATTATAAATAACCAAATAAATTTCACATAATCAATGATATAATACATGAACACATATTATCTTAATTTATACACCACTTTCATTTCATATCAATAACAAATCAATTTAACCAAATAATAACCAAATATCATAAACAATTAGGTACTAATAACTTTTGAAACCTTTGATTTATCCATTTCATTCTCATTTCTCAATTTTATCACATATCACTTTATATGCCTCAATTTTTCATTTATATTCAATTTTTCTTTTTCACATTGTTTACCCCTATTAACAAGACTCGGACCTTGGTGGATACACGGATCCAACCAAACACATCAGAATGGCACTCAGTGCCTCATCGGATAGTTCGAAACAATAAATTGACACCCAATGTCTCATTGACCTAGCCGAAGTAAAGTGGTACCCAGTACCTCATCGAATCTATCCGAAGTAAAATAATGACACCCGGTGTCTCATCGACTCAAGGTCGAAGTATCCCTGAACTCTTCCAATCCTATGGCATGCCAATTATATCCGACTCAGCCCGACTAGTTAATAGGGATTTTCAATTTACAATTCATATCACTTTCAGTTCCAATTTCACTTATTAAATATAAATATCGAAATAAATATTAAATAATGAATAATTCAAATTATAATAATACAAACCCGGATTTCGCGATTACTCCTCGATAACTTTCTCCTTTCCTTTTTGTGCCGATGCTTCGGGTTCTTTGCTTGCTACGAAAATAATAATAATTTACGCCATTAATTACAGCACTAATTTATAATAATAATTGAATTTCTATCCAATTTATACCCTAATTCCAATTTAATCCTAATTAACTCATTTATTTTTTTAACTCAATTCATAATTTATTTTATTCAATTTCCTTCCATATTCTACTTAACTATCTAATGTTCATAATAAAACCCTAATTTAAATTTTCTTTCAATTTAATCCTTCTATCACAAAACTTATAGCTTCTTTTACAATTTAATCTTTTTATCAATTCTAAATTGAAATTCATTCAATTAAATCTTTAATTCACTATTTTGTTCAACATGGACTAGGTTCAAAAACCTTAAAACTTCCAAGACCTCAACTTAATTTCATCAAAACTTTGTTCTAAAGCTTCTAAAACATCTAATTTAAGAGAAAATGACTTAATTGACTTACCAATTAAAGCTTAAAGCTTCAAAATTCTAGTTTCCCCTTTTTCTTTTCCCTTCTCTTTTCTCCCTTCCTTTTTCGTTTAACCTTTGTTCTTCTATTCCTTCTTTTGTTTCTTTTTTTCTTTCCTTTATTCTTTTATATCTTATGTATATATTAATTAGTAATAACATTAATAAATTATAAATATCTATTTACTTAAATAATAAGTAAATTAATATTTATTTTACAAATGTACAAATATAATTTTTACACATGTATATATTTTATTACCATACATTTGGCTTTAATTTATATATATATATTTCATTAATCTAATAAAATAATACCAATTAAATAATAATTTATATTATTATATTCTAATATTAATTAATAATAACTTAAATTAAGAAAATTCTTTAGATTTTTCTCATTGTTTGCCGCCTCAAATTATGCAATAGGCATAATTGCCATTTTAGTCCCTATTTCTTTCTTTTAATCTATAATTAGACTTTTACCCCTTATTCAATTTAGTCCTTTTTACTAATTACTCTAAATTAAACTAAATTCACCTAATCAAAGCCTAATTAAACGCACTACTAGACTCATAATTACGCCTAATAATTATTTACGAATTCAGTTTACTAAGACAGAGGCCCTATAACTCACTTTTCTGGTGCCCGTGAATTTAGGCCATTACACTTCCAATATCATATGAAATAGGCATATAACCATTTTGTACATCAATTCATTTGAGATTAACATTTAAACTTATCATATCATGTCATTCAACATTACAATAAAATAGACCAAATCATACCATTTCTCAAGTGCCAATCTTTATACCATTTAAACATTCAAAACCGTTTATGTATCAAACATGTATACCTTTGACATTAAGCTATTCAATTTTCATGTTCAATAAATATCATTTAACCATTTAACTTACCATTTGAATCTCTTTCTGGAGTCTATTGATTCATTCGTATTCAATTCAGCCTTCAGGGCTCGACATGGGGACTCATCAATTACTGCTTCAGATCTAGTCCTTCTGTAAACAATTAGCAATAATTTCTACTTCAAGACATGGTGACTCATCAAGATCTATTCATATACCCATTATTTGTTATTCTTGTCACTAGAAATCCCCAAAAAGGCTTTATATCATCTACCTTACCCAGTTTAACAGCTTTGTTCTTTTACAACATAATTTGTAAGGTCGTAAATCTTACCTTGTCATGGAGGATTATAGGTAGAGATCCAGATCTACAACTTAGCTTCGGTGAAAGGAGGAAAAATTCTTTTAGATCTAGACTAAGAATACTTCTTGAAGAAGAAAGAGAAAACTCACCTTTTTCTTAACTTGATTATCTAGATATACAACCCTGGTCTCTATGATAATTTGACACGCGTCATAATCCTCTTCAATCTACAGCATTTGTGGTTTACAATTTTAAAGGAGTATGTACGAAAATCCATCATTATATATATTTATACTTGGGTTCAATCTTAACCATGACGGTAGGAAATAACCAGGACCTTAAATAACCAGTTCGATGCATTATATTTTTTTCAGCGATAGCCCTATTACCCAAAATTCTTTAATACTTTCCTAATCTCATCTTCTTAGCAATTCAACATTCTTTAAGACATATAGCAGTTCAACATTCTTTAAGACACTTTCTTACATTATTCCCATGCCTACTATGCGCCCACTCTTATCCACCAAGAGCATTCAGTTGGGCGGATAGCACTACACTTTTCAAAGAACCCTCCAGATTCGAAACCCGCCAATTCAAAACTCGCGAGAATCGGGTGTTAGAAGTTTTCCCAACATCAAGGGGAGAAAATGATAAAAACTGGATAAAATAAATTACTTAGAATAAATTATCATTATCTAGATCCTGATAGAAAGTAATATGAACTAGATGTTCAAAAGGATAATTCACTTTATTGCAAGTTACTTGCCAGATGTACTTTTTGACCTAATACGAATAACCAAGTTTTATGTAGCAACTGATGTTTTGAAGTCCCAGTAGGACAACCTTGTTAGAAAAAAAATGAAAGTATTGGGCTTGAAGCATGATAGATTGATTGGTTCCATGGATACAATTCTATTATAATAAAATAATAAATATAGGTGATCATATAATGAAGTGAGTACTCCAGAAAAGACTTAATACATAACTAATTATTAAAACTTCAAAAGAGATTTAAGTACCAGAAGATGAAAACAATAAAAATAAAAATATCTCGAGAAATTATGTCAATACGAGAAAATATGGAACCGTGAAAAATAGAAAGTTGTTGACAATTGTTTTGCTTGCAATAGTATTATTGAGATAATGAAAGAAAATGAGGATCTTGAATAAATTTGTTGAGAATTATAGACATGAAATAGATTAGTCAAAACAGAAAGATGCAATTTAAGTAGAATTTAATTCGTAAATTTCTGATCAGTAGCCCTAACATCTAAAGCTATAAAACCAATGGAATACAAATGAGTAATTTTGCGAAAACGAAATAAGAAAATAAAGTTTTTCGCTAAGTCCTGACATTTATTAGGAAATATATTCTTTTTTATGGTGTATGCAATAAACTTTTTGATATCTTATTGCCACTTTATGAAACATTTGATAAGTGTCTTATGCTTATTGTTACAATTTTTATATGAATCACTATATAATGAAGTTTATATTAAAATCTTTGAAGGATTTAGAATGCTAGAAACATACAAAAATCTTAAGAAATTATTCGATACATTTATATAAATATTTATGAATTAATTTGAACATATATATTATTATAGAATGATTATGATTATTACTGGAACTCCGGAATTGATCAAAATATGTTTTCCCAAAATTTTTCCTCATTCATAACATTCAAAAGAATGATCATATAAATGTTTAGCAAATTCGTTCAAGTGATCATTTAAAAAGTAATCAAGATCGGAATACGTAAAATTTGAGATATCATGTGGTGTCATAAAGACGAGGAACAAAGGTGTAGCGGTGGTTTTGGAGTGAAATGGTGGCAAAGGAGTTGGGTGGCTATGGGGATGGATAATGAATTGAAAATTTATATTACTCTTCCCTTCTTTACCCTGTACCTGTACCATATATCTATTTCATGCACCTTTTAGTTATATGTTTATGCCCTGTAAACTTTTTTTTAATTGCATTTTAGTTTTTTAATATTTTGATTTAATAATAGAATTTTAATAATTAATATTACAATTAAAGTAAATTTCATTATGGGCAAAGATTTCTAAATTTATGAAGAATTTTAAAATGTTTGAATAAATAAATGTTTTTGTGAATTATAAAAGAATAATTGTGGAGTTGGCCTGTACATATTCAAAGAAACCAGAAGGTAAGAAGTTGGCTCCTCCTACCTCTTGAGCTTTACTACCTTACATATGCAAATTTCTTGTAAACCATATACAAAATTAAACCTGCCAATTCAATTGGGCAATGGAGATCTCAACGGTTTGACTGAACTCTAATTCGATATTTAAATCATGAGGCTCATATATTATTGGGTACATATAAGTCAATGTATTTAGTACAATGCATGAAAAACCAAAACTGGCTTAAACCTTATAGGGAACTACATATTCTATTTCTACAAATATGAGAAGCTAATTCTTAACTAATGCATCAGAAGTTGGAAATTGCTGTCATTGGTTACCAATACATACTCGTATCCAAGACTTTCCGATCTTTCTATAAACTCCTCCATCTCGCTCTTCGCAACTTGAATTCCCACCAGAACATTAGCTCCTGTTTCACCCTGTTGGATGCAATAATATCAGAATTCATGTCTTGTTCTAAAGCACAAACCATTAGAATTGAAAGCTCTCAGCAAAGTTTTTCTTGGATGCTAACCTGACCGCGGTAATGGAACAAACTAATATTCCAGCGTGGACTAAATGTGTCTAAGAACTTCATCAAAGCACCAGGCCTCTCCGGGAAAACAAATCGGCATAGAACTTCGTTTTCTACATTCAATCTGCCTCCCATCTGAAGGAGATGAGTAAAAGAATTAACAAAGACGGCATATATACAATCACCACAAAGGAGGGAAATTTTGTTACAATTAGTAATTACCAAATAACGCAAGTGATCTTTAACCAAATCACTTGCTGTAAGATTGTAAGTTCTAAGTTGAGAAGATTCCATCCTCAGCTTCATTGCTTCAAGGTCAGAAACCATGTGCACGCCTACACTGCAAACAACACTCATGGCAGATAATATAATGCCCTCACTTCAGTTCACATATTTCTGACTACCAAATCATCTTGACTAAGACTGAATTTCTCAATAGAAAATAATCAAAGAGATGGAAATGAAAAGACAAGTAACTTGTTGAAGAAGGTAATGCAAGAATCTAAGACAGTATTCCTCCAATAAGCAGAGTCTTGTAATTTCAGAATGATCCTATGTCTAGAACCCCTTAATGTATTTTTAGTCTAAAGGCTATGTTATTTGAAAGGAAAGGAAACTACAATTAAGCCACTAAATAAGGAGAAGACACCAAAACTACAATTAAGTCATTAACCAGAGAAGATAGAGATGTGTTGAACTTGTAAAGCGAATCATCCCATCATTTTGGCCACAATCTTATCTATAGGATCAAGGGTTAAGTCAAACCCCATGTAAGACATATTAGCCAGCTTTTTTCCCACATGCACGTAATCTTCTAAAATAGGCAAGTATAGGTGGTACTGTATCTATTTTTCTTATTAGTAAATATAAAACAACCGAAGCGAAACAAAAAAACTCTAATGTAGACCAGAAAGGTTGGAGTCAATCAGAAGTAACTCCCTAACCGACTGTGGGGGATCCTCCATCAAATTAAATCGTGTCAAATCAGCACTAACAATTTTGTCAAACAATCTACCACAGCATTCTGAGCCCGAGGGATATGTCGAAGACGAACCACCCAAGGACGGATGAGCATACCATGTAACAACTTTAGTTCCATCATCCTACTATTTGCAGCACCTCCCGCAAGAACGGATTCAATTAACAAGCTATAGTCGCATTCCATCTCTACTTTCTTGTACCCTCTATCCCATGCCAATCGAATCCCCTCAAGCATCGCCTTTGCTTCGATCTGAAATATAGAGCCCTCTCCAATTGTCATTGTAAATCCACACTGCCAAGTCCCAGTGGCATCTCTAATAACACCTCCAATATAGGCACAATTCCTTGATGAGAAAACAGCACCATCAGTATTGAGTTTAACAAAACCCTCTTCAGGGCGCGAGCATTGTGGATCCAGTGTCCTTGGGTGTGCAAAGGCCAGCTTAGACCCCGATGCGACAACACTCCTCGTCCAACTTATTCTTGTATCTACAATCTCTAGCACACAACGATGGCCATCCGAAAATACAAACAAATTGCGATTCTTCCACAGAAGCCAACTATTCACCCTCTTGCAAATTTGCCTTGTGATGTATGCTTCAATCCAATTTCAATTAACAGATGTTGATAGTTTGATTCTTTCATGATAGATTGATTTCGAGGCAATATAAGAGCAACTTAATTATGGTACCAAAGTTTTGCTAGTGATGTATGCTTTAATCCAATTTCAATTAACAGATGTTATATCCACATGACTTCACACGCAAATTGTGCCATAGTTATCTCTGGTTTCAACCTCCATAGAAATACAACATTCTACTTCTCAGTCATTCATGATACTAAATTTCCACCAAAAACATAATATCCATGTATGCTTCAATCCAATTTCAATTAACAGATGTTATATCCACATGACTTCACACGTAAATTGTGCCATAGCCTTATCTCTGGTTTCAACCTCCACAGAAATACAACATTCTACTTATTCATGATACTAAATTTCCACCAAAAACACAATATCCAATAGTAGACCTTTTATCAATCATAGATTCAACAAAATCAACACCTGCAAAAACACTTAATACGAGTACACCTGATTGTTATATACTATGTCACACCTTGGAGATCCTTTCAACTAACATAAAATCTGCTCTAACCTTACCCAATGCTTGATTATGTGGACATAAACTGTCTAACATTACTTACGACAAATGCAATATCTGAACGAGTTACAATAAGGAAGTTTAATTTCTCAACTACCCCCTTATATCTCTCATGATCATCAAAAAGATGATTATCATCTTTTGTAAGATGCACATTAGGTATCATTGGAGTACTGCAAGGTTTTGCTGCCAACTTTCAGGTATCTGTAAGTACATCAAGAACGTACTTCTCAAAAATAGAAAATTTCCCTTTTGCTCCTTGTGACTTCTACCCCCAATAAATACTTCAACTATCTCAAATCTTTCAAGTAAAAATCGATATAAAAGAAAGAATTGACAGAAGAGATTCTCGCTACATCATCTCCTAAAATGACGATATCATCAACATACACCACAAGAAGAATAATGCCAAATATTGATTGTCTATAGAAGACTAAGTGGTCACATTTGCTCTTTTCAAGCCAAAACTCTTAAACTACTTCGCTAAATTTTCGAAATCAAGCCCGAAGATTGGCACAAAATAATGTGATGACCCACCGACAAATCCTTCAAAACCTAATTAGCCCAATGCCACTCAAATAGAGTTGAAATTATAATTACCCAACAAATTGAACCAAACAGCAAGCAAATGGGCTCTAAGCAGTGTGCAAACAGTAATGAAAAAAAACCAAAAACACCAAAACTCTTTTAGCGTCACCTCCAATCAAACCACCAACCACTAGGCTTGGGTCAGTACAGTTAATAAACGTCTACACAAAAAATTGAACATGTGATGTCCCACGCTTCGGCATGTGAAGGAGGCTCGCGAAGCTTTCGTCGACACATGAGCATCACGCAACCTTCAAGACGCCAAATATTCCAAATAGTCTAAAAGAGGAAAGAAATTTAAAGAAATCAAATCAAATTCTATCCTAGAATTAAGCCTAATATCATGTATGTAATCATTGCCTAAGAGCCTGTAACATAATAGAATTGCAAGTTCTTCAACTACAATATTATAACTTCACAAAGTCCAATTTTCCTCGAAGCTTCATCGTAGTAATTGAAGAATTGCCCAAAATGGTTAGCAAGGAAATCTCAATCATGTCAACTGTGGTTGTCACACCTCGACATCTTCTAGTATCTCATCAAAGTTTTCTTGGTCTTTTACAATCTCCATGAGAGAAAAACTTGTGGGTTTGCGTCGATGTCTTGGAGCAATTTTCTCGTTAGAAGAAGAACAAAGACACTTGTTCAATCAATTCTGTTGTTTACATGCAAAAGACTGTGATTGCAAGGATTCAGCCGTAGCATGCATAATCTAAAAATTACCTCTGCAATTAGCAAGAACAACCGAGAGAGAAGTGTTATCCCAAGGTTGTAAAGCTTGCATGATGAGTTTTTGAGCTTCAGGTTGGTTCAGTTGGATATGGTCCAATCAGGCCCTTTGTTGCTACAATTTGGGATTAGCTTGGCCTCAAATACAATGGCCAAATTCATGTCTTTGTAGACTTTTTTCAGCTATGCGATCCTAACATCAACCTTTAGCTCCTCTTTAGGCTATGCAAAAGCACGCCTAGAAGGCAAAGATCGGCCCAATTTGTGACTAGCAAAGATCTTTTGGAGAATTCTTATCTATATTCTCAGAGAGATCTTATTCATGTTCATGAAGATTTTAGAAATTTGACGGACCATAATTTTCTCGCAATGCTTTCAAAAGCTTCTCCTAGTATAGTAAAGTTTGCTCCTAGTTGATCCAAGAAAATAAGTCGAGGACATCACCTTTGAGATATATAAAGGCAATGCCAACTTTAGTTCCTCCAATCACTATCATCAGTCATTGTCTTTCTGTTATTTGCAAGAGGGATCCCATTGGCTTGAGCATTTAGTACTGCTAATTCTACTGCTAACAAGTTTATGAAGTTTAATTTAAAAGTGATGGCACTTAATTGTTGGGCAATGGAATCAAAATTTGAATTTGTTGGTGGATTAAGTTTGGGTTGGATGGATCATTTTGGAGATCAGATAATCCAGTGTTAACCATGATGGTCATTTTGCTTTGATACCAAAATGATAAGGATTGGATTTCTCAATAGAGATAATAACAAAGAGATAGAAAAGAAAAGCTAAGTAATTTATTGAAAAAGAAAATGAGATAGAAAAGGTTTGCTTTGATACCAAAATGATAAGGATTAAATTTCTCAATAGAGATAATCAACGAAGAGATAGAAAAGAAAAGCTAAGTAATTTATTGAAACAAGAAAATGCAACGACCTTGAGCATTATTTTTTCAATAAGCAGTTTGTATAGAGTGGACGGCTATCCCAATACAAATTAACTAGTAATTTCAGGATGATCCTAAGTCTAGAACCCCTTGGTGTATTTAGAGTTTGACAACCTAAGGGATTATATTATTTGCAAGGAAAGAAAACTACAGTGAAGCCACTAAATGAGAAGATACAAACACTACAATTAAGCCATTAACTAAGGATAAGATAGAGATATGTGTTGCCCTAGTAGAGCGAATCATGCCATTATTTCGACTACAATCTTCTCTATGGGATCAAAGATTAAGTCAAACTCAATGTAAGACATACAAACCTGCTTTTTCCCACATGCATGTCATCTTCTAAAATAAGAAAGTATAGTTGGCAACATATCACATCCCTTCAACTATTAAAATGCAAAAGAACATCAATAGAAAAATAACATACAAATGCATGATCTTTTTTTATCTTGTCATCAAAAAATGCGAACTAACCTGTACAAAACGACAGCCGCTTTATCAGAACTACATCTATATTTGAACTCGGTGATATTCATTGGTCCTACCTGTCAATCCCAATAGTTATTGGGTTATCAGATAATGTTATTTAGTAACACAAATGAAGAAAGTGGAAAATTTATAGATAAGTTAAAAGATATTAAATTGCAAGGAAATACCAGTTCACAAAATTGTTTAAAGCTTCCAGGCTCCTCTGCCAAAATGGTTGCAAGAACTGCCTCTTGTTTTCTACCCACATTAGCCAGTTCGGTAACCACTCTAAGCTTATCAAAATTCATGTTTGCGCCACTAGTTATAGCTACAATGTTCTTTCCTTTCAAACCATAATATTTGCAATATGCTTCAGCTCCTGCAAGAGCTAAGGCACCTGCTGGTTCTAGAATGCTCCTCTTCTCTTCAAACATGTCCTGCAACACAAGAACTATAGCAGTCAATCCTAACCAATCAAACAATCTATGTGTTAATTAATTGAGTACATCAGTCATCCAACAAAAACCAATCATATTAGTTATAACAAACAAAGAAAAGAGAAACAAGGAGAGAAAAACATAATAAGAAGGGCTTCTAATACCTAGAAGGTTGAGAATAAATAATTTAGAGAAAAAACTGTATCCCAAAAAGGAAAATAGCTCACCAGAAAACTGCATCTAAAATTGAATAATTTCACGTTAAACATGCAAATACGAGGAAACTAACCAGAACCAAGTTACCATTATATGAAGAACAAAAGGCAAATCCTAATTCCTAAAATACAACATCTAGAATCTAAATAAAACCAAAGGTACACCACATTTAAACTTAAAGGCAGACACTTAGTTTCAAATTAAGATTTTATGAAATGATATGTCAACATTTCAGTGTGTGGGGCCAAGCATAGAAAAAGGTCAATGGAAAACATTGAATCTAGTTGATAATTTTCATAACATCTCTGTAGCTTAACCTTGGATTAATCATTTTTTTTCCATCCTTTGAGAAATTGAAGATGTAAAAATTGATTATTGTTTTGTATTTTAACAATTGGGATGAAATATCAGCCAAAGCAAATCAATGCAAATTTTGGAACACGAAAATCATACCTTTATAGAGGCACAAATAGCATCACGGCTTACAAGAACAACACCATCAACCAATTCTCTACATAGACAGAAGGTTTCTTCACCAACTTCCTTAACAGCTACTCCATCAGCAAATCCTCCAACCTTGTCCAACATCACTCTTTCACCATGATGCAGCGACAATGCCATTGCATTTGCATCAGAAGGCTCCACTCCAATAACCTTCACCTGAATATTAACACCAGCAAGTAATGTGGATGAATTATGTCATGCAACAACGAACAAGCTCAGTCATATAATTTCAAACAAAAATAAATAAAGAGAGAGAAAAACAAAACAGCAAATTGGCTAAAACATCTCGTTTCTAAATCATTTCATGAAAAACACACTAATTGAAGCAAAGGTAACAAAATTTCACTTCTGAAAGGGGGGAGGGGGAGAAAGAACCCTAAAACATAAGTTTCAATCAAGGATGTAACAGGTGTGCTCGATACAGGCCTCTTGTAAGATCATAAATGAAAAGAAATAAAAAGTTAGAGCTGAAAACACATAAGAAAACCTTCGAGTTTCATCTAGTGTAGTAAGAGATTCTCAATGTACCATGATCATGAGTTCAACATATCAAGAATTTAAGTCCACCAGTTTCTTTCTACAAATGCATATAATCATATTGGCAGTCCTATAGTTATCTGAGTTTGAACAAGACCAAGTTCTGAATACAATTAATTCATCGAAGGCGCCATGTATCAAATTAAAATTAGGCAATGCAAAAAGTAGAAAGTATTGTTAGAAAAGCTTTCTCGCCTGTTAATTTCTAAAGACTGGAAAATGAGGTATGCTTCAAAGTCTTGAACTATTCTAATTTATCTATGTCTGTAAGGTGAAATTGTCATCAATACATAACATTCAATTGAAAACATTCCTAAGTCAGCTTCTATGAAGATATTAAGCATCTGACCAGGGACGCGTATTATGATATGTCAACATAATTGCCAAGGTCAGATCAAGTTATCTAGCAAGTAGCAACAAACTAAATTCCCAACTTTAACAAAAACCAAATGAAATTTCAAGTCTTGAAATATATATGATGATTCAAGGCTCGAGAGTAATAAAAATGGAAGGAAACTGAATATATGAAGTGGCAAGCACTTGTCATCCACAAAGAATGAAAGAACTCCAAGCTCCCACGCAAAATTATGCAATAGCAATGTTTACAATAAGAAACCGCATACCTCTGGGGAAACCCTTTTTAGATAAGCAGCAATGCCAGCTATGAGCCCACCACCACCAACAGGAACAAAGATTGCATGCAATGGGCCTTCCGTTTGGCGCACAATCTCCATCCCAACAGTACCTTGTCCCATGATAACATCTGGATGGTCAAAGGGGGGTATAAAGGTACGACTTTCCTCTTTAGCCCGCTTTTTAGCATATGCTTGTGCCTCATCATAAGAATCTCCAACGAGAACAACAGTTGCTCCCAACCTCTCAACAGATTGCCACTGCAAAAAAAGAAACCGACCATTCAAATTAAAAAATCCTACAGACGGGTATATTGATAGAAGAAACATCACAAAGAATACCTTAATTTCAGGAGTTGTAACAGGCATAGCGATAACAGCATTGCAACCAAGCTTCTTGGCAGCCAATGCAACCCCCTGGGCATGATTTCCTGCTGATGAGCAAATAACCCCTTTTTCTAACTGCTCCTTCGTAAGCTTAGCCATCATATTATAAGCTCCACGAAGCTTAAAAGAGAATACCTGAAAATGCCGAACATCAAACAAGTAAGCACTTTATCAGAATATGGAAAATAATGAACTGCAAAAAAACAAGTCAGGTCTCTATTTCAAATACGATGAACTAGAAAGTAAAGTGTTTCCATTTTGGCAAGTTATTAACATATTCCACGATAGAACTAAAATTCAACTATAAAAATGTGAATGCTTACTCAAAACACTAAGTATCTCAGGGAACATAAATTAAAACAGGAAGCGCTAATCCAAGCTGAATGAAGACTCCGATAAGGTTTAAATAAGTAAAACCAAAATCACAGAATATAAGATATCCCAATCTCCCAACAACACCACCTCCATTAATCATAGAAACAAATATCATTATAAATGAAAAACCAAAAGCCATAAAGACAGAAGTCTATCACATTTCAATAAATATAATGCAGAACAAAAAACTACAACTTCAAAAAGAGTGCAAAATTTAAAAGAAAAAGGAACATTGGAATCATTAAATAATGCACAAAAAGGTTCCATCTTTTAAAAACTGAAAGTTTTCTTACCGGCTGCAAATCTTCTCTCTTGAGCCAAACTTGATTACCCAATCGTTCAGACAACTTAGTCGCCAATTGTAACGGCGACTCTATCGCCACATCATAAACTTTGGAGGACAATATACTCGTTAAGTATTCCATCGCATTCTTCACGTCACCGTTTCCTTCGTCTACTGAACGTTCTGGCACCGCACCTAAGTACCCTGAGGGATATTGCAGCGAATTGGCAGACACCCTCGGCCGCTCGGAAGGCGCCACCACGAAACCTTGCGACGGAGACGAAGCGACAGTGTCTTCGCTAGAAGTAACGATCGGGGAAGAGACCTCAGCCGTCGGTTTTGACACAGAGACTCTGATCCGATGGGCGATACATTTCTTTGTAAAGTGTGGCCCAATGAATGATGTACGTAGTACCGTCTCTGTGCGGTGGAGTAGCGGCGGTTGAGGTGGCGCGAGGCGGAGACCCTCCATCAGTTCCTTTTTTTTTTTTTTTTTTTTTCTTTATGTAATAAAACCGTGATGTGTTTGTGAGGCGTTGGGGCGGCTTTGCACTTTGGAGGGATTTTATACCTTAGAAGGTTATTGGCGTGGGGTACTGTCTTCCGTTTTGGCGCAATTTTAGAGTTGAAGAAACGGAGCCTGTAAAACAACGCCACGTAATCTCGGTGACGAAAGGCTGCCACTTTATGGGACGAGTTTTCGCTTCACTGCGGGTTACCTCTAAATAATGACACATCAAACCAGACAGGGGCTATGTGGTGGAAAACAATGAACTTTTTTTTATTAGAATCTCAGCTTTGAAGTAATTTGCTGTTGGAATTTCCATATTTGGGTTTTTATTTTTTTTTAAAAAAGTAAATTATAATTGACCGTAGCAAAAAGAATTTTATTATAAAATAAGATTAATTTAAAAAATACTCTTATAAATTGTAATATACGTATAATAATTAAATCATGTATAAAATAAATTATCTAATATAATTTAAAAAGACAATGAGTAAAAGAGTAATTTATCAAAGTGAAAAAAAATTATAATTTAAGCTATTTAATTTAAAAATAAATTATTAAATTATTAAAAATATAAATACTCTTACAATAAAATTTATTTTTTTAATTTTTTTTTTTTACTATTTCCTACTGAATTGATATTTAATAATTCATGACACGAACTCAGTTAAATATTTTAAGTTAATAAAAATGGTATAAATCATTAAATTTTCAATTTATATTAATATAATAATATTTTAAATATAACTAGAATTTATCTCATCCCTTATGTGGTTATTTAATGGTGAGTGTTTTTTTTGAAAATGTGATTTAGCAGATAAATTGTAGAGTTATTTTCGAAAAAAGAAATTGTTAATCATTCTTATTTTTGTGAATTTACTAAAGCAATTGTATTTTTTAATATTTTATTATGGTTTTTTAGATAATTTTTTTAATTACTTAGGTGTTTGAGTAATTAGGCTAGGGAAAGTAAGGAAAGTTGAGTAATCTCTTATTTTCCTTTGAAAGTTCAATTTTTTATTTACTCCAATTTCGGAGTGGGAGGGGCGGAAGCTAAGGAAAGGAAGGGAAGGCAAAACAAATTTTAAGATGTAAAATGTATTTTTTGTCCTATTTTTTTATATAAATAATTTTACAAATCTCACAATTTAGTCCTTACCACATTACCCACCAATTAAAACTAATAAGCATAAGAATTACTCTAATTAATCACTAATTAAGGACCCATGACTTAACCCGAAGCTCATTCCCAAAAACCTCTAGGTTTGACTTCTTGATATAGCTCAGTCCACAATTCTAGCTCAAAAACTAACTTTTTTAATTCTCGAAAAATTCGGGGCCTTATATGAATGGTGGCTAATATGTACATGACAAACTCAAAGGAGGAGACTTTATTATATTAAGGTATATACTTCAACAACTATGAGTTTGAATTCACAATACCCAACGATGAGCACACCTTGAGTGATGAAAGGGTGGGTTTCACTTGTGGTTATATTTGTTTGAGGATGGCTTCCATTTACCCTTGTACTCTTTCATCTGGAAGGTGTTGAAGTTTTACAAGTGGCTCCAAGAGAGCTCACTAACTAGCCTTGGTTGGTGTTGATAGACTTCTTCATGTATTATTGTATAAAGAGGAAGGTGTCTTCCTTTGTTGCATTTCAGAATTTGTATTACTTGTCACTTGCCAATAAAAAATGCAACCTAGAATGGTGTTTTTTACTAAATGCCAAAGAAAGGGGGATGGAGTTCATGTTGTATGGCTACAAAAACAAGTTGGTGCTCATATTTTGATACACCATAAGCTTGTCGAAAAGTCTCATTTCCCAAAAGATGGTTCATATCGAGCAGTGGCACCTGTAAGCATAAGTCTAGCATGAATTATTCATTTGTGAGGAGACTGTTAGGAAATGTGTCCATATTATAGTAAACATGTAATTGTTTTTTTTATGTATTTGAACAAAGAATAAATGAATAAAGTTAATTTTAGTGGAAAAAATCCGGTTTGAAAACGGTTTTCTTGCACAGTGAAAAATTAAATTTTGAAAATCGACCCAGTTTGTGATATTTATAGCAATAAACCTTGGACCGAATCGTACATGTGTTTTTAGATAAGTGGATCTTTGATGTTTTCCGACTTTCAACCAAACAATCTTTTTTGCTATTCTTGTTGATCTGTCATAATTTAATATGGCGAATTAGCCTTTCCTGGTATACTTGAGGAGCTTGTTTTCAAGCAAAGTAGTGTCAATTATGTATTTTTTGTTAGTTTTTAGGTTTTTTATTTAATAAGCGAAATTGCGTTTTTTACGTATTTTGAGACCCAAATTGGCCAATTGTGTCATTTGGTGCCCTAAACTTCGTTTGAGTGTTGTAGGTACTTGCCGGAGGTCCAAAATTGTGCGAAAACTTCACCAAGGCAAGGGTATCACGATATCAGTGCTCTGGAATCATGATACCCTTACCAGTCCCGGGACCAAGGCATCAAGTAATGGTATCGTGATATCTTCCTAGGGTATCGCGATATCCGAAGGACAAGGAGAACCTCCATTTCAAGAGTGATGATGATATCGCAATATCACTATCGTTAGGAACAAAAATGACATCAAGAGCAATGTTTGTCTAACCGAAGCACCAATCTAAAGAGGCCTGTTCAAGGGCATTTTGGTCACAAATATTGGGTTAGAACGTTGCTAAAATCAACCAAAATTGGCTGAGGAGAGAGGATGTCACACATAAAGTAGTTTAGCTTTATTTTCTCTTAGTTTTTCTGCACTTTTTCTAGGTTTTCTATTTTTTCTTCTTCCTTCATAGTTGTAGAGTTTATTTTCCTGCATTTTCTTCTTGTTCTTAGTGGTCTTGTAGTTAGTTAACACTATAGCTTAGGTTTATTTGCACCTTTAGTCCTTTTACTTTGTTTGTAATGACATTTTCAATTTTAGTTTAATGCATTTCAGTTTCTTTTTACATTAATCTGTTAAAGCTTGTTCTTTTTTATGTTTATTGCTTTATATTTTCATGTAATATGCTTCTATTTACATTTCCTTTAAGTTCTCTTGCATAAAAATCCAAAGTTTTACATTTTTCTTAAGCTTTTCTTTAATGACTTCCATTTTTCACTTTTATGCTCATTAGCTTTATTTTTAGTATGGGTAACTAAACTTTAAGGGGTTGGTTGATGGAGATGTGGTGAGCTGATTTTTGGATAAAGGTCCAAATTGTAATAAATTGGATTAATTTGATTGAACTTAAAAACTTAGGATTGATAACCTTAAGGGAATACCTAAGCAAGTGAGACCGAGAGGAGATCTTGTTGAGCACTAATTCGTTAGTCTCAAGTTAACCGGTGAGATCGAGAGATAAACTAGATTAACTTATCTAATTTGGTAAAATTGAGACCAAGAGGTAAAATGGAGCCATTTTAGGCATTTAAAAAATTTAGATCCCTAATTCGAAGATTGGTAAACCACATCGAGATCAATCAACTACCATTTGTTAATTTCATAATTTTAATATGTTTACAATTTAGTCATTGGTAGTTAGATAATAAATTAGTGTAATTCTCCTTGACTTTATGGTTTGTCGAAATATAATTTTTAACGATTAGTTGGTTAGACTCTTTATATTTCATGTTCGTAGCTAGAAATTGTTCAATATCCTACTCTCTTGGGTTTGATCCTCGGAGTACTCTTGTACCCCGTTGTACAAATGCATTACAATTGATTTGTCACACTTGCAGACATCACATTTCTTAGTTTCATTTTATCATTGTCTTAATTTTTTATTTTTCTCTCCTCATGAGTGTTCGCAAGAGTGAAGGGTGATCTGTCATAATTCGGTGTAGCAAATTAAACTAGTTTTCGCACATGAGGAGCTTGAATACAAGCACTTTTGTTATGCTTTAGTCGAGTTCTTATAATTTCATTTACATTCAATAAAAAGTGTAATTTGAATCTTTTATTGACCTTAGGGACCGAATGTGGCCTAAGGGTGAGTTAATATACTTTGTGAGTGTGTAGGAGACCATCAGAAGGCGTATAAACTCAATACTGGTCATTGTGCTACAACACAGGAAGTTTGATGTCACAAACATAAGGAGTAAAGTACAAGAATTTCGAGATTGCCTTCGGTGTTGATACACAACTAAAGGATGTCACGACACACCGCTGAAGATACCTTGAATATGATCATATTGCCTTCGATGTCGCGAGACAAGAACTAAGGGGTCCTGACATTGGTCCTGTACGAGAATCACTTACGAGCCAAAGGTGTTTTGGTCTACACAATCAAATATTAAACATGAGAGTGTCATTGACCTAGGGTTGAAGAAGAAAACAACCCTAAATCTATAAATAGGCTCATTTAACACTTGTTAGGGACAACTTTCAATACTTAGACTTTTCTCTGTAATTTCATTTTTTAGTTTTTCCCTTTTCTTAGGCTTTAGGTTATTTTTAGTTTTCTTATTTGCGTTTGTCAGGAGATCTGATTTGTGGAACTTAATCAACTCTTTTTGGATTCTGTGTTTTACTTAATACAATTCAGGATTCCCTTAAACTCTTTTCTCTTGATTTATTATTCATGCTTATCTTTAGCTTCAAGTTTATCGTGTTTATGAGATCCATGAGGAACTAATGCTCTTAATGAGAGATTAGCGAGTGAAGGTATGATTAATTAATTGGTGTGTAGGGTTTTCTTAGCGGATCAGCTGTTTGGGAGAGGAAGAACTTAAACCTTAGGCTTGATTACCCTAGGAAGTCATTTAGGTGGGAATTAACCCAAAATCGGTATGGCATATTCGCGAACACCTTAGCCACGAACCGGTCTGAACTGTGAGGTCGAGAGATACGTAGTTATTGCAAACTCTTTAGTCTAGTGGAAGATTGAGAGATCTTGCTAAGGTAACAACTAGTTGATTGAACAAGAAACCCGAAGCTACAATTAGTTGTGATTACTAAAGCGAGCTAATCACCCATGCTCAGATTTGATTTAGTTTACTTATTAATTTCCCAATGTCTTCTTTAAATATGTTATTTTTATTTCATATTTATAAAAACCAAAATCCTTATTTATGTTCATTCGTAATATAATTTATTTAAAGTACTAATTAGATCTATTTGTATTTAGGTTAGGATTAGTTTAATGCTTGCCTCCCTCGGGTACGATCCTCAGAGTGCTCATCTACTTCATTGTAACTATATAACAACCTGACCCATATACTTGCAGACATCGCTTATTTAATATCTTTTGTGTAGGATTCTTACTTTGGACGTTACTACATCCGGAGGCAGTCAAGTTTTTGGCGTTGTTGCTGCGGAGGCAATGTCACTAGATTAATTTTAATTTTTGCATTTAATAGAATAATTAAGAAATTGATAAATTATATATACGAATTTTGTTTAGTTTTTACTAATGTTTTTATTTTACTTTTTGGTTTCAGTGTATGACTCGCAGTAAGGGAACACCTATAGAGCCAGTGCCTGATCCCGAGAAGATAATTTGTCAAAATCATCGACAGTAATAGCAACTGCAACAAACGCAAAATCAACCACCTGTTGTAGGTAATCTACCTCACAATAATCCATTGTTCGACGAAGCTAACGATAACCCACAACACTTACCATCACCATCACAACTACCCGTAAAAATACCTATGGTGAGCAACGAAAGAACCCTAAGGGACTACATGCTACCAAATCTGGAGATGGTTTAGGGAAGTATAACCAAGCCAACGATTACGATTAATAATTTTGAGATCAAACCAACTATGATCCAAATGATTCACAACAACTTGCAGTTTCGAGGCACAATGATGGAGGACCCAAATCAACATCTAAAGTCGTTCCTTCAACTTTGTAATGCTTTCAAATATAATGGGGTCAACGATGACGCTATTTATCTTCGGTTGTTCCCCTTCTCCTTAATAAATAATGCTTTCTCTTAGCTAGATTCGTAAGCACCATGATCCATTACGACATGGGACGAACTCACAGGAAAATTCCTACAAAAGTTCTTCCCTATCAGCAAAACAATCCAACTAAGGAAGGGGATTACGACATTTAAGCAGTTAGAAGGATAGAGTTTTCACGAAGCGTGAGAGCGTTTTAAAATGTTAATTCAAATATGCCCACATCATGGATTACCTGAGTGGCTAAGACTGCAAATGTTCTATAATGGGTTGGATGCACACTCACGATCAAGACTAGATGGAGTCACAAGAGGAGCCTTAATGAATAGAACATATGACGATGCATATTAGTTAATAGAAAATATGATAATAAACTCTTGCGAGTGGTTAACTGAACGATACACATATGACCAAAAACCATCTGCAGTCAAAGCTATCCAAGAGGATGATAGATGCCAACAGATTGTGGACAGACTTAACCATATTAAGTTTTCAATAAGTGCGTCATGTATATATGGAGGAGATAAACCCTCTTCCATTACATCAACAACCCAATCGAGTATGTGAACCACATTGGGAATAGGGGTGAAAACCCTTATTCAAATACTTATAATCTCATATAGAGAGATCACCAAAACCTGAGATGGGGTGGAAATCAAGGAGGAGGTAATAATTCTAATCAAGTTAAAAATGTTAATTATCAACCTCCTTATTTGCTAATATCTTTTTCGAGAGTAAGAGCAACTAACTCTAGGTTGATTAATTGAAATTTTTTTCTAACTAAAACCTCTATTATCGCATTAACTCGATCTATAGATTCTCCTATTAGATTTGACTTTAATATGGTAGAGTTATGTCGTCCTATTTCTAGGATTGCATGAAACTTCACTCAATTACGCTAGATCTACTTTTGAATAGGGTCTATTCCTCCTCTGATTTAAGCATATCAAACATGGATAAATAACCTAGAAACAGCAAACCAAGAATTAAGCACACATAATTGAGAACAAGATCTAAGTATTCATTGCGTAAAATAAAAATCAAAAGACAGAATTCATCATAGGATTTATCTACCTAGGTATTTAGAAAATTACCTAATGCTTGCAAATAAAAACATCCAAAACATAATATAACCGAAAGAAATAAATAAACTCATGATAATCTCCAAAGAAATCAAATACGAATCTTCAACCTTGATGGAAATCTGCTTCAGAATCCACTTAAATAGTGTTTTTGGAGTTGTTTTCTTGAGTATTCTATAATGGCTCTCCTATCTTCTTATTTTTGTCATATATACGTCTTAAAATACTAAAAAAACCTAAAAAAATGCGATTTCCCGTAGTTCAAAGTCCAATTTTACAAAATTGACACGGCCTGCCACATGGTCATATGGCTCACACGGTTGTGTGCTAGCTTGTGTGGTTCACACAATCGTGTAGCCAAATCGTGTGGAAGGGGTCAACCCGTGTGGCTCTTGTAACTCGCTCCAATTTTTCGATTTTTGCTCGTTTTGCTCTCCTAAGTATCAAAACATGAATTTAAAGGATTGGGAGCATAAAATTCACCATTAACATCGAATAATCACCCAAAATTGCATTAAGAATGGGATTAAAACATGTTACTTTTATCACTTATCAAGGGTTGTCAAGCCTAACAGTTTAAGAACACATAATTTATGCCAACTAATCCCTCTCAAGAAACCCAAAATCCTCCGTTAATCACATAATCATCCACTCATTAATCTCCCCTAAGGGATTTAATCACTCATGTTATTCATAATCTCTCTCACAATTGAATAAACCATTGAGCAACACGATTGATTCGAAGAAGAAAAGAGAATTGAATATCGTGGATTGAATATCAAATGAGGAATGAAGTAGTAAATCTCTTGATTGGAATAAATAAATAAAACAAATGTAAAGGAAAATATAAAATGAATACTTTAATTAAATAAACAAGTTCTTGAATCAAAATTGATCAAAGAAAAAAAAAGAAAGTTATGAAAAGCCAAAAAAATAAAAATAAACAACTACTTCTAAACTACGAGGGTTTTCTGAAGGCGTTTAGGGAAACTTAGTTATATTCAACCCCTAATGTCTTATTTATAGAGGTGTTGGTAGCCCAAAGTCCGTCTTCTGCACATCTTAGTTCTTCATATAAGTTTGATTGCGTGAACGAAAATAACACTGAAATACTTGGACAGCACGTCGGCCTTTTGTTGCGCCACAGCCCTTGTGTGGCGCGACATGACACCCTTATACAACCTTGTGTCATTCCTCCGGTGCTTTGACGTCCTGGGAAGCTTGTGCATCACTCGATCTTTGCTTCCACGTCAATTGGGCCTTTATATCTCCATCCTACACGCTCAATTAAACCAATTAGCACAACATAAGGCCCGTGTTAACCAATTGTGTCTCAACACTTACAAAATGTGTTAAAAACACTTATTTTTATTAAATTTCTATCCTAAGGCCTAATTATTGAAAATGTAAAGTAAAATCCTAAATTACTTAGAAAACAAGCTTCTTAAGTGCGGAATTTACCCAAAGTAACAACTACATTTGAAAGCAAGTCAGTATATTGGGTACATGGCTTGTGTATGACATGACTTTACTAGTAAAAACGGAACTCATAACTCGATTAAAGAGTTAACAATATCCTTTCATTAGTATTGTGTGGATTGATAAATATGGAATGTGACCATGGGTTGCTTGTTCTCGAACTAGCAATTTATCACAATCATTAGTTGACAGTGATCATATTAATCATTAAGAAGACACAATGATGACAATTGGTCGGATGGGTAATTGAACTTGAAAATTGGACTCGAGATCGACAATTGAACTTGAAAACCAAAACCTGAGACTGTAACCCAAAAACTAGTTGAATCGGGCCCTGTGTATGAAACTGGGTCGATGGTCTAACTAGTGGTTGGAAGTAGTTGGACCGGACCGATAGCAATCAAATCGGCCAATCCCATTCAAGCAAAACAATGATAATTCGGGGTGATAGGGGAATCGCGCTGGTGATGGCACCGTCGGTCACGACAATTGCAATGGCGACAATCTGACGGTCGGCTATTGGTCGATAGTGGTGGTTTTTCGATGGTAGAGTAGTGGAAAAATTAGACTCCTAGTAGGACTCTTTTGGGTAACTTTATTTCAAATTAAATTTTGCAAAAATAATATTATTTTGATGAATTTAATATTAAATTTAATTTAATATTTATCTAGATAGTATTTTATTAATTTAATATTAATATGAGATATTAAATTTAATTTAATATTTATCTAGATAATATTTTATTAAATTAATATTAATGTGATTAATTTTAATCCTAGTTAAACTCTCTCTAAACTCTCCTTATATAAAGAAAAATTGTAGAGAGAAAATTCTCTGAATTATTTCAAAAAATTTCCAGAGATATTCTTTTTATTTACAACTTGACCCCAAAAGTTTGAAGAAATTATGAAATTACCCCACTAGTAATTTTGTGAAAATTTTTCTGATTTGAAGCGAGCCTACACTCGATAGACAGAGAAGAATACTCAGTCGAAGCTTTCATCTTAAATGAATCATAAAGGTACGATTTTGATTAAGTGTTTATTACTTTAGATAACACAATCAAGTTCTTGTTTTTAGAAAAAAATTTAAAATTCTGGCTTTCCTTTAAACCTATTTTCCACTGTGTTTTACGAACCCGATTCTCCAACAGAGACAACATGAGATGTTACGTTTGGGTAGACCTATCGAGGTATACAAGGTGATAACGATACGCTAGATCTATTCATGGGTCGAACTACCCGTCCAAACCTAAAAATTCGACCAAAACTTGGGAGGGTTTAAGCAAAAATTTAGGCCCATTTAAAATATAGGTCGAGCTCGAGCTTGAACTTTCAAAGTCCAACCTCGTCCAGCTCATTTTTAAGTTTATAATAATATATATTATGTTAATTTTATATATTATGTAATTTATAACATATAAAAAAATAAATTTATAGTAGTATATACCACTATAATATAAACATTAAAAAATGTTAAAATGACTATATATAAATTTAAACAAATAAAAAGTAATAAATTATTAGATATTAAATTAAAATAATATTAATATATTTTTAAAAAATAATATGAGTGAACCTTTTTTTTTGAATAAAAATCTGAAGAATGCATTAATAAGGGTGAGAAAAAGACAAAACAAAAGGACACACTAAACAAAGCACCTATACAGCTGTTAAACCACTATTAGACCTTGCTGCCGATGCCTTGAATATTGAAATTAACCTACTGACACACGAAAAAATCATCTGCCCAAGAATTGAAACCTTTCCAAGAAATAAAAAACGCTTAACATTCAAGCTAAAGTCTGTGACTACCTGAAAACTAATTCAAATTAAACCCTAAAGAAAAGAAAAAAAATGCTCTCACCGTTTCTATACCCAAATAGTCATCATTCATCAGATTAAACTTGTGTGCACCTCTGGCTTTTATTCTTGAATCTTCTTTCCTTTCTCAAATCAATCACCAGTTCCACACCTCATCTGAGATTCGTCGGAGTCTTTCCCTTCCTTTTTACTCCAGTCTCAGTGAAACAACCTTCTCCCTTCTACCATGTTTCACCTCGTAGATCGTCATTTAGGGTCTGTTCCATTTATGGTGGCGTTTCTTCAACCCAAAACCTCGGTGAATCAAATCGTCGCCCCCACTCAACAAGGTTATGCGCAACTCTATTCGTAGATCTGTGCACGAAATGGAACGATAACTTTCTAAATCTTTTTCCTTGATGTTTTATTTCCTCTATTATTTTGCATAACTCAGATTTATGAACTCCTATTGATTTTAATTTTTTTATAACAATTAGCGCGTTTCCCTCTATACAGGCATCAAGAAATCCAAGATCTGCTACAAACCGAATAGCCTCTAGACATGCAAGCGCCTCAGCTATAGTCGGATCTTTTACGTTTGTAAATAGGTAGGTGCTCGTTCCCATCACCATTCGTTCATTGTTTCTTATCACACATTCACCTACTGCTATGTTATTTTGAAGAAAAAATGATGCATCAAAATTAGCTTTGACCATACCTTGTCTTGAAGCCTCCCATCTTTCATCTTCCAACACAGATCTACTATTTAGTCTCGTGTCTAACAAACCTATCTCAGCTTTGTATGCTAAAATGAAACTCGTTATGTTTTGTGCTGAATCTCTTTTCCCATTGTGCACTCGTTTATTCCTACTATACCATATAGCCCACAATGTAATAGCAATAGTTATACACTGCTCTTCATTACAGTAGTTAAAAACTGTGGCTAAATTTATTTCCCAATCTTCTTGCATGTGGAATCTGGCTTGTTCTATGCTCACTACTAAATACCTGTTTCGTAAGAGCACAATCCTAGAACAGATGCTGTGTCGTTTCTTCAGCAGATCTACATACTGGACAAGAAGCATCTATTTGTATACGCCATGTAACTAGATTAGCTAGTAGAGGTAGATAGTTGTTTGTAATTTTTCATAGGCAGATCTGTATTTTGGTTGGTATTTTTAGCTTCCATAGTCTTGTAAAAAATCTGGTCATTATTTCTGTTTGTATTGTACCTCTGATACCCTGGCTATTCTGTTCTTCATTCACAAGCCATCAGAATCCACCTCTCGCTAAGTATACGCCTGTGCTATCTCCTCGCCAAACTAACTCATCAGTCTGTAAAGGGTTCAACAATGGGATACGGAGAACGCTATCAGCCTGTTCAGGTAATAGTAGTTCTCTAACCACCCTCTCATTCCATTTGAATTCCTCCTTATCAATTAGATTTGCTACTATAGTATATTATGTATTAATACTTTGCACTGTGATTCTACCATTTTCAGGTTTCTGTAGCCAAACATCATTCCAGATGTTAACTCGAGTTCCATTTCCAACTCTCCATCCTAATCCGTCTTCCAGCAAACTTCTAGCACCCCAAATGCTGCGCTAGGTAAACGAAGGGTAAGATCCTAATCTTGAACTCATAAATTCACCTTGCGGATAATATTTGGCTTTAAAAACTCGCGCAAACAAACTTGATGGATTAGTAATTAGTTTCCAATCCTACTTAGCTAACAAGGCTAAATTAAACTTGGTAAAATCTCTAAAACCAATACCACCACGTGTTTTAGGAATGCACATGGTCTGCCAATTACACCAGTGTATTCCTTTACAAGTTTTTAAATTACGCCACCAAAATCGACTCATCAGAGCTTCTAATTCACGGTAAAATGAACTTGGCAATTTAAAACACTGCATCGGATATGAAGGAATAGCTTGTATCATCGATTTTAAAAATACTTCTTTTCCCCCTAAAAATAAATTTCTTACACTCCATGCCTGCATCCTTTGGATAAACTTGCCTTTTAATTCAACAAATATGTTTTTCTTTCGGCGGCCCACCATAGTGGGCAATCCCAAATATTTCTCTGTGTTGTTAGATATGCGAACTCCCAACAACTTGCAATCTGACCTCTCATTCTCTCTTTCATATTACTATTAAAATAAATTAGGGTTTTATCAAAGTTGACTAGTTGTCCAGACATTTTTTCATACTCCCCAATCACTTTTTTTGTAGCAGCCACTCTTTCCATTATTGCTTTTTCAAAGAGGATGCTGTCATCAGCAAAAAACAAATGTGTAATAGTCAATCCTGTCCTACCTTGTTTTACTCCACTAATTAATCCGTCTTTCTTTGTAAGATTCAATAATCTAGAAAAACCCTCTGCATATAAAATGAATAAATACGGGCTTAGCGGGTCTCCTTGCCTCCATCCTCGAGTTGGTTTAAAATCCTCGCCTTTGTTCCCATTCAAGATCACTGAGTAAGAGATGCTTTTCACACATCTTAACACCAGATTTACCCACTCACTGCAAAATCTTAATGCTTTCATCATATCTTCAATAAGACCCATTCAACTCGATCATAGGCTTTGCTCATATCGAGTTTTAAAGCAAATGATCTTGTCTATACTCTTCTTTTCTTTTTAAGAGAATGTAATACTTCATAGGCAATGAGGATATTATCTGTAATCTGCCTTCCCTGAACAAACGCACCTTGAGTTTCGTCAAAGCATAACTTTAGAATCGTTTTCAATCTATTAACCAACATTCTTGATATTATCTTATAGATGACTGTGCATAGACTAATTGGCCTATATTGGCTCATATTTTTTGGCTCTTCTACCTTAGGAATGAGTACACATTTGTTCTGTTAACATCTTCTAAACTTCTCCCATCATTCAACACCTCTAGACAAAACTGAATCACATTATCTCCAACTAAGTGCCAATATTTTTGAAAAAAAATTGCAGAAAAACTGTCCATACCTGCTGCTTTTAGTGGAGCCTTCATTTTTAATGCATCCATCACCTCCTTCGTGAATTCTTTCATTAGCTTCAGGTTGTGGTGAGTTTCAATGCATGGCTCTATCCTCTCCATTAGACCATTACTTTCTTGTACAGGCTTAGTTGAAAATAACTCTTTAAAGTAATTTGTTGCAAGTCCAAGAATATTGTCCTTCCCTTTAATCATACTGCCATTATCATCTTCCAAGGAGTATATTAATTTTTCCTTCTTCTTTTGAGTAGCCAGCCTATGAAAATATGCTGTATTTCGATCACCCCATCGTAGCCAATTTGACTTGGCCCGTTGTGCCCAGTATAATTCTTCTTTATCTGCTTCCATATTCAGTGCCAACTTGACTTCTATGATACTATCAAGAGTTTCCTTCTCAGGATCTTCCTTGCTCAACTTTTCAAGTTTGTCCACTAATTCCCTCTTCTTTCTTTTTCTCTTTGATTGTGTTTCACTCTATAAGTGTTTTCCCAAACCTGCCAATTTATTGAGTAATCCTCGAATTTCTTCTTTCCATCCAATTTGGACTTGCTCTTCAAAATCATCTTCTAACATCCAGTCTGCATTAAATCGAAAATTATAAGCTTTATTCCTACTGTCCACTCTCCATAGATCATTTAATCGAATTTTCATTAGACAATGATCTGAGAAACTATGTGGAAGATGTTTGACCGTGTATCTCGAAAAGCGATCCCACCAGGCCATGTTAGCTACCCCTCTATCAAGCCTTTCCCTAATATTATTCTCCACGAGCCTCCCCCTTTCCCAAGTATACCACTGACCTGTAAAACCCAAATCGTTAAGCGCAATCTTCTAGAGCTTCTTTAAAAGCTAGCATTTGTCTCTCGTAGCGTAGTCATCTTCCCTTCTTTTCAAAGGAAAATAAAATTTCATTAAAATCACCCACCACCAGTCATGGTTGATTGTTAGATCCTTTTAACCTTCAGAGCATATTCCATGATTTGCGTCTTTAGCTCTCTATTGGGGCTTCGTAAAATCCTGTTAACCTCCATGAATTATTGTTACTGTTGTCATTTACCTCCACGTCAATATGCCATCTAGAAAAGCTTTTTAGCGTTACTTTGGGCTCATCATTCCAACCAAGTGAAAGTCCTCCCCTTGATCCCTCAACACTTACATCGATTCCATGCATATACCTACATTTATGACGGATCTTTTCCATCTTTTTCTCATTAATTTTCGTTTCAATCAAGAACACTATCTTGGGCCGAGATTGTCTCAAACTATTCTTAAGACGATTCACTATCTGTGGTTGCCCGAGACCACGAACATTCCAGCTAAGGATGGTCTTCAGGATCGATTAGCCACCGTACTAGTGGCTTCTTCAATGTTATCCTTGCCATCAATTTCCATCTCTATATCATCTCTCAAATTTATTCTTTGTCTCTTCTTACCATCTAAAGCTTCACAAGGTATTTCTTCAAGTTCACACATCCTCCCATTTTCATTATGACACCCCATATGCCTACCAGAATAATTTGATACTAGGGCCACCATCCAATATATTTTTCCCCCATATTGCTTTTTGATATTCCCCATGCGGGTCCCCACTCACCTTTCTTAGTTTCTGCTCTAGACAATGGCAGTACTTTCCCACCCCTCACTTGTTCCTGAGGACTTTCTCGAAGCCACCTACTTGGAGTTGGTTTCGATCGTCGTGGTGGGGCTCTTAGCAACAAATCCCATCCTCTGTCGTCCTCTTGAATTCCTTGTACCAATCTTAGTGAACAAAAACTCTCCCCATGACCTAATCTTCCACAAAGGAAGCAAAATAATGATAATCTTTCGTATTGGAAATTCACAAAGGATGTCTTGTCCCTCCCATATAAGATTCGTTTCCTTCTTCTAAGTGGATTATGAACGTCCATTCTGACTTTGATGCGCATGAATTTCTTCAAACCTTTTGTAACAATTATGGCATCATAGTCCAAGAAAATCCCAATAAAATTACCTAATTGTCTGGCCATGCCTTTTGACATACAACCTGGTGAAAGATCGTGTACTTGCACCCAAACATTTGTGTAAACAATTTGTACCTGAGTTGGATCCTCTCCCTCCTCTAATCTGTGAAAGACGATTAAATGTCTGTTAAAAAACCATGGCATTCCATCAATAACTCTTTGAAGATCAACTTCATTATAGAATCGAAACAAGATTCTTTTATCTTCTAGTTCCGATATCGTTACTCCCTCAATTGGATGCCAAATTTCTGCCAAAACATTCCGAAGTGATAGAAAGTGAACGGCACTATTAGTCAAAGCCTTTCCAACTAGGCAGAGCCAAGAATCTTCTTCAATCTCCTCCAACTCATCATGATCCATAACAAGATCATTTTCTTCATCCATCAATCTCATACGTGCCAATTCTTCTTCCATTCTTCTTTCTGGTGTGCTGGAACCCATTAATCAAATCAAAAGGATAACAGGTTGTTCGAAAAAATCACCAAAAGTTGAATTGTTTTTCTAAAAAACTACCAAACGGCGATAGACACAACAGAACTAAAGAAAACCTACCAGAGAAAAAACCCTAGACATGCGAAGAGCGCAGACTGATTTACACTTAGTATGAGTATCATAATATGGGTGAACTTAAAATGGGTTTAAATTAATCATTTACAAATATAAGCAGGCTTGGGATAAATTTTAAGTTGATATTTTGAGTCTAGCCAAGCTTGAACAAAAATAAAATATGTTAACATCATGAACATCTATACCCTACGTAATGTGTGAGTGTATTGCCGCTTGGAGGGCAAGATTTTGAATGGGTGCAAAAATGAAGATGTTGTGATGGCTTCACAAATGATGAAGAGTTGGTGTCTCATTGCTTTAAATCCTAGCCTCACCAAGGTACTTATAAGGTGACTTGGATGTTGCTAGGAGAACTGAATGAGCTTGATAACCTTTTCTTCGTTAAGTTTGGTCTGTGCCCTAATCACAAATGGGGAAAAAAAGGATAGTGGGGAATCATCCACTGCTATTTGGGTTGAGAAATTAGATGTGAGAATGTATACCATACTTGCGAAGGGGTTAGATTTTAATGAAGCACTGTCAACAAATTCCCTAGAAACTGATCATAACTTGTACGTTAGCTAGCATAGGTGTTGGTAATTATGCTACCTCTATTATTGTCACTTCGAGGAATGTAAGGATTCATGGCCAACAGCTATTCCTTTAGATATACCTCTTTCAAACATGGAAGCGTTGTGAAGGCATTTTTATTGCAGGGAAAAGCTTTTCTTTCTCTTGTTTTAGAGAAGTGACAACACTGCATTATTTGTTTTATAGACAGCTTAGACTGCTGAAAACATGAATTTGGACAAACACAATCGTAGATTTTTCCTATGTCTTGGCCTCTACCGACAAGTTGAGCCAACCTTTCCATGTGCCTCCTCCAACGTTGTGAAATTGGACGTTTGATCTGACGTATAGGAGCCTATCTAATCGGATACATGTATGGTTTACCATTCGTTGTAAACCATTCCATATAAGTTTCAAAAGCTGCGAAATTATCATCCTCGATCAATGTAACCCGTGACCTTCATTTATAGGTTTTAAAATCAGGGTTTATGGTGGAATATAGAAGACGATTTATTTTAATTTGCTATGAAAAACTCACAACTTTGATGGCCTATTTATAGGTTTTCAAGTCAGGGTTTTATTAAGATTTTTAAGTGAAACTCAACGTACATAAGTGTATTACCGTTAAATTTTAATCAGATTATGTCATCCCTTTTTTTAATTATTGTTCAAAAACTCGATAGTTTATGATTAAATGTTATCTACGATTATTTTAAAATTAAATTGTTTTCTTTGAAATTTTAAATATATCACAGTAAACGTCACACATGTAAGTATTGAGGAACTGTAATCGTATCATAATAATTATAAAAAGACGTAAAAAGCTTAAAGATTTTTGTAAACATCCTGAACTCGACACCAATAATTATAGAGATATTTTTAACAAATGTATACTCAAAAATTATTGTCTATTAATAATAATAATAATAATAATAATAATAAAACTTTGCACACAATTATTGAGAAAAAGGAGAAGAGGCAGCATACGGTGGCATTAGTTTCACGTGGAAAGATGGCTTTTTTATTTGAAAGACATGTAAAAAATGAGTTAAAAGTTGTTGTGTTGTCTTCAACTTCCAGTATTAGTATTCAATTTGTAAAGGAAGTTTGCAAAATTCAAAACCAAGATTTTTTGTCATTGAATAGCTTGGGGCAATAATTGTTCTACTCCTTTCATTTTTCTTTTGTTATTTTTCATGTCCGTTTTATGATTCATAATCGAGGTGTATAGTTGTTCCTTCTAATAATGTCGTCTCCAATGTTTGAACCTAGATCTTTTTCTTAAGAATGTAATGTGCCTTACCATTGCATCCAATCACTGATTGATTATTCGTTTCATTTTTTCTTTCTTATTCATTTCATTTTTATATAATCATAATATATTATGATTTAGTGAAAATATAATATAAATACTTTTTAATGATTTATTTATGTTATTTAAATTATACTTTTAATCATTTTTAATTAAAATTTAGCATAAATATAATTACAATTATTATTTTATTATTAATTTAAACATATTTATAATTTATAATTTATTAATGTATGTGTATATGTTTTCATTTAATGGCTTTAATAATTATTTTCTATTTTCACTTTACCTTCACAAATGTATTTGAATCCAAAAATACATTTCACTGTTGACTTTAATCTCATTATCATAATATTAAATTTCATCGCCATAATAATCTCAATAGTATCATTTTTTTTTAACCATACTAGAGGCAATTTCACCAATGATCCAAAGGAAGCTTAGAAGCAAAAGGAAGGTTAAACAAGTTACTTTTTGTTAAAAAATTTTGCTTTTAAAAACCGTTTTTGAAAAGAAGACTCAAAAGCACTTTTCAATTAGATTTAGCATTGCTTTTGAAAAGTACTTTTGAAAAGTGTGATGGAAAAGTGCTTTTGAGAAGTTTTGTTTAAAATTTGACTGTTTAGCATTACTGTCAAAAAGTGCTTTTAAAAAATACAATGTTCATTTTAGATATGGTATTATAAAGTAATAAATATGCATTTAAATAATATTAATATTATGATATTTTAGCAAGAATATTTTTTGCTAATATTTTAATATATAAAATATTAATTTTAAATATTTCTAAGTAATTAATATTAATTATTTATAAAATTTAACTAGATTATATAAATTATATTTTAAATATTTAAATATAAATATTTATATAAACAGTGAAGAAAATGGAAAAAATGGAAGAAGAAAAGAAGGGAAAGAAATAAAAGAGAACTGTGAAAAAATGAGGCTAAAAAGGTAATTAGTCATTCAAAAGTCCATTTGCCTTGTTGCTGCTAAAATTCTCAACTTTTTTAATGAAGGAAAAACTCGTTTTAAAAGAAAAAAAAAACACTAAAATGGTGTTTGTTCAATAATGCTTCAAAGCCAAAAGAGTTTTTTGAGTGAAAAGCACTTTTAAAAAGTGCTGCTAAATGGGCTCTTACTATAATTTCAAAATTATAAAAATTTGATGATGTAGTATTCTGAGATTATGACACAACATCACTTGAAAATTTTAAAAATTATATAAATTCTTAAGTGATAATATGATATAATATAATAGTATCACATTCAGTGTTTTAATAACTAAACCGGTGGTTAAATAAGTTAGACCATTGGTTCACGATTTAGCTAGTTTGATCAACAATAATTAAATAACTAATTAAAATTTTATAAAAATCTAAAAAAAATTACTAAACCGATTCAACTATCAGATTTTTGTCCCAATTTTTCGATTTTTACCAACTTCAATGAATTGGTTAGACACCTTGTTCGGACTATTATATCGATTAGTTCTCAGTTCATCCAATCAAATCATGTTCCAGTAATGTTGATTACATCATTAAATTTGGACAAAACTCAAGTTCAAAGACCAAAATACATCTGGTTGTCAAGTTCATAAACCTATATATATATAATTACCAATGTAGATTTAATTGCCAAATTAAAGGTAAAAAAATTATGTTATCTCTTTAAAAATTACATTTTAATCTCATGGGTATTTAAGTATATATTTTAAATTTGGGTATGTAAATGAATTATGGGTTTAACAATTAAAATTTTAATTGATTTAAAATAACAAAATCGAAAATCGACCAGATAAACTAATTAAACTGAACATTAGAGTCGATTAAACCAATTTTTTCAATTCAGTTCACTTCGGTTTAAATTGTATTTGCACACCCTAATTGTGTATGCACACATAAAGGCAAATAGGGTAAAAGTATCACAAAACCCTTGTAATATATCTTGAATTGCATTTTAACTCATCTAGTAAAAAAAGAGCAAATTAATCCATGTACATTAGATAAGCGAGCAAAACAACCCCTCAATTAAAATATGAGGTTTATATATAAAATATAATAACAAATTAACCTTTAACCTTACACATTTATTCAATTTAATCCTTACTATTTTATTGGAAATAAATTAAAAAATTTTGAAACTAATCAGGTTAAGAGGTGAAAAGGTCTTAGTAACAAATTAAAAAAAAACAATAAAATCCTTTTAAAATTTAAAAATTATTAAAAGAATAAAAAAAATATAAACAAATTTATATTATTAAAAATAACCATACCGACCCAATGTAAGGGTAATTTTTTTTAAAAATCTTATAACCATTGTATTTTAAAAATTTTAAAATTTTTATACTTTATTTAATAATTTTAAAATTTTAAAAAAGTTTAATTGATTTTTTTAATTTGTTATTAAGGCGTTTTTTATCCAAACTTGTTAGTTTAAAAAAAAATTAATTTACTTCTAATAAAAGAGTAGAGGTAAAATTGAATAAATGTGTAAATATTAAGCGTTAATTTTGTTATTATACCTTATATATAAATACTAAATTTTATCAAAGAAATTGCTTTACTCCCTCGTCTAACATACAGGAACTAATTTGTTCATTTTTTCAATAGAGAAGCTAGAATGCAATCCGAAGTATAGTATAGGAGGATTTGTGATAGTTTTACCAGGCAATTAACTATAGATAGGGATATAAATGAATAGAACGTTCGATGAACTGTTCGTGAACCGTTCATATAGTGTTCGTTTATTAAGCTAAATAAACGAATATGAACAAAAATTTTATGTTCGTTTAATAAACGAACGAACACGAACAGAGGTGTGTTCGGTTCGTTTATGTTCACGAACAAGCTCATTTAAAAGCTTGTTTATTGACTTGTTTATTTATTAATGATATTTTCTTATAAAAATATTAAAAAATATGTTTGTGTGTATGTATTTATTGTTTGTTTGCTTGCTTATTGTTCATTAACATTATTCGTGAACATGTTCAATTATATGTTCATGAATATGTTCGTTTAATATTCGTGAACATATTCAATTAAGTTAAACGAACATGTTCGTGAACATTAAACAAACGAATATGAACACGCATAATTTTAAATAAATGAACATGAACAAAAAAATTGAAATTCTTAACGAACACGAACCGAACATGAATAAATTCAAAAATAAACAAACAAATACGAACAGAGATTTGTTCGGTCAAGCTCGATTCATTTACAAACCCTAACTATGGAATGGCTAAAACCATACGTATGTATGCACACGAAATACATGGTAGCTAAACTTAGGTAAGTAGACATACATGCTCACCAATCCCATGACCAAGTAATTTGGCTCATATGCTTTCCCATGACCCACTCACATTACTACACATACATTCCTCTCCAACTAAATGCATAATAATAATAGTCTGATTGCCTTCACATCACCCATTTCTATTTCTCACAAAAAGCATCCTCCAAAGTTTACACACAACTCCAAACAAGCTATGCTAATGGCGACCATCATAATTCCCTCAACATGTCTTGATGCTCTTCACTTTAAAACCATGCCAAGCTTAGTTAATCATAAACCACTTTGCTAATTAATTTGGCAAAAAGGAAATTAAGAGTTTGTTTTAACAAAAAGTTTGTTCATTTAGAAAATGCACTATATATATATATTTTTTGCGATATGAATTTGTTTAAATTCACATCGTGTGAGGTTTGTTCATCATTGTTCTAGGACATGCAGAGAATTTCATTTGGCAAATGCTATCCATTAATTCATTTTCAAATGGTGTCATGGCAATGGACTTTCTTTTCAAAGTTTCCATATAAGAGTTCATGTTTATTATCCGATGAACTACATCAATTACCTCCGCGGTGACCAGACTCTTCATACACAGACACAACCCAGACTCGCCTTTTTCTAACATTCATCTTACATCCAACTACAACTCAATACATGCTTCTAACACACCAACAAAACCACATGTCATAGTATATATTTTAGACATACTCAGACTCAATATTCTTCAGCAACACAAACACCCGTGCACAAATCCTCATATATTCTAACTCATAAAACTCCATATCTATTATACATACCATCTTCAACAATCATACATATAATTGTACGCATGTCATATTCATACTATACTCATCATAGTTTATAACTCGAAGTTTGAGCTTTATAAAAAATGTTCTTTAGTATAAACAGTATACATGTAGGAGTCAGCAAAGGAACTCAACTTACTTTCACCTACAGAAACTTTGCTCCAAACCAAACATTTATCATGCAATCAACAACAATCACTGCTTACAAAACATAGAAACACAATTAAAATTTCAATTACATACAATTTACCATCATCACAAGCATTGACAATCCACATGCAAAGCCTTATACCTTAATCTTATTGTTCAACCACTTCTAACAGACTTACTCTTTCATAACTCAACACGCATAACTGTAGTACTTACTTAGGAATGAATAATTCCTTACGTCAAATCAAATCCTTAGTTTCCAGCTTAACGATACAAAACTATATTCAACTTCAAAGAAATTTCAATAGTGGCATTTTAGAGGAAGGAAAAAAGAAAAGCTCCTTTCCTCGAGCCCATATACAAATATATAAGACTTAAGTCCCCATAATGGAACTTGACATGTGTCACATATGGTCAGAATTATCTTTATTAGAGGTTTACAGTTTCTGAAAAAAAAACATAAATGAAAACCCAATATAGTCAATATTTGGTTACTAAAATTAATTGATTCTTAACCATAATACTTACAATGTAACTAACATAGTAACTCAAACAACATGGCGACCTATACCTTTGACGTTAAGCCAAATTATTATTTCCCTAATACTCTTGTCGAACTCTTCCTCTTTGCATCACAATGAGAGACAATTAGGTAGATAGAACTACACCAAATAGATTGCTTTCAAACTATACGCCCAAACTTAAGACTCGTCAAATCCTAAGGTGTACATGGGTAGGCAGTGGGCTAATGCATATAATATATAATATTAATTATTAAGTTTGATTAATTCGGTTCATTCAATTAATTATCCGATTTTGAATCGAATCAATCGATAACTTAAATTCTAAAAAACCATTAATCAACCTTTGACCGAATTAAGTTCAGCCACTGGTGGATCCAATTCAACAGAGGTCGATTAATGATTTTTTGAAAGTTTGGTTATCAATTAATTCGATCCGAAATTTGGTAATTAACCGAATTTAATAATTAATAATACAGATTATATATGTAGTTTAATTTGGTTAATTTGGATAATTCAGTCAAATGAACATTACCAATTTTTTTTTATATGTTTTATACTTGTTTTAACAAAAAAATATATAACTTTCGATTAATTCGATCGATTAACCGAATTAATAGAAATATTTCAATTCGGTTTTTTTTGAAAAAAATTGATTCGATTAATGGTTAAAGGATTACAAAGTTCGATTAATACTAGTTCGGTTCGATTTACTATTTGAACACTCCTACTGTGGGGTAGTGCACTAGTCATGCCATTACAAAATACCATTGGTGGAGGCCGTAGATCCTGTTTAGGGACCTTCTCCCACTCAATATTTTTAAAAAATATGCAAGGTTTTTTAAATTCAGTTTCAATCGTGATTGAACAATATATGAATAATAAGTACATGTGGCATTCTCCCATAACCTGTATGGCATGTTTATCTCATATATGCATGAACAAACATTCGTAATCATATAAATATCATCATGCTTATCTAATGAATATAAAAGCATAAAATTTAAATGACTCTGACCAGTCAAAATTTCCATGATTTCATCCTAGAAAATAATAAAATTATAAAATTACAAAATTCACCCTAAAACATACTTTGGGTCTTCAATTTTGTCACCACGGACTTCTGCTGCGGTACCGGTTCGCGTTTTTGTCATCACCATCTTTCTGTCGTTGTCGTTGCTGGCCTCTACCGGCCACCATCGTACGCCACCAAAACCACCACTGCCAACCACTATCGAGAAAATTTGGGTTACCGCCAACCATCGTGGGACCATCGACAGCCTCCTGCTGTTAGACCACCATCGAGGTAGCCCAATCGAGGTAGACAAGGTGATAATGCTACCTTCAAGTGAATATTAGAAAATGCACTATATTTTTAACTATGGAAATATTAAATTTCAACTATCAGAGTTTTTTTTCCAATTTTTCGATTTTTACCAACTTCTAGTGAATTGGTTAGACACCTTGTTGGACTATTATATCAATGAGTTCTCGATCCTTCCGATCAAATCATAATCCAATAATGTTGATCACATCATTAAATATTGACAAAATCCAAGTTCAATGACCAAAATGCATCTGTTTGTAAAGTTCATGAACCAAAAAAATATGAATACCAAAGTAAATCTAGTTGCCAAATTTAAGGGCAAAAAATTATATTATCCTTTCAAAATTTACATTTTAATCTAATAAGTATTTAAGTATATATTTTAAAATTGGATATGTAAATGAGTTATGAGTTTAATAATGAAATTTTAATTGATTTAAAATATCAAATAGAAAATCAACTAGATAAACCAATTAAATTGAACATTAGAGTTGATTAAACTGATTTTTTTAATTCAATTCACTTCGGTTTAAATTACTTTTGCACACCCTAATTGTGTATGTACACGTAAAGGCAATTAGGATAAAAGTATCACAAAATCCCCTGTAATATACTTTGTATTGCATTTTAGTTCATCTGCTGAAAAAAAAAAAGAACAAACTAATTCATGTACATTAGATAAGTGAATGATAAATGCCAAAAATAACATGTTTTAACCTCATTTTTAATGCACTTTTGGATGATTATTCGATTTAAAATAATGAATTTTATGTTTCTAATCTTTTAAATTCATATTTCTATACTTAAGAGAGCATTTGAGAGCAAAAGAAACGAAAATCGAAAAATCGGAGCAAAGTACAAGGGCCACACAAGTTGGACCCTCCCACACGGGTTGGGTACACGACCGTATGAGCCACACGGGCATGTGCCAGACCATGTCAAAATCACGATTTGCACTCCAAACAGTGGGAAAACGCAATTTTTAAAGTTTATTATGAGTTTCTTGGTTTCTTGTGGTTATATTACCTTTGATACGTTTTTATTTGCTATTATGTTATTTAATTTCTATTTTTACACAATAAATACTTAGATCTTGTTCTCAATTATATATGTTTAATTCTTGATTTAATATTTCTAAACTATTAGTTCATAATAGATGTGCTTAAATCAGAAAAAGAATAGATCCTATTTAATAATAAATTAACATAATTGAATGAAGTTACATGCAATCTTAAAAATAAGACAACATAAATCTATTGAATTAGAATCAAATCTAATAAAAAGATTCATAAATCAAATTAATGGATTCCCTTGTTGCCAATGAAATTTTGGTTGAAGCCCATTGATTTTTACCATGCAAAAGTTAGAGATTTTGAAAGGAATTTTACAATCTCTCTTCTTTTTCCTCTTTTTCTTCTACTGCCCAGTTCAGCTAGAGTTATTAAATTAAAGTCGTTTTTACCGTGGATGCCAACATGGCAAGTTAACATGACAAGTCGACTTTTCATTACAAAATCAAGGGAAAATGATTACTGATGACTAGTTTGTTATTTCTTTTGAAGTTATTTTAATCAAAGTTGAATGACTATCAATGTATTTTATCCTTTTGTTATCATACCTTATATTTAAACACCAAATTTTATCAAAGAGATTGTTTTACAACCTCAAATTTGTTTATTATTTTCAACAAATTATGCCTTATAAAGGAGGATTTGTGGTTGCTTTACCAGGCAATTAGCTATGGAATGGCAAAAGCCAAACGTATATATGCACACGAAATACACGGTAGCTAAACTTAGGTAAGTAGACATACATGCTCACCAATCTCATGAGCAAGTAATTTGGCTCATATGCTTTCACATCTCATATCATATCATATGACCCACTTACATTACTACACATACATTCCTGTCCCATTTCTATTTCTCACAAAAAGCAACCTCCAAAGTTTAAACAAGCATACTAACGAAACCTGCACAACATTTACACACAACTCCAAACAAGCTTATGCTAATGCCGACCACCATAATTCCCTCAACAAGTCTTGATGCTCTTCACTTTAAAACCATGCCAAGTTTAGTTAATCAAAAACCACTTTGCTAATTAATTAGGCAAAAGGATATTGAGAATTTGTTTTTACAAAAAGCTCTTCACTTAGAAAATGCACTATATATTTTAACTATGGAAATATTAAATTTCAAAGCCAAAGTTTACAAAACAAAGAAAAAAACATGTTGAGAGAATCTAAGAGTCCCAATTCAATAACAAATTCCAAGAAGAATATGAGTGAACATTTTAATGTTCCAAGTGCAACATTTTAGTGTGAAAAGTATAGTGCCACAGACCAGGGCAAATATATTGGTCATAAATTGAAAGCATTGAGGAAAAAACTACAGGTTAAAATATGACAAAAGTTCATATTCACAGTTTTTTTTTGGTTTTTTTTTTCAGTAATACAACAAAATCCTGAAGTTACCTTAACGGTTATCGAAGTAGAATTTCATGGCAGGCAGCTGCAGCTTGCAAAGTTGAAGTTGTAAAATCAACCACATATTACCTACGGTAGCGATATCGCTTGAAGTTAAAATATACATGCAAAATTCCACGTTCGAATGTGCATTTAAATCCCTTCTTATGAGAATATTCCCACTCCTTGTTTACAATTCGGAATGCCTGTAGGGCAATTGCAAATGAGTTAGTACTTACTAAAAGAAAAAACATTCTGAATAACATTTGCAGATGGATCAGTAATTTTCTCGAGAAAAGGCTATATATAAAATTAACTTACAATGTCCTCGTAGGGCGGTCCAGCATGAAACCTTATGATGCACGTTTCTGAACTATTACCATCCTTCTCAATAGTGTATACAGGAGCCTTTGTCTTGTCGACAAGGTCAGGGTAGAAGATATTAAATTTATATCCTTGCACAATCTTGGGAGGAGGGTTATCATGATCATAATGGGTCTGATTGTACTTGTTCCACTCATATCCAGTGTGAACACGGTTGAAATATTTTGGTTTTCTAGGTCGGTATTTGTCATGCCACCAATACACCTGCACCAATACATATTAGTTGATTTCAAAAGACTAATAGAAGAAGGCAAACTGCAAAATTCCTATATTTATTTGAATAAAAATGGGATGTGTTACTAAGGTACCTGCGAGTCCAAGTTAACTTCAGCACCAGAGCCAAATACTGCATCACCCTCCTCCATTGCTCCCATAGCTTTCATGGCTTTTAGCTCAAAGTTATCTTCTGAAGGGGCAGGTTTCGATGTCAAAGCTTCTTGCATCCGTCTTTGCTGCTCCTCTAACACAGCCATACGTTTCCTTTCCTGTTAACAAGAAACATGGTTAGCCTCTTAGCTACCATTCAAATCAAGGGGCAATATGGATATTGAGTTACCAATATAGCCCTGTCCTCCTCTGGGTCAATAGCTTCTTCATTTTCATCACCATGCACCAGTTCTGGTGAAAAGGATCCAGCCTCTTCTTCCACCTCATGAATCTCTTCTTGTATTATCGGTTCCGGAGAATATGTTTCAGCATCTACTGAGGGAATAAGAAAATTAGAAAATAGTCCAACGTTCAGAAATCTAAAAATGAAGCCACCATATCCCCTTGAGGCCTTGATTAAGCACAAACCTTTCTCATCATGATCACTGGCCTCCTCCACAGGTCTTAAACCATTATCAGATTCCGGTCTATCTTCACCTTCTGAAGGTTGCTCAAGGCGTTGCAAATGTTTACGCAGCATTTTAGCATGTATTTCCTTCAAACAGGCCTGTTAACACATAAATTAACGCATAAAGTCCCAGATAAACACCATGAATTGACCAAATATTATCATGAAGAATATCTATACAGGATTACCTTCGCTTTGAAAATATGAAGACGTTTAAGAACGGCCTCCCAATACTCGACAACCTTTGCCGTGCCAGTTCGCATCTGTGACTCAATCTGGGATTGTAATGCCTCCAGCTCATGGTGGGTCTTCCCTTCCAAAAGATTCTTGACATCTGCTTCAATAGTAGAATGCAGTCCCCTTTCTTCTGCTAGCAACTCAGCTGGAGGTTCCTCTCCACGCACCCTAGCTCGATCAAGTGCATCCTTCTTCCGGGCTTCAGCTAGCTCCCAATCACATACCACCATAAGTGCCTGTGAAATTTAACATACCAAGATTTTGTCAAAGTTTAGGGAGAAAGAATATGTATTCTTACTACTTATCCCCAAAAACAACCCTTCAATCAATTAAATTAAGCAATTCGAATCATTTTCAGGCAGTTTCTTTTATCCAGGACTCTTATATTGAACAAATATACAAGAGTGCACAAGATGGAAAATTCAAATAAGCAAAATTAAATTAGAAATTGAGTTTGCAATAGACACAGTGGTAACCAAAGACAGTAGACTCTGTATTCTGCACCCAGTGGGAACAAAGAGGGAAAATGAAATACCTCCCAGTAAACTATGTGTGTTGGAGTTGCCCTATCCAAATCAAGATGCATTTTGATGTCATCACGAAGCTCTTCCATCTCTTTAACCGTCAAACCCTGAATCAGACACATCAGAGACCAAGATCAATGATAATCACAAATGAGACAAATGAATAATAAAATGTTGATAACAATAAAGCATTGAATTACAAAGTGCAGAGGATCTGTACACGGTTATGGTCCATTAAAGTGAGGTCCAACAAACAAATCAAACATGAAACTATAATATGACCAACAAAAAGAAAAATCCCATAATCTAACTATATTTAGCAAACTGTTCTTCAATAAAACAATATTTAAAATGTTCTAAATTCAAAGCTAGAGGCATTAAAAGGTGTCAAGTCCAAGAGAAACAACGGACGGAGATATACCTTGAAAACCATGTATGGCTCATTTAGCTCTATATCCATATCATCAGAGCCATTCAGATGCTTGGACAAAACATCAATAGGCTTTGTACGGCCTTCACGCAATCTAATCTCTGATCTGACTTTGCTTTGATCAAAATGGAACTGTAAATAGCACATGTTATTATCCTAACCAACTATAAAGGAACAGAAGAAAAAGTATCAACAAAAAAAAAAAGAACACTCAGCACCATACCTCCTCCTCCTTCTTCTCCCAATCGTCAAACTCAGCTCTAGCACGTTCTCTAGCTAGCAAAGCCTGCGGGAACAGAGGTTAATAAACTAAAAAACATTTAATATCAACCAAGGAAGCCCCAGATAAAGTTTAATTTTGCAATAAGTTACAATCATGCTTTTCAAGAAACCAAACTTTACCATTTCTTCCTCATGTTGTGCTTTCTCAAGTGCCCTTTCCTCCCTTCTCTTTTTAACTTTTTCAATCTCAGCCTGCAACGTGAATTTGTGTAGGCATTCATGAGACAATGGATTTCATTCCACATTCACATATAATATGATTAATACTACATAAAAATAATCTTAACCTATACCACCTTACCATTCTCTCTTTTTGTCTCTTCTTCTCAGCTTTCACTGAAAACGTGTCCAATGGCACCCCTTGGGCAACATCACGCTCGATTTTCTTCCGCCAAACAAATCTAAAGACCACATACAATCCCATTTGTATTAGATATTATTATTTATCTCACAAATTCAGTCACTAGTTTAGTGAAGCATTCAATCCCAGAAGAGATTATCTATAAGTGCCCGATAAATTAGAGCAAGTACTTTAATTGCAACGATTCCTCTGTAAATTTTGAGCTTCTTATAGTTTTCCAGGTCCGAATACTAAACTTTTAACAATAAGTCATTCATAAGAAAAAGAAAAAAGTTGAGAAAAGAAACTTACTTCTCGTTGAGATTCGAATCGCCAAAAGGATTTGAATCATTTGAATAACCCGATACTGTTTGTGCTTTCAATTTCTTCGCAGCTCGCATTGCCTAATTAAAATATTCAACTATTAATTCACAAAAAAGAAATCCAAAACATTCGAAATAATCGAAGGAAAGCCAAAAAAAAAACCTTCTTTTGTGCTTTCTTTGCCATATACTCAGCAATTTCCTCTTCCGTGATGTTTCTAGAAGATCTCTTCTTCTTACTACGCCCTCGATCGCTTCCATCGCTATCATCACCGGAATCCTCTTCGGAATCACGACCGCGATGGCTCCGGCTACGGCTATAGCGGCTGCTTTTGCTTTTACTGCGACGGCTTCGATCCTTGCTGCGTTTGCTGGACCTTCTGTCAGGAGAAGAATCTCCGCTGTCGGTGTCGTCTGATTCAGAGTCGGAAGCCGAGTCGTCATAAGATCTCCTTTTGCTTCGACTACTTCCTGCCATGATTAGGATAGGGTTTTTGATTTGCAGACCAACGTCCAACTATTAAAATAAATTTTGGATCCCGCCCTGGGTCGGGTTTAACCGACTTTAATAACTTAACCATTATATTTATGAAATTTCCCATTTCTTTTTGGAAGCAGACTGCTCAAACCAACTCTTACTAATCCAATTATTTTTACGAATTATTTGAAGTATTTTTTAAAAACATTATAAAACCATGTTCAATTGTTGGTCCAATATGTTTATTTTAGTATAATTTAATCAGTTCCTATTTATTCCTTAATTTTTTACCACTCTTCGAATCAATATTTTAGTACAATCAGTCAGTCCGATTCGTTTATAAAAACATCAAAACTTTGGTATAAAATCTAAATAAAGCTTTAATTGAAATAAGGAAATTCTAAAATTAAAACATTAAAAATATAGTATCTTAAGTTTAAATCTTATCATATGTATGTATATCTTTTAGATTTTATATAAAAATATAAAAAAAAAAAGCAAAAATATCACCATAATAATATTTGCTATTTTGTAAAAGAAATATTTTTTTATATTTTTTTGATTGAGTTGTGACTTGGATACGTCACATTCATGGTATATGTGAAAATTAAAAGTATGTAACAAATATATTTATAAAAAAATTGATTTAAGAATTAAATGAGGTTTTAATTAAAACGGTAAAATAAATATGTTGAAAAACAGAGTCTTATATTCAAACCACATTATGTTAGTATCTTTTTCTATTTTTTATATAAAAGAGATAAAGAGTACTCAAGAACACCCTCAAAAAAATATAATTTACTTTGTAAAGTAATAATATTTTAGTTATTATTCACTTGTGATACTAACTTAATCAAAGGTTTAATATGTAGTATAGATATTGATGATGATATAAAAGTAATTCCCTAACACAACAATATAAAAAGTAATTCTTTGAATTAAAAAAAAAAACTAAAAAGAGCTCATTGAGTTTTAGTTCAGTTGGCATCGATATTGTTGCCAGTGTAGGAGAACGTGGGTTCGAGCGTATTATCCTCTTATTTAGGGGTTGAAGAGAGACTATGGATAGTTTTAGACATTATATAAAAAAATAAAGATTAAGAATCGTGATGCTATATTCATATAAAAAAGAAAGTTATATGAGCGTAAAGACATAATAAAGTGATTTCTAGTATAGAGATTGATTATGTTTTAATGTGTTCATGAAGTGAGAATGAAGAAGAAATGAAAATTTTGTGAACTATGAAGAGAAAGTGATATAAAATATAGTATGTGAAGTGATGATGTAATTAAATTTACGTGTAAGCTTTCAGGAGCTAAATAAAATAATAATCAAAAGTATAATGTTATGTACGATCAAATGATCTTGTATAAGAACCTAATAGTTGATAAGTGCAATAAGTGTTAAATATTGGTATGTGTAATATGAGTGATAATAAGTAAATTTTTTACTAAAACAGTTTTGGATAGCAGTAGTAGTTCAACTTTGAAAATTCACCAAAAGTTGTAGAAATTGAGTTAGAGGTTGAATCAAATATAAAGTTAGATTCTATTGAGTCTAGTTTTGTATAGAAGAAACGATGTAAGCAATAGAATTGTTGATCATGAGATAAATAAATTTAAGTGAGACAAGGTCAGATTGATTTTGGGTTCCCGCCTTTGAAAAATCATTAAAAATTATAAAGAAATTATTTAGGAGATAAAATTTATATGTTTAAAATCTTAATGAGTCTATTTTCAATATAAACAAAAAAAAACATTATACGAATCTTGTGTTGAAAGATAAAAAAAATTAGTGGAGAAGGGTCAGATTTGCCTAGCAATAGAATAAGGGATGAAATGAAGAAAAAAACTGTATTAATGGGCTTATATGAAAATTCTAAAATTTTCATGGTAAAAATTTCATTAACTTAATTTCAAAAACAACAAGCGGATCTTAATTTCAAATTTTATAGCACAAGATATAAATTATTTAGTAGTTGTTACTCAAGTAGACAGTCTTGTTAAGAGTATTTATGTAATTAGTGAAAAAATAATTAATATATAGACATGCTATACTAAAAGCCAAAGATTCTTATATATATATATAGAATGTGGAATAGAAAGGAGGAGGAAAATAATATATGAGTTGTAGTGCTAAGAAGTTGATATAAGTGATGGAATTGTTAATATATATAAGAGAAATTTAAATGGAATTGTCGAGGCATTAAGTGAGTAATTGTTATATGATGAATTAAAGAAATATTGTTGATAAATTGAAGCATTTTATGGATTTAAAATGATTGAAACATGTATTGGATTATGTGATATTGATCTTAACACACATATGAAGAAGTTTTGACTTGTTTAGTATAAGAGGATTTAGGGTTGTGACACTGGCCACAAGATGCCACGACATGAGCATCAGAGAATTTATTGTCATGATATTGGCCCCATGATTTTGAGACACTAGTCATATTTTCCTCTTCCTTTTTTATTTTTTATTCAAAAAAATTCTAAACGAATCTTGAATGCATCAAACTTTAGAGAAAGCCTAGAAATGGTTATAATGTCTTAAATGAGTTTAAAAATGTATAAATGATGAGAATAACTTGAATAATAAATTTTGTTCTTGGATAAAGTATTTGCCCAGAAATGTAATATTTCTTGCTCAAATTTAGAGACTAGTTCAGGTAAGGAGTGTTACACCATGTTTCTCAAAAGAGAAAAAGAAAAGAAGAAGGATGAAACTGAAAAGTTATTTTTTAATGGCTGATTTTTTTTTTTTTTTATTTTTGTGTTCTAGGAAGATGGGATTACGAGCGTCTTAGTGGTCGAGGACCATTAATCCGATGAAGCCACCCTCACCGGAGCTCCCCCTTCCTTTTATTCCTACATGCAACCAAAAAAGAAATAGTAAAAAGAACTCTAGGGTTCTACCTTCAAAAAACTTTGATTCACTCTGTAATTTGATTTCTTGGTTTTCGATAGTGGTGTAAATGAATAGAATGTTCGATGAATTGTTCATGAACCATTCGTATAATGTTCGTTTATTAAGCTAAATAAACGAGTATGAACAAAAATTTTATGTTCATTTAATAAACGAAAAAACATGAACAGTGGTGTGTTTTGTTCGTTTATGTTCACGAACAAACTCGTTTATGACTCGTTTATTTATTAATGATATTTTCTTATAAAAATATTAAAATAATATCTGCGTGTATGTATGTATTTATTGTTTGTTTGTTTGTTTGTTTATTATTCATTAACATTGTTTGTGAACATGTTCAATTAAGTTAAATGACCATGTTCGTAATAAACAAACATGAAAATACATAATTTTAAATAAACGAACATGAACAAAAATTTAAATTTCTTAACGAACACAAACTGAACACGAACAAACTTAAAAATAAACAAACGAACATTAACAAAAATTTATTCATTAAACTCGATTCATTTACAAACTAATTTTCGATCTCTTACCATTAATCAACCTCTTATTCTCTTTTTTATTCCTCAATATTACTATTCCTTATTAATTTAGTTAATAAATTCGAATATATTATAAAAATCATTATTATGATTTTTAAATGGTAATTGTAAAAATTTAATAAAACCATCCATCTAAATTATTAAAATTTAAAATTTAAAATAAAACTTCATTATCTACCTTTATTTTCAGTAATAAAGTAAATTAGAAATTATGTATGTGTCATATTTTTATAAAATTATAAACTGGGTTAAAAAATTTTGTAAGCATATTTTGTTAATATAATAATAGTTTTTTATAAGATTGTATATCCTAATTTATATAATAGAAACAACATTATTCGGGTTTTTGTCCAATTTTTTTAATTTTTATTTGTGTTGGTTGCATAATTTAGATTTTTCGAGTTTTACCCAATAATAGCATATAATAGAAACAACATTATGAATATTATCCTGTGCAGAACACTAGTTAAAAAATCTAATTCTTAAAGTTTCATTATTGAAATTTTCTTTAATAAAAAAAATATTTGTTAATTTTGAACTGGTAAAATTTTAAAATATAAAAATCTTCTATGATGAAAATATTTTGGAGAAATTTGTCAGTATGAAATTGTGCAATAAAAAAAAAAAAAAAAAAGAGAAGTAAGAAGGGGGTTTTAAGATAAAAGAAAAATTATTCCAAGCAGAATTCGCGAAAACAAGGAAAGCAGTTGGCATTGCATTGCATCTCTATAAGGAAACAAGGAAAAAGACTGTTCAAAGTAGCAACCAAAAACATAACATCCTACAAAGATAACTAAACTGAAATAAGAAAATTCCCAAAAAGTTCCACGATTCTTTATTCCGAATGCCCAATTGTGTTGGGGGTTTCAGTTGACAGCAACTTCAGCAGACAGGAAACTGGGATGAAGAACATCTTGTCCAGATACTTTGGCATTTGACAGCTTCAGAACCTCCACAGCTTCCTCCACTTTGGCAGCCAGAGATTCTGGTGACTCTAATAGCAGCAGCAGCTCTGCATTGTCCATCTCTAACAGCATCCCTGTGATTTTCGGAACCAGATCAGGCTGCAGACAACAACAATGCCATTGAGATATTGAAACATAAATATAATAAAAAGAATCTATGGGAATTTATTTTTACCTGGTGTTTCTGAACGAGGGGGTACAGTCGTTCTCCGAGTATCGTTTTTTGCTGCTCGGGGGAAGCTGCAGCAAGCATGCTACTCAGCATCTCAGATCCTTGTGATACAGCTGCAACAGAATTGGAAGCCGCTGGTGGGACTCTAGATCCTTTGTTCACCTCTCGTGCACGACCATTTGGTACATATTTAGCTTGCCCACCCCGCTGCAAAATGTAACTCCAAGGGATCAGATATTGAAATATAGCTTCAACATGAAAAAAGGGAGAGCAAAACAACCTGTAAGTTACTTTGATCCTTTGAAGGAATGATTGTCTGAGTTGGTTGCTGCAGTTGTGGCACATATGTGACAGAGTGAGAACCACCCTGTGGAAGAGAATGCCCGTTCATCCGACCCCGGTTTTGTCTAGTTTGCCTTGGATTACTAGGAACCTATGATTACAAAATAAAGTAAACTAGTATTGAACCACTAATCTACTCATTAAGATGCTTGCTAAAAAGAGGATAAATAAATACCATGGGCAACGATGCTGGTTGAAAGGCTGGTCTGGTTGGCGGTGCAAAGCCGTTAGCCCTCCATCCTGGCCTCAAGCCTAAAGGTTGGTACATCATTCCTGGCCGTGGAGGTACTTGTGGAACGACGCCGGTTGGAGCTGTGTAGTAAAGTGGATGATATCCTCCAGGGAAAATAGCTGTAGAAGGCCCTGCTAGTCCGGCCATACGCTGCGCATACTGAAGTTGTAAGTGTGCTTGCCTATCCTCCTTCCTTTGAGCAATAGCAACATACAGTGGCTTGTTGTGAAACATGTAGCCTGTAAAAAAAAAAAATGCAACAATGAGATCATCGACAACTTAGACAAGAATGCCTAATTATCAACAGATTAAAATCCAACACTGCACATACCATGAAATGTGCTCACAGCTTTGGCAGCCTCCTCAGGAGAAGAAAAACAAACAAATCCGAACCCCTTACTTAATCCTTTATTATCTCGCATAAGTTTCGCAGAAGTGATTGTTCCACACTGACTAAAATGTTCTCTCAGTTCTTCATCGGTGACTTCATCATCAATATTCTTCACATAAACATTGGAAGCCTGAAAAATAAGGCATAAAGAGTTATAAACTCACTATCATGAATTACATCGGTTCGAGAAATGAGATCAGCCATACCTTATATTTCATGATTTGCTCTTTTCGTCTTTCCTCGAATTGTTGACGCAATATTTGCTCCCGTTCTGCTTTCTTCTGTGCCCTAGCTACATATATAACCTTTGAGCCTAATCAATGCAGATCAAAATAAGTGTATCAGTCTGTTATTCGAAGCAATTAAGGCTTAAAAATGGGTTAGAAAAACCAACCTAGTTGTGTTCCATTCATCACTTCCATTGCCTTCTTAGCATCATCTGGATTTTCAAAGTTCACAAAACCAAAACCTCTAGAGGCTCCATTTTCATCCTTTGCTACAACCAGGCTAGCGATTTTCCCGAACTCGGAAAACTTCTCTTGCAAAGTCTCTTCTGTGATATCTGGATCCAAATCCTTAATGTACAAATTTGTATATTTGACATCAGGACTTGGCAAAACCCGATCACTCTTTTTCATAAATTTCCCAACATATCTGAGCCAATGAAGAATAAAATTATAATTTTGAAATGACTAAATCCCAGAGAAAATTAATAATTAACAAGAATTTTCATACATCTGCTTATCCCCAAAAATAGTGTCATTAAGCTTCTCAATAGCAGCACTTGCAGATTCCTCTGACTCAAACTGAACAAAGCCATAACCTTTACTCTTCCCATCCTCAAACGTTGCAACTTTGCAAGATATTACATTCCCAAACTTGCGGAATAACTCTTGCAGTCCCACATTATCAATTGAATCGCTGAGATTCTGATATGAACAAATAGACCAAATTCGTTTCAAGGGAAAAGAATAAAAACAAAATGAAAGTTATATAATATTTGCTCAATCTTTGAGTGTTAAAAAGGAATGGGAAGATCTGAACCTTAACAAACACATTTCCAACTCCATTTTTTCTTGCATCAGGATCTCGAAGTGACCACATCACCCTTATCATTTTCCCATTCAGCAAGGTATGATTCTTTGCCTCAATAGCATGATGTGCTAGCCAAATCAAGAAGATAGAGATGAATCATATAGAAAAAACTTCAACCAAGAAATTAACATACAAAAGACAAACATAAAGTATTTCTTTTTGTGACCCAAACAAGTTTAAAGATCAGAAAGCCTAACTGTTAATCGGACTCTTCAATTTTCATTTTCTGTAAAGCATTTTTGTCCAAACATATTCAGATATGGGGCATCAGATATATTCTCTAAACACATAGAAAAACTTTGATAAAATTGTTATACTTTTATCCGACTGTATCTGACACTCATCCCTACGCTAATATAGCCAAAAGCAATGGAGGTAGATTAATGGTTCTAAGCAATCAACTCAAGGTTTTAACAAAATCAATCAATAAAAATAAAAACCAATTCAAAAACAAAAATAAGATGTGTATATTTTAAAACCAATGATGGATCTTTTAACAAAATAATAGCATTAATCATGGATCTCAATAAAGGTCTTTCAAAAAAAAATCGATCCGACAGCAAATTCTTGAAGACCAAATATAAGCGAAAACCAAATTCCCAAACCCTAAATATATCCCAATATCGCAAACCAAAAGAAAATGAGAAATCTGGTATACCATCCTGAGGAGAGATGAAGTTGACATAGCCATAACAGAGAGATCTCCCGGTAGAAGAATCCCTACAAACATGAACAGAAGCCAAGCTCTTGAACTCAGAGAAAGTTTCAATCAGATTAGCGTCAGAGACGTCAGGGTGCAAGTCCCCAACGTACAATGAGACCGGCGAAGCCGTCACCGTTGCCGCCGATGGAACCGCCATTGTTATTAATTGGTAATCCCCAGTACTAAAAACCGAAAATATTCACTTTATTCCTTTTTTCTGTTATGTAGAGAGTGATTAATGACGAGAGTGTTAGGATTTTTTTTCAGAAGAAAAATAAGAAGAAAGAGTTTTTTGCATGGACGCAAGCAAACGAGAGGAGTTTGGGACGTTAACTATAAGGAAATACAACACACCCCTTGGGTTAATACACGCGCCCTTCTGGAGAGTTTTAACGCTTCCTTCATATATATTTTTTTTAATTTTAAAATAATTTTGATTAATTTAATAAAATTTAATATAAAAAATAAATTTTTTAAAAAAATTAAAAAAACACCTTTTATTCTAGATTTTTATTATTTTTTTTAATAACCTGCTAATCAAAATCTATATATTAATTATTTTCCATATTTTATTTAATTAAGTGAAAATTATTATTTTGTTTGTTTTATTTTAAAGGACTTTGCATGTGATAAATTAAAGGCCAAAATAAAAATATAAAATGTACAAAAAATTGACCTAAATTCTAAAAGACTGCTTCAAACTTCAAACAAACTACTTTTTTTACTGTAGCTCTAAACGATTTATGGCCTCAATTCCCCCAACACCACGCCCCTTTTTACGAATAGTTGTTTTCTTTTATTTTTTTACAATTTCGTAATAAAATTTTCCTATTTTTTTAATAATACTTTTTATTTTTAATTTAATTTCGAGTCTGAAAAAAATTAGATCATATTTGTTAAAAAAATTATATTATCATAGTGAAAAAACAAAATAGAGATAATTGTATTAATTAAATTGATTGAGGGTTTCAAAAAAAATTTAAAGTATTGTCTACGAAAACATCGATTTAATCTCTCAATAATGGAAGTTATTGTTTTTCTGGAGTGGCACCATATACCCCAATAATTGACTTATATTCAACAGGTTAGAAGTTTGAATCCTACCAAGGTCGAGATGTTCATGATGCCCCTTCCGTGAACCGTATACAACTCTTTGAGGAGTGAGGGATAAAACCTTTTCAGGAGGACAATATCTTCCATTATTGAGAGATTGAGTCAACATCACCGAAGACAACATTTTGAAGATTTCTCCCAAAAGAGTCACCCCTCAACAAAAATATTAATTGTATAAAAATTAATTAAATTAAGCATCAACTTAAGGTTTGTTTGATAGACCATTGAAAAAAACTAAATCATTGAGAATAATATTTTTAATGATTTAATTTTTTACACATTTATTAATCTAAAATAAAACAATTTAATAGAATTTTTCTATAAAAAAAAGTGTAAAAATAATGAGTAGATAAAATTCATTTATCACTTAATAGAGAATATTTTCAATCAATTTAATTTAATTTAATATTATATTATTCTATACAAATTTTATGTTTAAAGTTTTTATAATTTAAAATATATATTTATCAATCAATTTAATTATATTTAATAATTAATTTTAAGTAATATATCAAACAATTTATAACTTAAATTCACTACTTAAATTTTTAATACTTAATTTTTCAACACTTATTTTTTCAGTATTTAAATTTTGAGTTTATTATTTAATGAAATTACTTAAAATTTTAACTAAATTACTTATTTATTGTTAACTAAGTTACTAATATCTATAATCTATATCCATTATCCATCTATTAAGCGTTTTTTTTTTAAAAAATCTATTAAGAGTTTTTAATTTTACTAAAATTGATTAATTTATTTGATAAAAAATTATCATGCTTATAAATAAGAATTTTATTTTTTTAAATACTTTTATTAAATGAAATTTATAATAATAAATAAGTCAAACTTTATTTTATATTTAATTTATTATGTTTCATTAGCAAAAAAAAATTAGGCATAATGATAAAATTAGCCCTAACGTTTGGTTGTTTAATCACTTTGGCCCTTAAGTTTTTTTTTAACTCACTTTCATACATAATTTTTTTGTCAAATTGATCATTTTTTAATGGTTTTGCTGACATAACCGTTAAGAGATTAACGGCATTGATGTGGCAAAAAAATATTTTTACCTACACAAGTCCACATATGAAGATACTAACGTGACATTATTTTGTCTTATATGCCATATTAGCAAATAATTTTAAAATTATTTTTTAAAATATAAAATTATTAAAATTATCTTTTTAAATAATGAAATTATTAAATAATTTTAATTTCCAATTTCATCATCTTTTTCTTTAGCAACAAGAAATTCTCATATTTTCTTACATTTTCCCATCACCAAACACTCAAAAAAAAATTTGTTTTTCTTGCATACAGCTGAGATTCTTGCATAGATAGCAAATAGGTTATCATAGTTCAAATTTTGAACACAAACCCATCAATTTTTCCTTCCCCAGGACTCAATCACAGTTCAAAACCCTCTGTTCTTTGGGAAACCAAGTGCAAATTCTTCAACAACAAGAAATTTCCAAATTTTCTTACATTTTCCCATCAACCAAACATCCAATAAAAATTTGTTTTTCTTGCATACGATTGAGATTCTTGCATAGATAGGAAATGCGTTATCATAGTTCAAATTTCAAACACAAACCCATCAATATTTACTTCCTCAAGACCCAATCACAATTCAAAACCCTTTGTTCTTTAGGAAACCAAGTGCAAATTCTTTAGCAACAAGAAATTATCAGATTTTCTTACATTTTCCCATCAACCAAACACCAAAACAATTTTATTTTTCTCGCATACGGCTGAGATTCTTGCATAGATAGCAAATAGGTTATCATAGTTCAAATTTCGAACACAAACTCATCAATCTTTCCTTCCCCAGACCCTAATCACAATTCAAAACCCTCTGTTCTTTAGCCTTCCCTACTACAACAACCCACGACTTCAGCACACCCCAATAAGAGAACCCCAATCAAACCAACAGCTACAGATACTCATATCAGAAATCCACTTTCTTCATCATCACCCTCTTCATCTTTTCTATCATCCTTCTCTTTAAATGCTTTCAACTTTGATTTAAGGATTTGATATTTTTTTATTGATGGGGCTTGCTTTTTTTGTTTCTGTTTAAGTTGTTTTAAATTTACTAATTGTTTTAATTGTGGGGTAAACCCCAAAAAAATTTTAACTATTTTTTTAATTTTAATTATGTTTTTAAGTTTAAATTTTTTTTGCTGACATGGTATATTTTTGTCCTATATGTCACGTCAGTAGCTGCATACGTGGAAGTGCCCAGGTGGAAAAAAATTTTGTCATGCCACGTCAGTAAGATAGTTAAAAAATGACCAATGTGACCCAAAAAAAAAATTATATATGAAAGTGAGCCCAAAAAACCTTAAGGGCCAAATTGACTAAACACCCAAATGTTAGGGGGCTAATTTTGTCATTATGTCTTTCCGTTACTGGTAAACTGAGTGGCATTTTTGTAAGGGTAAAGTACAGCAATATTCACTCAACTTTGGTTTCAATAACAAAATAGTCACTAAACTTTCAACTCAGTAACTCTCCCCCCTCTCGTCTCCCTCCCCCTACCACTGCTCTCCCATCCCTCTCCTTCTTCCTCTTCCCACAATCCCTCCCCCTACTCCATTTCTCTCTCACTCCCCCATCGTCCCTCCCTCCTACTTCGACCCTCTCCCTCTCCCCCACCATCCCTTTTCCTCTATTAACCCTCTCTTAAAAAAAATTTACAGGAAAAAGAAATATCTAACAACAAGTTCAAGCATTGGGGGCAGCAAATTGGATGAAACTACGACATCAATTTGAAGCAAATAATTGGAGCAATCAGTGAGGAAGGAACGGTAATTAGCAACCACTATATCAAGGTTGATCGATGTAAGAAATTTGGCTAACCAGGAACCTTTTTGCAGCAATGGTGGTTCAATGGGTAACAAATACTTGTTCTATCGGTAATGAATTAAAGAGCAAGCAAGCAGGTCAACGAAAGCACATTGAAGGCTTTTAGTCGACTGTTTAGAGGTTATTTGGTGATTGAAATTGGATCAAATGGAAGTTGGTATAAACGATGGGCAGCAACTATTTTAGGAGCATTTCAATCAGCAATTTGAAGCAAATAATTTAGAAGCAATTTGGTCAATGTAAGTAAGGGATTTTGGAGCAATAATGTAATCAAGATGAGAACAATAATCACAAAACAAAGCAACCACAAAATTAAGATATATCAATCAATTGGTGGAGTGAATTAAGAAGGTTGAAGCTTGAGTAGGGTTAGTAGAGGGAAAGTGACGGTGAGGGATAGGGTTAGCAGAAGGAAAGGGACAGTAGAGGATAGGGAGAGGGTCGGAGTAAGGGGAGGGACGGTGAGGGAGAGGGAGAGAATTGGAGTAGAGGGAAGGATAGTGGGGAAGAGGGAGAGGGATGGGAGAGCGATGGTAGAGGGAGGGAGAGGACGGGGGAGAGACTGATGAAAAATGACAATTCTGTTACGGTCTGTATTGGAAAATGGTTAAGGTGACTGGTGTAACAATCCGATTTTTAGTGGTGTAGGAAACAATGATTTCGGGATCACAACTCTGACGAGTCGAGTCGTTAATTTATTTATTTAAATAATTACGACTTCGTTAGCATTGTATTAAAATTTGATTATGAAATTTTAATGTTTAGATAAGTTAATTGAGTAAAAGGGATTAAATCATAAAAAGTGCAAAAGTGGAGTTGGTTAATTGGAAGGACTAAAAGAGAAAATTTACCTAAAGTATATTAGTGGGTGAATTATGATGGAATATATTGATTATGAAAAGGATTAATTAAGGTTAATTAAATGGTTTATTAAGTTAACCATAAAAGTCTTAAAATTTACAAGTTTGCCATTAGGTATATATATAAATTAAAAGAAAGAAAACGAGAAAAATTCCTTTAATTTCTCATCATCTTCTCCTTCATTCGGCTAGAAGGAAACATTTTGGGTTTTCTTCATTCTCAAACTTTAAGCCTTGATTTGGGTAAGCAAATGTTAACCCTTTTTAGTAATTTTTACATTTTTGATTCCGTATTAGCTTAATCTAGCTAATCCAAGGACCAATTTGTGATTCTGTCAAATGTTAAATATTTTACCATTATTGGAAATGATTATTCTTGAAAGATTAAGATGGATTTGTATGCTTGGTGGTTGGGTTTGATATTTTTGTAAAGTGATTTTTGATGAAATTAGGGTTTAAGGATTAAAATGCTAAAATAGTGATATTGGTGTAGTTGTTGTAAAATAAATGGATTTATATGGGTTTGTATGATGATTATGAATGTTTGGCTGGTATGGATTGAGGAGGAAGGGGGTATTTTGCATGTTTTGTGTTGAAAGGACTAAACTGAATAAAAAGAAAGTATCAGAGGTAAAATCATAATTTTACCAAAAAGGGATTTGATTATGTTAAATAATTGATTGTGTGATTTAATATGAGAAATTGAATGATTTGTGAATGTAGACTACAACCGTGCCATCGATCGTAGAAAGGGAAAATTAGCAGAATAATCCCTAGGATCCATTCACAACTGCAATCCAGACCGGTAAGTTCGTATGGTTAAATTCCAACTTAAATTGCTTATTCTTGTAATATGACTTTTGTAGTGAAATGAAATGATAATCGAAATTGTGGAAGACGAGTATGAATGAAATACGGAGGACAAATGAGTTCGTGCTATAAACGAAAAGGTCCGATGACTAAGAGTCATCGTGAGTAAATGAATCATTTACGAATTAAAGGTCCGATGACTAAGTGTCATCGTGAGTAAATGAATCCTTTACGGATTAAAGGTCCAATGACTAAATGTCATCGTGAGTAAATGAATCCATGATGGATTAAAGGTCTGATGACTCAGTGTCATCGTGAGTATATGAAACCCTATATGGAACAAGAGGTCCGATGACTATATGTCATCGTGAGTATTAAATGAAATGAGTTTCAATGCGAAACAAGGGTCCGATGACTTTGTGTCATCGTGAGTAACAAATGCGAGTGAAACCTACCCCAGATGTACATAATGTTCTATTCGGTTAATTAGATTTTTACAACTCTTGAAGTTCATCATCTTAAGTTAAAAAATCAATTTTTTGGTGGAGCCATGTAAAATGGTGTCACCTGTATAAATACCATGAAAATACTAAAAAAATTGAAAAATAAAAGGACTTGAAAACAATTTTGCCTTCTTTTGGTGGTGCTATATTAAATGGCGCCACCACTTTCCCCAAAAATGTCAGACTTTTCTTTTTATTATTTGATATTATTATTATGTTTTATAATAAAACATTATCATTTATTTTTTAAACTCTAAAACGTTTTCTTTTTTACTCAAATAAAACATTATTATTTATTTTTAGAAACTTAAACAATTTTTTTTTGCTCAAGGAATCCTAAATGTTTCCGTTTTTCTCCAAGTTTCTAACCTTAAGTTTGAGAGGAGTTTTTTCTTGTGATGCTGTCGACGACGCCACCGAAGCTAACTCCGATGACGATGTCGACGCTATTATTGAGGTTAGTTTTTTCTTATTTTTCGTTGAATCTGCTCGAATCTTGGGTTGAGTTATTTTCTTTGAAAAATTTTAGGTTGAGTTTAGAGGTTTAGTTATTTTCTTTGCTCAAATCTTATATTAGAAGAAGCATTTTTTTTTTTTGAGAAAATAGACATGGAACTTAGACGATGCCCACATCTTTTTACCCCTTTTAAAATATGTTTTTTAGTTTGTTAGTTTTAATTTTAATCAACTAGAAAAATAAATATGCTCAGAAAAATAAACATTCTCTAAATTTGTTAGTTTTGATTTTTTTAAGATAAGTTTTTACTTTCTCTTTTAAACTTTTTTCTGTTAGATGATTTTATTACTTATTGTTTATATGTTAGATTATTTACTTCTTTAAGTTAAGTTATTTGTAAGGGAAGTGGTGGCGTCATTTAATATGGCATTACCAAAAAAATAATTAAATTTTTAAAAAATAATAAACAAATAATAAATCATGAGAAGAGAAGTCTAACATTTTTTGGAGAAATGGTGGCGCCATTTAATATGGCACCATAAAAAAAAGTAAAATTATTTTCAAGTCTTTTTATTTTTCAAATTTTTTAGTATTTTCATGGTATTTATACAGGTGTGGTCATTCTATATGGCTCCATCAAAAAATTGATTTTTTAACCTGAGATGATGATGTGGTACGTTGGTGGCGTCATATTTTATGGCCCCACCAACTTTTACTGTAGATTTTTGGTTATTTTTGTATTTAATCAAAAAATAAGTTATTTACGTAATTAATTATTTTTTGGGTTAATTTTATAAAAAAAGTCATGAATTGAACAATATGCAATATTTTATATAGCATTTAGGCTATATTATTTTTAAAAATATTTTAAAAAATTAAAAATAAATATAATATGTAGAAGCCCAATTTATCTGGACTTTTACAATCCAATTTTGTTTTTTATTTTATTTTTATTTATTAATTATTTTATAGATAAATAAACAAACAAATAAATAAATAATAAAATTAAAAAACAAAATACAAACCCAATTCCATTTACCCAAACCCAAACTAAATTAACCTTAAAAGTCCAACATAAACTAAGCCTAAATAGCCTAAAATATTACACACAAACAAACAAAAACCCTAGCCATCATTTTGGATCTGTCGCACCACCGCCATCGTCATCGATTCCATCGGATCCAAACTCCACCTCACACACATCACTGGAAAATCCGAAAAAATCGATTGTCAAAAGGGTTATAAAAACCCAACTCAAAAATGCATTTCTACACAAAAAAAATATACATGAAATTTTTACTAGAAAAGTACGAGCAAAGCAATTGGAAGAAGAAAATAGATCAAGGTATCTAGTTTTTTTTCCCCATATTTTCGAAAATCAGTAGATCTAACTTTTTTCTTGATATATATTTAAAAGCAAGTATATTGGGGATATATTTTTTTTACCTTCAAAATGCTTCGATTTTCGTCGCTTTTCAGGTTCTGACCACCTTCCACAGTGGTTGTCGGCATCGACCACGGCGGGCTCACAGTGGTAGCTTGCCCTCATCCTTCTTTTTGTTTGACCGATTGGTCATGGAGAGAAAAGGGAGGGATGTTTGGTTTTTTTTAGAAAAGTGAAAGAAAATGAAAAAAAGAAGAAGGCAAAAATCGCTTATATAGCCAAATGAAGTGACGCAGATGGGGGGAATTATTGCTCATTTTTAAAATTGGGCTAATTTCTCATTGAGTCCTCCTTTTTTTAATTATTTCAATCAGACCATTTTTCCTTTTTTATTATTTTTAATTTAACCCTATAATTTTGCTTGGTTTTCAATTTGGTCCTTAATTTAAAAGTGTTTCAAAGGCTGCCACGTGTCAGAATTTTCGAGTTTATTACCCATGAAGCCCCTAATTTATTTTAAAATTGTTTTTGACCCCTAAATTTTCCAAAAATTTTGATTTGACCCCTAAAGTTTTCAAAAATTCAAATTTGACCCGGTTTTAATGTATTTTTTTGTCATTAATACCTTTTATATATGCATATGTATATTATTTTATTTTATTGTATTTTATGTATATATTATTTTTTATTATGTATACTTGTAAATCATGTGCATATTTTTGCATAACATGAAAATTTGTTTTTTATAAAAATACTCAAATTGTTTTAATAAATCAAAACAATGTCCTTTGTCTCGGAAATTTGAAAAATCATGTCCTAACTCACTGGGTGTATTTTTTTTCTTTTAACTGGGATAATTGAATATCCTTTTAAATTTTAAATACAAGGTTTTTTTGAAAAGCTCGTCATTTTCAAATATTCGATTTGTTATGTCCTAACTTACTAGATGTGATTTTTTTTCTCGATTAATTCGAAATAACAAGCTTTCTTCGGAAATAAAATTGATTTTCAAAATGGAATAAATATGACATCATGCATTTAAGGATCGCGATTTAAATTTTTCTCAAATTTTTAATTTTCAACAAATAAGACTTTGAATAATCGATTAAGTATCAATTCTGGGCGTGTAATGGTGCTAATCCTTCCATATGCGTAACCGACTCCTGAACTCGTTTTATGGTTTCAAAGACCAAATTTTTTAAACGATTTTTTTTCAAAATCTCGAGAGATGATCCAATTATAACTGTTTTCAAAAAATTATTGGTGGCGACTCCATTTTCATTTTCCAAAATATAAATCGAGATTTATTTTTGTTTTTCTCAAAAAATAGTTTCGACAGGTTGGTAACTCCGCTAGAGACCAATAAGAGAGTCAAGCCGTAAGTCGATTATTTTTGGTCTTTTTCGTTGAAAATTTTAAATTCGATGTAATTTAATTTGCGATCCTTTGCATTTCATTTTTGTGTTTTATATGTTTATTGTGATAATAACATGTTAATATTATATGTTTATGTTTTTGCATACATGCATTTGTTACTACACCGCTTAAGTGGAAGTGAGAAGTTACTTCTTCGTGAGGTTTTCACCTTTGTGCAGGATAGTGAATCGCTTTCGGGATACATCCGTACATATGTTTTCATGAAGTTTTCACTTTCGTGCAAACATACGAGAAATGTGTCCCCTTGAACCGAACTCGTTCGTATGAGCCTATAATGGGTGAGAACTGAGGAATCTATTGGTTTGGGTACCATTACTTTAAATTCGAAAACCACATATAATGAGCCTTAAGTGCCCACTCTAGGTAGAACTATACCGAACCTTTAGAAACCCCCTAATAGATGCGTAGGTTCTCTGTGGTATATTTATTGATACATTTTATAATTATTGGTACTAACTTGGTTTTTTTTTCCTTATTGTCCATTTGCATCCTCATATTAGGAAATGTATTGACTTGAGTTCAATTACTAAACAAAAAATTGGTCATAAGAAAATGGATTTCTTGATAAAGTAGAAGACAATATGGTTGTGCATCTATGGTCAAAAGAAGGACAAATGAGTAAGACGGAAACGAAGACCGCATAACGAGTCACTTTGACTCGAGTACGAGAAGTGACTGATCACTTAACCATTCAAGCTGACATTTTGGACCAAAAATTAGAGACGAACCAGGGCGAAATTGGATGATTTCCTATTAAGATTAAGACTTTTGAACACTAAGGCACGACCATTTACGTATTTGCCTTATGTAAAGAAATTTGTTTTCTAGTAAAGTTATTCTAATAGAATCGAGCTATGAGTCAATACTTTTCTTATGCACACATGCACTCATAAGCGACACATTTTTTTAACTTGCATTTAATTCCATGAAAACCTACCTTAAGTGGAATTGTGCCAAACCTTAGTGGTTACCAAGGTAAGAAATACAGTTATATTCTTGTTTATTTGCTTTTAATTGCAAGTTATTTTCAAGTTTTTATTCTTGAACCTGTTTGCATTGCAAGAAAAGGTGTTGATTTAAGCTCAATTACCAAATAGAGAACTTAACATGGAAAACAGGTTTTTTGATAAAGTGGAAGACAATGTGGTCGTGTGTATATGGTCAAAGAGAAGACAAATAGAGAATGATGACATCCTGCTAGAGGTGCATATATCAAAGTCTTGAAATTTCACCTAGATAAGCATGATTCAGAATAATTCGCAAAAGCTGAAAGAAATATGGGATCAATGGGATAATGAGACAAGGTAGACATTCTACTGAATATGGTGATTTACTTTACTTACTCGAGATTAAGAAGCTGATAAGCATAACCGGGAAGCGAGCATTAAGTTACGATCGGGATTAAGAAAAAGGGATAATAAGTGCATCTTCCTCAAGGTCGACATAACCTTGACGCAAAGAAAAGGTCAACATAATCACCTTAAGAGTTTATGGATCAGTCATCTTCCCTAAGGCATCAGTGCATATAGAGGATGTGGTCTCGAATTGATGACTAAGCTAAAAGGTGAGCCAAGCCAAGAATGAAGAATTCAAAGGTAGAAGAACTTGAGGTCTCATTGTAAACTACAAGTTGAGCTTCTCAAAGAAACTGTAGAAACAAATAGTGAATGTTGGAAAATAACTTCAACGCTTTCACAGGCAAGTCGAAGATGAAGATTATATTGCGAATGAAGCTTTGTTCCAAATGCGAGAAGTAACTAACCACTTGTAGAGCTTAGCCATTCAAGATCGATGTTTTGAGTTGGAAGCCAAAGTTAAATTGGAGCAAAAATTAGAAGATTAAGCCTCTAAGCATTAAGGCACGACCATATATGTATCTACCTTATTTAAAGAAATTTGTTTTCTAGTAAAGTTGTTCTAATGGAATTGAACTAGAATCAATGCCTTTTTGCATGCATTTTACCATTCATTTGCATTGCACTTCATACATTAAATTTCAATAAAATCTCCCACATCTGAAACATTTGTATGTGAGAGAATCATCAACCCTAAATGAAAACTGAGAAGAAAAATCAAGATAATGAGGGAATTTGAGCAAAAGTCATGTGGAGAGTGGAACCCATCGAGAGTACATCCCCACGTCCTTGGAAGTGTTTTGGACAACTAGACTGCGGAGGAGCTTCTTGTAGTTTTTAGGATTTTTCCAGAGTAATATTCAAAATTCACTTATAGCTCTAAATCAGAGAGTAATAGGGATCCTTTTGTAAAGGGTACATGATCACTATCCGTCATTCCAAAATTGATGCATTGTTTTGTCCTGTTTGGCAAACATCTTACAATTCTTCTCATTTGATCATACCATAATTAACCATTCTTTAATTAAATTATTCTTTGGATCCCATTTTATCTCTATGTTGTGCATATGAGAGACGTTATTGTTAACTTGGAGCCTCATTGTGAGAAGGACATGTGTCCAGAAAAACTTCAGGACTTTGAAAATGATTAAGAATGTAACTTGTCTCCCGATCTGCTACGAATGGTTGAGCAAAACAGGAAACGAATATCACCTCGAAGAGTTGTGATTTTAAGTGAGAATTGAGGCATGTGTCTTTGCGGAAACAAGATAAGATGCTTCAAGAATCCAAAGGTTTTTGCATGGTCCTATCAAAGCATGCCGAGTTTAAGGAATTAATGTCATGACACACAGGCTCCCATAAAGAAAGAATATAATCCAATTCAACAGAAACTTCGAAAAATGAGGTTTGACTTGTTATAAAAAATGAGGTAAAAAAAAGGGTCGAGATCTAAAACCCGCAAAGGGCATCTTGAAACCTAAGAAAAAAAAGAAAAAGTCAAAATGAAAACCCACAAAGGGCATTTTCAAAATCTATATATCTTCTTCACCTCTTCACATCAAGGCTTTTTTCTATGTGGGGCAATGACGTCACCGAGTAAATTTTTCCAAAAGCTTCCAATGAGTTTCGATTCATTGCTTCACCGAATGGGTAGAAGCTGATTCCTATGCCAATCGACGGTTAAGCAAATTCTTGAAAAAGAGAGATTATATGTCAATATGGAAGGCCAGAAAAGATTATATCTGACAACAATTTTAATTTGAACAATAGCACAATAGCAAAAGTTTGCAGTTAATTCAAGATCAAGTATCACGGTTCAACACCACGTCGCCAAAAGGTAGATAGGGCAGTGGAGGCAACTAATAAATACACCAAAGGATTGATTAAAAAATAACAGAGACCTACAAAGGCTCGGCATGAGAAATCACCATTTTCCCTCGATGCTTATCGGACTTTTGTCAGAATGTCCACTAGGGCAACACCTTTCTCACTAGAATGAAAGTCGTCTTACCCATTGGAGTCGAGTTTCCTTCCCTCCAAATTTTGTTAGAACTGATGAAGCAGAATGGATCCAATCAAGATGTAGTCAGCTAAACTTGATTGAAGAAAAGATACTAAAAGTCATCCGTCATGAGTAGGTGACAAGGGCTTACGACAAAGAATGATTCGCTCTAGAGAATTCGACGAGAGAGCTCTGGTTTTGAAAAGGATCTTGCTTACAAAAGACTTCCAAGGAAAATGAATGTCAAATTAGGAAAGGTCTCATGAGGTGAAGAAAATCTTTTCTAGAGGAACTTTGATTTTGTCCGAGATAGACGATAAAGACCTGCTCAACCTTGTGAACTCAGACTCGATGAGGAAGAAATTTCAAAAAAAATAAAAAAAATTAAAAATTAAAAATTAAAAAAAGGAAAAAAGAGAAAAAGAGAGGTCGAGGTGAAAACCAATAAATGACATCTCAAAACCTGAGGAGATTTGAGTTGAAAACCTGAAAAGGCAGCTCAAATTTGAATAAAAGAGAGATGTATGAAATAGTTTTCTCTCTCAAAAGAAACAAGGTGGAGAAACTTTACACCTTGAATCATCGACGAAGTACTCCAAGTTTCAAGGATACATGTCAAGCTCAGAATGGTTCTCATCAAGTTTGCTCAGCGAAGCTCATACTTTGACATTTGGGGCACCTAACTTCATTCTTTGCTCATTTGATTTTTTTTGCAACTTTTGATCAATGTTTGTCATTTTTAATCTTTTCATCTCACAATCATGTTCAAGCATTTTTGCATTGAAATAACAATTGGTAGACTAGTGATTTTTAATCTTTTCATTTATGCGAGCTTTCCCTCCAATCAAATTCAATTTCATCCAGCTTACAACCTGATTCATGCATTTTTTGCATTTGAAATAACATTTAGTGGTTTAATGATATAAGGAATAAAAGGATTTCTGCATATTGCTCTTAAAAATTCCTAAATAGTACAGAGACCTGAAACATGACCATTAGTTGGAAATAACCAATCCTAAGGGTTAGAAGAATCTTAAAACAAATAGTTCAAATTACGACTACCTCTTTAGGTTTCATGTCAAAAATACCATACCAAAAGAAGAACATGATAACACGTCTGCGATAGGACTTAGACAAACAACAAACAATAAACAATGTCGACCTAAAGACTAAAAATAAAATCGTTCTCAAAAATGACATTTTTGCATTCATCATTCATACCCATTTGATTAGGAGCATTTGACTCATTTTGATCATGGCATCCTAATAATATGGCCTATATAGAGGTCCATAAAAGCATATTCTAGAAGTTTGAAGGGAAAGATTGAAGCCTCAACGACAAATCTAATACTCTAGAGATATGAAGAGAAAGGTTGAAGCCACAACGGCGAACCTTGTACCTTAAGAACGTGATGAGAAAGATTGAAATCGCGACGGTGAATCTTGTACCCTAGAGTTATAGAAGGAAATGTTGAAGCTGCAACGGCGAACCTTATACCTTAGAGATATGAAGGGAAAGATTGGGGCCGCAACGATGAATCTTACACTCTGAAGATGAGGAAAAGTAGATTGAAGCTGCAAAGGCGAATCTTACGTCTCTAAAGTTGAAGAGGAGCAGATTGAAACCGTAACGGTGAATCTTCTACCTCAAAGTTGCAGTGAAGCAGATTGAAACAAGTAGCAGATCTCAACGTCCTTTAGGTTACAATAGAGTGGAGTAAAGCACCAGAATCTTATACCCCTTGTAACATCCGCGTTCTTAAATCGGATTTGAGTGATAAAATAGAATTGAGAATTAGAAATGTTTAGTGGAAGTAAGAAATGTTAGAAAATTTTAAGGATTAAATAGTAAAGGGGAGAAAGTATGGAGGACTAAATAGCGAATTATCCAAATTGAATTTTGAGTCATCATGGGAATTAGATTGATTGAGGAGGGGCAAAAGAGTAATTTGGATGGAAGAGAGAATGGTATGAACGGTTGAACATGAAAAGAGCTGATATTTTTGACCTTTAATTGATTTTTAACCTTTCTCAAATTCTCTAGAAATCTCACTTAAAATATCTACCTTAATAAAAATGGTAAAATTGCACTTTTAGTCCCTAAACCTTCCAACTTTACACTTTGGCTTGAAAGAAAATAGGAGATTTTGGAGCTTGGAGGGCTTAAAAATGATGGAAGGACTTATTTGGAATAAAATCAAAAGTTGGATGGAAGAGAGAATGGTATGAACGGTTGAACATGAAAAGAGCTGATATTTTTGACCTTTAATTGATTTTTAACCTTTCTCAAATTCTCTAGAAATCTCACTTAAAATATCTACCTTAATAAAAATGGTAAAATTGCACTTTTAGTCCCTAAACCTTCCAACTTTACACTTTGGCCCAAAACTTTGCCTCCAAAAATATCTTCCACCAAATTACTCTTTTGCCCCTCCTCAATCAATCTAATTCCCATGATGACTCAAAATTCAATTTGGATAATTCGCTATTTAGTCCTCCATACTTTCTCCCCTTTACTATTTAATCCTTAAAATTTTCTAACATTTCTTACTTCCACTAAACATTTCTAATTCTCAATTCTATTTTATCACTCAAATCCGATTTAAGAACGCGGATGTTACAATTCTTCCCCCCTAAAATAAATTTCGTCCTCGAAATTTACCTGCACTAAACAACTGTGGGTATTGTTGTCTCATTGTTTCCTCTCTTTCCCAAGTAGCTTCTTCTGAGTTATGATGTCTCCACAGTACTTTTACCAGAGGAACTCTTTTATTTCTCAATTCTTTCACTTCTCGAGCTAGTATCTTTATTGGTTCCTCTTCATAAGTCAAATCTGGTTGTATTTGAATATTCTCCGGAGTAATCACATGAGATGGATCAGACCGATATCTTCGTAACATGGACACATGAAAGACATTATGAATCTTGTCTAATTCTGGAGGGAGAGCTAATCGATAAGCCACAGGACCAACTCTTTCTAAAATCTCATATGGCCCGATAAACCTTGGGCTCAATTTCCCCTTTTTACCAAACCGAAGAACCTTCTTCCATGGAGATACTTTCAAGAAAACCTTTTCACCCACATTGAATTCAATATCTTTTCTTTTCAGATTAGCATATGATTTCTGTCTATCTGAAGCAGCTTTTAATCGGTCTCGTATCAACTTTACTTTCTCTTCAGTCTCTTGAATCAGTTCAGGACCCACTAACTTACGTTCACTCAATTCTGTCCAACACACAGGAGTCCTACACTTTCTTCCATACAATGCTTCATACGGTGCCATCTGAATACTTGACTGATAACTATTATTATAGGTGAATTCAATCAATGGTAAATACTTTTCCCAATTACCTTCAAACTCAACAATACAGCTTCTCAACATGTCTTCTAGAATCTGAATCACCCGTTCTGATTGCCCATCTGTCTGAGGATGATATGCTGTACTAAAATTCAATCGAGTACCCAAAGCTTCATGTAATCTTTCCCAAAACTTTGAAGTAAATCTAGGATCCCGATCAGAAATAATAGATACAGGCACACCATGAAGTCTAACTATTTCATCTATATACAATTGTGCATACTTATCCATTGAAAAATCAGTTCTTACCGGAAGAAAATGAGCAGACTTGGTTAATCGATCAACTATCACCCAAATAGCATCTTTCTTCTTTGGTGAAAGCGGCAATCCCGTGACAAAATCCATTGTAATTCTTTCCCATTTCCACTCTGGTATAGTAATGGATTGAAGCAACCCCGACGGCACTTGATGCTCTGCTTTTACCTTCTGACATATCAAGCACTTGGAAACATACTCAACTATATTCCGTTTCATCCCTTTCCACCAATAAAATGGCTTTAAGTCATGATACATCTTGTTACTTCCCGGATGTACAGCAAACGAACTATGATGAGCTTCATCCAAAATTCTTCGTTTCAAATCTTCTTGATTAGGCACACATAACCGATTATGAAATCTTAAACTTCCTTCACTATCAATTTCAAATTCATTACCTTTGCCTTCTTTAAGTTGTTTCTTTATCTTCATCAACTCTTCATCATCTTTTTGTGCATTTTTCACTTCTTGCAATAGAGTCGGTTTTACTCTGAATTCAACTAATAACTCACTCTCTTGTTGCATTTCCAAACGTGCATTCATTGCCTTTAAAACTGCCACTGACTTTCTGCTCAAAGCATCAGCTACTACATTCGCTTTCCCGGGATGATAATCAATAATGCAATCATAATCCTTAATCAACTCAATCCATCTCCTTTGTCTCAAATTCAGCTCTTTCTGAGTTAGTAGATATTTCAAACTCTTGTGATCTGTATAAATATAACACTTTTCTCCATATAAATAATGTCTCCAAATTTTCAATGCAAACACCACCGCAGCCAATTCAAGATCATGTGTCGGATAATTCTTCTCATGTGGCTTTAATTGCCTTGACGCATATGCAACTACCTTTCCATCTTGCATTAATACACAACCCAAACCATTATAAGATGCATCACTGTAAATCACAAATTCTTTACCAGATTCTGGTTGTATCAACACCGGAGCTTCAGTTAATACTATCTTTAATCTATCAAAGCTTTGTTGGCACCTTTCATCCCATTCAAACTTCACATCCTTCTGCAACAGTCTCGTTAAAGGCAACGCAATCATAGAGAATCCCTGAACAAATCTTCTGTAATAACCAGCTAAACCAAGGAAACTCCTTACCTCTGTTACATTCCTCGGTGGCTTCCATTCAAGTATAGCTTCAACCTTTTTCGGATCAACACTTATACCATCTGCCGACACAATATGACCCAAAAAAGTAACTTCTTTTAGCCAAAATTCACATTTGCTCAACTTGGCAAACAACTTTTTTTCTCTCAATATCTGCAATACAACTCGGAGATGTTTCTCATGTTCTTCTTGTCCTTTCGAATACACCAAAATATCATCAATGAATACCACCACGAACTGATCCAGATACGGTTGGAAAATTCTATTCATAAGATCCATAAATGCAGCCGGAGCATTAGTCAATCCAAATGGCATAACCAAAAACTCATAATGTCCATATCGAGTCCTAAAAGCAGTCTTTGGTACGTCAGAATCTTTTACCTTCAACTGATAGTAACCCGATCTAAGATCAATCTTTGAAAACATACTTGCTCCCTTCAACTGATCAAATAAATCATCAATTCTAGGCAACGGATACTTATTCTTTATCGTCACTTTATTCAGTTGACGATAATCTATACACAACCTTAAAGACCCATCTTTCTTCTTTACAAACAAGACCGGAGCTCCCCATGGTGATACACTTGGACGTATGAATCCTTTATCTAACAATTCTTGCAACTGAGTCTTCAATTCTTTTAACTCTGTCGGTGCCATTCGATAAGGTGCAATTGAGATCGGTGCTGTACCCGGTACTAAATCAATTCCAAATTCAACTTCCCTTTCAGGAGGTAACCCAGGCAACTCTTTAGGAAACACATCGGGAAACTCTCGTACCACTGGTATCTTTCTAATCTCATTATCTTCTACTCGAGTATCCAAAACATAAGCAAGGAAAGCATTATACCCTTTCTTGATCATCTTGAAAGCTTTAATTGCAGAGACTACATTCGATAAAGCACTGAATTTCTCACCAATTACCACTACTTCTTTTCCATCTGAAGTTCTCAAAGAAATTCTTTTTCTTCTACAATCAACCATGACTCCATGTTTCCTTAATCTCTCCAAAGGAGATCGGTAGCTAGATGCAGAAGGTTGGGGCTGAGGAACACTAGTAGGAGGTGGTGGAGGAACAGTCTGAACATTATTATTTCTTACGACTTGCTGTAACAACTGATTCATCGTTTGCAATAAAGCTGCAATCGGAATTTCTTGTTGAGAAGGCATTGATTCACTTGTAGGTTGAGTTCTTTCATCAAACATGGACCCCCTACGATCATCAGAATGTACTAATTCTCGTTGAACTTGGATCCTAGGTGGATCTTCTTCTCTAATAGGGTTAGGGATCCTACTTTCAACTTCATCTTCTGACTCTTCACGTCTATTTGACATATCTACTTTCTACAATATTCACAAATTAAACATTTAAAACTAAACATCCTCTCATCACATCAACATATAAAATGGCATGTACAAGTGGACTCATTCCCGGCCCCAAACATCAGAAAACCTTCGCTCTGATACCAATAAATGTAACACCCCTATATCCGGTTCACACGTATAAACCCGATATAGAAGCATTACATACAGTAGCGGAGATTTTTAACACGAGTATAACAAATTTTTTTTTAAAATGATGTGTTTTAAGTTATTCTATTCAAAATACATCATTTCAAGTCATTAACTTGTAGTAATCCAAAACAACTTTTTTTTTTTTTTTTTAACCATTCACTAAATATATATAACAGTACAATTTGTACATGCCATTTTTACCAAAAGTAATGTACCTAAATTGAAGACTTCCAATAGTGATGTGATGTGATGAGAGGTCCTTTAACTTGACTTCAACTTCTCGTAGCTTTTGTACCTACGCGTTAAAATAAACGCGTTAAGCCGGTGAAGGCTTAGTAAGCACTACAAAAATAATGAATGATCATTTTAGTAATCATGCATATAAACTTCTTGTCTTACTCACCTGTAACTTGTAAATTATCACAATAGCACAATTTACACTTTTAACCACTTTCTGTAGCTTAGCCCATAGTAGACTATCATAGAACCGTTAAGATATACGGAACAAGCAGAGAGTACCAAAGTACTAACAGAGAGCACATAAGTGCTGGGCAACAGAGAGCACACACAGTGCTAAACAGAGAGTACACAAAGTACTAATCAGAGAGCACACAAAGTGCTAATCAGAAAGCACACACAGTGCTAATAACAGAGAGCACGAGACGTGCTAAACAGAGAGCGCGCTAGTGTTCCTTAATGGCATGCCACTAATATCACAATGGTTCTAACTTGTCTACATGGGCATAATATCTTATATAACATCATTTCTCATAATTTCATATATCACATTTACATTTCTCTTCACATATACATAATCATGTATTTCTCACCTTTACTTTCTCAAATAAATCCACAATTTCACCAATTAGTCATATAATCAATAATTATAATTAAACACATAATATTTCATACAATATTTTTCTCACATATTCATCATTATATACCTCTTAACTTTATTTTCACATTAACTTTTCAAAGCTGTCCACTTGCGTTACAGTCACTAAATTATTTATACCTAGAGCTACAGAATTCGAAATTATAATCCGTTTGATGTTTCTGAAACTAGACTCAATCATCTTTTTACCATAAAATTTCCAGAATTTTTACTTTAGCAAATTTGTACAGTAAATTCTTTCAATTTACCCCTTCTCTGTTGTCTGTCAGTTTCGACCTTTCTTCACTAAAAATTATATATCTTTTAGTACAGAGATCCAATAATGTTGTAGTCTGTTTCTTTTGAAAATAGATTCATTAAGGATTCAACCATATAAATTTCAGACTCTAATGATTTTTCTAAATTTTTCTATGATTTTTCAAAATCAGAACAGGGGAACTCGTATCTGTTCTGACCTTGTTACACAAAATCAGTTATAACTCAGAATACACAGATCCATTTAATTCACTGTTTCTTCCATCTGAAACTACACTCAATAAGCTTTAATTACATATATAATTCAACCCTTAAATCATTATATACCATTTTTGGTGAATTTTCGAAGTTAATCCTCTGTTCTGTCCAACACTGTTTTACTAAATCACACTTTAATCCTTTCATTTTATCATTGTAACCATTCCAATTAAGTACCTAATCACAATTTTTATGCTAATAATTCACATACCATTAGAGAAATTAAACTATAATTCAAAACTCTTGTAGTACTTACAACAAAAAGGTTGATATTCTTCTCTTCTTACTCCTTTCTCTTCTCTTTGCCCTTTTCTTCAATTTGGTCCCTCTCCTTCTTTCCTTTCTCTTCAATTTCATACAAACACATATAAGCTAAAGGCTAAAATTCAATGATTTTAATGCTAAATAACACTAAAATACATGTATGTCATGAGAATTTAACCACTTCTTACCTTAACCCTTGAATTCAAAAGTTCTCAATTTAATCCCTATGCTCTCTAACACCTCAAAATGAATTCTTTAAGAAGTTTGAGGTGTCTACTAACCCCTTCCTATACTTTTCTTTCAGAATTTTCAAAGAAAATAGGAGATTTTGGAGCTTGGAGGGCTTAAAAATGATGGAAGGACTTATTTGGAATAAAATCAAAAGTTGGATGGAAGAGAGAATGGTATGAACGGTTGAACATGAAAAGAGCTGATATTTTTGACCTTTAATTGATTTTTAACCTTTCTCAAATTCTCTAGAAATCTCACTTAAAATATCTACCTTAATAAAAATGGTAAAATTGCACTTTTAGTCCCTAAACCTTCCAACTTTACACTTTGGCCCAAAACTTTGCCTCCAAAAATATCTTCCACCAAATTACTCTTTTGCCCCTCCTCAATCAATCTAATTCCCATGATGACTCAAAATTCAATTTGGATAATTCGCTATTTAGTCCTCCATACTTTCTCCCCTTTACTATTTAATCCTTAAAATTTTCTAACATTTCTTACTTCCACTAAACATTTCTAATTCTCAATTCTATTTTATCACTCAAATCCGATTTAAGAACGCGGATGTTACACCCCTAAAGCTGTAAAAGGGCTAATTAAAACAAGTAACGAACCTCAATCTCCCTAAAGTTGTAGTGGGATAGACTAAGTTACAATCATCCAATCTTTTACCCTAATCGGAGAGCAGATTGAAGACCTTTCAATCTTTTACCCTAACCAGAGGGCAGATTGAAGATCATCCAATCTCTTACCCCGACCTTGGGGCAGATTGAAGACCATCCAATCTCTTACCCCAACCATGAGGCAGATTAAAGCAGTCCAATCTTTTACTCTAACCAGAAGGCAGATTGAAGACCATCCAATCTCTTACCCCGACCACGGGGCAAATTGAAGCAATCCAATCTTTTACCCTAACCAGAGGGCAGATTGAAGACCATCCGATCTCTTACCCAGATCATGGGGCAGATTGAAGCCATCCAAACTCTTACCCCGACCATGAGAAAGATTGAAGCAATCCAATCTTTTACCCTAACCAGAGGGTAGATTGAAAATCATCCAATCTTTTGTCCTAACCAGAGAGCAGATTAAAGACCATCAGATCTTTTACCCTAACCAGAGGGTAGATTGAAGACTATCTAATCTCTTACCCCGATCATGGGGTAGATTGAAGACCATCCGATCTCTTACCCCGATCATAGATTGAAACAATTCAATCTTTTACCCCTAAAGTTATAAAAGGGTAAATTAAAGCTACTAAAACAAATCCTATACCCCTAAGTTGTAGAAAGCTCACAATAATAGACCTCGATCTTCATTGAAGTTGTAGATGAATAGAGTGAAGTTACGAAGGCGAATCCTTATCTCTCTAAAGTTGCAGTAGAATAGAATGAAGTTAAAAGAACAAATCTTATACCCCTAAAGTTACAGTGAGTCGAATTAAAATCATGAAAACAAATCTTTATCTCCCTGAAGTTACAGTGGAGCAAGATGAAACTGCAATATCAAATCCTATATCCCTGAAGTTACAGTGGATTGGATTGAGGTTACATTATCAAGTTCTATCTCCTTAAAGATATAATGGAGCAGGATAAAGCTACAATATTGAAGATAAGCGGATATAGTGAAGTGAAAGAGTGAGTTACTGAAAAAGAGAAATACCAGATGATGAAATATGGTAGGATCGGACAAAACTGGTCTTCTTTTGAGTCTTTGCTTCGTTCCTGTTATAAGACAATGAGTAAAGAGGGACAACTGTAGAAACCCAATTTATCCAGGCCTTTACAATCCAATTTTGTTTTATTTTATTTTTATTTATTTATTATTATTTTATAAATAAATAAACAAATGAATAAATAATAAAATTAAAAAACGAAATACAAACTCAATTCTATTTACCCAAACTAACCTTAAAAGCCCAACCTAAACTAAGCCCAAGTAGCCTAAAATATTACAAAAAAAACCCTAGCCACCCTTTTGGATCTGCCGTCGTCGTCAACGCATCGCCACCATCGTCAATTCCGTCAGATTCGGACTCCACTTCACACACGTCACCGAAAAATCTGAAAAAATCGGTTGTAAAAAGGATTATAAAAACCCAACTCAAAAATGTATTTCTACACAAAAAAATATACACGAAATTTTTACTAGAAAAGTACAAGCAAAGCAATCGGAAGTAGAAAATAGATCAAGGTATCAAGTTTTTTTTTCCATATTTTCGAAAATCAGTAGATCTACCTTTTTCTTGATATATATTTGAAAGCTAGTATATTGGGGATATATTTTTTTTACCTTCAAAATGCTTTGATTTCCGTCGTTTTTTGGGTTCTAACCACCGTTCACGGTGGTTGTCGGCACCGGCCACGACGGGCTCACAGTGGTGGCTTGCCCTCATCCTTTTTTTGTTTGATCGATTGGTCATGGAGAGAAAAGGGGGGGATGTTTGGCTTTTTTTGTAGAAAAGTGAATGAAAATGAAAAAAAAGGGTAAAAATGGCTTATATAGCCAAATGAAGTGACGCCGTTTGGGGGAATTATTTCCTCATTTTTGAAATTGGGCTAATTTCCCATTGAGTCCTCCCTTTTTTTAATTGTTTCAATCAGAACCTTTTATCTTTTTTGTTATTTTCAATTTGGCCCTATAGTTTTGCTTGGTTTTTAATTAAGTCTTTGACTCAAAAGTGTCCCAACGGCTGCCATGTGTCAGGATTTTCGGATTTATTACCCATGAAGCCCCTGCTTTATTTTAAAATTATTTTTTGACCTCTAAATTTTCTAAAAATTTTGATTTGACCCCTAAAATTTTCAAAAATTCAAATTTGACCCGGTTTTAATGTAAGTTTTTTTCCGTTAATCCCTTTTATATATGCATATGCATATGTATATTATATTATTTTATTGTATTTTATGTATATATTATTTTTTATTATGTATACTTGTAAATCATGTGTATATTTTTGCATAACATAAAAATTTGTTTTTAAAAAAAATACTCAAATTGTTTTAATAAATTAAGACAATGTCCTTTGTCTCGGGAATTTGAAAAATCATGTCTTAATTCACTGTGTGTGTGTTTTTTTTGTACCGGGATAATTGAATATCCTTTTAAAATTTAAATACGAGATTTTTTTGAAAAGCTCGTCATTTTCGAATATTCGACTTGTTATATCCTAACTTACTGGATGTGACTTTTTTCTCGATTAATTCGAAATAACGAGCTTTCTTCGGAAATAAATTGATTTTTAAAATGGAATAAATATGACATTCATGCATTTAAGGATCGCAATTTAAATTTTTCTCGAATTTTTAATTTTCAATAAATAAGACTTTGAATAATCGATTAGGTACCAATTTTGGGAGTGTAAGGGTGCTAATCCTTTTTTATGCGTAACCGATTTCTAAACTCGTTTTATGGTTTCAAAGACCAAATTTTTTAAATGATTTTTTTTAAAAGAAATCTCGAGAGGTAATCCAATTACACCTGTTTTAAAAAATTATTGGTAGCGACTCTATTTTCATTTTTAAAATATAAATCGAGACTTATTTTTATTTTTTTTCAAAAAATAATTTCGACATAATATATTATAATTAATACATACAATTAACTTATGAGTTTTACAAAATAAAAACTAATATTTTGTATAACTCATTATAAATATTCAATTTTAATTTTAAATTCATTTATTTAAAATTAAATAATTATAAAAATCTTACATTAATACAAAATTCAATGTTCAAAACTTCAATACAAGTACCCTAAATACAACTTCAATACAAGTACCCTAAATATAATATTTCTGTGAATTTTTTCTTAAAGTAACGATGAAATTAGCAAAAAAAATAAAACAAAGAGAAAGGAGGAGACGATAAAAAGAATAAAATAGAGAGAGAGGAGAAGACGACAGGGGGAAAGGGAAATTTTAGCGATTTATGATTACAAAAAACTAAATGATGTGTGGATGACATGTAAAAATTAGTTCACATCTCATTAAATGATTGAAAAGGGATATGGATGATGTGACCTAACTGTTTCATCCAATCTTTTCTCTAAAGACTAACCACTGCTTCCTAAACGCTAAATTAAAATATTTAATTTAATAAATTAATTGTATCAAAATTGATGTATAATTGAATCCAATGAGTGGCTTTAGTAGTAAAGAGGATGCTGTTCATCTTAGGAGACTCGGTTCAAGCATCTGTGTGTGCGTTGTCAAAGGGTTAAAAAATTATGAACAGATAATACCATATAATCGCACCAGTATATTAAAAAAAATTGATGTATAATTTAGACATTTATTTAGCAAATTAATTGTATTTAAATAGGAATTTAATAAGCTATTCATTAAAAAAGAAAGGTATTAATAAAGGCGACGTGGATGAAGATGAATGGACGTTGGATAGCTTAGTGTCTAAGCGAAAGCGGGAAGATGAGGAAAGGGGTAAGGATGGGATCAGGAAACTTTCATAATATGTTTAATCGAAAAGAAATTATAGTATCTTTCATAATATGTTTAATCGAAAAGAAATTATAGTATTAATTAATGGGGAAAAGAGTGTATGGAATTGAGAGATGAAAATGGGAGTTTTGTCAAACAGGATTTGCAGAGAAGACTTGAAGCCTGGCGATCACATTTACTCCTGGAGATACGCCTACATCTATGCGCATCACGGTTCCATTTCTTCTTTTTCCCCACTTTTCATTTATTTTTCATCCATCAATGATTTGATGAATTTTCAATGTTAATGAAATCAGGGATCTACATAGGCGATGGAAAGGTGATCCATTTCACCCAATCCCAAGGTGGTCGAGAGATCGGCACCGGAACCGTCTTAGATCGTGTAATTTTCAGTTCATCATCTTCAGAGGCTCCAAATTGCGCCGCATGCGGCGATCAATCGGGTCGCTACGGAGTTATTTCTTCCTGCTTAGATTGCTTCCTAGCGGACGGTGATTTATACCTATTCCAATACGCCGTTTCACCGGCTTTGTTTCTGGCGAAACCCAGGGGAGGAACCTGCACCATTGCCGCTTCAGATCCCTCATCCGAAGTTCTTCATCGTGCTTCCTTCCTACTCCACAACGGTTTCGGCGTCTACCATGTATTCAAAAACAATTGTGAAGACTTCGCGATATATTGTAAAACGGGGTTGCTGGTAATCACAAGGATCAGCGTTGGTCGGAGTGGGCAAGCGACGTCGTTCTTGGCGGCTGCTAGCGCCATAGTTTCATCACCGTTGAGATATTTAACGACTAGCTTTAGTGGCCTGGCTGCTGTTGGTTACGGGATGTATTGTTTTAGCCGGTTGGTGTCGGACATCGGGGTTCGTCGTGATGTGGAAAAAGTTGGGGTTGAAATGCTTGTTTCCGCTTCTGCAGGGTGCCAGGAAACTTGATCATCTTTCCACAATTAAATTTCTTTTCTTTTCACTCTTTGTAATTTGAACTCTTAATTGCAGAATATTCGATTCAAATATATGCTTGCCTCTATTCATAAAAAGAAAACTGCGTATATGACCTGTTTGGTATTCTTGACTTCACTTCGTGACCTAGCATTCTGTTAAATAATAATGCCCTAATTTTTTTAAAAAATTGTGATTTCTTTCTTCTAACAATTCGAATCTTAAATTCCATCTTTATTTGGAAAGTTTTATATGAATATCACTTTAATTTGCATAAGATTAGATTCAAATCATAAAATGAATAAGAAATGGAGTCACTTAGAATTAATTTAGTATTTCTTTTGAAAAGTTTAGTTTAATATTTGAGTATTAGGTCAAAAAGTACTTTTAAAAAATAAAATATTCATTTTAAATATGATATTATAAAGTAATAAATATGCATTTAAATAATATTCAAATTAGTTAATACTATGATATTTAAATATGAATATAAAAAATAATTTATTATAATTTGTTGTTAATATTTTAATATATGAAAAATAAATTTTAAATATTTTTAAGTAATTAATATTAATTATTTATAAAAATTCATTCGAATATATAAATTTTATTTTAAATATTAAAATATAACTAATAAAAAATTAAATATATAATATTTTCTACTTAAAATAAATTTCAATGAGAAAAACATACTCAATATAAATATTATATAAAATACTTTATAAGAATTAAAATTATCTTTAGTTCCTAAAAACGTTTTTTCAAAAGTGTTTTTTTTTTACCCAAAAACATTTTTTAGAAGCAATATTAAACTACACTTAATGGGTTATGGTGTCAATTGACCCTATAAGAAAATTACAAAATAAATATTACTTTTAATTTCAAATTTTTATATAATTGATGCATTAATTTACAAAAAATTTAAAAATGACTAAAAAATTATTTTATAAAATCAATTATTTTGTATGATAATAATTGAATCTCTCTCCTGTCACTAAAACCTTAAATTTTTTATTTTATTCCAACAAACATCACATTTTTATTAAATTTATTTTATTCTCTTAATCTCTAGAATTTTTATAAGATAAGTGTTCAATCTTTCAATACTTTCATGTTGATCTCTCAATTTGGTAACAACTCTTCTTCTTTTTTTCATGCTTTATTGATAAATCCCTAGAAAATTAGGATTGTGCCTTTTTTTTATTATGATAGATTAGGATTTTTATGTAAGATTTAAATTTTTTATTTATTGAATAATTTTGAGACCATTGATTTTGTATGAGATTCTTAACATCGTGATGGAGTAATAATTTTTAGAGGTTGATTAGAACAAATCTTTAAAGAAATTAGAATTGATTAATACAAACTTTTAAAGAAATTAAGATTGATTAAAAATTTAATATTTTTATTTAAAAAATATTGTTACTAGTGTAATTACTGTGAATTTTATGTTTAAATTTTTGATATATTGCATTCATGTGACACCAAAAAGCAATTAAATGATATTTATTTTTGTGAAAGAAAATTACTAATTATATTTGACTTCATGAAAACCTTTATGTATTTTAAGGTTTTCATATATATATTCTAAACATGAATGGAAAAAGAAAATCTACTAATAAAATAGAAGGAAAAAATAAGGAAAAATTATGTATTAATTTATATAATTTTTATAAATGTTTTAATTTTAAAAAAAAATTGACCACACAGTTCAAATTTCCTGGCTCCACCTTAGAGAACACTTATGGTTATATAATTTTAAAGAATCAAATTAAAATTTTATCATTATTTGAATGAGCAAAATGTAATTTTATCATTATAAATTTAAAATTTTAAAGGTCTCAAAGAGAAAACTTTCATTTTAAGGGAAGTCGAAGCCTTGTCAAGTCTCCAATTATGTTTAAATATTCATTTTGATAATTCAATTATAAAAAAAATTATAAAATAATCATTTGATTGATCGCGTTTATCTTTTTGGTCTAATTCTTTTAAGGAAAAGATGACATGACAATTATAGATTTAGTATAATAAAAATATTAATACTAAATGGTACACATTTTTCCAATTTGATCATGCTTACAAAGAAATTGTTCATCACATTTACACATTATTTTAATTTGGTTTTGATCATAATAAAATTTTAAAATTATTTTATTAAAAATTTAAAAATGATATAAAAATACATAAAAAATCTAGAATACCCATCAAACACTAGCCTCCACCGTGGAGTGTGGCTGCTGAAGTTGCCAAGCTGGTGATGATGGCGATGGTGGCGATTGCCATGGTAGAATGGTAAAAGTAGTTATGCATATTCATTCAACCAAACAAAGAAGCCAGTTCACCATGTTGTTCTTCAGCTAGCTGCCGGAGTCAATATGAGGGCAACAAAACTCAGTGTCGACACAAGCAAAGCAAATAACTAGTTTATGTCCATCAACAATGGAGGAAAGCAATAGTTGAGCTAAGCCTTGCTTCGTAGCATGAAATAATATAAGAGCTAATGGTAGAATTTTCCCAAAAGCTTTGTTGATTTAGGGTACTTTTGGATGAATATTTATTTTTAGTGTGCCGCGTTTAGTTTCTTTTTGTCTCACACTACAAATATCGTTATAGTATTTAATTTCATCATCACCGTTATTTTTACACTAATCATAAGTAAATGCACTACTCAGCCAAAAAAAAAACCATTAAAAATTAGAAAACTCAGCTCTCAAATTTATTATATATTTTTTACATTATTATTTTATTAAAGCTAAGCTTCTTTGCTAAGGACAACAACAAAAGTCACATCTTTTCTTTACCAACTTTGAGCATGCAAATAATATTGCTTCGTCAAATGGAAGTTATTTGATTTCTTTTATAACCACTATAACTATTTTTGTATTTTTCTAAACTATTAATATATATTTTAATTAATGGGAAATTATTAGTACATTGTCAGTTAAGTTTTTAATAGGGGTGTTCAAAAATACTCAATCTGAGATATCCGATTCCGTTGGCCCGATAAAAAAATAAATGGGTATTTTTTTATTTCTAAAAATAATTTCGAGTTGGGTACTCGACCCGCTATTTTTACAGGTTCACAAGTCGGACCCGGGCCACAATTTCTAAATTCTAAAGGTACCCGACCTGGTTACCTATGTGTATTTCTATTTTTTTATTTTTAAATTATTTACATTTTTAATTAAAACTTAAATTGATTCCTAATTTTTTACCTTAATTATTAAATCATTATCTCACTCGTTCAATTCACCTACGCAAATAATCTCCGTCAACCCCATTATGATAGAGGAGAGCTTGTTAGCATTGGAGAATATGGAAGAATGGTAATTTTTTATTTCAAATTTTTTATTTTTATTTTGTAATATTTATTTATATAGTTTAGATATTTAAATCTTTACATTTTTAAACATATATTGTTGTTGTATATTTGAAATATTTTTTTTGTAGAGATGCAAGATTTGACTTTGGAGCAACCAACTATTATCATTGATGAGACAAACGAAGTTTCGGATATCCCACTATGCCATGATGATTGATGAGACAAACGAAATTTCGGATATCTCATCATGCCATGATGATTGATGAGACAAACGAAGTTTCGGATATCTCATCATGCCATGATGAACATGATTAAATGCTTTATCTTTAGTTATATTTTTTGAAGTTTTATCTTTGGATTATGTAATTTGGATTTATAAACTTTATGTTTGGATTTCTAAATTTTATATTTGGATTATACTATTATCTACTTTGGATTTTTAAGTTTGTCATCTTGAAACGTTATAAATTGTTTGATTTGTAAAAAAAATTGCATAAATTTAATCCAGGTACCCTGTGACCCGAAATTCCGAGTACTCGATATTCAAGGGTTAGGTCACAGGCCGACATTTATGAACACCCTTAGTTTTTAAACTCCATGTCAAGAGGTTAGCAAGTGTCTTATAAAGATATAATAAAATAATAAAAAAATAAATATTTAAATAAAAAATACATGTCAAAATTTTAAGATTGTTAGTGGAATAAAAAAGTATAATGTGAGTCTATCAAATATTTGTCCTTAATTAAAATCATCTTACATTGGTGAAAAATAAGTAAATGGAGGGTAAAAGTATCATGAAAGTCCTTGTATTAAGAGTTGGATTGCATTTTGCTCTATCTATTAAAAAAATGGGTAAAAATTAGTCCTTTTCTATTAAAATTTTTATCTACTTGTATAGTAAAAAATTAGCGTGATTGATGGAATAACAAGACAGTGACATGTGATGTGTCATGTGTACCTTATGTTGACATAAAATGACCAAAATTCAATAGTAAAAATGAATGAAATTTTTAACAGAAAGACCAAATTATTCTTTGATTTATTGTATAAGAATTAATTTATTTATTTTTTGAATAAAACAATAAAAAATAATCTAGGTCTCTATAATACTTTTACAGATTTAATAATTTTCTTTTTAACATCAAATTACTTAATTGAAAATAACTTTAGATCTTAAGCTGAAAAAGAAAAGAAAAGACTAAAGTAAAAGGAAGGATATAGTTGAAAGAAAATAAACCATTAAACTCATTTTTAAAATAGTTACTTTGAGGTATAAGTCGACCGAGAAATTTATAGTAATATCTCAAAAAAAAAAAAGCTTAAATGAGGTAAAATAAACTTATTTATTTATTTATTCTTTTAATATGATATTTAAAATTACTTATAACCTCCAACTCATAAATATGAGTATAATACGCTTCAACGCACTTGAATTTAAAGGTGGGTGTTCGATCGAATCAAGTCAAAACATTTCAAGTTAATTGAATTGACGAATCATATTTTATCATAATAACTTGATTTGAAATTTTTTCGAATCGAGTAAAATAAAATTCGAATCGAATTAGATCAAATTAAATTAAAAAATTACATATGTTAAATTATTTTTTTGTTATAATATAACTAATTTCATGTTAAAGCATATAAATTCGAAATCATATATATTTTAAAATTTTTTCAAAGAAAAATAATAAAAAATAAAATACTTTAATATTATAATCTTAAATAATTAATTAATTTATTTAAATCACACAATTATTATTTTAATTTTTTTTAAATTTTAACTTTTATTATATATATTTTTAGATTTTTTAAAATTTTATAATTTTAAAAAATAAATTTTTGAATTTTTATAAATATTTTGAATTTTAAAATTATTTTTTTTGTAATTTTTGTTGAGAGTGATTTGTTCATTTTCAAAATTAATAGGAACTAAAAGAATATTTATACCAATCTATTATTCAAAAGATTCGAGTTATTCAAATTGTAAAGTTCAACTCGATTCGAACTCGATTCAATTAACTTGAAATTTGATTTTTTTTTATTTTTTCAAATCGAATCAAATTTTACCTACTTTTATTCGAATATATATCATTTTGTTAAATAATAATATTATATATTTCGAATTAATACTCAATCCACTAAATGTAATACACGAATATTTTCTTTCATTTTTTACCCGATAATTCAGCGGATAAATCAAGTTGTATTTAACTTTACGGTAACAAAAAAGTAGTTTCATTTTTATCTTTAAGATTTTCTTTTTCTTCAATGGTTCAGATTAATTGCTTTTAATCAAACGGTTGATATTGTTTGAAGCCCATAGAATCTGATTTTAACGAGCCTTCTTTATAATTTTCCTCCACCTATATATATATATATATATATATATAATCATTTTTATTTCTGGTTTTGGTTTTTCCTAATCGCCTAATCAGAAAAAGAAACCGATTTACTGCCCTTTTGCGTTTCTTCCACTGATTTCTAGAGCTTCATGGCTGAAACCGCCTCTAACTCCGCCCCTTCCACTACTACCACCGCCGAGGCGCCAACGTCTCAAGAAACCAAAAAGACCACCGAGGCACCAGTAAGATGGGCCGATTTGGAAGACGAAGCATCGGAAGAACCGAGCGCTTCTTCCACATCGGAAGACAAAGGTGCGGCGAAACTCGGAGTTGAAAACCTAAAAATCGATGAGAGCAAAAAGATCAACAAGTTCCTCGACGAACCCGAGGACTCCAACATCAAAGCTGTATCGATTCCTGACCCTAAATACTTAAGCCTTTTTCTTTTTTGTTTGACTGAGATTTAGGGTTTTGACTTCATGTTTTTGTTCGATTTTTGTAGGTCACATCTGGGGAGACACCATACACTTCAGCATTTACGTTTGAGGAATTGAATCTGTCCCCTGAATTGTTAAAAGGGCTATATGTGGAGATGAAATTTGAAAAGCCTAGCAAAATCCAAGCTATTAGTTTACCAATGATTTTGACGCCTCCTCACTTGGATTTAATTGCTCAAGCTCACAATGGTTCTGGTAAAACCACTTGCTTTACTCTTGGAATGCTGTCTCGTGTTGATCCGAATCTAAAAGCTCCTCAAGCACTCTGCATTTGTCCTACTAGAGAACTGGCTATTCAGGTTAAGTTCATGAGATCTTGAATTTTTCGAGGTACCAATGAAATCTGCGTTTTGGTTTTGATGTTAAAATTTGGCTGTCTTTCTTGCAGAATTTGGAAGTGCTTAGGAAGATGGGGAAGCATACTGGGATAACATCAGAATGTGCTATTCCAATGGATAGTTCCAATTATATTCCAATTAATAAACGGCCACCTATTACCGCTCAAGTAGTTATTGGTACTCCTGGCACTATTAAGAAGTGGATGTCAGCAAAGAAATTGGGTGTGAGTACTGTGAAGATTCTTGTGTTTGATGAAGCTGATCACATGCTGGCTGAGGTAACTTTTGTTTTGCTGGTTTATCTGCTTGTTGTTTTGATGGAATTAGAATTTGTAGTGCCTTGTTCTCGGTACTAGGAAAGAAAAAAAAATTATTGTAACTTTAGAATTATAATTAACTCTCTTTGTTGTGGAACATTGTCTAACTTTGCTTGTCTATATATGAATTGTGACTACCTGATTTTGGTTTGGTCAGCTGTAAAGGTAGACTAGAGACATGTGTTTATTAGTGAATCATCTTATGCATATGAGAAGTTATCTTGGAAGTTATCTTTCTAGTGGTATGTGATATTTATAGCTGCCTAAGCAATTGTTTGCATCTTCGATTGATTTGCAACATCCAGCATGTAGGCCTTTGGATTTTAGGTGAATGTTACATAATTTTCACTAAAATGCTTTGTCTATTTTTCGTTTTATTTGAATATTATAGCTTTTGAGCATGCTTGTGGGAATTCCTTGTGTAGGTTTTTGTGTCACTGTAATTAAGAACGTAAAGCATGACGACAAGAATAGGGTTCAATTAATAGTAGTGAAGGGTGATAAGAATTTGAATTTTATGAATGATAGGATTGGCAGGCCATTAAAAACTCCAAAAGATGTTTGTTTGCTGTATTCATTATATTCTTTGTTCTGGGAAGTGTTTGTGAGGGAGCATTGTGGAGGATTGGAATGACTTTGTTTGTAGATGATTGATTTTGGAGGATGGACATTTTTTTAATTATGTAGTGCAATCATATGATCCAACTATTTGACTAGATTTCATAAAATCATTAATTTGCTTATGTACGTTTCTTTGCTGCAGGATGGCTTTAAAGATGACTCCTTGAGAATAATGAGGGATATTGAAAAGATGAGTTCTCACTGCCAGGTTTGCATCAAAGATGTCTTGTAAATTTTATTTGGATGTGTGTCAAGCTTTTTCTATGTACTGTCTTAAATTTTCTTTATCTAGTGGGTCTTAGAAAAGTTTTATACTTCTAATATTATTGAACAATGGCATAAAATTGGTGGTTCAGTAAGCTGTTATAAAAGAAGCCTATACTCAGACATGGTTCAGGATGAAGAGTGACGGATTATAAACTGACCATTCTGCTTGTTTGGTAGATATCCAATTTTTGATCTATGCCGATGCATTGATATTGCTAATTTCTTACTTCAAATGGACTTATATGTATCATTTGTCTATAAAGGGCTAAGCCTATATGGGTTAAGAGAGTAGGGTTAATATCACAACTTAGTTGCATGCTGAGCATTGAAGAAAAATGACTGATTGAAAACATTTTTCTGTGTTGCATGCTTAGCATTGGTGAACAATGACTGATTGAATACTTCCTTTTTCATGCTTGGTATTGGGAAACATTGACTGTATACTGTTTTTGAATCAATTTCAAGGTTCTTCTTTTTTCTGCCACATTTAACGACACTGTGAAGAATTTTGTCTCAAAGATAGTCAAGAGAGATCACAATCAACTTTTTGTCAAGAAGGAAGAACTATCTTTGGAGTCAGTGAAGCAATACAAGGTGAATGTTCCAGATGAACTTTCCAAAGTTCTGGTGATTAAAGATAGAATTTTAGAATTTGGAGAGCGCCTAGGGCAGACGATAATATTTGTACGTACAAGGAATAGCGCAAGCATGTTGCATAAAGCACTTGTTGATTTCGGTTATGATGTTACTACAATTCAAGGTGCACTCGATCAAGCTGAACGAGACAAGATAATCAAAGAATTTAAAGATGGTTTGACTCAAGTGCTCATTTCAACGGACCTCCTTGCCCGGGGTTTTGACCAACAACAGGTATCTCTTTCTCCTTTTTACGAGTTGTTTTGCTATGTACAAGGTGTATTATCCTAATATTGTATTTCCTGTCTACAAGTTGTATTGTGTAATATTGTTTTTTTATGCAGGTTAATTTGGTCATCAACTATGATCTTCCTGTAAAACACGACAATCGTGTGGAGCCTGATTGTGAGGTTTACTTGCATAGAATTGGCAGAGCAGGGCGTTTTGGTCGCAAGGGTAGGTTTCTGAATAAAATGTCATTTACCCTTAAATGATGATACTGTTGCTTCCTACTGCCTGATAAACCTAACTGGTAGCTAGATTTGTAGCTCTAATATGTTCAGCTTTTTCAAGATGTCCCAATGTTTTTATTTCTGTTAGACAATGTTTGTATCAATGGCATTTAATAATTGTTTTGCATCTGAAAACATTAGTTGAAGAGCACATTATTCAGGGTCATATCTGTCTGATTTGCAGGAGCTGTGTTCAACTTACTCTGTGGTGATATGGACAAAATGATAATTTCCAAAATCGAAAATCATTTTGACAGCAGAATAGCAGAGGTAAAGGCCTCACTGTGCGTGGTGCTGGTGCAAATCCATACATTTTTCTTTTTCTTTTTTTTGTTATCATATTCATATGATTGCTTTCCACCGATGCGTAGGTTTCTGACTGGAGGAATGAGGAAGACTTTAAAGCTGCTCTCCGATTAGCTGGTTTATTATGAACGGAAACCCTTGTGTCGAAGCTATCTTGGTGAAATGCTAGAGAAGAGGAACAATCAGATTGTGCTTATAGTATGCTGACTATTTTGGTTTGATTTTTATTTTTGTTACTTGCACCATGTTTTACTGCGTTGCTGTAAGAGTATTTGAACAGAGGAAAAAGGAATTAAGTCAAATGTGGACTCAAATTGGATGCAAGGTGGGGGATCCAAATCATATTTTATATAGTATGTAATTTATGTTTGAAACTAAAGCTTGTAATTTGCCAAACGGATTTTCTTGGTTCAAGTTAATTAGAAAACAGGATGATTTCCACTCAATATGTTATTGTTTTCACACTTACCATGGTAATCAACTATTGGCGTAGAACTAAGTCATTTTTTTTAATTAACACACGATGATTGAAAGCAAAAGGTTTAAATATACTGGATTAAATGTAGTACTAGTTTAACTTTGGGACGTTAATTGTCTATTTGGTTTTTTAAGTTATTTTCGTTTTTGTTTCTTTGGAAAGCTGCAATTTTATTTCTGAAATAATTAGAATGTGTTTGGACTGAAGATATTCATTTTTAATGAGGTTTAGATGGTAGAACTTAGCAAAGTTTTCCATCCATTTTTTTCAAATCTTTAGCTAGTTATGCATTCACGATAGGGTCATGTGTACATCACAAATGCAATTATTTATGCATTCACAGTAGGGACATATTATCATCACACATGCATGTACTATATTCGAAGCCGCTCAAAATAAAATCTATCACTGTTCCTCGTAGATTCGAATCCGGATGAGCTCAAAATAAAATCTATCACTGTTCCTCGTAGATTCGAATCCGGATGAGTCCCATCTATGGATAGCACTTAGCCACCAAGTCAATCAAGAGAGTTTTTAAGATCGTGTAATGTCATCAAAAGTTTTCAATTTAATTATTTTTTGATAATATTTTTTGTATTTATTAGATATTATATATTTTTTTAAATTTTTAAGTGATTTGATTCAATTTTAAAGTGTCGCATCATCACATTTTTAACAAAAAAAATTTAGAGATCAAATTAAAAAAATTATCAAGTTCAGGATTAATGAGAAAAAAAAAAGTTTAGCGTTAAATGTGGATTTTATCTCAATTTAAAATTTAAAATCCAATTAATAATATTATTGACTAATTTTATTAGATTTGAGTATGTGTGGCCTTAAATTTTAAATTTAGTTTTCGAATATTAAAATATTTTTTTGAACAATACGCCAACTGAATTTATTAGAAATTAAAATCGAGAAACATTTCAAACGAAATTAAAATATAGTAAAAAAATAACAAAATAAAGAGAAAAATAACGAAACATTAGACCCGCAAAATACGTCCAGTGAGTTGCAACAACAGGGATGAGATGAAACACTGGAGAAAGGAAGCAGGGAACAAAACTCATTGTTTCTATCCACCTACATGCTTAAGGATCGAAGGAGTGGTGAGTGAAACCAACAATCTTGCATGCTGCTTCGTAAAACAGATCTGACTGCATCGGTAAACGAATCACAAAAAGGGATCAAACCATTGAAAGACCGCCGATAACCGCAAATTAGAGCCGAGCGTTGTGAGAAAACTATCCACGAACACAGATCTACCACAAAGATAGATGAAAACATGCTATAAAACAGACCCGTGCCACCAGACAAAGGAAAAACGTGCCATAAAGGCAAATAAAAACTAGAAGAAAACCAAAATATAAAAGAAAAAAAGAATTGAATATAAAAAAAGAGGCAGAAATACAGGCGGTCGACGATCAACATTAAAACTGACGTCGTCGCCGACTAATCAAGAACAAAAGAAAGAGATAAAACGGCGCAGAAAGAAAGTTTGAAAATAGAATTCTTACAAATTAGAAAGAAGGGGTCTATCGAATATTAAAATGTTATATATTCAATTTTAACAAAAAATCATTAACAAGAAGGTAGTACGTATTGATGAATGTATCATTTTTCAAATTATACTGATATGTATTAGAATTGATTTATTTTTATGCAAAGTTACAAATTATTATTATTTTTAAAAATATTTAATATATAATAATTATAATTTTCAAATAAATGTGATTAACAAAAAAATCATAAAAAATAAAAAAAAAATATAATTCATCATTTAACAAATCCACAACAAACAACATCCCAAATTTCAAACAAATAGAAATAATAAAAAATCAATATAAGGGTTTAGGAGTAAATCATAGAAATTCATAAAACACTAAATATCTATAACAGTATAAGAGTAAGGTACAATTGTGTGAGAAATATGCTGTTATGTAACCAATACTTATAACAACATATATTTAATCTAAAACCTTTTACTCATATATTTTATTAAAGGAATACCTTCCAATTTATTTAATCAAAACCAATATAACACTAACAATAACTTTTAGTTCATAGAAATAGAATAAGGTAATATTGTAATAAATTTTTTGGTGAATTACAATAATAGAATAAAGCTCGAATAATAAACGTAATTATCGCGACTCAAACCCAAGTCACATTTGAAGCGGTGAATATCATTGACCATCAAGCCATCACGTGGTAATATTGTAATAATTATATAGTGAGAATGGAATATTGAAATAATAAATATCACACTATTTGATTTGTTGAATGAATTAGACAAGTAATAGCATTACGTTGTTTGATTGGTTAAATGATGTTAAAGAATAGGTAAGGAATAAGTGGTAAATGATATTATCATCCATTAAACTGAATTTTATTCTATTATTATTAAATGTTTATATAAATTAAAATTAATTATAAACATTATAAAATCACTATATATGTGGAAAATTTTAATATTATAATTAAAAATATAATTTATGAATATATTATTATAATATAAATAATAGCATGATATATTTAGAATAGTAATATAATATAATATTTATTTTAATAACTTCACAAATTTTATATCACAAAATAATATTAAAAACAATTTAATTCTTTCTTTCCATTTGTTTGATCCTTTGGATCAAATATGAATGAAGTTGGCATTGCTTTTCTTAATATATCTGTTTCTATTAGCAGGGGTTGCTAGAAATTTTTATGGGCCCCAAATTAAGCAATATATTTTTATGATATAAATTTTTTGTCCGGTCCAAAAAATAGGCTTAAAATTTTACTCAAGTTCGGTATGGATAAAAATGTTAAAATCCGAGTTCGATCCAGCCTGCTTGTATTGATTTTTTTAAAAATATAATACATAAAAAATATTAAAAACATTAAAATAAATGTTTCCCAACAAATTGGAAATAAATTTAAAAAAATATTTGTACGTAAATAACACTAAGATAGGTGCAACTTAACAATCAAATGTCTCTAAAATAGTAACAAAATTAACAATAAAACAAGAGTTATACAATATCCAAACAATAACAACAAAATAGTAGCAACATAATAGTAACATGGTAACAAAATAGTGAAAAAAAGAAAATAGCAATAAAATAGTAAAAAAATCAAGAAAACAAAAAAAAAACAATTTTTTTGCATATTCGAGTCGGGTCAGGCCCAACTTGGGCAAAAAAAAGTCATACCCAAGGCTCGACCTGTTTTCTAAATGGGTCTTATTTTTTTTGTCTAAGTTCATTTTTTGAGCCTATATTTTTACCCAAACCCTCCCACTTTTCGGGCAGACCTTCGGGCTGAGTGGCTCGACCCATGGACAGGTTTATTTATAACATAATTCGTCACTTAATTTTGTATCACACTTTATAATAGCATTATACATTATACATATGTGACCATAATTGAGGATATTAATCCAACAATCTCCCACTTGAGCAAATATGTTCCTTGATAAATGTACAACCTTATGAGCTCAAAATTTTCTATCATATAACATGTATTATATAACAATCTCGTCCATTAACCATATCTATGTAGGATCAAAGCAGTCTTTTTCATATTAATCATAATTAAACTCATCAATAGTCACATATATAGTCAAATCACATAAATCAATCATAGATGCATAGCATGAAAATTACATGCAATGTGATTGTTTAAGTGAGATAAATATCAAATAAACTAAAGAATTCATTTCTGATCAGAAAATATCCAAATACATAAATGTCTGAAAACAAACATAGAATACCCAAATAAACTAAATACTTTATTTCTGATCAGAAAATACCCAAATACATTGTTGCATACCCAAATATACTGAATACTTCATTTAAGTGAGGTATGACTCCTCATTCGTGATAACTTATTATTGTTTGTTGGGAACAAAAACTCTATTAACTGCTGGCAAGACCTTTGGATTCCGAACTGTGGACCTTTGATTAAACAAATTCCTGCTAATTCTAATCTTAACATGGATTGTTTACTTAAAGAAATGACTATTGTGGATGGTTCGAGGAATTTAGACCTTTTTCGTCTTTGGGTTTCTGAAGAGGTCATTAGCAAGATCGTTAGTGTTCCACCGGCCCATCCAGCTTCTGGCCTTGATAGAATCATTTTTTTGGGGGGGGGGGGCTTCTTCAACTAGCTCTTTCTCCCTCAAGAACGCCTATGGTAAAATACGTGAGGATTCCTTGAATCCAAAGGAATCAATTTGGGAGTTACCTTGGAAGTTCAAAGGTCCACATCGAATCTATTTTTTCATTTGGCTTGCCCTTAAGCAACGTTTGCTTACGAATGTTGAAAAGGTTAGGCGAGGGATTGGGAGCGATAGTGCATGTGGTTTTTATGGACATGAGTCTGAAAAGGTCCTAAATGTTCTCAAAGATTGCCCTGCTGCTAGAAGCATTTGGGATAAAATTATTTCATATGAAACACTCTCTAGCTTCTACATCGGATCTCTCTAGGAATGGATAATGGGTAACTTTCAGATGCATCAACTTGTTTCTTTGGTTGGGATTGATTGGCCATGTCTTTTCGGGATCATCTTTTGGTGTATTTGGAAAAACTGCAACCTACTTATCTTTCAAGGTATTTCATGGAGCACCGATGATGATCTTAAAGTTTCTCTTAGCTGGGCAAGATAATATACCTATGCTTTTAAAACATCGACACTTAAAGCTCAAAGGTCTTTTAATACTTCACTTATGGAAGAAAGCTGGGTGTGCTTAAATACATATGGTTCAATGAGACATGATAAAGGATTCGCTGCAGCGGGAGGCTTAGTGAGGGATCAAAATGGTAGATGGATCATTAGGTTTAGTAGATACTTGGGGATTTGTACAGTGACGGAGGTTGAACTTTGGAGCATCTTGGATTGGTTAAAGGTTATCTTAGATAGAAGATTTGAAAGAATCTTAATTCAAACAGATAGTCTCGAGGCTGCTACTGCAATCCGGGAAGGTGCCTTTAGAATCTCGAACTCAACTTTACTCAGAAGAATTCATCAGATCTTGACAAAGGTAAAATAGTGGAAGATTCAATATATTCCTCGGGAGGAAACACAGTGACAGATAGTCTTGTCAAGATGATTTGTGATAGAAAGCTAGACTTAAGTTTGTTTGAAGATCCTCCTTTGAGGGTATTGTTTTCTTTGAGTTTGTATCTTATATTTTTCACCAAAAAAATAGAGTTACTATTTCATTAAATTATAAAAATCTTAATTATCATTTAATTAATATCAAAGTTAATTTTATCAATTAATTATCATTTTGAATAATGTTATTTTGCATTAGTTGTATTAAATAAAAGTATATTGCATGTTAGAAAATGCTAAAAATGTTTAAAAAACTAATATATTTCTATCATATGAAAAATTTCTATTATTTGAGAATTTTTTATTATAATATTTAGATTAAAAAATTAATATATTTTACGCTAATTATTGTAATTAAAAATATAATATTTAAAACACCAACTAAATATTAAATGGGTAGAATCATACGTTATTTTCAAAAAAGATTGTATGAAATAGAGACACCACATCATCCTGTATCTCTTACCAATTATTTAATGTCATTTCAACATAATTTTCCATGTCATTGACACATCATTTTGGTAATTTTTTTAACCTGAACTCAAAATCCTAAACCCTAAACATTAAACCTTGGACCTTAAACATTAAACCTTGAATCCTAAAACCTTAGACCCTAGATCAACCCTAAACATTGGACCTTGGACCTTGAACCTTGGATGAACCTTGGACTTTGGATCCTGGACTCGCAACCCAAACCTTAAACCTTAAACCCTAAACCTTGAACCATGGACCCTAGATCATCGTAGATTCAGAGTCCAAGTTAAAAAAATTATTAAAATGATGTGTCAATGACATGAAAAAAAATACTGAAATAGCATTAAATAATTTGTACTAGATACCAAATAATGTGACGTCTCTGTTTCATACAATCATTTTTCATTAGAGTTAATGTCTATAAATATAAACTTTTAAAAAATATTGTACATATCCTATATATGAATAAAATACATAATTTTATCTTTGTTTTTTTATTTATTAAAGAAACCCCTAATTTCTCTTGACAAAAGAAACCTAATTTGATAAAGTGTCGTGGCAATTAGAAGAAGAAAAAAGAAAAAAAATTTAATGAAGGTCATCAAGATTAGGAATAGGAAATCTTAGAATTGCTGCAATACCAGTAAGCTTGGCCAATTGTTCTCCAGAAACATGCATGGAGGAGAAAACAATGGCTTTCCCTCCCGCTTTCTTCACCGATTTGGCCAACTCCGTATATTTTCTCCTCATCGCAATCTCTGTACTCTTAACCAAATCATCCATAATCAAAAGGGTCTCAATTGCCATCATCTCTCTTGCAATCTCCACACTCTTTGGTCCATAACAAGCACGATCCGAACCCATCAATAGCAAGTCCGAGAACTCTTTGTAAGCCCTGATTTCCATCCCAGCTTTTGTTTTTATGATCAACCCCATCACGTGTTCGTCATTGAATATCTCTTTCAAACTGCTCTTGTTCCCCATGTTCACCATCACGAACCGCGATTTGTTGTCCTCGATCGACTTCATCTTCAATCTATGCGCCTCCTGAAATAAATACCCTCGAAACTCTTGTTTGATAGACCCAGGGCTTCCTATCACCACGCATCGAACCCCATTATCGAAATTCACATGCTTCACGAATGCCTGAAAAACCTTTTCGTAAAACTTGTTCGACGCACCTTTACTGTCGGTTTTCGAAGCCTCGATTGTCGCACAAAGGGTCGTTTTATGTCCGACCAGAAACACTTGGCCCGACTCTTGTTGAAAGATTATCACCGCGAGGTCCGCCGTGGATGCTTTTTCGCTTTCGTGCAAAGTGTTGATAACATCAGAACTCCAGACATTCTTGGTGAGATCAAACTCCTTGTGTCTCTCAATCTCCAGAGTGTGGTACGAACCGGAAGGCATTAGCTCATTAGACATCAGAGTCCTCCCACGGACGCGCAATATCGACGAGTCTTTCTCGTAATCAACGTCGGTGATTTTGATTTGGAGTCTGATTTTAACCCTAGGTGCAGGTTTCTTTCGATTGAAGTTATCAGAACCAACTTTCCTGGTGGTATCGGCGACGATGGTATCGCCTTTGGCGATGATGTTGTAGGCAAGCCATAGATCATCTTGTTCTTCCACGATGATCTTCACAGACCCAGGCTGGTTAAGTGCAAAGTCTTGTTGAACAATCTTCATGTTGCTTGCTTTGAGAGATTCTGCATTTCGTTTTCCTTTAGATTTGTAGATTAGGTTAATACGTTTTCAGCGGTGAATTAAGCAGAGTAGTATAGGAATTCTGAAAGTTTCTTATAATTCATGTTTCTTTTATAATGGTTTGGAACCATTCGAAATTTAGAATTATATTTTTTTAACACTAAATATACTATATATATTCAAACCCCTCACAGTTGTTAATTAAATTTAGGAATTAAATTTTAATTTTTATAGCAAATTAACTCATGTCAAATTTTTCAAAAATCAATTAAATGATCATATAATCAATTTTTGGTTCAACTGATTCTGTCATCGATCTTGTTGATTTAATCGGTTCTCGAACCAACTAATTTAGCCTCTTATTTCGAACCAATGTCTCAACCAATTCAATTCTGAAAATGATGCATTTAATTAATAATTAATTTAAAATCTTTTACCCTAAAATAAATAAGATATTTTAAAATTTATAGTAAACTAGATTTTATACCCAATGCATAAGTTTATATTGTGTATTAATTAAAATATGTTATATTTCTTATTTAAAATATGTAAAAATTATTTAAATATTTAATTAGAGCATGAAATCTAAAAATAATACTCATATAAAAATAAATTAACATAAAATCAACAATTTATTCTAAATTTAGTAATTCAAAATTTTAATTCTCATCCAATAAATTGAAATCAACATTAAGATGATTTATGAAATATTTAAAATAAAAAAAAATTATGTTATAAAATAAAGAGACAGAGAGTAAATAACAAAGAGAATAAGAAAGCAAAAAAGAGAGCGTATTTTATTGATCAATAGAAGTGTTTTACAACGCTTCTTCAAATTTATATTTATAGATAGAAAGTATAAATGAAATAGAACTCTAATTCTAATGACAACTAGAATTTAAACTTCATCCAAACTTATCTTGATCTTGATGGACATCCACTTAATAAAATATTCATAACACTCCCTCTTGGATGTCCATTGGTAGATAATGTGCATTGTTAAAACCTTTATTAAGATAAAAATCCTGTGGAAAAAAAAATTCCTAGTGAAGGAAAAGAGCACACATATCTATAATACGCATAACATGTTGCCTCATTAAAAACTTTACTAGCAAAACCCAACGGGACAAAACCTCGGTTAAGGGAAAAAGAGTACAATACGTATTTACTCCCCCTCATAAAAACATCACATAAAATCTCATATTCTACGTATTCAATTTTGAATACTAGTATTTCAAATGATTATTTGAATGTATTTGCTAAGTTTTTATATCACCATTATTTTAAAAGTCATGAGAGGGAAAATTTGGAGGAAATATATTTCGATCTCTTCAAGAGTTTCAATAATAATCATGGCAAACTTTAATCATGATTATTCTATAAAAACACAAATATGTATTTTAGATCATTTTATAATCCTCCTTCAACTACTATTGACAAAGTCAAATTTACAACATGTTCAATTATTTCAATTCATATAAATGAACAATTTCACGATAATTTCAATATGCTTCTGACATTCCAAATCCTTCAAAGATTTTAATATAAATTTTACTATATAGTGATTCACAACAGATTGTAATAACAACTATGAGACGCAAGTATGAACTGCCAGTTTAATAATATATCTAAAAGTTATTACATCCACCACAAAAGAATATTATATCTTCTCATAATCAATGCTATGACTTAGCGAAAAATTTCATATTTTTATTTCGCCTTTGCAAAACTACTTCATTTGTACCCTCACTGGCTTTATACCTTTAGATATTTGGACTGCTGGTCTAATAACTCCACAAATTTAATTGTATTTGAGTTACGTCTTTCTATATTGGCCAATTTATTCCATATCTATATTTCTCAAGAGATTTATTCAATATCCTCCTTTTATTTTATTATTTCCACAATAATATTGCATGCAAAATCATTGTCGACCACTTTTATTATTGGTTCGACATTTCCTCAAATTGACATAACTTATCGAGATCCCTTATTTTCACTATTTTAATCTCCAGTTTCAGATACCTGAATCTCTTCTGGAGTTTTACTTATTAGTTATGTCTTGAGTGTCTTCTGGAGCACCCGCCTTCACTATATGACCATCTGGATTTTTTCCTTTTATGAAAATTTATATAGTTGAAACTTTAATGAGTTATCATTGTTGAACTCCTAGTTCAAATTACTCTCCCCCTTAACTCATTACAATTTATTAGTTCTCTCCCCCTAATGTCGGGAAAACTATAAAATCAAAATAGTAATTACAATCATATCATAATTGTATCTCCAATACATTTAATATATCATAATAAAAGGAAGCCCATAATTAATATATATTTCCAATTTTTTTTGAAGATTCGTTGATCTTTGTGCGTTGTGGTGGAGCTATTGGAATATATACGCACATACAAAAATTCAAAGATGAGAAATATTTAGTTTTTGACCTAAAATCAATTGCAATGGGGAGTATTTAAAAGTTATTGGCTTGATGCGTACAACACGTAAATCAACATAATCTCATGTTGAAAGAGGAACTTTAGTTCTCATAAGTAATGATTTAGCCATTAGTCAGAGGCATTTAATCAATAATTTCTTAAAACCATTATAGGCATAAATAACAAACTTTTACCAAAGTTTTTCAAACTCAATCAATAACACATATGTGATTGTTTTGTAGATACATTTACCAAAATCATATAATATCAAAACCATCCACATGGTGGATTAATGGGCATATATTCATTTTAGAAATGCAAGACATTAAATCTCAACTTTAGCTAGTGAGTTTTTAATAACCAATTTTCATTGAGAACAACCAACAAATGAGAATTCTTTAAATTAAAGAATTTTCTGGTTCTTTAATAAATGTCCATATGAATTCTTAATTAATTTTCGCATCATATATGATCCAGGATGGTCTAACTGATCATGCCAAATAGTAAATATATTTGTACCAGTAAACTTCTAGTTTACTTTAACATGTGTTTCAATTTGAACTAAATTGTAGCAAATTGATAATTTTACTATCATTCCTTTCACTTTGTATCCACATATAAGTACCATTGTGACATTTACTACTGGAAATGTCTAAATCAATGTGAAGTTTATAATGGCATTATGTCATATAATATAATTTCCAAATAATTATATGCAATATTCGCTTCAGGAAATATGCCAAAAAATTACAACGTCTGGCGCATCCAACCATAACGAGCTTTAGATAGAATTACCATATTCTATTGCTCATATTTTTCTTTCACAATTTAAGTTGATATTTCACAGTCAAATATTTTGACTTCAACCTCTTAATGAGGATAATGACAAAAGAATATCACAAAAATAATCACAATCAATTCAACATAAATCAATAACCCAATCCTCTTTTGATTCATATGAAATATAATCTTTTCCTCATTCACAATCTCAATATGAGATCCATTATGAATATTTTTTAAAACCAATAGATTAACCATCACAAGATATTAATATATTAGCTCTTCTGGAGCTTTCGACTAATTTTGTACTACCAAATATTGGAATAATATTGGTTTATTTTAGTACCAAATAAAATATATATTTTCTATCTGTAATGATAGAATTCATTACTACATTCTCATATCCTTCCTCAAAAAATATTAATCAAAACAAAATATTTGGGTATACACCACATATGTGATCAATAACCTTTATTCTCTTATTCATTACTATGTTCTCACTTTTAGTGGTCCATGATTATTTTCCTTATGTTTGCATTCACTTTTGGGATTTCAACAAATTTAGTAGGACAAACTTATAAATGACACTAGATTATTTATTCCATAATCACCTTCGCAAACATGCGTGTATTTCAAATCAAAATCTATCTATTCATGTTGTCATGATTAGTCTCAAATTGTAATAAACATGATATAATAAATAAATCATAGTAAAATATACCTAAAGATCTTTAACATCATCGTTATCACTCTGGCTATTATCATAAGCACTAAATGGTTAAAGGCTCTAGTCATTACCCATAGTGCATCGGCCTCAATTGACGACTGAAAAAAAATAATTAAATGAGAATCGTGCTGATAACGTGTTATAAAATAAAAAGACAGAGAGTAAATAATAAAGAAAATAAAAGAACAAAAGAGATAGCGTATTTTATTGATCAATAGAAGTGTTTTACGATGCTTTTTCAAGGTCTATATTTATAGACATAGAAAGTATAAATGGAAGAGAACTCTAATTCTAATGACAACTAGAATTTAAACTCCATCCAAACTTATGTTGATCTTGATGGACATCCACTTAATAAAATATTCATAACAATTTAAAATTAATATTTTTATAACTTTTCTTTTTGTGTGATGCACGGATTAATTAGTTATTATTTAAAATATATTATATTGAATTATTAAAAATGGTATAAATTTTATAACAGTTCATAAATATTATTATTGAAAAAAGTAAAAATAATATAAATATTAATTTTTAGACATTCTGTGATTAAATTTTTTTGATTACGTTGTAATTAATAGACGAAGAGTTGAAACTTAATTACAAATTATTTGAATCTTAATTATATATGTCAAATTCGTCCTTCCATTAACTTGGTATAACCCAAAATGGATTACATGTAGAATCGATACTATGGAATGAATGAAATCAACGATTAAAATAAATAGATCACATGTATCATTATTCACAGTGAATACTTTTTTTCACTAAATACAAAAGGTGACTTAAAAATTAAAATAATTTTTTTGTGAGAATTAAATTAATTAATCACTATAATTTTATTGAATAGAGCAATTAGATATATTTCTTTATAAACTTTAATACGATCAAGTTACCTTAATTTTAACGAATTTAAAATGAAATTGATACAATTGAATTAATTAATTAATTTAATTCGATAAAATAAATAAATAATATTTTAAAAAATAAAATTCAGATAACACATATACCGGCACTCGAGACGGGCTGAATGAACCCATCCCATGTGAAAGGGGAGGCAAACCCTAGTATTCCTTAGGGTATGTTGTTGCCCCTTGATATTTCACATGTAGTGTTGTTCAAATAAAAATTTATGTCATTTTTTTTATAAATAGAAACTATAAGATGATTTAATTGCACAATTGAGTTGAGCGTCCTTATTTTGTCAGAAAATGACAATTTATTTATAAAAATAAAATATATTTTTTAAAATTAATTTTTTGTTTTCATTAAAAGAATTAATTTTTCGACTAAAACTTAATAAAAACTTTTATTTTATGTGTACGATTCATTTTATTTGAATTCATATTAAAAAATTTTAAAATTAAAAAATAACGGAAAAATTTATTTGATAAAAAAAAGACTATTAAACCACTTTACACAAACAAAAAATAATAATTTAAAATAAAATTTATTATTATAAATATCATAAAACTCGATTTTGTTCACTAAATATTTTGGGAGACGATTTAAACCGTCTCACACAAACTTCGTAATTTTATATTTTGGGAAATTTCGGTGGACGGAGAAACCACGTATTATTCGCTGGGCATCAGTGGCAGTATATTAAGAAACCACGTGGCATATTTGAAAAGTCCCCAAAGATGTCCCAATAATTAGGGAGTAAATCGCTAGAACTCTCCCCATCTGACCATCTGAGTTTCAAACATCCATGGCCACTCGGCTAGCGAGAAAGCTGCCATCATCGTTGTCAGCGTTTTCCTCATCTCTGATTACCAAATTGACGTCGGACATCTCACCTCCGTTGATGAGCCATGGCGGACCCGGACTCAGGTGTGCCTCCTCTTCCTCTTCCTCATCAACAACAACGACTGGATCAAATTCTTCATCTTCTAAGCGTGAGAAGAAGATAACAGACCGTCTATCAGCCGTCATAGACGTCGTCAACGACCGTAAACTCCCTCCCGAGCTCCGTGGCCAGCGCAACAACGTTAGGTATGTGTGCGTCTATTTAGTAGATTTTTTGTTTTTCTTTCTAACAATATTTTTAAATATGAATTTAAAACTCAATTTTCAACTTTAAGATTGTCAATTTCTCAAAATTCTAATTAAATACCGTCAATTTTTTTTTCATATTTACCCTCGATTATTTCGAAATCTTCATGATCCTTTCATACTAAATGATAAAAGCGAAATTGAAAGAACTTTTTTTGGGAGAAAGGGAAAGTATGAAATTTTGCAGTTTGGAGGTATGCTTTGGTTTTGTTAGAATTTGTTTTCTCTGTTTTCAATTCTTTGAAAGTTATTCTTTTATTCGTCACTAATTCATATTACCTGGCAAGGGGCTAAGCAATTAAGCTTTGAAGGTTATCTTCCCTGTAGAAATGGAGTTCTGTGTGCTAGTCGTTACGTGACTTCAGCTTCACTAGTTGAGTGGTGTTGGCTTCCTACGTTTGAGACCTTAAAAACTGTTGAATTTGGTGTATGATATGCTTTTGAAAGAGATGAAGTTCTTAGTTCAATGATTCGAATTCAGTGTTAAAATCATAATAGTTTCAAAGATTTTTTGGGTTCTTCAATGAGATGAAGTTGTGTCATGTAATGATTTCAAACAGATCGGAAACCGACATCATCAACGTAGTTGAGCAAAGAATATGGCATTCAATGGAAGAGGGTCAGTTCGAGAATTTAGCAGGGAAAGGCAAACCTCTTAACCTTAACACAAATCCTCATGCAGATCCTGCTGAAGACACCCTCTATAGGATTCTTTCGAAGAACGGATGTGCCCCCGAGTGGGTAGAACTTAACAAGGAGATCAGGAACAAAGTATCCGAATGGCGAGTCGCTTTGAAGAAAGCATGGACAAGCAAATGCAATGGAGATGATGAAGAAAAATGGATTGAGCGTTGTGAATTGTTGAAGATGCAATTACGTGACATTAGCGATAAGGTAAAACGCAGTTGTATTCTTTTCTATGTTTGGATTTAGCTATGTGTCTCACGACTCAAGAGCATATCCGTTGCAGGTTTTCCGGTACAATTTGATAGTTCCGTTCGGCCGCCAAATGTTTGGAATGAAATGGGAAAAAGAAGTGGCTCGCCTTGAAGAATAACTAGTATGTTTTCTTCTTCAAGTTGTTGTTGATGACCATAGATGTAGGCATTTTTTAAATGTTGGTTGGTTTTTGAAGACCCCAAAATCTCAAGTGATATGCATTATGTAATCTCAATAGGGAAATTGATTGTTGGGTATTTTTACTTAAGCTATCCATGTGTAGTATTCATTTAGCTAATTAAGTTATTTTAATTAGGAACAAGGAAAGGTTTTCATGTCAGTCGGTGGAGGATTCATGGAAATCACCTTTTAGACCCAGCTTTTAGCCCGGCGATTTCTCTAGGCGTCTTCATATTTTTTATTTTTATTGTAGAACAACTGTTTAGAACATTCATCAAAGCTTCTATTCAGATTTACTGTTTTCTTTTGCAAAATATCGATCTCCCTTATTTATATAAATCCTTTCTTTACTAAATTTGCATTCTTTGTAAGAATACCATCCGATATGATTGGATCATGTTGATTGAACGGATTTAACCCGAAAAGATTGAAAGTATATGTAAGGGTAATGCATCATTAGACAGTAGTTTTCGTAATGATATATAATGTCTTAATAAATTATTTTATAAATTTTAGCTTTCTCTTTATTTCATTCTTCTCCATCGTCACACAGCAGCACTACTAAACAAAAATCTTTCATGGGTTTGGAAACATATTTCTGCAAAGAAAAATATGGGTAAAGAGAAGCATCACTAGAATTTTTGCAAATAAAGGATCTTTGCAAATTACCAAGGTTATATCGTCAAAGAGCACCACCTGTATTTGAATACATACCTGTGTTCCGTCGTCAAAGAGCATCTCCACCAAAATCTTTGAAAAAATCTTGCATGGTTTCCGATAAGATGTTTTCTTTAAATGGGTATTAAATTTTTAAAATTTCTATGAGTTTGCTATTGCTTTCGTGTTAAAAGCACTATTTCGAGAATGGTTTCTATAAATGTGTTATTAAAGCAATTTGAATTTGAATTTAAAAAATTTTAAAACTAAAATTTTCTTTTTTATGGTTTAAAACTCAGGTATTAAACCTTCAATGGATAATGTCATTTTAAACCCCTGTACTTTGATCCTTGTTCGAGTGTGGTACGTGAAGTTTCAAAATGTCGAAAGTGGTATCTGAAGTTTAATTTTGTTACACATTCAGGTACGTGGTATTAACGCTGTTAATTTTTGACTGATTTTATCACATGGACCAATTATGTGTCGACATGTGGCAATGGGCTGGCTGAAAGGGCAGCTGTACGGATAGATTAGGGAAGGGCTGTTTTGTAATTTGCATTTCCCCTCCTCACTTAAGTTTCAAACGCCACCGCTTGTGTCTTTGCTCTCGTCTTCTTCTACTTCGACTTCATCGCCTTCCTCCGGTTCGGGTTTGGCTCCAGGACTTGGATCGAGACCGCTATCAACAGTTTTAAAGAGGAAGAGACCGAAGAGGTTGAAAATATTGGTTGCAACGATGGCCATGAGTTTGGGGATTCCGGCTACACCATGCGAACTTGAGAAAGAGTTGGAGAGATAGGGAGATGGGTATTCGGTTTACTATAAAAGATGGAGAAGAGAGGCCATGGAAGATAGGTTCTCAGCTTCAGCTGAACTTCAAGGAGATTTCAAGCAGGTATTTTTTATGGGTCAAATTATAAGACAGAGGATTTTGTTGCACGCGTTAAGGAAGAAACTGGAGGGAAGGGTATGCTCTGTTGTTTTGAATCGTTGCTTTTATAGTAGTACCCACAGTTTCTCAGCAATCAAACAACCATTCTAAATTCACACATTTTTAATGGTAGGTGTCGATGTGATTCTGGATTGCATTGGGGTAGCCTACCTTCAGCGAAACTTGGACAGTTTAAATTTTGATGGAAGGCTTTGTATCATTGGTTTGTAGGGTGGAGTTGTCATCGAAATTAAACTTAATCTTTATTTTCAAAGTGCCTCACAGTGCAAGGTAGTAGCCAACATGAAGAACATATAACAGAGCACTACATTATTTACAAATATTCTCAAGCCACATACATCTCCACAGATGCACCCACTTTTCACCAAGCCTTTGCTTTCCTTAAATTGAAACATTCATATATCTTGAAAACTGTTGTTAAAAATGGTTACAGCTTTAGTGGGTGTATCGAAAATCATAGATCAGTATAGGAATGTAATTTGATACTTTAATTTTATTTAGGGGCTGCGTTGCGACCAAGAAATCCAAAAAACAAAGCAATGGTTGTTAATGAAGTGGAGAAGAATGTTTGGCCGGAAATCGTGGCAAGCAAGGTGAAGCCTATCATCTACAAATCATTTCCCTTATCTAAGGCTGGGGAGGCTCATAAGCTAATGGAAAGTAATGAGCATATTGGGGAAATACTGCTTGTTCCATGATGCTGCTAATGGTTTTATCTTATATTGTGACATCAAATTTTGGATAAATCAAATTAAAATCAAATTTAAATATAAGGACTAATTTATAAATTAGTGTAATATAGGGACTAATTTATAAGATTTGACCATTTAAGCGAAGGGGAAGGGCAAATTGCAAAACAGTCCTTTATCGTGCAGCTACCCTTTCACCTTACCCTTGTCACATGTCGAGACATAATTGGTTCACGTGACAAAATCTGTCAAAAATAAACAGTGTTAATGTCAGGTATTGAAATGTGTAACGGAATTAAACTTCAAGTACCACTTTAGACATTTTGAAACTTCGAGTACCACACTCGAATATGGGCCAAAGTACAGTGGTGAAAAATGGCATTATCCCAACCTACAATTCTGCTCACCCAAGCTTCATATTGGACAGGTATTAAGACTAGGTATCAAAGTTGTTTACTTTCTATAATTATCAAAGTTAGAAATCAGTGTCGAATCTTCCATCTTCAAAAATTTCTATTAACCAAAGAACAACAATTTTGGAAACTATAATACCACAAGAAGAAGAAGGAGAAGGAGGATGGCCTATCCCCATGCGAGGATTCATGAGGCATTGCTCCTTAGAGTACGTGACCTATGTGGAAGTGCAAGGGCCTCATGCCTTGTCACAAGCGTGTAGCATCATAGAACGGTCAGGCATTGTACCCTAGCCATGCGAGTAGCAAGAGCCAATAGCTACATATGTAGTTTGTTTGTGGCAAGCAGGACCTTCCATAGAATGTGAGGTGCACATAAGAGACGCTCATATGCGTGCATAAAGTGCACGAGGATGCTGGGAACCATCGACAGATGTTGGACAAGGCGGTGCTGAATATGGTGTGATGGTGGCTAGTCGGAAAGAGCTGGTTAGCGATAATCATGCGACGGTAGTGAATTCCAGTTCATGAGGTTTTTCTTTTGGTTATTGGATCGTTTTAAAGCGAGACTTTAGATATTTGATTTTTATCTAAAAGACTTAGAGAGAGTGTTTTGAAAAAAATACTATAATCGTAAAATAAATTATTTTATTAGATGGAACCATTGAATTTTTAGCTAAATAGAGTATTTAATTTTTTTATTATGATTATGATATTTATGAATATCATGAGTAATTGAATGGTGGTAAATAGACAAACAAGTCCATGCATATGTGGTAATATAGTTTAGAAAAAATATTACTTGTATTTATCTACATATTTAATCATTTATATTTGAAACATTAAATTATTGAGTTAGAAAAGATCTTTAAAAAGACATATGGCGTCTATCAATAGTCTCTATGTAATAGCATAATAATATTTTGAATTAGTTTTCGCACCCTACGAAAAGTGTTATTGCGTGGATTTATGAGAAAATTTTCTTTAAAAGAACTAATCATATTTATTACTCATTGGGATTATTCTACGATTACTTGTAGAATAACACATATTATGATGAATGTTTATTTGATTATTATACACTCGATATTATTTTAATTAAATAACTTAGTACAAAGTTTTAAAAATTAGAATAATGATTATTAATATGTGTATTGTTTAATGTATCTAGATTTATATATTAATTGAGTGAAAATTCATATTCTTATTAATTGTTTAAGATACCCATAGTAACTTAATTCAATTGGTATAAGAATTATTGTTGTAACAGACTCAAATTTTTGAAAGTTAAATCTAAGATTCATGTATCATGATTAAGGCATATTGGATGTATCAATTTTATTTTGAAATATTTGTTTATTACAAAAAATAATTAATGGATTAAAAATTTTATTTTACAGTCCAAAAATGACACAAACTCCATTGATTAATATCTTAATTGAAAATAAATTGAGTGGAAACAATTATAAGTATGGAGAAGTAACTTGTGGGATTTATATATTTTGATATATTGAAAGTTTGAGTTCAATTGATAATAGAATCGAAAGTTGATTTATTGGGTATATGATTTCTGTATGGCATGACCTTACTTACAATGGTGAAATTCATAGATTGAAAAATGATAAATGATGTCCTCTCACTGATATTACATAATAGAGAAGAAATAACGAAGTCACCGGTAATTTGTCTAGGTTGAATTATTTAATTACTATGTGTTAGTAAATAATTTTTTTTTTCATGAAGGAAAGCGTAATAGATGTCCTGAGATAAAATAGGATCATATGAGGTGTTCAAATTAACCAAAAGAGATATTTAGGATACGGTATGATGATAAAACACATGTGGCAAGGTTATTGGATGAGCAATTAACATGATATATAATGAGAACTTAGCCATAGTATTTTCGTGTTCAATGACTAAATAATATTGTAATTAATAAATAAAGAATCGAAATTTAATTACAAATTATTTTAATCCTAATTAATATATGTGCAATCAATTCCCTCACTAGCTCGGTACAGCTCCAATGGTTTATAAGGTACATGAAATTTATATATTGAACTTAATTATTATTTAGATCAAGAATGGAAAAATTTATTGATAAACGAGAAAAGGGAAAATTTGTTGAATAGTCTTTACGACCCAACTCGATAGCTGATCATACTAGGTAACTTCTTGGGGTATAATTATGTATTTATATGTATTAGATGTTTTGTTGAATGGTGAATATATATATACTTAAATCAAAATTTTATAATATTTTCAATTTAGTACGAAAGGTGAGAAACGAATTAAGGATCTGATCGTAAAGTTTTGCATACTTGATCGTTATAGTTCTTGTGGAATGTTACGTGATTGTGATCTGGTTATGATATATGTTTTGAAACATGGAAATGCTTCGGCATTGCTAATATCCCAAATTTTGTATAAATGCTCGTTTGGACATAGTAAACGATTAGGATATGATTGGCATGCCAATAGGGCTAGTTGCACGCTTGTATTGATTTTCACTTCGGTGCCCCTGCTTGCACTTATGTGGCCTTGTATGCACTTTTGTGCCCCTATTCAATACTACGATATTCCCTAATGTATTTACCCGAGTATCCGAGATACTTTTGCTATAGTTCATTGGGTATCAAAATCTGAACATGATGGAGTAATGGTATAATGGTATATGATGTTCCTATATGATTGTTCTAGATTGAATAACATGCTTAACGTTGAATTAATCAGTAATCTTGTTTATGTTGAACTCACTTGTTTCTTGTGAAATATATTATCAGGGTATAATATTACATTATTTGTTTTATTACATATATTTGATTCAAGGTGAGTTTATACGTATTTTTAACCCGTGAACTTACTAAGCTATTTAAATCTTATTTTGTTTCATTTCCCGTAGTTGACATTTTACGGAACAAGTCTATCAGATCAACTTCAAAGCTTACACTATCAAGCTTTGTCTTGGTAGATCTTTGAATCGTTTTAGATATCGATTATGTGGCATGTATATAGGTTTGATCGTGATCATATGTTTTTGAGTTCAAGTGATAATCTTGTAAAGATTATGAAATGGTTATTATGTAATGTTGGTGTTGAAAGTTTGTATGGTGTACTTGGTTGACATGAATGGTATATGTATGTCTAGTTGATGTGTGCTTAATCTTGAATCATGAAAGAGTTTGAAATTTGGTGATGTTTGGATAAAATGTTGAGGCATATGTGTTAAAGGATAGTTGTAATGTATGAGACTTAAATGGGTCAAGTTTGGTTTGTGTAATGGTAAATCTAGGCAAATCTATTTTGTTGATATGTGACCTTTATTTTTCACTTTTTTCATTCTTTTTGTGCAAAGTTTCAAATTTGTCCTTGTTTGATTCCGGTTGATTTTAGAGATTTTGTAAGGTCAATTTAATCCCGATCTTGTATACAATGTATGAGAATTAAAGATTTTTAATCAATTTCTTTTTAAATCGCATGTTCTTATTCTGTTAATTATTGTAGCATCCCATAACTCGATTTCAACGACGGAGACAGGTGAGGGGTGTTACATTCGCCATCGTAGTTTTGTTGAACAAAATAATTAAATTTATTAACTTATTGGTTTTAGTGTGATAAAGTTATCATGACCGATAATAGAATTAGAATGGGTGAAAAATCATTTAATTGTGTGAATTAAATAAATAATATTTTGAGAACAGAAAATTAATCATTAGGTATGAGTTGATTAAACGTCTGATAACACATATAATTGTCTTCAATATAAGAGGTAACATGGAGCAAGCGACAACCCTAGCTCTTAGAGTAGGGTTGTCGTCGCCCATAGCCTATTCCTGTAAGAGATAAGTGTAGTTTTTATTAAAATATTTTTATTTCATATTTTTTGTTCAACTAAGATTTTTTGTTTTTCTCTATAAATCTATAAATAGAGACCATGGATTAAGTCAAACAAATTATTCTAAGTGTTGAAACTCTGTCAAAGTTTAGTGAAATTTATTTTTCAAATAGGAACAACTATTTAATGGTGCATTCCGTTGTAATTTAACAATGGAGTGATCAATCTAATCATTTTTTATTTTGGGTGATCAAATTAACAATAATAATTTTAGGGTGATTAAGAATGACCATATTTGGAGTTACTAATAAAGTAGTTTATCCAAATTTATGTTAAGAATAATCGAAATCAAGATTAAAAAAATGCTAAAAATTTTAGTGAGAGAAAATAACTAAACTAATATATATATATATAAGGGTAGAACAAATTCTACGATTATAACATGTAGAATTTTTAAAAAATGAAGGGTAGAACAAACTAATATATATATATATAAGGGTAGAACAAACTTCTTTTATTTTAATCACAATGTATATATTAATAACCTATCTAGTTTTACACTCCTCTTTTGTTTAATATATCTATAAAATATTTTATATAATAATATTTAATGAAAGGTTAAAAGTGATGGTTGTTATTGAGATGTTTGAATTTAAACTCTTATTCATCATTATAATCTTAAAAGTAAAAAAAAAAAAAAAAAAAAAAAGGAAGAAGGGGGGGGGGGGGGGGGGGGGGGGGGGGGGTAAAAGTAGAAAAATATGCTTCGGTGAGAAGCACAAATCTTTACCGTACAGAAAACTATCTATGGGCAACTGGAGATGTGATGAATTAGCCGAGTTACTGTAGATGTCATCCAAACACCATTTGTGGTGCCATTGGATCTAAAGTGACCCTCAAAAGGCATGGTAGATTTTAACTCATCTTGATAAATTGTATTTGCTTTTGATACTTAAGAAAAAAAAATTACCAAGTCCATGTGAAATAAAAAAAAAAAAAAAACATAAACATACTGCCGTATACAAATCCATATATAATATATACATCTACCAGATAACTATGCCTTTCTTCTCAACATAGCTGAGAACAAGAACAATGCAGGATGATCAAATCAAACACAACAAAACCACGAAGGATTTGATTGATAGGAAAAAGTTTACAGGTTTACTTTGAACCTTTAGCTAAAACAAAGTGAGAATGTATGAACTTTTCGTTTCACCAGCAACAGCCAACATAAACTCCTCTCTAATCTTAAGGTACACAAATCAACAAACATCTCCACCTGTTTCCATCATCAGATAGGAGATGTTTTAGCCGCAAGGTGGATGAGAGCATGACGGTGGTAACTAGTCCGGAGCTTCTTGTACTTCTGCACGAAAGTCCCCAGATCTATCTCCTTCTCAAGGAGTTGCCTGTTCACCATTTCTGATTCCTTATCTGTCTCATTCATTGCATCTACAAAGAGGAAGGAAACCCTATTTTATTCTATTATCAATGATTTTGAGCCGAAACCTTCGGGTATTTTCACTAACATTTACCTTGAAGCCTGTTGATAAACGATGCTGGGGAGTAGAACTTCAGGATCTCTTCTTTCTGCCTCTCAAGATCATTTAGTTTTTCCAAAGCTGCGGCGAGCTCTGTTGTCCAGATAATCCTGCACTGTTTTCACAAAGGGAACAAAAAGTTTTACAATTGATTTTCTAACAAGATTAATCAATGGCAAAGACGAATATAAAATATTCTGGTTATCTGACCTGGTTTCTAAGCTCCATTATTTGTGGTTCTTTATCCAAATTATTCCCTGTTTATTAAGGTAATAAAATCAGCATGAAGCACATTTCTATCTATGAAGCTTCTGACACTATCATAATTATAAAAGATTCATAGAACTCACTTGCAAGCTGCAAAGTCTCCTTCCGAAGTTCATCTCTTATCTGATAGAAGTCAAAAAGACAAAGTGAGAAGTGAAAGAAATGATGAAATATGTGGTAATGACAAACAAGGTTTTCTCAATGCGTGCTTCTGTATTTGGATCCAATGGCATTCATACACATCAGATTACTAAAAGAACAACGAGATCATAATACCAACAAGCAACTGGAACACAGTACAATTAATATGAAAACTGAAACCTGAGAAAGGTTCTAGTTAGTGAAGTGTTGTGCTGATATTTTAAAGCACACCCAAATGAAAGAAACAAGGGTTAACTAACATAAGATTATGGGTTTAATACTCGTTATTTTTAAACATAAGATTATTTCCAAGACCAACACAACCATGAGAACATCTTTGCCTCTCCTTTTTTTTTTTTTTTTGGGGGGGGGGGGGGCGGGGGGGGGGGGGGGATTGCCTCAGTATTTAGAGTTGAGCTTCCAACGTTATATGGTCAAATTCTGTGCATGGCAGCATATATGCAAATCCTTCAACAACCATTGTGGAATAATCCCTAATAAAGCGAAAAAAGCACCACTAACTTCCAAAAAGTAAAAACATTATAAGAACCTAGCTCCCTACTGCTATGCACCTGTGGGCTTACTATTAAGCTGGTAATCTTGACAACTCTATAATACCAGCACAAAAAATCGGTAGTATGGGCCGATAATCTGAATGACCCCTTAACAGTCAAATGTTTTGAGTTTGAGGTCATCCCCTGTCCCCTAAATGTTTTGATTTTAGGATTAGCAATAGGCTATCTTATCAAACTCAGCAGTTAATCAAAACACTAGTTTATGCTATAGACTAAAGCCAAAACATAAGACTTGAGACTAGAGGAGAGATCCACAAACCAAGAACACATGACAAGGCGCAAAGAGAGAAAAACAAAAAGTGCATAGTTCTTCATTTGAAAAGGTGAGATCAAATAAAATAAGCTCAATCTTTTACTACTCACATTGTTTTGGATTTTAACCTGGTCAACTGATAGTAAGAACTGATTGTACGCATCCTTGTCAGACAAAAGCTTCCGTAATTCATCAACACTAAGAAAATAAGAGAGTAATTAGGAGTTGCAAGATGCGTTATTAATTAAAACAAGCATTTTTACTTCTGTAAGTACCCAACATTTAAGAAGCCACAAATGCAAATAATAGAAAAAGGAAGATGGATAAAATGAATAAAAGAGCATAATCAATCATTAGTAAAGCACAAAAGCAATAAGGAATAAGAATCTTAAATTTCTTTCATAAAAGGAAATGAAGATGCCCTTGCCAATAGCAAGGTGGACTGGATTGCAACAACCAGACGTCTAACCTTTTGTCCTTTAAAAGAGCAATGATTCCTGCAGCTTCAGAGGGTGAAACTTGTGAGGGAGAATGTGGCCTTTCTGAAGGCCTCTGTAAGTTGAAGCTGTTAGATGCACTGGTACCTGGCGTTGAAGGCCGGGAAGAATTTGTGGAGCTAACACCAGGAGGAGGATACCAAGAATGTGAAGAACCCTCTTGTGGACGTGGCTGAGCTTGTTGCTCCTGTGAACCCCTGCATCATGATCAAAATTTTAGTGAAACCAAATATAAATGTCACAAAGCATGTGAGTGGAAAACAAAACTCCAGCTGAAGTTAGAAATATCACTATCAAGTTTTAACTTTTGATCATTACCGCACAAGTACAACTACAACACAATTTTAGTGGCTTCACAGCATTTAAAAATGACTATTTCTCATTTGGCACTGTTGCTATCACAGCAACTAGAAAAACGTCGGTTCAAGTGCACTTAAGATTGTATTTTCCTCTGATTTAAGGGTTTGGGGATTTTGAGGAGTAGTAGTAGTAGGAATTGTATAAAAAAATGACACAATTTATTGACCATTTGACAGAGTTACCCCTATTGAGATAATCCAGCATAAGGCGCATATACTGCCGGAGAATATTAAAGCGACCAGGTAATAGCACCAAAAACGCATGAAGCATGTCCACAGTTGCCCTCACATGATGAGCAATTAAGAGATGCTCTATGTAAATCCAACTTCATGAAACATGTCCACACTTTAGACTTGCCCTAACATGATGAGCAATTAAGAGGTGCTCATCTGAAATCCAACTTCATGAAAATAGATATTACCGACTAAATCCCACATTTATTCTATTGTATACAACAGCCAAAAGGAGGAAGAAGAAGGACACTTTTGGTTTAGCTGCAGTTTCTGAAACATGTTTATTACTTTTTAAAAATACAATTGCCCAGCTTTCCTTTAGCACAAATTTTAGTTTCTTTAATGATCCAACAGCCTCTTAATACGCCCAAAAGGAAGGAAACGGTGATTCTAAAAATACAATATACATTAAAATTCCAAAGAAAAGAAGTAACAGGAAAAAAATCCCAAAATCCAGCAAACCCACAATTATATTAATAAAAAGAAATTCTGAAGAAAGTTCGATCGAAGTCACAAATCCAACTGAAATTAGTCAAATTCGCAGACAATTTATATATATAAAAAAAACTCCTCAAAATAAGGCTGAATCGAAAAAATAAACGAAATAATAGAATCCAATAATCCAAATAAATCAAAAGGGACTAAAGAGGTAACAAAGAAGACATACCAGAACCTGAACATAGCTCGCAAGCGGGTGGCTTGTTGATCGTTGGATAATAAATCAACCAATAAATCGAAACCAAAAACAAAAATGAAAAACAACCTTAGAGTCGAAGACGAAGAAAAGATTATTTGTTCCGTACAGAGTAAGGAAATATTAATTCGGATTTTTAATTAAAAAGAAACTGAGTCTGAGAGATTATATTTACGGAGGTCTAAAATCAACGAGAAAATAGTTTTTCAGTTCTTAAAAAAAAAAAAAAACAGTTTTAGGTACACGTGATAGGTTATTATTGGTTGTGGACACCGACGACGAAGCATCCGAGTAGAAGAAACCTGTTGAAAAACAAATATGTTAAAATATGTTATTAGTCATTGTATTTTTTATAAATTTTAATTTAATCCTTATATTTTTATTTTCAGAAATTTAATCTATTTAAGTTTCAGATTTCAAAATTTAAATTTAATTATTAATATTTTTTATGTTAACAAAAAATTAACAAAATTAATAATTAAATCTAAATTCAAAAATCTAAAAAATTAAAAAAATTAAAAATAAAAATTACAATAATTAAATTTTAAATTTACGAATTACATTTTAAAAAAAAACTATGGAAAATTCAGTCAAAACTTCCTCTTAAGCTTTAATAGGATAGGATATCTTCTTATTTCATTAATTTATAATTTGACTAATATACTAAAAACTTCTTTAAATTAATATAGTTTGTTTAATTCAACCCTTACTTTATTTTTGTAGTTAAATAAGTCTCTAATCTATAATTCTTTTACCTATATATTCCCTTAATTTTAATATTCGAGTAAAAGTATTTTGAATTTTTAAATTAATTTGCATTGTATGCAGTGGCGGAGGGTAGTGAAGATTCAGGGACATGATCTCCTTAAAATGGTAAAATTTTATTTTAGATTTTTTATAATTTATAAAAATTTAAATTAGTAATGATAAAATTACATTTTGTCCTCCAAAAATGATAAAAGTTTGATTTAATTTTTTAAAAATTATAAAGATATAGACTATTAAAAATGATAAAATTACATTTGTATTATCGTAAAAATAAATAATTTAATTCCTCCCCCGATAAAAATTTCAAACTTCACCACTGATTTTATGCTTATGTGAATTTGACGAGAATAGTTTATTAAATAAAAATAAAGTAATGAAAAAATTTTGGGGAATGCTTATATACATAACACAATCACTCTTTTAAAAAAACTTATGACAAGTTTTATATTAATGTTAAAAATGCATATAATTTCTATTCCATCAAAAAGAAATAAAGATAAGAGCATAAAATTCAAAATAATTTTAATTTAATATTAAAGGCTTTTTTAATATATTAGTCATATAAATCTGATTTTTAATTTAACTGTATAAAAAAGTTTTCTAAATTTGATTGTTTATTTATGCGCCAGATAATATCGAATTTGAGTTAAGTTTACTAAAATATTAATATATTTTATAATTGCTTAAATTTAAATTCATTTGAAATCGAAATATGAATTTCGAATTTTGTACAAATTAATTCATATTTTTTTAAATTTTAATAAAAATTTATACTACTTCTAATTTAATATTTAATAATTTAGTATATTTTTAATTTATTAAAGTTTTAAATATAAATAACTTAACATTTTATATTTTTTAATTATAGTATTATATATTAATTATATATTTAATTTTTACATGATAAAGTTACATAATATATAAATTAAATACAATACAATACAAGAATATGTTACATGATTAGAAAATGAGTTAAACTCGAACCTTTGATGTTGAAACTCAAGTATATTTTTTAAAAACAAAATTTTATCTAATTAATTTTAAATAAATTTTTTATATTTAAAAATATTTTATGCTTAATATTTTTATCTAAATTCAATTAAATTCTTCACGGAATTTTGATCTTTGGATTGGTAATAAAAAAATTACAAATCGTTTGTATATATTATGTTAAAAAAGCTTTAAAGTTAATTTTTAAATATAATTGATTGAAGTGATATTTAAATATATTGATGACTAATTTTGAATGGTGAATATTTAAAATTTTGTGGGATTTCTTACCTTATTAAGAGAAAAAAAATTAGGAATCAAATTAAAAAAAATTGCAAAGTATCTTTTCTTATGAAAACTTACATATTGTGAACTGATTAGTTTCACTCAAAATGAACTAAAATTTTGTTAATATTTAAAATTACAAAAGCAACTTAAAAAGATAAGATATCAATGCAAGAAAGAATTAGAATCCTTTTGTTGCTAATTTGACTTTCAAAATGAACATTCTTAATAAAAAAATGTGTTGGCATATAAAACCAAAAGATAAGAAAAAGAATACTCATGAGTATTAAGAAAAAAATGTTAGAACCGTAAAATAATATCTTATATAAAATTTAATAAATTATAAATAAGGATTTGTCATGTTAAATCATCAATAATAAATTAATAATAAAATTAGATGCGGTAGCGTACTTAAATTCATCGATTTCTTGAAATCTATGGATCTTACGGTTTTGATTTTACAAATTAGCACACAAGTAATCTAGACAAGGTGGCTCTCTCTTTTCTAAAGACGAGATATTAGAAAAGTTATGTTATGTGTAATTTGGGGTCCATAACCCTAATATATATATTTTGCACATTAACCTTAATTTCTAATCATTCCATTATTAATTAGAAATTAGTTATTAGAGTATCTACACATATTTGACTCATACTTTATTTAATAACTAAAATCCAATAAACCTTAACCAAGGTAGATCACTTATAATTTGGTCGTGGAGGTGGCCTTACAATGGGTGATGGGGCTGGACCTCACAATCGGGAGGTAAGCGCCCTAGTGGAGACTCCTTTCTTCCAATGCTCAACGACCAAAGACGAGTTGGTCAAACATTTGTGTGTCCGAGGAGTTCAAATATCCAATTTCATCTATGACTTTAGTATAGCCCACGACGAGTGTTGGGTGAATGATAGTACCAATGGTATTATCCTCCCCCTTTACTTGTTCGAAGCTGGGTTTCACCTCTCGCTGCATCTGTTCTTCTACACAATCTTGAACAAATACGGAATTACACCGGGACAATTTGCTGGTTTATCTTGGTGTACTCTGATTGCATACTTTATCGACCGTTGTTTAAGGAATGAGCCACCCATTCTCGACGTATTCCAACAAATTTACCAATTAAAGGTTATCACCCGAGGTGCTTTAGCTAGAATAGTGCACTTTAGTACTTGCCAAGGATGCAAGCCTATCGTAAAAAATTGGGCATCCAAACTTCATCTCAATCGAAATAAATTCATCCAAGTAAGGAGCAAGCTGAGGGGTGGTTTTGGCTTCCCTACACAATGGTGCATTGGCCGAGATTCCATTTGTACCTGTAAACAACCACTTGATAATGAGGTTATTGAGGATCAATTCAATCACCTGAAGTTGGGCCATTCACTGGTGTTGGAGGAGCTTATCACCGTAAAAAAAACGTCCTCCATTTTTGCTTAGAGAATCAAAGCCCTAATAGCTATAGGCCCATGGATATTACAGTTGGGGCTGATCCTTAAGTAGTATCATTTATCGAAAAGGCGTGGCCTTATAACTCCATCAATGATTTGGTTGTCGTTTTGGTAAGAAGGAAAGATGAACCTCGCACCTCTTCTGCACTGCTTGCAAGCTGGACACTGGTCTTCCTTGCCAAGAGTGATCATGAGTGAGTTATTTGGTAGGGACTTGGTTCTTTATAGGGCTGACACTCATCTTATTACTTTAGGCTTTACTCATTCCTCAACCCCAACACAATCCTCTCATCCCGACAATATGGACGTAGAGGCACTAATGGAGAGGGCGGAAGAGGCCATTGTAACAACTAATGCGAAGGTGCAAATGGGTAGTAGTAATCATAAGAGGTTAAGGGTTGAAGGGAGCTCTTAGAGCACCTAAGAGAGTAGTGGCAGCTGATTGGCTCCTCGTAGGCGAGGCAAGGAATCAGTTAACCGAGAGAGGGAAACTACTCTATCAATCATCCCTTCCCAATCCGAAGTACAGTTAGAGTCCGCCACGTCGATGGACTTAACTTTAATTGTTCAACCTCTTCCTGAAGAGCTCACTCTCAACCTTGTTTGTTCTGTACCATTGTCATCTCTCATTCGGAGTAACCAAAGAAGATGATGTAGAAGGGAAGAAAATGAAGTAGAAATGAGAAGAATTTTGCCTGCAGAATAACCCTTCTTATACATATTTATCCCTTTTTCGCACGATCTTCATAATCCCAAATAAATCGTCCATGACTAATTATTATGTTTCCCACTAAGGAACTAGTCAGTTCCAACTTAATTGAACTAGAATTGAAACTCAATTATTTACCATTAAGACACTAAGGTTTCTAGATTTCTAGGGTCCGTCAAACTTACTATCTTTTTCAATTAACTCCGAACTCTTAATTTTCGGACCTTAATGAAAATTGGGTGTGACAGGGCTAGTTTAGCAATGCTTCGAAGAAGCATTTTTGAGACAAAAATACTTTTGAGATAAAATTCAAAATTTTTTGCTTCTGCGTTTTGTTATTTTTGGTGTTTGAAAAATAATTTTCTCTAAAAAAAGGTCTTGTTTAGAAATATTTTTATCTCATATTCAAAAAAAAGAAAGAAAGAAATGCTTTCATTTCAAAAGTGTTTTTTAAAAACATTACTAAACTAGTGTTAAGATAGATATAAATTTGAGTGGATAGGGTAATCTTGTTGGTTTGGGTATAATAATGTTCCAAGTTTTTGTTTTTCTTTTCTTATTAATAAAGTTATCTTCAAAAAAGAAAATAAAGTAATGAATGTTTTTTTATAGTAATAATATTTTTATATAAAATGTTTAAATAAAATAATTAAAAACTAAATGCTTAAAGATTAAACATGAAATTAATGACAGATTATTCATAAATACTTTACTACCTCAATTGTTACTAAACCTTTTATAAATATACTTTTAATATTAAACTTCTCTTTCAATCACATGGTTATATACTTTAATATTCTCTATAAAAATTTTCCAGCAAAATGTTATTATAAAGCAAACCCCTCTTTAATGGAATGTACATACTTTTGGTCCATGATTGCTCACATGAATTGTTTTTTTTTATTTATAAAAGAAAACAAAGAGAGCAAAAATTGAATGATATCCCTAGAATCTCATAGTCATTAATAAAATTATAAATTAAAGTTGTTATGCTCAAAAATAAGATTCTGATTTGATTAGCTTACATCTTAACTTTTAGGATTATTAAAGTCATGTTTTAAAAAATTCGAATTTTGCATCAATATTGTTGTTAATATAGGATAACGTGAATTTGAATATGCTGAAATATATTAATCTCTTATTTATAGGTTGATCATAACTTGTAATGAAATTATTAAAAAAAGTAAATTTATAGATAATATAAATGATTTAATTTCAATTAAATTCCTAAGACATTTTTCTTATGCAGTGCTGGAACCCACCCAAAAGCAATGTGGAGCTGGCAACCCTACAACTATTTATTATATTAATATAAAACAGCTGTGTATTTTATTTCTCCCAATACCATATATTATAACACTATAAAGAAGGTTTTTTTCAAAAAAAAAAAGCAAGAAATTTCTTAATTAATCTCAATTACTAACTTAAAAATAAAATCATATGAAAAAATAAGTTATATTTTCAATTTATTCTTTGATTGATGTGCCCCTTTCGTGACTCATGTCTCCTTCCCATTATGAGAGGTTGATCATATGGTTTTGTTGTCAAATTAATGAGGAAAATTAAAATTGACTCTTACTACACATTTTAATTTGAAAACCTAGATTTATATATGTTATTTTTAAAAATTTTATTTACCAAGATAATGTGAAATTCCGTAGTTATTGTTTTATTTATGATGTAATTAATTAATAAAATAAAACGTAATTATTTTTAAATAATATAAAAAAATCCTTTGCCATAGCGTGCCGTTTCGAGGGAACTCTGTGAAAAGACCATCATTTCGCCATTTTTTTTTCTTAAAAGAAATTAATTTTAAAAGCGTATAATGGAAAATAAAAAAGAATCTAAAACAGTGGGACCCTTTATTGAAAGCAGACCATATGATTAAGCCACGTGGAGGACTGCCCATGTGGCGGAAAGTTAGGTGGTGATCAAATTGTGTGAACAGCTATTTCATTGAAGCTTCAGTTGCGTAGCTAAGGGGGGGCCGACCTTGTGCCTACGTAGAGACGCAAAAGAAGAACCAAAAGTAGCGTAAGCGCCAAAGCCATCCTTGTCTGTTCCATCCAACGGCTGTCCATAAACTTCAGCCACCACCGTCGATCTCATCCGTCGAACCCTTTGCTGCATTTGTTTATCAGCCTTGTCCCTTAGTCCAGGCGTTGTTTTTGTTGGTTGATTTCTAAGTTGCGATTTCTTGTTACCCCTTTTCTTCTCTCTTTCTTTATCTTTTTATGCTTTGCATTTTGATCCTTTGGCTACACCCCCATTGCTGATCATTGCCATTGCCATGGCTACAATGCTGGTGCCGCCATGGCTGGAGTCATTGCTAAGTACGGCCTTTTCACAGTTTGCAGAAGTCATGGAGATGCAGGTAGGAGTGAATGCAACATGTATTGTTTAGACTGTAGAGGAGATTCATTTTGCTTTTATTGCCGTTCTTCTAAACACAAAGATCATCAAGTAATTCAGGTAATGTTCCAAATTTGGCATCTCATTTTCCATGATGTAAAAAGAAGAAAGAAAAAAAAAAAAACATGTTCTGAACACGAACTAGTTTGTGTTTTGTCAGATAAGGAGATCATCATATCATGATGTAGTGAGGGTTACAGAGATTCAGAAAGTGTTGGACATAAGTGGGGTACAAACTTATGTGATAAACAGTGCCAGGGTTCTATTCCTGAATGAAAGGCCTCAACCAAAATCTGGGAAATTAGGAGTTTCTCATTTATGTGAAATCTGTGGAAGAACCCTCTTGGACCCTTTTCGTTTTTGTTCATTGGGTTGTAAGGTTAGCATCAATGAATCCCCCTCAATCTTCTCCATTTTGCTTCACATTATCATCAACATATATCCCTCATTACATGCATACATATAGACATCAGCATCACAACTACCACACACCACATTGATCATCATTATCAATTTCCATTACAGATGCTTGGATTGAGTAAACAACACAATGGGTTTTTAATCTCATTTGTAAAATCAACTTAGCAGCTTGTAGGAATAAAGAGGAATATAGGGAATGCAAGTTTTCACATAGAAGAAGGAGGCATAATAATATCAAAGGAAGAAGAAGAAGAAGAAATGCGTGAAGGGTCACAACGAGACATTAACCCTTCCACGCCTCCCCCACCTCCTTCAAATGCAAGGCGAAGAAAAGGAATTCCTCACCGAGCACCTTTTGGGTCCTAAAACCCAACTACTATCAACTATTTTATATATGCCAAATCTTCCTTGAATTACTTAACCTTATATTTTCCTTCTCTTTTTTTTTTTTTCAAAAGAGAGGGTACATTACACTTGTTTTGGGGTTTAATTTGTAAAATTTTCCTAACAAAAAAGAGATTTAGGGGAGAAAGAAGTATATCAAACTGTGATTGCATATCATATCTATCTCTTTTCAATAAAAAAAAAAATTTGATTTATCATTTTTTTATTAAAAAAGATAAATATGACGTAAAATTATAATTTCATATTACCGTTAAAATATTTTAATTTGATTAGAAAGTCCCAAAAATAAAAACAAAAGGGCAAGTGAGTTTTGGCTTTTTTGGAGTTGGGGAATTGGGTCCCATTTCACAACAATTTCTTCAATATAAATATTGTAAAGAAGGTCAATAATGCAAGAATTTAGAAATGTTAATTATTGATAGTTGCGAGGTGCAGATTGTAATAATCAGGAAATTTAAGGGGATAAAGAAACGCCCAAGTCTTTGTGGAATCCGTTTATTTTTTTTATAGTTTTCATGGCTCCACCAACCCACATGGGCCGTTCACATAAAGAAACAAACTTTCTTTTTTCTTTTTTTATCCTTGCTTTAGTTTGTTAATTCATGAAATGGGGGTCTAAATGACTAATCAACCTTTCCTTTTTAATTTACTATTTTCTCAATCTTTACCAAAATTTTAAACTCCTTTTATCACTCTTCTCTTCACTTCAATAAGTATTTTTCTTATCCAAATTTTTTTTACAAGATTTACAAAAGGAAGCTATAAGAAAATGTCAATTTTAGAAAGGTAGAAAGATAGTTAAATCGAAAATCAACCTTAACTGAGATATTTGGACGGTTTATATAATGCAAGTTCAAACATCATCACAGTTACACGAAACTGAATTGAATTATATTTTTTATTTAATATATAATTAATTTTAATTTTTTGTGATCTAAAAATAAATATTTATATTTAAAATAATGAAAATAATTTAAATTTTTTTGAAAATTTATTGTTATTTAGAAATATTTATGAAAAAGATTTTAAAATTTTGTCAAATAATATTCAAAAGCCATAAAACAAAATTCATTTTATCAAAATAAGTCTAAAAAATCAAAACAAAAAATTAATATGGGAAAATCGAGAACTGAACCAAATCAAATCGTATTATGATGGGCAGTTCAAGACATTTTAAAAACTCAACCGAGTCGAACTGATATCACCCCTACCAAATACTAACCCAAAAGTGAGATATCTATTTTTTTTTTGGTGAAGAGTGAAATATCTATTTTAAACCTAATATTGCAATATAGAAAATTTGCATTAAATAATATTCAAATTCATTAATATTATAATATATGAAATATATCAACTTAAATTATTATAAAAATAAGAACACCTTTTTATATCTCATTATTAATATTTTAATATATAAAATATAAATTTTAAATACTTTTTAAACATTTAATATAATTTTTTATAAATTTTAATTTGAATATATAACTCCTATTTTAGATATTAAAATCACATTTGTGGAATCATAAATGAGAATACTAAAAATCAAAATTGATTTTTCAAAAACACTTTTTCTAATTGGAAAGTACTTCTCATTTCAAAAGTATTGTTTAGCATTGTTTATGTATTGAAAAAGTGTTCTTTTAAAAGCAATACTAGATGCAATCTTAATCATATAAATTATACTACTGAAGCCTTATCTCAAAAGATAAAGTTGAATATTGTTATACTCTATATAGTGAACCTCACAGAGCACCCATAGAGAGTTTAACACATGTCTCCTAATGGAACCAATGATATCCTGTAATTGATTCATGAACTACAACTCGACGAACTTCAATAGTAGACTGTGTATCAGAGCCTACGTGAGATTCAATGTCCATTACATCTCCTCTTAAGGGACCTTCACTGATAGAGGAAAGTAAAGATAAATGTGAATGTGAATCTCTCTTTTTCTTTGTGCAGACTTCTAAATTGGGTTCTTTACTTTCTTCAGATGGTTCCTGAGTAACATCAACAATTTTAACTCCTTGAATATTTTCAATAGCTCATGAAACTTCAGTCACCTATGCAACTTTCTTTCATTTTGCAGCACTTAGAACCCTTATAGTAACATTCCTACTATCTCTTTTCTAGCTTTGATATTCCCATCTACGTTGGGGATAAAAGGCATACTCAGGTAACCAATTTTTGGGTTCTTCACATAATCCCAAAAGAATCTTCACTGTTGCACTATTATCCTCTTAGGGTCAAGGCTCATTGAAAGGTTTTATCCCATCCAAGTTGAGCTTTGTTGAGGGTATAAAAGTCCACATCATCCAAACCATTAGGACTATTCTCCATTAAGACGAAGCACCAAATGTTCCTCAAGCTGTGAACTTGCTCATATCTAATCGATAGACTTGTTTGCAACGTTTTCAATCGAGCCTTTTTTGTTGCATTTAACAATCGAGGATCCTATGTGCTCCTTATAGTGGAAGGTTTAACCTAGACCAAAGTAAAAGGGAATTCCCTGTAAGTTTGCTCAATTTTAATATATTTATCCCTCGTCAAATGGAAGTTGGTGGTTGTATTATCTACAACTATTTTCCCCTTCGAATGGCGAGCATTACAAATCCCATATATTACTCTCACTAGTAGGAGTTACAATATATATTATTCTGAACACATTTACAGAAGCTTCTTCTCCATATAGTTGGCAATTTAAGAAATACGCACCATGAGGAACCCAATAATTTCCCTGAAGCCACTTCACATGAATTCACTAATTCTATGAGAAAAGGATGAAGAGGCAAATGAAACCCTACTTCAAAAACATATAAAAGGGTATCAAATCAGACTTTCACGTTAATAATCTTAGGACACATAGCTAAGTTTGTCCCCCACGATAAAAAGGGTCATGCAAATAGCTCACACAAATCTATCTTCTACTCACTCTCCCTTCGCAGAATCTCTTAACTCTCTCCGCAAAACAACAATTTCCTCCCAACCTTCATACTCCTTCCCTTTATTCTACCTTCATCTTCTTCCCCCGTTCACCTCATTGGTTAACAAAGTCTTACAACTCAGTGCGCTTAAGCTCGAGCTTCATCCTATATAAATCATATGTGGGATCTAGGATACCCACTCTCGCACTATCTTCATTTTGCGTTTGTATTTTAGCCGACGTTTCCTTCTCCAAAATTTCCATGCCTTTTTAGGCCAGCCAAACTGCTTATATTTCGGCCTATGTCTGCTCTTTTTCATAGAGTTTACGTAAGTTTACTCACATCTCTTATGTAGCTAAGGTATGAATTGCTTGAACTGTCCAATCATGGTTTAGATCCTTGGTTTTTAGGCATGACCACCTTAAAATTGGCTGATGGAGTAATGAATTTTATGCCCAATTGGTTAAATTTTACAACCAAAAAAATTGTTTAAGTGATTAAAAGGGTTGTCGGTATCATCCTACATTTCTTTAGCTATATAGCCTTAGGATTAATTCTACTCGATGTTCACATTTTAAATTAGGAATAATGCACAATTTGGCCCCTTAAGTTGGCCTATTCTTTAAATTTAGTATTTATTTATTTTTCATTACAAATTGGTATCCAATTGTGTACTCCGTTGTATATTTTACCCTTTTCTTATAATCACGTTAATGTATAATGATATGACACTTTGAGATTGTACCATGTCATCACTTAAAAAATTAAAAATAAAATGTATATAAAATATAGGGTTAACTATTTTAATATTTTTTTTTGCAATTTTAAATTATTTTTATAAATTATAATTTTTCATTTATAATAATTTTTATAAATTTCTATTTTTTTGCACTTTAATATTTTTTTATAATTTTTATATAAGATTTATGATTTATATATATATATATATATATTTGTAATTTTTTATGATTTTAATTATAAAATAACAATTTTTTTCCTCCTAATAAAATCTTGTCATGTCATGTGGCATAAACACCGAGAAAAATATTATCATTACTTTGTAATAGTTAACTGTTAATTTTAACGGCCAAAGGACTTAATTGATTGTAATTTTAACAATCAATGGTTTAATTTAGTGCAAAAAAAATATAGAGTTTTAATTGACTTTTTTCTTTTTTGGAAAAGTTTAGAAGCTTTTTTAAGACCCTTTAGTAAAAAAATAAGGATTAAAGTGAAAAAAGGGCAAAAAGTGCGTTAAACAAATTCATGTTGTACTTGTTTACCCCTTACCAAAAGTTCTAAATTTCTTTTTTGTTTTTAGGATTAAAATTTTACTTTCAAAACATTAAAATCAATTAGATAAATTATCGAAAACTTTTTATTCCTTGATAGTGATAACCCATTTTCAAATTATATAATAATTGCAAAATTTTTATATTGGTTTTTCATTTTATTTTTATTGGGCATCTTCCTTGTTTGATTTACTATTTATATTCAAAGTTTATGATTATCCCTTCTAACAATATTATCTTTTAAGGTTCAAACCTGTATTCACTATTTGGGTATACAATGTACGTCACCATTGTGTTGGATTTCCAATTATTAGTACAATATCAATTAGATGTTTTTGTCAACCTAACTATTAGTTTTTTTTTGTATCATCTAAGTGCTAAACAAGAGCTTTAACTATTACTTAAAACGAGTCTTAGCATCAGTCTAATTATTAGTTAAGACATTAAATTTTGACATGGATATGATTTAAAACATGTTCAAAATATGTGAATCAAATTTTAAATACATTTATACCTATAATGAGCAACTTAAATATGACGCGTTTAAAAAATAACCCTATGTTTGCCATTTTTTTTTATTTTATGTCTAACCTATCAATGTTGTGAACGTATATGTTTAAAGTAGATCTAACATATTTTTAAGTATGTTACATTAAGTCCAAAATTAATGCAGGCTAGTATTATGTGATGGTTGATGATTAAAGATGTTCACCACTTTAAGTGTGATCTAAGTTTTGCGTTAATTAAATTTGTTGTTTGAACTTTTCCTTATTAATGTAATTCATAAAAAAAAAAAACAATTAGAATGTTTCAAATTTTTTCCCCGAACATAGGGCTTGGAAAGTTAATAAACAGAGTACAAACATGATTTAGGATTATGAACCTGGATGAAGTAAAATTTCAAATTAAGCTAATATATGATGGAAGCAACCGAAAACATTAATAAAATTTTTGTTCCCAAACATCATGTTAATAAGGAAGAATTCCATAATCGGTGCTACTCCTATCTACTCGCAATTGTGAGAAAGACCTCAACAATGAAGACATTCGATCCAACTTTCTCATAGATGGAGCCTTACAAGAATTGCTCTTCCACAAAATCATCTTTGATGCTGAAGAAGAAGCATCTCCACTGTCTTCTATTAAGTTAATGTATATGTGGAACTGATCCATTGACAAGGATCCCTTCAACCCTGTGATCACATGTGTTTTACTTTCTCTAGGGAACACCAGGGACTCACAATGTCTTAACAAAGTATTTGACTGAACCCCGGACGTTGATGCGGCCTGGTCGCCACCTTTTCCGATGTTTCGAGCCAAATCCGGAACCCTTTCTCCTCCAATATGGTTGGGCAGAGGCGAGTCTAAACTAGAATAGTCTACAAGTGTTCGACAAATAGGACAGGTAGAATGTGCCAAAAACCAATTGTCAATGCACGAGACATGAAACAAATGCCTGCAGTTTGGCAACAAGCGTATAGTCTCCCCTTCCTTTAGTTCTCCCAAGCAAACAACGCATTCAGTTTGATGAGTGCCCAATTCTTCATCTTTATCCCTGGAGAAAGACAGGATTGGAATTGTTTCCAGGATTTTATGTTGAAGCCCAGTTGGTATGGAGGGATTTGTAGCATCATCCGGTTGATCTCCCCATCTCAGGAAGTACTTGACAAGTAAAAAATGATATACAATTAGTGCTAGGCAAGTGGCAACTATGCCGGCCAAGGAAATCAACAAAGGAGTCAGAAAGGACCCTGAATCTTGAGCACCCTTTGCAGGATCCATGATTCACCATCTACGAGTTTTCTTTCAACTTTACAGCTTGTGGTGGTAACTTTAAAAAGATGGGTTTACGAGATTTTGCAGTTGGTGAAGCTGCAGAAAATGGACAAATTGTAGTGTTTTTAAAAAGCAGTTGAAACACAAAGGTTGAAGACTTGAGAGTTTACAAGTGGCATTCTTTGAGGGCGGCCCACGTGTATGGTATGTAATTGGAAAAGTGTCACTTGTCTTGTGGATGAGGATTACGTTTGAGGATATGATGATATCACAATTCATATCTTGTTTTATCCTACCACCCTATTTAAGATATATGTTACATAAAGACACCAAAATACTTAGTAATAAATATTTTAATATTTGAATTCATGAATAATTTATTTAGTTTTTAAATACCAAGTAAATAACATATCACAAAATAATTTTTTGCTTCGTAAAAATAAAATAACATTACTTGGAAATTCAAATTTAAAAGATATGAAAAGAAAATTATTCTCAATTTTCTCAAATAAATTTAACATATTTAATGGATCAAGATAGAAAGTTGAATATATTTTCTTTTTAGTTCAAGTAGTAATGAAATTATAGAGTGAGATGCTCAAAAGATTCATCTTTTCAAAATATATGATAAAAATAATTATTCTAAGATAATATACGTAATGTCTTGAAAATTATGCTATGACATGTTGCAAGATTTCGAGTTTGAATATCAAAAAAATTATGGAAGGACTCAAATGAGAAATTTTATAAAAGAAATTTGATATTGGAGATGAGAATATATAAAAAGAATTTAAAAAGCAAAAATGTGACAAAAAAAGGATTAAATAAGGCAAATTTTGAAAAGTACGAGGATCATTGTGCAACATTACCCAAAAGTGGAATAATATGAATTATTATGGATAAATTATCATGAAATGAATTGGAATATAATTTGATGGGATGAAAATTACTTTTGGGACGAAATTAAAAAAATTGAATAATATAGTGATTGAATTGTAATTTTTCCATTTTATCGAGAAAAGAGCTAAAGTATGACAAAAATATTTTCGATGAAAGTAACTCATAGAGTTATTATAAATATTTCTGATGAATTCTGAACTTGAGTTGGTCTAACTATCAAATTTTTAAAAGAAATCGCTAAAAATGACAAAAAGAGGTAAAAAAAATAGTTTTTCCATAAAGGGTAATTTGATCAATTCTCAAGATTTTATGATGGAAATAATATTTAAATACGATATTTAGTATTTGAAATTATTTTGGATCGCTGGAACTTCTTATTAATGAATCGAGTCACAATTTGACAAAGGTTTGTAAAGGTTGGGTTTGGGCCTTGGGCCCTTTTAGGGGTTTTTTTAAATTGGAAAATAACACCCCTCCCCCAATCAGCTGAGTCTCTTCTTTCTCAGCCAACAACAGCAACCATGGCTGCCCTCACATCTTCTTCCTCTCCATTTTCTTGCCCTTTTCTTCATTTTCTTTCAAAATATTTACCTCTCATCTTGAGATAAAATTGAAATATTCATGAAATCGATTTCATAACCTCAATTTCTTCATCATTTTCAGCCATGACAGTCTAGAATTTCATGGGTTTTAGTGAGATAAATCATGGCTAGAGAGAGAAAGTTCTAATAAGTTAAGAAATGGTTTCTTAGACCTACAATAGTTTGATTTTTGTATGATGACATGAGAAAGCTTATAATGAATTTATATTAATTATTAGTTATATTTTTTATTTATGAAAAATGAGGAGATGGTGATTAGTGGATATTCAAGCTTGATTTATGGTGAAATAAAGCTTATGGAGACTTTGATTTAGAGTTATTGAGCATCTAATGAGGTAAGTATCATGGATACTCATATTTATCCTAAGTTAGTAAGCTTAGGAATCATGAAATTAATGTTATAATTAAGTGTTTAATGATGCTAATATTAGTGTGAAATTTCACGGCATTATGATATGAAATAAATCATTAAAATGTGGAGTTATAATTATGTAGTCATAGAGTGTTATGTTAATTAAAAATACGACATAAGAATTTTGGGTGCTATGAAAGTATAGGTGGACATGTATGAACATTGTCACTATTATGTAAAGGTTAGATGAGGCCACTATGGCTAAAAACATGTCAATGTACAAAGTTCTGCTTAAAGTCGTCAATTGTCGATATAAGCTTAAAATATCGAAGCGACCGTAAGATTTATGGAAATCTTTTGTAAATATTTATCTTATGTTTAATTGACTTTATTGAAATTATATTGAGTATAATATTGTAAATTTATAATTGTATGTTTGAAAAATGTAGTTTTGAACAAGTAAAGTTTGACTATGTCGAATGATATTAGAATCTAGATTATTTGCATGAAATCGATTTTAAGAAAGAACCTTATAAGATGTCTCCTTATGGAGATGAAAATGAAAGCTTTGATGTATCATTTGTTATCAACTTATTAGCAAGATTTAGCTCTTATTCAACCTGAAGATATTGGAATAGGTTTGAGCATGTTTTTCGTTATCTTCAAGGTATAAGAGATATAGGTTTGTTATTCCCTAACTTACCCAAAACAAAATTGGTTGGTTTCGCAGATGCATGGTACTTATTTAATCCTCACAATGTTCAATCACAAATTGGTTATGTTTTCACATATGGTGGTACTGCAATTTCTTAGCGCTCTATGAAACAAACAATTGCTACTACTTCTTCTAATCATGTTGAGATTTTGACAATCCATGAAGCTAGTCATGAATGTGTGGCTAAGTTCTGTAATTCATCACAAATGAGAAGATTGTGGTTTATGCTCTAAAAAGAAGCTTCAACAGTCTTATATGAAGATAATACAGCTTGTATTGCACAATTTAAAGAAGGGTATACTAAGGGTGATAGAATAAAACATATATCCCCAAAATTTTTCTTCACTCGTGATCTACAAAAGAATGGAGATATAAATGTTCAACAGATTCGTTCAAGTGAGAATTTGATAGATCTTTTTACTAAAGCGCTCCTTATGACTACATTTGAGAAGTTAATTTTCAACATTGGATTACATTGTTTCAAAGATCTTAAGTGATGCTTACATGAGGGGAAGTAGATTCGCACTACATTTTTTTAGGTTGTAAGTGTATCAAATGATTATGTACTTTTTTTTTCCTTCACTAAGTTTTTGTTTTACAGGGTTTTTCCTAGTAAGATTTTTAATGAGGCATATCATTTATACAATGAACATCCAAAGAGGAATGTTATGACTGCTATTAAGTGGATGTTCATTATAATCAACCTTTCACCTTTCATCTACTTCTAACCTCTTTCTTATTTATGTATTAGAAAAATAAGGAGTTTAATCTCTCTCTCTCTCTATATATAATGTAATAAAAATCCCCCATTCTCATATCTATCTTTTATATATCATTCTTGTTTTATAATAATTACATTCATTTTTTATGGAACGTAATTGGATCTCAAAGAAGCATAGATCTTCCATTAAACAAGGTTTACAATTATATTTTCTCTCCACGTCTATTATTACTTCTACATATTTTCAATACCTATTTTCTATTTAAAAAATTGCATCATACAGTTTGTTTTTCTCAAATATCATTCAAAATTGTTCAAGCTTTACATTATTTTTATGTTTGTATTTTCATTTAACAGTTTTAAGCAAGGAGAATATATCTTCTCGTTCATCCAGAAATAATCATTCAACATAAATTTACTTACTTATCAAAACTCAATTATTAACATATGAAGCATATTAGCATGCATGCCTAATTACTGAAAAATATGCTGAAAGCATAACTTTCATGCAAATGTAATTTGTTCAACAAGCTTACAAAGGCATCATGGTACTGATCAACAATACCCCGTTGCTTAAGTGAAACCAACTCGACCATGGGGTCCAAAAACGAACTGGACTCGAATCTCTCCTTCAAGCTTCGTGCATATACGTCCTAAGTAAGTACATGAAGGCCCTCCTACTTTTGAGCAAAAAAATGGTGTCAATCTAGAGCCTTACCTTCTAAGTGAAGCATGACAATTCTTACTTTGGCATGATCCAAGACTTCTTCAACCTCAAAAATTGCTCCAGCTTCGACCACTAGCCCCTGTCCTATCAACTCGTGGATACTCGAGCTTGAATGGCTTTCGTAGTGTCTCAGTGTTGCTCATCTTTGAAGGAGCTCTTGTATAAATCAGCTCAGCTGCTGGAGAAACTGCCGATGTGTCTTTAGGAGGGAACATTGGTGGTGGCGTGCCGAGAATGGCTTTCCCTTTCTCTAGTGTTGATCCAAAAACTGCCCCCTACATGATTTGAATTTTAAATTAATTAAAGTAAATGTAATTAAAGAAGATTGTAAACAATTTTGCATTTTGTTTTTGTTTTTGTTTAGGATACTGTGAACAAAAATATAACATAACCAAATTCCTCTTTTTTTCTTACACAAAGAACGTGATATAATAATGAAGAACATCAAAAAATTTTGTTAGATTTTTTGGGTTAAAAACATTTAAAATATTTTATGGAATTAATGAATTTTTATTTTTATACTATTATTATTATTATATATTTTCTATTTTCTATATGTATGTTTTTATAATTTTTTAAAAATGATATATGAATTTATGATAAAAATATGTTTTTAATTAAAAATGTCACGTGGCATTTTTTTTGCCACTTGTTTTTTTTAAATGGCCTTAAAAAATTGGAGAAAAATATATAATGAAATTATATTTTAGGTATGAAATTGGATAAAAAAATTTAAGTATCAAAGTAGAAAAATAAGTGTAGCGAAATCGTGAATTAATCCTAAATAAATAAAAAGTTAAACTAAAATTTGGATTAAAAATTTAATTAAAAATGGGGCAAACGCCTAAACCCTCCTAATATCCAATAAAAATGGATTAAAACCCAATTAAAAGAGATTCAAAATGGATTAGTTTGAGCTTAACTTTCAAAATGGGTGATAATAAGTTCAATTAAAGAACCCAATAATTCAAGAATTATACAAGCTCCCAATCAATTGAGTTCTAATTTGAAGAATAAATCAATGAGGTGCTAAGGAAGTTTTAGTTGAAATTGCAAGGTTGACAATTTTGAATCTCAATTTTAAGTTGTATTGTGAGTAAATATTATGTGTTGATTCTGTTACGCATTTGTTCTAGCTTTAAATTACATCACGAGTGACTTTTTAAAATTTATTTTGATTTAAGTTCATATATATTTAAATTGTGTTATGTATCAATTTAATTTTATTTATAATTCATATATATATCATTTATGATTATAGTTGTAAGTTTTTTTTAAAAAAAAAACCTCAATCACATCTAAATTAATTCAAATCAAGGAATGGATTAAGGTTCCATTTGTTTCACATAAAAGCTTTTATGAAAAATATTTTCAGCTTTTTTCGATATTTGGTTACTGTAAAATAGGATGGTCAACGTAAAATGTTTTTCAGTCAACGTAAAATTAACTTTTTATTCCTGCAAAATGTCTTACCAAAATTTTTTGATAAAATATTTTCCAAACTGATAAGACTTTGTTTACCAAAATGTCTTCGTACATTTTTCAGTCGACATTAGTTGCGGATTAACATAAAACATATAGCACTATCAATAATCAACCAATTCACATTCAATTATCAATTTATTCAGTTTAGTCTTTAAAGTCGGGATTAACATAACTTTCAATTTAAAGCTTCAATTTGAATTTCGATTCCACTATTATACATTAGGGACCTCCTATTTCTTATCTTTACAGTTAATTTTACATTTTATTTAGTTTAGCCCCTAATGTACAAAACTATCAATTAAATTTTACAATGTAATCCTTTCTCACATCTAAGCTTAAAATCTATCAATTTAACACTTAAAACTTCAAGGAATCAATAATGACAACTTTCTAAAACTTCAACATTTTTATAAATTGATACATGTGCTAGTTAAATCAAGCTCCCATTATCTCAAATCTATAAAAAAAATTATAAGAAAATAACCAATGACTTACTTGAATTTTGATGTTAAAAGCTTGGAGCCTTAAGATTGGTGTCTCCCTAATTGTTTTCATGTTTTACGATTTTACCGTAGATGTGAGCCCCTTTATTCTACTAATTGAATAATAATGTGGTTGGGTGCAATGGTAAGACACATTGCACTCCCAAGGGAAAGATTTAGGTTTAAACCTTGGAAACGACATTGTTAGGAAGGGCAGTCACAAACCCCGAACATGAACAATAAAATAGACATGAAAAATATAAAACAATTAGCTTTTATTTAATCTTTATTCTACTGGTTTTTTAAATCTAATTTGTTATTATTCAAATAAATATTGTAATAACGATGTGGTGTGCTACTAATTATACACTTTGCTAATGTTATTAGTTTAATGTTTGTAGTACTAATTGTGGTTTGAAAGTTAATTTATTACTATTCAATCTTTATTTATTTTATAACACAATTAGGAATCATCTATTCGCTTTGGTTGTTTTCAATTTATGAATGTTAATATTTTAGCTTAATAATTGAGTAATATTATATATTTAATTTGATGTATTTATTTATAAATAAATCATTGCAATATATGTAAAAAAAAAACAATGTAAAATATAAATTTATATATATATAATAAACTCAATTAAACAATAAAAGATAAAAAAAAAATCTCAAATATATGTTTGTTTCATTGAAAAACAACTTTTATAAAATATTTTCAGAAAATCTGTCAAACAAAAAAAAATATTTTATACAGATTCATCCAAACACTAAAAAAAATAATTTTCCATAAATAATTTTTTATGAAACAAACGGAGCCTAAATGATACAACTCAAACAAAACAAGGTATGTTACAATGCACAATTTTTTTTTTATAAAAGATATAAATTACTTAAAAATTAAAATCAAAATCAAAATAAAATTTATAATTTTTATTTTAATTTATTTCACTTTATTTTTAAACTAACTATATCTAATAAAAGTATTTATTTTTAAAGCACCCCTCCACCCACCAAGTGAGAGTGCCATTCTATTTAATTTTAAAAAAAAGAGTGCCATTCAATTGATAAAGTTGATAAAAAAAGTCATAATATATATATATATATGAAAAAGGATTGTATGAAACTGTAACTGTAATATCCGCGTGCTCAAATCGGATTTGGAACAGTGATAAAATAGAATTGAGAATTAGAAATGTTTAGTTGAAGTGATGAAGGTTAAAAAATTTAAGGATTAAATAGTAAAGGAGAGAAAATATGAGGGACTAAATAGCGAATTATCCAAATTGAATTTTGAGTCATCATGGGAATTAGATTGATTAAGGAGGGGCAAAAGAGTAATTTGGTGGAAGATATTTTTGGAGGCAAAGTTTTGGGTCAAAGTGTAAAGTTGGAAGGCCCAAGGACTAAAAGTGCAATTTTACCATTTTTATTAAGAGAGATATTTTAGTGGAGAAATCTAGAGAATTTGAGAGAAATAAAATTAGATAAAAGATGAAAATATCATCTTTTTCATTCATTTCCAACGTCACATGCATATCTTCCATTTCCAACTTTTGCTTTTATTCCAAATAGGTCCTTCCACCATTTTTAAGCTTTCCAACCTCCAAAATCTCCAATTTTCTTTGAAATTTCTGAAAGAAAAGTATAGAAGGGGGTTAGTAGACACCTCAAACTTCTTATAGAATTCATTTTGAGGTGTTAGAGAGCATAGGGACTAAATTGAGAAATTTTGAATTCAAGGGTTAAGGTAAGAAATGGTTAAATTCTCATGACATACATGTATTTTACTGTTATTTAGCATGAAAACTATTGAATTAGAGCTTATAGCTTACATGTGTTTATGTGAAATTGAAGAGCAAGAGAAGAGAGGCAAGGATCAAATTGAAGACAAAGGAAAAGAATAGAGCAAGGGGTAAAAGAGAAGAAATTCAGCCTTTTTGTTGTAAGTACTACAAGAATTTTAGTTTATAGTCTATTCTTCATAATATATTTGAGTTGTTAGCATGGAAATTGTTGTCTAATTAGGTGTTATAAAGATGAATAAGTGAGATTAGTGTAATAAAACATGAGAAAGAAAATGTTTTCATTGAAACAGATTGGACAGAATCAGAGGGTTAACTTCTAAAATTCACTAAAAATAGTGTATATTGAGTTAAGGGTCAAATTATATATGTAATTAAATCTTATTGTGTGTAGTTTCATATGGAAGAAACAGTGAATTAAATGGATCTGTATATTCTGAGTTATAACTGATTTTGTGTAACAAGGTCAGAGTAGATACGAGTTCCCCTGTTCTGACTTTGAAAAATCATAGAAAAATGTATAAAAATTATTAGAGACTGAAATTTATATGGTTAATTCCTATATGAGTCTATTTTCATTAGAAACAGACGAGAACATCATTTGATCTCTGTAATAAAAGATAATAATTTTTAGTAAAGAAAGGTTGAAACTGTTAGGCAGCAGAGAAGGGGTAAATTTAAAGAATTTACTGTATAAATTGGCTAAAGCAAAAATTCTGAAATTTTTATGGTAAAAATATATTTGAGTCTAGTTTCAAGAAAATTAAGCGGATATTAATTTCAAATTATGTAGTTCAAGATATAAATAATTTAGTGACTGTAACGCAAGTGGACAGTTTTGAAAATTAATGTGAAAATAAGAATAAAGAGGTATATGATGATATATATGTGATGAACAATGTATATGTGAAATATGAACAATGTATATGCGAAATATTATATGTTTAATTATAAATATTGATTATATGATAAAATGGTGATATTGTGAAAGCCATTGAGGAAATAAATGTGAGAATTACATGATTATGTATATGTGATGAAAAATGTATATATGATGTATGAGTTGTGAATGATTTGTGATCAAAATTGAAAGTGAAAGTGAAAGTGAAATTGAAAGTGATATGAATTGTAAATTAAAAATCCCTATTAACTAGTCGGGATAAGTCGGATATAGTTGGCATGCCATAGGATTGGAAGAGTTCAGGGATACTTCGACCTTGAGTCGATGAGACACTGGGTGTCATTATTTTACTTCGGATAGATTCGATGAGGTACCGGGTACCACTTTACTTCGGCTAGGCCGATGAGACACTGGGTGTCACTTTATTGCTTCGAACTATCCGATGAGGCACTGGGTGCCATTCTGGTGTGTTTGGTTGGATCCGTGTATCCGCCAAGGTCCGAGTCTTGTTAATAGGGTAAGTAATGTGAAAAAGAAAGAATGTGCAAATTATGACATTGAAGTAAGTGAAATGATAATCGCATGAAAGGTAAATATAATATATGTAAGAAATCAAAGAATGATAAAACTAAGTAAGCTAAGAGATTGAAATGGCTAAAATGTAAAATGAGGGAGAACATGTGAATTCATAACACGACTGTAAGTTAAATGTTATATACATAAAAGCTATGTATTTTACATGAATAAATATTTATATGAATGAGTTTGAAATGAGTGATTAAAATATGGATGATTAATGACACTTGTAGTACTTACTAAGCCTTCACCGGCTTAAGGCGTTTGTTTCAACGCATAGGTATAAGACCACTGAGAAGCTAAAGTTGGATTAAGTGCCTCTCATCAAATCACATCAATATTGAAAGATTGCAAGACAATGTGTATTTATTTTGTGTGAAGTGGCATGTACAAATGGTACTTATATGTCTTCAATGAATGGGTTATAAATGTTATTTTGATGATACTTGATTATTTTATGATATTTTGAGTAAAATGATTCAATTACGCATTATTTGAAAGAAAATTTTCCGTTACTCGACTTTCTGTGCCGTACTGTAATGTAATGCTTCTATATTGGGTTTATACGTATAAACCGAGTGTAGGGGTGTTACAGTAACTCCATGTCATTCCTATCCCTTTTCAATAAGAGAATGACAAATCAGATTTTTCCTCCTCATTGATGTGGAATCACAGTTTTATATAATCTTTTCTCTCAACTTAAATACAATTATTCTACATTATTCACTATTCCCAATTTTTTCTCTCTACTAGTTTTTTTAATTTTTATATAATTATATAAATACACACTTATTTATTAATTCCATTGGTTTGCATAAAATTAATATTAGTTATTAATGAAATTTTAATAGAGTTATATTTAAAGTGATAAAAGTACGTGGACTAATATTAGAGTTTTTTTTTAATTATTTTGTTTTTATAAAAATATAAAAATTGTCAACTTAAAAAATTAGTAAATTCAATTATATATTTTAAAACCTTGTACATTTATAAAAAAATCAATTAGTGCTTGAGAAATGTTAAAACAATTTTATATGTTCTTCAAACTTTTGACTTTAGAAATACATTAAAATATTATAATTTCATCAATCACATTCACATGTATAAACTTTTTTTATAGTAAAAATAATTTCGGGAAAATTATTCATGCAATTTTTTTATTAAGTTATTCTTAATTTAGAAATTAAGAAAAAAGTCAAAATTAAATCCTTATCATATGATTCACGAGAATCAGATCTAATTAATTAAAAAAAAATTGGTGGTTGACAAAGGATGAAGATATTATTAAAAAAGGGTTGACTTTATTGAAAATTTTTAAATTCAAAATATAATTAAAAACACATGCATTCTTAGGTCATCAAAATTTTGTGTTGGAAGTCATCAATTTTCAATACAAGTTATAAGGTAAAACCTAGAAATAATGATTTCTAAAACATATAATTTATTTTAATAGAATTTATATCTATTTTTTATATATATAGGGACTACAAGGTGTTGAAAAAAAAAACAATAATACATACAAGGGTGAAAATTTTATTTGAGTAATTTTTTTGAACTGAAATAAATTATATTTTTTATAAGTATTCGTGATACAAGTTTGCAAGAATATAATTGCAACTCCTTGGCAATTATTACTCAAACTTGTAAGATTGATTTTTTTTTTTAATTTTAGATTCTTTTAGAGAAAGTCGACTTTTTTCATTTGAAAGTCTCGATTTTTGTCTTATGTCCAGTTCTTAAATAGAGAATAATAGATAAGATTATTTGGTTAAAAGTCAAAAAGATTTAGATGTTAAATCTAGAATGCGACGAATCTCTCTAGCTCGAAACATAAGTACTAATTTTGGTAAAATTTATTACTATAGATATCACAACAAATAATTAATACCTAAACATAAGCAACTAAAAGATTTAATAATCAACATATCTTAAAAATTAGCAACAAATCAAAAATGACTAAAAACATCTAAGTTAGAACCCAACGAGTGGTTTGTTCATCCTAGAAGACCCGGGTTCGAGCACATGTGTGTGCAAGGTGTGTGTGCGTTATCAAAGGATTAAGAAAGTATGAACAGATACTATCATGTAATCACACCAGTATATTAAAAAAAAACTAAATTATTTTGACTAATTTACTGCAGTAGTTGAGGCAAAATTTTTTAACACTACTCATTACTTCAATTGCTGCAAATTACAAGCTTTTCTCTAAGAAATTCAAATTTTAAATAGATTTCATGATTTATTTATTTTATTATTTTTAGATAATTAAGTTTATTTTCTTTAAATTAAGAGTTATTTTTTTAATTTCATGTATGATTTTATTTATTTTATTATTTTCACATACCTAACTAATAAATTACATCTCATTAAAAATATTTTACATCATCTCGTTAATTTTTTTAATGGTACTTTCATCAAATCTGTTAAAAAAATAATTTTAAGAAAAAGGATAAAGGTTGATGGTAAAAAAAAGTTCAATTAGGGTCATTTTAACAAAATATGTAAACGTTAATGGTCAGATTTATCATTAAACTGTATATGTTTAAAACTTTAATAAAAAAAAACTATAAAATTATTAAATATTAAATTAAAGTAGCATTTAAATAAAATTAAAAGTTGTGTTTAATATTTTAATGTATTTAGTCAATAAGTATATTGGGTAGTGACAAAGAATTTCTATTAAATGAAATTATAAAATTACAAAAACCAATATGCATGGCAAATAGCATAATCTCCAAAAACAAGTATACATAGAGAGAGCATCCAAAAACTATGAAAAACGACATGCATACACGATTTGTAAAATAATATAATCTCAAATAACGAGGGTATAAAGCATCTCTTGGGAATCACCCAAAAACTTTGAATAACAATTTAAAATATTAAATTTACCCGATAATCTTTTGATTCTGTGATAAAAGTATTTATGTTGTAGCATAAAAATAATTTGGCTTCAACCCTCAACAACCCCGCCCCTACCTCAATTATTTTTTTTTAAAAAAAGATTAAATTTAAAAATGAATAAGTTTCATAAACATACAATATTGAAGAGTGTGACATAGGCCCTAATCCATGCAACGAATAGAGCAGAAAAGGACAAAATGGAAACTATAAATAAAACATAAATCAAAGCACGAGAGTCACAACCAGTGTTAAACTCTAGACCCAGCTTGGCACCACCCCAACCACACACAAAGCCCCACATTTAATGCTTCATAAGGGTGACTTTTAAGACCATTTAGACCAACCCTAAGTGTTTCTCATGGCTTCCCGGGAAACAAACAACACCTAAGGGCAAAATTAGGGGGCCCCTCAACCCTATTTTCATGAGAAAGATTGGAGGCCGATGCAAAGAATTTGTTTATGAAATCAAGGACCCAGTTTTTGAGCCATCAAGACAAACCTCAATCATTTAAAACGATATCCTTCCTATTCTCCCATATTCATTTCATTTAAAATATCTTAAACTCAAAAAGTTTGGCTTTTCTTGCTATCCTAGATACAAATGTTAAGCGCGGAAACGTGAATATGGGGGGATGCAACTTATCATTATTAACAAACAAAATAAGCTCTTTTAAGTGAAAGTATCATGGAGTCCACCCGTGGTGGAGTCAGAAATTCTTTTTTAAGAGGTTAAAATGTAATTTTACTTTTACTAATTTAAATTTTTAAAAATTTTAAAGGATGTTTATTTCTTCAAATGTGTATGATTGATGAAAATTAAAATTTCACGTATACATTTGAAATGCAATTAAAGTTTCATGTGTATGATTACACCAAATCAAAATTCATATATAAAATTGCACATTGAGTCAAAATTATATATAAATTTGAATTTTTTTTTTAAAAATTGAATAATTAAAGTAATAAAAATCTTAAAATATCATTTTAATGTTTAATCTTGACAATAATGCATGAACTTAGTAATTATAAGTACATTATTTAATTTATTTTTACCTTTGTAAATTTTGGGTGAAAAACAAGAGAATTAAACCAATTAAATCTTTCGATATTATCCATGCTTATGAATACATATTATTATGTTTGATAGTACAACTCCCCATTTGTCTTTGGTCTTTAGCATTTATAACGTAGGGAAAAGGCTGGCTAAGGGTTTTTTTTTTTCTCTCATTATAGTTGACCTAAAGAAGAAAAATATATAAATTAAAAACAATATACATGCATTTCAACTAACGCTGTCTAGACATAATAATTAATTGGTAATATGCTATAACAAAAGTCAACACACATTGTTTTCTTTCCAATTTCTGGGTTCATGTCAATTTCCTAGACTCCAAGAAATTTTTTTTCTTGGGCTCACAAGATGAAATGTATTCAAGGAAAGTGGCAAAATCTGTGTCCTTATAACGCCGTGGATTTACTTGGTCAATCAGTTTAGGTGATGGTCCAACCATGCAATTGAAAGGCAGACTGTGCAGTGAGGCCACCGATAGTCGTGGCTTTGCTGGGTTCACAAACACTCTGTGCAGCACACTTTTGTACCTCCCGTTGCTAAATATCTGCAAATAACACAAACCGGACTCAGTAATCATATAACAAAACCCCGTTGCTGAATGAGTTGAAATTAGAGGTCACCTCAAGGTGATCACCGACGTTAACCACGAAGGAATTGGGCATGGGTTCAACAGTGATCCATTTGCCTTTGTATTGGATTTGTAAACCCTCGACTTCATCCTGGAGAAGAAGGGTCAAGAAACCGTAATCCGAGTGTGGTGGCATTCCTAAGGTGAGGTCAGGTTCAGGGCAGGGAGGGAAACAGTTAACCACCATTACCTGGCTTCCATCATGGAACTGCTTTAGTATTTCTTCATCTTCTTCTGTCTTTTCCTCAGTGGTGGCACCCCACAGGCCCAGGCTCTCCAGGATGGCCTCCGTGATCCTTATAAACAACCACTTGGTTTCTTTTGCGTAGGTAGCCGCCACTTCCCTGAAGTCCATGGGAGAGGAAGGCCAATGAGGGAGAACATCCGATAATGGATGGCAGACAAGCTTTAAGAAATCTCTCCAACAGAACACTGAATCTTTTCTCTGGTTTAAGCTAGTCCCATATCGAACAGGCGAGGTCATGTCGGATGACATGTACTTTGCTCTTTCCTCGTACGGGAGACCAAAGAACCTGGTACTCACATCGATCATGCTTCTTACAGCTTCAATGGGGATACCATGATTCACCACCTGAAAGAATCCATATTCTTCGCAAGCAGAGGAGAGGGAGTTGAGGACTTGGGACCGATTCGGGCCATGCAATTCACCAAAATCGATTACAGGCAGTTTAAGACTAGACTTAGCCGCATTTGGATGCTCTTCATCTACATTCGGTCGATCCGAAACTGGCAATATGTACTTGTTGGGAAGTTTGCCAAGTCCATTTTCGGAAAGATGCTTCACTCCTTTCTGGAACTCATCATCGTTTGCTATTGCCATTGCAGGGGGACACATGAATTCCTGTTCATAAAAACAAAACAAAAAATCACAGTATAAGTTAATGTTTGCATATGAACATGAAAGAAATGAAGAAAGACGGAGCACCCACCTAATAAAAAAAGGAAATGAAGCAAGTGGGAGGGAATAGGGATATGAATGAAGGAGGAGGGGTTTAGTGTTTGATGTATTTATAGGAGAGAAAGGAGGGAAGGGAACAATACAGGAGCAAGTTTTGGGGAAAAACCGGCTTCGGATTTATGGATCCCAGGAACTGACTGCTTCCATTATGTAAACCCCAAAATGGTTGACAAATAATGAGTCAAAATCACAAAGGAAAGTAGGGACTCCAAATTATAAGCAGTCAAATCTTCTGTTCCCTCCTCATTTCTATTAACTTGGTAATTTCTTTTTCGTTTTTCCCATTTGGTTACCCTTTGAAAATAAATATCATTACCAAATTTTAAATAAAAAACTTAATTATAATCATATTTAGACAAGTAATATAACTCTGTCTCATGGCTCTGACTTTTTGCATGCAGCTCATCGTCAGTGGGGTCCCTTTCCTCTCTTCGGTCACTACAAATGAATATGATTTCTTAGTTTTATTCTTTATTTTGAGTTTGGGCTTTTCTATATTCTTGGTCAGAGCTTTGCTTTAAATTAGGTTGAATTTCTAAATAAAGGTAAATCTATACTTATAAAATTTAAACCCTAAACCTAGATCTTATTCCTATACGCAATCGTACAAGTCTGTGAAGCTAAGAAATCTTGCATCGGTGTAAATCGACTACTCTCCCTTTTAATGGTCCCCTAAGAAAACCCCCATCAACTTTTGGATTCGATCCACACAGCTACAACGTGTGTTTTGCTGGCTGTTGGCTTTTCACACAAGTTTAATGAATTATTTCCGAAAATTCCAAAACAAAACACGACGGCACATAAGGTTACAAAAAGGGAAGAAAAAGGTTGTCGACATCAAAACATAGAGTTGACAAGTTGTGGTATCACTTGTTTTAATTATTTCCATAACATACAATATAAAAAACTTGTTTGGTATTGTTTTAAACTAAATTATTTTGCAGTCTTAACGAATCATAAATCAAACTTTATAAATTTTAAATAGATTTCATGCTCGTGACTATACGTAGGATCAACCGACCAACCAATAAGCAACTCATTATTTACACGTAAATTTCGTCAAATTATTATTGTATTATTAACAATCGAGTGTCTAAACCACTGGGGTTTAGGGTTTACAAGTTCGGTGGTAATGTAATGATTAAGTTCTTTGATGGAAGCTCATCTCCTTGTTATCCTATACATACCTTTGACAAAATTTTTGGTGAAAATGTTATTTTAAAATTTTGAATTGGAAATCAAGTTTTTAAATTTGTTGATGGATGATAACTGGGACTAAATAGAATTTTTTATATTTTGGGATGATAAAAGTACAATTTTACTATAGTATAACTTGTCATGCATGTGACGGTAGGAATGAAGCCAGAAATATTATGAAGGGGTTAAGATTGAAGTTTGTGGATTATACAATGATTCAATTTTTATTTTTTATTTATGAAAGATTTTGCTTCAAGTTCGATCTGGATTAAGTCTGATGACCATTTTTATTTGTATATTGATATTTATATATTTCACAATTAATTTAATTAAAAATATATTTTTATCCTTCAATAGTAACCCAAGTTGGGTTGGTCTAAATAGATATTTCAATGTCACTTTAATATTAAAGTGTTTGAAAAAATTTAATTATTTTTTTATTTTATTTCATTAAAAATTATATTATCATTCATCAAACAATCTAATTAAATTCAAATATTTAATTTTCAGTGATATACTTAACAAATTTTATAAATTAAATTTAGCAATTAATTTTCAACCAAACTCTTATGCCTACAATATAATGATCTTGCCGCTAAGTCAAAAAATTGTTGACAGCAATTTTTTTTCCGCTTTCGACAGCAATAATTTTACTTATTTTTTAATATTTAATTTTTTAATTAATTAAATATATTACTTGACTACTTCCATAAGAGAATATGCGATGTGAATGGAAAGCTAAATATCCAATTAACAGCAAATCTGCTGTAATTAGCATAAAATTAACTGATTTTGTACTGGAATTTTATCATGCCTTTGACACGTCATATCCAGGTGTAGTAGGTTCACGTGACTAAAGAAGATATCACGTGGTTTAATTTTCAAGTTAAAACTGAAAAATAAATATTTTAAAAGATCACGGATTGTGAATAAATTTTACTTTCAAAACCATAGAAATAACACAAACATTTCTTCTCTTTTCCCCGTCAAGTCTTTGATTCATCACAAAATATGGGAAATATTGACATTTTAAGCCTCCCAATATCCACTACTTATTTGTTGACATAATAATAACAACATGAGCATATATGGAAATTAATGCATGTATACGATTGATTATATGCATATCATGTAAACGTGCATGTTTGCGCAGTATATGATTAATCTAGGGTTTGGCAAAAAGGAAAACATTATCAAAATAGGTAGGCTCAAAAGTGTACCATACCGGTGATTATATTAAGAGTCTGATTGTTTTTTATCTTCTCTACTCAATAAATAGGTAAATTAATCTTTATATATTAGATCAAAGATTAATCCAATCTTTTTGTTAAAAATTTTATCCATTTTCACGGTTAAAAACTTGTCTCTGTACATTAGCATGAGATACACATGACATGTCATGTGTCACTGTTTGATTATTCCATCAGTCACACTAGTTTTTAACCGTACAAATGAATAAAATTTTAAACTAAAAGGACCAATTTTCTATTTAATCTAACGTATAGGAATTAATTTGTCTATTTTTTTTAGTAGAGAAGATAAAATGCAATTTAACTCCTAATATAGTGGACTCTAACGGCGGAGCCAAGTAGAGGCACAAGGGGCCATGGCCCCCCCCAAGGTTTAAGATTTTTGCAATTTCTCCCTTTTTATTTATATTATAGCCCCCCTAAAATGGTAAATTTTTAATTTAAGCCCTTTATAATTTATAAATTTTTAAATTAGTAATGGTAAAATTATATTTTGGTCCCCTCAAAAATGATAAAAATTTAATTTCGATTAGGGCTGAACCTAAGGGGGCTGACAGTAGAGGTGTTCATGGGTCGGGCCTAAGCATGATATTAACATACATTATGCTTGCCCAAGCCCGGTCCGATCCAAAATCTGGATCTAAAATTTGACCCAAACCCGCTCTTATTCGTAAAAGATCAATCCAAGCCCATTTTAAGCCCGCCCATATTAGTTTTCTATTTCTTTTTAAAAAAAATTATTTATATTGTTTTATTTTAATATTTAATGTTTTTATAAATTTTTATTTATTGAAATTTTTTATATAGTCATCTTAATATATTTTTTTAATATTTACATTAGAGTAGTATTATATATTTTTAGTATATGTTTATTTTTTTAATGTATTTTAAATTATATTAATATATAAAAATAACATAATATAAAGTATTATAAACTTAAAACAGGTCGGATCGGGTTCGGATCTTGAATGTTCAAGCCTGAGTCCGACTCATATTTTAAATGGGTCTACTTTTTTGTCCAAACTCATTTTCGGATCTAATATTTTTACCCAAATCCTTCCAAATTTCAAGCGGGCTACTTGCCCAGGCCCATGAATAGGTCTAGCTGGCAAGGACCTTGGCCCCTTAAAATGGAATTTCATATTGGATAAATATAATCATTTGTACATGCAATAAATAAACATAAAATGATGTTATATATAATTGTGTTAATAATTTGTGAAAACTAAATCAATTCAAAATTTTATGTATAAAACTAAATAAAATCATAATTTATGTATAAAATTATACATTAAACCAAAAAATATAATTTTCAACCGCTTAAGTTTGGTCTTATTCGGAAAAAGTGAAACAAACTCATTAATGTATATAAAATGTTAGTAAACGCTAAATAAATACGTTTTCTTTATGAATTATAATAACAAGGTAAAATATAAATAATAAACGCAACTAACACGATTCAAATTCACACCATTTGCTAGCAACAACATAATGGAGGCAAACAATTAAGATAGAATGATCTGAAATTTGATTTAAATCCAATATAGCACCTATGAATACATAAAAAAATGTATTGAATCGATTCTTTTTAATAAATAAAAAATATATTAAATCGATTCTTTTTAATAAATCGATCCGATCTCAACTTCGAATATGAATAAACTATTTTGAACAATGTTAATCCGAACCCCAAAACATCATTACAACAACATTCAAGTGGAAGCCTTGAATTAAAATCCAAATTATATATATTTTAAAAAAATACCAAAATCCAAATTATATATATTTTAAAAAAATACCAAAATCAATAATCATGAGTAACCATGGTGAAAGGATTAGTCAATAGTATTAGTAATGAATACTCTAATTATGATTAAAAATAATATCAATAATTATAATTAATTATTACAAAATATGATTAGATTAGCAATCAGAATATAGTTAAATTTTATTCAAAATAAATTTGGACAAAACTCATAAATAATAAAGCAAAAATTAAAATAAAATATATACCGAAAACACACACATAATTTATAGATAGAACTCAACCATATTATTAAATAAAAAAATCATTTACAGATCCAAATTAATTAAATTGAAAAGGGTGGGTAAATTTGCTGATGAATAATTTTATTTGGAAGTGAATTTTTATTTTTGTAAACATAATTTCTCATAAAACTTTCATCAAAATTAATTTAAAATGTTTATAGAACATTGGATCATTAAAAAGCATAAAATTGTGTTATGATACTCACTATTGTCAATTTACTGACCCATTAGTCCGTAGAGTCTTGATCCATACTCTATATGGGTTTACACATGCGTATTGCTCGTACATATGTAGTACGGGCGAACCAAGATGAGGACGCGTAATACGTAATAGGAGTTCACTTACGCATGGTGCGAACTCACGTTGAGTATACACGTGTTAACGGAGACTTACTTAGCATATCACATCTATAAACAGTGATCGTATAATATAAAAAACTTGTATTGAAAATTTCTTTGTTGTGGAAATATGGGTTTAAAACAAATTGATCCCTTTGTTTTCTTGAATTGCCCGACCCATTCTTTTCACGTGGTGGAACTTATCGTATAAGAAATGTATGAAAATGATATATGTATAAACTAATGGTTAGATATACAAAGTAAATACAATTAGATACATGTATAAGAGAAGATTGAATCTTTTAAATTATTGCTTTCCAAATCTTTCCGCCGTAATAGGTTTCATGTAAAGTAAGTTCCAAATCCATATATATTTATATTCCTTTTAAACTTTGAATGGTTTATTAATAAACAAATCTTCTTATTTCCCACAACAACACATGCTCAAAGACCATATATAACTTTGCATGTGTTTGAAGACCAAAGACCGAAGTTTGAAAGTGTAGTAAGGGGAGACGGGGGCGGGGGGAGAAATGGTCAATTGAAGCCGCTATATCTACTGGTCCAGTCATGCTACGTAGTGATGGCTTGGAAGGGGTTGAATGCACGACTTTATATGTAGTGTAGGCCAACATGTTTTCTTGACTTTGGACCAGGTGGGGCGAAGAGTAATGACTTAGCTTAGCTTGGTTTACCGAGCTCGACATGCTTGCCACTCATGGCCGCCATTCATTTAATCTGATGTTGTTAGCTACATTTAGTCTAAAGACTTTACCCACTGGTTTTTTTCTTTGGCTTCACATAATTAAGGGTTTTGGAATGAGCCTAAGAATCAAAATTGAGTAGAACAAGAAGGAGGAGCAAATAAGCTCTCGGGCCTTAAATAATTTGGGCTAATGCAAGTATTACTTCATTGATCGATCATCTTATATTTTTGCATTGGTCTTGTCAATATGCAATAAGGATAAACATCTCTCATAACCAAAAAAAATAAAAATAAAAAAGTTGAAAACAATTCGGAGTGAGTGTTCGATCGAATTGAACGAAAAATTTTCGAATTAATCAAATTGACGAATCCTATTTTATCATCCTAATTCGATTTTTAATTTTCTCGAATCGAGTCGAGTGAGATAGAATTTAATTAGATTTGCTCGAGTTAAATTAAAAAAGATGAATTTGGATCCTTGTAGCCATGTCACCCACCGTAATCAAATTTGTTATTAATTTTCATCTCCTCATAATTTATTAATTAATCTTTTATATATGAGTTAACTTCTTTACTTACTTAGTTGCTACACTTATCTTCTAATTCTTGTCACCATGTATTATGAAATTAAAAAATATATTAAATATAAAAAATATGATTTTTAGCAAAAATTATTTTAAAGATAAAATGTGAAACTGATACCAACAAAAAATTTTAACACAAATATTTTATAGTATCATCAATAATTCAATTTTAACAGAAATTGATAAAGATTCAACATGATTAAACAAATCAATAATATAAATAGTACAAGATGTGAAATTTAATTCAATAATGTAAATAGTAGACAAATTCAATAATGTAAATAATTTGGGGTTTGGGGGAAGTAAAAGTTTTGAAAGAAAGCAAAAGAAAAAGAGTTTTTGGGGTTGTAAAATTTTTTAGGGAAAGTAAAATGTAAAAAAGCTTGAGAAGTTTTAGGGGAAAGTAAAAGGGTTTGAAGGAGGGAAGGAAGTAAAAAGGGTTTGATATTTGATTTATTTGAATTATTCGAGTTATTCAAATTTAAAAATTTAATTCAATTCGAACTCGAAATTCAAGAAAAATTGAGTTGATTTGGTTGACTCGATTAATTCAATTCGAATAATTCAAAATTTAAACTTTTTTCGATTTTTCAAGTTGAATCGAATTTTGCTTACCCCTAATTATGCCTTCATGTGAAACCAATGCACAATCAAGAAAGATAGACAGACTGATTATGGTGATTAATCCCCACAAAAGAAGCAAATGACATCTTGTACCGTTTCACAAGGTAAGTTGTGTCGAAATTAATAACACCATGGAAGTCCTCGTATGTTACTTTGCTCCGAGGATAAGCCCATATAATATTTCTTAATCTACTATCACCATTAAGATCCATCTGATAGTAAAAGTCCCTATCTTTCCTTTGCATTTCACAAAAAAAAAAATTGTGCAATTACTTAGCATCACCCTCCTATAGAATCAACCTCCTATTGGTATAGATAAAATACCTACAATCTTGTGCTAAACACTCCACTTCATCTAGTTCACCTGATCAAACTTGGCTAATTTAATGTTCTTACAAATTCGAAGGTCGGCAATATTATTTGCTTCAAGAATTCTATTTAATTCTTTTGAAGCATGCCTATGTGTATCCATAAACTAGACATGTCCGAAAATAATTCATGTGAATGTTGCAATTAGAATCAGTTAGTTAGTTAGTAATTAGTTAGTATAAGTTGTAGCTAACTGACAATTATTTCATTTGTATATAAACTGATGTAATATTCATTGAATACATACATTTGATGAATTCTTTAATTTCTCCTGGTTGTAACATGGTATCGAGAGCCAGGCTATGAGCATTTTTTTTGGGGGGGGGGGGTTTCTTTAGTTACTCAATTGTTTAGGCAGTTATTTGATTCTAATTTTTTCATTTTTTTCCTTCATATTTTTTTCTTCCCTAAATTACTTGAAACTCTGTCATAATCAACGATGGACACTATTGATTTCAATCATCCTTTATTTCTCCATCCATCAGATACTCCAGGAGTCGTTCTTGTTTCTCATCAGTTCGTGAGGATCGATAACTACAGTGTATGGAGCCGATCTATGAGGATCGCACTTCTCGCCAAAAACAAGTTAGGTTTCGTCGACGGAGATTGTAAGAAGGAAAGTTATAATGAGCAATTGCAATCGCAATGGGAAAGGTGTAATGCGATAGTGCTATCTTGGATCCTCAATTCTGTTAGTAAGGAACTCTCGGGTAGGATTGTTTTCGCCTCGAGTGCTGTACTCGTCTAGAAAGATCTCAAGGAGAGGTTTGATAAGGTGGATGGTTTTAGGGTTTATTTCCTTCATTGGGAAATTATCACTTTACATCAAGGTGAGATGACTGTTTTTACCTATTTCACATGCCTAAACCTTTTGTGGGATGAGTACCGTACTCTCGTTCCTTTTTCAGCTTGTGAGTACGAGGTTTCTCAGCAAAATCTCAAGCACTTGGTTCAACAGACGTTCTTTCAATTTTTGATGGGACTTAATGAAACGTATTCTGCACTCAGAAGCCAGATCTTGCTTATGCAGCCACTTCCCTCAATCAATCAAGCATACTCGATTATTGTTCAAGAGGAATCACATAGGGTTCAGTTGTTTGGAATTGCACCATTCTCAAAGGCTACTGTGATGCTTTCTACTACCAATGGGAGTTCAAATCGTATAAGATTTAATGACACTTGTGACCATTGTAAAATCAGAGGTCACAAGAAGGAGAATTGCTATCGACTTATTGGCTATCCGGCAGATTTCAAGTTTACAAAGAGAAAAGGTTCTCAGGTAGCTATGGTGGCTAATACTAAAGTGGTTGATGTTGATTTTGACTCTAGATCCATTGACCAGAGTGCTGCTCCAATTGCATCTGCTAGTGCTCCTTTGTTTACGGCAGAACAGTATAATCAAATTTTGAGTTTGTTGAACAAGGTTCCTTCAACTGATTCAGCTGTTCATTTGGTAGGTATTGTTTCTCATTGCCTTTCTGTTTTGATGTTTCTTCTAGTTGGATACTGGATACGGGTGCCACGGATCATATGATATCTGATTCTCAAAGTTTAAAATCTCCGATTTCATGTATTTTTGGTTCACGCTTCATCCATCTTCCTAATGGTAATACTATTCCTGTCACCTCAATTGGTTCATATATTTTCAATACATAACACACTATAAAAAATGTTCTTTTTGTTCCAAATTTTAAACATAATATTCTTTCAGTGTCCAAATTAACTCGAGACTTCTATTGTTCTGTTAGTTTCTTCCCTGATTTTTGCATTTTACAGGATCTCTCTAGTGGAAGGATGAAGGGGATTGGTAAAGAGTCACGAGGATTGTATTTGTTTGATTCCAACAGTCTTACTTCTGGTTTGTCTTTTCTTATTTTTTTGCAATTCTTCTGTTTTTGTCAATTCTCAATGTTTAAGTTCTTTTCCTGCACAATGTATGTCTAGTTTACAAAATAATAACACCAATCTTTGGCATGCTCGTTTTGGGCATGTTTCTGCTTCTAAAATTCATAAGATTTCTTTTTTGCAGTCTATGACATTTGATAATCATCTTGTACATTCTTGTGCTGTGTGTCCCTTAGCTAAGCAAACTCGATTACCTTTTCTAGTTAGTGACTCTAGGACGGTTGAGCCATTCCAATTAATTCATCTTGATCTTTGGGGTCCCTAGATGATTACTCTAGATGACCTAGGTGTTCTTGTTGAAGCATAAGCCTGAAGTTCTCATTTAGCTCAAACAATTTTTTCACCTTGTACGAAATCAATTTTCCATTACCATAAAACTTGTTGGAAGTGATAATGCCTTTGAATATTTTAATTCAAACTGTTCTACTCTGTTTTAGTGTTTGGGAATCATCCATCAAAGCTCCTATGTTCGCACTCCATAACAAAATGGAGTGGCTAAAAGAAAGCACAAGCATCTGTTTGAGGTTGCTCAAGCACTTAAGTTTCACTGTAAAGTTCCAATAAAATTCTGGTGGGAATGTGTTAAAACTGCCTATTATCTCATTAACAGATTACCTTCATCTGTTTTACTCGATAAAAGCCCTTTTGAGGTTCTCTATAAAAAGTCTCCTAACCTTTCTCACTTGCGAATTTTTGGTTATCTTTGTTATGCTACACAAACCAACTATAAGGATAAATTTTCTCCAAAAGCCATTCCTTCAGTTCATATGGGCTATTCTTCTACTCAAAAAGGATACATCTTGTTTAATCTTGATACAAAAGTTTTCTTTGTTAACAGAGATGTCAAGTTTCATGAAGATATCTTTCCATTTCATTTTTCAATCAAAGACACTTTGGTTTTTTTCCCTACACAGTTGCAGGTTCCTAATTCAGAGTTTTTACACCTTACACAAACCTCAACTTCACCATCTTCAATCCTGCATTCTGGACCTCCTTCACAATTACCAGCTTCTGACCATTCCTCATCACCACCATTCTCAGTTCCTGGAAGTCCTTCTCTTTCATCCTCACCTTATCTTGTTGCTTCAACAAGTACACCACGTTCATCATCTCATCCTGTTCAGCCTAGTGATCCCACTTTAAGAAAGTCCACTGGAGTTTCTAAACCACTAAATTGGTTAAAAGATTTTGTGTACTCTTGCCAATCCTACTCTTCTTCAGGTTAGTATCCTATCTCTAATAATATTTCTTACTCTTATTTTCCTTCACATACGCAATTGTTTCTTTCTTCCACTTCCTGTCTTGTTGAGCCTAAATTATATTCTGAGGCTATTCAAAATCCTGTGTGGATCAAGGCCATGGAAAAAGAGATTCTTGCTTTGGAGTCAAATAACACTTGGTCTGTGGTTACTCTACCTCCTGGTAAACAACTTATTAGCTGCAAATGGGTGTACAAGATCAAGTACAAGGCATCTGGCAAAGTGGAGAGGTACAAAGCTCGCCTTGTAGCTAAAGGTTACATTCAAAGAGAAAGGGTCGATTATGGAGATACTTTCTCTCCTGTGGGTAAATTGGTCACAGTTCGGACTGTTTTAGCATTGGCTTCTGTGTTTTCTTAGCCTCTGTATCAAATGGATGTCTTTAATGCATTCCTTCAAAGAGATTTAATTGAGGAAGTTTATATTAATTTGCCTGAAGGTGTTTACAGCCAGGGGGAGAATATAGTCTGTAGGCTATAAAAATCTCTTTATGGCTTGAAGCAGGCTTCCAGGCAATGGAACTTGAAGTTAACAGAAGCTTTAGTTACTGCTGAATATCAGCAAAGTAAACATGATTACTCTTTGTTTACAAAAAGATAAGGGGTCAAGGTAGTTATGATGCTCATCTATGTTGATGATTTAATCATTACTGGAAGTGATGATTCATTGATTTAAGAGCTAAAAGGGATCCTGAATCAGAACTTTAAGATGAAGGATTTGGGAGATTTGAAATATTTCCTAGGATTAGAAATTCTAAGATCCAAGGATGGAATTTTGTTGAATCAAATAAAATATTCATTGGATTTAATTGAAGACAGTGGGATAAGGGGAGCAAAACCTGCTTTAACTACTCTTTAGCAGAACAAAAAATTACAACAGCTAAATATGATCTAAGTGTAGGACAAGAAGAAGGAGATGAGGTGTTGCAAGATAAATCAGTTTTTCAAAAGTTAATAGGGAGGTTTATTTATTGAACACATACTAGACTTAATATAAGCTATGCAGTTCATCACTTGAGTCAGTTTATGCAACGTCATAAGAAAACTCATCTTGAAGATGATCTTAGAATAGTCAAAGATGTTAAAAGAGTCTGGGGCAAGGCATTTTGCTAAGTTCTTCGAGTATCTGTTAGCTGATTGCTTATTGTGATTCTTATTAGGCGTCATGTCCTATGTTTAGAAGGTCTGTGACAGGTTTTTGTGTGAAGTTAGGAAATTCCTTGATTTCTTTGAAGGTAAAAAAGCATAACACAATGACAAGACCTTTTGCAGAAGCAGAATACAAAAGCATGGCAGTGATTGCATCAAAAATTGTGTGGTTACATGGGCTAATGGAAGAGTTAGGGATAAATATGGTGAAACCAGCTAAGTTGTTGCGTGATAGCAAAGCAGCTTTGCAGATTGCCACAAATCTAGTATTTCATGAGCATACTAAACATATTGAGATTGACTGCCACTTCATTGGAGAAAAAATACAAGAAGGACTAATTCAAGCTGATCATGTTGCATCTGAAGAGCAGTTAGCTGATGTGTTGACTAAGGCTTTGGGAATTCAACAACATGAATATCTAGTTTCCAAGTTAGGGGTTAAAGATGTATTTTAACCTCCAACTTGCAGGGGAGTGTTGTAATTAAAATCAGTTAGTTAGTTAGTAATTAGTTAGTAGAAGTTGTAGCTAACTAATAAGTATTTCATTTGTATATAAACTAATGTAATATTCATTGAATACATACATTTGATTAATTCTTTAATTTGTCCTGGTTGTAACACCATCATCATCATCTACTATTGCATTCACGCTCACATGACATCCACTTCTCTTGCTACTACTATTATCACCAGCTTTGCCACTTTTATCACAAGTTAATAAAGCATACGTGTTTCTGCACACAAATCTCCTCACCACACTGAAGCTTTTCAACTTGGCATGTTCTTGATAATACTCGAACAATGCATAAATTCTATTGAATTGCATTCCTCTAACCAGCCCTGATTCTAAGTCCGAATAGAGGTCCTCAAGAACGACATCTTCTTCATTTAAAGACTCGACATCACCCTCCTTAACGCCTTCACCTGTCATGTTAGATTCACTACCAACACCAATAAATGAATGATTACTACATTTTTGTTCCAATAGACTATCATCATCAAAAAAAACCATAAATTTGTAAAAGTAGAAGTTTAGTGTGAAGAACTTGTCATAAGACATGAAAGCTTAGAGGATTTAACAGTACCACGAGGAAATGGTCCTCAAACATTTCTAATTAAGCAATTCTTTACCCTACTAAATGCTTATAGAGTTAGCTAGATTCAATTTCGTTGATTGCCAAGAAAGTTTGTTTTCTATAGAGAAACAATTAGGTTTGCTAAAACTACTAAGAGGTCCCTGAATTGAATTTTGTCTTTCCAACTTAAAAAATGAGCAAATTAAGTCATGTATGTTATACCAAATAGTAAATTAGTCTTATTAAATATTTCATCCATTTTTATGGTTAAGTGATGATGTAGCTAAAGGAGTAACAAGATAGCAACATGTAGTGTGCCACGTAAACCTCATGTTGCCTCATCTATAAATTTTTAAAAATATACCAAAATGTTATGAATACTACTTGTAAGGATGATGAAAATTAAAGAATGCAATAGAAATACTCGTATTCTCATATCCACCCTTTATCTATTATTTTTGTTTATAACACAAATACTTTTAATAATTATTTTAAAAACGACATCTAAGATGAACCTGGACAATTCATTTGGAGCATGATTCTTTTAAATGATTATAGACAATTATTTAAAATATATTGGAAACAACGGTCAAAATGAATTTGGAAGAACGGTTGTCAAGTTCATTCCTAAATGGTTTCTTAAATAATTGTTAAAAAATATACAATTTTTTTAAAAAAAAAGTTATTAAGAATTATAAGAAATTATAAACAATTTTTAAATTTTTATAAATTAATAATAAAAAATTATTATGAAATGTTACTATTATATAGTTAGGTATATTTAAATTATTAAAAATTAATAAAATAAGACTCATCAACTTGAATAATTAAAAATATCTACTCAATTAAAAGGAGTCATATGTATACATGTAGATTTGAATTATTATTGTTTTTTTTTAAAGAATACGAGGTTGAGATTTTATTGAAATAAAATAGTCTCAAAAAACAAATAAAACTAGGCGAACTACTAAAAGGTCAAAAACCCACCAAAGGATATCTTGAAGTAGCTTTTAGGCCCAAAAGAAGTTACCAAAATTGAATTCTGGCATCGCCGTAATGAAATGGAAATAAATACTAAATGAACATTAAATGTAACCCTAACCTATCCCCTCGGAAAAGAAAAGACTCGCCCCTTAAGATATCCTAAGTAGAGCGTAGGCGATAAACATTTGCCAACAAAAACTTTCTCCGTTCTGCTTTTTCACACAAGATTTTGAATGAAACCTTTCTCTTTAGCAAATTAGAGGTAGTTGAAGCAAAAATCGTATTAGTCTGGTTCTTGCAAGAAATCGTCAGTCACCTCCATCTGGGCTACTACTGGGACCACATTTAAAAGATGCGATTCTTCTCCTTTTCTCAAACATTCTAATGCTAATATATGAGCCACTTTATTACCTAATCAGTGGATGTGCTGAAAAGACAGTTCTTGGAATCTTGATGAAAAGCTTTTGATGTTTCGTATAAACGCATTGATTTCTTATTTGTCTGGAAAATTACTGGAACATTTCTTTATGATAGATGGGGCATCGCCCTCAATGATGACTTGAGATAATCCTAGATCTGACCTTAATTTTACTGCTTTATAACATGCAAGCAATTCTGCTGCAAATGGAGAAGCCACATTCCGCCTAACATTAGAACATGAGGCTAGAACTTGCCCCTTCTTATTTCTCACAACAATACCCACAGCCGCGGAGAAGTTGTTAATACTGAACGCCGTGTCGAAATTAATTTTAATGAATGGGACAAAGGGGGTTTCCAATCCAATGCAACCATCAAGTTTCTTTCTTTCTTAATTTTAAGTCCATCTAATTCTTTGATATACCCTGAATAAATCTGACTATATCAGAACTATTTTGAACTGCTCTTTCATGTACCCATCTATTGCAAGATGACCATAAGGCCTAGAGTGCACAACAAAAGATCCAAAATTTTAGGGCTTGACTGATGGTGGAAATCCAGGTAAGCCATTCTAGCCAAAGTTTGATATTAGAATCTAAAATTCAATGTAAATCCAATAACATCCATACCTCGATTGTTGTAGGGTAGAACTAGAATATATGCTAAATAGTTTCCACATCAATGTGGCACCTAGAACAGAGTAGATTGGCAAATAATCGACATTTACCTAAGTTCACCATCGTTGGAATGAAACGTTTAGAGATGTCCCAAATCATAATATGTACTTTTAGGGGAAGATCTGCATTCCATAGGTATTTGTAGAAATTTCTATAGTTGTTTTGTAAATTAATTGAGGTAGGAGGGTAGGGCAATTTGTGTAATAATTTTTAGGAACTTTTTACGGAGAATTCCCAAATGGTTCAAGCTTCCACACCAGCTCATCTTTACAAGGTTCAACTGTCAACAGGATATGGCGTATACAGTCAGCATCAGCCTCGCAAAAGGCCTGGGTGAGCACCTCTTCTCTCCACTCTCTAGTAGTAGGTTCAATTAAATCAGCCACTAACTCCAAATTTCCAATACTAACTGGATTAGCTAATCTAAAATCTAATATTTCGTTGACCAGATACTTCTCCATGTGTACGAAGTACTAGTATTTAGGGAGGAATTTAAGAAATCCGAATTTGGAAAATATTTTGCTTTTAGAACTTTGGCTCATAATGAGTTAGGGTTTTAGATTAATCGCCAACCTTGTTTTGCAAGGAGGGCAATATTAAATAAACCAAAATTTTTAAAACCAAGGCTTACATTCTCTTTAAAGTCACAAACCTTGCTCCACTTACACCAATGAATGTCCTTTTGCCCCTGTCCTTTTTGCTACCAGAATTGAGCAATAATCCGTTCAAAGTCGTCACATAAAACTTTTAGTAACAAAAAGTATGCCATAGCATATAAAGGGATGGCTTGTAATACAGAATTAATAAAAACCTCTTTTCCTCCTTGAGATAGCCACTTTGTACTCCATCCGTCAACCTTTCTTTTCATTCTATCTTTTAAGCCACTTTGTACTCCATCCGTCAACCTTTCTTTTCATTCTATCTTTTAAGTGTTGAAAAGATGCATTTCTATTCCTACCAATCATGTTAGGAAGACTAAGATAGTGTTTTGGGTTGTTTGAACACCTAACTCCAAATTCACTTGCAATTTGGTCTCGAACCTCGCCCAAGGTATTTTTGCTAAAGAATACAACTGATTTATCAAAATTCACACATAGCCCTGAAAACAACTCGTACTAAATAAGCAAATTTCGTAAAACCCGAGCACTATGTAAGGTGGCCACTCCAAAAAAGATACTATCGTCTGCAAAAAGAAGATGCGAGATTAAGGGTCCATTACGACTTGTCTTAATTCCTTTTAAAGAACCATTCTTCACACCAAGTCGTAAAAGGAAGGATAGCCCTTCGTTGCAAATTAATAATAAAAAAGGGGCTTAAAGGGTCTTCTTGTCGAAGACCTCGTTTTGGGGAAAAAAAGGAACTTTGATAACCATTAATGATAACCGAGTAAGAAACCGTGGTGACACATCTCATCAACATATCCATCTATTTTTTGGAATATCCCATTTTTGCATTAATGCCCGAATAAAACCAATGCTACTCAGTCATATGCCTTACTCATGTAGAGTTTTAAGGCCATAAATCCTTTTCGCCCCCCTCTTTTCCTACCAAAAGTATGAAGCATCTCATAAGCTAACAACACATTATTTGATATTAACCTTCTCGGGACAAAAGCACTCTGCGCTGGGTCAATACAGACATCTAACACTTTTCAAAGTCGGTTAGCGATAACTTTAGCAATAAGTTTGTGTAAGACATTACATAAACTAATAGGTTTAAAGTTTAACATGCTTGAATGAGAAGGTACCTTTGGAATTAAAACAATACTAGTCTCATTTAACGAACCAAACTCCCTGTCACTATTAAGAACATCAAGGCAAATTTTGGAGACCTCCTTTCCAACAATATGCCAGTATTTCTAAAAGAAAATTACCAAAAAAAACCATCACAACTAGGAGCTTTTAAAGAACCCATCTCTTTTAATGCCTAAAATACCTCGTCCTCCGTATAAGTTATCGTGAGAAATTCATTGTCGGCAGCCTAAAAACTTTCCTCTACACCTTTCAAAAGAGAGTTCAAATTTTCCTCATAGAACGTGACATGAAAATATGCTCAAAATATTGTTTAGCAATTTGCGCCATTTCTTCATTATCTTCTGTCATACTACCATCTCCACGTTCTAATATTTTAACTTTATTTGAACGCCTCCTCTGAGAGGCAAAGGAATGAAAAACCTGGTATTTTTGTCTTCTGAAGTAAGCCAATTAGCTCTTGCCCTTTGCTCCCAATGAACCTCATCTTTTTCAATTTCCCAATTCATTTGTAACTTTGTCTTAATAATAATATTTAAGGTTTTCGCATCATTATCTCCCTCTAATAGTTTTTCTAGTTGGGCTTCAAGTCTCTTTTTTTCTCCATGGTGCTTTTGTCGAATGCGTCTAGACCATCCTAATAACCCCATACGAACATTTTCAAGTCGACCAACAATATCATCGCAATTCAATTGCCATAAGGATCGAACTTCCTCTTCAAAGGAGTCTTCCATTGCCCATCATGCTTCAAACCTGAATAATCTCTACCTATACTCCACAGCCTTTTCTTTTAGTGAAATCAGAAGGGGATAATGATCAGACAAAGAGTGCGATAATTATTGAATGCAAGCATTAGGAAATAGACGTAGCCAACGGACATCTACAACTCTTCTATCTCATTTTTTTCTGATGCGTATAGAATTTCATTAAAACCCCACAGACAAACCAAGGGAGTTCAGTACTATTAGCCAACCCTTTTAGTAGATTCCAAGATCTTTCTTTGCCATTTGCATTTGGTGACCCATAGAAGCCCGTAAACCGCCAAAGTAACTCATCATCGTCTTCTTTAATACTAGCATCAATAAAGTTATCAGAGAATTATCGTAAAGTAACTATAACATCACACTTCCATACAAGACAGAGACCCCATTTTGAGCCTTCGACATTAACCTTGAAACCGAAAAGGAAACCACACTTGCGTCGTACCACCTCCATTCAAGGTTTATAGAGCCTCAACACCTGCCGAAGTCTTCATACCGTTCATGGCCCCCCAACCCACGAACATTCCAACATAGAATTTTCATTGTGCCTGGTTAGTTACACATGTGGCAGTCATTGATCCTTGTTTGGTAGGTGAGACAGATTTCATTGAGTTAACTCTTGACAACTCAGAAATTACTCCTTTCTTTTTCATACTTTATTTTAAATTTTTTCCTTTCACCCGTAAATTCTAGCCCAGATTCCGAAATAATATCGATTTCAGGATTTTCCCTTTTACCCCCGTTGAATTGTTTCATAGTAGAATCGTCTGACGTGCTTCTAAAAAGCTTACGCCAGCGCCTACGGTCAGAGATCGTCTTTTCTGACCCATTTTTCTCTTGTTTCATAACAGCAGATTCTAATAGCATCGTGAGGCCCTCAATCGCGGGTGGATTGACATAATCCTTGTATAATTGAAATTTAGGAGGAAAAATAGGAGTTTCAACCTTATCACAACTCTTGGATAAAATTATACCTGTATTTGAACCACCAGCAAACTTAACTACTGAATCACAATCCCCTTTCACTTCTACATTGACTGGGACTGAGGTAGTTGTAGCAAGACAGAATTAGTAAGAAAACAGTCTGCAGATTCCTCCTCGCCTTCGTATGAACACTGTTTCATTCTCCGACGATTGGAGATCCACAGGCGCAAACTTTCTTTACCTACCATGTTAGTCTCTACTTTTAAGACTAAGGAAAAAGAAAAATTCTCTTCCGATGAGTCTTTCAATGCTTGATGAACAATCGAACATTCTTGTAAATTATGACCCATCATACCACATCCATAACAGAAAACTAGTAAATTCTCATATTTGAAAGGGACCCAAGTTTTAGATCCTAAATCCCTAACAATGAAAATACCTCTTCACAGGACTTTATTTACATTAAGCATAACTTGTAAACGACAATAGTTCTCTTTAACTTCAGATCTCAACAAACCACCAAACGTAGAACTGATAACGTGCATCATATCTTTTGGTTCACATTCCGGAGGATAAGGTCCCACCCTACTCCAATATGGGGAAGAAAGTAAACGAATTTTCTTTCTTTCAATAGGTTCATTAAGTCAATCAAAAAGGACCACCTTTCGACGGAAGAGCCAAGGTCTTCCGTCCATAATTGATTCTAAATCATCGTCATCATAAAAAACAATTAAGAAAAGATTCTGACCTTTTAACTGAAACTCAAATTTTTTCTTTGTCTTCCAGGTGCTTCTCATCTGTACACGGAAGTTATCAGGATTATACGTTTTAGTTGTCCACACCGAACAAAGAAGAGAACGCTTTCCCGGTGGAACAACCCGAGAACTTTTAACAGATAATTGAGTAAGCCCTTCCTCTAAAAGGGTGATATCATGTTCCTTCATGAACGGAAACAAGAAATGAAAAACAAGGTCACCGCTTCTCCTCAAACCCTAACTGCGATTTTTATCGCTCCTTTAGAGAAAACAGAGAAGCACGCTTGACCTATTTTTATTTTTATTTTTACTACCTTAATGGTTCAAAATTAGATTTGAATTATTTAAACGTACAATATGTGTGTGTATATATATATATATATATAATTTTTATCATTTTTATTATTTTTAAAAAAATAATTATTAATAACTTCTTATAATTCTCAATAATTTATAAATAATTTGTTATAATTTTTTTATAAATTTTCTATAATTATTTAAGAAACCAAACCAAAATGAACTGAATAAATGGTTATCCAAATTCATTCTAGATGTTGTTTTAAATCATTTTATTAGTTTTTTTTTGTAACTTCTTATAATTCTTAATAATTTTCAATTTTTATAATTATTTAAAAAATCATGTCTAGCATAAATTGGATGGGAGCCCGAACAACAATTTGTTCCATGGCACATCGCAAGTCGCTATCTGATTTCTCCATGAGCCACATAATCACTTAGTATTGGAAATAGATGATATTTTTAATAGAATGATCAGTTTATTTATTAATCTAACAATTTATTCATATTTTTTAATAAAAGAACAAAATAAATTTTGACTCGTGATATAAACACCTTCATTATACTTTCACCTTTAAAGCTCACTTTCATTTTGGAGGAACATGTTGCCTCCAAACACTATCCAGCTTCCTCCTAAACTCATCTTTAAGAAGGCATCAATAATATTAATGTTAGTTCATTCATGGCAGCAAATTTGGAAGTCAGATTTAGAACTAAACCCAGTCACTTAATGCAAAATTTTCATACTTTCTTAGGGTCAAATACCCTTTCCCTTCCACTGCAAATTAAGGCCATTGAAATGTTTTTTTTTAAGTCCCGAATTTTCATTTTAAAATCGAAAACGGAGTCGCTAACAATCCTTTTTTGTTCAGTATAACTGGAGCACCTTAAAACATTTTAATTCATTAAAAAATAAATTGGTCTTCGAAATCCAGAAAATGAGTTCGGGAGTCAGTTACGTGTGAGGAAGGATTAGCACCCTCATACGTCCAAAATTGGTACCTAATCGATTTTTAAAATGTCTTAATTTAAATTTTTGAAAAACTCGAATAAAAATTAAAATGCGATCCCTAAATGCAAAATTAATAGGTTTAATATTATTTTTAAAATTCGAACTTTGCGAGGAAGACTCGTTACTTTGAAATAATCGAGAAAGGAAGTCATATCCAGTAAGTTAAGGCACGACACTTCTGATTTCTGAAAATAACAAGCATTCCTTTTATTCCAAATCCCACGTTTTATGGTATTCGATTATTTCGGTTCAAAGAAAAAAACTGCATTTAGTAAGCTAAGGCATGATTTTTTCAAATCCCGAAATAAGAAATATTACCTTGATTTTGAGAAATTTATTTTATCAAAACACAAATATATTTTTTTTTACAAAAACTCGTAGGAGCACAATTTTCAAATTCATAATGATGGCATGGCATAAAATAAAAGACAAGTAAATACATAATGAAATAAAAATAATAATAAATGAAAAATTAAAACAAATAAAATAATATTAATATATATAATTGGAAGGAATTAAATTGAAATTAAAACTAAAATAGTGATCTAATTTTAAAAATAGTAAAAGATTTGAAAAAAAAAACAAATAAAAGTTATTGTAAAACAATTTTTAAAGAAAACAAGGACTAAAATGGAGATTTTGCCAATGGTCCACAAAACGGTTTCAAAACAGTGGTCAAAGGACCAGTTTAAAAAAAATATAAAATCAGATGGCTTAATTTAAAAAATAGTTTTAAGGTAAAAAGGATAAATTTAAAATAAAATAAAACGCAGAGGGACTTAGTAATTTTCCTCTTTTAAAAAAAAGTCTGTCCCCAAAACGACGACGTTTCAAAGCCACTGCAGTTTGGCTTGAAACAATGTTGTATAAAGGCAACATTGAGTGCACAGGGACTAGATCGAAATCATTTGAAAACTGGAAGGATTGCAGAGATAAATCTCCCATTTTGTGAAAACATGCGGACCCTTATTCGGGTCCGAAACGAGTTGACTTTGGAGTGTCAAAACGATGTCGTTTTGGCCATTGACTTTCCACTCCAAAATGACGCCATTTACGTTTTAGTATTTAAGTCAATTTTTTTAAAATTTTCATTTTTTTCTTTTGTTTTTTAAAAAAACTTTCATTCCTTGCTTTTTTTTTCTCTCTAACCCCCTTCCCATGTCCAACCCCAGGGTTCGTCGGTCGACCACCAGACCACTAATCATCGGCACCAGCAACCACCGCCTACTGTCGTCGGATTTTCAAAAAAAAATCTTTTTTAGTTTTTTCTTTAAAAGGCTAGATCGAGGTTTAAAACCTTCAAAATCGAAGCAATCTTTTTTTTTAAAAAAATCCAAAGCTTCGATTTTTAGAGTTTTTTTTGAAATCTGTTTTGTTTTTTTTTTGGGTTTTCAAAGCTTGTGTTTTTTCTTTTCTTTTTTTAAAAAACCTTTCATCGGAGCCCCCCCCACGAATATTGATGAGTTCGGACGGACTCATCGTGGCTACAACGGTGGCGACGGAACTAGGTTTGAAATCTTAACCCCTTTGTTTTTTTATTTTATTCAGTTTCGAAATAAGTAAAAATAAATAAATAAATAAAATATAAAATACATAAATAAATATATGTATATATATACTGTAACACAACAGTATACCTTGAGAGAAAAATTTAGGCATAATGACAAAATTAGCCCCTAATGTTTGGGTATTTTATCACTTTGGCCCTTATGATTTTTTAGCTCACTTTCATACATAACTTTTTTTTTGTCAAATTGATCATTCTTTAACAATCTTGCTGACCTGATCGTTAAGGGACTAACAGCGTTGACATGGTGATTTTTTTTCCAATTGTCGCGTCCACGTAAGCATCTATTGACGTGACACTATTTTGTCTTATATGCACGTCAGCAAATGATTTTAAAATTATTAAAATTATTTTAAAATTATTAAAATTATTTTAAAATTATTAAAATTATTTTTTTTGAAATAATAAAATTATTAATTCATTTTAGTTTCTAATGTCATCATCATCTTCTTCAACAACAAGAAATTCCAGATTTTCTTACATTTTCCCATCAACCGAACACCCCCAAAAAATTTACTTTTCTTACATAATCTCATGCTTCCTTATTTTTTCCCCGAAAAACCCAAAAATTCCTCTATTTTTGTCTTCTATTTCAAAATTCCTAATTCCAAGTTTTTCTTCTACCTTTTCCGTTTCATGATTACACTGTTCCATAATTGGTTCAATTCAACTTTTCATGCGTTCTTCTCACATTTGACATTTACATTTGTATACGCCAACACTTGTTTAGATTCGTAGTTGTCTTGACATAATTTTGACAGCTTTCGTTTAACTATTTTGGTATTAGATGTATGATTTTCTTGAAATGCAGAGACGATATGGCTATCGAGCTATGATGCTAGAAATAGTGGCGACTGTCCATGGTATGGTTGGAGGCATGCTTCTGCACCTAAAATCTCTTAACAGTCACATCAACAAGACCGTTAAAAATTATCAATTTGACAAAAAAAATTATGTATGAAATTGAGCCAAAAAAAAACCATAAGGGCTAAAGTGACAAAACACTCAAACGTTAGGGGCTAATTTTGTCATTATGCCAAAAATTTACTCTTGATTTTGTATTTCGAATGTGTATTCTAATATTTATTATGGGTAAAAAATTTACAAGGAAGAAAATGTGGCTTTTATAGCCACTGTTACAATCATTCCTATCTACTCCCTTTCTTTTACAGGTAGCACGATGGTAACAGGAGTGCTTTTAACAACCCAATGGCGAGGTTCATTATCAGAAGCATGGTGATGGCCTCGGGAATGAGGGGTGATGTGGTCGGGATCTTGCGACGTCGAGGGAAGCAAATACTTACTAGGGTTTTTGATTGTTTTTAGGGTATTAAGCCATTTAGGCCTTTTAAGTGTTAGGCTAGGTTTAAGGTTTCGGTCATGTAAATGGGTTTGGGTAGTTTTAGGTTTTGGGTTTGTAATTTAAAATAACTTTGGACTTTTTAATTAAAATATTTTTGGTTTTTGGATTTTGTTTTTTTATTTATGTATTTGGTTGGGCCTCAACAAATTGGGCTCCAACAATTGCCCCTCTTTACTCATTGCTGTGTAACGGGAACAGAGCAAAGATTAAAAGGAGGACCAATTTCGTCTGGTCCCACTAAATTCGGCTTCTCAAGTGCTTCTTCTTCGAGTAACTCGCTTTTCGCTTCATTGGTCGTTCAACTTAACTACATCTGCTTCTTTACAACTTTAGGAAGATAAGATTTAGTGTCATGGTTTTATCTTGCCTCATGACAACTTCAAAGAGATATAAGTTGTTGTTGTAGCTTCACTCCATTCCATTGCAACTTCAGGGAGATTGAGATTCGCTATTTGTTTTACTTTGCCCTTTTGCAATTTTAAGGGTATAAGAGTTGAGTGTGTGACTTCAATCTGCCCTTCTAGATTAGGGGTAAAAGATTGGATGGCTTCAATCTGCCCTTCTAGATTAGGGGTAAAAAGACTAGATGACTTCAATCTACCCCTCTAGATTGGGGGTAAAAGACTAGATGGCTTTAATCTGCCCCTTTAGATTAGGGGTAAAAGACTAAATGACTTTAATTTACCCCTCTCGATTAGGGGTAAAAGATTGGATGGCTTCAATCTGCTCCTCTAGATTAGGGATAAAAGACTAGATAGCTTCAATCTGCCCCTCTGGATTAGGGGTAAAAGATTGGATGGTGATGTAACTTCATTCTATTCCACTGCAACTTTAGGGAGATTGAGATCAGCTATTGTAGTTTTTATTCCCTTCACTGCAACTTCAAGAAGATAAGATTTGGGCGTGGTAACTTCACTCCATTCCACTGCAACTTCAAGGAGATTAAGGTCTCTTACTTGTTTGACTCCGCCCTTCTGCAATTTTAAGGATATAGGATCTGATGCTTCATTCTATTCCACTGTAACCTCAGGGAAATTGAGATCTGCTTCGTTATTTTAATCCGACCCACTACAACTCAAAGGTATGAGATATGATATTGTAACTTCTCTCCATTCTATTGTAACCTCAGGGAAATTGAGATTTGCTTCATTGTTTTAATCTAACCTACTGCAACTTAAGGGTATGAATTTGATGTTGTAACTTCTCTCCATTCCACTGTAACCTCAGGGACATTGATATCCGTTACTCATTTTGATCCAATCTACTGCAACTTTAGGGATATAGGATCTGATGCTTCACTCTATTCCACTATAACCTCAGAGACATTGAGATCTGCTTCGATGTTTTAATTCGACCCACTACAACTCAAGGGTATGGGATTTGATGTTTATTCGATCCATCATGCCATCTCGTGAGGAATGAAACCTATAGAATATACTTTAATAGACCTCTATTCAGGCCAAATTATTAGGATGTCATGATCAAAATTATTGTCAGATTCAAAAATGAATTTTTTTTCTTTCTTTTTATGGTCTTTGGATCAACATGGTTTGTCATTTGTTCAATTTCTATCACTAGTGTGCCACCCTGTTTTCTTCTAGGTCTGTGATAAAACTTGGCAAAGTAGTCTTAGTTCGAACTACTTGTTTCAAGTTTGGTTTGTTTAACTAGTGGTCCTGTTTCAGGTCCTTGTACCATTTAGGAATTTTCAGAGTGATACGCATAGATCCTTGTATGTTTTACAACATTAGTCCATTATCCGTTATTTTTAATGCAAAATGCTTGAACAAGTTTGTGAAATAACAAGGTCGAGTTTTATTGGAGACAAAGCTCAAAGGAAAAAATTGACAAGTGACAAACATTGGTTAGTACAAAATGAACAAAAACAAAATTAGGTGCCCCAGATATCAAAGTATGAGCTTCTCTTAGTAAACTTGATGAGGACCACTCTGAGCCCGATACGAGTTTAGAGAATCTAGAGTACTTCGTCGATGCCCCAAGATGTAAAAATTCCTTCACCTTATTATTTCTGAAGGAAATGACCATTACAAGTCCATTCTTTGCTCCAAATTTGAGTCGCCCTTTTCGGGCTTTCAACTCAAAGCTCCTTTAGTTTCAAGACATCCTTTACGGGTTTTCATCTGGACCTCTCTTGTTTTTTATTTTTTTTGGTTTCAAAATGCCTTTTGCGGGTTTTCATCTCGGCCTCTTTCTTTTTAAGTGAAATATTTCTTCATCGAGTCTTAGTTTATGGGATTGTGCAGATCTTCGCCATCTATTTCAATCAAACTTAGAGCCCCTCCAAAGAAGGCTTTCTTTACTACATAAGGCTCTTCCCAATTGGGTATTCATTTTCCTGGAAAATCTTTTTTATGAGAAGTATCTTTTTCATAACCAAATCTCCCTCATAAAATTCTCTAGGACGAACCTTTTTGTCATCAGCTTGCATCATTCTTTTCTTAGTACATTAGACCATGTTGAATAGCTTGAAGCCTCATTTCCTCAATCAAGTTCAACTGATCATATCTTAATTGGATTCATTTTGTCTCTTCACTTTTAACAAAATTCGGAGGGAAGAAATCTCGACTTTGATGGGTAAAATTGTCTTTATTTCAAAAAGGTGTTACCACGGTAGAGGTTTCGACAGAGGTTTGGTAAGCATCGAGGGCAAATGGTAATTTCTCCTGCTAATTTTCCCGATGCTCCTCTTAATGTTCTTCTTGGCTACCTCCAATGCCTCATTCGTTTTAGGCGATATGGTGTCGAATTTTGATGTTTAATCTTGAACTAACTGCAAACCTCTAAGATCGTATTGTTATTTAAATTCAATATGTTGTCAAATATGCTATTTTCTTGGCATTTTGTATCGACATTAAATCTCTTCCTCAAATATTTACTCATTGTCGATCTTGTGACATCGACATAAGAAGCAACTTCTACTCATTTGACGAAACAGTTAATGGCCACGAAGATGAATTGGCACCCATTGGAAGCCTTTAGCGAAATTGCCCCAATGAGGTTCATGCCTCACATAGAAAAAGGCTAATGACATGAAGGGGTGAAGGAGATGCCCTTGACTTTTCTTTCTTTGGGTTTCAAGATGCCCCTTTGCGAGTTTTTATCTCAACCCTTTTTCTTTTTCGTCCTTTTTTTCTTTGGGTTTCAATATGCCCTTTGCGGGTTTCTATCTTGTCCCTTTTTTAACCTTTTTTTTCATGTCAGGCCTCATTCTTTGCAGTTTCTGCTGAACCAGATTGCATTCTTCCTTTATAAGAGCTTGTGTGTCACGATATCAGTTCCTTAAACTCGGCATGCTTTGAAAGGATCATGTGAAGACCTTTGAACTCTTAGAGCAATTCAATAAGATCTCACCTTGTTTCCGCGGAGATGGTTGTCCCAATTCTTACTTCTTTTTTCTCGTCTTCATTCCCTAAGCTATTCAAAAGTTATGTTAAAATAATTTTTAAAGAAAACAGGGACTAAAATGGAGACTTTCCCAATGGCATACAGAACGGTTTCAAAACAGTGGTCAAAGGACCAATTTAAAAAATATAAAATTAGATGACGTAATTTTAAAAACAGTTTAAAGGTAAAAGGATAAATTTAAAATAAAATAAAATGCGGAGGGACTTAGTTAGTAATTTTTCTCTTTTTTTTTAAAAAAGTCTGTCGCCAAAAAGACGACGTTTCAAAGCCACTGCAGTTTGGCTTGAAATGGCGTCGTATAGGGGTAACATTGGGTGCATAGGGACTAGATTGAAATCATTTTAAAACTGGAAGGACTGCGAAGATAAATCTCCCATTTTGTGAAAACACGCGGACCCTTATTTGAGTCTGGAACGGGTCGGCTTTAGAGCATCAAAACGATGTTGTTTTGGCCACTGACTTTTTACTCTAAAACAACATCGTTTACCCTTTAGTATTTAAGTCAAATTTTTTTAAAAAAAAATTCATTTCTTTCATTTGTTTTAAAAAAATATTCATTCCTTGCTTTTTTTTCTCTCTAACCCCCTTCCCATGTTCGGCCGCAAGGTTGGTCGGTCGACTACCGGATTGCTGTTCATTGGCTCCGACAATCGTTGCCCATGGCGGCCGAATTTTTAAAAAAAATTTCTTTTTTAGCTTTTTTTTGTTTAAAAGGCTAGATCGTGGTTTAAAACTTTCAAAATTGAACCCAATATTTTTTTAAAAAAATTCAAAGCTTTGATTTTTTGGGTTTTCTTCAAAATCCGTTTTGGTTTTTTTTTTTTTGTTTTTAAAGCTTGTATTTTTTCTTTTCTTTTTTTTAAAAAAAAACCCTTTCATCGGAGCCCCTCACGAACATTGATGAGTTTGGAGAGGCTCATCGTGGCTACGACGACGACAGCTTGGAACCAAGTATGAAACCCTAACCCCTTTATTTTTTTTATTTTATTCAGTTTCGAAATAAGTAAAAAAATAAATTAATAAAAAATATAAAATACATAAATAAATATATGTATATATACTGTAACACAAATGTATACCTTGAGAGAAAAATTTACTCTTGATTTTGTATTTCGAATGTTTATTCTAATATTTATTGTGGGTAAAAAAATTACAAGAAAGAAAATGTGGTTTTTATTGCCGCTGTTACAATCATTCCTATCTACTCCCTTTCTTTTGTAGGTAGCACGGCGGTGGCAGAGGTGTTTTTGACAATCCAATGCCGAGGCTCGTTGTCAGTTGCATGGTGGTGGCCTTGGGAATGAGGGGTGACGTGGTTGGGATCTTGCGAGGTCGAGGAAGCAAATCCTTGCTAGGGTTCTTGATTGTTTTTAGGGTATTGGGTCATTTGGGCTCTTTAAATGTTGGGTTAGGTTTAGGGTTTGAGTCATGTAAATAGATTTGAGTAGTTTTAGGTGTTGGGTTTGTAATTTAAAAGAACTTTGAATTTTTTAATTAAAGTATTTTTGGTTTTTGAATTTAATTAATTAATTAATTTATTTATTTGGTTGGACCTCAACAAATTGTACTCCAACAAAAGCATGACAGTAACTTCTTATTTCCAGTTTACAAATCCGTAGTAAACCCTGTTTTAATTGGTGAAAGTATACTCTGCTTTGACAATTTGGTACTACAACTATGTACTGCATGACTGGAGCTAAGTGAAAATTGTCCTTCAAAGCTCTTACGCCATCAACTAAAAGAAAAAGTGTATTGGAGTTCTCTGTTTCAGTAAACAAATGAATTTTACTGCTGGTGTTACTCAGAACATGGAATCTTATTCAGAATTTTATACCCAAACATCAGCAACAAACACAATGGGCGACCTATATTAAATATCATGTTACTTTTTTCCAGGCTTCTAAACTAAACAAGACCCAATTCAAGGGTTAGAGATTCATCTGTTCCTACATTTTTCAATCTAGAAAATTTTCGACTACTTGGTAAAAGTTGAGATTTAAAATTAGATAAATACAAAATCCACCATGACAAAAAATTTTGGCATGCAGGTGGCAGGAAGAGAGTGGTGAACAAGTCCCATTCTTAAAACATGACCCTTGACAAAGATGAGAGGTGTTATCCTTTCCATGTAATAAACAGGAAAGGAACCATCCATATCTAAAAAATCGTATGGGGATTCGAGAAAAGAGTGCTGTCATCATATCTGGTGCGAATTACGAGCTTTTGCAATGGCATATCCCTTGGAAGATGCTGAATCTAGCAACCTCCACTTCTCTCTTTTTCAGTTACACTTTTAACCAATAACTCACATCATCTTTTTAATATGTATTATTATGATGGTGTTTATGTTTTAATTATTTTACTTTCGGCTTCCTATATAACCCCACACGAAGCTTCAGTATAAACCCCCCATTACCCCTTGCACCAACCGGGCAAGGGGTGACCTAGCTAGGGTCTTGTTCCTATGCTGATGCTGCTTTCTTTTTCTTCCACGCTTTCACTACTTTCTCTTATAGGGCAGCTTCCATCCTTTGGCATTTCGGTTTCCACAGCAGCTTCTGGTTTTTACTTCATTATATGATGTGTAAAGCTCCAATAAACCTTCACCCAGGTCGAGTCAGATTATGCAATCCTTTCCTACTTTTCTTAGTTAAATATTTGTATATTATCAGTGGCCAATGTTTCGGTGGGCTGCAGACTGCGGCTTAGTTTGTATTATCACTCGGCATTGATCTCTGTTTTGTACTTTAAAAACTAGATTTGGGTCTGTGCTTCGCTGTGGCATTTTCTTTAACATATTTGAAATTAATGCACATGAATGTGAATGAAGTATGGAACTGAAATAAATTTATGCAAAGGTAATTGCAAAACAAAGTAGTTCATATTCTATCCGACTATACTGTTAGAAGGTTTTTTTTTATTTTTTATTACATCATTATTTAAAAAGTTTAAAATAAAACTATTAAAAATAAATCATGTCTAAGGATTGAACTAAGATTAGTGAAATTTCGTAAATATATGTCGTTTTATCACTCAACTTGTAATTCATTTAATGAATAAACCCTTTTATAAATATATACAATTTTTGTATCCAGATCTTTGGTGTGTTGGTAAAATTCCTAGGAAAGCCCCTGTATTTATGGACATATTGCATTTCGACCCATTTACTGAAAAAAATAAGTAAATTAATTTTTATACATTTTAGAACGTACAAATTAGCTTATCTGTTAAGTTTTATCTATTAAATGATGACTTGAAACATTAATTTAAATGATTAATTATTAATTTGGTCCCTGAACTATAACTAAAATATTATTTTAATTTTTTTAATTCTTAACAATAATTTAAAAAAATTAAAAAAGTATAAATTATTAAAAATATAAAAAATTTATGTTAAAACAAAATCAAACCCAAATTTATTAAAGCCAAAACTTGCATACAAAGAAACTCTTTTTATTGGTGAATCATTGTGTTTTTATTTTTTTTCTTTTTGAAAAATTGAACTCTCTTTCAATAATGGGGAAACATGTAACACCCTAACACCTGAACTGATCGCCGAATTTGAATATATAATATCACATTATGTTATTGAAGCAACTCTAACTAACTTACTACTTAATTGCATCATTCAATGAACAATTATCATATCAATCCTTTTATTCATCCAACATTATACACATCCGTACTTAATGTATAAAATTTTAATTTATCAAGTTACGGGGTTATGCTAAGTCAATTTGAGAGTTAGGATTTGAATTCAAACTCAATTATCGAATTTCAATGTTGTATCTCGAGATAGAGAACTTCATGTCTTGACATAGGCCTTAAGTTATTTTTATTTTTTTGACAATTTTAGCTTGGATGTTAACATGTCTCGAGACATTAGAAGTTGCATCTCGAGGCAAGGTCCCTTATGTCTCAAGGCTAGGTTTCAAGATCAACCTCTTATGTTTTCTTAATTTAGCTTCAATGTTTGAATGTTTTGAGACAAAGAGGTTCTTATCTCGAGACCTGAAATAGGGCAAGACTAATTTAGCTTTGATATTTCCTTGTCTCGAGACTTAAATGAGTTTGTCTCGAGAAAACATTTCCATTTTCAATAAAATTTCCAATTTGATGAGAATTATCTAATGCAATGAGACACTAAACTTATGTCATGGGCCGCGGATCAAAGCCCATGACCATTGCGTATAGAACATTTCATGGAGGTCAATTGATTAAATATGTAATAACTTATTTTTTAGTGATATCGAAAATGATGGTTTCGGAACCTCATTTTTGATGTTTGAGTATGTAAATATTATTATTTTAATATTTACGATGTTAGTATAAAGTTTAATTAAAATTTTGCTCTTTAATTTTATCAATTGAATATTTAATTAAGATACAAGAACTAAACTGTAAAAATGATAAAAGTTAATCGTTATGAATTTTTAGTTAACCGAAGGACCAATTCAACAATTGGATCTATTAATATTGATAGTTAGTGGGAAATGATGTACAGTTTCACTAACTTATGTTAATTGTGATTATGTTTTGTTAATTGAGGTTTAATTTAAGTTGATTAAGATTTATTAATTATTAAACTTAGTATAAAAGAAAAATTAAAAAGAAAATAAAACATTTTCTCTCTATCTTCTTTCTTCCACCGTTTCTAAAGAAAGGAAAAAAGGTTTTAAGCTTTCAACAGTCCACCTCAATTTGGTAAGTAATTTCAAAGTTCGTTTTTTGTAATTTATATGTTTTTTAGTTTTCGAGAGCTTGATTTACCTAGTTTATGTATCAATTTGTACTTTTAAAGTTTCAAAAATTCATTCTTTCTTTCTTGAAGTTTTTGGTACTAAATTATTATATTTTAAGTTTAGAAGTGAAAAAAAGACTAGTTTGTAAAGTTTAATTGCAAGTTTTTGAACATAGGGATTAAAGTGCAAGAATTTTGAAATTGGTATAATATTTCTATATTTTTTATGATATTGGGTTATAAAAGGATGAAATTGAGATCGGTTACGAAATCGAAGGTCAAATTTGAAAGTAATGGCCATTTCGATTTTAGGGACTAAATTGAATAAAATAAAAAGTTTAGGGAACATTTGAAAAGTGAAAATGAACTGAATTATGCTTATAATAGGATGAAATAAGGTTTTTTTGGAATTGATAAATTGTAATTCATTATCGTATAGATTGGGAATTGAATCAATTGGAGGATAATGGAGAAAAAGGCAAAATTGTGAATTAGTCCTCAACGTCTTATTTGTTGTTGTTCTTTTCAGGTAAGTTCATATGGAACTTACTTTATTAATTTATAATATGATTGTATTGTATTGTTTTGTTTTCTAGTTTGAATTGTTATGAATATAATGTCTTTTGGCATCAAATAGACTAAATCGTAAAATTGAACTAAATGACAATTTTGAATAGGTACATCGTATTGAATGGATTTGAATTGTAATATGATTGGATGATATATATATATATAATGATATTACAAGGTTTGAAATTATACAAAAACAGTAATGATGCCCGTGTGAACTTAGTAAATGATTATGATATGAATGACAAAAAGCTTAAAACCCTTGGCTTTGCTGCTTACTTTTTTTTTCTCTTTAGAATCGGTGGAGAAGAAGCAATTTTCTTTCTTTCCACCGAACATACATACTAGAGCTGATTGTGGGCCGGACTGAGCCGGGTTCCAGTTAGGTTTCAATAAAATTTTAGGTCCAATTGTTAGGCTCGAGCCCGACTTGACCCGAAAAATGGGCCTAAATTTTGTCCAAGTCCGACCCGAATTATAATAGTCAAACCCGAGCCCGGCTCGTATTAATTTTTTTTAGATTATTTTATTGCATACAACAAATTTAAAAAACATATAATATATCAAATACACTTAAAAACATTAAAAAATTTAAAATACATTAAAAAAAATTATATTAAGATAGTTACAAATAAATTAGTAAAAAAATAACAACAAAATATAAGTTCTACAATATTCAACTAATATTAAAAAAGATAGTGAAACAATAGTAAAAACGCATAAAAATAACATCCAAACAACAAAAATAACAACCAAAACAGCAGCAAAAATAACAACAAAATAACATTAAAAATAACAAAAATAGCAACAAAAATAACAGCACAAACAACATGAAAACATCAATCAAAACAGTAAAAAACAGCACCAAAACAATAATATATATTTTTTTATTAAAAATAGTTAATTTATTGGGGTCAGGTCGAGCCAGGCTCGGGCCAAAAAACTCATACCCGAGGCCCGGTCCGTTTAGAAAATGAGCCTCATTTTTTGTCCAAGCTTATTTTTCGAGCCTATATTTTTGTCCAAACCATCCCATTTTTTGAGCGGACCTTCGGATCGGGTCGAGTGGCCTGGCCCATGATTAAGTCTAATACATACATATATATATACTAGGATTAGTTTATAAATTAGTTTAATTAATCATGTTTTTACTAAATAATTCTTAATTAACCTAAGTTAATAGCTAATTAAGCATGTAGTCTATTAACATATAATTTAACATGGTATAATTGTTGTCTTAAACCTTTGGTTAATTGTAATTTAAGTCTCTAACCCATTTACTAATTAAAAACCTATAGCTATTAAATTTTACAATTTAGTTCTTGAACCCTAATTACTCAGAATTTTGACTAAATGACTTAACAAATTTTCAATTCAACAATACTATAATTTTGTAAAAATCTCTATTAAATATTTACGAACTCAGTTTACAAAAACGGGGTCTCGAAATCATCTTTTTTAATACTACTAAAAATCGGGTCATTACACTATTGATGAGAACCTTGTCTAATAGGGTGGAAGTTACAGCTGGTCGAGGCATTGTCGCTATGAGGCAAATCACAGCTTATGCAAGTAAAGTGTCACATGTTCCATGTTTCCGAGAGGAGGTACTAGTTGATGGCCAAGGATTATAAAGATTGGAAGAATCGGAGCCACCAAAGAAATGGGGTTAGTAGGTGCAGCTAAGATAGTTGGATCATAGCTTATTGGTACATTAAAACCTTCATGAGTTGTGCCAAAAGTTGTAAGAGGGTGGATGCATAGTGCAAGGATGGTCATGCTGGTTGAGAGGAAGAAGGATTCTAAGTGGAGTTTAAGCTAAAATAAGATCTTGGATTGGGGGGGATGAAAGCATCGACTAAAGAGGAGTTGATGGGTTGACTAGGTCAATGAGGATACTGCTCTAAGACTATGAAGCCATGTTGTCCACGTTCACCACACCAATTTTTGATACATTGATACAACAAGAGAGGAGTATGGAGGAGGATGCGATGGTGTCAATCAAGGTGGGTTCACCTAGTCGGGGCGAATAGCTAGATATTATAAAGAGTGGAGGTAGAAAGAGTCTAGAGGTTAAGTACTGAAAGTAAGTTGGAAAATGTAGGCTAGTATACTTGAGAATTGATCCATTCTACATCATCTTGGGAGGTATTTATAAGAATGGGTCCTGTGCAGGATGGTATTAACATGTTGGACTCGCCATCAAGTCATCATTGCGAGATGAGTGAGGCAGATGTCTACGATAGGATAGATCTTGTCATTTATTCTGATTCGGGGTATAGAGCAGTTGAACTCACGTGAGATTTGATAAGAAAAAAGATCATGTTCTTAACAGAATGCTGAGTACCTGGAGCAACAGATGGTTACCTTCCTTGAATAGTTACCTTCCGCTTGTCTGGGTGGTTAGGAGGCACCTCCTCTTGGTGGCATTCCATTTGTAGCGAGTAGGGTGCATCCCTCGGATGGTCTTCCAATCTGCCACATGTCATCATTCATGGAGGAGGTATAACAATACTAAAATATTATATTTATATTATATACAACACCAAGACCCTCTTCCCTCATTATTATTCTACATGTACATAGAGGTCATTGTTTTGAAGGTTTCAATATTCAATGAGTGGGTTCAATACCTATTAGTATTGATCAGACATAAATCTTCTATATGGCCATGGAATTTCATTGGTTGAAATTATGCATGAATAGCAGGAAGTCTAACTAAAAGTGCCTAATGTTAAGGTTCCTGATGGATTCGTTCCCTCATATGTTGTCTCTTTTCAAACGTATACATTGAACGTAGTACCTTCTTCTCATGTTTCCAGAACCTGCAGCTTTTTCTCATAATATTTTATCCTGTTGCATCCAATAAAAAAAAATCAAGAATACAATTAAGAAACTAAAATAAGGGCAGCCAAAGAGGTTCTTGTCATTATTAATTATTAATAAAAGACTTATACTGAGTCAGTCAGGCAGTGATTTCCTGGTCTGTTCTACTTTTGAAACTCTAAGACAGTGTAGAAGTAATCAATATAGAAAGCTCGAAAATGAGGGAAACCAGCAGAGAGACCAAGCTGCTTGAATTCATCTTGTGTCCTGTGCTTACCCTTGGCCCTGTAAATTGTCATCACAAAAATGTCACCTTCCAGGAGTGCCCGAGTCCTATGACTATCATCTGATTCCTTGGGCAACACTGGCTCGCATGCTATCAATTTCCCTCCCACAGGAAGTGCCTTGTAGCAGTTCTCCATTATCGCCTTACATTCATCATCTGTCCATGTTGTCAACACCCACTGCACCACCCATTGCCAAATTTGGTCAAATTAATGTCTTTGACACTATTCATGTAAATGACAGTAATTCATAAATATACTGAATAAGCATTACAACCCAAGATTTGAATCCTGGACTTGGTGGCCCAAATGCTTATAACTCACCCTAAATCTTACCACTGACCTCGTCATATATTCAAATATCTTATTTTTGAGTAATTTTAAATATCAAAATATTAAAAAATACATATGTAATATGAATTCGTTTTACTATAAGCTTGGATTGGATCTAACATTAAAGAGGGCTTTAAAGCTACCCTAGAATTAGTGGACCACCGAATACCCTGCCAACACTGGGATGAGTATTTGATGGAGTTGAGTCGAATCGAGTCAAAAAATTTTGAGTTAGTCGAGTTGACGAATCTTATTTTTGCAACCGAACTCAATTTGAAATTTTTTGAATTGAGTCAAAAAATTTCGAATCGAGTTGAGTCGAGTTAACGAATCCTATTATTTATACTCAATATTGCATTTACATGGACTGATTATTTAACTAATAAACGAAATACAATATTATTTAACTACATAAACAATATAATGGTTTTGCCTTTTAACTTAAGGTGTAAATATTTATCAAAATGACATACTTTTACCTTTTAACTTAATGGTTGACTTTTAATTTTAAAAAGGGTAAACATTTATCAAAACGACGTAGTTTTAACTTTTTTGTTCGGATTTTCGAATAACTCGAATTATATAATTTGTATCCGAGTTAAACCGAAAAACTTAATTTTTTATTCGAGTTGATCCGAATAACTCAATTAACTCAAATAACTCGAACTATTTAATTCAAAATTTAGATGATTTATTGAGTTTTTTGAATCGAATCGAATTTTGCTCACCCCTAATATGTAATGTCAACGTGTCAATAATAAATAAGCAGATGATGAACAAAACAACTCGGAGGCCCCAAACTGAAACCAAAGGACTTATTTTGTCTCCAATTCAAAATTTATTGCCAGAGCACCAAGATCATGTGTACAGAAAAGATATAGGGCTAAACGCCAAATTTCTCACTATAATATTAGAACTTGTCATTGTTTTCAACGAACTAAAGTTTGTCATTGAATGATTTTTTATGTTTGTCATTTTATCCTTGGCTTAAGTAAAGTTATCACTATTTCTTTTGTGAATTATAATAATAAAATAAAATTTAAACAATAAATACGATTAGATCACATCTAAACGATGAATATCCTTAATCATCAAATCATTACATGAAATTCATTATCATTATTTTTTAAATGATAAATATGAATATTTTTTTATTATGTAAATTTATGTCAATATTTTTCATTTAAAATGTTAATATGGTCCACATGTCAAAAAGATAACTTATCTAAAACTATTACTTTCCTTATTTGTGTGAATATCCTATTATAGAATATATATAGTAAAAATATAATTTTATTATTTTAATAATTTATATTTATATAATTTTTAAAAGATTAAATTAAATTTTTATTATTTTAAAAGGATAAAATATAATTTATTTATTAAAAATTTAAAAATTTTCTATCTTAGAAGGCTGAGTTATGCCAACCACTAGATTCGCACAGAATATATATTATAAAAATCAAAGAAAAAGATTAGGTTGTAAATTATTAAAGAAAATATGAAATTCACCTTCATGAAGATTGCATCAGCCGCTGGAATCGACTCAAACATGTCACCCCCAACGTGAGTCACGCCTACAACACACCCCACTTCAATTAATTCCCAACAAACTCAAGCCGACCACTTCTTTTACTATCTTTTTTCCTATTATTTTAAAATATCTCAATCATATTTTTAAAAAAAAAATTAGATTAATATCATACTTAAAATTATCTTAGTTTTTAAAAAATAAATTAAATTATGCTATCATGTAATTTAATTTTTATATTTTCAAATTATAAAATTTTATAAAAAATAATTAAGATAATCATGGATTAACGACTATAATTGAATACGAAAATGAAAATCCCAAGGAGTAAAGGCAGAAAATGAGGTGAAAGTAAAAATGAATAGTGAAAAAGAAAGATGAAAAATCTGACCCGGAATCTTAGGTGTTTTGGCAACGACCTCAGGCAAATCAAAGTTGATTCCCTCAACAACATGAGGATGTTTCTGCAAAATCATTCGGAGGCAATCCCCCGCGCTGCCTCCCACATCAACTAATCTCTTCACTCCTTTGAACCCATCATAGCCGTCCAATATTGCTCTCATGAATGGCACTGAAACTCCCGACATCGCCTTTTGCATCAGCCCATTCATTTCTGGTTTCTTCCCATAGTAACTATAAGCTCCCTCCCCATTCGCCTTCACGAATGGCTCCGATGTCGGATTCAGCACTGCTTCGTGCACCAATGGCCACGCTCTCATCAAAGCATCCTAATACATTTATTCCACTCAATTACCTTTCGTAATTCATGTAAAAACCCATAACTCTACTCCTCCACACATGACGGTTTCACTATAAATCAATCAAATGAAGGAGAGATCTGGGAAGAATCTGTGGTTGAAAGTGAAAAAGTGGATAGGCCTACCTGGTGGTGCTGGAGGACATATGGTGCATAGGATAGACCCTCGGCGTCTGTTACGAGTGTTTTCCCGATGTCAGTGAGGGAGTATTTTCTCTCAGGGGAGTGGGAGTCATCACCGCTGCAATTAAGGTGTTCATCGAAAACGCCGTAGCTGGTGAGCATACGGAGGATACGCTGGAGGTTTTCAGGGTCTCCGCCGCCGGAAGGGAGCACCCGTGAGAGAATCTGGACGGCGGAGAGAGGGGTGTTGGCGCCTCCTTGCCAGATAGCATCGGGTACGTTGAGGCGGACGATAGCGTTGAGAGACATGGGGACGCTTATCATGTTGGCCAGTTCCATAATGGCTAGCCTAGCTTTGTTACTGCTCTCCGCTGTCTGGACTTCACCCATTATGGGGGCTCCAATCTCTCGCTGCGCTGGTTCGATGAGGTTGAATTGAGGTTTCAGTAGGTAGGAGATTTGAGATTTGATTGCTGTGGTGGGGGTACTTATGTAATTCTCGTCATCTCATTTCGGGAGAAAAATTAATAACATCGCAACTTTTTCAATTTTCTTTTATTTCTAAAATTGGTAAACATAATAGGTAAACATTGAGAAATGAATTTTTTTATTTAAGTTAGGGTTTGAAGTTGATAATTATGTTTATATTGGAGTTTTTTTAGATTAATTTTTATATTTTTTTAAAAACTTTAATGTTCGAGTTTTAATATGAAAATAGTTATCAAGTTTAAATTTCAATATGAAAACAATTGTCAAAGTTTAATGATTAACTTGAATAAAAAAAATTTAAGGTCTAATGTGAAAAAAATTGTCTAATTCAAACTCAATGTGATAACAATTATTAAGTTCAAGGCCTAACTTGAAAAAAATAATTCAAGTCATAATGTGAGAATAATTGTTAAATTTAGGCTTCAAATAATGATTTAATCCAAATAATAATAATAAGGTAAAATATAGAATTAATCATTCCACTATTAACATATTTTTGTTTTGATCACCAAACTGTAAAAACTTTCAATTTCATCATTAATATTTTAAATTTTTTTTGTTTTTAAAACTTACGCAATCTATCGAATAGTGTCGTTTAGTCACCGTCACATGGCGCATAAATCTGTTGCTCCATGGCCTCTCGGTATTAGTTGTAGGCCCCGAGGGAGAGAGTCAGTATGGCGGTAAAGTTGAGCTTAAGCCATGGTGTTTTTGGAGAAAGCAATGGTCCAAACGCTCAGTAATCAATGGTAAACCTGTTGATGTCTTCTAAGACATCAAGGTTGCTAAATTCAATGGTGAAAACGAACCCAACTTCGAGTAGTATGTTGTTGTCGTTTGCGGCAAAGAAGTTTTTTACTTGTTGGGGATCTAACAAATGAAAAAAACTGTTGCAAGTGTCATGAGGTTAAAATTTTCGTATGGTAAATTGTGCGGTTTTAAATAATTTTTTTACTTTAAATTTATTTAAGTTAACCATACTTTACAAAATAGAATTAACAAAAAAAAGTTCTTTAAGGCACTAAAATAAAGTGGGATCAACTAAAAAAGATAAAAAGACTTGATCGAATAAAAAAGTCATAAGAAAATAATAACACACCAAATGTTTGAGTAAATATTTTCAAATGTATTCTCTTATTTTAAATGGAATACAAGGGATGAGGTGATTATAAATAAAGGAATGCCTCTATTTTAGTTGAGCTTCCTTAAACCCAACGGTATATATTAAATTACATCAACGATTGTATTGGACGTGGTGTCCTAACTATAGTATATTCGTTTGTATACTTGTAATTTTTCTAAATTAGTTTAATAAAATTATCCATGAATTACATTAATATCCTTTGTATATTGTCCTCAATGGTTTTTGCATGCAAAGCAAAATGGAAGCAAATATTAGCTCACTGGTTGTTTGATGGTTAACTAATACTAGTGGTATTACGTGATCGGATCGTAATACGGAAAGATAACTTATATTAGTAGAAGAATATAAACTTGTCCTTAGTCAAATCGAAAATGAACAAACCTATAACACCCCTTCTCCAACCCGATCGTCAAGTCTGAGCTATAGGATGTCACATTCGTTACTGAAGTAGCTACAGTCAACTATACCGTAAATAAATCAATCAAATATAAAAACATGTCATAAACACATTCTCATTATGATATGTAATTAAATATGAGCCTTAATCGAGCTTCTGAAAGCTCATTTGTTAACCCGAGCATAAAGTAGAACCAATTTGTAATGTTTTAAAATTTCAGGGCCGTCGTCGTGATGTCACTTCCTCCACATCATGATGTCACTAAATAATTTTTCACGTCTCGACGTCAAAGAAGAAAAAATGTTTTTAAAAAATAAATATGAAAAAAAATTGAAAACGATAAAAAAAAAAACGTTTTCACTGTTTTCACTAAAAAAATGTTTTGTGAAATTGAAAATGATGTGCAATATATATTATTCTCATTAAATGCTTCCCAAAATATGAAAAAGTCTAGTTAGGCAAGTAACAATCAATACCTCACATCCCTCTGTTGGTTACTAGATTCAAATTCAACTCTAAATAATTATTAAGGGAGGAGATATATTTGTACGAGTGTAAAACTTAAATTATTTTATTTTTTTTACTATTAATATTTTAATAATTCAATTATAAAATTTATTGATATAATTTTACTAGTAATGCATGTAAATTTTCAAATCGATCCGATATTTCTATAATATTGGTATAAAATATATTAATATTTATTGAACGGTTGAAATTTTTTATATATAAAAAATAGTTAGAAAATTTTAAATATCAAAATTGACATGCATGATTTATATTAATAAAATATAACATATGACGGTTGGATGGTTAAATTATTGATCAGATAAAAAGATACGAAATGATGTAGATAAACACATCCTCCACAAGATTGTGCCATCTACCTATCTCCAGTAAACTGATGATAATTAGCACTCATATTAAATCCTGAACCTGTATCTCTTGAAAAATTTTCATCAAAATAATAAAAGCACCTTTGCACCACATGTCCAACACGCCCACACAACTAACATTGAGGCCTATTGTTATTAAAAAGCGCCCCCTTGACACACGACCACCTCTGAAATAACCTCTTGCACCTCGAAAACCACCTATATCAAAACCAGAACCATTTTCTTTAAACTGACTAGACTCGTTCTCCTTCTTTTGAACAATATTTGCTTGCATAGAAACATTAGCTACAAAATCAATTTTTTTGGACTCACAATTAAGCAATAGCTCAGCAAGAAATTTAAGAGAAACATTCGTGGCTGAAGCAAATGCTCTAACTGAATCATACTCAATAGGTAACCCAGAAAGAATAATTTCAACCTGTTCTTGATAAAAAACGTCAGTCCCAATAGCAGTCAAGACATCACACATTTGCTTCACCTTGAACATATAGTCTTTAATAGACATCTGACCCTTCTTTTGAGAATACAACATGTACTTTAAACTAAACATTTTAATATTGGATCTAGTAGCAAACTTCTTTCAACTGCTGACCAGATATTCATGCTTGTTTTGGCCTTTGTCAAATGCACCAGAATACCATCTCCAATAGTGGACAGCAACCAAAAAGCCAAGAGCTTATCTTGTTGTTTATGAAACAAGAAATTTGGATCATCACCTGTTATATATTTGGGAACATTCAAGAAAGGACCCAACACATACCTCTGCATCCCATAACTTTCAAGTATAAGCATGATCTGATGTTTCCATAAGAGGAAATTATTGTCATTGAGTTTAACAGTATCGTGTTTAGGCAAGTGTTGAACACGATGACCGCCACCAGAAACTGTTGACACATGAGACCTATCTTGCACACCAACATCTGAGGACGAGTGACCATTCCCAAACGCTACTTCAACTTTAGGATTCATGACCCTCGATCTCCAAAAAAAACAACCACCAAGAATGAACCAGCTCAGATACCATGAACAGGTTCACTATAGAAACAACTAAAGAAATGAATTACTCATTCTTGATTGAGTACAAAACTTGTATACAATATGAGAGCTCAAAGCTCTTATTTATACAGAAAGAATACAACTGATTAACTGTTATTAACCACTTTTAACTATTAACTAACTTTCCTCCATACTGTATTCTGTGATATATCCTTAATTTGGTGTCATGAACTTTTGCCATTAATGTGTTATTGCAGCATATTAAAGCAAACCTGTAACTATAGTTGGTTTACAAAGAGACACAAGCAACAATCTGCTGTCCAATCAATTTTATGTTCATTTTAATTTTTTTGGTTGCACATTCAATGCAATTAGTTTTTTTTTTGTTCAGAAATATACTTTCTTTGTAGTAATTCAAAATCTAGTTTTTGAACAGTTGATTGTTATAGAGAACATAGACACTAGCAACAGCAAGCAAACCTGTAACTATAGTTGATTGAAGGTTCTTCTGGTCTTTTGTTTTGAGATAAATAATCAATTGTATTTCAGAATTGAACAGTTATTATTTGTAATTATAATATTGTTCAGTTGCTGTTACATTTATGTTAATAACTTATTAGAGATAATAATTATTTAAATGTTAAGAAAGCTTGGTGTTTTTAAACATGTCTTCATAAAATCTTTGGGGGGAATATGAACTCATTAAAAAATTTAATTAATATTTTAATTTGTTAAGTTTATGTTTTTTTATGTTATGTTAATATCTAATATGGGTTATATATTCAAAATACATTTTAAAATAAAATAATACAAATGTGTTAAAATAATTAATTTAAAATAAAAAAACATTTTTTAAAATAATACAATTGTATTAATATCTAATTACAAATATTTAATGATTATATTTAAATATTTAAAATATAGTTTATATTTTCTAATTAAATTTTGTAAATAATTAATATTTCATATATTAAAATATTAACAATAAATTACAATGAATTATTTTTACATTCTTGTTAAAATATCATAATATTAATTAATTTAAATATTATTTAAATGCATATTTGTTATTTTATAATATAATATCTAAAATGAATATTTTATTTTTCAAAAGCACTTTTTGACAATGTTAAATACTCAAATCTTAAACCAAGTTTTTTAAAAGAACTTATCAAAAATATTTTCTGATAACAATGCTAAACACTTAAATTTTAAATTAAATTTTTAAAAGTATTTTTCAAAAATATTTTTCCACCATAATTTTGAAAAGCAGTGCTAAATTAACCATTGACAGCAGTCTTGACATCATTTATGTTGTTTATTGGACTCGCATTCTTGTTGCATTTAGATTGCCATCAATCAACTTTATTGTGAGTGTAAGGATATATTGCATATTCTTTTAAATAGAATCAATTATTCAAAGCTCTTTTGCTGTATTATACAAAAGAATTGTTGTGAAGTTGTTTCTTTCTTTCCTTTTAAAGCATCAATAACTGTAGGTATATTTTTCAGTTTGTGATTGACAACAAGGTGCTCCCTCGTCTCTATCAACTTCTTGTACAAAATCACAAAAGAAAGAAGCCTGTTGGACAATCTCCGATATAACAGCTTGGGACAAGCCTCCAAACACATACGCAAGGACTATAGCTTCTAATTTAATGAATTCCCTTTAAATTATAAATGTTAATGTAACATTTTTTATTATGTATTTGGTATATAGATATTACACTTTTTTAAAATTTTAATCCAAATACATGTAATATTTTAATTTGTTAGGTTTATGTTTTTTTTTATGTTATGTTAATATCTAATATGAGTTATATATCCAAATTATATTTTAAAATAAAATAATACAAATGTGTTCAAATCATTAATTAAAAATTTTAAAAAAAACTTTTTTTTAAAATAATACAACTGCGTTAATATTTAATTACAAATATTTAATGATTATATTTAAATATTTAAAATATAGTTTATATATTCTAATTAAATTTTATAAATAATTAATATTAATTACATAAAAATATTTAAAATTAATATTTCCTATATTAAATATTAACAGTAAGTTATAATAAATTATATTTTATATTCTTGTTAAAATATCATAATATTAACTAATTTGAACATTATTTAAATGCATATTTGTTACTTTATAATACCATGTCTAAAATGGATATTTTATTTCTCAAAAGCGTTTTTTGACAACAATGCTAAACACTCAAATCCTAAATTAAAATTTTTAAAAATACTTCTTAAAAGTAATTTTCCATCACACTTTTTAAAAATAATACTAAATTAACCCTAAAGCAACATGGGTTGAGACTAGGTAAAAGTAATAGAGAATTTCTAAATTTGTAAGAATTGAATTAGTAAATAATGTCATTGGTTAAGTATGGTCTTGTCATAAAATATATTATATCATATACTTTTAATACTCTTCTTCTTCTTTTATAATAATAATTTTAATTTATGAAATCCTAGTAATCCAAAATTTTCCCAAAAAAAAAAAATCATTTATCTAAACAAATAATTACAAATCCTAGCATGTTGAAATGATGCATTTTAAAATATTAGACTTTCAAAAATCTCTAAAATTTTAAGAGTCACAGAATTTGGAATTCAATTGAGATATAAATCCTTTAAATTAGAACTTTATTGAATTCAATTAGTGTTATGTAAAGAACAAAAGGTTAGTACAGGAGTAGCATCTAATATGCGACTTTACATCAATTTTTCAGCAGCAATAGCAGAAATGCTGGTTCAAAACACCATGAAAGATCTATACTTACTCCCCGTTCTTTCCCGGGAAAAATGGGCCAACGACTGTATGAAAGGATTGAAAGCACGTGGTGGAGTGACAGTCAACATATGCTGGCAAGAAGGTGATCTCAAGGAATTTGGGCTTTGGTCGATAAAAGAAAACTCTGTCAAAAGATTACATTATAAAGGAACTACAATCACAACAAAGATATCAACTGGAAAATTTTATACATTCAATAGACAACTAAAATACGTCAAGACCATAGGAGTAGGAAGCAGCTTTAATGTGGGAATAATTTTCAAGTCTAGGGATTAACTTGGACAAAAAAATGTTCATACCCTAATGTAATAATAACTGTCAAGTTTAAGGACTAAAATGTTCATGCCCCAATGTAATAATTGTCAAGTTTAAGGATTAATTTAGATATTAAAAAAGTCCAAACCCTAATATAGGAATAGATTAATTTTTTCTGAACTTATTATTATTCTTTTCAATAATATTATCTTCAAAATTCGAATTTAAATTTTTTTAAGGATATAATATACATTATGGCTTCACTCAACACTGAAACAATCTAATTTTGGTATTTAAATAATATTCGAAGATTACATGAACAATAATGAAGGTATTAAAATAGAAATTGTTTAGAAGTTACTCGCAATTATACATTCAAAGGCGTTCCGAGAGGAAAGAAAAGTGGAAATCCAACTTTTTGTAATTGGTTTACGAACGTTTAAATTAAAGCTGCAGATGGAGGGTGTTACTGAGTCTTAGTGATTTCCTCCAATATGTCTTCCACTAAGAGTGACATGTTGATGTAGGATGATCCACCGTTTTCCAGAGACTTCCTTGCTATTTCAGCTAGCTCTCGTGCTCGAACTCTTCTGTTTTCGCCTTCTTCACCTCCATCCATCAACATATCTATGGCTTTCTCAACTTGATGTTTCTTCACCAACACCCCCAGTTTCTCTTCTTCACCCCATCTAACGGAGACTTCAACCCCAACCCCAACTCCGATCTTCAGAATTTGGACGATGAGTTTTTCGTTAAAGAATTGTTCCGCGAATTGAGGCCATGTTATCATTGGCACCCCGTAGCATACAGATTCTATGGTTGAATTCCAACCACAGTGAGTTATGAACCCTCTTATTGCAGGGTGGGATAAAATAAGAACTTGTGGAGCCCAACCCTTGATCAAAAGCCCCCTCCCTTTGATCCTCTCCTCATATTTCTGCTGTGAAAACCACTTCTCTAGCTCCTCAGCTCTTTCATCGCTTGTTTTGACTACCCAAATGAATGGTTGTTGTGATGCTTCTAGACCTAACGCCAGTTCTATCAGTTGTGCTGGAACTAGACGGCATAGGCTACCCAGGCAAGCGTAAATAACTGACCTTGGTTCCTTCGAGTCGAGCCATTTCATGCATTTTTGTTCCTTGATCGATGCTTTGTTTCCTCTTTCAAATTTGTCCAAGTTTATCCTGTTGCATGAAGAAACCGGTCCAATAGTCCAAACCTTTTTCTTTATAGCCTTCTGGTACTCTTCAACGCATCCTTGCTCTAGTTCATTGAAGCTGTTTATGACAACACCGAAAGCACTCATTTCGGCCTCTTGCATCTTGTTCCGAACATCGTCCAGGTCTGGCAGACTAACAAATGCTCCTGGAAGTTGAGCCCTTGTTATCTCCACCGTTTGTGGCAATCCCGGCACCACGAACGGTTCCGTATCCGAAGCAACCGAAAGATGAGCCTTGTGAAGCTTCACATTGTTAGAGCACAGCAATGAAAAACAGCCCATCCCATGGAAAACAATCCTGGGAACGTTATACCTTTCAGCAGTTTTGGAGGTCCAGGAAAGACACTTGTCCGATATTATGCAGCTGGGAAGCGGCTTTTGTTGCTCCAGGAATCGCTCCAATGGTTCTTGCAACATTCCAAGTGCATTGTAGAACCTTTTCAATAGATCCCTGGAAGACAAAGTGTCAAGGTTCTCGCATCCCACAGGAAGTCCGACTTCCCGGCATGGAAATGGGATTTTCACTACCTGGATCGGAAGCCCTGATTGGGTAGCTCGTTGGATAACGGAGTCGAACCTGGACGCATTGAGGGGCGTAGTGATTAAGCTTACCATCACCCCTCTTTCTGCAAGAAGCTTGGCCAAGTCAACCATAGGAATCATATGACCTTGCGCCATGAGCGGGATCAACACGAAGTGTAGTTGCTCGGCCATTGAGACGAACAATTCCAACTTTGGCCAGTCGAGTTCTTGATATCAAGTCTATACGTTTTTTTGAAGGTTTCTTACCAATTGCAGGTCTTATAAGGTGAGCTTGACTTTGAATAATTCCAAATAAATATTTGTTGAAGGGAATGTTAAATATTTAGTGTCTATCATATCGTTTACTTCATCTTTTTCATCTATCTATCTAAATAATATAATTGACTTGACTTGGATTTTGGGTTTGATTAAGTCATCTCATACCGTATGTTTGGTGTTGAATTAGTCACCTTGTGGCTTTTCCCCGGCAACCACGCTAATCATACGTCTGATCATAAATTGGTGGATCGGTGAAGTGTGATGCGTTTAGCATTTTTTTTTTTCATGTTACAGTATCGTTATAATATTTAATTTTACTATCATCGTTATTTTTATACTAACCGTAACTAAATACACCGTTCATTGAAACCCACTAAAATTGTATTTCCTTGTTTTGATGATACGATTATTGTCGCTTTCTTCAATCAATTGCATCAAGATGCTTTCGCGTTATTTCCATATTTTCATATTTTATTCCAAAATCATATTAAATATATAAAGATTGTCCTATACTGAAATTAAGAAAATGATTTTCTAACTAATTATATTAGATTTTAATTTACATGATGATGACCCAATAATATTTTTTTTAGAAATAATCAATGTTTTTTAAATTGGATCTGTAATCGAATCGTCAAATCACTGATTCATTCATTGATTCATCGGTTCAATTAATTCAATCGATTTTCGATTTAATCAATTTACAATCACTTTCCGGATTGATCTTATCGACCAATCTAATTCAGTTCAAACAACATTGTGAATAATATAATACAACAAAAAATATCAAATTAATTATTATTACTAACTTTAAAATTAATCTATTTTTATAAAATTTTACAACCCTAATCCTCTAAACTCTTTTAGAATTAAATCCTAGTCTAACCCTTTCTATAAAATCATAAATATTAAATTTCCAAATTTGAACCCTACCATAAATCATAAATACACTTGAACAAAAAAATTCATAGACCTTCTGTTACTATCATTATTTGTTAATTTTATTTATTTATTGCGTTAATTAAAAATAAAATATTATTGAATTCCGTGCATGGTCTGATTATCAAGAGTGTTCATTATTCTAAATGTGGTTTAGATTTGAGTCATGCTAGTCGAATTATTGTTAAGGTTTTACCCTCTCCTTATAATTCAAAAAAAATAAAATATTATTGAGGGAAATTGACCTGAGCTAAAAAATGCATAATATTAATTAAGAAAATGGAGTCACATCATTTATTATTAAATACCTAAAACGTGGATTATGTTAATAAAATTTAAGTATGTTCCAAGAAATTTGATTCTAATACTTAAATCAATTAATTATGGGAAAGTGAATATGTAAATGTGATTGGGCTTTTTACTTTTCTTTCTTCATGTCGACGAGTCTTCCAAAATTGTTAAACTTAACCAAACTCTCTTTTGTTGTCAACTACCATTAAACTTTTTTTGTAAGTTAAATCAGTTTACACCTAAGTGCTCACGTTATGTATATAATATAATAAGTATATATATTTTATATTTGTGTCAATTAACCTTTTTGTTTAATTTTTTACATTTATTTTTTATTTATTATATCAATTTTTTACATTTAACTTCTATTTAATTTATATGATATTAATTAATAATTTATAGCTTCCAGAGCTTGTCCATTTCCATGGGTAATTTGGACTTCTACTATTCTTCTCCTTACCTCTTGATGAGTGGATTGTTTGGAACTTACAGAACATAGGGAATTGTGGTACTCATCTGGTGGGCTCACAAACGTTGTTTTTTTTATAGTTTGTTGGTTATTATGGAAAAATAAGAATATGTTTGTGTTTTTCTATAGTCATAATTCTGTTCAAAATGTGGTAGATATAGGTATTAGTTGGACGAGAAGTTACTCTCCACCCTCAATGTCTATGTTTCATACAAGATTTATGGTTACTATTATGAAATGGTCAACTTCGGAGGGTGGATGGGTTAAACTCAATACTAATGGTGCAGTTTCGCTTAGTTCTTATTTGACTGTAATTGGGGGAGTCATTAGAGATGTTGATGGTAATTGGTTATGTGGCTATTCGATTATATTAGGAAAAGATGGAGTGTTCAGGATTGAAGTGAGGTCAATGTTAGAAGGGTTATAGCCAGTTTGGGATAAGGGTTATCGACAGGTTGAGTTTAAATCTGATAATGCCCTATTGGTGGAAATAATTCTGGTCGGTAAATCTATTGATAGTCATTTTATGGAATTACGGGCTATTCATTAGTTGATACTCAAGAATTGAGAAGTACGTATCTATCATATTCCTAGAGCTCACAATGCAGTTGTGGATTTCATGGTCAAATATGCTTTTATAGACTTCACAAGTATTCAAGGTTTCTTCGAACCCCTTCAAACTGTGTTAAAATTAGTTCAAAATGATATTATGAGTTTTAAATTTTCTATTTGTTATTGTAATCAATTAATGCTTCTTTATTTAAAAAATAATAATTTAATTAAATTCAATGAGTCAAAGGTTCCACATGTTGAAAGTTGTAAAAGAAAAAAAAAGGAAAATAAGAGTTTATATAATAAGGTAATAATTAGCATTCATGTACCCAAAATATTATTTTGATGTATTTTAATGTATAAGTTTATATACGGTTAATAAATTAAAGATAGTAATTTATTAAAAGAATTTTAACAAAAATACATAAATTTTTATTTTTAATAAGATAATATTAAGGTTGTTTAAATCAGTTTAGATCAATTGGTCGGATTGGTTAGATAGGGAATCGATTGGGGTACCAATTTGGAGAAGGGCATTGAATTTGTTAACTCAAAAATCGTTACAAACCGATTAAACTAGGTAAAAAATCTTGTTGAGCTCAATTTTGTCCGGGCCGAACAACAACAAAATAAAATAAATAAAAATTTATTTTATTCCAAATTTATTTACAAACCAAATGGCCCAATATCCTAAACCCAAATTATACCCAATTTCCCAAAGGCCCAATAAGCCCAATTTTACAAAAATTTCAGCAAACCCTAGTAGCAACTTGCGCTGCTATCGCCTCGCCCTCACCAAGCAGATGCTGCCATGTCACCCACCACCACCAGCACCACCGAAAGCTGCCACCATTGTTGCACCTGCAAAGATAAAGAGGACAAGACAAGAAACAACCAAGTGCATTGTTTTGTAATGGCTATAAAAGCCAACAAAAATTGTAAAGAAGACGGCTTTTTTCTCCTTCGATTTTCAGACGAAATCAATGAAAAAATAGCAAAAAAAAAAAACATATTCAAGCAAAAGAAATTCAACATATTATTTTAGCAAGGTATACTAACACCTATATATGTATATGTATATATATATATATATGTGTATATATATATATATGTATATGTATATATAATATATATATATATATATGTGTGTGTGTACATATATATGTATATATATATACGCCTATTTATATTTTTGTCTATTTATTTTTTATATTTTTGATATATAATACATATATATATACGTACATACTTATTTTTTTCTTGTATTTTTTGATTCTTACATATATACATACAAGTATATTTATTTATTTTTCTTTTATCCTTTTTAGCATAATATACACAAAAATAAATCAAAAAAATAAAAAGAGGTTAAAACTCTAACACCACGTTTGGTTCGCTGTAATGGAATAGAATTGTAATGGAATAGGGCTGTAATCAGTATTTCAGTTTTTTGGTTGAATGGAATGGAATAGAGCTGTAATAGTATTCTTGTGTTTGGTTGAATGGAATAATGCTGTAATAACATAAGGAAAAAAGCTTAAATGACTAAAATACCCTTAACAATTTTTTTTACGTAGATTATTATTGTTGTTGTTAAATTTTAATAAGATTATTATTAAATATAATTTAATAAAATATTATATAATTTAATAACATTCTTAATATAATTTTTATTAAAATATGAATTAATAAATATGATAATATATAATATTAGAAAAATAATATATAACCTACTTTATTAATTTTAAATTGTAATGCATATTTGATGTGCTTAAATATCATTAGAAAAATAAATAATTTAATTATCTTCTAAACTAAAAAGTAAAAGATTAGAAGTATAAATAGCTTGAGAATTATATTTTACATTCAAACAAAATCTATATGTCATAATCTATATGTTAAATTTTATAACATCAAAAAGTTACAACACTCTGCGACATTCTATTAATGACATCTTACCATCCAAATATTACATATACAAAAAGTTAACAAAACACCACCTGATTTTTAATGGTCAGAAAGAAATCTTCTCACCCATTCCAATCGCACAGAAGAAGGTAAACTAAAGAAAACTATCATTTGCGTTGGATGGTCTGGGATTTTGCTCAACACACAAAATCGCTCATCCTCAGTTAATCCTTCTACTTCACATAAGGTCGGATATAATTTTTGAGCACTTTCTTGAATCACTTTCTCGGAGGCAATACTCCTACTTAATTCAATTCCAATAGTCCGTATGTTTTCCCCCAAAAATATGGGAGCATCAGTATTGAAGTAGAAATTTGTTCACTTCCATCAGAAAGCTTTTTTTCTTTTTTTGAATATGTGGAACCATCTTGGTTTGGCTTCGAAGTTTGCGGTTGTGTAGCCGAGACATCCATCTCATCCAAGGAAACATCATCTTCGCATTCATAGTAATTGTTTTCTTTTTCAAGGTTATTTGTAGTAGCTACATCCTCAGCATCTATTTCTTCAATAATATCTGTAGCTGTTTGAGAATCATTCCCAATGGCTCGATAAAGAATCCACATTAGATATAAGTTTGGTCAAAACAAGATAATAAAAGATATGAAATAATTCTTACACTTATATATGAGTTCCACACAGCATCTTCAGCAACAACCATCTGCTTATGCTCGTCCCAACCAAAGCCGCTATTGTTTCTTCCACTGAGCATGTCGTAAACAGTTACCCAATCCCTTTTCAATGTCCTAATCCTCGATTCAAGATTAGGTTTAGCCTTCAACATAGCATAAGGTAAAACCTTTTCTATCATTCTTTCCAGCTCATTTAAATAACCGGCCTTAAATCCCGTATCTACATTAAAGGTGTCAATATTATACAAGTCGACCATACAAGCAACCAACGCAGCATCTTCTTCAGGAACCCATTACCTTTTGACTCCTCGAGAATTTTGAAAACAAGTAACTGATTATGAAACACTAGACATAACTATCTTAAAAAAGGCAAATTAAAATTAAGTTAAATATCTTCAAATCACATTATAAATTAAGTAGCTGAGGGAAGGAAATTGGTAGAAATGAACTCACTGTGGAAAAGTAAAACCCAAGCTTTGTGTTGTTTATGAATTTGAGACTTTTGACTGCAGTTTGCTATCGTTGTTCTTCTTCTCTTTGTCACCTTCTCTGGTTGTAACGTTAGGTGTAGACTGTAACGATAAGAGAAGATGGTAAATGCTAACTATATTTAATAATAGATAAAGAATTATTAAATAAAGGGCTCAAAGAAATCTGACTATATATTTTTTTTTGTAATAAATCAAGGGTTAAAGACAAATATAACACAAAAAACTTTAGAAGATGAACTCAAAACCATTGATCACACAAAATACTATTAAATGGAACTTAAAACGAGCAAAACCAACCTCACAAGAAAACCATGCTGTTTTATTGTAGTAAGGAACTCACGAACTCCTCCATTATAGAAGTAAAGGGGAGGAAATGCAAGTCCTGAAAAAAAGTTTCTTTCCACAAGTGTAAAGACAAGAATAGCCACAAAGTAGAAATGAAACAAATTGTAGAGATAAATTTTAAACAAAGAACTTAATAAATCCATGAGATTGAACCTTATATAATCATCGAAAGGAACTGCCAAGACTTGCAAGTAGAACAAATAAAACATAAAGTAGTCTTTTCAAAACTCAAAAGTTCCTAGCCCTGCTAGTCTTTTCAACTACCAGGTAAAAGTAGCCATATAACCAGTATGATAAAAAAAGAACTCATTACTATGCAACTAAAATTTTGAAATGTCTAGGGAAAGAAATTAGCAATCAATATGCAGTAAAGCATCCATTTTCACACATAAACCATTTTAAAGAAATTTAGATGATACCAGTTTTCCCAAGGCTTCAGCTCTTTAAGTTACTGAATACAATTATCAAATGCTTCAAAGTTATAACAGGTTTTAGCATATATATGCATGATTCCAGGTTGATTTAGTTGAGTTGTGCAATGATTTAACCTTTCATTTTTTTTCCATTATTCACATCAGGCACCAACTCTAGGAGGGAAATCAAACAAGGAAGAGAAAGGGAAAAAAAAACCATATCTCAAAATTTAAATTATTCCTGAAAGGATTCTCCTAACAAGCAAAACTTTAGTTTATACAATATTGTAGTAAAAATTTCTGTCTTGGAAGAAAAAGCAAGGAATTACTTAACAGAAACAACATACTACTTTAAATTATAACAAGTGCTAACGCTGCAGACACCGAAACTAAGAATAATGTTCACTAGCATTTAACACAGAAAACACTACTTTTGATCCTGATCACACTCGCTCTTAATGACCTTAAGAACAAAATGGCATACCATATAAATATGAGGGGCTTGGATGCTATATTACTTAGAAATGTTGCAACATAAAGAAAGCAGAAGTTGAGCAAATGATTAAGACAACCACACATGAAAAAGTTCCAAAGCTTTCCTGAATCAGTTAAACAGAGTTCATTGGCCACTAGATGAGCCTTATCATAAACAAAAAAAAAATGTTCAGACAAAACATTTAGATTAAACCAATGAAGCAATCTACAATAAACATCCCAGCATTATATATAATGTTCAACTTTATTATAAACAATTAGACAAAATGTTCAACTTTATTAAACCAATTATATAATGCTATATCTCTATAAATTCATGCAAAATAGCTTTACTTCAAGATCAGACAAAACAAAACCAGCATTATATATAATGTTCAACTTTATTATAAACAATTAGATTAAACCAATGAAGCAATAGACAATAAACACAAAATAAGTTTACCACTTAATGAGCCATCCAAAGAGGAAATGCTGCATAATAGGAACTTTTCAAGCACTTCAGCTTTATACATTTTAAGCATCCCATTATTCACCTTATTCCAATGGGTTAATAAACTAGGGTTTTTTTTTCCTTTCAAAACTTTTAAATGGGAAACTCTAATTCGTAAGCAGAGAAGCAAAGAGATGAAATTCTAACAATGGAAGTAAGATTGAGGGGAATGATAATCTTACCAAGATCAACTTTGGGGAAGCTTCGAGGATCAACTCTGTCAATTACTTTGGGGAAGCTATGGAGTAAAACGGGTACAGTTCCTTTTTAGAGCAGATATTCAAGAAAAGGGAAAGGAAAAACAACAAAAATCAAGCAAAAAGAAAGATGAACTGAAAGCAGTAATAGAAATCAGTGGCCTGGAGAAAAGGTAAGAAAAGTAAAGAAATGGATCGAAAAACACCAATACCAGGTAGATTTTTTACAAGACAAAATTATGGAGGTAAAGGCTTGCTTACAAGGGTCGGAGGAGGAATCAAAGGAAGTAGATGTTCTTTGGCGTAGGGTAAAAACTACTATAATTTTGTTGGCTTACTTGAAATCAAAAGCAAGAGTGATGGTTGTTCCTGATTTAGCACATAAACATTTTGCAAAAGGTTGATGCAACTTCTGTTGATGAAGATAAAAGAAACAAAAAGAGAGAATCTGAAAGAGATGAGTGAGGGTAAAATTGGAGAGGTTAAACAACTAATAGGGAATTGGTGGGGAGGGAAGGGAATAGAAACGGTGATTTTTTCTGTTTAAGGTTGTAATGGACACTCATAATGGTATTCCATTCAACCAAACAAAGAATTAGTGGTGGGCTCATTGAATTGTGATGTAATTGAATAACTATTACAGCTAACCAAATAGGGTGTAAGAGTAAAATATGGTTTTTTGAAAAAAATAAATAAAAATCATTTTTTGAAGTTTTTATAAATTTGAGGGGTTAGATTAATAGATCTAGCCCCGATCTATGATTTAAAACCAAAAAAAAAAAAAGAGAGAGAGAAAGGAGAGAGAAGAGAGGTTTTTTGGTTTTTTTTGGAGAGGAGAATGAGAAAATGAAAAAAAAAGGTTTAAAAGGTATATATAACCTCCCAAAAGGAAGTAGTTTTGAGAATGACTTAAACACCCCAAAACGACGTCATTTTGGCCAAAGTCTTAGAATCAATTTTTTTAAAAAATGGGTAATTTTTCCCTTTGGTCCTTTCGAATTTGTATTTATTTCAATTTAGTCCTTTTATGCTATTTTTAGTTTATTGCAATTTAGCCCAATAATTTTAAATTTTTTATAATTTAGTCCTTAACTCAAAAATGGCTCTAGGCTGCCACGTGTCAGATATTTGGGTTTATTGCCCAAGAGATCCCTTAACTTTCTAGAAATTATATTTTAACCTCAAACTTTCCAAAAATTTAGATTTGACCCCTGAACTTTCTAAAAATCATATTTTATCCCCGAACTTTCCAAAAATCATATTTTGATCCCCAAACTTCCTAAAAATTTGGATTTGACCCTTAAACTTTCCAAAATTTGAATTCAAACCCTAAACTTCCCAAAAATTTAAATTTAGCCCTCGAACTTTCCAAAATTTCATTGTTAACCCCGTTTTTCCTTCTTTTTATGTTTTTCCCAAAATTTTTTATTTTTCTTTCAATTTAATCTTTTATTTTTCATTTCTTCTAAAATTAATCTTGGTTATTTATTTATTTTATTTTTCGATAATTTTGACTTACATTTTCTTTCTCATTGCGTATTTTGTTTATTTTCATTTTTTATATACTTGTTTTGTGTATTTATTATTATTCCTGTAATTGCATCTTCTTCATGTTATTTAATTTTACCATTAATTGCACATTTGTATTTAATTTACACACTCATTTTTAATCAAATTAAAATTGTTTTCCGTCTTTAAAAAAATACAAATATTTTTAAAATCGAGATAATATTCTTTTATTTCGAATTTTGAAAAATTGTGCCTTAACTTACTAGGTGCGATTTTTTTTCTTCAAACCCAAATAATCGAGTACCCTTTTAAAAGGTTTGAAATTGACAACGAAGGAATGCTCGTTATTTTCGGATCTCGAAGTGTTATGTCCTAACTCACTAGACGTGACTTCCTTCCTCGATCATTTCGAAATAATGAGACTTCCTCACGAAATTCGATTTCCTTCTTAAACTTGTACATCAAATAAATCATGCATTTAAGGATCATATTTTAAATTTCACTCGAGTTTTCAAATTTTTAACAATCAAGACCAGAAAATAATCGACTAGGTACCAATTTTGGGCGTGTGGGGGTGCTAATCTTCCTCACACGTAACCGACTCCCGAACCCGTTTTCTGGATTTCGAAGATCGAAATTATTATTAAAACGAATTTAAACGTTTTGTGGTGATCCAATCACACCAAACAAAAAAGATTGGTGGCGACTCCATATTTCAATTTTTAAAATATTTTCGAGACTTTTCGTTTTTCGAAAAAAAAACATTTCGATAGCTTGACGACTCTGCTGGGGAGTTTTTTTAAGAGAGTCAAGACAAAAGCCGATTATTTTCGGGTCTTTTTTTTGAAAATTTTTAAACACTCGGTTTCGTTTAATATACGATCCTTTGCATTTTTTTGTGTGATGCTATATTATGTCGATATTGCTAATTAAGTTTGCATTCATATGCATTTGTTACTACCCCTTTAAGTGGAAGCGGAAAACTACTCCTTCGTGAGGTTTTCACCTCCGTGTAGGGTAGTGGATCGCTTTCAGGATTACATCCGTACCAATGTTTCCGTGACGTTTTCACCTCTGTGCAAACATGTGGGAAATGTGTCCCCCTAAACCGAACTCATCTGTATGAGCTTGTAATGGATGAGGATCAAGGAATCTGCTGGTTTGAGTACCCTTTACTATAGAGCCTAAACCACATATAATGAGCCATAAGTACTTGCCTTAGAAAAGAATCTATATCGAACCTTTCAGCAGACAAAGATTTAGATTCTTTGTTCTATATCCATGTTTATTATTGATGTGTACTAACTCACTCTACCTTGTCTCTATGTATGCATTACATCATCATACTAAGAAGGGTATTGATCTAAGCTCAATTACTAAGTAGATAATTGGTCATAATAAAATGAATTTCTTGATAAGGTAGAAGACAATGTGGTCTTACGTCTATGGTCGAAAGAAGAACAAAAAAAATGATGATTTGCCAGACGAGTAAGACGAAAACGAAGACCACACGACAAGCCACTTTGACCCAAGTACGAGAAGTAACCAATCAATTAACCATTCAAGTTGACATTTTGGACCAAAAAAAAATCAGAGACGAACCAAGGCGAAATGGGATGATTTCCTACGAAGATGAAGGCTTTTGAACACTAAGACACGACCATATACGTGTCTGCCTTATGTAAAGAAGTTTGTTTTCTAGTAAAACTGTTCTAATAGAATTGAGCTATGATTCAATACTTTTCTTATGCACACATGCATACGTAAGCAGTACATTTTATTAACTTACATATAATTCCATGAGAGCCTACCTCAAGTAGAACTGTGCTAAACTTTTAGTGGTTACCCATATAAGGTAAAAGATAGGGTTATATTCTTGTTTTTAATTGTAATCTATTTTTAAATTTTGAATTTGTTTGCATTGCATTTTCATAAAAAAAAGGTGTTGGTTCATGTTCTATTGCTAAATAGAGAACTGGTCATAAGAAAATGGATTCCTTGATAAGGTAGAAGTCAACGTGACCGTGCGTATATGGTCAAAGAAAAATAACAACAAAAATGATGACCTGTCAAAAGGGTACATATCAGAGTTTTGGGATTACACCCTAAATAAATGAAACCCATAACAGTTTGTAAGAGCTAAAAGAAGTATGGAAGACAAAATGGGGCAGATGTTCTAATTCGAATATGGTGATCTGCCTTACCTACTCAAGCTTAGTTGCTTCACTTTCAGAAACATGAACATGAGATAGAAGAATACGATACGTCACTTCATTGCCCAAGGATTTAGAATAATAAGGCCTATTCTAGGTGAGCAAGCATCGGGTTGCAACCCTGATCAAGGAAAAGGGGATAACGAGTACATAGTACACTCAGATGCAAGAAAGAATGTTGACATTTTCGTATGAGTTAGTCATCTTCCCTAAAGTGTTAGGGCACGTAGAGGGCGCGGTTGCAAATTTGTTTAACCAATTTGACAAGAGAATCACTCATGTTCTAGCAATCTTAGCCACTAAACACCTATCGAAGAAAGGGTAAAAGAAGGTGTATTGGTGCACAACTTTTGCTAGTATGGTTCCGTGGCCAGTTCTAGAAAGTCGAAAAAGTCTCTTATTGAGTATTCTCTAACGACTACCCTTTGTTGAAGGAATTTATGGCTATCCAAAGACAAGATGACTTCCCCAAAGAAATTGGAAATAAATAATGAATGACTCCAACGCTCTTAAGGGCAAGTCTGAGATAGGGACCATGTCGCAAGCAATGACTCGGCCAAGTGCAAGAAACGGGTAACCATTTGCAGACTTTAGCCATTCAAGACCAACATTTTGAACTAAAAATTCGGGTTAAACCGGAGCAAAATTAGTTTGGAAGATTAGGACTTTGAGCATTAAGGCACGACCATACTTGTATCTGTCTTATGTACAGAAATTTGTTTTTTAGTAAAGTTGTTCTAATGGAATGGAACCAAGAATGAACGCTTTTTTACATGCATTTATCATTCATATGCATTGCACTTCATACATTAAATTTTAATAAGATCTTACATATCTAAAACGTTTGTGTCAAGGGAGTGTTAACAACTCTAAATAAAAGACTGAGAGAAAACATGATAAATCAAATGATGGGGGGATGTTGAAAAAAATGAGTGAAAGTCATATCCGAAAAAGAGAACGGAGTAGGACCTATCGATAGTTCGTCCCTACACCCTTAGAAGTGTCTTGGATAACTAAACTGTGGAGGAGCTTCCTGTAGTTTTTAGGATTTTTTTAGAGCAATGCTCAAATCACACCTATTGCTCATCTCACAGCTGACTGAGAAATGCGATCCATCTTCTGTTTGCTTAGGAAGCGCAATCCAGGTGTGTAGGATGATGAATGCCAGGAAACTTTTGACAAAGTCAAGGATTATTTGTCCAATGCTCCCATCTTGGTGCCCCCAATTCCTAAGAAACCATTGATCCTATACTTGGCAGTTTTTAAAAATTCTATGGGATGCGTACTAGGCCAACACGATGAGTTTGGAAAGAAAGAAAGGGCGATATATTATCTTAGCAAAAAATTCACCGATTGTGAGACTCGATACTCACCAATTGAAAAATTATGTTACGCTCTAGTTTGGACAACGCGAAGATTAAGACAATATATGTTGTACCACACAACTTGGTTAATTTCAAAATTAGATCCTTTAAAATACATGATGGAGTCGGCCGCACTAAATGGAAGATTAGCTAGGTGGCAGATCTTACTTTCTAAATTTGACATAGTCTATGTCAATTAAAAGGCAATAAAAGGAAGTGCGATAGCAGACTTCCTTGCTAGCAGGGCTTTAGAGGACTATGAGCCAATAAACTTCTATTTCCCAAATGAGAACTTAATGTATGTTGCAACTACTGAGGAGGGAACCATAGTGGAACATCTTTGGAGATTAAATTTTGATGGAGCTTCAAATACCACGGGTAATGGAGTTGGGGCAGTATTAGTATCACCAGAAGGAGACCACTATCCTTTCACTAGTAAACTGGATTTTGATTGCACAAATAACATGGCAGAATATGAAGCATGTATCATTGGAATCCGTTCAGCTATAGAATGAGAAATCAAAGTTTTAGAGGTATATGAATACTCCATATTAGTAATTTATCAACTCAAAAGAGAATGGGAAACGAGAGATTCCAAGCTAATTGATTATCGAAAGTTGGTTGTCGAGTTAACCAAGGAGTTTGATGATGTTACATTCCGTTATCTCCCACGAGAAGAAAATTAGATGGCTGATGCTCTGACCACTCTAGCCTTGATGATTAAAGTAAACAGACCAGAAGATATAAAGCCTATTCAAATGAGCATCTATGAGGCTCCAGCTCATTGTTATGATATTGAAAAAGAAGAAGAAGAAGAAGAAGAAGAAGAAGAGAGGGATGATCGTTCGTGATACCAAGATATTCTCCAGTATGTAAGAGATCGTAAGTACCTCGAGCAAGCTTCTGAAAATGATAAAAGGACGTTGAGAAGGCTTGTAAATGAATATGTCCTAGACGGGGAAATCTTGTACAAAAGGAGAAAGGATCAAGTGTTGCTAAGATGTGTCGATACAATTAAAGCTAAAAAGATCTTAGAAGAAGTTCACGAAGGTGTTTGCGGAACACACACCAATGGTTTCACAATGGCCAGGCAAATAATGAGATTTGGGTATTACTAGTCCACCATGGAAGGGGATTGCATCAATTATGCTAAAAGGTGCCATAAATGCCAGATCTATGGGGATAAGATTCATGTACCCCCATCACACCTTCATGTCATAACTTCTCCTTGGCCTTTTCCTGTTGGGGCATGGATGTCATTGGACCAATTTCTCCAAAGGCTTATAATGGTTATAGATTTATCTTCGTGGTTATTGACTACTTCACCAAATGGGTAGAAGCTGCTTCTTACGCCAACGTCACGAAGTCTACAGTTAGCAAGTTCTTGAAAAAGAAGATCATCTACCGATATGGGATGCCGAAAAGGATCATATCCGACAATACTTTAATAATTTGAATAATAGCACGATAACAGAAGTTTACGAGCAATTCAAAATCAAGCATCACAATTCATCTCCCTATCGCCCAAAAATGAATAGAGCTGTAGAGGCAGCTAATAAAAACACCAAGAAGATCGTTGTAAAAATGACCGAGACCTATAAAGACTGGCACGAAAAATTACCATTTGCCCTTTTTGCTTACAGAACTTCGATCAGAACTTCTATTGGGGCAACACCATCCTTATTAGCATACGGCATGGAAGCAGTCTTACCTATCGAGGTTGAAATACCTTCTCTTCGAGTCTTGACAGAGTTATAATTAGATGAGGTAGAATGGATTCAGGCCCGATATGATCAGTTGAATTTAATCAAAAAAATAGATTAAAAGCTATCCGTCATGGTCAGATGTACCAAAAAAGGATGATGCAAGCTTATAACAAAAAGGTCCACCCTAGAGAATTCCACGAGGGAGATCTAGTTCTGAAAAAGATACTTCCCATACATAAAGACTTCCGAGGAAAATGGATGCCCAATTAGGAAGGGCCTTATGTGGTAAAGAAAGCTTTCTCAAGGGGAGCTCTCATTCTAACAGAAATGGACGACAAAGATCTGCATAACCCCGTCAACTCGGACTCAGTAAAAAAATATTTCGCCTAACAAAAAAATAGAGAAATCGAGATGAAAACCCGTAAAGGGCGTCCCGAAAAAAATGATCACGATGAAAACCCGCAAAGGGCGTCTTAAAACCAAAAGAGATTTTGAGTAGAAAACTCGCAAAGGGCGACTCAAATTCGAAGTGGAAAATGGGTTCGAAATGATCATTTCTCTCAAATGTAACAAGACAGGAAATTTACAACTTGAAGCATCAATAAGACACTACAGGTCTTCTAGACACATATCCGGGCTAAGAGTGATTCTCAGTGAGTCGGCTTAGAGAAGCTCATCCTGCGATATCCGGGGCATCTAATTGTCTTTTGTTGTATACTTGGCAATTTTTGACTAATATTTGTCATCTTTGATCCTTTCTTTTGAATTGTGTCTTCAATAAATTTCGACCTTATTCTTTCATAATCTCGTTCAAGCATCTTGCATTGAAAATAACGGATAATGAACTAACAATATGAATCATACAAAGATCCATGAGCATTACTCTAGAATTTCCTAAATGGTACAGGGGCCCGAAACAGGACTACCAATTGGAAAATAAACTTGAAAACAAGCAGTTCAAGCTAAGCCTAGAAAGAGACAACACAGCGCACCCATGACAGAATTTGGATAAGCGACAGGCCATGTCAACCCAAATAATAATAAATGAATCTGACATTCATCATGCACATTCATTTAGTTAGGAGTATTTGATTCATTCTGATCATGGCATCCTAAATAATTTGGGCCTACATAGAGGTCTATAGAAGCATACTTTACAAGTCACATCCCCGCAAAATGGCGAGATGAACCAAGGAAACATTGGAGCTGATGCCCTAAACAATGAAGGGAAAGATTGAGACCACAAAGGCGAATCTTAAACTCAGAAGTTGAAGAGGAGCAGGTTGAAGTTGTGACGATTGAAGGCACCAATATCTTACCCCGACCGTGAGGCAGATTGAAGCACCCAACCTCTTACCCCGATCATGGGGCAGATTACAGTCATCTGATCTTTTACCCCGATCATTAGACAGATTGTAACCATCCAATCTCTTACCCCGATCATAAGGTAAATTACAGCCATCATCCAATCTCTTACCTCGATCATGGGGTAGATTGCAGTTATGTGAAGCAATAAAGTGGTCATCTTCCTACAAGATGCAGAGAAGTGAACCAAATTCGTCTTCTTGATGAGATACAGAAAAGTGGATTGAAAAAATGAAGCGGTTATCTTCTTGATGAAATACAGAAAAGTAGACCAAATCTATAAAGCGAAGCTCAGCACGAATGAGGCTTCAAACCCCAACTTCCTGATGAGATACAGAGAAATGGGTCAAAGCAATAAAGTGGTCATCTTCCTGTCGAGATGCAGAGAAGTGAACCAAATCTGTCTTCCTGATGAGATACAAAGAAGTGAATTAAAACAATGAAGCAGTCATCTTTTTGATGAGATACAGAGAAGTGGACCAAATCCATCTTCCTGATGAGATACAGAGAAGTGGATTGAAACAATGAGGCGGTCATCTTCTTGATGAGATACAGAGAAGTAGACCAAATCAATGAAGCGAAGCCCAATACGAATGAGACTTCAAAACTCATCTTCCTGATGAGATACAGAGAAGTGGGTTAAAGTAATAAAGCGATCATCTTCATGATGAGATACAAAGAAGTGAACCAAATCCATTTTCCTAATGAGATACAGAGAAGTGGATTAAAACAATGAGGCGATCATCTTCCTGATGAGATACAGAGAAGTAGACCAAATTAATGAAGCGAAGCTTAATACGAATGAGACTTCAAACCCCTCTTCCTAATGAGATTCAGAGAAGTGGGTCAAAGTAATAAAGCAGTCATCTTCCTGATGAGATACAAAGAAGTGGACCAAATCCGTCTTTCTGATGAGATACAGAGAAGTGGATTGAAACAATGAGGCGATCATCTTCCTGATGAGATATAGATAAGTAGACCAAATCAGTAAAGAGAAGCTCAATACGAATGAGACTTCAAACCCAATCTTCCTGATGAGATACAGAGAAGTGGGTCAAAGCAATAAAGCAGTCATCTTCTTGATGAGATACAGAGAAGTGGATTGAAACAATGAGGCGGTCATCTTCCTAATAAGGTACAGAAAAGTAGACCAAATCAGTGAAGCGAAGCTCAATACGAATGAGACTTCAAACCCCCATCATCCTGATAAGATACAGAGAAATGGGTCAAAGCAATAAAGCGGTCATCTTCCTGATGAGATATAGAGAAGTGGACCAAATCCGTCTTCCTGATGAGATACAGAGAAGTGGATTGAAATAATGAGCCGGTCATCTTCCTGATGAGATATAGAGAAGTAGACCAAATTAATGAAGCAAAGCTCAATACGAATGAGACTTCAAACCCCATCTTCCTGATGAGATATAGAGAAGTGTGTCAAAGCAATAAAACGATCATCTTCTTGATGAGATACAAAGAAGTAGACCAAGAGATGAAGCTACAACACACCTGAAGTGTCAGTGGATTGAATCAAAGACTACGATGACAAATCTCAATCTCCTTGAAGTTGCAAGTGAATTGAGTGAAGCTATAGTAGCAAATTTTGTCTTTTTGTGAAATTGTCTTAGAATAGGGTGAAACTGCGACACTAAATCCTAAAAGATGTAGAAAAAGATGCAGTGAAGTTGAACGACCGATAAAGCAAAAGGTGGGCCAGTTGGAGAAAAAGCGTCAAAGAAATGAGACATGACAAAATTGAGCCTCCTTTTGGTCTTTGCTCTGTTCCTGTTACACAGCAACGAGTAAAGAGGAACAGCTGCTGGAGCCTAATTTTGTCCGGGCCAAACAACAACAACAAAATAAAATAAATAAAAGTTTATTTTATTCCAAGTTTGTTTACAAACCAAATGACCTAATACCCTAAACCCAAATTAAACCTAATTTCCCCAAGGCCTAATAAGCCAAATTTTACAAAAATTTTAGCAAACCCTAACAGCAACTTGTGTTGCTGCTGCCTCGCCCTCACCAACCAGCTACTGCCACGTCACCCACCACCACCACCACCACCGAAAGCTGTCACCATTGTTGCACTTGCAAAGATAAAGAAGACAAGACAGCTATAAAAAGCTAACAAAAATTGTAAAGAATGAGGGTTTTTTCCCCTTCGATTTTCAGACGAAATCAATGAAAAAATAGCAAAAAAACATATTCAAGCAAAGGAAGTTCAACATATTATTTTAGTAAGGTATACTAACACCTATATATAAATATACATATATATATCCGTATATATATACACCTATTTATATTTTTATCTATTTATTTTTTATATTTTCGATATATAATACATACATACGTATATATACGTACATACTTATTTTTTTCTTGTATTTTTCAATTCTTACATATATACATACAAGTATATTTATTTATTTTTCTTTTATCCTTTTTAGCATAATATACACAAAAATAAACCAAAAAACAAAAAGGGGTTAAAACTCTAAGAGTAAAATAGGATTTTTTCGGAAAAAATAAATAAAAAATCATTTTTTGAAGTTTTTCTAAATTTGAGGGGTTAGATCGATAGATCTAGCTCCGATCTATATTTTAAAAGCAAAAAAATTACCTCAGGTGGCAGTGATCGACGATGGCGACGACAGCGGTGCTCGACTGTGATCGACGGGCGATGGGTGGCCGACGATGGGCGACGAAAGGTGGGTGGCCGGCGACCGGAATGGCTCACCAAAAAAAAAAAAAGAGAAAAGTGAGAAAGGAGAGAGAAGAGAGGATTTTTGGTTTTTTTTTTTAGAGAGGAGAATGAGAAAATGAAAAAATTGGTTTAAAAGGGTATATATAGCCTCGACGTAGTTTTCGTAGTGACTTAAACATCCCAAAACGACGTCGTTTTGGCTTAAGCCTTAAAATCAGATTTTTTTAAAAATGGATAATTTTCTCCTTTGGTCCTTTCAAATTTTTATTTGTTTCAATTTAGTCCTTTTGTGCTATTTTTAATTTATTATAATTAGCCCAAAATTTTAAATTTTTTACAATTTAGTCCTTGACTAAAAAATGGCCCTAGATTGTCACGTGTAAGATATTTGGGTTTATTGCCTAAGAGGTCTCTAAATTTTCTAAAAATTACATTTTCAATCCCAAACTTTCGAAAAATCACATTTTGACCCTAAACTTCCCAAAATTTGAATTTGACCTCTGAACTTTCCAAAATTCGAATTTGACCCTCAAACTTCCCAAAAATTCAAATTTAGCCCTCAAACTTTTCAAAATTTCATTTTGACCCTATTTTTCCTTATTTTTATATTTTTCCCAAAAATTTTATTTTCGTTTCAATTTAATCTTTTAGTTTTTATTTCTTCTTAATCCCGTTTATTTATTTATTTTATTTTTCAATAAATTTGACTTACATTTTCTTTCTCATTGCGTATTTTGTTTATTTTCATTTTTTATATACTTGTTTTGTGTATTTATTATTATTCATGTAATTGCATCTTCTTCATGTTATTTAATTTTGCCATTAATTACATATTCGTATTTAATTTACACACTCATTTTTAATCAAATTAAAATTGTTTTTCGTCTTTTAAAAAAATACAAATATTTTTAAAATCAAGGTAATATTCCTTTATTTCAAATTTTGAAAAATTGTGCTTTAACTTAATAGGCGCGATTTTTTTTCTTCAAACCAAAATAATCGAGTACCCTTTTAAAAGGTTTGAAATTGGCAATGAAGGAGTGCTCGTTATTTTCGGATCTCGAAATGTTATATCCTAACTCACTGGGCGTGACTTCCTTCCTCGATCATTTTGAAATAACGAGACTTCCTCATGAAATTTGATTTCCTTCTTAAACATGTACATCAAATAAATCAAGCATTTAAGGATCGTATTTTAAATTTTTAAAAATCAAGATAGGAAAACAATCGACTAGGTACGAATTTTGGGCCTGTGGGGGTGCTAATCCTTCCTCACACGTAACCGACTCTCGAACCCGTTTTTCTGGATTTCGAAGACCAAAATGATTATTAAAACGAATTTAAACGTTTTGTGGTGATCCAATCACACCAAACAAAAAAGATTGGTGGCGACTCCATATTTTGATTTTTAAAATATTTTCGAGACTTTTTCTTTTTCGAAAAAAAAAGTTTCGACAAATCTATTGAATCGAATATTTAGTATTTTATAATTTTTTTAATGATTTATTTAATTGATTTGGACAAACTGATCAAACTGACAAATCAATAACCTGATCATTCAATCCTCAATTTGTTTTTGGAAATCTCGATTAATATCATTGTTAAGTGTGCCTTATATTTCAGTCAAATAAGAGATTGCTTGCAAGTCAAGTTAAACAAAATATATTTTTTTCTAAAAAGTTTAGTATTTATTAGTATAATATATTTTACATTTGTTAGCATAATTTATATGACTTATGAATTTAATATATAAATAGACTCTTTTACAACTTTAGAAAAAAAACATTCATTAGAGATTAGAATTTATAACACTTTTGGAGAATTTTATGTTTACAAGAGTTTTTTATTTTCGGGTTTCAGGGTTTATTTTTTATCTCCATCTTTTGTACTCTTTGTTATTTTTCCATTATAGTAAAATTATATTTACCCATGATTTTTTATCCTATTCAAAGGGGTTTTTCTACGTTAAATTTGTGTGCTCAATTTCTCAATTTCTTTTGCTATTTATATTTGTTCGTTGCTTATCGGATCGATTCTTAATAAGTGGTATCAGAGCTAGTTTAATTTTTACAGATCAACCCGTTTAGAAATGACAATAAGGTTTGAGATTTAGAAATTCAATAGTATCATAAATTTCAATTTGTAGCAAGTTCAGATGATGGTAATTTTAGTGAAGACCGACTTGAAAAAAGTCATTACCGGGAAAAAGTTGAGAATCTAGATCAGTCAAAATGGGAAAAGCTAGACCTGATCATGGGCCGGGCCACCTGACCCGACCGTAAGGCCAGCCCGAAAAATGGGAGGGTTTGGACAAAAATATAGACCCAAAAAAATGGGCATAAACAAAAAGTAAGGCCCATTTTCTAAATGGTTCGGGTATTGGGTAAGTTTTTTAGCTCGAGCCCAGCCCGGTCCGACCCGAATAAATTAACCATTTTTAATAAAAAAATTTATATTATTGTTTTGGTGCTGTTTTTTTCTATTTTAGTGTTGTTTTTTTACTGTTTTGGTTACTGTTTTGATGCTGTATTTTTGTTATTATTTTTGTTGCTATTTTTGTTGCTATTTTTATTGTTTTTGTTGTTGTTTTGCTGTTATTTTTGTTATTGTTTTGGTTGTTTGGATGTTATTTTTATGTGTTTTTACTATCGTTTCGTTGTTTTTTTAATATTATTTGAATATTGTAGAACTTATGTTTTATTGTTAATTTTTCTACTACTTTATTTGCAACTATCTTAATATAAAAAAATTTTAATGTATTTTAAATTTGTTTATTTTTTAATGTTTATTTTAATGTTTTTAAGTTTATTTGATATATTATATATTTTTAAATTTGTTGTATATAATAAAATAATCTAATAAAATTAATACGGGTTGAGTCGAGTCGGGCTCGAGCTTGACTTCTATAATTCGGGTAGGGCTTGAACAAAATTTTAGGCCCATTTTTCAAGTTGGGCCTAGCAATTGGGCCTAAAATTTTGTTGAAGTCCGGTTCGAACCCGAACCGACCCAGCCCACGATCAGCTCTAGGAAAAGCTTGATGAAAAGACCTTGTCTGCAATCCAATTGTGCCTCACGAATATATTATTGCAAGAGGTATTGATGGAGAGGACCTCATCCACCTTGTAGAAAAGATTAAAAACTCTTTATGTGACTAAGTCTCTAGCTAACTATTTAGTGTTGAAAAAACGTCTATTTACGTTTTGCATGAACGAAGATGAGCTTCTTAGAGATCACATCAGTTAATTCATTACCCTTTTAAATGATTTAAATAACGTTGAAGTTTATATTAACATTGAAGATCATATTATGCTATTATTATGTTCTTTACCCCCTTCATACAAGTCTTCCAGGGAAACCCTGATTTATGGTAGAGATAAACTCTCACTCAATGATGTGAAGGGTCATTTGTTAAGTAAAGACAAACTCAAATGAGTTTGATTCAGATAGCAAGGTAGATAGGAAAGCTTCCGTTTTGTAGTATCAAAGAAGCATGACAAAAGGTGTCACTATTGTGAAAAGTTAGGTCATGTCAAAGCATATTGTTATAAACTGCGAAATAAAAGGACTGTTGAGAGTAACGAGGAAGATGTAGCTGGTGCTAATTTGGCAGACGAAAACGATTATGATTTCTTGTTAGTGTCAACGAGCGAAACTCGAGCTTATATTTGAGTGGATCCTAGATTCAAAATGTTCTTTCCACATATGTCCCAACAGAGAATGGTTCTCCACATACAGTTCGATTGAATGTGGAGTTGTGCGCATGGGAAACGATTCATCCAATAAGGTAATCGGTATTGGTACTGTAAAAATTAGGACGCATGATGGGATGATTAGGACACTCTCAGATGTCATGTATGTTCCTAATTTGCGAAAGAATCTCATCACCTTAAGTATTTTAAACCTAAAAGGTTGCAGAATCAACATTGAGTCGAGTAACATTAAGGTATCTCGTGGGGCTCTCGTTTTGATAAAAGGTAAAAGGATCGACAATCTTTATATTAAGGAAGGTTCTAAAATGACCGTTCCCTCGTCCGTTATGGAGTTGAAGTCAACTCGTTTGGAGCGGAGACAATTTTGTCATAAAAGGGAAAAAGGTATGACCGTTTCGTTGAAGAGAGATTCTCTTTTGGATGCATGTTTTGAAAAGTTATGGCACTGTGTTCATGAAAATTAGACCTGAGTTACTTTTTATTTTACAATGCACAAGTCGAAGGTTAGAAGTCTTCTAGCTTCTAAGCACAAATTCGACTCAGTTAATTCATTGCATAGTTCAAGATAGGCACGTGGTGGGCTTTGACAAAGATGGCATTGTGAAAATAAGAGTCAATATGAAGATTTGTTGAGTATGCCTCATATTTCGGTCAAATAAAAGATTGCTTGCAAGTCAAGTTAAATAAAATATATTTTCTTTCTAAAATATTTAGTATTTATTAGTATAATATATTTTGTATTTATTAGCATAATTTATTTGAGTTACGAATTTAGCCTATAAATAAACTATTTTATAACCTTAGAAAAAATACTTATTAGAGATTAGAACTCATAACACTTTTGGAGAATCTTGTGTTTAAGAGAGTTCTTTATTTTCGGGTTTCGGGGTTTAGTTTTTATCTTCATCTTTTGTACTCTTCGTTCTTTTGCTATTATAGTAAAATTATAGTAAAATTATCTTTACCCGTAGTTTTTTTTATCTTCTTTGGAGAGATTTTTTCACATTAAATTTGTGCGTTCAATTTCTCAATTTCTTTCACTATTTTTATTTGTTCATTGTTTAACCGGATCGATTCCCAACAATCATCAAATTTATTAACTATTTAAATTAATATACTTTCATTGTATCAAATAAATATAGACTTTGCATTGATCCCATCTAATTATCAAACCAGTTTAATACCTTTACATAGTTTTAATAATCTGAATATTTCCTTAGTTTTGAATAATTAACTATATAAATTATATAATTTAATATCATATAAATTAATACTATGAATTAAACTTTTTTAAAGTTGTATCTTTAACCGATTATGGCTTATTTATAATTTTTTATCAAAATGATTTATATTATAAATGTTTCTTTAACCGATTAAGAATTACACTTTATATTATTTATATAAAAAATTCAGTCCAAAGTTCAACACTAAAAATTATTATTATTATTATTATATGGTAACCGATTAATTCAAGGATTAATTTTACTATTAAAATAAATATTAGAATAATATGACCCGAATCTCATCATTTGTTAAAAAAATAAAATACTATGATAAAATAAGAAGACCATGCCGTACAAGTAGAATCCGTATAAAACTACATTTATTCTATTTGACATTTATTAGAATAGGTTTTTTCAACCTTTAAATAGATATAGTTAAAACTCTTCTTGTATCATTCGATTTTCAACATTAGTGAATTTTCTCTTCCTTTGCCTGTGGTTTTTTTTCGAAAAAGTTTTTCACGTAAAATCTGTGTGTTCTTAATTTTCTTTTTTATAACAATAATAAAATTACATATATGACAATAATAAAAATTACTATTTATCTTATATGATACGTCAACAAAAAATAATTTAAAAATTACATATATTCACAAAATAAAATAAAATAAAATTTTTAAAAAAATTAGCATAAAGTATATTTGAACTGTCATGTTTTAAAAAAAAACATTTTTAATTAATATTTCTATTAAACAAAGTAATTCAATTGCTTTTAAAAGGTTGATGTTCAAATAGATCCTTTTTAAAAGATTTAAATTTAAAATTAACTTAAAAAATAAAATCTAAATTGAAAAAAAATATAAACATTAAATACAGGTTTGACAGCAACATTTTATTTATAATAATGATGATTGTTATTATTATTCAAGCGTGACTTGGATTTAAAAAGAAAAAAGAAAAATGACTTGGAACTTGGATGCAAACAAATGGGAATGGGATTTGTTGAATATAATATTAAATTAAATATCGTTTAATTAATATCTATTAAAAAAATTCAAACGTAATGATAAGATATTAGGCAATTGATTGATATAAAACGAATTAATAAAATCCAAATCGATAAATTGATTGATAAATTTTATATTTTGAATATATATATATTGGATTACTTTGTTATTACTACATTATGTTTAGGGTGTTACAAATATAGTTTATACGTTTATGAGTAACATGTCAGAATAAAGAGTAAATGGGATTGAAATGCATAATTGAATTGTGAATTGTTTTGGTTTAATTTGATAATTGAACAGGAAATAAAATAAGTAAAGTTTTTAGGAGGTAAACAATCCACTGTTTAAAATAGAAATAAAATCTCGTTTTGGTATCGATACCAAGAGTAAAGTATTTGTATTTAAAGGGAAGTATCAATACCTCAATCTATGTATCGATATTTAAATTTTTTTTTTGAACCTTTTTTCTTTGAGGCTCAAAACAGTATCGATACTTGATATAGGTATCGATATCCAAACTAAAGTATTGATACCTGGATAGAGGTAACAATACCTCTTTTCCTCAGATTGTTTTATATATTAATAATTATTAAATTGTGAAGTTATTTGAAGATTTAATGGATTTTATTCAAATTAATATGAAATTAAAGTATTAGTAACATTATTTGACTATGATAAATATATTCATTTGATAGTTCTGGCATCAAAATAATAAAATATTAAATAAAACCTATAAAAATGTATGTAATATAAAGTAACAATGAAAAAGAAATCAAATAAGGAGAACCCAGTACTAACTAAATTAGGTCTACTAATAAGACGATGTTTACTTTTGTATTTTTCATTTTTATAGAGATTTAAAATAATTTAAATTTATTTAATTTAATTTAATAAAATATCATGTTAGCAATTTATATTTTGAGAAAATAATGCCACATAAATGAAAAGGTTAGTGAAATGTGAATTTGAATCATATTTAAAGTTTGATGTATACAAATACTTGGTTGGTGTATAACATTACAATTTCTATTAAAATTTATGTATAATTTTGATATTTTTTTAATATTAAAATTTTAAATTTCAAAACATTAAAATCAATTAAATAAAATTTTTAAAATTTTTATTTATGAATGGTGTTAACCGATTTGTTATTATAATATTGAAATTAATTAATTTAATTCAATCTTCTCTAAAATTAAAAATTATATTTTTATGCTTAAAAATTAAAATCTAATCAAATAACTCAACTTACATAATTGTCTAATCTTGAATCTTCCATATTAAATTAAAAGCAAAAAAAAATCCTAACAATTAATTTAGTTAATTGCAAAGTTTTTTTTAATTGTTTTTAGCACGAAAGATTTGAGATTATATAATAAAAATATTTTACGTTTAATAGACAATTATTAAATATGAATTATTTGAGTTGATTTCGTGAAGAATAGTTTAGAAACGTAAAATAAAAATTTTAAATTTAGAAGAAGATTAAATTAATTAATTTCAATATTATAGTAATAAAATAATTGACATTATTGAGAGATAAAAAAATTTCAATAATTTATTAATTGATTTTGATATTTTGAAATCCAAAATTTCAAGATTGAAAAAAATTAGAATTTTTGGCAATGAGATAAATAAGTACAACATGACAACTTTTAAATGCATTATTCTAGATTTTACAATTTTTCATTTTAATTCTTAATTTTTCTTACACGAACGATCAAGACTTTAAAAAATTTCCAATCACCAAAGTAAAAGCAATCTAGAAGTTGGTGGAGTAAAATAAAAGTGTAAACATGATGTGAATATGATTTAACCGTGTATATGGTTGTTAAGAATTTAACACTTGGGTGACTAAAATGAAAGCGTATTAAAAGTTGAGTGATTAAATTGACTTTTTTTACCAAATTAACCCGAAAATTTTAATATTTACAAGAATGACCCAAGTTCAAAAACAATGACAAAATTAACTTGAAATGAACACTGCCAACCAGTGCCGACACCTTGATGGTAGGCACCTACCCCCATTATCGTGTAATTATTGCCTGTTGATTAGCTTGAAATTAAAAAAAAATACTTTTTTAGTGGTGGCACTGTCATGATCGAATTGGTGTTTATTTTTTATTCTCCTTTTGCAAAATATGTGTATTTCCTTGACAGAAAAAATATTTTTTTAATAGGTGCCAGTGTCCCTATTGTCGGCACCGGTATCAATTTTGATTTTTTTGTTAGGATTTATTTCGGTGTTAGGCTTCTTTTTGCTGACACAAAAAAAAAATTGATTGTTTTTTGGAAAAAAAATTGATTTCAATTAGGGACATGGAAAAAGAAAATTGAAATAGAGAAAAATAAAGAATTATGATATTTTACTTATTTCAAAAAATGAAAAAGTCAAAAACATTTGGAAAAAAAAAAAGATTTCTATCCCCTATTATTAAAAACCCAATCGTTATCAACCTTTCATTACTCATTTTAGCATTCTAGAACATCCGTTTTCAAGGTCCTTACTATCATTTTTCATATCTCAATTTATTTCTTTTCTCTTCCTCTATTTTTTTTCCATTCTTCTTAAGTTTTTTTATTTTCTCAAATATTTTTGACATTTCATTTTTTGAAACAAGTAAACCATATTAAGTCTTTTTTTTCTCTAATTTTATTTTCTTTATGCTTTCTCCATGCCTCGATTTAAATAAAATTTTTGAAAATAAAATAAAAAAATTTCGATGCTAGTAGAGAGAAGTCTGACACCAAAATAAAATCTGACAAAAAATTCAAATATGATACTAGTGCTGGCAATAGGGAAGCCGATACCTATTAAAAAATATTTTTTTACCCTGCAAAATTCGCGTATTTTGTAAAAGAAGAATGGAAAAATACATATCAGTGCCGATCATGACAATGCCAACACCAAAAAAATATTTTTATTAATTTCAGGCCAATCAACAGGTAATAATTACACGATGATGGGGGTGGATGCTGGCCATCAGTTGCCGACATCGGTTGACACTGTTCATTGTAGGTTATTTTGTCATTGTCTTTGAACTAGATCTGATCATGGGTCAGGCCATCCGTCTCGACCAAAGGTCCGCTCGAAAAATGGGAGGGTTTGGACAAAAATATAAGTCCAAAAAATGGGCTTGGACAAAAAATGAAACCCGTTTTTTAAATGGGCTAGGCTTCGAGTAAGATTTTTTTGGCCCGAGCTCAACTTGGCCCGACCTGAATAATTAACCATTTTTAATAAAAAATATATTGCCATTTTTTTACTATTTTGGTTGCTTTTTTTTTACTGTTTTTGTTGTTATTTTTGTTGCCATTTTTGTTAGTTTTGCTGCTGTTTTGATTCTTGTTTTTGTTGTTTGAGTGTTATTTTTTATGCTTTTTTACAGTTATTTCGCTGTCTTTTTTAATATTATTTGAATATTGTATAACTTATGTTTTATTGTTAATTTTTTTACTATTTTATTTGCAACTATCTTAATATAAAAAAATTTTAATATATTTTAAATTTGTTTATTTTTTAATGTTTGTTTTAATGTTTTTAAGTGTATTTGATATATTATATATTTTTAAATTTGTTGTATATAATAAAATAATCTAAAAAAATTAATGCTGGCCAGGTTTGGTCGGGCTCGGGTTTGTCTTTTATAATTCGGACCGGACTTTGAAAAAATTTTAGGCCCATTTTTCGGGCTGGATGAGTTCGAGCCTAGTAATTGGGCCTAAAATTTTATTAAAACTCGGCCCGAACCTGACCTGACTCGACCCACGATCAACTCTACTTTGATCTTAGGTAATTCTTGTAAATATTAATCTTTTGGATTAGTTTGCTAAAAAATGAAAAATTACAATGATTTATTTTAAGTGGCCAAAATAAAAGCAACCTGAAAGTTAGGTGAACAATCGGGAAATTTTCCTTAACATTTATTTTCTCAAATAAAAAAATTAGAAAGTTATTCAGGTCATCCTGATTTAACAAAATCAATCAAAACACGCAAACATCAAAAGAGAAATAAATCCGCAGTTGTAACCATTTGATCAAGTTTAACCAAATCTAAACGCATTTCCTGAGATTGTTGGATGATATCTTGTACTAACAGTGTAATATTAAATTTCATAATTAGTCATTCAATTATATTAAATTTTAATTAAATAAACGTGTTTACAATTTAACTTTAAACTAAATAGGACTAAATGATTAAATAACCTAAAAGTTAGCGATGGTAATCATGTCACCACCGCTTGGAATTTTTTATCATGGTTTAATTATCATTTTGATCCCTTTACTATTTTTAATCTATAGTAATTAACTTTTACCTCTTTTACAATTTACTCCTTTTTTCCTTAATTAAACAATTAATCATCAAAATTACCTAACCAAACTTCAATTCACATATAATAAGATTCTGTAAATATTTAATAAAAATATTTACAACCCTTAATTTTAGAAACGAGGTCTTGATATCTCATTTTCTAAAACCACTTGACTTTTGAACTAAACCACTTATACTAACTTTAATTCAATAATTAAAATTCTTCAATTCAAAATTCCTTATAAAATTATTAGACTTATTTAATTTAAACACTCATTATAAAAATTTTCTCGTTGGGTTTGTGGTCCCGAAACCACTGTTTTCGACACCACTGAAAATGGGCTGCTACAAGACTTGTATAAAGGGGATAAAGAGCACAATAATAGCATAGTCTGATCTTCATCGTCAATCTGAACATCAACATTATTTAAATAATTTAAAAGAGTAATAAATTGACTGATGTGATATCTAAAAAGCTCACATTCGTTCATGTGAAATGTAAATGGACGTTGTTTCAATACTAAACAGTTAGCCAGAGACTTAGTCACATAAAAAGTTTCTAACCTTTTTCAAAAAGCGGATGAGGTTTTTTGCATCAATGCCTCTTACAATACCTTATTTGTGAGGCACAACTGGATTGCAGACAGGGTTTTTTCATTAAGCTCTTCCTATTTTGACTAATCCAGATTTTTGGGCTTTTTCCCAGTAATGATCTTTTTCAGGTCGCTCTAAACTAGAATTCCCATAATTTGAACTTACCACAGATTGAAATTTGTAATACCATCGAACTTCTCAATGTCAAACCTTGTTGTTGCTATCTTTGAACGGGCTGATCTACGAAAATTGAACTAGCTTTGACACTACTTGTTGGGGATCAACCCGATTAAACAACGAACAAATAAAAATAGCAGAAGAAATTAAGAAATTAAATATACTAATTTAACGTGAAAAAACTCCCTCCGAAGAGGATAAAAAATCACGGGCAAAGATAATTTTACTATAATGGCAAAAGAACGAAAAATACAAAAGATTGAGATAAAAACTAAACCCTGAAAACCCATAAACAAAGAACCCTCAAAATGTAAATATAAAATTCTTCAAAAGTATTATGAATTCTAATATCTAATTGGTGTATTTTTTAAGGTTATAAAAAAATTTATTTATAGGTTAAATTTTTAGATCAAATAATAATAAAATAATCTAAACTGATCAAAATTTAATTGAATTAAACAAATATAATTTAATTAAAAAATTATTTTTAAAATTTGACTGAAATATAAGTAACACTCAACAATTGTAAGGGCCCAAAACAAAAAATTCAGGTCTAGTACACTTTTGGGCGTAAAACCCAATAGACAAGCAAATAAATAGCTAAATTAAACCAAAACCAAAACCAAAAAAAAAAAAAAAAAAATTCTATCCCTCACTATTGAAAACCCAACCGTTGTGAGTCTTTCACTACTCATTTGAGCATTCTAGAACATCCATCTAAGGCCTTCACTTTCATTTTTCATATCCCAATTTATTTCTTCTTTTCCTCTCTCTTTCTTTTTCTTCATTCTTCTCAAGTCTTTTTCATTTTCTCAAATATTTTTGGCTTTTCATTTTCTAAACCAGGTAAATCGTGTAAGTCTTTCTTTTTTCTAATTTTATTTTCTTTATGTTTTCTCCATACCCCTCATTTAAATATTTTTTTCGAAAAAAATCAAATTTTTTTTCAATGTCGACAAAGAGAAATCCGACACCAAACTAAAACCTAACAAAAAATTTAAATATAATACCGATGTTGACAATAAGAACACCGACACCTATTAAAAATATTTTTTTATCCCGTGAAATACATGCATTTTGCAAAAGGAAAATAAGAAAATACATATCGATGCTGATCATGACAGTGACGACACAAAAAAAAATATTTTTAATTTCAGGTCAATTAGCAGACAATAATTAAATGATGATGGGGGTGAGTGTTGATCATTAGGTTCCCGACACCAATTGGTACTTTACATTTCAGTTTATTTTTGTCATTGATTTTGAACCTTAAATATTCTTATAAATATTAAAATTTTTGGATTAATTTAATAAAAAAAATCTATTAAATTACAATTATTTTTTTCAATGACCAAAATGAAAGCGTCTTGAAAATTAGGTGAACAATAGGGCAATTTGCCCTAAAATTTATTTTCTCATATTAAAAATTGAAAAGTTATTTAGGTAATCTTGATTTTATAAGATAAATGCATAGATAAGAGGAGAATAAAATCAGTCAAAAGGGAAACAAATCCTCAGTTGTGACCATCTGATCAAGTTTGAACCAAATCCAAACGCATTTCCTGAGATTGTTGGATGATATCTTGTATTAGCAATGTAATATTGAGGTAAGAAGATCCCCCCACTTCAACTGCTTTATTCGCCTTTTCTCCAAACTCTTTGGCTCGTTTTCTTATCTCTGTTCCTTCATTTCCTTGCTCCATCAGTTTGTCTATTGCATTTTTAACATGTTCCTTGTTTAAAATGAACCCAGATTTCTCATCTCCCAACATCGTAGGCTTGTTAGCCCCAAGGCTGACTCCAATTTTCAGTATTAGTACTACAAGTTTCTCATTGCAGAATTGGTCTGCCATGAATGGCAGTGTTATCAAAGGGACACCAGAAGAAATACCTTCGATTGTTGAATTCCATCCACAATGAGTTAGGAAGCCTCCTATTGCTGGGTGTGACAAAATGAGTACCTGGGGAGCCCATCCCACAACCACAAGCCCTCTTCCTTTTGTTCTTTCTTCGAATCCACTCCTTTTAATCCACTGGTTTACTTCGCTTGACGTTGGATTATTTCCTCTTAGGACCCAAATGAATGGCTTGTTCGATGCCTCTAACCCCAAACCTAACTCTATCAGTTCTGGACACTTTATAGTGCCTATGCTCCCAAGGCAAGCATAGATTACAGAGCCGGGTTGTTGAGAATCAAGCCACTTCAAACACTTCTGCCCATCTATTGAAGCTTTGTCACCTCTTTCAGCCATATCCAACTCATCTTTGTGGCTGAGAGACACTGGACCAATACACCAAGCTTTCTTTTCCTTCCTGTACTCTTTGACATAGGCTGATTCCAGCTCTTCGAAGGTGTTTATCACAACTCCATATGATGCTCGGTCAGCTTCCCACATCGGTTCATGAATTTCCTTCCAGGATCCATCATAGTCAAGCGGCAACTGGACTCTAGTAAATTCCACCTTGTCGGTCAAACCAGGCACCGTGAAGTATTCAGAATCAGAGGTTACAGTCTCATTTTTCTTTGAGGACTGTATATTCCACAAACAAAGAAGACAGAAGCAACAAAATCCGTGGAAGGATATCCTTGGAACTTGGAACTTGGTAGCGATTGTGCGGGTGTAAAACAGGTTTATGTCTGAAATGATACAATTGGGGCGTGGTGTTAGCTTCTTAAATAATTTCAGCATTGCTTCTTCCATCTTGTTTGCGGCACTGACGAATTTGATCAAGTCCTCCATTGAATGCAACATGTCTATATTCTCAACCCCGTCTGGCAGTCCTACTTCTTTGCCAGGAAACTGGAGTTGCAGTAAGCGAATGGGGAGCCCTGATTCAATGGCTCGGGCCACTGATTTTTGGACTCTGCCTGCATTGTAAGGTGTTGTAACTATAGTAACAGTCACGTCACGCTGCGCTAACAGTCGACCAATATCCACCATGGGGATCAAGTGTCCTTGAGCCATGAAAGGGATCAAGACAAAGTGAGCTTGAGCCATGAAAGGAACCATGAACGTGATCTGACAACAAAAGGGTGTCAAAATGTGTTATATAAGCAAAGTTCGGGGCTCATTTTTAGGATATCATAGTTGGGTGCTGACGTAAGCGAATACATAAGCATATTTGTTCATTTTGGGTTGAAATATCAGAATCGTGGGGACTGTTCCCAAGTAAACTCTATTTCAGAATGTGTTGACGGCCGAGTTAGATAAGATTACTTGGACTCCAAGTCCTTGAAGATTCAAACCGAAAACAAATAATTAGAAGTACTTGGGGTCCAAGTCTGACTCGGATGTTCTTGGAAATATCTAAAACACAACGGCATTAATTTTAACACGAAATTGAAATAACAAAGCTCGTTATTTGTTTCGAACACCAATCATGTTTTTAACCCTTTACCATCATTAATTTTTCGAATATGTACTAGGAATATTCTGACACGGTACGTGGGTCGGTATTATAATAATTACGAATATATTTGATTACCTTGTTGGTGGATTATTTCTCATGATTCCTATTATAATTTAAATATAAATTTTAAAAGAATCATTAATATTAATAAAATATAATTATCACTTAAAATTTTTAACTCTTATTTAAACCATGGAAATTAATAGGAATAAATTAAACCTAATAAAATAATTTTCTCTCAGAATTAAAAAAAAAATGTAGCTCACAATGTTAAATGTTAAAAGATCTTCTAAAATTCTAACACCTAAAATTTGATTATAATAAACAATATTTTAATTTCTATAACCTTTTCAACTCGACCTAGATGTTAGACTCGAATTCAAAAGATAATATTAGTCAATAAGGTGACCTACAGAACTAACGAAGATTACATTAGTCACTAAAGTGACCTAGAAAACTAACAGAATTTTTGAAAACGGTCATTTTTAAAACATTTGTTTAATATTTGAAAAACTTAATTTAAATGTCATTTTATTATTCATTTACGTTTTAATTATTAACTTAACAGTGGAGAAGATGGTAATTCTATTAATAATAACTTAATATCTTGATTAAATACTATAATTAAATGTTATGCAAAAATAAACAAACATAAATCCTAAATTTCATGTCACGGTTTGAAATAAAATATTACAGTCCATGAATAAATTTAAAAAAAAAATAGATTAAGCTTTAATGAATTGGAGTTAAATGATAATGCTGAGAACTTCCAAACGTCGTGTCCGCATCCTAATCTGATGTGTATCTGAAAGGATGAAAAAAAAAGAGTGAGCTTATGAAGCTCAATGTGAGTTCCACCATAAGACAACCAAAGCAACAAATAGGCATATTAAATCAAAATATATAGCTTAAATCACCTTTGGCAATTTCAGTATATCCCGTTAACATAATAGTTTTCACAATGTATAAGAAAAAACACATATACCATATCATATTGAAATTTTCAAAATTTCATAGATGCTTTACGGATGCAAATGGATTCGGTTAAACATATAAGTTCCTACCCCACCGTTACATACCATACGAGTTCCCAGAACTTGTCCATCCGTACACATTGGGTTGTGGATAAACCACCAAATATTGCAGCTTAATACACCGTCAGATGATTGCGAATACACAACATAATTGCAGATAAAAGTTGCTGGACAATATGTGGATGAACCACCAGATTTGCAAATTTATAGTCTGTCAAAACTTCCTACTTACAAAACGTCTCAACCCATGCAACAAAATAAGACATGCTTTAAAAGAGTTCATAACAGATCAAATATTATGCTTAAATATAATCAAATATTGCAGCAATAAATATTTTTTCAATCAATTAATTGAGTAGCAAAATCATACATTCTTTAAAGGTAATTTAGCAGTGTCTTAAGGCATGTTATATGAAAATCGTAAGCACAAATACAATAAACATGATTACTCACAGTTCATGCAATTGGGCATATATTTAATATTACTCACAATTCATGCAATTGGGGACATGACTGTGTGAGAGGCCGTGTGGTCCACACGAGCAAACCACACAACCTGTGGCAAGTCTTCTGGTTTGGGTTCGGTTTGATTTGCCTCGATTTTCTCGTAAAAAAACACAAGCTTGACTTTCGAGATCTTGAGTGACGATCCTCACGTCCAAATTTAATCTAGGATACCTATAACGAGTCTTTCGATCGAAAAAACGCAAGAATTAATATTGATTTCTAAGATTTAACGAATTTATCAAGATTTTCGAGAAAGCTCATAAAAGATTTGAAATCGATTGAAAGATTGTTATTTATTTTAGAATGCTAGGTTGTACGAAATAAAAATGGAAGGGAATTGTCATGTTTTGAGCCTAGGTGCAAGGGGAAAATATGATAATGTCTTACCAGTGAACCAAAAAGCTCATTGTCGAAACGTTTTTTTTAAAAGTCTCAAATTTTTATTTTAAAATCGAAAACGGAGTCGCCACCAATCTTTTTTTATTTGGTGTGATTGGAGCACTTAAAAACATTTAAATTTATTTTAAAAACAATTTGGTCTTCGAAATCCAGAAAAATAGGTTCGGGAATCGGTTACGTGTAAGGAAGGATTAACACCCTCACACGCTCAAAATTGGTACCTAGTCGATTATTTAATGTTTTGATTGTTGAAAATTTGAAAATTCGATTAAAATTTAAAATGTGATCCCTAAATGCATGATTTATTTAATGTTATTTTAAAAATTGAATTTCGTAAAGAAATGCCCTTTTGTTTCGAATTAATCGAGAAAAAGAAGTCATGTCCAAGACATTAGGGCACAACATTCTCAAATTTTTGAACATAAAGGTTATTTGTTTAACCAAACATTCAATATTTTGATTTGAAATAGAATATCCAATTACGTAAGTTCAACGAAAAATCATACCCAAGACATTTGGGTATAATTTTTCGCATCTCTTAAATAAAAGAATATTCCCTTGATTTTTAAAATAATTTAAGGTGCTCGGTTATTTCAAGTCAAAGAGAAAAAACACACCTTGTAAATTAAGGCATGATTTCCTCGAATTCCCGAAGATAACGAGAATTTTTTATTTTTATTCCAAACTTTAAATTTTTTTAAAAAGGAGTGTTCGGTTACTTCGATTTGAAGAGAAAAATCGTACCTAATAAGTTAAGGCACGATTTTCTCGAATCCCCGAAGTAAGAAATATTACCTCGAATTTTGAGATAATAAAAAAATAATAAAAATAATAAACTTGAAATGTCATTCCATTTATTTTGTTAAAATAATTTTACAAAGAATGGATAAATATGCATTTAATTCTTTTAAAAAATGGCAAAAATAATAAAACATGAATAGAATTAATCACAAGGATGCAATTGAATATTTATTCATAAAAATATGATGATAAATAAAATAATAATATTAATTTAATAAAATAATACAAATGATTAAAAAGATTAAATAAATAAAAACAAAATGAAAGGATTAAATTTAAAAAAATTAAAATAAAAGGATTAAAATAAAAAAATATAAAATAAAAGGATTGAATTTAAATGAATTTAATTTTAAAAAATATAAAAGGACTTAATAAAAAAACAGAATTAAAAAGGCATTTTAAAAAAAAACAAAGTTAATGGAGGATTAAATTAAAACTAAAAATAAATTTTAAGTAAAAAATAAAAGAAATAGAAAAATTTGGGCCAGATTTAAATATTTGGAGGATCACAGGGACCGATTGGGTAAATTACCCAAACACCGACACGTGTCAGCCCCTTAAGGGTCACTGGTTAGGGGACCTGATTGAAAATCAAATAAAATTGTAAGGTCGAATTTAAAATAAATAAAAAGTACATAAAAGGACCAAATTAAAACAAGTCACAAAAGCGGAAGGACTAAGGGCACAAATAGCCTATTAAGTGAAAACAAGGGGATCCTCAGGTACGGGTGTAAGATCTGCGTTTTTAAACCGAGGTTGGAACAGTATTAGGATTAAGTCAAGGACTAAATATAAATTTAACCAAATTAAATTATGAGTCATCATAGGGAATTATGGTGATTAGGAGGGGCGAAAGAGTAATTAGATGAAAAATATTTTTGGAAGCAATAATTAGGGTCAAAGTGTAAAGTTGGATAGCCTAGGGACTAAAAGAGAAATTTTACCATTTTTATTAAAGAGAGATATTTTAGTGGAGAAATCTAGAAAAGTGAAGAGAAAAGAAAAAGAAATAAAAGATGAAAATATCATTTTTTCTTCTCATTTCACAACCGTCCATGCCTATGTTCATCCACCCAACTTTTCCTTTTATTTCATTTAAGTCCTTCCACCATTGTTAAACCCTCCAAGTTTCAAAATCTTCTATTTTCTTTGAAATTTCTTTAGGAAAGACATGGTAGGAAGCTGGTAGTCACTTTTATCTTCTTGTAAAGTTTACTTTGGAGTGTTAAAGAGCATAAAGTTTGAGTTAGAATTTGGGATTTCAAGAGCTAAGGTAAGTGATGATTAAATTTTCATGACATACATGTATATTTCCATAATCTAGCATGAAGAATTATTTAATTTTAGTTTTTAGCTTACATGTGTTTATATGAAATTGAAGAAAAAGGAAAGAGGGAGAAGGACCAATTTGAAGAGAAAGGAAAGGAGAAGAGCAAGGAGTAAGAAGAGAAGAAATCATCTCATACCAACCTTTTGTTGTAAGTACTACAAGATTTTAAATTGAGAATTTATTCTCTTTAAAAGTATATGATTTTAGTATATGATTAATTGTGATAAAAATGAGTAAAATGATATGTTTAATTATAAGTATGGAAATCATGTATGATTGAATGAAACATAGTGCAAAGAAACATGAAATAGGAAATATTCACATTAAAACAGTTTGGACAGTAACAGTGGACTAACTTCGAAAATTCACCAAAAATTATATAAACATAGTTAGAGGTTGAATTAATTATGTAATTAAAGATTATTGAGTTAGTTTCATACGGAAGAAACGGTGAAAGAAACAGGGTTGTATATTTTGAGATATATTAGTTTTTGTGTAACAAGATCAGAGTAGATTCAGGTTTTCCTATTTTGACTTTGAAAAATCATAAAAAATGTAGAAAAATTATTGGAGACTGAAATTTATATGTTTAAATCCTTAATATTTTCAAGAGAAACAAACAGGAACATCATTAGATCTTTGTACTAATAGATAATTAATTTTTAGTAAAGAAATGTTGAAACTATCAGGCAACAGAGAAGGAGTAAATTTGAAGAATTTTTTGTACGAATTGGATGAAGTAAAAATTTTGAAATTTTTATGGTAAAAAGATAATGAGTCTAGTTTCAGAAACATCAAGCGGATATTAATTTCGAATTATGTAGCTCAAGATATAAATAATTTAGTGACTGTGACTCAAGTGGACAGCTTTGTAAATTAATGTGAAAATAAAGTAAGAGGTATATGATGTTAAATATGTGATAAAATGATGATATATGTGAAATATACATTATGATGTGTTTGTGTTTACTGATGGAGTGAAATATGTCAACTATGAAAAATGTTGTTATATGAGATTTTATGCCCATGTAGACAAGTTAGAACCATTGTGATATTAATGGCATGTCATTAAGGAACACTAGCGCGCTCTCCGTTATTTTAGCACGTATTGTGCTCTCCGATTATTTAGCACGTAAAGTGCTCTCTGTTTAGCACATTTGTGCTCCCCGTTTAGCACCTCGGTGCTCTCCGTTCATTTGTGCAGTGTAATGCACCTCCGTATTTGTTCCTTATATCCGAAAGGTTCTACGGTAGTCTACTATGGGCTAAGTTGGAATATGAGAATGAATGTGTGTGATGGTAACATTAAGGTAAGTTAAATGTCACATCCAAGAAAGGTTAGAAAATTTATACGCATGAGTATTTAAATGTTTGATAAAAATTAAGCAATAAATAAATAATCATCTATTATGCTTGTAGTGCTTACTAAGCCTTCAACGGCTTAATGTGTAGGTACAAACAGCTACGAGAAGTTAAAGCCAAGCTAGGGAACCTCTCATCACATCACTCTTGGAAGACTTCAAGTCTAGGTACTTAAATTTTGAAGTGAAATGACATGTACAAATGGTACTACTTGGTGTTCTTAATGAATGGGTTTTAAATGTTGTTTTTGAAACTTTATACATATATATTGGAAGAAAAATTTTATTATACTCATTTTTAACTCTCTGGCACTGTATGTAATACTCTTATACCAGGTTTATACGTATGAACCAGGTTTAGGGTGTTATAACGGGTCAAGTCAGATTTGGGTTGGAGGTCAAAATGACGCCGTTTTGGGTGTTTTAAGCCACACCTAAAAAGACGCCGTTTTGGGGGGCTATAAAAGCTAAAACTTTTAAAAAATTTCATTTATCCCTCATTTCCTTCAAAAACAAAACCAACCCTCTTTTTCTCTCAACTCTCCTCATGCCCGATCTTAGTTCCAACGGAGCACCACCGTGAGCCACCGATCATCAGTGGCGGTAACCATCGCATACGGTGGTCGGATCTCCTAAAAAAAAACCTTTTTAACCTCTCTACTCTCAAAAGCCACCCAAAATCCCTTGGAACCTTTCGGTTTCTTTGGGATTTTTGAAAGCTTTTTACCTTCACCCTTCCAACGACGTCCGTGGAGTCCGATGGGGCCAAGATTTCTTCACGACGGTGACGCACAAGGCGATTAAAGGTAACCCTAAACCTTATTTTTTTCCTCTTTTATTTTTATATTTTCGAACTAAAAAAATCGAAATAAAAGATAAAAGTATATATATTTCGAAACTGAAAATATAGAAACAATAAATTTCTTTGAAGTTTTCTGGGATTTTATTGCTCAAAACTCTATGATTTTATTGATATTTTTCGTTCTTCGTAGAATCGAAGAGAGAAGACCTATTACAATCAATTTTCATGGCTTTATAGCCAAAATACGTTTGTTTTTCCTTTTTTTTTTCTGTTTGTCCTTTGTCTTTGTGTATTTTTTCTTCTTTGCTTGTGCAGGTTCGACAGTGACAGAGACGTGGTGGCAAAGGCACTTTGGGCTATGTCAGATCTGTCATGGGCGTGGTGGCAGAGGCATGACAAGAGCGGCAGTTAGGGTTTGGGAAATTTAACTAGGGTTTCAAAAATTTTTAGGGTAGTGGGCTTAGATTGTAATCGGGTATTGGGCTTAGTGGGTTTAGGTGGTATTTGTGCTTTTTGTTTTTTGGGTTAATTTGTGTAAATGAGACATTTAAATTAAAATAAATTTTAATTTAAAATTTTTATTAATTTTGGTTTGGTTTTGAGTTGGGCCCGGATAAATTGAGCTCTAACACTTATTATTGATCATTTTTTAGTACATTTAATATATATACTAGCTTGATTTTGTTTCTTAATTGCTGAAAAATGAAAATAGTGGGACTTGAACCTTGACTCTCTAAATAAAATACTAAGCTCTCTCTTCCACCTAAACTAAAGCTCAATTCTTAATGATTTTATTAATTCTAACTCTATAATTTTTGGGATATTACATTTCTCCCCTCCTTAAAAATTTCCGTTCTCGAAATTTACCCGTTGACTATCAATCACTTAATCACAAAATCAGTTATTCCTCCTTTTAAGCCAACCACCACACTTTCGCTACGCCACTCTAATTCTTATGCAATTCATATATTACTTCTCCCTAACTTTCTATGGCCTTACTATGGTAACATTAGTAGTGGTTCTTTCTATTTCAACATCTAATTTATTAGGCATATTACGGATGGGTGGGATCCTAATTTTAACAGTACCAATACCGATTATATTACTAGATGAATCGTTTCTCATGTGCACAACTCCATCTTTAACCCAATTGTATATGGAGAATCATTCTCTATTGGGACACATGTGGAAAGACCATCCTGAATCTAGGATCCACTCAGACGTAACTTGGAGCTTTCTCTTATTGACACTAACAAGAAATCATCACCCTTTTCGTCAGCCAAATTAGTATCAGCTACATCTTCCTCGTTACTATAATATCTCGTTTTTTAGTGGTGTCAAAAACAGTAGTTTCGAGACCATAATTCCAATATCTCAGTCTGTAAATATTAAATATTTAATATTTAAGAAGTCATTAATGTCGTATTAAATTTTGGTAATGAAATTTTAAGGATAAGTTGGTTAATTGAGTAAAAAGGATTAAAAGGTCTAACTACCAAATGAATTAGGATCTATGAAGAAATAGACCATGTTGGACTATGGTGGACGGTTTAAGGCTTGAAAAATGTTAAAATGATAAGTTTAATAAAGGGCACTTTTGTAATTTAGCAAATCAAAGCTTAAGTAATAATTTAATAAAAATATAATCACCTAAAATGGGTTTTCTTCTCCACCGATTAGAAAGAAAAGAAGAAACACCATTTTTATGCCTTCAAGGTTCGGCCAAAGTTTGGGGGCTTGCATGATCAAGAAACGAGTGGTAAAGACAACAACTAAGGAAAAGGAAAAATCATGGAGTAGTCCTTGCGCTCTAATTAGAAGTGAATAGTAGGTAAGTTCGTAGTGGTTTATTTACTAGTTATTTTGTTTAAGATGTAAGTTTTATATGTTAAATGCTCATTTATGCATGAATTAAAATATGACCTTGAATAAAAGTAATTACCCTTGTTTGCACTTCGGTGCTCCAGATTTCCTGTTATGCATATATAATTCACGGTAAAAGAAAGGCATAATGACAAAATTAGCCCATAACGTTTGTGTGTTTTGTCACTTTGGCCCTTAATATTTTTTTGTGCTCACTTTCATACATAATTTTTTTTTGGGTCAAATTGGTCATTTTTTAACGGTCTTGCTGAAGTTTCCGTTAAGGGACTAACGACACTGATGTGGCAATATTTTTCCAGCTGGGTGCGTTAACGTAAGCATCTGCTGACGTGGCATATAAGACAAAAATATGTCACATCAGCAAATGATTTTAAAATTATTAAAATTATATTTTAAAATATAAAATTTTTTGAATTATTTTTTAAAATATAAAATTATTAAAATTATTTTTTTGAAATAAAAAAATTATTAAATAATTTTAATTTTCAATTTCATCATCATCTTCTTCATCATTTTAATTTTCAGATTTTCTTACATTTTTCCATCAATCAAACACCAAAAAAAATTTGTTTTTCTTGCATACGGTTGAGATTCTTGCATAGATAGCAAATGGGTTATCATAGTTCAAATTTCAAACACAAACCCATCAATCTTTCCTTCCCCAAGACCCAATCACAGTTCAAAACCAAGTGCAAATTCTTCAACAACAAGAAATTTTCAGATTTTACTACATTTTCCCATCAACCAAACAGGACTGGTATAGTGAAATCGGGATCATGGCGGCCTTGCAATACTTGGAATCTCTTCGAAATGAGCATCCAGAGCTAGCCGACTGGTATAGTTCTCTAGCAGATCTGTATCAGAAGAAGCTTTGGCATCAGCTCACGCTTAAGCTCGAATAGTCCGTTGCTCTCACCGTCTTCCCCATATCTGCCATTGTCTCCCGTCTGTTCGATTGCACCGGAGATGGTCTAGTAAAGCACCTTCCTCCTCCATTCCCCTTTTGGCTAACTTTCCCGGATAAGAAATCAAATCTTTTCTCGAAAAAAACTAATGGGGTTCTCGAGAAAACAGGGGAAAAGATTTGGGTTTAGAGTAGAAATATATGATGGCATAGGGAGAGTTTTCAATTTTCACCAACAATGGCTCCACTGTTGTACTTCAATTTTCGTAAGGTATTTTTGCTTTACATTGCTTTCTTTATGTTGATTTCGTTGTTGTTTTGTACCTCCATTATTGATAGCCACGAGCTTCGGGCCACTTGATTTGGTGGCAGCGGTGGAAGAAGATTGTTGAAGCTTGAAGAAGAAGAAGAACAATTGATGTTGAAGAAGAAAAGCTCAAATTTTTCCAACAAGAAGAACCAAACCAAGCTTTTAATAATTTTAGAGTTAACTGTTTATTTTTTTTACTTTCTTAATTGTTTTAATTGTGGGTAAATATTTTTTTTAATTTTAATTATGTTTTAACTTTAAAACTTTTTCGCTTATGTGGCATATTTTTATCTTATATGCCACATCAGCAGATGCTTACGTGGATGCGCCCAGTTAGAAAAAAATGTCACATCAGCATTGTTAGTCCCTTAACAGCCACGTCATCAAGACTATTAAAAATGACCAATTTGACAAAAAAAAAAGCTTATGTATGAAAGTGAGCACAAAAAAAGGTTAAGAGCGAAAGTGACAAAATACCCCAATGTTAGGGGCTAATTTTGTCATTATGCCTAAAAGAAATAATAGTTGAATATGAAAAATTTTGTACTGTGGTATAATGAAAATCATGAGAAGTTATGAATAATGTACATAAAAATATTTAGGTATCATGATATATGTATTAAACATTTATTTTACTTTGAAGAAGTTATGTGAGTTAATGCTATGAACTTGCTAAACTTTGTGGCTTATGTATCTTTTTATGTTGTTTTGTAGATTGTGGTTGATTTTTGGGAAGGATCAAGCAAGACTCACACTATCCATCCATCTTGGTAGCTTTTGAAACTTTTGTTAGGGTAATGGCATGTATATAGGGTTCCAAATGAAGGTGTAAGTGAATGTGGTTTTAGTTGAATAGTAGGTTGATAAGGTTCCTTTTAAAGATGTTTTGTAAGGTGGAGTTAATCAAATTTTATACTTTAATGATTGCTTTAATAGGTTGATGAATCTTTGCAATATATGTCAAAACGTATATATAAGTTTGGTTAAATCTTGTGGTACATTTGAATGGTACATTGGAATTTTGTTATGTAGGTTATTTTAGCATGTTAGGTATGTTATTGATGAATTTTTTTATACCTAGGATGATAGGTGTTGTGGTTGTTTCTTGTTGGTCAAGTTTTGTTATCAGTTTAGCTTGAAAAAGAGGCAAATTTAGAAGCACACGACCTAGGAGACGGTCTGTCACACGACTGTGTGCCATACCGGTCACCACACACGGTCGTGTACGCTTTGTAAATTTTGGTGTAGGTTTTACATGGGCTAAGACACGATCGTGTGTCACAAGTCAGTAGGGCACATGGGCTAGCACACTGTGACACCCTAAACCTGGCCTAGAAGTAATGGCTAAGTAAAGCACGTCATAGAATTTGAAACAACCACTTAAGATATCAATTCCATTGTAACAAGAAAGTGAAATAACATAGATATAATATCATTTAACAACAGAATAGCAACAAGTTTGAAAGTCCTATCTAGAGTTATAATCCTAACGCAACATAATATAATCCCACAAATCCTAAGTGACCGAGCTTCACAACCACTAGCCGTTAAGTCTGAGAAGAACCTGAAACAACATGCAAATAGTTAGTATATGGTACCTATATCATAATTGTAACACCCTAATTAATTTGAGGGATCTAATTAGAATTCTTATTAGGAATTTAGGGGTCTTTTTGTATTTTTTTTGATTAATTAAGGACTTAATGGAGCATGGGGTTAATCTTTAGGGTTAATTTTCAATTTTAGAGACTTAATTGAGGTGTGCGTAAAGGGTGAGGGTCAGTGTAGAAACCTTAAAACTCTTTAGAGGCTTCTGTGCAAATACCCCTTTTTTCAAGGTATATAAACACCCTTAAGTTTGGTTTTTTTCCAATTCTTTTCTCTTTGTGCCTTTGCCATTTTTCTCTCCAAAATCTCCCTTCCCCCTTTGCTTTCCAATTACCTCCGACGAGCTTGTCCCCGCCGTTCGTGCCTTGCACCTCCACCACCAAAACATTCCTCGTCATCTCGCGACTAAAACCCACACCTTCAAACCGACCAAGCCCTCGTGATTAACATCTTTCGTGGAAGAAGAAATTTGGTTTGCGTCGCCGCCCTTTCTTCCGTCGTGGTGGTTAGTGGTCGATTAGTACGTGGCGAACGACCTCTTAAAGTGTGGTTAGTGGTGGGGGAAAGGGTGGTTAGTGGTCGATATTAGCCTTGTCTTATTGGTTTTATCGTTTTCGTAAGGTGGGGGAAAGGGTGGTTAATGGTGGCACCGTTAGTGGAAAATGAAACCCTAAAGTGTGTGTGTGTGTGTGTGAATATGCTGCTAAGTGGTGTATTGGGTCATAGGTGGCAGGCCCAATGCTTAGTGCCAAATTATGATTCAAGGGCATGCCTTTTGTGAGCCCAACTTGTAACCCAAATCAAGACAACTAGGTGATCCATACCCTTGACCCATTAGACCCAAACTTTTAAACCAAACCATTTAACCCAAACCAACCCAACACCCAACCTAATGAACCAAGCCAATCGGATCGACTCGACCTGACCCGTTGACCGTTGACTTTTTTCGGAAAACCTTACCATTTTTCGATGTTCTAAGTCCGCTTCCGCTATCCATTTTGCCAAATTCAAACTTGAAAGCCTTGTTTTGATCGTTTTACCTTTAATTCTATACTTTGGGTTATTTAGAGATTTAGTTTAGGAAGTCTAATGTGAGATTTTTGTGTTTAGGTGATCACGACTCCGAGGCTGACAATTTACCCCCTCCTTCACCTATGTAACCTACTCCTACACCGGTTCCGAGAGCTACACGTAAGTTATTCTTATTAAGTTTTTTGTTTAAGTGGTGGTTAGGATAGTATTAATATTGAGTTGTGTTTGTAGGATCTAATCTTGTTAGACCGAGTACTCGATTAGTACGTTGCGAACGACCTTCTCGTCGTTAGAGTTTTGCTTGCTAGAGGTGTCTTTCTAACTATAGTATAACCTACAGTATGAGATGTTGTTTTATATGTGTTTTCATACTGTGTTGAGGTATATTGTTATTGAGATGATTATGTTGTGTTGATGGTATGATTGAGTTTGAGCTGTGAAATTGTATGCTGATAATGTCATGCATATTCATAACCGAACATGTGGTTGAATAGTTATTATGATTATTCCATTGTGCATTGAGATGTATATATGTATATATATTTGTATATAATATTTTATGAGATTAAGACTAAGACTAAATTGAGATAATTGTGTGATCATACCATTGCGTGTTCGTGGCGTGGGTTTGTACGATGGAAGACGTGGTTATCATACCTATAAATAGATTATACTAAAACCATACTGTGATTGGTGATGTTTGGCTGAGAAAGGGTTTTGGGGAACCTTTTCACTGTGTTGGTGTGTTGGAGTAAGGTGCATTACATTGTGAATGTGATTGCAATATGATTTGTGGTTACTTTTTGAGCTATAAATTGTTGTGATTATATGATAGGTTGTATGTACTTTAGAGACACATTGGGCTTTATAGCTTATATCATTACAGTTCTTTTTTAGATATTCAGGATTTAGGTGACTTGGTATTGGAGGCGTAATTACAGACTTATTTCATTTTATTTTACCTTATAATTATTTTGATTTTGGGTTTTTATTATACTTTGTTAGTTGTTATTATAATTTGGTTGTAAATACATTTTATTTTGAAAATTTTGGTATTTTTATTTTGGAAGATTATTTAGGTTAATTTTATTTTAATTATAGACTTTATATTATATATTTATATTTATATTTATGAATGATTTTGGACTATCGAGTTGTGTACGGGTGAAATTACTTAAATAACCTTCTGGATCCGATCAAATACTCTGGACCAGGTAAAGAGGGTTACATTTAGTGGTATCAGAGCTAAGTTCAACCTACGGACTGTGAGGTTCTCCAGACTTGGTTTTAAAAAAAATGTGATTAAATGGAGTTTTTAAATAAATTATTATATTATAAACAATTTTTGTTGCATATATACGTAAAAGTGTGAGTTATTCTAAGTCTCCGGTACTAATTCTTACTTTAGTACTTATTATTGATGTAGATAGATAGAATGCCACCACATAGGAGTGCTAGACTTACGACTGGTCGCAGTCAAGGTCGAGGCCGGGACCATGCTGCTAGGGCCGTTAGTGACCCTACTCTTGTGTTCGAGTCTGAGGCGAATGTGGATGAGTTGCCTCATATTGATGAGGATGGGTTACCCATAAGTGCTGAGGGTTAGCCAGCTATTGGGGGAGACATGCCTGCTAAGGAAGCTCCTGTTGAGGATGTGCCCGATATTGAGGATAGTGAGACCGTAGAGTTGAATAGTGTCACGGTTAACCGAGAGTTACTGAGTTTAATTCGTAGGTCTAATGGGGGTTAGTCTAAAGATTCGAGAAGACCCATTTTTGCTGATTTTATAGTTGTTGGGATAAAGGTATTTAAGGGTAGGATTGGTACGGATCCTTCTGTTGCTGAGTACTAGCTGAAGGATTTACAGAGATTATTTGTGGAGATGAACTACCCTGCTGGTCAGAAGGTTAGAGCTACTATTTCTTTGCTGAGGGGTAAGGCCCAAAATTGGTGAGACACTGTGGAGTCTACTCCTGCTGGACAGATTACATGAGATTATTTTAGGGAGGCCTTTCAGGATCGTTATGTGGGTGAGGAGTTTCTTGACAAATGTAGGGATGATTTCATGAACTTGAGTCAGGGGGACATGTCCGTTAATGTTTATGAGATAGAGTTTCTAAGGTTGGTTCGTTATGCGTCTAGGCTGGTGACAAATGAGAAAGAGAAATACGACTAGTTTAGGAAGGGACTTCGACTCTCACTTCAGGCTGGGGTCAACATGCATCACGATAGGGTATTCGATGATCTGGTTACTCGAGCTAGATCTGCTGAGAGTTTGGAGGTTCGTACTAAGGCTTAGAGAGTTCAGGACAAAGAGTGTAGTAACAAGTCAGCAGGCACATCAGTTCAACCTGTTTCGGGTGGTCTTTCTGTTAAGAGGCCTAGAGAGGAGACAGTTTAACCTAGTTATCCAAGGGTGAGGCCTACGATTTCAGTAGCTCCGGTAGGTAGTGTTGGTGGTTCTACTGGACCTCGTCCCATGCATCTTTGTTCCTACCGTAATAAAAGGCATGGAGGCGAGTGTTGGAAAAAGATCGGGACTTGTTTTAGATGCTGTTCTCAGGAGCAATTCTTTAGAGATTGTCCCCATCCTCCTACTGGTTCTTTTGTGCAGAGTCAGTCTCAAACTTTGGTTCAGGCACCTGTTGGGGGTAGAGGGCAAGTTAGACTGGTTGCTTTGGGTTCAGCTACTAGAGGTAGGTTGATTCAAAGCGGTGGAGCAGCTAGATCTGGGGCGAGACAGTCTGGGTTAGTGTATGAGACCAGGAGGCATGAGGATCGTAATGAGCCTGACGTCATAGCAGGTACTTTCTCTATTCATTCTATCCCTTATTTTGCTTTGCTTGATAATGGTTCGACGCATTCCTATGTGGCGAGTGCTGTGTCTTGGGGACTTAAGATGGCTGCTGAAAATATTGAGTCTGCGATTATTGTTTAATGTCCTGTGGGTATCTCTGTGGAGGTTAGTAAGGTGTATCGTAACTGTCCCTTAGAGGTCCAAAGGGAGATCTTTCCTACCAATTTACTGGAGTTAACATTCAGTGAGTTTGATCTTATACTTGGAATGGATTGGCTTTCTAAGCTTTGAGTTAACTTGGATTGTGAAAGAAAAAGGGTTATTTTGAGAACTTCTGATAACCGTAAGATAACCTTAATTGGTGAATGTAAAGGGTTTCTATCGAATGTGATCTCAGCCCTTAAAGTCAAAAAGTTGATTAGAAAGAGGTCCATGACTTATCTAGCTTACATTCTGGATCCAAGACAATCAGACTCTGGGATTGAAAAGATTCGAGTAGTTAGGGATTTTCCTGATATATTCCCAAAAGAGTTGCCTGGTGTGCCACCAAAACGTGATGAGGTTGAGTTTGGCATAGAAGTTTATCTTAGTACGACTCTTATGTCCATGACACCTTACCGAATGACACCTAAGGAACTCAAGGAATTGAAGGTTTAGTTGCAAGAGCTGTTGGATAGGGGTTTTATTTGACCAAGTGTTTCGCCTTGGGGGGGCACCAGTTCTGTTTGTAAAGAAGAAGGATGGTAAACTTCGGTTGCACATTGACTATCGGAAGCTGAACAAGCTGACGATTAAGAATAAGTACCCCTTGCCTCGTATTGATGACTTATTCGATTAGTTCTGAGGAGCTACTATATTCTCCAAAATTGACTTGAGATCTGGGTATTATCAACTTAAGGTGAAGGATTCGGATATGTTTAAGACAGCTTTCCAAACTCGTGATGGGCACTATGAGTTTTTGGTGATGACTTTTGGGTTAACTAATGCCCCTGCTACTTTTATGGACATGATAAATAAGGTGTTTCAACCATACTTGGACCAGTTTGTGGTGGTGTTTATAAATGATATCTTGGTTTACTCTAAGTCTGAGGCTGAGCATGAGGAGCATCTCAGAGTTGTTCTGCAAACCTTAAGAGAGAAGCAGCTTTATGATAAGTTTAGCAAGTGTGAAATTTGGCTCTCTGAGGTTATGTTTTTGAGACATATAGTTTCTGCTGAAATATTCGTGTGGATCCCAAAAAAATTGAGGCTATTATGGGGTGGAAGCAACCTAAGAATGTTTTTGAGATTCGTAGTTTCTTGGATTTAACTAGTTATTATCGAAGGTTTGTTGAGGGTTTTTTTATTATTGCAGCACCTTTAACTAAGCTTCTAAGGAAGAAAGTCCCATTTGTTTGGACCGAGGCTCAAGAGTCTAGTTTTGAGAAGTTGAAGTTTGTGTTGACTTAAGCACCAGTTCTGATCCAACCTGAGCTTGGGAAGGCTTATACTGTTTACAGTGATGCTTCTTACACTAGATTGGGATGTGTGCTAATGCAAGAGGGAAAGGTTATGGCTTATCCCTCTCGGCAGTTGAAACCGCATGAGATTAATTATCCTACCCATGATCTTGAGCTTGCTACGGTAATTTTTGCTCTTAAAATTTGAAGACACTATCTCTGTGGGGAGAAGTGTTATATCTTCATTGATCATAAGAGCTTGAAGTATTTGCTTACTCAGAAGGAACTTAACTTGAGGTAGCGTCGTTAGTTAGAACTCCTTAAGGACTATGATTGTGAGATTGAATATCACTCTGGTAAGGCTAATGTGGTTGCTGACACCTTAAGTCGAAGTGCAGTGACTGAGTTGAGGGCATTATTTGCCAGGATGAGTTTGTTTGAGGATTACAGTATTTTAGCTGAACTCCGAGTTATTCCCACTTTACTCTTGGAGATTAAGGTTGAACAGGCTAATGATCCGTATCTTGAGCACCGTAGGAGAGAAGTGGAGGAAGGTACATTTGTGGATTTTTCCATGGATCAGAATGGTATACTATGCTTCTGAGGTTGATACTGTGTTCCGAGAGATTCTAGAATTAAGCAGAGTATTCTCCGTGAGGCGCATGATAGCCCTTATTCCATACATCTTGGCGGAGATAAGATGTATAAGAATCTTCGTGATAGGTACTGGTAGAAGGGTTTAAAGAAGAATGTTGTGGATTTTTTGTCGAAGTGTTTGACTTGTCAGAAAGTTAAGGCCGAGCACCAGTGTCCTTCTGGGTTACTTCAACCGATTGAGATTTCTTAGTGAAAATGGGAAGGGGTGGCTAAAAATGGATTTTGTAAGTGGTTTTTTCTTAACACCGTCCAAGAAAGATTCAGTTTGGGTGATTGTGGATCGACTCACTAAGTCTGCACACTTCATTCCAATTAGGGTCGACTATCCTTTGAGCAAGTTAACTCGACTCTACATTTCTGAGATAGTTCGTCTTCATGGGATGCCTTTATCTATCATTTCTGATCAAGATCCAAGGTTTACTTCGAGATTTTGAGAATCTTTGCACCGTGCCTTAGGTACTCGGTTGAACTTCAGTACTGCTTACCATTTGTAGACTGATGGTTAATCTGAGCGTGTGATTCAAGTTTTGGAAGACATGTTGAGGGGTTGTGTGATTGAGTATCAAGGTAGTTGGGAGGACTTTTTACCACTAACTGAGTTCGCTTGCAATAACAGTTATCAAGCCAGTATTACGATGGCTCCTTACGAGGCTTTGTATGAGCGTAAGTGTCGCACCCCTATCGGTTGGACTGAGTTGATTGAGCATCGATTGTTAGGACCAAATATTGTTCACGAGGCTAAGGAGACTATTAGATTGATTCGTAAGAGACTTAAGGTTACATTTGACAGGCAGAAGTCTTATGCTGATCTGAAGCGTCGGGATATTGAGTTTAATGTGGGTGATGAGGTTTTCTTGAAAGTGTTTTTATGAAAGAAGGTGCTTAGATTTGGAAGAAAAGGCAAGTTGAGTCCTCGTTTTATTGATCCTTATCGGGTACTTCGTCGTGTGGGATCGATTGCCTATCAGCTTGAGTTATCGCCTGAGCTTGAGCGGATTCATGATGTTTTCCATATCTTCATGTTGAGGCATTATCGGTCGAACCCATCTCACATTGTACCTATTGAGGAGATTGAGGTTCATCCTAAATTGAGCTTTGAGTAAGAACCGATTGAAATTATTGCTCAGGATGAGAAAGTTCTTAGGAGGAAGACCATTAAGATGGTTAAAGTCTTGTGACGCAATCATGGTTATGAGGAGGCTACTTGGAGCCCAAAGCTGTCATCAAGGCCCAGCATCCACATCTCTTCGGTCTAGGTAAATTTCGAGGACGAAATTTCTTTTAAGGGGAGAGAGTTGTAACACCCTAATTAATTTGAGGGATATAATTGGAATTCTTATTAGGAATTTAGAGGCCTTTTCATATTTTTTTATTAATTAAGGACTTAATAGAGCATAGGATTAATCTTTGGGGTTAATTTTCAATTTTAGAAACTTAATTGAGGTGTGTGTAAAGGGTGAGGGTCAGTGTAGAAACCCTAGAACTCTTTAGAGACTTTTGTGTAAATACCCCTTTTTCCAAGGTATATAAACACCTTTAGTTTTGGTGTGTGTTTTTTTTCCAATTTTTTTCTCTTTGTTTGTACCTTTACCTTTTTTCTCTCCAAAATCTCCCTTTCCCCTTTTACTTTCCGATCACCTCCGACGAGCTTGTCCCCGCCGTTTGTGCCTTGCACCTCCACCACCAAAACATTCCTCGTCATCTCGTGACCTAAACCCACACCATCAAACCGCCCAAGCCGCCGTGGTTAACGTCTTTCGTGGAAGAAGACATTCAACTTACGTCGCCGCCCCTTGTTCCGTCGTGGTGGTTATCGATTTTGACTTTGGTTGAGTTTTGGGTTTTGTATTGAGGCTGATATTAGCCTTGTCTTGTTGGTTTTGTCATTTTCGCAAGGTAGGGGAAAGGGTGGTTAGTGGTGGCACCATTAGTGGGTAATGAAACTTTAAAGTGTGTGTGTGTGTGTGAATGTATTACTAAATGGTGTATTAGGTCATAGGTGGCAGACCCAATGCTTAGTGCCAAATTGTATTTCAAGGGCATGCCTTTTGTGAGCCCAACTTGTGACCCAAATCAAGACAACTAGGTGATCCATACCCTTGACCCATTAGACCCAAACTTTTGAACCAAACCATTTAACCCAAACCAACCCAACACCCAACCTAGTGAACTAAGCCAATCGGACTGACTCGACCGTTGACCGTTGACTTTGACTTTGATCATTGACCGTTGACTTTGACCACTGACCGTTGACTTTCACCATTGACTTTTTTTGAAAAACCATACTCTACCCTTTTTTTGATGTCCTAAGTTCGATTCCGCTATCCGTTTTTCCAAATTCAAACCCGAAAGCCTCGTTTTGATTGTTTTTCCTCTAATTCTATACTTTGAGTTATTTAGAGATTTAGTTTGGGAAGTCTAATGTGAGATTTTGTGTTTAGGTGATCACGACTCCGAGGCTGACAATTTACCTCCTCCTCCACCTGCGCAACCTACTCTTGCACCGGTTCCGAGAGCTATACGTAAGTTATTTTAAGTAAGTTTTGTGTTTAAGTGGTGGCTAGGATAATATTAATATTGAGTTATGTTTGTAGGATCTAATCCTATTAGACCGAGTACTCGATTAGTACGTGGCGGACGACCTCCTCGTCGTTAGAGTTCTGCTTGCTAGAGGTGTGTTTCTAACTGTAGTATAACCTACTATATGAGATGTTATTTTATATGTGTTTTCATGCTGTGTTGAGGTATATTGTTATTGAGATGATTATGTTGTGTTGATGGTATGATTGAGTTTGAGCTGTGAAATTGTATAATGATAATGCCATGCATATTCATAACCGAACATGTGGTTGAATAGTTATTATGATTATTCCATTGTGCACTATGATGTATATATGTATATATATTTGTATATAATATTCTATGAGATTAAGACTAAGATTAAATTGAGATAATTGTGTGATCATACCATTGCGTGTTCATGGGGTGGGTTTGTATGGTGGAAGATGTGATTATCATACCTATAAATGGATTATACTAAAACCACACTGCGATTGGTGATGTCTGGCTAGGAAAGGGTTCTGGGGAACCTTTTCAATGTGTTGTGTATTAGAGTAAGGGTGCATTACATTGTGCATGTAATTGCGATATGATTTGTGGTTACTTTTTGAGCTATAAATTGTTGTGATTATATGATAGGTTGTATGTACTTTAGAGACACACTGGACTTTATAGCTAATATCCCTAAAGTTCTTTTCAGATATTCAGGATTTAGGTGACTTGGTATTGGTGGTGTAATTACAGACTTATTTCATTTTATTTTACCTTATAATTATTTTGATTTTGAGTTTTTATTATACTTTGTTAGTTGTTATTATAATTGGGTTATAAATATATTCTATTTTGGGAATTTTGGTATTTTTATTTTGGAAGATTATTTATCTTATTTTCATTTTAAATATAGACTTTATATTATATATTTATATGTATGAATGATTTTGGATTATCGAGTTGTGTGTAGGTGAAATTACTTAAATAACCTTCTGGATCCGGTCGAATACTCTGGACTGGGTAAAGGGGTTATAATAATCTAACACTTATCGTAGGTAGTAATTTATAGGGACAAACATATCACGTACAACAACGCTTCAGTAGTGTTTACAGTGTTACTACTATCGAGTTAAATCTAAGTGATGCTTACAATGTCACCACCAAATTGGGAAAACCTCGTAATGTTTACAGTGTCACTGCCTTTGCAATGCAGCTACACAGTGATTATAGTGTCACTGTTAGCTCAATATAGAGTTACGATGTTTACAATGTCACCCTCAATTCAACGATGTATTGCAGCATTAACAGTGTCGCTGCCAGTCAATATAATATTACGGTGTTTATAGTATCACCGTAAGCTCAATGTTGCAATTCAATATACGAACGTATAAGCGCAAGTACATGGCACACAGCCGTGCACCAGCCCTTGTGTGTCACACGGTCAGGTACATGCCCGTATGTTTCAACCGTGTAACTCACTGTTTCCATTGCCATTACACAGTGTGGTCACACGGTCTGGCACACGACCGTGGGCCCAAACTGTCTAACTAACTGTTTATGTTTGACAACACAACACATCCACACGGCTTAGAACACGTCTGTGGGTCCAGACTGTGTAACTCACTATTTTTGATTTCTATGACACACGGGCTAGACAGACGCTCGTGCCCTAGTCCGTGTAACTCACTTTCTTTTTAATTTGGCACATGGTCTGGACACATGCACGTCTGTCTGCCTATGTGCCATCGAGCAGCGATGAAACCTATGTAATTTGTAGAAAAACAGCAGAGAAACTTAAATGGGTTGGTACCCTACCTTGAACAACGACAGAACTCCGCTCAACCAGTGCCTCCAAAGCCTAAATCAATGCCAACACCCAGTTACACAATTAATTTCCACAAAAATGTATAAGATTCAAAAATCAAGTTTTCTTCTTCGGAACATTCTAACAACTCAACTTACAATTGATATACCTTAAGCCGATGGATTACACTTGATGTCTCCTTGAAGGATCTATTACGTCAACACTCTCCCCTAAACACCAAAATTTCGTACGTAAGCATAACAACTACGCACTCCATAAGAAATTTCACTAAGTTAAAAATGACAATAAGTATTTCTCGATTTCTCGAGGACATAACCAACAATTTACAAAAACTTATCGAAACTTGAGTAATACAGTTTACACACAAAAATTGGCAGTCAATGATGCAACGATAACGACCGTCAGCAAAAAGAAAAGTGCATAAGTTTTAGTTTGAACACTCAGGGACTTAAACACACGACCTCAAGGACAGTTAGATAGATGCATGACCATTGAACCACTAGGCTCATCGTTGACACAATTCAGATAGAAAAGCTTAAATTTTTGGGGCGTTACATACATGATCTGCGACACGTCCACGTGAGGGAAGTCAATAAGTTACGTGGTCTAAGACATGAGCTGAGACACGTCTGTGTGTCCCTATTTCGAAAGTTCATACTGCCTGGGCAAATGTACACGGCTTGGCCATACGGTCGTGTGACCCCTACTTCCCAAATTTAGGAACTTTCTTTCAAACTTTCCAAACTGTTTAAATTTAGTCCCGAATTGTTATTAAACAATTTTTAACACATGGAAAGCTCAATTTAAGGCTCAAATGTATTTAGTCTGTAAGATAGTTAAATGTGTAATTTAGTTGACATTTAGATAATAAATTGAGTTTAATTTGTCTGAAATTACTTGGTAATGCTCCATAACCTTATTCCAGCGATGGAGACGGGTTAGAGTTGTTACAGTTGCTCTCAACAACCCTTTTATTTCGCACTTTATAACAATCTGCTTTGACATGATCTAACTTCTTACAATAGTGATACCTTTTGCCTTGTTTCTTTGATGCTACCAAAACGGAAGCTTGTCTATCTGTCTTCTTATTTAAACCAAACTCATTATCGAGTTTGTCTTTACTCAACAAATGACCCTTCATATCCTCGAACGAGAGTTTGTCTCTACCATAAATTAGGGTCTCCATGAAAGACTTGTAACACCAAAAAATCATGGTTTACAAAATTTTACGAGCTTTTTTTCATATATATAAATCAATCACAATTTTTACAATTATAAACTTGCAACTCAGAATACTAACTCCATTTAATCTTCACATTCATTTATAAGATTTCAATTAATTAGGAATCAAATTTAATCACACAAGATCTTAGGCTCTTGTACAGAAAATTTCCATCAGGGATCACATGGCCTTGTGTCTCAAACACAACTTCATCATTAGTTAATCAAATCATAACCCAAAACATACTCATCAATAAATCTGTAAGAAGGAATCAATATTCGTATCACATGTCATGACATCTATTTTCCAGGTCAAACCATAACACCACAATATCATTCAAGCTACATCAATCATTCTTACTATCACAATGTAGTACCCAAACCCGACACCATCGTTGGTTAGGGTTCTAGGTCTTTCCGATAATTTACCATTGAATAATTTCCAATATCACTTCATTCTCATATAATTAAATAAATTAATATATCATACATAAAAATAATTATGAATTTAAATAACAATACAATCTATTTAGGGCAAAAATGTCATTTCACAATTCTGGGGACGTCTAGCGGTACCTGTTGGACAAGTATCGGTAGAAGTCTAACTAGTAAACAACTTAAAGTAGTTGCAGTTTCCTACCAGTAGTTGGGAAGGTTCTACCAATACAATTATTACTTCTACCGATTCAACAAACTCCAAAGAGCTAAAAAGTTTTTGTAGCTTCTACCGATACAAGTGTTCAAACTACCGATACTACTATGTATAGAACTACCGATACCTTAAAAACTTATATCGAAACAATGTAAGTCAGTAACCAAAGTTCAAATACCCTGTTCTTCTACTGGTACATGCAAGTGTTCTACTGAAACAAGTGTGCAGAATTCAAATGCACATAAGTTTCTCAAGTTTACCTAACATTATCCGTCCCAAGACAATTAATCAAGAACACAACTAGCAAAATCATCACATGACAATACTTGTTCCATCACATAACCACAAATACAAATGAAAGAACTCAAGTATCCATGAATTTACATGTCATTACATTACAATGCATATTTGCCTACTTATAACATTAAGCTAGCATACAAGTTTAAGTTCAACATTTAATGATGATTTCAACAATGAATCCAACAATCCAAAATCAAGCATTTCAAAAGATAACATCATTCCTAGTACATGCCATAAAACCAAGTGATATAAATACTACCGAACGAGCTCCCGAGATAGTGTGATTTCTTGAAGTGATCCGATCTTCTAGCAGAAAAATAGGATCTACAAAACAACAACAATTTCATAAGTAAGCTTACATAGCTTAGAAAGTTCGTAGAGTTTAATAAGTTACCGAATAATATGTGTTGTACAATCTATAAGTCAATCGAACCAGAATAGAACTGTGCTTCAATAAGCCATAACCAAGATAAATCCTCTAGACAAAATTGTCTCTGTTACTAGTATTCGATGCTGCTCACACTAAGCTGATGAAGACCCGTAACATATGCAGTACCTCAACCATCGATACGGTATCTGTACATATAACTGTTACCAGTATACGATGCTGCTCACACTAAGCTGACGAGGACTTGTAACATATGCGGGACCTCAGCCATCGATATGGTATCTGTACATATAATTGTTACCAATATACAATGCTGCTCACACTAAGCTGACGAGGACTCGCAGCATATGCGGTACCTCAGTCATCGATACGGTATTTGTACATAAAACTGTTACTAGTATACGATGCTGCTCACACTAAGCTGACGAGGACTCGTAACATATGCAAATCAAGCATAAATCTCAACCATCGTAGGGCCTGTAATCCATTCTTGGATTCATTTCACATTTTATTGACTCACGATGTTGTAGAGAATCTGCAACAAATGCAAGATCCTAGCCATCGAAACGGTTTCAATATTCGGCTCAAAGCCTGATATCTCTTTCTTTCTTTTCTCCAAACTCTTTGTCTCGTTTTCTTATCTCTGTTCCTTCATTTCCTTGCTCCATCAGTTTGTCTATTGCATTTTTAACATGTTCCTTGTTTAAAATGAACCCAGATTTCTCATCTCCCAACATTGTAGGCTTGTTAGCCCCAAGGCTGACTCTAATTTTTAGTATTTGTACTACAAGTTTCTCGTTACAGAACTGGTCTCCCAAGAATGGCAATGTTATCAAAGGGACACCGGCAGAAATACCTCAATTGTTGAATTCCATCCACAATGGGTTAGGAAACCTCCTATTGTTGGGTGTGACAAAATGAGTACTTGAGGAGCCCATCCGATAACCACAAGCCCTCTTCCTTTTGTTCTTTCTTCTAATCCATTCCTTTTAATCCACTGGTCTACTTCGCTTGACGTTGGATTATTTCCTCTTAGAACCAAAATGAATGGCTTGTTCGATGCCTCTAACCCCAAACCTAACTCTATCAGTTCTGGACACTTTATAATGCTTGTGCTCCCAAGGCAAGCATAGATTACAGAGCCGAGTTGTTGAGAATCAAGCCACTTCAAACACTTCTGCCCATCTATTGAAGCTTTGTCACTTCTTTCAGTCATATCCAACTCATCTTTGTGGCTGAGAGACACTGGACCAATACACCAAGCTTTCTTTTCCTGTACTCTTTGACATAGGCTAATTCTAGCTCTTCGAAGGTATTTATGACAACTCCATATGGTGCTCGGTCAACATCCCACATTTATGACAACTCCATATGGTGCTCGGTCAACATCCCACATCAGTTCATGAAATTCCTACCAGGATCCATCATACTTAAGCAGCAACTGGACTCTAGTAAATTCCACCTTGTTGGTCAAACCAGGCACCGTGAAGTATTCAGAATCAGAGGTTATAGTCTCATGTATCTTTGAGGACCGTATGTTCCGCAAACAAAGAAGGCAGAAGCAACAAAATCCGTGGAAGGATATCCTTGGAACTTGGAACTTGGTAGCGATTGTGCGGGTGTAAAACAGGTTTATGTCTGAAATAATACAATTGGGGCGTGGTGTTAGCTTCTCAAATAATTTCAGCATTGCTTCTTCTATCTTGTTTGCAACACTGACGAATTAAGTCAAGTCCTCCATTGAATGCAACATGTCTATATTCTCAACCCCGCCCGATAGTCCTACTTCTTTGCCAAGAAATTGGAGTTGCAGTAAACGTATGGAGAGCCCTGATTCAATGGCTCGGGCCACTGATTTTTGGATTCTGCCTGCATTGTAAGGTGTTGTAACTATAGTAACAATCACGTCATGCTGCGCTAACAGTCGACCAATATCTACCATGGGGATCAGGTGTCCTTTAGCCATGAAAGGGATCAAGACAAAGTGAGCTTGAGCCATGAAAGGAACTGTGAACGTGATCTGACAACAGAAGGGTGCCAAAATGTGTTATATAAGCAGAGTTTGGGGCTCATAGGATATCATAGTTGGGTGCTGATGTAAGATAATACATAAGCAAATTTGTTCATTTTGAGTTGAAAGAGCAGTGTTAGAGTGCACTAGTCAGAGCTGTGAGTGAGTTAGGAGGTTGAATAGCAGTTGTAGTCTGTTAGCAATTGAGCAGTGGTAATTCTCTGTATTGTGTTAGTATAAATACAACACTGTAAACAGAAAGAGATCAGAAATTAATTCATAAAATTCAGATCTAGAATAATTACTCATTCAACAATTCTTCAAATTCAAGCAGAATCGTGGGGACTGTTCCCAAGGAAACTCTATTTCTATTTCAGAATGGATCGGTGACCGAGTTAGATACTATTACTTGGAGAGTTGGAGTCCAAGTCCTTAAAGATTCCAGTGGAATTCTAATCATTAGAAGTACTTGGGGTCCAAGCCTAAGACAACGAAGCCTGACTCGGATGTTCTTGGAAATACAACCGACTCACAATAATTTTCTTATAAGCAAATAAAGTAAGTATTTGTGGACGAGATAAATTCCACCATAAACCCTTATGCCTTTTTTATGTAATTTTTAATTGCGTTTTGCAAGTTATATTTTTATAATAAGTCTTCTCAATTTGTTTATATTCTATAATTTAATTTTATAAAAACGTGTAATTTTTTTTAAGTTTATAATTATTTTTACAAATTAAATATACTACTAAAATTGAAATAAATATCAAGGACTGCATTATGTTCGTTTCTTTTTATATCTCGTTTATAAACAAAAACTGCTTACTAATCAGAAAAAAACACGACAGGGTATTGGACAGAGCACAAACTGCTCAATATATCATCACGAGATTGAAGATATCTTTAGACTGCCCAGATACTAAAAAAGTTTGGGATTACATTGTGCCAAGGAATTACCAGCCACAGTTCTCCTAAAATCTCCCTAATTGGATCAGAAGAAATCTAGAAAGATCTAGCTGACGTTTGGGAACAAGGTGTATTGGTGACCTTTTTGGGTTACTAGTATGGTGCATATGGAAAAATAAGAATATTTTTATGTTTCATAATATATCTTTGAAATTTTATGAACACTATTAATATTTTAACTAGTTGGGCAAAACAATATAATTTTGTGCATATGGTAGAACTGCCCAGAAGAATCACTTTAGATCCTGATGTATTAGACGAATATTGGAATGGTAGGATTAGCGATTATTAAAACTTTAGATAGTTAGTTTAGTTAAATTTTTTACATCGAAAATATTTAAAAAATATTTATTTAAATTCAGTTTAATATCGTTATTTTCACACAATCTTCTATTATAATATTTATATTTAAAAATAATTGCAAAATATATATTCAGTCTAATATCAATTACCCCGTTTTAAAATTAAAAATATAGATTATCATTTAATTTCGTAACTATATTATTTATAAAATGTTACAAAATTTATGAAAATTTTTAAAAAATAATTAAATGGAATTTAATTAATATATACAATGCAAGGCACAAGTAAAGAAAACGAGTTTTGGTATAAGAAAATCTAATTTGTAATAAAAAATTATAGGAATACAATTAAACCTAATAAAATGATTTTCTCTCAAAATAAATAAAAAAAAGCTTACAATGTTAAATGTTAAAAGACCATCATACCTTCTAAAATTCTAACGCCTTAAATTTTAGTCACAAAATAATTTATTTATAGTAAAAAAATATTTAAATTTTAATTAAAATCACAATTAATTTTGGTTAGTGGTTTGATCTTCGCGCGTACAGCTTTCACTATTAATTATTAGCACATTTCATGTATGTATTCTCTTCATTTCATCAACCGAGACGCTCTCACTCTATAAACCCATTATTAAAAAAATATAGTAGGTAAAATATGTATTTATTTAATAATTATTTAAAAGGTTACCATAATCTATTAAAAAATAAATTGAAAATTAAATTTGATAAACATTTTAAATGTCATCGTTTTAATTTTTTTAATATTATAATCCTATTTTAAAAATATAATATGTAAAATATTTTTTTTAATAATTATTTGAGTAAATTATCAAACTAATCCTATTTACTTTTAGAACTCTTTTATGAGTTGGTTTTATGTTATATATAGATTAAAGCATAATGACAAAATTAACTCCTCACATTTAGGTATTGGGTCACTTTGAATCTTAAGGTGTGTTTTGGAGTACTTTCATACATAACTTTTGTTTTTTTGGTCAAATTGATTATTTTTTAATGGTGTTGTTGACGTGGCCGTTAAGAGACTAACGGTGCTGACATGAAATTTTTTTTTCCACCTAGGTGACACACTTATGTAGATGCTGACGTGACATATAAGACAAAAGAATGCCATGTCAACAAATGGATTTAAACTTGAAAAATAATTAAAATTAAAAAAAAACATTTAAATTTTTTTTAGGGTTTACTCACAATTAAAACAATTAAAAATTTTAAAACAAGTTGGAACACTAACCGAAAAAGAGAAGCCCGTTCGATCACAACAAAAAAACTGAACCATAACTTTTAAATCAGTTAATCGAAACAAAAGATTAGAACCCTAACTCAAGAAAGGAAAAAATTGAGATATGTTTTTATAATTTTCACTTTGAAACTATTATATATGTTATTTCGGCTAATGTTTAGGGTTCTTGAATTTAGAGATTTTGGTTTAGATTTCAAAATTTTGAAGATTTTCAATTTATGGGATTGTCGATTTTGAGGTATTTTGGGTTTAGGGTTCATTTTATAACATGTTTTCTCTTGGCTCTTTGCAGTGAAGATTGGTGAAGGTTCATATTCAAAATTACAGAGAAGAAAAGGTACAAACAAACAAACTGTAATTCGTTTAAATGTTTTGTTTTGTATGATTGTTTCTTTTTTATATTCGTTGAGATTTGCCTTTGTTTTTTACTGCAATTTTTTTAATGTATTTGAAGTTAAATAAATCTGTTTAAAAGAAGATTTTCCTCAATAAATTAATTTATGTAAGCTTCCCCAAATAAACTAGGACCGACTAACGGAAGATTCCCCTCGAACTGGAATGCTTTTGGTGATGGAACAATTTATTTGTGAATATTACTATTTGCATTTTATTGCTGTATTTAATTGGTTTTTATTAACACTTTTAGGTAGTGAGGGTGTATATAAGGTGGAAAATTCTTGCCAACTGAGCCATGCCTACCAGTCAGCTCTACAACATTCTTTGCAAGTGACCAAAATAACACTGGAACTGTCCAAAGAAGAGGGGGAACAATGTTTTTGAGGGTATCTTATGAATTAATCAAATGTTTTATAGAAAAATAAAGACCAAATTATATTGGTGGTTATGCGCTGCACGTCTGCTGTTCCCACTTGGGTGCAGTTGACTTGTGATTTGGGGTAGTTGCTGGAGATGAATCTAACAGTCAACATTTTACATCTAATTTACCATTGAAAATAGTTTATCAATTAGGTTATAATCTATCAAAATGATGAATCCAACTCTCTTCTACTACAGCAAAACAGGTTATTAGCAGTATTTTTAGCGGCGTTTGGGCAGAAAACCCCGTAAAAGATAAAGCAATAGCGGCGTTTTTATATAAACGCCGCAAAAGATAGAGCAATAGCGGCGCTTATGGGCAAGCACCGCTAAAGGTCAAAGCAATAGCGGCTCTTGCACATAAACGCCGCTAAAGGTCAGAGCAATAGCAGCGCTTATGGGCAAGCGCCGCTAAAGGTCAAAGCAATAGCGGCGCTTATGGGCAAGCGCCGCTAAAGGTCAGTGCAATAGCGGCGCTTTGGGCAAGCGCCGCTAAAGGTCAAAGCAATAGTGGGGCTTATGAGAAAAACGCCGCTAATTTATTTAAATTTTATATATCTTAAATTAAATTAAATTAACCAATAATTTTTTATTTAAACTGGTGTGATTACATATGGTAGTATCTATACACACACCTTACATACACAGGCTTAAATCATTTAATTGATTCATTAAAGGAAAATTTTAATTATATTTAATTATATTTAGATAATATTGTATAAAAAAATAATATAATTTGTTAATAATGAGATTTGAACTTGGGTCATAAGGAAAACAAGCAAGCATTTTAACTCATTAAAGTCAAATTAATTAATTGACATATTAAGGAAGTAATATTATTATATTATTTATATTACGTGTTTTAAATATTTATCGGACCTATTACGTACACGTGTCAAATCTGAAAAAATAATACGATAATTCTATAATAAAAATTAGTGTTTGATTCGAGTAAGGAAGGAAAATAATAGTTTGAATGTCTCAAAATTCAAATTTAAACCGAAAAAATCAAAATTTAAAGGCAAAAAAGGTTCGTTTTGGATGAAATTTTGCTACTAAAAATTGTCCACCTTTATTTACATCATTTGTTGTGCAACGTTTCAAAATCAATGACATAATTAACTTCTCATAAGTTATTCATGCTAAACTATTGAGTGAGCTATGATTTAATCAATGATAATATCTATTCATTTATTCCTAATTAGTATAATACTTTTGGTATGCAAAATTAGGAATATTACCTTTTTATCCTTAATTCATTTATAAACACAAGAATCATGAATGCTTTGTTTAAAACCATATGTTTGGATCGCTTGATCAAACTTTAAGTTTCATGAGTGAGATGTTTGCTTAAGCTCATGTATAAATGTTAGCAAATTGCAAACTTTATGCTCTTGGTCTTTCAATATATAATTTTTAGGTGAAAATCGATTTCAAGATTAATGACGCCATCTCAAATGAGAAAAAGATTTAAGGTTAATATACTTTTTAAAGAGCTTTTTCCTTTATCTGTATGTGCAATGGGATTTGAACTCATACCATTTATATAGATTTATTAACTAAACACTCTAAATATTATTAATATTAACTACCATTTAAATAATAGAATAAACTACATCTAAGGTAATTAAACAATTTGAAAGTTAGTTAATGAATTTTTATGACATTCTCTATTCTCACCACGTGCACCAATCGAAAGCTCTTATACCTTTTCCTTTTTATAGTTTAGTTTTTTTTCATGAATCAACTATAAACGTCAAGAATATGTGAACATTACATCAACACGTATTTATCCATTGTATCGAATATCAAATCATCATTTGGAGTTTATTAGTCTGACTTAAAAGAAAAGCTAAACAGATAAATAATTTAAATGAAAACTTTTAAAAATTTTAATGATCATTTTATAGTTTTTTGAGGTTGAGAAATCAAAATGTGAAGTTAAAAATAATTTAGTGCCATTAGCTCTAGTTTAGCCTAAATATTTAAATAACAAAATGTGTTGACTCTAGAAAGGAGAAAAGCATTGACTCACAAATGAAGGGAACTCAATGCAATAACGTTTTAACTTTTGATTTTTGCTAAAAAAAACAGGGGAAATCCAAATCCCGCTCAGTCCCAAAAAATAATTTTTGGTTACCCACTCCTTACTCCCTCTTCTTCTCATCTCAGTCGAGCGCCCTAAATCCCCCGAATTTACCCCCAAATTTCCCATTTCCAACAACACCAAGTCAATACACCTTCACCAACACACACTTGTTTCTCCTTTTCATTTCACTGCATTGAAGTCACTCACCATAGCTACTCTTTTTCTCTCCATCTCTTAGGGTTTCTTTTAATTTTAGGCTTTTAAGGGAACGTACAGTTTCCTTTTAATTTTACTGCTGACTTCTACGATGCCAACGGACCTCCGAATAGAGAACTGTATGCATTGTTACACTTATCTCCAGACGCCTCCGATGAAGAAATTCGTAGAGCTTATCGACAATGGGCTCAAGTTTACCACCCTGACAAATATCAATCTCCACATGTAAGTTTTCCTCATTCAATAAATTTTTTAATACTTTTTCAAGTCTAGATTAATGTTTCTTTTTTTTTTTAAAAATAAATTTCTGGTTTAGATGAAGGAAACTGCTACGGAGAATTTCAAAAGGATATGTGAAGCATATGAGATATTGTCTGATGAAAACAAGAGGCAAATATATGATATTTATGGTATGGAAGGTTTGAATTCTAGATTAGAGCTTGGCCCAAAGTTGAATAAAGTGGAAGAGATAAAAGAACAATTCGAAAAGTTAAGACGCATGGAGGAACAAAAAGAGATGTCGGCTCATTTTCTTCTGCCTACGGGTACAATTTTGGCTAATTTGTCGCTGCCTCAGTATCTAAATGGTGATGGCATTATGGGAGGGTATTGCCCCCATTTTTTTGTGTTTTTAATTTGATTGATTTAGTTGAGTGCTTGTTAGTTCATGTTTCTTTATAATTGCATCACATTAATGTAGCATGTTGAATTGTTTTTCTTTAAATTTTAGAATGATTATGACTAGGGAAGTTCATTCTCAATTATCAAAGTGTAATACTCTTGCAATTGGTGGAAATTTGGGAGTCAAAGGAAATTTCGGTGGTAGGGTTGCCTCAGCTGTATTTAGGCATGAAATTTCTTCAGCTTCTTCCATAGAACTTAACTTACTAAATTTCTTTAACCATAGAACTTATTATTGGGGTGCAAACAACACGGTAGGCATTTGGGGTTTAACTTTATTTGTCTACTATATAGTATTTTTTACTTTGTATCCTCATTCTCTCCTCCCTTTTTTCCCAGCCAGTTATCATTACACTCAACTGCCACAATGTCCATTTCAAAGTCTCTACATGATGGTTCAATTAATCTTTCAAATTCCTGGACTCATCAACTCTCCGATAAAGCAAGTGGAAATGTATGCCTCTTTTATTTTTAATTTAAGTTGATTCATCATTCTTCATTGGGAAATTGTGAAAGGTTAACTCTTAAATTTAGCTGATATGTTTAGGGCTCTATTCTCAATCAGTTGGTTTTTGGTCTTTTTACAGATAGAACTTATGCTAGGTCCAGAGTCATCTATTGGGGTTGGATGGAAAATGAAAGAAGATAATATGTCTGCTGGTGGAGATGTGAATGTGAGTCAATGTTCACTATTTTTGTCACCAAAATTACTGCAGAATAACTAATAGAAAGATAATACCAGTGGAGCTTCCTTTTAGAAAATATCAAATTTTGTATATATTATAATAGGCTAGAAGATACCTTTGATACCCAAAAGATTTTTTGTGCAGTTTTTATACTTAGATTCTCTTGATCTTGGACTAGGGTAGACCCTTAAAGCTACATTTTTTTACGCTCTTAGCTCAAAATAATCAATAAGCATCCCGAATTTTCTAGTGAAATATTAGTTTCTTATGTTTGTTTATGCACTAGAACTTGACTTTGAATGGAGATCAACTATGAAATTTCGCAAAAAGCTTATGGAATTTAGAGATATAATTGGTAGGCATATTGATGCTGATTATCATTTATCAATATTGTTGTTTCAACCTCCTATGGGGATAAGGACAAATGGATGATCATTTGCATATTCTAATGATACCATATCATTAGTACTCTTGCCTTTCTTAGTCCACCTTTTCCACTTATTTTCCCTAATGCATCGTGTTCCTGTTTATTACTTTCTGCCAGCATGATCCTAGTTGTATTTATTTTTAATAATTTCGTTCACCTTAAGAATTGTAGTTTGGCACACATTCTTTTGGGATCTCCTCTTGCTATACTCGTCGTTGTTCCTCAAAATCTCATGTCCGTATTGTAGGCAGATATGGAAGGTATGCTTGTATAATTGATATTGATGACTGATATGCTAGGCAAGTTAGTATTTATCTTTTATCTTGTTTATGATGATAGTGAGTTTTTATTGTATTGTGTAGATAAAATCTAGTGCATTGTTTAGAATGACATGTTTCTTCCACTCTGTTTATGAGCTTTACATATACGATATATTGCATGATCTGGACGATGAGATATGCGTGGATGGTATTCAATATTGTAATAAGGATGATACTCAGCAAATGTAAATTAAAATCTTTAATAAGTTTCATTTTCTTGCAAAAAGTTGTCACAATAGTAAAGAGAAGCAATTCCCCTATTTTCATTCCACTGGAAGTGGATAAGTGGTTTAATAGTTCTTGTAAAATCATACATTAAAAGGGGATGTTTCCCAATATGAGAAGGAGAAAGTATCATGGATGTTTGATAAGAACTAGGCTAAAATAATTGAAACACACAGTCCGAAGGCAATGTACACTTGTCATGTTTGCTTAATTTATTTGTAAACTCAGTAAGGTTGTTGAGATGTACTTTATTCCAACCTAAATGATCAGTTTGCTTATTTGTATATGTTAAGCAAACTAACAAAGCAGTATAAAGTATTTAGGCTTTCAAATATGTACTTGTTCCAAATACTTTGATGGAATACAAAAAAGCCATAAAAGTGTATTGTTACTAACATTCCCTTTATACACCAAGATACCAAGTTGTTTAATGCTCTCACTTAGCTGTAGCACCTTGAAGAATTCAAATTTGCTTCTTAAATTAAGTAACTATTTTTATTTAGTTAGTTAGAACAGTGGCTGCTAAGCTTAAGGATCTGCACTGACTTTTGTTTTCTTCCCAGCACTTCTCTTGAGGTTGAAATTGGTGGTGGGAGGAAAGTGTCGAATTTTAGCACTATTCGCATGTTGTATACAATTGGGATCCGGGTAATTGCTTGTTTGAATTTCTACTGCAGAATTTTTCTTTGAAAGACCAACTAATGAATTTTGTTCTCTGATTTGTTTCTAAACCTGACCAATTTGTGTAATTTTTCCTAATATAAATTCTAATAGTAAGTGTTATTAGAGTTCCATGTCATGGTGAATATTCTCTGTAAAGTGTTTCACATTAACAACAGGTTCTAATTTTTTACTGTTATTAAATTGTTATATTCCTACCTTTCTGAGTCGGATTATGTCTTTTCTTGGCTAACTGTATTACTCAAGTTCAATGTTCTTTTAACCTTCTACCTACTATGTCTAGAGCAAGGGTTTAAACAAAACTAAAAACTAAAAAAGGAAGTATTCGGAAGGCTTCTTTTACTTGTCTGTAACTTTATGTGACTATTTATTTGTTTTTTTGTGGGCAGACTTTGGATCTACAATAGGGAAAGCAACTTTTGGGGGGGGGGGGTAGTGGGTATTGAATGGTAGAGACAATGAGACCTTGTGCAGCAGTTGATCACGAGCTCGAGCTGCATAGGAAGATCGATTCTTTTTACAGTGGAACAACTACCTTAACAATTATCAGTCAGGTAAACTAAGCTTTTATTAAAGCATACTCTGGGTATTTGCTTCAATTCTCAAAAGATATTAATTTGATCTTTCCATCGGCTTCAATGTTACACAAACCATTAAAAAATTGTAATAGTTTGTATAATTGGGCTCCGGCACCGCTTAATGTCAAATCATGGGTCGATGTTGATGACGATGATGATTATTATTCTACAACCGCTCCACCTCAGTCGGTTTGGGGATCCTCCGAGCCGTCTCATGAAGATAAGACCGTCAAGGAAGAGGTGAATTGAATTACTGGTTAAACAATTGGAAAATGGAGGTATTTATGGTGATAGTAGTTCATATGAGAATGTTTCTATATAAATTATATTTAAAAGGTTCTATTGAATTTCAGGAGATCATGAAATTTACTAGAAAATAGATGCTACTTAAGGTCCTTTTTTACCGGAAGTGGATTAAAAATCATGCAAGTTCATGGTGAAGACTTTGGACATCTATTTATCTTTAGAATGCTAAATTTTTCTGATTGTAGTACTAAGAAAGCTATTATGTTAGCTAAGGTGAAAAGATAATCCATTTTGTCTTTCTCCATGGGTGAGGTGTTTTTCTTATTGTTCTTTCATATTTTATTATGATATTATTGAAATCATGGGTGGTGTATCTTGCTTTACTTTTTTGTCTCTCTCTCTCTCTCTATATATTTCTAATTTAATGGAATTTATTTAGTAGTATGTGCTCCTAGCACTTGAGAATCACTTTGCTAAAAGCTTCCCAAAATCTGGATTTTTTTGTTATAGTTTTATTTTTTTTCAAGGAAACCCAATTTACTTTCACAGTCCTGCCTTATTGTTTGACATGGATTTTACTTCCTCTTTATTTGTCAACAAAGTAATATAGAAATATTGGTGTGTCTTGTCATTCCTGTAGTTTAGGTTTAGTACTTTAAAGATTTATTGTAGTCTTGTCTCTTAAAAGCATAAAGCATTAAGATGTCAGATTTTATTTTAGTTCTCTCTTCTAAGTGGAAATTCATTTTTATGCTTCTTGCAATCTAAGGTTGAAGAAGAAGTGGAAAAAAAAAACAAGTGGATTAGTTGTCTTGGAGAGTAAATGAATAGCATATAAGATATAACTTTGTGACTATAGTTACTGGCAAAGAGCCAGCTTGGTTTCCTTCTGGGCCCTCCCAAGTCTCAGGTCCATTTGTTCTTTTGTTACTCTACCAAAAGGATAAGTCCCTTGAGCATAAATCATTATCATGTATGATTGGAAGACTATAGTTGATACATGAATATTGGTGTATCTTGTCATTCCAGTAGTTTAGGTCCAGAACAATTTCTTTGCTCAAATATCTACATAAAGGAAGTCTCTTCTAAGCTTGGTTGTTATCTCTTGCACTGCAGATGTTGCACAAGAAAAGAAAGATGGAGAGGGAAAAAAGAAGGAAAATCCTCCAGGGGAGCCTAAAAGTGCCAAGAAGAAGAAAAGGAAGGATAAATTGAAGGAGGGTAAAGAATCACATGATCAGCTGATTAATACAGATGTCACCAATGGGCCAGATGAATCTGCTAGAACTGAACAGAATGAGGAGGATGCATCAGCTGTTGACGTGAAAGAGCGGTTAAAGAAGATGGCATCTATGAAGAAGAAGAAATCCAGTAAAGAGGTGGATGCAGCTGCAAAGAAGAAAGAGAAGAACCATTATAATCAGCAACCAGTGCGGTAAAAGCCTCCTTTTTTGTTCTACACTACATATACATATGAACATGTATTTCTCGTTGTTCATTCAACAATGCGAAATAAACAGTGGGCCAAAAGATGACTGCTTTAGTTTTATTTGAATGGACTAGAAGAAAGTTTGATTTGTTCTTTTTGCTTTTTGGATCTTATTGTTGCTCCTTTATCAAGGATTTGGAACTCATTTGTTATGGTACTTCTTCTTTATGCACGTATGGTACTCATTTGTTATGGTACTTCTTCTTCGACAAATACAGGTAATTTGAGTGTAATTGAATTATTAGATTTTTGGATATTTAGTTGCTTGTGAAATGCAATTTTAGTTTGTCACATGTTTCAAGTTTCTATATGTATTTACATATTCTAGCTTTGCAAGACATCATCACTAGCACTTAAAAAGGCTCTATCTTTCAAGAAATTTATGAAAGTTTGAGTAAATATTTAATTGAAAATGAATATGAATTTACAAAAAAAATTGAAAATTTGGGTTTTATATAAATTAAAATGAGTTGGTAAAATTTGTTAATGTTAGAGGCGTTTGTGGGAAAAGCGCCGCTAAAGACCATGTTCTTTAGTGGCGTTTGTGGAAAAAGCGTCGCTAAAGATCATGTTCTTTAGCGGCGTTTGTGGGAAGGCGTCGCTAAAGACCATGTTCTATAACGGCGTTTTTCCTTATAAACGCCGCGATTTTTAGCGGCGTTATCTTTAGAGGCATTTTTTGCGGCGCTTTTGTTTTAGCGGCACTTATAAGCGCCGTTATAGGCCCAAAAAAGGCCGCTAAAAACCTGTTTTCCTGTAGTGTTATTTACAAATCTATAAACATTAACCTCACTTAAATTTTTGGATTAAAAGTAGGTCTAAGTTCATAAAGGATCAATGAGCTGTTCTTAACAGGATGCTCAAACCGATAACATAATATATATATATATATTGTAAAAGTAATAATTAACGACAAGGATGATGTTGGCCTTTTGTTGTATCTATTGTTCAATGATTGTTAATTCAAATATAAAATGAAAGACATGGATAAGCTCTTAAATGCTCAACTCTGCTACCTACTAGTCTTTTGCTTGCAAAGAGGAGTAGCTTTCACCCAAATCTTCTTTTTTATTCATTACACATATTTCTTTAATATGTTTAATACGTTTCCTTTTAGATAGTGCATAGAATTGTTTAATATGTTCTTATTCCATCCTTTTCAAGCAATTTTATGTTTAATATGCTTGTTGGTTGCTGTTTCTGTTTGATGTTGCTGATAATTTTGGTGGGGGTAATAATTTTGGATTTTCTATGAACTTAGTAATAACTTTTGGTGGGGGAAATAATTTTAGATTTTCCACTGCACGAGAAATGGAAGTGATTCCTTCATGTTTTATTGTTGTGTTGTTATGACATATATAATTATTAAACCATTTAACTTTATATGATTTTTTATGATTTATATTATTTAATAATTTGTTTATATATACTTTTTTTGGCTGCACATTGTTTGTTATTATGTTTTTTTTATTCTTTAAATGCAGATGTTTGTAAAGGAGGAATACTACATCAACTTGCATGTTGGGGGTAAATTTGTACGTGATCCTCATATTAGGTATTTAAGAGGTGAGATGGTGAGGCTTAAAGAGGATCCAGATACAATATCGTATTTTGAGTTGTGTAAAATAGTTATAGATTGGTTAGGGTTTAATACAGTGCAACTAATTTATTTCCATGTACCTGGCAGTAGAACTTTGCAGGATAACCTTAGGGTTGTGTGGAATGATAGTAGCACTATTGACATGATAAACTACTGGGTTAAGCATAAGGAGATAGACTTATATGTAGAGCATGAGATTGACACTGCTGTTTTTGTCGATGATGAATCAATGTTAGCTGTAGTAGGTTTGCAATTTTATGGCGATGGTAATGAAGGTGGTGAGGGTGATGGTAATAAAGGTGGTGAAGGTGAGGGAGGTGGTCAGGGTGAGGGTGAGGGTGGTGAGAGTGATGGAGGTGGTAAGGAGGGGGTTAGGGATGAAATTGATATTGATCCAAAGGATGAGAATGCTTATTTGATGAAGGTTATGTACTTATTAGATGGTGATGATGATGAGGAGCTTCAAGAAGATAGGCAAAAGGTGAGGGAAATGGAGGGGAAAACCAGTAGGAAAGGTAAGGAAACAGTACTTGATGAGACTGAAAGTGAAAGCTCTAGAGAGCAGTTTGAGGTTGAGGTCCCTAAAGAAGTCGAGAGTGAAGGACTAAATGATAATGTTGGTAGGGAAGAAGATGAAAATGAATTTGAATATTTTGATAGTGATGATCATGGGAGCATACTTAGGTCAGAAGATGATGACAATACTGATGTTTGTAGAAGAAGAAGTAGGTTCCCTACATACAATCCAAACTCAGCAAGTCCACACTTCTGTATTGGGATGTTGTTTAAATATGGTGAGCAATTCAAATTTGCAATTTATAAGTACTCAATGTTTTGTAGAAGAGAACTTAAGATAATCAGGAATGAACCAAATAGGGTTAGAGTTAAATGCATTGCATCAAAAAAGTGTCAATGGGAAATATTTGCAAGTTATAGTAACATGACCAGATGCATGTAGGTGAAAAGTTTTCAGGATGAGCACAACTGTTATGTTAGTTTTAGAAATAAAATGGGTAATGTAAAAGTTATTGCAGAACATTTTGAAGCTACTATTGGGGACCACCCAAAAATGAAGCTAAGAGAGATACAAAGAAGGGTAGCTTCAGAAATGCATGTCAATGTGTAGAAGGGCCAAGAAAATGGTGAAGGATAAGTTGCAGGGAACTTCGTACAAGAATTTGCTATGCTGTGGGATTATGCTGATGAGTTGAGACTAAAGAATCCTGGAAATACTATAAAGATGGCAGTGAATAGAGTCACTCCTAAATCTCCACCAAATTTCAAGAGGTTTTATGTTTATTTTGAAGCACTGAAAAGAGGTTGGAAAGAAGGGTGCAGATCTATACTAGGTTTGGATGGTTACTTTTTAAAAGGTCCATTTAAGGGTGAGTTGTTGGCTGCTGTTGGGAGAGATGATAACAATCAGATGTACTCAATTGCCTGGGCTATTGTTGAGGGGAATGCATTGATTCTTGGGCTTGGTTTCTTAGTCTATTGATAGCAGATTTAGGAATAGAAGATGGTATGGGTAAACTATTTATTTTACATTTATTTATTACTAATACTATTAATTATTATTGATGATTTACTTGTGTTTTGTAAATTAATTTGCAAGATCTCGAGATAGTCATTAATGACATTCTGCTTAGAGTAGAACATAGAAATTGTGCTAGGCATGTCTTATCAAACTGGTATGGTAGGAAGTAAGTAAAGACATTCGAATTTGCTTTTTTGGAAAGTTGTGTAGTCTAGAACAAAGAGGGAGTGGAAACAAAACAAAGAAGACTTGTATAAGCTTGATGAAGGTGTTACAAAGGAGTTATTCTCTAAAAATTTGAAAGTTTGGACCAAAGCCTTCTAGGGGTTACACTCGATGTAAGATATTGTAAATAATAACCTTTGTAAAGCATTTAACTCCAGCATCGTGGAGTCTAAATTTAAGAGCATAATAACTATGTTGAAGGAAACTAGAGTTAATATGATGATCAGAATAGTGGCTAAGAGGAAGCAATGCAATTTATGGAAATACAATTATGGTCCACTAATAAAGAAGAAATTTGATAACAACAAAAAGGAAGGTGTTGGTCGGAAGATGGTCTGGAATGGGGAAAATGGGTGCAAAGTTAAGAAAGGCAGAAAATAGTATGCAGTAAATGTAAAGCATAAAACCTACAGTTGTCGAAGTTGGCAATCATCTGGGAATCATTGTCCCCATGTTTGTTGTGCTATATGACATCTTGAACAAGATCCTGATGACTACTTACATAAGTACTACCACAAAGACACATATTTGAAAGGATATGAATATGCTTTGCAACTCATAAATAGGTCACATGAATGGACTAAATCTAGTATTGAGCCTATGCTTCCACCAGATGAGAAAACAATGCCTGGTAGGCCAAAGAAGAATAAAAGGAAGGTAAAAAATGAACAGAAAAAAGTGACGCCTAGACAACTCAGTAAGGCTGGTCTAATTATGAGATGCAGGAAATGTGACGGTGAGGGTCACAACAAAAGATCATGCATTCAACCTAACACAACAGGAAAACAAGTATATCGTAAACACTTTTCATTGTCTATTCAAGAATATTAAAATCTAATTTGCGTTCTAATTTTTTTGTCTTAGTCTGGTACGAGTACGAGAACTAAAAACCCAAAAAATAACAACATAACACCATGCATTCAGCTTAATTGTACACCCCTTGCCCGGTCCTGTCGTCGGACCTAAGTAGGTAGCTGTTACCTCATCAACTTTCACCATTTAATTACTTAAAACCCTTGTATTTACCTTAAATAGTGTCCCGTAGACAATCATTGATAAGTGTTTCATTTAATTACTATTTTATCCTTAATTACTCCTTAATAATTAGTTCATGTTGTTGATCTGGACGTTTTTGTGCGTTTTCTATGCAGGACTTCAATTCTAGAAATTACACTTAGAAGGCAAAGTTTTGCAGTTTTATTTTTTGGAATCAAGGCTAGGCTAGTAAGCATGACTTTGGGCATAAGAGTCTGACGTGACATCCAATTAGCAGTTTTTAGAAGATCCAGTCAGCAGCTTCCAACAGGTCTAGTCAGCAAGGATGGGCGAGTGGATCAGCTGTATTTTAAATTCAAAATTAGAAATTATCTTTTGTTTCTATGATTTAATTTAAATATTTTCAAGAATTATCTTTTATTATTTTTAGGTTATTTTTAGGGTTTTAGAGAACTATAAATACCTCCTTGGGGTAAGCTAGAAAGACATCTCATTATTAGTTTTATTCTTGCTTTCTAAGTTCTATAAAAATTCTCTTTTTCTCAATTCCGATCGTGAGGATTGAAAAGCACTTTATATCTTCGGATATATTTCTCAATTTTCTGTAAACTTGGATTGGCAATCGGCCTTTCCTTTTAAAATCCTTACACTTTCAAATTCAAAAAGGACCCATTGGTTTGAAAGTTGTTTCGATTTATAGTTGGGAGGAAGGATCGGCTTGTAGCACATTCGACTTCCTATGAACACACTTAGCGACGGTCCGCTACGGGAAATTGAGATCGGATTCGATTCTCATTAAGACAACATAGTCCGAGTCGGGTTTTTTTCAAATTTTAAACTGTTTTATTCTAACGGCGATAGCCGTGGTTACTTTAGCCAAAAAATTGAAAAATAAAAAATGATTTTGGATTTTCGGTTTACGGAAGAGAAAAATAAGTTACAAGGGTTAGGCCTTGTAGACTGTAACCGACATTTATTCGGAGTAAAATCTTATTCGATGATCGGTTAGAAATGAGTCAAAGTGAAGCCTGAGGCTGATACTTAAACTGAATTTCTTCTAAATTTACTTTCGTTAAATTCTTAGATTTAAATTTCCATTTCTTCATTTTACTTTAATTAAACTCTTTCGATCAAAACCCTCCATTTTTATCCCATTTCGCCTAAATCAAGAACTAAAAGCTTCTACATCAGAATTTCCTAAGTCCTTGTGGATCGACCCTTCTTCTCTTTACTACGCTATTTAATTATTTCTTTTGAGATTAAGGATAATTATTTTGACAGTTTACGACGCTTGTCAAATTGGCGTCGTTGCTGAGGACTTCGGCAAAATTACTGATAAAAGTTTTTGTTTTTGATTTATGACCAAGAACAACTCAGGGGAACTAGTAGATAACTACCCGGAGATTGAAGCACTAGCTCGTAGAACCCACGCACAAACACTACAAGAGAAAAAGAGACGACAATAGCAAGAACCTATAGTCTGAATCAGGTCATTGAGCTAAACGACGTTAAATAAAGCGCTTAATGGGAGGCAACCCATTGTTTTTATTATATTTCTTTTGTCATTAATTTATTTCGTTTATTTATACTATTCTATTTTTACTTTTTTTGTTTTTGGTATTTTAGGTACGCGAAAATTTTTCATCGAATAAACACCAGCAAATCCGATATATTCAAATTCGAATAGATGCTGCACGCAGGGAATCGGCGCACAATAGCAAAAATGACCCTACCTTTTTACTCCCCCATTCCTAACACGATCATCACTAAACACGGGGAGTATCTCTATTCCCTCTCTTGTGCTTTCATTTACATATTGGGACAATATGATTTAAGTAGGGGGGTAGAATTTGCATCAAATTTTTATCTTGCTTGTTCGATTGGTTGAAATTGAGTTTTTCTTAATTGTAATATGTTGGAATTTCTTGTTGCTTATCCTATGTTTCACTTTATCTCTTTGATTTCCTTACGACTTGTGATCTTGCTTTTGTTGGAATTTAGGATGCATGATAGATAATGGGCATGACTAGTGATTTTCGATAAAATTTTACTTGACATTCCATATATTTGTTAATTGACATGTTGCTTGACTTAGTACACGTTCCACCTTTTCATGTGAGTTTTTGAGCCTTACGAGCATATACTTTCATTCTTGCTCTTTATTTCATTGAGTGTGTCGAACTAATTCTCAACATTCTAGAACTTGTAGCGTAATACTTGTCGAGACTACATTCTTGAATATGATGTTTTAATATGATTGGGGCACTTAGGATTAATCACTTCTCTACCTAAAATTGCCTTCCCACTCATTTCCCCTAGTTAGCCACTTTTGTGTCTATTTCCATTCTTTATTTTCACCACATTTACAAAACCCGAGCCTTTTGCTATTCTCATCCCTCTTTTTCATACCCTTGTCGAGACAAAAGAAAATTTGTTCCACGAAAAAATAATAAGGAAAAAAGATAGCAAAGAAAGGAGTTCGAATAAAGAAGAAAGAAAAGAACAGCAAAAAAAAGAGAAAACTGTTCGTACGAACAGCAAAAAATAGAAAAAAAGCAAAAGGTTCGAAAAGAAAAAAAAGAAAAAGAAGAAAAAACATGGCTGGTTAAACTTCTTTGCTTGTCTCATTATATTGGTTCGATTCATGGCTTGAACTTCAACATTTTGCATCTTTTGTCTTGGCATTTTACCGCACATTTTTTCTGCCTTTTTCCCTACCTTACCTAAGCCCCGTTACAACCCTATTTAAAGACCCCTTGATTTTTGCATCATGTTCAATTTTTAGTAGTGGAGATTGGATTTAGTTACAAGCTTATGGTAATGTTTTGATTAGTTCTGGCTTGAGCGATTCTTTAACCCAAACACTTTGAGCGGAACAAGTGAATTCTTGTGAGGATATTAAGTTTTGCTTCATTGAAATTGATAGGTTATTGGAATATCTTGCTTTGTTTAAAATTGTTTCTAGTTATGCCTTTACTTGATTGTCTCTTGATTTCAATAATTGTTTCGATCTTGGGTCATTTGGTTATCTTAGATGCATTGTGAAATAAGGATGGAGCTTGAATTTTGATGTATTAGTTGAGAAATGCTTGAGGACAAGCATTGAATAAGTGAAGGGGAATTTGATAAGTGTTTCATTTGATTACTATTTTATCCTTAATTACTCCTTAATAATTAGTTCATGTTACTGATCTGGACTTTTTGTGCGTTTTCTATGCAGGACTTCAATTCTAGAAATTGCACTTAGAAGGCAAAGTTTTGCAGTTTTATTTTCTGGAATCAAGGCTAGGCTAGGCTAGGCTAGTGGGCATGACTTTGGGCATGAGAGTCTGACGTGGCATCCAATTAGCAGCTTCTAGAAGATCCAGTCAGCAGATTCCAAAAGGTCTAGTCAACAAGGATGGACGAGCGGATCAGCTGCATTTTAAATTCAAAATTAGAAATTATCTTTTGCTTTTTTTATTTAATTTAAATATTTTCAAGAATTATCTTTTATTATTTTTAGGTTATTTTTAGGGTTTTGAAGAATTATAAATACCTCTTTGGGTAAGCTAGAAAGACATCTCATTATTAGTTTTATTCTTGCTTTCTAAGTTCTATAAAAATTCTCTTTTTCTCAATTATGATCGTGAGGATTGAAGAGCACTTTATATCTTCGGATATATTTCTCAATTTTCTGCATACTTGGATTGGCAATTGGCCTTTCCATTTAAAATCCTTACACTTTCAAATTCAAAAAGGGCCCATTAGTTTGAAGGTTGTTTCGATTTATAGTTGGGAGGAAAGATCAGTTTGTAGCACATTCGACTTCCTGTGAACACACTTAGCGGCGGTCCGCTAAGGGAAATTAAGATCAGATTCGATTCTCATTGAGACAACATAGTCCGAGTCGGGTTTTTTCCAGATTTTTAAACTGTTTTATTCTAACGGCGATAGTCGTGGTTAGTCTAGCCAGAAGACTAAAATTCAAAAATTGATTTTGGATTTTCGGTTTACTTGAGAGAAAAACAAGTTACAAGGGTTGAGCCTCATAGACTGTAACCGGCATTTATCCGGAGTAAAATCTTATTCGATAATCGGTTGGAAATGAGTCAAAGTGAAGCCTGAGGCTAATACTTAAATTGAATTTCTTCTTAAATTTACGTTCGTTAAATTCTTAGATTTAAATTTCCATTTCTTCATTTTACTTTAATTAAACTCTTTCGATCAAAACCCCCCATTTATCTCAATTCGCCTAAATCAAGAACTAAAAGCTTTCTACATCAGAATTTCCTATGTCCTTTTGGATCGACCCTTCTTCTTTTTACTACGCTATTTAATTATTTCTTTTGAGATTAAGGATAATTATTTTAACAGTTTACGACGCTTGTCAATCATGTAAGAAATTTTTAAGTTTTGGAGACAATCGCATTTATTCCGATTTAAAAACAACATTTTTAATAATTTGATGGACTTCTACCAGTACTCAATTAAACAGGTATTGGTAGAAGTCAAGTCAGAAAGCAAGTGAAAACAACTGCAGATTTCTACAGGTAGAAGTGAGAGTTCTACTGATACAAGTATATGTACTACCAATACAACCCATACTTCTACCAATACAACAAACTCCAGAGAGCAAGTTGAATTTGCTCTGCAACTTCTATTGATACAACTAAATAAAACTACCGAAACTTGGAAACATTCTATCGATACCAATTAAGTCAGTAACTGAAAATCATCTTGCCCTGTACTTGTACCGATAGTCACTAAAGTTCTACCAGTAGAAGTACACAGGCTTCTTAATATAATAAACTTCTTAAATTTACAAATACAAAATTGATTACAACCTTTTACAAAACATCATTCTAAACCATCCAAAATACTAAATGGATATTTTCCTTAATCCAAATCAAAATAACATAGATTCAAATCCTATACATGCCATTTATAACCTAAGATGAGTAACCGAGAACTACTAAAATAGAGGTCGGATAGTGTGATGAAGCTCCCACGATCCCAAACGATCAGTTCTTCCAACGATCTACAAGTAAACAGAAATCAACTACGTAAGCACTTAAGGCTTAGTAAGATCTTATCAAGAAATCAACTTACCAATATGCCTAATTCACAAGAAACATTTTTCCATTCGTTTCCATACCCATATACTAGTTTCCCATCTCTAGTTTCATATGAACTCAATTTTAGTATTATATGTTGTATTCCATTCATGTATTGTAACGACCCGAATTCAGGAGTGTCAAAAAGTGTATTTTCGAGACTTTGTAATTCTGAATCGGACCCATAAATATTTAATAAAAATATTTACGGAAATAAATGGTAGAATAATTGATTTTTGAATAAGTAATTTTAATTGTATAGTGCTTAAATTAGGTGTGATGACTAAATTGCATAAGTGATACAAGTGTAATTTATAAAAAGATTTTTTTTATAATTGAATAAAGTAGGAAGGACCAAAGGAGTAAATTTTCCTTTGAAAACATTTGTGCCGTTTGGTGGCCTATTTGTGGTTTAGAAAATTTGGTTGAAATTTTGTTATTAAAGAAAAAGAATTAAAGAAAGGAGAAAAAGAAAGTAATGATTATTTTTAAGTATAGTGATGAGAAGAAAGAGAAAGTAAAATAAATCTTCTTTAAACTTTGGATATTTTGGAGAGAAAATAATTTTTAATAATAGTTTAAGTATTAAAGTAAAGGGAGAAGAAAGAGAAAATTCATTTTTTTAAAATTTCTTTTCTTCTCCAACGTGAGGGCAGGGGGGCTGAGCATGGGTTTCGGCAAGCTTTTTCTCTTCTTTGGGAAAGGTTTGTGGTTTTTTTATGAGTTTTGTGTATTTAAGTTTGTTTAAGCTTAATTTAGCTAAATCGGGGGTAAATTTGTGATATTGCCAAGAGTTTGGGGATTTATCATGAAAGAGGTAAGTGTATTTGTGAATTTAAAAGTTAAATCCTTGAGTTTGAAGATTAAATATAAGTGTTTTGTTAAGCAAATTTTGATTGTTTGTGTTTAAAGGCCTAGTTATGAAAATGGCAAAATACAAAGAATATAATGTGAATTGGCATGAAATCTTGGGGCTGTTACAAAGTCATAATAGTATATATAAGAAAAAAAGATTAGTTTGGTTTTTCATGAAAGGTGATTGAATGTTGAATTTTGGTTTAAGGACTTAGTTGTATAAATGTTAAAGTATTGAGGGTAAATTAGTAAAATTATCATAAAAAGGATTATGAGTTCAAATTAATTATCAAGTTGGTTTTGAATGATCTAAATGAATAAAAATTATTTATAGATCAAGTTACATCGCGACCAGACTTAAATCGAGAGGAAAAGTTAAAGCTTCGAGCTAGTCGTTGACTTTGTTTTACAACCGTTTAAGTTGAGGTAAGTTCGTAGTCCTTAAAACTCGAACTTTAATTATTTAATTAGTTATGTTATTAATTAAATTAATATCCAATTGGAGATATATATATTTTAAATGGTTGGTTGTGTATATATAAAAATGGTTATGGAATGAATTATTGATATTTGATATTTAATTATGTTCTTTTATGTGTAATTGAATAATCCCATTGAATGGAAAATTATGAAATTATATATATACATGTATGATTATGGAATAGATCAAGAATTACTTATAATCATTTGTTGTGAAATGGTTAAATTATGAAATGAGGAATTGTTGATTATGTAATTAGGTAAGTTCGTATTCTCGAACTTATTATTATTCTATTAATTGTGATTTAAATTTAATTATGTTTAATGTTATAGAACTTTTGACTCATGTATAACATAACTTGTGTATATATGATTACATAGTAATGGATCTGGAAATGATGAAAGGGTAGAAATTGAATTGTTGTGATGGAGTATGAGTTGAATAAATTATGGAAATGAACTGTTAAATGTTCGTCAGTTTAATGACTAGAGCTGGGCTCACATTTGCGGTTTATCCGCTAAGCACTGGGTGCTAGGATTTGACGGATATTTGTTGACTAGAGCTGGACTCACTTTCGCGGTTATTCTGCTAAGCACTGGGTGCCATAATTGTCGGTTTATCTGACTAGCGTTGGGCGCAAACTGTTAGTTAATCCAACTAGAGCTGGACTCACTTTCGCGGTTTATCCGCTAGGCACCGAGTGCCATGAATTAACGGTAATAGCAATGACATATGGATAGAAATTGAGAAGACTTATGAGGAAGTATGTCTATATTTGTGGAGTAAGAATTATAAAGAATGGAAATATTATGCATATTTGGTTATATGCATTAAATGACATGTTGAATTTGGAATAATGATTTTGTATAAATGAAAGTTTTATTTGGAGATAGTAAATATTCATACAAATGGTTTGTGGTAAATAAAAGTTACTAAAGCTATTGAATCTTCCATGATTTCAAGTTATCTTAATAGTAGATTACAACTTAGCATCAAAGTGGAAATCCCGAACTCTAAGTCAGTGAGATCACTTTTTGATTATTTTGGCATGTACCTAGGACTAGTTATGTGTAAAGGTCGTATAAGAAATGACTAAATGTGAATATTAGTTTCAAAGTAATTGTTTTGATGTGAATTTGTTTTGAATTATATGTATATAATGGTTTGGTAAATTATGAAATATGCAAATGTATTGGCTTAATGGAGTGTATTGAATTATGCATAGTTTATACGTAGGTATGATACGAAATAAATGTATGCTTTTATATTAATTTGAATTATACCTGAATCAAATGAAATTTATATTGAAATTTAAATATTGTATGTCGTGAAATTATTTCGATGTGTGCAGTAACTCTCTGTAACCTTATTCCGATGTCGGAATACGGGATATGGGTGTTACATGTATTATCATATTTCTAGTATGTATTGCCACTTATGCACTCGTTGGATCTTTGGAACTACATGGGTCATATCAATATTGTTTCCATACTAAGTGTGCATATAACATCTCGGTATCATGTACTGCTCACACGAGCTGTGGAGAATCCGCAACGAATGTCGGATCTTAGCCATCGGTAAGACATCTAAGACCAGCACCCATATAACCTGTAATGCTCACACGAGCTGTGAAATGGGCCTACTCACACGAGCTGTGAGTCGAGACTTTGCGCTACACGATGCTGCTCACATGAGCTGTGGAGAATCCGCAACGAATGCCGAATCTCAACCATCAGTAGGACATTTAAGACCAGCACCCATATAACTTGTAATTCCCAAAATCGAGTCATATAAATCTCAGTATTCCTCAGAATCTAACGAGCATATATCCATATTACATTATCGTAAGATTTAAGTCTCCTCAACAATATAAACAAGACAACCAATCACAACAATTCAAGTTATATATATGAAAATAAACAATTTAAAGTTTGAGTAAGTTACGAACTTACCTCGGCTAATATAAAAGTGTAAAGGAAATCGATGATTACTCGGCAACTTTGTCCTTCCCTCGACTCGAGACTGGTTGTTGAGTCCCTTGATCTAAAAAATATATTTCTTTTTACTCAATTAATCTTTCAAAACACATTTTTAAATGACTAAATCAAAGGTAAAAATCTTTTTTAGGAGATTTTTCCAAATAACCTAAAACACTCAAACACTTGTATTCAGGGATTTAAATTGCAGTTGCGGTCACGCTTTCGGTCGTGTTGCGTTTATCGCGGTTGCGGACATAACGGATGCTATTGTGGACACTGCGGGTATCAAGATCGTGAATTTTTTTTAAATTCGCACAGTTTATTGTAAAACATAATAATTATAATTATAATTATAAAAAATCAATTTTAATGATTTTTAGAGTATTTTTCAACACTTTTGAACTTTCTTTTAACTTTTATTCAATAGATTTTTTAACATCTAAAAACATTATCATAAGTAAAAAATTTCTTCTAATTTATAGCTAGAAATTTTTTTTAACCAAAAAGTAGAAAAAGGTGATATTATTGTAATATAAAAAAGATTGAGCATATTAATAAAAAGATAAAGAAGAACAACACTACAATTAATAAAATAAAATTGACACAGCATAAAAACCATAAAACAATGGGCGGTTTCTAGTTTCCAATATTCAATAAATCCAACTTAAAAAAAAAACCAACTTAAATGCTCCAAAACTCTCCAACTCCATACACCATCTCTTATTCTCTTTTCTTTTTAATAACATTGGATTGGGTTTATTATTAAAACAAAAGCAGTACAAAACAGATCCAAAATGAAATAAAGGGAAACACACAGATCCAATAAGGATCAATTTAGTGAAAAAAAATGAAATAAAAGAAAAAAAGGATCTAGATCCCCACCGACTCAAATGCTCAATTGGATAACTTAATGCCAACATCAATGCTACAAGTAACAATCACTCTGACGTTTCTATTGTTCAAGAGAAAAAAGCTTTCTTCCTTCATTTTCTCTCATCTTCATGCTCTAGCCAAACAAAAAAGAAATCAATCTGGTTCTCTGGGCAATGAAAGGTCTCTCCTCTACAATCCACCCAACCCTCCCTACGAAACAAACACAAAAATACCAAGCAGATCAGTTGGAAATACCATCAGCAGCAGCTCGTGAGTGGGATGTTTCTCTCTCCACCGTTGTCTCCTCTAGCACAAGTCATTTTTTTGACATGCATGTCCATTCTTTTACGTATCGAGCAGTGTCCGATACGTATCCGACCATGTACAACATTGGTATGAGGGGTTGTCCCCATGTCCGTGCTTCATAGGATAAGTTACTTCTTCTACTCCTATGATCTATCTATTTATTTTACGGTAACTGAAAAAAAACGAGAATAGTAGCCCGTTATTACCGCAATTGAACGTTACCCGTTAAATTGTGACCACGATCCGCCGCTATTGGTGTGATTCCGTTTCACACCGTTATTTTCGACAATAGCGATTTCGCAACCGCTATATAACGGCCGCTATTCCGCTACCCGACCGCTATTTAAATCCTTGCTTGTATTATTTAATCACTCATCCAAGTATTCAATATTTTACTCATACTAAACTCAACCCAAATTTCTATACTTTTTATCATGTATTTACTCAACCCCATAATTTTTCCTAATTCGTGTGTACCTTTTTTATTTCTACTCATTTCATAAATAGGTCTTTAAACTAAAATCATCCAATTTGCTTAGCAAGACTTTCACATATATACATATGTAAAACTTATAACTTAAGGGTTTATCTACAAAATCACCAAAATACTTACCTCATTCAAGGTAAATCCCTGTACTTTTAACAACCACACAATTTAACCCTTGGGTCATCAAAACTAAGCTAAAAGGACTTCCAAGCATGGAGAAAATTAAGACTTACCTCAAGAGTTCTTCCAAATCAAGAGAAAAGCTTAACCAAAATTTCTTTCTTCCAACAATGGTGATGCTCACTTATAAAGAAGAAGATGAATAGAAAAGGGTGTACTTTCTTTTTGCTTTTCTTTTACTCAATTTGAATTATAAAATTCCTTCATATTTTTCCACCACATTCCCATATCTTTTCTTAATAGCCTATAAAGCTTATAATCATTACCTATCTTTTTTCTTTCACACCTAATTCCACTAATTTATATTTTTAACAGAAATTTCCACCCCAAAATATCCAATGTAAGTGGGGCTTGCCGTCCAAGCTTCTTGGAGATGGTGATATTCCCTCTTAAGCCCCTTTAATTCATAATTCTTACTTATTTGGTGTTTCCAAATGTTAAGCTCAACTTTTAATCTTTTACCCTAAAGTCCTTTGTTTAATAAATCTTTCCAGCTGTCGAATCTTCTATTTAAAATTTAATACGGCTATACACATTACTAGTAAATATTAATTTAATCGTATCTAATGACATCACTTATCGAAATGTGTGGTTTCGAACCATTATTCCCCAACGTCATTGAAAACGACTGTTACACTAATACTACTGGATCACAAGTATATCGTATACACTATTTTAATGTCAATTCAAAAATATTTTAATCTAATTTGGGGTTTTGATTTTTTTTATCTTAGTTTGATACGAGTACCCGAACTAGAAGCCAAAAAAAAAAACAGAACACCATGCATTCAGCCTGACACAACTGGATCACAGATATATCGTAAACACTTTTTTAATGTCAATTCCAAATTATTTAAATCTAATTTAGGGTTTTGATTTTTGTTCTTAGTCTGGTACTAGTATGAGAACTAGAAGCCAGAAAAGGATGACGTATCAAGAACTTATCAGCACACAATAATCCACTGCAACAAAAAAGATGGAGAAATGAATTGAGATGATTAACATATTTTGTTTTTTTTTAAATGATTTGTTGAAATGATTGGTTAACATCTTATTGTTATAGGTTCATTTTGTTAGTATAACAAATTTTTGTTTGTTTTTTGAAATGATTTGTTGAAAGATGTATACCATTACTGCTATAGTAGCTTTTTTTAATGGTGTATCCACTGGTATTAGATTTTTGTTTTGTTCAGAAATTTCCTCCTATTTTATTATTGTTCATTGGTGAAGCGTCACGTATGAAAAGAGTGAACATGAAATTGGCAAGTGTATTAGATTTTTGTTTTGTGGAGGAATATTTTTATACTAATGTCAGCCTTGCTTGCTAGTTTTAGTTAAGTTATTCAAATACGTGAAAATGAAATCAAAACAAAGCATAATGGAAGTACCAAATCCAATAAAAAATTAAATTATAGAGAGCAGTTTTAATCTAATGGTTTTAATCCAATAAAAATCAAAACTGGAACTGTCCAAAACCATCTTAGAAGACTTTGTTTCTGGAAGTTTTAATCTAATGTTCTTTTTCATGTAACACTATCATCCATATTATGGATAGACTGTTCATTAAACAACTAATGATCCAACAATAATTCACAACATTAAAAAGGTTTCCTTAAGGCTACCAAAGCCTAAAAAAGCATTAAAAATGTTTGTAATCCTCGAACATTTAGTACATATAAATGAGTCAAAGTATAACATTCTTAAATGATGTGACAAATAAGATAAGTAATACATTGCAAATAAACATTTTCCTATAAAACTCTTTCTCTTTCTTGAGTGATTTACATTTTTGCTTCAAACTCTTAGTATTTGTGTTTAATTCAATGTGATCCACAACATCATGATTCACCACTTTTGTTTGGTTTTCCTTGCCCACATTTTGCACACTGTCACTCTCAGACATTTCAACATTACTGTTTCTACTGCCACCCTCAAACATCTCACCACTTCTACACTTCATTATTTGTTTCCTAAGTCTCGTATTCTCTTTTGCAAGTTTTCTTTTGCTATTATGTAATTCACATATTACTTCATTCGCCCGGTTACACAACTTATCATCATACCACTTAAAAAATCCGCATCCACCAACCTACATTTCACCAAAAAAAATTGACTTTTTATTATATAAACTCTACAATTCCCCAATTTAGTCCAACCAACACAATAATAAAAAATGGAAACCTAACACAATTCATGGAAGCCAATGTTTGAGCTTGCATCCTCAACACTATCCCAAAATGACCAAATGCAATTCCAATGTCATACTTGTCAACTCCGTAATCTGGTAACACCATTGAAGAAAAATGAAATATCCACAACTGAGTTCATAAATAGTGACTACTCTAATATTCATGCATGGGAAAGAAATGTTTCATTAATATCCAATTAGAAAAAATCTCCAATTTCTTATGAACCCTAAAACAAATCAGCTAAATATATACTTACCCGAATATATTTCACACAAAAAATTCAACTTTTTATTATATCTACCCTACAATTCTCTTCCTAATTCTAATGCTATGATGAATAGTAGCACTAATTTAGTCCAACCGACACAATAATCAAAAAAATAAAAAAAAATCTCTAATTTCTTGTGAACCCTAAAAAAATCAACTAAATATATGTTTACTCGAAAATCTGAGCAACCATAATACCTTCTACCTGGGTTTTAATCGCTCCACAATGTCTCTCTCGGAGCTAACTTGTTACAAAAACAACTTATTTTCTCTTCATCATAAACGAACTCCCTTGTGATGATGAAACCAACTTCGAATAAGACAACTTCTCCATTGATGACTTCCAATCATTTTTTTCAAACAATATTTTCGATTCTTTTACAAACCCACTAAATTTCAAGCTTCAATTTCTAAAGAATTTCAATGGAGAGGGAGAGGATTTAAGATTTAGGGTTCTTCATTTAGGAGCTGCTAATTTCTTTTAATTCTGTCCATGTGTGTGTTAGTTAGGAGTTTAAAATGTTTTTTTTAATTTTAATTATTTTTAAATTTAAATTAATTTGCTGACATGACATTATTTTGTCTTCTATGCCACGTCAACATCTATATAGGTGTGGCACCTAGGTGGAAAAAAAATTTCACGTTAGCGTCGTTAGTCCCTTAACAGCCACGTCAGCAACACCGTTAAAAAATGATCAATTTGACCAAAAAAACAAAGATTATGTATGAAAGTGCTCCAAAAACCTTAAGTACCAAAGTGATCTAACACCCAAATGTTAAGGGTTAATTTTGACAACCTACCTAGATTAAACCTTATTATAAATGAATATTGAAATTTACCATTATGTTTTATTTTGATAAACTTTTGCTTATATTTTAAGAATAACAAAAAGTGTAATTTACACTTATCTTTTATGTGATTCAACTTTGCGATTAAATTTTTAATTTTATTAAAATTTGCTACCAACTTCGTTTTCAATTTAAAGCTTTCCATTTGATATTTGATATTGATTTTGATGGTTTGAAACAAAATATAACAAAAAAAATATTATTCAAATAACAATAAATTAATTTATAAAAAATAATAAATTAACTTCAAATTTTCAATTAATGAAAGAAATACTTGAAAAATAAAAAAATAAAAAAATAAAAAATAAAATTAATTTTATTTTTATTTTTATAAATAAATGTTTTTACTAATATTTAACATCATATTATTTAATTATTGTTAATTATTAAATTAATATTAAAAATATTTTATGAATATAATTATTGGGAGGGATAGCCACATATCATCAAAAGAATTAGTCTTTAAGACTATAATCCAACATGAAAAAGACCTTAATTATACCAAAAATATATATTTTTATTAATTTTGATTTCAAGTTATTTAAAATTTATACATTAATCCTAGTAATAAATAAATGCTTCAACATGTGTATGCTACACATTAAAATACTTATAAGAGAAAAAAAGTCTCATTGATTCATTTATAATAAACCATTTTAATAGTTTAACCTGCTTCACAGGGCAAGTGAAAGTGAGATTTAGAAGCGAAAAGGGGAAAAAGATATAAATTTAGTATTTTGACTACAAGAAAATAATTTTATATTAAAAGAACCTCTTATATCTCCACAACTGAAGTCAAATCCGAGCACATTTTTGAAAATTGTTGGATGATGTCTTCGATTAACAATGTGATATTTAAGTAAGAAGAGCCCCCAACTTCAATAGCTTCTTTTGCCTTCTCTCCGAACACTTTTGCACGTTCCCTTCTCTTTGTTCCTTCATTTCCTTCATCCATCAATCGGTCTATCGCGTTTTTGACATCTTCTTTTTTCAAAATGAAAGCAGATTCCTCGTCGTTAAACATCGTAGGTTTGTCAACTCCAAGGCTGACTCCGGTTCTCAATATTTGTACTACAAGTTTCTGGTTGCAAAACTGGTCTGCAAGGAGCGGCAATGTTATCAATGGAACGCCAGCAGAAATACCTTCAATTGTTGAGTTCCATCCACAATGGGTTAGGAAGCCTCCTATAGCTGGGTGTGACAAAATGAGTACTTGGGGAGCCCATCCCACAATTATAAGTCCTCTTCCTTTTGTTCTTTCCTCAAATCCATCCTCTTTAATCCACTTCTCTACTTGGTCTGATGTTGCATTCTTTCCTCTTAACACCCAAATGAATGGCTTGTTGGATGCCTCTAACCCCAACCCCAACTCTATTAGTTCAGGAGACTTTATAGTACCGATGCTTCCAAGGCAAGCATAGATTACAGAGTTGGGTTCTTGAGAATCAAGCCACTTCGAGCACTCTTGCTCATTGATTGAAGCCTTGTTGCCTCTGTTAGCCGTATCCAACTCATTTTTGTGGCGGAGAGAAACTGGACCAATACACCAAGCTTTCCTTATCTTCTTATACTCTCTGACATAAGCTGACTCCAGCTCCTCGAAAGTATTAATGATAACCCCATATGATGTTTTGTCAGCTGCTCTTGTTGGTTCCGCAATTGCCTTCCAGGATTCATCGCGGATAAACGGCAACTGGGCTTTAGTAAATTCGACCTTTTCGGTCAAGCCAGGCACCCTGAAGTATTCAGAATCAGATGTTATGGTCTCAAGTATATTGGAGGATGTTACGTTGTGATCACAAAGAAGAGAGAAGCAACAAAATCCATGGAACGATATCCTCGGAACCTGAAACTTGGTAGCAATTGTGTGAGTATAATGTAAGCACATGTCTGAAATAATGCAATTGGGTTTTGGTGTCATCTTCTCAAATACTTTATGCACTGCTTCTTCCATCTTGTTTGCTGCAGTGAAAAATTTGAGTATGTCATCCTTTGAATACAGCATGTCTAAATTCTCAACCCCGTTTTGCAGTCCTACTTCTTTGCCAGGAAACTGGAGTTGCACAAAACGGATAGGGCACCCCGACTCAATGGCACAGCCGATTGTATATTGGACTCTCTCTGCATTATGAGGTGTTGTAACTATAGTAACAATCACGTCACGTTGTGCTAACAGTCGGCCAATATCTATCATGGGGATCAAGTGGCCTGGAGCCATGAAAGGGAACAACACAAAGTGAGGCTGTCCGGATAGGTAACCCATAGAAATACGAGTAAATGGAACACACAAGTTAATTTGCAATAGAAGGGTGTCACCATCTGTTCTATATAGCGAAGTTTGAAATTCTTTTCAGAATGGTATACTTGGCTGCTGACGTGAGAGCATGCGTAAGCATATTGTTTTATCATGTAGAAGGATGAGGTTGGCTTGAAAAAGTTGAATGCCGTGGACTGTCGAGCTTCGATATAAACCATTTTTTTTCTGGTCCATTCCAGTCTGTACCTGACCAGTGACTCTGAGTTTGGTCCTACTCTTGGGACATTAAACATGTGACCGACACATCTTCTGGCAATGGCCGAATAACAAACAGACAAACAAATAAAAAGAAGTTTGAGTGGGTAATCAAGAAGAGATACTGTTTGTGGAACTGGGTTCAGGCCCGGAAGCTTTCTATCAACATTAAAACAAGGTCACCGTATTTGGAAATTATCCTCAGCCATTGGTGCATTATCAATAGGTTTCAACTTTCACCTGGGTCTCGTAGGCTACAACTCCTAAAAAAATTTATCCAATTCTTAATAAAATCTCATTATTTTAGCATATATGTTATATGTAATTTAATTGGGAAGTAGCATTATATAGTCAATTGATTTAATCAAATAAAATTTATTTTATGTTTGCTTATTTGATTTTTTTTTTTTGTTTTATGAACAATTTGACATAGTTGAAAGTTACTTTTTATTATTTTCTAATCGTAAATTTTAAGTTTGATATGCAATCTCATAAAAATAGTAAATAATGAACATAATAATATTTAAAAAAGAAAATAACAATCAAATAAAAAATAATCAACATAATAAATATGATCTTCAAGTTATAAATTAATTTTAAAATTATATTTATGTAAGAAAAGAAGAAGCAAAATAAAAAAAAATTACAATTATGTTTTATGAATATATAGATAAAGATCAGAAATTAAAGAAAAAATTTAATATCCATTGAAGAAATGACGTAATAATTTGGAAGTGGTGGCATAAAATAAGCTTCGTTTACATACAATATAGATGTTAGCTATGCATCTCTTTCCAAAATTATTTCTCCATAACTCATTTGCAAAATAAATTTTTTTACAACTAAAACTCAAAAAAAAAAAAAAAAACTAGTATCTTAAATCAAATATTTAGGTCGACTGAGTGTTATCTCAATTGGTATAATCATTGTTGCCAATATAAAAATACGTAAATTTGAATGTGATGAAGTGTATCATATTTTAAGAATAAAGATAAAATTACACTTAATTTTATGTGATTCAACTTCTCTGTTAAACTTTTAATTTTATTAAAACTTGCTACCAACTTTGTTTTTAATTTAAAGCTTTTCATTTGATATTGATTTTGATGATTTGAAACAAAATATAAAAAAAATATTATTCAAATAATAATAAATTAATTTATAAAAAATTAATAAATTAACTTCGAATTTTCATAAGAAAAACTTGAAAAATCAAAAATAAAAAAAGGAAAATTAAATATTATTAATTATTGTTAATTATTAAATAAATATTAAATATATTTTTATGAATATAATTATTAAAAGAGGTAATCACAGATCTCAAAAGAATTAATTTTCGTGAACCATAAAATAGATATGGAGGAAACTTTGATTATACCAAAAAATATATTTTTATTAAATTTGTATTCAAGTTATTTGAAGTTAAAATTGAATATCAAACTTTAATTTCAAAATTCAATCAAACAAAAGTAAAATGGTAAAAAAAAATTTGAATATACTAGTATGATTACATGATAATATCTATTTATATTTTCTTAATCCTTTAACAACACACACAGACACTTTGCATACACAGGTCCTCAAACCCGAATCTCCTAAAATAAAAATCATCATTTTTTTCACTGGAACCACTCGTTGGGTTTAGTGAAATGATAAAATTGAATATAAAGTTAAAGTAAATTAAAAAAAAACAAATATAAACAAAACTAAAAAAATAGTAACAAATTTAAATTTTTATCTAAAATATAATGACAAATTTATACATTAATCCTAGTAAAAAATGTCCATGTAAAAATAAAAGCTTCAACATGTGTATGCTACACATTAAAATACTTTTGAAAGAGAAAGAAAAGTATCATTGATTCATTATAATCAATCGTTTTAATAGTTATTTTTTTTTTTTTGAAATAATTCTGAAACTTTTATATTAAAATAGAAAAAAAAAAGTAATACAAAGGCCATTTCGGGCCAAAACACATAAAGCAAAACCCACAAAAACAAAATAAGGTCCAAAACAAAAAGAACCAAAAGCTCAGTCCAAAATCCACACTATATCCATGATAAAACCAAACAGCAAAACTAAAAGAAAATCAGACAAAGTAGGGCTTTTTTATAAAACTAACTAAAAAAATTAATTAATTACATAAATAATTTATTTTTTGATTAAATACATAAATAATTTAAAATCTACAGTAAAAATTGATGGAGCCAAATAATATGGCAACACCAATATGCCACATCAGCAACTCAGATAAAAAAATCAATTTTTTAGTAGAGCAATATAAAATGTCGTATAAATACTATGAAAATATTAAAATTTCTGAAAAAATGAAAAGACTTTTAAAAAATTTTCTTTTTTTAGGTGGAGTTATTCTAATGACTCCACCAATTCCAAATATTGTATTTTTTTCTTTTTGTTAATTATTTGTTTTTTAAAATTTTAATTTTTTTGGTAGAGCCATTTTAAATGGTACCATCCTATTGACTTTTTATATTTTTTTATTATTTATTATATAATATTTAAATTTATATTTTCATTTTAACTACTATATTTTATTTTAATTTTTAAAAATAAAATTAATATATGAGGCATTAATAAAAATATCAATTTTTATTTTTTTCAAATATTTTTAAATAAAAACGTGTGGATAACCTATTGTAAACTTTTTATTAATTTTAAAATGTATTTTACATATTTTAATTTCAAAATTGTCAAATATATTTTAATTGTCAAGTATATTTTAATTTTTTTTAAAAACGTAGTTTACAGAAAAAAAAAATTAAATAAAAATAAATTTTAAAATTAAATAAAAGTAGAATATATTAGTTAAAATAATATATATATATAAATTAAATTATATATTTAAATATTATATAATAAATAAAAAATAAATAATGTAAAAAAATGAATTGGACGGTGCCATTTAGAATGAATTCACCAAAAAAAATAAATTTAAATTTTTTAAAAAATAAATAATAAATAAAAAGTAAAAAGGTACAACATTAAGAATTGGTGACGCCATTTAGAATGGTTCCACTTAGAAAAAGAAAATTTTTTTAAAGTCTTTTTTATTTTTTAGAAATTTTATTATTTCTATAGTATTTATACAGGTATCACCAATTTATATGATTTCACCAAAAAATTAATTTTTTTATCTGAATTACTGACGTGACATGTTGATGGTGCTATATTATTTGGTTCCATCAACTTTCACTGTAGATATTAAATTATTTACGTATTTAATGAAAAAAATAAATTATTTACATAATTAATTAATTTTTTTGAATTAATTTTATAAAAAACCGATAAAGTAGAAATTAAATCAGTATCATAAACAAGAAAGGAGGATGCTCTTGGGACATGCAACCATCTCATCAGCTGATAAAATTTAATACCCCTTTAAAGTAGAAACACAATAATATCTGAAAAACATTAAGCTCCATAAACCGTTCAATCACCCCATGAAAAGAAAACCAGAGAAATCTTCAAGAGCCCCCAGAAAAATTCAACAAAATACAACCAAGTTGAGAAATTCAATAATAGTGATATTTTATTTGCTAAAAAATAGTGATTTTGAAGAGAAAAGGGGTTACTCAAATATTATAAAAAAAAATATTAATAATCAAAATGATATCCTCAAATTATTATTTATCAAAATGATATGTTTAGTTAAGTGGAGGGACTCTAAGTGGAGGGACTCTAAGTGGCGACATTAGGGAGTATTTTTGACACGTGTTTTTTTTATTTTTATATATTTAAAAATAAAAAATATTATTTCATTAGTGGAGGGACTTAAAGTGACGGCACTCAAGGGTTTTTTTACAGAAAAATACGATAAAAAAAATACCTGACACCAGTGGAGGAACATGAAGTGACAGCACCAATGGAGGAATTTGAAGTGGCGGCACTAAGAGGTGTTTTTTCCACTTGGCAGCACCCCATTGTGTCGTGTGTGTGTTTATTTTATTTTGATTGTAAAAATTAATTTGGGTGGTTGGGAATTTTTAGGGTTTGTGATAAAAATTAAATGAAATAAAATTTTTGTTATAAAATAGGAAAAGGGGAAGCAAATAAACGGGAAAGAAAGAAAGAAAGAAAGAAAGAAAGAAAGAAAGAAGGAGAGGAAAGAAAGAAGAAAGAAAGAAAGATAACGTGTTTATTTTTAAATTTATTTCAGTATGATATCTTTTTAAAATCGTATTTTATTTATTGAAATTTAATTTAATTTTTAACAAATTTATTGAAGATGGATAATCAATTTTTTGTATGCGTTTATTTTGATGGAGTAATTTTGAGAACATCGGTTGGATGTATATTTGATTGTCGGGAACAAATAGGAATGAGATTTCGTCAAAATATCTCGGTTGATGATATGAAAGCAAGGATTAGTGCAAAAAATTTTAGACGTTGTGGGAGAAGGATCTCGAAACTTTTCTTCAAGTTTCCAATTTCGACAGATCTCATCAAATTCACCGAGATGGAACTTGTAGACAATGAAGACGTGAAGACAATGATCGCTCTTTATTGTTCTAATCAAAGTGACCCAAATATACCGGTTCAATTGTTTGCCAAGTTAGTTGATGTGAAACCTGTACAAAATGAAGATCCAACTCCATTAGAAAATGAAGATTCAACTCCGTGTATGGTGGTTCCAGTATCATACATTGAAAGTCAATCAATCGTACGTGGGCTAGACATCGATCTTAATGCTGCTGCGCCCGAGAATGATGCAAATCAAGATTGTGGATATGATAGTAGTATTCCTACTGATAATGAAGTCGATATTGATAGTGATCCGGATGTATATAAGGTTTCAGATGATATTGACGATGAAGGGGCGAATGACGATAAAAATCCAGTCGAAAATTCAGTTACACATATTGTGATGCACAATAATCCTCCTGGGACACACATGTCGCTTAAAAACCCCGATGTGACACATGTCGAGTTCGCGGAGTACCCTGAAATAGTACCTGCTCACCGATTGGTCGTAGCAGCAGATTGTGAAAAGTTGTTTGTGGGCCAAAAATTTGAATCCAAGGAAGAGTGCACATTTGCTATTAAGCGATATAGCATAAATATGTCAATAGACTACAAAGTCGCGGTGTCTAAACCGACATTGTATATTGGAGAGTGCTGAAAGTCGATGGAAGGTTGCAAGTGGCGGGTGCGAGCTGCATTTATCCAGAAGTCGCAAATGTGGGAGATAAGAAAAATTGATGGGCCTCACACATGCAGTTCAACACGTTTGTCAAAAGATCACCGGAAACTTGATTCCAGAATCATCTGCACACATATCATGCCAATGGTTAATGACGATCCGACTATCAAGGTTTCTACACTGATTGTGGACATGCAATCACGATTCTATTATCGAGTTTCATATCGAAAAGCATGGATTGCAAAACAAATGACAATGGAACAATTGATCGGTGATTGGGATGCATCATACAATGAGCTGCAAGGATGGAAGGCCGCAATGCTACAGTACGTGCCGGGGACTACAATTGAGTTGGTGACACGACCTTATTATGGCTCAGATAACAACATACAATCGGGAAAAAAAAATTCAGTATATATTTTGGACGTTTGATCCTTGCGTTCGAGCTTTTCCTCATTACAAGCCATTTGTCCAGGTTGATGAGACATGGCTATACGGGAAATATACGCAGATCCTACTAATTGCGGTGGCTCAAGACAGGAATCAAAACGTGCTCCCGATAACATTCGCTATTGTGGACAAAGAAGACATGGAATCCTAGGAATTCTTTTGAGAAACCTGCGGAGGTATGTGATTCATAACGATAATATTTACATCATCTCTGATAGAGGGAAGGGTATTATTGCGGTCATTAGGCGTACTAGTGTACCATGGAAATCGGTTTACTGTAGCCGACACATTGCGGCTAACTTCCAACGAGAATATAAGAATGTAGACTGGCGGAGACGACTTGTGAAAATGGGTAAAAAATTAAGTTTCAAATTATATATTTAATATTTTAATTTTAGACTGTAACTTATATTTTCTTAATATTCCTATAGCGTACAAGCTAAAGCCACACCGATTCCGGCAAAGAATGACCAGACTTGAGCGTGACATGGAAGGTCAAACGAACAAGCCTCTACGCGAGTGGTTGGGTACCATGGAACCGTGGCAATAGTCTCAACGTTTTGATGATGGGTATCGATATGGTCAAATGACGACCAACCTGGCAGAGTCGATTAACAGCGTGTTCAAGAGATTACGACATCTTCCGATTTCATCCGTGTTCTCTGCTACGTTCTGGCTACCTTGATGCCAGTAATGAGGATGCGAAAAATTATCAGATGAACGTCGGACACGTGTTTGTCGAAGCTGTCAGGAATGCAATGGATGCAAACCGTCAAAGTGCGAGGACGATGAATGTTGAAATATATTCACGATAGTTTCAACGATTTCAAGTTACTGAGACTATTGGGCGTCAACCTGGTATCCCACCTAGGTCATACGGGGTTGATCTCCAAAACAGACACTGCGATTGTAGGAGGTTCGATATACTTCGTTATCCCTCTGCGCATGTTGTTGCAGCTTGTGCTAAAGTGTCGCTCAATGTTGAATAGTTCATCTACCCCGTTTACACTCTCCAGCGTACGTTACGTATTTGGGAAAACGAGTTCCCCGTCCTGCCTGACTTGTCCACATGGGAGGTACTTCCGATGACTTTCGAGCTTATCCCGAACAAAGGTTTACGAAGGAATCCGAAAGGTCTTCCTCATATCACTAGAATCTGCAACGAAATGGACATCATGGAGAAAACAGACGACGACAAGCTGTGTGGACTGTGTAGGCTAGCTGGGCATACTCGACGTAATTGCCCTCAACGAACCTATCATATTGGTCAGTCATTCGGATCGAGTAGGGCTTAAGCTATTTGTATTGGACATTTTTCATTTGAAATTAATTAAGTTTATGAATGAATTTGAAATTAATTATTTTCAACATTTGTATTTAATTAATAATTTTTATATTTGTACATTGGTTTTGAAATTAGGGTTAAAGATTTTTAATTTAGGGTTTTGGATCCTAATTTTTAAAATTATCACAACCTTGAAACTTTTCATTTATTGTCGTTATTTGTGGTTTTTTAAAAATGTTTCATGTATATGATTTAAGGTTTAAAGTTTAAGGTTTATGATTTACGATTTTAAGTATCGGGTTTAGGGTTTAGGCTTTAAGGGTTTAATGTTATGAAATATAAATAAATGATCAAATAGGTTAAAATTCTTCATTATAATTCATCAATAGTCAAATTTAAACACTATTAGATACAACCCTAGTATCCATGATTAGATGGTGTGGTTCTCGGGGTATATTTTAGCGGTGGCCGACGTCTACGTCAAGGTTGCTCGTCAAGCTCATTGTTATCATTAGGGTCCAATTGCCCCGGAGGAGTAGAGTATTGCTCGGAAGGAGTGAAGTATTGTGGTGGCTCGTCAAACTAAGGCTGGTATCCTTGGCTTGAAGAGTTATGCATATGCGATGATCCCACAAAATCAGGGCGATAAGAATCATCCTCATCTAATGCCACTTCCTCCTCCTCCTCCTTTTCTTCCTCCTCTTCTTGTTGCCTTGGCACTAGCTGTGGCTCTGGGGCAGGAGCTACATGATAGGGACGATCTTGTCGAGACATGTATAGGGGAATTATCGTCGATGAAGCACCAAGTAAATATGGTTTTCCAACCTCAATAAACCATTGCATGTACTCTACCGATGGTTGTAAATCCGGTGTGTACTCCATCGGAGGTACTTGCATCATTCGATTGTTCCACACATAAACATATTGTCCATGCACACTCCTCCAATCACAATTTGCTTTCCCCTTCTTATCCATCCCATGGATAGACCTTAATTGGAATGACAGTTGCAGGATAGGCTGTTTACAACCAAACTGCCGAATTACTCGATCCCCGGCATACCACTCCACTGTTTGAAAATTGATTATCGGTGCGTTAATGCACCATTGGTCTGAGTGGAGGAATGTCGAGGCGGGAATAATAGCGACGATTTCTAACTGTATATATGGGGTCCAAATGAACTGCACAATTAATAACATGTCAAGATATTAATAAGAGTAAAGTAATATAGTTTAGTAACATGCAACCATATTAACACGAGTCAAGTAATATAATTTAATATGTTAATGAATAACATACCCCTTCCCCGGAATATTGCTCGAGCATCAAACGATATATGGGAACTATGTACTGCCTCCCGATCCCCGATTTTATTTTCCATCTAAGAAAACAAAAAATAACTTGTTAGAATAATATAATTAATAAAATATGTCAAATAATTAAAATTTTGGGTATATGGTAATCACCTGTTAACGAGTGAAAAAACATATGTTTGGTGCCTAACGAATGCCAAAAATGGCATCCGATAAAGTGCCTAAGATTGCAATAGCATTAAGCATCCACCTGTATCCCGGGAAGAAGGGTGTGTGGCGCGACAAAGTTCTCGATATAGCATGGCAAGCACCGCAGATCCCCAACTATATTCATGAATTTTTCGCAGATCTCTTAGTAAGGGCAAATACATCAAGTGAATCTTGTTGTTATTTGTGTTTGACATGAGTATGCCCCCTATCATTAGCAAAATATAGGCTCGAACGGCCCAACAAACCTCCATTTCAATTGCGTGTTCTGGCAAGTGCTAGAAATTACTCTTCAACCATGTAAATAACAACGACGTGAAGTCATTGTTATTACTAGGTGAGCGACCTAGTAACTGGATGCACATCGTTGCCGGCTCTTGAAACGAACTAATACCGGTCAGTGGTACACCATTGATTGGTAGCCCTAGTTGGACCGCAACATCCTCCAATGTCACAGTGCACTCCCCACAAGGCAGATGAAATGTGTGGGTTTCTGGGTGCCAACGCTCCACCAATGCATTGATTAAATCATATCTTAACTCAAATTTTTGGATCAATGCTGCTAATCCAAATCCAGCATCCCGCAAGTACGAAAGCAGACATTCATGAGGGTGAAATTTGAGGCCTTGTGCACGACCCCTCAATGAACGATACGCGAGCTCTTCCTGTTAATTTACAAAAATAGTTAGCATAAACAAAATTAATTTTGTAAACAAATAATAATATCGTGAATGACATAATGAACGAATAATAATTTTTTTACATTCATATTGGCTTGGTGTGTATCTGCATTCACCGATTTGGCTATGTGAAGACGTTCCGAGTTAATTAAAGAAGCCATTCTGCAACTTGAAAAAAAATTATCAATTAGTTCAATACATAAGTTTACCAATATAATACAAAAATAATAATTAAATACCAAAAATGTGTTATTTACTAAAATGGTACAAAATATATTTTTATATACCAAAATAGTATCCACACACCATTATTTACTAAAATGGTACAAAACAAATATTTATTTTTTACCATTTTGGTAAATAATATGATGGGGGTATTATTTTGATAATTAATTATTTTTTATGTTATATTTTGGTAATTAATTAGCTAGGTTTAACTTTTTGTGAATTATTAAAAATCTTTTATTTTTATAAAATAATAAATTTATTTTGGAGTATTTTTATCTTTTTATATTTTATATAATTTAAATCATACATATATTCACATGATATCCAAATTAAAATTATTTTACCATTTAAATAAAAAAATATTTAAAATTTTATATTATTTTTTAAATCAATAAATATGAACAATATTTTTTACTTACTTACTACTACTAGTAACAACAAAATAAAATTACTAACTAATTTTTTTAAACATTATTAAATTTTAAATCAATAAATATGAATAATATTTTTTACTTACTACTACTACTAACAACAAAATAAAATTACTAACTAACAAAATTTAAACATTATTAAACTTTAAATCAATAAATATGAACAATATTTTTTACTTACTAATACTAACAACAAAATAAAATTACTAACTAGCAAAATTAAATTAAAGTAAATTAATAATAACATAATAACGAAACTTACATTTCTTCTTCTCCTCTTAATTTACTCAACTATAATAACATTAAATAACAAATCAATTAAAAATTAAATTAAACAAAACAAAAAACTTAAAATAAACAAATTAACTAACTAATTAAAATATTTTAAAATTAACCAAACTTAAAGTATTTATTAAACTTACCTTTCTTCCACTCCTCTTAATTTACTCTTTTAATCAATCTATTAAACAAATAAAATTATAATAACAAATCAATCACATTACTACTACTAACTAACAAATTTAAATATGTTAAAATTAAATTTAAAAATAAACACAGTACCTTTTCTTTTTTTCTTCTTCCCCTTCTTCCTTCTTCCTTCTTCCTTCTTCTTTCTTTCTTTCTTTCTTTCTCTTTTTTCTTTCTTTTCTCCCTCAATTTTCGTTGGTCTCCCCTCCCCTTCTATTTTATAACAAAAATTTTATTTTATTTAATTTTTCACCAACCAAAAATTCTCAACCACTCAAATTAAATTCCACCTCTTAAAAAACCCATCCAAACACACACACACGGTACAATGGGGTGCTGCCAAGTGGCAAAACACCCCTTAGTGCCGCCACTTCACATTCCTCCATTGGTGCCGCCACTTCGTGTTCCTCCACTGGTGTCAGGTATTTTTTTCTCGTATTTTTCTGTAAAAAACCCTTGAGTACCGCCACTTTTAGTTCCTCCACTAATAAAATAATATTTTTTATTTTTAAATATATAAAAAAACACGTGTCAAAAATACTCCCTGATGTCGTTACTTAGAGTCCCTCCATTTAACTAAACATACCATTTTGATAAATAATAATTTGGGGATCCCATTTTGATTATTAATAATTTTTTTTTATAATATTTGAGTAAAAAATCCGAAAAGGGGGAAATGCTATAAATTTACATAACCTCTCATATCTCCTCTATTCACCGAGATTGAAGTCAAATCCAAACACATTTTTGAAGATTGTTGGATGATGTCTTCGATTAACAATGTGATATTTAGGTAAGACGAGCCCCCAACTTCAACAGCTTCTTTTGCTTTCTCTCCGAACACTTTAGCACGTTCCCTTCTTTTTGTTCCTTCATCCATCACTTGGTCTGTCGCATTTTTAACATCTTCTTTTTTCAAAATGAAAGCAGATTTCTCATCTCCAGGCATCGTAGGTTTGTCAATTCCAAGGTTGACTCCGATTTTTAATATTTCTACTGCAAGTTTCTCGTTACAAAACTGGTCTGCAAAGAGCGGCAATGTTATCAACGGGACACCAGCAGAAATACCTTCAATTGTTGAGTTCCATCCACAATGGGTTAGGAAGCCTCCTATAGCTGGGTGTGACAAAATGAGTACTTGGGGGGCCCATCCCACAATTATAAGCCCTCTTCCTTTTGTTCTTTCCTCAAATCCATCCTCTTTAATCCACTTTTCTACTTGGTCTGATGTTGCATTCTTTCCACTTAACACCCAAATGAATGGCTTGTTGGATGCCTCTAACCCCAACCCCAACTCTATTAGTTCAGGAGACTTTATAGTACTGATGCTTCCAAGGCAAGCATAGATTACAGAGTTGGGTTCTTGAGAATCAAGCCACTTCAAACACTCTTGCTCATTGATTGAAGCCTTGTTGCCTCTATTTACCGTATCCAAATCATTTTTGTGGCTGAGAGAAACTGGACCAATACACCAAGCTTTCCTTATCTTCTTATACTCTCTGACATAAGCTGACTCCAGCTCCTCGAAAGTATTAATGATAACCCCATATGATGCTTTGTCAGTTTCTCTTGCTGGTTCCATAATTGCCTCCCAGGATTTATCGCGGGTAAACGGCAACTGGGCTTTAGTAAATTCGACCTCTCCAGTCAAGCCAGGCACCTTGAAGTATTCAGAATCAGATGTTATGGTCTCAAGTATATTTGAGGATGTTACGTTGTGATCACAAAGAAGAGAGAAGCAACAAAATCCATGGAACGATATCCTTGGAACCTGAAACTTGGTAGCAATTGTGTGAGTATAATGGAGGCACATGTCTGAAATAATGCAATTGGGTTTTGGTGTCATCTTCTCAAATACTTTATGCACTGCTTCTTCCATCTTGTTTGCTGCAGTGAAAATTTTGAATATGTCATCCATTGAATACAGCATGTCTAAATTCTCAACCCCATTTTGCAATCCTACTTCTTTGCCAGGAAACTGGAGTTGCACTAAACGGATAGGGCACCCCGATTCAATGGATCGGGCGATTGTATATTGGACTCTCTCTGCATTATGAGGTGTTGTAACTATAGTAACAATCACGCCACGTTGTGCTAACAGTCGGCCAATATCTATCATGGGGATCAAGTGGCCTTGAGCCATGAAAGGGAACAACACAAAGTGAGGCTGGCCGGATAGGTAATCCATAGAAATACGAATAAATGGAACACGCAAGTTTGTTTGTAACAGAAGTGTGTCGACATCTGTTATATGTAGCGAAGTTTGAAGTTCGTTTTAGAATGGTATACTTGGCTGCTGATGTAAGAGCGTGCGTAAGAATATTGTTTTATCATGTAGAAGGATGAGGTTGGCTTGAAAAAGTTGAATTCTGTGGACTATCGAGCTGCGATATAAACCTTCTTTTTTCTGTTCCATTTCAGTCTGGACCTGACTAGTGACCTTGAGTTTGGTCCTAGTCTTGGGACATTAAACATGTGACGGACACATCTTCTGGCAATGGCCGAAGAACAAACAGACAAACAAATAAAAAGAAGTTTGAGACGGTAATCAAGAAGAGATATTGTTTGTGGAACTGGGCCCCGGAAGCTATCTATCAACATTAAAACAAAGTCACCATATTTGGAAAATTATCCTCAGTCACTGGTGCATTATCATTAAGTTTCACCTAAATCTCGTAGGCTACAACTCAAAAAAAAAAAAAAACAAATTGGGTTTGTCCTGCTCCTGTATGTGGTATTGTATAGATAGAGGTATCGTTTTTCCATTAATATTGGTACGTATCGATATTAATCTGTTATAATATATCATTTCGGATTTATAATTATTTTTTAAAATATTTACTATATATATTTATAAGTATTAATTAAATTAAATCATATTCATAAATAAATTTCACAAATTCAATCTAATATACTTTCAACCCAAGTGTATACTAATAATTCATTTAAGCATTCTTCTTGTAAAAGTTTCAGTCTCATTAGAACAATTATCATCTCTTATTTCATTTTTTATTTGTATGGTAAACTTGAATAAAGACCCACTTGCTAAACTTGTATATCTCATAAGTCATCACTGCTTCTTATAGTTTTTTTTTTCCCTTTTTTCTCTTGTTATAATGTAATTATCAAACAAATTTTAGAAACTCTTATACATCATTGGAGAAATCTAGCTTTCTCTATGTTGAGTATTTTTTGTGTGTCCTCCAAAATTATTTAATTTTGTATATTTATATGATACAGTTACTGTTCATAATGCGATATACTAAGTAAGTCTCAATGCATGATGACATGTACTTTATTTTAGAGTTAATACATGTATACTCGAAATGGATTTGCACCATGTGTAGGCGAACCCATGTTATGTATTACACATTTTCATTTTGGGTTCGCCCATATGTGTGAACCCATACAGAGTGCGGGTAAAGACCCGACAAACTAACAAATTGATGGTCGATAATAGTGAATATCATGACACTCTATCAATATTTTTCTTTCGAAGGAGACTGAATCAAATAAAAAAAAAGCCCCAAAAAGAATAATGAAGTATATAAGATATAATTCGGAAACACCCACAATTTCCATCCACTCAACAAGGTCTAACTTCCTCAAAATACAATAACCAAAGTAATTAGCAGTTTTAACTAACAATGGTTGAGCAGTGGAAAAGATTTTGCTTCGTTTACCAGCCGGATAGCAGAGGAGCGGTGGCATGGACTCCATGGAGGTTGCCAAGAGGCAGACGGACTACTGGTGTACCAAAGATTTTTTTACACAATATCTAAAACTGTCCAAAGCCCCTCCTCAACTCATAAATTGGATGATAATGTGTTTCATCACACTCAAACCCACGTCCTCCTGTATTGGCAATAATACCCATGCCAATCAAACTAAAACTTAATTGGCAAAAATATATGATAGTTAAATTGCCAAGCCTTGTTAAATGGTTATTGACTTGGAAGCCATGCAAAAACTTTAGTTGTAAGTCCCCATACACTAAGTTTTGAAAGTGAATTAGCAAGTGGTTAAATTGAGAGCAATTATATAATAGCTTTTCGGTATTTTTCGGGTGTGAGTTGTAAGTTTTTTGGATTGTGCTTAATGTTAAAATACTCACCTCTCAAGCAAGGAAAGATAGTAAATTCCATGAGAACTTATCTTTCAAAACACAAAATGAGTAAATCTTTCAAAATTTATTTGCAACTTTAGCTTTTCCTTTATAAGCTCCACTTCTTTTCAATTCTTGCTCTATACAATTATATCCATATGTACATACCAAATCAATGTCATGAATTAACATATAATAACCATTCAATGGTTTACTATCAATGATGCTATGAGACACATGACCCTAGTTAATCCCCTTTTTAAATCTATTCTTATTTTGTATTTTATTCATTTTAGTCTCTATACTTGGAATATGCATATTTTTTTCGATATCTAACTTCAAATAAAAATCTGATTTCACATTCTTTCATTAGGGATCCTATACTTCCTATTCATAGCATAATTTCATGACAAATTTTTCATTTATTCAATTTAGTCTCTAATGTTACAAAGTTAACTAACAAGCTTAATTAACTTGACAATTTAATTATTATCATGATCTAAGCTTAATGCTTATCAATTTCAAGCCTAATTCATCAATTTTTTTATAATGGTAACTTGTTAAAAACTTAACAATTGATACATGGGATAGCTAAATTAAGCTCTCATGATCATGAATCTATAAAAATTACAAGAAAATGGCTTAATTACCTTATCAATTTGATAGCTGAATGTTATAGGAAAATTTGAAGCTTTCTTCCTTTTCAATCTATGGTGGACGGTGGGAGAATGGGGAAGATGATGAATTCTCCACTATCTATTATATTTATACTTTAATTAGGCTTTAACTAATATAGTTAAATCAGCTTAATTAAGCTTTAATTGTATTAATCTTATTATTAATTAACCTAAGTGGAAACATCATCAATATCCACTGTCTCATGCTATGAATTTGGTTTATTTACCATTTTGATCATTTGAATAATTGTTATTTAGGTCCTCAAACCCTTTTTTAAATTAAAATTCAAGAACGATTAGAATTTTACAAATTAATCCCTGAGTTTTAATTAACTATCTTTTCAGTTAAATTACGTAATCAATCTTTATTATATTCTCATATTTACTCCGTAAATATTTTCATTTTATATTTATAAACTCGATTTACAAAAATAAAATTTTGAAATCAAATTTTTTTTATAACACTAAAAATCGGATTGCTACATTACTAACGGGGGAAAGGGGCAGGGCTTCTTGACGGCGGGTAGGGTTAGGGAAAGAAAAGAAAAAAAAATAAAGATTATTTCAAAGTAATTCCTTTAAAAAATTGTTATAATAAAATGCATACATAAGGAAATAAACTATGTAATGTGCATATATAGAGAAAATTTTAAATGTGAAAATTAATTTTTTTTTAAAATTTTATGTTAAAATCAAATTTTAAAATATATAATATTATAGATAATATATAAATAAATATTTAAGTTAAATAAAACGGAAAATTTATCTAATTATTTTTTATTTAAAATTTAAATTTTTTTTGTTATCAATGAGAAAAAATGATGTTTTAAAAAAAGGTTGAATGTAAATATTTATCTTTAACAAATCCACCTAAAGTTTTTTAACATTAATTCTATTAAAAATATTTAAACATTAAAACGATAACAATAAAATCATCACCTACGTGTTTTTTATACTTAAAAGAGTTATTGCTAATAAATTTTTTAAGTATATTTTCTAAGATATTAGTTAATATATTATTTATAAAAATGATATTTGTTATACATTAGTAACCGTTGACCTAAATTTTAGAAGAAATTCGGGTCGTCAAACCACAACCCGGACAGGTCCTGCAACGAGGTAAGTTCACAGGTATAGTTCGTAAAGAGAGCTCACGGACATAGCTTACTAAGGGGGTTCGCGGGAATAGCTCGCTAAGAAGGGTCGCAGATCTAGCTCGTAGGAACCTAAAGTAGGCCACGGTCTCTGTTCGTATACTTCCAAAGGGCTCGAAGGAAGGATTGTGTGCCCTGAAGGCCACCAAGGAACGTGTCCAGCAAGTATGGAGCCCGTTTAGAGCATCAGTCCCAGGAATAGAAAGGACTGCATGATCCGTAGACATGTGTTTAGTAGACCTGAAGCTCGTAGAGAATGTCAGTACTAGGGATAGAGAATGTCAGTATCGGGAGCCATAAGGCTGAGACAAAATAGTGGGCATTGTAATGAGCTGTAATAATACCAATAGCAACATGTATACATACCCCCAACATTCCTATCAATAAGATACGAGCAAAATATTACTCAACATTATTATATTTGTTATAAACAAAAATAATAGATAAATGATGGATATAAAAATATGAGAATTTATATTGCATTCTATATCTTCCTCTAATTTTACAAGTAGCATACTACTCTACATATATATAGGGAGATTCAACTCTTCATATTCTAATACATAAATAGGAAAAAGTAGTTACAAGAATATGAAAGGTTAAAAAAGATGGAAGATTTAAGGTTAAGGAAGATGAAAGGATGAACATCCATTTAATAATATTCATAACACTCTCCCTTAGATGTTCATTGTATAAAAGATATGCCTCATTAAAAACCTTACTAGGAAAAGCCCTATGGGACAAAAACCTAGTGAAGGAAAAAAGAGTACATAATCCTTTGATACGTAGTATATCACAACCATATATATATAGTGTGTGTGAATTTACTCCCCCTCATGTAAGCATCACCTAAGATCTTTGAAACAACGAAATACAATGTTGAAAATTAATTTCTCAAATGTAGTAGTAATTGTTTATTTCATAGAGCGCTAAAAAATTGCAATACCACCATATGTGAAAACATAACCAGTTTGTGATTGAACATTGTAAGGATCAGATAAGTACCCTGCATCTGCAAAACTAACTAATTCTGTTTTGGGTAGGTTAGGGAAAAATAAACTCATATCTCTTGTACCTTGAAGATAACGAAAAACATGCTTAACCCCATTCCAATGTCTTTGGGTTGGATAAGAGTTAAATCTTGCTAATAAGTTGACAGCAAATGATATATCAAGTCCTGTATGACTAGCAAGATACATCAATGCACCAATAGCACTTAAATATGGTACTTCAGGACCAAGAAAATCTTCATAATTTTCCCGAAGACAGAAAGGGTTTTTATTTACATCAAGTGACCTAACAACCATTAGAGGTGCTTAACGGATGTGCGTTATGCATGTAAAATCTTCTTAGAACTTTTTCTATATATGTTGTTTGATGCATAAGGATTTCATTCTTTAGGTGTTCAATTTGTAATCCTAACCCTAGACAAAATATTGTCTTTCCAAGGTCTTTCATTTCAAATTCTTTCTTTAAGCACTCCATTATCACTAAATTCTCTTCAGGAGTCTTAATGATATTTAAATCATCAACATACACAAGAATTATAACAAATCCTAATCCAAACATCTTTATAAAAATGCATGGAGAAATGGGATCATTCTTATAGTCATCCCTCAATAAGTATTCACTAAGACGATTATACCACATGCACCCATATTGTTTCAATCCATAAAGGGATATGTTTAATTTGATTGAGTAATGTTCTCGAGAACCTAAATTAGCTGCTTCTGGCATATTAAAACCTTCTGGGAGTTTCATGTAAATGTCATTATCAAGTGGCTATATAAATAGGCTATAACTACATCCATTAGGCATAAATCAAGCCCTTCTCTTATTTCCAGACTAATCAAGAACCTAAAAGTAGTTGCATTCACCACAAGAGAGTATGTATCTTCATAATCAATACCAGGTGTCTTGTGAACGTTCTTGTTAAAAGTCAATTCTATATATTATGATTTGTATTTTTTTTCGCTATTATGCTAACATGTACTCCTCTTAGCTTTACACATTCTAGGTGTTCGGACTTCTTGTCCGAGATACATTTCATAAGTTATAATAGAAACACTTTTTTTTATGACATGTATTAGATGAATATAGGTAGTAGTTAGTAGAAGTTAAGTCTGTTAGTAGTTAGCAGAAGTTAAGCTGTTAGCTAGGTCAGTTGTATGGTAGTTATGAAGCAGTTATACAAGTTGTATAAAAGACTACTAGTCTGTACATGTAGATACTGGAAATAATGCATTCTTGAATCATCTTCATTCTCATTTGTTGATATGGTATCAGAGGTGAATCCTCTTGCTTTCGCTTCACAAAAAGTTGCTACTTTGGTTGATGACAACAACTTCCTAGCATGGAAGCAGCACGTGTGGTTGATGCTCAAGACTCATCATCTACAACGGTTTCTTGATGGTACAGTTGAAGTTCCTTCTGCAACAGTAGTGGATAATGTTAGACTGACTAGTGAAAATCCTGCATTTATTCGATATGAACAGCAGGTGCTGTAATTTGTGCATGGCTTTTGTCTATTGTAAGCCCTTCTTTACATAATAGATTGATTGGTGATTTTGATTCTGCTGCTTTGTTATGGTCTGCGTTGAATAGAATTTTTGGTTCTCAATCTGAAACTAAGGCTATGAGATATAGATCATTGCTTCATTACTATCGCAAGAACAATATGTCAATGGCTGATTATTTGGCAGGTATCAAGCATCTTTGTGTTCCCTTGCTGGGTGTGGTCAGACAGTTCTTATTGAGGAACACAAATCTACCATTATTAATGGGTTACCTCCTGAGTATAATCATGTTATCTCAATCATTACAACTAGCCAAATGCCTTTTGATTTGCAAGGGATTGCCACTGCTTTGTTGGATGCAGGGGCTCGACAGAATGCTCACTTAGCAAATGTTACTATTGATGCAAACTTGGCAAAACAGGCACAAGCGCATGCAATCGTGTCTCAGGTATCTTCTCCATCTTTTCAGTCTTCTCAGGTTATTAAGAATTCAGGGTATCAATCGTTTAGATCTGAAAGACCAAGTTATGGATGAGGTAGAGGACGGTTTGGTTGCGGCAACCGCCCATAATGTCAAATATGTGATAGGGTTGGTCATGTGGCAAAAAGGTATTTTTACAGGTATAAGGAAGACTCTGGATTTGAGGTTCCTGTAACATCTCGATATCAATCAACTCATCAACCTGCAATAGCTCAATACTGCTATGTTGAGCCTACTGTAGGTCAGCCTATGCAGGGTTCTATTATTCAACCTGTAACTTCTACAATGAAAAGTGTTTTCACAGGGTATGATGGCCAGTCTATTCAAGCAAATGTGGCAGCCATGATTGCTAACCCCAAGACAGTTGTTGATCAGGCATGGTATTTTGATAGTGGGGCCTCTGCTCACATGACTAATGACTCTTCTAGACTTGTGCAGACAAAGGCTTATGAAGGATCAGATAGAGTAATAATTGGTGATGGTAGGTCTCTTCCCATTTCTCAGATTGGTTGTTCTTCTTTAAATTCTTTGGTCATTAATGATGTGCTGCATGTACCATGGATTCATAAAAATCTACTATCAATTTCAAAATTTACAAAAGATAACCATATTTATTTTGAATTTCATCCTACTTGTTGCTATGTGAAGGATCAGTTCACTCATCAGATACTGTTGCAAGGCATTGAGCATGATGGTTTATATCAATTACAAGCTGCTTCATGTTCGTTTGGTTTGGTAGTTGATACTAGTTCAAGTGTGTCTACTATTACTCAATTTGGATTGTGGCACAGGAGGCTTGGTCATCCATCTGTTGATGTTGTAACTCAGTGCTTAAAAGCTTCTAATTTGTCTATTCCTAAAGATTCTGTTAGATCCTTGTGTAGTGCTTGTGAGTTAGGAAAAGCTCACAAGTTACCTTTCATGTTGTCTCAAACTGTGTATAATGCTCCTCTTGATTTGGTTGTAGCCAATATTTGGGGTCCTGTACCCTGTTTTACAACTGGAAATAGATACTACATATCTTTTGTTGATGCCTTTTCTCGTCACACATGGATTTTTTTTCTGACTAAGAAATCTGATGCACTGGCAGCATTTACCTTGTTTAAGAAACAAGTGGAACTACAGCTGGGTTGCAAGATTAAACAGTTACAAACAGAAGGGGGTGGTGAGTTCAGGAGCTTTGTTCCTTATTTGCAAAAGTGTGGCATTCAGCATAGGCTCTCCTATCCTCACACATCTGAGCAAAACGGTCTTGTGAAAAGAAGACACAGACAGATCGTGGAGACTGGGTTAGTTTTGTTGGCACAAGCTTCTTTGCTGTTATCCTATTGGTCTGATGCTTTTTCAACAGCAGTATATATCATGAACTGCTTGCCTACAAAAGTGTTGGAAGGCTTGTCTCCTGTTATGAAGTTGTTTGGTAAGCAACCAAATTTTTAATTTCTCAAAGTGTTTGGCTGCAGGTGTTATCCACTATTGAGGCCCTATAACAAACACAAGCTTTAGTATCGGTCAACACCATGTATTTTTTTGGGATATGCTGATAGTTATAGGGGTTACAAGTGTGTGGACAAGCATGGACGAGTCTATATTTCTAGACATGTCAAGTTTGCTGAAGATGAATTTCCTTTCAATGAATCAGTGGTTTCTGTTACTAAGGCTGTTAATGAGTCTACTAGGTCTCCTTGGTATGTGACATCCTTGCCTGTGTTTGTTCAGTCACCAAGGGTGATGTTTGATACATCAACAACTACTGAATGTGTGGATGATGCTAGTAGTGTGCGACCAGCTCATACTTCTGAGATGGAATGTTCAACTGAATCAGCTGCAGTAAAAGCTATTCAGGCTAATGATGATACATCTGGTGAGTTTGTTGCAGGTCTTGAGTTAGAAGCTGCTGGTACATCTGGGGTTGTATTATATAATGTACATCCCATGATTACAAGGAGCAAGGCTGGAGTGTTCAAGCCTAAAATTTATGTGGCAGAGTTGAGTGCTACTGAGCCTAAAAATGTTCATGAAGCTATGCTGAATCCTGCTTGGAAGAAAGCTGTTGATGATGAATATCAAGCTTTGTTAAGGAATGGCACATGGGAATTAGTAACTCAGCCTCAACACAGAAACCTTGTAGGGTGTAAATGGTTGTTCAAGGTAAAGAAGAATCCAGATGGCAGTATTGCAAGAACAAAGCTAGATTAGTAGCACAAGGTTTTTCTCAAACAGCTGGTTCTGATTATCATGAGACTTTCAGCCCTGTTGTCAAAGCAAATATAGTTCGATTGGTCTTGGCTGTTGCAGTGTCACAACAGTAGAGAGTTCATCAAGTTGATGTAAATAATTCGTTCTTGAATGGTAAACTTCATGAGGAAGTATATATGAAGCAACCTCTTGGATTTGAAGTGCTGGATTCTGAAGGTATTTTACTAGTGTGCAAGTTACAAAAGTCCTTGTATGGACTCAAGCAAGCCCATCGAGCTTGGTTTGATACCTTGAAGAAGTTTTTGATTGAGGTGCTGAGATTTACAGGGTGTAAAGCCGATTCTTCTTTGTTTTTTAAGAAAACAGTAGCTGGATACATATTTTTGCTTGTATATGTTGATGATATTTTGGTTACAGGAACTCAAGAAGATGAGCTAATAAGTGTTATTCAAGCCTTGAATTAGCAGTTTTCACTCAAAGATCTTGGAAATTTGCGTTTCTTTCTTGGTCTTGAGGTGAATAGAAATGATCATGGCATGCATGTGTCTCAGCAAAAGTATGCTCGATATTTGCTAGAATGAGCTCGTATGAATACTACTAAACCAGTGTCCACACCCATGGTGAGTGTACCTACTTTGTCTTCGTTAACTGGAACTAAGTTGACTGATGGTACATTGTATAGACAAATTGTGGGAGGACTACAATATCTGTGTCTAACCAGACCTGATATATCATTTGCTGTAAATAAAGTGAGTCAGTACATACATTCTCCACATGATGAGCATTGGTGTGCAGTGAAAAGGATTCTGAGATATGTTCAAGGAACTGTGGATTTTGGCCTACGATTTCAGTCTTCTGCTATTACTCTCACTGGCTTTTCTGATGCTGATTGGGCAAGTTCTCTAGAGGACAGGAAGTTAACCTCAAGTTACTGTATGTATCTTGGGGCAAATCTTGTAGGATGGTCATCCAAAAAGCAGTCGAGTGTTTCTCGATCTACAACAGAAGCAGAGTACAAGAGTTTAACCAATGCAACTTTAGAGCTAGCATGGTTCCAGTCATTGCTTACTGAGATAGGAGTTACGCCTACTGGTGTGACAATGTGAGTGTTGTCTCTCTTACTGCAAATCCAGTGTTGCATGCCAGAGCTAAGCACATTGAACTTGATTTACATTTTGTTCGTGATAGAGTGCTAAGAGGTGACTTACAAGTGAATTTTGTGCCAGGTAGTGATCAGGTTGCTGACATATTGACTAAGCCTTTGAGTGTTGGTAATTTTCAGAGGTTTAGAGATCAGTTGAGTGTTATGTCTCTGGCTGATTTTGAAAGAGAAAGCAGGGAGAATATTAGCTGAATACAAGTAGTAGTTAGCAGAAGTTAAGTCTGTTAGTAGTTAGCAGAAGTTAAGCTGTTAGCTAGGTCAGTTGTATGGTAGTTATGAAGCATTTATACAAGTTGTATAAAATACTACTAGTCTGTATATGTAGATACTGGAAATAATGAATTCTTGAATCATCTTCATTCTCATTTGCTGATAACTTGTTCTCATCTCAATGCTTTCAGGTATATTTTCATTCAAAATCCTCACTTTTCCATAATATTAAAGTGTTCTACGTATATTATCTTTGTCGACAACAATTTCATTTTTTTTTCAACACCATCATATTTAGTTATGACATAGCTAATTGAGATATCTCATTATATTTATAATTTCAGATACCTGAACCTCTTCTAGGGTTTTATCAAAAGTTATGCCTTGGGCCTCTTCAGAAGTACCCTCCTCCTTTTAATATGTGACCATCTTCATTTCTTTCTCCTTTCTTTCAATGATTTTTTGTTTTATGGAGTCGACTAGCTTGTCATGCTTCTAGCATGCTCAAGTCTTATTTTTTTATCATATTGTCCTTCTGGGACATATAATTATTTGGAGCATTTTAATCGGTTTATGTATCAGCTAGTATATGAAATCTCTAAATGTCATCACTAAACATATCTAGCAAGTAATTTTTATCCTTCAAACTTTGTGCACATAATATTAGTGAGGATCACAAAATAAAAATGATGACATAATTATTTAACTAATTTGTCTCCCCTTAATGTCGAGAAAATTTGCAACATGACAATACTTTTTCTTCAAAATATAAATATATCTCCCTTCAATAACTAATGAAAATTCTAAAATTTCTCAACTTCATATTAGATGATCCATCTTAGTGCATTATGACGGAATATGAAATAGGTATTGCACTTCCAGATATTCTTAGATGGAATCCATTGACTTATAAATGAAAGTCAATTCTCACGAGACAAATATTTCTTACATGTTGGCTTGATGCAAATAAAATTACATGCTTATTGTAAAGCAATTCTTATATTAATGGTTAAGCAACTAAATGGAGGCATAGTTTTGCTAACAATTAAATATAACAAGACAACTTAAAATTATCCCAGCTAAAACTACGAAAATCATGCTTGGAATATAGTGCACCAGCGTCGTTAGCACAAATTACATTCTATAGAGATTGTGCACAATCAAATTATTTCAAGAAATAGTATCGCAAACTTCGGGTTGCACACATGTGATACATGAGCTCATATATTATTTGGTTATCATTGAAAAATGCAACCAACCTCTAACTTTAGCTGATATTAGATTAATATGTTATCCAAATAACTAGTATGATGAAAATTATTAAAATATAACTTCTATTTCTTCAATAAACTCAAATAAAATTTCATCAAATTATTTTGCTTCAACATTGACTCGGGATGGTCTAACCGGTCATACCAACACTATGAACTTCTTTTCACTATCTCATATGTCATTCATATAAGTGTAATGTATTCCTTCTGGAAATATTTATAATACAAAAACATGAGTATCTCATGTCATTTTTATCCATGATTTTAATGTAAATCACATAAAAATTTCCTTCAACATATATCTTCTTCATCTAACAAATAATTTTATGTTTTAAAAAATTTTGCATCTCAAGGAGGTAAAATATTAACTCTTCAAGAGCTTTTTATAGTTTGATGCAATATTAACTCTTCAGGATCATGCAATCATTTTATTATATATATCATCAATGAATACTTAATTTATTCATATAAAAATAAAATGAATAGGTATAAATAAAACATATATTAAACATAATAAATAATAAATTCAAGTTACTAATAAATCACTATGGTTATATAATATATATTTTTATATATATCATAACACAACAAAATGCAAAAATATTATAATGTTAGATTAAAGTAAATTTACAACTATAAAGGTTTAAACATAAATATTTTCTAATATTCACCGCAATTATGAAACTATCCAAACAAGGTGAATATCTCAAAATTCATGACAAGCATTTTTACTCCCAATAATCATATATCTTAATCAAATTCAAAATTAAACCAATCATTTCTATTTAAAATGAACCAATAAAAATAAAAATATTTATCTCCACATAAAATATCAATAACTAAATACGTGAAGAGATTTAAAAATTCATAGAATTATGGATAGAGAATTATATAAATTAAACTTCTTAATAAAAATCAAATCAAATTTCAAAAGAAGTTTATTAGACTAACTTAGGTTACTATGGATTGGAAGTAATGATTATAAGCATCCTTTGTAATGAAGATAAAGAGATTATTCTCAAGCAAATATCAAATAGACATTGATTCTAATGATTCTTAAATCAAACAATTAAATTTCAATGCTTGGATCTCAACAAAATTTTGACACAAACTAAAAACATATTAATCATCCTTATATGCATGGCCAACTTTAGCATCATATGAAAAATTTTCATCTTTTTCCGAAAAAAGTATCCTCCATTTCATCATTTTGGACAAAATTTGTCTCAATATTGTTTCCTTTTTTTAATGGATGCTTTGATAAAATTTTACTAGATGCTTAAAAATACGATAGATATGTAACCAATGCATTTTCATACAACATTGGTAGCATGAATTTTCAATAACCTTCGAATATTTTTAACTTTCATTTCTTGATTTTCCTTATTATTCTTTTTCTAGTGGTTAAAAGTACCACTATTATAACCACCATGATAACAATTATTAGTATATCTCCAACCACATCCTCAATTACAACGACAACCACGATTTCTATATTCTGATTTTTCATAATTGTTATGTGTTGTAACATTCACTTCAGGGAATGAAATTTTTTTCACTAAAAGGCATGAGATCGTTCCAAAATACTTTTTAAAGTTTTTTTCACAATATTGCTGCTGCAAGAGCACATAAGATATTTCAATCATAGCAAGCTTTAGAGAGTATTATCGTTTTCTAATGGTAAAATCATTCTTTCAAATTATTACATCATTCAAAAATCAAGAGGATGTTTCACAGTTAAATGTTTCACACTTTTAATTCTTCATGTAGATGATAATCATTGAACTTTCACAATGGTAACTTTCTCATTATTATTCATCTCAAGTTATATATTTTAAGCTAACAACTAAAGCGAAAAAGCACTATTATTCATGTTTATTCAAATTTAAGTATAAAAATATAATCATCTAGATATATTAAAATCTTGTGATAACTAAGGTCAACTTTACAATTTAATCAACATAATAATAGAATACTCCAAAAAATATTTTATGGAATATTAGCTAGAGGCATCACATTATTTTATTTACTATAATCAAGGTTTCCATAGAAAATTTCATCCGCAAAGAAACAAATAGCCATAAGCTATGTCATATGCAACTGGATATATATTCAGTACAAGTATATTTAACTTTTTTTTTAAGTTTTTCATACGACATATCCAAATATTAAACATGAGCTTCTAATGTCAAAAATAATAACCTAATAGGCAACGTGTACATTTAGTAAAGGTCACCAAATAAAATAATATTTTTTTAAAAATGATTACTTTATTTTTAATCATGTCAATGACATATGTTATGAAAGATATACATATTTAAGTAAAAATATTCAAGTTGTTAATACTTCAATATTATTCAAAGTCTTAGATCATAAACAAGCATATCATGGAATATATAAAACATAAATTCATATTTAAATATGGGGAAAAAATGAGCAACGTTTTAACTATTTTTTTTTCATTAAGAGTATTGAAATCTCAAAATCTTTCAAGCACACATAGAAATTCACATACCTTAACCTTGTTGCTTCAACAAGAATGTTGTACGTCTAGATTACTTGTTCTCCAACAAAATATTGAATACTATTGAGCAAGCTCGTACTGATAACGTGTTATAAACAAAAATAATAGATAAAAGATGGATATGAGAATATGAGAATTTGTATTGCATTCTATATCTTCCTCTCATTTACAAGTAGCATATTCCTCTATATTTATAGGGAATCTAGGGAGATTTAACTCTTTATATTCTAATACATAAATAGGAAAAAGTAGTTACAAAAATATGAAAGGTTAAAAAAGATGGAAGGTTAAAAGTCAAAAGAGATGAAAGGTTGAACATTCATTTAATAATATTCATAACAATATAAAAATGATAATATTCAAATATATATATATATATGATAAATATTTAAACCAATTTTTAGTAAAAATCTCTAATAATCTTTTCATAAATTTAGTATCAATAAAATCGATGAATTAACCTTTTAAATTTATATTTATTTATTAAATTTATTTCAAACATAAATTTATCTTAAAATAAAACTAACCTAGATAATATAAAATTATTTTAAATAAAAAAATTATTTAAGTTAAATTAATGGATAAACTAACTATAATTCATTCAATTTAACTTTTATAATGATTTAAAAATATAGAAATTATATTTTAAAAATATATAGAAATTAAATAATAAATATATGAACCGTTTTTAGTAAAAATATTATTATAATTTTTAAATATCTTTACACAATAAAAAATCTCTAATAATCGTTTCATAAATTTAACTTCAATAAAATCGATAAATTAAAATTTTAAATTTATGTTTAACTAAGAAAACATTTATTTTAGACATAAAATTAAATTAAAAACTAAGTATGGATAATATTTAACTACTAAAATAAAAATAACCTAGATAATATAAAATTTATTTAAGTTAAAATATTGCATAAATTAACTGTAATATATTTAATTTAACTTAAACAATGATTTAAAAATATAGACATTATTATATTAAAATATATATATATATAGACATTATATTTTAAAAATATATAGAAATTAAATAAGAAAATAGAAAAACGTCACTTGTCATCGTTATAATCTATGTACCCTGTTATATGATATATGATTTTTTTTAAACGTATTACTACATTAACATTTGAGATGAAAAATATGCCAATAGACATATTTTTATTTTTTTAATGGTAAAAAAGGGGCAAAATATTGCCCTGTTCTTGTAATTTATTCAGTAAAAAGATGAAGATAGTCAGACTTTAGTAATTGCCTGACTGCAATACATGGTTTATCAATAATATGAAGAGTAATATAATTTTTATCATAATTTTTAGCTAATCAATTCGCAACTTCATTGCATTTCCGACTCACAAATTTGATTTCGCAATTCACAAGTTGTCGATGCGCTCGAGCAATCTCTTTGACAATAGCATCCTTGGATCCTTCTTCAATGCAGACTTTAATCATTTGTATGGCCACCGAACAATCACTCTCAAGCACCACATTCATGTAACCCTGTCGAAATGCAAGTTGCATGCCATGGAGTGTTGCCAAAAGTTCTGAAACTAAAGCCGATCCGCAGCCCACGAACCACTGAAAACTAGAAATCCATGCCCCTCTATGGTCCCGTAGAACACCTGCAGCTGCTGCCCAATCGTCCTTGCTACTGGCTGCTCCATCACAATTGCATTTGACCCATCCAATTTTCAGTGGCTGACAGCTCCCTTCCCTTACCAACGCTACACTTTTAGGTCCCTGTTTTTCGACCATATGAATCATATATGCCCTCATGCTTTCAGCCCGGCTTACCACAGCAGTAGCATCATCCAATTGTTGATTGAAGATCACACCATTGCGTTGTTTCCAGAGTAACTAGCAAACAGTAGCAAATAATTCTCCACCCCCTGTACTTTGGATGTTCCTAAACTTGTTATCAATTAAATTATGATGTAGCCACTCCTCTAAATCAAGAATAAAGAATAAAAAAATATTTTCATATCAGACTATGAAAAAATTATAGATGATTGAGCACAATCAATAACTATTGTTGTAAACAACAACAATTGGACAAAAGAAAAATTTTTAAATTATTTTATTAGAACATTTCAAGGAGATGTTTTACAATTTTTAAGAAGATAGGAAAAATCAGAAAAAGGTAAAGAACAAAAAGGCCAGTTAATCAATTAGATTCAAACTTTCAAAGATGTATTAAAAGCTGATAAAATTAAATATTGACAATAAAGAAATATCTCAAAGAAAACGGGAAAAAAAACACACACAGATTTTACGTGAAAACTCTTTCGGAAAAAAACCATGGGCAGAGGAGAACAAGATTCACTAATGTCGAAAATCAAATAATTACAAGAGGAGATGACTACGCCTATTTATAGGTTAAAGAACCTTATTCCAATCAACAACTAATAGAAGTAACGTAGTAAGGTTGAAACACCTTATTCTAATTAAAATAAAATAGATGACATATTCTAATTAAAATAAAATAAAAGAAGTCTAGTTTATTTGGACTTTACTTTATTTTATTTTACCACTGTATTTTATTTTAACAAGAATTCTAGTCACCCAATTCTAACAATCTCCACCTTGACAAGAATTCTCTATGAACAAGAACTCTCAACGAACAAGTTCTCCACCTCTTCCACAAAACCCCTTGAGGGGTATTCTTCAACAATGAACACCAACCAAGTCCAAGCAATACTCAAACTTGGTTATGGGAAGTGACTTAGTCATCATATCTGCAGGATTTTCACTTTGCTCACAACAACATCTCCATGAGCAATAATATCATGTACAAAATTATACCAAACATCAATGTGCTTTGTTCTCTCATGAAACATTTGATTTTTCATAAGGAAAATAGCACCTTGACTGTCACAAAATATTGTATCAATCTGAAGATCTTTATTGAATTCACCAAAGAGTCCTTTTAACCAAATAACTTATTTACAAGTCTCGATAATTGCCATGTACTCAGCTTCAGTGGTAGACAAAGCAACTGTAGTTTGCAAAGTAGCTTTCCAACTAATTACACAACCCCCAATTGTAAAGACATACCCTGTAAGAGATTTTCTCCTATCTAGGTCTCCATTAAAATCAGCATCAACATACCCAATGACTCCATCTCTAGTTCTTCCAAACTTGAAGCAAACATCAGTGGTACCTCGTAAGTATCTCAAAATCCACTGAACTGCTTTTCGGTGTTCTTTACCGAGATTCGCCATGTATCTACTAACTGCACTGACTACATATGATAAATCTGGACGTGAGCAAACCATAGCATACATTAGAGAACCAACTGCACTAGAATATGAAACACGTAACATGTAGTCAATCTCATCATCTAATTGTGGAGACGAAGCCGATGAAAGTCTGAAGTGGGCTAATAATGGAGTACTAACAGGCTTGGCACTCTGCATATTGAACCTGCAAAAAACTTTCTCAATGTACCCTTTCTGACTTAGGTAAAACTTACATGCCTTTCTATCTCTAAGAATCTCCACCCCAAGCATATTCTTTGCTGCTCCCAAATCTTTCATCTCAAATTCTTCACTAAGTTGGGCTTTACACTTTCTTATCTCTTCTTTATCTTTTGCTGCTATCAACATGTCATCAACATAAAGGAGTAGATATACAAAAGAACCATCACTATTTTTCTTAAAATAAACACAACTATCAAAACTGCTTCTTTTAAAATCATGGGTAATCATAAAAAAATCAAAACTCTTGTACCATTGCCTTGGTGACTGTTTCAAATCATAAAGGGATTTTTTCAACAAGCAAACATAGTCCTCCTTTTCTGAGACTATAAAGCCCTATGGTTGTTGCATGTAAATATCTTCCTCAAGTTCTCCATGCAAGGACATTGTTTTTACATCTAACTGATCAAGCTCCAAATCATACATAGCCACAATACCAAGTAAGACTCGAATCGAACTGTGTTTCACAACTGGAGAAAACATATATGTGAAGTCTACACCGGGAATCTGACTGTAACCTTTTGCAACAAGTCTTGCTTTATATTTGGGTTCTTCAATTCCTGGAATCACTTCTTTCCTTTTGAATACCCATTTACAACGAACAGCCCTTTTACCCTTTGGAAGCTTCACTAAGTCCCACGTTTTATTCTTATAGAGTGATTCCATCTCTTCTCCCATGGAAATCATCCACTTTTCTGAGTCTTCACAGCTTACTGCCTCAGAATAAGTAGATGGCTCTTGATTTGCATCAATATCTTCAGCCACGTTTAAAGCATAAGCTACTAGATCAGCCTCGACGTACCTCTTCGAAGGTTTAATTTCTCTTCTAGGTCTATTTTTGGCAATAAAATATTGTGGTGATAAAGTGACTCTATTCTAAACTTCTGTACTAACTTCAAAAGTTGACTTTATTGTAAATACCGGATCAATCTAAAACTCCACCTGCTTTTGTTGTTCTTTACTGGAAGAGTATTTAAGAGATAAGTTAGGTAACATAGCAGTTTCATCAAAAACAACATCTCTACTAATCACAACTTTTCTATTTTCAAGACACCATAACTTAAACCCTTCTACACCAGCTTTAAAACCAAGAAAAACACATTTAATGGATCTTGGTTCTAATTTTCCATTATCAACATGAGCATAAGCAAGACACCCAAAAATCTTTATATCAGAATAATCAGCAGGCTTACCAGACCATATCTCTTGTGGAGTCTTTTTCTCAAAAGCAACGGATGAAGATCGATTGATCAAAAAACATACAGTAGAGGCTGCTTCAGCCCAAAACAACTTCGGTAAATTAGCATTCGACAACATACATCGAACCTTCTCCATGATCGTTCTGTTCATTCCTTCTGCAATGCTGTTTGCTGTGGAGTATGATGAACTATCAAATGTCTCATGATCTCTTCTGATTTGTACAATTCATTAAACTTATCAGAACAGAACTCCAAGTCATTATCTGTGCGAAAGTTTTTATCTGTTTTCCTGTTTATTTTTCAACCATAATTTTTCAAGACTTGAATGCGAAAAACACATCGTTTTTCAGCTTCAGAAAGAATGCCCAAACTTTTCTGGAAAAATCATCAATAAGAGTTAGTATATAATTAGCTCCACCTCTCGAAGGTACTCTAGATGGTCCCCAAAGATCAGAATGAATATAATCCAATGTTCCCTTCGTGTTATGGATTCCTCTGGTGAACCAAACTCTCTTTTGCTTCCCAAAAACGCAATGCTCACAAAACTTCAGTTTGCTAATGTTTTGCCCATCAAGAAGTCCTCTTTTACTCAATTCTGCCATGCCGTTTTCACTCATATGCCCTAGACGCACATGCCAAAGTCTAGTAATATCATCATCTGACAAGGAAGAGGAAGCGATTGCAGCATCACCAGTAATAGTTGAACATTACAAAACATATAATTTGGAAGTCTTTCTCTACTCTTTCATCACAACGAGGGAACCCTTACTAATCTTTAGAACCCCACTTTCAGCTGTGTACCTGTATCCTTTTGAATCAAGAGTACTCAACGAAATCAAATTCCTTTTCAATTCTGATACATGTCGCACGCCACTAAGAGCTCTAACGACCTCATCAAACATCTTTATTTTGATTGTGCCAACTCCTGCGATTTTACATGAAGCATTATTTCCCATCAAAACAACACCTTCAGACACAACTTCATATGTTGTAAACCAATCCCGATTGGAACTCATATGTAAGGTGCAACCAGAATTGAGGATTCACTCCTCGCTCACTTTAGAATTGTCGACAGAAGTAACTAGGAGTTCACCATCACTGTGGCCTTCTACTACATCAGCTTCACGGGATTGTTCTGGTTGTTTTCCCTTTTGATTCTCCAAATACATCTGCGCAAGAACTGCTTGCATCTTTACTTGCCACAACGCGAATCTGGTGTTACGATCCAACAGCGAAATATCATACTTCAATGTCGCTATTATTGTAATCGAAACTAGTAACCCGAAAAGCTCTGATACCAGTTTGATGAAATTAAATATCGACAATGAAAAAATATCACAAAGAAAATGGGAAAAAAATACACAGATTTTACATGGAAACCCTTTCGGGAAAAAAACAACGGGCAAAGGAGAAGAAGATTCACTAATGTCGAAAATCGAATAATTACAAGAGGAGATGACTACGCCTATTTATAGGTTGAAAAACCTTATTTCAATCAACAATTAATAGAAATAACGTAGTAAGGTTGAAACACCTTATTCTAATTAAAATAAAATAGATGACCTATTCTAATTAAAATAAAATAAAAGAAGTCTAGTTTATTTGGACTTTACTTTTATTTTATTTTACCACTGTATTTTATTTTAACAAGAATTCTAGTCACCCAATTCTAACAAAAGGTTTAGCTCAAATAATAAAAATAGGATTTTGTGGCTATGTTGATAAAAAATATCAGAATAGTATATCTAGTTATGTATTATCAAAAATTAAATTATGTGATATTAGATATTTAAAAAACTTTTCTAAAAAATTACTTCACGAATATCAAAAATTAAAAAATGAAAATATAGAATTTTAGAAAAACCAATATTTTTATAAATTACCACCATCCTTTCTCTATAAAATACTTTTGTAATATAACTTCCCTGGCTTCTGCTCTTCCCTTGTAATTAAGAAACACTATAATGGAATAAATACAATCTTCAATAATACTTCAACAGATGAAAATTAGAAAAAGTGATGTTATTACATTCTCAAATTTTTAATCTAGAAAATATTATACGTATATTGAAGTTACATTTCAATTTAGAGAATATAAAACATATTCTTTACATGCTTTACTTGATACTGGAGCTACAACCAGTAGTTGCAAAAAAAATGTCATCCCTGTAGAAAAATGGGAATCCATGAAACATCCAATTAGAGATATAAGAATTGATGGTAATGAAATCATAATTCAATATAAAGCTAGGAATATACCGATCTATATAAATAATGTAAGATTTGTAGTACCAAAATTATTATGTTCTCCTGCAATGCATGGAGATATATTATTTGGAAATAATTTTATATATCAGCATTTACCATTTGTTATTGATAAAAATATAATTATGTTATCTATAGAAATACCATTAGTAAAAAACCATAAATTTGTGTGTGATAAAAATTTCTCACCACCAAGAAAAGAACAAATAAACCAAATTGAAACAAATCATTGGTTGTTTAAAATACTAGAAAGTAATTTTAGTGAAGAACCATTAAAATTATGGCAAAATAGTCCTAGATATTGTGAAATCAAATTGAAAAATCCCAATAAAATCATTAAAGTAAAACCTATGATTTGTACTAAACAAGATATAGAAGAATTTGATTTTCAAATTAAAGAATTATTAGAGAAAATATTAATAGAAGAAACTAATAGTCCACATTCTAGTCCAGCTTTTATGGTTAGAAATCATGCAGAATAAAAAGAAAAAAAATTAGGTTGGTAATTAATTATAAAATATTAAATCATATTATTTTTTATGGATATTTTATTCCAAGAAAGGATGTTTTAATTAATCAGGCAAAACATGCCAAAATTTTTACTAAATTTAACTGTAAATTCGGTTTTTGACAAATCATGCTAACCGAAGAATCTAAGCTATTAACAGGTTTTAATTCACCTAATGGACACTACCAATGGAAGATAATTCCATTTGGATTATGTAATGCACCACAAATATTTCAGAAATTGATGAATTCTATTTTTAATAAATATAAGAAATTTTGTACTGTATATATAGATGATATTTTAGTATTTTCAGAAACATTAGATTTACATAGAAAACACATAAATATTATTTCTTAAGAATTCATAAAACATGGAATTATATTAAGTCCTAAGAAAATAGAGTTAGAGAAAACAAAAATAGAATTATTAGGATTAAAGTTATTACAGATGGTCTTCAACTACAAGATCATATTATAGTCAAAATAAAAAAATTTCCTAAAAAAATTGAAGATAAAAAAAAGCTTCAACAATTTTTGGGAATAATAAATTATGGTAGAAATTTCTTTCCAAACTTGTCAGAAAAGGTAGGAATGTTATATGAAAAATTAAAAAAGGATAAAACTTTTAGTTAGTCTAATAAAGATTTAGAAATTATAAGAAAGTTAAAATTTGAAATAAAGGTGATAAATTAATTCTAGAAATTGATGCTTCACAAAATCATTGGGGATGTATTTTAAAAGTTAAAATTAAAAACAATGAAGAATTAGTATGTGGATATAGTTTAGGAAAATTTAAGCCAAATGAAATTAATTATGTTATATTTGAAAAAGGATTATTAGCTATAAAGAAAGGAATAAAAAAAATTCTTATTTATTTAGCCCCTGAAAAATTTATCATAAAAACTGATAATCAGACCGTTAAACAGTTTCTTACTAATAAAAGTTTAGAAACAATACCAAGGAGAATTAGATGGTATAATGAATTATGTACTTTTAATCTTGAAGTTTTATATGTTAAAAAGAACTGACAATGTTATTGCTGATTATCTTAGCAGTCCTTATGGACAAAGGTAAACAACCTTTAAAAAAAGTTGGTGAATGGACAATTATTTGCAAAAAGCGAAATGATTTCAATCTAAGAAATCATTGTCCTAGTTTTATAAGAATATCTTCTCAAGTATCATTTTATCCTAATCAAAGATATTATGTTCCATATCCATTGACAGGACAATCAGCCCCAAATCAGACTTTTACACCACAGGTAAATTATTTACCATGGTCATAAGATTCAAATTCTGCATACTAAGCCAGTTATGAAGAAGTGATTAAAAAAGCAAAAAAAATTGTGTGAAAGAAAATTTGTTGAAAACACAACAAATGAACGAGGTAAAAAAAATTTATAATCTAGGTTTACCACTAGAAATATATAATATTATTAATGAAATATGAAAAACTCATATTACTGAACAAAGAGTGAATTTTAGAAGAGTGAGTTTTAAAAGAACTCTTACTAAGCTTTCTCAATTTTTAGTTGAAAAAATAACTAAAGAGCAAGAATGTCATGATTTATTACTAAAATCTTTATTGTGAATGGAATGATTTTGAAATAGGATATTTACATCTTAAGGAGATAAACAATCTTCTTGATACAGTTCAATATTTTAGAGACATAGGAAATAATAATTCAATTCTTAATAAACTATTTAGATTATATTTTTATAATAAAGCTTAATTTATTTTACCGATAGAAATATTTGTAAAAATTAATAAATGCATCTGCAAACAGTAGGGTGTATTTCAGAAATCTTTTTCTGAATATTTTTATCAATCTTTTATTTTTAGAAATATTTTGGGAGAAAAATTTCCTGCTATAAAATTCAGACATGATCATGAACCATTTGATATAACAAGTATTGAATGGAGTTTTGTTAAAGAACTCACAATTCAAAATCTTTCTTTTCACCTAACAAAAGATTTTTCGACATTTATAAAAACAATGCTAATCAAGCAAACCAATGATCAGGATTACATAAAGTATTTTAATATCAATATTCACAGCTTAATTGGTATAGCTGAAAAAGAAAAATTTTATCAGCCATATCAAATATGGGATTTTAAAATTGTGCTTGGAGGACCTTTACTCTCAGCAGCAAATGAAGATAAAGAGTTGACAAAATACATTGACAAGTGCCAGAATAATTTTCTTTATTATCAAATCCAAGCAGGAATTGATCTTATGGTCAAAGCTAATGAACTCTTGACAAAGACAACATATCGCTTCTGGACAGACGAAAGAAGGATATTTGCATATGATTATTGTTATGGCAATCGAAATCGAAGCGATGAGCCAGACGAACAAACTGCCCAGCTATTAAAAAAGGTAGCTAATATGGAAATTGATGACTACCTACCAGAAATTATTGAAGATATCAAAAACACATTAGAAAATTAGAATTCACCCCGATTATCCAATCAGTCATTAAATCTGGATGAAATTGAAGAAATAAATCTTAACAACATCCAGATGGACTAGAAGAACATGTGGAAGTCACCACATGAATAATAACAAAAGAAAGGTGTAAGAAGAAATATGAAGGCACTGTAGAAGAAATATCAAGGTACTACTTTCAAATAAGGGTGTTAGAAGAAATATCACGACAAGCTACTTGGTGGAAATCTACCACAATAAAATAAAAATGAAAAGGACATCATACTTATCATCACACATTTCAGCATCAAAAAGATGAAAGGAGACGTGATACTTATCTCGGCACTGTACAGACTTCAAATATTATGAAAAGGAGTTATTAAAATTTCCTATAAAAGGGCAAGTTGAAGCCTAAACAAGGCATTCGAAGTTATTCAAATCTTTCTTACTAATTTCCCTTTAGTTTTTCTGTAAATTGTCCACCATCTTTTCCCTGTAAAATACTTTTGTAATATAGCTTTCCTGGCTTTCGCTCTTCCCTTGTAATTGATATCAGAGCCACAGTGTTTCATTTTCTGGAGGAATAATATCATAGTTTTATTGTAAGTTCTATCATTTATACTCAACCCTGGTTACTTTCATGTTTTCTATCTTAAAACCCATATATCTGTTATTTTGTCTTACTGTTGCCTTGTTATCTCTGTGTTGAGACTATTGACGTTTTAAATAAGAGAATATAAAGATAACAGATGATTTTACCTACCTAAGATAAAATTTATGGAAGAAACTAACTGTTTATATAAGGATAAAACTTGTAATCATACTATGCATATAGATTCCGAAAATGAAAATAATATTTCATCTATTAGTAAAGGTTTTAATAGTTTGATAGATATTACTTCCATATATTTTCATAAATTGTATAATAAAGTTAATAAAATTGAATAGCAAGTAAATAATTTAGGAGTAGTAATTGAGTTAGATTTGAATAATGAATCTAAAAATATGTTAGTAGAAATAAATAATAAGTTAAAACAAGAAATAGAAGATAAAAAAAATGGAACAAGATGTAGATTTAGATCCTTTATATTATGGTAATAGTAATATAATATTAACTTTATCAGATGAAGAAGAAACTTCTTCTGAAGTATCATATTCAAAAAATGAAAAACCTAAGAAAAAATATACATATCAACAAAAATGTGATTTTCAATCCTATAAACAACTTATTGAACATTGAAAAGAAAGATTTTCCAAGACTTCTGATAAAAATGAAAGAATTGAATATTTAAAACTTATTTAACAACTTTATGAACAACATAAATATTTATTTATATTATTTAATTATCATTATATGTTAAATTATGACTCAACATATAATAGTAGTTCTAATAGTTCTAGTAATAGTATAAATCTAGAAGATATAAAAGTAACAAGTGACCAATCTGAAGAAGAAAACACTTCTACAGAGGAAGAAGAAAATATAGATATATCTGAACCTATCGAAACTGATTAACAGATCAAGATCCTAAAAGAAAAAAGAAAATAGATTCAGATCTTTAAACGATGATTTTTTAAGATCTTGTAATAACCAATATGAACAATTTAATAATACTAAAAGAATTTTTGGTAATCAAACAAATGATACTGAAAATATTGCTACTACTAAGATAAAACCAAAAAATTTAAGAGAATCATCTAATTATCCTATACCACATAGGATAGATGATCTTAATAAAAGAAATGTTACTCAAGGAGGGATATATTTAGATCTTACAAATATTCCCATATCAGACTACGAAAAAACTATAGATGATTGGGCACAATCAATGACTATTATTGTAAACAACAACAATTGGACAAAAAAAATTAAAATTATTTTGTTGAAACATTTCAAGGAGATGTTGTACAATTTTTAAGAAGATGAGAAGAATTATAAAAAGGTAAAGAACAAAAAAGGCAATTAATCAATCAGATTCAAACTCCCAAAGATGTATTAAAATGATTAACTCAAATTCTAAAAATAGAATTTTGTGGCTATGTTGATAAAAAAGATCAGAATAGTATATCTAGTTATGTATAGTCAAAAATTAAATTATGTGATATTAGATATTTAAAAAACTTTTCTAAAAAATTTCTTCACGAATATCAAAAATCAAAAAATGAAAATATAGAATTTTGGAAAAATTAATATTTCCATAAATTACCACCACCTTGGGATGAGATTTGTATAAAGAAATACGATTCTTATCTAGAAAAACATAGTAAACTCTCAGGAATAGATGCTGAAACTATAGATACTATAGGTAATAGAATAAATTTTACAAAAGAAAGAATAACTAATCATTGTCTACAAACTAAGGTTGCTAAACAAGTTAAGCATAAATTAAGTAGTCAACATTGTACAAAAATATTAGAAAATGAATGAAAATTTGGATGTAAACCAGTGCGACCTAATAATTATAGAAAATATAAAAGAAAAAATAAAAAATATAAGTTTATTAGATAGAATAAGAATAAGAAAAACTTTAATAATAAAAAGAAAAGAAAATTCGTTAGGAAAAAGAATTCTAAAAGAACTAAAAAACAAATATGTAAATGGTTTATATGTGATGAAGAAGGGCATATAGCACCAAATTGTCCTAACAAAGAAAAAAATGCTAGGAAAATAATTAAAATTCTTGAAGAAAAAAATTAGAAGTATACTTTGAAGAGGAAATAAATCCTGAAGAAATATTATATGAATTAATATCAAAAACAGAATTTGATACGGATAATGAAGAATATATATTCATGCTCAATATAGGAAATAGTTTTAATAATCAATTAAAAGAAATTCCTAAAAATAAACAACAGGATATAAAATTAGGAAATCTAATCGAAGAAGAAAAAGGCTTTTCTGATGAAATGATAGAAAAAAGAAATAAAAATTATATTTCTAAAGAAGAAATATATAAAATATCAAAATTTAAAATTTAAAATTTAAAATTTGTACTTAAAGAAATATAGAAAAGATAAGTGGTAATACTGTTGCTAAAGATACAAGAGGAGGATTAATAGAAATCCCGTTATTCTCTAAAGAAAAAATTAAGAGGATTAAAAAGAAATATCCACAACTTAGATATATACATCTAGGAATTATAATGATAACTATAAGAGTATTATTTAGAAAAGGTCAGGATATATCAATAATAACAGTATTATTAGATAAAAAATTTGAAAATCCAGTAAAAACACTTATTGGAGGAATTCAATCAAATTTACATAATGGAATAATAGGATTTAAAGTTAAACCAAATTACTTTACTTCCATTACAGATCCATAAATAGAAGAATGTTTATGTCTTAGAATTCAGACAAAAAATTCTGAAATTAATGATTTGGTAGAATATCTAGCAATAAGTTGAACTTCTATTAACGAATATACTAATACAACAGAAGTAGAAATAAAAGAAGTTAATAATAAAATTATCGAATTTTTTGAACCAAATAAATTTACTACAGAAATACAACTAAAATTGTTACATTTAAGTGATTTATTAGTTCCAAGAAATTGGATGATAGGAAGAAATAATAGTCCAAGTACATCTAAACCAGTATGTACTATAGAATATATGTCATATGGAGATAAATTATATTTTTAAAATAATACAATTACTGAAAATAATAATAATTTAGTTTTACCCTCAAATACTCAAACAGAAGATGAGGAAGAAAATTTAGGTTCTATATCTTCAACGCCTATATGGATGAAAACAGTTCATATTCCTATATTTCCTACTGAACCAAGCAGAAATTCTGATAATTCTAGAAACACTAGAATGGAAGAAATACAATCTTCAATAATACTTCAACAGATGAAAATTGGAAAAAGTGATGTTATTACATTCTCAAATTTTCAATCCAGAAAATATTATACGTATATTGAAGTTACATTTCAATTTAAAGAATATAAAACATATTTTTTACATGTTTTACTTGATACTGGAGCTACAACCAGTAGTTGCAGAAAAAATGCATCCCTGTAGAAAAATGGGAACCCATGAAACATCCAATTAGAGAATATACCGATCTACATAAATAATGTAAGATTTGTAATACCAAATGTTTTCCTGCAATGCATGGAGATATATTATTAGGAAATAATTTTATGTATCAGCATTTACCATTTGCCATTGATAACAATATAATTATGTTATCTATAGAAAAAACTTTTATAGAAATACCATTAGTATAAAACTATAAATTTGTGTGTGATAAAAATTTCTCACCACCAAGAAAAGAACAAATAAACCAAATTGAAACAAATCATTGGTTGTTTAAAATACTAGAAAGTAATTTTAGTGAAGAACCATTAAAATTATGGCAAAATAGTCCTAGATATTGTGAAATCAAATTGGAAAATCCAAATAAAATCATTAGAGTAAAATCTATGATCTATACTAAACAAGATATAGAAGAATTTGATGTTCAAATTAAAGAATTATTAGAAAAAGGATTAATAGAAGAAACTAATAGTCCACATTCCAGTCCAGCTTTTATGGTTAGAAATAATGCAGAAATAAAAAGAGGAAAAACTAGGATGGTAATTAATTATAAAATATTAAAGCAAAATATTATTTTTGATGGATATTTTATTCCTAGAAATGATGTTTTAATTAATCAGGCAAAACATACCAAAAATTTTAGTAAGTTTGACTGTAAATCCGATGTCTGGCAAATCATGCTAACCGAAGAATCTAAGCCATTAACAGCTTTTAGTGCACCTAATGGACACTACCAATAAAAAGTAATGCATTTAGATTATGTAATGCACCACAAATATTTCAGAAATGGATGGATTCTATTTTTTAACAATATAAGAAATTTTGTATTCTATATATAGATGATATTTTAGAATTTTCAAAAACATTAGATTTACATAGAAAACACTTAAATATTATTTCTCAAGAATTCATAAAATATGGAATTATATTAAGTCTTAAGAAAATAGAGTTAGAAAAAACAGAAATAAAATTCTTAGGATTAAAGTTATCTACAGATGATCTTCAACTACAAGATCATATTAGAGTCAAAATAAAAGAATTTCCTGAAAAAATTGAACATAAAAAACAGCTTCAACAATTTTGGTAATAATAAATTATGGTAGAAATTTCTTTCCAAACTTGTCAGAAAAGATAAGAATGTTATATGAAAAATTGAAAAAGAACAAACCTTTTAGTTGGGCTAATAAAGATTCAAAAATTATAAGAAAGTTAAAACCTGAAATAAATTGAATTCCTAAAGTTTATTTACCTAAACAAGGTGATAAATTAATTCTAGAAACTGATGCTTCACAAAATCATTGGGATGTATTTTAAAAGCTAAAACTAAAAACAATGAAGAATTAGTATGTGGATATAGTTCAGGAAAATTTAAGCCAAATGAAATTAACTATGTTATATTTGAAAAAGAATTATTAGCTATAAAGAAAGGAATAAAAATTTTCTTATTTATTTAGCATATGAAAAATTTATCATAAAAACTGATAATCAGATCATTAAACAGTTTCTTACTAATAAAAGTTTAGAAACAAAACCAAAGAGAATTAGATGGTATAATGAATTATTTACTTTTAATTTTGAAGTTTTATATGTTAAAGGAACTGATAATATTATTGCTGATTATCTTAGTAGGCCTTATAGATAGAGGTAAACAACCTTTAGAAAAAGTTAGTGAATGGACAACTATTCCCAAAAAGTGAAATGATTTCAATCCAAGAAATCATTGTCCTAATTTTATAAGAACACCTTCTCAAGTACCATTTTATCCTAATCAATGATATTATGTTCCATACCCATTGGCAGGACAACCAGTCCCAAATCAGACTTTTACACCATAGGTAAATAATTTACCTTGGTCACAAGATCCAAATTCTGCATACCAAGTCAATTATGCAGAAGTGATTAAAAAAGCAAAAAAAATTTGTGAAAGAAAATTTGCTGAAAACACAACAAATGAACGAGGTAAAAAAATTTTATAATCCAAGTTTACCACCAGAAATATATAATATTATTAATGAAATATGAAAAACTCATATTACTGAACAAAAAGTGAATTTTAGAAGAGCTCTTACTAAGCTTTCTCAATTTTTAGTTGAAAAAACAACTAAAAAGCAAGAATGTCATGATTTATTACTAAAATCTATTTTATATTGTGAATGAGATGATTTTGAAATAGAATATCTAGATCTTAAGGAGATAAACAATCTTCTTGATACAGTTCATTATTTTAGAGACATAGGAAATAATAATTCAATTCTTAATAAACTATTTAGATTATGTCTTTATAATAAAGCTCAATTTATTTTACCAATAGAAATATTTACAAAAATTAATAAATGCATTTCCAAACAGCAGGATATATTTCAGAAATCTTTTTCTGAATATTTTTATCAATCTTTTATTTTTACAAATATTTTGGGAGAAAAATTCCCTGCTATAAAACTCAGACTTGATAATGAACCATTTGATATAATAAGTATTGAATGTGATTTTGTTAAAGAACTTACAGTTCAAAATCTTTCTTTTCACCTAACAAAAAATTTTCCGACATTTATAAAAACAATGCTAACCAAGGCACAGTGCCGGGATAAGTATCACATCTCCTTTCATCTTTTTGGTGCTGACACTTGTGATGATAAGGATGATGTGCTTTTCATTTTTATTTTCTTGTGGTAGATTCCCACTAAGTAGCTTGTCGTGAAATTTCTTCAGACACTCTTCTTTGAAAGTAGTGCCTTGATTAGCATTGTTTTTATAAATGTCGAAAAATCTTTTGTTAGGTGAAAAGAAAGATTTTGAACTGTGAGTTCTTTAACAAAATCTCATTCAATACTTGTTATATCAAATGGTTCATGAACAAGTCTGAATTTTATAGCAGAGAATTTTTCTCTCAAAATATTTGTAAAAATAAAATATTGATAAAAATATTTAGAAAAAGATTTCTGAAATACATCCTGTTATTTGCAGATGCATTTATTAATTTTTGCAAATATTTCTATCGGTAAAATAAATTGAGCTTTATTATAAAGACGTAATCTAAATAGTTTATTAAGAATTGAATTATTATTTCCTATGTCTCTAAAATATTAAACTGTATCAAGAAGATTGTTTATTTCCTTAATATCTAAATATTCTATTTCAAAATCATCCTATTCACGATATAAAATAGATTTTAGTAATAAATCATGACATTCTTGCTCTTTAGTTATTTTTTCAACTTAAAATTGAGAAAGCTTAATAAGAGCTCTTATAAAATTCACTCTTTGTTCAGTAATATGAGTTTTCCATATTTCATTAATAATATTATATATTTATGGTGGTAAACTTGGATTATAAATTTTTTTTTACCTCGTTTATTTATTGTGTTTTCAATAAATTTTCTTTCACACAAAATTTTTCTGCTTTTTAATCACTTCTGCATAACAGGCTTGGTATGCAGAATTTGAATCTTGTGACCAAAGTAAATAATTTACCTGTGGTGTAAAAGCCTGATTTGGGACTGGTTGTCCTGCCAATGGGTATGGAACATAATATTTTTGATTAGGATAAAACGGTACTTAAGAAGGTATTCTTATAAAACTAGGATAAGGATTTCTTGGATTGAAATCATTTCGCTTTTTGCGAATAGTTGTCCATTCACCAGTTTTTCTAAAGGTTGTTTACCTTTTTCCATAAGACCTGCTAAGATAATCAGCAATAACATTGTCAGTTCCTTTAACATATAAAACTTCAAAATTAAAATTACATAATTCATTATACCATCTAATTCTCCTTGGTATTGTTTCTAAATTTTTATTAGTAAGAAACTGTTTAACGACCTGATTATCTATTTTTATGATGAATTTTTCAGGTGCTAAATAAATAAGAAAATTTTTTAGTCCTTTCTTTATAGCAAATAATTCTTTTTCAAATATAAAATAGTTAATTTCATTTTGCTTAAATTTTTCTGAACTATACGCACATATTAATTCTTCATTGTTTTTAGTTTTAGCTTTTAAAATACATCCCTAATGATTTTGTGAAGCATCAGTTTCTAGAATTAATTTATCACCTTGTTTAGGTAAATAAACTTTAGAAATCCGATTTATTTCAGATTTTAACTTTTTTATAATTTCTGAATCTTTATTAAACCAACTAAAAGGTTTGTCCTTTTTTAATTTTTTATATAACATTTCTATCTATTCTGACAAGTTTGGTAAGAAATTTCTACCATAATTTATTATTCCCAAAAATTGTTAAAGCTGTTTTTTATCTTCAATTTTTTCAGGAAATTTTTTTATTTTGACTATAATATGATCTTGTAGTTGAAGACCATCTGTAGATAACTTTAATCTTAAGAATTCTATTTCTGTTTTTTAACTATATTTTCTTAGGACTTAATATAATTCCATGTTTTATGAATTCTTGAGAAATAATATTTAAGTGTTTTCTATGTAAATCTAATGTTTCTGAAAAATACTAAAATATCATCTATATATACAATACAACATTTCTTATATTTATTAAAAATATAATTCATCCATCTCTGAAATATTTGTGGTGCATTACATAATCCAAATGGAATTACCTTCCATTGGTAGTGTCCATTAGGTGCACTAATGGTTTAGATTCTTCGGTTAGCATGATTTGTCAAAAATCGAATTTACAGTCAAACTTACTAAAATATTTGGTATGTTTTGCTTGATTAATTAAAACATTCTTTCTTGGAATAAAATATCCATAAAAAATAATATTTTGATTTAATTATTTATAATTAATTACCATCCTAGCTTTTCCTCTTTTTATTTCTCGCATGATTTCTAACCATGAAAGCTGGACTGAAATGTGGACTATTAGTTTCTTCTATTAATCTTTTCTCTAATAATTCTTTAATTTGAACATCAAATTCTTCTATATCTTGTTTAGTATAGATCATAGATTTTACTCTAATGAATTTATTAGGATTTTCCAATTTGATTTCACAATATCTAAGACTATTTTGCCATAATTTTAATGGTTCTTCACTAAAATTACTTTCTAGTATTTTAAACAACCAATGATTTGTTTCAATTTGGTTTATTTGTTATTTTCTTGGTGGTGAGAAATTTTTATCACATACAAATTTATGGTCTTCTACTAATGGTATTTCTATAAAAGTTTTTTCTATAGATAACATAATTATCTTTTTATCAATAGCAAATGGTAAATGCTGATATAAAAAATTATTTCCTAATAATATATCTCCATGCATTGCAGGAAAACAAAATAATTTTTGTACTACAAATCTTACGTTATTTATATAGATCGGTATATTCCTAGCTTTATATTGAATTATGGTTTCATTACTATCAATTCCTATAGCTCTAATTGGATGTTTCATGGGTTCCTATTTTTCTACAGGGATGACATTTTTTCTGCAACTACTAGTTGTAGCTCCAGTATCAAGTAAAGCATGTAAAGAATATGTTTTATATTCTCTAAATTGAAATATAACTTCAATATACATATAATATTTTCTGGATTGAAAATTTGAGAATGTAATAACATCACTTTTTCCAATTTTCATCTCTTGAAGTATTATTGAAGATTGTATTTCTTCCATTCTAGTGTTTCTAGAATTATCAGAATTTTTGCTTGGTTCTATAACATCCGCATTTTTTAACCGGAGTTGGAACAGTATAGGGAAGGAGTCAAGAATTAGAGTATCTAGCTCAAATAAGAAGATTAGGAAAATTTAAGGATTAATTAGTAATTGTAAGAAAGGAGGAAGGACTAAATAGCAATTTATCCGTATTGAATTATGAGTCATCATGGGAATTAGATTGATTAAGGAGGGGAAAAAGAGTAATTTGGTGGAAGATATTTTTGGAGACAAAGTTTTGGGCCAAAGTGTAAAGTTGGAAGGCCTAGGGACTAAAAGTGCAATTTTATCATTTTTATTAAGTAAGATATTTTTAAAGAAAAGTCTAGAGAAATTGAGAGATGAAAAATCAATTAAAAGATGAGGGTATCATCTTTTCTTCTCATAACCAACCATCCATGCCTATATTCCCCATTTCCAACTTTTACTTTTATTCCAATTTAGTCCCTTCACCATTGTTAAGCCCTCCAAGCTTCAAAATCCTCCATTTTCTTTGAAATTTCCTTAAGAAAGGCATAGAGGGAAGTTAGTAGACACCTTAATTTCTTTATAGAGTCCACTTTAAAGTGTTAAAGTGGATAGGGATTGAATTAGAATTTCGGAAATTCAAGAACAAAGGTAAGAGATGATTCAATTTTCACGACATACATGTATATTTACATAATCTAGCATGAAAAAAAATATTGAATTCTAGTCTTAAGCTTATATGTGTTTGTATGAAATTGAAGAAAGAGGGAAGAAGGAGAAGGACCAAATTGAAGAAAAAGGAAAGGAGAAAGCTAAGGTGTGAGAAGAAATTATCTACAAGTGAGGTAAGTACGACAAGTATTAAAAGACTTAGTAACAATTAAGTTAAAGTGTTTATAATTTTAATATATATGATTAATCATGATGGAAATGAGATGTTTAATTATAAGTATGATAATTATGTGTGATTGAATGAAATTTAGTATAAAGAAGCATGAGAAAGGAATTAATCTCATTGAAACAGTTTGGATAGAACAGAGGACTAAATTCGAAAATTCACCAAAAATTGTATAAAAATAGTTAAGAGTTGAATTAAATATGTAATTAAATCTTATTGAGTGTAGTTTTATATGGAAGTAACAGTGAAAGAAAAGGAATTTTATATTTTGAGATATACTAGTTTTTGTGTAACAAGGTCAGAGTAGGTACGAGTTCCCCTATTCTGACTTTGAAAAATCATAGAAAAATGTATAAAATTTATTATATACTGAAATTTATATGGTTAAATCCTTAATGAGTTTATTTTCAAAAGAAATAGACGGGAATATTATTGGATTCCTTTACTAAAAGATAAATAATTTTTAGTGAAGAAAGGTCGAAACTGTCAGGTAGCAGAAAAGGGGTAAATTTGAAGAATTTACTGTACCAATTGGCTAAGGTAAAAATTCTAAAATTTTTATGGTAAACATATATGTGAGTATAATTTCAGAAACATTAAGCGGATATTGATTTCGAATTCTGTAGCTAAAGATATAAATAATTTAGCGAATGTGACGCAAGTGGACATATTTGAAAATTAATGTGAAAATAAAAGTAAGAGGTATATGATGATGAATATGTGAGAAAATATGTGTGAAATATTATGTGATTAATTATAAAGATTGATTGTGTGATTAATTGGTGAAATTGTGGATTTATTTGAGGAAACAAAGGTGAGAAATACATGAATATGTATATTTGAATTGAATTTGAATGATTTGTGATCAAAATTGAAAGTGAAAGTAAAAGTAAAATTGGAATTGAAAGTGATATGAATTGTAAATTGAAAATCCCTATTAACTAGTCGGGCTGAGTCGGATATAGTTGGCATGCCATAGGATTGGAAGAGTTCAGGGATACTTCGACCTTGAGTCGATGAGACACTGGGTGTCATTATTTTACTTCGGATAGATTTGATGAGGTACTGGGTACCACTTTACTTCGGCTAGGCTGATGAGACATTGGGTGTCACTTTATTGCTTCGAACTATCCGATGAGGCACTGAGTGCCATTTTGGAGTGTTTGGTTGGATCCGTGTATCCGTCAAGGTCCGAGTCTTGTTAATAGGGTAAACAATGTAAAAAAAAGAATGTGCAAATTGTGACATTGAGGGAAGTGAAATGATAATCACATGAAAGGTAAGTACAATATATGTATAAGAAATCAAAGAATGATAAAACTAAGTAAGCTAAGAGATTAAAATGGCTAAAATGTGAAATGAGGAAGAATATTTGAATTTATAACACTACTGTAAGTTAAATGTTATATACATAAAAAGTATGTATTTTACATGAATAAACAATTATATGAATGAGTTTGAAATGAGTGATTAAAAGATGAATGATTAATGACACTTGTAGTACTGACTAAGCCTTCACCGGCTTAACGCGTTTATTTTAACGTGTAGGTATAAGACCTCCGAGAAGTTAAGATTGGATTAGGTGCCTCTCATCAAATCACATCATCGGAAGATTGCAAGACAAGGTATATTTATTTTATGTGAAATGGCATGTACAAATGGTATACCTATGTGTCTCTAATGAATGGGTTACTAATATTGTTTTAAAAATTTACATGAATTGAAAGAAAAATTTTATTATACTCGTTTTTAATTCTCTGACACTGTATGTAATACTCTTATACCGGGTTTATACGTGTGAACCGAGTGTAAGGGTGTTACATTTGTTGGTATCAGAGCAAAGATTTTCTAATGTCTGAGATCGAGAATGAGTCCCCGTGTACATGTCATTTTACATGTTGATGTGATGAGAGGATGTTTAATTATTTAATTGTTAAAATTATGAATATTGTAGAAAGAAAAATGTCGAATAATGCTCATGATGAGTCCAAAGATGAAGTAGAGAGTAGGGCTCCAAACCTTATTAGAGAATCAGTACACTAGGATGATCATAAGGGGCATATGTTAAAAGAAAGAACTCAACCCCCCAATAAGTTGATATTATCTCGAGAAGAAATCCCGATTGTGATTCTATTGCAAACGATGAATCAATTGTTACAACAAGTTGTGAGGACTAATAATGTCTCGAATATTCCCTTACCTGGTGCTCCTCAACCATAACTGTCTACTTTTAGCTATCGATTTTCTCTGGAAAAAAATTGAGAAAAATATAGTGCCAAAAAGTTTAAAGGTAAAAAGGATGATGATCTAACTGAGGCTGAGGAATGGTTAGAAAATAGTTAAAGGGTGATTGAAGAGCTATAGTGTATTGAGGAGGAAAAATTGAAATGTGCGGTATCGTTGTTGAAAGGTGAAGCGTATTAGTGGTAGATTATAGTGTTGAATGTCCACCCCGTTAAGAAGATTTCATTGGAAAAAATGTCAATTGAACAGTAGAGCTTGTTTTAAATGCGAGTCAAAGGGCCATTTGATCCAAAACTGCCTGTAAAGAGGTAAATTACATGGAAACACTGGTGACTTTGATGCGAGATCGGCAAGAGAGGTAGTCGATTGATCAGAAGTCCGTAGACCTCGAACTTCTGTTATTAGAACAAAGAGAAGAAGAGGACGTTCCTGATGAGAATACCGGTAAATCTTCTTTTTGTGATTTTTTTATAAATTGTGTTAATTGACACATTCGTATATATATGCATGTCAGAAGTGAAAGAGAGAGGGAATTAGCTGTAGAACCTACTAAGTACTAGATAATTATTACTAATCCTTTAGGATAAAGTGAAAGAATTAATAAAGTATGCAAGAGGTGCACCTTAAAGATTCAAGGTTATGAGTTTCTAATAGATCTTATGACCTTTATATTTTACGAGTTAGATGTGACAGTGAGAATAGATTAGTTGTCAGAAACGTGGGCTCATGGTTGAGTGTAGAAGAAAGAGAATTTCTTTAAGAATTTCGGATAACAAAGAAATGATTATAATTGATGAAGATAAGTTAATAATATACTGATAAAAAAGTTTAAGTTTTAAAATGAAATGTGAATAAGTTTAAATTCATAGAATAACTAAAGCGAAGTTTAAAATACTAGAGTTGTGACTAATTAGTTCGTTCAATGAAAGAATGGAAAAATCTATGGTCGTGAATGTTTGAAGGAAGATGAACTCTGATCACTAATAGTTGCCTCGAGATTTTATTGACGCTACAGAGTCAATAAAACTAGAGGGAAGGACTAGGAGACGTCACTCCTGTTCGAACTATACAGGGATCCGAGGATTCTTTTAAAACATTCATTGATCCTATCATTTTTTCTAAATGGTATAAATGAAAATAATGATGGAAGAAGTTTAATAAGTAAAAGGGAAGTGTTCGTTAGTAAATGAAATGATATGAGATAATGATAAGATTTACGATGCGAATAAGAAGTAAAGAAATTTATATGTTAGTAATTAATCTAATATAGAGATTCGAGAGATAATTAGTCACTTTCGAGTTATGAAAGAAATAATAGAAGAAAGATAGAATTTGAATGCATGGAAGAATTGCGAGAATGAAAATAGAGTCATATTTATGTTATAAAAGGATGAAAGAAAATACAAGGAGTTCTTTAAGTATTGATATAGGAAGATGAAAAACAATTGTATAATTTTAATGGTAATCAAGAGTTATGATGCTATATGTTTGAAGTTATGAAATAACATAGTAAATTATATGTTAGTAAAGTGATGTGAAATAAAGGAAGTGTATATTTAGATTAAATAATGAAAGGTTAAGATTTAAGCTATAAGTGAGGGAAGTGTGAAATTTTATGATCAGTTAACTAAGTTTACTCACTTTCATCTGGTCAGAACCGATTTCTCCTTATATAAGTATGCTCAGTTGTTTATAGATGAAAGAGTAAGACTTCATGATATGCCTATATCCATTATTTCTGATTGAGATCCTGAATTTACATCAAAGTTATGGAGAAAATGCAGGACTCCAGTTTGTTGAATGGAGTTAAGTGAGAATAAGTTAGTGAGTTCTGACTTGATTCAGAAAAATAGAAAAGAAAGTGAAGTTGATCAGAGATCGTTTAAAGGTTGTTTCGGATAGACAAAGGTCATAGGCTAATTTAAAGGAGAAAAGATATTGAGCTTAATATGGACGAGAAAGTATTTTTGAAGGTATCTCCATCGAGAAAGATTCTTTGATTTAGGAAAAAGGGGAAGTTCAATCCAAGATTCATTGGACCATATGAGATATTGAAATCAATTGCATATCGATTAACACTCCCTTCAAAGTTGGACAAGATTCATAGTTTTTTCTATGTATCTATGTTACGAAGATATTAGTCCGATGCATCTCATGTGATTATTTCGCAAATTATTGAAATACAATTCGATTTGATTCATGAAGAAGAACCGATTAAGATACTTGCATGAGAGGTAAAAGAATTGAGAAACAAAAGTGTCCCCTTTGATAAAGGTTTTATGAAAGCATCATAATTCAGAAGAAGCAACATGGGAAAGAGAAGAAAATATGATACAACAATATTCGCAATTATTCGTTACAAGTAAATTTCGAGGACGAAATTTTTTTAGGGGGAAAGAATTGTAACATCTGCGTTTTTTAACCGGAGTTGGAACAGTACAGGGAAGGAGTCAAGAATTAGAATATGTAGCTAAAATAAGAAGATTAGGAAAATTTAAGGATTAATTAGTATTGTGAGAAAGGAGGAAGGACTAAATAGCAATTTATCCAAATTGAATTATGAGTCATCGGAATTAGATTGATTAAGGAGGGGCAAAAGAGTATTTTGGTGGAAGATATTTTTGGAGACAAAGTTTTGGGCCAAAGTGTAAAGTTGGAAGGCCTAGGGACTAAAAGTGCAATTTTTCCATATTTATTAAGTGAGATATTTTTAAAGAAAAGTCTAGAGAAATTGAGAGATGAAAAATCAATTAAAAGATGAGGATATCATCTTTTCTTCTCATAACCAACCATCCATGCCTATATTCCCCATTTCCAACTTTTACTTTTATTCCAATTTAGTCCCTTCACCATTGTTAAGCCCTCCAAGCTTCAAAATCCTCCCTTTCTTTAAAATTTCCTTAAGAAAGGAATAGAGGGAAGTTAGTAGACACCTTAATTTTTTTATAGAGTCCACTTTAAAGTGTTAAAGTGGATAGGGATTGAATTAGAATTTTGGAAATTCAAGAACAAAGGTAAGAGATGATTCAATTTTCACGACATACATGTATATTTACATAATCTAGCATGAAAAAATATATTGAATTCTAGTCTTAAGCTTATATGTGTTTTTATGAAATTGAAGAAAGAGGGAAGAAGGAGAAGGACCAGATTGAAGAAAAAGGAGAGGAGAAAGCCAAGGTGTGAGAATAAATTATCTACAAGTGAGGTAAGTACGACAAGTATTAAAAGACTTAGTAACAATTAAGTTAAAGTGTTTATAATTTTAATATATATGATTAATCATGATGAAAATGAGATGTTTAATTATAAGTATGATAATTATGTGTGATTGAATGAAATTTAGTATAAAAAAGCATGAGAAAGGAATTAATCTCATTGAAACAGTTTGGATATAACAGAGTACTAAATTCGAAAATTCACCAAAAATTGTATAAAAAGAGTTAAGAGTTTAATTAAATATGTACTTAAATATTATTGAGTATAGTTTCATATGGAAGTAATAGTGAAAGAAAAGGAATTGTATATTTCCAGATATACTAGTTTTTGTGTAACAAGGTCAGAGTATGTTCGAGTTCCCCTGTTCTGACTTTGAAAAATCATATAAAAAAGTAGAAAAATTATTATTGACTGAAATTTGTATGGTTGAATCCTTAATGAGTTTATTTTGAAAAGAAACAGATGGGAACATTATTGGATTCTTGTACTAAAAGATAAATAATTTTTAGTGAAAAAAAGTCGAAACTTTCAGGTAGCAGAGAAGGGGTAAATTAGAAGAATTTACTGTACAAATTGACTAAAGTAAAAATTCTGAAATTTTTATGGTAAAAATATATGTGAGTCTAATTTCAGAAACATTAAGCGGATATTAATTTCGAATTCTGTAGTTAAAGATATAAATAATTTAGAGACAGTGACGTAAGTGGACAAATTTGAAAATTAATGTGAAAATAAAAGTAAGAGGTATATGATAATGAATATGTGAGAAAAATATATGTGTGAAATATTATGTGGTTAATTATGAAGTTTGATTGTGTGATTAATTGGTGAAATTGTGGATTTATTGGAGGAAACAAAGGTGAGAAATACATGAATATGTATATTTGAATTGAATTTGAATGATTTGTGATCAAAATTGAAAGTGAAAGTGAAAGTAAAATTAGAATTGAAAGTGATATGAATTGTAAATTGAAAATCCCTATTAACTAGTCGGGCTGAGTCGGATATAGTTGGCATGCCATAGGATTGGAAGAGTTCAGGGATACTTCGACCTTGAGTCGATGAGACACTAGGTGTCATTATTTTACTTCGGATAGATTCGATGAGGTACTAGGCACCACTTTACTTCGGCTAGGCCGATGAAACACTGGGTGTCACTTTATTGCTTCGAACTATCCGATGAGGCACTGAGTGCCATTTTGGAGTGTTTAGTTGGATCCGTGTATCCGTTAAGGTCTGAGTCTTGTTAATAGGGTAAACAATGTGAAAAAAAAAGAATGTGCAAATTGTGACATTGAGGTAAGTGAAATGATAATCACATGAAAGGTAAGTACAATATATGTATAAGAAATCAAAGAATGATAAAACTAAGTAAGCTAAGTGATTGGAATGGCTAAAATGTGAAATGAGGAAGAATATGTGAATTTATAACACTACTGTAAGTTAAATGTTATATACATAAAAAGTATGTATTTTACATGAATAAACAATTATATGAAAGAGTTTGAAATGAGTGACTAAAAGATGAATGATTAATGACACTTGTAGTACTGACTAAGCATTCATCGGCTTAACGCGTTTATTTCAACGCGTAGGTATAAGACCTCCGAGAAGTTAAGATTGGATTAGGTGCCTCTCATCAAATCACATCAACATCGAAAGATTACAAGACAAGGTATATTTATTTTATTGAAAATGGCATGTACAAATGGTATACCTATGTGTCTCTAATGAATGAGTTACTAATATTGTTTTAAAAATTTACATGAATTGAAAGAAAAATTTTATTATACTCGTTTTTAATTCTCTGACACTGTATGTAATACTCTTATACCGGGTTTATACGTGAACCGGGTGTAGGGGTGTTACAGGTTCAGTAGGAAATATAGGAATATGAACTATTTTCATTCATATAGGCGTTGAAGATATAGAACATAATTTTTCTTCCTCATCATCTGTTTGAGCATTTGAGGGTAAAACTAAATTATTATTAGTGTCAGTAATTGTATTATTTTTAAAATATAATTTATCTCCAGATGACATATATTCTATAATACATACTGGTTTAGATGTACTTGGACTATTAATTCTTCCTATCATCTAATCTCTTGGAACTGATAAATCACTTAAATGTAACAATTTTGGTTGTATTTCTGTAGTAAATTTATTTAGTTCAAAAAGTTCAATAATTTTATTATTAACTTCTTTTATTTCTACTTCTGTTGTATTAGTATATTCATTAATAGAAGTCCAACTTATTGCTAGATCTTCTGCCAAATCATTAATTTCAGAATTTTTTGTCTGAATTCTATGACATAAACATTCTTCTATCAATAGATCTGTAATGGAAATAAAGTAATTTGGTTTAACTTTAAATCCTATTACTTCATTATGTAAATTTGATTGAATTTCTCCAATAAGTGTTTTTATTGGATTTTCAAATCTTTTATCTTATAATACTGCTATTATTGATATATCATGAATTTTTCTAAATAATGCTCTTATAGTTATCATTATAATTCCTAGATGTATATATCTAACTTGTGGATATCTCTTTTTAATCCTCTTAATTTTTTCTTTAGAGAATAACGGGATTTCTGTTAATCCTCTTCTTGTATCTTTAACAATAGTATTACCATTTATCTTTTCTATATGTCTTTAAGTCCAAATTTTAAATTTTAATATTTTATATATTTCTTCTTTAGAAATATAATTTTTATTTATTTTTTCTATCATTTCATCAGAAAAGTCTTTTTTTTCTCCGATTAGATTTCCTAATTTTATATCATGTTGTTCATTTTTAGGAATTTCTTCTAATTGATTATTAGAACTATTTCCTGTATTGAGCATGAATGTATATTCTTCATTATCCCTATCAGATTCTGTTTCTGATATTAATTCATATAATATTTCTTCAGGATTTATTTCCTCTTCAAAACATACTTCTAATTCTTCTTCTTCAAGAGTTTTAATCATTTTCCTAGCACTTTTTCCTTTGTTAGGACAATTTGGTGCTATATGTCATTTTTCATCACATACAAAACATTTACATATTTGTTTTTTTAGTTCTTTTAGGATTCTTTTTCCTAACGAATTTTCTTTCTTTTTATTATTAAAGTTTTACTTATTCTTTCCATCTAATAAACTTATATTTTTTATTTTATATAATTATTAGGACGCACTGGTTTACATTCAAATTCTCATTCATTTTATAATATTTTTGTACAATGTTGACTACTTAATTTATTCAATTTCTTATAGTATCTATAGTTTCAGCATCTATTCCTGAGAGTTTACTATGTTTTTCTATATAAGAATCATATTTCTTTATACAAATTTTATTGGTGGTAATTTATAGAAATATTTGTTTTTCAAAATTCTATATTTTCATTTTTTTTAATTTTTGATATTCATTTAGAAATTTTTTAGAAAAATTTTCTAAATATCTAATATCACATAATTTAATTTTTGACAATACATAACTAGATATACTATTCTGATCTTTTTTATCAACATAGCCACAAAATTCTATTTTTAAAATTTGAGTTAATCCTTTTAATACATCTCTAGGAGTTTAAATCTGATTGATTAGCTGCCCCTTTTTGTTCTTTACCTTTTTCTAATTCTTCCCATCTTCTTAAAAATTGTAAAATATTTCCTTAAAATGTTCCAACAAAATAATTTAAATTTTTTTCTTTTGTCCAATTGTTGTTGTTTACAACAATAATAATTGATTGTGCCCAATCATCTATAGTTTTTTCATAGTCTGATATGAAAATATTTGTAAGATCTAAATATATCCCTCCTTGAGCAACATTTTTTTTATTAAGATCATCTATCTTATATGGTATAGGTTGATTAAATGATTCTCCTATTTTCTGGTTTTATCTCAGTAGTAGCAATATTTTCAGTATCATTTGTTTGGTTACCAAAAATTCTTGTAGTATTATTAAATTGTTCATATTGGTTATTACAATATCTTAAAAAATCATCGTTTAAAATATTTAAATATATTTTCTTTTTTCCTTTAGGATCTTGATCTGTTTGATCAGTTTCCATAGGTTCAAGTATATCTATATTTTCATCTTCATTTTGTTCTATTTTTTTATCTTCTATTACTTGTTGTAACTTATTATTTATTTCTACTAACATATTTTTAGATTCATTATTCAAATCTAACTCAGTTACTACTCCTAAATTATTTACTTATTGTTCAATTTTATTAATTTTATTATACAATTTATGAAAATATATGGAAGTAATATCTATCAAACTATTAAAACTTTTACTAATAGATGAAATATTATTTTCTTTTTTGAAATCTATATGCATAGTATCATTACAAGTTTTATTCTTATATAAACAGTCAGTTTCTTTCATGAATTTTATTTTAGGTACCTAAAACCGTCTGTTGTTTTTATATTCTCTAACTTAAAACGTCAATAGTCTCAACACAGAGATAACAAGGCAACAGTAAGACAGAATAACAGATATATAAGTTTTAAGATAAAAAAACATGAAAGTAACTAGAGTTGAGTATAAAGGATAGAATTTATAATAAAACTATGATATTATTCCTCCAGGAAATGAAACACTGTGGCTCGGATACCAATTACAAGGGAAGAGCGGAAGCCAGGGAAGCTATATTACAAAAGTATTTTACAGAAAAAGGATGGTTGACAATTTACAGAGAAACTAAAGGGAAATTAGTAAGAAAGATTTGAATAACTTCGAATGCCTTGTTTAGGCTTGAACTTGCCCTTTTATATGGAATTTTAATAACTTCTTTTCATAATATTTGAAGTCCATACAATGTCGGGATAAGTATCACGTCTCTTTTCATCTTTTTAATACTGACACGTGTGATGATAATGATGTATCTAATATACTCTAATGTAATTGTTAATATAATTCTAGAATTATAACTTGAAAAAAAGAAGATAATTTTGATTTTCTCATAAAAAGAGATACAAATTAAGATGAACTTAAACAGGTGGTCAAATCATAATTAATGTAAAATTTATGCTTCTTCTTCTTCCATTTATGGTATCTATTTAATATAAAATCCACTAATAAAGCTATGAATTTCCTTTATAAATTGGTTAACTTAGTTCTTACACTTAAGGTATCCTTTTAATATAAAATCCACTAATAAAGTTATGAATTTTCAATTTGATACCTTACAAATTATGCCTTATTTGTTTTTACCAAAAATAAATAGCTGTTTTGTATATAATCCCCATTCAAAAGCATGTAAATTGTAAAGCTTCAATGGGCAGTAAAGCATTTTTCAATCTTGTCCTCATTTTAGTTATTTCAGGTTAATATTATAATTTTTTTTGTTAGTATCAATGACTTGACTCAATTTATAAACATTCAAATTTGTCTACTTGAATTGCATAGATTTTTGAAGTAGAGAGACTCACATCTTAAGTGTTGATCTAAATTTGCAGGTCAATTTGTGCAATCTGATTTAACCTACAGTTTTGACAATGCATGCTCATTCTCAGTGTGGCTATCAGCCAGTCCTACCATTGGCGATGGTGATCCCGAGAGGGGACCAGGCACATTGGAAATATTCTCCATGCCAGATCCTTGGACTGGTACCCTCTGGTTACGGACCAAATGCTCGTACGATGCTTCCCAAGTTAATTTCACCTGCGAGATCGGAGATTGCGGGTCTGGCTCGATCGATTGCCAATCTCCACCGCCAAAACCACCAGTGACACTCCTCAATTTCGACATTAACCAGAACATGGTCTCTTACGAAGTGAGCCTGAACCATGGGTTCAATGTGCCAATCCGGATTCAACCGATTGGTGGCCCGTTGGTTGGAGGGTCCTCAGCGTGCCCCGTACTTGACTGCATCAAGGATATGAGAGATGTGTGCCCTTCATCCTTGGTGGCAATAAACAAAGATGGAGCCTATGTGGGGTACAATGGTCCATGTGATGCGTTGAAAGATCCCAAATATTGTTGTACCGGAAGCTTTACAGAGTAGGCTTGCCAGCCTAATGACTTCTCACAAAGATTTAAGCAACTTTGTCAGTTGGCATATACATATCCGGGAGACAATGATCCTCCAATATACAAATGCAGTGGGGCAACAGCTTACACTGTTACATTCTGTCCTTTATAACTCTACCAACTTAGCCATTTTAATCCTTTTTATTTGCAGCACTAAACTATAACTAAATAAATGCAAAGTCTTTTACTTGTTAAATAATCCTGAATGAATCAGATTAAAGTCGAACCCAGGAAAAAAAAAAACTGTTATTTTGGGTGACAGCAGAGTATTGAATACAGGAACAGAGTTGGACAAAGGTAAGTAAAGTAAAAGACACGAAACGTGGACCATTTCAGCCCAAATTCTCACGTTGTAAGACTCTCCCCCCTTCTTTTGTTTTCTAATCTAGGGTTTCTCTTGGAAACCCTTTTTTCCCCCTCAATCGCCTAACACAGAGCCTAACTGTCTACATCAATGGCAAAGAAGAAATCACCCGGGAAGAAGAAGCAAAAGGTAAAGGGATTGAATCAAATTGAAAATGCTCCAAAGTTCAGTAAGCTGCCCAAGAAAGCTGAACCTATGGCTTCCTCTTTTTCTTCCCCTGCTTCCCCATCCGCTTCAGGTATTTCAATTTCTCTCTGTCTTGCCCATATTCTATCAGCTTTCGTTTCTTTTTGGTGTAATTGGGTTTATTTAAATGTTGCTGGAGTCACAAATTTTGTGTTACTCTTGATTATAGAGGAAGGATTGTTCCTTAAAGAATGAAATTCTCTTGTGAATTGGGTAATTGTTACGGTGTAAATGACCCCAAATGGATATCTTGGATATTATTTGAGGAGAATTATTGAACGTCGTAAATTTTAGTGTATCCATTATGAATAATTATGTATTTGTCACTTGTTCTGTTTGCATAATGATCTTAATTTATACGGCTAATTCTGTATAACAACTTGATAAGAACAGAATTCGTTAGGTTCTGAAGTTCTTTTAAGTGTATTGTATGATTATTCATTCACTCTGTTATCACTTTCTTTGAAGTTCTGATTCCAAGATAGAGAGACTGTTATAGTTATCAATGCACAAAAGCATTTTGGAGAATTGTAACCTTTAATCTTGGTAACTGTTGCACAGGTTCCTTACATGAGTGCTCCTATGATAGAGATGAAGCTTCCAGTGTAACCTTAACTAATTTCGATGATAAACAGGATGGAAATAAAGTGGATGAATCAATTGCTTTCAGTGATTCATGTGATAAAAGGTCAAGATTTGTATTAAATTTCTATGAATGTCCGGCGGTAGAAGCTGAACCAATTGCCCCAGATAAAGTTAGTGATCCATGCAGTGGTAGAGTGGTCCCGTATGTATAATGCTCGGCAGTTTTCTTATGGTTGCATTCCTGTTATATTCTTTATTTACTTGAGAACTTTCTTTATCCCATTTTTCTTGTTGAAGTAGGAAAGTTGTGGAACAAAAGAGTGATGTGAAGAAGTTAAAAGTTAGAGGAAGCACTGGTGTTTGCATAACTCCAGGAAATGCTGTATGGGCCAAAACAGCTTGCCAAGTGTGGTGGCCTGCTGAAGTATGATACTGTTATTTTTGTGTTGTTTCAAAATATGACATATAGATGATCTTTTTGTTTTATATATACAGTCATGTGCATGAACTTGCAGAATCCATAGCTGCAGTTATATATATATATTGATTGTAGGATTTGCACTTTTCCCTTCATTTTTGTTGATTTTTTGCTTTCTGGCTGTTGATGTGCTGTTCTGTAATTAAAAAGGGAAAAGAATTGTTGGAAGCCTGTTGACACTTTCCTTCAAAGATAATCCTATACCTAATTTTATGCAGAATGGTTTGAAATTCTTTCACCCAATATCAATGGCTTTCAACTTGGAAAATGAAGTTCTAATCTTTTCACTTCTGAAACCCTTTTGTACTGATCTTTTCTAATGGAGATAGGAATTTTGCATATGACAAAAGTACAAAAGCTAACAGCAGGTTTAATCATTTAAGTGTCTTTGACTAATACCTGTAACTTTATTAGCCTGGGAAAACCTCTTTAGCTATCTCCATTTGATAATTTCAGTTTTGACTTGAAACTTGTCGTTCTCTTCAGATATGTATTTTGCATGGAACAATTTTTCCCCTCTTCGGAAGTACTCTTAAAAGCTCTTACTTGACATTACAGATCATTGACAAAAGGTCCGTTTTAGTTGATTCAACAATCCAACAAACCGAGGAACATGTTTTAGTAAAGTTTTATGGAAAACATGACAGGTATAGTTCACCCATCGTAAGCTAATTGTAGCCTCTATCCTAGAACTGTGAAAGTTTGTTGTTCTACAGGATTTTTTTCATTATATGATCTTAAAGACTAGCTAATTTCTTTTCAGTGCTTGGATTAATGCAGCAAGAGATATTTCAATGCTTGAGGATGTAAGTATAGGCTTTGTCTAGCCATGCCAAATTATCAGAATTGATTTAGTGTAATAAATGTTATCGCGTCCTTAGAACTTGCTATAAAGAATCTGCTTTTGTTCCTTTTTTTTTTATATTCTTTCTTTCCACCTGTGATATTCATTTGAAGTATTTAGGAGGCTTGGAGCGGAATCCCTCCTTTCTTGATTTGTGCAATGCAAATGGAAATTTTATGGTGATTTTGAAAGTCACGACCAGATATGATAAAAGAAATAGTGGTTCTATGATATACATATATGGGAACTTGATGTTATCTTTAACTAATTTCTTTTCAGCACGTGAATTACAGGTTGTGTGAAATCTACTTTTAAATAAATGTTTTCCCTTTTTGCCAGTGCTTTGAAGAAAGGAGCTGCAATTTAATGGAAAATTTTCAAGATGCTTTGAAACAAGTATTGATTTTTTTCCATGAAATGTGCCATTTGTTTTCATTGCTTCATTTTTCAACTTCTGCAACTGTATTCTTGCCTAATTGCAGGCAATAATACAGAGGAAGGAACATATAAAATCATGTAGGCAGTTGCCTGGAAGCCCTGATCCTTTCACTCAATCTGATCGGGAAGACCAAAAGTCTGGTATGTGTTGCATTGCACTTATCTCTGTCTTGCACTTTTAACCTTCTAACATGAAAGACAGAAGACAAATAAATTGAACTGAGGAAGATACAGGATTTAAATGTTGGGGATATTCATCATTGCTTCATTCTTATTATCTCCTATACTTATCATAGATCAAAAGACTGGAATACAGACAGGTCTTACATGCCACTAGTCTAGCCTCCACGATATACAGAAAATATCAATCTATTCATTACTCTTAAATCTGATTGAGACTCTAGGTGTAGTTATAAGTTCTTTGTCTAGTTGCCTTGCGTTAAGACACTTGGGGTATCCAATTCCTTCATACTATCATGTTTTAATCCGAAGACAATCTTTAAAATGCGAATGGAACTTAATATTTAGCATCGTTCTTGTATGGTTCATAGGCAATCTTATAGGTCTACTATAGTGCTATTCTTCAATTGTAGATTGAAAATTCATAGCATCTGTTGTTGGAGCATCTAGGCCTCATTACTTTGATGGTTAGAGGATCGGGATGCTAACTGCTTGTGGGGTTTGCTATACCCAATTCTTATTGCAATGGTTCACCCTAATATGTTCCTACTTTCATCGACAAGCAAATATCAATTACATTTTCCTGTCTTCTTATCACCTGCAAAATCTGTTTAATTTCTAGAAAGGAATATATGTTATTTTGATGAATTCAGGTTCTACTTAAAACCTCTAATGCTTTTAATTTCCATGGTTTTACCAGAGAAAGAACTCTTCATCGTTCTTCTAAACCCAGCTTAATTTGGAACAGGTAAACAAGCTTCATCATTATCAAGCAAAACTGGCAGTAATTTAGTCAGACAAGTAGGTAATAAGAAGGAAGACAAGCCAAGAATTCATCTTAATGTGAGTTGCCACTCAAATTCTTGGCCAACTTGTCTTAAACTATTTGCTTGTAGCTATCATTAAAAGGTTTGATAATATTGTTTTTATAGGGTGCTAGATTTCCATTGAAATCTGGTGAAGGACCTCGGCGGCTAAAAATTATGCGGTATCTTGGTCTCACAGCTCCGATGGGATCTCCCTTCTAATCAATCACTCATTTAAAATTTCTTACAAAATGTTGTAAAAATGTCCAATTTTTAGTTCATATTACTACCATATGATTTTTTTTTATATTTATGTTTAGTAGGTCCATTATTTGTTGTCAATGAATGTGTTTGATAATGCATAGTAAATTTTTACTATTGAAGAAGAAATTTTTTATAGTTTAATTATTTTAATGCGTTTGATAACTGATACTAAATATTACTTAATACGAAACTTCAAACAAAAAAGTGTTAAATGTAGATAGAGAGTTTCTTATGGTTTGGAATTTAGTTTTTAGACAGAAGTTTTTATAGTTTAGAGTTTAGGGTTTAGGTTTGTTTTGATTTGGGGTTAAGGTCTAGAGGTTTTAGGTTTAGAACTAGGCATAGGGTATGAGATTTGAGGTTTGGGTTTAGAGATTTAGTGTTACACTTGCGGTTTAGGATTTATTATATCTGAACTAAATTAGATATTTAGGTTTAAGTCTATTCAGCATTCTCTAAAATCCTAACTATTTCCAAATTATTATTTATTTCCCCATCTCTAAAAATGAAGTTTAATTATTTTTTCCCCTTCTCCTTTAGGGACTTATTGTACTACTATTTCCATATTCAATGAAAGTATGTATTAATTAGGCAATGGAAGTGCGATTTGATGATCGGAAAGGTTCACGATGATGTTCTGTCTGTATTTGATTTGATTGCCATTTCCATTAGCCATTTGTGAAAAGCTTGTTTCATTCATAGTTTATAATATGATGATTGATCGGTGCACATCAATGTTATATTGTGAGTTCTGTGATGTTTCCAAAGAGGTTAGTTATGCTTCAACTTGATCAATTGAGATTTATTCTATTCATGGATATGTTTCGTGTGCCCTGCTGTTGAAGTTTCTAAAGATTGATTTGGTTAGATTAAGGTTTCCTGGTGATATGGGTTGCGGTTAATGATGACATTTTTTTTGGTGTTATCTCAAGCTTTTTGTTTGGTCTTGGTACCATAGGTGGCAGAGTTGTTTGGATCCATACTTAAGTGGGATCATGTTTGGAACCTTATCTCGTAAGGCATGGAGTTGTGTTTCGTCATGTTGCATCATTTATTTGTTTGAAGAGGATTATAGTGTTGTGTTATTATGTGTTTCTATCTCAGTTATGGCATCAAGGTGTAAATGCTTGAGACTCTGGAATTTTTGCTGAAACAGTGGGTTGGGAATGCATTTCTTGTCATTGAGTCAGACTTTTGTGGTGTTATTAATTGAGCTTGGACTCCATGGGAAACTAATGAAGATATAGATGGTTTAGTTAGAGTCATTGATAGTGTTTGCTTTGTTAACTGCCCAGGGAGGTAAATTGTACTGATAATGCCTTGGCCAAGCCGGTATTGACAGAACCAGCATGTTTAAAATCTGATGATGGGTGCTTATGATGGAGTTGCAGCTGCATTGTATCTTTGTTGATCAAGGTTTTGTATGGTTGTGTTGTTTAGTTTGCTGAATGTTGTATTGAGGTAATGGTGGAATGGTCATTGTTTTGGCGTTGTAGTTGCTTCCATTCTTCTTGATTCTGTTATGTTGCTTGGAGGTCTCTAGTAAATTCGAGCTACAAAGCTTTCAAGTTTTTTTTTTGTAACTCCGATTTATTTAATAAAATTTGATTTGGCCTATAAAAAAATTACTTACTAGTATAATACTCTTAAAGCATTTTCCAACAATTGAAACTAATGGCTTATTTCAATTTAATAAAGATGCACCACAAAAAATTGTTGAGTTTGAGAAATTATTATTTTTAAGTATAATGATTTATTTGATTAATTTAATAAAAAAATATTTTAGTCTTCTATTTAATTTTTCATCTTTTTTAATTATTGTACTGTTTGTTAAATCACTTAATGCAATCATACTTAGGTGCATCATTAACCATTGGGATTGGAGAGCAGTGCTAATATTATGGAATGATGCATTTTGGTTAAAAGACCGAAGTGGCTAAGCCTTCGGTAAAAATAGCACTTGGTGTGATTATTTAACTTAAATTATTTTTGCGCTTTTTAAATTTTAAATAGAAAACAACATGAATAAGAGAGAAATTCCATGAAAGAAAGATTAATGATTCATAAAATGTCTTAAATAAATCTAATGAAAGTAATAATCTTGTTATAAACGTGTGCCATACATGTGAATGCTTTATGTTAGTAATTAATTAATTTTTAAATTTAAAAAATAATTTTTTTATAAAATTATTTTTAGAAATTAAAAGAATAGTACAATTATTAAAAAATAATATAAATATTTTATAAATTTTAAAAATTTAATTAATTGCTAACGTTTCATAGATAGTTAATTTTTTTTTGTTTATTTTTGGTGATTTGACAAACAATGCAAATTTAAAAGTTAAAAGACCCAACAAGTAGCTCTAATGAAAAATAAGTTCATCTTAAGAGATCCGGGTTCTAGTACCTATGTGTTACATTATCATATAATAATAAAATAATAAAAAATTAAATAAAAAACTAAAATAACTTTTTTTTTTGTAAGGTTGGAAGACCAAATAAATCATTATACCATTTTTTTATTTATGCTAATGGGCTGTGGCCGTATACGGTATATGTATGTGTGTTCAATCTTAAAATCTCAAGAGCACGTAAGCTGGGGTTGCGCCGTATCATCCTTGACTTGGACAGCTTAGTTGCGACGCAGCTTATTAGAAACAGGTTATCAGCACAGCATCACTCCGAGGTTCTTCGAACTATTATTGCTCTCCTACAGCTACCTTGGAAAGTTAAAAGTGCAACGCACGTATAAAGAAGGGAACAAAGTGGCTGATCGGTTAGCGTCGATGGCATACTCTTGCTCGCTGGGGGTCCATTCCTTCTTGTACCTACCGGATTAAGTTCTTCAGCATCTACATAATGATAGCGTCGGTTTAGCTTGTCCACAGTTTGGTTGATTTTAGTGGATTTTCTCCTCTTGTACACACACACACACACAAAGAGGATTTTGGACTAGCAGTCGAATAAAAAAGAGTAGAGGTTAGCTACATAAATCCCCTCACCCTGATAGCTTTTCGTAAAAAGCAAATGGCTGTCCACTAAATGTAAAAACAGCCGACCTTAATACTATATTAGATGAGACATGAAAATAACAGGATAAAAAGTAAAATTAGAAAACTATGAGAATGTGCAAAGCATATAAACAACAGTACTAACATTTTCGTTATTAATGAATGCAAAACAGATAAATCCTACTCCTGCTGCTAAGGTTTCATGGACAGAAAGTGATAAGGTAATTAGGTGCACCAGAGCAGGTAAAAATGCTAGTTTTATCATCATAAGCGTAACTATAAGCCTGAGGGCACTGGTTCTTGAAAATCATCGAGTAATTTGTGGGTTCACATTTCTGGGGTGAATTATAGTCACCAGAGCAACAGTACTTAGGCTGATTGAAAGCTAGGCATGCGCTTTTGCAGGCTATGGTATTCCCACAAGATGCTTTAACAATCAGCTCTGGTGGGCAAATTGAATTCACATTTGCCGAACAGCTAGTTATGGTACAGTTTGGACCCGAGCCGCCTTGTGGGGTTACTGAAATCGGCAAGTTAAAGCCATCTACTAGGCTGATATCATAGAAATCTTGTCCTCCATTTGGTGCTAGAGTGAACTCTACAAGGGTTGCAGGAGGGACTGCACCTGCACCATTGCAGGCAACCTGGCCTGACCCACAGTTTGCAGTGGCACAAGTGAACAATCCGGAGGAGCTTGAGCATTGGGTTCGAGCCCAGAGTCTGCCTGACCAAGGAGCATTAACAGTAATGGCATTCCATGCTTGTGGGGCTAACTCGAACCCAGTGTTGGACAATTGAGGTATACCAGCGCCAGTAAGTGTTCCTGGCCAGATAGTGAATGGACAGTTGTTTCTAGCGTAGAGAGTTGCCATGTGAGACTCTGCAATATAAGAAAATGTTAAAAATTCTAGAACCATTAAAAACATTTGATAAGCATTAAATCTTGCAAATGAAATGGTGACGAGGTACTAGAGTTGCAGAGAAAGAATGGTTTGTTTATCACCTGAGATTAGGGTAAGCAAGGAAAGGCCAAAGATCCATGACTTCATCTTTGCTTAAACAATTGATTAATTAATTGTTTCCTTTTTCGTTATCTAAAGAGCCTTAGTATAAGAAGGGATAAGCATGCCCCAGAAACAATATAATCTTCAATTCATACGGAATTGGATACTAAGATGGACTATATAGACTTCTTTCGCAACGAACTTTGAAAAAGTCATGATTATATATACTTAATTTTACTAGAATTAACGCTGCTTACGCTGGTGTTTTCTATTTTTAAAAACAACTAATAGTAAAAACTAATAATTTTGAATTAATTTCTAGTACTTTCTTTATTTCCAAATACTAATCAATGTTATAAGATAAGGAGAAAGAAAATGAGAGAAGAAAAGGGAGAGTAAAATATGGTATCTTATTAATCAAATAGGATATCTACAATTTTTTAAGTTTATATTTACCAACATATTAAGTATAAACAAAATAAAACTCTAAACTTTTAATGTACATTAGAGTCCTAAAGCATATCAAATTTTTTTATTTTAATAGATATTCACGTCTATAATAATAAAATATTTATAATACTCCTTCTTGAATGTAAATCGAGGGTTAAGCCTTCTTAAGAGAAAAACTATGTGAAAAAAAAAATCTTAACAAAAAAAAAGAATACACATATCTATAATACACATCACATATTACCTAATTAAAAATCTTACTAGAAAAATCCAATGGGACAAAAATTTGATTAAGGGAAAAACAGTAGCATGTATTTTACTTACCTCATGACAACACATGATATCTTTAAGTCAACTCATACCAATTCCATTGACTAGCTTCTCAAATGCGTTAGTCTGTAGTGCTTTAGTGAACAAATCCGTCAAATTTTCACATGAACGAATTGGATGGATATCTATATCACCATTCTATTAAAGGTCATGAGTGAAGAAAAATTTTGGCGAAATGTGTTTCATTTTGTCTCTTTTGATGTACAACTTTTTTTTCAATTGAGCTATACATCTTGTATTATCTTTGTACAAAATAGTTGGAATAATTTTTTTGATGATATACCACACATTTGTTGGATATGTTGGATCATCAATCTTAAACAAACACATTCTCAACTCACTTCATGCATTGTAATTATTTTTTCATGGTTTAATGAAGTAGCAACTAAAGTTCATTTTTTTGAGAGTTTTGATATAGTTGCACTTCTGCATGTAAATACAAATTGTTTGAGAGCATGCTCCATCTGGATCAAATAAGTATCCTACATCTACATAGTCGATCAATTGTGATTTTAAACCATCTGGATAGAATAACCTATATCAATTGATCCTCGGAGATATCGAAATATTTGTTTAACTCCATTCTAGTGTCAACGCATTGTAAGAAGAACAAAATCTTGTTAACAAACTGACGCAAATGCTATATCAGGTCGTGTACTATTAGCAAGATACATCAATGCTCCTATGGCACTTAGATATGTTTGGAACCAAGAAGTTCTTCATCATTCTCATGAGGACGAAAAGGATCTTTCTTTATATCTAGCAATCTTGCAACCATTAGTGGTACTTTAAGGATGTGTTTTATCCATATAAAATTATTTTAAGATATTTTCTATATAAGTTGATTAATCATTCTAGTGTTTTCTATTTTTAAAAAGAACTAATAGTAAAAACTAATAATTCTGAATTAAATTCTAGTAATTTTTTTACTACGAAATACTAATCAATGTTCAATGTTATCTTGAAGAGTAAAAGACAGAGAAATGAGAGAAAAATGAGAGAGAGTAAAATACGGTATTTTATTAATTAGATAGGATATCAACAATTTTTTTAAAGTTTATATTTATAAACCTAATAGGTATAAACAAAATAAAACTCTACTCCTAATGTACATTAGAGTCTAAAGTACATCAAACTTTTTATTTTAATGGATACCCACTTTTACAATAATAAAATATTTATAATACTCCTTGAATGTCAATCGAGGAATAATTTGTCTTGTTAAGCCTAGACATGTTCATGAGCCGAGCTACCCACCTAAACCGAAATGTCTGTTCGAAATTTGAGAGTGTTTGGGCAAAATATGAGTCCCAAAAAATGGGCTTGGGCAAAAAAAATAGGTCCGTTTAAAATATAGGTTGAGCTCGGGCTTAAATATTCGAGCCCGAGCCCGGTCCGACCCATTTTAAGTTTATAATACTTTATATTATGTTATTTTTATATATTATATAATTTAGAATACATTAAAAAGAAATAACATATACTAAATATATAAGGCTTAATATAACATTTGGTACTTGAACTTGACACTTTTTTTAATTTGGTACCTAAATTTTTTTTTTGGTTCAATTTAGTACTCGAACTTGACACGTTTTGCTAATTTGGTACCTAAACTTAACACTTTTTTTTAAAGTTGGTACTTAAACTTTTTGGGGTCCAATTTGGTACTTGAACTTGAATATTTTTCCTAATTTGGTACCTAGTCTTTTTTAATATTAATTCGTTAAGCATAGCTTAATACCTATTTTTAACATGAATTTTCTTTAAAAATGACAATATTTTTGTAGCATAACAAAAAAAGTTTCAACACTGTTATTGTTTTGCATAATTTTTATAATATTTAATACATTAGGTACCAAATTGAATCTAAAAAAAACTTAGGTGCCAAATTAGGAAAAAATGTCATGTTCAAGTACCAAATTGGGTCCAAAAAAAGTTTAGGTACCAAATTAGGAAAAAAAATGACAAGTTCAGGTACCAAATTGGGTCAAAAAAGTTTAGGTACCAAATTAGAAAAAAATGTCAAGTTCAAGTACCAAATAATATATTATGCCAATATATAATACTACTCTAATGTAAACATTAAAATAATGTTAAGATGACTATATAAAAAGTTTTAATAAATAAAAGTGTAAAAAATATTAAATATTAAAATAAAATAAAATAAAATAAATAAAATGGGTAGGTCTAAAATGAGCTTGAGTTAGTCTTTTGCAAATATGGATGGATTTTGGTAAAATTTTAGGCCCAAATTTTGGGCCGGGTCAAGCTTGGGCAAACATAAAGTATGTTAATATAATGCTTTAGCGCAACACGACGTGGCCTATGAACACCTCTAGTTAAGCCTTATTAAGAGAAAACTCAGTGAAAAAAAATCCTAAGAGAAAAACTCTGTGAAAAAAAATCCTTAGCGAATGAAAAAAGAGTACACATACCTATAACATCCCTGTCCTGCAACCTGCTACGGGTACAAAATCCAAAACCATCCCCACCTCGCGACCCGAAAGACTAAAACCATCTCCGCCTCACCACCCACTGTTAGAGTATGCCCAAAGACCAATCATAAGATGATTGTAATAACATACTTGTTTTACCTCGTTTATTAATATAAGGCATTATCATTATTATTTCAGTTTCTTTTCTGTGTAAATAAATAAATTGTTTATAATAATGTCCTGAGAATAATATGATTATTCTTAAAAGGTCCTTAGTCGAGTATTATTGTGGGCTTGGACATCAATAATGCATTAAGACTAACATGTAGTTTATTGATGACAAAGTGTTGTCATTGAAATGGGATGTCAAAATAAATACATGAGTATGTGTGTAGAGAACAACATATTGGACTAACCCGCTATAGGTATGTTTCTTGGATTATTATGTAATAGTCACAACATTACTCATGGTGATTACTATGTATACAATCCTCAGACTTGAGATCATCATCATCCTAACATCGTGAGTCGTATATTTTGATATAGCCAAACGTCCACCATAACTGGTTGTTCTATAAAGGTTGATGTTAGATATACCACAATCTATGTAGTGGGATATGGTTGATCAATATAAGATTTGTCCCTCCTACATAATGAGAGCAACATCTTAGGCCACTTGATTAAGTGAGACTAGAAATGCATGGTCATGCTCGAATAAGTTGATATGCGATATCATACTTATTTGTTTATCATAGTCTACTCAAGATATCAAGAAACATTAGATGGACTATGCAAGTGTGACTATTCCATGACTTGTGTCCATTCTAGATATAAAGGATGAAAGGATTTGATATATGAAGGGTTAATCACAGAGAGGTTATGTCGAATCATGACTTCTTGTAACTTAGGTAGCAATGATACATTGCTAGATGTCATTCATTATTTGTAATATGAGATCGTTCTAGTATTGCTGCTAACGTTACAAGAACCTACAGGGTCACATCCTATGGTTGAAATGAACGAATCCAAACACAATTGGTGTTATGTTTAGCTATAACATTATTTAAATTAATTATTGAATTAATTTAATTTGACAGTTAAATATTAAACACATTATGTATACAAACTTGTTTATACGAATAGAGAACATAGTTAATATTAATATATTAATTTGATTCATATAAAAATTTAATATTTGCTAAATATAATTTAACGTAATTATAATTATTAATTATAATGATTTCGTTAAATATTAAAACATTGAAGTTAATATCCTTTTGGAAAGGATATAATGTTTTAATAACTTTCCATATATTTCTCTAAAGGAATAGTTTCATTTTAATATGAGATATTAAATAAAAGGAAATTGAATATTAAAAAAATAAAAGTTAATATCCTTTTGGAAAAGATATAATGTTTTAATAAACTTTCCATTTATTTCTCTAAAGGAATATTTTCGTTTTATATGACATATTAAATAAAAGAAAATTGAATATTAAAAATATGGAAGTTAATATCCTTTTGGAAAAGATATAATGGTTTTAATAACCTTCCATATATTTCTATAAAGGAATAATTTTGTTTTAATATGATATATTAAATAAAAGGAAATATAGCAAAATTGTGTCAGTGTTAGAATATTAGAAAAACAAAGAGGGTCTAGTAGCCGTCAATAAAAATATTCTCTGAAAAGTTTAGAGGATAATTTGTCATTTGTTATCACACCAGGTGGATTACGTAGAGATCGAAATGTTGTGTAGCGATTTGGATCGACATACGCTTGTATAATCCTGTTCACAACAGTCAATATAGATGATTACAGGTAATCGTTCATATCCTTCTCAGCCCAATTCGTTCCTCGCACATGGATCCCTGATTGTGATCATCAGATTAATTTTTTTTTCGCTGCGCCATGGGGTGTACCGATGATCTAACACCCACGTGGGTCCCCGACCCACCTAATCCCCGCTATACTCGCCCTGCGACCCACTTCATATGATATATTTATAAGTATAGATTAAATAAATATAAACCAAATTTTTATGAAAAAAAATATGAAATACCTGTCCTCCGAACTCCTACCACATATATACAAAACAAAACAAGTACAAAACGAGGTTGCAATTGAACAAAAAAAAACCCCAACAACTAACATTCAATTACTATAAAGAACATACCGGATAGATTTGCTAAAGATGAATCACACAAAGAGCGAAAGAGACCGAGAGAGAGAGAGAGAGAGAATGGGAGGAGAATAGGATCGTAGGAGATAAAGGAGATGATGAAGCAAAAGCTTCAAGTTTGCAAGTTGTGGCGGGAAGCAATAGTGGGTAATTTTAGGGTTATTATGTAAAACAGATAAAATGAGAAACTGAAAGAGTGAGGTGTGTTAAAATTGGGTGAGAAACTGTGAAGTGCTCTCCTTTTTTTCTAAAAAGAATAGCAGTGAATGTGAGTTGAATAATGTTATCAAAATTAAATTTTTATATTATGCAAGACGAGCTGGTGGGGATAAGACGGGTACAAGGTCATACCAACACTTGTCCCACCACCCACGGCAAGTCTAATTTTTGTCTCCATCTCAGCCCCACCACTTGGGAAACCTGTACCCATCCCCACCCAATTGGGTGTGAAGTGGGGCGAGACCCCGCGAAACCCGCTCCACTAATGCCCCTAATGCGCATCACATATTGCCTCATTGAAAATCTTACTAGAAAAATCCAATAGGACAAAACCTCGATTAAGAGAAAAGGAGTATAACATGTATTTTATTGAGCTCATGACAATATCACATGATATCTTTAAGTCAACGCATACCAATTTCGTTGACTAGCTTCTCAAATGTGTTAGTCGCTAATGCTTTAGTGAACAAATTCGTCGAATTTTCATATGAACGAATTGGTTAAACATCTATATCACCATTCTTATAAAGGTCATGAGTGCAGAAAACTTTTGGTGGAATATGTTTCGTTTTGTCTCCTTTGATGTACACCCTCTTTTCAATTGAGCTATGCATGCTGCATTATCTTTGTGCAAAATAGTTGGAATAATTTTTTTGGATGATATACCACGCATCTGTTGGATATGTTGGGTCATCAATCTTAACCAAACACATTCTTGACTCACTTCATACATTATAATTATTTTTCATGGTTTAATGAAGTAGCAGCTAAAGTTTGTTTTGTTGAGCGTTAATGATATAAATGTACTTTCGCATGTAAATACAACTTGTTTGAGAGCATACTTTATGTGCATCAGATAAGTATCCTACGTCTGCATAGCCGATCAATTGTGATTTTGAACCATTTGGATAGAATAACCTATATCAATTGATCCTCGAAGATATCAAAATATTTGCTTAACTCCATTCTAGTGTCAACTCATTGCAGAATAACTAAATCTTGTTAATAAACTAACGCAAATGCTATATCATGACGTGTACTATTAGCAAGATACATCAATGCTCCTATAGCATTGAGATATGTTTGGGACCAAGAAATTCTTCATCATTCTGATGAGGACGAAAAGGATCTTTCTTTACATCTAGCGATCTTACAACCATTGGGGTACTTTAAAGATGTGTTTTATCCATATAAAATTGTTTTAAGATCTTTTCTATATAAGTTGATTAATAAAGAAGAATTCCATTTGATAAGTGCTCGATTTGTAAGCCGAGAAAAAACTTAGTTTTTCCAATATCTTTCATCTCATTTAATTCTTTCTTCAAATAATCAATTGTCTTTTGAATCTCTTCACGAGTTCCAATAATATTAAAGTCAACAACTGGATAATAAATTGCCAATACAATTATGATCTTCAAGTAAGATCTTCACGATTAGTGTTTCATAATAAATGTATTTATGATGTTAATGAAATATCAATTGTAATTATTACATGAATAAAAAATACTATACCCTTCAATTACAATTAAACATTATTTTTATCATTAAAAAAACCCTAAAAGTATGAATTCATAATTAATCAAATTAAAAATTAAAACCCTAATCAATATAAATCCAAAAGATTTGGCATGTATGATCCAAAAACACTGAATCCAAATATCAAACCCATAAAATCTTAAAGAATGAATTAATTCAAAAAAAAAATAGAAAATTAATTCATTCTCAATGATTCGACATAACTTGTCTCTGATACCACTTGTTAGAACCGTAAACTAATATTTGATATAAAACTTAACAAACCATAAACCAAAATCTGTCATGTTAAATTATCAAGAATAAATAAAGAAGAAAATTAGATGCGGAAGCGTACCTGAATACATTGATTTCATAAAATCTACGGATATTGGAGATTTGATCTTTTAAATTACCACACGAGTAATCTAGAAGGTGGCTCTCTCTTTTCTAAAGATGTGACATTAGAAAAGCTACCTTGTGTGTAATTTGGGGATCATAATCCTAATATATAATTTAGCACATTAATCCTAATTTCTAATCAGCTCATCATCAATTAGAAATTAGTTACTGGAGTATTTACACATATTTGACCCATATTTTATTTAATAATTAAAGCCCAATAAACCTTAACCAAATTAGATCACTTCTAATTTGGACTAACCTATTAGGAGAGTAAATAATAACATATATTACCCTTATTATATATGTGATGTCTATATTTTCCAACAGTTATGACATTCTGCATTATGCGTGAAGTAAAGTGACCTTTCAAAACATTGCATGCCATTGGGGAAGTTCCTTAGAATAGACAACGATATTGAAAATGGGATCTCATTATATAGAGGAAGTATTGAAATTATTACAGAACAGTTGCAAAGAATTGATGAAATTATCAATTTGTAAGTTGGCGAAAGATGTTTCGAGGTGCGAGTAGAAGAGATCGATCCAATGTTCATGCCGGTTCACAAGTATTGTTATAGGGAAGTTGATTCTAGTGAAGATTCATCAGATTCATCTAACAATTCAAAGTTCGATTCTGTGGAGACGGAGATGAAAAATTCTAGGCCGGTGACTGGGGTAGCTGAATGGTCTATTGGTGGAGAGGGAGTTGGGGCCGAGTCACGTACCGTAGAGGTGGATGCCCAAGTGGAACAAATGAAGGGGGCGATTTTAGAAATAGAAACAACTTAATTATCAAGGAGTCTGTTGATTTTGGAGCTTAGAAGAAGCAATTGCTACTTGAAACTTAAGGAAGCAACTATAAATCATTCAAGTTCTTAGTCCAATGGCATGGGGTGGGGTTTCTCTGTTAGCTCTTGGTGACAAGTGCAGTGGGAAAGGAAGGTTGTTTTTTAGGTGTTTTGATTTATTTATGCTTGGTTGAGTGTTATGAAAGGGTTTTTATTGTAGTATTTTATGATTTTGGTGTTTTTTTTTTGTTGGCTTTCATTTCTATAGGGAGTTGTTTTATGGTTATATTTTGTTTGGAATAGAGTTGTGTGACTTGATTTTGTCTTTTTTTTTTAGATTCAAAATATAGTAATCTATTCGATAAATTTATGTTGTTTCAAAATATTTAATGTTTTCTTCAATCGAAGAAGTCATTTTTAAAGGGAAAATTATGTGCTTTGATGAGATTTTCACGAACAAAAAAAAATTGTGATCAGCTGAATAATAATCGAGTGACATTATTTATTCGATTCGAACTAACCCATAATCCTCCACTATTATATATTAGGATATCTCATATCTATGTTTTTATTTTTTAGTTATTCTAGTGAATCAATTTAATAATTTTTTTTTTTGATTGAGAAGAAAACACCAACTAAAGACTCTAAAAATTAAATTAATGCTGAAATGTTATAAATTTTACAATAAATTTTAAATACATAAAAATAAAATATATTTTAATTGATAATTGAATGAAAGCAATGCATTGTATAAAAACCTAGAGTATATATATGGTTACTGCCAAACCAATCTTTCTTTCTATTTCCAAAGACTGTAAACAAAGTATTTATTACTAATTAATTAGGGGCAAATAGTATTATTGCTATATATAGACAATATTACCAGAAGATTTCCCAAACTATAAGCTAAGTTTAAAGAAACTAACATAAATAAAAGTAAATAAACAAATACCAATTTTTAAGATTACCCATGATTTTGTAAATCAGAAATTAGTCTTCAAGGACAAAATGTGATAAGGTAATTAGGTCCACCAGTGCATGAGAACAAAGCAGACTTATCATCATAAGCATAGCTGTAAGCCTGAGGGCATTGGCTCTTAAATATATTGGAGTAATTAGTCGGCGGGCATGTTTGCGGGGTGCTAAAAGAGCCAGTGCAGCAATACTGAGGTTGATTGAAGGCCAAACATGAGCTATTGCAGGCGACCACGCCACCATCGGAGCCTTTAACCTGTAGTTCGTTAGGGCAAACTGCATTCACATTGGCGGTGCAGCTGACTGGGATGCAGTTACCTGAACCATCGGCTGATTGTGGGGCGATCGAAACAGGCAAGTTAAAGCCATCAACAAGGCTAATGTCGAAAAAATCTTTTCCATTGTTGGGTGCGAGGGTGAATTCTGCTAAGGTTACTGGTGGGATCCCACCTGCGCCGTTGCATGGAACCTGACCAGAGGCGCAGTCGCCTGTTTGACATTGGAACTTTCCGTTGACGTTTGTGCATTGAGTTCGAGCCCAGATGCGGCCAGACCATGTGGCTGGAACGGATAGCACTGATGAAGCTTCTGAGTGTAACTCAAAGCCGGTGGTGGATAATGGAGGACCTGAACTTGTTAGAATTCCGGGCCAAACTGTGGAAGGACAGTTGTTGCTCAACGTGAAGGTTGCTGCTTTAGTCCCTGGCAATTACCATCAATATTAGACATGAAAATCCCACCAAAAATAACTACTTCAATGACACCCTTTTGCAAAGAAAAAAGAAAAGTGATAATGGGAAATATGGAATTTACCAGAGAAGTAAAAGATGGCCGCTAGAGAAACGCCAAAGATAAGCTGAGCCTTCATCATCACTAAAATTTCTTCGATTCTTATGGTGAGAGCGCCAGTTTAGACCTAAAAGATGGATGCACTACTGCTGTGTGTATATATATATATATATATACATAGACTGAGCCTTACGGTAAACATAAATAATCTTAGATCACCTTAATTAATTGTAAGAGTGAATGGGGATTATTTCTTTTTTCATATTCTTCTTCAGATACGAAATAAAATCTTCGAAAGCCTATGAGATTTTCAGAAATTAATTAGTATCCATAATAGTCTTAGATATCGTGTTCCATATTTATTTTATTTTTATATTAATGGTGTGAATATGTAAAATTATATTTGACTTCAAATATTCAATATTATATTTAATTTAATTGTATATTAACTTTTAATGAATTTATTAAAATATTTTATGTACAATTAATTAGTTACTAACTTACCATTATTTAGAAGGTTCCAATGGACAAGAAACTCAATCAATTATCAAAGTAACAAGATAAAAGAATAATCTAAAAGTTAATATATACAATTAAATTCAACTTTAAATAGTTAGCATGTAATTGCATAAAAAATTATTTAAAAAGTAAAAAAAAAAGAGATAAAAGCAAAATATAATTAATATTGATAGCAATTTTTACTAATGAAGTATTAGATTAAAAACAAGGTTAAGATCATAAGAAATTTAAGATCACACGTTTAAGTCCCACTCCATATAAATCATATTGGATTCTCAGTTTAAATTTATTATGATTTATGTCCCATACAAATTTATCATGACTTAGATTTTAATATATTCTGGTTACCAATTAGATTGTGCTTTATAATAATTAATTTTTATTTTAATTATTCGGTATGTATTATTCATAAATGCAATGTGATTATACATATAACTGTAAAAAAAACTTATATATATTAATTGAAAAATGTTTTACGTTTAACATATAATTACATTAGAATACAACACAATTTTTAATTTTAAAATATTTTTATAATTCATTAGATTTTTATTATTTTTAATTGAAAATTATTTTATATAAAGATCGAAAATAAAAAATAAATAAAATAATAAGTAATTAATAAATAGTAAAATTTTTATTCTCTTTAAGAGAATAAATTATATTAGAATATCTTAAAAAGTAAAGTTTATAAGCACCAATAAAATAGTGTCATGTCATTAAATTTTAAAGATAACAAAGTATTATTATACACTCATCTATATATAATATCTTCTCCAACTTCATTTAACTTTAATTAAATTATTTAAAATAATTAATTTTTTTAAAATTACAAACAAATATCTTTTCATCTTTTACAAGTTTTAATCATTTTATTTTGTCCGTAAGTTAATATTTTTAATTTTTGTGCAACCAATTTTAAAAAAAATTAATAATTTTTGTGTAATTTTTCCATGACATTGACATATAATTTAAGTAATTATTTTACCTAAACCCCGAATCTCAAACTCAAACCTTGAATACTAAACATTGAGATTTAGGTTTTGAATTGAGATTTAAGGTTCAGGGTTCAAATTTGAGGTTCAAGAATCAAGTTATAGGTTTAGGGTTTAAGGTTACGAGTTAAGAGTTTAAGGTTTAGGGTTTGGATTCAAGGGTTTAAGGTTATGAGTTATGGGTTCATGGTTCTAGATTTTGGGTTTAGGGTTTAGGGTTTAGGATTTAGGGTTTAAGGTTTAGATCTTGGGGTTAAGGGTAAAAAATTATCAAAATTATGTGTCATTGAAATGAAAAAAAATTGTTGAAATGTTATTAAATAATTGGAAATAGGTCATGAATAATGTGGTGGGAATGAGTCATAAAATAATTCCTCTATGAATGAGTGTATATTAATAATTTCATGTCTTTAAAATTTGATGATATGGGGAAAAAATTGATGCCTAAAAACCTTAGTTTTTAGGATCATTCTAATATAAGTTATTCCCGATATGATATATATGATAATAAATGATATTTTAGAATTTTAAATTTAATTGTTGATTGAGTTTTAGCTCGATTGGCATGGTCATTGTTGTTAATACAGGAGGACGTGGGTTCAAGTGCATTGAAGCGCATTATCCTCCTATTTATGGGTTGGGGAGGGGTTATGAATAGTTCTAGGCATTGTGTTAAAAAGAGCAAATATGATCCGGACTAGGAAAAAGGATTATTTTGACATCCATAGTAGGTAAAAGGTAATCTAGTATACATTAACAGCATATTTGGTTCACCTGAATGGCTAAGACATTTAGGGTGTATTCACTCCGTCACAGTGAAGCAAGCGTTTGGTTGGCTGAATCACCATTTAATCGAATGGCCATTCCGGGACTAAGTGGTAAAGTCTCGTAATCACCATTCAGCACACCCACCTCTGAACGAGTTATTCGGCGATTCTCGAAAGAGATTTCTTTTTTTACCCAATTTACCCATGCAAAAAATCATCTAAAACTCCAAAATTAAATAAAGAAAATCGATTAAGATATCCCAAGCGATCATCCAACACAACAACACTTTAATCTGAATATTGCAGCAAGTAAACCATGGCAGAAAAAAATAACAAGATTTTATCACATTTATCTTTAAAAAAAGAGACTCAATCATCTCAATTTCAAACGCTCAAACAAAATACAAAGAAAAGAACAACAACCCATTTACAGGAACACCTAAAGGAACTAAATCTGCTTAAATTTTTAAGTAAGTATCTTGCATGTTTCTTCATCTTTGTTACTGTTTGGTCTTTAAGGCAGAAAAGAAAGCCATGATTGGTTGCTCTTTGAGAATTTTGAGATCCAAAATTTCTAAGCATAACAAGTAGATAAGAATGGAAGGATAAATATTTTATCATTTTAGATAAAATAAAAAAGTTGAAATGAAGCAATTTTAAGAACAACGGTTGATGAAAATATTTGGGTGAAAGGGAAGAAAGTGATGATGACTGGTGCATTTTGAGATTTTGGTGGGGGAGTGGGCTTGGGTATTAAAAATGTTATTAAATTATATATTATTTTATTAAATTTAATTTAATAATAATTATGTAAAAATATAATTAAATTATTTATTATTTTTATTAAATTATATTTAATAATAATCTTATTAAAATTTAATAACAATAATCATCTAGCTAAAAAAATTATGCATGTTAAGGGTACTTTAATCATTTAAGCATTTTTTTTCTTATGCTATTACAGTACCATTCCATTCAACCAAACACAAGAATATTATTAGAGCTCTATTTCATTTCATTCAACCAAACAATTGAATTACTGTTTACAGTCCTATTCCATCACAGTTCTATTCCATTACAGTGAACCAAAAGTGGTGTAATTGTGTGCATGTGGATATGTGATTAAATATCTAAAAATCTTAACCATTAATAATAATAATAATAATAATTTATTTAACATTTTTAGTTTTTTTTATTAAGCATTTTTAGTTAATAAGTACTAAGAAAATAAAATAACAATTAATAACATAATTTTTTATTAGTATTAATGATTCACTACATTAATTTGAATATTCAAATTTTGGAATATAGTTTTTTTTTTAAATTCTCTTCAAGGGCAGAAAGTTTTGAGATAATTAGCTCCACCACTATATGTAAACGTGCCACTCTTATCATCAAAAGCATAACTATAAGCTTGAGGGCATTGGCTCTTACAAGATCTTTGAATATTGTGTTGGATACCAATGTTTAGATCCTGAATTTTCATGATATAATCTGACGTTAATCTTATATTCGATTAATCAATTTTTTGTGGTTATTGTCGAATCTTTTGTTAATCTTGACGAATCTTGAAATCATTAACTCGTTTATAAATATCATTTGAAGGACCTGATATAAGTGAGTCAGACTAGAATCGAGCGTAAGAAACGTCAATCGGACTTCCAGTGAAAGGTGAGTGTTCCTTTACAAGTGAATTGGGGTAAAACATGTCTAGGAATAGGGTCACACAGTCACCCACACTAGCGTATGGACCACATGGCCCACCCCACGACCATGTGCCCTACAAACCCTAGGCTAGTTCGTGAACCACATGGCCAAAATCCTTCCACACGACCTACCACACGGTCGTGTCTCCCTTGTAGGTTAACTTTTACATTTGCCACACAACCATAGTCTCTTACATGGCCTGGCCACACGGTCGTGTAACCCCTCCACACGATCAATAGTATTTTACAGTTTTGTCTAGAGTTTTATGAATTGTTCAGTTTAATCCTTAAATAGACCCCAAACCATTTTTAATAATTTATTTCATTCAATTGAGTCCTTGATAATATGAATAATGTTGGAATCAATGAATTTCATTGATTGGATTATTATTGTATACGCATGATATGAAAATATTACATGTTTACTGTCTCTGTAATCCTGATGATCTTACAATGTTTTCCATACCACAGTGTTACTAATTGCGTGACATACATGCCTACTGTTACCGTTAAACCAAATACATGTTAAGCAAGTTTATTGCTACTATCATGATCCGTTATAAGCATGATAATTACTAGTGTATATATATTTGTTATAAGCATGTTATTGATGTCATATTGATTTGTTATAGCATGTCATGTTGCATTGCTTGGGGTGAGATGATTTGAACGGAGGAATTAGTCAGCAGTTTATTTGTTCGACCACTGGTTTATCCACAACGTATTTTAGTCAACGGTCATCTGCTCGACTAGTGGTTCATCCAAAACGTATTAAATAGCTTTTATCTACACCCATGGATGGTTCATCCACCATATTTTTAGTCGGTAGTTTATCTTCACGGCCAGTGGTTCATCCACAACATATTAGTAGTTTTTATCTACACAGACGGATGGTTCATCCACCAATATTCTTATTGTTAGCAATTTGTCTGCACGATCAGTAGTTTATCCATAACGCGGTATAAAGGTAAAGGAGTTTTGGGGAACTCCTACTATGGTGTGTAGCGGTGGTCTAGGAACATTTTCTGATAAATTGAAATTGCACTGCATTCATAAGCATATTCATAAGCATTTCCATAAACATGAATATTGAGATATTATGGTGATGAGTGGATTCGAAATACCAAAATTTTGAATTGCTATTCAATTGTGATCATTCTATGAGTTGATATTTTTTAAGATTTATCTATTGTTTGCACTAGTTTTCTTGTGATTGAACTCACACTAAGCTTCGTAAGCTCACTCCCCTTCTTATTTCCATCTTTATAGATAATCCATCAGGTTAGGATGCAGACTAGGCAAATAGAGGACTCAATTTGAATTGATATTTTTATTTTAAAGTATTTTAAATTTATTATTTGAAATTTCGATTATTTTGGGAACTATATTATTTTATTTGAATTGTGGCATGAGACTTCAATTTTGGGTTTGTCTAGCATGCATGGTAATTACTTTGAATTTAGGATATTGAAACATGATTTTAAAATTAATTATGCAAAAAATTATCTTGATTTTACTTAATTAAAACTAAATTGAATTTCACCTTTTCACTACTAGATTATAAGTAAAATATGAATAATAAATAACTTGAACTTAACTAAATTTTTGAAAGTTGTCACTGTTACAAGAAAAATTTTAAATTAAATCGATTTTTGTTAACTCATAAGTTTGTTTTTTTTTTTTTTTGTGAATGGGCTCAGTAAGCTATTGAAGTTTTTAAATTAGTCATTTCGGTGGTAATGTAATCTTTCAAATTCAAGCTTAGTATCTAACCCGAACTGGAGAGGTTATAGAGTAATTTACCCAAATTAAAAATAAGTACTTGGAATTGAGAGTGTCATGCGTTAAAATTTGTAATATGAATATGGATGTTTATTTCTTTATTTAGCTAGAATCTTGTAACATGATTTACTATTTTGCATATTCGTATTGTGCACAAGTTAATAGTGTTTGTCAATGTAATTGTTTTTAAAAAGAAATATAATGTAATGTAAATTTAATTTTAACATAAAAAATCGATAATTCATATTAGTAGCTTATAAAATATATGTTTCATCATGAAATTTGAAAAACAATAACACTGAGATTAATTTAAAAAGAATTTTATAATACACACCAATAATAATAACAATAAGATCAATTTAAAAATAAAACTTTTATAAATTGTAATATACGCATAATAATTAATTAATGTTTAAAGTGAAGGATTAAAAGAGTAAATGACCCAAATTGGAAATGCTTATAAAGGGAATGCGATGGTGTCAAAAATGGTAATGTAAACATGTTTGTTTATTTCCTTTTTTAGTTAAAATCCTATGATATGGTATATATGATAATCAAGGATATTTAAGATTATTTTTTTTTTGAAAAATGGATATTTAAGAATTTTAAATTAATAGATGATTGGGTTTTAGTTCCATTGGCATGGTCATTGTTATTAATGCGGAAGGACGTGGGTCGAGTGCACTGAAGCGCATTATCTTTTTATTTATGGGTTGAGAAGAGGTTATGAGTAGTTCTAAATATTGTGTCAAAAAAACAAATATAAATGATGAGATAATTTTTAAAAAATTAAAACTAAAATAAACACTAATTTAGTGAAAAAAAACCGCCCACTAATTTATTTCTTCAAAATATAATTATTCGAGCTTTACCCTATTATTGTAATTCACCAAAAAAATTAATAATTTATTTAATATTTTTAGTTTTTTTATTAAGCATTTTTAGTTAATAAGTACTAAGAAAATAAAATAACAATTAACAACATAAATATTTTATTAGTATTAATGATTCAATACATTAATTTGAATATTCAAATTTTGGAGTATAGTTTTATAAAAAAAAAAATTCTTCAAGGGCAGAAAGTTATGAGATAAATAGCTCCACCACTGCATGTAAATATACTACTCTTATCATCAAAAGCATAACTATAAGCTTGAGGGCATTGGCTCTTAAAGATCTGTGAATATTGTGTTGGATGGCAAGTAGATGGTTGACTATAAGCGCCGGTGCAACAATATTGGGGTTGATTAAAAGCCAAACATGCGCTCTTGCAGGCGATAACACCTCCATCCGATCCTTTAACTTGCAATTCCGGAGAACAAGCTGCATTCACATTGGCTGGGCAACTCGTGGCACTACAACCGGCTGATCCGCCTTGTGGGATGACTGAAAGAGGCAAGTTAAAGCCATCAACGAGGCTAACATCATAATAATCTTGTCCACCACTTGCTGCCAGGGTGAATTCTATCAGCGACGCTGGTGGGATTGCGCCGGCACCATTGCATGTAATCTGACCAGATCCACAGTCAGCTGTAGCGCATTGGAACTTCCCGCTCGCGTCTGCGCATTGGGTTCTACCCCAAATACGACCAGACCATGGGGCTGGAACATTTAAAGTTGATGAAGCTTTCGAGGCTAACTCAAAACCGGTTGAGGATAATTGAGGACCTTGTCCTGTTAGAGTTCCTGGCCAAACTGTGTAAGGGCAGTTGTTTGTGAATGTAAATGTAGCTGAATGAGCCCCTGCAACAAATAAAATAAAACAAAACTTCATCAGGCAAGAATTTAGATATCAAAATCGGATGCTAGCTGAATTCAAATGAAAACATATGAAGAAATGAAGTTATTTACCATGGAAGAAGAAAATGGTCAGGGAAAGTGCAAAGATAACTTGAACTTCCATCACTAACTTCTTTTAGGGTTCTTTTTCTTATTATTCTTGCCTTTAGTCTCTTTTGTGATGATTCCATTGGAGAACAAATGATGCTTTATGTAGGCCAATGTTAGGTCTAAATGCCTACATTTTCAGCAACCACAAAAGTTCATTCGAAGCAGATTATGTTTAATTTAGAAGTCAAGATCAGTGTTGGATATTGTTGTATTCTGTTTTGAGTTAAAGCCCCTCAAAACACAATAAATATTAACTACTAATTTCTTCTTTCTTTTCATGTTATAGAATAGTCGGGTTTCCTTATTTATGAATGAAAGTTGATTAAAAGTATACTAAAAATAAATAAATCTCAAAATTATACATTAACTTTAATTTAGTACAATTATACACGTGAAATTTTGATTGTGGTTCAAATATATATTGAAATTTTAATTTTAATTTAATCATTTATATTTTAAAAAATAAATACATCAATCTATTTTTATATTGGATAAATATAATTATTTACATATACCATATATAAACATAAAATAATATTATATAAATAATTGTGTTAATAATGTACGAGAATTGGATCAAATTAAAATTTCATGTATAAAATTACACAAAATCAAAATTCATATATACAATTAAACATTAAATAAAACTAAATTAGTTCTGTTGGAGCCCAAATTTATCCGGACCCAAACTTTAAATCAAATTGAATTTATTTTAAGTTTAAATTTATTTTAAATTTAAATCAAATTTAAATTTATCTTAAAGTCTAAATCACACACACTAAAACCCATACCCTAAATCCAATTACAAAATAAATCCAAACCCTAAACTAAGCCCAATTGGCCCAAAACCAAAATCTGAGAAACCCTAACAAGTGGATCTACTGTCGCTCACCCCAACCACTCACGTGCTGCCACGTCAGCACCACCGCCACCAGCAACTTGCACCACCGTCGAGTCTACACCTGCAAAAGAAGAAATGACAATCTTTTATTTGTAAAAAAACAAAATAATATCATTGTAATATAAGCTATAACGCCTCATTCAAAATCAGTTGGAAGGGGGGTTCACTTTTGAATATTGGAAATCAATACAGAAAAATATTTGAAACCAATTCAGACCGAAACGATTTTCGAAATTAATAGCAAATAGATTGCATTCAAAAGTACAAGCAGGAAGTATTCGAAGCAATAGATACCATTTTTCAAGCAGATTCGAAGCAATCAAGGTATAATCTCAATAGATAGGTATTTACTGTCATTTATTAATTAAATTTCGAACTGTTTAAATCCTATACAAATATTTATTAATATAAATTTATTCATTATATCACCATGATTATTTATTATTTCTAAATATACATTTAATTCATATAAATTATAATAGTAAAAGTTAATAATGGAGTAAATAAAAAAAGAAGTGAAAGAAAACATACTTGGAATCGAACCGTTGCTGCCACTGTCGTAAATGGAGTCTCTCCGAATTTTTCGTGTTCGTGAGAGACCCCAAACACTTGGATATTCAAAATATATGTTTCAAAAGAAATAAAAACAACAAAACAAGAGCAGATTTTCAAAAAAATAACAAAAAAATCAAAATCCTTTTTCTCTTTTTCGCAGATCTGGACTTAACTAGATCTGAGTTTCTAAATAAAAACAAAATATTTAAAAATAAAAAATAAATAGATTCGGGTTTAAAAGAAAAAAAAGAGCAAAGTTTTGTTTGTTTTTGTGAAAATCTGGGTTCGATCATCAAAACTCAGAATCGGACTTTCAAAAAAGAATTAAAAAAGGGTCTTTTTACCCACCTGATCGTCGGAGAACAGCGGAGCACTTCGGAAGGTAATGGAATGTGATGGATGGCGACGGACCGAGGGATGACCCCTAGATTGGTAGGAGAGCCGAAGGGATGGTTTTCAGAGAAAAAATGAAGAGCAAAACGATTTTTGGAATGAAATTTGAGAAAATGGAATTTTTGGATGTTGTGTAAATTTGATAGCAAAACACCACCGTTTAAGTCATGCCCGGATGAGATCCTACCCGCCCTTGGGATCCGCTATTTTTTAATAAAAGGGTTATTTCCTTTCGTAGTCCTTCCGATTTTTCGAGGCTTTACAATTGGATCCTTCCCATTTCAATTCCCCCCCCCCCCCCCACGACGTCGCTTCAAACCCATTCTCAATGGCTTTGAAGCACAACCGTTTAACAACTGACTCTCAAAATAAAAGTGGGATATTTTCCAGCGAAGTCCCTCTATGTTTGATTTACTTTTAAATCAATCCATTTTGTTTTTTTAAATCAGCAAACATGTTTTACCTTTTTAAAATTCAACCATCAGACTCTACGTTTTGAAAATAATAGGAGAATTTCCTATTTGGCCTTTTTAACTTTCATTTTAATTTGTTCTTTCTAATTCCTATTTGAAAAAAGAACATTTAAATCTTTTCAATAAAATTATTATTTGATTTTGTTTTAACTCAACCTTTTTGTTTTGATGCGCATTTCTATTATCCTTTTTTTAAAATTCTTGATTCCTGTTATGGTTGTGTTTGACTTGATTATTGTTTTGTTTCATTTTCAAGTAATTCTTATTTTATATTTATTAGCTAACATTGTTTCCTTTGTTTCATGTGTTAAATGTGTGTGCATTTTTTTATTATATTTTCATCATATGTTACTCGCATATTGTTGTCATACTACATGTGATTATGATATTTGTACACATTCATTCATCCTTTAAATGTATATCTCCATATATGTGTATATTTGTGTTTTGATAAAAAAAATACATTTCGAAACTAAGGCTATATTCATTATTTCGGATTTTGAAAAATTGTGCTTTAACTTACTAGATACAATTTTTCTTCAAATCGAGATAATCGAATACCCTTTTCGAGGTTTGAATTTGGCAATGAAAGAATGCTTGTTATTTTTGAATCTCGAAATGTTATGTCTTAACTCACTAGACGTAACTTTCTTCCTCGATCATTTCGAAATAACAAGACTTCCTCACGAAATTCGATTTTCCTTCTTAAAACGTGTACATCAAATAAATTATGTGTTCGAGGATCATATTTTAAACTTAATTCGAAACTTTAAGTTCTCAAAAAAAATATACAAATAATTTTAAACAAAAACGAGGCAATATCCTTTCGTGTGAAAACTTCGAGAAACTATGTCCTAACGTGCTGGGTGTGATTTTCCATATAATTCACGCAATCGAAATATCCTCTTTAAATCCTTTCAAAATGTCCTTCAATTTCGAAATTTCAAGAATGTCGTGCCCTAACGTGTTGGACACAACCTCAATGAAATTTGAAATACACAAGCATTTTGTTCCCCGTATTTTAAACTTCGCTCGAGATCTCAAAGTTTCAACAAATAAAGACCTGAAAGTAATTGACATGGTACCAATTTTGGGCGTGTGAGGGTGCTAATCCTTCCTAATACGTAACCGACTCCCGAACCCATTTTCTGGATTTCAAAGACCGAAATATTTTTCAAAACGGATTTTAAACATTTTCTGGTGATCCAATCACACCATATAAAAATTGGTAGGGACTCCATTTTTAAAATATTGTTCGAGACCTGTTTGTTTTCCCAAAAATAAACGTTTCGACAAGTTCTATATAATTTTATAATTATTTATGTTGTTAACATTTTAGCAAATCGATCATTAGATTATATCAATTATGAATGTATAAAATCATTCAATTTAATTTAATCATATGAAAATGACACTACCTGATTAAGTTGACTTAAAATTCAGAAGTTTTCAACATCATTGCCAACAAAAATAATACTCAATTGATAATCTTTATGTTAAATATGCTTATTATTAATTTACCTTTTCTAACCATCTTATTATACTTAATTGCTACTTTTTATATGTTTACAGAGGCATACGAAAAATAAGGTTTTCATTATAAAAAAAATCAATTTTACATTGAATTGCTTCTCTTTGTACCCTAAGTTTTAGAGGTGTAAATCATGTTAAATGTAACATTTCGGAAATCGAGTTAATAGAAATTGGGTTAGTGAATCAAGATTAGTCACATCCTAATTTTGAGTTAAGATTGTGAAAATTTTGTAAAGTGATTTAATTTGGTGTAGTGCTTAAGTGTTGTGTTTGTGTGTATGAAGTTTTATGTTCAAATCCCTTCTCTTGGATTTTGTTATCTAGTTTATTTTCAACTTTTGTTAGATTGTTAAGAAAAATGAGTTTATTGGTTTAGTGGTAAGGTGTTAAATTACATTATGGTTTTGTGTTCGATTCTTGTGGAGTGTAAAAGAGGAGTTATTTTTGTTTCTCCTTGTTGTGCTGTCAATTAAAGTCAAACTTGGAGAAAATTTTGATGGGCGATTACAGAGTGGGATTTTATGGGGAAGTGGATAGTTTTTTTAAAAAAAAAAATTGAGAATTATCCCAAATTTTCTCCAAAAATCCTCCCAAAAATTGTCGTCCACTTTCTCCATCTCCCCCTCTATCTTACGTTGTGGATTTATATTCCTCTTCCACATACAATTGTTCTCTTTTCCTTTTTTTTTTCTACTCTTTCACTTCTCGTTATTATTATGCCATCATTTGTGCAATCATTGCGTGGTATCGATGGAGTTGATCATAAGTGAACCTGGTGTAAGTATCATTACTTTCTATGGCAAGGTTTTAGTTTTCTTCGTACTCGGTTTATGCTTTGGGGCACTAAAAACTTCGTTAATTAATAGTTATGGTTTTCTGATAGAAGAAGAACCTGAGGCGTACAACGTTCCTCCGATGACCTAGGCATTGTTTAGGCTGCTATTTTCTATTGGGTAAGAGTTTAGTGTTTTCGATTAAGGGTTGTTTCATTTTATTAGGCTTAATGTTTAGCGATTTTGATTGTTTAGTAGCTTAATTTGGTGTTTCATTGCTAAAATCGTTGGTTTTAATCATTGTTATAGGTTCTAGAATTTTTGTTATTGAGTTGGCATCGAAATTTGATCAGGTGTGTAGCTCGATTCTGTGAAAACATTGAATGACGTAAAACCAAAAATCATTCTATCATCGTCACACGGTTGTTTGATAGACCATGTGGGTCACATGACCGTGTGGCAGGCCGTGTGGGTCACATGGGCGTGTGGCAACCCGTATGGGTCACATGAGCGTGTGTCAAGCCATGGGGGCCACATTGGCTGAGCCAATTGGGCCGTGTTGGCCACACGGGCATGTGGGATCATTTTTTGAAAATTTTCACCTAGGTTCGTTTGACTCTGAAATTTGTAATTAAACCTCTCATGTGGTTTGTTTGGCTTAGATGAGTCTTGAAATACATGCACAATTTGTGTTCTGATATTGGTAAGGTATGTATGTGACATTGGTAAGGTATGTTAAAAATACATGCACAATTTGTGTTCCGATAACTCCAAAAGCATGATTACGTATGAAAAACATGCATGACATCTGTTTATGGGATATATGTGTTAGTTTATTTATGCATGTGCATTGGTGTGAGTTTGATATGTGGTGGAGGAAGTGTATTATGGCAGTATTATTGCAATTTTGGCAGTATCGTCTGGCAGCTCAACTACACCTTTATGAGTGGCATACCACCACGACCCGGTGTGATTGGATGGATGGACTCTTGTAGTCTTAATTGGTGTGATTGGTTGGATGGAGTTGGTGTGTAGCAAATAGAGGTAGGACTTGTGTTTACATTTCTTCATTATCATTTTTATTTTGGTGAAAACCATAATCATTTCCAAATGTTTCTCATTTCTCCATTTTTACCATTTTTTATTCATTTTTGTTCATTTGATTCAACATGCAATTCATTTTTGTTTTTAACAGGCTAGTAAAGGGACCGATTGGACATATGCAATTGAGGCTTAAATGATTTGTAACACCCCTAACTCGTCTCCGTCACCGAATCAAGGCTAGGGAGCATTACCGAACCATTCAAACATTTAACTTGATTTTCGAAATACAATTCAACTTTAATTATACCTTAACATCATCCGTATCATAAGAATACATTCCATAATTTGTACTTTGAGACTCTAAAAATAGTTTAAAAACGATTCAAGACTAAATTGAAACCAAACAGGACATTTAAGAAAAACTAGGAAAATACTGGGAAACAGGGGCACACGACTATGTGTTAGCCCGTGTACTTGCTCGTGTGCATGCTCGAAAATGAGACACACGACCGTGTTCCTAACCGTGTGTCAAACTGTGTGCGACTTCGAAAATGGGACATACGACCATGTACCAGGTCGTGTGACCATTGCACCTGAATTAAAATCCACACGATCGTGTACTAGACCATGTACCTATTCTGACTTGGGCCACACGCCTGTGTGCCTGCCTGTGTGTCTGCCCGTGTGAACCCTAGAAACATACCCCCCAAGGCACGCGCCCGTGTATTTCTAAAAATGCTTAAAAATAACACTCAAACATCACCTATTTGATTTAGAACCTTAAACAAATTTAAAACACAATCCAATCATACTAACCATGGCACCATTTAACTATATCAACTCTCATTCCATCATTTGAACTGATTCACAAATTTATAGATAGATCAAAGATTCAAGAATTACACCATTCGAACACATTACACTACACTACAATTTCAAAAGAACTTTATAATGTATAAATGCATACACTTGACCAATGCATAATAGTATACCATACAAAAGCAAAATATGTGTATTTTCACATCCAAGACTACCTAGACACATAACAAAATTAACCAAAAGTTAAGACATCAAAATCTATCGAAGAAAAGGCGTAGGCTGATGTGTATGCTCTAGTGGTCCAATCTGCGTGATCTCAAAATATTCAAAATCTACAAAACATAACAACAATGGTAAGTATAAAAATACTTAGTAAGCTTCCATAAAATTAGAATAAATCATTTGCAGGTGGTCCAAAACGTATGATACTCATAAGAGTAATTCAAATACAGAGAGATTGTGTTAGGTTATCCTTTCGGATTAGCCAATGATCGCACGTATGAGGTAGCTTCGCCAGAGCTAGAATAAATGTATGAATCGACAGCGAATAGCTTCTCATTTGCTAAATCCGAGTCACATATTAATTCGAGTCTTTAACACATGCAGGAGTTCGATCGGAACATATAATTGACAATAAATGCCACGTATGAAACTTTTATCCAAATCATCAAACATAGCTCATGTAATACATCCACAATTTCTTCCCAAGAACTTCATAATACATATAATTTTATATGAATTTTATAAACGTAAAATTTATTTACATTACTAAAATATAATTTACCACATAAAATAGGAAACTTACATGTTACGTAGTTCAACCAACCGAGACTATTCGACGACTTTCCCTTTTCCTCGTACGTCCTCGACACGTTGTGATTCTTGATCTAAAACAATAATTTCATCAAATTAAATCCTCCAAATCCACATATCCCTTCTTATGGTGATTTTACGAAATTACTCTCAATACTTTAACTTTGGTACAAATAAGTCCTTAACTAAATCTCACCAATCAATTACAATACATGAGAAAAACTAAATTGGTTCATTTTCTTATGAACTCATCTCAACCGAAATATTTCCACTATTTTCTCATCAAGTTCCTAAACACCAAATCATTACAAGTCACTTAATAAAATGCATATATCTAACTATAACTTCCATATTCTATCCATTTTCAAGCAAGAACATCTTAAAATCATTAATGGCAAAACCTTAAACTTTTAACAATTTCACGAATAAACTCTCAGATTAGTTAAATCAAGATAAATTAAACTCAAAAACATAAAAAAACCATTGAAAACTAACCTCAAAACCTCCTTCAATCAAAGCAAAAAGCTTGAGCAAAACCTAAGCTCAACAATGGAGTTTTCCAACATTGGGAAGAAGAGAAATGAAATGAAATTTTCTTTATCTTTCTGTTATTAAACATGTCATCATTATTTGCTAATTTAATAATATTTTTCTTATTAAAATATCAAAATTTGGTTACCTAATTCTCCACTATCTTTCTTAATTGGGTCTATTTATCTCCTAAGCCCCTTTCACTACCTTCTCGTGCCTATTTGACATGTTCCGCTAATAAAATCTAGCTTTGTAACTTTTACCATTTAATCCTTCTTCCCAACTTAACAATTTTAACATTTAAATCTGAAAAGTTAGAATCAAAATTAAAATAATTATTTGACTCCACTCGAGCACTCATAAATATTAAAATACCATATTACTCCATCACTTGTTGGAAATATGTGGTCTCAAACCACTGTTCCTAACACCATTGAAACCAAGGTGTTACATGATTTATAATTAAATTTCAGCTTTTCGCCTATTAATTATAAACTCGTTTAGTCACAAAGTCTATCCATTAAAGTATCGTGATTGCGCGACTGAGCTTTCTCCAATGTCATACCATTACGAAAGCAACTTGATCGGTGCTCGTCCATTGATCTTCTCATAAGTGTGTTACCCTTATAGGATGTCCTTATTCTCTTTGGGATAATATTCATTCTCTAAATATGATCCTATTTTATTTCATGGTAACCAATCTTCCTTCATGAAAATTCAATTACTATCAAATAGTAATCAAGTCATTCATTATAAAGATGAATGACCCGTGGCCACGTTTATTTTTCATCAACCATGTAATGCCAATGAGAGGATATATTTTACTCATGTCTCGGGCCATGAATTTCACTATTGTGAATGATGCTACATATTGCAGAAGTCGTATACCCAACGTACCAATTTTCAGTTCCTTATCTATTTGAACTCACACTTTTACTTACATCAAAGTATACGAGTCACACATACATAGTTCATCATCCACTCAGGATTTAGGTATGTCACGCTATGAACATCACAAGTAAATAAATCCATAAATGAATTCAAGATCTATGCTTCTTGGGTCTTGTTCGATGTATCTTCTGGGAGTCATTCGCTCCGATGCCCAAAATAAAGAATCCCTCAATTGGACTTGATAAATGACATCTTTCAATCCATTTGCTCTTATTTTTTATTTGATTAAGGAAATGTAGGTTTGTCTACTAATATAAGTTGTCTTTTCATATTACGATCCGACCATGTAATATCGCTTAGTATTAGTTTAAACATTAGACAACCAGTGAAAATCATTTGTTTCTATTTTGCTTTGCATGCAAAAACCATATGAGGACAATTATACAAAGCATATTAATGTAATCAATGAATTTGTTTTATTAACCAATCTATTTGAAAAAATTAATAAATTACAAATGAATATACTACACTTAAGGCACCAGACCCAACAGTCTCCCACTTGCACTAGTGAAGTAGATGAGTAATATTTTGCATTCTCATGCTCTCCACATGTTTCTCAAAGCTTTTAGCTAGTAGAGTCTTGGTAAACTAGTCCGCAAGGTTTTCCTCGGATGCGATCTTGACTACATCCACAATTCTATCTGCAACTGCCTCCCTAATGATATGATACTTCCGATCAATATGTTTTGTCCTCTTATGGTTTCTCGTCTCCTTGGTATTAGCTATTGTCGCACTGTTGTCACAATACAGTGTGATAACTTTTCCCATACCAGAAACGACATCGAAGATCTGTAAGGAACTTTCGAAGCCATATTGCTTTTTTGCTAGTCTTAGAAGCAACCACATATTCGGCCTCCATGGTGGAGTCAGCAATTCAACTCTACTTTACATTTCTCCCACATAATGGACCAAATGTCGATTTCTCGAATCTAGCATGTTTAGAAGTCAAAATCAATATATCTGATAGGATTGAAAGAATTGAGTGATTAGGTTGATTTTTGGCATATATATTTGAATAGGTCGATTTTGGAGAGAGAAGGTAAAAACGCGTCTAGTTGGGCGCATTTTTCTACACAATTGAAAACGCGTCCAGTTAGACACGCTTTCTTGCTTACTCAGAAGTATTGATACCCTTAAGAAAGAATCGATAGTTTGAAGAAAGTATCAACACCTTTCACCATGTACCAATACCATCATCAATCTTTCAAGCTATTAGTCAACATGAATCCAAACAATAGAAATCACCAAAAGCTGTCCAAAACAATAAAAAGAAATGTACATTTACACTACAAAATTCCTTTCTTTCTACACATAAAGAAAGCCCGAAATTTATTTACAATATCTTGGTATTAAACTTGATGGAAGTTTAATTGGAGGTAAACTCGACAAAGAATGTAACATCCAAAACTCGAAATCATCGTCGATTATGATCCCGGTGTCTCACTATTCATCTATTATCGTTCATCTTTTAAATAACATGTCATACAATCTTATTTCATTTAAGATTTTGCACTTCATACATCATATATCGTCATTTAATCATAAAAACTATTCAACAAGGGTAAAAAGGTCATTTCAAACATTTTTGGAGACTTCTACCAGTACTTGTTCTATAAATAGTTCAGGAATATTACATATTTCTACCGATATAAGTGACAGTTCTACCGATACAAGTAACTCTTCTATCGAAATAAGTCTTACTTCTACCGATACTAAAAACTCCAGAGAGCTAAAAGTCTCACCTTGTAATTTCTACCGATACAAGTACACAAACTACCAATACTTCTAAACACATAACTACCGATACTTACAATTCAACTACCGATACAACCTAAATCAGTAAATAATCCCTCTCCTACCCTGTACTTCTATCGATACATGTAACAGAACTACCGAAACAAGTAAGTAGATTTCATAAAAATGCATATAATTCTTCTTAGTGTTGGGACTATTATAACAGAACAATTCATAACATAAATACAACACAATATTCATTCCAAAATAACTCAAACAAGGCCACATCAAATTATCCCAAGTCATACCACTCACTGTAATTTAGCCAAACATTAGTAAATATTCTAATAAGTTTTTACGATAAATCATATCAAGATCACAGATCCTACTACATGCCATATAAGTCAGGTGATACGAAAGGCTACCAAATGAACTCTCGGGATAATGTGATTCTTCTCGAGGATCCGATCTCCAACAGCAAAATGAATCTACAAAACAAAGACAATACACAGATAAACTTACAAGGCTTAGTAAGTTCGTTGTACAGTTATCTTTATGAATAACCACAAAAACTAGAAAGTGAATGTGATCTATCATTTTCGTTCCTTCCGTCTTCAATATTCAAAATCCGTTTTGAGTCTTCCAGTGAAATAACTCCTTGCGATTCAATATTGCTCTTACGAGCTAGTATTTCTCTTACGAGTCAGTATTGCTCAACCAGCCAGTATTGCTCTTACGAGCTAATATTGCTCAACGAGCCAGTATCGCTCTTACGAGCCAGTATTTGCTCAACGAGCTAGTATGTTATTCCCTCTATGTCTTCCATCACGATCCATCATCGAGAAATAAACCAACACGTAAGGTTAGCATTTAACAAGTAGAATATAGTACGTGAACTTACTGGACGAATTTGTAGCAAAAAGGAAACTTCGGGGATTACTCTATAATTTTCCCTTTTTCGCGATCTGTTGCTCGCTCGTGATCAAAATCAACAAATCATTAATTTACACATTTAAATAATGAAATTTAAATCATTTCTTGCATTCATGCCCTTTTAGGTAAACTTACAGAATTACCCTTAGACTTTCATTTTTATTCAATTTAGTCCTTTTGACCCCAAACAAGCAAAATGCCCATTTCCAAACCCAACCCATGCTAGCCAAATATTTTAAGACACATTCTTAACTCATACATATAATTTATTTCACATTAAGTACATGTATTCTACCATTTTAGCAATATAGTCCTCAAATCCTAAAGTTACCAAAAATCATTTTACAAAATCATGAAATCAAACCATCAAACACACAAGTCCATCAAAAGCTTTAAAAAAAATAAGCTTATTCAACAATGGCAGGTTTTACAACATTTGACATATTCACAAATTAGTCCTTAAGTTAGCTAGATTAAGCTAATACAGACTCAAAAACATAAAAATTACTAAAAACAGTTAACGTTTGCTTGCCCAAATCAAGGCTTAAAGTTTGAGAATGGAGAAACCCTAACTTTTCCCCTTTAGCCGAATGAAGAAGAAGAAGATGATAAATTAGATGATTTTTTCTCATTTTCTTTCATTTAATTCTTATATATACTTAAGGGCAAACTTGTAAATTTTAAGACTTTCATGATTAACTTAATAAACCATTTACTTAACCTTAATTAATCCCATTTATAATCAATATATTCCATAATAATCCACTCAGTAAAATACCTTTGGTTAATTTGTTCTTTTGGTCCTTCTAATTAACCAACTTTACTTTTGCACCTTTTTCAATTTAATCCTTTCTACTCAATTAACTATTCAAACATTAAAATTTCATAACCAAAATTTAATATGATACTAACGGCATCATAAATGCTAAAATAAAATAAATTTACGACTCGACTCATCGGATTTGTGATCCCGAAATCACTGTTTCCGACACCACTAAAAATCGAGCTGTTACAAAGAAAGTGAAGAAGAAGTAGAGCCAAAAGGAGAAAAAGTTTCCAAAAAAATAAATTTAACTTGTTCAGCACTTTCACTTCCAAACTCTACTCCTGCACTCCTTAAAGCATCAACAGACCAACTCTCTCGTTTCAAATGAGTAAACTCAACTTTACTGCCATTACCAATGAGAAAAAGGAACAGTCTGATTCGTAAAGGAGTGGTAGTAAAACTAGAAGAAAGTCTCTTGTGCTCTTCCAACATGATTTGGAGATCATAATCGGTTGAGATGGAAACGAGCAATTCAAGGTCTTGATCTGGAAGTTGGTATTTGAGAATAAATGGGGTGGCGAGGCGGAGGAAGATAGAGAGGTAAGAAAGAGTAAATGGGTGTTTTCGGTGTTAGGGATGGTGATCAAGTGATTTTCACCACCAGAATAGTAGAACGATTTTGTTTGTGGACATGGGATGATACAATCGTCGTAGTAACACATTACTCGTAGCTTAGGGATGGAGGAGGGTGGTGAATCCATGGCGGTGGACTTGGGCGGTGGGCATAGATCTAGTTAAGTAATAAAAGCTAACAAGTTGGAGCATATATTTTAAGTTGGATGATACTTTCTTAAGGGTATTGATACTTTTGACTAAGAAGGAAAGTGCTCTAGCTGGACGCATTTTCAACTGATTGTGCAAAAAAGTGTGCTCAACTGGATGTGTTTTTACTTTCTCTCTCCAAAATCGACCTATTACGATAAATATGACAAAAATTAGTCTAATCACTCAATTATGTTTTTTAAGTTGACATTTTTACATAATTTAGCCTGTGAGAGAGTTGATAAAGTGCTAAAAATAATTTTTTTAATATATATATGGCAGGTTTTTTATTTTTAAAATTAGAACTAAATTGACAAATTTTGTAAATGTTGAGGGTTAAATTTATTGAATTTTTAAGAATTTGACATAAAATGATAAGTTTTGTATGGGGTTAAACTTGTTGAATTTTTATATTTAATGTCAAATTTTTATATTTAGAGTCAAATTAATAGAATGTGTAAATATTATAAGAATAAATTTGTTAATAGACAAATAAAAAATGCACATCAATTTTTTGTCATTCATCTAATGAAAGAGAAATTAAAATATTTAATTTCGAAAAATTTAGTCATTTAATTGAAAAATAGTAATTGGGTGATGATTCACCTTAATAAAAAGACTATTTTTCATTCACACACTGCGGCGCATGGAGGGGGAGCTTTTGGTTCTCTGGGCTAAAAAATGAATTTCCAAAACACACAGGTTTCCAACAGCAAAATCCAAACAAACCCAAAGTGGGCTTCTAATGGGGCCCACTCAAAAAGTCAACAAAAAAATCAATTTTAAGACTAAATTAGTTTCAAAATCAAATTTAAGAGTTAATTTAGTTCAGTAAGACCCAAGCTCAAAATGCTTGAATTTGAATAACTTGGACATATTTAGGAGTTTACATGGTAAAATTATCTTTTTTTTTATCTCCAAACTGAATTTCTTTACAAAATTAAACACTTAGAGCTCATAATTTTACCTTTTTGTTAGTAAAAATGAAAATTTTACAATTTAATTCCTGTACTTTAATGTTTCTTTCAATTTAGTTCAAAAGTGATTTTGCTCACAATAACATATAATCCAATAGACATCCATGTGCGTGGAAATACTAGTACAACCAAAGAAAACCAATCTTCTTGGCCTAGGGTAGGTGTAATTGAGTTCACCATTTTGTCTTTTACAAGCGCTACCACACTTGTTTTATCATATATGGCGAGGTACAATTCCAAGCCATCGCCAACCAAGGTAGTTTTTCACTTCAACCAACGCTTGTTGACATTTGTCGCTTCCTTTTGTTTTCAGCATTTTAAACACTTGTTTATTCACTTCCAAACAAAACTATGTGAAAGTGGACATTTCTTTTATATGGCTAATTATATTTTACACTATATTTGAGAGCACAGCCCTAATTAATAAATACAATCTAACTAAATCCCATGTAATAGTTTGATGGAGGGTGTTCAACGTTTCAGGTGTAGCTTGAATTCAAGTCGCATTAATCGTGTTCGTTATTCAGACTTTACCCTATTATCATAATTCACCAAAAAAATTACTATCTAACTTTTCGTTTTTTTTAAATGGAAAATAAGGAAGAAAAAGTATTTGATTGAAAATTTTAAAAAATAATTTTTAGAAAATGAAAATATGGAAAAAATAAATAAAAAATGTTTTCACTAAAAATGTTTTGTGAAATTGAAAATATGAAAATAAGACTTTTAATTTTAAATGAATTTGCATGGATTGAAACCAATATATATGCAAAAAAGAAATAGTTTTTATATAACTAATTTGTTACCCTAATTCGAATCAATATTATCGTATGATTATTTTATCTAATTTTTCATTTTTTTTATAAAAAAAAACATGTTTTAGAAATAAATTTTTATTTTTATTTATTAATTCTGTTTTCCAATTTTCAAAAAATAAAAAATAAAGAACCCAACGAATGGTTTCAGTGAAAAAGAGGATGATGTTCATCTTAAAAGACTTGGGTTCGAGCACTTGTGTTTGCAAGGTGTGTGTGCGTTGTCAAATTGTTAAAAAAGTATTAACAGATACTACCATATAATCACACCAATATATTAAAAAAAAGTAAATAAATAAACTTATTTTCTAAAATAAAAAATATTCTAAAAAACCATGAACCTATTTTTTTTTTTTATAATTTTCACCCACTGATCTGCAATATATATTATTCTCATTAAATACTTCCCAAAATATGAAAAAGTCTAGTTAGGCAAGTAACAATCAATACCTCACATCCCTTTTTTTCTTAATAGGTTGGTTACTAGATTCAAATTCAACTCTAAATAATTATTAAGGGAAGAGATATTTGCACAAGTGTAAAACTTATATTACTTTATATTTTTTTAACTATTAATATTTTAATAATTCAACTTTAAATAATTTAATTTTACACACTAATATAGGTGGATCCCTTTTTATTATTATATTTACTAAAACAAGGATCAAATTGTTTCAGGATTTTTGTTCTCATTTTGGTCTAAAAGATATGGGGTTTAAGGGGCCTAAGTATACTTGGAATAGAGGCAATTTATTTGAGCGTCTGGACAGAGCTTTGTGTAATGTTGAGTGGGATGCGTTGGTTCCTTTTACGGTGGTTCATAATCTTCATAAGCTAAAATATGATCATCGTCCGCTTGCCATTTGCTTTAGGCTAAAAAGTGGGTTGCGTCCAGCTCGCCCTTTTCGCTTCTTGAGTGCATGGCTTTCCCATAGTGAATTTGGGAATCTTGTTTCGAAAAATTGGTCTAGTTCAGGGTGTTTGGAGGAGACGATCCAAACTTTCACTATTGTTGCTAAGAGATGGAATGTTGATGTTTTTGGAAATATACTGAAAAAGAAGCGGGTTTTGATAGCTCGTATAGCTGGGATTCAGCGATACCTAGATAAATACCACTCACGAAAGTTGGTAGAGTTGGATAAGGAATTTTTAGAATGTTTGGCAACCATGCAGCAAAACAAAATGAGCCAGCTGCACCAGCAAGGGTAGAGCAGCATCAATAGCAGATGGCAGAGTTAGCAACTTTTGGAATATTTAGTTTTTAATGTAACTATGTTAATTTAGTTTGTAACATGTTGACTTATCTAGTTAAGTTGTAATTTTGTTATTTTTAAGAAAAGATCAGCTATGACTGCTGAATTTGATAGGCTAAGGATGTGACTTAGTTGACTTAACAGCTTAGAAGCTTGTACAAGTCATTCTAGTTTTAGTAGTTAGTAAATTACCATTTATGTTATGTTTGTAATTTATCAGCAGATTATGCAATGAAGATTTGAGACTTTCTTCTCAAATTTTTGAGTTCTTTTTGCTTTGTTTTCCTTTCTTTCATTACATATTTTTTGAGTTGTTCATGTTTGTGAGCTGATAAAAACCAACAAATGGTATTGAGAGCTTGATCCTTTGAGGGACCTGTTTTGTTGAAAGTTATCTGCTATTGTTGTGTGTTTTGAAAGAAAAGAAACAGAAGCCTTTGTGATCAGTTTGTTGCTGAAACCATGAGTTTTTCACCTCCACAACCACCTATTTTTGCTGGGGAGAATTACAACATTTGGTCTGTGAAGATGAGGACTTACCTGCTGGCATATGACCTATGGAGTGTAGTTCAATCAGACACAGAGCCACTACCCTTGAGAGCTAATCCAACCATAGCTCAAATTAGGCAGCACAATGAGGACTGTGCCAAGAAGTATAAGGCCATGTCTTGCTTACAAAATGGAGTCTCAGATGCAATCTTCACAAGAATTATGGCTTGCAACTCTCCAAAGCAAGCTTGGGACAAGCTGAAGGAAGAGTTTCAAGGGTCAGACAAGACCAGGTAGCAGCATCTGATAAACTTGAGAAGAGATTTTGAGAACCTGAAGATGAAAGAGTCTGAATCCATCAAAGTATATGCTAACAGGATCATGTCTACTGTCAACAACATCAGGCTAATGGGAGATGAGTTTAGTTATAGGAGAGTGGTTGAAAAAGTCATCACAACACTCTCGGAGAAGTATGAATCCAAGATCTCCTCATTGGAGGATTCAAGGGATTTGTTAACTATCTATCTGACAGAGCTGATAAATGCTCTTTATGCACAAGAGCAAAGGAGGGCAAATAGGATGAAAGAACACTCAGATTCAACCTTTCAAGTCAGAACTAGGGACAGTTCAAGCACAAGTTTAGGTTATAAGGGCAAAAAGCCCTAGACAGAAAAGAAGGAAAAACCAAAGAGGGATGCAGGTAGAAAGAAGTTCCCACCAAGCATCCATTGCAAAAGAACTTCTCACTTGGAGAAGTATTGTAGGTACAAGCCAGATGTTCAGTGCAGGACTTACAAACAGTTTAGTCATATTAAAAACGTTTGCAAGAACAGAGGCAAGGCACCTGTTCAACAGCAAAACCATGCTCAAGCTGCTGAAGATGTCCAAGCTCAGGAGGAGCATGTCTTCACAACTTCATGTTTTGCTAGTTCAAGCAAGGTAAGGAAGAATTGGTTGATTGATAGTAGATGCACACACCACATGGATTCTGAGGAAAGTTTGTTCAAAGACTTAGACACCAGCTACAAGTCCAAAGTCAAAATAGGCAATGGTGAATTCATTGAAGCCAAGGGCAAAGGCAAGGTACTGATCAACACTTTGACAAGTAACAAAGTCATTTCTGATGTGTTTTGTACCTGACTTAGATCAAAACCTCTTGAGTGTTGGTCAATTGTTAGAAAAGGGGTATATACTGATAATCAAGGATCAAAATGGTCAACAACTAGTTACAGTGTCTATGTTTGACAGATCTTTTGTTTTGGATGTAAACAAGTTAGATGCAAGAAGTTATGCATGCCAGCAGATGAGTCTTGTATGTGGCACAAAAAGCTAGGACATGTGAACTACAAGTCACTTAGCCTGCTGCACAAGTTGAATCTTGTTGAAGATATGACTCATGTGGAAGCAAGAAAGATGTGTGTGAAGTTTGTCAGCTTGGAAAGCAAACCAGATTGCCTTTCCCAATGAACAAGGCTTGAAAAGCACAAGGGAAGCTTTAGCTGGTACACACTGACATATGTGGACCTATGAAAACCTCTTCACTAAGTGGGAGTAGGTATTTTGCTTTATTTATTGATGATTTTTCAAGATTTTGCTGGGTGAGTTTTTTGAAGCAGAAATTAGAAGTGGCTGAAGTCTTTGGCAAACTGAAGGCATTAGTAGAGAACCAAGCAGATTGCAAGATAAAGGCCATCAGATCAGACAATGGCACTGAGTATGTGTCACAAATCTTTCAAAAAATTTGTGAGGAAGCTGGAGTTCAACACCAGCTGACCACCATCTACACACCACAACAAAATGGTGTATGTGAAAGGAGAAACAGGACTGTGCTTGAGATGGCCAGGTGCCTGTTATTTGAAAGTAAACTACCCAACATTTTTTGGGCTAAGGTAGTCAACACCTCAGTGTATCTGCTCAACAGACTGCCAACAAATGCAGTTAAAGGGAGGACACCCTTTGAAGCTTGGTATGGGCACAAACCATCAGTATCCCATCTGAAAGTGTTTGGTTGTACTTGTTACTTATTGATTCCTGCTGAAAAGAGAACCAAACTTGAGAAAAGGTCCATGCCTGGGATCTTTGTTGGTTATAGCAGCACCAAAAGGGATATAGAGTGTATGATCCCTCAACCAAAAAGATTGTGGTAAGTAGGGATGTGAGCTTCAAAGAGGACAATTTTTGAAAATGGAATGGGACAGATGCAAGCATGGCTGAACAAGATCAAAATGATGTTGAGTTGCAACAAATTGAGGTTAAATCTGAAAATGAAGATAACTATGATGATGTACCTGTTAGAGGCACAAGGTCTATCACTGATGTTTATCAGAGGTGTGATATGACCATTATGGAACCAACCACATTTGAGGAAGCTGAAAAGGAAGTTTGTTGGATGGAAGCAATGCAGACAGAGTTGAACATGATCCAAAAGAATGACACCTGGGAGCTAGTAGACAGGCTTGTGCATAGAAAAGTCATAGGAGTGAAGTGGGTGTTCAGAACCAAGCACAATGCTGATGGTTCACTGAACAAGCACAAGGCTAAGCTTGTTGTGAAAAGGTATAGTCAGCAATATGGCGTTGATTTCCTTAAAACCTTTGCACAAATGGCGAGGCTAGATACTATAAGGTTATTGTTTGCCTTGACACCTCAGAAACAATAGGAAATACACCAGTTGGATGTCAAGTTTGCTTTCCTAAATGGTTTCCTCGAGGAGGAAATTTTTATTGAGCAATCAGATGGCTTCAAGGTTGCTGGTCAAGAGCACAAGGTTTATAAACTGAAGAAGGCTTTGTATGGCCTCAAACAGGCTCCAAGAGCCTGGTATGACAGGATTGACTCTTACCTGTCAAAATTGGGATTTGAAAAGAGTGTTAGTGAGCCTACTCTCTATGTTAAGAAAGCTGATACTGAGACTTTGCTAATTGTCTCACTTTATGTGGATGATTTGTTGGTGACTGGAAGCAAGAAGGAGCTAATCATTGACTTCAAGAAGTAGATGCAAGATTTGTTTGAGATGTCTGACTTAGGTAGGATGAGTTACTTCCTTGGTATGGAAATTACTCAAACACAGGATGCAATTTTCATTAGACAGCAAGCATTTGCTTCCAAGATTTTGTCTAAGTTCTGCACGGATAAGTGCAAGCCAGTGACCACACCAGTTACTTTAAGTGAGAAGCTTTCAAGCAAAGGTGATTTTGAGAGAGTTGATGAAAAAAAGGTATAGGAGCCTTGTAGATTGCTTGCTCTATTTGACAGTAACAAGGCCAGACCTTATGTATGCAGTCAGCCTGATATCAAGGTTCATGCATTGCTGCAATGTCACACACCTCAAGGCAGCTAAAAGAGTATTAAGATATGTCAAAGGGACATTAAACTATAGAGTGAAGTTTAGAAAGACTGAGGAGCTGAAGCTGGTTAGCTATTCAGATAGTGATTAGGCTGGTTCAGTTAATGACATGAAGAGCACATCAGGGCATCTTTTCACTCTTGGTTCAGGAGTTTTTTGCTGAAGTTCAAAGAAGCAACATACTGTAGCTCAATCAATAGCAGAAGCAGAGTATATTGTAGCTGCTACAGCTGTTAATCAAGCTATTTGGCTAAGGAAGCTCTTACGTGATTTAAATGAGGAGCAAAGTGAAGCAACTGAAGTTAGAGTTGACAATCAGTCAGCTGTTGCTATTGCCAAGAACCTTGTGTTTCATGGCAAGACCAAGCATTTTAAGATCAAGTATCACTTTGTTAAAGAGGCTAAGTTAGCAAAAGAAGTTAATCTAAATCATTGCAGCTCTAAAGTTCAATTTGTAGATATTTTAACTAAACTTCTTGTTTATGCAAGGTTTGAGTCTTTGAGAAGAAGCATAGGAGTTTGCAGCATGGTAGCCAAGGAGGAGTGTTGAATGTTTGGCAACCATGCAGCAAAACAAAATGAGCCAACTACACCAGCAAGGGTAGAGTAGCATCAGCAACAGATGGCAGAGTTAGCAACTTTTGGAATATTTAGTTTTTAATGTAACTATGTTGATTTAGTTTGTAACATGTTGACTTATCTAGTTAAGTTGTAATTTTGTTGTTTTTAAGAAAAGATCAGCTATGACAGCTGAATTTGATAGGCTAAGGATGTGACTTAGTTGACTTAACAGCTTAGAAGCTTGTACAAGTCATTCTAGTTTTAGTAGTTAGTAAATTACCATTTATGTTATGTTTGTAATTTATCAGTAGATTATGCAATGAAGATTTGGGACTTTCTTCTCAAATTTTTGAGTCCTTTATGCTTTGTTTTCCTTTCTTCCATTACATGTTTTTTGAGTTGTTCATGTTTGTGAGCTGATAAAAACCAACAGAATTGCGTGCGGAACTCGAGCAAGTATTGGATGAGGAGGAGGTTTTGTGGAAACAAAAGTCTCGTCGGGATTGGTTGGCTTTAGGTGATAGAAACAAGAAGTATTTTTTTAGCCAAGTTAATAAGAGAAGGCGATAGAATCGTATTCTTTCTCTTCGGTTGGCTGATGGAAGTTGGTGCTATGAGGAGGATTTGATTAAGAAGGAGGTGGTTGATTTTTTCAGAAATTTGTATACTGTGGATTCGATGAGTCCTTCTCAGGGGTCTGTTAGAAGTGGTTTTCCTAGTATGGATCATAATACTATGGTGATTCTTGATAGAGAGGTTACAGCTCAAGAAGTCCATGATGCTTTATTTAGTATGGCTCCTTTGAAGGTCCTGAGAATTGATGGCCTACATGCTCAGTTTTTTCAGACTCAGTGGAGTGTTGTGGGGGAATCCTTGGTGGCTATGGTTAGGAAAGGTTTTAAGCTTGGTGAAGTGGATGAATATTTGAATAAGACCCTTATTGTTATTATTCCTAAGGTCTCTAGTCCTGAAATAGTCTCTCATTTTTGGCCCATAAGCTTGTGTACGGTTCCATATAAATTATTAACTAAAGTGAATGTTAATAGGATTAAAAGTATTATGCCTTTACTTGTTGCTGAAAATCAGACTAGCTTTGTCAGTGGGTGGCATATCACGGATAATATTGTGGTCGCATAAGAAGTGATGCATTCGATGCGAATCAAGAAGGGTAAAACGGGCTGGATGGCGATTAAAATCGATATGGAAAAGGCGTATGATCGGATTACATGAGAGTTCATTGAGGATACTCTGGTAGATGCTAAATTCCCAACTAATTTGGTGGGACTGATTATGAAATGTGTTTCGTTATCATCAATGTAAGTTTTATGGAATGGTGGGTTCACAGAGGAGTTCAAGCCATCTAGAGGGGTTCGTCAAGGAGATTCTATGCCCCCTTATTTGTTTGTGCTTACAATGGAACGTCTTGGGCGATGCTATTAATCACGCTACATCTAAAGGCTGTTAGTCCCCGATTGTGTTGGGTCGTGGTGGTCCACCGCTCTCTCATTTATTTTTTGCGAGTGATTTGGTGTTGTCCGATGAAGCAAATATGGATACTGCTAAAGCCATGGGCAAAACTCTTAATGAATTTTGTAGCCAATCAAGGCATAAAGTAAGTTTTAGCAAGTCTAAATTGCTTTTCTCATTGAACACGGATCCGGGTGTGAAAGATATGATTGGTAATGATCTAGGTGTTCAACAAACTAATGATTTGGGGGCCTATTTGGGAGTCCCTCTTTTCCATTCACGAACGAAGCTGAGTACTTTCCAATTTGTTGTGGATAGAGTTCAACAGAAACTAAATGGGTATAATGCTAAGTTACTCTTGATGGCGGGTAGAACTATGCTAGCTAAGTCTGTTCTTATGACTATTCCGAGATATTTTATGCAAACTGTGATGCTTCCAGTTGGAATTTGCGAGAAAATTGAATAGGTGGTTAGGCGTTTTATTTGGGGTGGATCAAATGAGGTTAACAAAATGTCTTTGGTGAATCGGGAGGCTTGTTGCCAACCATTGTTGAATGGTGGCCTTGGTCTTCGCCGGTTAGCGACTCAAAACACCTCTTTTCTGATGAAATTGGCATTTCTTTTGGTGTCAAAAGTTGATGCTTTATGAGTGCGTATCCTGCGTGCTAAGTATAAACTTACAGAACTTTGCCCGGTTAATATTGACAGAAATGTGTGCTCCTTTATGTGTTCTTTGGCTAAGGTTTGGCCTTTATTTCGGGAGCGGGTTACTTGGAGTGTTGGCAATGGGGAGACGATTAATCTGTTTTATGATGATTGGATTCAGTTGTTGGGGCCTTTGTTTCGGTATGTCAAATATGGGATGTCTATTCCGAGTCGGGCTTGTAATTCGAATTTATGGATGCTCATGGGGGATGGAGTTGGTCTAAATTTAGTGTTTTCTTTACAAGTAATGTTTTCGACTGTTTTGCAGCTTGTCCAACTCCTAACGCTGCTTTAGGAAGTGATATTTGTTTGTGGAAATTGAGCATTAATGGAGCATTTTCGGTTAAAACAGCCTATGGTAGTTTAACACCTACTGTTGATCCTGTGGCCAAGGTTGTGTGGGAACAAATTTGGAAGAAATCCATTCCACCCCGGATAAAACATTTTCTTTCGCTTGCTCAAATGCAATGGCTTTGTACTAATTACGAGAGGGGTCGGAGTTGTCTAATGGATGAAACGGCATGTGAGCGGTGTGGTGCGTCACAAGAGACTCTTTGCCATGTGTTACGTGATTGTGCTGCAGCTTCAGCTGTTTGGATGAAGCTGCTTAGTGTTGAACAGGTGTGTGAATTCTTTGAACTTAGCTTTGAGGAGTGGTTTTCTGTAAATTTAAATGGGAAGTTTCGGTTGAATTTTATTGGGGATGAGGCTGCTATTATGTTTGCTACTGTTGTATGGTTATTATGGAAGCAAAGGAACAATTTTGTTTTCAAAGGAGAATGTGAACAGGTGGCGGATGTTTTGTGTGCAGCAACCAGCATGGTCAATCACACATTGGCAGCTGCGCGCAAGGATAGTTCTGAGATGGTTAGGAGTCAAGAAAGAATTAAGTGGTCTCCTCCTGAACGTGATTGGATTAGAGTTACCTCTGATGGTGCAGCTAGTGTTGGTGAGGATTGGTCTGCTGCGGCCGGTGTTCTTCAAGGATCGGATGGGAGGTGGATCACGGGTTTTCAGAGGTTTTTGGGGGCAGGCTCGACTTTGAATGCTGAATTGTGGGCCATTCTTCATGGTCTTCAGGTGGCTAAGCTTCGAGGAGTTGACAAAGTGGTGGTGGAGAGTGATTGTCTGTCCGCTGTTAATATGATTAATGAATGTTTGGATGGTTCAGTCTCAATTTCAATCGTGCGAAGAATCAAAGAAGCTTCCAAGGGGTTCCAACAGGCTCGGTTTCAATTCATAAAACGTGAAGGAAATTTGGTGACAGATTGACTTGTTAAGACGTGTGATGACTTTTCTTTCGATATTAAGATTCTTGATGCTTCTAGTGAGCATGTCAGGCAATTATTAGTTACGGATTTTTCATGTATTCAGACTAGTTAATCATTTGATATTTAGGTCATAAAATATCTTTTTTATTACCAAAAAAAAAAATAATGATCAAATAGAAAAGAAATCTTATCAAGATTAGAGAGAGAGAGAGATGAGTAAAAAGTAGAAAAACTATTTGAATGGGAAAATTTTAAAATTGGGATAAATTTTAAAATTATATATGAATTAGTGGCGAAGTCAAAAATAAATTTTAAGGGTTTAAATTAAATTGTAATTTTTATAATAGTAAAAATACAATTTCATCATTTTAATAATCTATATCTTTATAATTTTTAAAAGATTAAATTAAATTTTTATCATTTTTAGGAGGGCCAAAGTGCATTTTTACATTTATTAATTTAAAATTTTAAAAATTTTAAAAGGTTTAAATGAAAAAAATTTCATTTTAGGTAGACCGAGCCCCTAGCTATACCTCTAATACGAATGTGCAATTTGATATGTGAACTTTAATTTGACGCAATTATATGTATAACTTTGATTGTAGTTTAAAAGTATACATGAAACTTTGATTTTGAATCAATTGTATACGGTTGAATAAATACATCAATTTATTTTTATAATAAATATAATCATTTGTGTATGTAATATGAAAACTTCAAATGGTGCTATATAGATAATTGTATTAATAGTTTATGAAAGTTGAATTAGATTAAAATTTATATGTAATTTTGAGAATTAGGATTCAAAAAGTGATAATTTTTCATTTAGGATGTAATAAAAAATATTAAATATTAAAAAAATACATGCCATATTTGAAGCTTTCCTTTGTTAAAGAAATAAGAAGAAACTTTCCTGTGAAGTTAAAATATTAAATACTACCAAAATAAATATTGTCTGGAGAAGTTAAATTTCCTCATAATAAAAAATAATAGGCTATTTCTTTTTTTGTTTTCCGATTCCCTAGATCGAGGAAAATGAATTCGAGATTTCCAGACTTCCAGTTACTAATATCGAATTAGAAAAAATTAGTATTTGATATATTTATCATTAATTATATTTATTTAATAAAGGGTAATTGAACCACAGGTCACCCAACTATAGCCACGTTTCTTTTTTGGTCGTGCAACTATCATTTTTTTAATTTGACCCTTTTTCTTTTTCAATCGAACTATCATTTTAATTTGATCACTCAATTAATCGAGATTTTTTTTTTACCTATTTTTGTTAAGTGCTATTAAATTTGAGATAGGAGGGTGCTGTGACAAGTAAAAATCGGTATAATAATAAATTTAACCCTAAACTTTTATATATTATGTCGATTTGGTTATATTTGAAAAATTAACCCTCAAAATTTATAAATGATCTCAATTTGATCTTCAAAATTTACTTTTTCTCTTTTGCTTCTCCCATCATCACTACCATTGTTGCCTTCACCTCCACCTTCAAAAAAAAACTTTCCTTTTGGAGAAGTGGGGAGGAAGAGGTGGAGATAAAGGCAACGATGATAGAGGTGGTGGGGAAGTGGAAGAGGAAGGTAAATTTTGAGGATCAAATTGAGATCATTTGTAAATTTTGAAGGTTAAGTTTTTAAAATTATAATTAAATTGATATAATATGTAAAAATTGAAGGTTAAATTTATTATTATATTGAATTTTAATTTAACGACACTTGATAGAAATGGACGAAAAAATTGATTAGTTGGATGATTAAATTAAAAAAATTAATAGTTTGGTGATAAAAAAATAATGGCTTAATGATAAATTTGGCCAATAACGTTTGCATATTTTGTCAAAGTGGCTTTAATTGTATTTTTGAGTCTTTTTTTACCATTAACCTTTGTACTTTTTTTCAATTTGTTTTTTCTAACAAATTTAATGAATAAATTCAAGATTTAAATCTTTATTTTCTTTCAAAATGTTTAAATTTTTCATACGTGTGTTTATTGAGAAGTTTTTCTACTAAGTTAATTTTTTTAATAATTACATTTATTTTTTAAAATTAAGGGTTATTTTTTAATTTAATGTATTATTTATTTATTTTATTATTTTTCACATATAATTGTTTTACTGGGTTATTTAAGTAATAAATTACATCTCATTAAAAATATTTCATATATGAAATTTTAAATCATCTCCATGTACTTTTTTAACGATATTTTCATTAAATCTATTAGAAAAAGCAGATTGAAAAAAAGAACAACGGTTGATGACCAAAAAAACTCAAAAATACAATTAAGACCATTTTGATAAAACATGCAAAGTTAGTGGTCAAAATTGTCATTAAGCCAAAAATAATTTCGGCGATCAAATTTTAAAAAAAAATTAAACTTTTGGCTCGTTTGACTTTTTTTCTTTTTAACTTTTCCCCTTCTCTAAATTATTGTACTTTTTTTTTCAACCCAACTATCAAATTTTTTAATCTCAAATGGTTGGCAAAACTAATTATTGGCAAGTTTAACGTCATTTGATTTCCCGGCAGAATAAGAAAAAGAAAATTTTGCGGGAAAGGGAAAGGGAAAGAAAAAGAATGGAGTTTGCAGAGTTGAGAGAAGCCATAGAGAAAATGAAGGTGGTGGATTCTCATGCGCACAGTATTGTCCCTTTAGATTCCTCTTTTGCTTTCATCAATTCACTGTCTGAAGCAACTGGCGACGCCTTATCCTTTGCTCCTTACTCCCTTTCTTTCAAGGCAACGGCAGCCACTCTCCTCCTCCTCCTCCTCTTATTCTTCTTATTTTTTTAATCTTATAAATCAATCAGTTTTTTTTCATTTCCAATGGTGACTTAATGTCTTTTAATCCTTTGACTTAATACTATAAAACGGAGGTGGAAACTTTTTCTTTTGGTGTTAAGTATTGCTGTTTGTGTGAAATTGTTTTCGATAGTTTGAAGCGACGTTCAAATTCAGTTTTCCTTTTACTATTTGTATATTTCCTTAATGCTTTGTTTCTAATTTTGTTCCATAGATTGAATCTTACGTTTCAAGTTTGTTTGGTTCTCAGTTTAATAATAGATCTGAAGTAGTTTGTCTTTGCTTTGACATTTTCTTGGATCGTTAAATCTGCTGGTTGAAAATGAATAAATGAATATCTGTTCAAACAAAGCCTTGATTCAAAAAGTAAAAGTGCAGCTTTTTAAATAACAAAAGTGTTTGGTTTAACGTATCATAGACCAACTATGCTATAATTGTAAAGTCAATCGTCATTGCCTGATAACTTTGAAAAGTAGGGCTCTATCCTTTTGTTCTGAGACAGTTTGGTTTTGACAGAGGAATTTGAGGGAGATTGCAGAACTCTATGGCTTGGAATCATCATTGGATGCTGTAGAACAATATCGCAGATTGTCTGGATTGCAAGCCATTAGCTCAAAGTGCTTTAAAGCTGCAGGAATCTCTACTATTCTTATTGATGATGGACTGAAGCTTGACAAGAAACATGACATTCAGTGGCATAAGAATTTTGTTCCATTTGTTGGTAGGATACTCAGAATTGAATCCCTGGCTGAGGAGATCCTTAATGGGGTAGGATCCCTTCTTAACCTTCTTCTTAACTTTATATTAAATTCTAGTAAATTTTATCATTGATGGCAAGTTCATTTTTCACAAGTTTTTATATCTTTGGTGTTGTTACAACTTACATATGTTTACAGGAGATGCCAGATGGATCTACCTGGACATTGGATGCATTCTCCGAAACATTTTTGAAAAGCTTGAGGTCATATCCTTTCAGATAGTTATAGATGTTTGTAATTAGTCATTTTCCATTACTCACACATATGTGGCTCGTGGAAGCATATTTACCATCACGGCTTTACCACATTTTGTTCATCCAATGACCTGCTCATTCTGATTGAAAGACATCTACTTTCATGGTTCTTTCTATTGATTTGAAATTAACACATCATCTGCAACATCTAATTGAAGCTTTAGGGATAGTTCATGTAAATTCGGTTGACCATCAATGAAAGATCATTGAGGTTAGCCTCCCTAACTGGTAAGGATGAATAGATAAGAAGAGCTTACTGTCCTAGCTGGATTTCTTAACTCACAGTTACAGTTGCAAATGAGATTGTTGGGTTGAAAAGCATAGCTGCATACCGCAGTGGTTTGGAAATCAATCCACATGTCACCAGAGAGGATGCTGAGATTGGTCTTTCTGAAGTTTTACAACGTAAGTATACTATAGCCTCTGAATTGGACTTTTTGAATTTATCAGTGGATATAACAATTTCCCATTTCAGGTGGGAAACCTGTACGAATTATGAATAAAAGCTTAATTGACCATATATTCACTCATGGTTTGGAGGTTGCTCTACAGTTTGATTTGCCATTGCAGATACACACGGGGTAAGAGAAGCTTTTACATTGTTAAATGTTCCCCCACTAAACCCTTTTCGATTGCTAGGAAATTGAGGAAATGAACTTTATTTGGATTGGGATAGCAATCTGAAAGGGGCCCTGGCAGATGAAATTAAAGTTTATATCAAATTAGTGGTTGGTCTCTATGTTGAAATTAGCAAGGTCCAATAGGCAGCTCATCTATTCCAAGTTATTCTCCTTATAAGTGAGCTATCAGGTTTCATGCATGCAACCCGTATCCATTTTTAGCATCTTTTTCCTTATTTCTCATGTTGTTTCATTTCTCCCACAACTAGTTTTGGAGACAAAGATATGGATTTACAGCGAGCCAATCCTCTTCATCTTCGAACCCTTTTGGAGGATAAAAGATTTTCCGGGTGTCGCATTGTTCTTTTGCATGCATCCTACCCGTTTTCGAAGGAAGCTTCATATCTAGCCTCTATTTATCCCCAGGTGAAAAATCTACTGTCTAGTGGATCACCTCATTCTTTAAACTTATTCAATCTTTCTTGTTCCTTTGTATGTAACGAGTCGTACTTTCAGGTTTACCTTGACTTTGGGTTGGCAATTCCCAAGCTCAGTTTTCATGGGATGATATCCTCAGTCAAAGAACTTTTGGAGCTAGCTCCTATAAAGAAGGTGAGAATAGTCGCCCAAAGGAAATATTGAGAATCCGTACTCGGTGTACAGAAGTTTTTAAGAAAATGAACATTTGTTTTTTAAATAAGCACACGACTTATTAAAGAGCTCTATACTAGTTCATCCAGTGAGGAATCTGTCAATAGACACGGTTGGTTCTTTTTATATGTACTCTAAGTTTGTTTTATTACTGATTGATATTAAACGCAAAAATTGCAGGTTATGTTCAGCACTGGTGCAGTTGCAGCTCCTGAAACATACTACTTAGGTCAGTCTAAGTTTCCATCCGCACATATTATGGAATGGCTGGAGAATGATGCTTCAGACAGTATTGCACTCTATTTTTAAGAATCTCATGTCCAAACCTGATCACTTGCATCATGCCTTTAATAACATTTTTCATGATGGGTGTCATTCTCTCTCTTAGATTATTATTGCCTGTCTGTACTGCTGGCGATTAAAAATTTGCATTGCACCAGGAACAGTTCTAAGTGTTAGAAATTTCCAATTTTCCATATTCTCGGTAGTCATTAAAAATTCTGATTAGACAACACTGAATTACCATCTAAAATAGCCCTTTAATATCTTTAAAGAAATAGCTACTCCCTACTCCCTTATAGATGCTGTTTTTTCTGAGTTTATATATTCATGTATACGTAGAGGCTTTGCTGTGTGAATCTGTCTCGGGATTGGCATGTTTATTTCTTTGAGGAACGAGTTCGTTTCTGTGCAGGTGCATGTATTTGTTATGGTCCTCACGCTTCACTGTATTGACAAAAATAGGACTAATTTGTTAAAGCATTGGAAAAGTCTAGAAGCCTTCAATTGTTTGAGGGTTTATTTGATAAAACAACTTCTTGAAGTAAATTATTAGATTTCCTTGTCTTACTCAAAACAGAATCCATATGATGATGATGCCTAAACCTACTCCTTTGTTTCAGGTGCCAAAAGAGCGCGTGAAGTTGTCTTTTCTGTTCTACGTGATTCATGCATTGATCATGATCTCTCGATCACGGAAGCTATTGAAGCATCCAAGGACATCTTTGCCCGGACTGCTATACAATTATACAAGATTAATATAGGCGAGGAACTAGTAGGTTTAAAGGCTAGTGAATCTCCTAGCTGCATGATAGGGGCAAATGTTCCAGAACATAGTGTTTCCCTTGTTCGTATTTTATGGGTAGATGCCTCTGGACAGCATAGATGCCGAGTAAGGTTTCTTTTTCTTCGTATAGATCAGTTATCCATTCTTTGATTAATTTCATCATCACAACTCTCAGGAAGAAATATAAATTATTCCTTTGCCACTATCTGAAAAACAAGGAAACTCAACTTTACTAAAGGGAATTACCAACTTTGATGAGCAAACCCATAACTTCTAAAAATCAAATTGATTTCCTTTTCCCTCTATTCTTTGGATGCTTCCTTAGGGATCATATGCTGGCTGGTTCATGCATCATTCACATAATAGTGCAAAAAAATTAATCTGTTTCGAATTTTTATATCCTGTTAGTTCCTATTGCAAGTTTTATGTTGTAGATATTCTGCCAGCAATTTGACTTTATTACTCCAAAATAGAATCTAATGGTTTGGTTGATCCTAATAACAATACGATGCCTTAATGGCACATTGGAGGAAAGATTGAGGTCGTTTTCATGCTATATAATTGTGCCTTAGGCTATATTTTCTTTCTTTTATCAGGTTCTATAGTTATATGGTATGTGCTGAATAGTACTATTGTAGATGTCATTTGTTCAAGGAGTCTTCTTGACTATTTGTGACTGTAAAGGTAATATGCAATTTAGCTGTTCCTTCTTAATTTATTTGACATTTCAGGTTGTCCCCAAGAAACGCTTTAACGATGTTGTGAGGAAAAATGGTGTCGGTTTGACTTTTGCATGTATGGCAATGCGTTCTGCTGTTGATGGTCCAGCTGATGAGACTAATCTAACTGGGACGGGTGAGATTAGACTGATGCCTGACCTATCGACTTGGAGGGAAATCCCATGGTACTGTATCTTTCAGGAATAACATCTGGTTTACCACAATAGGAAATATTTCTATCTGCCCCTTCCATACCTTCACAATTTTACATTTATTTGCATCATTTAGTATTTCCTGTTTTGCTTTTGTATCTTTGATATGAATATCATCTTGGTTATCGTTGCTAACATTGCTAATTTTCATTATGCCTTTAAAATAATGTTGGTACCCTCTTCCTCAATAGGAAAAAAAAAGAGGAGATGGTTTTGGCTGACATGCATCTTAAACCTGGGGATGCATGGGAATATTGCCCAAGAGAGGCCCTACGAAGAGTTTCAAAAGTTCTAAAAGATGAATTCAACTTGGTACGTCAGGTGGTCTGTCATGTATATGATAATGATGAATTCACGCTCAATTAATGAATTCTATACATGCAGGCAATGAATGCAGGATTTGAAAATGAATTTTATCTCTTGAAAAAGCTAGAAAGGTGGGTGACACATGCACTTCCCCTCCTTTTCGTTGTTTTAGCAGCCTTTAGCTCTGGTTAATTATAATGAATTTTTCACCTTGAAAACTTGCAGAGAGGGGAAAGAGGAGTGGGTGCCCATCGACTCAAAACCTTACTGCTCCTCTTCTGGATTTGATGCTATCTCCACTTTATTTCAAGAAATTGTTGCAGCTCTAAATTCCTTGAATGTTGCTGTTGAGCAGGTATAGATGAGAAGTCATGTTCTTGATATCCACTATCATTGGACTTTCATCAACTGATACTATGCGGCTGTCATTAAATTTATTCATATTCTACCTGACAATTAGTTTGTCTTCGCTATGTCTTTTATTCAGTTGAGTGTCTGCATTAAATTTATTCTTTTTCCTTAATGGGGAGCCATAATTTTTTCTGGTTTCCTTCGTCCCTCCCTCTCCTGAATGCTGCTTTTTTGTGCCTCTTAGGAAGTGAAAAGTTGAGTATTACTTGATTCTCCTGGCTTACTTTAGCTTTTAAAATTTACAGATGCATGCAGAAGCTGGAAATGGTCAGTATGAAATGGCTTTGGGGTACACTGCTTGTACAAATGCTGCTGACAACTTGATTTTCACGCGCGAAGTTGTTAGGGCTATTGCAAATAAACATGGGCTGTTGGCAACGTTTGTCCCCAAGTAAGTTGTAACTTTTTCTTATTTTGACCAATGCTTTCTACCTCATCTTCTGGTCAAGGCCTATAGTTTCTGATATTTTTTGCTTTTGCTTTGGATGAAACTCAAATGGTTCGTTAAAATATTTATTTTGTCATGTAGTGGTATTGCAGGTGAAGGGTTTATTGAATGTCTACTAGTATACTAATTTATGCTATATTATTCCAACTGAGTTAGTGAATCTTTCTGATAATATAATAACAAATAGATATCATGGGAGACTCGTCTGATAATCATTTGAATTTAGCTAAACTTCATATATAAGTCAATGCTGTGAGGCTTTCATGCATGTTTTGCTCTTACGTTAGAAACTTGGAATACCCAACATTTTTAACTATGTTTCTCTGCCCAGGTATGCTTTGGATGACATAGGTTCTGGATCCCATGTGCATCTCAGTTTATGGCAGAATAGACAAAATGTTTTCCAAGCATCTGATGCATCTTCTCAGCATGGAATGTCTAAAGTTGGAGAGGAGTTCATGGCAGGGGTTTTAGATCATCTTCCCTCAATTTTGGCATTCACAGCACCACTTCCAAATAGGTTTATTCTCTACTTCTTGCACATATGTGTGTATTAGCTGGACGTGATAAGATTACTGTAATGCAATCATGTATTCTAAATCTACTTTGATTTTATGTTCAACTTTTATTTGTCTGTAGTTATGATCGCATACAACCTAATACATGGAGTGGAGCATATCAATGCTGGGGCAAAGAAAACAGAGAAGCACCTTTGAGGACTGCATGCCCACCTGGGATCCCAAATGGATTTGTGAGCAACTTTGAGATCAAATCTTTTGACGGATGCGCAAATCCACACTTGGGATTGGCTGCTATAATGGCTGCTGGAATTGATGGTCTAAGACGGCATCTTCATCTGCCTCAACCTATTGGTAAGATTGCATTTTTTCTTTAGCTTTGGTTATCTGAAACTCTAAACAGATTTTGCTCAAACTCTTCATGTTGCTTGAAGTACCACTGTTGACACATATTTGGACACCGGTATTGAAAAGCTTAGAAAATATTGAAGCTACTCATGTGGACACATATCATACCTAACACTCACGTCAAAGTCCAAATAACATAGCTTTTGACACATACACTGCATAAATTGGTTAAAAGGTTAATGTGCAGAAAGTAATGGTCTTTGACTGAAGATTCCATTACTACTTGAAATCTATACTCTGACATTACTATCTTCCTGCAAATTTTATAAATAAAACAGATGCAAATCCAGCTACACTAGAAGGGAAACTATCGAGACTTCCTAAATCACTTTCTGAATCTTTAGAAGCTCTTCAGAAAGACAATGTCTTGAAGGAGCTGATTGGTGAAAAGCTTCTTGTTGCTATAACCGGAGTTCGAAAGGTAATTTCCACCCCTGTTCACCTGAAGGTTTCATCTTAGAAAATTTTAAATCCATGAATGCATGCATGATCAGTTCCATGTTCTGCCTCAATGCCTAAATCGAAATACATCTAATGCATTGCAGGCAGAAATTGAGTACTATTCGAAGAACAAGGAAGCATACAAACAACTTATACACCGTTACTAAGTTGATGAATCAATATCCAAGCAGATGGGGGAAGAGTATGGAGTTTTGTCACTCTTCCTCTTTATGCAATCATGAGGAAATAAATTGATGGATGATGCTAATCATGGTTAATAAGTTTGGGGTGCTGCCTACTTTTACATTTTTATATATGCAACATTTTGTTGTAGAATAATGGTTTATCTCCGTTATGTTTCTTAAGCTGTTTAATCCATTTCTCTAGGTAAAAAGACTCTCTTTTATAAGGGGAAGATTTATTCTGAGTATTACCATTGTTGAAGTTTAAGTTAAAATGAACTTATTGAAATAAAGTACGTTATAAAATTAAAGTGTCATAATTTGACATCAATTACTTAAGTTTTGATGAATTAAATTAATAAAAAAGCATAAAATAATAAAATTTTCGAGATGTACTCTTCAAGATGTGAAAATAATGAGTTCATTATAGTTTATTATTTGATACATAAAGAATATAGATTTTAAGCTTCACAAGTGAACTTTATAAATTTTTATTGTTTAGTACACAAATTTTAAGTTTCACCAACAAACTTAGGTAACCATTTTAAGGGTTAATATTTGATACATTAGTAGTGTATATTTTTTATTTTATAAATAACTTTAAAAAATTATCATAATCCTCTTTAAAAAATCTAAAAACTCTACTTATAGTCAAATTATTACTTTTTGATTATTTATTTATTAAAGTTTCATGAAAAATTACCAGGCTTATCTTTCATGAAAACTGAAGATCTCTTAATCTAACTTACCTTTTATTTTTCTATCTAATATTTTAAGTAAAGTTTTGCCATAATTTTCTCAGTTAGTTTTGGAGAGAGAAAAGAGATAAATCCATAAAGACAGTTTGTAATAATGAAAAAAAATAAAGTTTGCATCTGGTAAGTACATAACCTTCAAAAATAATCTTTTTATTTTTTTTTAATATTTACTTTTTATGTTTTACTACATTTTTATTAAACACTTGTCAACACTTTCAAAAATAATCTTTTTATCTTTTTTTTAATATTTACTTTTTATGTTTTACTACACTTTTATTAAACACTTATCAACACTTAATTCTATGAAGCTTAAAAATTTCATTAATAATATATCAAATATTATTAAAAAAAAACTCTTAAAACCAAAACTAAACACTTCAAGATTGACTTGCATAGATCGATGATTACAATTTTTATCAAACACTCATTTTGCACAAATTAAAATCGTGTTATCATATGAAAAGAAAAAACACTTCAGGATTTTATTCGTAAAAACCAGAATTATTGCAAGATTTCTGGAAAACCATAATTATTACAAGATTATACTTGCAATAACAAAAACACTTCAAGAAAGACTAGCATATTGTACTTCAATTTTTTAATAATTCAATATAGTAATCTCAAACCACACACCCAATCTTAAAACCCTAATATTGTTGAAATTAAAAAAAAACGAATACATACCGAAATGACATCGAAGAGATAATTGAGTTTGAATCCAACATCTATGACCCCCTTTATTAGGATCAACCCCCTTCGTACTTAAATATACCAATGAACAATTTTTGTTACATCAGATGATTGAGTCACTATTAAGCAGTCTAGACAAATTCCATTGGACAGCCATAATTGTATCATAGACATTGTTATAATAATAATAATAATAAAACCCTTGTTAGTAGTTATTCTGGCCCATAAATATAAGCAAACTGGTCATGAAAACTTCAAAATTTCACTTGGAAGATGATATTCGTATATTACAGACAACTGAGGCAAATAGAAGAACTTAGAATACAAAAATATGCTTCTTACCTGAAGCATGAAGAAGGTCATTCCGGGAAGCACTCTCTAAACCCTAAAAATAAAGAATGAAAGTATTGCCCATGTTGGAGATCAGTCTATTTCTTCTGTTTCTTCTTTTTTCTTTTTTCTGTTTTGGTCTCTGTTCTTGCTTCTAAACGTTTCGATTGCTGTGAACGAATCTCTAGCAACTTCGACTTTGCATCTCGGAATAGAGCATCCGATCTTGAAGCCATCAATTGCTGAAATCGAAGGACACATAAGGGTGGAAAAAAAGTTTTAGCCTCTTTATTAGAAATTTAATTGATGATAGTGGAAATGCCATTTTACAAACCTTTAGATGATCCATTGCTGCAAGGTTGAAACCAAGAGTATCTTTGCATTCCTGGGAAATTCGAAGGTTATGTCATTGAAAGGGATCCTTAAGTTTTCCAATATTTAAAATTTGTTAAGGGCTGCTAATTGCAGAACTGAACGTTCTTGTTCCAAGGGAATATGCAGGTTCAAGACGAGTATAATCCAAAGTACATATTTACCTTAACTCGTGCATAAATAATCTCCTTTAGAACAGCCAACACTGGTCTGGCAGATGGGGTACTAATTAACTGACTATGATGTATCTGCAACAACACTGTAACAATCCTGCAAACCAGCTCAACCTGTGCAAACAAGATATATTGTAACTAACAACAGTAAGTACCAAAAGATGAGTGCTCAAATGCATATAACATATGCATTCGTAACATCAATATCTTTAGTGTGTATCTCAAAGAGAATGCATGGTGTAGATGACACGCATCTATTTACCAAAACATCCAACCATAAACACATTTATAATGCAAGGAAGCCAACCTTGTCTGGATTTGAAGTCCAGTCCTTTGTATAAGAGAGCAGCTTGAGCGCATCTGAGAATGGTAATGCCTGGGCAGAAAACAACTTTTAGTCAGATAGTAAGATAAACAATAATATGCGTAAAAAAATGAAAGGTTCCTATCCATAGTCTGCAGCAATCCTGAAGTGATGTTCAATTTAACTTCTAGACAAAACAAAGATAGTCAACCCTTCATATATGATTTTTCTTTCATTAATTGTGAGAAGCTGAATTACTAACTTGGCTATTAACATGGCTGGAATATGAAATATAAACTTTGTTTAAAGTTGCTATAATTTCAGTATATGCGTGGTATTTGGTCCCCTATTATAAGGTATAATTAACTAAACAAGTAGAAAATCATTGACTGCAATCCTAAGAAATTAATAGCAATCAGGTAAGATCACAAAAAAAAAAGTAACAAAAGGTGCTTATCCAGAAGTTTAATCAGGAGCTTAATCCTCATCAACAAAAAAGGACAAAGGGCTGATTTCAGGTGTGTATCTGTCTTCATGCATGCAAATGGAAACATGGATTGAACACCATACAATCTTTTCCAGAATGTTGTACTAGGACACACTTAATTACCAGTAAAGTCTGCTCCAGATCATTGGTGCTAATATTTGAAAGAGCACGAAGGACATAATCAGATGGGGACAACCCAAGCATAATCATATTTGGCTGGAATTCAGCAACTTTTCCTCTGGCTTTCTCATCCTGGGATACAACATAGTAAACATATAAATTGCAACAACTTTCTTTTTCTTTGCTCCTCTTTCCTTAGGAGAAGAGAAATTTATTAAAAGCATTAATTAATGAGGGTCAAAATACAAATTTGGCATTCAAAGATAGATACCACTTTTTTTCCAGACTTAACAAGCTAGTTAAAGCCATTATTAACATATCAATTTAGAACAAATGAACAAGGTAAGTGGAAAATACCTCATGTTCAGCTATTCGTTTCAACTCCACTTCCGCCACATCTAGAGAATCAATTATTGAATCAGTGGCTGTCAGGGTTTCCAAAGTTCTCTTCCCTGCTAATGCAACAGCTCCCTCCTCTGGAAGTTCTTCCTTTGGTATATGTTTGTCTTCAAAAGCATTGTCAATGTCAGCCTCGAAAATTTCTTCCAATCTTTTCTCTTTTTCTTCCTGCACATTCAAGCAGGGGAAAACACAAATGCAGTAAGTAGAACTAGCTAAACAACAGCATTCTCCTTCCTGAGCCAAGAACTTCACTTTCGGTACACAGCAAAAACGTTTGAAAGTACCTCAATAAAAAAAGGCTCCTCAGTACGATCCCAGCGGCGAATGGACCGGTCATGAGATCCTGTAACAACAAAGTCACCACGGTTGCTGATTGCAAGGCACCAAATATCTGCATGATGCCCTTCAAGAGTTAAAAGCAACTCAAATTTATCGGCATCCCAGTACTTTACAAGGCGATCTTTTCCCGCACTAAACATGTAATGCGTGTTGCGGACAAACTGAACTGCCATAACACTGATAAAATACCTCATCAGAATTGGTGATTAAAAAGTTCAGCAAAAACCTCTTGCAATTCATAATAATTGCCATCATACAAACCTGTCAGCATGAGCAAAGATGGATTTGTGGCAATCACCAAAATCCAAGCCCCAAATCCTCAAATTCTTGTCTGCGGATCCAGTTACAATCAAATCTCCGTCAGATGAAATATCCATACATAGGACAGGAAGTTTGTGGCCATATAAGGAAAGGAAAAATTTGAGCGAGTCCATAAAAAGAATCTGCATAAAAGGGAAAAGAAAATCGTCATTATCAAATAGGCTCATGATAATGCAAAACAAGTTGACTTGCAAATCCTAATTGATAAGAATCTGAAAACATGTTTGGACAGAATCTGAAAGCAAAAATCTTAAAAATCAGCAGTTTTAATTAGCACACATTAGTCAATATTTGTAAGACATGATAAGTGCAGGAGGGGATGCAATATCACTTCTAGCTCTCACATATAAAACATGGGATAAAAAAGGTTCCATACAGAAGGTTGAAGACATACTGAAGAAGTGAGATGAAGGAACTGAAACTATAATAACCTACTTTTTGTTTTACAAGTTGAGCAGAAACTACGTGATGCTTCCATTTACAAATTATAGAAAAACAGTAACAGAATAAATTCACCAAGACAAATAAAGGGGACAAAGTAAAATTCAAAGCAGAGAAGGATAAGTCAGATTATTTCTACCTTCACAGTGCAATCCAGCAATGCAACAGCAACATATTTAGCATCTGGGCTAACGGCAACCACTAGAACATCATCATTCATTTTCATTGTCCTTACATTTGATATAGTAAGGCATTTAGAATCCTGAAAATCAACAAGACCAATCTAGCATCACTCATCTGTCAACTCAACATGACAACTATGTTCATAATAAAGGATGAGTTATACATTCCACTACATAATGTATAAAGGCAAAGCTAAACAAGCTGAGCTTTGAAGCGATAAATCAAAAGTTAGCCACTAATCCTGAAAATCAACAAGACCAATCTAGCATCACTCGTCTGTCAACTCAACATGACAACTACATTCGTGATAAAGGATGAGTTATACATTCCACTACATAATGTATAGAGGCAAAGCTAAACAAGCTGAGCTTTTAAGCAATAAATCAAAAGTTAGCCACCCAAAAAATTTGAGGTAGGAGGAACACACTTGACCAGGTTTCTGCTTGATTTGGTATTCCCAGAACTTCACATCATGGTCTGCACTGCCAGTAACAAAACCATTTCCATTTGGAATGGTAGCAATTGACCTTACTGAGCTGCCATGAGCTTCAACGACTTCACTGAGAGTACCACTACCAATATCAATAATTTCAATTTTCCCATCCTTAGTGCCAACCATTGCATACTTGTTATGCGGTACAATTAGGCCACAGAGTGCATAACCAGAATCAATTGTTCGTAGGCAAGATCCAGTACTTGGATTCCAAATCTTCACAGCATTGTGACTGGTTGACATCAAAAGAGTATTGTCTGAACTAAGTATGACACTTCTAACATCAGAACGGTGTCCTTGAAGCTCAATAGCGAGTGTTTTTGTACTAGAACCACTTTCAATTGAATAAAACTCCAATAAGTTATTATTCAAAGACAATGCTAAACTAGCTAGTGAGCTCTTTGGAGTGACTGGACAGAAAGAGATGGAACAGATCTTTTTACTGGCTCGAATAGTTTGAAGGAGCTTAAAAACATCAGGAACTGTAACAACCAAGACATTCCCAGCTTCTTCAGTACCATGATTTGCTTCCACATTTTCAGTCACTTCAACTCCCACTTTTGCAGATTTCTTCTCTTTCTTCCTATTAAGTCTACGTTTTGCTTTGCGCTTGGATTCAATTTCATCCAATACACGGAATATTTCAACCGTTTTTCCTGCTACCTGACACGCAAGCAAATTTCCGGACTTACTAAATCTCACAGTCGCAACCCTATCCTTACTTTGCCGCTGAATTTCACCAAAGGGCTTTAAAACTTCCCACTTATTTTGAGTAGCTGACTCACCATCATTCCCAGTTTCAGGGGCAGTTTCACTCACCATAGACTCTCCATTCATCAACTCATGCTTTACATTGTAGAATCTGAGTTCAAGATCTGCTGAACCAGTGACCAAGTATCTTTCATCTGGGTCAACATCAATAGACCAAATTTCACTATGATGGCCACTAATTATTTGCATACAATGCTGAGTTTCAAGATCCCACACTCTCAAAAATTTATCCTTGGAAGAACTAACAAGTTTTTTGCCAGAATCAAGGAAAACAAGGTCCGTGATCTGCAAGATGTAAAAGCAAAGACATTAAAACATATAAAAATAACAAATAACACGATTCTTTGTTAACAATAATAGAAAAACTAACAAATGATAAACCTGATCACGATGCCCACAAAGGCGAAAAAGACCCGTCTCACCAACCACATCCCACAATATAACATCATTGTCTTTACTTCCAGAAGCAAGCAGAGATCCAACCTTATTGTACCTTAAAGCAGTCACAGCCCCCTTATGTCCATTCAATGTAGTCTCACAACTTCCTTTATCGCAATCCCAAATCCTTATACTACCATCCGCATAACCACTTGCTACCTGCGATTTAAATCTTTTCATTCATTCATACTTATTTTCATGAGAATCACTATAAATGCACCATCTAAAAACATTGTGAAAAACCTTAAGACTCGGTTTGGTTGTCACTATTACAACTTACATTTTATAAAAGTTCCTAATTTATCAACGCGAAAACAATGACATACATGCTTATCATTCATTAAAAAAATCTAATTTTACATACAAATGAAAAATCAAGGTTTTGCTTCTCCGAAAACTATAAAATGAAACGGAGCATTCATTATAATAGTTGATAATGGAAGAGATGACTAAATCTTTTACCAGTGAAGAAGGGGCAGAGGCGACACAGGTGACGGCGAGGGAGGGACCACGAGAAAAAACAGAAGGAGATAGAGTTTTAGTGCAGACGCCTTGACGGACGTGCCAAAGATCGAGCTTCTCGAGAGCCGGAGCGAGTAGGTGCTTGCCTGCGCTGTCGTATGTGATATTGGATTCAACGGATACAATAACACCAAAGGAAGCCGCCGGCTCGTACCTTAGGTAGGATTTCACCATGGTCCGCCGCCGCTGCTGCTGCCGCTCTGCTTTTTGCTCTGGCGGTTTGGGTTTTTTTTCAGCTCTTGAGGTTTAACAGTTTCAAGGGTTTAAGCAAAGGTATCACTGTGATTTTAAGGATTTTGATTTGTAAATGGGCTAATTTAAAGCCCAATAGAGAAAACCCAATTAATTTAATTTCGGGTTTCAACATGAACGATGAACCCAATCTGTTCCTTTTTCGGTCTTCACATTATTCTTGCACTCAGAGATTTAATGTTCCAATAGAAATTACAAGTTTTATTTCATCGAAAAGAGGAATAAGAAAAGAAATTATAAGTTTTTAAAAATTTTAGATAAATCTAAAACTTAGTATAAATTTTGATCCTAGAATTTTAGTTTTAAGACTAGTTTTTGTCACGCCCATAAAATAGGTGGAAATTTTATGTAACAAATTTATAAAAATTAAATGTGATTTTAGTTAAAATGATAATGTTGAGATAATGAAAAGTATGATGTTATGGGTTTAAATTTTATGATTCTCATTACTATATATATTTTCTAAATTTATAAAAAATATTAAAAAATATAAATACACTCAAAATGATATTTATTATTTTATAAAATAAACAGATTTTCGATAATTTCCTATTCGAATTGAGATCAACTTAGACAACTCTTTAATATATAGTATAAACAATTATTTTATATACAACAAGTAAATAAAATAATAATAATTGCACCATATCAAATTTATAGGTGTTTTTGAGATTTATACCTTAAAAAGTTAGTATGATTTTTTTTTTTTTTAAATATAGTATGATCCTATTTTAAACCCAGAATCATTATAACAAAATTTTTAAAAAATAGAGGAAATATCAATGTTGTTTGATCTAGAAAATGGTTTTGAATCGGTTAAATTGAAAATCAGTATGAATTAATTAAATCAATTAAAAAATTATTGAATCGACGATTGACTTAACTAAAAATCGATTGAATTAAGATTTTTGAATTTATTTTAATTTTTTGATTGGATCGACTGGATTGATTGCCTAACCGATTAGACCACCATTCCGGTTTAAAAAAACATTGAGAAATCCAAATTGGAATATTAATAAAATGCTAATAAATTTTTAGGGTGTGCTTGGTTGGGTAGAAGAGTGAAGGGATGGAGGAAAGAAATGAATTTTGAGTGTGGTTAATAGGGAAGAAAAGTGAGGGAAAAGAAAATAAGAGGGAAGACCATTTTTAAAAAATGAAAGAGACATGAATATTAATTAAAAATTATACAATTTTTAAATATTTTATTTGTTTTTCCTTTCATTTTCTCACATCTCCTACCAAGCATATTTATATTTTCCGTGTTTTTAATTTTCTTTCTACCCTACTAAACAAAATTTTAATTTTTTATTCAACGTATAAAGGTAATTATATGATGAATTTAGGAGACAACTTCAATTCTTAGCCACTTGAAGAATGGAAACAAAATATTGGTGGCCACTTGAGACCTTAATTTAAGAATTAATCCTCCACCTTTAATTAACAAAAGAGTAGTTAATGTTATCTTATTAACAAAAGATAAGGAGTGGTCAACAAATGGAACATCCATTTGGTGCAACCCAGTCAAACTCCCAAACATTGATTGTATTGTGAAAGCGATATCCTTTTTATTTCTATTCTTTTCCTCTACATGTGCTAAACAATTGCCGCCCATCTATTCTTTACGTCACTTTCAACCAATATTATTTATACTCCCTGCTTACGCTCTGTCCTTTCCAATTTATTTTAATTGATTCTAATCCTTATTTTTAAATTTAATTTTCAAGGTAATTTATGATATCTAAAATTAGATATAAATTTTTTTTGGTGAATAAAAAATTAGATTTGAATTTTAAATTGAGCCGCAAGTCAACATGAATCATTTTAAAAATATAAAAATAAAAATTTTCTCGACTGAATTACAAAATCTTTTATGTACATCATTTAAAAATAAACAAAACAAAATTTTCAAATGGATAAAAACGGATTGCAAATCAAGCTGTATAAATTAATAAAAAAAATTTATTTAGGTTGTGTTTGTTTCTTTGAATATAACTTTAAAAAAAATCATTTTTGAAAATTATTTTTTAAAAAAAATTAATATTTTTTAGTCTATAAATATTTCTGCGTAAAATATTCTTTATTGTTTAAAAAAAAATTTGAACTCAATTTTCAAACTTCTTGTTACAAAATATTCTGAAGGGATTTTTCTTTGATAATCAAAATATGTTTTATGATAACATAATATTTTATATATACTTAATAATAACAAATATTTAATTAAAATTTAATTTGAAGTTAAGTATATTATATATATATATATATATATATATATATATGAAAGATAAGGGTAAAAGTATAAAATAATTTAAGGGATCAAAATTAAATTATAAATTTTTAAAGATTAAAAACTAATTTCATCATATACAAATTCATAATATTATAATTTTTTAAAGAATTTGCAAAGCAATGTTACCTTTTTATCAAGGTTATTAAAATTAGATTGGATCGATCGGTCGGATCAAAAATCAATTAAAGTATTGATTCAGAGAGTGATTTTGAATCGGTTAGATCAAGAGTCGATGCGGGTCAATTGAACTGGTTAAAAAATCGATTAAAATAATTTAATCGAGATTTTTTTTATTTTTAATAATTTTTTTAATCGAATTGATGAACTGATAAACTGATCAGTTCAACCATTGATCCAATTTTAAAAACATTACCTTTGTCTGGTGGGGCCAAGGCACCTACTTGTGCCACCAAATTCGCCTTGATGAAAACTATAATAATACATTGAAACTTTTAGGATAAATGAGTTTAAGTAGGATATAAACAAATAATCATATTTTATATTATAAAAAATTATTACCAAAAATTGATAAATTGTAATATTTTTTTTATTAAAATGTTAATATAATTTTTTCTAATAAAATATTAAAAATATTACTTAAACTTTAAAAATATTATTAATGTTTAAATTTATTATTTAAATAAATTTTTAATAATAGATAATTTTAATAAAATGATATGAATTATTAAGAACTTATTATATGATTATGTTTAATAATATTGAAATTTACAATATTTGAGATTGATATTTTAATGTATTTTAGTTGATATATACAATAAAATTCATGCATCCTTAAGTAAGAAAACTAGTTAAATATATAATTTAAAAATATATAAAAGAAACAACCAATCATTTGATGGAGTATGGCATTTTTTATTTATTTTATAATTTTTTTTCTTTTTTTCTCTCATTTCATTTGCTCTCTTTCTTTTTTAATCTAATTACTTGTTTTTTTTTTAACTTTCTTTTTTTTTCTCCATTTCCTTCTTTTCTTCTCTATTTCTTTCTTTTTCACCCAGAAATTCCATTGCCGCCACCATGCCAATCCTACTCAGTGGCCTATACCGATCAACAAAGGCACCAAAATGTTCCACTTCTTCCCCCTCTTTGAATCTTCTACGATTGTTTTAGAAATCAATCTGAGTTACCCAAAATATATATTTTTTAATTTCCTGGGTTCTTTAATCTTTTCCTGGGTCATTTTGTTGTATCCTATCAATAGCAGTGACGAAGCTGCAAATGATGGTGGCCCATGGTTCGACTATCGAGCAACCTGAAGTGATGGCAGTGAAGCCATTAAGTATATTGTTGCAAATGTCAATATTGTTCCAATGGCTTGTCAAGATCCTTTCCTCGAAAAGGGTATTTAACGCTGTCATGCATCCAAATAAAGTGGAGGTCACCGTCGTTCTTCCCATTGCACTCCAATGCCCAGAATAGTTTTCTGAAGTGTAAAAAACTAAAGATTTTGTTAAATGAACTAGGGTTAAACCCATATCAACCAAACCAAAACATTAAAATTCTAAGAATGAGCATCGCTACTAACGATATGAACCACACTGAATCCGGTGAAATCAATAACGCTAAAGCCAAAAAGGATTAAAGAATGTTATGTTATGACCACAAAAGGTCGATGATCTACCCAAATGATCAAATCGTCTTATTCTTGATCCTTCAATAAGCCTTTACACCGTTGGTAGTATGAACAACATCAGAGTCTTACAGTGCATTAGATATACACATACCCCTATCAGGAATAATCATCTATAAAGGTTATGTAATAAACATAACCATTCCACGCACTGAAGTTCACGGGGCCATATAAATCAGTGTGCACTAGTTTTAAGGGTTTAATGACCCTCGTCCCTTTTGCATTAAAAGATTGCTTGGTTTTTTTTTCCTTCCAAGCAATATTCACATTGTGGAAGATCAACATCCTTAAGTGAACTTAAGGTGCCATCTTTCACAAGTCTAGTGATTCTTTCTTGGTTAATATGACCAAGTCTTAAATGCCAAAAGTACACCTCGTTAGAGTGAGAAGTTTTAAGTTTCATATTCTCAATTTTGGTTTCAAGCAATATGTACATATTTGGTTTGATAAAATAGAGATTATTTATCATCCGTCCATTATAGATAAGAGACCAATTTCTAAAAAATTGCAATACTATTATTAAAAGTCACGACATGCCGTCTTTATATAAATATGCAACTGAAATTAAGTTCCTTTTGAAAATAGGTACATAAAAAACGTCTTTCAAAATAATCTTCCTAAAATTATCAAAATAAAGATGTCCATCTCTTACTGCTTTGGCCACAACACTTATCCCATCTCTAGTCCTCAATGAGAGACTCTTATATCTAACATCTTTCTTTTCCTTGAACCCTTGTGAAAAAACACAAATAAGGTTAGTGGCTACATAATCAATGACCTAGTAATCTACTGAATCTTCCACTAAACAAGTTTTAATCATTAAAAATTCCATACATTTGCCTTTAGTGGCTAAGTAGTCCTCTCGCTCTTTGTAGTTGGCCTTGAAGTGCCTTTTCTTATTGCAGAAGAAACACTTAGACTTAGATATGTCTTTAGGCTTTTTAGTTTTATTCCTTTCCGCTTTTGGCAGCCTAGAGGACATAGCCTTATCACATCTCAAAAACGGCAGATCCAAATAGGCGAGTGATGCATGTATGTTAATTGTTTTGGCGTACTTGGTAGCATAATCTGCCACCCTTTTGGCTTGTTGGCGAGTTATAATATTAGCGTACACTAGCGTTAAAAGTATCTGCCCATTGGCAATATCTAAGGATTTAATTACTAAGTATCTTCAAGTGAATAAAGAATACACTCAAGAAAGAGTACGCCCCAAAGTTTTGGCTGAGCACAAAGAGCCTACCAAGTGTATGAGAAAGCTATAGGATACTTTATTGTCTTTAAGACCATGCCATACGTGAGTCACCGCCAAGGTAAACTACGCTCGGTTTGCATGAGTATTGTTCAAGTTGGTTCTTGTAACGGGATTAATTGAGAGTCAATTGGATTGATTTGACCCTCCCCATGAACAGTTAAATAGAAACGTAGATTTTCGCCGAATTTTCTTTTACCTTTTCTCGGATTTTGTATGAAAATTAGGGGACGATTTCAATAAGCATTGTCACTTGTCAAAATCCACAGAAAGGAGACCGGGAGTATATATAGAGAGTGAAAGGGGCATTCTAGGTGGTTTTCTTTCTGCTCGATGTTCTGGTCCTTTGTAACCTAAATGTTCTTTTCTTTTTCATTAAGCTAGAGCTAAGATTTCGTTTAACCAATGGATGATTCAACCTTCTGGTATGTCTTATAGCTCTATATGTTACGATTATTGAAGAGTAAGGATGTTAAAAAATATATGAACAGGAGGGTGTGAGAGGAAGGCCCTGTATGGGGGTCATATGTAGTTGAAGCGTTAGTAAACTATCTATAATTAGAAATTCTAATAGAAATTCCATGATCTTTTAAGCAGTTTCTGCTGCTGGATTAGGAAGGATGATCAAAATAAAAGCTTTGAGCCGAGGTAGAGGTAGGTCTCTGGTGAGTCTTTAGACCCGTGATCGGTGTTTTTACGACACAATGATTGTGCAAGCATACACACGTCGATGCAAGTATAGTTGATAGATAAAACTATCGGATATCGACCCCACGAGGAATGGGTTCTTGATGTCTAAATGTCGGAGCAATCAATACTGAAATTAATGTAATATGAGTACTAATGTCAGTGTAATATGTCAGATCTGCACACTAAAATAATCAATCAATGTCAATGCAATTAGAGTTAAACTTCAGAGATTAAATGTCAGTGTACTGAAAATAAATCCAATTGTGTTGAGTGTTGAATACTGAATATTAAAATGCATGAAATATAAAAGTGATCAAGTGTAAAGGGTAGAAATGGTTCACTGAATATTGCTAAGTTGCAACGCTAGATGCGTCGACAAGGTAAGATATAAATGAATTGTCGTTGCAATGAAGTCCCTTTGAGTTCTTACCAATAACAGCTCCCTACTTAATCCCGAATCAAATACAATCACTCCACCTCTCGGTGTGAATAACAATGTGTATCCAAGAACAAGTAACTGGTTTTTATCTCAGTCCCGAGTAGCTCTCGCCTAACCCACTTGTTAACCTAACTTGTCACTGCATCTCTCGATGTCGGCGTACTGCAATTTCACTTTCGTGTTTAGAGCAGTTAGATCCAAGAATAAACGGATAAGCAGTGTAAAGTAAGAATTAAAATGATCTAACATCAAAAAATACTCTCGTATTCATTTAATATGATCAAAATCCATCATCGTTTAAGAAGAATTAAAGAGTACAACGAAGCTTACTATCTCTAGACTACTAGGCCTACTCCCTAATTGTTCCTCTTGCTCGGCATCAAGCACCTCTCATCAGAAGCAGTTGCGGACTTGCTTCATTAGCTCCCCGTTTTCTAACTCAAATCTCCAATTCACACAATTTGTAGAATTTAATTCCTTAGCTCTTGATTCCTTGTTTCCTTCTTTGTTCGTCTATTTATAGCCTCTAAATATTACAGGTTTCAGCCTTCATTCTCAGATTCAGATCTAGATTTTTTGCAGCTGTCAAAGTTAGTTAGAGTACAGTTGTGCACTCACGCACATTACATGTTTTCTTCAGAGATCTACAGGTTGTCTCTGCACTGCTAAGCGCAATTTGATATTGTAATTGCGACACTTGTGATATTCCTGCGCTAGGGCTTCCAGATGTAAATTCAGCTTGAGTCTACTCATTTGATGTTCAAATTCAATATGGCGACATCTCTTGGTCGCAATTCCAAGTTGATCTTGTGATTGCGTTTTACCAATATCATCCTTCTAGGCTAAGCTCCTGCGTTGACAATATTAAGACGCAATATTTCAATTGCTTGCATCGACATTAGTACAAAAAATAGATAAAAATAACAAAACTTTAAACTAACTATCAATGAGTTAGAAAATATAAAAACTAACTATCAAATGCTAATAATGCATGCTAAATGCAGTACAAAAGAGACAATTTAAACACTAAATTGGGAAAAAAATCTATGTCATTTGTAATACCATCAACCCGACTCCTACACGTTATTTTATGATGATTCTTTTTATGGTTGATGACCATGTAGCTGTGCATATCTTCTTGAGGAGTTGTTGTTGTTGTGTATGTGTGTTTTCTGTGAAGCATTTGTATATATGTAATGAAGTGTACAATGTGTCGCGTGAATATGATGATGTGTGGTAAGCTTGTATGGGAAATGATATATTGAGAAGTATGACTCTATTATGGGTATGAGTGAAATCTATGTAAATATGTTCATTATGTTAATTGAATGATGCATGACAAAGTATAGTTGGTGATAAGGGTGTTCAGATAGAGTGTTGGGAAAATATTTGATATGATAATAGACCCTGCGGTGGTGCTTTGATGATGTTCATCGGGATCATAAACACAAGATCCGTCGAGACAATAAACACGAGAAATGGCTAGTGTGATAGGTATATGGAAAGACCATGGCCATGGCACATTTTGGAAATAACGGATGAGCCGCATTTGTCTACTTGGGTTTCTATGTGTCCTAGGGCCGATGATGGCCAAACCTCGGGCGATGCTGAGTTAGGCAAATTCATATCGTCAAACACGTCAGTTTGTGTGGTGCCTTGGTAGCAAACCAAACCAAGCATTTGAGGCGAGTTATCTGTAAATCTCTTGTGGTGAATTATCTGAAAAGCCTATGTGACGTATTATTTGGGAAGCCTTAGTGGCGAGGTTATCTAGGAAACCTTTATGGCGAGTCATCTAGAAAGCCTTTCCAGATAACTTTGGTTAATTATTGTTTATATCACAAGTTCAATGGGAGTAAGAATAGACTCAATGAATGCCTCAAGAATGATTTTGAGATTACGAAAATGAATAATATTTCTTACATTTCAAGAGTGGAAAGTCTAATGTATGTTCAGGTTCGTATGCATTCGGATATTGTGTACATTGTTGCGATGCTATGCAAATATTTGAGTAATTCGGGTATAGATCATTGGAAAGCAACCATATGATTCATACATTATCTTCAGAAAACAAAACATTACATGCTCACATATCAAAGGTTTGATAAGTTAGAGATCGTCAGTTATACAAAGTTTGATTTTAATAGAATATGGATGTAAAATTTTGCCACTAATATGCAAATTATGACAACAAATTGTAGTCCTTTATTTTAATAACAAAGAAGCACATCAAAGTCAAAGCACATAGACTTTAATTTTTTGGTTGTCAAAGTGAGAGTTCAGAGTGGTCAGGTGTCTATAAAGCATATTAGGACAAACTCTATAATTGCGAATAAGCTTACTAAGGAACTACCACCCAAGGTTTTTATGAGTATGTGCTCATATAGGTGTAATGTCTTTTTAGGATACTTGATTTTAGTGGGAGTTTGTAATTTTAAATCATTTTTGTTATAAATACATTTTCAATTATTTCAGTTTATGGATACTAAGGATATTTTCTACAGAAATAAGGTTTATTTGATTCATTCACACTTTGATTTTCGTAAAGTTTGATCTCACTAAGGTTAAGGAGAACCAATTGGAAATAGACATGTTTAGATCACGTTGTATGTAATTTTCATACTACACATCATACTTGATCTATGTCGTTTGGCTGTGTTAATATAAGTGATCAAGGATGGATTTAGTTACGATATATGTAACGAAAGTCGCATTGATTCTATGTTGACAAAATTAATGGACGAGATTGTTCGGAATATCTTTTGAATATGAGAGTAAAGTTTTGAACTCATAAGGTTTTATAATGACATGTAATTATAGAGTAATTAGTATGTACATATATATGTTGTCCAAGTGGAAGATTATTGGAAAAATATAGACATCACATATATAACAAAAATAATTACATGTTAACATTTACTATCATAAAATGTTAGTCCAAATTAAAAGTAATCTAATTTAGTAGGTTTATTGAGCTTCAGTTATTAAATAAAGCATGGGCCAAATGTATAGATACTTTAGTAACTAATTTCTAATTGATGATGGGTTGATTAGAAATTAAGGTTAATATGCAAAAAATATATATTTGGTTATGATCCTCAAATTACACATACGTAACCTTTTTGACATCCCATCTTCAGAAAAGAGAGCCACATTCTCTAAAATACTTGTGTGTTAATTTGAAATATCAAAATTACAAGACTTGAAGATTTCAATACATCGATGGATTCAAATACACTTCCACATCTAATTTTGTTCTTGATAATCAGACATGATAAATCTTGTTTTACGATTCTAAATTTATATCAAAGTTTTACCATTTTAACACAAACCTTTTTCTTATCAAATGTTGTATCCTCTGCAAGTTTTTCCACCGTATAATGTACCAAATCAGTTTCTGGCTCCACGAAACACATTTGGGAAGGATGAATCCATTAGAAGCTTGTGGATAACAAATGTAGATTGGAGTCATATAGTTGTCTAGACAATTTCTCCATATTAGTGACACGGGGCTAGAACTTTTAGCCCCATGACATTAGGTCATAGATACCTTCAATATCCTACCAATATAAATAGATGTTTGCCTTTTGTTGTTAAGGAATTTGCATTAAAGTTTCTTTGTAGCGAAAGTTAATAAAATAAATACTAATTTTTATATCACTATTGCTAAAAATTATATTCATAATTTACTAAAGTAATCTTAAATAAGAAATTAGAGAATGAATTTAAATTTATCAATTAATGATGCAATTTTTTTATTTAGTTTTATCTAAATTATAAATATCTTTATTCTTTAGATATTATTTATGACGTCTTAATTAGCAACAATTTATTTATTAATTCCAATTTGTTAATTTTAAAACCAATTTGAATACTCCTAATGGATATACAATAATAATACTTCCTAAAAATAATATTTACCTTTCATATCACTATAAAAATAAAGTATATTTGTATTGGTTTATAATCAATTTTATAAAATAATATGAAATTGAAATTAAAATTATCATAATATCAATTAATTAATGTTATAGCTTTGTTATGGTGTTCGTCATTACAGACTCACTATTCAATTACCAACGGAAAACGACCTAACTTATATAGTTCGCATGTGAGTTCACATCCTCTCATAAACTTACATGAAGTGAGTTCGTACCACCGTACAGGCGAGTCCGGACATAGAGAACACATGTTAATTTTTTCCCATAATATCTTTTTTATAATAGTTTTTGTATTAGTTTAAAAATTTTCATAAAATTTTGCTTTATAGTCGTTTCCATATTTATATATATGATTATTGTAACTTTATCTTTATATTAGAATATATAACTTTTATACAAATATTTATTTGTGTATAAATAATGAATTAATGTTCATAAAAATTTTAATTGATTTGATTATTACATACGAAAATATTCAAACTATAATAAAATATTATAAATTTAATATAAACAACCGAGCAGAATATAAATTAGTTATAAATTATATAGGTACAACTAACATCAAGCCCCTTTTTCTCACCGGATTGTGCGGGAGAAGGAATCCAAAAACAACTTTCTTAATTGGTTAATTTGGATTGCATGAACTTTCGACCTAATATTCCGATATTAATTCAACAGGAAACTTAATTTAATTTATGCGTACATTTTTAATATTTGAATTAAAATATTATAACTCTTTTTTTGAAAAAAAAATTAGGTCACCTATATAAATAATCATCCGACTATTTTTTTAATAATATACCGGCTGAATTTATTAGAATAGAGAAATATTCCAAACGAAATTAAAATATAGCAGAAAAGTAACAAAATAAAGATAAATTAAAAAAACTAGAAAAACAAATATTAGACCAGCAAAACACGTCTAGTAAGCTGCAACAATAGGGATGAGATGAAACACTGGAGAAAGGAAGCAGGAAACAAAACTCCTTGTCTCTATCCACTTACACACTTAAAGATCAAAGTAAGAGTGGTGAGCGTAACCAACAATCTTGCAAGCTGCTTCCCAAAACAGATCTAACTGCATTGGCAAACGAACCACAAAAGGGGATCAAACTATTGAATGACCACCGATAACCGCAAATCAAAGTCGAGCGTTGTGAGAAAACTATCCACGAATGTAAATCTATCCTAAAGGTAGACGAAAACATGCCATAAGGCAGAAGCGTTCCACAAGATAGAGGAAAAGCATGTCACAAGGAAGAAGAAAAGTGTGTCACAAAAGCAGATAAAAACTAGAAGAAAACCAAAATATAAAAGAAAATAAGAACTGAATATAAAAAATTAAGGGGAAGAATATCGACAGTCCACGACCAACATTAATGCTGACGTCGTCACAGACTAATCAAGAACGAAAGAAAAAAAATAAGCGATGCAGAGAGATAGTTTGAAAACCCTAATTAACAGAGCCTATTAAATTAGTGTCACACCAATAATCATCCAACTATTAAAAAGTTCCATTTTAGGTACTCAAAATAAAAAATTTGTAATTTAAGCACTTATATTATATAGTTTGGTAATTTTGGTCACTCTCGTTAAAATCACAAATAGAAAGTTGACATGGCAGTTTAAAAAATTGGTATAATAACAAATTTAGCCCTCAATTTTTATATATTATATCAATTTAGTTATAATTTTAAAAAATTAACTCTCAAAATTTACAAATGATCTTAATTTAATCCTAATTCTAAAAAAAATTCAAAGAAATATATAGAAATGCATAAATATTTTTAAAAATATATAATAATAAATTTAAATTTTATATTAATATTAAATAAAACAAAAATCCCCTATCTCTTTCCCCTCTCCCCGGTGCTCCCCAAAAAAAGGGAACAACCACCTCTAGTATTTGAGTCGAAGTAAAGCATGAGGGGGCCAAAAAGAAAAATAAAAGTAATGTGCAACTGAAGGATCAAATGTAAGGATTGATATGGGAAGAGTAGTCCCGAATAGCACCTCCTTCCCATCCCATCCCATCCATTCTTCTCACAAATCCCAATCTGAATCCTCCATTACTCTCGTTGGCTCTTCTATCCCTCCCTCATACACTTATGTTGCCTTTGTTTCTCCTCTCAATTTACTCATCAATACCTGCATACGCATATTCCTCATAATATCAGCAACAATAATAGATTATGTGTGTATACTTTGAAAAGGATTTCACTTTTTATTGTGTGTTTCCAAACACCAAAGTGAGAAATCTCATATTTATGTATGTTTATATATGTTTTTGAATTTTTTAGAATTAGGATCAAATTAAGATAATTTGTAAATTTTGAAGATTATTTTTTAAAATTATGACTTAATTGATATAATATGTAAAATTTGAGGACTAAATTTTTTATTATATCGATTTTTAACTGTCACGTCAATTTATTGTTTGTGATTTTAACGGAGTGACCAAATGACCAAAGTATGTAATGTGGGTGCTTAAATTGCAAACCTTTTATTTTTAGTGTCTAAAATGAAAATTTTTTATAGTTGAGTGACTATTTGTGTAGTTTATCCAAAATATTATAACTCGTTTGTCACACCAAAAAATATAGATGGTTAATCGAACTAATTAACAAAGAGATTAATTAAGCTTAATGGTTAAGTAGTTAGTACCCTACCTAAAGGTCCTAGGTTCAAGCTACACCTCCTTTCATTTATTTTCCTTTTAATTTTCAGCAATCTAGGATAAAAGCCACACTAAAATAGATTTTAGGCTTAATGGTTAAAAGCTTGCTTCCTTTCCCTGTGCACCCAAGTTTGAGCCACCTTTTTCCTTAAAATGCATTCTTTTTATTCGGCAGCATATGGTAAATTACCATTCAGCCCCTAGAGTTTTCAATCTCTAGGTATTTAGTCCCTCTTTTCCCCAATTAGACTTGACATCTTATTTTGTTTTCAATTCCAATTGGGATTTTGCTTTCTTCTCTCTATTTTCCCCTTTTTTCTTTTCTTTCCTCTTCTTTGAATCATATTTTACATCTTTTTACTGATGAATATTTTGCTTTCCCAAAATAAATCAATCATCCATTCAATTGTTATTTTTCTACCGGTTTGTAATTGCCATTAATAGTATTTCGATCTTTGCCAAGAAACGCTAAGTAAATCTTGTTCCAAAGCTTAGATCCTGAATCTCTATAGAATTTGTCTAATGTTAATCTTGCGATCGATTAAACAATCTTTTACTGTTCTTGCCAAAATCTTTCATTAATCTTGTTGAATCTTGATACCCAATGTTAATTCGTGAGAATTTGTCATTGAAAGACCAGATTTAGGTGAATCGAATTAGATTTGATTGTGAATAAGGTCAATCGAACTGTTGATAAAAGGTGTGTGTTCTTTCCCAAGTGAATCAAGGCAAATCGTGTGTAAGTTTAGGGCCACACAATTTCCCACACGGGCGTATGGACCACACAGCCATGTGCTACTATTTCGTTAGGGTACTTCAATTTTCACACGGCCAAGAACCTGCCACATGATCATGCCTATCTTATAGGGTTACTTAAGCATTTTTCACACGGCCACAATCACGATACTATAGTGGAATGATTCCATGACAAAATGAGTTTATAATTAATAGACGAAAAGCTAGAACTTAATTATAAATCATTTAAGCCTCGACTACATATGTCCAATCGATCCCTCCGCTAGCTCGTTGAAACAAAAAATGAACGGAATGAATAGAAAAAGAGAAATGAAAAACATTCGGGAATGATTATAGTTTTCTCCAAAATGGAGAAATGGAATCATTTGGAAATGAATGTAGGTTTCCAAAATGGAAATGGAAATGGAAATTTGCAATTCTATATAAGATTACTTAAAAAATGATGGAAGAATGAGTTTATGTTTTTGGACTGTTTTGAAGCCCGAAAATGAAAATAAACCATTCGATCATAGAAAACATGTTAAGTTATGACATATTGAACGAATTTTCTTAAAATTTTACCAAGGGTAAAATCGTCAAAATTTTACTGAGGTAAAATTGAGATGAGAAAATTATTTAATGTGTAAATATTAAAGTTTATTTTGGGAAATAGAAAAACTGAATCGGGTTGGATCATATTACAGAATACTAGGTCAAAGAGGCTTAGGAAGTACTCGTAATTGGACTCGATCTGAGAGAGGCCCAAAACCCCTCATATAACATGAAAAGGGCGGAAACCCTAGTAAAAATACAAGGGTGAGTCGTTCACACCTCTTCTACTCTAAGTACAATGTTGTTTTTCTATTTAAAATAAACATCTACAACTCTACAAGGGTTCTACCTTCTCTTCCTATAAATAGATTGCATCGGTACATCTATTAACACAACTTTTAAGAGATTGTTATTCTACCGAAAAATAGAGAGAATTTATTCTCAAAATTTAAATATATTTTTCCAAAATAATAACTTTACCAGATTCTATTAAAGAAGTAAGAAATTTCATTTTCACCCCAAAATTAAAACCTTTTCTAGTTTTGTGTTTTGGTTCAATTGTTTCGAGCTCACACTCGAAGTAGTTCGTGGTAAGAGAATAATGGAAAAGATCGCTTGGTTGAAAGTCGAAAAACATCAATGATTCACTTATATGAAAACACAAGTACGTATTCGATTAAGGTTTATTACTATAAATATCACAATCTGGGTCTGTTTTCAAAATTTTAATTTTTTGCTGCGCAAAAAAATCATTTTCAAACTAGATTTTTCCAACAAGTATGTATTCAATTAAGGTTTATTGTTATAAATATCACAAATTGAGTCGATTTTCAAAATTTTAATTTTTCGCTGTGCAATAAAATCGTTTTCAAATCAGGTTTTTTCCAACAATTTCATCTTGTGTTTGACTGTTGAGTGCACATTACTTGAACCTTAAACACCTTTAGTGCTTTGAGTGAACCTTGGTGAGGGTGTTCATTCTTGTTGAGTTTGAATTTCAGGTAATTATTGAGATAAAGGAGACATTTATGTTTTTAAGCCTTAAAAATTTCTGCTTGGATTGCTTGTGTGCTTTTGTGTTATTTTCGTTTAAATTTCCAATGCATGATTATCTGTAGATTATCCTAAGATATTGTCGGTGAAGAAAATAAATTGAGGGAGGTTAACTTGAATATGAGTTGAGAATTTTACTTGAGGACAAACAAATGCTTAGTGTGGGGATATTTGATAAGTGCTAAAAGTAGCATGTTTTAACTTCATTCTTAAAGCATTTTTGGGTGTTTATCCGATGTTAATTGTAAATTTTATACTCATAATCCTTTAAATTCATGTTTTAATGCGTAATAGAGCACTTAGGAGTAAAAGGAGCAAAAAACGAGCGAAAACTTGAGCGTCAAAGCAAGCTGAAGGAGCTACACGGGCTAAACCATTTCACATGGTCAGACCGCATGGTTGTGTGACCCACACGAGCATGTGATAGGCTATGTCGATTTCACATGATTGTGCACTAAACAACAACAAATCGTTATTTTTAGATTTTTCGAGCATTCTAAGACGTATATATCAAAAAATAAGAAGAGAGGATGGAGTCGTCAAAGAATACTCTAGAAAACAACTTGAAAAACACCATTGAAGCCGATTTGGAAGCAGATTTCCATCACAATTGAATATTCCTAGTTGATTTTTTAGGAAATTATCACGAGTTTCTTTATTTCTTTCGGTTATATTGTATCTTGGATTTTTCTACTTTCGAGCATAAACTAATTTTCTAAATATCTAGGGGAGATTAACCTTATAATGAATTCTATTGTTTAATTTTTATTTTAAGCAATAAATAATTAGTTTCTTGTTCTCAATTATGTGTGCTTAATTATTGGTTGAACATTTATATAGTATTTATCCATGTTTGATGTGCTTAAATCAGTGGTTGAATAAAACCTGTTTAAGATTAGATTTTACGTAATTGATTGGAGTTGCATGCAATCCTAGAAATAGGATGATATAAATCTACCAGATTAGAGTAAAAACTAATAGGGGAATCCATAGTATGAATTAATGTGATAATAAGGGTTTTAATTAGAAAGAAATTCCAATTAATCAACCTAAGTCAGTTGTTTTTATATTCGAGAGAGATATTAGCATAATTTAGGGATTTTTACAGATCAAGGTGTTAAGTAAAGAAATTGCGTAATTTAGATTGATAATGACATATGAATTTTAGGCGGATTCTTTCTAGGCTTTTTTTGTTTCTTGGTTGTTCTTCGATTATTTTCGTAATTTGTTCTTTGTCGCGTTCGTTAGTTAATTAAATTAATTATTTTACTTTTAATCAACCACTCAAATTATTCGATTAAATAATATAAAGACGGTAATTACTAATACTTGTAGTCCTTGTGAGAACGATATCTTTGCTCTCTGTAAGTATACTATTAATTGATAGGTATTATCACCTTAGTCAAATTTTTAATTAGTTTCATGACATCATTACCATAACTTAATTTTAAGTTTAATTATTTTATAGGATATTCAAATAACAATTTTTCCACTTGAGGAGGGGGGGATCCAACACTCCTTCCTGTCCCTTTTAGATTCGCTCCAAACAGTCATGTTTATTATTTTAAAGTAAATTTTTTCTAAAATTGTTTAATGAAATTAGAATTTAGTTGAAAGATGATATCAACTCAACAAACTCTTTAAATATAATATAAATAGTAATTGTGGAGTTATTAATTTTGAAAGTGGATTAAAAAAATATCTACAATTCCTTAAAATATATTTAGAAATAAAAAAAATGAACAAAGAGGATAATTAACCATTTATTTAATGAGTTAATACTTAATATACTTCCAATAAAATAGTTTATTTTTATAAATAAAATTCAAATTGTATCACATGTTATAATTATAGTGAAAATTTTTAAAATGAGAATCATGAGAATTAAAAATATCTTAACCATTAGATCAACATAAATAGTTCCAAGTCTTAGATATTATATTTATCTTATCTTATTAAAATAAAATCAACAACGCTCAATCATTCTTTTTTTTTTCTTTTCATAGTGTAATTAAAGTATTAATATGAAAAAATGTATAACTTTTACTTTTAGATTTAATTTTTTTTTTTAGAAAAAACTTGAAATGGATAGCAAGATATTAGAGTTACGAAAATTAATCAATTTGTGTATTATGTATTTTTTTTTCTTGATTGAAAAAATTGATTGACCATTTCATTTTTAAAAAAAATATGATTTTTTCCTTGGTTGAGTAAAATTTGAGTACTTAATACAATAAAAGAAACTCAAAATTTTAAAATGAAATGATGGATCAATTTTTCAATAAAAAAACAAATACCTAATTTAATAACCTTAATCTTTTATGTATATTTTTAATACTTAATTTGTTTTGCTACAATTTAAACAAAACATGTCTCATAATTAAATTTTTTTTAAATATATTGGTGTGATTATATAATAATATATATTTATATTTTTTTAATTTTTTGATAAGACACATGCATTTTACATATATAAATACTCAAATTCGAATCTCTTAAAATAAATATTTTTTTTTTTTACTGAAACCACTCATTAAATTCTCATAGTTTAAATCTTAAATGTAGAGCCTAAAAAGAATGGTTTTGTTTTAATTATTTAATTATCAATTAAGGGAAAAGACAAAGTAAAAGAAGCGAGCTGGTCTTAATCTTCAACAAACCACTAACGGAATAAAATAGGGGTCTCAACTTTAGAATTGAGAGAAAAGTTAGTATACAATAAAGTAGGTTATACTCCCCTGATCCTCCCCACTCCACACGTCAGCCAAAAAGTCTAGAAGCTTTGCGAATGAAGATTTATCCTATAAATTAATTTTCCTTAAATAAAATATCGTCGCCTCCTTTTCCATGTCACCATCAAACGGCAGCCAAACCAAGTCAAGCTAAAAATGGTAAAATATTCTAAATTCAACATATTCTATTTTATAAAAAGTTACTGAGTCAATATTATAAATTAATCGGATAGCAATTTAATTGAATAATAATAAATATATTTTTATTTAAAAAAAGTAAATTATATTATTTTGAGAGTGTTTATAATTTTATATATTTTACTTAGACAAATAAAAATATAAACATACACATAATAAGATTTTTTTTATAAATTACAAACAGTAACTAACGTAACTTGAATCCATGTCATATAAAACGGTGAATACTTTTGACCATCAAGCTAATACACGGTGTTCATACACATAATAATATTTGAACCTAAGCTTCTATAGTTTTTAATATTCATACTTTACCGTTCAGCCAAAATGTTATTTATTATTTACGTCAATTTTTTATAAATGTATTTATTACATAATTTGTTTTTTGTCCAAATAGTAGTACATGTGAAGCTAGAAAATTATTTTAGGGGGTGAAATTAAATTTTAACTTTTACGATAGTAAAAATGTAATTTTTAAAGGATTAAATCAAAATTGTATCATTTTTAAGAAGGACAAAGTGTAATTTTATCTTTATTAATTTAAAATTTTAAAAAACTTTAAAAGGCCTAAATAAAAAATTTTCATTTTAAGGGAATTGAAGTCCTTACCAACCCTCCTAGATTCGCCCATGATAGTGGGTATCTTAATCTAGTATTATTAGTTCTTTTATGTCATGTTTTGCATGTGAATGTATGCATTTATTATTTTTATTTTAATAAAATATTTTAATTTTACATAAGTAATGTAAATAATCATTATTAAAATAAAATTATATTTCTGTGATATTAAAAAGATGAAAATGTTGCAAATCCATATTTATTGTTTTCAATTTTTATTTTTTTGATTTTTGAAATATATTTATAAATAATTAAATTAGGGCATGCTTGAAGGGCTTCGCTTAACATGGGCTAGGGGATATCAAAAAGTAGAGATAGAGTGTGATAATAACTTGCTTGTTAAAACTATATTGGTGGATGGTGCTGCAGGCAGTAAAATGTTGAAACTCAGGCTTATACATGACATGCTTACTCGCCCTTAAGATATTCACTTTCAACATGTGCCTCGAGTTCAGAATATGGTTGCAGATGGTTTGATAAAAATTGCTAATCCTACTCTGACGCGTTTGATCTTGATGGATATTCCTCCACAATCTGTTCGAAAATTTCTGTTGGTGGATTTAGATCGTTTTAATTTGATTTAATTTTTTAAATTGCTTCACCTTTGACTGTTTATTTTACTTAAAAAAATTAGGTATATTATAAATGCATTTGTAAAACGTTTAAAAAATGAATATGTTATAAACGTTGAGTAATATTTTTACTTTGATAGGGTTTAAAGTAATTTTCAATGTATTGTATAATGCATTATCATATTTACTAACAACAAAACATGAAAGTAGAAGACTCCATGAATGGTTGGATTATATGTATTATATTTCTAATATCCATAATAATTCAAAAAACTGTTAATAGTTCATAAAAATAATTTATATTGTTGAGGTACCTATTTAAAAATATTTCATGCAAAATTTTTGAAACTGGATTGATGGGATCGAACCAATCAAATCATCGCTTATGAATCTAATGAACCAAATATATTTTTCTGATTTAAATTAAATAAATTATTAAAAATTTATGGAAATAAAAATTTTAAAAAATTATAAAGCTCACTTCAAGCAAAACAACAGTTGATTCAAACCGATATTTTAATTCAATGCAACTGGATTTTTTTGTCTTACTTCATACTAATGTGTCGCCCAATTTAATTCAATTTCCACAACCTTGATTTGATGTATTGCAATGTGAGTGAATGTTTTAAAAAAAAAAAAACTAGTTTGTATTTATAATTCATATATAATTATAAAATTAATTAAGTGATAATCAATTTAAAATATTAAATATAATTTAATATATATCCAAATTTGAATTAAGTGATGACACTGTTAATAAATTATTAATAAAATAAATATAATTAAGATTATTTTATATTTTATAAAAAAGCATTTTAATCAAATAATTATAATTATTTTTATTTATATTAATATTTTTAAAAAGAAACTTAAATGTAAAAAAAAAATTGCATGCAGATTACTTGAATTAATATCATATAATAATTAATAGTATATGTAATAAAATATCTATATATCATTTATCTGTTGACTTATTATTATCTTTTGAATAAAAGATAAGGCAAACACTAAAGAATAAAACAAGAAGAGCAACTAAACCTAAGCTATCAAACTTACCCAATACACCCAAGCCTATTTCCTCTCATTTATATCCATATTAGTCATTCTCTCACCATTAACAATATCAGCAATAGAAGAAGGTCGAGCAATACAATCCATAAAATTTGCTCTCAATAAAGCCCCTTGTGGCAAAGCATGAAAAACCCTATTAGTATCCCTACCAATCTAATGAAAAGTAAAAAATTGAAAGCCAAAGACAATAAAGACACAATCTTTGAATAATAATATTGATTCAGAAGCATCCAAATGACCAAAAATAAATATTTGTCAAAAAAATTAACTATCAATTTCAATAATAAGACCATCCAAATGCAACGAATAAAGTCAAGAAAGAGTCTCACGCATACCCAAAATTTCAGTCATAAAATGACGGAATTGATTTTCATGAATCCCGAGATACATCTCACAAAACCACCTGCGTCATTGGGCACAACAACAGCCCATCCCATATGCCCTGTATCAACAAAAATAGCTCTAGCAACATTACATTTAAGCATCCTAGTTGTCGGCTTTCACCAACAAACATCGCCTCCATCAACAACTGGATGATGGACCAACTGAGGGGTGTGAACCCATGTGTGCCCCCTTCCAACACTGTAAAAATTCATCTACATAATGCACAAGTCGATCAGCCAACATAGAATTCAGCTTCCAAAACCATCATATTTCTGCTGAACCAAATACCCATTAACATCCCCAAAACATGCCTCCTCTTACCATCTTGCATTAAAGCAACAAAATCATTAACGGAAACATGCAAAGACGGTATACCCATCTCTTGCCAAACAACTGTTGCAAAAGGGCAATAGAAAAGAATATGCTCCAAATCCTCGTTGCCTTGACGACACCTAAGACATATAGGATCAGTAATAAGCCCAGGAGCCAAAAGATTGATATTCTTTAAACTTCGGGGGTAAAACTTGATTCCAAAGTGATTGCCACAGACCATCCACCTGAAAATCATTTATATTAGTGAACAAATGAAGGGCAACTTGATAACCAACTTAATAGAATAGTGGCCATTTGTAGTAAAATGCCACATAAGATTATCATCATTGGGAAACCAACTTAAAGGCATAGCTAGAATCCGCTCCACCATATCCTTGTCGCTAGAACCCCCATTAAAATGCATCAAGTCGCAAACTCTCGTATGTTCACACCAATCAAGAGGAGCAGTGTCGACAAAAAAATTTACCATCATCATTAATCTATGGATCATTGAAAATGCTTATCAAACTCCCTTTACCAATATGCCATCTAGTCACTTTCAAAACCACCGTTTTAGCCTTATGAATATTCTTCCAAAAAAAAGAAAAAGCTGAACCTTCTGACAAATCAAGGAAATCGCTATCCAGAAAATATTTAGCTTTGAAATTCCTGCATGAAAGAGACTCAAACGAAGTAAGGAATCTTCATAGTTTCTTTGCAACTAGCGACTTTTTATTATTTTAAAATTTTCCATATTAGTTAATTGAGAAGTGATTGTATGAAACAGTAATTTCTCGTCATCTTTATTTTTTTTAAAATAGAGAATAACAAATTAGATTTTTTTTTAATTTTCAGCTGGAAAAATTTAAATTCAACTAAAAAAACTGAAAATTAGGTGAAAAAAATTTTATTTGTCATTGTCCTATTGAAAAGAGATAATAATGACGGAATCACAATTTCATATCATCCTTTCTTTTAGTTAATTAATATTAGTTTTGTTGTTATCACATAATAAGTAGTAACAAATCATTAATAAATTCTTATTCTAATTCAAATTATTAATACTAGAAAATCTATCACACATGTATGTGTGTGACAACTATGTATTTAAAACACATATGCTTATCATGGTGTTATCATCAATATTGAGTTAGTATCAAATTGACTTGTGACACAAATTTTTTATTGTTTTTTAAATAAAAAGACTAAAGTATCCTTGAATTATATAACTTATACGGAACGATATTTTCGTTTTTTCCTAACTGAGTTTGTTCCCGATTGACTCGTGATATCAACTTAGTTATGTGTTTAAATCATAGTATAGATTAAGCAGTAAATATAATTTTAAAATAAAGTTTTAGTTTTGTAGTAAAGTTAATGTTTTATTTATGTAAATAACATGGGTTCAATCTCACTAAATGTAATTCTTTTTAAAATAAAAAGATTAAAGTGTCGTCGAATAATATAACTTATTTTAATTATGAAAAGACATTCTTGAAATTTTTCTAACCAAGTTGGTGCTCAATTGACTCATGACACCAATTCAATTAAGATTTTAAATAATAGTAAATATAAATATACAATAAATAGAGGTAATAAGGTATGCATAATATAATTAAAATATAAATATTATATAAAAATAAAATTTTGGTTTAGTGGTTTTACTATGGTAAATAACATGTGCTTAAATCCCATTGCATGCATATTTTTATCGGTACTTTTTTTAAATAAAAAAAATTAAAGTATCATTAAATAATATAACTTATTTTAATACGAAATAATATTTTTATAATTTCTCCAATTGTTTTGGTTCTTGGTTGACTCATGACACCAACTCAATCAGAGACTTAAATAATAATATAAATATAATATGATCTATTTTAATCACGAAATGATATTTTCATAATTTTTCTAACTGAGTTGGTGTCCTGTTGACTCATGAACAAACTCATTCAAGAGCTTAAATAATATTATAGATGATGAACAATAAATAATTAAAATGACAAATCCAAAATATAATGAATAAAAAAGACTATATTTATCAGTTTAAAAGTTTTTCTAAACTCACGCTTTCATATAAATAATAGTTTATTGATATAAATTGTAAATAGTAATTTTATAAAATTAAATAAGTACACATTATAAATTTTATAAAAAAAATCTAATTTAACACTAAAAATAAATTTAAACACAAAAAATACCCATATGTATAAGGTAAAATATATAGCTAACATATTGAAGAAAAAACACAGACATCACATTTAAAAAAAATATTAAGCTTGAGTACAAAAAAATATTAAATTTATAAAAAAATTAGGTTTAATTCATAAATTGATACCTAAACAATAATATAAACACCACTTGAAAAAAAAATTAGGTAGAAGGAACAAAAAAGTTTAGGTAACTAAATTATTGGTTAAGCCAAAATATCATATAAATTTTCAAGACGAATATATTTTTAAAATATTTAATATTACAATTTAAATAAAATCAAATTTGGAAAGAAGGTAAAAGAGGTGATAGAAAAAAGGCCGCTGTAAGCCGACGTTTTGATTGCCGTCCTTAACTAATCTTCGTCCTAATCTTAATTAATTAAACACATAAAAATGGATCACCCGATTATTACTGTAAACAGGCGTAAAGCAAAAGGGCGGGCATGAGTTGGGTAAAGATGTCTTTTCAGTAACTGTCGCACGCTTAGATTTTATTATGTGTATATATATTTTTGAATATTTGGTGTTTGTTTTATTTTAGCTCTTTGAGATTCGTTCCAAAATCGTCACCATGGAAAGAGATTGATTTCCAAAAGCCAAACGCCAAAGACAGAGCGTTTTAGATTGTCAGTTTTTTAAAAACTGCGACGAAACTTCATCTTCCTCTAAATCTTTCTTTGTTTTCTCTTTGCTTTGCTGCGATTTTTGCTTTCGTCGTACATCCTTTTTCTTCAAAGGTACTCTTTTTTCTCTCTTATTTTTCCTCACTTTTTTTAAACGTATTACATATACTTTCACTAGTAGTTTACATATATGTATATTACTAGTGATGCTTCAATGTTTGAGCTTCAGTTTAGTTGATTAACTGCGGTAGAATAAACTGGTTGATTATTTTTCTTTGTATTGTGTTTAAATAGTTTTGCTTCCTATTGTTTTCCTTCATGTTTTGTTGTTTGTTTGGCGATAGATTTTTGGTCAACACTGCTAAGTGAATTTATAAGGATTTATAGTCATTTTAACTGAGTAGAGAAAAACATGATCTAAAAGGTGAGGTAAAGATTTAATGATTTTGTGCTAGGATTTTTTTGAATGATTTTATAGTTGAATCGAAAATTTATGTGTTAGTTGTGTATTTATATGATTTTACCGTTTAATTTTCATAATTTTTTTCTCTAGTGTGTTATATTCTTCAATCAAGCAAGCACTCGTTAATCGTTATAGTTTCTTTTTATTTTTACAAATTACATGTGAAGTCGTCATTAAGTAGGATTTAAAGTGCTTTAGGTAGTCTTTTTACATTGTTGAAATAAGTTGTTCTGCTACTGATGAATACTCTGGATTCGTTAATCTCTTTGTAGATCAAAGGAAGGAGCTTTTGTAAATGTATTATTTTCCGGAATCTAATAGTAAAAATCTGTTTTATTTTTTCGAATGAGAACCTTGTGATTGACTTAATTTTATTCCTGTAAGAAACTGAAACCTTTTGCGGCATTATGCATGTCTGGCCCCGTGGTCACCCTTGATAACGTGGAAGGAGAACGTTCTTGTGCAGAAAGAACAAGATCTCTTGATGCCATCACTGACAGGGACAACGGTTCTATACTAACTAATGGTGAAGCTGTCCATAGTTCTGAAACTGCTGGATTTAGAGTTGGAGAACTCTTGCTTCCAAATGGGGACTTATATTCTGGGTCATTACTCGGGAATGTGCCAGAGGGTCGTGGTAAATATGTTTGGAAAGGTGGTTGTGTGTATGAGGGAGAATGGAGACGTGGGATGAGGCAAGGGACTGGCAAGATACAATGGCCTTCTGGAACGGTTTATGATGGTGAATTCTCAGGTGGTTATATGCATGGTACTGGGACATATATTGACTCTAATAAGTTAACTTATAAGGGGAGATGGAAGTTGAACCTCAAACATGGTTTGGGATATCAACTTTATCCTAATGGAGATGTCTTTGAGGGCTCTTGGATCCAGGGAACACCCGAAGGTCCTGGAAAATATACTTGGGCCAATGGCAATGTTTATCTAGGGAACATGAAAGGAGGTAAAATGTCAGGCAAAGGAACCCTTACATGGACAAATCGAGACTCCTTTGAAGGAAGCTGGTTAAATGGAATGATGCATGGACTTGGAGTGTATAACTGGAGGGATGGTGGTTGCTATGTAGGAACTTGGACACGGGGTTTAAAGGATGGAAAAGGATCATTTCATCCAAAAGGCAGCCGGCTTCCTGCCTTACAAGAGGTTTACCTCAATGCCCTGAGAAAAAGAGGATTGTTACCAGATTTGAGAAAGCAGAACCATTCCCATATCCACCATGCTTCTTCTGTAGACATGGGGAGTATAAAGGTTGGTGGCACTCGGGTATCTCATCGTAATTCTGGTAAGCTCGCTGAAGGAAACTTATTAAATTTGGAGCAGTCTCGCAACAGAAATGTTTCCTTGGAAAGACGTTGGAGTCTGGAGGTATCTATTGAAAAAGTTATTGGGTATGATTCATCTTTAGAGTTAACTGAATCTTTTATAGAAGGAGAAGAAAAGGGAAGTGAAACAAATGCACCAGTCTTAGAACGTGAATATATGCAAGGTGTCTTAATTAGTGAGTTTGTGTTGAATAATAGTTTTTCAGCATCATCCAGAAGAGCAAAACGGAGACAAAAAATGTTAGCAAAAGAGGTTAAGAGGCCAGGTGAAATAATTATTAAAGGCCACAGGAGTTATGATTTAATGCTCAGTTTGCAGCTTGGAATCAGGTCTGTTCATTTTAACATTTATGCTTTTTTGCCCTGGTTGTTTATCAGACGATTATGACTTAATTTTCTTAGTTGTAATTTAGACTTAATGGCATCTTTTGTAAAGAATGCATACAAAGATTCATGACGTTTACTGTCATGGAGAATCCATATACTGTCTTCCTTAGTTGGCTATGATGTTATTTTGGAAAACCTACCGCTGAATATATGTTAGATTTGGCCAGATACACTGTGGGAAAAATTACACCTGTACAAAGACGAGAGGTTAGAGCGTCAGATTTTGGCCGCAGGGCTAGCTTTTGGATGAATTTTCCTAAAGAGGGCTCACAGTTGACACCTCCCCATCAATCAGAAGATTTTAAGTGGAAAGATTACTGCCCAATGGGTTTCAGGTTAGAGATACCTCCATTATTTTTTGTTACTGTATGGAGAATTTCAGTATAGGATATATGTTTTTCTGATATAGTTGCTTGGAATATCTTATATCTCAATCTCAATGAGGTCCTATGGTTCATTTTGAAGGTTTGCTGTACATGGTATTTAAGATTGTATCCTTATAGGAAAGGTGTTAAAATCTAATTTTCTTTTTATTTCTAAAAGGAAGATATTTTGTTAGACCACAAGGTTGATGTTAATATTGGGTAGATAACTTTTCTTTTGATCTCATTTTCCATTACATATTTCGGAGAGATGTATATCTTGCCAAATTAGAGACATATTATGTGGACAGGCAAACTCTTCAATAAATTTATTAGTGTTAAGTTTTTTTCTCAATATAGTCTTAATTTTCGAGATATTTAGAGCTTTTAAGTTTTAAGATCCTGTGGAAGTATCAGTCCATTACTTGAAGCTGAACATACTACATATGTCACATGAGTACTTCTTTGCATCTAGCTTTACTTTTACAAGTTCCATCTTTAAGTGCTTTATACGGCCTGCATCTGTGGAGATCATGTGATTCATTAGTATTCTTCCAAAATAGGTTAAAATATTCTCCAAGTCTCTATACTCTATAAATTTGGAATTTAACTCCTCTAATTTTAGTTCCTAAGAATTTAGTCCATATATTTTTCAGATTTCAAACTTCAGGTTCAATTGTTAATGCTACCTTAAAATTCTTTTGTCGAATTCACTTGTGTGACATTTTGAAATTAAAAAAAAAAACTGACTTGGTAGTCATGTAACAAAAAAATTATGTTGTAATAAACCTAAATTTAAGAGGAAAATTTTAACAGTGTTAACAATTGGACTTAGATCTTTAAATTTGAAAGTAGAGGGACTAAGTTCCTTGAAATGTAAGTAGGGGGACTAAATTCTAAATGTACAAAGTATAGGGACTTAGAGCACATTTTAACCCCCACAATATTGAATAAATATGCTTTCAGTAGGCAAAAATTGCCTGTATATTTCTTTTATTATTATTTTTTCTTGGTATGTTCTGTGGATATGGTACTATGTTTTGTCTCTCATCTTGACATATATAAAACTCATTGTAGGAATTTAAGGGAGATGTTCAAGATTGATGCTGCTGACTACATGATATCCATTTGTGGAAACGATGTTCTCAGAGAACTTTCTTCTCCTGGTAAAAGTGGTAGTATCTTCTTTCTGTCTCAAGATGATCGTTTCATGATTAAGACACTCCGGAAATCTGAAGTAAAGGTTTGCAATCTCCAGCTTTACCTTGTTCATTTATACTTTTTGGGCAACTAGCTTGAGTAAATATGATAATTTCTCTCTGGTTGCTTGTCTAAATTGAGCATGTCAGGTCTGCTATAGGCATTTCTCAACTGTACAACTCTTTACTTTTCAACTTCTTAATTTAAAAAAAAAAAATAATAACATACCATAAAGCATTTGCAATGTACTTCTGGTTCTGTTTCTCTTCTGCTCCTTGTTTTCCTCTATTGGTTGCACGTTTTATTGACTGAATTCTGGCATATAGGTTCTTCTAAGAATGCTTCCGAACTATCATCATCACGTGAGGTCATATGAGAACACACTTATAACAAAATTCTTTGGTCTTCACAGAATCAAACCATCAAGTGGTCAAAAGGTAATGAGCACAGTAGAGTTCTTTCCTATGCAAGACCTCAATCAGTACACTTTTTAAAGGTGGTTTCACTGAATGCACTTGAATAAAATATTTTTAGGTACTTTGATTAAGGACTATGTTTTCCATACCTTATTTCATGGTATGTAACAAAAGGTTCCTTCAAGATTTTGGAATGCTGTTTGATCATTTGAAGCTAACAACCATAAACCACATCCTTTTTGCAGTTTCGCTTTGTAGTGATGGGAAATATGTTCTGCACTGAGTTAAGGATCCATAGAAGATTTGACTTGAAAGGATCGTCACTAGGGCGTTCTGCAGACAATATTGAAATTGATGAGAACACAACACTTAAAGATTTGGATCTCAACTACTGCTTTTACTTAGAACCTTCTTGGCGAGAGGCTTTATTAAGGTACTAACTGCTGAATTTATAGCTTCTTTATCATCCTCTTTTATCCTACCGGTTTAAGCTGATATGTATCACTTGGTTATGTGAAGGGTGCATTTCATGGGAGTAAGCTATGAATCCTTATTTTAGTAAAATGTAATTTGCATTGTTTTCTTAGCCCAATATATTGTTTACCTTGCAATTTAAGAACATAACTGGACAGTTTTCATGATATAAAATTGTCTCTTTCCTGTCTTACTCTAATAGCAATATTATATAATTGGTTTACCTTCCAGTGCATGATTTTATTGCATTTGTATATATTTTGCAGGCAAATAGAGACTGACAGTAAGTTTTTGGAGTCACAACACATAATGGATTATAGCCTTCTGCTTGGTGTGCATTATCGAGCACCCCAGCATTTGAGGTCTCACATGTCCTATAATAGAGTGGATGGATTAGGGAGTGTTGCAGAGGAAGGTTTGAATTTTGAAAAATTGATCTTCTATTGGCAGTTCCTTCTAGCTTCTTTAATCTTTGTGACGTAGGACATCATGTTCTCTGTTCATTATTTTGAACAGGATTGTTTGTGTTAAGTGTCTTTTAAGCATTGGGATCTCCTTAAGTACTTAAGGATTGTAGAGTCTATGGAAAGGGAAAATAACTGACATATTGGCAAATAGAATTCTAATAATTTGTGTTACTGAAAGATAAAAAAAAAAAAAAAAAGGATGAGTGCCCAATTCTATCAAAAAATCATTAACATACATGACATGGGTTTCTGATATAACCCAAAATGTAGAGGTTAGATAAATACTTTACAAGTTTCATACTTGAAACAAGAAGTTACATAAAAAAATAAGACAGTTGTTACCAGATGAACTCCTTACTATTTTGGTTTTAATAGTTTTGGGATTTTTCAAGATGGTATGTGGTTCCCTTAGTCAGTGATAGAACCAAATATGTCATCCATGTTACATTCCCCACATGTAGAATCTGATATACGCTGTAATTATCTGATTGAACTTCTTTTATGCTACAACTTTTGATTCAATTCTGAAGGACAGTGGGTTGATATCAAATATTTTGGTTTAAACGTTTTCCAGAGGAGGATGGAATCTCCAACTACCCACAAGGACTTGTTTTGGTTCCTCGGGGAACAGATGATAGTGTTGTTGTTGGTCCTCATATACGAGGTAGACGTCTTCGAGCTTCATCTGCAGGTGATGAGGAAGTAGATCTCCTTCTCCCTGGTACAGCCAGGTATGATATCTTAACATGTCATAATGTTGTTTTCAAATCTTACAATGTCAGTCTGCTGCCCAAGAATAAATTGCTTGATCGTTACCTTAATGGATCTGGTAATCTGATTTCCTTAATCCGTCAGAAGCAATAATAGAAAATAAATGAGGAATAATGCGATCATGTGAATCACCAGTAGAAAGCGTGGAAAGTTGTTGCATTGTACTTAGCTATGAAAAGTCTCTTTCTTGCTCTTCCTCCATAAATAACTAGCATTTCCTGAAGTTGATTAGTCAGTCTATTATAAGAGAGCTTGTACATTTACTTTTGATACAAAGAGCTAAAATTTTAAATGACATCAACCTTGAATGTTAAAAAATATTCACTTGTGTTTTAAAGTGACATTCTTTAAAATATATAAACACAGACAAGTCAACATTTTAAAGTTTGAGGTTTTCGCCGTTCAACTATTACCTCTGTACTTCAAAATTAAATTGATTTATAATGACTAAATTACTTGCTTTTTATGGTAGAGGAACTAAGTTGCTCCTAGGCTTATAGTACAAGAGCCGCTAGATGGTTTAGTTCAAATTAGCTGGTGAAATTGTGATTCTTTTCCATATATTTTTGGGGAAAGTTTTTTAAGAAATTCTTGTATCACTTATTTAAACAGACTCCAGATCCAGCTTGGGGTGAACATGCCAGCAAGGGCTGAGCTGATTCCAGGGAAAGAAGAAAACATGTTCCATGAAGCATATGATGTTGTTCTGTATCTAGGCATGATCGACATTTTGCAAGAATATAACATGACTAAGAAGATTGAACATGCCTATAAATCTCTTCAGTTTGATTCTTTGTCCATATCTGCTGTCGATCCTACATTTTACTCGCAACGGTTCCTGGAATTCATTCAGAAAGTATTTCCTCAAAACTCCATTAAAGGTTGACGGTTTTGGCTCTGTTTTGTCCTCCCGTGAGTTTCCTTAAGACGGTCATCACCAGGTGATGTAAAGTCTTTGTAAAGATCTGCTCTTCTGAGTCGATTTTTTATGACAATATTGTAGCACTTGTGCAATGCTTGTTTTTTTCTCTTCATTTTGGCACCTTATCCCTGAATCATGAACTTTAACTCAGAAACAACAAACAATCATTCTCCATAAATAAACGAAATATGTACCGGGAAGAGAAGAGACCTCTGTTACTGCTTTGTCTCTGGATCATCCCCCCCCCCCCCCCCCCAAAAAAAAAACTCATTTTATGCCATTAATTGATTTGTTTATTTTCCCAATAATCTCAACTCATCTTAGCCCACAAAATCAACCCTTATAGCTACTACTAACATACATAGATTATGCTAAAAAATATTACATAGATCATGTTCGTAACTCGTAAGTTTTATGTCCATGACACTAATCTCATAACTCGTCATTTCCGCAGGTCTAATGCCTTTCTTCAATACAATATATTCAAACATAGTTACAAAATATGATATTTTAAATAGGACGAAATCTCAAAGCTATACACATAAATTTTGGTTTGATATACAGTTTTTATATATTAACTTTGATTTTGTGTAATTTTATAAATGAAATTTTGATTTGATTCAGATTTTAGAAATTATTAACACTATTATTGATATAACATCATATTATGTTCATATATTACATACACAAATAATTATATCTATCCAGTATAAAAATAAATTGATGTATTTATTTATTTAATTGAATTTAATTGAATATAATTAAATTAAAATTTAAACCACAATTAAAGTTTCATGTATATAATTGCACCAAATCAAAATTATTGTAATCATAATTTGTTGTTTAGATATAAATAATAATAATAATAATAATAATAATAATAATAAAGAATTCATTTAGCAAATCTAACATCAAAATTTTAGTAACCCGAACCTAGAATCTGAGTTGGAATTTACAAAATCTATATTTTTGCCACATTTCTGGTCTTTTTCTAGTTTTATACAATACGTTCAACTGTGCGAGGTAATGAAATACAAAATTAATCTCTAATATATATTGTAATAATATATAAAATCTTTTCGATACAAATTTATCATTTTATAGTTTATATTATATATATAAGAAATTGATAACAGGAGTGGGGACTTTTGAGGTTTAAATTCAAGATCTTGTGTAGATAAGAACTTGATTTCATGGTAAGTGGTTTGTCACTTGCCATTTCGCAACTAATTTGATTGATAATAATATATAAAATTTAGGCATAATGATTTATTTGGTCCAACTTTATAAAAAATTATTTTAGCCTTCCATTTAATTTTTCATTTTTTTAACTTTTAAATTTTCATTTTTTATTGAATCATCCCAAAATTAATGAAAAAAATTAATGTTCTTTAACTTTTCTGACGTTACATATGTCACAGGCCGCGGATTAAAGTCTGTGACGAATGCACACAAACCATCTCATAGAGGTCAACTGATCAAATAGGACTCATTTAATCCACTTGAACTGACCTGATTGGTGGAGCATATGCAGAGGCCCATCTATTTGAAGCCTTGGTGACCTAGTGAAACATTCCAGTAAAACTAGAGTTACCAAGGTAATTATTGTAAATCTTAAGGAATAACGATGTATAGAGTTTAAATCCCTTAGGACTCGTATCTTGTAGATAGACACTAATCTTAGTTGTTGATGTAATTCAATTTGTACCGTTGGATCTAGGGAGCTCAACTATAAATAGAGTCCTTCTCCCCTCATTCATAATCATTCCATTCTTGAGTTAAAGAATACTTTTGAAAACATTTACTCAAAACATTTGATGTGCTTTTCTTTTCTTGTGGCTTTTCTATTTGAATTCAAGTCCCTTCGTCTTTTCAAGTTGTTTCCTGTAACACCCCTAATCCGTCTCCGATGCCGAATTAAGGTTACGGAGTATTATCGAACAATCCAAACATTTAATTTCGAAATACATAAATTAATTCAACTAAAACATACATCAAAGTATCTTATGGCAAACATCTCCATTTGTACCTTAACTCGAGCCTTTAAGGTCTTAAAAACAATTTAAAATCAATTTGGGACTAACTTAAAATAAATCAGAAAGTTTGGGATAAAATTGAAAAATTTTAGGAACAAGGGACACACGGTCGTGTGGCCAGGCCATGTGTCATGGCCCAGACTTTGTGGGTAATCGAAGTAGGGACACACGATCGTGTCCTAACCTCTGTGTCAAATCGTGTAACTCATTGACTTAATTCACATTGCTGTATCGTAGGCTGTGTGTTAGCCCGTGTAACCTACTGACTTGAGACACACGATCGTGTCTCAAACTGTGTCTCAGATCGTGTGAACCCTACACCTAAATGGTAAAGCTCACATGGTCGTGTGGGGTGACCGTGTGTGGCAGCCTGTGCCTTAGGCCGTGTGTCTTCAAAATAACTTCCTAAACAAGCCAAAACAACTCCAAAACTTGTCCAACAAGATAGACCACTTTAACCTACTCTCATATGCCAAAACATACAAAAAAAACACCATCAAAACATACCAAATATTAAACTTTGAATCTATCAACCAATATGCCCTTAAATGGGCACCTCATCTCATACCAAACATAACATTACACAAATAAACATTCAATTATTCCAAATACACACCCACCAACTATTCCTTTCTTACACATTCTACATTTACTATAACATTCATCATGCATATAGGTTTAAATAAAGGATTATTCCTTAAAGTCTTACAAACCTTAGAGATTAAATATATATACATAAAACATATCTAAAACTTACTAACTAACTATTTGTTCTTATACTTTGATACAAAAAGGTTATTACTTTTCCTGATTTAAGTTCAACCCAGAAGAAGACCAACAAAAGTAACTTCCACACAACACTCTAATACATGTCATATATAACCAACACCAAAAAGGATTGAAACATCTATCGAAGACAACTGGATAGTGTGTGCTCTCACTTGATCTATTCGATGGCAACTCTTCCAAAATCTACAAGAAGAAATACACCAAGTAAACATCTTTAACTTAATAACTCATATGAAGTTCAATATCAATCATAAAACTAACATATCTATATGGATAATTATTGATATACAAAATGTTACGCTTCATTCATCACCTCAACTATCATAGTATTATTTCTTATCGATAAACCATCGTAAGAACCATTCTTCACTTGGGAGGGTACCATAATATCTTTAAATCATAGTCTTATACCACACCGCGTGATCTTGATCGTTTTTTATATGATGCCAAAGTATCTTTCAACTAAGATCTTATAACATATCATATATGAAGTCGTGGTATCTCTCAACCACGGTCTTAAACATATCAGAAATGATGTCGTGGTATCTTGCAACCACGATGTTATACATTTTAATTCCAGATTAATGCCATGATATCTTTCAATCATGGTTGTTGAAACCATTTTTTGGAAAGAAGGTCTCAAAAATATTTTAAAAATCGAAATGTGAAGTCACCACCAATCGTTTTAATTTGGTGTGATTGGATCACCTAAAAATATTTAATTTTATTTAAACAAATGTTTTGGTCTTTGAAATCCAGAAAATAGGTTCGGGAGTCGATTACGTATGAGGAATGATTAGCACCCTCACACGCCCAAAAATTGGTATCTAATCAATTATTTGGTGTCTTCGTATTGAAAATCGAAAACTCGAAGAGAATTAAAATGCGATCTTTGAGTATGTAAATAACACTATTTGATCATATATATGTTTTAAACAATTTAATTCTTTCGAAGAATGATCCTTTATCTCGAGTTAAATGAGAAAAATCATGTCCCGTAAGTTAAAGGGCACGGTATTTCGAGTACTCGAAAAATAAAAATCATTTATCGATTTATTAAAGAAAATTTAGAAGATATAGTCGAACATAAAATTGTTTAAGAATAGAAATTGTATGTTAGGTGTTATTTGAAAATTAAATTTCACAAATAAACAATCTTTTTCTCGAGAAAATTGAAAATCAAGTCATACCCCGTAAGTTAGGAACATGACTTTTTGGATACTCGAGAATGAAGAACACTTTTTGGTTTACTAAAAAGTATTTGTTTTTTATTTTAAAATGTGATGTTCGGTCACAAAAGTTCGTAAACAAAATCACATCCAGTGAGTTGGGACACAATTTCATCAAATTCCTTGAGTAACGAACATTTCCTTATTTTTGAAATCATTTACTTTAAAGGGAAGGATTAATTTAAAAATGGGGTAAAAATGAAGGGCTAATTTTGAAGCAAAATAAAGTTTAAGGGTTAATTTTAGAAGAAATAAAAAATAAAGGATTAAATTAAAACAAAAATAAAAGTTTTAGGGTAAAAATGTAAAAATAAGGTTAAAATCAAAATTTTGGAAAGTTTAGGGGTCAAAGTGCAATTTTCAAAAATTTTAAGGGTTAAAATGCAATTTTAGAATGTTTGGGGGTTAAAAATGAATTTTTGGAAACTTTAGAGGTTAAAACTAAATTTTTGAGAAGTTTAGGGGTCAAATTCAAAATTTTGGATAAAATAAGGGCTTCGTAGGCAATAAACCCAAAATTTAGACACGTGGCAAGCTTGGGGCCATGTTTGAGTCAAGGACTAAATTGAAAATAATTTAAAATTATTGGGTCAATTTTGAAATAAATTAAAAATATGGAAAATGATCGAATTGAAATAGAAGGAAAATGCGAAAATACTTGTTGGAGCCCAATTTTAACCGGGCTTGGACTTTTGAGTTAAATCGATTTTAAATTTATTTAAATTTAGATTTATTTTAAATTTAAATATTTAAATTTAATTTGAATTTAAATTTAAATAAAAATTAAAATATTAAATTTAACATTAAAATTTAAAAGTCCAAATACATGGCCCAATTGGCCCAATTCCCTTGACCCATTTACACCCATTTTTGACCCACTTTTTTGGCCCAAATTAGAGGCCCAATTACAATGGCCCAAATAGGCCCAATGCCTAAGACTAAAGTCAGACCTTGAATCTGACCCACGTGCCTATGCTGCTGCCACCACCAGCTCTGCCACCACCAGCTCCATCCACCATGCCCTGCCATCACAAGTGCCAAGAAGTTAGGCAGACATTTAAGAGCAAACAACAAAATAGTATGATAGTGATTTTGGTTATAAAACCAGAATCAATTCATCATAAGGGGATCCTTTTTTCTTTCCCTTTTTCTTTCGGTTACAAATTCAACTCAAAATCAATACAAATTCGTTCTTCATACAAGCCCTTTTCTAGTAAATATTCAAACAGATAGCAAATAACATAAGGGATCAAAGCCCGTTCAAATATTCAGGTATTAAACAGTCCAGGTATTCTTAATGCCCATTCATTATCATTCACCATTAAGTTTATAGTTCTTTGAATCTGTCACATGCATCAATACACATTTAATACCAGGCTGTCACTATTTATTGGTTTCAGTTATTCCCAATAACATTAAACAGGTGATAATGATCCTAAGATATTAACATTAATAACATATTAATAATAATAATGGCATTTATTACATCATTAAATGACAATTAATATTAATAATAATAAAAAAGAAGGGAAAAAGAACTCGAAAAGTCATGACTCGTCCGTTCCTCGTCGCCGGAGCCGCCGTCGCCATCGTTCCCTCGAGCGCCGCTCCTTTGATCTCCTCGACTATAGCCGTGAACTGTAAGATTAAAAAACACGAAATGGTTTCAAACCAAAAACTGAAATAAACCATGAAAATAAATCGAGTTTTTGAAATATAAAATATATGGTTTTGAAAAACGGGGAACAGTGTTTGAAAAAACACAGATCTGGACTTAAAACCAGATCTTGAAATGGAAAATAGATTTTAAGATAATAAAATAGAAAACAAAGGAAACAGATTGAAAAGAAAAGGGGGGCGTACCTTCGGGGAGCTCCGGTGGCCGGACGGTGGCGCACGGGCGCGTGCAGGGGTCGACGAGGACGGCGCGACGAAGGGGAGCCCGCAGAGCCGGCGCGTGTGGCCCACTGTCGCCGGACGACCGGTGGCCGAAGCCTTGGCCGGCCAAGGAGAAGGGGGAAAACTTGAGAGGAAAGGGAGAGAAAAAAGGGAAAAATTTAACAAAATGAAAAAAAATGAGAAAATAATCTGAAAAAATACTTATATAGGGCCCGTTTTGGCCCGATCCGACCCGACCCGACCCACCTAGGATCCGCGTGTTTTTAACAAAAGGGCTATTTGCGCAATCGGTCCTTCCGCATTTTTATTTGCTTCAATTTAGTCCTTTTCTGCATTTTTGATTATTTGCAATTTTGCCCTGTAATTTTAATTGCTTTTCAATTTAGTCCTTTGACTGTTTGACTGTACCATAGACTGCCACGTGTCACTTTTTTGGATTATTTCTGCATTTAGTCCTTTTTATTTTTTATTTGTTTTAATTTAATCCCAAATCAACTTTATTTTAATTACGAAATTGGCCCAATAATTTTTCAAGGTTTATAAACTAGTCCTTTGACTGTTTGACTGCACTAGAGGTTGCCACGTGTCATATTTTTGGGTTATTTCTGTATTTAGTCCTTTTTATTTTAATTTGTTTTAATTTAATCCTAAATCAACTTTATTTTAATTACGAAATTGGCCCAATAATTTTTCAAGGTTTATAAACTAGTCCTTTGACTGTTTGACTGCACCAGAGGTTGCCACGTGTCATATTTTTGGATTATTTCTGTATTTAGTCCTTTTTATTTTTAATTTGTTTTAATTTAATCCTTAAATCGACTTTTATTTAATTACAAAATTGGTCCAAAATTTTTTCAAGATTTTCAAATTGGTCCCTTGACCTCTGGATACCTGTGGGGCTGCCACGTGTCACCTGTTTTTGGTTTTATTGCTTTGTAAGCCCCTAAATTATCCAAAAATTACCATTTTACCCCCGAATCTTTTAAAATTCCGTTTTTAACCCCGATTTCACCGAAAATTACCATTTTACCCCCGAATCTTTTAAAATTCCATTTTTAACCCTGATTTCACCGAAAATTACCATTTTACCCCCGAATCTTTTAAAATTCCATTTTTAACCCCGATTTTACCAAAAATTACCATTTTACCCCCGAATCTTTTGAAATTTCATTTTTAACCCCGATTTCACCAAAAATTACCATTTTACCCCCAAATCTTTTAAAATTCCATTTTTAACCCTGATTTCATCGAAAATTACCATTTTACCTCGAATCTTTTAAAATTCTGTTTTTAACCCCGATTACACCGAAAATTGCCATTTTACCCCCGAATCTTTTAAAATTCCATTTTTAATCCCGATTACACCAAAATTACCATTTTACCCCCGGGTATCCATAAGTCTCGTTTTTCATCCCGATTTCATCATTTATCAATATTTGCATTTGTTTGCACCTACATTTTATATTTTCGCACATTATTTATCAACTTATTATATTGCTTCGTATCTAATTTCTCTTATTGATTATTACTCGTGTTTTTAAACTTACACTTTCATTTACAAATTACTTAAAAATCGAGGCAATGTTTGGTTCGAGCGTAACTTCGGAAAATCACGCCTTAACGTGTCGGGTGTGATTTATTCGTATAAGCCACGCGAACCGAATATCCTTTTCAAGTTTTTCTTACACCCGTTCACTTCGAGGCTCCGAGAATGTCGTGTCCTAACGTGTTGGTCGCGACTTTAATTCTTCGTGAAAATTGAAGTGAACGAATATTCCTTTTAATCTTTCAAATCATGTGTTCGAGGATTGCATTTTAACTTTCGTACGAAATTTTCAAGTTCTCAAAATATATATATGAAAGATTTTCACGACGAAAACGAGGTAATGTTATTTCGTGTGAAAACTTCGAAAATCGTGCCCTAACGTGCGGGGTACGATTCTCGTAATTCGTGCGAAAGAAATATCCTCTTCAAAAGAGTTTTTTAAACACGCCCTATCCATATCCAATTTTTTAAGTAAACGAGACAATGTTCCTTCATGTGGAAACCTCGAAAAATCACGCCTTAATGCGCTGGGTATGATTTTCGTACAAATCACGCGAACGAATACTCTCTTCAAAAGCTTCCTAAACGTCCTTCAATTTTGAGACTCCGAGAATATAGTGCCCTAACGTGTTGGACACGTTTTCTAGTTCTCTTAAGAGGATCAAAATGCGGGGACGAGTTTTTCCTAAAAAGGTCTCCTTTAAAATCACACAGAGCCTTTCAAAATAAACACTGCGTTTTAAACTTAACTCGAGTTTTCATTGTTTTCATAAAGCAAGACCCGAAAATGATCATGTGGTACCAATTCTGGGCGTACGAGGGTGCTAATCCTTCCTCGTGCGTAACCGACTCCCGAACCTATTTTTTTGGATTTCGTGGATCGACGTTTTAACGTTTTTTTAAACGTTTTGTGGTGATCCAATCGCACCCAAATAAAAGATTGGTGGCGACTCCCTTTTTATTCCCATTTTCCAAAACATAAAATTTTTTTTCGAAACTTTCGTTTTCGAAGTGGTTTCGACAATACTGTATAGGTAAATAACCCATTCCGCAAAAACACGCCGGCCTTGGATCTAGGGCGGCTTGGATTCGGGTCATAAGGCTAAACAACGTCGTTTTGGGGTTTTCAAGCCATACCCAAAACGACATCGATTTGAGGGGCTATTTAAAGCTAAAAATTTTCAAAAAAAATCATTTATCCTCTATTTCTTTCAAAGAACAAAACTCACCCCCTTTTTCTCTCAACTCACCTCACCTCTTCCCCATGACCAGTTAAGGACTTCACCGTGTGCCACCGTCGCTCCTCCACGCCGACGACGGTCGACCACTGTCCTCGGTAGTCGAAAATTTCATAAAAAAGGCATTTGCTCCCTTTTTCACCCTAACACCAGATGTAAGTTTTAAAACTCAAAAATCCACTTCTAAACCCCCTAAAACACCCGAAACTTGTTCGGTTCTTAGGGTTTTTTTGAAGTTTGTTTTTTTCTTTATTTTGTTTAAGATCTATCTCTTCATCGGAGCCCCACGCAGATATGGAGAGATTCGGAGGAGCCCAATGACGGCAGACGATGACCAAAGGTAAACCCTAGCCTTCTCTCTTTTTATTTTATTTATTGTTGTTTCGAAAATAAAAAAAGAATAAAATATGTATGTAAACACGAATATTTCCCTTTTGTAATTTCTGGTTTTTCTATTCATTGAATCGCAAAAAAACATTACATATTGATAATGGTTTTTATAGCCGATAGAAATACATTGTTTTATTTATTGGTTTTTCCTCTGTTTCTCTATTTGCAGGGTTCATCGACAGTGGCAGTGCGATTTTCGAGTCAACGGTAGTGGCAAAGGTCAGGCCTCGGGGCGTGGTGCCTTGGTTCGTGTGCCTTACTGAGTTTAGTTAGTTAATGGGCTTGGGTTGTAATTGGGTATTGGGCTTAGTGAGTTTAGGTTTTTTTGGGTTAAATGTAAATAAATTTTTTATTTTAAAATTGACTCTAATTTTTAATTTGTTTTTGTTTATTTTCTTTTTTTATCGGGTCGGATAAAATTGGGCCTGTACAATGATCTTGCATAATTGTCATAATGCCCAGTGTCGATTGAGATGACGAAAGGAGTAAAAGAGCAAAATGTCCTGATAGAGACCCATGCTGGGAGGGGTGGGAAAGAGAGAAGTTCGAGGGATCTGTTATCGATTTATGAAAGTCATGTAGTCCATCTTGAGGAATCCATAGATAGTTGAGGGGTGTACTGATGAGTTAGACCCAATGAAAGAGCAATGCAAGGAATAAGTGGCGGAGGCCCTTAGCTCCAATATGGACGCGTTCCAAGTGCTCCTCAATACTGTTGTAGGTAAGTTGATAGAAACAAATAATGCTCTTAAAGCAGGGTTGATAATTATGAAGGAAGAAAATGAAGCCATAGCGACGACTTTGAACACAAAAATTAAGGAGCTCGAGGGAGAGTTTGTTGTGTGTAGAGTTGTTGTGGGTAAAGGGGTGTTGGGTGTGACATCGAGCCATAAGATTGATGTCCCCAAACTAGATAAGTTTAACGAGGCAAGTTCTACGAGGGAAGTGGTCAACTTCTTATGGAAAATGGAGCAATACATAGATAAAAAGCAAGGTGGGATTAAAATTGGGACTTGGGTGGAGTTAATTATAGGAGTGTATTGGAATACTTTGTTTTTTATGAACTATTGGAATATTTAGGAATAGAGAAATGAGTTAATTTTTCGAGGGCCCTCTTGTTCATCTATTGATATAATTAATCATAGTATCAATTGGGCCCAACATGTTAAGGATAATGTGTTTGCTAAAGTAACTATTAGACCAAATGCTTCGGTTTAAGTTGGGTGGAAGTCGCCACCTATGGGGTGGGTGAAAATCAATGCTGATGGTGTGATGATTAATAATGGATCAGATGCTGCATCAATTATCATTAGTCGAGATGATGTTGGTATGTGGCGGATAGGCTATAATCAGAGATTTGGAGGATGCACACCTGTGTGAGCGGAACTTTGGATGATTTATAATGATCTCTTGATTGCTTGGAATAAAGGATATATGGGAGTGATGCTAGAAACTGATAGTGTGAGGGTTGTTAAACTGATTGAGGTAGGTGAAGGAAAGTATAGGCTTGAATCTTTATTAAACTACATTAGAAATCTTTGCAGCAGAGATTGGGAACTGAAAATTTTACGTGTATACATGGAAGCCAATTATGCTGTAGATTGCTTATGCAAGATGTCATTGGGAGATGATTTTGTGCTACAATAGTGGATATAATCGCTTGACAACACACTGTCTACTTTGCTAGGTGACATGTTGAGAGTCACTACAAGCAGATCGTGTTCTTTATGAGATTAATTGTTGAAGATTAGCTTTGTTCATTTAAAAAAAAAAAAAAAACTTAACAACCAGAGTTAGAAGGTTGCTACGTGTCATTGTGCTTGTTAGTTTTGAATTTTTAATTTAATATTGTTACACATAGTACCTCCACTAGAATAGGGCACCACTAGCTCCACCAACACACCTCTACCAGGGGTACTATTCAATCAATGCTTAGAGAACACAAGAGTCACCACTTTTGATAGTAAATTACACCAATGAGACAGTCATCATTGTCCACCTGCATAGCTTACAACCTAAGCAATGTCACAGGCTCATCTAACTAAGACTCTTGAAAGGATCAATAGGCTAGCAAGAGGTTGCCACGTCTTTCCTTAATAGGTCCACTTGTATATAAACTCCTTCTCACCTCTAAGAGGAACACACACAATCTACTCTCTCTCTCTCTCTCTCTCTCTCTCTCTCTCTCTAAGATGAACTAACCTCCTTTTTTCACTGTTATCTCTTTCACGCCGATTATTTGAATTAACAAATATAAAAATACACAGCCAAGGATAGCAATCAAGTGCCACAACTCAATCTTGATCCGAATTTTATACCTTATATTTTAACTGCGTTTAAAAAAAATTCACCCCTATATGATTGAATTGAATTCGAACTTATTAAATTTAAATATTTTACCGTCAATATAAAAACTTACAAACTTCTTTTTATTACTAATGAAAAAAAGTACATAAAAATAAATTTTTAATAATATATTGTATGCTAGCTGTTTATAATGATTATATCATTCATGTCACGTCTATCATTGAAATAATATATAGACAAAAAATTCTTAAGACATGCTATTGAAGTATAATCAAATTTTGAAAATTGAAATTAAGCTTCCTTTAGGACCAATGCAATTATAATGTTTATTGTATTTATTAGATAAAATGTAAAAATTTCTTTCTTCCTTTCTTTTTCGTAAAATTGAAAATAAATTTAAGTTGTATAATAAATTCTAAAAATGAAAGTTTTGGAGATAATTCCGGTGAATAAAAATTAAAAATTGATAAATTCATGATGGAATTTAAAATTATTACAATAAAATTAAAATAACGATAATTTAAAATGTGTTTTTCAAAGAAACAACGATGATGGCAATGTGATAAAAAATAATATTGAACATATTGAAATTTTTTAATAATAAATATTATATATCATTTTCTAAAATACAATTATAATTATAATCAATATCAATTACTATTAGTAACACTCACTTCGGATTTAATAATAATACACAAAATCAATCATTACAATATTTGTTAATGTTTTATTTGTAATAAAATAAACATAATTATATAAAAGTAAAAATTAGTACAGTAATGAACGCTCTAGGAAACTCTCCGGTACAGGCGGGTGGTCGTGCAACTAAAAAAGTCAGAAGGCGGGAGGAGGAACCGCTTGATGTGGGAGGTGATGCGGTCATGATGGATGAAAGAAGGCCGAAGCATTTATCCTTTAAAGATGCAGTGATTAATATTGGAATAGTGGATTCTGACCTGGAAAATGAACGGGAAACTGAGGATTTAGATCTCATTCAAGGTGATGTGGAAAAACTGGTGATTGATGGAGTTCCAACTATAGACTTTTCAGACAGAGTTTATGAGTTGATTGACGAAAGCATGTCTAAAACCTTAGTAGTGAAATTGTTGGGTCGGAAGATTGGTTATAATGCTTTTTGGAACAAGGTTTGTTCGTTATGGAAACCGTCAAATCGATTTCAACTCATGGATATCGAAAATGATTATTACCTGGCAAAGTTTGAGTCGGAATTGGATTATAATAATGTGCTTTCGAAGGGTCCTTGGGTCATCTATGGGCATTATTTAACAATGCAACCATGGTCGTCCCATTTCTCGACTTTGCACTCCTATCCATAGTCTGTTGTTGCTTGGATCCGAATTTCGGGTCTTTCAGGAGCTTTTTACAAAAGGAGTCTCTTGAAGGAAATTGGGAGTTTGGTCGGAAAGGTGGTTCAAATTGATATGCAAACTGATTCTGGTGCAATGGGACAATTTGCTCGTTTTGCAGTACAAGTCAATCTAGCAGAGCCTTTGGTTTCAAAAATTCACATTGCTAAGAGAATACATCGTGTGGAGTATGAGTCCCTCCCCTCGATTTGTTTTAGTTGTGGGAGTTTTGGGCATCTTAAGGAGGCTTGCTCGCAAGGGTCGATGGGAAAAGTCTCAAAGGTGAATACTGATAACATACTAGGTCAGAATGAATCCATGACGACTAAGGAATCTGTTGCAGTGCAAGAAAAGGTTTAAGTAGAGAACTATGGGGAATGGATGGTTATTGATCAGAGGTAGCGCAGGCAGCAACAGCAGAAGGAGAAGCCGATGGGCTCCAAATATGGTAACAATCATAGTGGATCATGTTATGAAATTCTTTCCATGAAGGAGGAGCAAAGGGATCAATTTGTGGAAGGAAATCAGGAGTCTTTCCAGTTTGGAAAGAAAAATATTCCAGTAGGCAATTTAAAGGAGTCAACGATTTCTTTTAATAAGGAAGGGAAGGATTCGGTTTCGAATGAGGCACGTACAAGATCAAAAAAAGCTGCTACTCAAGGGATAAAATTAGGGCCCAAGTTAAGGAAAAATGAGCCTAGTTTTGTTGGTCTTAAAGCGGTGGTTATTGGTGGAAGAAAAGAGAGCAACATTTCGAGCTTGGGTTCCTTTGGAGCAGGTTCTAGCACCGGGCTGGGGAATGGGCAATCAGGAAACAAAAATGAATCTCGGGTATTAGATCCTTTAAAGTATACAGTAATAGTGATTAAAGAAAACATTAACCCAAGTGTGGATGAGGTGAAAATTTTGAAGAATTCTTTGGGTTTTAAAATATGGTTTCTCCATCTTCTTTGCCGATGTTCTTGAAGGAGAAATTTGAGAAGTGTACTGGCCAAAGATGGGCAGAATGGGGACGGACGACATGAAGGTTTGGAAGGTGTAGTTCCTCTCAATCCGGCTTTATAGGATATTACGAATAATCTGGAAGGAGGAAGTAATTCGATAGGGGCTTATTCTATTATGAACACCCAGGATGTGCTTGAAGTAACTCATGAGCATGGTACTAAAGGAGTTCAAGAAGACATGGTGATGGATGACAGTGAAGGAACGGGTTTGCATGCTACTTCTGTTTGACGTTATGGCAGTAGGTATGTGGTTTCTTATATCTTTATTTATTATGAAAACAAACATATTTGTTTGGAACTGTCAAGATGCAGGGAATTCGAAATTTCATAGATTTTTGAAGGAATACTTAAGGGATTTTGATCTGGATGTTGTGGTGTTGGTGGAAACGAGAGTTAGTGGTTTGAGGGTTGAGTATGTAATTACGAGTATAGGTATTCGCATAGAATGGAAGCGAGGGGTTTTTAAAGGGGAATATGAGTGTTATGGAAGGACGCTGTGACTGTAGAGGTTGTGTGTAGTGATTTTCAATTTATACATTTGAAGGTGAAGTTCCCTAAACTACATGACTGGGTGGTTTTTAGTGGAGTTCATGGGAGCCCATGCAAGAAGACTCAAAAAGAGCCATGGAAAAATCTTGATATGATAGCTAAAAATGTTTACTCTCCATGGCTTCTCGCAGGGGATTTTAATGCTTTGTTATCAGATGATGAGAAGGGGGTTCACAACATGGTAGTAAGTCATGTCATCTTTTTTAGAACTTTTGTAATGATAATTATTTAAAAGATATTAGGTTTCAAGGTGCGAAGTTTACATGGAATTGAGGGGCTATTTTTGAACGGTTAGATCGAGCTTTGTGCAACTACCTTTGGGAAACTATTGCTCCTAATACTATTGTATTCCATCTCCAGAAAATTAAGTCAGATCATCGGCCTTTTGCTATTTGTTTTGGACAAAACATACAGTCTAGTCCTTCTCGTCCGTTTCAGTTCTTTAGTGAATGGTTAATGCATGATGGCTTTCATCAGTTGGTAGCTGAAAACTGGTCTTCAAGGGAGCGGTTTGAAGGGACTTTGAATGATTTTATTGCTGCAATAAGAAAATGGAATTTGGAGGTCTTTGGTAATATTCTCAAGAGGAAGCGCAACCTTCTGTCTCGTCTTAATGGCATACAGAAATGTCTTGAGAACTATTATGCTAGAAAGTTGGTGGATTTGGAGAAGGAATTACAAGCTGAGCTAGAAAAAGTGCTTGACAATAAAGAATTGCTTTGGAAGCAGAAGTCTCAGAAAGATTGGCTAACTTTGGGAAATAGAAACACGAGATATTTCCATAGCCAAGTCAATAAGCGAAGGCATTTCAATCAGATTAAAGCTCTTAAATTGGGTGACGGTATATGGTGCTATGATGAGGGGACGATTAAGACAGAGGTAGTCTCCTTTTTTCGGTAACTATACACTGCTAATGGTGATTTACACGGTAATTTATCTTCCACAGTCTCTTTTCCTATTATTGATTCAAGGTGAGAAGATTTCTTGACTAAAGAGATTACAAGGCAGAAAGTCTATGATACACTTTTTACTATGAGTCCTCTGAAGGCTCCGAGGATAGATGGACTTCACGCTTAGTTCTACCAAACACAATGGAGTGTGGTTGGAGATTCTCTGTTCTCTATGGTAAGAAAGGGGTTTGAGCTAGACGAAGTGGAGGAGTTTTTGAATAAAACTCTTATTGTACTTATCTCGAAAGTGGTAGGGCCTGAGGCGGTCAAGCAGTTTCGTCCTATTAGCCTTTGTATTGTACCATATAAAGTGCTTACAAAGGTTATAGTGAATTGATTGAAGCCTGTAATGTCGTTACTGGTTGCTGAGAACCAAACTAGCTTTATTGGTGGACGTTATATTACAGATAATATCTTAATTGCTCAGGAGGTAATGCACTCCATGCGAATTAGAAAAAGGAAAATGGGGTGGATGGCTATTAAGATAGATATGGAGAAGGCTTATGACCGGTTACGGTGGGACTTCCTTTATGATACTTTCGAAAAGGCAAGGATACCGACTAATTTAGGGCGATTAATTATGAGGTGTGTGACTTCCTTTAGAATGCAAGTGTTATGGAACAGAGAGTTTACTGAAGAGTTTGTTCCTTCATGTGGGGCTAGGCAAGGAGATCCCATGTCCCCTTATCTTTTCATTCTCACTATGGAAACTTTAGGGCATGTGATTTGTAGAGTTGTTGAGAATGGGGATTGGCGACCGATTTGTTTAGGGAGAGGTGGGCCTCCTTTATCTCATCTAATTTTCGCCGACGATCTTATGTTGTTTGGTGAAGTAACCTTTGAGAATGCGATTGTGATGAAGAGGGTTATTTATAACTTTTCGGGGCATAAGGTTAATAGCAGTAAATCTCAATTATATTTCTCGATGAATACGGCAGCAGCGATTAAACATAGTGTTGGGAATTTGTTAGGCTTTCAAATAACGGAGGATCTAGGAAATAATTTGGGTATGCCTTTGTTCCATACTAGAACCACCAAGTGCACCTTTCAATTTCTTATTAATAGAATACAAAAAAAACTTAATGGATATGATGCCAAACTTCTGACGTTGGTAGGTCGTGTTACATTGGCTAAATCCGTATTGCTAACTATTCCCGGATACTTCATGCAATCGGCAATGATACCAGTTGGTGTTTGTGAGCAGATTGAGAAAATTGTAAGACGCTTTGTATAGGGGTAGACATTATCGGGGGTGAAAGTGTCTTTAGTTAATTGGGATACGTGTTGCAAACCTCGAGAGCAAGGTGGGATTGGATTAAGGAAATTGGTTCCTCAGAATGTATCTTATCTGATGAAGTTAGCTTTTAGCTTGGTTACAAAAGTCGATAGCCTTTGGGTAAGGGTCTTCCGTTCTAAATATAAGGTTAGTGATATCCGCCCGTTTACTATTGATAGACCTGTTTGCTCTTATGTGTGGCGGTCTATTGTAAAGATTTGGAGACCTTTTCGGGATAGGATTATGTGGAGTCTTGGGAATGGAGAATCTGTCAATTTTATTCTTGATGAGTGAGTGTCGAAACTGGGAAGGTTAGAGAATTATCTCTTACCTGGGAAGTTTATTGGGTGTCGAATGTGAAAGTAGTGGAGTTTGTAATGCCAAATGGCTCATGGGATTTTTCTACTTTGCTGCATTATTTTCCACGACATGTTGTGGACTATATTTGCGCATGCTGTCCTCCTAACAGGAACCTTGGTGCAAATGCTTGTATATGGAAGGAATCTGTGAATGGTAAATTCACAATTAAAATCGCATATAGGAGTGTTATGCAGAATAGAAATCTGTCAAGTGATTCTAGTTGAAAATTTATCTGGGATAATGTTTTACCACCAAGGATCAAGCATTTTCTCTGGTTGGTATGACGGGTTGTCTTCTCACGAATTGCGAGCGTGTCCGAAGACAAATGACAGATGCTGAAGACTGTAGTCGATGCGGGGCAGTGAAGGAATCCATCCTCCATGTCTTGCGCGACTGTCATTTTGCAGTTACTGTTTGGATGCTGCAGGGGATTACGGTGGATCATTCTTTTTTTTGAGCTGGAAATGGATGATTGGTTACTATTGAACTTAAAAGGACAATCTTGGATGAGGGTTATTGGTGAGGAAGCATCTATAAAATTCGCCTGTACATGCTGGCTGCTTTGGAAACAGAGAAATGGTTTTGTTTTTCAACAAGATAGCAGACAACCAACTGATGTGGTAAAGGCGATTGAGAGCTTGATAGCACATATATGGGCAGGACGGTGTAATAGTAACGTTCGAGCCACTGTGGCTGACCGAGAATTTAAATGGCAAGTTCCAGAGCCTGGTTGGATAAAGATTAATACGGACGGAGCTGCTGCCAGTGATGAGGGATGGTCAGCAGCAGGTGGCCTTTTGCAAGACTCGCACGGACGCTGGATAGTAGGATACCAAAGACATGTGGGTAGTGGAACAGCTTTGAACTCGAAGTTGTGGGCTATTCTGCATGGGTTGGAGATTGCGAGACAATGTACATACGAGAAGGTAATTGTTGAGAGTGACTGTTTAGTGGCTCTGAATATGATCAAGGATAACTCGGATGGATCATCGCAAAATACAATTGTTCGAACCATAAAATGGTTAGTTAGTCATTTCAACAAGATTGAGTTCGAGTTTGTTAGACGTAATGGTAATTCAATAGCAGATTATCTAGCTAGATCTTGTGGCGGTGAAGATTTTGATCTTCATGTTATTGTTTCTCCTAATGATTATGTTAATAAGTTATTAGTAGATGACTATAATGTAAACATTGGTACTTAACTAAGTTTTGAATAAAGGCATTTGAATGCCTCTTTAATCATAAAAAAATGTTTTATTTGTAATGTTTATTCATATAATTTTACATAAATATGTTTATGAGAAAATATTTGTTAAATTATCAGTTGGATTTAAAATTTTCACAATTACGATATAATAAAAAATTTTATAATTCTTTTAAGGAAGTGATATAGTAAAAAAATAAAAAAAAATATATAAAAGAAATAAAATACGTGTCAAATGTATAATTTTAATTAGAGAGTTAAAAAATATATTATTAATGTATCAAATATTTATCCTATATTTATTAATATATTTTATACAATATTGACGGTAAAAGATAGGAGTTACATGATTTTAACTCATGTCAAACGGATATTTGACAAGAAATTTAATCACCGTTTTATACAAACATAAGAGATTAATGTTTTATTTCATCTTTAGCTAATTATTTTTTGATAAAATATATTTTTAGCTATTTATTGATAATATAATATTTTTCCTATCAAAGCAATCATCAAATTGGAAAGAGTAATTGATTACAAATATAGGTGAAGCTAAAAAAAATTTTAAAATCTAAAATCGAGTTATACATTTTTACAAAAGATAAAATCTAATTTTATTACTGTATTTTTTAAAACTAAATTAAAATTTTGATAAAATTATAAATTTACTTGTCTCTAATTTCGACTGTAATTACAAACATAAGAATTGAATTCTGAATCTAATATCAAACACTTGAATCTACACAAATTTTATCATTAAAGCAATGACTTATTTGACAATTATATTTCTAAATATAACAATTTATCAATAAAATTATAGATATTAGTATTTAAAAAAGTTATTTTAGCAATTATTTATTTATATTATCTATTTATTGGATACAATTTTCTTTTGTCCCAAAGTAATTAAGGCAGAAATCTTTTATTGTCCGAAGAAAGCACCTCTCCACCAGACGGTTGGAGCGTGCAAAACACTCTCCATTATTCCCGCGTGCCACGTGGGTACAATTCCAAACATAATAATAAAATAAAAACAAAAAAAAAAGGGAAAAGAATAACGTTGGTGTCAGTTGTGGTGTGTTCCACAGTTAGCCGTTTTCTTTTAGCTTCTCTCTCAAACAAAGCATTCATTCGCTTCGCTCTTTCCTTTTCCTTTGTTTTCCTCTTTTTATTTAAAAAGAAAATCTTCCCTTATTTATTTATTTGTTCCTTTATTTATATATTATTAACTTTCTTTTTCACTGTACTTTTGATAGAAAGAAGCCATTCATTTCCTCACCCAAGGTTTTTTTTTTTTTTTGAGATCATCATTGGATACAACAGATACCTTGAAAAAGAAGTGGAGAAGTTAATAGAAAATTTGAAATGGGATCATCTTCAGCGCAAAGTAGTGGAAGCTATGATCTTTCATTCAAGATCTTGTTGATCGGAGACTCTGGTGTCGGCAAGAGTAGTTTGCTTGTTAGCTTCATTTCAGCTTCTGCGGAAGATCTAGCTCCCACCATTGGTCCGATTTTCTCTTTCTTTTTCTCATTCATTTTTTTTTCAATTCTGGATCTTTGATTAGTTTTTATTAGTAAAAAATATGATTTGGGTTTTGCTTAAATCTAATGCTTTAGGTGTGGATTTTAAGATCAAGCTGTTAACTGTTGGTGGCAAGAGATTAAAGCTTACAATTTGGGATACTGGTATGAAATTCATGCTAATATTGTTTTATTTTTCATTTTAGCCTTTCAGTCTCAAATTATAATTCTTTGTCAAAATCATTCAGTGTCTAATTGAAGTCAATTGACTGTTTTTTCATTGGAGAGTGCTCACTTTTACCGACTTAATGTTCATTTAATACATTAGTATGACATTAGCATCATTGAAGTGTTTTTGTTAATGTGTGTTGATCTGCTATGTTTTTTCATGGCCCCAATTCTTCACTCTGCAATATCATCAAAATTTTCAGAAACTATGTATATGTAAAATCATTCATGGTGAAAAGAGGTATACAATTGATAATATATTAATTTGTTGAAATGCGTTTCTGGGTTTTAACTTTGTTGTTAGCTTGATGTTGCTTCTTTAATCTTTTATTAGCTGTCCACTTCTTTTTCATTTATTCATGAAAGCACATTTAAATAATTTGTCTTGCAACGTGGAGAAATCATAATTTATTCGTGAAACCAATATGCTTCTTGTAGCTGGACAGGAAAGGTTCAGAACCTTAACAAGCTCTTACTACAGGGGCGCCCAAGGGATCATTCTTGGTAAGTTCATGTTTCCGGCATTATTCTACTTTCTTGATTTTGTTCGATGGAGCCTACCACCGGTTTCATCTCGCAAATTTCAGCTATCTGATATCATAGCAAAACGGTTTCTTAATCATGTGGCTGATAATAAGGTTAGTTTGATGAAGCTTTTCTTCGTGGACTGGTCAAGAAGATGCATTGTGGCTTGATGGAGCTCTACTTTCTGCAATTTCATGCATTTTTTATTTACGGCACATTTTCATTTGGTTCATCATTTCAAAATGGTGGACTGGATCCTAAAATTTATATTCTTGTCCCGAATAAATGGTCAATTGCAATTCTTGTTGATTCCGTTCAAGTGGTTGTACTAAATATTATATGGTTTGCTTATGATTTAAATTGGCATAATTGTTTGACTTATTTCTTGGCTTTGGTTATAGTTTATGATGTAACACGGAGAGAAACCTTCACAAATTTGTCTGATGTTTGGGCCAAAGAAGTGGAGCTTTACTCTACCAATCAGGACTGTGTCAAGATGCTTGTTGGAAATAAAGTTGACAGAGTAAGCCTAGTGTCCTTCAAATCCTTTAAAACTAAAATTCGAAGATAAATCGACCCATTCATGCGTATCCATTGAAAAGGTCAAGGATAGATTAGTTTGTTGTGAAGAGACAATTTCACACTCTTGTGGAACAAAGCTCCTTCATGTTGAAACCTCATGGAACAAAGTTGTGAAGAAAAATTTTACCAGTCATAAAGGGGCCATTGCACCCATTAATACTATAAGCTGCTTTGCAATTCGTGTTATCCCCTATGGTCTTAATATTGCATTTCTCTTTACTTGAGGACCTATTTTTGAATCATTTTCTGTTAATTTATAGTCTACTTCATTGTATCTGATTTGATTGCATTTCAGGATTCCGAAAGGGCTGTAACTAGAGAAGAAGGCGTTGCACTTGCAAAAGAGCTTGGATCCATGTTTCTTGAATGCAGTGCTAAAACAAGAGTAAACGTGGAGCAATGCTTTGAGGAGCTTGCATTGAAGGTAATTTGTTTCTATATGTATATAAACAGCAGTTTTGTTCTTCAAATTTCCAGTATTATATACAACATATTAGATGCTATTTTTGTCTGGGTCAGTTCAAAAACTTTAACTATGCAGTGGGGTTATGTTATATATACATCAACCATTAAGAATTCTAGTTTCTTAACTTTTGAACAGACACAATGATTCTTCATGAATCATGATGATATCAATAAGATGATTATATAAATTTGGATGATTGGTTACGATGTGAATTTATCCAATTCTTTCCAACTGTTGCTATATTACATAGGACAAAGCTGGCACCATGAACAAAGAACCTTTGAATGAGGGTGACAAAAATAAGAATGGCATGATCTCATGTTTTGGTTCTGACCAGCTATGGATTTTCTTACAGATAATGGAAATTCCAAGTCTTTTGGAAGAAGGGTCTTCTGTAGGAAAGAGAAACATGTTAAAGCAGAAGCCAGAGCACCAGGCTTCTCCCGGCAGTGGTTGTTGCTCTTAAATTGCAGCGATATTTGAGTTGTTTTAACATGAAGCCATGTTTGGTGGCTTTAAGCTTCTAGCTTAACTGATTGTGAACAGATCATGTATATGATTTCTTGAGTTTCCTCTTTGCAATGGTGTTGCCATAGTTTATTGTATCATCACCACTGGAATTTAACTTGTGTAAATTTGTTTGCCTTCTGCTTGCCTTGATTAAGTTTTAGTTTGTATTCATGATATAAAAACCAGATTGATTGTCTTTCGTTGATTAATTTGAGTAGTTATTGTTTAAACCTGGATGTGATCTATTATTTTAAATTAGTTGAGTAACTATTAGAAAATTATAATTTTTTATTTAAATTTTATTTTTCTAGCGATGTAAAATTATCCATTAATTATTATAATCAATCTCTTGTAACATTTCTTTTTTTTTTTAATTGATAAAATAACTAATTCATTTAATCTTTATTAACACATTGTTGATATTACATAAGATTTTATCAATTTTAGTTTTGGGAAATTACAGGGGTAAGTGAATTTTTCTTACAATATTAGGGGGTTTGAATAGTTTTTTTAACAATCATTAACTCTTTAGATTAAAATATATAACGGAGTTCAAGTATCAAAATGAAAAAAAGTTTAAATATTAAAATGATACGACATGTATAATTTAAAGGTTAAATCATAACAAAATTCTAAAAATAATTTTGGGATCTTTAGAGTCCTATGATTTTGATAGTATATATAGAATTACTTATGCGAAATTGAAGTTGGATATTGAATTTGGTGATGAAGAATAGCTTGATAAATTGATTTTTCTCCGTGAATCTTTTCCCTTTTATTACACAATCTTTTTGGTGAAAGTTGTAAACTTTCTAATAAATTTAATGAATATAGTAAAAAAATCAATTATTTATTTAATACATCTATCAAATAATTGAATGAAAGAAAAATATTTAATTTATTATTAAAGTAAATAATATAAACTATACCACTTAATTTAGGCTGCTAAAATCTTACCCTCCAGGCTTAAGCTTCTACGTTAATATATTGTTATTAAATCAAGTATGCGATTTCTTTAGATTTTTTTTTTGAAAGGAAAACCTCAAAAAATTAGGTTACATGATTAAAATTAGGAGAATGCAAAATCCTATCTTTATCTGCATTAATAATACCTAAGACCTCCTCCAGAGGGTCTTCAATCATAGTAAGCTATTCCTTCCTCATAAAGGTTAATTTGATGACGCAATCCGCACACTAATTATCGTCCCTCGGGATGTGTCGAATAGTCTAGTGCTCCTCTTGTGATAGAATGCGACGAATCCTTCTGGTCAGGGCTTAATTAGAAAAGTGTAAAGTGCTATCGCGAATGGATTGAACAGCTTTCAGGTTGTCTGATCGGATCTCAACTTTGTCATGCCCTCTATGTTGGAGAATTTTCAATCCTTCCAGGATGCCCTAAAGTTCAGCATAAAAAACTGAACAATTTCTTATATATCTGTTGTAGCCGATGATCCACTCTCCGTTAGCACTACGAATAACTCCATCGGCAGCTGCGCATCCTGTAGATGTCCGAACTGCTCCGTCTGTGTTGAGAATGACCCCGTCCCTTGTCAAAAGCTCTCTACTAGTGGTAAAGTCTTCCTCCTCGACATTTCTAGCTATCGAGAGGTAGTGTTTAGCCCAACAAAGAGAAGCGTTGATGATCTCGCTAGAAGTCCATGATTTATTTTGGAACATGAGCAAATTTCAATTCTTCCATAATCTCCGGGCAAGGATACCAAATAGACACGCCCAGCTAATTTCCCCATAAAGAGATTTTGAGTTATCCTGCAAGTTAGTGGAAATCCAGGCATATCGAGAGTTAGAGAAAAAATTAGCTTGATGGTTAATTAAGATTACCTGGGACTAAACGTCTTTAGCCATAGGGTAATCACGGACAATATGGAGTATATCGTCTGAATCGTGGCCGCAAATGGGGCATTCAAGGTCAACTACCATTCCTCGTCGAACTCTTTCTGCATTAGTAAGCAGTCTCTGCTTAAGGATAGTCCAGAGAAAGAAACGCACTAGTTAAGGACCTGAATACTTCCATACTCTTTTCCAAAGCTCATCACTAGCACTCCACGACTCCTCCTTCAAAGGCTTATAGGCACTCTTAATAGAAAAGGTCCCATTTGAGGTGTGACACCAGGTCATACAATCAAATCCCTCGATCAGGTGGGGGGTGGAATGCCCGATATACATCTGATGATCCCCTCTGGTAACCAAGCCTACAGCAGATCCATATTCCAATTGCCTTCCCCTGAGACTAACTCACAAAGCAAACTGTCCGTGTTAACATCCGCATGGACGGGAATATGATTAATCAGTGGACCAATATTAGGAACCTAAGGATCCTTCCAGCATCTAATTTTGATCCCGTCACCAACAGACCATATGAGGTTCTCACGTAGAAGGCACCAAACTTTTGATATCGGCTTCGAAAGGAAGGAACTCTGAGCCTTCGCAATACTTTCAGGTAAGGGACTCGTAACCTCATATTTTGATCTGAGGACTCGGGCCCAAAGGGCATCTTTGTTAGACACCAATTTGCATCCCAGCTTTAGTAAGAAAGATGTATTCTGATCCCGTAACTGCCTCATACCAAGCCCTCCATGCCATTTGGGTTGACAAATAGAATCCCAACTAACAAGAGACATCTTCTTTTTCCCGTTGGATGTGCCTCAGATAAAGGTTCTAACCAAGCTTTCGATTTCCTCATAGATTCTCCTAGGGATCATCATGGACTGCATAAAATAGCTAGGAATGGAAAGAAGAACAGACTGTGCAAGGGTAACTCGCCCAGCAATAGATAATTGACGAGTGTCCCAATTATGCAGCTTCGATCGAACTTTATCCACCACAAATTGCATGAAACTGTTTGTAACTCTCTGATGGAAGAGGGGAACACCAAGATAATGGCTCAAATCTTGCACTTTTTGAAAACCGAGAAGATCACTAAGCATGGATGCCATAGATTCCTCCACTCCTTTAGAGAAAAACATATTGGTTGTATATTGTTGTTCTTTGTAATGGAGTGGCCACAGCCCACAGTTTACTGTATCATTATCGTTACGGATGCTCAAATTTCAGTTAAAATTGAATTAACCGGTTGAATTAATTTAATTTGATCAGTTGGTTGTTTAATAAATTTAATTCGATCGAAAGTCGGTTAATGAATATTTAGAAGTTCGGTTATCAATTAATTCGGTTTGAAATCAAGTAATTAACCGAATTAACCAAACTTATGTAGTCTTTTTAATTATGTAATGTTTCAATATTTATAATTCGGTTAATTCGATTAGTTTGTTGCTTTTTTTAATTAATAATTTCTTTATTTATAAAAATAAAATAATAATAATGCAGTTATATAATTCAAAAATTATATTTTTGATATATCATTATGTTAATATATTTTATTTTTTAAAAAACATAACTATTTTTTAATATATTTTCTTGATTTATAATTTTTATATATCAAATATTTATTTTTTTCACTTTCATTGGGCATGGTAAATTCTAATATTATAAAATCAATTATTTATTTCAAATACCATTAGTTTTAGTAAATATAATTTTGTTACGTTAAATATTTATTTTTCCATCCTAACCCACAATGTAGGCGAAAATATAATGATATTTGAAATAATTAATTAAAATATTTTACATATAAAAATAAATATTTACTAAAAATAATTATTTTAAAAAAATAAATATTTGAAATGTAAAAACATGAATAAATTTAAAAAAACTTGAAAACAACATGTTTATAAACTAAAAATATTAATTAAAATATAGAAATTAAAAATTAAAATAAAAAATCTTCAAACAATATGAATTGAATTAATTAAAAACTTTAATTAAAAAGTAAAAAATAGAAATTAAAATAAAAAAAAGCATGAAATAAAATTAAAAAAAAATCTTCAAACAACATGAATAAAAAAAATTCAAAATGCTAAATGCAATAATCAATCTTGGGCCAAAGGCACAGAAACACCATCATTTAACCATTTAACTAAGGATGGTGACATGTTAATAGAAAGCATTTTTCAAAAAAGTGTACCCCACAAAACACTTTCAAGCCATATAAGAAAAATCGACTTAAGCATTCCAAAGGCAAGAATCAATCTTGGGCCAAAGGCACAAAAATATTAAGATTTAACCATTTGATCAGGAATGGTAACATGTAAATAAAAAAACATTTTTAAAAAATGTGTGCCTCACAAAACACTTTCAAGCCATATAAGAAAAATCAATCTATTTTTTTTTAAAATATGATGCAGTTGAAACTAATTAAAAATATGATTACGGCAAGTGTACCTATCAATTAATAGTATAGTTACGGTGAGCACAGATATCGTTCCCACGAAGACTAAAAGTACTAGCAATAGTTGTCTTTCTATTATCTAACCGATCGAATAAAGTGATTGTGTTAAACTAATTTAACTAAATTAATAAATTAAAAGTGCGACAAAGATTAGAGTAAGAAATAATAAATGTTTTTATACCAAGAAGCAAACAATACCCAAGAAAGACTCCACCTAGATTTTATCTACCATTATCATTCTGAATTAAGCAATTTATTCACTTAGTATTTTGATCCGTAGAAATCCCTAAATTATGCTAATACCTCTATTCAAGCATAAAAGCAACTGACTCTAGGTTGATTAATTGAAATTTCTTTCTAATTAAAACCTCTATTGTCGCATTAATTAGATCTATGGATTCCCCTATTAGATTTGACTCTAATCCGGTAGATTTATGTCGTCCAATTTCTAGGATTGCATGCAACTCCACTCAATTATGCTAGATCTACTCTTAAATAGGGTCTATTCCTCCTCTGATTTAAGCACATCAAATAAGAATTAATATCTCAAGAATATTAAATCAAGAATTAAGCACACATAATTGAGAATAAAATCTAAGTATTTATTACGTAAAATCAGAAATCAAATGACAGAATTCATCTTAGGATTCATCTCCCTTAGGTATTTAGGAATTAGTTCATGCTAATAAATGGAAACATCTCAAAAACAATATAACCACAAGATGAGAAAAAAACTCATAATAAAATCAAAAGAATTTAGAAAGAGGTCTTCAATCTTTGTGGAGATCTGCTTCAAAGACAGCTTCTATGGTGTTTCTTCAGTTGTTTCCTTCAATAATATCAAACGGCTAGGGTTTGGGGAATAGAGGAATTTACAAAAAATTGGAAGTGCTCTCTTATATCACTCTATCCCCTATTTATAATACATAAAAAAAACTCTAGTTGGATCCAAATTAAATTCTAAAAAGATAATTTGAATTAAATCTAAACAATAATTCCCTAGTTGGATCCAAATTAAACTCTAAATTATAAAGCCTAAAAGATAAATATAAACAATATAATAATAATCCTAAATATTAATCCTAAAAAATAAAGTTTAAATTTAAATAAAGTCTTATGTCCAATAAATCTCTTCCTAACTCTTACACATTCACACTTTGCCCCAAATTTTCCTTTTTATCTTTGATTCAGTCCATGGCCATGTGTCGAGCTTGTGTGGCTCCTAAAATCTACTCTTTTTCTCCGGTTTTCACTTGTTTTTCGCTCCTTTCGCTCCCAAATGCTTTCCTAAGTATAGAAACATGAATTTAAAGGATTATAAACATAAAATTCATTATTTTAAATAGATTAATCATCCAAAAACGCATTAAGAATGAGGTTAAAACATGTTACTTTTGGCACTTATCAAATATCCCCACACTTAAGCATTTGTTTGTCCTCAAGCAAAATTCTCAACCCACATTCAAGTTAACTTTCTTAATTCTTCATTTTTATCAATAATGTTTCAGGATAAATTGTAAACAATCATGCATTGGAAATTCATCTAAAAGAACACTAAAGATTCAAGCAATCTAAGCTACAAAATTTTTAGCACAAAAATATAGGTGTCTCCCCTTATCTAAATAATTACCTTAAATTCAAAATCAACAAGAATTGACATCCTCACTAAAGATTTACTCAAAGCACTCAAAGTGTTTAAGGTTAAATAAGCACTCAATAGTTAAACATAAAATGTTATTATCATAGGCTTACTTGAAAATCAAATTTCCACTACTGTAAAATGACATGACACATCAATCAAGAGGTCTTTACAAGGTTGTAATGGGGATAAGGTTAAGGGTATGAAAAAGGCTAGAAGAATTGGTTAAAATAGAGATCAAGTTGATAAATGACCAAACTAGAAAAAAACAATCAGTTGCTGAATTGAAAGAATATGCATCAACATAAATAATAAAGAATAAACACGAGCTTTTCAACAATATATGGAACTAATGATTCTAGCTCAAATATTACCTGTTCTCTGGCATTTATCACAAGAAGTAACATACCTGTTCGCATCTTTAAACAAAGTGGGCCAATAAAAACCTGATTCGAGGACCTATGTACAGTACAAATTCCACTATAGTGTCCTTCTGTCGGTCCAGAGTGACAATGCTCTAAAATTCTATTCCCTTCGACATTCGAAACACATCTTCGAATTACTTGATCTGCACACACATGAAAAAGAAAAGGATCTTCCCAAAAATAATTCTTCATATCAGCAAAGAATCGATTCTTTTGATGATGAGTCAAATCTTTTGGTAAAGTGTTAGCAACTAAATAATTCGCAATGTTTGCAAACTAAGGACCATCAGAATCACTTACTACCAAGAGTCATTCTTCAGGAAACGAGTCATCTATCATACCTTTATTAAAATTCTCAAGATGAGGATTTTCGAGTCTTGAGAGATGATCAGCTGCAAGATTTTCAGCTCCTTACTTATCCTTAATCTCCAAATCAAATTCCTGCAGTAATAAAACCCAACGAATAAGTCGAGGTTTCGCATCTGGTTTAGCAAGAAGGTAGCGAAGAGCAGAATGGTTAGTGTAAATAATAACTTTATATAATATTAAGTAAGATCTAAATTTATCAAATGCAAAAACCACAGCTAGCAATTCTTTTTCAGTAGTAGTTTAATTCGCTTGAGTATCTGTCAAAGTCTTGCTAGCATAATAAATTGACTGAAAGTGCTTCTCTCTTCGTTGTCCAAGAACTGCACCAACTGCAAAATCACTTGCATCACACATTAGTTCAAAAGGTAAATTCCAATAAGGTGCAACAACAATCGAAACATTAATTAATTTTTTATTAAGAATGTTAAATGCCTTTAAACAATCTTGACTGAAATTAAATGACACATCTTTTTCTAATAAATTCGTTAAAGGCTTTGCTATTTTTGAAAAATCCCTAATAAATCTTCTATAAAACCCAGCATGTCCTAGGAAACTTCTTATAGCCTTGACCGAATTAGGAGGAGGTAATTTTTCAATAGTTTCAATTTTCGCTTTATCATCTCAATCCCTTTACTAGAAATTTTATGACCCAAAACAATTCCCTCTTTAACCATGAAGTGACACTTTTCTCAATTAAGCACAAGGTTTGTTTCTTCACATCTCATTAGAACACGTTTTAAATTTTTAAGGCATAAATGGAAAGAATTACTGAATACCGAGAAATTGTCCATAAATACCTCCATAATATCTTCCACGAGTTCATCAAAAATAGCCATCATACATCGTTGAAAAGTAGTAGGAGCATTACATAATCCAAAAGGCATTCTTCGGTAAGCAAACGTACCATATGGACATGTAAATGTCGTCTTTTCTTGATCCTCAGAAGCTATCGGGATTTGAAAGTAGCCAAAAAGTCCATCCAAGAAGAAGTAGTACATGTGGCCAGCTAACCTCTCTAACATTTGATCAATAAACGATAGAGGAAAGTGGTCTTTCCTTGTAGCATCATTCAACTTCCTGTAATCAATACAAACTCTCCATCCCGTGACTGTTCTTGTCGGAATTAACTCGTTTTTTTCGTTAGCCACAACAGTCATGCCTCCTTTTTTAGGAACAACCTGCACAGGACTTTTCCAAGTACTATCAGAAATAGGATAAATAACTTCGGCATCTAAAAGTTTAATTACCTCAGCCTTAACAACTTCCTTCATATTGGGATTTAATCTCCTTTGAGCCTACACATAAGGTTTATATTCATCTTCCATTAAAATTTTATGAGTACAAAAAGAAGGGCTAATTCCTCTAATGTTAGAAATTTTCCAAGCCATTGCTCGTTTATGTTCCCTTAGCACCTGCAGTAATTCCTCTTTCTCATTCAGCTTTAAACCTGAAGCAATAATTACCGATAATGTAGAATTATTCCCTAAAAATGCATACTCCAAATGATCGGGTAATTGCTTCGATTCCAATTTAGGAGGTTCTCCAATTGAGGGTTTCAACCTCATTTCTTTACTTACCTCAATGGTCTCAAAATTTTTCTGTCTCGTTGAGGACTCATTAGCATCTAGGTCATTTTTCATCTCATTAATCACAGTATTATCTCCATCGATCTCCCCTCCCTAAACAAGGTATAATTCCAAAGTGTCTTTATGAACAATTTCCTGCAATGAATTTTGAACAGCATGATCAATAAAATCAATAAAATAACAGGAATCATCTTGCTCTTGAGAAAATTGTATGGCATTATAAATCTAAAAAATAATTTCATCATCACCTACCCTAAGCACAAGTTTACCACTACGCACATCAATAATAGCTCTAGTAGTGACTAAAAAAGGTCTTCCTAAAATCAAAGGTACCTCAACATCCTCATCCATGTCAAGTATAACAAAGTCAACAGGGAAAATAAATTTATCTACTTTCACAAGCACATCTTCAATAATTCCCCTAGGATATTTAACAGATCTGTCAGCTAATTGAATACTCATCCTAGTGGGTTTAGGTTCCTCAAGAGCAAGTTGCTTGAACATTTTATAAGGCATTAAATTAATACTAGCACCCAAATTAGCTAATGCTTTCTCAATATTTAAACTATCAATAAAACAAGGGATAGTGAAACTCCTTGTATCTTTCAGCTTAGTAGGCAATTTATTTTGGAGAATAGCTGAGCAATCCCCATTAAGCTTCATAGTGGACAACTCCTCTAACTTCCTTTTATTTGTCAGCAGCTCTTTTAAAAATTTTGCATAAGTGGGCATCTGCGAAAGAGCTTCAACAAAAGGTAAGTTAATATGTAATTGTTTAAAAAGATCAAGAAATTTACCGAATTGTTCATCCTTACGGTCTTTTTTCAACTTTGCCGGATAGGGAATTGATGGTTTATATTCTTTAAGCACTAGTACCTGAATTTCCTCAATTTTTGTTACCTCATCATCTTTTTCATCGGATTTTTGCTTTAATTTCTTTTCCGGTTCAACCAACTCTTTCCCATTCCTCAATGTAATTGCTTTTGCATGTTCCTTTGGGTTTGGTTCAATGTTGCTAGGTAAACTACTTGGTTGTCTTTCCGAAATCATTTTAACAAGCTGTCCGATTTGATTTTCAAGACCATGAATAGATGCTTGTTGATTTTTTAAAACTGTCTCATTACTCTAAAATCTTGCTTTAGAAGTCGAAATAAATTTAGCAAGCATATCTTCAAGGTTAGACTTTTTTTCTTGTTGATGAGGCTGCTGAAAACCCGGAGGAATTTGCGATTTTTGGTTCCCTTGACCACCCCATGAAAAATTTGGATCATTTCTCCAACCTGCATTATAAGTATTACTATAGGGATTATTTTGAAGTTTAAAATTATTACCTAACAAGTCTGCTTGCTCATGGAGATATTCCGAACTCATCATCCCTGCTCCATTTTGATTGCACTGCATCACCGGATATACATACTTAGAAAAATTAAAACCATCAATTTTTTTTATTAAGAGTTTCAACCTGATGAGCCAACATAGAAACAACATCAACATCATAAATCCCTACTGCCTTCACAGGTTTTACTCTTGTAACTTGCCACTGATAATTATTTAATGCCACCTCTTTAATAAATTCTTGAGCTTCTTCCGGTGTCTTGTTACTTAAAGTCCCCCCAGCTGCTGAATCAACCATCTATCTAGTCGAGGGATTCAAACCATTGTAGAAAGTTTGAACTTGGAGCCACAAAGGTAACCCATGATGAGGGCACCTTCTCAATAAAACTTTGAACCTCTCCCATGCTTCATAAAGTGTCTCAATATCAAATTGAGCAAAAGAAGAGATTTCATTCCTCAACTTAGCTGTCTTAGCTGGCGGAAAATATTTTAACAAGAACTTCTCAGTTATTTGATCCCAAGTAGTAATAGAACCTCGTGGTAAAGCATTTAACCACATTTTTGCCTTGTTCCTAAACGAAAATGGGAACAACCGTAAGCGTATGGCATCATCAGTAATACCATTAATTTTAAAAGTATAGCAAATCTCGAGAAAATTAGCCAAATGAGCATTTGGATCTTTATCCTGCAAACCATCAAACTGAATATATTGTTGTATCATCTGAATTATACTCGGCTTGATTTCAAAATTATTCGCATTAACATTCGGCCTAACAATACTCGTTTCAGCCCCAATCAGAGTAGGCCTAGCATAATCATACAAAGTTCGACGAACAGGATGATCAGGGAGAGCAGGAGGAACCTGGTTATTTCGATTGTCACCCATCTCCACAGTAATATCCTTTTCCTTTTTACCGTCTACTAAAGTTTTCTGACTTTTCTTAGCTTCTCTAACCTCTTTACAATTTTTGCAAGCAATCTTTTCAAGTTCAGAGTCGTGAAGAAGTGGTCCCAACGGGTTTCCTCTAGTCATAAACCAAAAGAACCTGCTAGAAGCAAAAAGGGAAAAATTAAAATAGAAAAATTAAACTAAAAATAATAAAACAAAAATAAATAATAATAATAAATGGCTATACTAATAGAAATAAAGTTTTCCTAATATTTCAGTCTTCGACAACGGCGCCAAAAACTTGATATAGTCGAAACTAACTAAAAATATGACAAAGACAAGTGCACCTATCAATTAATAGTATAGTTACGGTGAGCACAGATATCGTTCCCACGAACACTAAAAGTACTAGTAATAACTGTTTTTCTATTATCTAGCCGATCGAATAAAGTGATTGTTTTAAACTAATTTAACTAAATTAATAAACTAAAAGTGCAACAAAGATTAAAGTAAGAAAAAATAAATGTTTTTATACCAAGAAGCAAACAATACCCACTAAAGACTCCACCTAGATTTTATCTGCCATTATCATTCTGAATTAAGCAATTTATTCACTTAGTATTTTGATTCGTAGATCCCTAAATAATGCTAATACCTCTATTCAAGCATAAAAGCAACTGATTTTAGGTTGATTAATTAAAATTTCTTTCTAATTAAAACCCCTATTGTCGCATTAATTCGATCTATGGATTCCCCTATTAGATTTGACTCTAATCCGGTAGATTTATGTCGTCCAATTTCTAGGATTGCATGCAACTCCACTCAATTATGCTAGATCTACTCTTAAACAGGGTCTATTCCTCCTCTGATTTAAGCACATCAAATAATAATTAATATCTAAAGAATATTAAATCAAGAATTAAGCACACATAATTGAGAACAAAATCTAAGTATTTATTGCGTAAAATCAGAAATCAAATGACAGAATTCATCTTAGGATTCATCTCCCCTAGGTATTTAGGAATTAGTTCATGCTAATAAATGGAAACATCTCAAAGACAATATAACCACAAGATGAGAAAAAACTTATAATAAAATCAAAAGAATTTAGAAAGAGGTCTTCAATCTTTGTGGAGATCTGCTTCAAAGACAGCTTTTATGGTGTTTCTTCAGTTGTTTCCTTCAATAATCTCTGACGGCTAGGGTTTAGGGAATGGAGGATTTTACAAAAAAATTGGAAGTGCTCTCTCATATCACTCTATCCCCTATTTATAATACATGAAAAAACTCTAGTTGGATCCAAATTAAACTCTAAATTATAAAGCCTAAAAGATAAATATAAATAATATAATAATAATAATCCTAAATATTAATCCTAAAAAATAAAATTTAAATTTAAATAAAGTCTTATGTCCAATAAATCTCTTCCTAACTCTTACACATTCACACTTTGCCCCAAATTTTCCTTTTTATCTTTGATTTAGTCCATGGCCATGTGTCCAGCTTGTGTGGCTCCTAAAATCTGCTCTTTTTGTCCGATTTTCGCTTGTTTTTCTCTCCTTTCACTCCCAAATGCTTTCCTAAGTATAGAAACATGAATTTAAAGGATTATGAACATAAAATTCATTATTTTAAATAGATTAATCATCCAAAAACACATTAAGAATGAGGTTAAAACATATTACTTTTGGCACTTATCAAATATCCCCACACTTAAGCATTTGTTTGTCCTCAAGCAAAATTCTCAACCCATATTCAAGTTAACTTTCTTAATTCTTCATTTTTATCAATAATGTTTCAAGATAAATTGCAAACAATCATGCGTTGGAAATTCATCTAAAAGAACACTAAAGATTCAAGCAATCTAAGCTACAAAATTTTTAGCACAAAAATAGAGGTGCCTCCCATTATCTAAATAATTACCTTAAATTCAAAATCAACAAGAATTGACATCCTCACTAAAGATTCACTCAAAGCACTCAAAGTGTTTAAGGTTATTGAAATAAGCACTAAATAGTTAAACAAAAAATGTTATTACCATAGGCTTACTTGAAAATCAAATCTTCACCACTGTAAAATGACATGACACACCAATCAATAGGTCTTTACAAGGTTGTAATGGGGATAAGGTTAAGGGTATGGAAAAAGCTAGAAGAATTGGTTAAAATCGAGATCAAGTTGATAAATGACCAAACTAGAAAAAAACAATCAGTTGCTGAATTGAAAGAATATGCATTAACAAAAATAATAAAGAATAAACACGAGCTTTTCAACAATATATAGAACTAATGATTCTAGCTCAAATTTTTCTTTTCTTTTTTTCCAATTTTTCCTTTCGAATTTTCTTTTTTTTTTTTTCTTTTTCTAAACAATAAAATTCAGCAATTTAGATAGTGGAACATAGTTAGACAACTTAACCAAATCAAATCTCGACAAAAAAAGTCAATAAAAGGGTAATTATACCACATATATATGGATCATGGGTTAATATTATGGGTTAATGAATAAAACATTATTAGGTTCAATGGGGTTCACTAGGGGTTAATTGTATGGTTTTTTTTAAGGGGGTGAATCCTAAGTGCCTCTATCATATCAGTATATCAAATCAATAATATGGTCTCAACTTGTATAATCAAAGCAAGTTCTAGAATAACAAATCAGTTTGACATACGCTCAACCAAAATAAAATGAGCAAGAAATAAAATATATGCTCTATAAGCTCAAAAGCTCATAAAAAAATTATTGTTTTGATGTCAAAACCTGTAATTTTAAAATTTGAAGATAATATTTTAATTTAGGGAGACAACCTAAAATATTTAATTCTAAAGAAAATAAAATTATTATGAAAGATTATATGAAATATGATATAATTTTGGGTAAATTACTTAGTTGATTATTCAATTTTGGGTGTTTTCATTTTAGTCATACAAAATGAAATTTTTGTAATTTCATCTCTCAACTTTTAAGGCGTTTTCATTTTAGTTATCTAGCCGTTAGATCTCTAACAGTAGTTAATTTGTACACACCACATCATGTCACACTATCATTTTGGTCATCCAAAAAATATTATTCTTTAATATTAGTTGGGGTAAAAAAATTAAAGATTAAAGTGAAAAAGTAGTAGAAACTAAAATAATGCTTTAAAAATTGTCAAATTGTACTTGTTTACCCCCGACCGAAAATTCTAATTTTTTTCAAAGTTGAAAATTTAAATATTAAAATATCAAAATCAATTAAATAAGTTATTGAAATTTTTTTATCCCTTAATAGTTTCAACCGATTTGTTTTTATAATATTGGAATTAATTAAATCAATCAATTCAGTCTCCTTTTAAATCTTAAAATTTAATTTTATGTTTCCAAATCAAAATCAACTCAAATAAATTATCTTTAATAATTGTATATGGAAACCCAAATTTCTTTTGATTATATGATCTCGAGTCTTTCATATTAAGTTAAAAGCAAATAAAAATCAAAAGAAATTTAAGTTTCATAAACAATTATTAAATATGAGTTATCGAGTTTATTTCATTAAGAATAATATAAAAACATAAAACAAAATTTTAAAATTTAGAAGGAGATTAATTTAATTTAATTCATTTATATGTTTTGAAATTTAAAATTTTAATATTGAAAAAAAAAAGAAATTTAGAATTTTCAACAATGTGATAAACAAATACAATTTGACAAATTTTTTTTATTTGAATATTCTGGTGTGATTACATAGTAGTATTTGTTCATATTTTCTTAAGTATTTGACAATGCACACACAGGTGCTCGAACCCGAGATCCCTAAGATGAATAACATTCTCTTTTTCACTGGAGTCACTTGTTGGGTTCATTTGACAAATTTTTTAATTCTTTATTTTAGTTTCTAATGTCTTCACTTTAATCCTTAATTTTTTTTACCCCCAATCAATACTTTAAAAAATGATATTTTTTGGGTGACCAAAATGAAAGTGTGAACATAATGTGACAAATGTAGTTAACCGTTGTTAGAGATTTAACGGTTGAGGGACTAAAATGAAAGTACCCTAAAATTAAACGACAAAATTACAAAAATTTCTTTTGGTCATCCAAAATAAAAACGTTTTAAAAAATTGATTGACTAACTAAATAATTTACCTTATAATTTAAGACGTAATAAAAGAATGTAAAATAATCAGAATCATGAACGTAAAATAATCGAAACACATGTTCATGGTTCCATAAAAAAATTTATATGCAAATGACATAAATATCATATGTATTAAAATCTACATAAAACAAATCATTAACATGTAAAAATTTATTTAAATTTATATTGCTTTGAAGACAAAAAAAATAATGCAAATACAATATGAACATATATCTTTTTAATACAAATTGAAACCATATGAAAAATTATGTAAAATATGATATAAATTGATGCGTAATATGAAAAAAAAATTGCTAAATTGAATAATTATGATAAATTATATAAATTAACCCCTTGCGTAAAACATATTTTCTATCACAAGAGTCTTCGGCCTCCTCACGACATGTAGAAAGCCCAAATGATCTCGATCAACCCCTCTCCATATAGTATATAAACACCCCCACCTCAGGCCATATTCTTTGCTTGTGATAGAGGATAAGATAGCCTATGATCACTCACCAAGACACCCCTGCTAGTTGCTCGTGTGCCACCTTATAGCTTCTGAGCAAATTATAGACGAAAGAATGAGGAGGAAAGTGGAACCTAACTTTAAGTAAGTACGCAGGAGGTAGAATCCTGGCCTTCTTCCCCTATATCTAGGCCCAAAAACCTCGCTAAGGGGATGAGACCTCTCCGGTATGCTAAATTCATACTTGTGGTGCTTTTGGGTAAGCCCCCAACATCTCAACAATCTCTTTATCTCTAGATCAGAGGTGGTGCACTCGTAGGAAGCATTGACGATAGGTTCGCTTTCCTTCCTCTCAACCCACTAATCTCTGACCACCTTTTAGGTGCTCTGGCGATCGATTTACAACTTGTTCTAATCATAAATGTTAAAATAGAATGGAGAAAGAGACAAAAAAGCAACAAAATGTGATTTTACCCTCAAATCTCAAGCGGAAGATCTCAAAGTAAGAAAAATAGCACACAAGAACACAAAAATCTAGAAAATCGAGCCCTTGAGGATCAACAACACGATGCTAGAAAACCAAAAAGAAAAACTCAAAATTTTAATACGGCATAAGTAGCTTCAAGCTTGAAGAAGGAGAAGATATATAGGGTTTTCTCAAAAAACGACGTAATTCGTCGTTTATACTCTTCGAGATTTCATAGCCAATAACACCTGGACATGTGTCCCATGAAAGGCTGTAATGCATCATTATTCCAAGTCCCCGTACACAGTTGTTCAGCTTTGCATTAAATACGTATATTTTGCAAGCTTTGAGGCAACCCTTCATCTCTAGAAATGAACTTAGTATACACAAAGAGCAACATCCAGTCTTCCGAGCCAATTGTCACCATACCACACCGTGGAGATTATCTACAGATAATTTCAAGGAAGACCACTTAATAACCTACTTTTCAATTAGGGGAGACAATTATTATACCCCTACTTGGCCTAAACACGTGACATCATGAGAAGCTACATGAGAAACACCTATGAATAGCCACTTGAATAGATTACATGTTCTTATGCCATCCGCTTTTAACGGGAACACTATCATCTCTAAAAAGGACTATTGAAGCATAATAATCTCGTACTACTTCAGTAAAGAGAATGTCAAAATAGTACTGCGCTTAACGACAATCAATGTGTAACCAACTTGTCATCTGGCCAACCACACGTTCACCATCACCCCAAGATTGTCGATAACATGGCATAAGTGAAAAAAGAACCCCCGCCTTTAAATACTTTGAAGAACGAGGAAGAAAAGATTGAATCCTTAACTCCTTTACTATCCCTAATCCTCTATCCTCCTTGGCATCCTCCTCCTCAACCTAATACTTTTTTGGCTCTCTATCTATTTAGGTGAACCGAACTCTTTTGCACCACCATTTTCTCCTTGTCTCCCTTGCTAATACATAGTATCAACAAACATAAACATGACACACATGCACAATGTGCCAAATATATATATGAGTAATTTTTAATGTGTGAAAATTATATATATATATAAACATAGACACAACAAAGTTATGCTAAATATGGGATGATTTGAGACATAACCTGCTTAATTGAAAATAACTAAAACAACATGAAAATTGTTGGAGCCCAATTTTGACCAGGCCCAATTTGAAAAAATTACCTAAATTTTTTTTTAAAATTAAATTTATTTAATTTAAAAAATGTCCATATTACAAATCTATTTTCATGACCCAAAATACCTAAACTACCTAAAACCCAAAATACACCCAAAAACCCAAACCACTAAACTTAAGCCCACTCTAAACCTAACCCACAACCTTAACTCAATAGGGGAAACCCTAATTTCCCCTCACCCTTGTGCTACCACCTCCTTCCTTTGCAACTTGCCCTTGCCACTTGCATCTGATACCACCACCGACCACCAAGTGATTACCTGCAAAATCAAAAAGAAGACAAGACAGAAATGAGGCAAAAACAAAGAACACATTGTAATCTTTTGGCTATAAAAAGCCATCCGATTTGTAACAAAGGGGACTCCCCTTCCGAATTTTATGAGCAATAAAAAAACAGTTAATATTAGAAATTCAAGATCAAATTTCAATCAATACCAATTCTCAAGGTATAATTTTAAATGCATGTTTATTTATTATTTATTTATTATTAGAAATTCGAAACGTTATTTTATATAATAATATACTTATATATTCTACCATTATTATCATTTATTAAATATTTATTTCGAAGCGTTTTTACACAAAACATAAAGGAGGAAGTTTTAAGGGCGCACCTAGATTCGATCGTCGTCGACAAGACCGCGAACGGAATTCCTCCAGTCTTGAGGGACTTTGGTGTTCGGATCTGTTCCAAAATACACGTTAGAAGATAATAATAAAAAAATGACAGATTTCAAAAGAGAAAAATAAATATCTCGAAAGATCTCTGTGTTTTTCCTTGAAAATCCAAAAAGAGCTAGTTTAGATCTAAATCATTTTTAAAAAAAAAATATAAGAACGGTTTCAAAAAGGAACAAGCAGATCTTAAAAGAAATCAAAAAAGAGAGAAGCAAACGTTTTTTTTATTATTTCAAAATCTGAGTTCGACAGTTGTAAATCCGAACTTAGATCCACTTATAAAAAAATAAAAGCAAAGGGACGAATTTACGTACTTGGGCCGCCGTGCGAGGTGGATGGCGACGGTCGGACACGACAGGGCCGCGGGGGCCGAAAGGATGGCTCCATGGACGGACGGAGAACACTCCAGAGCATTTCAGAGAAAAGAATGATTTTAAAATATTTTTTTTTACAATAGAAGAGAAATGAATTTTTTTGTTTAATTTCTCATTTATATAGCACAGTGAAGCGACGACATATTAGTTATTGTTTTAAAAATAAAAAGGTTAAATTTCTCTTCAAGCCCCTTTGTGTTTTGCTTTGTTCTCAATTGGTCCATCCGTTTTGTTTATATTAGCAGACAAATTTTTTTAAATTCCCAAATCACATTTAAATAAAATACATGGGATTTTCCCATTCAGCCATTCTTTTAGGAATTTTAAATATGTATCTTTTTATTTTATTCGATATTTTCTAAGTTTTTTTTTTAAAAAAGGAGGAATTTCTTTTGCTATCTCTTTTTAATTCTTTTGAGTTTCGTTTTTCTCAAATTTTTTATCATCTTGACTTTTTGTTTCTTTTTTGGTTTTTATGTAAATTTAGATATTTACTCATATATTATCACATGTTTATATTGACACTTTGTATTGTATTTATGATCATATGTATTCATGTCATATCATGTAATATTATTATACATGCATAATATGTAATATTGTTCATTAAAAAATATAATAATAAGTATGCTCTAAATGATTTTGAAAGTAAAATTATGTTCGTTATTTCGTGATTTGAAAAGTCGAGCCCTAACTTACTGGGTGCGGCTTTTCTTTAAGTCAAAATATTCGAATGCTCTTTTATTTAAGAAATAATAAACATGAGATTTAAAAAATCGGATTGCTTGTTATTTTTGGAAACATGAGGTGCCGAGCCCTAACTTATTAGACCCAACTTCCTTTCTCGATTTTCAAAATAACGAGTCTTCCTCGCAAAGTTTGATTTCTAAAAATAATATTAAATTGGTTAATCATGCATCAAGGATCATATTTTAAATTTTACTCGAGTTTTCAAATTTTTAACAAATCAAGATCGGATAATAATCGACGTGGTACCAATTTTGGGCATGTGAGGATGCTAATCCTTCCTCACATGTAACCGACTCTCGGACCCATCTTTTGAATTTTGAAGACCAAAATGTTTTCAAATGGATTTTAAACGTTTTGTGGTGATCCAATCACACCAAATAAAAAGATCGGTGACGACTCTAATTTTTTTCGAATTTTAAAATATTTTTCGAGGCCTGTTTCTTTTTCTTAAAAAATACGTTTCGACAGCTTGGCGACTCTACTGGGGACTTTTTTTGTTAAAATTTTTAAGCACTCCATTTTGTTTAATATACGATCCTTTGCATTTTTGTTTGACGCTATACTATGTCAATATTGCTAGTTAAGTTTGCATTAATATGCATTTGTTACTACCCTTTAAGTAGAAGTGGGAAACTACTCCTTCGTGAGGTTTTCACCTCCGTGCAGGATAGTGGATCACCTTCGAGATTACATCCGTACCCATGTTTTCGTGAAGTTTTCATTTTCGTGCAAACATGTGGGAAATGTGTCCCCCTAAATCGAACTCATCCGTGTGAGCTTATAATGGGTGAGGATCGAGGAATCTACTAGTTTGGTACCCTTTACTCTAGAGACTAAACCACATGTAATAAGCCATAAGTACTTGCCTTAAAAGGAGTTATATTGAACCTTTTAGGAAACTATCCAAGACAAGTTCTTTGGTTCTTTGTTCTATACCTGCATATTGATATTGATGTGTTTTATTAACTTGTTCTGTTTTGTCTCTTTTACTTGCATTGCATCATCAAACAAAAAAAAGTATTGATTTAAGCTCGATTACCAAATAGGCAGTTTTGTAATGGAAGACGGGTTTTTTGATAAAGTGGAAGATAACATGGCAGCGCGCTTATGGTCAGAGGAACGACAGCGTGAGAAAGGAGACAGTTTGAAAGAAGGGCATTTATCAAAATTTTAGGATCATACTTGAGTTAAGGTGACTCAAAACAGTTGCAAGAGTTAAGAGACGTTTGGGGTCAGTGGGATAATGAGACGAAGCAAATGTTTTATAGGGAATACGAAGACCTACCCTACTTACTCGAAGGGAAGATAGGCAAACACCTCTTTCGAGCTCTCACCCAATATTGGAATCCCGCATATAGTTGTTTCACCTTTGGAAACTTCGACATGACGCTCACAGTGGAAGAATACATCGCACTGATTTGTTGCCCAAGGATTAAAGTCGACAAGGCGTATACAAAAGATGCATATGTCCCAACCTTTTTTGAAAAGACTGATGAACACAATCGAAATGAGTGAACAGTGGGTTGCATCCCAGATCAAGGTAAAAGGAGATAATAAGTGTATCAATTGGAAAAGTCTACGAGATCTAATACTGGTACATCTAAAAGAGAAGAAACGTATCGACATTTTCGCTCTAGGCATATACGGGTTAGTCATTTTCCTAAAAGCATTAAGGCATGTAGAAGATGCAGTTGAAAATCTTTTTAGCAAGGGAGTCACTCCGGTCCCAGCAATCCTTGTCGAGACCTTCAGATCATTTAACGCTTATCGAAGAGAAGGAGAATGGAGGTTCATCGGTTGTGCACCACTTTCGATAGGCTCAGAGACAGGTTGAAAGCACTCACCCAAATGAGAGAAGTGGCTGATTACATGCAAATGTTAGCCGTTGAAGCTGATATATTGAGCATGTAATACGAATCAAATCAAGACGGGGAGAAAATTAGCCGGACTTCTTAGGAAGATCAAAGCTTTAGGCAGTAAGGAAAAGTCGTTTATTTCATTCGCTTTATGTAAAGAAATTTGTCTTCTAAAGAAGTTGTTCTAATGGAATTGAGTTTAAAATCAATGCCTTTTCTTATGTATACATGCATTCATAAGTTGCATATTTTGTTAACTTGCATTTAATTCCATAAGTGGAACTATGTCAAACCTTTAGTGGTTACCCGAATAAGGTAAGAGACACGGTTATATGTTTGCTTTTAATTGTAATATATTTTGAATCTGTTTGCATTGCATTTTCATCAAAAAAGGTGTTGATTCATGTTCTATTGTCAAATAGAGAACTGGTCATAAGAAAACGGATTCCTTGATAAGGTAGAAGTCAATGTGACCGTGTGTATGTGGTCAAAGAAAAATAATAATAGAAGGGTGATTGCCTGTCAAAGAGGCACATATCAGAGTTATGGGGTTACACCCAAGTACATGAAAGCCATAACAATTTGCAAGAGCTAAAAGAAGTTTGGAAGACAAAATGAAGTTGATGTTTAATTCAAATATGATGATTTGCCTTACCTACTCACTTTCAGACATATGAATAATACGATACGTCACCTCATTGCCTGAGGATTCAAAATAATAAGGTCTATTCTAGACGAGTGAGCATTAGGTTGCAATCTTGATTAAGGAAAAAGAAGACAATAAGTACATTGTTTTAGAAAACCTACAAGACACAGTACACTCAGATGAAAAAAATGCCGACATTCTTGCCTCAAATATTGTATGAGATAATCGTCCTCCTTAAAGTGTTGGGACACGTAGAGGATGCGATTGCATATTTGTTTGATCGACTTGACAAAAGAATCATCCATGTTTTGGCAATTTTAGCCACAAAACACCTCTCGAAGAAAGGGCAAAAGAAGGTGTATTGGTGCACATTTTTTTTGTTAGTATAGTTCCGTGGTCATTTTTTGTAAGGTAGAAAAGATCTCTTGTCGAATATTCTCTGAGGGCTACTCTCCATTGAAGGAATTTGTGGCTATCCAAAGATAAGATGATTTCGCTAAAGAAATTGGAAATAAACGATGAATGACTTCAAAGTTCATAGGGGCAAGCCTGAAATAAGGACTATGTCGCAAGCAAGAATTCGACCAAGTGTAAGAAAATCAGGATCCAACTGAAGAAAATTAGCTTAGAAAATTAGGGCTTTGAGCATCAAGGCACGACCATACATGTATTTGCCTTATGTACAGAAATTTGTTTTCTAGTAAAGTTGCTCTAAACGGAATTGAACTAGAATCAATGCTTTTTTGCATGCATTTCACCATTCATTTGTATTGCACTTCATGTATTAAATTTCAATGAAATCCCTCATATTTGAAACATTCGTGTGAGAGAGAGTCATCAACCCTAAATAGGAAACATGATAAATCAAGATAGGGATTGATAAAAAATTGAGCAAAAGTCATGTGGAGAGTGGAACCTATTGAGAGTTCATCCCTATACCCTTAGAAGTGTTTTGGATAACTAGATTGTGGAAGAGCTTCCTGTAGCTTTTAGGACCTTTCCAGAAAAATATTCAGAACACACCTATCACTCTAAGTTCGAGAGTAATAAAGATCCTTTTATAAGGGACACATACCACTGTCTTTTATTTTGATGAAAATGGTGCATTTCTTGTGCCTCACTTGGCAAACATCTTGCATTTCTTTTTTAGTCATGCTCATACCAAATGGTTGTTCATTCTTAAATTCATTCTCTTACCCATATGTTGGATCCCTTGATATCAAGGACATGAGTGACACTGTTGTCGACTTAGACCCTTTTGAGTAAGACATGTGTCCAGAAAAACTTTGAGACTTTGAAAATGATCAAGGATGTGACTTATCTTCCGATCTGCTATAGATGTTTTAGCAAGACTGGAAACAAACATCACCTTGAAGAGTTGTGATTTTAAGTAAGAATCGAGACATTTGTCTTTGTAGCAACAAGGCAAGTTGCCTCGAGAATCCAAAGGTTTTTGCATGGTCCTATCAAAGCATGCCAAGTTTAAGAAACTGATGTCGTGACACATAGGCTCTCATAAAGGAAGAATGCAATCCAATTCAACAGAAACTTCAAAAATTGAGGCTCGACGTGTTATAAAAAAAATCAAAAAAAGAGAGAAAAAAGAAGAAAAGATGGGTCGAAAAATCCAAAAAGGGCATTTTAAAACCGAATAAAAAAGAAAGAAAAAGTCAAGACGAAAACTCGCAAAGGGAATCTTGAAAATTTATTCACCTTTTCACGCCGTGACCTTTTTCTATGTAAAGCAAGGGCACCATTGAGCCAACTTTACAAAAGAGTTTCTAATGAGCATCAATTCGTCCTCATGATAATTGATTACTACTTCCTATGACAATCGACGATTAAGCAGATTATTGAAAATGAGAGATTATATGTCGATATGGAATGCCAAAAAGGATCCTATCCGACGATGACTTGAATTTGAACAACAGCGCGATAGCAAAAGTCTACAGTCAATTCAAGAACAAGTATCACGACTCAGCATCACATAAAAAAAAGAGTGAATGGGGCATTGGAGGTGACCAATAAGAACAACGAAAGGATTCATAGCAGAGACCTACAAAGGCTCGACATGAAAAATCACCATTTTTCTTCAAGGCTTATTGGGCTTCTATTAGAACATCCATCAAGGTAACAACTTTCTCACTAGAATGAAAATCGTCCTACCCATTGAAGTCGAGTTTTTTTCCCTCCAGATTTTGTTAGAGCTGAGGAAGCAGAATGGATCCAATCTAGATGCAGTCAGCTAAACTTGATTGAAGAAAAGATACTAAAAGTCATCAAGGGTTTATGACAAAGAAGGATCAGCTCTATAAACTCCACGAGAGAGCTCTGGTTTTAAAAAGGATCTTGCTTACAAAAGACTTCCAAGGAAAATAGATGTTGAATTGGGAAAGGCCTCATGAGGTGAAGAAAGTCTTTTTTGGAGAAGCTTTAATTTTGATCGGAATGGACGGCAAAGACCTGCCCAACTTCGTGAACTCAGATTCCATGAACAAAAATAAAAGAAAAGAAAAAAAAAGAAGAAAAAGAAAAAAGAGAGAGAAAAAGAGGAAAAAGAAAAAAAGAGGTTGAGGTGAAAACTCATAAAGGGCATCTCGAAACTTAAGGAGACTTAAGTTGAAAACTTGAAAGGGCGACTCAATTTTGAAGAAAGGGGCATGAAAGGGTCTTCTCTCTCAAAAGTAGCAAAGTGGAGAAACTTTACACCTTGAAGCATTGATGAAGCACTCCAAGTTTCGTGAACACATGTCAAGCTCAGAATGGTTCTCATCAAGTTTGCTCAGTGAAGCTCAAACTTTGATATCTGGGGCACCTCACTCTATTCGTTGCTCACTTTATGTTTGGCAACTTGTTGACTAATATGGGTCATTTTTAATCTTTTCATTCATGTGAGTCTCGCCTCCAATAAAATTTCATTCGCCTTACGACCATGTTCCAGCAATTCTGCATCAAAATAGCGATTAATGAGCTGATCCTTTTAGTCATGCAACCTTTGTTTGCAATCAAATTCAATTTCATCCACTTTATAACCTTGATTCAAGCATCTTTGCAGTTGAAATAACGGTTAGTGGTCTAACGATATAAAGAATAAAAGGATTTCTACATATTATTCTGAAAAATTTCTAAATAGTACAAGGACCTAAAATAGGACCACTAGTTGGAAATAGAAGGGTCTTGAAACAAATAGTTCAAATTACGACTACCTCTTTAGGTTTCATGACAAAAATACCATACCAAAAGGAGAACATAATAACACATCAGTGATAGGACTTAGACAAACGATGAATGATATCGACTAAGGACTAAAAATAAAATCATTTCTCAAAGATGACATTCTTGCATTCATCATTCATATTCACCTGTTTAGGAGCTTTTGATTCATTCTAATCATGGCATCTTAATAATATGGCCTACATAGAGGTCCATTAAAGCATATTCTACAGATTTCATTGCCGCGAAATAAACCAAGGAAATATGAAGAAATGAAGGGAAAGGTTGAGGCCACAACGGTAAACCCGGTACATTAGAAGATATGATGAGAAGGATCGAGGTCGCAATGGCGAATCTGGTACCATAGGAAAAAGGAAAGGTTGAGGCCGCAATAGCAAACCCGATACCATGAAGACATGAAGGGAAAGGATGAGGTCGCAATGGCGAACCCGATACCTTAGAAGATGTGATAGGAAAGGTTGAGGCCGCAACGACAAACTCAATACAATGAAAATATGATGGGAAAGGTTGAGGCCACAGCGACGAATCTGATACCTTAGAAAATGTGAAGGGAAAGGTTGAGGCCACAAAGGTGAACTCGGTACCATGAAATATGACGGGAAAAATTGAGGTCGTAATAGTGAGTCTTATACCCTAAAGATGAAGAGGAGTAGATTAAAGTCGTAAAGGTGAATCTTCTACCTCGAAGTTACAATGGATCAGATAAAACTACAATACCAAGTTTTTATCTCTCTAAAGTTGTAGTAAGAGCAAGATAAAGTTTCGAAATCAAATCCTATCTTCCTGAAGTTGTAGTGGAGTTGGATTCAAACTACATCATTCCAGTTTTTTACCCTTAATCAAGAAGGGCAGATTGAAGATTCCAATCTTTTACCCCGATCATGGTGCGATCACAGTCATTCGATCTTTTACCCCGACCTTGGGGCAGATCACCATCAGCTAATCTCTTACCCCAAGCCTGGGGCAGATTATAGCCATCCGACCTTTTACCCCCAGCCTAGGGCAGACCACTATCAGCCGATCTCTTACCCCGAGCCTAGGGCAGATCACCATCTGTAACAGCCTAATTTCCAGTGGTGTCGAAAACAATGGTTTTGGGACCTCCACTTCGACAAGTCGAGTCATAAAATTTTTCATTTTAAATATTTTTGGTGATATATGCATCGTATGAATTATGATTTGAAAATAGCATTGATTAGATAGTTAATTGAATAGAAAAGACTAAATTGTAAAAATGATAAGAGTATAGATGTTTAATTAGAAGGACCAAATGAATAAATTAACCAAGGGAGTATTAGTTAGTGGATTGGTATGGTTTATATTAAGTAAAAATAGATTTAATTAAGGTTAAAAAATGGTTAATTAAAGCTTAATAATAAAAGCTTTAATATTTAAAAAATTGCCATTGACTATATATATGAATTAAAATAGAAAAAAGGGAAGAAATTCCTTATTTCCTCATCTTCTCCACAGCAAAGAAGGAAAAAACTAGGGTTTATACATTCAATTATTAAGATTTGATTTGAGTAAGTAAACCATGATCGTTTTTAGTAATATTTATGTTTTTAAGTCCGTATCAATTTAATCTAGCTTATGCAGGGACTAATTTGTGAATCTGCCAAATGTTAGAAAACTTGCCATTGTTGAAATTGCTTGATCTTGACAGCTTTTGGTGTACTTGAATGTTTGATACTTCGGTTAAAATCTTTTTGTAAAGTTGTTTTGATGAAATTAGGGTTTAAGGATAAAAATGTTAAAATGGTGAAATTGTTGTACTCGATGTGAAATAAATGGATTTGTATGGACTTGTATAAGGGCTATGAATGTTCAACTGGTATGGTTTGAGGAAGGAATGGTATTTTGCAAGTTTTGTGCTGAAAGGACTAGATTGAATAAAAGGACACTATTAGGGGTAAAATTGTAATTTTCCCAAAAAGGACTAAATGGTGTTGAATGACTAAATTATGTAATCTGATGTGAGAATTGAATGATTTGTGAATGTAGACTACGACTAAGCCACTAATCGGGAAAAAATAAAATTAACGGAGTAGTCTCTGAAATATATTCACAACTGCAACACAGTTCGGTAAGTTCGTATGGTTAAATTTTAACTTAAATTGCTTATTCTTGTAATATGACTATTGCAGTGAGATAAAGTGATAATCGTGTGGAAGACAAGTGTGAATGAAATACGAAAGATAAACGGGTTCGAGCTATAAACGAAATGTCTGATGACTAAATGTCATCGTGAGTAAATGAATCCTTTATGGATTAAAGGTTCGGTGACTAAGTGTCATCGTGAGTAAATGAATCCTTTACGGATTAAAGGTCCGATGACTAAATGTCATCGTGAGTAAATGAATCCTTTACGGATTAAAGGTCCGATAATTAAAAGTTATCGTGAGTAAATGAATCCATGACGAATTAAAGGTCCGATGATAATATGTCATCTTGAGTATTAAATAAAATGAGTTTCTATGCGGAACAAGGGTCCGATGACTTTGTGTCATCGTGAGAAATAAATGCGAGTGAAACCTACCCCAGATGTAAACAGTGTTCCATTCGGTTAATTAGATTTTTACAACTCTTGAAGTTTGTTAAATCTATTTAACTTTTTGTACTTACTAAGCCTTAAAGTGCTTACTTGTGGATTTGCATTTGTTTAGTAGATTCACCTTTGTTGTTCGGAGATCGGATCATTTTGAAGCATCACACTATCCCGGAGTTGTTCGGTATATTTTTACATCACTTGGTTAATGTGGCATGTACTAGGATGATGTTACCTTTTCTTTATACACTGAGTTTGTGAAAAACCTTGTTATGTTTGATGAAATGTTGGATTTAGTTCTAAGCACCTTGTATTGATATAAATCTTGTATTTGTGTTGTCTTGAATGCATAGATAAAAGTTGTACTTATATGGAAACAATGAACTTGTGTTTGGTACAAATTCTAGAGATTTAGCTTACTTGTTTCGGTAGAACCCATGTGTATTTCGGTAGAAGTGCAGGGTAGGAGAGAGGTTGTATACTAACTTGAGTTGTATCAGTAGTTAAATTGTGAGTATCGGTAGTTGTATGTATAAAAGTATTGGTAGTTTGCATGCTTGTATCGGTAGAACTTACATGATGGAAATTTAGCTCTCTAGAGTTTGTAGTATCGGTAGATGCATGACTTGTATCGGTAGAAATTTTACTTGTATCGGTAGAATTAGTACAGGTACTGGTAGAAATCTGCACTGTTTAGAATTGATCATTGAATTGACTACTACCGATACTTGACCTTTAGGTACCGGTAGAAGTCCCCTAAAATATTAGAAATTCCATTTTTACCCTTGACAAAAGAATGTTATGTTTAGATATTGTTTTAAATCGTGAGAAATGATTTTTAAATTGAATAAAGATGTGAGCAATCGGATATGTGTAAAAGATGAATAGTATAATATGAATAGATGACATCGGAATCCTAACCGACGATAATACTCGAGATTTTGGGTATTACATTTAATGGTATTAGAGCTTTCGATTTAGTCGTTTCTTAGACTAAATGGTTATGTTTGATGATTTAGAAGTACATGTCATATTGAACCTATGATAGTGTGATATAGATGAATCCGATCTAACTAAGACTTTCGCAGATAAATACAATATGCCTAACTCTAATGAAGAGGAAACTAATGAGGTAAATAGCAACACTCCGACTAATGATTCTGGAGCTAGTCTAGTGCATCAATATTACCGATGACAGGGAATGAAGCAAAGAATATGTTCTTCGGTTTAATTGGGTAGTGGTTTATCAAATTCATGAGAAATAAATCGATGACATCATCCTCTACATCTCCTATCACACAGCCAAATGCCCAACCGGTAACACCTCAGAAAGGCCTCCCCCACCTTCAATGGTGGAACCGAAGTGTCGAATCCCTACAGATAGGGTTAGGAAATACGGAGTAAAAGACTTCCAAGGCAGTGTGAAAGACGATCCTTCTAGAGCTGAATATTGGTTGGAAAATACGCTGAGAGTCTTGAATGAGATGGCTTGTCCTATTGAAGACTATTTAAGGTGTGCTGCGTCACTACTGAAGGAAGAGTCTTATTACTGGTGGACTATGGTCGCGGTAATGATACCGGAAAACAAAGTTACTTGGGATTTTTTCCAAACAGAGTTTAAGAAGAAATATGTTAGGAAACGGTATCTAGATAAGAAAAAGAAAGAATTTTTAGAATTGAGGTAGGGAAATAAAACGGTGGCAGATTACAAACGAAACTTTGTGCAGTTGAGCAAGTATGCCAAAGAGGTGGTACCAACTAATAAAGCTATGTGCGTCCGTTTTGAAAAAAGGTTGAATGACAAGATAAGAATAATGGTGGGTGGTTCTAAAATTCGACCACTAGTAGTGTTAGCTGATAGAGCTTAAAAGATGGAAGAAATCTACAATAGCAAGAGACAGAGAGAAGAGATTTCAAGAATCTAAAAAGAAAAACATTACCAGGACCTTCTCTATGCCACCGCTGAAGAGATTCAGAGAAAAGGCTAGTCGAGGCCTAGTATCTTCGGGATTTTTGAGTGGAAGTAAGTTGAGACCACTAGAATCTAAATTCCAGAACAAACCAGCAGACAATGTGGCTAACGTTCGTAATATACCTAATCTGATATGTGGGAATTGTAAGAGGAACTATGCAGATGAGTGTCGCAAGATGAAAGGGACATGTTATCGATGCGGAAGTGCAAATCACATTCTGAGGAACTATTCAATGAGAGCTGAAGTAAAGGAGGAATAGAGTGTGAAACCTTCGACTACACCATAAAAGAATAGATGCCCAAGACAGTGTAGCGGTATAGGTGAAAACTGTGAAGATAACAAAAATACTGTAGCCAGATCTAAGGCTCGAGCACCTGCACAGACTTATGCTATCCGAGCTCGAGAAGAGGCTATCGCTCCTGATGTTGTGACTGGTATATTCTATCTCTTTAATGATATTGTGTGTGCATTGACTGACTCGGGATCAACTCATTCATATATTTGTACTGCATTAGCTACTGAAAAGAAATTTCCTATTGAGTTGACTGAGTTTGATGTACAAGTCACAAACCATTGGGTCATGTGTCATTGTTAATTTGATATGTCGTAGATGTCCACTGAGAATTCGGGACTGTAAGTTCCCTGCTGATTTAATGTTGTTACCATTTACTGAGTTCGATGTAATTTTGGGAATGGACTGGTTAACTGAGCATGATGTAGTGGTAAATTGTAAACAAAGAGGGATCAATTTGAAACGGTCGACGGGAGAAGTAATCACAGTGGAGTCAAAGAAGTTAAGTAGTGGCACCATAGTAATCTCATCGTTATCAGCACAAAAGATGGTTCATAAAGGTTGTAAAGCATTTTTAGGTTATATACTTGATACTTGGAGTACCGGAACAGAGTTAGAACAGGTGCCGATTATCAAGGAATTTACAAATGTGTTTTCAGAGGAGTTACCGGGTTTACCGCCAGTCAGAGAAGTAGAATTCGGCATTGACTTATTACCTGAAACTGCACCGATCTCAATTCCACCGTACAGGATGGCACTCACTGAATTGAAAGAGTTGAAGGCACAGTTACAAGAGTAGTTAGACAGGGGCTTTGTTTAACTAAGCATATCGCCTTGGGACGCATCAGTTTTGTTTGTAAAGAAGAATAATGGATCGATGAGAATGTGCATAGACTATAGACAGCTGAACAATGTAACAATCAAGAACAAATATCCGTTACCTCGTATTGATGAGTTGTTTGATCAACTGAGAGGTGCGACCGTCTTTTCAAAAATAGATATCCAATCGGGTTATTATCAAATGCGAGAAAAAGATAGTGATATGCAGAAAACCTTATTCAGAACTCGATACGGACACTATGAGTTTCTGGTAATGCCATTCGGATTAACTAACGCTTCGACAGGGTTTATGGATTTGATAAACTGAGTTTTTAAATCTCAATTGGATAGATTTGTGATGGTGTTTATTGATGATATATTGATTTATTCCAAGTTAGAGAAAGAACATGTTCAACATCTGAGGGAAGTTTTGCAAATAATGCGAGAGAAACAGCTGTATGCTAAGTTTAGCAAGTGCAAATTCTGACTCCGAAAAGTTGGATTTCTAGGCCATGTGGTATCATTGGAAGGAATTCAGGTTGATTCGAATAAAGTGTTGGCTATTCTTGATTGAAATATACCTAAGAATATTTTTAAGGTACGTAGTTTTTTGGGATTAGTAGGCTATTATCGTCGATTCGTGAAAAATTTCTCTATCGTAGCCTTGCCAATAAAGAAATTGCTATAAAAGAATATTTAGTTTCTATGGTCAGAAAGGTGTCAGCAGAGTTTTGATCAGCTGAAGAAAATATTGACAAAAGCTTCGGTATTGACAAATTTTGAATCGGGTAAAGAGTTTGTTATATATAGTGATGCATCTCTAAATGGTCTGGGTTGTGTATTGATGCAAACAGGACAGGTAATAGCTTATGCCTCTCGACAATTAAAATCACATGAACGGAACTATCTGACCCACGACTTAGAGTTGGCTGCCATTTTGTTTTCTTTGAAGATCTGGTGATATTATTTATACGGGGAGAAGTGTCACATATTCACAGATCATAAAAGTTTAAGGTATCTGATGACTCAAAAGGAACTGAATTTGAGGCAACGTCGGTGGTTAGAATTATTAAAAGATTATGATTTAGTAATTGAATATCATCCAGGAAAATCTAATGTTATTGCTGATGCTTTAAGCCGAAAATCATTATTTGCTTTGAGAGCAATGAATGCTCATTTGTCACTTGAAGGTGATGGTTCTGTTATAGCAGAACTTCGGACGAAGCCGTTATTCTTACAACAGATACGAGAGTTGCAGGAGGATGACTCGAAGCTGAAGGTTAGAAAAGAATTGATGCAAAATGATGCAACAACTGAATTCACTACAGATAATGATAGTATGTTGTACCTCCGGGGCAGAATATACATTCCTGATAATTCTGACTTAAAACAGGATATTTTGTCATTGGCTCACAGCAGTACTTACTCTATTCATCCGGACAGTGTGAAAATGTATAACGATTTAAAGAAGATGTATTGGTGGCCCAATATGAAACGAGAAGTCTCAGAGTTCATGACTAGATGTTTGGTGTGTTAGCAAGTAAAGGCTGAACACCAGGTATCGTCTGGACTATTGTAACCTATTATTATTCTTGAGTGGAAATGGGAACGGGTCACCATGGATTTCGTTACAGGATTACCGACAACACCGAGGAAGAAAGACTCGATTTGGGTTATAGTGGATAGATTGACGAAATCGGCTCACTTTTTTCCTATTCGAGTGGACTTTCCACTAGAGAAGTTGGTGGAATTGTATGTATCTGAGATAGTACGATTACATGGAGTACCAGCATCTATTATCTCTAACAGAGATCCCCGTTTTACTTCAAGGTTTTAGGGTAAGTTGTATGAAACCTTGGACACCCAATTGAATTTCAATATTGCATATCATCCGCAGACGGGTGGTTAGTCGGAAAGAGTGATACAGATACTTGAAGATATGCTACATTGTTGTAAACTTGAATATGAGGGTAGTTGGGAAATATATTTTCCATTGGTGGAATTTGCATACAACAACAACTATCAGACTAGTATCAAAATGGCCCTGTTCGAAGCGTTATACGGTAGGAAATACAGAACACCCTTGTCTTGGTCAAAGTTGAGTGAGAACAAGTTAGTTGGAGCCGACTTAATTGATGAGACCGAAGATGAGGTACGAGTAATCCGCGACTGTTTGAAAGCAACATCCTACCTATAGAAGTCTTACACAGATCTTAAAAGAAAAGATATAGAATTTGCAGTGGGAGATCGAGTTTTCTTGCGAGTCTTGCCTTGGAAGAAAGTGCTAAAGTTTGGAAGAAAAAGGAAGCTAAGCCCCCGATTTATTGGGCCGTATGAGATTATTGAACGGGTTGGTCCTGTGGCATACAAGTTAACTTTGCTACCAGAATTAGAGAAGATTCATAATGTGTTTCATGTCTCGATGTTGAGACGATACAGGTCAGATCTTTCACATGTGATTTCATCCTGTGAGGTTGAAATATAACCAGATTTATCGTATTTCGAAGAACCAATTAAGATTCTAGCTCGTAAAGTAAAAGAACTGCGAAGCAAAAGAGTACCATTGGTAAAAGTTTTGTGGAATCGACACGGACTCGAAGAAGCTACTTGGGAAACAGAAGCTTCAATGAAATCACAATACCCTACACTATTCACTGGTAAGAAATTTCGGGACAAAATTTCCCTAAAGGGAGGGAGAGTTGTAACAGCTCGATTTTTAGTGGTGTTAAAAACAGTGGTTTCGAGACCTCAACTCAAATGAGTCGAGTCATAAAATTTTTCATTTTAAATATTTTTGGTGATATATGCATCGTATGAATTATGGTTCAAAAATATCATTGCTTAGATAGTTAATTAATAGAAAAGACTAAATTGTAAAAATAATAAAAGTATAGTTATTTAATTAGAAGAACCAAATGAATAAATTAACCAACAGAGTATTAGTTAGTGGATTGGTATGGTTTATATTAAGTAAAAATAGATTTAATTAAGGTTTAAAAATGGTTAATTAAAGCTTAATGATGAAAGCTTTAATATTTACAAAATTGTCATTGACTATATATATGAATTAAAATAGAAAAAAGGGAAGAAATTCTTTATTTCGTCATCTTCTCCACGACAAAGAAGGAAAAAAACTAGGGTTTATAAATTCAATTATTGAGCTTTGATTTGAGTAAGTAAACCATGATCGTTTTTAGTAATTTTTATGTTTTTAAGTCCGTATCAGTTTAGTCTAGCTTATGCAGGGACTAATTTGTAAATCTGTCAAATGTTAGAAAACTTGCCATTGTTGAAATTGCTTGTTCTTGAAAGCTTTTGGTGTATTTTAATGTTTGATACTTGGGTTAAATCTTTTTGTAAAGTTATTTTGATGAAATTAGAGTTTAAGGACAAAATGTTAAAATGGTGAAATTGTTGTACTCGGTGTGAAATAAATGGATTTGTATGGACTTGTATGAGGGCTATGAATGTTTGGCTGGTATGGTGTGAGGAAGGGATGGTATTTTGCATATTCTGTGCTGAAAGGACTAGATTGAATAAAAGGACACTATTAAGGGTAAAATTGTAATTTCCCAAAATAGACTAAATGGTGTTGAATGTCTAAATTATGTAATCTAATGTGAGAATTGAATGATTTGTAAATGTAGACTACGACCGAGCCACTAATCGTAGAAAAGGAAAATTAATGGAGTAGTCCTTGAAATCCATTCACAATTGCAACACAGTCTGGTAAGTTTGTATGGTTAAATTTTAACTTAAATTGTTTATTCTTGTAATATGACTATTGTAGTGAGATGAAGTGATAATTGAAATTGTGGAACACAAGTGTGAATGAAATACGAAAGATAAACGGGTTCGAGCTATAAAAGAAAGGTCCGATGACTAAATGTCATCGTGAGTAAATGAATCTTTTACGGACTAAAGGTCCGGTGACTAAGTGTCATCGTGAGTAAATGAATCCTTTACGGATTAAAAGTCCGATGACTAAGTGTCATCGTGAGTAAATGAATCCATGATGAATTAAAGGTTCGATGACAATATGTCATCGTGAGTATTAAATGAAATGAGTTCCTATACGGAAAAAGGGTCCGATGACTTTGTGTCATCGTGTGAAATAAATGCGAGTGAAACCTACCCGAAATGTAAACAGTATTCCATTCGGTTAATTAGATTTTTACAACTCTTGAAGTTTGTTAAATCTATTTAACTTTATGTACTTACTAAGCCTTAAAGTGCTTACGTGTGGATTTGCATTTGTTTTGTAGATTCACTTTTATTGTTCGGAGATCGGATCATCTTGAAATATCACACTATCCCAAAGTTGTTCGGTAGATTTTTACATCACTTGGTTAATGTGGTATGTACTAGGATGATGTTACATTTTCTTTATCCACTGAGTTTGTGAAAAACCTTGTTATGTTTGATGAAATTTTGGATGTAGTTCTAAGTACCTTGTATTGATATAAATCTTGTATTTGTGTTGTCTTGAATGCATAGATAAAAGTTGTACTTATATGGAAACAATGAACTTGTGTTTGGTACAAATTCTAGAGATTTAGCTTACTTGTTTCGGTAGAACCCATGTGTATTTCGGTAGAAGTGCAGGGTAGGAGAGAGGTTGTATACTAACTTGAGTTGTATCAGTAGTTAAATTGTGAGTATCGGTAGTCGTATGTATAAAAGTATTGGTAGTTTGCATGCTTGTATCGGTAGAACTTACATGATGGAAATTTAGCTCTCTAGAGTTTGTAATATCGGTAGATGCATGACTTGTATCGGTAGAAATTTTACTTGTATCGGTAGAATTAGTACAGGTACTGGTAGAAATCTGCACTTTTTAGAATTGATCATTGAATTGACTACTACCGATACTTGACCTTTAGGTACCGGTAGAAGTCCCCTAAAATATTAGAAATTCCATTTTTACCCTTGACAAAAGAATGTTATGTTTAGATATTGTTTTAAATCGTGAGAAATGATTTTTAAATTGAATAAAGATGTGAACAATCAGATATGTGTAAAAGATGAATAGTATAATATGAATAGATGACATCGGAATCCTAACTGACGATAATACTCGAGATTTTGGGTATTACATTTAATGGTATTAGAGCTTTCGATTTAGTTGTTTCTTAGACTAAATGGTTATGTTTGATGATTTAGAAGTACATGTCATATTGAACCTATGATAGTGTGATATAGATGAATCCGATCTAACTAAGACTTTCGCAGATAAATACAATATGCCTAACTCTAATGAAGAGGAAACTAATGAGGTAAATAGCAACACTCCGATTAATGATTCTGGAGCTAGTCTAGTGCATCAATATTACCGATGACAGGGAATGAAGCAAAGAATATGTTCTTCGGTTTAATTGGGTAGTGGTTTATCAAATTCATGAGAAATAAATCGATGACATCATCCTCTACATCTCCTATCACACAGCCAAATGCCCAACCGGTAACACCTCAGAAAGGCCTCCCCCACCTTCAATGGTGGAACCAAAGTGTCGAATCCCTACAGATAGGGTTAGGAAATACGGAGTAAAAGACTTCCAAGGCAGTGTGAAAGACGATCCTTCTAGAGCTGAATATTGGTTGGAAAATACGCTGAGAGTCTTGAATGAGATGGCTTGTCCTATTGAAGACTATTTAAGGTGTGCTGCGTCACTACTGAAGGAAGAGTCTTATTACTGGTGGACTATGGTCGCGGTAATGATACCGGAAAACAAAGTTACTTGGGACTTTTTCCAAACAGAGTTTAAGAAGAAATATGTTAGGAAACGGTATCTGGATAAGAAAAAGAAAGAATTTTTAGAATTGAGGTAGGGAAATAAAACGGTGGCAGATTACAAACGAAACTTTGTGCAGTTGAGCAAGTATGCCAAAGAGGTGGTACCAACTAATGAAGCTATGTGCGTCCATTTTGAAAAAGGGTTGAATGACGAGATAAGAATGATGGTAGATGGTTCTAAAATTTGACCACTAGTAGTGTTAGCTGACAGAGCTTAAAAGATGGAAGAAATCTACAACAGCAAGAGACAGAGAGAAAAGAGATTTCAAGAATCTAGAAAGAAAAACATTGCTAGGACCTTCTCTATGCCACCGCCGAAGAGATTCAGAGAAAAGGCTAGTCGGGGCTCAGTATCTTCGAGATTTTTGAGTAGAAGTAAGTCAAGACCACCAGAATCTAAATTCTAGAACAAACCAGCAGACAGTGTGGCTAGCATTCATAATATACCTAGTCTGATATGTGGGTATTGTAAGAGGAACTATACAGGTGAGTGTCGCAAAATGAAAGGGACATGTTATTGATGTGGAAATGCAAATCACTTTCTAAGGAACTGCCCGATGAGATTTGAAGTAAAGGAGGAATAGAGTGTAAAACCTCCTACTACACCACAAAAGAATAGATGCCCAAGACAGAGTAGCGGTACAGGTGAAAACCGTGAAGATAACAAAAATACTATAGCCAGATCTAAGGCTCGAGCACCTGCATGGACTTATGCTATCCGAGCTCGAGAAGAGGCTACCGCTCCTTATGTTGTGACTGGTATATTCTATCTCTTTAATGATATTGTGTGTGCATTGATTGACCCGGGATCAACTCATTCATATATTTGTATTGCATTAGCTACTGAAAAGAAATTGCCTATTGAGTCGACTGAGTTTGATGTACAAGTCACAAACCATTGGGTCATAATGTCATTGTTAATTTGATATGTCGTAGATGTCCACTGAGAATTCGGGACTGTAAGTTCCCTGCTGATTTGATGTTGTTACCATATACTGAGTTCGATTTAATTTTGGGAATGGATTAGTTAACTGAGCATGATGCAGTGGTAAATTGTAAACGAAGACGGATCGATTTGAAATGGTCTACAGGAGAAGTAATCACAGTGGAGTCAGAGAAGTTAAGTAGTGGCACCAGAATCATCTCATCGTTATCAGCATAGAAGATGGTTCATCAAGGTTGTAAAGCATTTTTAGCTTATATACTTGACACTTGGAGTACCGGATCAGAGTTAGAACAAGTGTCGATTATCAAGGAATTTACAAATGTGTTTCCAGAGGAGTTACCGGGTTTATCGCCAGTCAGAAAAGTAGAATTCGGTATTGACTTATTACCTGAAACTGCACCGATCTCAATTCTACCGTACAGGATGGCACCCACTGAATTGAAAGAGTTGAAGGCACAGTTACAAGAGTAGTTGGACAAGGCTTTGTTTGACTAAGCATATCACCTTGGGGCGCACCAGTTTTGTTTGTAAAGAAGAATGATGGATTGATGAGAATGCGCATAGACTACAGACAGCTGAACAAGGTAACAATCAAGAACAAATATCCGTTATCTCGTATTGATGAGTTGTTTGATCAACTGAGAGGTGCGACCATCTTTTCAAAAATAGATCTCCGATCGGGTTATTATCAAATACGAGTAAAAGATAGTGATATGTAGAAAACCTCATTCAGAACTTGATACGAATACTATGAGTTTCTGGTAATGTCATTCGGATTAACTAACGCTCCGACAGCGTTTATGGATTTGATGAGTTTTTAAATCTCAGCTGGATAGATTTGTGGTGGTGTTTTTTGATGATATATTGATTTATTCCAAGTCAGAGACAAAACATGTTCAACATCTGAGGGAAGTTTTTCAAATAATGCTAGAGAAACAGCTGTATGCTAAGTTTTAGCAAGTGCAAATTCTGGCTCCGAGAAGTTTGATTTCTAGGAAATTTGGTATCATCGGAAGGAATTCGAGTTGATTCGAATAAAGTATCGGCTATTCTCGATTGAAAGATACCTAAGAATGTTTTTAAGGTACGTAATTTTCTAGGATTAGCAGGCTGTCATCATCGATTCGTGAAAATTTTCTCTATCGTAGCTTTGCCAATGACGAAATTGCTACAAAATAATATTTAGTATGTGTGGTCAGAAAGGTGTCAGCAGAGTTTTGTTCAACTGAAGAAATTGTTAACAGAAGCTCCGGTATTGACACAACCTGAATCGGGTAAAGAGTTTGTTGTATATAGTGATGCATCTCTAAATGGCCTGGATTATGTATTGATGCAAACAGGACAGGTAATAGCTTATGACTCCCGACAATTAAAACCGCATGAACGGAACTATCTGACCCACGACTTAGAGTTGGATGCCATTTTGTTTGCTTTGAAGATCTAGCGACATTATTTATACGGGGAGAAGTGTCACATATTCACAGATCATAAAAGTTTAAGGTATCTGATGACTCAAAAGGAACTGAATTTGAGGCAACGCCGGTGGTTAGAATTATTGAAAGATTATGATTTAGTAATTGAATATCATCCAGGAAAAGCTAATGTTGTTGCTGATGCTTTGAGCCGAAAATCATTATTTGCTTTGAGAGCAATGAATGCTCATTTGTCACTTGAAGGTGATAGTTCTGTTATAGCAGAACTTCGGATGAAACCATTATTCTTACAGCGAATATGGGAGTTGCAAGAGGATGACTCGAACCTGAAGGTTAGAAAAGAACTGATGCAAAACGTTGCAACAACTGAATTCACTGCAGATAATGATGGTATGTTGTACTTCAAGGGCAGAATATACTTTATTGATAATTCTGACTTAAGACAGGATATTTTGTAAGAGGCTCACAACAGTATTTACTCTATTCATCCGGACAGTGTGAAAATGTATAACGATTTAAAGAATATGTATTGGTGGCCAAGTATAAAAACGAGAAGTCTTAGAGTTCGTGACTAGATGTTTGGTGTGTCAGCAAGTAAAGGCTGAACACCAGGTACCGTCTGGACTATTGCAACCTATTACTATTCTTTAGTGGAAATGGGAACGGGTCACCATGGATTTCGTTACAGGATTACTGATAACACCGAGGAAGAAAGACTCAATCTGGGTTATAGTGGACAGATTGACGAAATCGGCTCACTTTATTCCTATTCGAGTGGACTTTCCAGTAGAGAAGTTGGCAGAATTGTATGTATCTGAGATAGTACGATTACATGGAGTACCAGCATCTATTTTCTCTGACAGAGATCCTCGTTTTACTTCAAGGTTTTGGGGTAAGTTGCATGAAACCTTGGGCACCTAATTGAATTTCAGTATTGCATATCATCTGCAAACGGATGGTCAGTCGGAAAGAGTGATACAGATACTTGAAGATATGCTACGGTGTTGTATACTTGAATTTGAGGGTAGTTGAGAAAGATATTTGCCATTATTTGCATACAATAACAGTTATCAGACTAGTATCAAAATGGCCCTGTTCGAAGCGTTATACGGTAAGAAATGCAGAACACCCTTGTATTGGTCAAAGTTGAGTGAGAAAAAGTTAGTTGGAGTTTACTTAATTCATGAGACCGAAGACAAGGTACGAGTAATCCACGATTGTTTGAAAGCAGCATCCGACCGACAGAAGTCTTATGCAGATTTTAAAAGAAAAGATATAAAATTTGCAGTGGGAGACCGAGTTTTCTTGCGAGTCTTACCTTTGAAGAAAGTGCTAAAGTTTGGAAGAAAAAGAAAGCTAAGCTGCCAGCTTATTAGGCTGTATGAGATTATTGAACGGGTTGGTCCTGTGGCATATAGTTAACTTTACCGCCAGAATTAGAGAAGATTCATAATGTGTTTCATGTCTCGATGCTGAGACGATACAGGTCAGATCATTCATATGTGATTTCGTCCTGTGAGGTTGAAATACAACCAGATTTTTCGTATTCTGAAGAACCAATTAAGATTCTAGCTCGTGAAGTAAAAGAACTGCGAAGCAAAAGAGTACCATTGGTAAAAGTTTTGTGGAATCGAACGGACTCGAAGAAGCTACTTAGGAAACAGAAGCTTCAATGAAATTATAATACCCTACACTATTCACTGGTAAGAAATTTCGGGACAAAATTTCCCTAGGGGGAGGGAGAGTTGTAACAGCCCGATTTCTAGTGATGTCGAAAATAGTGGTTTTGAGACCTCAACTCCGACGAGTCGAGTCATAAAATTTTTCATTTTAAATATTTTTGGTGATATATGCATCGTATGAATTATGGTTCGAAAAATACCATTGATTAGATAGTTAATTGAATAGAAAGGACTAAATTGTAAAAATAATAAAAGTATAGATATTTAATTAGAATAACCAAATGAATAAATTAACCAACAGAGTATTAGTTAGTGGATTGATATGGTTTATATTAAGTAAAAATACATTTAATTAAGGTTAAAAAATGGTTAATTAAAGCTTAATGATGAAAGCTTTAATATTTACAAAATTACCATTGACTATATATATGAATTAAAATAGAAAAAAGTGAAGAAATTCCTTATTTACTCATCTTCTCCACGGAAAAGAAGGAAAAAAACTAGGGTTTATACATTCAATTATTGAGCTTTGATTTGAGTAAGTAAACTATGATTGTTTTTAGTAATTTTTATGTTTTTGAGTCCGTATCAGTTTAATCTAGCTTATGCAGGGACTAATTTGTGAATCTGTCAAATGTTAGAAACTTGCCATTATTAAAATTGCTTGTTCTTGAAAGCTTTTGGTGTATTTGAATGTTTGATACTTTGGTTAAATCTTTTTGTAAAGTTATTTTGATGAAATTAGGGTTTAAGGACAAAAATGATAAAATGGTGAAATTATTGTACTCGATGTGAAATAAATGGATTTGTATGGACTTGTATAAGGGATATGAATGTTTGGCTGGTATGGTGTAAGGAAGGAATGGTATTTTGCATATTTTGTGCTGAAAGGACTAGATTGAATAAAAGGACACTATTAGGGGTAAAATTGTAATTTTCCTAAAAGGACTAAATGGTGTTGAATGACTAAATTATTTAATCTAATGTGAGAATTGAATGATTTGTGAATGTAGACTACAACCGAGCCACTGATCTTGAAAAAGGAAAATTAATGGAGTAGTCCTTGAAATCCATTCACAACTGCAACACACAGTCCGGTAAACAGTGAGTATTAAATGAAATGAGTTCCTATGCGAAAAAAGGATCCGATAACTTTGTGTCATCGTGTGAAATAAATGCGAGTGAAACCTACCCCAGATGTAAACAGTGTTCCATTCGGTTAATTAGATTTTTACAACTCTTGAAGTTTGTTAAATCTATTTAACTTTATGTACTTACTAAGCCTTAAAGTGCTTACCTGTGGATTTGCATTTGTTTTGTAGATTCACTTTTGTTGTTCGGAGATCGGATCATCTTGAAGCATCACATTATCCTGGAGTTGTTCGGTAGATTTTTACATCACTTGGTTAATGTGGCATGTACTAGGATGATGTTACCTTTTCTTTATCCACTGAGTTTGTGAAAAACCTTGTTATGTTTGATGAAATGTTGGATGTAGTTCTAAGTACCTTGTATTGATATAAATCTTATATTTGTGTTGTCTTGAATGCATAGATAAAAGTTGTGCTTATATGGAAACAATGAACTTGTGTTTGGTACAAATTCTAGAGATTTAGCTTACTTGTTTCGGTAGAACCCATGTGTATTTCGGTAGAAATGCAGGGTAGGAGAGAGGTTGTATACTGATTTGAGTTGTATCAGTAGTTAAATTGTGAGTATCGATAGTTGTATGTATAAAAGTATCGGTAGTTTGCATGCTTGTATCGGTAGAACTTACATGATGGAAATTTAGCTCTCTAGAGTTTGTAGTATCGGTAGATGCATGACTTGTATCGGTAGAAATTTTACTTGTATCGGTAGAATTAGTACAGGTACTGGTAGAAATCTGCACTATTTAGAATTGATCATTGAATTGACTACTACTGATACTTGACCTTTAGGTACCGATAGAAGTCCCCTAAAATATTAGAAATTCCATTTTTACCCTTGACAAAAGAATGTTATGTTTAGATATTGTTTTAAATCGTGAGAAATGATTTTTAAATTGAATAAAGATGTGAACAATCGGATATGTGTAAAAGATGAATAGTATAATATGAATAGATGACATCGGAAACCTAACCGACGATAATACTCGAGATTTTAGGGTTACACCATCAATCAATCTCTTACCCCGAGCCTGGGGCAGATTGTAGTTATCTGATCTTTTACCTCGAATCTGGGGCAGATCACCATCAGCCAATCTCTTACCCCAAGCTTGGGAAGATTAGAGTCATTCGATATTTTACCCCGAGCTTGGGGCAAATCACCATCAGCCAATCTCTTACCCCGAGCCTGGGCAGATTGTAACCATTCGATCTTTAACCCCAAGTTTGAGGCAGATCACCATCAGCTAATCTCTTACCCCGAGCCTGGGGTAAATTGCAACCATTCGATCTTTTACCCTGAGTCTGAGGCAAATCACCGTCAGCTAATCTCTTACCCCGCGATAGGGGTAGATTACAACCATTCGATCTTTTACCCCGATCATGGGGCAGATCACCATCAGCCAATCTCTTACCCCGAGCCTAGGGTAAATTGAAACCATCCAATCTTTTACCCCGATCATGGGGCAAATCACAGCCACCCGATCTCTTACCCCGACCATGAGACAGATCACAGCCATCCAATCTCTTACCTCGATAATGAGGCATATTGCAATTATCCAAAATAATGAAGTGGTCAACTTCTTGATGAGATACAGAGAAGAAGATCAAGAAATGAAACCACAACACACCTGAAGTATCAGTGGATTGAACCAAAGACTACGATGACAGATCTCGATCTCTTTGAAGTTGCAAATGAATTGAGTGAAGTTACAGTAGCAAATTTTGTCTTTTTGAAATTGCCTTAAGGTAACATGGAATCCTAATGCTGAAGATGTAGAGAAGCGAATGCAGTGAAGTTGAATGACTAGTGAAGTAAAGAGTGGGTTACTTGAAGAAGAAGGGCTAAAGAAACTAGATCCAGTGGAACCAGACAAAATTGGTCATCCCTTTAGTCTTTTTTCTATTTCTGTTACACAGTAACGAGCAAAGAGGGGCAACTGTTGGAGCCCAATTTTGATCGGGTCCAATTTGAAAAAATTACCTAAAATTAAATTTATTTAATTTAAAAAATATCCATATTACAAACCCATTTTCATGACCCAAAATACCTAAACTACCTAAAACCCAAAAAACACCCAAAAGCCCAAACCACTAAACTTAAGCCCACTCTAAACTTAGCCCACAACCTTAACTCAAGAAAGGAAACCCTAATTTCCCCTCACCCTTGTGTTGCCACCTCCTTCGTTTGCAACTTGCCCTTGCCACTTGAATCTGACACCACCACCGACCACCACGTGATTACCTGCAAAATCAAAAAGAAGACAAGACAGAAATGGTGTAACATCCGCGTGCTTGAATCGGATTTGGAACAGTGATAGAGTACAATTGAGAATTAGAATATATGGTTGAATTTAGAAAGGTTTGGAGAAATCAAGGATGTATTAGTAAAGGAGAGAAAATAGGAAGGACTAAATAGTAATTTATCTAAATTGAATTATGAGTCATCATGGGAATTAGATTGATTAAGGAGGGGCAAGAGAGTAATTTGGTGAAAGATATTTTTGGAGGCAAAGTTTTGGGCCAAAGTGTAAAGTTGGAAGGCCTAAGGACTAAAAGTGCAATTTTACCATTTTTATTAAGTGAGATATTTTTGAAGAAAAGTCTAGAGAATTTGAGAGAGAGAAAAATCAATTAAAAAGCAAAGATATCAGCTCTCTCCATAAAGCTAACCGTCCATGCCATTCTCTCTTCCATCCAACTTTTGCTTTTATTCCAAATAGGTCCTTCCACCATTTTTAAGCTTTCCAAACTCCAAAACCTTCCATTTTCTTTGGAATTTCTGAAATAAAGTCATAAAAGAGAGTTAGTAGACACCTCAAACTCCTTATAGAATTTATTTTGAGGTGTTAGAGAGCATAGGGACTAAATTGAGAAATTTTGAATTCAAGGGTTAAGGTAAGAAATGGTTAAATTCTCATGATATACATGTATTTTACTGTTATTTAGCATGAAAAATATTGAATTAGAGCTTATAGCTTATATGTGTTTATGTGAAATTGAAGAGAAAGAGAAGAGAGGCAAGGATCAAATTGAAGACAAAGGAAAAGAGTAGAGCAAGGGGTAAAAGAGAAGAAATTCAGCCTTTTTGTTGTAAGTACTACAAGAATTTTAGTTTATAGTCTATTCTTCATAATATATTTGAGCTGTTAGCATGAAAATTGTTGTTTAATTAGGTGTTATAAAGATGATTAAGTGAGATTAGTGTAATAAAACATGAGAAAGAAAATGTTTTCATTGAAACAGATTGGACAGAATCAGAGGGTTAACTTTGAAAATGCACTAAAAATTGTGTATATGGAGTTAAGGGTCGAATTATATATGTAATTAAAGCTTATTGTGTTTAGTTTCATATGGAAGAAACAGTGAATTAAATGGATCTGTATATTCTGAGTTATAACTGATTTTGTATAACAAGGTCAGAGCAGATACGAGTTCCCCTGTTCTGACTTTGAAAAATTTTAGAAAAATGTAGAAAAATCATTAGAGTCTGAAATTTATATGGTTGAATCCTTAATGAATATATTTTCAAAATAAACAGACTAGAACATTATTGGATCTCTGTACTAAAAGATAGATAATTTTTAGTGAAGAAAGGTCGAAACTGTCAAACAGCAGAGAAGGGGTAAATTGAAAGAATTTACTGTACAAATTGGCTAAAGTAAAAATTCTGGAAATTTTATGGTAAAAAGATGATTGAGTCTAGTTTCAGAAACATCAAACGGATTATAATTTCGAATTCTGTAGCTCGAGGTATAAATAATTTAGTGACGGTAACGCAAGTGGACAGCTTTGAAAAGTTAATGTGAAAATAAAAGTAAGAGGTATATGATGATGAATATGTGAGAAAAATATATGTGTGAAATATTATGTGTTTAATTATAATTGTTGATTATATGACTAAATGGTGATGTTGTGGAAGCATTTTTAGAAAATAAATGTGAGAAATACATGATTATGTATATGTGAAGAGAAATGTAAATGTGATGTATAAGTTATGGATAATGATGTTAAATGAGATTATGCCCATGTAGACGAATTAGAACCGTTGTGATATTAGTGGCATGCCATTAAGGAACACTAGCGCGCTCTCTGATTAGCACTGTGTGTGCTCTCTGTTTAGCACGTCTCGTGCTCTCTGTTATTAGCACTGCGTGTGCTCTCTGATTAGCACTTTGTGTGCTCTCTGATTAGCACTTTGTGTGCTCAGTACTTTGTGTACTCTCTGTTTAGCACTTTGTGTGCTCTCTGTTGCCCAGCACTTATGTGCTCTCTGTTCAGTACTTCGGTACTCTCTGTTTGTTCCGTTTATCCGATAGGTTCTATAAAAGTCTACTATGGGCCAAGTGGATAAATAAGATAAGTGAGCTATGGTTAAGAAAGCTATGATGGCTAGATTGTGAAAAGTGAAAGAATGTGCAAATTATGACATTGAGGTAAGTGAAATGATGAATACATGAAAGATAAGTACCATATGTGTATGTGTAATTAAATGCTGATAATTAAGTGAACTAATGTGGCTGAAAGAACTAAGTTGTGAAAAAGGGATGAAAATGTAATATCTACCATTGAGGTAAGTTGGTATATGAGAATGAATGTGTGTTATGGTGGCATTAAGGTAAGTTAAATGTTACATGCAAGAAAGGTTAGAAATTTTATACGCATGAGTATTGAAATGTTTGATAAAATTAAGCAATAAATAAATAGTCATCTATTATTCTTGTAGTGCTTACTAAGCCTTCACCGGCTTAACGCGTTTATTTTAACGCGTAGGTACAAAGTAACAAAGAGAAAAGTTGAGTTCAGGGACCTCTCATCACATCACATCATCCTTTGGTGGACTCCAAATATAGGTATTTTTTTTTAAGAAAATGGCATGTACAATAGTATCTGTGTGAATCCTTAATGAGTGGAAAAAATGTTATCTCGAATGTTATGAATTATGAAAATGAAATAATTAATATATGATATTTCGATTTGAATGGTCTTAAAAGACATCGGTTTTTAAAGAAATTTGCTGTTACTCAACTTTCTGTGCCTTACTGTAATGTAATGCTCTTATACTGGGTTTATACGTATAAATCGAGTATAGGGGTGTTACAAATGGGGCAAAAACAAAGAACACATTGTAATCTTTTGGCTATAAAAAGCCATCCGATTTGTAACAAAGGGGACTCCTCTTCCGAATTTCATGAGCAATAAAAAAACAATTAATATCAGAAACTCAAGATCAGATTTCAATCAATACCAATTCTCAAGGTATAATTTTAAATACATGTTTATTTATTATTTATTTATTATTAGAAATTCGAAACGTTATTTTATATAATAATATACTTATTTATTCTACAATTATTATCATTTATTAAATATTTATTTCGAAGCGTTTTTACACAAAAAATAAAGGAGGAAGTTTTAAGGGTGCACCTAGATTCGATCGTCGCCGATGAGGTCGCAGAAGGAATTCCTCCAATCGTGAGGGACTTTGGTGTTTGGATCTGTTCCAAAATACACGTTAGAAGATAGTAATAAAAAAATGATAGATTTCAAAAGAGAAAAATAAATATCTCGAAAGATCTCTTTGTTTTTCCTTGAAAACCTAAAAAGAGCTAGATTAGATCTAGATCATTTTTAAATATATATATATATAAGAACGGTCTCAAAAAGGAACAAGCAGATCTCAGAAGAAATCAAAAAAGAGAAAGGCAAACGTTTTTTTATCTTTTTCAAAATCTGAGTTCGACAGTTGTAAATCCGAACTAAGATCCACTTATAAAAAAACAAAAGCAAAGGGACGGATTTACGTACCTGGGCCATCGTGCGAGGTGGATGGCGATGGTCGGACATGACGGGGCCGCGGTGGCCGAAAGGATGGCTCCATGGACGGACGGAGAACACTCCAGAGCATTTCAGAGAAAAGAATGGGTTTAAAATCTTTATTTTTTAGAATGGAAGAGAAATGAATTTTTTTGTTTAATTTCTCATTTATATAGCACAGTGAAGCGATGACGTATTAGTTATTGTTTTAAAAATAAAAAGGTCAAATTTCTGTTCAAGCCCCTTTGTGTTTTGCTTTGTTCTCAATTGGTCCATCTGTTTTGTTTATATTAGCAGACAAAAATTTTTAAATTCCCAAAACACATTTAAATAAAATACATGGGATTTTCCCATTCAGCCATTCTTTTAGGAATTTTAAATATGTATCTTTTTATTTTATTCGACATTTTCTAAGTTTTTTTTTTTAAAAAAGAGGAATTTCTTTTGCTATCTCTTCTTAATTCTTTTGAGTTTCGTTTTTCTCAAATTTTTTATCATCTTGATTTTTTGTTTCTTTTTTGGTTTTTATGTAAATTTAGATATTTACTCATGTATTATCACATGTTTATATTGACATTTTGTATTGTATTTATGATCATATGTATGCATGTCATATCATGTAATATTATTATACATGCATAATATGTAATATTGTTCATTAAAAAAATATAATAATAAGTATGCTCTAAATGATTTTGAAAGTAAAATTATGTTCGTTATTTCGTTATTTGAAAAGTTGAGCTCCAATTTATTGGGTGCGGCTTTTCTTCAAATCGAAATATCCGAATGCTCTTTTACTTAAAAAATAATAAACATGAGATTTAAAAAATCGGTTTGCTTGTTATTTTTGGAAACATGAGGTGTCGAGCCCAAACTTATTAGACCTGACTTCTTTTCTCGATTTTCAAAATAACGAGTCTTCCTCGCAAAGTTTGATTTCTGAAAATAATATTAAATTGGATAATCATGCATCAAGGATCATATTTTAAATTTTACTTGAGTTTTCAAATTTTTAACAAATAAAGGCCGGATAATACTCGACGTGATATCAATTTTGGGCGTGTGAGGGTGCTAATCCTTCCTCACACGTAACCGACTCCCAGACCCATCTTTTGGATTTCGAAGACCAAAATATTTTTAAACGGATTTTAAACATTTTATGGTGATCCAATCATACCAAATAAAATTATTGATGACTGACTTTCATTTTTCTATTTTTAAAATATTTTTCAAGACCTGTTTCTTTTTCTTAAAAAAAAACGTTTCGACAAAAACAACACTAAATTTATAAATGCATCAAAATATACATAAAAGTAATTAGTAAGGTGTAAAAATTCGATAAATAACATGGACACAAATCTATATATAATTATTTATTAAAGTTTAAAAGTAAAATAAGTTGTTAGCAAAAAAAAGTTTGCATTAAAAATTATAAAGCAAACTCTTAGTATATATATATTTCTTTTTCTTAATATTTTCTTAATATAGAATAATTGCTCATCTTAAAATCTTTAATCACATCACATCACATCACATCACATTATTAATGTGTCTAAAAACTAGGCCTCCCCAATGGCCTACTCGATTCAATCGATCCAATCCATTTTAAGTTAGATTTAGACTTAATTATTTTATTTGATTTTAGTTTGGTTCATCTCGTATCATTATTCGAAAAATAATATAATTTAAAATAAAAAATATTAATATTAATATATTTTTATAATTAAGTTTTTAAAAATATATTTTTTTATGTATTAAAACAAATTATTTGGATGGATTGAAATAAACTTAAATTTAAATTTGAAAAAATTTTAGAATAAAATCTCGAGAGGATTTGATACAAGACCTCAAGTACATAACATTAACAATGATATAAATGTAACACCTGGGAATTAATGGGACATTGGCAAATTCTGATTCAGGCCTTTCTTTTCATTTTTAATATCACCAGACTCCGAAGCTTACATATTTTAGTAAGAAAATTCCCAAATTCAACCAGGCATGCATAATGCTAGCCTATCACACCTTCACATACTGGTCTCCCACTACAAACCCACACTTTATATATGCTCTTTCTATTAAATTGAGTGGCCACTGGCCAGCATGCATCAAGGCCTTTTTTTCCCTTTCAACTACCAACAATCACAGTAAACATGCAAACACAATTTAGATCAGCCACTAATGTTTAAAGAGACTAGGATTGGGGTTGATAAGTAGTTCCTTTTAGTTTATTAAATTTAGATGATGTGAGAGTTGAGTGACCACCACCATACACGTGCTAATGTCAAAGGAAATTATCCATACTTTCTCTGTCAACTCTCTCTCTCTCATGGATTTGGATGCCCTCAAGCAAAGTGGATCACATGGCGTGGCTTCTCAATACCCACCAAATGTGCCCATTAATGACTTCCCTTCAACTAACCTCTACAATAAATTTAAGTAACCTCTCATTAGTTCACTGATATTTCTCTATCTCTGCCAATAGACAGAGGGCTTCTATTTGCATGGAAAGTTGAACAAGGTATGCATAAGAGTTTACAATGAAATCTAGTACTTATTTATCCTTCTTTTAGCTCTCATTATATATATATATATATATATGACTTAAAAATATTAAATCTAGTCTTGACTTGTATGAGTAGTGATTAAAATTTTTGTCAAACGAATGTTTGACATTGATTTAAACCGTATCATCTTATCCCTTACCCTAAATATTGTAAAAGAAAATATTAAATGTACTCATGTTTTGGGTCTCATCTAATTTTGACAGCCTTGCATCACTCAACATTGCTGCTAAGACTAGCATGCATTACTCACCGTTGCTTGACAACATGGTCACTAACCACTTTAGGCATAGACTTTTTGGAGATTAATTTGCCTTTGAAAATCCGGTTCTTTAATCAAAAGTTAATTCGAAACCAAATCAAGCTTAGTGGCAGCTGAAAAACTAAATTAAAACTGAAGCCTTTGTCCCTGCATGCTTTATACCATTAAGTGGCCTATTCGTTTGGTTCAGATGGGTCACTAGATTAGCTCTGCTTAGTTTTTAAAGCTGAGAGTGGGAGTGCATAGTGTGTGCTTTACCTAAATAGTAAATGCATAGGTGGATCCATAAAAGAAGGGAAAGTAGCAATCTGGCTCGGTTGCCATCCATTTTATTTTATTTTTCTCATATTAATGAACAGAACAGATAGACAGAGATGGAGCTTATTAGCTTTCTTGCAAACCAAACAAGAGAACCTAACCCACCACTTTCGGTTGTGGGATTGGTGGTTCATCACATATTCACATGCTTCTCCAACTCATAAAGGAATAAAAACAAGTCTCTTAAAACCCCAAACAAAAAGGAAAGAATACGAGAATGCTCTCTCTATATGGATCAAATACTGCCATGAAAAGCCAAAAGCTATCCTTCTTCAACCAATGAATTTTCAACTTCATGACTAACATGGAAACAAGGTTAAATTCAAAAGAATCCAAAGAATGAATAATTAGTGAGAAAATAATTAATGTTAACAATAACACAAGTTGATGGTTTGGGTTAATGGGAAATTCGATTCCTTGTGATGATCATCTTCCGGCGCAGGAAGATTAAGATCCAGTTGCAGCACAGTTGTTGGTTTGTTGGACGACAGATCTTCTGTTTCAGCACTGGTGCTTGTTCCAACCGTTGTTGTAGCGTTAGTAGATGTCCTATGCCTCCTCATGTGACCCCCAAGAGCTTGTCCTGAAGAAAACTCCGCCCCACATATGGAACACTCATGAACTTTGGATTTGGTACCGTTGCATAAAGCAGGAGCCTTATTGATTATTTGAAGTGAAAGGGTTGTATTCATGTCTTCATGCTCTTTCACAAACTTCAACCGTTTAGTGTTTTCTTCACTATGAAGCTTGGGTTTCTTGTGGCTGGCTCTATGTCCGCCAAGCGCCTGGAATGACGGGAAGCACCGATTACATGTCTTGCACTGGTGAACATTCATGCCGGCCGTATTACCTGTTGGCTCCGATGGTTTCCTTGTTTGACCTTGAGCCAAAAGCATTAAACAATAAGCCATGTTTTCTTCATCTTCCCAACAGCTTTCAGGTGGCTCAACAGATGTGGTTATGCTGGAATCATCATTACTTGTTCTACTTTCACCGCCAGTGGAAGTCGTTGTGGTTGAAGCTATCGCTAAAGTCAGTGGGAACACAGGCCTCGGACGCTTCGTACGCTTCCCTTTGATGATCTGCAACTCATCTTTACAAAGAAGAACTTCCTGCTGACCTTCCATCACCGTCTCTTCTTCCGTACAATATTGAAACCCTTTCTACAGTTACCCTGGAATTTGCTTTGCTCGTATTGAATTGTATCTCCAATCTTGTGTATGTGTATATATATAAGAGAGAGGGAGAGAGGGAGAGAGCTGTTATTACAATAAGATGACATAAGAAAGAGAAGGTGAAGGAGGAAAAGAGTGAGATTCGGGTGGGTTTGAAGCAAACCCCAAACCCATTACTTTATCCCAACGGTTCCTGATGCAATGGGAGGATTGGTTTGCAAGCCTGGAAACCGCCTCTGCAGTGCACCCCCCACCCCCAACCCTACTTTATTTACTTCCCTTTCCTCGTTTGACTTCTTTCTTAATCATACCTTTTACTCATGACTAGTAAGGTGGAGGGCTGATTATCTCTATGTTTTAAAGTCAGGTTTTTAAAACTGTTTTGATAATTGAATTGATTTCCATTGGATTAATTAAATTATTAAAATTTATAAAATTTAAAATTTAAAAATAAAAATTAATTCAATTAGTTTTTATCGATTTCTAGATTAATCAATCTGATGTTTTTTTTAAATTGTTAGTTCGATTCAGTTTAAATAATCATGATTTTGAATCTTCACATTTCGTAAATTAAAATTTAATTCTTTTACTCTTATTTTTAAGAATTTAATTATTTTATTTTATTTTATTTTAAAAAATTACTTTCAAATTATATATAATCACATAAAAATTTAATTTAAAAGTTAACAATATTAATTATTTGAACTAATTAATAACATTATAAAATATTAAACTAATTAATAATATTATAAAAATATAAAAATCGAATTATATTAGAAATTAAAATATAAAAATTAAATGTCGCATATTAAAAACATCAAAGTTGAAAGTTAATTATTTTTATAAAAAAAAAAAAACCCATGTGAATATATGCCACATGTCAGGTCAAGGAAAATTGGATCTTTAATAGATATGAGTTTTTTTTCAAACACTTCATATGAGTTTTTTTTCTAACACTTCTACCCATTTTACTTTAAACTCATATGTTATTATCCAAGTTTTGAGTACTCAAGTTATGTGTAAGCTAAGTAGTTAGATTTAATTTTTTGTGAATTTATTAAAAATTATTTATTTTTATAAAAAAATAATTTTGTTTTAACTAAAGAAAATTAAAAATTGTCTAATTTTATGGGATATCTAAACCATCATCTCCGTGACGCCTTGAAAGATCTCTAGCATCCCAAATGTCACTTTCTCTTCGAACTGTAGCCCTTGTGCTGCAAAATTGATCAGCCCATGCAACTGACGCTTTAATGGTCTCCGTAAAATTCCATGTTGAGCCTTGGAAGAGGAATACTGATTTTTTCATAGCCTCCAAATTAAAATACCAAATAAAGTAGATAACGGAGTACTACTATTCTCCAAGCGACCAGAGCTAGACAGGTTGACTTCGAGCCACTTTTCAAGGTTATCCGAGAACAAGGATATCCATTGAGATCTTGGGATAAAGAATTTCTAGATGATTTCAGCTTCTTTACGATCCCGTAAAACATGTAACGTATCCTCTGTGGCTTGACTACATACTGGGCACGTTGGGTCTTTATAAAATAATAAATTTATTTTAGGGTATTTTTATCTTTTTATATTTTATATAAATTTAAAACATATATTCACATGAGATCCAAATTCAAAATATTAATTCTACCATTTCAATAAAAAATATTTTAATTTTTTATTAATTTTTATAAATTTATTATATAACTATTTTTACCCGTATTATAAATATACTCTAATTTAATTTAAATTAAATTATTTAATTTCATAATTGTAACTAAATTTAATTATAGCTTAAAAAATTTAAACTAGTTGGTATACACAAAGTTGTTGTGTTTTTGCAAAAAGAAAGCCGAAAACCATCAACTCCCGAGGCTTTCAGTGGCCCCATATCCTTTACCTCCTCATAAATCTCATCCTCAATAAACGAAGCATTCAAATGGCTATTAACATCTTCAGTAATGCGCTGTTCCACCCCAACCAGAACATGAGACATATCCTGCAAGCCTCTAGTTGACGTAAAAAGATCCTCAAAATATCCCGTAGCTATACTTAACATCTGATCATGATTGGAAACAAACCCACCATACTCTCTTTGTAGCGACTTAATTGTATTTGACCGACAGTGCTGAGAAGCACATCTATGAAAGAAAGTCGTATTCCGATCACCATTTATCAACCTATTTACTCGGGCCCGTTGCGTCCAATATAATTCTTCCATATCAATTTCTTGATTCAAGTGAACTTTTACATCCGTAATCTCACCCAACACATCGGTAGTACTGTCTTCGTCCAACAGCTCCTCCAACCGTCTCATTAGCTCTATCTTCCTCCCTGATCGTTCCTAACATTTACACCTAGCCCATCGCCGCAAACCCAATCCAAGTTCCTTAAGTTTCCCCATTAAACCACCCTCCAACCTTCCCTAAAGTTGTGCGACTTCGTCCTTAAAAGAGGGCTCTAGAATCCACCATGCCTCAAACTTAAAAGAACAAGATTGATGCCGAATAGGATTAGGTACCGTAGTAACCAACAACGGGCAATGATTAGAGTGGACATTCATTAAATAACGAATAGGCGCCAAAGGAAAACAATCTAACCAACTCACCGTAGCTACTCTCCTATCCAACCGTTCTCGAATATTTGTTTCCAAAGAATTCCCTTTTGCCCAGGTATACCAACACCCAATATAACCAACGTCAAAGAGCTCACAATCACTAAGGGTATCCCGGAATCTCTCCATCCGACACTCCTCCCTCAGGGCTTCACCTTACTTCTCATGGCTATACAAAATCTCATTAAAATCTCCACAAATGAACCATGGCAAACTTTTATCTGTGCTTAACTGTCGCAAAACTCTCAAAGACTCATCTCCGTTAACTTCATACGAAGACTCATAAAATCCAATGAATCGCCACTCAATTGCTTCACTAGATCCATGAGTCATAACATTAATAAAAGAACATGAAAACTGTCTAATCTCTACACTAATCTCATTACTCCAAGCTAGGCACAACCCACCACGACTACCATCGGTAGAGATATCAAAACCTTGACTAAAACCAAGCTTCTGTCTAATATTTTTCATTCTATTATTACAAATTTTAGTCTCCATAATGAAGACCATGTGGGGTCTCTGAAGTTGCAGCACCTGTCGCAATCTTCTAACCGTCCATGAGTTCCCTAACTCGCGGACGTTCCAAACTAGGATTTTCATGGCAATCGATCGGCTTGCCTCCTAGCAATCGCTGATATAATGTTAATTGCAAAACCACCACCCTCTCTTTGGTCCTACTGATTGAAACCCAACGCCACAAGCCCTTTAACTTTTTTTCGGCCATCCTGAAGTCCCTCTCCTTGCTCTTTCCCCTCGTCCGCCATAGAACTACCCTTCCACTTCCTAGAGGCTACACCTCCACCCAAAATTGGCCCCCTCGAACCCCTAGCAAGCCTCTTCCAACCCTTCCTAACTGACGGATCCCCATGCAGTCCAACAGGCCTCAAGACATCCAAGCCTAAATCCTCTAGTGTACCCAACCCATAAGCAAACTCACAACCATCATGTTCCATCCACTCGAACCAATTATCCTTTAACTTAAACACCTCATCGTTATCCAAAACCTTATTCGCACCATCCCTCTCTATCCCAACAACTCTCACAGTAGTGTATTTCTCAACCTCAACTACCTTGGTTTCACATCTTGCCGTCACTTCCTCCTCCACCCTTACCAACGGTATCTCCGGGACCGTCGTAACATCATCTTCCCCAATGCTACCAACATCCCGATCCTCTAAATAAGCGCACTGCTCCATTTTTGACTTCCCCGTAATCCCTAGTGACGTAGCAATCTTTCCAACAAAACCCAACTCCGCTTTCATGGTAAGCGAAAAAGGATAATCATCCTCAGGTAAATTTTTCACCTCCTCCATCACTACACCACAATTCCGTAGAATACGACCCATTCATCCACATCCAAAGCAATATCCTGGCAGCATTTCATACTTAAAAGGAACCCAAAACTTTTGTCGATTATCAATCACCACAAACATTCCCCTTCGCAATGTTTTTTCAACATTCAACTCTACCCGAATCCTACAAAACTCGCCTTTAACCTTCGATCCCAAAAGCCCGTCGAACGTGGAACCAATGGCATGAACCAAATCCTTACGATCACTCTTAGGAGGACATGGGACAACCTTAAGCCAAAACGAAGAAGTAGCCAAACGAATCTTACTCCTCTCAACCAGCTCACGAAGTCGATCAAAAAGAATCAATTGCTTTCTAAATAACCAAGGCCTCTCTGCCAAGATCAACTTCAAATCTGCCTCATCCTCAAAACAGATCAGGAACAGATTTTGATTAGCCACCTGAATATCAGACTTCTTCTAAGTATTCATATACATTTTAATTGCGCCCGAAGACAATCAGGGTGATACGTCTTCTTAGTCCACATCGAGCAAACTAACGTTAGCTTCTCCGTAGGAGATACCACAAAACTCTTAACCGATAACTGAACCAACTCCTCTTCTAACAAAGAGACATCATCCACCTTCCCCCCTACCGCCATCAAAGCCACCGTCCCTCTAAAAATCCCAACCACAGTCGCCTTGTTTCTCCAAGAACCCTAGAGAGAGCACTATTGGCTTTTTTAGGTCTTTGGAATATATCCTTTAAGCATTCGAGGATTTTTTTTTTCAAACTCAAAATATTAATTCTACCATTTCAATAAAAAATATTTTAAATTTTATATTAATTTTTTATAAATTTATTATATAACTATTTTTACCTGTATTATAAATATACTCTAATTTAATTTAATTTAAATTATTTAATTTCATAATTGTAATTAAATTTAATTGTAGCTTAAAAAATTTAAACTAGTTGGTATGCACAAAGTTGTTGTGTTTTTAAATGGTTTTTTTTTAATTTGGTGACTTGTTAGCCGTGGCAAAATTAGGGGGGCTCATAAAAAAGTTTTCATACGATCCCTTTAAAATTTTTAAAATTTTAAATTAATAAAGATAAACTTTCGCCTCTTTAAAAATAAAAAATTTTGATTTAATCTTTTAAAGATCTATTAAAATGATGAAATTACATTTTCTCTATTGTAAAAATTACAATTTAATTTTTACTCTTAAAAATTTTCGAATTTCACCCCTACTTGTTATGAACGTTAAAGATCTCTTTAACTGAATTGAATTTTTATTAGTTACTATTGAACATAAAAAAGAAAAGCTTTTATTAATTAATAATATTAAAGCTGGTGTTTATCAAGTAATCTGTCATTTCTAAAACACAATCATCTTATTTCAAATTTGCACATAAATTATTTTTTAATGAAATTTATATCAATAAGAGTTGGTGTAGTGATAAGACACATTATATTCTCAGGAGAGAATTCGAATTTGAATCCTATAGACAACATTGTTAGAAAGGAAACCTATGAACCTCGAAATGATTAGTCTTCATAAATCGTAAAATGAACATGAAGAATACTTTAGTTATAAAAAAAAACATAATTATCATATTTTTCTAAAATTTGATAATATGGATAAATTGAAACTTTAGACCTTCTATTATTTAGTAATACAATATAATCCTTTTAGCATAAAAATTATTAAGTTTGATCCTAACAAGTTAAATTCTTATTCTGACCCCTACTAAAAATTTTCTAACTTCGCTTTTAGAAGAGGAAAGGGATTCAACTCGAAACTTAATGTTAATGAAAATTCTATTTTAGCAAAAATAAAATATTAAAAAATATTACGAAATATATTTGGTACATTGTTATTTTAATTTTTAGATTTTACAAATAGAGTTAAGACTTTAACAAGTATCCTATAAAAATACACTATCAATATACCAAATACAAACCCTAATTTATTATAAATTTTCTTTAATTATGAAGCATGAGAATGGTTGATATGATAGATGGATAAACAAACTAGGAACATTCTTGTTTAGAATGAACAAGGAAGGCAGTTTCGTATTTTGGAGTGAAGCAAGCAGCAGGCACCTATGAACCGACAAACAAATTATATAAAATGGGAGGACGGCTGGAGGTATTCACACATGAGCTACAACTGCAGGTGTTTCAGACACTTTTCTTTTTATGTCGTATTTATTACCATTGCAGATGTAATGGATGGTATTAAAAAAGACCCAAAAATGCTGAATGGTTGATTGGTTGTTGGGGATATGGGAAAGATTCTTGGCGTAACGAATTATGGGGATAATGAAGGGAATGTGAGTGGCACGTAAAACCCTAGCATCCCCCAGTTGTTACTCTAAATAAAGTAAAGCATCAATCTCAAAAATATTTTTATATATGGATTTGGGATAGTTAACTTAAAATGGAATTTCTTTTTCTTCAATTTTTGTTCTTTGCTTCCTTAACTTTTCTTCTTCTGCTGCTACTACCACTCCACCTGATCCTCAACTTACACAGTATTTGGATATGGAATATTTACTTGAAAAGCAAAACTGATCCCTAAAATGGAAAGTAGGCAGAGATGATCTTTAAAATGGAACATGCAAATTTTAATTAGAAAAAGAAAATTACAATATTTGAATAAAAGGAAGGGAGTTGTAGGTTTAATGGTTGGATTAAAATCCATTGTAACGCGGTTTCAAGTTGATTTGTATGAAGTTCAATCTTCGATCCTTATGTTTATAAAATTTTTTTTCATGCAATGCGATTGTTCACTTGTATAAAATATCCGTTAATTAAAGATAATTGCATGGAGTAATAAAACCGGATTTGGTACAAATACATTAGAATCCTCTTCAAACACTTTTGCTTTCACGTGGGCGAAAAGGAACCCTAGTGGTTTGTCACATGAAGCATGAGAACCTATGATCGTATCTCTCAAACCTATTTACAAAGGGAACATATACAATGATGAAGGTCTGGTTTAAAGTCAAACTTAATTAAGAGCTTAATTAATTACTTTGTGAGAAACGGTAAATCGAGGGCTTAATCAATAATCAAATAGAAATCTGCATTTTACCATGGTAATTAATAGGCAAGACTATCAGCCAGTTTCTTTGGACTTTACCCCTATGAGAATGGATGAAACTTAGTCCATTACTTAGACATTTTGCAGGCTTTCAACGAGACCTTAGGCTTGCAAAATTTCTACCATTCACCAAGAGGATGAAATTGACCTTAGCCTACTTTCTTAGGATATGATTATACGCATTGAAATAGGTGTTAAACAGGAATAAATGACACAATGAATGCTTGGTTATAAAGAGCTAGTGGTGGTAATGGGGGTGGTTAGGATAATAGTGGTGATAGTGTGATGGTTTAGGTGCTGCAGCAACTCAACTCCTCCAGTAGACCAAAAGACAAGTAACCCAACCAACAGACTTGCCTTCATTTCTTCCCTAGAATAACCACTTTATATCACCACGCTACATCAAAATCATAAAAGCAACGCGACTAGTACGACTTGAATCCAAATGATAACACTTTAACCATCAAGCCAACACATGACGTTCACCAAAACTACCACTTTAATCCTTGCATTTGTGATCTTTTATTCTTCTTTTTGTTTATAGCATTAAAATTGATACCACTGGAAAAGCAATTTTCTTGTTCCAACAATTCCCAAAATTTTTGTTTTCGATTAATGATTTCTGAACTAAAAAAGAAAACATCAAATATATGTTTTCTCTAATTTTACCAACTTTCTTTTTAAAAAACAAAGCCCCTTTGTGTTTTACTTGTTTTATTAATAATAATTAACTCTAAGTTGGAATCCCATCATAGATTTTCATCGTCCAATCCAACTATGGGTGAGGCCTTGAGCATCCGTAGCATTGTGCGATGTGCCAACCCAGCTTGGGCAAAGCTTGGGGCCATAGAATGAATATCATACATTTAAAACCCAATAAATTACCATAATTGGACCTTTTGAGGAAAGACTATAGAGCTCTTCTCTCCCTTTAAAAACTTTCATTGAATTTGCCATGGGGCTGGCAACCCAACCCAAGTAGGCAATGCTGGAGCTTCCTGAACACTAAGACGAAAAAGTCATAGAATTATGAAGCTCGTGGCATTTATAAACACAAAAAAGCCACGCAATCTTGTACTTTTAACCACGTTTGAATATATAAACACTGTGAATGTTGCATATTTCTGTTGATTCGAGACAGCTGCCAAGTATGACCAAAAGTGGTTGTCGCAGTGGACACTCCTACAAGTATTGCGATAAGCACAGATAAAGTTGGGGACAACAAAGTTTGTTTATGTAGTTAGGTTTCATTACGTTTTCGGAACTTAGTTCCATGAGAATAATTCACTATTTAATTAAATTATTTTTTTAATTTATCAACCATGTAATGTCAGTGAGAGAATATCATTTACTATTTATCAGACTATCAATTCCACTATTGTAGGTAAAACTATGTTATACATAAGCCATATACCCAACATACTAGGCTTTCAACTCTATTGCCTATTGAACTCTGGCTTTTAATATATCAAAGTATATGAGCTACATACACATAATCAGTTACTTACTCAAGATTGAGGTAAATCACAAGTGTAAATTCAAAAATAGATTCAAAATGAATTCACAAGTCAATCTAGACAATCAAATTAATATTTTATCTTTTTTGGAGTCATTTGCGCCGATGCTCAAGACAATGTGTAATATCCTAAAAATCACATTAATTGTAAACAATATGATTTTGGAAAGTATATGTATTATAATTTTCAAAACAAATAAAAAATAGAAATTATCGGTGATAGTAGAAAAGGCCAGTGGATGCCAAAGTTAGTTTAATTAAATAATTATATTATGATGTATTAATTTAAAGTTGAGACTAAATCACAAAAGTGTGAAAAGTGTTATGGCCCTAGTATAAGTATTCAAAATTTGTGGAGTCAAAATGTAAATATAAAAAAAGTTGAGGGACCAAAATTGAAAATACCCCTTAGGAGGAAAGGACCAAAATGTGGAATAAATTGATGTATGAGGACTAAATTGATTAAGTAGAGAAATGAGAGGGATTAAATTATAATTTTGCTTAAAGTGAAGAGTGATTCAAGGGTGGAATTATAGGAAATCATGAGGGGAAAATTAGTCATTTTCCAATTAGGATAATTATCATGTATTATCATGATAATAATCAAGGATTTTTTGGTGTTAAAATATGATTGGTTGAAATATTTTATTAATATTTTATTTTAGAAAATTTATTACTTAAATTTATAGAGATTTCTTTCATTCACCGTCATCCTCAAGCCGTTCACCATTAATGGAGAAAAAAAGTTTTGCTTTCTTAACAATTTAGTCCTTTCCATTAAAATTCACCATTTTCACCTAGAAATCAAAGGAATTTGCATAGCCACAGGGGAAAATGACTAGAAGACTATGGTGAGTATGAATATCACCTTGGATTCAAGAGAATTAAAATTGGAGAGAGAAAAAAATCAAGCTAAGGCTTGAAATCAATAGGACAAGGTGAGAACATCAAGATTTCATCAAGTTTTTAAGCTTGATATTGTTGAAAAAGCATGAAAATGGTGTTAAAGTCGAGTTTTCTTTTGTGTTCTTTATATGTTAGTGAAGAAAAAGAAAGAAAGTGATGGAAAATATTGTAGAGAAAGGAAAGGATATGAAAAAGATGAGGAAAAAAAGTGGTAAAACTAGGGAAGTGAAAATTTTAGCTAAAAAGAGATAGTACTCAAAAGAATTCTTGTTATTTTTCAAAGGACTAAAATGAATTCTGTGATAAGTTAAGTGTATTGGTGTGTTATAAAAATCATGGACTCAAGTGTTAATGAGTTAATCCTTAGTTGTAGAAATTGATAAAACAAATTCTTTTAAGAATGTGTAAGCTGTTGGGGAAAAAAAATCAGTAAGAGTGTCTCAACTTTGAAAATTCACTAAAAGTTATAGTAATTAGAGGTGAACCAAATATGGAATTGAAGTTTAGTGAGTTTAGTTTTGCATAGAAGAAATAGTGTAAGTATTGAAATTGTAGATTACGAGATAAATAAATTTAAGTGAGACAAGATCAGATTGATTTTGAGTTCTCTTTTTTTACTTTGAAAATTCATTAAAACTCGAACAAATATATTTCGGAGATTAAATTTATATGTAAAAGCTTAATGAGCCTATTTTCAAAAGAAAAAAAAAAATAAAATTATAGAAATTCTATACTAAAAGAAAAATAAATTTTAGTGGAGAAAGGTCAAAGTTGCCTAGCAATAGAACAGAGGTAGATTTAAATAAAATACTGTATTAATTGATTTATGTGAAATTTTTGAAATTTTTATGGGAACGATTTTATTGAGTCTAGTTTCAAAAACAAGAAGAGAATGACAAAGGTATAAATAATTTAGCAATTACTACTCAAGTAGACAACCTTGTTAAGAGTACATGTGCAATTAGAGAAAGAATAATATTATATATAGATAAAGAATAATATTATATATAGATATGTTATGCTAAACACCTAAGATTCTGTATATATACATGTACATATAGGATGTGGAATGGAGAGAAGGAGGAGGAAAGATAGCTAAAGAAAATTAAGTTTCATGGACAAATCATAAAACACATGAGAAAGTAAGAATCTAAAGCCATAAGAAAGTGATTTCATTTGTAATGGGCAAATCATGAAGAGAGAGTGAAAAAGAAAGTAATGGAAATATTGTAAATCATGTAGAGAAAGCGATATGAATTATAGTATGTGAAGAGATGGTGCAAGTAAATTCATTTGTAATTTTTGAGTATTAATTGAATAATAAACAAAGTGTATTGATATGTATGATCAAATGATCTTGTATATAAAATTAGTAGGGGTTAAGCAAGTTAAGTGTCAAATGATGGAAGAGTGTAAGATAAAGAATAAGCAAAATGAAAGAAAGAATTAGTGTTTTGCATTTATGCCTGTTAATTTGTAAATGTTCTAGATTGATCTCGATTTAGTTTTGAGCTTGTTTAAGAGTTTTCGTAAGCCCAATTGAAATTCAATTTTGATTGAAATGCATGTTTAATATAGGCTTAACTTATTTATATTGAATTGTTGAATATTATGGAGTAAATTGCTTGTGGATGCTCCAAATTAGTTTAGGTCCGACGATTGGATCGGGTACAGGGTGTTACAAGTGCAAATCAATGAATTTCTCCTCTTTGCAACTTTCCTATCTTGATAAGTTGTCAATATGAGGATTGTTCTTCTTGTTCCTGTTTTTCGTTGAAATCTACATGACTCAAATTAAAGCTCAAGCGGAAGAAGAACTGATCTATGAACCGGCATATCAAGGATTTGTAAAAGGTATTGGGTGTAGTGAAAGTTACAATATGAGGCGGCAAACATTACCTACCACAATCTTGGGCGGTGGATTCATTTACGTGACGTTTGACAAAAGGGTCATCACTATCTTTCGTGCATGAAATGTTTAACTCATGGTTATCTACTTACACAAACAGTGCCTGCCCCAGCATCTTGGACGGTGGATTGTGGGAACATTTCCCACCTCGTAATTAAATCTCAGGACAGTGATTTTGACGTCGGCTCACAACCAATTAGAAGCCGAATTCCATGACCAAAAAATCTCACCATCTCACTACCTCCACAACTTTGTCTTTTTCAACCATGTCTTCAATCTCAGCCATAAGTTTATCATTTTTATATACCCTACCCTTTTTTATTTTCAATCTTAGCCCTGAATTATGATTTTTTTTTTAACATGCTTTGGAAGTGACTTGAAAGAATGATGATTATTGTAATATCGTCAAGTTTCTTTATTCATAATAAGCAATGGACATAATTTCTGATACAGTATATCTTGGACTGGTGTTCATTAAAGCATATTTGACTGTACACACTGTACAAAGCATATTTGATAATTTAGTTAAGCAATTATGGAGATTGCCTTGAGTAAGTAATAACAAAGAATTTAAGAAGCTTTCCTATAAAGTTTGGGCTACCTCGACTTTATTCAATTAAGTTTTGGGGTTTTTTTTTTGTGATTTTTTAAACATGTATAGGGGTAGAAGTAAGAGTAAGAAGCTTGAAATTAATGTGTAACTGATAATTTAGTAATGAGATCAAGGTCTCTTTCATTGTGGATGAAAAGGGACAACAGGAGGCAAATTGAAAGGTTGATGGAGGCATATGGTGATCTTAAAATGAAAACCTAGCCAATTAATTATATGCTTGAATACAATACAAACTTGATTGCGTTGAAAGGTCCCCTGATGAAGACTTCCATTTCAGGCCACTTGTGATTCCCCGTAATTAATTCATAGCCTGGGTCCCAATTCAAATTCTGAAACTATCAACACAATAAAGGTTTTTTGTATGGTGAGAAATTTTTTGTACATATCTATTACTCCATTCAGCTTTTTAAATTGATATTAATCTATGCCAGCCTTCTATACCATCTCCTTAAGTCTTAACTATTTGGATTAAAACAAAACACTATTCCTTGCTTTACATGGTTATCCATATTCGTCTTTTAGATCTTACCTTCTACTTAAAATAAATTTTTTATAGTTATCCTGTACTCAAAAATAACTTTACAAATCTTTCACTTTCTTAGGATTCACGTAAAATATTATAATCAATCTCGAGACATCATTCATTCATTCTGAAAATGCTAAACGATATTCTCAATCTTTTTTCCTTAATTATGAAAAATTGTAGTAACTCTCATATTATATTTTGTTTAATAGATTATTTATATAAATGGTAAGAAATTTGCATCTTATAATTTTTTAGAAGAAAGTAGTTGTTGTTAAGTAATATTTGCTTTGTACATTATCATGTCTTATTCATTTGGTTTAAATGAGTTAGAAGAGGGGCTTGAAATGGTGATGGGCGAAGATCCCGGTGGAAAAGGTGGGTGGGGCCATGCCATGCCATGAGGGTGAGTGGGTACAGCTGGCGGTGGAGTCAAAGGGGTGGCGGTTTTTGTTACTTATTGTGGGCATGATGCCCAACCAATCACCACTGCCAGCCTGGTTTCTAACATGCTCTAATCTCCTTTTTCCTTTCTATTTATCATCAGATTTTTTTTTATTTTTCATATTTGTGAACAATATCATTTTTAAATTTTAAATTTGAAAAAGAATTACTACTAAATAAAAATAAGAATAAATAAATTTAAATTTCAGTATTTATCTACTTTTCAAAATTATAACAGCTTTTATAATAAATAAATAAAATAAATTGCATGAGAAGTGAAAAGCTTAAAAGCAACAAAAGTGGAGTAATGATGGCCGAAATCAATGCTCATTCCATACGAGAGTAGTAGAGCTTTCTACAAGATGAATGATACATGTGATTAAATAAAATATTATAATATTTCTTCTTCTTTTTTTGAACAAAAAAATATTATAATAATTCAAATTTACCGACAAAAAGCTGTAAAATCTTGTTTCTATTTAATAAATAAATAAATAATAAAATCAACTTCAAAATGGGGGGTGGATAAGAATAACACATCAGGAGAGAGAGTCCCATAATTGTCAATCATAATAAGTACCAAAAAGAAGGTTAATTTAATCCTAATAATAGAATAAGGAGTTATTCAAACATTTCATGTGCTTTCTCTTTAGGGTAAGCAAGCTCACTACCCTTACCCCCACCTTATCAACTATCCCATTTTATTAGAATTATAATAATATAATAAAATTTAAATAATAAAAATGACTAACACAATCCGAATTCAAATTACACTTAAAACGATAAATACTCTTGATCATCAAATCATCACATAAAATTCTCAACTATTCCATCTTAATACATAAAATATTTTATATTTATACACCCAAATCCAATTTCTTTTCATCACATTTACTACCTTCCATCCTTATTTATACATATTGCATTTGGATTTTTATCATGTTGAATTTTGATCTTGTTACATCAACTTGCACTAAAATAGAAAATCATATGCTCAACCCAAAAAAATTCATGTACCCAACTACTAAACTTGCTAACTAAAAAGTGGAAGAGATTATAGTTTAATAGCTAGTTTGAAAAAAATTCAAATTTTATTTTATATAAATACTATGTGGGTTATTAATCTAGATATATTTTGATTTAAGTTTGTATTACGATATAAGTTCGTATATATTTCAACTATTGATTGTATCGTGCTTTATAACATTTGATTTTAATTATGTTCATTTGAATGAATTTCTACAATTATTTTAAATAATTGAATCAGATTTATGTCATTTATTGGATCAAACAATCAACAGTTACAAAAAATTTTATTCTAATTCCACTGATCATAAACAAATATTTTTTGCACTTCTTGCCGATCTACGAAAGAGAAAATTAGGGTATGAAACTTAAATTATAGAATTTTCTCTGTGTATTTATTTTATTAAATTACTGAAAATTCAATTAAAGAATCTCTCAAGAAGAAAAAAAAAAGAGAGAAAAATTCGAGGGTTAGCTGTCTCATTCACTAAACATTTTAGGGTTGGCTTACTTGAGGGGACCTCTTCATAATTAAATCACTAAAATGGCCATTCAAGCTTTTAAGTTTTACCAACCATATGATTTCACAATTAGCATTATATTAAATATTATCATTAGCTAATGTCATGTGGAATATGCTCAGCATAACCACATTCAAGATCCTTTTTCTCAGAAAATTTTATTTGAATTAGGTTTTTTTTATTAAGGTTAAATTATGGTATTAGTCCCTATACTCTATGAAAGTTGTAGGTTTAGTTCCTATACATTTATTTGATCAATTTTAGTTCTTGTACTTTTCAAATTTTGAAAATTTAGCCTTGACCCAAACAAGAGCAATTAAATTTGTTTGGTTGAATTCAATTACTAGTCCTATACTATGCATATAGTTATATATTTAGTTTATTTTCTCCAATTGAATCATTCTAAATTCCTATGCTTTTCGAATTTTGAAATTTCAGTTTTTATACAAATGACAGTCATTAATCCATTAATTGGATTTTTTAGTGAGTGATATATAGAAATCATGCACCGATATGACATTATACATATGATAATATGTTTAACGCATCATATTTTAGAAACAATTATTGTTTGATGAGACTGAAATTTGAGAAATAGAAAGACTAAAAATGATCAAATAAAAGTATAAAGATTAAATTCACAATTTTTGTAAAGTATAAGAAGTAATGGAAGAATTTAACCTAAATTTAATAAAGTCGTTTGGTATCATATTTATGCATATAAATAATTATGAATAAAGGGCTGATATCAATTGAGGCTGTCTTTTTGGATGGGACCATGTCTAGCTATCATTTGCAATTGAAAGCTTTAAAGGTTATTTATTTCAAATTAATACTGGACTTGTCTAATATATAATCATTGATAATTAGGCTAATGTTAACGGTTCACAACTGCTAAAATCATTTATAAAAATTGTATAATCATTTTTACTAATAATGATTAAAGTTGTATTAAACATAACTTGTGTTCTTAGAGGTTGAAATGTTAAATTATTTATATGATAATGAGAATATTAGAGTTTTTGTTGTTTGATTATCATAAAAGTATATAACGTGACGTAGTAAGACATAAGCTGTGGGACTGAATTATTTTCCAATTCAGAAAAGAAGTTTCTTTTGATAATAGTAAAGGCATGTTGTCTTTGTACATTTACTTCAACTTCACTAGGCAAAATTTTAACAATAAAACGATTGATTCGATTCGAATCTAAATTACACTTAAAATAATAAATATTTTTAATCATTAGATCAACACACGAGTTTTAACTTCACTTCATTTGAATCAGTTAAGGTTGCCTCTACATGTGGCTTTTTAATTATTGCCATTAAATGTTGCAATTTCTTGAATTCTTCCCTTTCTTTTAGCTTTTCTTGAATAATAAGTTTGTTTTAGATCTAGTTTAATTTTAATTTTAATTTTATTAATTTAAATATACATGGAAAAAGATTCCTATCCAGACTACAAAACGTGAACAAAATTTTCAAACCAAAATTTAATTTTAATTTCAAGCTTCACGTTCTTCCCATTCTTTTCCTCCTATGTATTTTTAATCTTTAGCACACCCATTATATCTCAGCCGTCAGATTGGGCACTCAGGGGTCCATTAGTCTACGTGTCAAAATCATATTGTTTCATGGCAGTCTATCCGATGAGTTTATGAATTATCCTTCTATTTTCATAAATATTAAAAATGTTTCGATCTTTCGAGAGGGAGCCGAGAAAGCAAACAAAAAATCGGCTAAACGCCGCACATTTACATGGATCTTATCCTGCATGAACACGTGGCAATTATTCATCCATCCCTTTTCGCTGTCTTAACGGGAATGACCGGTTAAACCCGTTTCCGAAAATTACATAAATAATTATATCACAGCCTGTCCACCAATCTCCATCCAAAATAATACATCCTTCCCTAGATTCTTCGACCGGTAACGGATTAATCCCGGTGACCATGGACCAAAGCTTTCAAATATAAGTAAGAGGTAGAGCGGAGAAGGGGAGACCAGACTAGACCAGTACTCACTCACCATTCTGATTTCCAATCTCCAGCTCCCAAGGTAAATATGCCGATCAGAAACATAGCAGTTGGCCGGCCCGAAGAGGCTACTCACCCCGATGCTCTCAAGGCAGCTTTGGCTGAGTTCATCTCCACCTTGATCTTCGTTTTCGCTGGATCAGGCTCAGGAATGGCCTTTAACAAGTTGACCGACAACGGAGCAACCACCCCGGCCGGTCTCGTAGCCGCCGCTCTAGCTCATGGCTTCGGCCTTTTCGTCGCTGTCTCCGTTGGCGCCAACATCTCAGGAGGCCACGTCAACCCTGCCGTCACCTTCGGTGCTTTCGTTGGCGGGAACATCACTCTCTTGCGCGGCATTCTTTACTGGATCGCCCAACTCCTAGGCTCAACCGTCGCTTGCCTGTTGCTTAAGTTCGCTACCGGCGACCTGGTAACATCACCATTTCCCTCCAAAATACTCCGTTAGAAAATCAGTTATTTCCGTTATTGCACATTGTCTTATTTTATTTATTAATTTGGCGGGTTTTGTTTCGGTGCTTCGCAGGCTGTACCAGCTTTTGGATTGTCATCGGGTGTCGGCGTGTCTAACGCATTGGTTTTCGAAATCGTGATGACCTTCGGATTGGTGTACACAGTGTACGCCACAGCCGTTGATCCCAAAAGGGGAAGCTTGGGAACCATCGCACCGTTGGCAATTGGTTTCATCGTGGGAGCCAACATTTTGGCTGGAGGTGCCTTCGATGGAGCCTCAATGAACCCAGCAGTTTCATTCGGACCAGCCTTGGTTAGCTGGACATGGGCCAACCACTGGATCTACTGGGTCGGACCCCTTATCGGTGGTGGGCTCGCTGGTCTCATCTACGAGTTCATCTTCATCAGCAACACCCACGAGCAGCTCCCAACCACCGATTATTAAGCCTAATCAGGGTTTAATTGAATTGTGTGTCACTTTGAAACCGGATTTTCTCCGATCTCATTTGAGTTTCCTATCACTTGCCTTGTATTTTGTGTTTAATTTGTGGCCGTCGATCGTGTTTACTTTAGTTCATTCTCCATCCTCTATCATGATCATCATGCATGGCAGATGTTGTTCACAATTGCATGCCCTGGAAAAATGGTATTTGAGTGACTCACTGTAATTCTTTTTTTTTAAATTATTGAAAACCAGCAACAGGGCTGTAAATGTGACTTTCTCTTTACCTTTTCCTTGTTTCTATCATTGCATTTCCTATTCTTTTACCTTTTCTTTGGTCTACACGAGTAAGATTGTAAAGTTGGCATGTTTCATTTAGGGATAATAAAAAGATGAATATTTAAAATAATAAAAAAATAAAAAACATAATCAGTGATGGAGCGTAGTAGAGATCATGGTCTCTTAAAAAGATAATTTTTTAATTTATAATGAGAACTTACAAAAAATAATTCATGTATATTTTATGTTAACATGATATTATTTGTTTTATATTTTATGTTAATAAATAATTTAAAAATTATAAAAATATTCAAAATGTTTTAAAAAATTAACAATTTAAAAAATTATAAAAGTTTTATAAAAATTTAAAAAAAATATAAAGTACACGGGGATTATCATGTGGGTTTTTTTTTTTGTTTAAAAATTTAATATTTTCATCAGTATTTTTAAAAAAAAAACAACGATTCAATTTTTCTTGAAATGTTGATGGTTAAATTTAATTTTTTTTTAAAAATAAAGGGTCAAATTTAACTTTAAAAAGAATAATAATTGAATTGAAAAAATATATAAACATTGAGAATTAAATTTATCATTATATTTTTTAAATTTCATAATATAGTCTAAGTGTTTTATTTATTATTTATTTTTTACTACTACTAAAAAGAATATGAGTCTCCCTTTAAATACTACTTGAGAAGTTTAAATTTCCATTAATAACATATCAAATAATTGTTCTATTGTTTGTGTTGTATGATATAAAACAATACAATTATTAAATGCATCAAAATTTTGTAATTGATAAACATATTTGTATCTATTAACCAAATCGTGATTGTCTCCTAGTTTCGTATAACACAAAAATTATATAAATTTCAAAATTACATCTAAATTTCAATTAAATGTGTAATGTGAAAAATGCAATCATATAAATATATATAAATAAACAAATCCAATCATTTTTATGTTGTATAACTACAGTTGTTAATGAATGTAATAAGCAAATTTAAATTGATTTTACATCAGTAACAATATTAATACTTTTTGAAAATTGAGTTGAAATTAATTTTTTTATAAAAATATAATTATATAAAATCAAAATTAATGTATCATATTGAATTAAAAAGTTGGTATAAAAATTAAGATAATTATTCTAGCAAAAATAAAAATTGGTATAAAAATGATTCAGGTAAGAGTAAAAGAAACAGTGGTGGAGTGGCTGAGTAGAGATAGTTGTGGTTGTACAAGTGAAGTGCATTGAGATTCTTTGCCTCTGAAAGATGAGGATAATAACGCCTACAGGGGGGCACGTGAAGAATCAGGACCAGCTGGCGTGCACCGACCCTGCCCAAATTAGTTGTCACATAGGACCCACCCTGTTTGTTGTCTTCTTATTGCCACTTTTTCAGGTCTGTGGGGTTTCAACTTTCATATGGGACAGAAATGCCTCGCATATCCATCTTCATTACTTACTTTGGCCTTTTGGCCATGACTCTGGGGGGTGGATAACGGAGCTCAAGTTTTGGACTTACATCCTACCATTACTAAAACTTGAACCAAGTTCATTACCTAATGTAAACCCCCAAGACTTTCACATGTCTTTTGGCTCTGTCCAAAACCCCATTGGTATCTGGGGAGAGCATGATATCGTCTTGATCCTTGAATGACTGCAGCCAAATGGGAGTGTGAGACGTGGATTTAAAGTGGCCGCGGATTGGAAGGGATGTCGCGGTCCTGTGATGGAGCGTCAAAGTGGATGGTGAGGCCTACTGATAAAGTGCGGCTGTTCCAAATAAATATGTCTCTTATTGTGCACGTTGTTGTTCTTATTATATGTTAAATACCACAGCTCTGCTTGACAGCGACCCTTCCCCAATTTCACATGCCTCCATGTCTGCCATTTTATCTACGCTGAATACAAGCCCTCTACCCGTATCCACTCTTAATTCAATTAAGGGGTTATGTATCAAGTGCGTAGTCCGAGGCCGGTAGGGGTTGAGGTTTCTCTTAAAATAGAAAATAAAAAATTTATTAGATTTTTTTTTAAATTAATAAAAATAAAATTATATTTTAATTTTTTTAAAAATAATAAAAATTTGATTTAATCTTTTAAAAGTTATGAATACATAAATTATTCAAATAGTACAATTACATTTTATTATTATAAAAAATAAAATTTAATTTCGACTCCTTAAAATAATTTTCTACCTTTGCTCCTATTATATATAACGTGTTTAATCGTATACTCTCAATAAATTAGTGGCTGCCAATGCATCAAATTAATTTCTTAAACTAAATTAAAGAGTAGGTAGGATGGCATATATGTTTATGAATAGTACAAAATGTGATCCAGGTTTGATGGTGGGAGATAATATAATTTAGTGGAGCAATTTCTTGTGATAAAAACAATTCTAATTAATATAATATAAATTTGGAAGATATCATATAAAGTCCAAACTTTATCACAAAGACATAAATAAACTTAGATCAATCACGTCGACTTTCAAAATGGTAGGAACTTTTTGTAAAATAATGGGATGATCATTTTCATCATTATTTTTTAATTGGTTATTTGAATTTAATAATTTATGATAAATTAATTTAATTTAATTTGATAATTCATATTGATGAATTGAGCATGTCAAATTTATGATTAATCATGTCCATTCTACTATGAATTTGAAACATCATAAATATATAAATTGATTACTTGAATTTAATAACTTATAATTAATTAAGTTGATAACTCATACTACTAATTAAATTTATTATACGTCTTCTGATTTTATTAATTTGATTCTCACTTTCTTTCTTTTTTTCTGAACATAATGCTCAATTTCTTTATTTGATTGAAATTCTTGATATGAGTTCTACAATAGATTTATAACAATTACATTTCTATAACAGACAAAATCTTGACAGATAAATAAAACAATTATAAAGAAGAATGATTATACCTAAAATGTTTACTTAATCTACAAGGATGCAAGAATTTGAGTAGACATCTCGTTCGTGATAGTATTATTAGGGTATTTTTTATTATTTGAATTCAAAGAGAATGATTATATATTTAGAGATTCATGTTCATATCATATTTTTTGTTAAAAATCCTAAAGGAATAAAAAAAAATTTGGAGAGGTGAAAGAATAATCTCACTAACTTGTTTGTGGTGAGGAGTGTGCTATCCATTTATAGGAACAAGAGATAAAACAAGTATAAAACTTATTTAACATCCAATTAATATAAATTTAGGTAATTGTACCATTAAACTACAATTTAGAATTAAAATACTAATAAATGGCTGGAAGAAGTGGTAATTAGGGATGGTCAAATTCAAACCATCCAATAGATTTTGAATCGATCCCGTTCGCATGGAGTTAATTTTTTTTCTTTTGAAAAGTGGACAAAGAAAGGAATGGGATGGATTTTTTTTTATAATGGACATAAAATGATTATGGTAATTGTTTTTTCCACCCAAAAAGAGCAAGAGAAGGTAAACTGTAGCAAGGGGCTATTGTAGTTAATTTTGAGGGTACGATTCCCAAATGTACATACTGTAGTAAACGTCACTCAAGTGAGTGTTGGAAGAAATTGGGTGCTTGTCTAAAGTGTGGTTCAACAGAGCATATGATTAAGGATTGTCCACATAGGACCAAGTTGACGCAAGCACCGGTTCAAAACCAAGCCTAAAATCAGAGATTGGATCAATTACCTCCGAGGGGTCGAGGTCAAAATAGGGCCTAAATTCGAGTCTAACGTCCAAGCCTGATTAGGGAGGTTACAATAATTCATTCCAACTTGTATCTATAGCATGTCCAAACATATTATCAATGCATATCCATCAATTCACCACATGAAATCACATTCAACAACATCAAAGCCTAGGTTCTAATGCATCAACATATAGCCAACCAATTTGCATATTCAAAGTGTATAAGATCAAGCATAATAACTTCTAAACCACAAGATCAAGTTCAACTTTCAGACCTTTACCAAAATACCAAAACATTAGCTTATTAACAAGTCACAACATTATTTTAGGTACGTGCCATATACCAAAACATATATACATACATACAAAAGAGATATTCAATTGATTTTCGAGTTGAGCTATTGATTTGAATGCTTGATCACTTTAAGTATACAAAAATCTTTGCTTGAAATTTGCACACGAAAACAAACATAATCATACAATAAGCATTGAATACTCAGTGATACTAATATAATTCAAAACTAATACATTAAGGCTAATTTAAAGCAAATATATAAATATGTCATTAAATACACTACTTTAACTTATCACAAAAATCATTAATAATATAATTCCCAACTTTCTCATTCAATAATTATATCAAGCTCTCATATTTTCATATATTGATGCATTTAATATTCCATCATTTCTTACAACGAGTAAATTCACGAGCCTCTGAGAATTAGATGCTTGATCCCTATTAATCCACGATAAATATTAAGACAGATATTCAACTCTATATAACAAGTAAATTCATGACTCTTTGGGAATTGAGATTGTTTTATTCTGCCACCTTGGGTTGCCTAACAACAATGGCTTTTAATATTCGCCCACAGCCCTCCGAGAATTGGGGTTGCTCACGCCCTTTAGAAATTGGAGCTAATAAACCACTAATAGTGGAGATCCTATCGCATGGCAACTATACCTAAACTACGTCTAACATCGTTTAATAAGACATGGTCATGCTTATCATCATTATAACAAAATTCAATATGATATCAAAGTCTGAATATTATATATACAATTATATCAAGCATATATGTACACACACATTTATATGTAAATCACAATTCAAGTATTCATACTTAAACTAACAATCACAATATCAAATTCAGCATCTCATATGATTATCTTCACATTTATTTCATACTCATTTAAAACAACTTTAGACTACAAACGATTTATTGAAATTGAATTATAAAAGAGCAAATTGATTTTGCTATCAGTTCACCTTCGCCTCTAACCCTTACGGTTCCACCTCATCGTTAGCTTCAATTTTGACCGGACATAGAACCCCTTTTCTCTCTTGTTATAAGCAGTGGTGGATGAAAGAAAATGAATGAGATAATGACTTTCTTTACCTTTTGACAAGGCACACACACCTTGCATATACAGATGTTCGAATTCAGGATCCTTAGAATAAACAATATCCTCCTTTTTATTGGAGCCATTTGTAGGGTTCATATATACCTTAATTAATTATATTTAGTTAGTTAATTAAACGTCATCATATATTATAACTATAATTTATAATGATAAGTGGTTTTCATCATAACATTCCATTAATTAAAGAAGTAATAATGGTTAAAAACTCTTAGGTCTTTTGCTTATTTATTAATCTGCATTTTTAAATTAAAATTTAATAGTGATAAGATTTTTATAATTTAGTTCTTATATTGTAGTTAATGGCTTTTTCGATTTAATAACTTAATAATTCTATAATATACTATTATACTAGATAGATAAATTCTTCTGTTCATAATTTTACTGACTAAATCTACGGAATTTGAGTCCAAACCCGTATTTTTTACATGAGTTAAAATCGGGTCATTAAATTTATTCTATATTAAACACAATTTAATTCAATATAATAAATAAGATACATGAACACGTTAGTACCAAAGGTGTCTGAGCAATACACATATAAACTACAATAAAAGAAACATGGTAGTAGACAATAGAACAAAATGAAAATTTTATGATGCTGATTTTTCTCAGTTTGTAAAACATTTTATGATGGCTTTTCATCACTTTTCTTTGCTAAAAACCTTACATTTCTGACAAAAAAGGTCTGGAATATTATCAAATTATCAACAAATATGAATGTTAATATACCAAAATTGATTAGTTGAGTTCATTATGTTTAAATGGGATTTAAGGCTTGATCTTAAATGAAAAAAGGAAAAAAAAAAAAAGCCAACTTAAAATCAGAAGAGTAAATCACAAATTCCAGTTTTAGAAACCATCAAATGCGCAGGCAAAATGACCAAGATGGAGAAAACAACCATACCTTGTGCCAGAGACAAAAGTTGAGCTCAGTGCAGTTGAACCATGAGTTTCATCCTCGGCCAACAAGAAAGAAATTAAAACATAAGGAACTCAACTAATCTGTCAATGAAAATGTAAGAAAGGAACCAATAAGAACAGAGCTACCAGAAGCATTTAAACAAACTGTCAAAATGAGAACCAAGCAGATTGTAAATACCAATGGACAATGTATCTCTTCATCAAGCAACCAAACATGGAAAGAAGAGAAAAACCATACCACAATCTTTCTTTTCTTTTCTTTTATGGATTTTCCTTCTCAGTAGAAATCTCCTCTCACTCTTTTACTCAAATCTTTTTTTCTCCACATTCCTACTTTAGTTGTGGGTTTTTTATATGATCACGCATTTTAATGGTCTATGATCACTCAGCCTACTAAATGGATGGATCCATGAAACTAAAATCTTCCATTGTTCCCAAATTTAATGGGCTTGGTTGGAAGGATTCAAAAAGATCAGGCCCATCATGGTGGAAGTTTCGAAATTCCGACAAATTTACTTTCAAAGAGAGACAAAGTCTACTTCCAAACTTGTTTTCAATGTTTTTCATTCTTCAAATTTTCCTTTCGCTCAAACACTTTGACAGCAACATAGACATTCTAAATTATGGTAACTATGTTCATTTGTTCCCTCCTTTGTGGAAGTTGAATATGTTATTTTCAGTTTTAGGGTTGATATGCAGTAACTCAACCTGCATTTAGTAAGTTATTGTAATTTATCATATTTAGTTCACATATTTTGATCAGAACTATTGAAATTCTTTATTACATATCTTTAGAGATTCTTAGTAGCTATAAAAAAAAAACTCAAAAATTGATTTATTCATTCAACTCTAATTCATTCACAGTAAACATATTTATATAGCAACTGATAATTGTTGCTTACAGTAATTGATACAACTGCTTACAGTAACTAATTACAACTACTTAGTAACTGCTAACTAAGTCAGTTGGACTATTATTCTAATATTCCCCCTTCACCATCTTGAGAAAGAGAAGCTGCAGAAACAACATGCATATGTTGATGACAAAAGAAAGCATTTACAGCATTCACTGTAAAAGATTTACTAACAGAAACTAATTGCTTACAACAATGGACTTTTGAATTATAATAACAATATTCACCATGCTTTCTTCTTCCTTTTGCTTCTTTTATGCTGTAAAAATATACTTACTTCTTCTTCTATCATTTGCCATACATTCTTCATTCTATCATTCACTTACTTTTCTATTCTTCTTTTGTATTGCAATCTAGGCTGTTAGGCTACTTCGATTATAACAAATGTAAACAAAGCTAGTTTGAGCTTGCAAAGAAAAAGAAAAAAAAATTCGGAACTAGAAGCAAGGCTGTTAAGCTACTTGCTTTTCCCAGATGCATATACTAAGCTCGCTAGAGCTTACTTGAGAATGAATATTTTGAGTTCCAATTGTTCTTCAACATGGCTTCATACTAAGCTCGCTAGAGCTTACTTGAGAATGAATATTTTGAGTTCCAATTGTTCTTCAACATGGCTTCAACAATCAAACTTGAGTCTCTCTATGTAGTTGGAGTCATCAAGAAGAAATTTGATTGTCTTGGTGGAGAAGAGACGACTGTCAAATGCTGAATCATTCACCATTGTTGAAACTATTTGCAAGTTAACAATAACACTCCACAAGTCCTCAATAGTTCATGAGGAAGACGACTCATGATACCATATAAGAAAACTCAAGAATTGATTTTATTCATTCATCTCTTATTCATTCACAGTACACATATTTATTTAGCAACTGATAACTGCTGCTTACAGCAACTGATACAACTACTTACCGTAACTATTACAACTACTTAGTAACTACTAACTAAGTCAGTTGGACTGTTATTCTAATAGTAGCTCATTGCTAAAGATAAAATATGGAAAAATCAAGTCAAGTAACGATCTTTTGAAGACTTCTAATGTAATCGCTTTTTTTTATTTAAAAATATTTATTTTTCAAAAAACGACAACAATGTGAAGATCTTTGAAATTTCATTCTAGATTGAAGACTTTGTCGAGCTAAATTCAAGGGATTAGAGATTCACATTAATTGTATTTTTGCAAGCTATTTTAGGTTGTTAAAAAGAAGGTTTGTTGTGTTTTATGTATGAGTTTGAGAGAGAGCATGTATCTTGATTAGTGAGGAACTTATTTTAGTGTAAAATTATTGTAAGAAAGTTGTTCTTGTTGTTCAGTTTGCAATTATGTTTTTAGGAGGAAAACTTTATTGGGTGAATGATCTAAATTGAAGCATAGGAGTGATAAGTTGAACTTAAATCGCATTCTATACGTGTTGATTTATAGTTTATTAGTTTGTAGGTAAGGCCCCATTAACGTAGAAAATTTTCGTAACTAAAATTTGGTGTTCATCTCTTATTATATAAATGTTAATTAATTTATCTAGTTGCAAGTAAACAAAAATTTGAAAGATAAATTTAACAAATTAACACATTACATCATTCTATATGTTTGATAAAATGAATAAATTAAATGCGGAAAACGAAGTATTATATTTTTGTACTAAATCTCATAAGTATTGAAATTATATTATACAATTATTTAATATATTATTAAAAATGATAATTAAAAATAATTATATTGTTTGATAATAGTAAAATTTCATTTTAAAAATTATTTATTTAATAAATTTAATTTTATAAATATAACATTTTAAATTATTTTAGATAGCTTTTTATAAAAGCTAAATATGGTTATTTTATTTTAAATTATGTAATTTATTTAAATTCTGTTTATGCATAATTTATTTTATTTTAAATTCTGTTTATAAAGGAGATGATGAAGGGTGTAAATATATTTTCACAAATTTCAAGTCAAATAATGAACTGAAAATAGGAACAAATAAAATAATTTTATTTATAAAATTTGAGTTACAATCTTTAGATAAATCTTCTAATTCTATTTTTTAATGGAGTTTCAATCCAAAAGATATTTAGATTTGATTTTGGATCGATGCGTTCTGCTTCAAAGATTTTCGAAACTTGATTTTGAAAATAGGTTTGGAGAATTGGTTGCTTGAGAATTTGATTTGGACTCAAGGGCCTTCAAGATCTGATCTTGAATTAATGTAATTCGCTTTAAGGGTCGTCAAGATTTGATATTAAAAACTAATGACGAAGATTTGATTCAAAGGTCTTCTAGACTTGGTCTTAGATCAATATAATTCGCTTTAAAGGTCGTTAATACTTGATTTTGAAAAACGAGTTTAATTTTCTTTATTTTAATGCAATCGAATTGGAAAAAACTTTGATTCAAGGATCTTTAAGACTTGATATTGTATGACTGATTCACTTCAAGGGGTTTCTAAGCTTGATCTTGAAAACAAGTTTAACCTCTTTTATGTCGGTTGAACAAATACCGAAGAGCAACTTTCTTCAAAATTGATACGACCTTTTTCAAAAAAAAAATTCAAGTTCTTCGATTTCTTCAATGAATTTTTGAAATTTTGGAGAGAGTTTCTAATCTTCAAAATCTTCACTCCCAATTTCAATTTCTAAATTTCTATACTACTAAGCTTGTGTTGAATGACTTAGAGGTAATCCCATTTTATAATGTTAGTCACTTAATTAAAAGCAAGTTCTTGTATTATATAACTTCTCATTTGATTATCTACAAGGATTAAACTCTCCCCTTTTTTTATATATATATCACATATTGATTTAAATTAAAAGGATAGAATAATCTTTAAAGAATATATTATATTTATAAAAGAAATTTGAAATGATTTAATTTCATGTTTTATCTATTATTAATTTAATTCGAGATAAATAATAATGACACATAATGAATTCTGATTGGTCTAAAAGTCTCCTTTTTACGATATATAGATCTTTCATTTGGATTCCATGTTAATGTCAGATTAGACCAATTATGTAAACCCAACTAAGTTTAAAATAATGTGATCCAATTTAAAGGGGATAAGAGTTTTACTTTGAATAGAAATAAAATTCTACCAATTCGTTCAGTTACTTGATACAAATAAAGATTATAGTCTCCATCATTTAAGGTTTGTGCAATTAAAGAAAAAAAATCAAGAAGGAAAAATCAATTTATCGGATGTTTTTTATGTTATTCGTCAAGTTTAATGGCCAACCCCAATTCTGTATCAATTATTTTTTATGTTTATGAAATCATATTATTCTAAAGATTCTAAAATCGTTATTTATGCAATATTAAAGATTTAATTTGCACAATAATTAAAACTTAAGATTTTACACGTATGATGAGCTTAAATAATAGAATATATGATTTTTCATTAAAATTTGTTGTTTCAATTTTATCCATAACACATGAATTTTTCGAACCACATTAAAATATTATGATGGAAAAGTGGATAATTGGCTTTCACTACTCATTAGAATCTCAAAATTGCCCAAAAGTAAATTATTTATTCCATGAATAGTAAAATTTATGGTGACAAATTAATATTTTTGTTAGATATGTACTTGAAAGCCCAAAGGCAATGTGTATATTTTATAAAAATTATTTATTTGTCTATTAAGGTTATTAACATTTTTTTTAAAGTATATTGTAGTATCGGAGAATTAGGATATACTTGGATTGTTTGTATATTTGAGTATTTAATTATTGTTTTGCTGTTATGTATTATTTTGCAGTTATTTCTCTTCACTCGCAAGCTTCATATGTTACTTTTATTTAATGGGTTAAATTTTTTTTAATGAAGTGAACAAGTCTAGTTCCATTCAGGTGTTTTGAATCTTGACTTGACACTATTAGAAAATAAATTTGTTGCTATTACTAATTCAAGCAATGACGAAGAGATGTTATACCATAAATAATGAGAACGATCAAATAGATTGAGCTTTATGTTTTTGTGAATGACTATTGTCAACAACATTAAGATCATAATTCCACAAAATAAAAGTGCGAAAGAATATCTTATGTTTGTGAAAGAACGTTTCATTCTACGGATAAGTCACTTGTTAGTACTTTAATGGCACAACTCACGACCATGAAGTATGATGGGTTGATGGGAATGCAAAAATATATCATTGAGATGTCTAATATTGCAGCAATACTAAAGACCTTGGGGATGACGGTGGATGACTCCTTTTTAGTACAATTGTAACAGTCCGTTTTTCAGTGGTATCGAAAATAGTGATTTCGGGACCACAAACCTAACGAGAAAATTTTATAATGAGTATTTAAATTAAATAAGTCAATAATAATTTTATATGAAATTTTGAATTAAAGTTTTTTAATTATTGAATTAAAATTTAGTATAAGTGGTTTGGTTCAAAAGTTAAGTGGTTTTAGAAAATGAGGTATTGGGACCTCGTTTTTGAAATTAAGTGTAGTAAATATTTTTATTAAATATTTACAGAATCGTATTATATGTGAATTGAAGTTCGGTTGGGTAATTTTGATGATTAATTACTTAATTAAGGAAAAAAGAGTAAATTGTAAAAGAGGTAAAAGTTAATTGCTATTGATTAAAAATAAAAGGGGCTAAAGTGGTAATTGCACCATCTCAAAAGTCCAAGCGGTGGTGGATATGATTACCATCCACTAACTTTTGGGTTATTTTTTCATTAAGTCCTAATTAGTTTAGGATTAAAAAGAAAATAAGTTTGTTTAATTAAAATTTAATATAATTGAAGGACCAATTATAAAATTGAACCCTCTTTAAATGGCCTAATAATAGAAATGATGTGAAACTCTTTAGATTTTGATAATTTGCAATTAAATCATAATAAAATGAGGATTTACTAATTAGTTTAATTTAGTATGATCGGGAATGGTGGTTTAGAGGCCACAAATTCAATGTGTTAGACCTTAAATATTAATTATTTAATAGTTACGAGGTCATTAGTTTAGTATTAAATTTTGGTTAAGAAATTCTATCGTTTAGGCAGTTAATTAAGTAAAAAGGATTAAATCGTAAAAGGTGCAAGAGTTGAATTCTATTAATTGCAAGGTAAGTTAAGGTATTTGAATGGTAATTATACCATTGTAAGTGTAAGTGGACAGTTTAGCCTTTAAAATGGGTTGAAATTGAAAGAATTAATTAAGGGTAAAATAGTAAATTGATAAATAAATGGTTTTTAAACCAAATTAAGAAAGAAAACAAAAGTTTTTCATCTTCTTCTTTAGAAATTATAATCGAAACCCTAAGAAGAGAGGCAAGAACATTTGGCCATTTTTGAATCCTCAGTAGATCAAGATAATGTCTCGATCGTGGAAAAGAGAAAATTACGAATTTGCCCCTAAAGTTCATTTTAACTGCAATTTCGTCTGATAAGTTCGTAACATTAAATTTACATTTAAATAGTATATTATTTGTATTCTTTATGATTGTTATAGAACAGGTTATGGTACGTGAAATTGTGAAAGATGAAAAATATATCAAGCTTTGAACAGATGATTTGAAATCGACGCGATGGCTGAGGTACCGCATATGTTGCGAGTCATCGATAACTCGTGTGAGCAGCATCGTGAGTCGAGAAATGAGAAAAGAATCCATGAATGGATTACAGGCCCTACGATGGCTAAGATTTATGCATAAGTGCATATTCTCGACAGCTCGTGTGAGCAACATCGTTAGGGAATAGTTATATGCACATATATCGTATCGATGGCTAAGGTACCGCATATGTTACGAGTCCTCGACAGCTCGTGTGAGTAGCATTGTGACTCGGGAAAGAGATATGGATCCTAAATGGATTATAGGCCCTACAATGGCTGGGACTATGCTTTATGCATACTCTCGACAGCTCGTGTGAGCAACATTGTTAGGGAACAGTTTATAGTACAGATAAGCACCGTACCGATGGTTGGGGTACCGTATACGTTGCGAGTCCTCGACAGCTCGTATGAGCAGCATCGAGTACTGGTAACAGAAAAGCTATAGACAGAAAAGTTAGAACACCAAATATAGCTTGAGGAAGAAACAGTTCATCCTAGCTCGGTTGAGTTATAACTGCTTCATGCATATGATTGATTTCTTACTGCTTGAAGATCGGATCATCTTCACGAAGTCACACTATCGCGGAGCCTGTTTGGTAGTCCTTCATCACTTGGTTATATGGCATGTAGTAGGGTGATGTTATCCTTGAAATGTTTTATATTAGAGTGTTGATTTCTTTGTTGCACTAAACTTGCATGCTTGCTTGATGTTCTAATTAAGCAAATGTGTTTAGTAAAGAATTGACACATGAATTTAAGAATCCTTGTGTTGATTGATTGTATCTTGTGTTATATGATGAAACAAGTATTGTCATGTATAGATTTTGCAATATGAGAATTTGAATAAGAGTCTTGTATTGAATGATGATGGATAAACTTGAGGACTTGCGTGATTAAATAAATTCTGCATACTTGTTTCGATAGAACCCCTGCATGTATCGGTAGATGTATAGGGTAGGAGAGAGGTTATTCACTGACTTGAGTTGTATTGGTAGTTGCATAATAAGTACCGATAGTCTTGTCCATAGGAGTATCGGTAGTTTATGTACTTGTATCGGTAGAAGTTGCAGGGTAGTACATCTTAGCTCTTTGGAGTTTTTAGTACAAGTAAAAGCATGATTTGTTTTGGTAAAAGTTTCACTCGTATCGGTAGAATTGTCATAGGTACCGATAGAAGTCTGCACTGTTTTCTGAATTATTTGTTGACTTGACAACTATCGATACTAGTTCAACAGGTTCCGGTAGAAGTCTCCCAGAATTGTGGTAATGACATTTCTACTCTTATTGAGTTGATAAACAAAGTAAGAATAACGAATTATAAATGTATATATATTTTAATAAATCAAGAAAGATGTTAAAATAAAATTTGAATAGGTAATGATTTGAGGCACGAACGCATGTGATCTAAAAACCCTAACCGACGATGGTGTTGGGTTTGAGTACTATACAATGATAGTAAGAAAGATTGATGTAGCTTGGATGATATTGTGATATTATGGTTGACATGGAATGTGGATGTCATGATTTGTTAAATGAATATTGATTCCTTCTGCGATGTAAAGATAAGTATGTTTGGTTATAGTTTGGTTAGCTAATGGTGAGAACTGCGTGTTTGAGATACAGGACCATGTGATCCCTGATGGAAAATATTTGTACGTGATTCCTAAGTTCTTGCATGATTGAATTTGATTATTGATTGATTGAAAGGTTGTAAATGAATGTGTAAAATTAAATGTAGTTAGTATTCTGAGCTACAAGTTATAATTGTATAAATTGTGATTGAATTGTATGTAAAAAAAAAAGACTCGAAAAGTTTTGTAAACCCTGAAACCTTGGACCGGAGATGGTTTTGGGTTTTTGGGTGTTATAATAATTCATATTGAACTCACTACCTCTAAATTATGGATCATTCCAAATTAACTATAACATTATTAAAGATAAGTGAGATGTTAATAAATTGGCTAGTAAGCTCGTTCAGGGGGAAGCAAGATTAAAGAGTTAAGAAAGTAATTCCATCAACCTTATGAGTCCAAGAGCTGGCAAAAGACTTAAGGCAAAAACCTACAAGTTTAAGAAGAAGAAAAACCTACCTATCAATGTCTCTAATGGCGAGAAAAAAGGAATGAATTGTAAATAAATGTCACTTTTATAAGAAAGTAGGACACTAACAAAAAGATTGCCTAAAACACAAAGCTTGGTTCGAAAACAAAGGTAAATATTATGTTTTTGTATGTTTTGAATCAAACTTAACTGAAGTTCCTTATAGTGTTTGGTGGTTTGACTCCAGTGCTACTACTCATGTATCCAACATGATGTAAATATTCCTTTCTATCCAAACCACAAATCCAACTAAAGGTTTCCTATATATGGGAAGCCTATGAAGGCTCCGATTGAAGGCATAGGGACTTATTGTTTGGTCTTAGATATTGGTTATCACTTAGACCTATTTCAGACTCTTCATGTACTTTCAATTTCTTGGAACCTTATATCTATTTCAAAACTTGATGTTTTTGGGTTTAATCTTAAGTTTGGACCTGATTGTTTCAATTTAATTAAGAATAATATTGTTTTAGGTTCAAGAAACCTTATTTGTAGTTGATATAAATTGAAACTTGATAATGTCTTATCCAAATCCTTACTTGTCGATCTTATCAATGTTGGAATTAAGCATAGTATGCTAAATGAAAATTTTGCTTACTTTTGTCATACACGTTTGAGTCATGTATCCAAGAAAAGTTAGAAAGACTAGTAAAGAATGAGATTCTAAGGAATCTAGATTAGCAAACCAAAACATACTAAGAAGGTGCCACAAAAAGTACCCAGCTTTTTGAAATATGCACACCAATATATGCTTGACCTTTCATGTTCTATCTTTTAATTGAGAAGTATTTTATCACATTTATTGATGATTTTTCACGATATTGTTTTTATCTATTTTCTTGATGAAATATTTTAGTCAATAAATGCCATTGAGGTATACATTAATGTGGTTAAACGGCAAATAAATAAAAATGTGAAAAATAGTAAGATCAAGTAGAGGTGATGCATATTATGAGAAAAACAATAAATTAGGACAAAAATTTGGATCTATTTGCTAGATGCCTTGAGCATAGCGAAGTTAGTGTGCGTGCTTCGAAATAAGATGTAGATATAAAATAAATTAGATTAGGTTTTTCTACACTTATAAATGTTCATTTATCCATAACTACCACACAATTTTTTTTTATAATTTTAAAAAATAAATTATGACTTAAAAAGATATATATTTTTATATTTTTAGATATATTTTTTAATTTTATAAAATTATTGTTAAGAACAATTCTAAAATTATCAAAATGTTATTTTAACTATAGTTTAAGGGCCAAAGTAGCTATTAATCCTTTAAGTTAATATATCATGTAATTATTTTGTTAATGGAGTAATGAAAGTTAACGGATGAGTAATCAAAATATAAGTTTTTGATATATACATTTAAAATAAATTTTACATATTTATTCTTAAGTTATTTTGTGGAAATATTATTGAAAATCTCATTAAGCATATTCAGGATTTAAAATACTAAAAAAATTATTTAATAAAATGATTTGATGTAATTCAAATATTTTTGAGTCAATCTAAAATGGTTTCAATGTGTTTTTAAGTATTTAAGTGCCTAGGTATGGATACCTTGAGAGATTAGTAACTATATCCATTTGGAGAGGGGTAAAGTGTTGATACCTATTCTTGAGGTATCAATACCTCACCCAAAAGTATCGATATTTGTATTCATGGTATCGATACTTCCATTTTTCTAGTGATCATTTCTGTCAAAAATATCGATAATTCGATACTTTTCTTCTATGTACCGAATTCTCATTATGCAGGGTTATAATAGCTCATGTTTTTAATGCTTCCAATGGCTCCTTTTCATCCCCAATATAAATAGGACACTAAAACACATCAAGAAACAACCAAGAGACGTCCAAACACTCGAGCAAATAAATTAAAAATATTGATTGTAAAAGTGATACATTGTCGTTGAAATATATCCATTCAAGTTAGTGAATTGAGAAAACCTTCACAAATTGGATTAAGATAGTGGAGGTAAGCAATTGAAGTCGAACCGATGTATATTGAAGTGTCAATATTATCTATACTTTCAGCTTTAGTTTTTAAATTAACTGTGAAAACACATTCATTTAATCAAATTTAGAAAATAATCAATATAAAAACCATAATTAAGTTAAAAAAAGTTTAAAATTAAAATTAAAATATGTAATAAATTAAATAAAAAAACAACTTCCTAAAAACAATTAAAATAATTTATATTAAGATAAATTAAACATTCAACTTCCTCAATCACAATAAAAATAAATACAAATAATATTACAAAAAATATTTAATGCTCTCAATTTTGATCTTTTTTTCTCAATCTATCATTCTCCTCATCATTTTCGATGATTATTGTTTGCCCACTTATTTAATTTCTAATGTAATTAAATGCAATTTGGCTTCCTCTCATTCATTCAACTACACAAGAAAAAAGTATTACTAATATAAAATAATAAATATATTTTAATATGTATTCAATATCTAATAAAATGAAAATAATTGTAACACTAATAGTAAAAAATACTGATAAAATAATTCTAATATTTTTATTTTACATTTATTATCTTTTATCATATTTATTTGAAATAATGTGAAAGTAAAAAATGCATGCATTATTAGATTACTTTTGTTATTATCATATAATAATGAATAATATATGTAATAACTATATAAGAATTTTTATTTTTAATTTATTCAATTATATTTAATAAATTATTAATTAATTAATATTACTTTTGTGATAGAATTACTAATATATTAATAAATTGTTATTCAAATGTTAATTTAGTAATCTACTTGTTATATCCCACTTGAGTTTTATACATGGCACTCCGAAAGAATATTAGAAAGACACCCATAGTAGGTTCTCCATCTCTCGTCTTCTGGATTGTCATTAGCCGCTCAACCTCTTGATCAATTCACCTCCTGTAAGACCACTTGCTAGTAACGAGAACACCCCTTACATCAAGCCACCTGCTACTATGGTCCAATTACCCGTTTCTCAGTGTGAACACTCCTTTCAGAGACTATCGAAGTTCACCTAAACATAATAAACTCGTACTGCTTTAAAGAGAATAACAAAATGGGTCTACAGCTTGCCACGTCACCACTAATAAATAACAAAATGGGTTTACGGTCTGCCACATCACCACTACTAAAAGTAGTAAGGAGGAAAATTGATCTTCTTTCCTATAAGCAACCTTAAACACTTACTTTTTGCACTCGGCCTTCTCAACCTTAACATTGACCTTCTTCCTTCTCTTGTCCTTCTTCGGCTCTCTACCTATTTAGGTGAATCGATACCCTCTTTTATACTACCGCACTCTCATCCTTATCTCTTTTCTTGTTGATACCTCTCATCAACAATAATGAATAATAAAATATATTCATTTATGTTCAAAAGTTTTTCGAAATTCATGTCATTAGAGATTTTTTTATGAATCAATTCAAACAATGTTTTTATAAATAATCAGGTTTTAAATAACTTAACATAGTAGGGGAGAAATTCAGGGGGTTGAGGCCCTTGAAATTTTTTAAAATTTTAAATTAATAAAGATAAAATTATATTTTAACCCTTTAAAAATAATAAAATTTTAATTTAATTTTTTAAAAATTAAATTTTACAATAATAAAAATTACAATTTAATTTCGACCCCTAAAATAATTTTATGGCTCCGTCCCTATAGTTGTATCTTTCTTTAAATTTGAATAATGAGACATATACTTGAACAAAGAAAGGCAGTTTCTTTCCATGACCCTTTGCTTATTCTCAAGAAAAAGGAGAAAATATCTTAAGACATTGGCTTTTCATTTTTTATTTTTATATCATTTGTTGAAAGTTACAGGGCTGTCGTTTCTTCACTTCTTCTGCGTTACTTTATCTCCTTTTCCTAACTGCAATTATTTTAGTCGGCTGATCCATACGTTAACGTGTCTCCTCGTCATTATTCGATTATGGAAAAAAGAATCTAACTCTGAGGCCAATTTTGAATTTTTATCAAATTCAAGGGACTATACTATCATTTTCTTTTTGGTTTATATTTACCTCTTCTTCATACTTGCTTTATTTGCTCCCCTTTTCATGTTTGCTTTATGCTTCAGCTCTCCGACGCCACGTCTCATTTACCCGTTTCGCTTCGGGTCTGCCTTTTTGTTGTTTCAGTTCTTCAATTTAGTTTTGGATTCTAAATTGAATTCATCTTTGATTTTCTGGGTTTGTTTCAGGTAAATTTTGGTGTATAAATTTGGAAAAAGGAAAAGTTAGAACAAATTTGGGGATTAATGGAGGTTGATCTTGAACCCAAGGTGTCAAACACTTCATCTTTAACGGAGAAGGGATATGGAGAATTTGGGTACTTTTTTTCTCTCTCTCAAATTTCTTCTTTACACCATTTTTTTAACTATTCTGCATTAAATTTTGTTGTTTGTGATTTTGAAGGTGTTCACACTATAGAAGGAGATGCAAGATCAGGGCACCTTGTTGTGATGAGATATTTGGTTGCAGACACTGCCATAATGATGCCAAGGTACTTCCTTTGTTCCTCAATTTTCTTGAAGTATTGTTTTTTTTGATAATTCATTCATAACAACAGTTTAATTCTGGAAATTTTGGTCTATCTTTTATAGAACTCAATCGAAATTGATCCTTTTGATCGTCATGAGGTTCCTCGCGATGATATAAAAAGGGTAAACCTTTTTTTTATGTTCTTGTAGTAATTTTAGACCCTTTTTTTCCCCTCATTTTCTTAGGTGATTCATAGCTGATGTCATTATATTCAATAAATATTTTTTTTCAGGTTATTTGTTCCTTGTGTGATAGAGAACAAGATGTAAGTATTTGAAAAGTCTTTTAATGGTGATAGAGAGATTGAGCAGAAGGAAAACAGCAGTAAAAATACTAACTTGGTCTGGTTTTTCTTGATATAAATTAGGTTCAACAGCATTGCATTAACTGCGGGGTTTGCATGGGAAAGTATTTCTGTTCAAAATGCAACTTTTTCGATGATGATGTTAGTGTTTTGCTTCATTTTACTATTCAAAATCATGCAATTCAATAAATTGGCTTCCATATAATGGAAAACATTTTCTTTTCTTGAATTGCAAGGTCTCGAAAAAACAGTACCATTGTGATGAATGCGGCATCTGCAGGTTTGATTTGTGCTGACTCTACTCTTTTTGAGTCTACATGCATATGATATCCAACTATTAACTTTGTTTGGTATTTGTAGAATTGGTGGAGCAGAGAACTTTTTCCATTGTAATAAATGCGGTGAGATTACCGACTTATGTTTTTCACTTGAAAGATTGTTATTGTTTTCTCCATCTTCAATCATTAATATTTGTTATATCTGTCAAAGGATGCTGCTATTCTATGATGATGATGAACTCCCACAAGTGTGTTGAAAAGGCCATGCATCATAATTGCGCTGTTTGCTTCGAGGTATGTTTAAAATGTAGGTTTTTGTCGGAACATGGAAGTATCATATGCTTTATCTTCAGCTGCTAATTTGTCGTTTGTCGCTTGTTGTTTTAGTTTCTCTTTGATACGACAAAAGAGATAACTGTCTTACCATGTGGACACACGATACATTTGGAATGTGTAAGAGAGATGGAACGACATTCCCGGTAAGTCCTTTTTGAGAACTAAAAGTGCAACCCCTTGGTCATGCTGATTACGTTTGCCAAAAGCATTTCCTTATTCATTTCACGTATCATTCCGGGGCAGCTGGTTATGGTGTTAATAATGTTATTGCAGGTATTCATGTCCTGTTTGCTCAAAATCATTTTGTGATATGACCCGAGTGTGGGAACGACTTGACCGAGAAGTATGTTTGAATAAGTCAATTTATTTTTGTATTTAGCTGTGCATGTACCATTTCTCATTTAGTTCATTTGACAAAATGTTCTTAAAAACAAATTTCAGGTTGCTTCAACAGGGATGCCTCAAATTTACCGGAATAGGAAGGTCAGTGAGATGGTCGATTTGGCAGTTTGAAGATTATTATAGGAGCTATCATTGCTTAGTTTTTTTTGAGCTATTTATCAGTTAATCAATATTTTTATTGACCAGGTTTGGATTCTCTGCAATGACTGTGGGGAAAATTGCGAGGTTAATTTCCATTTTGTGGCACACAAGTGCCTGATATGCAGCTCATACAATACCAAGCTGACACGTGGACACATTGCTTCGGGCTCATCAGAGATTACAAAAACATTTTGATGATGGGTTCATCGATGTTTATTTCGCACTTCTCAGTTTCCTGTTTTAGTTCAATCATTAAGTCTTATGTAATGGGTAAATTTCACTTGGGGGCAGCAGAGGGTAGCTGGAATAGTAGGTTTCTTTATTCTTTGTTACTCTCTGTAAGCTAATCTGCTGCAACATGCCAGCTCGATCTAGAGCTTGGATTGTATTAGTAAAACAAGTGAAACTTGTAAGAATGCAGATGCTATGTACTTGGATCATCGCTGGTGCTAAATATATTCCAAATTTGCTAAAATTATCGGTGTTGTGATTCAAGTTTCGGATCTTTTGAATACTGATAAAAAATGCAGGAATATATAGGATAGTAATATGAATCTGAGAATGGTTTTATTAATACGTTAAGAATGTATAAATACAGGGATATCATAATCTGGGAATTCATCAGTTGGGATTGTGAAGTTCGATCTGTCTGTGATTGAGTGGCTGCACAGGTCTTGCATTTGACGCTGCATACCGAACAAATCATTGGATGAAACAGAGGTTAGAGATTTGCTTTATGAATTTGCTCATTTCAAGGATGTTCACGGTATGTATTTACATAATGTACAGCTAGTCGGAGTGCCCGAACTTGGTCTATTGAAACAGTTCTTATCTGCATGCAATGTTCAAATATGCTTGATTCATTTTCCAGGGAAGAAAAAGATTAGAAATGATTAGATTTTTAGTGATATATATATCATCTTGTTCACTGTCCAAATGACACCTTTAGTGCATGGAGGGACTGTCAATGAGCCCATGTCTCTGTAATACTTCTTGCCATCGATCCTGATCATGTTTGGATCAATCACCCCTACTTCCCTTTCTTGCATCTTATCAGCCATGGATGGAACGTTGCTAATCAGCTGAAATTTTTATCAAAGCAAAATCATATTATATGTCAAGACAACATTGCTTATGGAAGAACTGGATTCATTTTGGGTATTAATGGAGTTACCTTGGAGAGGAAAGCATCAGGTGCACCAAATTCGTGAGGGAGTCCAATGACAGCTACACTTTTGTTGAAGTTGGGATCAGTGCTGTGGTGTACCATGTGTAGTTCCATGCCATACCTTCTGCCATTAATGGTGTGCTTAGAAGGTGAGTGCCATTGAACTTGTTGGAGAGAGTATTCGATGTTATATTCTCATATGAAGAGTAACAATGATAGAAAATTCAGATTTGTACAACTAGCAATGCATTTATACAAGTAAGAGAGAATAATTGCTAACTGTTGTTAACCAACTATAACTGGTAACAATTTAACTGCTAATAATAACTTCACAACTTCATTAGTTAAGCATTAACTCTAATATTCTCCTTGCTTTCTTCTTTTGAAAAATCTGCTAAAGCTACAACATTAAGTTGAGTTCGAAAACGTTCAAAGCTTCCAGCTGTGAGGGGCTTGGTTAAAATGTCTGATATTTGATCATTGCCTGGAACAAAGTTAACTTGCAATTGTCCTCTTAAAACTTTGTCACGCACAAACTGTAAATCAATTTTAATATGCTTGGCTCGAGCATGTAAAACAGGATTAGTTGCAAGAGATACTGCACTCATGTTGTCACACAAAATCACAGGCACTCCAGCACAGCTCACTCCAATTTCAGTAAGTAGTGACTGAAACCATGCCAACTCAGAGGTGTCATTAGCTAAACTCCTGTACTCTGCTTTGTTGTGGACCTGGACACAACGCTTTGCTTCTTTGAAGACCAACCAACCAAATTCGACCCTAGATACACAAGACTTTCTGTCTTCCAATGAACTTGCCCAATCTGCATATGAAAATCCTGTCAAGGAGACTGCAGATGACACAAACTTCAAGCCAAAGTCAAAAGTTCCTTTGACATATCGAAGTATCCTCTTCACAGCACCCCAATGCTTATCATGAGAAGCATGCATATACTGACTCACTTTGTTCACAGCAAGAGAGATGTCAAGTCGTGTCAAGCAAAAATATTGCAACCCTCAAACAATTTTCTTATACAAAGTGCAATCAGTCATCTTGGTACTAGTAAGAGATGACAAGGTAGGTACACTCACCATTGGAGTAGGCACTGACTTAGCATTACTAATGCTTCCTTGATTTAGCAGCTCTCTAGCATACTTCTGTTGTGATACATGCATACCAGTAGCATTCCTAGTGACTTCAAGACCAAGAAAGTAATTAAGGTCGCCAAGATCCTTAGGAGACAATTGCTTATTTAAGGTCTGAATTACATCAGTCACCTCTGACTATTGTGCCCCTGTAACCAATATATCATCTACATATACAAGAACACACAACTTACAGGAGTCTTCTAGAAGAACAATGAAGAATCTACCTGACAACTCTAAAAACCCAAGGCATCAATAAGAAAACTTCTTAATGTATCAAACCAAGCTCGTGAGGCTTGTTTAAGTCCATACAAGCACTTCTTCAACCTGCACACCAACAAATCACCCTTTGAATCATACACCTCAAAACCAGGAGGTTGCCTCATATAAACCTCTTCATGTAGCTAACCATTTAAAAAAGGTATAATGACAAAATTAACCCCTAACGTTTGGGTGTTTTGTCACTTTGGCCCTTATCTTTTTTTTTTTGGCTCACTTTCATACATAACATTTTTTTGGGTCAAATTGATCTTTTTTTTTTTGGTCAAACATGAAGATGGAAGCTTTGAGCCATCTTCTCCCTTTTCTTTCTTTCTCTCAAAAGTATAAATTTTTTTATCATTCTTTTCAAAACCTTAAATTTTGTTTCAAGATTTGGTATTAGCTTTCCTTGTTATATTTTTGAGATAAAATTTAAAATTTTTTTAGGGTTTGCTTTAATTGAAAAAGAGAGGGTGACAAAATATAGCATGCATCTCTGAGAAGAGTGGCATGGCCAAACATCATCCCATAAGCGAATCGACTTACCATTGCCCAATCAAAGTCTAGCGTAAGTTCCGCCTAAAAGTTTCTTTGTACCAAATAATACCTTTCTAGATGCAGGATATTTTTTTAGGTGGGTTGGTCAATCCATTTTTTCCTTTGGAGAGGTACTTAGCAGTGAAATATGAGCACCATGGCTTTTTCTTATTCTGTTGTTCTGTTGTTTCTTGTTCTACTATTGTTTTGTTGTTTCTTTTAGTGTGGGATGGGATTGCACTTGGTTTTGAACTATGATTGGATCTTGGGAAGGAAAGATTGATGGGTTTGCTTTTGAAATTTGGGTGTTTGGTTGATGGGAAAATGTAAGAAAATTTGAAAATTAAAATGAAGAAGAAGAAGAAGAAGAAATTAGAAATTAAAATTATTTAATAATTTTATTATTTCAAAAAAATATTTTAATAATTTTATATTAAAAATAATAATTTTAATAATTTTAAAATTATTTGCTGACGTGGCATATTTTTGTCTTATATGCCACATCAGTAGATGCTTACGTGGACACACTCAACTGGAAAAAACATTGCCGCGTCAGCGACGTTAGTCTCTTAACGGCCATGTCAGCAAGTCCGTTAAAAAATGATAAATTTGACAAAAAAAGGTTATGTATGAAAGTGAGCAAAAAAAAAGATAAGAGCCAAAGTGACAAGACACTCAAACGTTAAGGGTTAATTTTGTCATTATGCCTTTAAAAAAGCTTTATTCACATTTATTTGCTTGACTTTCCATTGTTGAGATACTGTTACAGCAAGCACCATCTTGATTGTGTTAGCCTTCACCACAGGACTGAAGGTTTCATGAAAATCTGAACCAGTAATCTGTGAGAATCCTTGAGCAACCAGCCGAGCTTTATTTCGAGCCACACTCCCATCAAAATGACGTTTGATCTTAAACAACCATTTGCACTCCACCAAATTTCTATGTTCAGATGCAGGAACCAGATCCCAAGTCTCATTCCTAATCAAAGCTTCTAATTCTTCATCAACAACCTTTTTTCAAGTAGTAACAAGCATAGCCTCATACACATTTTTCGATTCAACTGTACTCAGCTCAGCCATGTAAAACTTAGGCTTAAAAATTCCCACTTTGCTCCTTGTAATCATGGGATGAGAATTTAGTGAATTCCCTGCACACACATCAGTTTGATCAACAGTATCAGTATCAACAACATTAGTTCCTGTACTCATATCAGTCTCAATTTGAACTCCAAGACTTAAATCAGTAGCAGCTACATTCAGATCAGTCTCCACCACATCTTCAGTATCAACATCTACTGTGACAACATCAGTAGCAGCTGCAACATCAAGACCTGCTGTGACAACATCAGAAGTAAAGTTAGACACATCTATATTAGTGTCTAAGAATGAAGCACCTGCACCATAAATTTCATTTGAGGAGAGGGAATTATTCACAGTAACATGTGGGGTTTGAACAAGTACATTAAGGTAGATATTGTCTAAGGTGAAGAACTGTCAGTTGTACCAGTTACAGGCTCAGGCTTCTTCAGAAAAGGAAACACATGCTCATCAAATCTTACATGCCTCGAAATGTAAATTCTCCCATTTTGATCCCTGTACTTGTAACCTTTATAATTCTCAGCATACCCAAAAACACACAAGAAGTTGACTTGAACTGAAGTTTGAGTCTATTGTAGGGCCTCAATAATGGATAACACCTGCATCCAAACACTCTGAGAGTCAACAAATCTGGTTGCTTACCAAATAGCTTCAAAACAAGAGTAATGACTCCAAGGCTTTTGTAGGCAAGTAGTTTAAAATGTACACAGTTGTGGCAAATGCATCACACCAAAAACATAATGGCAATTACGCTTGAGCTAGTAAAACTAAGTCAGGTTTTACAATCTGTTGATGTCTTCTTTCTACTAGACCGTTTTGTTCTGATGTATGAGGGCATGATATCCTATACTGCATACCAAACCCCTGCAAATGTGAGCTAAAACTTTTGAACTCTCCTCATCTATTAGACTGAAATTATTGAATTTTATATCCTAATTGTAACTCTACTTGTCTTTTGAAAACAAGAAAGACATTCAAAGTTTCAGACTTCTTAGACAAGAAATAAATCCACGCATGTCTTGTACAAGCATCAACAAAAGAGATATAATATTACTTGCCATTTGAAAAGCAAGGTGCAGGACCCTACAAATCTGCCACAATCAACTCAAGTGGGTCATTATACACAGTGGAACTAGAAGCAAAAGGGAGTTTGTGAGCTTTGACTAACTCACAAGCATTACAAAGGGATTTAACTGTCTTCCTAGGTACAGATAAATGACAAGTTTTCAAACACTGACTTAAACCTTTGCTGAAAGGTGCCCAAGTCTTCTGTGCCATAGTCTGAAAGAAGTCACACTTGATCCATCATCAGTAACATCAGTCAGCATCTCTAAGGAAAAAGACACTGGTTTTAACTGGTACAAACTGCCACATTCAGTTCCTTGCAATAGTATATTGTGAGTGTGAAGATCCTTCACATAGCAACATGTTGGGTAAAACTCAAAATAAACACCATTATCTTTAGTAAATTTAGAAACAGATAATAGATTTTTCTGTTTATGAGGAACATGAACATCCTGAACAGTTAAACAACCCAAAACAGAAGAACCAACATGTGTGATAGCAAGAGACCTACCATCTCCAATTACAACTCTACCTGAACCATCATAGGACTAAGCATGCACCAACTTGTTGACATCATTAGTCATATGTGCAGAAGCTCCATTGTCAAGATACCAAGCTTGGTCTACAACAGTATGAGGAGTGGCCACCATTGTAGGAAGATGAGCAAGTGCAACATTACCCTGATACTGATGCACATGCCCTCCTTGAACAACTTGCTGACTATCCTCAAACCCTTCATCATCATCATATCTATAGAAGTACCTACGAGCCACATATCCCACTCGATCACAAATCTGACATTGTGGACTAGCGGCTCGTGTAAATCTACCTCGTGCACGCCCTCTACTAAAACTAGATCTCTGAGGTTGAGAAGGTTGAAAAGCAGGAAAAGATTACACCTGAGGTACCTGAGGTGTAGCAGTAACAGGTGTATGTGAAGCAAGATTGGCAGCAACAGTTACCTGAGTAAGATGTGCTTATTGACGAGCCTCTGCCAAGGCAGTCGAGATTCCTTGTAAGTCAAAAGGAGTCTAACTTGTGGTGAAGATAAAGATGACATGTTCATATTCTTGAGGAAGACCATTCAAGATAGCAGATTATTGTTCTTGGAGAAGTACATCCTGACCACAACCAGCTAAACAATCACACAAATGTTTTATACTTGCCAAATAATCTGACATACTCAGATCATTTTTGCGAAAATTATGTAACAAAGATCAATACCTCAACGCGTTTGATGTAGATTGACTACCAAACACTTTGTTTAATGCTGGCCATAAGGTTGAAGCAGATGTAGAATCACCTATCAACCTGTTTTGTAAGGCAAGACTGACTGTAGAGAGCAACCATGCTAAAATCGCAGCATCTTGCTGCTCATACTGCACAAATTCAGGGTTTTCAATTTAAACCCCTGCACTATCAAGAACAGTAGGAGGGGGAACCACCACTGTGCCATTAAGATACTTCTGAAGCCGATGAGTCTTGAACACCAGCATAACATGTTGCCTCCAAGCGAGGAAATTGCCATTGTCCACCAGAGTAGCAACTTTCTGTGATGCGAAAGCGATCGGATTCACGTCTGATACCATGTTAGATTCTCATATGAAGAGTAACAATGATAAAAAATTCATTCATTGAACTTAATAAAATTTGTACAACTAGCAATGCATTTATACAAGTAAGAGAGAATAACTGCTAACTGCTGTTAACCAACTATAACTGCAATAGCTTAACTGTTAATAATAACTTCACAACTTCATTAGTTAAGCATTAACTCTAATATTAGATACCATTGATATTGATTAAACCCGCATCACAGTTATGCCATTCAAGCTGCCATACATTCAAACAAAACAATTGATTATGATAGCATCTATTCAACTCATAAACACATGAATGTGTGATAATTTGTTACTGAAATATCATGGCCTCTATTCCTGAGAATGGCATTGCAAGGCTTGTATGTCTTCTTCAGCTCTCTAGAATTGTTGATAATCTTCACTTTCTGACTGGACAAGTCTACTAAGTACTCATATAGGCCCTTGTTCTCTTGATTAAAGAGGGTCATAAATTTTACCGTGGAGAAATCACTGATAGAACCCAAGATTTTAGCCCTACCATGAATAAATCCCCTTCCTGTTCCTATAACCTCCAAATAGTAGCTTTCTTATTCTATTTAGCATATCTACTTATATAATTTATTGTTGGACAAAACACATTAGCGAACAAATAGAAATATAAATATTTATATTAAATATAAGATTTGTACAAAATAATATAAACAAATATTTATGTTTATGGCCAGATCTAAACAAAACAAATTAAATAAATATTTATATTTATTTAAAGTATTAGATCTGAAAAATAATAATTTAAATAACAGGATATAAAAAACCATAAATCAAAATAAGGAGAATCAAGTTTTACTAGATGTTGAGGCATGTTTTCATAGTTTTATTAAGACAGATTTGATCACTCCAACGAACAAACCTTGCCTTCTTCTATTATCGAAACGTTTGAAAATTTGGAGAGAGAAAAAAAGAATTTTTTTGAGTGAAATAAACTCGTTGTGTGTTTAAAGAACTCTGTAGTATTCTTTAGACTTTTATAAGCATTCAATATGGAGGAATTATGAAAATTTCCGTGAATAAGGACACACATATGCATTAAAGGAGCTTTTAAATCAATTTGAGTAGAATCAAATCAAATTGAAAATCAATTTTATTGGAATAAAATATTTGTTGAGGGGAAAAAATTATGTACTGGGTTAAAATATCTATAAACCCTTTTTAGGCCCAACTAGTCCAAATATTTTGCATCGCCCACATCATGCGTGTGTGCCCTAATCTCGATGAGTTTAGATCTACACCCTTTACACATAAGATAAGACTTTAAGCTTAGTCATTCAATATCCCCTTAGTGAGTTTTCATATATCTTACACTTGGTATCTAACCAATGTGAGATCTAAGTTTTTTTTTTTTCTCAACATTATTCACAAGTGGCTTACTTTGAGCATCAATTTTTTATTCATCACTCATTCATTTTGAGCATATGATATACCGTTGTAAAGATTTCATTGAGTAGAATATAAAACCTAATTTTATAATTCAACCTTCCACCTTTACCTATCGAGAAGATGCCTCAAAGTTACGAAAAAAATAACATTTTTCCAACACTTATGACCATATTAAAACTTGACAAGTGTTTCCTTTTTACTGAATTGTCTTGTCAAGGTCTACAGCTTTCAAGAAAATTACTCAACTATCACTTTAGCTTTTAATTTACCTAGTTCACATTTAGTTGGTTCCGAACCATTTTATCTTATAACTTAATTGGCATGGGGCCACAGTTTTAGAGTGCATTATATTGCTGATGTAAACTCGTACCTTAAAATCCATTTGGCTTAACAGCAAATCTTATTTTGTCCAATAGAAATCTGACATAGGACGTTTATTCTCTCATGTTCCTATTGGAGTTAGCCCACTCTAGCTACCAAAAAGGGCCTCTGGGCGAATATTACTTCACCAAAATACTTCTTTAAGACTTCGTACCGGATCTCTTGTGTTCGTCAGAACCGAAGCGTTCCAGGCGTATTCATAGAGTTCTTAAACTTAGCCATATTCTAACTCTATATACTCGAATTACTTCATGTACCTTGCTTCCATGAACAATATTCCTTCTCTAAGCTTCGTTGGGTGGGATATTACAAATATTATTTTGGGAGTATTTATATCTTTTTAACTTTTGATAAATCTTAGAAAAATAGATACATATAATGAGTATAATAGTAGTTGAACCCAAGTCATCATACTTTTTACTAACTCGGTTAGAAAATTACCAAAAGTCTCTTTCTTCAACAAAAAAAATTTATTTTAAGAGTATTAATATCTTTTTGAATTTTTATAAGTCTTAGAAAAATAGAACACATAATTAGAATAATAAGATTTGAACCCACGTCATCATAACTTTCACTAACTCAACTTTACAATTTCAATCAAAATTACATTTAGTTGTTATTTTAATTTTTAATAAGCGTGTTAATATATATTTTACCCCCTAAACTTAACCATTTATATCTAGTTGGTACTTAATTTTTTTAAATTTAGTCGGTACCTGAACTTGTATTCTGTCATCTAGGTTGATACCTCCAACTAACACCGTTAATTTGTGACGATGTGACATTGATAACCAATCCAGCAGTGCCATGTGGCAACCTCTCAATATTCTACATGACAAACATAAATAATTAAAAATAAAAATATTTACAAATATATAAATTAATAAAAAAGTATAAATTCTTTTTCATATAAAAAATGAATCTATATAAATGGTTGTTCAAATTTATTCTAGATATTTTAGCAAGTTTATATTGATTTTTTATAAAATGTCAGTTATTTATATTATTATCATTATTTTAAAATTAATAAAAATATAAATTAATAAAAATATAAAAATAGTTTTTACAACAAGAATGTACCTAAAAATATGGTTGTTTAGATTCAAATGCATTTGGATAATCAATTGTCCATATTCATTTTAAGACATGTTTTTTTTTAGTTCTTGTACATATTTATATATTTTTTATACATTTATAAATTTGTGGTACTTTTATATATTTTTTTCATATTATATATATTTCAAAATATTATAGGCTTTTTATATTTTTTTAATTTTATATTTTATATATTTTTAAAATAACAATAACCTAAAATTTATATTTTTATAAAAATTAAAAACATGTAAAATGACTAAAAACACATCTAGAATGAATCTAAACAAATGGTTGTTAAGATGCAAATATGAATGCATTTGGATGACCATTTATTCAGGTTCATTTTTGATGTAAAAATTTATGTTTTTATTCATATATATTTTTAAAGATTTTTTTAATTTTTTATTTATGTTAACCATGTGACATATTAAAAAGCTATCATGTGTCACTGGCAAATTGATTATCAATACCATGTAAGCACAAACTAGTGATATTAATGCAGAGATATCAATTTGAGTGAGGAAGTGCCATAATATAGATTTTATATATTTGATTATATTATAACAATGTTTAATATTTTTATATTTATATAAATTTAATATATTAATAATTTGTATTATATAAATTTTGAGAGATTTATGTTTTATTCTTGCTTTTTCATGTTATATTTTAATTGACATACGCGGGTTTTAAAAATTATTCTAAGTCATAAATGGCCCGCCCAACCTAATTAATTGGCCCGCTTTGGGTTTGGTTGACCATAATTAGTTTGGGTCAAATTTTGAGTAAATGATGTTAATTTTTTAAAAAATTTAGTTATAAAATATAAAATTATTAATATAAAATTATTTTTTTATTTTTTTTACAAGAAGAAGGATAAAAACCATGATTAGATTAGACGTGATCAAGCTATTCCAAAGCAATCATTGTGTAATAGTTGAAGAACTTCATCCAGTGGTTGCATGTAAATGTACCTACCCAAACGGCTTGAGGATGTCATTAAACCACACCATCGGTTACCCAATTATCCTCTCTAAATTTATGTGTAACCCGAACCATCCAAGATAGTTGGAATATATCTTTAATGGCTCGTAACACAAATGAGTGATGTTGTTCTACTGAAATAATTTGAATTAAATGAATAATTACAGTATTATCCATCTCAAACACAACTTTTTTTAACTCTAGATTTCAAGCTGCTTTCAATCTTTAGAGCACCCCAAAACTCGGCATTGAATACAGAACAACAACCAATATTTTTAAAAAAACTGACAATCCAATTACCATATTGATCGCGTATTAAACTATCAGCTGAAGCATTCCTAGACACATTACTAACAGCACCATTAGTATTCTCCCTATGCCATCCATCCTTAGGTGGAATCCACCTAACTAATCTGCAAATTTTAGTTTATTTATGCCCCAAAGAACTTGCCATCCCATTGTCAGAATGAAGATAAGCATCTCACCCAACAATTTTAGAGCAGAGACAAGAAGCAAGGAAAGTGGAACCAATGGTAGCGGAACCGGTTCTATCTCGGCCGCGACAACCACTACTCAGATGAAATGCCAGGAAGCGACATACCACTGTCATTATCGTTTTCAAACTCTGTTATTTTTATTGCAATGTCAAAGGTTTTTTTTATATTGTTATTAAAAGTTAAATGATTTTTGTTATCAGAACTCAAGAGATTAGCTTCACATATCTATCTGCTGGCTGCTCTTTATTTTTATTTTTATTTCTGTTGACCCACCTTGAACAAATCATTTTAGAACTAATCCAGCATTTTCATATAATTCCTTTTTTAATAAAAAAAAGATCTTAGGCTTTAATTAGGATAAAAAGTGTGAAGCAAGTTGAAGAAGGGGATGACCCGAATTTCCAGACCATTACATGAAACTCTTGTATAGTTCAGACATGATAATGTATTTTATTTTGAGAATATCCACACATGCTAAGACAGAATTTGTCTCCACCATTTTGGAATAATATGCACTTTTTTATCACCCTTTTCAACTCCAATTCGGATGTATATTTCATTTTTAAATTTATTTATATATATTTGGAAATTCGAATACGAATATTTATAAACAAAAATAAATAAATAAAAAGGGTGGAATTAAACGTTAGGTTAGCTATTTATTTAATTGCATATTCTTATCAACACAAGAGTGCTCTCATCTCTTGAGAAGGTAGGTATACAAGATTCTGAACGGATTGAATGAAATCAACAATAATTTCACACTAAAAACAAACTAGCTTTAATTATCATCTTCTGTCTCAAGATGATGATGTATATATTCTGCAATTTGTATTCAGTTCTAAGCCACCCATTTGTCACTAAAATGCTTTACATCCACTATCCAATCCCCAGCTCCAAACTCCAGGCTTATATTACATAATTGTTATGATACTCATATTTTTCATTTTTTTTAGTAATTTTATTTATATTCGAATGGAATTTTTTAAAAAAAAATAAGTATATTTATGTGGAACATATATCACATCCTATAATTATTTTCGAATTTGAATAATACGATGATGTAGTTCTATTATTCCGATTTCAAGGTAGTAGATTTGTTTGTAAGGGATGTTTGGTCTAATTTCCCAACCCCACAGCCTAACTAGTTGCAGAAATGGATAAGATTGTCTTTATTTATTTATTATTAGTACACTTGACCAACTTTGTGTCCAATGAAGCTACATTATAGCATATAACATTGCTAGCTTTATTAGCTTCAGGAACAGTCATTTTAGTGATGACACTGATTGATAGATAGACACCCCTCTAACCCTAATCTGCCACAAATATAAAGATAAAAAAGGAAGAAATAAAAATGGGGTCTTTCTTTGTTACACTATGGTTTGATCCGACAAATGGATGATTATCAAAATCAATCATTGTAAGCAGTGAACCGAATAATTAGTTCGACAAATTAATTCAAACTAATTAACTCACACGTATATCAAGACTTCAACCTTGTCATTAGGTCAAGACCTCCTTAAGTAATGGCCGATTTGTGATTTATTTAGTTAGTTAATTGAAATAGCATCTGTAATACTGGATCTTACAGTACAAAAGTAATGATGAGTTCAGTCTTTAAGAACAATGTATATGTATATAAACAAGTAGATTTACAGGTAATGCATTACTGGGTACACATTGTTAAAAGCCAATGAATCTAGGCATTTGAACAGTGACATATTAATCCATGTTCCAGAGGGAGCATGAATATCCCCATACATCATTCTCCTCATAAAACCATGCAGGATAAAAGTTGCATGAATGTGTAGTAGTAGCAGTAGTATTAGAGTCTAGCTGAGATTTAATTTCACTTTGATCTCTTTGAAACTCTGATATCCAATCTGATAATCTGGTTTCATACGGAGAAGTTTCAAAATCTGACACTGGAGCAGCAGCATAACAACTGTTTTGAGTATCTGAAATATCCACAAAAGGATTGTAGCTTTCACCATTGTAAGTTTTAGAATTGGGACTGTTATCATCTTCTTGTATGAAGCGAAATTGTCCTGTTGAAAACTAAGCTGTTAGAACTTGGAAGTGATTGCAGAGGTAAATACGAGACATGCATATCAATCAGCTAAATGGGGAATCGAAGTGCACCTTGGTCTTGAATTACTGCTTTCTTTCTTAAATGAGTTCTCCAGTAGTTCTTTATCTCATTATCGGTTCGTCCCGGCAACATTCGCGCAATCATCGACCACCTGCGGAAAAGAATGTTTAATGGAGGAAAAGGAATAGCACAACTGATAAAAAAGAAAGTTGAAGAAGATGAAAGAATCTCACTTGTTGCCCCATTTCTGATGAAGTTTTAGGATGATCATCTCTTCTTCAGCACTGATACTGCCATGCTTTAGATTGGGACGCAGATAGTTCACCCACCTTAACCTGCAACTCTTGCCACTTCTCTTTAGGCCTGAAATCAAACAACTTTATTACGAAAAAGAAAGCTTTTCGTACAAGAAAAAGAAGGAATCATCACGAGTACCGGAAACTTGAGCTACATAATCCCATCTCCGGCTTCCCAAAAGCTTCACAAAGCTTATTAATCGCTCATCTTCTTCCTCGTGCCAAGGCCCTTTACGCAAACTTTCTCCTTGCATGGCTGCTGTAGTTGTTTCGTTAGCCATTGTTACAGATGACAGATGAGTAGGGGGAGTGTTTCAATTGTTCTTATATGAGGAACTACTGATGTGGCAAAAAGTATGGTTAAAAAATGGAAGAGAAAGGGTGACCAGAAAATCTTACATGGCACCAGAGCTGGAGAACACTACCTTTTGTGGGAACTCCACAATTGGCTTACATGATTTCATCCTAATAAGCTTTTCAATTAGGTCATTCCAATAGGATTTTTTCCCTAGTTTTTTTTTTCTTTAAATGAATGAACATCATCATCATCTCTGTCCGTATATGCAGATGTCATTCTATGCTTCAACAATAACTGCTAATCTGATGGTCAGAAGTGCAATATTTTATAATATCAGTAACGTAATATGATCAATAAAGAGAAAGATTAAAGGATACGGATAGTATTAGGTTATAGGTAATATCTAAATAGAATAAACAAAAAACTTAAATCCTAAACTCGAGATTTAAGTAAGTTGATTCATACAATCACCTTTAAACGATGGCATTTAACAGTCGAATCATCATAAATAAGATATGTCGCCCTCCAAATCCAAGAAAATGCGGTTCTTCTAAAAGGCTAAGACCCCATCTTAGCCGCCTAATCTTAGTGATAAGGCCTTTATTGGAGATGACTAATGAAGCAAAGAATATTGGGATGGATGTTTGCTTGAACAAGATATACTTTTAAAAAATACATACACACATCTTATTATAGATTGAATAGTAGCGACGGCATAGGGCTTGGCACCTATGCTTCTCAGCTTTTCAGCGAACCCCATTTAGGACGGTGGCCAACCTGCAGTGCCACTATCCGAATCATAAATCTTGCAATAAAAATTACTTTAAGGGCTTATCATTTACCAAGGATAAAAACTTCAAACACAACATAGGTTACACGCCAATGGAATCAAGCTAAAAATGAGACCATGTTTCTTCAAATTGATGAAGCAGACTCATAGACAAATGTCATAGTATCTAAGGAAGAAAAAGTTCATTATATAAACCCTCTTTGTGTTACCATAGTAGTATCTCTCCTGACCTAACTGTTTCACCTCTATTTAGTGAGAAAAGTGGGGGTAAGATACAAAGATTAGTATAAGCATCCTATTTGCAATCACTCAGCTGGTCCACATGATGCAACGCTTCACTGCAACAACAATCCACAATACTCTGCAACCCATATTTGCTTCTGCCTCTTCTTTCAGTAGTTTGAAAAGCCTACCCATCAGCGATCTATGAATGACTTATGCATGAGGTTGAAAGCATCATCCATGAACTGCATTAGGAATCAAAAGTTGTTATGGTTCACAGATTTCACATCGGCGAGTACTTTTGTAACAGTAACAAGAGCTGGGGCTCAAATAAATTACTTCACCACACATTAAGTATGGAAACCATTACCAGTCCATATTTCGAAAGGCTCTTTTTGGTTATTTCCAGTAGGGAGAGAACTCACAATAAAAAGAGTAAAAGAAAAGGAAAAGACACGTACATGTGAAGTTCTTAATACCTTAGTATCTGATAGACTAGCAAAAACGATCTAAGCCAAGCATATAACAAAACCATGTCCATTTCTTCCAACAAAATATGGGCTCCTGACCCACCCTATCAAAACATGCAAGGCCTCTAGGCCACATAGAACGTTTTCTAAACACAAAACAATAGGTATTTGCTTCATCACAAACTACTTTATCTCAGTACCCCAAAGCTTTTCTTGATGATGTTGATTGGCTTCAAATGAATATGACAAATTTACACTAAAACTAAGTCATTAAAATTAAAAGTTCCTTATTAAGAATGCAAGCGAGGCAACAACTGGATCTTCGTGTGTTCTTGTGAGAGGACAGCATGTAAAACTACGGATTTTACCTTTCCAAGTAACTTTAGTTCTTTATCAACTGGTTCCAAAAATTTCATGTTAACTTCAATTGGCCACACCTATCAATAAGGAAAAGAGGAATGAGTACACCAGTGTATACCAAGCAAGGCTTACACCCAAAAGAATAGAAAATGAAGACATTCCTATAACATACACAATGCTATGGGGAGATAAAGGGCAGTAACAGTTTTCTAAGTTTCACATTGAAGATGAAATGATATAGAACATCTTTTGAGTTTATGTAGTCTTCTCTGAAAATGCATTACACTCTAGAGTACTACATCAAAGAACATTAAATTTGTAAGTTGTTATACCCTTCCCAAAGCATGTACAGTACATGAAAGTTAAATATAAAAAATCTAATCAAATGGTTGCATGGGAAAAATAGATATTTCTGAGAGACAAAGCACTTTATAGCCCAAAGTTAATTAGGATGAGGATAAAGGATCATGCAACAAAGGTTGGCAAACACAGCATAAGAACATGACAAAAGTATCTTTTGCTAAAACTAAATACAACAGCCAATGTTAAGAAACCACTTCAAAGGGTCTAACACCCTTCACAGTACAATCTATCTCAACAAGTAAAAGCTCCATAAACCCTTGATAAATCCATTCCTAGAAGTCCACTCGGGCAAGAATGCCATATCCAGTAATCCAGGCAAAGGATTCACTTGTAATTATACTTAAGCAACTAACTGTTAGGACTTATATGATTAGGAGAATCAATAAGAAATTGAACAATATTCAGAAAATAACCCAGCAGTTAGATTTGGGTATTGAATTATCACTCCAATGGGAGCAATTGAACAGAACATTCATTAGAAAAACAGTCACAGTTTCCTCCAAAGAAAGGAAATACCTTAAGACCAAGCAATCTAATAGGAGTAATGTGGCCAGGAACAATGCATTCGGGCCCAGCGGCTTCAACAATAGCGTCAGTGGCTAAACCTGTTCCGATAGGGTCAGGGTGGTTCATGACGGCGAGGGCGTAATTGGAAAGAGGCAGAAGAGGGGAGTGGTGGATTCTGGGGATGGATTTTGCAGCAGAGGCCCTCCATGGAGCATCCTTTCGCAAGGAAGCTCTTCCTTTCTTCGGCATGTGAGATGAAATCCAAACAAAACTTTGGGTTTGGGTTCGGCTCAACTCCTAAACTCAAAACAAGATGTAGCAATGAAATGCATGGAAAATAGAGCAAGTCCTGTAAAATGTGGATAGCATTTTATTCAACAAGACTTATCAAACCATAGTTTTGAAGTTGACTGATTCTTATTTTTGAAAACCATGTTTTTATTCAACAATGCTTAGGCCTTATCCATCCATATGGAAGAAAATTATAGATAATTCGAAATATTTTATTAAAAACAAACCATTGTTTTAACATCCAATCCAAAGGGCAATTGCTTGTCCTAGTACAGTGGGCAATCTTTGGCTTCTCTTACTATATGAGAGAATTGCAGTTGTAGCATAGAGGGACTTACTGATAATGGCAAACACATGCCAAAGTGCCTTCAGAGATTATCTTTCTGTAAATAGATGTAATAGAACTTATTCTTCTTGCAAAAAGGCTGGCCTCCTTAACAACTAGACGATCCCACCATCTTCACAAAGTTGCTTCTATCATCACTATTACTGTAACACCCCCATACCCAACCCAATCGCTGAGTTAAGACACCGAGATGTCATATTCGTTGTCGGAGCAACTACCGAAAATTTCAGAATCAATTTATCATATTATTTAATTAATATAGATCATTTACTCATTTTAGTAAATATTGGATTTACAACAGAACTAATCATAAGTTAAATGAGCTCATTAAAGCATCCATAATTGATCAAAGGTCAAATTGTAAAGTTTATAAAAATTTTGGATTATCGTTCGTTGGGGGGTTTCACATCGTGACATGACGAATTTGTCGTCATGACGTCATCTCCGTTTTCTTACAAGTTTCACACTTTATTTATTTATTTATTTTTATATCATTTTTTAAACCGTATTCAGATGTTATAACCGCCACTTCATTTTACATATCATCCACTTAAATCTATTTCTAATCTCAAATCCTCATAAAAACATGATATTCAATCAAAGATAACGAAATTTATAAAATTAACACAAATTTTTAAGTTTTACAAATAAGAACATTGGAGTACTTGCACTTTCAAAAGTAGTTTACCCACTCTATGTATATTTCATATTTATTTTTAAATTGTGCCAATCAATTTAATTCTTCATAAAATTTTAATAATGATTTCAATATCACATCAATTAACAATTATTCACTTATTATTATCAATTCGTTTAAACATACTCACACATGTATTAATCATTCCATCACTTACAACCATTTCGAAACATTTCAAATTCATCTACTATATATATATTTCTTCCTCCTCTCCATTCCACATCCTTTATGTATATATGTTTATTAGAATCTTTAGCTTTTAGTATATAGCATGCTTACATGTAACAATACATTATCTATAATTCCACTATTTACTTATGTGTTAATTTCAAAGCTGTCCACTCGAGTCACAATCACTAAATTATTTATATCTTGAGCTACAGAGTTTGAAATTAAGATCCGCTTGATGTTTTTGAAACTCGACTCAAATATTTTTTTTACCATAAAAATTTCAGAACTTTTACTTTAGTCAATCCATAAAGAAAATTCTTCAAATTTGCCCCTTCTCTGTTGCTTGACAGTTTCGACTTTTCTTTACTAAAAATTAATTATCTATTAGTACAGGATTCAGATGATGTTTCCGTTTGTTTCTTTTGAAAAAAGACTCATTAAGAAAATTTCAGCCTCTAATCATTTTTTATAATTTTTTATGATTTTTCAAAGTCAGAACAGGAAAACTCGAATCTACTCCGACCTTGTTTCACAAAAACTAATATATCTCAAAATATACAATTCCGTTTCTTTCACCGTTTCTTCCATATGAAACTAGACTCAATAAACTTTAATTAAATATTTAATTCAACCTCTAAATAAATTTCTGTAATTTTTGGTGAATTTTAAAAGTTAATTCGCTGTTACTGTTCAAATTGTTTTAATAAAAATGTTTCCTTTTTCCATGTTTTTTTGCCTTATGTTTCATTTAATCACACAAAATTGTCATACTTTTGATTACTATGAAATTTAATCACTTATGTTTATGTATAGATTACATATTCATTTCTTAATCTTAGTACTTTTTACCAAACAAATCACATTCTCTCTTACCAATTTAGTGTTTTTAAGCCTTTATTCTTCATCAAATACTTTCTATTTCTAGTATTTAGATTAAATACATGTATCATACATCTCACTCAAAATATCTTTAACTCAATCTATTGAAGTACAAGTAGGTTTAGAATGAAACTTACCTCTTTTGTCAAGAATTTCTTCCTTTCTTCTTCATTTCCATGCATTTCTCTTCTTCACCACTTTCCTTCTTTTTTCTTCTCATTTTCTCCACTTTCATCTACTTTTTTCTTGCTTCTAAATTGATGAACATATTCTCTAGAATCTCTACTTCATCTTCTCTCCCTAATATCTAAGAAAAATTTTAAAAAAATTTGGGTAAAAAAAAATAGATTTTCATGGCAAAAGACCAAATTGTAAAGAAAAGAAAACTTCCTTTTCTCACACTTTTACTCACGTTGGAAGGATGATCATTTCCTTCATACTTCCTTTCTTTTTATACTACCATTTTCTAAATAAAATAATAATAAATATCTAAGTAAAATATTAATAAAATAATATTTAACTAATTAATGAATGAAAAATATCTCCAAAATATCATTAACATCATCATTACATTCTAAAATTCTCCTTCTTGCTAATTGATCATTTTGCTCTTATTAGTCTTTCAAAATTTCATCCTTGAGTCATCACTTAATTTGAAAAAATTACTATTTAGTCCCTCACAATTCTTCACTTATTCAATTTGGTCTCTGCATGTCAATTCCATATCATATAAATTGGTATATTTTCACTTTTGGTCCTTCAACTTTCTCATTTTTATACTTCGATCCCCTAAATTTTGAATATTTACACATGAGCTAAAAACTTTTCACATATTTACAATTTAGTCCTTACTTTTAAATCAATATGCTAAAACCTACTTCTTAATTATTATTTTTTTACACTCCTCAATCTTCTCTTTTATATAATTTTCTCGTCTTACTAAAAAAATCAATTATACATTATTCAACTTATTACTTCTTTTATTATATATCAATTTTAGGGATGTTACAATCACAACCGACAACGGCTATAGCAGCCCATGGTGAGCTAGAAGCAGCTCCTTTTTTGACATTTTCGGGGCTCTAGGCAAAACAATAAAATAGGATTTTAGGTTTTTTAAAAGTTAGAGAAGATTTTTATTAGGTCCATCAAAAGTTGGTAAAAAAAATTTGGATCCTTAAAAGCTAAAAAATAATTTTTCGAGCCCTTTAAAATTCGTAAAATAAATTTTTTGTTAAAAAAAATTTTAACCCCTTAAAAATTGAAAAACAATATTTTAAACTCTTTTCAATCGTGAGCCCTGAGCTGCCACACATCCAATCGACCAGAGCTAGGCTTGGCTAGAAGCAAGGGTTGATTTTAATGAATCTTGCCATACACTTGATTCTCGTAACAAATGCCTAGCTCTTGAAAGCCTACCCATATATAGTTTTCGCAATGGAATTTGAGTTGGGTCTCCTTCCAATAGGGGTATAAATGAATAGAAAGTTCAATGAACTATTTGTGAACCATTCGTGAATCATTCGTATAATGTTCGTTTATATTCGTTTATTAAGCTAAATAAATGAGCATAAACAAAATTTTTATGTTCGTTTAATAAACGAGCCAAACAGATCTCATTTGAAAGTTCATTTATGTTCACGAACAAGCTCATTTAAAAGTTCATTTATTGGCTCGTTTATAAGCTCGTTTATTGACCCGTTTATTTATTATAATATTTTCTTATAAAAATATTAAAATAATATTTGTGTGTATGTATTTATTGTTTGTTTATTATTTATTAACATTGTTCGTGAACATGTTTATTTAATGTTCGTGAACATGTTCGATTAAGTTAAATGAACATGTTCGTGAACATTAAACAAACGAACATGAACACGCATAATTTTAAATAAATGAACATGAATAAAAAGTTTGAAATTCTTAACGAATACGAACCGAATATGAACAACTTCAAAAATAAATAAATGAACACGAACAAAAATTTGTTCATTCAAGCTCGATTCATTTACAACCTTACCTTCCAATCCACCGAAGATAGTGTTGAACAAGTCCAAGTTGGGGAAAGCATGCACCATTGCTTAAAGCCTTCGAAACCTTCCCTCCCATATGTCTTGACTTTCTTGCCAAGTTTTCTTTAGTAGCCATGGCATTGTGACATGCTCTCCCTACAAAATTCTTAAACTTTCTAGATAGAAGGCTATCCCCAAAAGTGATTCACTTTAACATCACTGGATGATGCTCGGCTTGTCTTGTGTAACAAAACAAGACATCAAAAGAACCATCCTTCCGGAACTGCCAATCCAATTGATCGCTTGCGCTAATGGGAATTTTTCAAAGAACCATCAAGGATAATTGTTGTGTTTTTTTTTTTTTTTTTACAATTTTTCACTTGCTTGGTTTTCAATTTTTGGGTATCATAGTAATAGTTAAAGCACTAACTCTTGTTGTTTGTGTGTTGATTTTGTTTGCTTTTTATGGTAACTAAAGGATTGATTATAACAAACATAATAAATAAGTTTAAAGTCTAAAAGCTAAGTTAGAAGAATGTTTGGAAATGGTGCATTAGTTGTTATTTTTATATATATATAAACATTATAGATAATATAAATGGAAAGATCAGATAACATCAATAAACATAAACAATATTGAAATTATTTTTTAAAATTTTTATTTTTGATTTTAACACTCCTCCCTATCCGATTCAATCTTAACTCGATTGGCATAAACATTGTTACTAATGCATAAAAATGGGAATCCCTGTCAGTCAGTTGTATCTATCAGGAAATAATAAAGCAACTAAAACCCGAGGCATTGTTCATTACCATCTGCCTGAATTTCTAACTTCATCCTACTTTGTCTTACACAATAAAAATTTCGAGATATACTATGAATTATGAATACAAACTAAAAGATATTATACATCTTCTTCTTCTTCTTCTTCTTCTTCTTTTTGTGTTGGAAGAACCAACATTGCAAATCAACATACAAGTCGTTCCTCACAGATCATGCTTCATCTGCAGTATGTTTACTACACAAATTCCATACATTTACAGATCATGCTTAATCTGCAGCATGTTGCATTTTAAATTACACATTTAATTTTCTCGGGGCAGGTATATTCAATGATCAGATTTAGACAAAAAAAATATATATTTGGAAAGAAAAACACTAGAAGAAGAAGATTGAAGAAAGAATAGTAGAATACCACTAAAATGGAGAAGGGAACGGAAGCAGAGCCATTAGCTTAAATCCAATAATTTTTTTTATGCTACATACCGGTTGTGATTAATCGGTTAGACTGTGACCAAATTCCCTCCCCCTCTTTCCGCCGCCACATCTGCTAGTATTTTCCATGTCATTTCTCGTTGGTCTTCCACCTCTCTAGCTCTGGCCATTTTCTCTTCCTGTTGTCTCTGACACTCTTCAAACAACTCTGCATCCATTTCCATGAACATCTTCCGCACGTTCACGGTCAATCCATGAACCGCCTGATTCCAGTGGCCTTGAATATTCTTTTCCAATGCCTCGAAGATGAGTGGTAATACCACATGCTGGTTCTGAGCAATTAAGCCTACAATGTGCTCATTGTTCCAGAAGAAGAGCGCTCTCTCCGAAACCTACAATATAAAAAACGATCTTAGGAAGTTTTATAGAAACCAATAATTCTGTAGCAACCAGCTCCCTCCGACAGCTCTAAATTGTGAATATCGAACAACTCCTATATTCCATTCTATCCTCTACAAAACATAATCCATCATACGTAGGCAACTTAACCCAACTGGTAAAATGCCATTTAAAAGACTAAAGAAATACGAAAAGATGTAAAAGGTATAGAAAGAATAAATCACTGAAGATTATAATCAAGACAAGGCTATAAAGTGCAGAACCTACAGGCAATAAGTGTACTTGAATTGAACATTTGTTAAGAAGAGATTGTTATTCCAATTTTGGTGAACTTAGCTTCATAATAAGCAACCATGCAGAGAAATGAATGGAACATAAGTAATAGGAGACAACAGAAAGAGCTTCTTGCTACCACCAATTTGACGGTTGGGTCAACATATATTCTTTTATAAACTCTAAAATTACCTGATCATCATAAGTTTATTCGGGAAGCCACATTGCAGGGCAATAAAATATTATATATGGAGAAAGAAAAGGACAATAGAAAACCAATGATTTAGACATTACATAAAGCAAAAGCAATGGATTGTTCTTCTTTTTGACCGGATCTCAATCACCACAAAAATTATAACTCAAGAGCAATTCAACCAAGCATAGATAAACTAACCACAGAATAAAACTGAAACTAGCAGTTTACAGAATTGGACACTGAGCCACTCTACAGTCTTTAATTGATGCTTAAAGAGAAAAACCATTGGAATGCAAATACAATGATCAAAACTGCCAACTCTATACAGCTTTCCCGAAACACATCATAAATACAGAACCTTCCCAGAGTGCCAAAGGTTATGCTTCATGAATGAGAACTCAACATTCAGAATCACAGGAAATTACATTAAAGTACCCACCAGTTATAGATATACATTTACAAGCTGACAAAATTCGGCATCAAAATAATTACCATCATAATGTTTGATAATCCAATAATTGAACTTCACAATTTATGATTGACTACTCAAATTATTGAAAATCTGACAACTCGTAAAGACATAATTATAAAAAGAAAGGGACAAAAAAAGCTTTGGAAAGTTACCTGAAAATGAGGGCTATTAAGACAACGTGCAATCTGCCTGAAAAGAGGAACCATACATCGTTGGAATTCAGCAGATTGCGTTGCTTCAAGTACTTCCTCAAGTTCTCCAAGGAAGAGAACTTCCTTCTGACAATTAGTCACAGGCCAATACTTCAAAAGCCCTCTAATCACGGTATCAGCCAGCTTATAATCCTTCTCAACGAACTGAGTAATGCAATAAGACAACTGATGATGATACGTAGCCACGGGTTTGGGCTTATGCAAAGGAATCAATGCTCTCGCAAGGAATAACTTATGTTCCTCTTTCATCGGCAACGCAAAACCATTAATAATGCTTCCTAGAATCTCCAAAAGCTCCCCGATCCCATTATACCTCCCCGTTTCATATATAAATCTATAGAAAATATTACTTATCGCCTTCCTAATAAACGGACGATGCACCATGAATTTACCGTAAATCCTATGAAGAATCGTTTTTAAATACTCTCTTTCCCTGGGATCCTCTGAATCAAACAAATCGATCAGCTTCAAAACAAAAGAATGATCAATGTATCTCTTCGCAACCTTAGTATCCGTATCCGATGACACGACATATCTCAAAAGAAGCTCGTAAACAAGCTGTAAATGTGGCCACGAAGGGTCCAGATGGGTTTCCTCTTCTTCAGGATCCGTGACTTCTTGACCCGTGTTTTCATGAGACGCCGGAGGGAGGCACCGGAAAATGTTTATTGCGACCATTTTAATCATCTCTTCCTGGCACACCTCCGTGATTTTTCCTGAACCTGATTGAAAAAAATCGACGAGTTCCAGCAACGTTCGCCGCTTCACCTCTTTTTCTCGGACCGTTTTTAAGATATTGGTGAAATCTAATTGGTAGCTACAAATCTGTAATTTTCGCAAGAATAGATTTTGTCTCTCCGAAACGGGGACGTCTCGGAATAACGGCAAAGGTTCAACAGCGGCCGTCGAGAGCGGGGGCGGGGCTACAGGAACGGTGGGGCTGGAATTCTGCTCTGGTGCGTTCAATACGGGCCGAGAAGCATGGTTGACGACCACCGAACTGGGATTGTGGGAGCCTGGCGGACCGAACGCGTATTTTTCTGTCGAATCCGATTTGGAAGGCTTCCGATGCCCTCCTTTCATAATTTTCTTAAACATTTTGAACCAAAATATAAAGAAAAACCTAAGAAAGATTAGGTTGAGCAATCGAGCTAGGATTTCTTAGGCTCAATGGACAGGCATGCATGGTATAATTGCATCTAAGGAACAAATTTCAAATATGGATCTGAAGGAAGGGAAGAATTTAGATTAGAAAAAGAATAGGATTTCCATCTGTTCTTATTGGAAATTGCCACTGTTGATTGATCGAAACTTTGGAGCGAGTCACTTGAAAAGGCATATCGCCGGATTGTTATCAGCTGAGCAACCAGCGGTGTTCCGGCGATCAATCGGACATAACCAATTTAAGGAAATTAGAAAAAGAAAATACAGAGAGTGTGTGCGGGGAAAGTGGAGGGTATTTAAGGGAAGGAAAGCTTTTTTTTAAAATGGTCTGAAACAAAAATATTAATTAATTTTGTAGATTAATGAGGAATTTTATTTTCCCTTATCCAAAAAAACTTTCTTTTATTATTTGACATTGTTTTTATACACGTGGCTTAGTACAGAAGGCGCGGCCCACAATTGGAATATCTACGTGGAATTAAAAATTAGATATTTGTTAACTACTGTTTTAGGTAAATCGAAATTTAAGCGTCCCACGGAATTTTGGATCACAATTTGAGCTGTTTTCTTTATTATTGTAATAATTGTTAAAGAAATTATAATGGTTGTTTTATAAATCCGAATTTAGTTTAGTTTAACTGTATAATAAACACTCTAAAAGATAGCGTCTAATAAATAGATTTAATCATTTCTAAATGTTGAGAGTAAGGTTCAACAATGGAGGTTCATAACCGTTTTCGACAGTCCATCTGGCTTAATGTGAGGTGAAGAATCTTTATTTGACGATGGTTAGAAGAACAAACAGAGAAGAAAGACACAATGTTGAAAGGGGAGAGAAAGAGAGATTTCGTCCCTCAATTTGCGAAGGTTATGATTCTCAAATTCCACGTGTCCCGTCTTTCTTGACGATCAAGAGAGATTATATCAATTAATTTATTATGACAAGTTTATGTGTGACTGTTAAGGTGACGATTGGACTAACTATTAATCGTGTCAAGTGGAATCAATGTCTTGCGGTTTGCGTCATAAGTGAAGGTATCGTGGGGCCTTCACGTGCGGCCTATATGTGGTTTATGTACAGGTGTGCTTAAATTGAGAAGTTTTCAAGGAATTCACATATCATTTCCAGGCCGGGAGTTTGCTCATTCGGTGCTCCTAGACATGACATGCAAAGGGTTTTCTTGAGGTGTGGCACTTGCTCCAAGGAAAAAACAAAAAAAATTAAAAAAAGTAAGAAAATAGGAAAAAAAACACAATTAGAAATATTAGAAACATAAACATTCATTTTATAAATTATACAATCAAAAATAAATATTTAAAGTAGCTTTAGCCCATTTTAAATGGTTTTAATTGGTTGGATCGGTTTTTAGTGGTTAAATAGATTTTTATTGATTTTGATATTAGATAAATTGATTGGATCATCAATTTCTAGTTCAATCGACAATTTAATCCTATTTTGATAACTATGAGCTAGTGATCATATTCGTACATATATATTAGTTCATTTAAAAAAATTAAATTTGATATATTAAAAAATCGAAAGAAATTACTAAATTAAGTTAAAAAGGGAAATTAAGATAGAAAAACAATATATCCTCTAAATTTGTATAAAACATATAATTGAGTTAATCGGACACCAACTCAATTGAAAATGACAAAAACAACTTTATTTAATTTATATGCATGCTATCCGCATATAAACTAATGATAACATGCATACATATTTATATGTGAATTAACTAAACCCTAATTTTTGAATAGTATTCATAGGCAATGTCGAGTGGGCCTATATAGTGATATTAGCATATTTTATGGACAAAAGCTTGTCCAAGTCTAGCTCGACTCAAAATATTGGTCTCAAGTTTTGTTCAAATCTACTCATATTTAACTCAAGTCTGTTTTAGGTTAATCCATACAATTTTTTAAATCTTTTTAAAATATATTCTTTTTAAATTAATATATTCTTTTATTATTTTTTAGTTAATTTCTTTATTAAATTGTAAATATATTTTTAATATTTACATTGTAATATTATATATTTAATTTAATTTCATATAAATTACATAATATATATGATAGAGTAGAAAATGAGTCAGGCCTTTTAGTCTTGGAGCCCAAGCCCAATTTGATTTAAACAAACTTAATTTTTTTCTTAAGTTCATTTTTACGGCCTCATATTTTTTTATTCAAATTCTCGCATATTTTGAATGCATCTACAAGCTTAACAAGTAATTTAAACCTTGAACAAGTCAATCTCAAAAAAAGTTTGTGAAAAGCACTACTAAAAATTATCATAAATCTGAATGTATAATATTATATATATATATATATATATATATATAAATTTTAGAAATAATAGAATTTTTAAAAAGGTGGATTTTTTTTAATAATTAGAAGTTAACAAATAAAAACGGGTAGTTTTGTTTTAATTGAGAAAATGATTTATTATAATGGATTTGAATATCCAAAACTGTAACCCACAAACACCTTAATAAAAGGGCCAGGCTCCATAGATACTGTTCATGACCCAACCCAAAACAACCTCCTCAGCTCATGGGTTGGGTTCCCATTTCCCTCCACCTTCATACTTGCTTTGCTTTTAAAATTTTTTGGTTGGTTTTTTGTAGATTTAAAATTTTAATTTACATCATCATTATTGATTAATGTTATAAGTTTTTGGTCGGGTGATTGTGGTTTAAGTTTATAGTTTTTCGAGTTTGAATCATTTCGGACTATTTATTTAGGTTTGCATCATTTCAAGTTTAAGGTTTATCATTGAATGAGTGAAATTTAAGTTGTAGACAACAATAACAGGGTGGCTGACTGTTGATTGGATTGGGGGAAGTAATCCAGAATCTTGTCGGCGGAGAAAATGATTCGGGGCATAAATCATGTGTAAGAGAGCCATGTCTGGCAACACCTTTTAAGTTTCAATCATTTTCAAGTTCCAACATTCGATTTGCCATTGGCGAGAGAAGTTCCTTTCCTGGGCTGGAATCTGTAATGAAGAAAAATGGGTTCATGAAATCAGAGGATTTTTGTTTCATGGTCCTGTTTGTCTGTAACAAACAGTAGAACATCAGCTTTCAAGTTTGTTTAATAGATATCCCTTTGATTCTGTCAAAATCCCATAGATATTATATCAATTTATTACATCTATTAACTACAGTTAACACATGTGTTTTCTTTTTCCCTTCCTCAGACCGGCTAACGACAAACCAAAGTTGAACATCAGAAAAGACATTACCTTCATTGAACTATGAGAACTTTTAAAAGATGGAATCTTTGACACTCTTGGTCCTCTCATTTGCTGCTATTAAAAAAATATCATGCCGTATGTGTCTCCACATGCAACATGAAAGTGATCGAATTAGACAAATATCAATTCATAGCTGTTGCCGATGTGACATCATAAATTTCTCTAGTTTTGTTGGATAAGTTGCAAACCAAGAGCAAACAAGTTCCAAACCTGGTTTGGACAGGAGCCACAATGTTAATCGTGTTGCTATCTTTGTTGAAACACTGGGCTATAAAACTTAGTACCACTTGATGATTCTTTTTTTACGACGGTAGATACTAATCTGACTCGGACTAGATGGGTGTTGGATATAAAGATTAGCACCAAAATGATGTGGAAATGAAAAATGACTTTAGAAATTTGGTTGGATTGCCTTTCATTTAAACCAAACTGACCACACCAAAGGGTCCACAATCAAAGATACTTTACACAAACAAGCTATGCATGATATCTAACTCTATGATACAACTTTCATGTATACATAGCCAGGACAACTTACTGTTCCTTTTATCTACTTCCTACCAACTGGTTCCTATATTGCAAGGTTAGCCTCAGAAGCTGGACGTGTAAGGTGCGAAGTTCTAGCAACGTGACCCATAATTTACATGGACTCCACATGGCGGTGGCAGGGTAAAGTATACTGTACAGCGGCGCTAGCAATGGCCATTGTGGAGGGGGCAATGTTGTGACCGATCATAGTTGTTCCCAACCCATCAAGCGCTTCCAAACTTCTTCCTCAACCTTTCGTCTCGGAATGGATGAACTAGCCCCTTCATCAAGTAGAACTCTGTAAACTTCCCACTCTCGATCTCCGATCATGTGTCTCCCAATCTCTGCCTGAAAAATGGGCAGACTTGAAAAGGTTAACCGTGCAAATTTCCATAAGAAAAAGGGACAAACACTAGACTCCAAATAAATCAGCATTTATGTCCAGACAGACAGGAACACCGAACAGGAATGATCGAGGAAAGCACATATTGCAGAAAAGATGTGTAAAACATACAGCCACATTGTATCAACTCTAATGAAGTGTTAAGTTCAAATTCCCAATGAAGCAAGCTAGTTTTAAGCAACAAAAACACAGAAAGCATATCCAGCAGAGAGCTGAGGAAGTACCGAGAAGATGCAAGTATTAAGCATCTTTAGAGCAAGGGTAATGTCATAAAAAACTAGAGGCCGGCCCTTGCTTGATAACTCTACGGGATTTGCAACTAGAAGCTCGGTGTCAGGACCCCGGCTCACTACAGTTACTCTCAGTGGTTGGAGCAGTTCCATTTTCAGACGCGACGACAATGCAGTTTGCTTGCTAGGATCAACTATCTTCTTCCCATCGGATTGCATTATAAACAAGTCAATCTCACACTTTCTTCCTTGTTTTATATAGAAGCGTCCATATGAAATCTAGTCACATAATGAAAGTGTGGCATTAACAGGGTGGAACTAGTTCTCAGGCTAAGAATGCTTCCCTCCACAATTTGGAAAGGATTCAAGCCAATTATGATAGACAGATGCACATCATAACACTGAACATTGACAATAAAACTTGGAGAAACAATCTACCTGAATGTTGTAATCCTTTAGAGTTCGCATTATGTCGTACAAAAGACCTTTATGATCTTGACAAACGATCTGAACAAGCGTGTGAGCAGGACTGAGCGAGTTGTCCATCGTGACACAAACATTGTTGGAAGTAAGTGATACACTTGGGAGGTCATTGGACATCTCTAAGTTGAAAATATCATCAGTTATTGCAGACGGGAGATATGGAGATGCTTGAGAACATGCCGTAATTTCTGGTCCAACCTTTTCGATGTTAAAGCTAATCACAGCATCCTGCATAACATCTTCCAATGCTTTATAAGTCTCCTCTTGCCTCTTTTTTGTATGTAATAGTTCCCTGAAAAAAAATTCATAATATTACCAAAGGATATTACTCAAGGTTGAGATGCAAGCAAGATGCCTCAGCGTATCCGAGTTACTATGAGCAGTCGTATCATTTAGACATACACATATGTAGTTTGAATAGAAGGCAAATACATGCTGTTTTTTAACAACTGATCCTGGCTAACAAACATAACACATAAACTGAACCTGGTGTCTGTGATAAAGAAAAGGTCCACCACTGTTCCATCAGGAGTTGTTGATACCTTCACTTTCTGTATATTGAGTTCAAGACTACAGAGAACTTGTGTCACATCTGCCAAACCAAAACATCTAAAATTCATTCACTGATCAAAGTTTTTAACCACATTCAGAGCTCACAATCTTGAAAAAGGAAAAAGTGATTACCATGCAAAAGGCCTTTTCTATCAACACAACAAAGCTTGATGAGAAAGACATCAGGAGGCTTAGGAGACTGCAACTCAGAACGGTAATAAGAAATCCCAGAAGCAGAAGAGCAAGAAGGGCAAGCCTGAACTAGTCTTTTCTTCAACAATTCCCACCTTGTCGTTGGCTTACAAACCACCCAAAACACTATATAACACCATTTCCCATCCGTAGATACATCTTCAGAACACAAACCCCCCAACATAATCATTAATTAATTTTCCTTTTTTAAAAAATATATCATAAAAAAGTCTAAACCATGTCACCTAAACTTAAGTCCAAATGATCAAACTTTTATATACTTCCCAAATGCTCATCATTAAAACCAAAACCAAAACCAACTTTTATTAAAAAAAAAAAAGTAATGGAAAAAAGTGGGGAAAAATGTAAGCTTGGTTTAAAAGAAAAAGGGGAAGGAGGGGATTTGGAATTACCTCCTCGGACAATGCTAAGATCAAAAAAGAGCAAGATGCGGCATAAATCAGAGCCTAAACCCGTTTTATCCGGGCAGTTAACAGTGATAACAGAGGGGTCTCCTTCTTTCTCCGACAGCCTTATAATCACAACGTCGTCATGTAGAATACCCATAGTAGTAGTATAACTCGAAAGATTGAAGAAAGAGTAAAGAAGTTGGTTTTGGTTAGGATTGATTTGATATATTCTTTGGGTTTGGTTTAACGAGTAGTTGCAGTGCTTGTATGAGCAGTAGTGTTATGGAGAGACAGACAGATAAAAAAAAAGAAAAGAAAGAAAGACAGAGAGCTGAAGAAAGCAAAGCAGAGAGAGAGAGAGAAAGTTACTGCATTGCGTTTCTTCGCTTGTGGTTCACCTGTAGAAGGAGTAGTTGTTTAGCAGTCAATTTACCATTTTCACTGGGTAAGGTAGTTAGCATATTACGTCAGTGGATGGTAAATCACCTGTACCGCACACAGGCCATCAGCCGCCATCACGTGTCCTTTTCTTATTCTGTGCTTTAATGGTCCCATGAGGTCACGTGACCTTGGATTGCCCTATGACCGAGGCCTCCCTGTTGGATGGGGCTTGGTTGCATTCGTAAATATTAAACTTCTCCCTTAAATATTTTAGATTTAAGTTTTTTTATTGAATTGATTTTAATTCAATGTATTATTTATAATTTGTAATTTTAGTTGATTTAATAAAAACTAGATTATATAATTTAAAAATAAATCTGACGTGTACAAATAATATGAAAATTGTTGGAGGCAGCCCAATCATCTACACATCATCCTTTTGCATAATTAAGTTTGGTCCATTGATGATTTATTGCCTTTTGCTTTTAAAATTTAAATAAAGGGAATTCAACATTTTAGTTAATTAATAGTTATTATATAAAGGAGTGGCCAATGTCATCCGTCTTCTTTCTTTCTAATAATTTACATTAATTAATGTGGGGATTATATCCACTTTGAATCTTCCCAAGTATATATGCATGTGGGAATTAGATCAACTTTTTATTTATATTTCTTACGATCTATAAATTATTTATATCAATAACACAAAACAGCTACTAATAGTTTCCTTAATTTATTATATATATGGTTGTGTCTCGAGGTTATATGTAGATTGCAGGTATTCATTGGCCAGATCGGGTCGAATCGAGTTAGATTTAAGCATAATGTTAATATATTTTATGTTTGCTTAAATTTGGTCCGGCTCGAAATCTGAACTTAAAATTTTGTCCAAATTCGTCTATACTTGCAAAAGATTAACTCAAGTCCATTTTAGATCCGTCCATATTATTTTTTAAATTTTTTTAAAAATATTTATTTTATTTTAATCTTTCATAAATTTATTCATTTTTTATTTATTAAATTTTTTTATATAGTAATCTTAACTTTATTTTAATATTTACATTAGAGTAGTATTATATATTTAGTATATGTTTATTTTTTTAAAAGTGTTCTAAATTACATAATATAATGTATTATAAACTTAAAACGGGTCGGGCCAGGTCGGGCTCGAATGTTCAAGCTTGACACCAACCCATATTTTAAACAGGCCTAATTTTTTTAAGCCTATTTTAGAGCCTAATATTTTTGTCTAAATTCTCTCAAATTTTGGGCAGACCTTCGGGCCTGGACGAGCGACCCAGTTCATAAACAGGTCTAAAGTAGATAAGTAAATTAGTACTATATGCATAGGTGCCTAATTAAATGTTTATATGGTTATATGGATATATTATGAATTTGTATAGTTGGCGTTCGCATTAAATTTAGGATGTCGAAATTTTTTTAATATATAAATAATTTACTCTAATAATAAATTTTTAAAATTTATATAAATAATAGCGTAACTAACTTTTAGGATAGGTTTAATTCAATAGTTGGCGGTGTTTATTTGAGTTAGGTATCTAAACTTTATTTTCGTAACCAATGTTAACCCTTATGTTATATCCGTTTTAAAAAAAACTTACGACCAATAAGAAATTGACATATCATTAAAATGTTATTTCTCTTTATTATATTTGAAAAACAAAATAAGGGTAAAATACACTAGTAGTCGTCCAACCATTAATAATTTTTTAGTCACCTAATTATGAAAAGTTACAAAATAGTCACCAATTATTCAATTTTATCTTCTTTTTCTTGTAACCAACGGGCTATCGGTGGCAGCTTTTAAAATTGGCATGATAACAATTTTAGCCTTCAACATTTATACATTGTGTCAATTTAGTCTTGATTCTGAAAAAATCTAACTCTCATCAATATTTACACTGGGTAATTTGGTCATTTTTGCAGTTTTGCTTTCTTTTCTTGTTGCATTTTGGACAATTTATGATCCTATTGCGCACTCATTCTATCAAGGATTGAGATTGAACAGTCATTGATTTGTTCAATTTGGATCAAATGCTTGTGAATTCGTCCAATTTGTCTATTAATATGCATGTTTAGTTGTAACTGGATTAATTTATTAATAGTTATAAAATAAGATATTGACAAAGAAGTTTGGTTATAGAGCTCAAAAACTTATCATATCTATCGAGCTTTACCCAAATAATAATCCACCATAGATGAACTTGTAAAAGATGTGATTTAAGTCCAACTTGCTCACCAAGTTGCAACCTTTCTCTTATATACAATTTAGATCACTCTCTCATTAAAACTTTCCTCTTGAAAATTTAGTTGTAAACTGATCAATAAGAATATCATACAAACAAAGAATTTGCACTTAAAAAATTTCAAACATGAACAAAATAAGTTGATTCCATTCTAGGAAAATTGTTGGTGAGTTAAGCTGTAAGAAAATCATCTTCAACAGAGAAATTCTCATCATCCACACCATGATGATGACAAAAAGTAATAATCACACCAGGACTAAAAGTGAAGAAACGACCCCTGACATAGTATGCATATAGTGCTCACTATTTGGATCCTTAATCATTTTATGAAGGTTGGCATAAACATCCAAGACTACATTCTTCACAAAGAGCTTAACATAAGACACATAAAAGAGAAGTTGATTATGTTCTAGGAAAATTTCTATTTCATTATCATAAAAACCACTCTCATGGATATTCATTTCAAGTGTAAAGCCTTTTTAAACCACTACTTCCGTTCATTTAGCATGCTAGAGTGAAGAACTTAGGCTTTGGTTGAACTAGTTTAGGTATTGCAGCCTCAGTAGCTTCCTTTAGAATCTCAATTATCCATGTAGCCTTCATATTCTTGTTTCACTTTTTGGTAGAGGATGGGGCACTAGGTCTTTTGGTTTTGTATTTTTTTGGCTTGAGGTGTCAATTTTGCAAAGGGCATGTTATCTTCAAAATCAAATTCATTAATAGGAATCGACTTTGGATTCTTTTTCGTCCTTTAAGCTTTCTTTTTCTTTGAGGGTTGGGAATGGTACCAACAAGCTTTTTCTTATCATATTCTATTTCGATTACTTTTGTGACAAATGCTTGATCTGTGTGATTTTATACATCAAAGAAGTTCTTTTAACACTTAAAAAATAGGTTTTCAAGTGTTTTATGAAGCTTTTTGTTACATTTCATTACTTATAGATATTATGTTAGAAGTTGGTTTTATTGTGTTTCTTTTACTTTTGACACCCAAATTGGAAAAATTATGTCATTACAAGTCTAATGATTGATTTTAGCTTGTGTAGGAAGGTGATTGAGGTCGAAAATCAAAGAGGACTTCTACTATGGTCGACGTTACGACACTGGAGCTTGTGTGTCATGACACTAACCCTTCTACCACCTTGAGGAAGTTGAACTTCACAAAAACTCAACTTGGAGTAGCATTTTTTGCAGGTCACGACACTAAGCCACAAAGTCGTGATTTCAAGCCCTCAAGGTTGCAACTTCAAGCTAAATGTTAAAGTGAAAGGAATCTAGTGGAGTATCTTCGAGGTCATGACACTATTAGGGTCGTGTCGCGACACAAAGTGTCTCTCAAGCCTTCTTCATGACAACTACCATGAGTATTGTGACACCAAAGCTTGGATGTCCAAACAAGCCTAAGTCACTTTTCATTTAAGGGCATAATTGTCAGTGTTAGGTTAAATATTTTTTTGCCTATAAACACAACCTTATATAAATTATTTGGGAGGTTAGCTTAGGTTAGAAAATTAGGTTAGACATTAGACAATTTTTACTCTTCTTTTCTCAGCTTAGGTTTTCATTTTTTTTTCTTTTCTTTTTGTTGTAGAATTATTGTTTATTAGCTTTTCCTAGAAGCTTGTGGATGGAGATGGATTAAACTTCTGTATTTCATCAATTTTTTTATCTATTAGTAGGCATTTTCTCAACCTTTATCTTTTGTATTTTATGCCTGACTACGCCCTGACATACGTGTATCAGGGCTATGAACCAACACAATTAAAATTAAATATTTAACGATATGCTGCAAATGTGACAGGTCGAGTTGTAATTTTTGTAGTGTTACATGGAACACTATAAAGTATTTAAGGATCAAACCTAAGAGAGTTTAGGGGCAAGGTGATTAATGGTCAAAACATGCAAAGAGGAAGTCTAACTAATTACTTGCTAAGCATCATATTATGGAAAATCACAATCAAGGGGGTAATTACACTAAATTAACTATCTAACACTAAGAAGAACCTAATTGTAAAATAGTCAAAATTACGCAATCAACAATACATGAAGCATAAGCATTTGGTTAACTTCCATGTTGTTGATTAGTCTTTGGATTAGGGATCTTAAAGGCTTAAACTCCTAATGGACTCAATTTTACCTCTCAATCACCGTTTTACCAAATTAGACGATTTACTCTGATTTATCTCTCGACCTCACTAAACTAACTCGTGATAACCAAATTAATGCTCAATGGGATCTCCTCTTGGTCCCAATTATCTAAATTTTCATTTAAAGGTGTCAATTCTAAGTTTTGAAGTTAATTCAATTTAGTCCAATTTTTACAATATAGACTTTGTACCAAAAACTAACCAAACAACATTTCCATTAACCAACCACCATAGATTTAGTTACCCAACATCATTTTCATCCAAACAATAGTCCAACATATACTCAAATCATTCACTAAAATAAGCACAATAGTAAGGTGAAAGAAAACTTAGGAATTTCTTTGATTGTTACTTGGAGAAGATGATGACAACAACAATAGAGGTGAAAATACAAGTTCATATTTTTTGTACTTAGGAAGGCAAACGAAACTAAAATATATTAAGGGATTTGGATGAAAATGAAAATACAAATCAAAGTTTAAGTATCAAAGTGCAAATACTAGAAAAACTACAGTAAAATCTAACTAAACTTAGAAAAGTTAATGAAGAAGAAATTAACTACTAAGCTTAAAAGATGAAAGAAAAGTTGGCTCCTTTTAAAGTTTTCAAGCAAAAATGCTTTTATCAGCTAAGATACAATTCCAAATTTAAGAAAAATAATGCCCTTGAAGTTGTGTTTTGGCTTGGGCTGATGATCTATTGTAATTTGATACGTCAAATTAGGCTCCCCATTACACTTAATAATCTTATTCTCGAGCAATTTGAATGTCTTTCTCTTGTTTTTACTTAGTTTTAGCTTTTTTGCTTTAATAAGTGAATTAGTAGATAATCTAAATGGTCTACATTCTAATCGAAAATGAACAAATCGATTGAAACACTATTATGTCATCTATCAAGTTCAATTGGAGAGGTACTTTGTCTTGATTATTGAAGCGAATGACTTCTAAAAAATATAAACATAGATGTGATTGTCTAGACTGAAAATACATCAAAACAAGACTTAAGTAGAATAAATTCTAGATCCGTTATGGATTTATTCACTTTTGAAGTTCATAATGTGTCTTACCACAATCCTGAATAAGTGACGAAATAAGTGTGTGTGTGACTCGTATGCTTTAATATATTAAAAGCCCGAGTTTAATTGGTAATAGAGACGAAAGTTGGTACATTGGGTATACGACTTTTGCATGACATTATTTCACTTACAATAGTGGAATTCATAGCTCAATAAAGGGTAAATGATATCCTGTTATTGACATTACATGATAAATGAAAGTAACATGGTCACAAGTCATTTGTCTAAAGACGAATGATTTAATTATTGTTTATTAGTAATTAACTTTTCATGAAAGAAAATATAATGGTTACCATGAGACAAAATAGGATCAAATTGAGAGCACAAATTTATCCCAAAAAGATAAAAGGATATCTTATGAAGGTAACACATATGACAAAATCGTTGGACGAGAACTTGATAAAGTAGCTTTTTTAATGGTATACAATAGGGAGAGCTTAGTCATGCATGATACTTTAGTGAAATGACTACATGACTAAATAATGTTATAATTAATATACAATGACTCGAAACTTAATTACAAAATAATTTAATTAAGAAATTAATTAAATTTATTTAATTAATAAATAATATTTTTGGAAATAGAAAATTTTATATGAGTTAATTAAAGACTAAATAACACAGGTAATTGTTCCCAATACAATCACATTATTGAAGAAGCCTTTCAAGATAGTGAATAGTGTTGACCATGGTTGAATGGTAAGATATTGTCAATATACTATACATGGAACTTTCGAAAAAAATTTGGTATAATCATCCATTAACTAAAACTTTACCAAATAGTAGTCGCTCTTTGGATTTATTAATTGAAATCCTCGAGATGGTTTCCATAATGATTGAATCTCCCAATTTTTCTCCCAAGAGTTTGATGATAATAGCCTTGGCCATACTTGCCTCTATTAACTTATGCACCCTTTTAGAAAATTCAAAGGATGGATCAACATTTTTAGTTAGCACAAATCGTCCTCCTACAAATCGAAATCATAATCTTGAACCTCGTGTGTTGGCGTGAAAGTTAGAGTGTTCATCCTTGGAATCTATATTGCCAAAGGATTGGAGTAAATTTTGGTTGAAAGACATGAGTCCTCCACCAATGGAGTCTTAGGTGGATCCTCTACTCTAAGGTGACCCTTCGCACACCTCCATTCGTTATGGTTGGCGTATTTCTAAGCATGATCTTTGTTTTAAAAAGAGAAAAAGTGTCGTTATCGGATTTATGTATTTGAAATAGTGATTACAACAACTATGAATGCAAATGGGGATAAAACAAGAGTTAGCTTCAAAAGTAACAATAAAGAATGAATAAAGGTTGCTGTTAGTGATGAGTTTGGTGGCCACTTTGATAGAGTGAAAGAGTGGGACAGGAAGTGAAATGAATTTCCAATTCTGCGTTCACACAACAACAGGGAGATGTGAATGATGATCGATCGCATTTCACGCCATGCACTGCCCCCATATATTTGGGTTAAACCAATTATAATAGAATTAAATATTGCAATATGCAATCAGATTAATGCCAGGAAAATATCTCGAGAGTATAAAAAATATATGACCATGTACATAAAAAGAGTATAAAAGAAGTTAAATATAAATAAAAAATAAAAAAGGGAGCATTTGTTTTTTTATTTAACTACACTGAAATTAAAAAATTTCGTCATTCGCTTAATACTTATGTTATTTTTTATTCATTGTGATATTTGTAATTGATAAAAATTATATATTTTAATATTTTAATATTGTGTTTAATTCTAAATAATATTAAGCATATAGAGTTTTAACAAAATTAATAAACAATTTTTTGTCTTTCCATTTTAAGTATACCCTAAAAACCACGTATTATTCAACTAAATTTAAAAACAATGTTGTTTGTATTTTCATGATAATAAATAATAATTTTATAAATGAATTTATGTAACTATATTAAATAAAATAATATGTTGATATTATATTAAATAATTTTATCATTTATATGGAAAAGATCTTTGTTAATACCCCCCCCCCCCAAAAAAGAAAAGATCTTTAACATTTAACTTTTATTTTTCATTTAAATAAAATAATAACTATATCAAGAATAAATAAAAAAATATTTGATATCTTATTAATTTCACTATTTTTAATTAAAATGTGGTTAGTCAAAAGAAGTCGGTCCAATGCATATGATAATCCAATGAAAGTCGAATTAGTGTTGTGAAATTCCAAGCATGTGGTCCTACATTAACCCCCCATCCAACAAGTGGAGCCAATACAACTCTCAACGCTTTAACTTTTAATTATAAAAATAATTCCACAAGTGGTTCCAATAAAAAAAATTATGTTGTTTATTCTAAGGGTTTCGAGTTCGAGCACTTATGTGTGCAAGGTGTGTGTGCGTTGTCAAAGAGTAAGAAAGTATGAACAGATACTATCATGTAATCAAACCAGTATATTCAAAAAAAAACCTTTTAACTATAAAAAAAAGGGTAAATAAGTAAAAGAAATGGTTGAAAATAAAACCGAACATACTGATATGTGTGTACTTATTGAAATAAATCATTTGAATTTTACATGTTAAAAAAATTCTTAAATTTTATTAAATTATTCTTCTTTAGCATAACACACAACATATTTATTCATGTGGCATGACACGTTTCAATTTCTCATTACTTTCATTAATCACTTCAACATCCGTTAATGGTCAAATTAATTAACAATTCTCATCAACCGAAAAACTTAATTGATTCTTCTTTTCACCGAGAATCGAATGCACTCTCCCTAATGGCTCAATTGATTTTTTATTTATTTTTTAACTAAGGGCTTTTGAGATTCATTGCATGTTTTAAATGGTAAATTCTAAATGATTTTGAATATACATATAAAATGTTTGGAATAAATTATATTGATATTTCAATTCAAATATTGATGTTCAGAAAACTTTTTACTGAACAAAAACGAGAATGATTAAAAAAATATTATTCAACAACAAAAAGAAAATGAATAGTAGATATAGAGTAAATGTAAAATATTTAAAAGATAATATAAGTGTAAAATAAAATTAAATAAATTTATTATTTATTAAATGATAAGTAATTAAATAAATTAAACTAAATTTGTTCTTTATTAACTAATAAATAACTCTTTATCTACTTTTCACTTTCAATACCATTTTATTAAAAAATTCTATCAAATGATTTTTATCAACCATATTTAAAAATTTAAATTAATGGAAATATCAAATTTAATTAGTTGAATTTTTTCGCACGACCTAAATTAAAAATAAAGGGAAATTAGTATAGAAAAATAATGTATGCTTGATATTTATATAAAACTTATGGACTAAATTAATTAGATATCAACTCAATTAGAATGACTTAAAATTTAAAGTTATTTCATATGCATACATATTTATACATGAAAAAAGTTGGACGTTTAACAATTCCCTTTCAAACATAATCGATATATATGTAAAAATTCCATAGAGACTTCTGTACTAAGAGTCGGATTACATTTTGCCTCCTCAATTAAAAGAATGAGCAAATTAGTCCTTATACGTTAGTTTGCCTTTTTTTAAGTAGAAAAAACAAAATACAATCCAACTCTTAGTACAAAGATCTCTAAGATATTTTTACCCTGATCTATAAAATAAGTGGTTGAAAGAGGAGAGAATTTCTTGTATAGATATTTAAACTAAATTCAATTATGAAATTATTACTATTACAAAAGTTTTACCTGAATATCACCCATGTCAAATACAATTAATCTCGAGTCATGAAGTAGAGAAAACAAGTGATTAGAAAGGGAAAAAAACCATATATGAAGTGGTATTAGTTTGGTTAGTGACATTGAAAATGTTTGGAGATGTGCATTGGTACCTACTCTTAACACTCCAAATTATTATTAAACATGGAAAGTGTTTTTGAGTACTCAAAAGTTTAAATGTAATGGGATTTGTTGAATTTGTGAATTTTAGTGGGTGGACAAGGATTGGATTCCCATTCAACTTTGGAGAAGATGCCTTAAGATTCTTTCTTTTGGGGTCAATGTGAATTAGCATCTTTTTTAAATAGAAAGAAATTTGCATATAAATTTACTAATTTTTTGGGTTAATGTAACAATATATGTGTATAGAACCCTACAAGTGGTTCCAGTGGAAAAGAGGATGTTGTTCATCCTAGAGGTCCTGAGTTTGAGCACCTGTGTGTACGTTGTCAAAAGGTTAAAAAGTATTAACAGATACTACCATATAATCACACCAGTATATTATAAAAAACAATATATGTGTATGTCACATATAAGCAAAGTTAACATGTGTTACTTTTCCATCCATTTTGAAGTAATTCGACAAATAACGTAAGTTTAAGGAGTAAATTTCCCAAAAATTAGTCGTTTTTTTTTAAGTCCCAAAAATGTTTTTTTTAAGGATGTTCATCGTCCCAGATGTGGCTTGGATTCGAGTTGCGTCAGTTGCGTTATTGTTAGGACTATCCTCCCCTTATAATTCACGAAAAATAGATGAAAAATTAAATTGAGGATTAAAATAATTTTTTTAATTAAAAAACTTGATTATTATGAAAGCAATTATCTGAGATTTTAGAAAAAGAAAATCTAAAATAGTGGGTAGCCCATGCCAATGGCATTACTCAATTTGAAATGGAAACGCAACTTATGTGCACGAAATTTGAAAACATGAGGCATATAAATCATCCTTCTTTCTTCCAAGTAATGAAGTCAAACATTGAGCAGAAGCAAAACACAAAACTCCCCATTCTTTCATTGAAATTATTCCTATTCCTTCCAATTAAGTATACACAAATAATTCCAAACCTTCCCTTAGCAACCAAGTAATGCATTATTAAGGTATTTTGTTTGACTCTTTTTTTCTTTTTTGAATTTTATATTTTCTTCTTACAGCAATAGCTAGGTTGGGTTGGGTTGTGTTGTCTCCCTAAGTTAGGTAAACCTACCCACATGCTTTTGCTAAACCTTTCTCTTTTCTGCCAAACCAACATGTCACATGCTTCTAATTAGGTGCCCACTTCAAATTTACTAACTGTGATTTGCTTTTTAATGGGGTAAGGAAAAATGAAAACATTTAAATGGGAAATTTAATCTAATCAATTCACCATTTACAACCCTTCAATTTATTTTATTCAGTTGATCACATGTTAGGGTACTCAATTCCCTTTTTAAAGAAATAAGTAGTTAGGTTTAGGGTCCACATTCGCTGGTTCACATTGAGATTACATTACACTTTTGCTGAATTCTTTTTAAAAAATTAATTTCGATATTTAATAATCAGTTTGATTTTATTTTTTTTGAAAAATATAGAAAGAGAATCTCATTAAAATAAATTGAACAAAAGCATCACTATTCCAAACCTGAAGATTTGACTTCCCTGTTAGATTCAATTTCGCCAAACAATCAACAACTGTATTAAAATCTCTAGGGATATATCTGATGCACTGTTGCTCATCAATTCTCATAATTCTTTGAACTCTTCTGAGCACGGTGATACCGGAATTTGTTATCATATTTTCTTGTAAAATCTTGACTACCTCCAAATTATCCATTTGAATCGTGGCCCTTAAACACCTTTTGCTAAACATCACCAGTAAGCCATCTAAGATTCCCCATAATTTCGCTTCGAACATTGAATAACGTCCCAAATAATGATTAAATCTCAAAATTCAATTCTCATGTTGATCACGCAAATGAAATCTTTAAAACAAAACTCTTTCAATATTATTTACTCAAATTTAAAATTTTATTATTAAAAAAATGAAATTGATGTGGTTTTCAACAACAAATGGTGACCCAAAAGCTAGGAAGTAATTAAAAATTTGGTACAAGGAAAGTGGGTGACCGCAGAATCGGTGGTGTAGATTCGCTGGGTAAAATGAAAGGGAAAGGTTAAAAGGAAGACATGAGAGTCCAAAATTTGTTTCGACTTTGGGAAGGGAAACATGGAATGAGTCCAAACAATGCCCACTGCTCTGATTAAATTATTAACATTGAACATTACTATGTTTAAGCTGCCGACAATTTTATAACCATTAATTAGTATAAGGCCGGTGACACTTGCCTTTTGTTATGTGTTCATGCTTTTTAAGTCTTCTTCTTATTTTTATTTTATGAAGTAATAGTCAACGTGTGGAAATTCTTGGTATTCTATACTCTTGGCTTCTGAAATTAACCTTTTGGGTTAATGGGTCTGGTAATGGTAAAACTCCATTCCATGCTTATAAATTACATCAACTCTTCTCAAAAAAATTAAAATAAAATTTATTTCAGTAATTATTAAACTAAATTTGGATTCGAATGAATAACTCGAGTTATCAACTAAGTTAAATTCAAGCGGTTCATAAACCTTATCAAGCTTTTTATTTTTATATTAAATTACATTATCTTACTATTTATTATTTAATTTTAAGGTTGATTATCAAATTAAGCTGAAGCTAGAATTTGTACGAAATTAATCGAGCTTAAATACAAAAATTGATAAACGAACTTAATCAAATTCAAGTTTAAGTAATAGCTCTTTAGCTGAGCTTAAACTTAAAAATAAATATCTAATCGAGCTTAAGTCAAGTTCAAGTTTTTCTGTATTCAAACTTCACTTCCCTAAACTTAACTCCTCAGCCTTTTTACGTTCTTCTATGTAGTAAAATTTTTAAAATTTCAACTATTATAAAGAATGCATAAACCAACAGAGCTGAACTTAATCGACTTTAACAGACCTTTTGGAGAGGATTAGAGAGGAAAGATTTCTTTCTTTTTCAGGTTTCAGGGCTTCCAATTAATGGAAATATTCTTACCTGAACCACGTCAAATTTTCAGCTTTAATGCTTTACTGTGTTCATATTGTATAATAAAAACATACAAAGTGATCTTTTCCCCTACCAATTAACAAACTTAAGTACATCTTCAAAAGCATTTATGTCTGATATTAGTACCATGGAAAAGCTTTCAGCATCAATCCTGCTTGCCATTCATCATACCGACGGGTTTTGAACTAGACTCTGGTGCACCCGGTTCTGTTTCAGGGGCCACCTGTAAAACCACCACAAGCTTTAGCAAATCGGCACAGATAAAGAATGGAGTGTAAAGAAACTTGGGTGAGTCCAAAGCCAGGAAAACAGTGAGACACAAGCAGCAGCAATCACGGTAACATAAACAATTATTAGCATTTTGAGTTTTTTACCAACAGCTTATAAAACATAAACAATTACTAGTATTGGCGGTTGCTGGATGGGTGGTGCATAAGATAAGCTTGCAAAGAAAACAAGCCTGATTAGAATGCTACAAACAAGCATATAACATGCAAGAGTGACACAAAACCAACTCTATGAAACTAAAGATCCGTCTCATGCTGGTATCATCGTCTCCCTCACACAAAACACAAATAACATGGAGTGAATCTGATGTTACCCACTCCTTTTGTTTTCATTGAAGAAATAAAATGAAAGAAGACAGAACATTTCCCCTGCAATTGGGACCAGCAAAGTTTCCAAGTTTAATTTGTTTATGGAATCATGCATTCTAGCTACTTACCAGTGAATTTCAGATTATAACAGTAGTACAAATTTAGGAACTAAGATGGACAAAGAACAAAAACTACGGTGCTACAACTGTTAAAGTTAGCTCCCAAGTACTACCATAAATCCATTAACATAGTTTGCATTAGTCAATAGCCGCTTGTGGAGACAAAATAGCATCACCATACAATAAAATCCAAACAGTTTCTACAATCGTGAAGAATCACCAGTTCATTAACAAAATTTTCACTAAACTTATCTCTTCCCTTCCCTTGAACTAAAACTAAGACTTGGTAGGAAAGATGAAAAAATTGAAAGAAAAATGGTAGAGTTGAAAAATGACGGGAAATAAAATGAACCTTTTCAAAAATGCATAATTTTGAATTAACATACATCTCACTCTCCTTTTCTCTCCTCTTATGATTCCCATTTGGAATGATTTGTTTTTATGCATTAGGATGGAAAATAGTCGTCTCTCCTATTTTCTTTCCTCTCACTTTTCTTCACTATCAAGCACACTCAAAATTTACTTTCTTTCCACTTTTCCATCTGCATTCTCATCTAGTTATCTACTTTCAACTCTATCCCAACCAGGGTGGGGTGCAAATTTCCTTCTTTGCTTGTTTTCCTTTCTCCTTCGTCCTTATCCTTGTATCTATGACACCATCCCTCCACACTCCTAAAACCATAAGGCTAAAGGATAGCAAGCAAACCAGTTTAAACTTCTGAACAAGAAAACGGATAGGCCAGAGCACAAAGGCTCAATCCTCATTTCAATAGCAAACAGAATTTCCAAAACTGATTGATGAATGGCTACCATTTAAGCCTTGCTAAAAATAAAAGCTATAACACCAAAGGATAGCCCTTCAATCAAGGCCAGATTAGGCACGGAACTTCTCGATCGATTGGTTTCCCTATCGGAAATTCTTCCAGGCAATTTCAACAAGAGTGGTTAATCTTACGCACACAAATTGACCTCCATTGCTCTGTTTTTCATTTGCTAAGAGCCTCAAAACTTGAAGATTTTAGCAGTTTACCGCATAAATTTTACACATAATGACTGGCATCTTCAAATTGCGCAAAAGAAAACCTAACAAATTATAAGTATCTCCAAGACCAGTGTTTCCCCCCATTATGATAATTCAGCATAAATAATAAAGCAAAATTAACTTTAAAGGAACACTTTGGATTAATAATTAAATAAACTTAATTAAAGCAGGCACTCACTTTACTATTGTTTTCCAGTTTGGCAGCCGGTTTATACGGACACGCCGGCGGTGCTCTCTCCGGTTTACGGTATTCCCATCCAAGAAGCCTATAAATTTTACCCTGAACCAAGAAAAGAGGTTAATTAATAAAATAGGCAATAAAGATGATAAAAATTAAATAATTTTACCATGATGAAATCGAAAAGAAGAGGCAAAAGGTTGACGATTGGGACGAGGAAGAGCGGCAACAGGCAAGCTATACAAACCTGAAAAAAAAATGAAATCTTAACTGTTAAATTAAATTAAACAGGAAAAAAAGAATTGAATTTGAAATGGATTGTAAAAATCTACCATCTTTCGATTATTTTCTTTGGAGATTTTTTTCCCTGCTCTTCGAAATTTAGATGCGGTTTTCGTCGTTTCTTCTATAATTTTATACGTTTCCAACTAATCTATGAAACGGGCGGGTTCCGCCGGGTGGTTAGATCCGGACTAACGGTTGCGATTGGCGGGTCGGATCAGGCTCCATGACCCAATAAAAATACATTCCTTCATATTTTCCGGGAAAGTTAAAAAGGACTTTGGTGCTTTTAGCATGTTATGATTTTAATTAGAGTCAAGTCGGTCGGACTCAACAAAAATTTTTAAATTTGGGTTGGGTTAAAATAATATGTTTAAAATTTTGTTCAAATTCGATCTGATTTATTTATATTAAATTTTTTATATAATTTTTTAAAAAATATAATTCATTAAAATATTAAAAACATTAAAATAAATATTTTTCAATAAATTAAAAATAAATTTAAAAAATGTATATTTAAATAACACTAATATTAGTATAACTTAACAAGCAAATGATTCTGAAATAGTAACAAAATTAATAATAAAATAATAATTATATAATATCCAAACAATAACAACATAATAGTAATAACATAATAATGAAATAGTAGTAAAATAATGAGAAAACAACAAAAAAATAATAGCAAAATAATAATAAAATAGTAGTTTTTTTTTTAAAATTGATATCAGGCTCGAGTCAAAAGAGCCTTACCCAAGGATTTTTTTTAGTTATAAAAAATTACATAATGATGTTTGTCGAAACCACCTTTTAAAACGAAGGTTTCGAAAAAATATTTTTAAAATATTTTTGGACAATAAGGAGTAAAAAGGGAGTCACCACCAATCCTTTATTTGGGTGTGATCGGATCACCATAAAACGTTTAAAACGCTAAAACGTCGGTCTACGAAATCCAAAAAAATAGGTTCGGGAGTCGGTTACGCACGAGGAAGGATTAGCACCCTCGTACGCCCAGAATCGGTACCACATGATCATTTTCGGGTCTTGTTTCATGAAAACAATAAAAGCTCGAGTTAAGTTTAAAATGCGATGTTTATTTTGAAAGACTCTGTGTGATTTTAAAGGAGACCTTTTTAGGAAAACTCGTCCCCGCATTTTGATCCTCTTAAGAGAATTAGAAGACGTGTCCAACACGTTAGGGCACTATATTCTCGAAGTTTCAAAATTGAAGAACGTTTAAGGAGCTTTTGGAGAGAGTATTCGTTCGCGTGATTTGTACGAAAATCATACCCAGCACGTTAAGGCACGATTTTTCGAGGTTTCCACGTGAAGGAACATTGTCTCGTTTACTTAAAAATTTGAATATGGATAGGGGTATGTTTTAAAACTTTTGAAGAGGATATTTCTTTCGCACGAATTATGAAAATCACACCCCGCACGTTAGGGCACGATTTTTGAAGTTTTCACGCGAAATAATATGGCCTCGTTTTTGTCACGAAAATCCTTCGTATATATATTTTGAGAACTTGAAAATTTCGTATGAAGGTTAAAATGCAATCCTCGAACACATGATTTGAAGGATTAAAAGGAATACTCGTTTACTTCGATTTTCACGAAGAATTAAAGTCGCGACCAACACGTTAGGAAACGACATTCTCGGAGCCTCGAAGTGAACGGGTGTAAGAAAAACTTGAAAAGGATATTCGGTTCGCGCGAATTATACGAATAAATCACACCCGACACGTTAGGGCGTGATCCTCCGAAGTTACGCTCGAACCGAACATTGCCTCGATTTTTTTAAAGTAATTTGTAAATGAAAGTGTAAGTTTAAAAACACGAGTAGCAATTAATAAGAGAAATTAGATACGAAGCAATATAATAAACAGATAAATAATATGCAAAAATATAAAATGTAGGTGCAAACAAATGCAAATATTGATAAGGAATAAGAAACGATGAAATCGGGGTGGAAAACGGGACTTTTGGATACCCGGGGCAAAATGGTAATTTTGGTGAAATCGGGGTTAAAAATATAATTTTGGAAAGTTCGAGGGTAAAATGGTAATTTTGGTGAAATCGGGGTTAAAAATGGAATTTTGGAAGTTCGGGGGGTAAAATGGTAATTTTTGGTGAGATCGGGGTTAAAAATGGAATTTTAGAAAGTTTAGGGGGTAAAATGGTAATTTTTGGTGAAATCGAGGTTAAAAATGGAATTTTGGAAAGTTCGAGGGTAAAATGGTAATTTTTGGTGAAATCAGGGTTAAAAATGGAATTTTGAAAAGTTTAGGGGTAAAATGGTAATTTTTGGTGAAATTAGGGTTAAAAATGGAATTTTGGAAAGTTTGGGGGTAAAATGGTAATTTTTGGATTGTTTGGGGACCTATAAGTAATAATACCAAAGAGTGGGTGACACGTGGCAGCCTCACAGGCACCCAGCAGTCAAGGGATTAAATTGTAAATCTTGAAAAATTCTTAGTCCAATTTCATAATTAAATAAAAGTTGATTTGGGATTAAATTAAAACAAATTAAAAATGTCAGGGACTAAATGCAGAAATAATTCAAAAAATGACACGTGGCAGCCTCTGGTACAGTCAAATAGTCAAAGGACTAAATTGAAAGCTAATTAAAATTACAGGGCAAAATTGCAAATAATTAAAAATGCAAAAAGGACTAAATTGAAGCAAATAAAAAATGCGGAAGGACCAATTGCGCAAATAGACCATTAAGCAAAAACATGCGCATCCTGAGGCGAGTCGAGCCGGATCGGGTCGGGTCAAATGGGTCCTATATATATAATATTTTAGTTTAAAATTTTTTTATTTTTTCATTTTCTTAAAAATAACCCCACCCAAATCCTCTCTTCTCTCTCTTCTCACTCCCCCCTCCTTTGGCCGGCCATGGCTCCGATCTAGCTCCGACGGCCGCCTCGACCGCGCGTAGGGGCGCGTTGATGATGCCCCGGCCACGCCCACGCCGTGCCGGCTCCCGTTGTCGCCCGATCGTCGCCTCCAGCCTTTCTCCTTGCACGCGCCACCATTGTCCGGTGACCGGTAAGTCAAAAAAACCTTTCGTTTGCTTTATTTTTCTTTATTCCTTCATATTTTCTTTATTTCTTTTCTTTATTGTTCCTCTAAAAAAAACCAAACCAGATCTGGATTTTTCCAGATCTGGGATTAAAACATGTTTTCCTTTAGTTCTTTGTTTTTTTTTGTTATTTCAAACCCATTTCTTCCCTTATTCTCGGTTTTAAACCCATTTTCAAAGTTTTATTTCATCTTCGGAGATTGATTTTTTTTATTTAAAAACGTTATTATTATTCTGAAATCTATTCTGTTTGCTTGTTTACACCAATGTTCGAATGGCGACGGCAAGCCAAGAGACGCGTGGTCGATCGGTGGTGAGGTTCACGGGTCCGGCATCGACAACAAAAATGCAAACAGGGATGTATTGTGACCTTTCGTTTTTTCTTATTATTATTATTATTATTACGTTACTAATATTTATTAAGTCATTTAATACCCTTAATACTGTTATCACTCATTAATACCCATTGCCAATGTTTAATAACTATAACCATTATTATTATTAATGTGAGATTTATTATTAAACACTAATACACATGGGAATAGCCGAAACAGTAATGAATGGTGACTGTTAAATGCTTAAGGTACATGAAAGAATATACATTCACAGTACTTAAGGTTTATTAGTAGATAATAATAAATGTAAACTGAAAGTACCTTAGTGTTTATTGTCTGAGACTTTGAATCTGTTTTGAGCCAATTCCTGGTTGCTTCGTATATCTAAAAATTGATTCCTGAATATTGTTTATAATGAAATGGGTTTGTATTGATTTTTTTTTAGAAAGAGAAGTCGTCCTTTGCAATGAAATTTAAATTGGCTTTTATAGCCAATTACACTATCATTCTATTTTGTTTGTTTACAATTAAATGCCTTTCTAATCTCCTTTGCTTGTTGCAAGTTCTTCTAGGCAGTGGTGGCAGGGCATGGTGGAGCTTGGTGGTGGCAGATGGAGCTGGTGGTCAGCAGCAGTGCCAGAAGCCAGTTGACTGAAGAAGGAGACCCATCTTGGGCTGACGTGGCGATCTCTGATTGGCTGAGGTGGAGGTGGCTCAGCACAAGTGGCTGGGTCGTAATTGGGTCAATTAGGCTAGAAAAATGGGCTAATGTTTAGGCTTAAATGTAATTGGGCCTTTGGGCCCTTGTAAATGGGTTAAACTTGGCCCAATCAGCTTGTAAATGGACATTTGGACTTTCATTCTAATACTGTTTTAAATTTGTTTTATAATTTAAATTTAAATTTAAATTTAAGGTAAATTTAAATAATTAAATTTAAGATAAATTTAAATTCAAATAAATTTAAAATCAATTTAAACTCTAAACAAAAAGTCAAAGCCCGGTCAAAATTGGGTTCCAACAGCTGTCCCTCTTTGCTCGTTGCTGTAAAACGGGAACGAAACAAAGATTAAAAGGAGACCCAATTTTGTCAAGTTTCGCTGAATCTCGGCTCCATCGTTTGACTATTTCATATGGCTAGCACTTGATTTGCAGCTCTATTCCAATCCACTGTGACTGCGGAGAGAATAGGATCTGTTATCTGACTTGCTACACCTTCAAAAGTAGGGTTTGACGTCGAGGCTTCGTTTTGCTCTTATTTAATTTTAGAGGGACGAAAATGATGTTGGTGCTTCACCTTACTCTTACTTCAATTTCAGAGGGACAAAGGCTTTATATCCAGCTCTACTTCAATTTCGAGAGGATAGGAAATGATCTTGCTCTTACTTCAAATTCAGAGATAAAGGCGTGTTATCCACTCTACTTCAATTTCAAGGGGATGACGTTGCTCTTACTTCAATTTCAGAGATAAGGGCGTGTTATCCACTCTACTTCAATTTCAAGAGGATGACACTGCTCTTACTTCAATTTCAGAGATAAAGACGTGTTATCCAGCTCTACTTGAATTTCAAGCGGATGGCGTTGCTCTTACTTCAATTTCAGAGATAAAGACGTGTTATCCACTCTACTTCAATTTCAAGGGGATGACGTTGCTCTTACTTCAATTTCAGAGATAAGGACGTGTTATCCACTCTACTTCAATTTCAAGGGGATGACGTTACTCTTACTTCAATTTCAGAGATAAAGACGTGTTATCCACTCTACTTCAATTTCAAGGGGATGACGTTGCTCTTACTTCAATTTCAGAGATAAAGACGTGTTATCCACTCTACTTCAATTTCAAGGGGATGACGTTGCTTTTACTTCAATTTCAGAGATAAGGACGTGTTATCCACTCTACTTTAATTTCAAGGGATGACGTTGCTCTTACTTTAATTTCAGAGATAAGGACGTGTTATCCACTCTACTTCAATTTCAAGCGGATTGGAAATGATCTTTGCTTGGTCTGATTCATCTTGACTTCTAGGTGGGGAGTCCATCGTCGTGGATTCGACTTTTTATGTTCGCAACATGCTAGGTTATCTGTTGTAACTTGGAACTTTTCCTTTCAAGTCGCCGTCTTAGCTTTTTCATCGTGCATCCTATGCCGTTGAGACCTGCAGAAAATGCTCAAATGGTCCTCCATGTAGGCCAGGTATGTTTAAGATGCTATGCTTGGAAATGAGTTAGAATGCTCTTAACCTAGAATGAATGTGTATGATTTAATGTTTGAATTTTTCAAAGATTAGTCTTTTCCATTTTGAAGCCATCCCTTGACATTTCCTTGAATCCATCTTGGCAAATTCGACATTTGAATTGCTTCTCTCGTGTTTAGGTTCTTTTAACTGGCAGTTGTGTCTTTTAGGAAATTCCTAAAGTAATACTCGTGAATCCTTGTTTCCTTTTATGACCTTTTATCCATCATCTTAATATGAAAATACTTGGACAATATGGAAAAGAATGGGATCAAATTTAGAGATTTATTGGCTATGATATTACAAAGAACAAACAATGATACAAGAACAATATTAGACTTAGATATCAGAGATGAGCTTCCTGATCCAAAGATCATCTTTTACTTGACGTGTTTCTGGAGGTCTCGGAATTACTTCGTCGATGCCTCAAGATGTAAAATATTTCCATTTTGCCACTTTTGAGAGAGCAATTGGTTTGTCCCTGTTATGCATTTGAGTTGCTCTTTTCGAGTTTTCAACTCAAAACCCCTTTGGTTTCGGGATGCCCTTACATGGGTTTTCATCCTGACCTCTCCGTTTTTTTTTATGTGTAATATTTTCTTCACTGAGTCTGAATTCATCGGGTTGTATAGCTCTTTGTCATCCATTTCAGTCAAAATCAAGGCTCCTCCAGAGAAGGCTTTCCTTACCACGTACGACCCCTCCCAATTGGGCATCCATTTTTCTCGAGAGTCTTTGTTTATCGGAAGTATCTTCTTCAAGACTAGGTCTCCCTCGTGGAATTCTCTAGGACGAACCTTCTTGTTGTAAGCACGCATCATCCGCTTTTGGTACATCTAACCATGACGGATAGCCCTTAATCTTTTTTCCTCAATCAAATTTAACTGATCATATCTGGCTTGGAGCCATTCTGCTTCATCCAGATTCAGCTCTGTAAAACTCGGAGAGAAGGAATCTCCACCTCGATGGGTAAAACAGCTTCCATTCCATATACAAGTGAGAACGGTGTTGCCCCAGTAGACGTTCTGACAGAAGTTCTATAAGCAAGGAGTGGAATGGTAATTTTTCATGCCAATCTCTATAAGTTTCTGTCATTTTTGCAATAATCTTCTTAATGTTTTTATTCGCTGCTTCTACTGCTCCATTCATCTTTGGGCGATATGGGGACGAATTATGGTGTCTGATCTTGAACTGCTCACAGACCTCCGATATCGTGCTATTATTTAAGTTTAATGCATTGTCTGATATGATCTTTTCAGGCATCCCATATCAACATATGATCTCCTTTTTCAGGAACTTGCTGACCGCGGACTTTGTAACGTTAGCATAAGAGGCAGCTTCTACCCACTTGGTGAAGTAATCGATAACCACAAAAATGAATCTATGTACATTAGAGGCCTTTGGCGAAATTGATCCAATAACATCCATGCCCCACATAGAAAAAGGCCACGAGGATGTCATGACGTGCAAAGGTGAGGAAGGCACATGGATCTTGTCTCCATAGATCTGGCATTTGTGGCATTTCTTGGCATAATCGATACAATCAGTCTCCATGGTCGACCAATAGTACCCAAATCTCATGATCTGCCTAGCCATCTTGAATCCATTCGCGTGTGTTCCACAAATCCCTTCATGGACTTCTTTTAGGATCTTTTTAGCCTCGATTGAGTCCACACATCTCAATAACACCTGATCCTTTCTTCTCTTATACAGGACCTCTCCATCTAGGACGTACTCATTCGCGAGCCTTCTCAATGTCCATTTGTCATTTTCCGTCGCTCCTTCGGGGTATCTTCGGTCCTTTACATACTGGAGAATGTCCCGGTACCAAGGATGTTCCTCTTTTCCTTCTTCCTCGATGTTACAGTAATGGGCTGAAGTTTCGTAAATGCTCATTTGAATGGGCTTCATATCCTCTGCCCTATTCACTTTTATCATCGAAGCTAAAGTGGCAAAGGCATCAGCCATTTGGTTTTCCTCGCGTGGGAGGTATCTGAACGTGACCTCGTCGAATTCTTTAATCAGTTCGAGGACCATATTCCGATATTCAATTAATTTGGGGTCCCTTGTCTCCCATTCTCCTTTGAGTTGGTAAATTACCAACGCCGAATCCCCATAGATTTCTAAGACTTTGATCCCTCGATCTATGGCCGCTTGGATGCCCATGATACATGCTTCATATTCCGCCATATTGTTTGTGCAATCAAAATCAAGCTTACTAGTGAAGGGATAGTAGTCTCCTTCTGGTGACACTAAAACTGCACCAATCCCATTACCCATAGCGTTTGAAGCGCCATCGAAATTCAATCACCACGAATGCTCGGTCGTAGCTTCCTCTTCGGTATTCGTGACATACATCAAATCCTCATTTGGAAAGTCAAAATTTATCGGCTCATAGTCCTCCAAAGCCCTACTGGCTAGGAAGTCTGCAATTGCACTTCCTTTAATTGCTTTTTGGCTTACATAAACTATATCAAATTCTGACAACAGGATCTACCATCTAGCCATTCTCCCATTTAGCGCAGTTGACTCCATCATGTACTTTAGAGGATCTAGTTTCGAGATTAACCATGTCATGTGGTATAGCAAGTATTGTCGCAACCGTCGGGTAGTCCAAACTAGTGCACAACATAATTTTTCTATCGGAGAGTATCTTGTTTCACAGTCAGTAAATTTCTTACTGAGATAGTATATGGCCTTTTCTTTCTTTCCCGTTTCATCATGTTGGCCTAAGACACATCCCATAGAATTCTCGAAAACTGTTAAGTACAAGATTAACGGTTTGTCGGGATTTGGTGGTACTAGTACCGGAGCATCAGACAAATACCGTTTAACTTTATCGAAAGTTCTTTGGCACTGGTCATCCCAAACGCCTGGGTTATGCTTTCTGAGAAGGCGAAATATGGGGTCACATTTCTCCGTTAATTGCGAGATAAACCGAGCGATGTAATTTAATCTCCCAAGAAAACCTCGAACCTCTTTTTGCGTACGAGGCGGGGGTAACTCTTGTATGGCTTTAACCTTATCTGGGTCTATCTCGATTCCCTTTTGGCTGACCACAAAACCCAACAGTTTTCCCGATGTAGCTCCAAAAGTGCACTTGGCAGGGTTCAATTTTAGCTGGAACTTTCTCAATCTCATGAATAATTTCCTCAGGACATTCACATGTTCTTCCTCTGTTTGAGACTTTGCAATCATGTCGTCGACGTAGACCTCAATTTCTTTGTGCATCATATCATGAAACAATGTCACCATGGCTCTTTGATATGTTGCCCCAGCATTTTTGAGTCCGAACGGCATCACTTTATAACAAAATGTTTCCCACATTGTGACAAAGGTGGTTTTCGCCATGTCTTCAGGGTCCATCTTTATTTGGTTATATCCGGAGAAACCATCCATGAAGGAGAAAAAGGCATGCCCCGCTGTATTATCTACCAGAGTGTCGATGTGTGGCAGCGGAAAGTTATCTTTTGGGCTGGCTCTATTCAAATCCCGGTAGTCTACGCACATACGTACTTTACCATCTTTCTTGAAGACAGGAACTATATTGGCGACCCATTCCGAATATTCAACTACTCGGAGAAAACCCGCGTCGAACTGTTTTCAGACCTCTTCTTTTATTTTAAGCAACACATCAGGTCGCATTCTGTGAAGTTTTTGTTGGACGGGTTTGCATTCTTCCTTTATTGGGAGTTTGTGAACTACGATGTCGGTGCTTAGCCCCGGTATGTCTTGGTAGGACCAAGCGAAGACGTCCTTGAATTCCCTTAGCAGCTCAATAAGATTTCTTCGTGTCTTTGCTGAGATGCTGGTCCCGATTCTTACTTCTTTCTTTTCTTCCTCATCCCCTATGCTTACTGTTTCCACTACCTCTTTGTGGGGCAAGATTTGCTTTTCCTCCTGTTCCATCATTCGCTGCAATTCAGGAAATATGTTACAGTCTTGATCATCTTCGAAATCCTAAGACTCTTCAAGACACATATCTTGCTCGAAATGAGGTTCGAAGTCAGTGTCACTCATATTACTGATATCCCAAGATCTGTAAAGAATGAGAATGGGCTAATGAACAAAATAAATTAAAGAATGACTGTATGATATGATTATGGGTGTATGTATTCAAGAATGATTTATTTATTTATATGTGTGAGTGTAATTAATTTATTTTAGGATTTGAAAGGAAAAGAATAAAGAGATAGTTGTCAAAATGTATCTTCATTTAAGATAATGGATATAAACTCAAAAGCCCTTTTACAAAAGATTTTATCATTCCCGGGCATAGAATGATAAAGGAGTAACGAGTACTACTTTGGAATGTTCCTAAAAGCTACGGGGAGCTCCTCTTCTACCCAGTTGTCCAAACTACTCCCAGGTGCATACGGACAGATTCGAAGCGAACTCCTTTCTTCAGCTTCTTCGAAAATAGCATTTATGTCCATTTCCATCACAAGTTTTGTAACTTTTCCCTCCTCAAGCCTTAGCCCACCAGAAACGAAAGTTTTCGAGATATGAGGGAAAGTCATCGGTTTCTAACTGATTTCTTCCCCAGCTTATCGTGCTCTTCTTGTCTCTCTTTTTCTTTCTATTTCTTTCTTCCTTTCTTTCATGTCTGGCTTGTATCCCAGCCCGAAACGGTCTCATTTTTCAAATGGCGGCGGTGCGCTAACCATTCCCTGGAGATATTTCCCGAGCCTTTTTCCTGGTAATGCTCCTTTTCCAATCATTAATCGCAACCCCATCTTCGTTGTTTGCGATAATTTAGGTTCAGGAATTTTACTTCCCTCTCCGATAAATGTAACATTGACGAATTCCAACGAACAGAAAGAGGATTCTATTGCCTCTTCATCCTTGTCTATGTACGGGGCATCATTTGTTACAGACGCAATAATATCCTCCTCGGTATTGATTGTAACCAACCTTCCATCAGTTACCAGCTTGAGCTTTTGGTGAAGTGAGGACGGTACTGTCCCTGCTGCGTGAATCCAAGGTCTTCCTAATAAGCAATTATAGGAAGGCTTGATATCCATTACCAGAAAGTCAACCTCGTAAGTATTTGGGCCTATTTGCAATGGTACCTCAATCCTACCCATTACTTTTCTTTCAGTTCCATCAAAAGCTCTGACTATGTTGTGGCACGTCTTCATATAGGAGCTATAGATGGGTAGTCTTTCAAGAGTGGCCAGTGGTAGAACGTTTAAGGCTGAGCCGTTGTCGATAAGCACTCCGGGTAGGGTGTACCCTTTACAGCGAGTGGTAATATACAATGCCTTGGTCGATCCCATACCTCCAGAGGGGATTTCATCGTCATTGAAGAAGATAAAATTATCAGCGCTAATATTGTTAATCAATCGATCCAACTTGCATACCGATATATCCTGGGTCACGTAGGTTTCGTTGAGCGCCCTCATTAATGCGTTACGGTGTGCCTTTGAACTCAGCAGTAACGCCAAGATAGATATGCGTGCGGGCTGCTTATGTAATTGTTCAACTACGCTATATTCGCTGTGTTTCAAGAATTTCAGGAACTCTTGTGCTTCTCTTTTTGCCACCGGCTCGTTTATCGGTTCCAACTTGTCAGTCACCTTTTCGGGTTCAACCGCTATAGCTTTCCCCTTGGTAGCTGCTTTCTCCTTCACGTTGTAAGTTTTACCGCTGCGAGTGACTAGGTTCATGTTTTGCAGCTGCTCATCCTTGGGTGCCACAATGTTGCACCCGTAATTCCAGGGAACTCTTTTACTGTCTTCATAAGGAAACAGTGCGGGTTTCCGTATGATAACACATGGTATCTCTTGTCTTCTCGTCTCAGCTCCCTTGGATGTGGAGATGATTATTATCGGGCGATCATGCTCATGTGTCTTCTTTCCTTCGGAGGAGCAAATGTCCCCATCTCTTCTCCTTCTTCGAAGAACTCCAATTCCTTGCGGCCCATCAGGTCTTGTACTAGGACCTTGAACTCCGTACAATGCTGAATCTCATGACCTTCAGCGTTGTGGAAGTCGCAATAGTTCTTTGCTTTTACCATCCTTTCGCCGTCCTGTCCGATCATTCCTCTAGCCACCAGCTGACGCCACACCCATCTCATAGGAGATCTGACCTCTTCAATGTGAGCTTTAACCCTTTTTTCTTCTATTCCCGTAATTACATTTACCTATTGATCAGAATGGATGGGCAAAGGGTTTTCGGCCACATTAGGTCTCGTCGGCTCATCAAATCTTATTTTCTTCATCTTAATTAATTTTTCCACCAATTTCTTGAAGGTGAAACAATTTTCAATGGAATGCCCAATCACCCCTCCATGAAATTCACATTGGGCGTTGGCATCATACCACTTCAGAAATGGTGGTGGTACGGGCTTCGTGATATATGGGGCTACCACGTGTTGGTCATATAACTGCTGATAGAGGTCTTTGTACGTAACGGGAATTGGAGTGAGTTGAACATTCTCGGTATTCTTTTTCCAGTTTGACTCTGTTCTTGGTAAATTCTGATAATTGTTAGGAGGAGGTTTTGATTGCGTCATCGTGATTGGTTTCGAATAAGTTGACCTGTATGTGCTTACATTATTCACCCCGGTTTTTTTCCTCTTTGGGGCTACCCTCTTCCCATTGTCTCCTGCGTCGATTTTTCTGCTTTTAATCGCACTCTCAATCATTTCTCCTGACATTACTATGTCCGAGAAACTCCTTGTAGCATTACCCACCAAGCGATCGAGATACGGTGCCTTTAGTGTGTGGACAAAAAGCATTGTTATCTCCTTTTCAGTTAAGGGTGGTTGTACCTGGGTGGCTATATCCCTCCAACGTTGAGCATATTATCGAAAGCTTTCACTTGGTTTTTTCTCCATATTCTGCAGGGTAATTCTATCTGGCGTAATATCAGTAACGTGGCCATATTGCTTCATAAAAGCTTGGGCCAAGTCTTTCTAGGAATTAATCTTTGCGCGGCTTAGTTGGTTGTACCATTTGGCAGCGGATCCAACCAAGCCATCTTGGAAATAATGAATTAATAATTTTTCATTGTGGACATATCCTGTCATCTTTCGACAGAACATCGTAAAGTGTGTTTCTGGGCAGCTGGTCCCGTTGTATTTTTCGAATTCGGGCATCTTGAACTTTGGGGGCAGCACTAGGTCTGGGACCAAACTTAGTTCTTTTGCATCAATTCCACTGTAGGCGTCAATCCCCTCAATTGCTCTAACCCTGTCTTCCAACCATTTGTACCTCTCTTCTATTTATTTGGATACCTCTATTTTGGTTCTTTTCGCCTTCATCGTATCATCGAGGTCGGGGTTGATCGGATTCGCCGCAGTTTCACCTGGGTTCGATCCTGATCCGACTAGGTAATTCGCTTGGCCTGATGCGCCAATGGGCTGAGGTTGCGCCCGAATAAAGACAGGTGTTTCTCGCGGGTTTGTTTCTGGCGGGGCCCGATGGTGTACGGGTGTAAAGCCAGGAGGATATTGGGGATCCTCGTTTTCCTCTCTTGGGTCTTTAGCGGGACCTTTTCCCTTATCTGAATCTCGCAACAACTGGTTAGCTGATTAATTATATTGCTTTGGGATTCAATTATTTGGTCTCTCATGTCCTTTTGGACTCTCTCTAGCTGGTCCTGCAACTGAGCTTGCATCTGTTCTTGGATTTCTTTTTGCATTTGTTCTAGCCTCTCTATTCTCTGATCCATAGCTTTTGCCTTCTTACGCGTGTAATAACGATGTGGGTTTTCAATGTTTACTGATGTTAACTGGATGATTAACTTTAATTAGTTAGGAGATGTTATGTCAATAATATGCAAGATATGATGCAAAATGCATGTATGCAAATGTGAGAAAAGGCATTGATTCTAAAGTCTATTTTTATTTAGAGCAACTTCTCGAGAAGAAAAACTTCTTTACATAAAACAGAGTTTATACAAATGGTTTGGCCTTTCGGCCCAGATCCTTAATCTTTCCTAGCAATCCTGCTAATTTCCTTCCTCGTTCCGATCTTGACTCGTACTGAAGGCTCAAGAAGTCGACTTCAGCAGCTAGCTCCTGCGTGTGATCGGCCGCTTCTCTCATTTGGGTTAGTACCTTGCTCATGACATGATCTCATTCCCCGACCTCTCTCCATGATCTCATTTGGGTTAGTACTGACGGGTGTGCCATTCACTGGTTTCTAAATCTCTTTCCATGATCTCAAATCGGATTTCATTATTATGTAGTGTAGCCTCCAGTTCTTGCACTTTTTCTTTTAATTCTTGTTTTTTGGCCATGCACACTTTCAGCTCCGATACTGTGTTTCGATTTCAGTGCCTCCATAATGATTCCTCTAACTCCTTTATCCTTGCCTCTAGACTGGCCATCTGAGCTTTCAACTCAGTCTCCTCGACCCGTTTTTCTAGTAGCTCTCCCTTCAAGGCGTTTTCTCGGGCTTGACCATCTTGGACCTTTCTTCGTCAATGCTCCGTTTGGTCTTTTTGTTCCTGAATTTCCTGATGCCATTGCTCAGAAGTTTTCCCTAACCCTGCAGTCCTCATGGATTGCCGAAGCTTCTTGTAGTGTTTTTTTAAATCTTCAAGGTCTTCTTCAGCCTTATTTTTCCCTTTTCTCAATTTCTCGGCTTCTAACCTGTGAAAATCCACATCTAATCCTAGCTGCATCTTATCTTCCTCTAGTGCTTCTATCCTCTTTCTGAACTCTGAGGTTTTGCTTTCAAAGTCATGCTTGAGGATGTCTATCTCTGTTGGGACCTCTTGCAAATATTCCTCCAAAGGGCGAATATTTTCTGGATTTAGAGCAGGGATGTTGTCATTTACTCTCTTGCTCCTCCACCAGTCGTAATTCGGGGTTGTTAACGGTTTGGCACTGAACTTCTTTATTCTTTGCACCTTTTTCCATGAATTTGCTATTTCCCGAACCTTCTTCTTATAGTCATTCCCTTTATAAGAAAATTCGTAATATGCCAGGCCGTGGGTAGCAGGGATAAACTGCCTTGTCTTATATTGTCTTAAAACAAGCAGCGGAGCATATCCAGTAGCACCCCAGACTCCGAGTAACGGGACCCAATCGAAATCGCCACATCGATAGAGAATCTCGTCTGGGAGGAACCAAGGCGCACACCATTCAATATTTTCATCTTGAAGATTCTGGAGAACGGCTGCCCATTTTTCTTCGGATATATTCTGTTCACGTTGCGTGGCCACAAAGTCTTTTAGAGGTGAGAAATCCGTTGAAAATACCTTACAAGAGAATTTCTCCACTTTTCAGAGGTGACTGTGAAACCAGACCATTAAAAGCTGAGCGCAACCAATAAATCTTCCTTCTCCTTCCCTCCGGCATGCACTTAGCGAGCGAAAAGTTTCTGCCAAAATAGCAGGGACGGGTGTAATTCCTCTACTTAGTCGGTCAAACAATGCTACTACCGCATCCTCGACGTGTCCCAACGCTTTTGGAAATAAGACCAACCCATATATGCCGAGGGCGAAGATATCAACACGTTTTCTCATATCTGGATGTGTTGCAATTAGTTCTTGCAGACTATTCCAGTTAATACATTTGTTATCTCCTTTCACCTTAATTCGGGAAACAACCCATTGCTCACTCATCCCTGTGACACTCATCAACCTTTTCAGAAATGTCGGAACACTTGCGTCTTTTGAAAATGCTTTGTCGGCTTGGACTCTAGGACAACGAATTAAAGCAGTGTATTCTTCTATCATTGGTGTCAAGTCTAGATGTCCGCATGTGAAACAACTATAGGCAGGATTCCAATGTTGGGAGAGGGCTCGAAACAGGTGCTTGTCAATTTTTACTTCGAGTAGGTAAGATAGATCTCCATAATCTCGGTAAAACATCTGCCTCGTTTCATCATCCCAATGTCCCCAAATCTCTTTTAACCCTTGCAAGTTATTCTGAGTTACATTGATACGAGTGTAGTCCCAGAATTCTGACAAATGCTCGTCTTTCAGGCTGTCACCCTTATTGCGTTGTTGTTCTTCGGACCATAGGCGTGCCACCATATTGTCTTCTACTTTATCTAAAAATCCTTCTTCCATGATGAAACTGCCTAATTTGTAAACGGACTTAAATCAGACCTCTTCGTTCATAATAATGCAAATGCAAGTAGAAGGAAAAACAAACACGGTTAGTAACATGTAATAGCAGAAAAGCGTTCAAATATACATATCATAGAACCTAAAAATACTTCGGGTACATGCTAACGGGGCTCGACCTAACTTCCTCTAAGGTGAGTACTTACGGTTCACTATATGTAGTTTAGGTTCTAAAGGTGAAGGGTACCCAAACCAGCAGATTCCTCAGTCCTCACCCATTATAGGCTCATATAGACGAGTTCGGTTTAGGGGGACGCATTTCCCGCATGTTTGCACGGAAGTGAAAACTTCACGAAAACAAGGGTACTTTGTAATCCCGAAAGCGATTCACTATCCTGCATGGAGGTGAGGACCTCACGAAGGAACAGTTTCCCGCTTCCACTTAAGAAGGGTAATATCACAATGCGTATGGATGCAAAATTATACTAGCAATATCACACAGTAAAATATCACACAAAGATGTCGAGGATTACATGTTAAACAAAATCGAAGTTTAAAAGTTCTCAAAAAAAGACCCGAAAATTATCAATTTTGGCTTGACTCTCGCTTATTTTGAAATGTCCCCAGTGGAGTCGCCAAGCTGTCGAAACCACCTTTTAAAACGAAGGTTTCGAAAAAAATATTTTTAAAATATTTTTGGACAATAAGGAGTAAAAAGGGAGTCGCCACCAATCCTTTATTTGGGTGTGATCGGATCACCATAAAACGTTTAAAACGCTAAAACGTCGGTCTACGAAATCCAAAAAAATAGGTTCAGGAGTCGGCTACGCACGAGGAAGGATTAGCACCCTCGTACGCCCAGAATTGGTACCACATGATTATTTTCGGGTCTTGTTTCATGAAAACAATAAAAGCTCGAGTTAAGTTTAAAATGCGATGTTTATTTTGAAAGATTCTGTGTGATTTTAAAGGAGACCTTTTTAGGAAAACTCGTCCCCGCATTTTGATCCTCTTAAGAGAATTAGAAGACGTGTCCAACACGTTAGGGCACTATATTCTCGGAGTTTCAAAATTGAAGGACGTTTAGGGAGCTTTTGGAGAGAGTATTTATTCGCGTGATTTGTACGAAAATCATACCCAGCACGTTAAGGCACGATTTTTCGAGGTTTCCACGTGAAGGAACATTATCTCGTTTACTTAAAAATTTGAATATGGATAGGGGTATGTTTTAAAACTTTTGAAGAGGATATTTCTTTCGCACGAATTATGAAAATCACACCCCGCACGTTAGGGCACGATTTTTGAAGTTTTCACGCGAAATAATATGGCCTCGTTTTTGTCACGAAAATCCTTCGTATATATATTTTGAGAACTTGAAAATTTCGTATGAAGGTTAAAATGCAATCCTCGAACACATGATTTGAAGGATTAAAAGGAATACTCGTTTACTTCGATTTTCACGAAGAATTAAAGTCGCGACCAACACGTTAGGAAACGACATTCTCGGAGCCTCGAAGTGAACGGGTGTAAGAAAAACTTGAAAAGGATATTCGGTTCGCGCGAATTATACGAATAAATCACACCCGACACGTTAGGGCGTGATCCTCCGAAGTTACGCTCGAACCGAACATTGCCTTGATTTTTTTAAAGTAATTTGTAAATGAAAGTGTAAGTTTAAAAAACACGAGTAGCAATTAATAAGAGAAATTAGATACGAAGCAATATAATAAACAGATAAATAATATGCAAAAATAAAATGTAGGTGCAAACAAATGCAAATATTGATAAGTAATAAGAAACGATGAAATCGGGGTGGAAAACGGGACTTTTTGATACCCGAGGGCAAAATGGCAATTTTGGTGAAATCGGGGTTAAAAATATAATTTTGGAAAGTTCGAGGGTAAAATGGTAATTTTGGGTGTAATCGGGGTTAAAAATGGAATTTTGGAAGTTTGAGGGGTAAAATGGTAATTTTTGGTGAGATCGGGGTTAAAAATGGAATTTTGGAAAGTTTGGGGGGTAAAATGGTAATTTTTGGTGAAATAGAGGTTAAAAATGGAATTTTGGAAAGTTCGAGGGTAAAATGGTAATTTTTGGTGAAATTGGGGATAAAAATGGAATTTTGAAAAGTTCGGGGGTAAAATGGTAATTTTTGGTGAAATCAGGGTTAAAAATGGAATTTTGAAAAGTTCGGGGGTAAAATGGTAATTTTTGGACTGTTTGGGGACCTATAAGCAATAATACCAAAGAGTGGGTGACACGTGGCAGCCCCACAGGCATCCAGCAGTCAAGGGATTAAATTGTAAATCTTGAAAAATTCTTGGGCCAATTTCGTAATTAAATAAAAGTTTATTTGGGATTAAATTAAAACAAATTAAAAATGTCAGGGACTAAATGCAGAAATAATTCAAAAAATGACACGTGGCAGCCTCTGGTACAGTCAAATAGTCAAAGGACTAAATTGAAAGCTAATTAAAATTACAGGGCAAAATTACAAATAATTAAAAATGCAAAAAGGACTAAATTGAAGCAAATAAAAAATGCGGAAGGACCAATTGCGCAAATAGACCATTAAGCAAAAACACGTGGATCCTGAGGCGGGTCGGGCCGGATCGGGTCGGGTCAAATAGGTCCTATATATATAATATTTTAGTTTAAAATTTTTTTATTTTTTCATTTTCTTAAAAATACCCCCACCCAAATCCTCTCTTCTCTCTCTTCTCACTCCCCCCTCCTTTGGCCGGCCATGGCTCCGACCTAGCTCCGACGGTCGCCTCGACCGCGCGTGGGGGCGTGTTGATGATGCCCCGGCCACGCCCACGCCGTGCCGGCTCCCTCTGTCGCCCGATCGTTGCCTCCAGCCTTTCTCCGTGCACGCGCTACCATTGTCAGGTGACCGGTAAGTCAAAAAAACCTTTCCTTTGCTTTATTTTTCTTTGTTCCTTCATATTTTCTTTATTTCTTTTCTTTATTGTTCCTCTAAAAAAAACCAAACCAGATCTGGATTTTTCCAGATCTGGGATTAAAACATGTTTTCCTTTAGTTCTTTGTTTTTTTTTTGTTATTTCAAACCCATTTCTTCCCTTATTCCCGGTTTTAAACCCATTTTCAAAGTTTTATTTCGTCTTCGGAGATTGATTTTTTTTATTTAAAAACGTTATTATTATTCTGAAATCTATTCTGTTTGCTTGTTTACACCAATGTTCGAACGGCGACGGCAAGCCAAGAGAAGCGTGGTCGATCGGTGGTGAGGTTCACGGGTCCGGCATCGGCAACAGAAATGCAAACAGGGATGTATTTTGACCTTTAGTTTTTTTCTTATTATTATTATTATTATTATTATTATTACGTTACTAATATTTATTAAGTCATTTAATACCCTTAATACTGTTATCACTCATTAATACCCATTGCCAATGTTTAATAACTATAACCATTATTATTATTAATGTGAGATTTATTATTAAACACTAATACACATGGGAATAGCCGAAACAGTAATGAATGGTGACTGTTAAATGCTTAAGGTACATGAAAGAATATACATTCACAGTACTTAAGGTTTATTAGTAGATAATAATAAATGTAAACTGAAAGTACCTTAGTGTTTATTGTCTGAGACTTTGAATCTGTTTTGAGCCAATTCCTGGTTGCTTCGTATATCTAAAAATTGATTCCTGAATATTGTTTATAATGAAATGGGTTTGTATTGATTTTTTTTTAGAAAGAGAAGTCGTCCTTTGCAATGAAATTTAAATTGGCTTTTATAACCAATTACACTATCATTCTATTTTGTTTGTTTACAATTAAATGCCTTTCTAATCTCCTTTGCTTGTTGCAGGTTCTTCTAGGCAGTGGTGGCAGGGCATGGTGGAGCTTGGTGGTGGCAGGGCATGGTGGAGCTTGGTGGTGGCAGCAGTGCCAGAAGCCAGTTGACTGAAGAAGGAGACCCATCTTGGGCTGACGTGGCGATCTCTGATTGGCTGAGGTGGAGGTGGCTCAGCACAAGTGGCTGGGTATTTTGGGCCCGATCGGGCCTTCGTAATTGGGTCAATTAGGCTAGAAAAATGGGCTAATGTTTAGGCTTAAATGTAATTGGGCCTTTGGGCCCTTGTAAATGGGTTAAACTTGGCCCAATCAACTTGTAAATGGACATTTGGACTTTCATTCTAATAAAGTTTTAAATTTGTTTTATAATTTAAATTTAAATTTAAATTTAAGGTAAATTTAAATAATTAAATTTAAGATAAATTTAAATTCAAATAAATTTAAAATCAATTTAAACTCTAAACAAAAAGTCAAAGCCCGGTCAAAATTGGGTTCCAACAATGTTGAAACACTTTTCAAAGTTACCTTCAATAACAACAAAAAAGTGCCGATTGAGTTTTAGTTTGATTGACATAACATTATTGTCAATGCAGGAGGACATGGGTTCGAGTGCCCTGAAACGTATTATCCTCTTATTTCTAGATTGAAAAGGGGTATAGTAAGCATCGTGTCAAAAAGAGCAAATGCTTAATATAAAATTGAAATTATTTAAAAAAAAAACAAAAAAAAACAATTCAGTACAATTACCTAATATAGACCTGAAGATTTCAACAATCAACCAACTTGGAAAGCGAAAAACAAATAGTAAATAAATGTATTATATAAACGATCTCAAACTAGCCATCATTTTAAATTAGTTTCTAAATTTTAAATAATTTTAATTACATCTTAAACTATTAAGATCATGTCAATTAAGTCCTTTCGTTACTAAAATCATTAATTTAATTGTTAAATGACATGTTAAATTTTATATCATATAATTTAAAATGAAAATTTTAAGAACAAATAAATATTGTAAAAATGAATGTTTTAATAATATTAGTTTTGAGGTTTTTGAAGCTTTTACAAAAGTTTTTTTTGTTCATTTATTCATTTTTTTAGTTTTACTTTATTTTTAATTTTTTACTTTTAAAAGTTATACAATAATGTTTTATTTTTTTAATTTTTTTATTTTACATTTAACTGCATAATATTTGATATGTCATTTAACGATTTTAATTATGAAGTGACTTCATTGATATTGTAACACTCAGCTTTAACGGATTTTGAGTTTGACGAGTTAACCGAAAGTAATCCGAATGGCGTGGTTCTACCGAAGTGGTTGGAATTGAACAAAGGGATGAACTATATATATATAAGTTGGATTCTCATATAAGTTTTTCTATAACTATAAGTCATTTCATAAAGCAGTTTGAAAAGATTGCGAAACATATCAAGTTTCACTATGAAAAATGGGTTTTATGTATATATCTTGATTTGGGGATTGATGGGAAAAAAGGTTTTTCTCTTTTTTCCATTCAAAATGCTATGGTTGATTTGCCTTGGAGCTGAGAATAGATCTCTCTTGAAACAGTTTTTAGTCTCAATTTACATTGAGGATGATGGTGAATTTGAAGGCCTAAAATCCTATTTTCATAGAACACCTAATATCCCACCATACACACCTCAATGAATAATCAAGGTTGAACGTGGTGACACTTTTTCATCAAACATTTGTGTCCCTACTCAAATGAATAATAATTAATATCCCCACCAAAACACTTTTTGGTCCTTTTGCTGTCAATAAGGATGGATATTCGATCGAATCGAATGAAAAATTTTAAATTAATCGAGTTGATGAATCCTATTTTAACAATTACTTCTCCTACTATTATCAATATACCCTTTTAACTTTCACTGTTGATTCACAGGTTTTACTTTCTTTCTACATGTGCCTGCATTATTACAATTAGCAGTATTTTGGGGGGAATATATAATATACCCCATCACTCATTTGAGTGATTGTTGGGATTTGCGTCCAAAATGAATAATGATCATCATGTTCTAACGTTGTCTCTTCTTGATGGATTCATATTTCATATATGCTTCAACAACAAGTGGCTTTCAGTTCCGACACTGAAATTCAATCAGATTTTTTATAATGAAGAAGAAAAATGCGAGTGTTGGCAAGTGGGATCCATCTCAAACAAATAGTGGAATTCTTTTCACAAAAAGAAACTGGAAATTTTTAAGTAAACTCATGTTCTTAAATTCAACTAGCTCCGGCACTCTGGGGTTAAGGCATGGTTCCTCTTGGGGTCCCTGCAGTAGTTATAAGCCATATGGTATCTTTGAACCCATCTCATTGCTCTACGTTGTTGCCTTGTTAACCCGCCCGACCGGAAAGGCGAGGCAGAAACTGGGTGGCACCAAGCTGGAGCATAGGCAGAGCAACCACTTGCTTTGAAATTGGTGTACTTTGCAACAAATGGTTGGTATTTGTAATCAGCTTTGTACTTTCCATCTTCAGTTGCCCATGATGAAGCATCCCATATTGAACCATACACCCACATTGGCCTTAGAGGAAATGTTGCAGCACTCTTCCTTGGATACCTCCTTATGGGCACATCATCCACTAGGAATCTAATATAAATCAACAAATGTAGCAAATTCATACTTTTTTGACAAAAGGGCAAAACATATGAATGTATACTTTACCAATTATTAATCTTTATGATTAATATAATATCCATACTTTATTGCATGATGAAATCACTAAAATGTTAACTATTCAAAATCTAAATTATTAAACCTGAAAAAGGCAACAATACTTTAAGACTTTAGAGCCAATAGAGACAAGAAGCCTACATCCTCTCCAACACATTATCAATTCCCATGATTATTATTATATTTATTATAGTTCTGCTAACCTATTAGACACTATAATATGGGTTGCAAATGCAGTCATTAACAAACAATTAATGAATGGGCATAAGCAAGATGTGAGGACTGGGATACACTTACATTATCTCCTTAGGACTCCAAAGAATGGCATAGTGATGAAATTCTTGTGTTGGATCAAACCAAAGATGAAACTTCATTTCCCTTCCAATGATTTTCCCATCCCCACTCCCTCTTACATAAACATTGGTTTGTAAAGTATAAGGCTTCCCAAATGTTGTTCCAAGGAACTCTATGTCCACTTCATCATGGAACCCTGGATGAGCTTCATTGTTTGATAGCTGCCATTGTTATAATCATTTATTATTATTATTATGATGATGATTGAACTACAAATGTTGCATTAAGAAAGATTACGATTCTCACATAGAATGCTGTTATGACCCCTGCAGTGTAACCGGGTTGAACCTTAATCGAGGCACTGAAGTAACCGGATCGAAATGGACGAACTGATTTGAATCCACTTCCTGTCCATTAACCAACAACCAAGCAAGTAAACAAGTTAAAAAAAAAAAAGGAAGCTCAAATTGATTGCAGAATGAAATGAAGGGGAAGGGGTTTGATTCAATATAAGGTACCTGAAGTTTTGTCAAGCCAGATGGTTAATGCATTGTGGTTAACACTTTGATGGGAAGGACCCCAGAGATTTTTAAAGCCTTTGTGAAAGCTCATAGGCCTAAATTTAGAGCTTGGCCAGTAACCAGGAGAAGGTGGCCAGTTCGCATTGGTTGAAGGAAACAAAAGAATGAGAAGAAGTGAGAGAAAGAGAGCCATCAAGATTGAACAGAAAGCAGAAATGAGGATGAGAAACTCGATGGCTAAATTAGAATGATTTTGGGACTCTATAAATGCTGGGAGATTGTCACTTGTGACTTTGTGTGTGAGAGAGAAAGCGATGGGACATTGTGTACATGGATGGATGAAGAGTATGGCAGTGTATTTATATATATTTTATAGGACAATTAGTGGGTCCTCAATTTCAGAGAAAAGAGCTAACGAGAAAGTTCGTGGTAAAAATATTATGAAAGTCTTTATATTAGATGTCAAATTATATCTTATTTTTTTTATTGATCAAATAGTAAACTGATCATTTCTGTTAAAAATTGGCATGATTGACAGAACAACCAAACAATATCACGTGTATCTCATGCTAACATACAAGATTCGTTTTTAACCGTAGAAATAAATAAAAAAATCAACTGAAACTTCATAAATGGTGTGGGTCATTAGCCATACTGTGTGGGGACTAAAGTTTGATTTTTTATTATATTTGTTGGTAGATACTATAAATTCTGCCTTGGTTTATTCATACAAATTCCAGCTAAATACACTTTGCCCCTAATTTGTTGCAATAGAATTGTCATTTTCCAGTGCAAATGAAAAACCCCAGTAATCCACACTACTTTTATCATTTATTTTTCTTGCCTAAAGTGCTTGATAATGACACTGTTTTCTTGTTCTCCTACAGTGTTTTTATATTAGATAATGGTATCATTTTAAAATTAATCTAACATAGTACCATTAATTTTTTTTCACATAAGACAAAAAATAAATAAATAAATAAATTGCCCACGTGTCATGTTTTATTTTTTTAATATATGGAAAATTTGATAAGAACAATTTTAATTTTTATAATTGACAAAATCCCTAATTTATAAGAAAGGAAAAAAGAGCAGTGGCACTATTGTGTCGGTAATTGGTAGAGGAAGCAAGCAATGTATGGAAGGGTTGAAGGGAATGGGGGCCCATTTTCACCGACAAATCTAGGAATCTTTATTATTTCATCATGTAAATATTTTACTATCTTAAGATAAAAATATATATGTATTTAAGAGATAGATTGTATTTTAGTGAAAAGTACAATTTCGCCTATTTAATTTTTATTTTTTTATAGCTTTGATTATATAATATTTTTTTATACAATATTTAAAACTGTTCATAGTATCTCTCTCCAACTCATAAATAGGAAGATAATACACTTCAGCGCAGTCAAATTCACTTTCGCTGCATTGATAACATTACTCATGTTAATCAAGCTAAGATTCAATCGACAAGCAACCATGAATTGTAAAAAAGTTAATCTTCATAAACAATAAAATAAACCTAAAAAAAACTTAATCATATTTTGGGAAGAGTTAATTGCATCAAATATCCCTAAATTATGACCCCCATTTTAAATTGATTTTTAAACTTTAAAATATTTTAATTACATCTTCAAACTATTGATGTTATATTAATAAAGTCTTTTCGTTACTAAAATTGTTAAAATTTTAAATTAACCATTAAACTTTAAAATATTTTAATTACATCCTCAAACTATCGATGTTATATTAATTAAGTCATTTCGTTACTAAAATTGTTAATTTAACTTTTAACTAAGACGTCAGATATTATGTGACATGATTTAAAATGAAAAATGAATATTGTGAAAATGGATGTTGTAGAAATCTTAGTTTTGAAGTTTTTGAATGAAAATATCGTTCTCTCTCTCTCTTTTGCGGTTTTACTTTATTTTTAGTTTTTAATTTTAAAATTTACGTGACAATATTTTACTTGTCTTTGAAATTTTCATTTTAGATTACATTACATTTTTATTTTATTTGTCTATGTGTACAAGGTGTGTGTGCGTTATCAAAGGGTTAAGAAAGTATGAACAAATACTACCATGTAATCACACCAATATATTCAAAAAAAAATTTAATTGTTTTACATAACATTAATAGTTTTAGGATGTAATTATAATGTTTTAAAGTTTAAGTACCAAACCAAAATTAGAACCTGTTAGGGTTGTATGACCCGAGTCCCATTTGATCTGGCCTGAAAAATTCGCGGTGCAACTCACTTGTTAAATAAATAAAATTGAGAGGTAAAATTGGGGGTCTTGCTGCACAAATTGGATCCGTATAGGACTATACTTCTTCTATTAGACGTTGATTAAAATAAAGGATCGTTTAACCCTTAAAAAGTGGGTATAGCTGAAAACCTCTTGTATTCTTGTTTTTCAACATTAGTGAATTTCTCCTCCTCTGTTTGTGATTTTTCCCGATAAGGGTTTTTCACGTAAAATTCGTGTATTCTTATTTTTCTTTCTTATTGCTTTGCACTCATTTCTACTGCCATTATCGATGTATAGTATAACAGATAGGGGTGAAGCCAGAAGTTGTTTTAGGGGGGGCTGAAATTAAATTTTAATTTTTAATAGTCTATATCTTTATAATTTTTAAAGGATTAAATTAAAATTTTATAATTTTAGAGGGACAAAGTGTAATTTTACTTTTATAAATTTAAAATTTTAAAAAATTTTAAAGGGCCTAAAAAGTAATTTTTCATTTTAGGGGGGCAGGGCCCTTGCCAGCCCCTCTAGATTCGCCTCTGATAATAGAACCATAGTTTGGGGATGTCTAGTATAATTAACTCTTTTGGAAAAAATGTAATTCAACCATGAAGATCGAAGCAATTTTAATTTCATAAAGGAAAATAGGTGTTATAATTATAATGGATAAATACTAAATTTATACATAAACTTCGATCAAATATGTAATTTGATACTTAAATTTTGATTTGGTGCAATTATATACATGAAACTTGAATTGTGATTTATATGTATACATGAACTTTTGATTTTGATTCAAATGTACACGTTTAGAGAAATGATTACATACAATTATTTTTATATTGGATTAATATAATTGTTTGTTCATGCAATATATCAACATAAAACTGTGCTAATTCAATAATATTATCAATGATCTGTGAAAATGAATCAAATCAAATTTTCACGTATAAAATTATACAAAATCAAAATTTATATATAACAATACATTTTAAATCAAAATTCATCACATTCACTTACAGTAATTACTTCTACCATAGGAAAAAAGAGAAACGAACATGAATAAGTATGATAATATATAAAATATAGCAAGGCTTTTGTTTTTGGAAGGATAATATATAAGAAGATGAATAATGCAAATTAGGTAGTGTCATAGTGGCACATGTTAGGTAAGGATTAAGGGCTGAATCTAAAAATCATTGGGTTAAATTACATTTATGTAAGTACATGTACCCAAAATTTCAATGAATATTTTATAACAAATAGAATTTAATAATAAAAAAATAAGAGTAAAACTTTGTGTGTTGATCTGATGGTCAGAATACTCACTATTACAAATATGATTTGAATTTAAGCCATGTTGATTTCATTGTTGTTAAAATTTTATCATTTTCTCATAATTCAAGAAAAAGAAAATAAGAGTAGGATGAATTTAATGCGATTGATCATATGTTAAGCTATTATTTTTGCATCAAAAGTTAAATATTCCCACCATTCAAATGCTTCTTAGTATATTAAAAAAATAGCAAGTTGATTATTAGTTGATTACTTTTTTCAATTTAGTTTTTTTTATAAATTTACACTATGGCCCTCTCAAAAATATAAGTAGGCTCCTCAAGGTTTAAGATTTTTGCAATTTTTTCCTTTGTATATATATTATAGTCCCTTTAAAATGGTAACATTTTAATTTAAGCCCTTTATAATTTATAAAACTTTAATTAATAATGGTAAAATTCCACTTTGGCCCCCTCAAAAATGATAAAAATTTATTTTAACCCTTTAAAAATAATAAAGATATAAGTTATTAAAATGATGAAATTACGTTTGTACTATCGTAAAAATATACAATTTAATTCCCGCCTCTCCCTCCAAAAATAATTTTCTGACTCCGCCACTAATTATTTATTATCAAAGAAAAAAGTGGAACAATTTTGTTTTGTGTTCAACATGGATTAGATAATAGGATGCTGATAACATCAAGTGATAAAAATTTAATAATTGGTGTTGGAAAATCATCAAAGTCTAAGATAACAAAACAAATTCTAAATGATTGGAAGTTTCATATCTCATTTTGTGAGGCCTGTCTGTCTGATTTATTGAAGAGGAAGAAGAAAAATTGCATTAGCCGACACTTAAATCTGTCTGGCAACTTTTTTTTTTTTTTTAATGGTCACCAATCAATTTCTTTCATATCGAGGGTAATATTTAGGTAATCATCGCTGCTTTTGCTATGCGTAACCCTTTTATTTTAATCATTTTGAAATGTAAGCAATTGATGTTGCTGTTGTTTTTATGTAGTGCTGTCTATATTAATCAAGAGGTAAATTGTTGTGCTGATTTTTTTTTTTATTGTTTGGGCATTAAGACATGAGTCTGTAATGAAAAACATTGGGGGGTCCTTTCTCTTACTTTTATGAGATTAATCGAGGATGATATTATTGGAATAGTAAAACTAAGAGCTTGTCGTTTGTAAGCGATTAACTGCTTGTTTACTCAACAAAAAAAATTCAGGCAGAGGTGAAGTTAGAGTGGCATGAAGGAGCCTTTAAAAATGAAAAATTATCTCTTGAGTATCTCGGATCCTTTTAAAATTTAAAGTTAAATTATGCTCTCTTTTAAAAAAATATTTATAGTTTAATCTCTAAAAAATTGTAAAATCTAAATTGACGAAATTACTTTTTTAATTTATTCAAAAATTATAGTTCAAATTCAATTTGTATTTAGGTGAAAGCGTCACAACTCCAGAATTCAGATTTAATCCAAACGCATGAAAAAGAAGTCCACTCTCACTCATTCTAATCATTTTTCGATTCCTTCTGCCAACTTTAAAGTCGCTTCCATATCGATAGAGTTAAGATTTTAAAATTTGTAAAAATTATGTGTGGGGTGATTAGTTAAATTGTAAATACAGAAAAACATTGCTTGGAATGGATGTGAAGAAAAGGAAAGAGTATGGTATGGTATAAAGGATGAGAGTAGGCTGATAATAATGAGCTAGGGCTCACTGACTGCTTTATTTGGGTAGGATTGTTAAATGGTCTGAAATCTTGTAGTTTCCTTCAAGAGACAGTAATTGCCCTCCTCAAGGACCCCCGCTTCACGTAATCTTTCAAGTATGTGTTGACTCATTCATATTAAAGGTATTCATGAGTGGGGTTAGATCGGATTAAGTTGAGATTATGCATGATATTAATAAATTTTATGTTTGTTCAAATTCGGTCTAACTCGGAATATGGACAATGGCGGAGCCATGTTGAGGCCCAGGGGCCATGGCCTCCCAAAGTTTATTTTTATTTTCAATTTAATCCTTTGTAAATTTACACTATAGCTCCTCAAGGTTTAAGATTTTTGCAATTTTCCTATTTGTATATATATTATAGCCCCTTAAAATGGTAAATTTTTAATTTAAGTCCTTTATAATTTATAAAATTTTAAAGTAGTATTGATAAAATTACACTTTAACCCCCTCAAAAATGATAAAATTTTAATTTAACCATTTAAAAATAATAAATATATATGCTATTAAAATGATGAAATTACATTTATACAATCGTATGATTTAAAATTTTGCCCAAATCAAGCTCATATTTGCAAAATGCTAAACTAAGCCCATTTTAGACCCGTCCATATTATTTTTTAATTTTTTAAATATTTATATTATATTATTTTAATATTTAATAATTTTATATATTTTATTTATTGAAATTTTTATATAGTCATCTTAATACTATTTTAATGTTTTACATTAGAATAATATTATATATTTAGTATATATTTTATTTTTAATATGTTCTAAATTACATATTATATAAAAAATTAACAAAATATAAAATACTATAAACTAAAAAATGGGTCGGGTCGGGCTTGGGCCTTGACAATCAAGGTTCAAGCCTGACCCATAATCTAAACGGGCGTAATTTTTTGCCCAAACTCATTTTTTAATCTAATATTTTTGTTTAAATCCTCTCAAATTTCAAACAGACTTTCAGGCTTGAGCGGGTAGTGCAACCCATGAACAGGTCTAATCTATATTACTTAAAATATAATTTGAATTAATTTGCTATATATTTATAAAAATTAACTAAAGATTTAGATGAAATTAAATTATTTAAAAAGTTCAATCTATCATTTGGTACATGAGTTTAACACTTTTTTTTATTAATGTGGTATCTATGCTATTTTTTTGCTCAATCCGGTATTTGTAATTGACAAAAATTAAATATTTTGGTATCCAAAAGTAACAGTGTTACCTATTTAGTGTTTTATTTGGATTTAACATTTAATTTGATGAAAGCCAATTGCTAATATTATTAGGTTTGAATTGTTCATGATTTTTTGGTGAATTTTCATGATTTTATTAATAGAATAAGTTTAGTGGTAATTATGAATTTGTTTAATTTGTCAAATATAATTCGATGAATGTGATTTAATTCGGATTTTAAGATTGATTTAATGAAAGTTAATTACTAATATTATTAGCTAATTATGATTTTTCATCAAATTAACTCTAGAACCTGAATTAAATATGAAAAAGCTAACGTCGTTGCCTTTGAGTACTAAAATATATAACTTTTGTTAAATACATGTATCAAATTGGACCAATAAATAATACAAGTACCAGATTAGAAAAAAAGTGTCAAACTCATGTACCAAGTTATATATTAAGCTTATTAAAAATCATGATGTCATAACTTCAAATTTCATCATATGTATATGGCTAAAATATGCTATAAATCCTTATACTTTTTGTACATTTGAAATTTAGTTTCTCTATTTTTATTTTTAAATATTTAATCCATCTACCTTTTAGATTTCAAAATTCAAACTCAATACCAATACCATTAAAATTGCGCCAAAACTTATTGGTTGGAAGGTTAACTTTTTTTCACCAGTGGGTCAATTAATTCTGATTAAATCCACCACTATTATCATTCATTCTTTTTTTTTTTGGTGAATTATAATAACAGAATAAAACTCAAATAACAAATATGATTAATGCGATTCGAATTTAAATTACGTCGACGCGCGATTAGGGTTTAAACTGTGATTGTACAACCTTGGCCTAAGCTCCACGCTTATGTCAATTTCTTTTTAATTTTCATTATGCATTAATTGTTTGCAGGTTCAACCACACAAATTTAATTCAGGTGAATTTTGACATTGATGAGTGTTGAGTTTAGACTTAGTATATTTTATATATTTTTCAAATTTTTTTAAATACGAATTTCGTAAAGAGTTAAAATGCAAGAGAAACTAGACAATTGTGAGTACCGAGTTCATAATGAAAAAAAAATAATTTAAAAAATAATATAAAAGAAGGTAAAAAAAATTTCTCCCGTCTTTATCAATTTTAAAATTGAACAAATTAGTCTATTTTAAAGATATTAGAGCTATTTAATTCCTATCAATTTTAAAAATGAGCAATTAAAGATAATTGATCACCACATTGATGTCTTTCGTCAATTGTCCATAATTTTGATTGGTATAATAATAAATTTAGCTCTTGATGTTTATATATTTTGTTAATTTCGTCTAGATTCTAAAAAATTTAGCTTCAATATTTACATATTTACAAGAATATTATGGGCTAAATTTGTTAAATCATGACTAAATTGATAGAATGTGTAAATGATGAGCGCTGAAATTGTTATTATACCTATTAAATTTATGTAAAATTGACAAAAAAAATTAACGTTGTCATTAATTATTCTTAATTACTTACTATTTAAATTAATAAGATTAAATTATTCTAAGTTTTTAGAAGAACCAATTTACTTAATATCAAAATTAAGAGGGATTGGACACTTTTTTTTATCAAAAAGAGTAATGGGGTAAAAGAAAAAAAAATCACCGCTATAGGCAGTTAAAAGGCTTCAAAAGAACAACAGCTAACTAAAGAAGGTGAATGGGCAGGCCTTTGGAATTCATTGTCCATGAACAATTGGACTGCCCACTTCCTACAGAAATCACCTGATAAACTATTTATAAATCTGTAGGGATTATAGCCGAATCCTCTGGGGACCGGGGCTGCGGGGCTCTTGCCTACACACCAGCTTGGATCATAACCACATGGAAAAAAAAAAAAAAAAAGTTTCAATTTTGATGGATGATCTTAGACTTGTTGCTTGTCATTACAATTTTGAATTTTGATTCAAAGTACTGGTATTTCGTGCTGCAAGGGAATTGGAAAAGAGCTGTTAAGTCAGTCAGGGAGTGATTGCTCGGTAACAGCAGAGGAGAAAGATATGATATGATATGATATGCCTTTTGTTGATTCTTCAATGTTCATATTCTCTCTGTATCCTCTAACATAGGCAGGGCTCGGTGGGTGTTCTTTCTTTGCAGTTGGAACAATGAAAATGCTACCTTTTGAAATCTCACCACTATCGCCTTTGTTAGAATCATGTAAAACCATCAAACAAGCATTTCAAGTTCATGCTCAAATAATCCTCAATGGCTTCCAACACCATGTCTTCCCCATCGGCAGACTCATCTCTTTCTTTGCCTTGCTGGGTTCCGAAGAGGGTCTTAACTACTCTCAGATTCTCTTCTGCCAAATTAAACACCCAAATCGGTTCATATACAACACCATGATAAGGGGTTTTTCCCATAGTAAATTCCCTGAAAAAGCACTTGTCTTCTACTCATCCATGCTCCACCAAGTAAACCAATCTCCGAACAACTTCACTTTCCCATTCTTACTCAATTCCTGTGCAAGATTATCTACCCTTAAACCAGGAATTCAAGTTCACAGTCATATCATAAAATTTGGGTTTGACTTGGATCTTTATGTTGGGAATGCTTTGATGCATTTCTATTTGGTTTTCAAACATTTAAATGATGCCCATATTGTATTTGAAGGAAGTCTTGTTAGAGATCTTGTTTCTTATAATACCATGATAAATGGGTATGGTTTAGTGGGCCAACCAGGGCCTGCTCTGCGTCTATTTAGAAAAATGCAAGAGTCTGGCATTGTGCCTGATGAGTTCACTTTTGTTGCTTTCTTGTCTGCATTTTCATCATTGGATGATTGTAGGATTGGGAAACAGATTCATGGTTTTGTTTACAGGAACCTCTCTTGTGTTGACTCTAATGGATTGCTTAAGACTGCTATTCTTGATATGTATGCAAAGTCTGGGTTGATGGATTTGGCTGAGAGGGTGTTTAGCTCAATGGCAAGTAATAAAAGCACTGCAGCTTGGAGTTCCATGATATCGGGATATGCTCGGCGTGGAGAAACTGCGGCTGCTAGAAGGATGCTTGATCAGATGGACCGACGGGATTTGATTTGTTGGACGGCTATGATTAGTGGTTATTCTCAGTCAGGACAATACAGTGAAGCATTGGAACTTTTTGCACAGATGGAAGATTTGGGAATAAGACCAGATGAATGTACTATGGCTTCTGTTCTTTCAGCCTGTGCCAGACTTGGAGCTCTTAGTTTAGGTGAGAGGCTTCATAGTAGGTACATAGGGGATGAGTTATGCAGCCAAAATATTATTCTTTCGACTGCATTAGTCGATATGTATTCAAAATGTGGAAAGATAGATTCTTCTCTACATATGTTTCACAGGATACCGAAGGGTTTAAGGACTGTTTCACTTTTCAATTCCATGATCTCTGGTCTAGCTCAGCATGGTCTTGGTGAGTCTGCTTTAGCTGTTTTTAGGGAAATGGAATCAGTAGGGCTGAGACCAGATAGTGTTAGCTTCGTGGCAGTTTTATCCGCTTGCAGCCACAGTGGGCTAATTGAAGAGGGCAAAGAGTTATTTAGATCAATGTTGGATGTCTATGGTATTAGACCACAAAAGGAACATTATGGTTGCATGGTTGACCTCCTTGGCAGACATGGTTGCTTGGATGAAGCTTATGATTTAATTCAAAGTATGCCATTTGAGGCCAATTCAGTAATATGGAGAGCTTTATTGGGTGCTTGTAAACTCCATGGAAATGTTAAGATTGGTGAAGTTGCTGCCCAAAAACTTATCGAACTGGAGCCTGATCATGGAGCTCATTACGTTTTGTTGTCCAACATGCTTGCCAATACTAACAAATGGGAACAAGCTGTGAGAGTTAGGAAGTTGATGGAAGATAAGGGCATCCAGAAGCCACCTGGGTGGAGCTATACTGAGTTTCAAGGGACCATTCATCGGTTTTTGGCTAGTGACAAGTCTCACTTGCAAGACAAAAGGATTGAATCCATGCTCCAGGATATGGCAATGCAGCTTAAATCTGTCGGGTATGTTCCCAATACCGCACAAGTAGTGTTTGATATTGATGAAGAAGAGAAGGAAACTGTTGTCTCATATCACAGTGAGAAATTGGCATTGGCATTTGGGCTAGTCAACTCCAGTGCCGGAGAAACCATAAGAATAATGAAGAACCTTCGTGTTTGTGGAGATTGTCACTCAGCCTTTAAGCTTCTATCTAAAATTTACTGTCGAGAAATCGTAGTTAGGGATGCCAGCAGGTTCCACCATTTTAAGAATGGATCTTGCTCTTGTAAGGACTTTTGGTGACCTATCTATTATCGTTAACTGTATGAATGGAAGTGTTAACTATAGGCCACAGAACTGCAGAAGCCGATGGTGTCTCTCACATGAGGTAATCTGATTGTTTGAGGTGGCATATTCCACTTGTTACGTGACAGCTGAATCGTTATACAGCTCCGTCTGCTTTGCTTTCAAGATGTAAATGGTAGTTTGACACAGCAAGCCTTGATCCGAGGATTGAGATATTAGACCGTGATGGCTATCTGGTAAACTTTGCAGCTTGCAGCTACCATTGATATTCAGCAGTTTCGATTCAAGAACTGAACCAGGTCTTTCCAACTAATCTTTGTGATGAGATTGGACTGCCATTTTCAGGTTTCATTTGCTGCCGTGTTCTAACCTCGTATGCAACATGGTTGCTCATTGTATTGAGGAATTAAGATCTTCCAAACTGTAGTTCTAGAGAATGAAGGGAAAACTGTTGCCATGAGTCAGCATTTTATTCTAAGAAAACTAATAAATCTTTTCTCGGATTGTTTGCACATGTATGTTTGACAATTTTGTTGGAAGAGCTGTCCTTAATAAGAAAATACATTGTACTTAGTCCTAATAATCTAAGAAAACTATTGCCATGAGTCAGCACGTTTTCATGTGTTTCAGCAAATCCATTGAAAATGCATGAACAATGACATGTTCAAAGCACAAATTCATGGAATCATTCACTTTTTTATTTCCCTAAGCTAATCCCAATTCCCAACAGGCCAAACTAGTTAACATTAAGAACTCTTCCATCCACATATCCATATTAAACATACATACACCACTCATAATCTAATCTTAGAAATAAATCCATTTCTTTATTGTAATTGATGTTTATAAGATTGTGCTGAGAAGTTTCCATAAAATTATCATGGAAACAAAAGGAAAGTAGGGTTGAATTTAGAAAGGCTTGAAGGTAAAGTCAATGTCAAATTTAGAAGGTTGAACTCTGAATATTCCCAGCCTCCATTTTCATTGAACTTTCTTCATATGCTGCCCATTGGCCAAGAAACATAGCTTTTAGAAACCTGGATTAAGTGTTTGGGAGTTTTGGAGAAAACAAGAAGCAAATTAGGGGAAGAAAACAACTCTTTTGGCTCTATATTGGTTGTTTTTTTATTCAATTTTCACAGAATTTTATAAAAACAGAATTCTGTATTTTTAATATTCAAATTTTATAATTTTATAATATTAATATCCCTATTTTTAATATCAAAATATAACAAATAAGAGAATTAGGTGTTAAAAAATAGGGATAAATCTCAAAATTATACATGAACTTTGATTTAATATGCAATGGTATACATGAATTTTAATTTGGTACAATTATACACGTGAAACTCTGATTGTGGTTCAAATGTATATATAAAACTTTGATTTTGATTTAATCCTACACATTTAAAAAAATAAATGCATCAATTTAATTTTATATTGGATAAATATAATTATTTATGTATGCAATATATAAACATAAAATGATGTTATGTCAATAATTGTGTTAATAATTTACAAGAATTGAATCAAATCAAAATTTTATGTATACAATTACATAAAATCAAAGTTCATGTATACAATTGCACATTAAACCATAATTCATGTATAATTTTGATATTTATCCCTAAAAAATATATAATTTTGGGATAAATTGTGCTCAATTCGAAAATAGAAAAAAGAAAAAACAATTAATTTTTTTAAAAGCAATGCTAATTTTAATTAATATTGTAAATAAGGTGGTTAGAGAAATTATCAATTTCCAATATTATTAATGAATGATAATTTTTCCTGTCACTATCATACTTCCACTAACTTTAGGGGCATCCTTTTTAAGCATCAAAGCTTAATTCTTGCAAAATATTCCATGCCAAAACCCATAATCTCCTAATTCAATTTCAAGTTCATTTTTTTTTAGTTAAAAATGGTTTATTTATTTTGATTCCCTTTTGTTTTTGCTGTTTATTATTATTTTTGGGGGTAATTTCTAACAAAATGTCAATGCAAACAAAAGCATGATAACTAGAAAACCCTCTTAGATAAACAACTTGTGGCGTCTAGAAAAGATCCCATCCTTTCGCTTCTTCAACAAAAATTAGAATATCTATTCAATTTTGTTTTTGTTCTTCATTCTACCAAAAACCCCCCATTAAATAAGAAGGCAAAAAGGAAGAGGACAGGAGGATTCTGCATCTGTTTTAGAGCTTTCTTTAGCTTGGAAGTCCAAAGAAAGTCTTTTCCTTTAAAAGGTGAAATTTCAATTTTTCGTGGATTCTTACAAAAAGAAAAAAAACGAAAAAATGTGCAATGGATACCCTTTCTGCTTAATTTGCCAATGATCCAATGTTGAACTTTTTATTTTCTTTCTGGTTTAATTCTGGGCGCTTCTGTTTAAGTTTTTATAAACCCCATTTGCTTATAAAAGTTTCATTTTTGATGTGGCAGTGTGGATAATGGAGATCGATAAAGCAATCAGAGAAAGTGATGATAAGAGGCTTAAGACCAAGTACAACAACGCCATCTATGTTATTAAAAGAGCTCTTGCTCTTTATTCGTGAGTTCTTTTTCTTTTTCCTTCTGGGTTTTCTTGATTCTTTGTGAAGTTTTTAGCTTTGTATTTAATCGAATTTTCTGTCAACTGGGTTCTGATTGTTTTAACAAAAAGAATTTGATTGATTCCTCCATTTGGTTGTCTATAGAAACTGAGGAAATGAGGACAGTAAATTGTTTAATCTTGATTTTTCTTTTTGAGGAAAAAACTTGTTGACCATGTTTAAACTGAGCCAAGAATTGGGAGGTGCCCTTTTTGTTTTTCTGGTCTTTGATAGTAATTTTATGTATTACGGTCTCCTACATTTTTCTAGCAAGCAAATGATTGATATTATCATCAATGCATGATTTTGTCCTGTGCCAGTAGTAGTTGTCTCCTTTTGGATGTTTCAATAGCTTCATGGGTTGACTTTTCAATCCAATATATCTGTCTTGTTAGTAATTAGGAATGCTTTTGATGTTAAACTCGGAGATTTATTCATTTTTAGCTTCATATTAGGGAATGTTTTAATTGTGAGTCGTTGCTGAGGCAATATATCGGAGGAGTACGCGTTTTATTTTTAATTTGATAACGTCTGCATAAACGACACTTGTAAAGATTCATATACAGATGCTTTTGAAATTTTTCTGGTTTGTTTTAATCGGATCTTAGTTAATGATGGTTGACATTTTGCTTCCTAATGCATTCTACTTATTTGTCCTTTTTTTTCTTTGCTGTCCTTGTAGTGGTTGAAAGTATTAGTGTTATGAGAATGCAAATGAGATACAAATAAGGTTGTTTTTTAACTTCCATTTTGAGCATGCGCTTGTCGAGTGGAGAGGATGTTGGTTTCTAGATTCCTCTTTTTTGTGTGTGTTTGTACGTATACGTGCAAGCCAAAAAAAGTGAAGGTGATAGAGTGGACTTGGTAGAACTGGTATAACTGGCTCACTTATGTGGAGTTTTTGGCCACCTCTGGTACAAGGATTAGATTAGCATAAATCTTTTTCCCATTCTAAACATTTTCCTGAAGCATTTTTGTAAAGTTGGAAAGGTTGATACAATCTTACAAATAATTACGTAGTTCATTGGTAATAATTTTTCTAGGCATTCACTTTTATCATTCATATTAAAAAAAGTATATTATAGGTTGGAGCCATTTTGCAGCCTGTAGTAGAAAGTAGTTTCTTAAATTCTTTATGGACTTGCACTGTAACGTTAATTCATTTCTTCTTTTCTTTTTGCTAAAAAAGACTAATTTGCTTATGCTTGCAAGTTCTAAAAGATTTTACTTCTGCAGTATTGAAGAGGTTGCTTTCAGCTTCAATGGAGGAAAGGATTCTACTGTAAGTGTAGCTTACATATATTTTTTTAAAGCAATCCTTCTATTTCTTGTGTTGATACTGATATTGTCCTTTGATGTTATAGGTTTTGCTGCACCTTCTTAGGGCTGGCTATTTTTTGCATAGAGTGGAACAAAGTTGTTCCAATGGGCTTCAGACAGATTTTCCAATCCGAACAATATATTTTGAGAGCACTTCTGTGTTCCCCGAAATAAATACATTTACCTATGATACATCCAAGACGTAAGAATTTTTTTTTTTTATCATTCTATACTTCAGTATATTTGACAGGTTCTGATGCATTGCTGGGTGTTTTTCTATTTCTTCTATGACCAGTTATGGCTTGCAAATGGATATTATCCGCACTGATTTCAAGTCCGGTTTAGAGGCTTTGCTAAAGTCTAAACCAATCAGAGCGATATTTCTTGGTGTCCGAATCGGTGATCCTACTGCGGTAATTTCCAATCATACAATTATATCTGAGCTATATATTTTCTTCTTTTTTTTATATATCACTTCATCTTGTAAAATCCTGTTATTTAATTCTCTATGTTATAAAAAGGCTTATAAAATCTTGCAGGTAGGCCAAGAGCAGTTCTCCCCTAGCTCACCAGGATGGCCACCTTTCATGAGAGTAAATCCTATCTTGGACTGGTCATACAGGTCTGTCAATAAATTTTCCTCATTTCTGTTAAATCAAAAGTTCTTTGCAATATACAAAATCTCATGAGATCTAGAAGGGTGGAAAAAATGGAGCAATGTCGCTTAGACTATATTGCTCTGATTCTGTTTTGGTGGGCGAGTGCTGTTGTTGCATTTTGCATACGTTTGTTATGGCATAAATTTGAGTTGTGTGTGGCTTTTGTCAGAGATGTGTGGGCTTTCCTCTTAACCTGCAAGGTCCAATACTGCAGTCTTTATGACCAAGGGTAATGATTCTTCTACCTTGCATGAAATATAAGCTCTATTACTCTTTTTTTAACACTATCAAACTATTCTCTATTTGATTGTCATCTATATTTTCACAGTTACACTTCAATTGGAAGCATTTATGATACAGTGCCAAATGCACTGCTTTCCATCAGCAGCACCTCCAGCAAAGATAAATTTAAACCTGCATATTTGCTTCCTGATGGAAGACTAGAAAGGGCTGGGAGAGTTAAAAAGAATTCTCCTCTAGATGGCACTCGTTCTCCTGCTGTCAACAATGGTCTAGACAGTGTGAATTCACACAAAAACAGGATGTTTACTGCCTCAGTAATTGGTGTGGGGGATGAGATTCTGTAAGTCCTTCGTACCCTTTTATTTTAGGGGGCTGGTTGTGGGTGGGGGGTGTTGATTCAGTGTTAGTGAAAAGGGAAAAGGAATAAAAACTACAAGATAAAAAAATCCCGAAAGGGAGGCTACACATTGTGGATAGATACTCTCCCTTATTGCCACTTTCTCAACCTTTTTCTTTCTTCTTCTCTATGTACTGTCATTGATGAAATCATATGGTACTTCTTTTATCTGTTACATAGCTCAGGTTTGGCACTGTTGTGGATCAGTTGGGACCTTCATTGTGCAAAAAGCTCCATTCTATAGGTTGGATGACATCACGAACTACTGTTGTTAGGAATGATGTGAGTTTTCTCTCTCTATTTTTCACCTTGATTAAATGAGTTTGCATGGTTTTGCTTAGTTAATGAAATAGCACATATAGGCTAGGCTTCTGAATTTATAATCTGCATTGACATCTGATGGTAAGCTAGTCCTGTACAAGGAAACTTATGTGTGAGCTTTTTGGAAAACCGTACAATCCCAATTTACTGAGTGTATCTTACAATTCCATCTTTTTGACTTTTCTTTAACCAGATAGATTCTGTGGCTGAAGAGGTTGATCGATGTAAATCTGTCAGTGACTTGGTAAACTTTTGACAGTTGTTTGAAGAGCTATTTAGTGCTTATTTGTGGTGATGGCATCAGGCAGATAAGGAATGTTGATTTTTAATATTATTTTAGGTATTTTTGTATGGAGGAGTGGGCCCATTGCATTGTGATGTTACTTCAGCTGGCGTGGCAAAGGCTTTTGGGGTTCGCCTGGTATGTGGTTTTATTTGACTTTTTTCTTAAATCTGTTTCTGACTTTTGTCTTAAATCTGCCTCTCTTTTTTTTTTTTTGACAACTGACCTTATGGTTTAATTGTGAGAAATGTCGTATGAATTTCGTATAAATTTGGTTAAGTCACCCTGTTTTATAGGCTCCTGATGAAGAGTTTGAGGAATTTCTAAGGCATCTTATTGGTGACCACTGCACTGGTGATCGAAATGAGGTAAAGTACTTTGAAGGTTGATTTATACCTAAATATTGCTGGATTTCATTGCCCATGCATTATATCTAGAGATGACATCTCAATATCCTGCAGTTGCGATCCTTAGAGTTTTATTTTGCGATTGGGAGAATAGTTTTTGGTAAACCAGGGAGAGTTGATTCTGTTTAACAGGAAACTTAAACACCCATGACATCCTATTCTTTTTTAAAGCTAGTGCATTCATATAAGGAAACAACAATGTGAGAAGAAAAGCAGGTTTTACCAAAATTCAGCCTAGCACTGCCGTTAGTCGTTACTTAGCACATATATTTCTTCATTTGGGTTCCACACAAAATTCAAGTACTGGAATAGTTTTTTTTTCCATTTTTGTATGTGATCTCATCATCGGGTTTTCTTGTCCAGATGGCTCAGTTACCCGAAGGCATCACTGAACTATTGCATCACGAAAAGCTGCCGGTGCCTCTGGTGGGTGTTTACTTTAAAACCTTACTACGGCAAATGAACTTGAATCATTAATTATCTAATGATCCTCTTGTGCCAGATCAAATGTCGTAATGTAATTGTACTTTCTGCAACAAATGCTAGCGAGCTGGAAAAGCAGTGGGATTGTCTGATCGAATTGACTGGATCTGATGGCTTCTTAGTGACAATCGAATCATACTCCTCGAAGTGCTTGACAACAAATCTAACAGATGTACATATTACAATCTCTTGCTGTTGTCAATAATAATCTGCTTTCTAGGTTTTTGGAGTTGATTTAAAATGATTTGTTTTCAATATTCTTTTTCTTTTAACATCATTATGTTGGGAAGTGCAGGTAGAAACTGCTCAACCCCTATCTAAACTTTGTCTTGAATTTCCAGACCTTTACATTGGTAAGGGATGCCAACAATCATTAAGGTTCTTCCTGAAAATATGATATTTACTTCCATCTTTTCCTGAATATTTCTCTCTTTGTGCGTTGTCAAGGTTGTTTCCGCAGATCTAGACAAGGACCTCTCGTAATTAGCTTTGAGGGCAAGGTACAGGAGAAATATTATGAAGATATAAAGCATTTCTTGTTAAACTTCGCACCATAAAGTTGCTCTCGATTTCACACGATAATGCTTTGGTAATTTGTTTTTCAGGATCCATCTAGAGTTCAGGCAGGTGTTGAAGCATTGTGCAAGAAGTTCAATCCAGGGGCATTCTCTGAAGTCAACTAGACGAATACCTGCTGTTCTTTCTTTTGCTTGATAAGCTTCAAAAGCTGAGAAGCTTATTTGACTGCTGCGACTGCCACTCCGAGTTTCAGAGTATAAATGGTAGATTAGCGCCTTCGGATAGCTGAGAGGGAGAAGGAAAGGTGAAGATGACATAAGGATTTATTATGTATTGGGGTATATGATCTTATGAACATTGATACTACCAGCTGTCACAATGAAAGTAAACTTACTGGTGAAAACCAGAGTGACAGTTTAGGACTATTAATTAACAATTTGTACTTGTTCTTATTACCCAAGATCAAGGAATCTCACACCTCTATTCTCAACCATTTTCTTAAAGTATTTATATAGCATAATTAGCATAAAAAAATAAAATATTACTTATGTTGAACTTATATTTGTATTTGACATATATCCAGGAGAACCAAAGGGAACAATCTTGTCAAATGATGTGATTGTCTTGATAAGTTTGAATCTTCATGGTCTGTGTTAATCCACATGTATTCCACTACATGCTTGGTTTGCCTGAAATATCCTTCCTCTTTGAAATTCTTCTTCTGTAACTTGCATTGCGTGAACCAACCCAGACTTATCAGTTACCACCATTGCCTTTAGCTGACAGATTGCAAACAAAGCCTTCTAGCAATTGCTATATATCATCCCCATTTATGTGTAATAATGTTGTGTCTTTTGGTTTAGAAAATGAAAGATTCTTTGTTTTTGATAAATTAAAAATTTTAATACATAATTGCAAGTTCATAAATAGAGGTGTTAATGGGTTGGATTGGGTTTAGATCGAGTTTAAGTATGATATTAACATATTTTATGCTTCCTCAAGTTCGACTCGAAATATAAATTAAAATTTTGCATAAACTCACCCATATTATTTTTAATTTAATATTTAATAATTTTAAAGGTAGTCAATTTAACATTTTTTAATGTTTACATTATGGTAATATTATAAATTTAATTTTTGTATCTTATATTACATTATATATAAAAATAACATAATATAAAAAACGGTTTGGGTCGAGCTCAGGCCTTGAACATTCAAACCCGAGTTTGACCCATATTTTAAATAGGTCTGATTTTTTTGTCCGAACTTATTTTTCGTGTAATACCCCATATCCAACCTAGTCTGTAGATTCGAATATGTGATGTCACATTTCGTTGCCTAAGTAACTTAAACTAGTTCAATACAATTTCATAAACTTGACTTGTAAAGACTATTCACAATAACATAACAAGCATCATTTAAAAACATGTACATGCATTATAGATGGTAATTATCTTCTTTTTTTTGTGGTGAGAAGATGATAATTGTCTTTCATTATTGAGTATTGGAGTTATCTAATTCCAAAATCGGAGTTGGATTCGAATTCAATTAAAGTTACTAAAGTTTACCTGAATGTCTTGAGATAATGAAATCATATCTTGAGACCGACCTCTATCGATTTCTATTTTTGCTTCGAAATAAATATGTCTCGAGACAATGGCATACACGTCTCGAGACTAGGACTTACATGTCTCGAGATCAGAGACATAAGTTCCTTGATTTCTTAATTCAGTTTTGATGTTTGGATGTCTCGAGACCTAGAATAAGGTAAAATTACTTTAGGTTTGAAGTTCACTAGTCTCGAGACAAAAGACTATTCGTGTCTCGAGACATACTCGGCATGTCACAAGACCCAAATATGAAAAATATACAAAATGATCATTTTTACTGAGAATAAATAGTCCAATTATCTAAAATGCAAATTTAGTGTAGATTCATGAGATCCAAATACAAATTGAACCTATGCCATCATGCTATCACATTAACATACATGATTTCATCATGTAAAAACCCATGTAAGCTAGTCATAAGCATGACATCCAGTGCATCTAATACTTATGCAATTAGAAGAAGAATAAAGCTAAACCATGCAATTGACTATTACAACTGTATCACTAAGTTCAACTATAAGGCAGCTTGAACTTCATCAATTGCCAAAGCATATGAGATTGCTCTGAAATCACATTAAACCCTTTAACTGAATCTAAGTATCTGCCATTAACTACTTTCAGTCAAAAGAACATAAATTGGTCCGAGCTGAGTTACCCAACCTCGGATGCTTCATCTGTCCTTACTTCTATCAAAATTTATCTTCAACCTGTTAAACTTGCACATCAAAATAACAATGATAAAAACAATTATACTCAGCAATACCAATATAATTCTATTCAATACATAAATAAATTAAACAAATAACAAATGTACAATAATGTAAAGTCAAATCTCATTCTTTTATTTTTCATCAAAGAATCATTACTTATAAATACCAAACCAAATATGGTTATATCATCATCATGACTTCATACCAACCAACCATTCTTTATGACACCCTAAAAGTATTATGCTCTCATTTTTCATTTTTTTCACATATAACAAAGCATATATATACATACATATTAATTGTTCAGATATTTCCCAATTTTCTCAATCTCTGCATTTCATAATTTAATGTTCATTTCAACGGTTCAAAATTTCTAAGTCATACTATATTCAATACTCAACATACCGATTCACTTTCATTTTTCATTACTTACTTAATTTAGCCCCTAATAATTGACGATAAATACTAGAATCGGTATTTGTATCCATATAACTAGTAACTCCACGACCTTTAAGGAGTTGGCTCGATAATGTTGGCTTTTAGTATTTATCCACAATTCTCTAAGAGTTGGGATCGCCCACGACCCTTTAGGAATTGGGGTTCTTCACGACCCTCTAGGAATTGGAGCTAATAAATCACTGATAACGGTGACACTATGACATACTAATTATACATGGACTACATTTAACATCGTTTAACGAAGCATGATCATCTTTATTACTATTGTAACACAATTCAACATGATATAAGATCTCAATACAATATATTTTCACAATTCAATCATTCATAGCTCAATTTCGACAATCACAACATCAAATTCATTATAATATCAAGATTTCATCACACACACACACACACACACACACACACACACATATATAGTATATACATTTATAAGCACAATTTCCATCATTTATAACATGATTCGACAATATCAATATCAAAATCATCATCTCAAGTTTTTAAGGAAAAAAATAGTTACCTCGACATTTTTTTTATATTCGGTTATAATAACCAACTAATCTATTGACACATAATTGAAAGTGAATTATAGTAGCACAAACTGTAACACTTCATACCCGACCCGATTGTCGAATTCGTGTATAATATCACGTTACATCGTCGAAGCAACTCAAGAACCTATAACACAATTATATTCAATTCAATTATCAATTATAATTCATATGCATGCATTTATACACACAATGAATTTGTTTCGTCAATTTACAAAGTTAACATGTCTTGATGTAGTGTCTTGAGGGAAGGAATTTTATGTCCGTCTCGAGACAAAGCTCTTCTGTTTTCCTATTTTTGCTTCGATGTTTGAATGTCTTGAGACAAGGGGTTCCTATCTCAAGACCTAATATAGCAGCCCATTTTTTAGTAGTGTTGAAAAAAGAGATTTTAGAACCCTATTTTTGACAAGCAAGTCCATCAATATTTTATTGAATATTTACAAGGTTAGTATAAAGTTTAATTAAAGTTTGGTATCTTAATTTTGTCAATCGGATAGTTAATTAAAGTATAAGGACTAAATTGTAAAAATGATAAAAATTAATTGCTATAAATTTTTTATTATTTAAAGGACCAATTAAGCAATTGGACCACTAATATTTGACTATGTGGTGGCGGATGCTAGTTGTAAGCCATTAAAATTGATAAGTAAGCTTAATGTTATTTTCTGAAGTTGAATGACTATTTTGTTATTAAAATCAAAGTTGAGTGACTATTGTATAATTTATCCTCAAAAAATATGGAAACTATAACTAAAATTAGAAAATTTGAAAAAAAATTATATTTTTAAAAAATCAAAGGTGAAAATGAAAACAATAATGAAAATATTGTGTTTTAAAAAATAAAAAATAAAATTTTTAATTATTTCATTGTACAGGTTTCAGTTTTCTATTTAATTTTTTAATTCAACTTATATATTTCACAAATCATTTTGGATTTAACCAGTATTTTATTGTTATTCTAATTAAAAGTAATTATTTTATTCTAATTAAAAGTAATTAAAAATATATTAACATTGTTATTTATTAATTTAAAAGAAATACTAAAAAATTGTACTTTGATTTTCTAGAAAAATTAGGAAAATCTTATACATGCATAGAGGTATTCATGGACTGGACCGGGCTGGGTTCGGGTCAGATCTAAACATGTTATTAACAAATTTTATACTTGTCCAAATCCGATTAGGTCCGAAATTGGGGTCTAAAATTTTGTCCAAACCCGTCTATATTTGTAAAAAGTTAACTCAAGCCCATTTTAGACCCGCCTATATTTTTTAATCTTCTTAAAAAATATTTATTTTATTTTAATATTTAGTAATTTTATATATTATTTATTTATTAATTTTTTTATACAATTATCTTAATATTATTTCAATATTTATATTAGAGTAGTAATATATATTTAGTATATGTTTATTTTTTTAAAGTGTTTTAAATTACATAATATATAAAAAATATATAATATAAAGTATTATAAACTTAAAATGGATCGAATCGAGCCGGGCTTGGATTCGAATATTTTAAAGCTCGAGCTCAACTCACATTTTAAACGAATTTAATTTTTTAATTAAATTTATTTTTAAATTTTATATTTTTACTCAAATCTTCTTAAATTTAGACCGGATATTTAGGGCTGTATCCCATGAACAGGTGTAATACAGGCATCAAAATTTTCTTTATTTTCTCTCTTAAAAAAACATGATAAATGACAAAGAGTAAAGATAGAAGCAAAGACCAATCTCGCTAAAGATTTAAAGGATAAACTGAGAATATCAGAGTTAGAAGTCAAACAATGGAGGACTCTGGAGATAGCAGCAAGAAGAAAGGGTTGGAAGGCATAGGCTTGGATCTGCCACCCAATAAGCATGGCAACTTGAAGAGTGCTTCCAGCGATGAAAACCTTAAACACATTCTTCTTCGTATCAAAACCTCTAAAACTCCTGTACACACCCTTTCCTTCTACTTTTGTTTATCTTAATGGGCTTCGTAAATTTTCATCTAATTGAAACTTTCTTAACTTGATATGCACTTTATTACTTTCTTTTTTGATGTATTTGCAGACGGTTATCAATTACGGAGCCTCATGGTAAGTCAATTTGAATGTACGGGTTCCCTCGTTATTACGCAGACAAGCTATTTTATGAAATGTTTCTATGACACAGCAGAACGATGCCTGCAAAATCTGGAAATGGGTAGTTTCAAATTGAGAAAATGAAGGATATTATTTATTGGTTTTGGATGTTTTAACTCAATAACTTTGCTGATTACTTATGGGTTGTGTTAAATATTGTTCTAATTTGGGTCGTTGTTTTCAGGTGCGGGTGTTTGTAGCCAGATTCTTCCTGCATTTTGCAAGTTGAGCAACCAGTTCCCAAACTTATCATTCGTGTATGCTGATATTGATGAATGTCCTGAAACAACGCAGCATATTCGTTACACCCCTACGTTTCATTTTTATCGAGATGGTGAAAGAGTGGACGAGATGTTCGGTGCTGGGGAAGAGCGGCTTCATGATCGCTTGTGGTTACATTCCTGAACAACCCCATTTATGTTTATGTTGGCTTGGGATGCTTTCATGTATCTAGTCAGTTTTTGCCAATCTTTTATGGATTGCTGTCATTGCACAAAGCATTTTATAGCTCAAATTTGAATAGAATAGTGGACAAGATTAAAAAAAATCCCATGTTTCTTTGTTCTTCTGCTTTTTACCAGATTCATGGCTATAAGCAGCAGTCTTTTGGCACCTAAACTTGCCTCCTCTCTTATCAAGATTTATAGAGATCATCCCTGGCCTGAAGTCAAAGTTCTCCTTAATCAATTGCAATATATCCTTGTCTAGGATCTTGACTGTCTTGTATGCGTCTACGGATACCGACAACGGTTCAGGCAGACTGATTGCATAGGGTACTTGAATGATACAGTGGTGAGCAAGCCTTGAGGCGACCACACTCTTTGCTGCTTGCTTAACAATGTATGCACCACTACAGTCCACCTTTGTAGGATCCTTTCCTGAGAAGGTTCTATGTCAATGGGTTCAATTTGCCAACCTTTCTAAACATTGGTAGGTTTAGATTCTTCTAATGGACTCTCTACATCCTCATTCGGCACTTTTAAAGGACTTTCTAAAGCCTACTCAGTTATCGACACCCAACTCTCTCCCATGATTTCCAATCATCTACCAAATACACTAATCAATTATCTCAAGTACTAGACTTCTTCTGTGGCAATGAATTCTCTACTACCTTATCCGACCTAAGTTGAATTTCCTTAGTATGCTCCTGACCCTCTCATTCCGAATTGTTTTGGTATTACTAGGGATGTCAACTATGGGTTGGAGAAGTTCAGCTAATTTGGTTCTGGACACTGTTTGATTGTAGCCTTAAAGGAATGATTGTCTTCCTCCAACTTACTCATTCTCACATCTAAAGAAGGTGGCTCTTCTTTTGGTTCATGGGCTTAAATGGTGCATTATAGTTAGGTTGGGGAGGCTTGGGGAAACTAGAGGATGCATCTTGGTTGTTTGGATTAAAGTTGTTGTTCCAACCTAAGTTAGGAAGATTCCTTCATCCCGAATTATAGATTGTTTGGCCTATTCCCATCAAAATGTCACTCATGAGGTCGGTAGGATTCGGAATAGGGTCACTACACAGATTACGGAGGTTAGGTGAAAACGACCTTGGCTTCCTAAAATAGGTAGTTTCTAGTTTTTGTGTGGAAGATTGGACTTGACTCACTAGTATTTCCAAGGTATCTTCCTTGAGAGTACCAACTGTGGGAGGTCTAAGCTTAGCATTAACTTTCTCGGGTGACCATATATATGAGTTGGCAGCCATCTCCTCCATCAATCGGCAAGCCTCATTATAATATTTGGGCATAAACACCCTTCCTGTGGCTGCATCTATTGTTGCCCTAACATTACCATCTTAAATCTTTCTCATGCCTCCTGCAAGTTCACTACCTCATTGCAGGCAAAGCTAGTAATGTTCATCCACAACTTAGTGGTCTTTGTCGGTGGAAAATATTTGACTAGGAATCTACTCGCAAACTCATCCTAAATGGTGATGGAATCAAAAGGCCAAGTCTCTAACCAGGTTGTTACTCTATAGTTAAGGGAAAATGGAAAGATTCCAAGTCTTATCGTTTTTTCCAATACTTTATTAAATTTTAAATATAACAAATCTCTAAAAATTTTCAATGTAACAGTTCAGGTCCTCGGACAGTCACTACAAGAATATGCATTTTTAGTGCAAGAAAAAGTTGTCACTAAAAGAACAAAATTTTGTCACTATAATAGTTGTGACGTCGATGTCACCAAAACGTTATACTTTTGTGACGACTTTATTATAAAACCTCAATTCTTTTCGTTTTTTTATTTTTTTATCGCAAAAACTTTTTCTTTTGTGACTAGTGACTTTGTCACAAACACTCAAAATTTTTTGTGATCATTTTTGGTCACGGGAACTTTATTCTTTTGTGACGGTCGAGTTTATCAGAAAAGCTCAAAATTTTCCGTGATCATCTTTTTTGTCACAATAATCTGTTTTTCGTGATAAAATATATTCATTGATATCATGAACAATAGTGAGGAACATAAGTGTCACAATTGGATTTTATGAGAGAGAAGTAAATTGTCACTACTATCCATTATATTACTAAATTACTTTTCATGAAATTAATTATTATCATTATTAGAAAGTTTATATATAAAAATTATATTTTTAGCCCCACTATCATTATAAATATTGTAAAAAATACATAAAAACAGAAACAAAGTAATAATAAATTTCCTAAAAAATAAATAACAACAATTTTCATTCATTAAATTTAAGAAATATCTTATTATTTTTATAATTTACAGAAATGAGCACTATTGCAAATTACAACTTTCCATCATCTAATCATCTTTTTGTTCAAGGAATAAAAGAAAGAGATATAATAACAATGATCTTGAATAAAGCTTGATCCCGACTCCCAAGTTTCAACTCCAAGAAATCATAGGTTGATAGATTCAAATTCTATTTTCCAAATTCTTTGTAAGGAACACAGTTGAAATTAAACCTGAAAAAAAAAGTAAATCCAAAATAGTTATTGTTAGAAAGTTGGATAATATATTTTGTACATTACAATCAACAATAAAATATGCATAGCTTTATTTTGACAAATAAATCACCAAATAAAAACTCCAAAGAAACATTCAGGTAAAAATATGCACTATTTGAACAATTCTACACTCAAAGTTTGTATAAAAAAAAGTTTGGGTAAACTACAAAAATAGTTACTTTTGTTTGCTTCAGATTACATTTTAGTCACTTATGTTTGAAATGTTACGTTTTAGTCACTTGCGTTATCGTTTTGTTACTAAATGGTCACTCCGTCGTTAAGTTCTGTTACCGCTGGACATCAAAGATGACATTTAAAACAGCAATTACAAAGATAAAAAGGAAGAAGTAAAAGTATCTTAAAACTCTAAAAATATGTCATCAAGTCCTCTAAAACTCCTCTAACTACAGCATTTTACAGGGTTTCCTCATCATTATGCAGACAAGCTATTTTAGGGAATGTTTGTTTGATTTGCAAGAGCATGCGAATTCTGGAAACGAGTAGTTACACAATTGACATAATGATTATGTGTATTCTGTTAAAGTTCTTCAAAAAATTTCCTCTTAGGTGTTTGGAGCCGTATTCTTCCTGCAGTTGAGCAACCAGTTCAGTTCCAAAGCTATCTTTCGTGTATGCTCTGGTATTGGTGAATGTCATTAAACAATCGCTACCCTTACCTTGAGAGAATGGGAACAAATAGAGATGGCTGTCATGGTGCAAAAGCATATTATAGCACAAACATGTTCTTCCATTAATAGAAAAAATAAATGAATATAATAGTAGTAAAGATTTAAAAAAATAAAAATCACATGTTTCTTTATTCTTCTGCTGTATACCAGAATCATGGCTACAATAGTAACCATTTGCTGAAATTTTAATGTAACCAACCTAAGTTAGGCTTTTGGTTTAAGAGGCTTCACAATCTCCCAAGTGAAATCTGTGTCATCACGTCCAAAATGACCATAAGCAGCAGTCTTTTGGTACCTAAATTTGCCTCCCCTCTTCAAATCGAGATTGATAGAGATCATCCCTGGCCTGAAGTCAAAGTTCTCCTTAATCAATTGCAATATATCCTTGTCTGGGATTTTGCCTGTCTTGTATGTGTCAACGAATACTGACAATGGTTCAGGCACGCCGATTGCATAGGATACTTGCACGATACAGCGGCGTGCAAGCCCTGAGGCCACCACACTCTTTGCTGCTTGCCTAACAATGTATGCACCACTACGGTCCACCTTTGTAGAATCTTTTCCTGAGAAGGCACCTCCACCATGAGCACCCCACCCACCATAGGTATCAATAATTATCTTTCGGCCAGTGAGTCCTGCATCTCCATGAGGTCCACCGATTACAAACCTACCAGATGGGTTGAGATGGAAAATGGTTTTGTCGTCGAGATACTTTGCAGGAATAACAGGCTTAATAACATGTTCTTTCAAGTCTGCATGGATCTTCTCATTGGTGACAGTCTCATCATGTTGGGTTGAAATGAGAATTGTGTGAACACGAATAGGGACCATGGCTCCACCCTCATTACGATACTCAACAGTCACTTGGGTTTTACCATCAGGCCTCAACCATGGGCATGTATTGTTCTTCCTCACTTCGGTGAGCCTGGCGCCGAGCTTGGTTGCAAGCACATGGGTTAGAGGCATAAACTCAGGGGTTTCATCAGTGGCATAACCGAACATGTGACCTTGGTCACCAGCCCCAATTTCCTCAGGCTTCTTGCTGAGGTGGCCATGAACTCCTTGAGCAATATCAGGGCTCTGTTGCTCTATGTTAACTAGAACTTTGCAGTTGTCAGCATCAAGGCCAACATCAGCTGATGTGAACCCTATACCTCTGCAAGTATCACGAACGATTTTCTCATAATCAACTTTAGCCTTGGTTGTGATCTCGCCAAAGACCATAACCATGTTTGTCTTGGTACAAGTTTCACAAGCTACTTTGCTTTCTGGGTCTTGTTCTAGGCATGCATCAAGAATCGCATCTGAAACCTGGTCGCAAATCTTGTCAGGGTGGCCTTCATTGACAGATTCGGAAGTGAATAGGAAGGTGTCCATATCTACCTTAACCACATCATAAGGCACTAAATTAATGTTCTTTAAAGTAAAAATTTTAGTTGAAAAACAACAAATTTAACACACCCCACCGCAAAGTCTTAGGGTAATAAAATCCAAAAAAAGAAACAAATATCCTCATCAGACTTGAATTCAACTTCAAAATTTCACTCTATGAGAAAATAATGCATTATTTCATTGTAAATATACTAGTTTTCTACGTTCTCAAAACTTTCTGAGAATACTCTTTTTTTCATGTTAGAGTAAAATATTAAATATACAATTAAACTACAAAGACAATGGAAACGATTATCATTCACGAAACTAAAAAACCTTACATTTTATTTCAACATATAATCAACTTTTGCATCCAAATTACATTCTTTTTTTTAGGGGGGGGGGAGCAAAGCAACCAAAAAGAACAATTCAACATTAGTTACCTAGGGATTTATGAAATCGAGCAATTTATGGACATAACAAAACAGAGAGAGAGAGAGATCATTAGCATTCGAAAGCTACAACTTTTATATATGAACCAAATATTATCCTTAATTTCACAAATCTGACGAACAAAAACAGAATCAAGCATTTAATTATTAAATAAAAAAAAGCTCATTCTCAAACGAAATGAATTCCACTTCCATTTATAATCAAAAAGGTAATCATGATAATATTCGAAATCGATATGTTCAAAGCATTTTATTGCAAAGTAAAAAAGAAAAAAGAGAAAGGAAAGGGGAGGTACCTGTTAATGAGATCTGAAAGAAGAGAATGAGAATGGAAAGAGGAAGAGAGGAGAGGGAATTGAAGCAAAGGGAGAAATGAGATATTATTTATAGGACCGAAAGACGAATCGTTTGACTCGCTCTTACTCACTCGCGATTCCCCGCCCTTTTCGGTGTTTGGCTCTTCCCCTGCTTTTCTCCACCCCTATATTGTATTATCTCCTGCTTCTCGTCACAATTTTTTTCAAACAATCTTGACCCTTTAAATTTTGACTATATCTGGACGACGAAATTGGAGGGCAGAGATTGGATCTTGTATCAATCTTTTGTAATTTCAACTTCTCTTTCACGTTGATGTTGGGTCCAATTATATAAATCCTTTACAAGTGAAAGTAGTTGCATTAAATTTAGGGATAATCACCCTCTAAACTTTAAAAAATAATAATTTAGTTTGTTTATCAAATCATTTTAAAATGGATAAAAAAGTTAATTTTTATTAATTTTGTTGATGTGGTATTCACATGGGTTAGCAATTAATTACATTTTAAAATATATTTTTATACTACTTTAAATATTATAAATAGTTTTATATTTTTTTTGAATTTTCAAACATTTTAAATAATAAATTAATTGTTAATGTGACATTCAAGTGATAATTTATGTGAATATCATGTCAGCAAAGTTAACGTCAACTTTTCCTCCATTTTAGGGTGATTTGATAAACAACACAAGTTTAAAGGTTAAAAAAAACAAAAAATTAAATGAAATGTTAAAATGATTATTTTAAAGTTGAAGGGCCAAATAAGTCATTACGACTTAAATTTATATATATTTAAATATATTAATAATGCATAATTATATTAAAAAAATTAACAATGCATAATTTTATATGGGTAAATATTAAAATAGTCACTTTTGTTTACCTCAGGTTACATTTTAGTCATTGAGTCGTTAATTTATGTTAATTGTGTAACGGTAAGTTGATGTAGCACGTTAAATCATCATTAATGGTTGTAGAAAAAATTAAAAGAATATAAAAGAAAAAAATTAAATTGCTCAAAATGAAAAATATAAGGACCAATTGTAGAATTTAACCTAAAATTTTCATAGAAATGATGATTTTATGTGTCATATTAGCGTATCGTTACACCATTTATGGCAATTAACGCTTCAGTGACTAAAATGTTACACGATAACGTTAGTAACTAAAATGTAACATTTCAAACATAAATGACTAAAATGTAACTTGAGGCAAACAAAAGTGACTATTTTAATAGTTTACCCTTCTATAAATTGATGGTAGTTAAGGCTTTTTTATAAAAATAACCCTTTTTTTTAATTAATTACGTAAATAACTCATTTTTTGATTAAATACAAAAATAACTTAAAATCTGCAGTGAAAGTTGGTAGAACCATATAAAATGACGTCACATGTATAAAATACCATAAAAATACTAAAAGTTTTAAAAAATAAAAGGACCTAAAAATAATATTACCTTTTTTGGTTGTGCCATATTAAATGAGGCCACCATTTTTTCAATTTCCCAATTCTAAGTCTACATCTTTTTCTCTCTTATTATTTAATTTTATTATTATATTTTATAATAAAATATTAACATTTAATTTTTAAACTTTAAAAAGTTTTTCCAATTCTGAGTCTCTGACATCTTTTTCTCTCTTATTATTTAATTTTATTATTATATTTTATAATAAAATATTAGCATTTAATTTTTAAAAGTTTTCTTTTTTTATCCAACTTAAACATTATTAGTATTTTAAACATTATTATTATTATATTTTATAATAAAATATTTATTTTTTTGAAAATTTAAAATTTTGGTGGTGTCATATTAGATGGCGCCATCACTTTAATTAAATAATTTTTTTAATTATTTTTTAATTTATATTTTTAAAATAAATTAAAATTTTTTTGTGGTGCCATATTAAATGGCGCCACCACTTTAATTAAATATTCTTTCAAATGATTTTTTATTTATATTTTTAAAATATATATTTTATTTTTGATGGAGCCATATTAAATGGCGCCACCACTTTAATTAAATATTCTTTTAAATGATTTTTTATTTATATTTTTAAAATATATATTTTATTTTTGATGGAGCCATATTAAATGGCGCCACCAATTCCCGATGAAATTTTTTTATTTATTATTTATTTTTAAATTTTAAATTTATTTCTAATTTAAAATTTTTAAAATATTATTTTATTTTGGTGGAGCCATTCTTAATGGCTCCACCACCTTAGTTGTCTTATTATATATATTGTTGAAATGGAAGAGAAGAAATGAGAGGAATTATTGTGTTTAGTAGGAGAGCTCAAAAATTCTGGTGAAGATGGATAACTCGTTATTTTTGGTGTACGTTCTTTTTAATGGTGAAATTGTAGAAGGTGATGTTGGTTGTGTATTTCAAGGTCGACAGAGAGTAGGGTTGCGATTCAATAAAACTGTGAAGCTGGAAGAAATGAAAAGAAAGATAAGTGCGAAAATAGCTAATCGTTGTGGAAGGGCGATGTCAAGATTATTTTACAAGTTTCCAATATCTGCAGATCCATTGAAATTTTGCGAGATGCAACTATTAGATGATGATGACTTGGGTACTATGATGGAAATATGGTGGTCGAATGGGAGTGAGAACCCCCAACCAGTTGAGTTATTTGCTAAGTTAGCCGACTTAGAGCCCGTTGAGAATGTTAGTCCAATAAGCCAACATCGCAGGTTTGACTTTGATCTTAATGTCGGATGGATAGACCAGTCAGACTACGAAGGGATATCGCAAATACCCGAAAATCTAAATTATGGTGGGAGTTCGTATAACAACCCTGCCTCGAGTCCCCGTCTACAAATACATCCAAAAGTGATAGGCACTGTGGTAGACATCGAAAAAGCGACCAATAATGGTGAAGATTCTGATCAAGACGTTGAAGAATTTAGTAACCCCGATATTGATCAGGTTTCGGACGATATTGACGATGAAGGCCCAGAGGAGGTTGAAGATGCTCATGCCCCTTCTCTCAGTAACCCGACTTGTGGCATTATTTTACGGAATAACCCTAAGGGCGACATGTTGAGCGTAGATCCAGATGCAACGCATGCATCCGAGTTCCCCGAGTATGTCAATATAGTCCCTGCTCACATTTTGTCTTCAAATTCGCAGTTGAAAGAGTTGTTCGTTGGGCAACGATTCAAGAACAAGGCGGACTGTGTCTTTGCCATCAAACAGTATAGCTTGAAGTAGTTAATTGATTATAAGGTCGTAAAGTCTACACCGACATTATATGTTGGGGAATGTTGGAGAGCCGACAATGGGTGTAGTTGGCGGGTTCGGACTGCATTTATACAGCAGACTCAACAGTGGCAAATTCGAAAATTAGAAGCACGACATACCTGCACTGTCGCACGTATGACTCAAGATCACCGGAAATTGGATGCTAAAAGTATTTGCAACTTTGTTATGCCACTAGTGAAAGATAGCCCAACCATTCTTGTATCGATGTTGATTGCGGACATGCAAGCCCGTTTCCAATATAGAGTGTCGTACAGAAAAGCATGGTGGGCGAAACAAATGGCTATGCAACAATTGTACAGCGATTGGGATATGTCATATAATGAACTTCAAGGGTGGATTTCAGCGATGGTGGAGTATGTGCCAGGAACTATCGTGGACTTATAAACGTTGCCTTATAGAGCCCCGAATGGACAACTTCAACCAGGGAAAAGATTTTTTCGCCGATTGTTTTGGACATTCGATCCATGTGTTAGGGCCTTCTCCCACTGTAAACCACTTGTACAGGTTGATGGAACGTGGCTTTATGGAAAATACACACAGATACTATTATTGCAATTGCACAAGACGGTAACCGAAATGTACTACCAATTGCCTTCGCCATCATGGAGTCAGAGAACTCTGAATCGTAGGAATTTTTCATTAAGAACTTGTGGAGGCATGTTGTCAAACAAGACAACATTTGTATTATCTCCAACAGATCCAATGGTCTTGTCGCTGTAATTCGACAATCAGAAGTTCTGTGGAGGTCCGTCTACTACATTCGTAACATTGCTGTCAACTTCCACAATGAGTACAGGAACAAAGACTGGCGGAAAGCAATCGTTAGCATGGGTAAAAATATCGTATTTAAATTTGTATCTGTAAATATTTCGAGTCAATTTACTAAAATCGATAGTAACATGTTTTATTTGAATACATATGTAGGGTACGAACTGGAACCACACCGATTCCAACATAAGCTGGCGAGGTTGGAGACTAAAATGGTGAGCTTCAAGCCTTCTCTTAGACAGTGGTTGGCTGTATGGAGCTATGGCAATGGGCTCAATGTTTTGATGATGGGTACCGATATGGTCATATGACAACCAATCTCGTTGAGGCCATCAATTCCGTCTTGAGGCGTACGCGTCACTTGCCAATTTCATCAGTTTTCTCAGCCATGTATTACAGGCTGGCAACCTTAATGCCAAAAATGGGGTTAAGACAAGTAAAACAGATGGAGGCTGGACATGTGTACGTTGAAGAACTCAGGGATGCCATGAAAGAGAATGCTCGTATGGCTAGGTCGATGAATGCAGAACTGTATTCTCGAAACTTAGAAACTTTTCGAGTAACAGAGTACATCGATCGTTAATCGGGGATCCCGCCACGGTCCTACGGAGTTGATCTCTGAAATAGGCGATGTGAGTGCGGTAGGTTCCAAACACTAAGATATCCGTGTGCCCATGTGGTTGCAGCATGCGCAACATTCAATTTAAATATCAAACAATATATCGATGATGTGTACACCCTTGAATGTACGTTGCGTATTTGGGGTATCGAGTTCTCTGTATTGAGGGATGTATTGACGTGAGAAGTGCAATCGCCTGCGTTCGAGATGTTGCCAGATAAGTCACTACGTAGGAAGGTCAAAGGTCGACCAAGAACGACCCGAATTCGGAATGACATGGATATTAGAAAAGGGGTCGATCCAAAGCGTTGTATCATATGTAGAACAGTCGGTCATAATCGGAGCAGGTGTCCCTATGAAAATGTTTATACGGGCCAATCTTCACAATCTGAAGGAAATTAAATGTTATATCTGATGTTTGCATTTTATGGTTTTATGAAAATAAAATTTGTGTTAAGTTTAATTTTCACAAAATATATATTTAGTGTTATGTTTAATTCTACTTTTTTCGTATTTGAGAAAACTCTCTCAAGATATCATTTTCATGATTAAAATTTGACAATTTAATATAAATAAAAATATTATTACGAATGAGGAAAAAATTTGACAATTTAATATAAATAAAATTATTTTCATGAAATTCATTATTTAAAATACTACTAATGAATAGAAAGGAAAAATCTAAGTCACACAAACACTAAATTTAAGATTAAAAAAATTGTATCCAAGAATTAAAAGGAAAAAAATACCTCTTTGTTCATGGAAACAAGCAACATAGCACATTACATGACATAACACATAAATATATTTAGTGAAATTATATTACATAACACTTGAAATTATATGACATAATACCTAAAATTGGACTGAACCGGGTGTGGTACTGTCTTCCGAGGTATAACGGTTTATGGGCCTTCGTTGACGGGGTGAAGTTGAGGTGTGCAGTACGTATCAGGAAGATCTGGCGTCGGATCAAACATTACCTGAGGCGGGGTGGAGTAAATGGTATCATCGAACATATCAAATGTTAAGCCCGGTGAAATGACGATGTTCGATTGATATGCATTGCTCTGAGACCCCTCACCAAAAGCCCCAACCCATTGGTCCGGTGAAGTGCGTGTGTTCGGAGGTTGATCCTCCGGGTCGGGCTCTGTCATAGGTTAACTTCCACGTCTGTAGCCGTATTCTGATACAATCATAAGTTGCCCACCATATAAATAAGCACGCCATCGGGCCATGTACCACTGCATGTATTCAATCGAGGGGTTGAAGTCATTCATACAAGAATGCCTCTCAGGTTGTCTGTTGTTTCGGTTATTCCATAGTGCTATATACTACTGATGTTCCACGGCCCAATCCGCTCCTTCTCTTCCCCTCATAGTCTTACTGTGGACATCAGCAAATTGTTGTGGATCAACTAGCACATTTTGTTTGAACCCAAACTATCGCATAACCCAATCGGCATTGTACCACTCAACGGTTGAAAAGGTGAGCAATGGTGTGTTAATGCACCACACATGCTCTTCATCGTGAACCTACCGTGGAATAAGGGTCGCAACGTTTGGTGCGAGATACAACATCCATACAAACTGCACAATATAAATAAATTGGTCAAGTCACATGCTGCAAGTGCATATGTTAAATCAATGTTAATTAAATATATATTACTTTCTCTCTGGCATACGCCTCTATCATCTGGCGGTAAACAATTAATGTATTGCTCGCGTCAATTCCCGGAGACATGGACCATCTGTATCCGAAACAAACACGTCAGCACTTAAACTTGAGAAAATATTATCCAGACTTATAGTCATTAAATGTTAAATATAATTTTATCTTTACCTATTTATAAGTGGCCACCTATATGGTTGGTGTTTAAAAGCCGCCAGAAACGGCATCCTGTACAAAGCCCAAGACTGCAGCAGCCCCAAACAACCCGCCATGTTACTTGCCCCGTGTTTTGATGCTCGACAAAGCTCATGGTATAATATGGCTAACACTGCTGATCCCCAGCTGTATGTACCAGAACGATTGAAATCCTCTAACAAAGGTAAGTACTTCAAGTGGACCCTATTAGACGTGTTGTTTGGCATAAGTACCCCCCCAATCAGCTACATAATATAAGCTCGAGCAGCTCACATCACCTCGTGCTTAGTGGCAGTGCTCGATAACTCCTTGAAATTTTCTCTCAACCATGCCAATTTCAAGCATGTGAAGTTCTTTTCCTCATCACCAGGGGACAGTCCTAGCAATCTGTAGCATACTACTGAAGGTTCCAACACTTTGCCTCAGCCTGTGACCGCATCACCATCAACTCGCAATCCAAGTTGCATAGCGACATCTTGTAATGTAATCGTGCACTCCCCACATGGCATAATGAAGGTGTGGGTCTCTGGACACCACCGTTCAACCAATGCAGATATCAGGTTTGGCTTCAGGTCGAACCTCCGGATCAATGCGACGTCCCCAAATCCAACCAACTGTAAGTATGGCATCATTCGCTCGTCTGCATTATACTTGGGAAAATGGAACCGCGATCTTAAAACCCGATACCCATCCTGTATAGTAAAATTTTCATTTTAACTAATATATTATATTTTTATTTATTTTTTTAAAAAAAATTAATGTACGAAGCATTAATAAAAATATCAATTTTTATTTTTTTCAAATATTTTCAAACAAAAATATATCTACCTATTATATATTGGAGTATTTAGCAATTAAATAAGTTTGCTTTCACATAAAATTTCATCATCATAATTACTATTTCCAATTAGTTGACTTGTTTAATCCAAATAACATTATATTTATATTTTTTTACATTAATATTTTAAATTTTGAAATAAAACCATTATTCTTAAATAATTTTATTAAATATATTCTAAAATTTAAAAAGATATTTTTTGATCTTACGAAAATTAAAAAAAAACAAAATTTAAATTCTAAAATTGTAAGTATATTTTTTAAAAAAATAAATTGAGGATGACTCTATTAAATAACTTTTAAGGAACAAAATAAAATAAAAGCCTATAAAAAGTTGGTTCCAAAACAGATCAAGAAAACTAACCTTATCAACCTACTTTAATAAGAAAAAGATCCAATAAAACAGATAACCCCTATTAGGTAAGTAAATCAACTTAATGAAAAATGAAAATGAAACTGAAATTGTAAGTATATTTTAATTTTAAAACGTATTTTACATATTTTAAAAATAAATTTGAAAATAAATTTTTAATATGTATTTAATTTAATATGAAAAATTTTAATGTAATGTAAGATTATTAAATATTTTAAAACAAATCGAATGAAAAACAAATTTAGGTATTAAAATAATAAAAATTAAAATAAAAATTAGAATTTCATTAAAATAAAAATGAAAGGAGATTTATAAAAATAAATAAATAATGAAAATAACAAACATTAAAGAATAACAAAACATATGTAAATAATAGTAATAACATACACATAAAATTAAGAGTAAAATGAAAACATACAACACTTTGTAAATAAATATCATTTATAAAATACAAAAAAAACTATTTCGTAATTTAACAATTTTACTGTTTCGTTGATATTAGATGAAATATGCTCCTCGTTTACTTGAGAACATATTTTGATATCTGCATGATTAAAAAAATACATAAATTAAACATTTTTTTTTTGAAATATAATGGGCTACTTTATTCATTCTTCCGAAACTTGAAACATAAAAAACATATTCCAAATACAAAATACTAAAAGACAACTACCTTGATTTGGATAAACAACAATCAAAAACAAATTAAAAAAAGACAAAATAAAAAACAATATAATAAAAGAATCCATAACTTTCTGAAAACACACCCAACCACTCAACTAAATTACATTACAAAAATTACTATTAATATAATAAATTCGCATAAAATTATATTTATGTACCTTAAAAAGCACCTCTATTTATTTTCTTCTCTTCTACTTCAAAATCTTTGAGTTGAGGGGACAAACAAATTTGCCCCACAACTCTTTTTATACAATTAGTTACTCTCTCTTTCTTTCTTTTTTCTTTTTTTTTAAAAAGTTATAGTGTCATAGTTGAGTCCCATCACTGATGTCGTTGATGCTATTAACGCGGCTGACGTGATGGACTGTCAAAAAATTATTTTTATTATTTTATATTTTTATTTATTTTAAAAATATATATTTATGTTTATTTAGAAAGCTGAATTTTTTTTTAAAACTGACACACGAAAAATAAGCTTTGACAGTGAGTATCAGTTTTATATATTCTCTCTTAAACCTTTAAATTCTTTTTTTATTTTTTATAATTTTTTTTGAAAATGAAATTCTCTGCATCTTTATTAAATAGGCAGATTAAAAAAAACAAATAATTATTTACCTCCCAAATTAGCCATCTGATTTATAATCATAAACTATTAATTACAGCATAAAAAAAAAAATAAAACCCAACATTTACCATTCAAAAGCACTAGAATCTTGAGGAAATTTTCTTGAAAGAACCAAAATAAAAAAGGCTTCTACTTTGGCATCATCGGTATCATATTTAATTTGTACGTGCATCTTGTTCTAACTGTAATGCATCCTGGTCAGGTTGAATGGCAGGTATTTTTCAGAACATACAACTCAACAAGCAAAGTAGACATCATCCATAAATACTTCATCTTATATTAGTAACTTACTGTCATCATTAGAGGTATGCAGTTGCTTTATCTACTAAGAATCTAAACATTCAACTTCACTTTTGAGAGCTTCGTTGACATCAGGTAACTACCATTGTTGCCCCCTTCTTGAGGAAACTAGAAATTGTCTTATTAGTGAGTCCTGTTTGTATGGGGCTTGCATGAAGATTGCAATGCATCTCTTTATCAGACATTTACTAATGCAGAAACCAAGCCTGATACATTCATTTAGAGGATACTTGTACTAGTAAGAAAAGAAAAGAAATATTGTTATACTTGTATGACCCTTTCGAAAATAATATTCAAGCAAAAACAATAACTCAACCCCTAAACTCAATCTAGAACTTTTCAAAGAAAATAACCTAACCCAAGTTTTGAGTAGATTCAACAAAAAACATGAAAAAACTAACTTCAATAGCAGCTTCAGTATCATCGTAGACGTCGACTTTGGCATCATCAGTAGCAGAGGTGGCATCGGCGAAGGCGGTGGCGGCATCGACGGCGTCAGAATCACAAGAACTCTTTAAGCCAAAAAGAAAAGGAAATTTGGAGAGCAAAGAAAAAACGTTTCAATTTCAAATAAAATACTAATAATGTTTAAGTTGGATAAAAAAAAAACTTTTTAAAGTTTAAAAATTAAATACTAATATTTTATTATAAAATATAATAATAAAATTAAATAATAAAAGAGAAAAAGATGTCAGAGACTCAGAATTAGGAAAACTTTTTAAAGTTTAAAAATTAAATGTTAATATTTTATTATAAAATATAACAATAAAATTAAATAATAAGAGAGAAAAAGATGTCAGAGACTCAGAATTGGGAAATTGAAAGAGTGGTGATCCATTTAATATGACATCATAAAAAAAGGTAATATTATTTTTAGGTTTTTTTATTTTTAAATTTTAGTATTTTTATAATATTTTATACAGGTGGCATCATTTTATATGGTTTCATCAAAAAATTAATTTTTTACTCTGAGATGATGACGTGTCATATTGGTGGCGTCATATTATATGGCTCCACCAACTTTCACTGTAGATTTTAGGTTATTTTCGTATTTAATCAAAAAAATAAGTTATTTACGTAATTAATTAAAAAAAAGAGACTATTTTTATAAAAAAGCCTGGTAGTTAATTAAGATAACGTCATCTCATTAAAATAATTTTTTTCATTATTTACTCTCTTTAAATTTTTCTAATAAGACTGCCTATTATACATTCATTATATAAGTGGTTTTTTTAAAAAAAAAATTAATGGTTATTGATAAAGTTAAAAAAAATTGTATAAGAATAAGAGTGAGTTTTTATTTTTTAAAATTATCTTAGGAGTTTTTCAAAAAAAAAAAAATCTTAGGAGATATAGATGGATATATCGTTTTTTGTTTTGATACGAGTACATATTTGTATTGTTATATTTCGATGTATCAATTCATATTTATTAACATTTTTTAAATATTTTTATATGTTATTTGTACATGTAAACATATTTCAATTACAAATATGTAAATATATTTATATAAAATTATTTATTATGTGCAACAGCTTAATTAAATTATTATATTTAATTTTTAATGTAATTATAAAATAATTAAGATAGAAAATTAAAATCTTGTATGAACTGATAGGAGCATTATAAGTTGATACGTATCGGTACAAATCAGAATAGACCAATGAAATTGATATCAATAGAAGTTTACACCGGAATGTAAACATATCCTATGCATTTTGATTTCAATGGAAAGACACTTCCTTTTCAGAATTGGTTGCTAGTGAATATTCTGAACAAATTCAGCCTTCTTTTTGTTGATGTAGAATGGGTAACTTTATCCTATTGGAAACTGTGGAAAGCTAGATGTAATGCATTATTGGGCCAACAAAGTATTTGCACTGATGATGTTGTAGCACAGAGCTGGGCCTTGGCATCCCAATTTAAGATGGCCTGGCAAAATAACTCAATGCATCATAGGCAGTCCTTTCAATCGAGGAAGGGGAAATTTAGGCTTAGTTTCGATGGACGATGTCTTTATTTTCGATAAGGTTAAAAATAACTGTGAGATAAAAGATCTCGCCGCACCACCATCCATCCAAAGAAGTCTTGGAGATGTCATTACAGATCATAATAATGTTAATTGGTTGACAGGTTACAAAGGAAACTTAAGTATATGCTCAGTGAACAAAGCAGAATTATGGGGGCAAGAAATAGGCTACAAGATGATTATTGAGTGTGACAATGTTATAGTTGTGGGTTTGGTTGATGAAGATAGATTTCTTTCTTGCCTTTGGTTCGAAAGGATTGGGACGTCAAGGAAATATGTGTTTCACGAACTTGAGAATTCAAGTTTGAACTTATTCGATCTCGAAAAATCAAAACCTTAATTAATCCCAATCAGAAAATAATCGAATTTGAACCTGCCTGTTTGTCACCTCTAGGAGTGTCAACATTAGAATGATATAATGACAAAATTAGTCCCTAACGTTTGAGTGTTTTGTCACTTTGACCGTTATCGTTTTTTTGGTTCATTTTTATATATAACATTTCTTTTTTTGTCAAATTGGTCATTTTTTAATGGTCTTGCTGATGTGACAGTTAGTTGACTAATGGTGCTGACGTGGCAAATTTTTTCTCTACCTTAGCAAATCCACATATGCAGTTGCTGACGTGATACTATTTTGTCTTATATGCCACGTGAGCAAATGATTTTAAAATTATTTTTTTAAAATATAAAATTATTAAAATTATTTTAAAATTAATTTAGAATTATTTTTTAAAATATAAAATTATTAAAATATCATCATCCCATTCCCCTCTTCTCCTTCCTCTTCCTCTTATTCTTATTTTTCCTTTCGATGAGTTTTTTTTGGGTTTTTTTTCTGTTCTCCTTCCCTCCTCCCCCTCCCCCTTCCCCTTCCCCTTCCCCTTTTTCTTATTTTTCTTTCGGTGAGTTTTTTTCTGGGTTTTTTTTTCTATTCCCTTTCCCCTTCTTTTTATTTTTTTTATTTGTCTTTTTTGGATGGATTTCAACATGCTTTGCTTATTGTGATCTGGATTTTCTTGTTTAGGCCAAGAATTTTTTTTATTTTTTTATTGTGGTAAGCTATTAATCTATATCTTCAAGTTGCTGAAGCAAGTCCACCCTGGTATTGGCATTTCCAACAAAGCCATAGGTATTATGGCCATGGTTTTGATCTGTGAAAAACGAAAAGCTCTTTCCTTTCTCTCTGTTATTTACATTTCTTTTAGTTACAAATTGATACTTCTTTGTTCTTCAAGCTCCAATATTCATTTTCTTTCCCCCTTTTGTTGTCCTGTTTAATGTAAGATCTGTTAGAAGAATTGGTTCATGGGTGTTCTGGATCTTAGAGAATAAAGTTTTTACTTTGTTCTTCAAGGATGATGATGATTTTAATTTGCTAGGAAATGGAACAAAGTTTTTTCTTTTAATCAATTTTGCCCAGAATAGATTGGAGTTTATCGGGGAGCAATCCATCGAAACAATTCCGGTAAACAACCACCAAAGAAGGAACTCACTGGAACAACTCCGGTAAACGACTACCAAAGAAAAAAATGGGGGGAAGAGAAAGGGGAACAAACAGAAAAACCCAAAAGAACAGGATGATGATGAACCCAAAAGAACAAGATGATGATGATTAAAATATTAAAATAATTTTAATAGTTTTATATTTTAAAAAATAATTTTAATAATTTTATATTTTTAAAAAATAATTTTAATAATTTTAAAATCATTTGCTGAAGTGACATATAAGACAAAATATTGCCACATCAGCAACTGCATATGTGGATTTGCCAAGGTGGAAAAAAAATTTGCCACGTCAGCACCGTTAGTCAACTAACGGCCACATCAACAAGATCGTTAAAAAATGATCAATTTGACCAAAAAAAAGAAAGATTATGTATGAAAATGAACAAAAAAAAACGATAAAGGCCAAAGTGACAAAACACTCAAACGTTAGGGGCTAATTTTGTCATTATGCCTTTTAGAATTTACTGATATTGGTGTAAATTCCCAAGCATAGTACAATACATCATTAACAGAACTATAAAACCATAAACATGATAGTAAGAATTTTCATGTCAGAATCTAGAATCATCACATTGATCTTGTTGCTTGACATATCTCCCTGGATTCAAGCATCTCTTTTGTACAGCCTGCAGCTAAAGTTAGCTGGTTTCAAAAGTGCATGAGACATAATAGATGTGAAATTTCTAAAACCACATCTGGAATCTGAATCTGCTGATAATATTATGTATAAAATATATGTTTTTATCTTCTGGTCAGAAGGACAACATAGATCTTCTTTAAGAATTCCATAAACATCAATACCATCTAATCATTGATGACTCGGCTATTTTATTCCTGAGAGAAGACGACTATACATGCTAATACAGAATGGGGGTAATCTCTTTAAGTGTAGTCTGATCAGACTGTTTGTTTCCTCTGAAATCCGGTACCAGGATCATCATCGGAAGGGAAAACCTGAAGGCCGGTAACCATGGCAGCTGGTGGGCCGCAACGACACCTCTGCTCCATCTCCTCAACTGAATCCGGGGTTCCAGAGAAAAGAGCTTCCACTGAGCCATCCCTCCTGTTCCTAACCCAGCCTTTCAAGCCAAGTTGAGTGGCATTCTCTATGGTCCAGTTCCTATAGAACACACCCTGAACCCTACCCTTTATGACAACCCTTACCTGCACCACCAAAACTCCACAATTCATTGCATTGCAATTCCTATACTATACAGAGAGATTTATAGCCATGAATTGCACAATCAATCCAACCAAGAGAGATCAATAACTTACAGGAAATCTAACTTTCCAAGGGAACATCCAAAAAGGAAAAAAAAACCATTATCAAAATATAATAAGTGACACGAAACCCCAAAAAATGAATTAATAACACAATTAGCACAAACTAAATGGCATTCAACACCACAGATAGACATTCATATCCCAAAAATGAACCAACAGATCAAGATAAAGACCATTAACTACGCAAATTTGAGTTTCCAAGGGAACAACCAAAACATACCGTCAAATGTATGCGAAAGAGAATTAAACTTAGAACTCTGATTATATGGACGTTAAACTTTTCAAGTACCTAAATTGCACAATTCACAAACGAATCTAGAGATAGCCATTGAAGAACCAACCAAGATGAACCCATTATCAGACAACAACTAAGTTTGAAAAAGGGCATCCAAAAGCAACCCCAGTGCTATGTGAGTACTAGTTCAAGATAGAACCATCATCAGCACTACTCAATATTAGCAGAACTTTTCAAGGAAACAATCAAAACCCATTTTTCATTCTCCATTAAAAAAAACCTAAACAGTCCCATTAATCCCAATTACAGGCACAATTCTGAATTGTTAAAAACGAGTTCATTTTCAGCATTGCTCTCACTAAACTACATTTTCCATATAAAACAACCAAAACCCCATGTTTATTTCTAGCATCAATACATAGTCACTAAGCTTTAGATTATAAATTCAACCCTGAACCTGAAATCTGAGGTTTGTCAGAGGAATATAATTCAATTACTTTGTAAAAAGGGAGAACGAGAAACTCACTGTTTTAGTTTCGGAAGGCTGCGAGGAGTCAGTGGCAGCTGCTCGAGGAGTGGGCATTAAGGACATTAAAAAAGATCGAAGAGGATGAAAACCAAGTGGGAACAAAGAAGGAAGAGGAGGGCGAGGAAGAGGAAAGCGAGAGCAAAGCGGAAAAGAAGGATGAAGAGGAGGAGAGATAGAATAAGAGAGAAAGGGGAATCTATGATCAAAAGAACTATCTGCATTTCGAGACCATGTTTTTGGTGTGAAACAATGAAGATTCTTGATGTGGAGGAATCTTGTACTTGTTTGACGATTGATTAAGGTTAAGGCTGGTGTCAGTGCCAGTGGTTGAGCTGAACCCATTTTAGTTTTGACTTTTGGAAAATGATTGGTTTTTATAGGTGGTGAAGAAACTAAGAATTCTTTGGAGATGAGGCTTAGAAAACAGGGGAGGGCTTTGACAAATCAGTAATATTTTAGAGTGGAAACAACAACCATTTGTACCCAATTTTATGAAAACAAAACTGAAATTGTAATGCAGATGGCAAGAAACCTCCTCCAAGTTAACATTAGAGTCATAATATTTAAAAGATTTTTGTACCAAAAAATAATATTTAGAAAGATTTTGATTTACATTTTCTTTCTCCTCTTTGACCCTTTATTTCTGTTTTCCTTTTTATTTTATTTTTTTGTTCTGTAACTACTTTTGCTGTAGTTTTCTTGGGAAACAAGTTGTTTGGGAGTGCAACCGAGCTGCCAGATTAGTGATCTTTGCTATATATATCTTTCTTTCTTGAGTTTTTATGATAGTCACGATATGCAATTGTCAAAACAATGAGAATAAATGATTTGGAATGTCATATCCATTTTTATTTTCTTTGATCTAGTGTTTTTTTTTTTCTTGTTTGTACTTAATTATTGTTGTTTAATGGGTTGTGCTATCATTTTGATTTGTTACTCCACTAATTTTTAAATTGTATTTATGTTTTGAATTGATGAAATGTTATTTCTCTCAAACAAATATTAACGTCCAATCAAATATCATGATGTGAAAATTAAATGTTATTCCAATGGGGCTGTGTCAATAGATGGGCGAGGTGCTTCTATTAGAGGAGTGCTACGGGATTCTAGTGCTAACTGGATATGGGGATACAGAATGAGTTTTGGTAACGAATCAATCTTTAAGGTTGAAGTGCGAGCAAATGTTGGAAGGTCTGTTTATTGCATGGGATAAAGGATTTAAGAATGTTGAAGTTGAATATGATAACGTTTTGTTGGTTGAATTGATCCTATCGGGTGGAGGTGTCAATATCAGTTTAGTGGAAGTGTGCCTTTTCCACCAGGTATTGTGTCGAAAATGAGAGATCTGTGTCCGACATATCCCAAAGAGTATAAATGAAGTTGCGGATTGTATGGCGAAATATACTGATTTAGCTGACTCATTGATCCGACTATTCAAAGTACCATTAGATTCGGTTATACGTTTGCTTGATGAAGATCGACGTGGGACTAGCTCTTGTTAGATATAGTTTTTCTATAATAACCGCTTAATGCTGTCTTTTTTTATCAAAAAATTATTTAATTTAAATTGAGTTAATTATTTAATTTTTTTGTAATAATTTATTCCAATCCTTGATAATAATTTCAAAAAATAAAATTAGAGTACAAACTCTAGAATTCAGATTATGTTTTTGCAAATAACACGATCTAAGTGAATGGAATGCTATTTTTTCAACTTGTAGAACTTTTAATATACTTTGCCTGGATGTATATAAAAGTATATATAACTAGTTTTTTACCATATAATGCATGGGTTTAAATGTATGTATGAATTCAATTATATTATATATCTATTCAAATTTTATATTAATTAGTTTAAGATTTCATTAATAAATTATGTTTGAAATTAATATATAAAAAATAAAAACTTTTTTAAATACTAAATAAGTAAAAAAAAATTAAAATTTTTATTTATACTATTATTTAAGTTTTTGACCGAGTTGATGTGATCCGCAATTGGATCACCAATTCACTTAAAAAGCTACAAGAATGCCCTTCCGTAATTAAAATAAGTAATATTATTTTAGGGTATTTTAATCTTTTCACTTTAAAAAAATCCATAAAAATATGTATATATTGAGATTTGAACCTATACTAATTACATTAATAGAACTTTTATTATACCATTGAACTAAAAATTTATTTTGATATTTTTATGCATTTTAATCTTATTATACACACTTTATTACTTATACATTTGTAAGTTACTATTAATAAAACCCTTGATTAAGTTGGTATCACGGGTTAACCAAATACATACTCGATCAAGAAATTATGAAAATGTCCTTTTATAATTAAAATAAGTAATATTATTTATACTATTAATAAAACTCCTGACTGATTTAGTGTTATGGGTTAATCGGGTGCCAACTTGGTCAAGAAATTATGGAAATGTCCTTCTATAATTAAAATAATTCATATTATTCGAGGATATTTTAGTCTTTTTATTTTAATAAAAATGAAGAAAAAAATGCATATGGTGAGATTTGAACTCGTAAAAGTTAGAGTAGTAAAACCTTAAATTTATGGCTAAATTAACCATATATGCCATTTTATTTTTTAATTGGTCTTTTAGGTTGTTTTTTTCAATTAGGGAAATAAGTCGTTTTTGAAGAGAGAAATAAAAAGCGTGTCCAGCTGGTCGGGCTTTCCTATAAACTGAATAAAAAGCGCGCCCAATTGAACACACTTTCTCTTTCTCTCTCTCAAGGTTAGAGTTTTTAATATTTTTAGGTTTAGGGTTTTTATTGAAACTGCGGAAGTTCATAGGTATATTTGAGGGGTTAGGGATGTTATAACGTGCCTCAAAACACATACATTTGATATATCATAATAGGATAGGACTATCACCTCATAAAATCATCTTGAGGAAATCAGGTTTTGGAGTGACAGTGCTTGATACGATCAGGGGTCGAAGTCTAGGTAGAGGTCCTAGTCGACGGTCGTGATGCGATCACGAGTTCGAGTATAACCAAGGTCCAGGTAACGTTTGTTATGCGATTACGAGTTCAAGCTTTTTAGATATCCGCAAATGATGCATTATATATATCATACATAAGATTGAGGTCATAATCATAGGAAAAATGAAAGGATTTTCGATGTAATCAACGTAATTTTTTTCTCTATTTCTAAGCAATCGGTATCTTTAACCTTTCGTTCTTATTCGAAAGCTGACACCAAGGTGGACACAAGATGTAACATCCGCGTGCTTGAACCGGATTTAAAATAGTGATAGAGTAGAATTGAGAATTAGAATATATGGTTGAATTTAGAAAGGTTTGGAGAAATTAAGGATGAATTAGTAAAGGTGGGAAAATAGGAAGGACTAAATAGCAAATTATCCAAATTGAATTTTGAGTTATCATGTGAATTAGATTGATTGAGGAGGGGAAAAAGAGTTATTTGGTGGAAGATATTTTTGGAGGCAAAGTTTTGGAGCCAAAGGGTAAAGGTGGAAGGCCTAAGGACTAAAAGTGCAATTTTACCATTTTTATTAAGTGAGATATTTTAGTGGAGAAATCTAGAGAATTTTAGAGAAGAAAAAGTAATTTAAAGATGAAAATATCATCTTTTCTATCATAAGCTAGCCGTCCAAGCCTTCATCTTCCATTTCAAACTTTTGCTTTTATTCCAATTAAGTCCTTTCACCATTTTTAAGCCTTCCAAGTTTTTAAACCTTCTATTTTCTTTGAAATTTCTTAAAGAAAGTCATAAAAGAGAGTTAGTAGACACCTCAATCTTCTCATAGAATTCCTTTTGAGGTGTTAAAGAGCATAGGGACTAAGTTAGCAAATTGTGATTTCAAGAGCTAAGGTAAGAGATGGTTCAATTTTCATGACATGCATGTATTTTTCTGTTATTTAACAAGAAAATCATTGAATTATAGCATTTAGCTTACATGTGTCTATGTGAAAATGAAGAGGAGAGAAACAAGTCAAAGGACCAAATTGAAGACAAGGGAAAAGAGAAGAAAATCAGCCTTTTTGTTGTAAGTACTACAAAAATTTTAGTTTATAGTCTATTTTCCATAATATATTTGAATTGTTAGCATGGAAATTGTTGTTTAGTTATGTGTTATAAAGATGATTGAATGAGATTAGTGTAAAGGAACATGAGAAAGGAAATGTTTTCATTGAAACAATTTGAACAAAATCAGAGGACTAACTTCGAAAATTCACCAAAAATTTTATATAAAGAGTTAAGGGTCAAATTAAATATGTAATTAAATCTTATTGAGTTTAGTTTCACATAGAAGAAACGGTGATGGAAATGGATCTGTATATTCTGAGTTATAGCTGATTTTGTGTAACAAGGTCAGAGTGGGTTCGAGTTCCCCTGTTCTGACTTTGAAAAATCATAGAAAAATGTAGAAAAATCATTAGAGACTGAAATTTATATGGATAAATCCTTAATGAGTATTTTCAAAAGAAACAGACGGGAACATCATTAAATCTCTATACTAAAAGATAATTAAATGTTAGTGAAGAAAGGTCGAAATTGTCAGACAACAGAAAAGGGGTAAATTGAAAGAATTTACTGTACAAATTAGTTAAAATAAAATTCTGGAAATTTTATGGTAAAAATATATTTAAAAATATATTTAAGTCTAATTTCGGAAACATTAAGGGATATGAATTTTGAATTCTGTAGCTCAGGATAGAAATAATTTAGTGGCTGTGACTTAAATGGACAACTTTAAAAATTAATGTGAAAATAAGAGTAAGGAGGTATATGATGATTTTGTATATGTGAATAGAAATGTAAATGTGATATGTGAAATAATGAGAAATGATGAATATGAGAGATTATGCCCATGTAGATGAATTAAAACCGTTGTGATAATAGTGGCATGCCATTAAGGAACACTAGCGCGCCCTCTGTTTAGCATGTTCCGTGCCCTCTGTTCAGCACTGTGTGTGCCCTCTGTTATTAGCACTTTGTGTGCCCTTTGTTTCCCAGCACTTATGTGCCCTCTATTAAGTACTTCGGTACTTTTTGTTAGTTCCGTTTATCCAATAGGTTCTATAATAGTCTACAGTAGGCCAAATTGTGAAAGGTGACACAAATGTGAAATTTGCCAATGTGGTAAGTTATATGATTCATGTGAGTGATGCAAGAGAATTATGAATGTAATTGTTTAAATGTTTATTTATTATCTTTTGTAGTGCTTACTAAGCCTTCACCGACTTAACGCGTTTATTTTAACGCGTAGGTACAAAAGCTACGGAAAGCTAGAGTTGAGCAAGGGACCTCTCATCACATCACATCACTCTTGAAGCTCAAGTTTAGGCAATTTACTTTGAAGTAAAATGGCATGTACAAATGGTACTTACATGTAACTCTAATGGAAGGAAAAATGTTGATTTGGGATGCTTTGAGTTGATGAAATGAAATGATGAAATTTGGTTGAAATTGTATTTTGGACTAAAAATCATATTTTATTTCTTTTAAATTGGTTTTAAGTCTCGATTTTAATTATACATGGTTAATTTACGATATTTTGAATCAAGAAGCCTAAAAATGCATCGTTTGATGAAATTTTTTTACATGACTCGGTTTTTTTGTACTGAACTTTAATTTAATACTTCTATACTAGGTTTATACATATGAATCGGGTATAGGGGTGTTACATTTGGTGGTATCATAGTAAAAGTTTTCTGATGTATGGAACCGGGAATGAGTCCACGTGTACATGTCATTTTATATATTAATGTGATGAGAGGATGTTTTGTTATTTAATTGATTAAATTGTGAATACTGTAGAAAGTAGATATGTCAAATAGACGTGAAGAGTCTGAAGATGAAGTTGAGAGTAGGGCCTCAAATCCTGTTAGAGAAGAGGAAGATGCTCCTGATGTAATCACCGGTAAATTTCTTTATTTGACTCTCCTGTAGTTGCATTAATTGATCTTGGTTTTACACATTCATATATATGAAACTCATTAGTGAAAGAGAGAGAACTAGTAGTAGAACCTACTGAACATGAAGTGATTGTTACTAATCCTTTCGGGTAAAGTAAGAGAGAGTCAATAAAGTGTGTATGAGGTGTCCTTTAAAGATTCAGGTTTGTGAATTTCCAGCAGATCTCATGGCTCTTACATTTCATGAGTTTGATGTGATACTGGGAATGGATTGGTTATCTGAATATGGGGTCGTTGTTGATTGCAAAAGGAAAAGAATTTCTTTGAGAACTTCTGACGAGAAAGAGGTAATTGTGATAGGTGAGAAATTCAGTACTATATCGAATGTGATTTCTGCGATTAAAGCTTCCAAGATGATTAAGAAAGGGCATGATGCTTTTCTAGCTTATGTTTTAGATACCTGGGTAGAAGATAATGAGATTGAAAAGATACCGGTGGTACGAGAATTTCCTGATGTGTTTCCTAAAGAGTTGTTAGGTTTACCTCCTGAAAGAGAAGTTAAATTTGGAATTGAATTGGTTCCAAGAACTGCACCAATTTCGATAGCACCATACAAAATGGTACATGCGGAGTTGAAAAAACTGAAGACTCAGCGGTAAAAGTTATTGGATAAAAGATTTATACGTTCCAGTGTGTCACCATGGGGAGCTCCGGTGTTATTTGTGAAAAAGAAAGATGGATCTTTGAGACTTTGTATAGATTACCTTAAGCTAAATAGAGTAACGATAAAGAATAAATATCCACTGCCCAGGATTGATGATTTATTTGATCAGTTGAAGGGAGCAAGTATGTTTTCAAAAATTGATCTCAGATCGAGATACTATAAGTTGAGGGTAAAAGAGTTGGATGTATCAAAGACTGCTTTTAGAACTCGTTATGGTCATTACGAGTTCTTAGTGATGTCTTTTGGATTAACTAATGCTCCAGCTGCTTTCATGGATCTCATGAACAGAATTTTTCAGCCATATTTGGATCAATTCATTGTGGTATTTATTGATGATATTTTGGTGTATTCGAAAAGTGAAGAAGAACATGAAAGACACCTCCGAATTGTATTGCAAATTCTAAGAGAAAAACAATTGTTTGCCAAGCTAAGCAAATATGAGTTCTGACTAAAAGAAGTTACTTTTCTGGGTCACATTGTGTCTGAAGATGGTATTCGAGTAGATCCGAAAAAGATTGAAGCAATACTAGAGTGGAAATCGCCGAAGAATGTGACAGAGGTAAGAAGTTTTCTTGGTTTGGCTGGGTATTATAGAAGATTTGTGCAGGGATTTTCTATGATTACATTGCCTTTAACAAGGTTGTTGCAAAAAAATGTGAAGTTTGAGTGGAATGAAAACTGCCAACAAAGTTTTGACAGATTAAAGGCAGCATTGACTGAAGCTCCAGTGTTGATTCAGCCAGAGTCTGGTAAAGAATTTGTGATTTGCAGTGATGCATCCTATAATGGCTTGGGGTGTGTATTAATGCAAGATGGAAAGGTAGTTGCATATGCATCAAGGCAATTGAAGCCACATCAGAAGAACTATCCAACTTATGATCTTGAATTGGCTACAGTGGTGTTTGCATTAAAGATTTGGATACATTATCTGTATGGAGAAAGATGCTATGTTTACACGGATCACAAGAGTTTGTAGTATCTGCTAACTCAAAAAGAGCTGAATTTGAGACAGAGAAGGTGAATTGATTTAATTAAAGATTATGATTGTATTATTGATTATTATCCCAGGAAAGAAAATGTTGTAGCTGATGCCTTGAGTAGAAAGTCGATAGCAGCATTAAAGGTGATGAATGCGCATTTGGAGATGCAACAAAATGGTGAATTATCAGTTGAAAAAAGAGTGAAACCGACTTTATTGCAAGAAGTAAAAGACGCACAGAAAGAGGATGAAGAGTTATTGATGATAAGAAAACAACTTGAAGAAGGCAAAAATAGTGAGTTTGAGATTGATCATGAAAGGAATTTAAGATTTCATAATCGGCTATGTGTGCCCAATCAAGAAAATTTGAAACGAAGAATTTTGGAAGAAGCTCATCATAGTTCCTTTGCTATGCATCCGGGAAGTAATAAGATGTATCATGACTTAAAGTCATTTTATTGGTGGAAAAAGATTAAGCGGAATATAGTTGAATATGTTTCTAAGTGTTTGACATGGTAAAAACAGAATATCAAGTGCCATTAGGATTTCTTCAAACAATTACTATCCCAGAATGAAAATGGGAAAGAATCACAATGGACTTTGTCACGAGATTGCCACCTTCACCGAAGAAAAAGGATGCTTTATGGGTGAGTGTTGATCGACTGACCAAGTCTGCTCATTTTCTGCCGGTAAGAACTGATTTTTTTATTAGACAAGTATGCACAGCTGTATATAGATAAAATAGTTAGGCTACATGGTGTGCCTATATCTATTATTTCTGATCGGGATCCTAGATTTACATAAAAGTTTTGGGAAAGGTTACATGAAGCTTTGGGTACTCGACTGAAATTTTAGTACATCATATCATCCTCAGACTGATAGGCAATCAAAACAAGTGATTCAGATTCTAGAAGACATGTTGAGGAGTTGTATTATTGAGTTTGAAGGTAATTGGGAAAAGTATTTACCTTTGATTGAATAATAACAGCTATCAGTCAAGTATTCAAATGGCACCATATGAAGCATTATATGGGAGGAAGTGTAGGACTTCGGTGTGTTGGACAAAACTGAGTGAACACAAGCTAGTGGGTCCTGATCTAATTCATGAGATAGAGGAAAAAGTAAGATTGAACAAAGATCAATTAAAGGCTGCTTCAGACCGACAAAAGTCATATGCTGATTTGAAAAGGAAGGATATTGAATTCAATGTTGGTGAAAAAGTTTTCTTGAAAGTGTCTCCATGGAAAAAGGTTCTCCGGTTCGGTAAAAAGGGGAAATTGAGCCCAAGATTCATCGGACCATATGAGATCTTGGAACGAGTTGGTCCAGTTGCTTACAGATTGGCTCTCCCTCCAAAACTAGACAAGATTCATAATGTTTTCCATATGTCTATGTTACGGAGGTATCGATCTGATCCATCTCATGTGATTACCCCAAAAGTTATAGAGATACAATCGGATCTGACTTATGAAGAGGAACCAATAGAGATTTTAGCTTGAGAAGTGAAGGAATTAAGAAATAAAAGAGTTCCCTTGGTAAAAGTGTTGTGGAGACATCATAACTCAAAAGAAGCAACATGGGAAAGAGAAGAAACGATGAGATAACAATATCTACAGTTGTTTGTTACAGGTAAATTTCGAGGACGAAATTTATTTTAAGTGGGGAGAATTGTAACATCTGCGTGCTTAAACCGGATTTGGAACAGTGATAGAGTAGAATTGAGAATTAGGATACATGGTTGAATTTAGAAAGGTTTGGAGAAATTAAGGATGTATTAGGAAAGCTGGGAAAATAGGAAAGACTAAATAGCAGATTATCCAAATTGAATTTTGAGTCATCATGTGAATTAGATTGATTGAGGAGGGGAAAAAGAGTAATTTGGTGGAACATATTTTTAGAGAAAAAATTTTGGGGCCAAAGGGTAAAGGTGTAAGGCTTAAGGATTAAAAGTGCAACTTTACCATTTTTATTAAGTGAGATATTTTAGTGGAGAAATCTAGAGAATTTTAGAGGAGAAAAAGTAATTAAAAGATGAAAATATCATCTTTTCCATCATAAGCTAGCCGTCCAAGCCTTCATCTTCCATTTCAAACTTTTTATTTTATTCCAATTAGGTCTTTCCACCATTTTTAAGCCTTCCAAGTTCCTAAATCTTCCATTTTCTTTGAAATTTCTTAAATAAAGTCATAAAATAGAGTTATTAGACACCTCAATATTCTCATAAAATTCATTTTGAGGTGTTAAAGAGCATAGGGACTAAGTTAGCAATTTGTGATTTCAAGAGCTAAGGTAAGAGATGGTTCAATTTTCCTGACATACATGTATTTTTCTGTTATTTAATATGAAAATCATTGAATTATAGCATTTAGCTTACATGTGTCTATGTGAAATTGAAGAGGAGAGAAACAAGTCGAAGGACCAAATTGAAGACAAGGGAAAAGAGAAGAGCAAAGAGTGAAAAGAGAAGAAAATCAACCTTTTTGTTGTAAGTACTACAAAAATTTTAGTTTATAGTCTATTTTCCATAATATATTTGAATTGTTAGCATGAAAATTGTTGTTTAGTTATGTGTTATAAAGATGATTGAATGAGATTAGTGTAAAGGAACATGAGAAAGGAAATGTTTTCATTGAAACAATTTAAACAAAATCAGAGGACTAATTTCAAAAATTCACCAAAAATTGTATATAAAGAGTTAAGGTTCAAATTAAATATGTAATTAAATATTATTGAGTTTAGTTTCACATGGAAGAAACAGTGATGGAAATGGATCTGTATATTCTAAGTTATAACTGATTTTGTGTAACAAGGTCAGAGTGGGTTCGAGTTCCCCTGTTCTGACTATTAAAAATCATAGAAAAATGTAGAAAAATCATTATAAACTTAAATTTATATGGATAAATCCTTAATGAGTCTATTTTCAAAATAAATATACGGAAACATCATTAGATCTCTGTACTAAAAGATAATTAAATGTTAGTGAAGAAAGGTTGAAACTGTTAGACAACAGAGAAGGGGTAAATTGAAAGAATTTACTGTTTAAATTGGTTGAAGTAAAATTTCTGGAAATTTTATGGTAAAAATATATTTATGTATAGTTTCAGAAACATTAAGCGGATATGAATTTTGAATTCTGTAACTCAAGATATAAATAAATTAGTGACTGTGACTCAAATGGACAGCTTTGAAAATTAATGTGAAAATAAGAGTAAGGAGGTATATGATGATTATGTATATGTGAATAGAAATGTAAATGTGATATGTGAAATAATGAGAAATGATGAATACTATAGATTATGCCCATGTATAAGAATTAGAACCGTTGTGATAATAGTGGCATGCCATTAAGGAACACTAGCGCGCTCTCTGTTTAGCATGTTTCGTGCCCTCTGTTATTAGCACTTCGTGTGCCCTCTGTTATTAGCACTTCGTGTGCCCTCTGTTATTAGCACTTCGTGTGCCCTCTGTTACCCAGCACTTATGTGCCCTCTATTAAGTACTTCGGTACTTTTTGTTAGTTCCGTTTATCCAATAGGTTTTATAATAGTCTACAGTGGGCCAAATTGTGAAATGTGACACAAATGTGAAATTTGCCAATGTGGTAAGTTATATGATTCATGTGAGTGATGCAAGAGAATTATGAATGTAATCGTTTAAATGTTTCTTTATTATCTTTTGTAGTACTTACTAAGCCTTCACCGGCTTAATGCGTTTATTTTAACGCGTAGGTACAAAAGCTACGGAAAGCTAGAGTCAAGCAAGGGACCTCTCATCACATCACATCACTTTTGAAGCTCAAGTTTAGGTAATTTACTTTGAAGTAAAATGACATGAACAAATGGTACTTACATGTGACCCTAATGGAAGGAAAAATGTTGATTTGGGATGCTTTGAGTTGATGAAATGAAATGATGAAATTTGGTTGAAATTGTATTTTGGACTAAAAATCATATTTTATTTCTTTTAAATTGGTTTTAAGTCTCGATTTTAATTATACATGGTTAATGTACGATATTTTGAATCAAGAAGCCAAAAAATGCATCGTTTGATGAATTTTTTTTTACATGACTCAATTTTTCTGTACTGAGCTTTAATGTAATACTTCTATACTGGGTTTATACATATGAATCTAGTATAGGGGTGTTACACAAGAGGACTCTTAGGGGGAGAGCGGATGTTTAGGCGGAAGTAGAGGTAAACTCAGGTTGACGTGGCAACGATTGTTGTTATTAATGTATTATTTAATAGTGGCAACCATTGTCGACCCCATAGGAGCATCACTTTTAGTCCACCAAAACAGTCACTCCTTGCCTGATAGTCCTTTTGCATCCACGACAGTGTCGGCCTTCGGATAAGAAAGAATGTTCAAGGTATCGTTTACATGGAAATGGAGAAAAAAATTACGTCGATTATAGTGGGAAGACCCACAGTTTTTTCGTATGATTATGCCCTTAAACTTTTGTATGGTATAAGGCAACATTTTCGAGTATCTGAAAAGTTTGAGCTCATAACCGCATAGCGAACGTCAACTGGCTCCCCGTTATACCTTGTTCCATAACCGCATAACGACCATCGATTGAAATCTCCACGTAGACTTCCACTTGTGACCGTATAAAGTAAAATCACCCCAAAACCCAACTTCCCCAAGATAGGCTTCAAAGGTAAATGTCTCATCTCGGCATGATATATGAAATGTGTGCAGCTCGAAACGATATTGCATCATTGACGACTCAAGAATACCTCGAACAAGAACCAAATATTATTAGTGACAGAAATTGTTAACACCCAAAAATGTTTTATAAAGGAGGGATGTAGAGGGTGAGGAGAAGATGTTTGAGGGAAGATGAAGCATGGAGTGTGAGAGCCTTTTTATAGGTGTTGGGAAGGGATGGATTGCAAAGTATGAATTTTCCGCAGTTGAAAACATGCCGCAGGACTAGCATCATGGACGAATATATTCAAAACGTGCTTAAAATCGACTAAAAACTACAAAGCGTCAGGTGCAAGCTTTCTCTAACATTTTCTTCTTCCCAAAGTTAAATGTGCCTGACCTATAGAATCTTTCTGTATAATTGAAACACGTTATGATGCGTAAAATACCTTGGGGAGCACGATTTGGTGAAATTATATGACTTCTGAATGCGTTTTGAATAATACTTTGCATTTACATCATCATTGTTCAACGAATTCGTGTATTCATAAATGGATTTCGAAGCACGTATTCCTTTTATCCCTGTCTTATTTTCCTATTAAAGAGGCATAATTTTCATAACTTAGACACGCAACAAATTAATATCAAGCATCGAATAGTTGAGTTGCGAGAGTCGTGTGTACTTTTTGGACAACCATTTACTTATTTTTTTGCTTTTGTTCATCCAATTCGTGATCGATATTGAAATGAGTTGCCGAGTGAAATCTGTTATTGACTATGATGGTTCGCGAGGTGGGGTGAGGTGATGAGGCACTTTGCGAGGCTATGGATGGCTCACAAAATGGGTCGGGCTTCATGTGATCGGGTCGGATTTTAGGTTTCTGAATTATTCTATAACATACCTACATTTTTAGCTTTTAAAACATGATACAAATACAAACTTTTTCATATGTTTTATAAATTTACTTATATATTTTTAAAATAAAAAATACTTATATTGATAATATAAAGTTAGAATATTCTATTAAAAATAAAAAAAAGAATTAAATGTGTATATTAAATTAACAATATTAAGAAGAGCGGCAGAGAGCAGGTGCATGATTAATCAAAATCAACTTTGGGTGAGTGTGAGGAGCCCAATTTTTATGGGAAGATGGGAAATAGACCAGACCCAACAATATCAAACCACCCAATAATTTGGGCTAACTTTGTTTGGAGCTGAAGAGCCTACAAAGATTCTTATTCTTTGGGGGGAATGTCTCAACTTTTTCATGTGTCAAAGTTTTTCCCCCTTGGCTTTCTCTCTTTTCCATCTTTTGAGGCTAATGTTAATAAAAATGAGTTGCGGATTAAAATTCGATTTCATTCGAAAATTTTTATAAAATTTTAAATTTTAAATTAAATAGTTTAAATTATTCGAGTTAATTGAGTTATCCATATCAACTCAAATAAAAAAAATTAAAGTTTTCGATTTAACTTGAATATGAATTATACAATTCGAGTTATCCAAAAATCTGAATAAAAAAAATCAAAACTATTTCGTTTTGATAAATGTCTACACATTAAGTTAAAAAGCAAAACTATATATGTAATTAAATAATCTTGTACTTCGTCTACTAGTTAAATAATCGGTTCATGTAAACACAACATTGAGTAGAGGCATATTTAGGGGGAGCTAGCAAAGGCCTTGGCCCCCCTAAAATGGCTATTTTGCTATTTTGGTCATTTAAAATTTTAAATTAGTAAAAATAAAATTACACTTTAACCCCTTAAAAATAATAAAAATTTAATGTAATCTTTTAAAAATTATAAAGATATAGATAATTTAATTTCGGCCATCTTAAATTTTTTTCCTGACTTCACCACTAACATTAAGTATAATAAAATTCGTTAACTCGACTCGACTTATTCGAAATTTTTTAACTTAATTCTATTCAACTCGATTCGATCAAATGCTCTAAATCCAAGTTTACTCCAAATGCTTTTTGGCCTCTATATAATATATATTATTAATTTGTTGGGGTTAGCATGGCGGTCAATTGTTAAATTAAAGGGAGAAGGAAAAAGAAGATGGAGGCTGCTGGCAGGAAGTCGTAGTTCTGAGTCACATTTTAGCCTGCATTTTCAAACTCCAACAAGGCGCCATGTGGGGTTGACGTGGAATGGGACCCATTAGTCCCCCTCTTGTCTGGTGCCTAACAACACCCTCCAACCCACCTTCATCGTCTTTAATATGCCTATCTCCTTCTTATCACCATATTCAACATTGCTTTCAAAACATAATGTTCAATCTTATTTTTGCCTTGGTTCATGTGGCAAATTCCGACATTCAAGGTTTAGAATATTCAAATTCGAGATTTATCATATATAATTATATACGTATATCTATGAATCCCATCGTATATAAAAATTTAATCTCGAATTTATTTAAGCTTGTATTTATAATTATGTTACACTTCAAAATATATTATTTTTTAATCCGAATCATATTTATTTGTATTAATCATTTTATCACATAAATTTCAATACTTCAATATCATACATTTATGAATGTGTATAATGTTTTCTTTTGGTGTCACACAATTAAACATATTGTATGAGATTTATTTAATGCCATGCGATGCCTCTATGTATGCATGGATGGGGGACATCATCAACATTCTAGTTCCATGATCTACATGAAGTAGGGGGAGAGGATACAACTTTTTGTTATTGTTTAGGGTCATAGTCGGAGCTGAGTCAGAAATTCATGACTCACCTTCCTCCTCTCTCAATTTGTCTTTAATGTTATATTTTTATTGACGCTGACTGATTTATCCATCCATCTTTGAATTTCTTCATTCTTTTTTTCTATTAAAATTCCTTATCTTATTCTTATTATTGCCAAATTAGGTTATCCCTAAAGCCATTATCAATTCCAGAATAATTTATGTATATATGGTCTATCAACATACATATATATTTGCTACCCTCGAGAGACTACCCACCGAAATCTTATAATTATAAAATTTCTACAACTAATCGAATTAATTCTTCTATTTCCACGTAATTATAACAATGGATTATCCTTTTAGTCATACTTCCAAATACAATTTTGATTTCAGTGGGTCCATCATTAAAACAAGATATTAGAACTATTAACAAAACTTGTGAGTATTGCTTTTAATTAAAGAGCAAAACTATGGTCTAAATATAACAATTGCATAACTAACCCCACAATTAGCTGAATGTTGCCATATATCTAACATTATCCTTTTTTGCATTCGTTAAAGAAAAAAAAAAGACAAAACTTTGATCGAGAGCAATACTTGAGATTTTTATGATGTATTTCCATCGTAAATTTCTCGATAAAATTGAAGCACATCAATGTAAATAAATAAATAAATAAATGAGACATTTTGCGCGTGGAACACCCTTTGACTTCCATTGTTAATTAGCTATACTTAAAATATCAATTTAATCACATTTTTTATATAAATCAATACTGATTAAATTAAAGATTATTCAGTATTACCATAAAGTTTTGGGTTATTCATTTGTTATAATAAGAAATAAGACGGTTACCTGTCACACAAGTGTTGCAAAATCTATCTGTCGGTGCAATAAAAAATGGAGTGCTCAATTGTGAGTCTCCCTCAGATGATGTGGTTTCAAAGAAAAAAATAAATAAAACTAGATTAACTGATTGTTAATCTGTCATTAACATTGAATTAATTAATTACAGTCACTTGTTTTGGCAGCGTGGTTAATGACATCCATCACCTAATTCATATCTTCTTTTTAGAACCTTCCTATAATGAAATTATTTTTCAAAAAGGCGCTGCTGCTGATTGCAGCTTGATTTAATATACTTATTCACATCTTTCATTTTATTTTACAATGTTGTGGAAGGTATCCCAAATTTTTGTATCACCACAAACTAAAATGAAAACTTAAAAACATAACATAGAATGAAATCTACTTCAATACATATATCTATTTTAAAAAATTGAATATCACTCATGATGAATTGGACTAATTATTTTAGGTATATAAGACAAAAGAAATTTGAAAATAGTCAATAATGAGATGAGTAAGCACACCATAAACAGAGTGGTGGTTTTGCTTAATAATTGGTCTAATTAATAGTTCCCCAATCAATTATATTATTAATTAAATGGCAAAATGATTATTAAGTGGAATTTCGATTCAGTTTCATCCTTTGTAGAGAAGATGGAAATTTTGAGGGCAGTGCTTATTTTTTCCCAAACAAGCTATCAATTTAATTGGCTTCTGCCACGTTTTTACTTCATTGTTTACACAAGTTAAAGACTTTAAAAAGGAGGTAAATATTTTTTTAAATAATTATTAAAAAACAATTTAATTTAGTATCTATTATTTAATTTAATATATTTTATTTTATTTTATTTTAATTGTTAAAATATACAACAATCCATCTAACATATTTTTTTTAATATTATATATTTTGGATAAGTTTGGACATGATCCGATTCAACCCACAATCATCTTTATGCATACCATGCAATGCAAGTGCGGATGAAATATATATATTTATTATTATTATATTAATTATTTTTTAATTAAATTAATATCAAATTAACTCGTGACATCAATTTTATCTGAATTTTTATTAATAAAATATATGAGAATATTATTAGAATATCCTCGAAGTTACATGCAAGCTGTAAACAAAGCCATGACATGGCATGTACAATCCACCTCCAACCCTAATATGTATTGAAATTAATCTTAATTTGTGTATATATCTCTCTCATTATCCATTAAGAGCTTTAATGGAGTCTAGCTACGGAAACCATAATAATCGAAAATAAAAGTAGAGATGGAGACCTGAGATGGCTGCTGCTTACGTAGCTTCCATTGTAACAGCAAAAACATATATTATTTTCGATTAAAAGCTTTGATTTAATTAATTATTATTTGAAAAGTGTGAAGTGAATACACTTAACCATTAATTAAGGTCTCTAGAAAGCTTACTATTTTCTAGCCCCTTTTTAAGAAAATAAAAAAAAATAAGTATTGTGTTCAATTAAGTCTTAACTTGATTAGTATGGATATTATTGTCAATGCAAGAAGACGAGGATTTAAATGCGCTGAAACGTATTTTTTTCTTAATTATAGATTAGAGAAAATTATAAATAATTATAAATATTATTTAAAAATATATATGATCAGAACGAGATTATTACATCGTGTAATGTAAGGACACATGCAGGAGGAAGGGCAATTAATTAAATAGCTGCTGACCTGCCACTAGTAGATAAATAAATTATTGCGTAGGAAATTAAAAATCTTTACAAAGTTTAGTTAGTTTGGTAGAACCAAACATAATATCAAAAATATGCAAACAAAACGAAAAAGGGCATAAATTATTAACCTCAAGGATCTACCAAACTTTTTTTAAAGTAAATATGGGGCAACATTGGTAGTTGGATGGTTCACTTTGAATTTACATCATTTGTTTTTTTTTAAACAATAATTATTTGAATCGTCAATTATTTATTTTTTAAGTTGAATTATTTGAGTACAAATCCTTTAAATTATTTACCTTCAAAGTTTTTTTTTAAAAAAAAATAAAAATTAAGGTTGAACTCGGTTACAAATAATTTGAAATTGCACAAAATAAGAAACTGATTAGAACTAATTCACGCGAAATTGGACTAATTTTTTAATTAAATATCAAATTTAATTTATTTTTAATATTTTGTTAGTACATAGATATATTGCAGTAAACAACATTATGTTAATTATTGTTAGGGATTGACTCGATTAAGCAACGGATAAATAAAAATTATGGAAGAAATTGAGAAATTGAACACATAAATTTAACGTGAAAAAACCCTTCCAAAGAGGATAAAAAATCACGAGTAAAGATAATTTTACTATAATGGAAAAAGAACAAAAAATACAAAAGATGGAGATAAAACCTAAACCCCAAACCCAAAACTAAAGAACCCTCAAAACGTAAACACAAATTTCTCCAAAAGTGTTATGAGTTCTAATATTTAATGAGTGTGTCTTCTAAGGTTGCAAAAGAGACTATTTATAGGCTAAATTCGTAGGTCAAATAATAATAAAATAATCTAAACTAATCAGAATTCGACTGAAAACAAATAGATAGAGTTTAACTAGGAGATTATCTCTCAAATTTGATTGAAATACGAGGCATACTCAACAAATCTTCACATTGACTCGTATTTTCACAACGCCATCTTTACCAAAGCCCGCCACTGGCCTATCTTGAACTATGTAAGAAATTAACTGAGTCAAATCTATGCTTAGAAGCTGGAAGACTTCTAGCCTTCGAGTTGTGCATTGCCAAATCAAAACTAACCCGGGTCTGATTTTCACAAATACAGTACCCTAACTTTTCAAAACTTGCATCCAAGTTGCATTCACTTCAAACAAGTTGACTTTAACTCCGTAACGGATGAGGGATGTTCGATTTCACTGCTCACTGTAGAACCTTTAAAAATAGAAAGACTATCGACCCTTTTACCTTTTAACAAAATGATAGCCCCATGAGACACTTTAAATCCGCTTGACTCAATGTTGATCCTGCAACCTTTCTAGTCTAAAATACTCAAGCATATGAGTTCCTTTCGTAAATTAGGTACATACCTGACATTTGAGAGTGTCCTAATCTTCCCATCGTGCATCCTAATTTTAACAGTACCAATATCGATTACCTTGCTGGATGAATCATTTCCCATGCGCACAACTCCACCTTCAATCGAACTGTATGTGGAGAACCATTCTCTGTAGGGACATATGTGGAAAGAACATCCTGAATATAGGATCCACTCGGACTTAAGCTCGGAGCTTTCACTCGTTGACACTAACAAGAAATAATCATCGCTTTCTTTGACCAAATTAGCACCAGCTACATCTTCTTCGTTATTCTCAATAGCCTTTTTATTTTGCAGTTTATAACAATTTGCTTTGACATGACCTAATTTTTTACAATAGCGACACCTTTTGTCTCACTTCTTTGATGCTACCAAAACGGAAGCTTGCCTATTTGCCTTGCTATCCGAACCAAACTCATTTTCGAGTTTATCTTTACTCAACAAATGACCATTCATATCCTCAAACAAGAGTTTGTCTCTGGCATAAATCAAGGTCTCCCTGAAAGACTTGTATGAAGAGGGTAAAGAGCACAATAATAGTATAGCCTGATCTTCATCGTCAATCTTACCTCAACTTTCTTTAAATCATTTAAAAGAGTAATAAATTGACTAATGTGATCTCAAAGAAGCTCACATTCGTTTATACGAAAGTAAATAGACGTTATTTCAACACCAAACGGTTAGCCAGAGACTTAGTCGCATACAGAGTTTTAAACATTTTTCACAAGGCAAATGAGATTTTGTCCATCAATACCTCTTGCATTACCCTATTCGCTAGGCAGAACTGGATTGCTGATAAGTGGCAAAAGTAACATGTTTTAGCCTCATTCTTCATGTGTTTTTAAATGATTAATCGATTTAAAATAATGAATTTTATATTCATAATCCTTTAAATTCATGTTTCTATACTTAGGAAAGCATTTGGGAGCGAAATGAGCAAAAAAAAAAGCGAAAATCGGATAAAAGAGCAGATTTTAGGAGCCACACGGGTATGGACTAAATCGAAGATAAAAAGGAAAATTTGAGGCCAAAAACGTGAATGTGGAAGAGTTAGGAACTGATTTATTGGACATAAGATTTTATTTAAATTTAAACTCTATTTCTTAAGATTAATATTTAGGATTATTATTGTTATATTGTTTATATTTAATTTTAATTTATCTTTTAGGCTTTATAATTTAGAGTTTAATTTGGATCAAATTAAGGAATTATTGTTTAGATTTAATTCTAATTATCTTTTTAGAATTTAATTTGGATCCAACTAGAGATTTCCATGTATTATAAATAGGGGATAGAGTGATATGAATTAGGCACTTCCAATTTTCTATAAAATCCTTCATTTCCCAAACCCTAGCCGTTTGAGATTATTTAAGAAAACAACTGAAGAAGCACCATAGAAGTCGTCTTTGAAGCAGATTTCCACAAAGATTGAAGACCTCTTTCTAAATTCTTTTGATTTTATTATGAGTTTTTCTTCATCTTGTGGTTATATTGTCTTTGAGATGTTTTCATTTATTAGCATAAACTAAATTCCTAAATACCTAAGAGAGATGAACCATAGGATGAATTCTGTCATTTGATTTTTGATTTTACGCAATAAATACTTAGATTTTGTTCTCAATTATGCGTCCTTAATTCTTAATTTAGTATTCTTGATATATTAATTCTTGTTTGATGTGCTTAAATCAGAGGAGGAATAGACCCTGTTTAAGAGTAGATCAAGCATGATTGAGTGGAGTTGCATGCAATCCTAGAAATAGGACGACATAAATCTACCAGATTAGAGTCAAATCTAATAGAGGAATCCATAGATCGAATTAATGCGACAATAGGGGTTTTAATTAGAAAGAAATTTCAGTTAATCAACCTAGAGTCAGTTGCTTTTATTCTTGAATAGAGGTATTAGCATAATTTAGGGATTTCTACGGATCAAAAAACTATGTGAATAAATTGTTTAATTCAGAATGATAATGGCAGATGAAATCTAGGTGGAGTCTTTCCTGGGTATTGTTTGCTTCTTGGTATTAAAGCACTTGTTATTCCTTGTTTTATTCTTTGTCGCACTTTTAGTTTATTAATTTAGTTAAATTTAGTTTAAAACAATCACTCTATTCGATCGGTTAGATAATAGGAAGACAACTATTACTAGTACTTTTAGTCCTCGTAAGAACGATATCTATGCTCACCATAACTATACTATTAATTGATAGGTGCACTTGCCTTAGTCACATTTTTATTTAGTTTCGACTGCATCAAGTTTTTGGCACCGTTGCCGGGGACTGAAATATTAGGAAAACTTTATTTCTATTACTTTAGCCATTTATTATTATTATTATTTATTTTTGTTTTATTATTTGCATTTTTATTTAATTTTTCTATTTTAATTTTTTTCCCTTTTGCTTCTGACAGGTTCTTTTGGTTTATGACTAGAGGAAACTCGTTGGGACCACTTCTTCACGACTCTGAACTTAAAGAGTCTGCTCGCAAAAATCGTAAAGAGGTTAGAGAAGCTAAGCAAAGTCAGAAAACTTTAGTAGACGGTAAAAAGGAAAAGGATATTACTATGGAGATAGGTGAAAATCAAAATAATCGGGTTCCTCCTGCTATCCCTGCTGTGCTTCCTGATCCTCCTTCTCGTCGAACTTTGTATGATTATGCTAAGCCTACTCTAATTGGGGCTGAAACGAGTATTGTTAGGCCGAATGTTAATGCAAAAAATTTTGAAATCAAGCCAAGCATAATTCAAATGGTACAACAATATGTCCAGTTTGATGGTTTGCAAGATGAAGATCCGAATGCTCATTTGGCTAATTTTCTCGAGATTTGCGACATTTTTAAAATTAATGGTGTTACTGATGACGCCATACACTTACAGTTGTTCCTGTTGTCGTTGAGGAGCAAGGCAAAACAATGGTTAAATGCTTTACCACGAGGTTCTATCACTACTTGGGATCAAATGACTGAGAAGTTCTTGTTAAAATATTTTTCATTGGCTAAGACAGCTAAGTTGAGGAATGATATCTCTTTTTTTTGCTTAATTTGATATGGAGACACTTTATGAAGCGTGTGAGAGGTTCAAGGATTTATTGAGAAGGTGTCCTCATCATGAGTTAATTTTGTGGCTCCAAGTTCAAACATTCTACAATGGTTTGAATCCCTCGACTAGACAGATAATTGATTCAAGATCTGGGGGAACTTTGAATAACAAGACACCGGAAGAAGCCCATGAATTTATTGAGGAGGTGGCATTAAATAATTATCAGTGGCAAGTTATAATAGTAAAACCTATGAAGGCAACAGGGATTTATGATGTTGATGTCGTTTCTATGTTGGCTCGTCAAGTTGAAACTCTTAATAAAAAATTTAATGGTTTGAATTTTTCTCAACATGTACATCGCAGTGCAATGAAAATGGAGCGGGGATGATGAGTTCAGAATATTTCCATGAGCAAGCAAGCTTTTTGGGTAATAATTTTAGACCTCAAAATAATCCATATAGTAATACTTATAATGCAGGTTGGAGAAATCACCCAAATTTTTCTAGGGTGGTCAAAGAAACCAAAGATCACAAATTCCTTCGAGTATTCAGCAACCTCATCAACAAGAAAAAAAAATCGAACCTTGAAGACATGCTTGCTAAATTTATTTCGACTTTTGAAGCGAGATTTCAAAGCAATGAGATAGCTTTAAAAAATCAATAAGCGTCAATTCATGATCTTGAAAATCAAATCGGATAGCTTGCTAAACTATTTTCGAAAAGACCACAAGGTAGCTTACCTAGTAATACTGAAACTAACCCAAAAGAGCAAATCCATGAAATCACTGTTCAAATCGTTGAAGGGATAGTCGAGCCTGAATAGAAGCCGAAGCTAGAAGTTGTTATGAAAAATAATGAGGTTGAGGAAAACAAGGAAGAGCATAAATCAGTTCTTAGAGAATACAAACCTCAAATTCCTTATCCAGAAGCATTGAAGAGAGACCACGAAAAAGAAAAATATGGTAAATTTCTTGAGCTCTTAAAAAAATTGGATATTAACTTACCTTTTGTTGAAGCTCTTTTGCAGATGCCGAAGTATGTAAAATTCTTAAAGGAGCTGTTAACCAATAAGAAGAAGTTAGACGACTTGTCAACTGTGGAGCTTAATGTAGTTTGCTCAGCCATTCTCCAAAACAAACTACCAACAAACTAAAAGATCCAAAAAGTTTTACTATTCCTTGTCTCATTGGTAGTTTACATGTTGATAAAGCTTTGGTTGATTTGGGTGCTAGTATAAATGTTATGCCTTATAAAATGTTCAAATAACTTGGTCTTGGGGAACCTAAACCCACTAGGATGAGTATTCAGTTAGTTGACAGATCAATTAGATATCCTAGGGGTATTATTGAGGATGTGCTTGTAAAAGTGGATAAATTTATATTCCCTATTTATTTTATTATATTGGACATGGATGAGGATGTTGAGGTACCTAGGATCTTAGGTTGACCTTTTTTAGCCACTGCTAGAGCTATTATTGATGTGGGTTCTGGTGAACTTGTGCTTCGTGTAGGTGATGAAAAGATTACTCTTAAAGCACATGATTTTGTTAGAGTCCTGAATGAGTGTAATGATGATAATTGTTCTGTTAATGTTAGTAACCATGTGACTCAATACTTTTTGCAGGAAATCACTAATGAAAGCATGATGGAGTCAATTTTGATTCAAAGTGATAGAACTCGAGTGGTAAATGAAGATCGAATGTTGCAACTCGAGGAATTAGATGAATGACAAACGAAGTTTGACGGGAACTCGAGGAAACCCAAGGAAGAACCAACACAAAACCATGAAGTGCATGTCAAGAAGATGAACATATTTAAAATGGGAGACAAAGTGTTATTAGACAAATCAGATTCACGAATTTTTCCTTCAGAATTCAAGTAAAGAGGGTCTGATCTTTTAGTGGTAAAAACCGTTTTTCTTTATGATACAATTGAGGTAACACATCCTGATTACGACTCATTCAAGGTAAACAATCAACGTCTCAAATTTTATTGTGTTGGTAATATTGATAACAAGAGAGAGGAACTTCGGTTTCATGATCCGCCATAACTACGAGCTTAAACAGGAAAGTCGAGCTTAGACTTTAAACAAACGCTTCTCAGGAGGCAACCCGAGTGTTTTTATTTTATTTATTTATTTCACTTTCATGTTTTTTAAAAAAATAAAAAAAATAAAAATTCAAAAAATTAGTATTTTTATTTTCATTTTCATTTATTTTTATTTTTATTTTAATTATGCACTATTTTTATTCTTACAGTTGTTTTTTTTAGTTGTTATCTCCCTTTCTTACTTATCTTTGTCTATTTTCTTATTAATTTGCTCGAAAAATTGCACTTTCTTTAGACTCGCTGCATTCACAGTTTTTTTCAATTCCGATAAAATCATCCTAATTCAGGGAAGTTTAAATTCCTTTCCTCTTTATGATATTGTGCTTATTCTGCTTATATCTAATTGTACATTGAGGACAATGTACATCTTAAGTGTGGAGAGGTCGATTGTGTATAATTGTGATAAAATCCCTAGATTATTTATTGTGTTTAAATAATTTTCTCATACCCCATTAGAGTGAATTTTTACTATTTGGAATTTTATTGATTTTATTTGAGATTGATTTGTGAATCTTTTATGTATTGGATGATTTAATCTTTAAGATATGAGAGAGTCAAGCATGATAAGTTGCCTTCAGAATTAAATATTTTAGGTTATCTCACTGAATTGAATTATTATATTCAAATTTTGAAATTGCAGGTTTGACATTAAAACCATAATTTTTGTGAGCTTTTGAGCTTATAGAGCATATTTTTTTTTTGTGCTCATGCTATTTTTGATTGTGTGTATGTCAACTTGATTTATTATTCTAAAACTTGTTTTGATTATACATGTTGAGACCACATTATTGATTTGATATGCTGAGATGATAGAAGCACCTAGGATTTAACCCTCTTTACCTTTAAAAAGCTTACCTAATAAATTAACCCCTAATGAACCCCATTGAGCCTAACACCGTTATATTCATTAACCCATAATATTAATCCATGATTCATATATTTATGGTATATTTACCCCTTTATTGACTCCCTTTTTGTCGGGATTTGATTTGGTTTAAGTTGCCTAACTATGTTCCACTATTTGAATTGCTGAATTTTATTTTTTAGAAAAAAAAAAGAAAAAGAAGTCGTAAAGAAAATTTGAAAAAAAAATTGAGAAAAAAAGAAGAAAAAGACAAAAATATGTCTGAGCTAGGATCATTAGTTCCATATACTATTGAAAAGCTCATGTTTATTCTTTATTATTCATGTTGATACATATTATTTCAATTCAGCAACTGATTATTTTTTTTTCTAGTTTGGTAACTTATAAACTCGATCTCGATTTTAACCAATTTTTCTAGCCTTTTCCATACCCATAACTTTAGCCCCATTACAACCTTGTAAAGGCCTCTTGATTGGTGGGTCATGTCATTTTATAGTGGTAGAGATTTGATTTTCAAGCAAGCCTTGATAATAACATTTCGTGTTTGACTATTGAGTGCTTATTTAATGATCCTTAAACACTTTGAGTGCTTTGAGTGAATCTTTAGTGAGAATATCAATTCTTGTTGATTTTGTATTTAAGGTAATTATTTAGATAAGGGGAGACACCTATATTTTTGTGCTAAAAATTTTGTAGCTTAGATTGCTTGAATCTTTAGTGTTCTTTTAGATAAATTTCCAATACATGATTGTTTGCAATTTATCCTAAAATATTATTGATGAAAATGAAGAATTAAGAAAGTTAACTTGAATGTGGGTTGAAAATTTTGCTTGAGGACAAGCAAATGCTTAAGTGTGGGGATATTTGATAAATAGCAAAAGTAACATGTTTTAGCCTCATTCTTAATGTGTTTTTAGATGATTAATCAATTTAAAATAATGAATTTTATGTTCATAATTCTTTAAATTCATGTTTTTATACTTAGGAAAGCATTTGGGAGCGAAAAACAAGCGAAAATCGGACAAAATAGCAGATTTTAGGAGCCATACGGGCTGGACACATGGGCATGGACTAAATCGAAGACAAAAAGGAAAATTTGGGGCAAAAGGCATGAATGTGAAAGAGTTAGGAAGTGATTTATTGGACATAAGATTTTATTTAAATTTAAACTCTATTTCTTAGGATTAATATTTAGGATTATTATTGTTATATTGTTTATATTTAATTTTAATTTATCTTTTAGGCTTTATAATTTAGAGCTTAATTTGGATCCAATTAGGGAATTATTGTTTAGATTTAATTCTAATTATCTTTTTAGAATTTAATTTGGATCCAACTAGAGATTTCCATGTATTATAAATAGGGGATAGAGTGATATGAATTAGGCACTTCCAATTTTCTATAAAATCCTTCATTCCCCAAACCCTAGCCGTTTGAGATTATTTAAGAAAACAACTGAAGAAGCATCATAGAAGTTGTCTTTGAAGCAGATTTCCACAAAGATTGAAGACCTCTTTCCAAATTCTTTTGATTTTATTATGAGTTTTTCTTCATCTTGTGGTTATATTGTCTTTGAGATGTTTTCATTTATTAGCATGAACTAAATTCCTAAATACCTAGGGAAGATGAACCCTAGGATGAATTATGTCATTTGATTTTTGATTTTACGCAATAAATACTTAGATTTTGTTCTCAATTATGTGTCCTTAATTCTTGATTTAGTATTCTTGATATATTAATTCTTATTTGATGTGCTTAAGTTAAAGGAGGAATAGATCCTGTTTAAAAGTAGATTTAGCATAATTGAGTGGAGTTGCATGCAATCCTAGAAATAGGACGACATAAATCTACCAGATTAGAGTCAAATCTATTAGGGGAATCCATAGATTGAATTAATGCGACAATAGAGGTTTTAATTAGAAAGAAATTTCAATTAATCAACCTAAAGTCAATTGCTTTTATGCTTGAATAGAGGTATTAGCATAATTTAGGGATTTTTACGGATCAAAATACTAAGTGAATAAATTGCTTAATTCAGAATGATAATGGCAGATGAAATCTAGGTGGAGTCTTTCCTAGGTATTGTTTGCTTTTTGGTATTAAAACACTTGTTATTCCTTGTTTTATTCTTTGTCACACTTTTAGTTTATTAATTTAGTTAAATTTAGTTTAAAATAATCACTCTATTCGATCGGTTAGATAATAGGAAGACAACTATTACTAGTACTTTTAGTCCTCATGGGAAAGATATCTGTGCTCACCGTAACTATACTATTAATTGATAGATGCACTTTCTTTAGTCATATTTTTAGTTAGTTTTGACTGCATCAATTGTAGATATGACTTTTTCATCAAGCTCTTCCCATTATGTCTGATTTAGATTCTCAATCTATTTCCTGATAACGACTTTTTTCAGGTCAATCTAAACTAAAATTGCTATCATTCGAATTTATCACAAATTAAAATATCTGACACCATTGAAATATAATATATACATATATAAAATTTTAGTTTAAATGTTATTATATCAAAAGTTTTAGACATCAAAACTAATATTTTTTATGCTCCATCAACATTATGGTAGTGAGCATATATAGATCTTATAATACCTACCCGAAGTTACTCATACTTGTGCTCAGATCCGACCATTATACTTGATTGGTGAATTAGTTTTTTTTTTTTTTTTTTACTTTTTTTGGGTTGTTAAATCATTGCTCTATTTTGTTTATCATCTTGAGTAGGAAAAAGCTTATAAAAGCTTCCCACTATTTCACGAAGGCACTAGGAGGATGCTTATATGAGGATTTTCGGGCATGTTCCCATTTATGCTATGGCCTGTAAATCTTTGCGGATCATTTACTGATCGGCTAATCAACTCATTGCCGAGCCTTTTATGTTGACTTTGGGTGTAAACCCGCATGTTTTGGGTATTAACATATCAATCAAATTACCTTTTCGACAACAGAGATACGTCATAATGCATCAAGCAAAAATCTTTATGGTGGTGTAAAGATTCAAAACTTGTCAAGGAGAAGCAATAATATGGTGAATAATGTATTAAGGAAAGCAGAAGAAGGCACAAGTGTAGTTAGGTAGAGGTTTGTGATCGAAGGAGTGACGTCATGGATGGTAAAATCATAGCAGAAGCAATTATAGGGTTTGATTTGACTGCCTTGCTTTCTTTTGAAACTAATTAATAAGCCTCTAATTCTTACCAAACGGGTCATGAGGCATGACATACAGGGTGACGTGGTTTCCACTTGGAAAAGTTTTGGCTTCATCGTCCCCATTATGGTGGGCCATTCTCGATGAAATTTGCAATCATCCTCTGCAAGAAACATGCATGTTTCTTACTTCTTACACACCCATAACATATTCCTCGACAACGAATATTGTTACAGTGATTGATGGATACGATGTTTTTTTGGAAAATTCTTTTCATGTAATAATCACAGTTCCATGGTCAGTTATCAAATATTAAATATATAGTAATTTGCAGTTAATTTAACTGAATTTCGTATTGATTTTAAAAGGGTTTATATACAAAATTAGGCTATTTTCCTGTCTTGGTATGTTAAAAGATTTTGTTTTATGACGAAAGGAGAATCTAGATACAGGAGTTAATGCTAGGGAATTGAGCATCCATAGCCTCTTCAATCAAATAAATCCAAGTGCTAGCAGGAGGATGTTCAAGCGTTGGCGGGGTGCCAAAATTTTCAAGTGTTTGGCAATGAAATCAGCCACTCTGATCACTGATCCCCCATTGTGGTCGCAGAAGTTCTCTTACATTACGTGTGTGTGGATCCATTGTGGGTTCACTTGCAGGGATATTTAGAAGTTTCACCGCATCAGCACTGTCGCTCTCAATGGCGATTTTCCGATAACCATGACTTCATGCTAGGACAAGAGCCTCTCGGATAGCTTCAACCTCAGCTTGCATGACCGGAGCTAAAACCATTTTCCTTGCTCGTCTCACAATAAGCTTCCAACGATGCTCTGCCCGTTTCGACATTAAATACTCCGTCCAAGTTCAGCTCCGTTAATTAATTAGTCCATTGGACTCATGATAATTTTTTGTTTTTGAATTTTAATAATAGGATAATATCCGAACAATTAACGTGATTCGAGCCCAAACTATACTTGAGATTGTGAACATACTTGATCATCAGATTATCATATGATATTCGACTAATGACATTAATCAATGCTAAGGTGGCATATTACTACCAAATCCTTATTAAGTGAAATAATTATTTTTTTAAAAAAAAACTATATATATAACTCAAGTTTAAATTTTAAATATAAAAAATTCTAAAAGTTTTAATAAAATAAACCTTCAAAAATTATGTATAAAAATTTGGAAAATTTGAAAAATGTTTTTTTTTATAAATTTATAGTTTTCTAATTTTATATAATTTTTATATATTATAAGTAATATTTTTTTCAATACATGTTTTATAAATAATATTATTTTTTAATTCTATATATTTTACATTTTAAAAACATGGAAAATTATAGTTTTTTTTATAACATTCCAAAATAAAATATAGAATTTTAATATTTATTTTTCTGAATTTTATATAATTGATACAATTTGTGTATTATAAAAAAATCCAAATTTGTCATAGGTCCTTATACTCTTTTAAAAATTTAAATTCAGTCCCTATACTTTAATTTTGAGAAAAATTTGTGTATTATAAAAATAATGTTCAAATTTGAAAAAGGACCCTACAATCTTTGAAATTTTAAATTTAATTTTTATACTTTAATTTGGAGACATTGAGTCCTTGTACATTTTTATTTAAAAATCTTAATCCCTCCATCCAATTTTTCAGTTAAAGTTACTAATGTGACAATTATGGAAAAGGCAAAATAACTTTTTTAACCCTTAATGTTTTCCAATTTGACCTTACTCTTCAAATGTACATAAAAAATTTAAAAAATAAGTGTTTTTTTTTCATATTTTCAATAATTTGTTTGAAAAATTATAGCTTTTTATGAAAAGAGAAAATTATAAATAAATAATTAAAAACCCTTAAAAATCTAAATCTAAAAAAATTATAAATGGCTTTTTCTTGCTTCCAAAGAGATATTTTATAATATTAAATTTAAAATTAATTAAATAATCCGATTCAGATTATGGTTAGAAAAATACAAAAAATTTAATTATTTTTTTTAAAATCTTCATTTCGAATGAATTATTAAAAGATCTTTCCCTCCCAAACGTATTTTTTTTTCTTTATTCTGGTACGAAATTTTCTTTTTCTTTCTCCATTTTGGTTTGACATATAATCTCCAAAACCAAATAGAAAAAAAAAATCAAAGTTTTAATAACAAAAAGACATAATGATTTATTTGGCTCTCCAATGTTACAAAAAAGTCGTTTTAGCCTTTCATTTAATTTGTCATCTTTTTTAACCTTTGAACTTGCATTTTTTGTCGAAGCACCTCAAACTAAGTAAAAAATTAACGCTTTTTAACTTCATTGATGTTGCATATATTAGCTACATTAATCAACTCGAAATTACTAAGAGGGGGTGAATTGACCTTTTAAAAAGAATTGTGGTAGCTAAAAGAATAAATAGAGACAATGAACATGGCGATGTATGGTGGTTCGAAAAAAATTGTCTACTCCACTACCTTAGCTTTTCACAATTAAAGATTTTTTCAAATTCACTAATTTGACAACTATCGAGGACAAGGTTTAACGTTACAAACTCCCTTAAAATTTCTATCCAAACCTTAAGATAAAATCCTCTCAAAGAAAATAACAAATAAGCAAACTAATAACAAACCCTTACAAAATTAAAATATTTGCAAATGAAGTACAAATATAAAAAGAAACACTTGAGTTGAAATAAATATAATAAAAATTCACAAGTGTGTATAAAGAAAATTGCTGAGATATATAAATATCTGTCGCATATGAAATTATCTGCAACAGGCAAAGGAAAAGGAAGTGTTACGTTTGTGACAGTATTGTTGGCAGAGGGGAGTCGCCCTCCTCACGCAATTAGACACGACAACGCCCTGAATTTAGATGCATGAATTCAGAAGTGAGGAATGCCTGGCTTCATTCATTTCCACTGCCACTTTCGGCCATATTATTACCTGCATGCAAAATATCGCAAGCTACACGTCATAAAATGTAAAATATCATAATAAAAGCCCTCGTCAACCCCAGAAAAAATCATATGGGGATGATGCAAGCAAAGGCGTCCGTGTCTTATCCTCCAAATCATTGGCTTCTCTTATTCAACCTAAAAAACACAATTCAAATCAGCTACGTAACCATCCTGCAATTGCATACAAATCTCTCCAGCTCCAGCCTCCAGGGTCAATATTATTGCCTGACTTCGTTTTTTGTGGTGCGTTTAAGGTATACAAATTTGTGGTTTCTTAAAATGTTGCTGCTTGGCAAAGGAAAGGTAGCTAAAGTCGCATCGATGGTCGTCCACCTTTTAAATGCCACTTTCATGGCTTATCTTTTTAGACTTTTTTCTAAAGGTAAATGAATTCTCCCACATCCCACCCTATATCCTCACTAGCTTGCAGAACTGCCAATCAAAACCCCATTTTCATAGTCAAATGATTGTTCCCATGAGATGAATCCAGATACCCTTTTTACCAAGGTTTTCTTTATTAGAAGATTCTTGAAGCTCATACACACAGCTTCTTAATTACTACATTGTTATTTGATTTATTCTTCTATTTCTAAAAGCTTTCCAAATTCTCAAATATATAGTGAAGTTTTTTGTTATATAATGATGATAAAGAAAATCATTAACTTTTAATCCGTTCTTTCTTTTGGTTAAAGAAAGTGAAAAAAATTCGAGTTGATAATTATTATTATTACACATTTTAAAAGATTTAGAAATCCCCAATAAAATGAAATTTGAATTTGACTTTACTAGAGTTGAATAAATTTGTTCTTATTTAATTACAAGGCTTTACACTAGTCCAATTAAAGCTTTGTTGATAATTGGACTAAATTCAAGTTGGAGCATATAAATTTAAAAAAAAAAAAAAACTTTATAAATTTCTATTTTTTTTAAAAATTATATATTTTTCATTTTTATAATTTTTGGAATTTTTTCAAGATTATTTTGAATTTTATGTAAATTTTTGAAACTCTAAAAATTTATTAATTTTATTTTTTGAAGTTGTAAATAAAGTTTTAAAATTTTTAATTTTTAATTAATTTTTTAGAATTTTAATAATTTTTAATTTTTATATCTAGATTTTTTTAATATTATATAAATTCCAAAACTATGGTTTGTCAAAATTTTTAAAATAAAAGGAAAAATAATTCATGAGAATAATTTACTCATTTTAAATTTGACAAAGTCCCAAAAGATATTTAAATCAAAAAAATATATATAAATATATTTAGATCTCAATACGAATATATTTTGATTATTCGGATTTTTTAATATTCAAGTTGTAAATATCAAACTCGACTCTAGTCAATTATCTCAAACTATTTTTTGAATTGATCCAATAATTTAAATAATTCAATTAATTTGAATTAATTAACTTAAACTTTGAATTTTTTATTTTTTTAAATCGAATTTACATATAAAAATAAATAACAAAGAAAGAATAATAAATATTTGTTTTAGAAACCCTTAAATCTTAAATCTAATCATGAAAAGAAGACAGAAAAGGAAAAGGAAAAGAAAAGAAGAAGATAAAGGAACCTTTAATTTGTGTAATTATTTCATTCAGCATTATTGGGATTTACTGTGAACACGTTGTCGGTAAGTAATTACAAAATGAAGGTAATAATGAAATTCAATATATGTGATTTATTCTCCTCAGGATTCCTTTCTTTCATCATCATCATGCTTTCATTAATTCAAATTAAGTGATTCTTTTTCACATAATTAAGATAAGGAAAGTATTTTAATATAATGTTAATGGAGATTTTATATTTCATACAATATATATATATAATATGAACAAAACTGGAAATGATTTCGAGTGAGTTTTAATTTGATTGGTATTATTATTAGAATAATTTAAAAGACGTGAATTCGAATATATTTAAGCATGCTATATCTTTCAATTTAAGGACTAAAAAGTTGTGAGTAATTTAGGCATTGTATAAAAAATAACAATGATATCAACTATATTCAAGATTTTGAATTTCAAAATTAATATTTTCTAATGTTTAATTTTTAAAAATTGTTTGATAACAAATATTAAATATAATTTGATAAAAATTTTCAGTGAAAAATTATTGAAAGTTATATAAGTAAGGCTGGTTTGATAGACCATTAAAAAAATAAATTAATGATTTAAATTTTTGCACATGTTTGTAATCTAAAATAAAAATAATTTGATAGAATTTTTATATAAAAAAGTGTGAAAAATAATAAGTAGGTCAGAGCTACTTATCAATTAATGGAGAATATTTTCAGTTTAATCAATTTTATTTTATTTATTTTAACATTGTATTATCCTATAAAAACTTAAAAATTAAAATTTGAATGTTGAACATATTTTTTTTATAATTTAAAATTTATATCTATCAAACAATTTAATTATATTTCGTAATTAATTTTTTTTTGGTGAATAAAAGGAAAATAAATTACAAAATAATCAAGGCACTATCACCCCATGGAGTTTATCTTGTTGAATGTAACCTATTAACTCTTTAGGAGGCATCTCAAACACTTGTAAGGGAGACTTCCAAGTCAAGCATGTCTTTGCTAAATGATCTGTAATCTTGTTGTCTTCTCTAAATATGAGTCTAATCTTCCATTGACCTTCAAAGGACAAAGTTCGTTGAACTCTTCGTAAGACAGTGATACCATCCTTTTCTTCTTGCTTGGCAGATAAGATCTGAAATACTACAACATTATCCGTTTGGATTGTAAAGTGACGAAAGCCTTTATTAAGAAGAATGAGCGTCCCATCTAAAATGCCCCAAAGTTTTGCTTCAAATGGAGAGCACTTGCCCACATAATGATTGAAACCTACAATCCAATCTCCATGTTGCTCACGTACTACTCCACCTGCTGTAGCCTTACCATTGCGTCTCTCAACTGCACCGTCAGCGAACAAATGAACCCACTGACCATTCGTCTCTTTGAAAATGTTCAAGGTAAGAGAACATTTTTTGTAAAATTTTTGAGTTGATGCAAATTGTTGAGCCCAACTGATTGATGCTTTAATTATCTCTGAAGCTGACCAAGCAATATTTTGGAAGATGAATAGATTTCTGTTTTTCCAAAGTCGCCACGCAATCAACCTAAAGAGATTTACCCAAGGGATATCCTGTATCTGCAAATTCAACATACCACAAAGATTAGTAAAAAACCATGTGTTAAAGGGTAGAGAGAAGAACCTGGCTTATTGCTGCAGAGGGATCACAAGCTTCCAAGTTTCCATTGCAGGCGTGCAGTCACAGAGGACATGAAAGATGTCTTCAGAAGTTTTACCACATATCGAATAATCGCTACTTTGAGCCAAGCCTCTTCTGCTCCTCTCCGAGTTCATAAGTAGTCTTTGTTTGTGAACTAACCAAAGGAAAAAACAGACTCTCTGAGGCCCTTGAAACTTCCAAATATATTTCAAAAAATCATCTTTGGGATTCCAAGAATTTTGTTGAAAAGCCTAGTAAGCACTTCTAACAGAAAAGCTCCCTGAAGTAGATGACGACCAAATGATTCTATCCTGACCTGAAGCTGGATGAGGTGGTGGAATGCTCACAATTCTATTAATAATGTCACTCGACAGCCAAAGACTGAATAGGTCCAAATTCCACGAACCATCGAACAACACTAACTCACGTAAAGGACAATCAAGCGTAAGATTAGCATGAGCAGGAATAAGAGGAAATAGAGGACCAATCTTTGGTATCCAAGAATCCTTCCAACACCTTATACGCGTCCCATCCCCTACAGACCAAGATAAATTATCACAAAGGAGATGCCAAACTTTAGATAAAGATCGCCAAAGATGATAACAACTACTTCTAATGATGGAGGGTGGAATTAGCTCTTTCAGTCTGTATTTAGAACGAAGAAGCTTCACCCATAGAGCTTTTATCTTCGTAACTAACTGATATCTTATTTTCATAAGAAAAGAGTTATTTTGATCATGAATATGTCTAAGTCCCAAACACCGTGTGATCTTGGCTGACAGATGTTATCCCAACTAACTAAGGCCAACTTTAATTGTCTACTAGTTCCTCCCTAAATGAATTGTCGAACAATCTTCTCAATCTCCAAACACACTTTCTTAATAATTGTCATAGTCTGCATGAAAAATTAGGAATAGCTAAAGGAACTGACTGAGCAAGAGTAATTCTACCTGCTGTGGATAGTGTCCTAGCTTCCCAAGAGTTCAACTTCTGTCTCACCTTGTCAACCACAAAGCTGAAAGTGCTAGAAGTTACTTTATCATGTAGAAAAGGAACACCTAAATAAATTCCAAGGTTATGAACCTTTTGAAAGCCAAGCAATTTACTAATTTGATTAGTCAAACTTAGGTCGACTCCTTTAGCAAAGTAAATGTTACTTTTTCGTAAGCTAACACGATGACCAGAGAACCCACAAAAATGCTTCAAAGTATCAGCTAACATTCGTGCATGGTCCATATCAACTTTACAGATTAGGACCAGGTCATCTGCAAAAAAAAGGTGAGATATGTCTGGCCCTGAATGAGCCAGTCTAATAGGAGACCACTGACCTGTATTAATCTTTGTACGGATTAAGTATCCTAGCCATTCCATGCATAGCACAAAAAGATAAGGTGATAAGGGACAACCTTGCCTGATTCCACGAGTTGGTGAGAACTTCTGAGTGGGTATACCATTCCATAGTTTCTGCATTGAAGACGAGTGCATAGACTTCATGATGACCGATCTAATGAATTCTGGGACCACAGTAGCTCGAAGCGATGCATCAATGAAATTCCAATTAACACAGTCATAAGCTTTTTCTAGGTCCAATTTAATTGCCATCCAATTATTCCCCTTACTTTTATTACGCATAGAGTGGATAACTTCTTGCGCTATAATTACATTATCTGAAATATTGCGCCCTGCAATAAAGCCAGACTGTTCCTGCGAAATATAGTTAGGAAAATTTAATTTGAATCTATTGGTTATTACCTTCATTACCAGCTTGTACATGACGGAACATAAGCTAATAGGACGGAATTGGCTGAAATCTTCTGGATTATTTTTCTTCGAAATCAATATCAATAACGAGTTATTGAGTTCTGGTTCTATACAATTCCCTGAAAAAACCCCTTGTACCCACTCGCAGACAGAATTCCCCACAATGTCCCATTGAGATTGAAAAAAGATTGCTTGAAAACCGTCACTCCCTGGAGCTTTAAGGGGATCCATGTCAAACAAAGCAGTCTTAATTTCTTCATTCGTTACCGGCTTACCAATAGTCTTAATATCAGTATCACTAAGTCTCGAAAAGATATTTGAAGGAAGAGTCCCAATGTCCTCCGAGAGCTCTCCGTAAAGATCTGCAAAATATTTAATAGCTGCATTTTGAAGAATGTCCTGATCTGCACACCAAACACCATCTGTCAAACATAAAGCAGTGATATTATTAGATTTCCTCCTCTAAATCGTACGACTATGAAAAAATTTCGTGTTACGATCTCCAAGTTGAAGCCAGTCACATCTTGCTTTTTGCTTCCATAGTAGCTCTTCATGATCAAGTAAATTCTCCAATTCGTCTCGAATAGCACTCTCAAGTTGCACAAGCTGATTAGAGGAAGAGTGGTCAAGTGTTTTTTGAACACTAGAGAGGGAATTCAAGAGCCGTCTTTTACGGGTACCGATAAAGCCATATACTGACTTATTCCATTCCTTAACCTGCATCGATAACTCAGATAAAGAATAAGCCAGATCACCAGAAAAATTCCACTTATCTTTTATGAAAGACGAGAAAGCTGGGTGCTTAGTCCATCTGGCAAGAAATCGAAAAGGTATCCCTTTTGGTAATATAATGTTTGGGTTTGTATGCGTTAGAATTGGTCTATGGTCTGATTTAATTTGAGGCAGATGAAATAGCCTACAAAGTGAAAAAGCTGATAACCAAAGGTCATTAACCAAAGCACGATCAAGCCTTTCAAAAGTACCTGCCTTGTGCCAAGTGTATGAGGGGCCTGTGAAGCCCAAATCCTGAATATGAGAGGAATCAACAAAGTTACCAAAATACTTACAACGCTTACCAACAGTGGAAGAGCTCCTCTTATCATCAGGTGATAATATTGCATTGAAGTCACCCATAAGAAGACAAGGTACGGAGTCAAAAGGTACAACAAATTTTAAAGCTTCCCAAAGGATTTTACGTTTATTTCTGTTTGGATTACCATAAACAAAAGAGACAAAAATATGATTATTAATAAAGTTACTAAAAATCTTAATAAGAAGAAATTGAGGATGATTATGGACAATCTCCATCCATATGGATTCCTTCCAACCCACCCAAATGCCTCTTGAAAAACCAACAGCTTCAACACGATGAGAGTGGAAAAAGCCCAATTTATCAATGATGTTATTAGCCTTTTTACCACTCACTCTCGGCTCTAACAAGCATACAATATCTGGGTTATAATCCCTTCTATATTCCCGAAAAGCTCTAACAAATTTAGCACTGGCGCAACCTTTGCAATTCCACGCAAAAATTGTTAAATGCAAATCCATATAGACAAATAATACTTGAAATAAAAAAGCAAATAAATGTATTAATGTATGCATATAAAAACGCACTTACTGACTAGACTGCTCCTGCATTTCGTCATGACCAGTGTTCGGGTCAGTTAAATACACTCCTAAAGATTCAGCAGAGTTAGCTAAATTTCCTGCCAGCTTTGTCACAAAATCCCTTACCATTATTTTATTTTTTGCGAATTTAGATTTATTTCCTTTGGAAGATTTGTTCTTATTAATCGTAGAATTAATTTTAATTCCCCCGTATTTCATAGAGGTCACCAAACTTGCTGCTTTAGAATTAGGGACAATAGAACCATCAATATCTTTCATTTTTGAATGCTCGTTTAGAAGGATGCTAGATGGCTTTTTGAAAGTGACCATCGAATGACGATTAGGGTCGAGACTTGTAGTCACGTCCACCATTTGTGCCATCGGAAGAATTTCCTGTGTACAAGATGAAAGGTTAGTATTAATAATCATGTTTGAGGGTTGCGATACATTACCTGAAGAGGGGGATTCTGCACTTTTTCCTATTGTTCTTTCGTTCAAAATGGGACTGGGGAGGGAAGGAACTTCTTTCATGGATAACTGCGATGATGAAGACGCCACCATCTGTGGCTCACGAAAAGAATTAGTTGGACTAATACCTAATTTTCTTTCCAAAGCAGACCTAGAATCAGTTAAATGCCAACAACTGAAATTGGTGTGAGCTTAGAGGAAGAAATAATTGGTCCCATAGTTAACACTTGTCCAGGAGGTGTTGAGGTATGGTGATTAGGCCAAAATTTAGCTTTGTCCATTTGTTGAACACCAAGAATGGGCTTAACCAGATTTTTATTGCCCAATCCATTTGAAGGGAAAGATTTTTTAAAATGTTCTTTTATTTTGGCATTTGGTTCCAATCCAGAAGAATCTTCAGCATCAATAACCTTTCCTTTTTTTTGTCTGTTTGTACTTACTTTAGGAATTAAATCTTTATCTCCCCTAAAGTTGCTTTCTATGTTTGACAGAGATCGAAATCGTGATCCCTCTTGATTTTTAGACTTGATTCCCGCCCTTGTATTAGTCAAATCCCTCATTTTACACCTAGGTTTCCTTTCTACCAGTATCCAATGTGCCGAAGGATTTGTTCTTTCCTTCTATGTTTTCGACGTTCACAGCCACCATCTCCGATTATTTTTTTGGTGAGTTTGACTGACTTTCACTGCTAATATTAACTATTCGGTTTGGGCAACCAACCTTAAGATGTCCATACTTTCCACACTGAAAACAAACTGTAGGTAAAAATTCGTATTCAATCCTCTGAGTTTTCCCATCTATGAAGATCTGAGACACCAATGGTTTCTCCAGATTCACATACACTGCTAGACGAGCAAACCTTCCCCTGGTCTTATTATCAGTGTTCATATCAAGTTTTACCACTTTCCCTACTAAACCACCGATTTTTGATAGTATCTTTTTCCTATAGAAAAAGCTTGGAAGACCAGGTAATCGTATCCAAGATAAGACCATACTAGGGCACGCTTGATCAGAGTTGAAAGAAGTTATCCACGGTTGGACAGTCAAGTACTGTCCAAAGATAATCCACGGTCCGTCCGACAAAACTTTTTCACAATCTATCTTATTTTGGAATTTCACCAAGAAATATCTGTTCTCAATATCTAATAAACTCATCGACCTGTCGGTTTCCAGAGACTAAAAATTTTGTTTTGTAAAACAGAAAAACCAATATTACGACCAAGCAATTTCAAAATTACCGTGTTATCCATATCACGAAGGAGAATCTGTTTGATTCTTTCAGAGAATTCAATAGAGGGAGATCCATGTAAGTTTGAGATCAAAACATCTTGTTCCTTGTCCATGCCAACTGACTTATAGGTATTACCCACTAACTTGTCCTTCCAAGAAATTGGCAGAGCAGTAGCACTATCCACAAGCATTCCGCTAGCCGAGTTATCATCTTTGTCCTTAAAACGAACCTTTTTAGGGGTAAGATCATCCATGCCTCCATGATTGGAGTCAGAGCTATCACTGAGAGTTTTCCCGTCGAGAGAATTCATCATCGTCTCTTGCTTTTTAGTTGAAGACATTTCTATTTCGTAATTAATTTTAAGTAATGTATCAAACAATTTTATGACTTAAATACAATTTTAATTTTTTTTGTTTGATACAATATAAGGGATGTGAGTAATACGGTTTGAACCTATGCCAAACAAGCGTTTGACAATAGTTTTAACAAACCACTTCATTCAAGTCAAGACACTTAGTAATTAAATTATCAAAACTTAATATTTTAACACTTAATTTTTTAACCAATTTATATTTAATTTTTTTCTTTTATATTATCCTTTGAATTAAAAATCAATCCACAATAATATAGTTTGGATTTGAGCATGTGGAGGATTTGGGCATGTATTTGGGGATGCCTTTGTTCCATGGGAGAGTGGGGAAACAAACGTTTGAGTTTGTGGTTGACAAGGTTAGGAAGAAACTTAATGGTTGGGATGCTAAGAGGCTGTCCATGGCGGGTCATATTACGCTTGCTAAGTCCGTTTTATTAGCTATTCCTAATTACTTCATAGGGACTGTTCGATTACCTATATTTGTTTGCAGAGAAGTTGAAAAGATTGCCAAGAACTTTATTTGGGGTTTCTCTGTGGCGGACCCCAAAGCGGCTTTGTTATCTTGGGAGGCTGTTTGTCGTCCCCATAAGAATGGAGGGCTTGGATTTCGACGATTGGAGGAACAAAATAAAGTCTTTTTGCTGAAGCTTGGGTATCAACTGTTAACATATATGGAAGCTCTATAGGTTCGTATATTACAAAGTAAGTATCGTATCGTTGGTCTTTTGCCCACTACTATTGCTCGAGCGAATTGCTCTTTTGTTTGGAATTCCTTGTCAAAAGTGTGACCTGAAGTGCTTGAGAATGTTGTATGGGCTTTTGGTGATGGTCACACAGTTAACATTTGGAATGATATTTGGCTTAATGTGCATAGGCCACTTTGTGATTTATATATTGGGACGGACCCAATCAATGACACTTTGTGTGCTTGTGATTTGGCTGATACCACTGGTATTTGGAATTGGGAGCGTTTGAGACAATGGTTTCCACCCTTGATTTTAAATTGTTTTGCTAGACAGATTCCTCCATCTCAAGGTGGTTCAGATCAATTGATATGGAAATGGCGAGCAAGTGATAAATTCTCTACTAAGGAGACTTTTCGTAATCTGTTTCATGATTCAAGTATTGTTTCGATGGAGCATTGGTGCCTTGTATGGAAGGCTAAAACACCTCAGCGTGTGCAAGTCTTTCTTTGGCTCCTTTGGCATGATAGGGTTCTTACTAACGGGGAGCGGGTGAGGAGACACATGACCTTGGATGGCCATTGTTTGCGTTGTGGTGAAGGAGTGGAAACAAGCCTTCATGCGATTCAGGATTGCCTTTTTCCTCAAACAGTTTGGAGGGCGATTGTTCCTAGCCACTATTAGGTATCTTTCTTCTCTTTTAATCTTGATGAGTGGCTTAGGTGGAATCAGGATATTACTTCCTCTTGGTGTCGAGATGAGCTTTCTTGGAATTCTATTTTTCCTGTTGTATGCTAGATTTTGTGGAAGAGTAGGAATGCATTTGTGTTCTCAGATTGGAAGAATTGTGTACAGGAACTGGTGGATAAAGCTCTTAATTGGACAAGAAGTTTTGTTATAGTAGGGGTTGATTCGGCTTTCACACATCCAAGGGCCATTGAGCATCATTGGTTGCGTCCTCAAACTGGTTTTGTGAAGCTGAATTCTGATGGGGCAGTCTTTTCTTCGATGAATAGTGCTTCGATTGGTGGGGTTATACGTGATGATTTATGAAATTGGCAATGTGGTTTTACAATAGCTATGGGTCAGGGTCCAATATTTCAAGTGGAAGCTAGAGTGATGCTTGAAGGACTTCGATTGGTATGGGAAAGAGGTTACTGCAATGTTGAGGTTAAGTGTGATAACAGCTTGCTCGTTAATTTTATACTTGTGGGAGGGGCTGCAAACAGTAAGATGCTTGAAATTCGACTCATATATGAGCTACTTAACAGAACATGGGACGTTCGTATTAGATATGTGCCTGGAGACCAAAACATGGTTGCGGATCGATTGACGAAGATGGCTAGTCCTCATTTGACGCATTTGGTATTGTTGGATACTCCACCACCATCTTTGTTGTCACTTCTCATGAAGGATGCTGATGTTTCTTCTCTAAGCTAGTTCTTTTATCTGTTTCGCCTTTGACAGTTTAATTTACTAAAAAAATATATCTTTTTAATTTTATGATATATTATAATTAACACTTAACTTTTTATCAAATATTTTTTATTCAAATTAAAATTAATAGTAAAAGATAAAATGAAAGTTTTTCAAACAATTAAGATTTACATTTTAAAAATATATATATTTATATTCAACACTAAATTTTCTATAATAGACCCAACCATTTTTATAATTCAAGTTCAATACTTATTAAATCCAACATTACGAATTTAATAATTAATTTTTTAATATATTAAACATAAGATATATAATAAAACAAATATAAATGTAAATTTTAGTGTAAACAAGCAAGGCCGAGACCATCCATTCAAATGGAAGACTGTCCATTCTTACCAGTTTATATAATTGATTTTAATCATCAGTGGAATTGATTTTTATTCATGATTTAAATAATTTATAATTTAATTAATTAATCTTTTCTCCAAACTAATATATTAATTGATTCTCGACTATGATTTAATTTAAACAACCTTGATATAACCTTTGTTGCCATAAAAAAGTGCTGCTTCTTCGTTCCCTTTTTTTCTGTTGTTTGTTGTTCACAGCTTTTTCATTCCCGTTTTACTGGACACCCAACGTGCATTTTGCATTTGATTTATTCTAATGATTTAATTATCGATTTATCATCATCATCATCATTATTATTATTATTATTATTATAAACCCCCTCTCTTCTAGATTCTACGAATTCATTTTTATTTTTCCTTCATTGTTTCCATCAATTTATTTTTTATAAAGGGATTAAATTCTTTTATAAATTATAAAATAAAGGTAAAATTTTAACAGGAATTTAATCAACGTGATTCGAACCTAAATTTAATTAACGTGATTTAAACTTAAATTTGATCTGAAATAATAAACATTCTAATTATTAGATCAATACACTAAATTTTATAAAAAAATAAATTTTAAATTATATTTAAAAAAAATTCTTACATGCACAGAAATTTAAAATTTTTGCAAAAGTAATTTGATGTTTTTAAGGTTTAGGGTTACAGAAATTATTTGATGTTTTTTAAGAAGTGGGTGAACCGATTATAGTTATGTCTTTTCTTTCGGTCCTACCTTTCAAGATTGGGACCTGCCTTAGGACCACACCGCACCAATCAAACCTAACCAAATAGCAAAATCATAATACCAATTGATTGTAAACTTTTCAACTTTTTTTTTTAATTCTAAAATTGATTAAAAATATTAAATATTCCAATTTTTAAAGGAGTTGACAAAATTTTAAATACATTTTCAACTAATTTTTGTTGTTCCGAATAATTAAACAAATAAAATTCAACATATTTTATTCAACAAAAAGAAGCTAACATAGATAATTTATTAGCATGTAGAAAAAGTTATTTCCATTACCCCCAATTAATAAAATTTAGACAAAAGAAGGAACCAACAAACACCCCAGCTCCTAGCCAAGCCGGCTCTAGCCGGTCCATCCCTAAAACTTCTAGCCTATTATTTGCCGTTTAGATAGTTCGTTTTTTGGCTCTCTATTTACTTTTATCTCCCTAGAAAGTTCTGTTATTTACATTTATCATTTTTATTTTTTGGGATCTGATCTTTCATCTTTCCACCGTTGAATTTTCCCTCACATGACAGAACAGGCGTTCGGATTTTCGTCACTGAACATCTGAGGTGCGTGAAGGGGATGCCGTGGGTCCATCATGTACCCTTGATTCGCATATACAGGATGAGCATGCATATACCCTTGATCCACGTATCCGTACTGCTGATGATTCTGATATCCCTCAATCGCATAGCTCGAACCACCGTACACCTGTCCACCCGACCAATACATCGGCTGCGGTGGATACGCATATCCATGATACTCCATCTTGCTCACCTCCATATTGGCTTCACCACCGCCACCACTACCTTCTTTCTTCTCCCCGCCTTCCTTCTTCTCTCCGCCGCCTTCCCCGCCTCCTCCTTCCTTCTTCTCGCCGCCATTCTTCTCTCCACCTCCTTCCTTCTTCTCGCCGCCGCCTGCAGCAGCAGCAGCAGCTTCTTTTCCTTTCTCTTTGTTAGCACCGCCGGCGTCTTTCTTCTCTCCGCCGTCTTTCTTCTCTCCGGCATCTTCTTTCTTAGGGGGAACCACCTCTACATTTCGTCTCAACTTCTCCTTAAGATAAGGAACGAGGTCTTTCACGTCCATTGTGCCTTTTACGGTTACTAAATCTTTAGCTCCATCCACGTCCACTGATTGAACTCCTATTTTAATTCATTTAAAAAAACACATGCATCAAGATCACGTTGTGTATAATTAAACAACACCGTCATACACTACGCTACTAATTAAATATTTGATTAATTGAAAATTAATCATGATTAATTAACTTACCATTAACCTTCAATATGATTCTGCGAATTTTGTGAATGCAACCGTCACAATGTGTTCTAATCTTCAAGACCACCGTACTCTGTTGCCAAACAAAAATTAATCACAATTAATTAGGCAAAACTCTAACAAATCAGCATTCATAATTTTAAACCAAACTCCGATTGAACACGTTACTAAATTTTTAAATTTCCGATTTGTACAACTCAACTTCCCCATATTCCTCGCATGTCTAACATGCGCACGTTAAAACCGTTTTTTTCCTTTTTGGGAGTGAAATTACCTCTTTAGGTGGCTTTTTCTCTTCCATTTTCTCTTCAGGTTTCTTCTCAGAGTCGGGCTTTTTATCATCGCCGGCGGGGGCGGCATCCTTTTTAGGTTGAGGAGAAATTAGGTCGACTTTCTTCTTGGTTTTCTCAGCCAATCTATCTCTGATTTTGGCGGGATCCACTTTGCCAATCACCGTTAGTTTGTTGGCTCCACAATCCACTTTCACATCTTCCACACCTTCACCGACAACAACGATCCGTGTTAGGTAATATTCAATTAGATTTCCACTTACTCCAATGTTTGAAATTATTTTCATTTTTTCCCCTTCTTTCTAATTAAGGTTGAAAAAAATTAGCACCACAGTCCATCCCTTATCCAATCGCTCGATCAGTACGAAAAGTTTTGACGAACAATCCAAAAGGAGTAAGCTCAAGGGAATTCCCTTAAATATTTTGACAAGTTCCGAATTTTATTTATGATTATTCAATCATAAATTAATTACCTTCAAAATGCTTAATCGAGCGTTTGATCTTCTTGGCACAGCCTTCACAATGCATATCAATCTTGTATACGGCGGTGACCTTGCCGTCATCTTTCTTAGCGCCGGAATCGGCGGCGGGATTCTTCTCGGCTTCAGGTTTAGCTCCTCCTTTTTGCTGGTAAATAAACAACAAAATAATATTAAGCACAAGAAAGGAAAAGAAAATCTAAAATATTTGAAGGAGGATTGAAAGGAAAAAAGGAAAACCAGAGAGGAACAGTTCGAAAAGAGCTACTCACTAACCTCACCCATTGGTTTACTGAATTATTATTGGTTATAGCGATTTGGTTTGTTTTTAGTTGGGAGATTGAGAGGATTAGTAATGAGCTGTTTGAAGAGAAGAATTGAAGGCAAAGAAGAGAATATATAGAGAAGAGAGGCGGTTAATGGGGTATGTGTATGTATGATGATGATGTATGTTATGTATGGCGGTTGAGGAAGGAAATGCATGTGATGATGATGATGGTGCTTTGACATTGGGTATGGCATTTAAGTGATGAAGTCATGAAGGGTGGGCTACGGTTCGGGTTTTGAGATTACACAAAAAAAGAAGCTTGCAGCTTCAGTTGGCCATCGTATTTAGACCAAAGGTTGTGAGAAACGACGGCTTCAGGACCAATCATAGTCCACTTTTTGACTATATCGTGACCGTTTATCCGAAATGACTTGAATACCCTTGTTGATATCATATTTAATTTATTGCTGTTGGGTAGTTTTAGGATTTCACTATACATTCCACAGATGTGAACGGTCTAAATGGTTGATGATTTTGAAAATCACGGGAAGAACGTTTTACTAGGTCCGTAATTGAAGTGAACCCACAGCAATCAAGATTCCATAGCAGGTTCTTGTTTTTGTTTTTCTTCTGGTATAATAACTTTATTTATCTTCTAACTTATAAAAAAATCATTTTAGTCCTCCATTTAATTTTTTATCTCTTTTAATCATTAAACTTGTTTTTTATTGTCAAATTACTTTAAAATGAATGAAGAATTAACATTTGTTAACTTTTGCTGATGTGGCATATATGTGAATTGTCACATGGATGATATGTCAACATTTAATTAATTTTTTTAATTTAAAAATATTAAAAATATTTTTTATTTTAATAATTTTAATTTTTTTTAATTTAAAAATAATTTTACATTTTTTAAATTCTTTAAATTTTTAAAAAATAATTAAATATTGATGTGTTATTCACGTGTATGCCACATCAGCATTTAATTATTTTTAGAGTAATCTCACAAAATGCAAGTTTAAGAGTTAAAAAGAGGTAAAAAAAAATTAAATAAAAAATTAAAATAACTTTTATTTTGGTAGAGGACCAAAACAATTATTATACTTTTTATTTTTAATTTTTTGTCAATCGAAGAAATGTGTTAAAGAAATTGTTTATTTTTTTTGGTGAAATAAAATTTGTTTATTAATATACTCTTAAAATCAAAGTATGGGGTTTCAAAATGGGAAGAGTTAGTTATTGGGTTCGATCCAATAAATACTTTTAAAAAAAATGAGATTCCAAATTCCTTGAATAAGGGGTGATGCTCCTTTTTCTAAAAAAGTCTTTTTAAAGTTTGGCAACCAGTTACGGAGGAAGATATTCGGGATATTGATCTTTTTCACTCATGGGTGTCGGATGATGTGATTAGGCGGATAATGGGTATTCCTCCCTCCATCATTTGGGCTGGGTTTTCAAATGGATCATGTGACATCCACTCATGAATGAATTCGGAATAATAAAAAAAAATTGAACAATAAACACAATTAACGCGATTCGAATCCAAACCACATTTGGAATGATAAACACCATTGATTATCAGACTATCACATGAAGTTCTACTACATCTATCTTTAAAAACAATAAAAAATTCCTTTTTAAAAGTAAATTAATGTCAATATACAATAATAAATACGTAACCACAACTATTAATGAATAATTTAAATAAACCAAGTATTCAAAATCCACCTTTCTTTCTTCCATTTTATGCATGTATGAAGGCCTGTAAATAGGATTTCTATAGAGATTATGAAACACAACAAAAAAATTATAATTCAAATCATGGTAGTTTAATGTTTTTTAACCTTATTTTTTATTTAAAAAATTTTATTATTTATTTATATCTTTTAATTCTATTTTACATAATTTGTTTTATTTATTCTCTATTTTTTTACATTAAGATCATAAAAGAAAATTATCAATTAAGATATACATTGTACAACGAGCAACTTAAAATTAATGAAAAATTTGTTGAAGAGTTGAAATGAACAAGAATATTATGAAGAAAGGGTTCAACAATATGCAATATTTTCTACAATATTAAAGTTTTAGCCTCAGCATCAATAGAACATTATAGCACGTTAACAATTGATTTTGTCACAACTTAAGCACGACATATCTGAAGTGATTGCAAACACTTAATACGATAAGAAAATTAGCGTTTGATGGTCCAAAGCGGAAAGCAAAAATCAACAAAAAAAAAATAGAGCTTTCCTCAAACTAGAGAGGACGACAATAAAATCATCCCTAAAATTACTTGCAAAAAGAAATTACATGCATAAGTAAGACTAAAAACCATGCTACAAAAGCAGACAAAAACTTGTAAAATTGAAAACTTATTAAACAATGAAAAAACAAAAAAACATATAAAACGAATAACAACACGAGCCCAAATGAACTTGTTAAATCATTTATTATTTTGAAATACTCTCAAAACAGAAATAGATTAAGAAGCTGACAAAGAGTCACCCACTTTGTTAAAAAAATTACTGGTGGCCAATGGAATTTTAGCTAGCGATAGACACCGTCATTTATCCATCACAACTCGTAAAAATAACCAAAATATCAACAAAATAAATCTACAAACTGAAAATAGATAAAACATATAAAGTGAATAGAAAAAAAATTAATAAAAAAAAAAGTGAACGATAACCAACCCAAAAACTAACATCGCGGCTAAACTTTATAAATATACTCTTAATATTATCCTTTCCTTTTATTTACATGGTCGGCAGGATAAAATTTAAAATGTATGTAACCCGTTTCTATTTAAGCTGAGAAATCTCTTACATGGTGCAGCTTAGTCTACTTTCTTTACCTAAATTTCTTCAAGAAAGATCATGATTTCGGGGTCTAAGATTTGGATTTTTCTTGATAAAGAAGGTGACATGACTCACGTTTCGGCTTCCATTTATCATTTTCAAATCTGCTTTTTTCCTTTAGTAATTTGCATATGGATGAACATTTTCTATTTTATTCATGTGAATGAATTGTGCAATTACAAAGCTATATAAAGCATATAAATTAGTAAATATGAAAGTAAAATCCCAATAATTGAAGATGAATTTGCAAAAGGTGAGTTTAGGCTTCATAAGGTGTGCGCGGTCAGACACCCCAAGGAAGATAAAGGCCAACCCAAATGGGTAATATGTCAAACAATTCACACTTCCAAAATGGTTATAGGCCATGTCCTTCACGTTACGTAACAAAATGGCCTTTGTTCTACACATCAACATCATTGGATATTTGTGCCCAATGCCCATGCACCATGCCTATTAACTTCCATCACAAACTCAACTTCAAATTCTCCAACTACGGCCGCCTTCTCTATAATAACAACCCGTTATAATAATATTTCATTATACCATTCAAGTTTTTAGGAGAATTGGTTTTATATGTTTTATTTTAACCTTTTATAATAATTTTCACTTATAACAATAACATTCATTGTTAAAGTTGTGTGATTCGACTCCCGTCACTTGTTAAAAAAATAAAATAGAGAGGCCACAAGTTGAATCCGTATAAGATTATACTTCTTCTATTAGACGTTGACTATAACAGCGTTGTTTAACTCTTAAATAGATGTAGTCGAACTCCTCTTGTATTGTATGTTTTTCAACATAGTGAATTTCCCCTCTTCTACCCATGGTTTTTCCCGATAAGAGTTTTTCACGTAAAATCTGTGTATTCTTATTTTTTTTCTTATTACTTTGCGATCATTCGTACTATTATTATCGACGTTAATTATAATGTCCATAGTTATAAAGCATGCCTTTTATTAAATTAGTTCTCTATAATAACTTATGATTTAAAATTTTAACTAAAATTATAATTATTTCATATAAGCAAGCCTATTAATTATCACTTGTTAAATGAAAATGTTCTTAATTAAAATATTATTTTAATAAAATGATTAAATTTCAGGTGAAAAAAATCTATTAATCATATTTTATTAAATGAAAATAATATCTAATAGTTGGAATTAAAGATATCAATTCAATAATTTATTAAACTCCCTAATTAATATTCTATTATGAATTTGGAACAACATAAACTTATAAACTGATTGATTGAATTTAGTAATCCGTAATAAATTAATTAATTTAATTTGATAACTCATATTGATTAATTGAACTTGTTACATTTATGAATTTTATAATTAATCATGTGAAATAATGTAAAATAAAATATGAATAAAAGCAATAATACATGCACATGTTATTCGTCTTTTAATTTTGTTGATTTGATTCTCATTTTTTTTCTTTTTATTAAACATAATTTTCACTTTCTTTATTTGATAGAAATTCACGATATGATTTCTATGGTAAGCTTACAACAATTATCTCTCTATAACAGACAAAATTTGGATAGACAAATAAAACTGATATAGAAAGGGTCGATACACATAACAATACAAAAAAGTATCCCTATTTTATAGAAAGAGTAGGGCTTATTAGATTTTGTGAAACTTTTGATTTAGTAGATAAAATTTTAAAGTTTAGTATTTTAACTTTATCAACTATTCAACTAAATAATGATTAAACAAAATAAATATGGAAGAGAAACTACACATTTACATAAATTCACTACAGGAAAATAGGTTTTCAGTGGTCTTTTTTTGAGCTTATAGCGACGCTTATAAGTTTTAGCGACACTTTTACAAGCGCCGCAAAAAATGTCGCTAAAAATAACGCCGCTAAAAGTCGCGGCGTTTATGAGGAAAAATGCCGATATAGAACATGGTCTTTAGCGGCACTTTTCTCACAAACACCGCTAAAGAACATGGTCTTTAGCGACGCTTATCCCACAAACGCCGCTAAACCGCTAAAGAACATGGTCTTTAGCGGCGCTTTTCTCACAAACGCCGCTAAAGAACATGGTCTTTAGTGACGCTTACCTCACAAACGCCGCTAAAGAACATGGTCTTTAGTAGCGCTTATCCCACAAACACCGCTAAAGAACAGGTCTTTAACGGCGCTTTTCCCACAAACGCCGCTAAAAATCATCCGCAGCTAAATCATCCGCAAAAGAACATGATTTTTAACGACGTTTTTCCCACAAACGCCGCTAAAACTCAAATTTTCAATATTTTTTCTGTAAATTCATATTCATTTTCAATTGAATTTTTATTTAAACCTTCATAAATTTCTTAAAAGATATATAAAGCCTTTTTAAGTGTTAGTGATGAAGTCTTGCAAAGCATGAAAATATATATAGATAACTTGAATCATGTGACAAGCTAAAATTGCATTTCACAAGCAACTAAATATCTAAAAATTGAATAATTCAATTACACTCGAATTACCAAAAAAAAAACAAATATTCTTAACAAAATTGAAACAAAAAGAAAAATAAAAAACATCATCAATTATTCCTAATTCTTAATTGCAAGGTCCTTCTTATAGCACAGAATTGAAGATCATCTCCACAAGTTCCTACAACAACATAAACAATATAATCATTTTCAAATTTGATTTGGCTCAATTTGATTCATACAATATTATGAAAATACCTCATTCTCAACTCAAACATAGCCTGAAAAAAACGATACCTCACTCTTTTTTCAAGAAGCTGATCAACATCCTATATAATATGGACTAACATTTTAGGGCTTAAGGAAGTAAATAAATTATTATTAAGCAAACTGCATCTTTATAAACTTTTAGCGGATAAACACCGAGCACCTATGCAAGTAGCCATCGAATATCAGATAATAAATAAAATAATGGTCTAGCCATTTGTAAAAAAAGGCTGAAAAGGTTGTTCTCGTAGGATGTAATATGTAAGATGAGTGATCAGAAGTACCACAAATGCTATTTGAAGAAATGCTTCAGGAAATGAGAAAGAGTCACGATGCCTTTTTAGCTGAAACCACAGGTTTTTGGCATCTACAACCTATTCAAGCAGCAAAAAGGAAAGACGATAAAGAAATAGTGTTGATTGTTTCAAGTCATCTTTCTTCAGCATAGAAAAATGTATATAAAAAAGGCTGAAAAATGTATATAAAATTACTTGCATAATGTACACGCCTGCTATTCAATAAGCTAAGCTAAGACAACCATAGGAACATGAAAATACGCTATAGGAACATGAAAACCAGTTGTTCAGTTCGATACACCGATTTCATGTCATTCTCAGGAAGTAATCCACATTCAGCAAATTATACAAACACTTTCCATATAACCACATAAGCATATTGATTAAAGAGAACAATGACAACAAGTTGAACACGAATACCCCAAAAAGAAAAAGGACAACAAGGTGTCTAAATGCCACACACACACAATCTATCCGAAGTCGTTGAATTCATAATCGAGACCGTAAATGTACTTAGTCGCTTACAGTAACTATAGAATCAAGTTTGACTGAAGATTCCAGCTGATCATCCAGGCAAAGAACAGATGCCAGAGGAGCAGGGTTCGCTAACCCATTTTCCATGTTTTCCAACAAAAGGAAAGGTAAATTTTTTGGAGTTTGTCGTGCTCAGTAGAAAAGGGTACAACTCTTCAGAAGGCTGGCTACATTTATTAAAACAAATGTAGTTTCAGCACAGCCTAAATTCAAAACAACCTTGGGTCATTCAACATTACTTTTTGCAGATAAATGAATTTGAGTGAGGTGAGCTTATGGTGGGAGATGGCAATGCATAACCTAACACACAAACACAGATAAATCCTCCTGCACAGATTTAATCTCCTTAACCTAACACACAGACACAGATGTCTCCACTCCAACACATAAGTTACTAGTAGCCACCAGTTTGGACAAAGCACAACTTCTGCACTATACATCTCAGACAGACAACAGACTAAATATGCATAAGGAGTCTCTCCCCTCATGCAACAAAATTTCCCCATAGCTTACTCACCTCTTCCGTCGTTTGGCGTCCACCTGGGAAAGACCGCAAAAATGAGAAGTTGAGGCAGAACCTTAAAACACAACAAAAATACTTCGTAGGCAAAAGTTTCAGATAAATAGACTTTTCACTGTATGCAGACATTTTCATATTTAAACACTCACTCTTAACTTCATATCTAGAACAAGATGATTGCCTATAGCTCTCTATGATGTTCAAAGTGTTCCACAATCCCAATTATCCAAAAAAAAAAAAAACACCTGTTAATTTGGTAGGTAAAATGTTTGGCCACTTGCTAGTAACAACTAACAACGATCTGGCCTTGATCAGCTGAAGTCAATGCTAATCTTAAAAATGTAGTGAAATGGAAATAAGTATGCAGACTGCTGGATAAAGAAATCAACCCAATCAACGATCAGATATTTAGAGGTACTAGTTTCTAATGTTACATGCGTTGCATGTCGGTCTCAATTATATTAATAACAATGATTAAAAAATAATTGTTGAAATTCGACTTTATTTCAATACAAACTCATTGAATGTTTTTACATGCACCAAAAAAATAGCGAATAAAAACAAGAAACAATTTTAAGAGAGGTTGCTTCACAAAGTATAAACAACATAAAAAAAAGTTTTAAAAATCATAATATTATATTACCTCATTATCAATTAAAATAATATTTCATTTCTCACCGATGCCATTATTGTTCAAATATAATCCAAAGTTATAATTATAATTATCACAATTATATCTTTTAGAAAGCCAAAGAACATCCCAGAGATTCCTACAAATGCATACTGCCTTCAAAGTTCAAACACTAATACGCCTCCATCTTATGACTATTAAAATTTTTAAAGGCAAGTAGCTATGTAAGGAATGTGGTTTAATGTTTCCATACCTATAGTACGCTCTGGTGTTAGCATAGTCTTTGCACATCTGATGCAGCGCACCTGTGCCTTTCTTGCGATACGGAGGTCCATTTGGCCAATGTACTTTCAAACCGGCATCTTCGTACCCTCCTCTGTGACTTGTGCCGGCACCGCCCATCACATGTTTGTTGTTTCGATCACAGAATGTTCTTGTGTCATGGTTGTGACCAAAGCATCCATGATGTTTCTTCCCACCACCTCCACTAGAGACGCACAGTTAGTAGCTATTTGGGGTGCCCTTCGGCTAAGGATTTTGCAGCATTGTGGGGTTTTGAATTGAATGAATTGGATAACAATGCTACTCAAGACCAGGCTTTGTCCAATTCATGTATTTCTATGAATCCCAATGCAGTTGAACCCAAGAATTTAAGGCAGTCTTCTTCTAGAATCGGAGTCTCTTTGATAAATCAACGTGACTTCTCTTACTGCTGCAGGACACAACTCTGGATCAAACTGTTAACGAACCAAGGTTAATTCATGGTAGCATTTACTAGCAAGTAGAGATTGGTGATTTGTTTACATTTCTCTTGAACTATTATATTAATAATCGGCTATGGTTATGCATGCACAATTGACATTTTTATTGACAATTTGTGAGTTCCCCTTAACTTGATCCCAGTAATATGCATCAAACTTAAGTAACATACGGTAAACTTTGTTGCTTTGACTCCTCATTTTTCTTGAAGTATTCCCAAAGATATTCGAATGAGTATTTGGAGATGACCCTCTCTATGTATCTCCAAATACATGGAAAAACGTAAGAAAAACAAGAAAATCTGAACATACCTTTGTATTGTACCTGAAATTAGATAGCCTGAAGTTCACCCGTTTTCCTGCCTAAAATGAAAAATTATGCTAAATGCATTATAGTGTACCTAAAACCATTCTTAAATAATACAACACTGTCATCTAAAAAAAGAATCACTTAAAAGATGTGTTTTAAAATAATGACTCAAGTTTCTTAAGGGTTCTCACCTGCCTACTTAGGCCCTAGTTAACAACGATATGTCAGTAAATCAGTAAATCAGGTTATTGATCAGTGAACTAAAATACTAAGTTAGTTAGACTTGGGTGTGACTGTCAGATTCGGGTATGCGTCTGAAAGGGGTAGGTTCAATTTTCTCTAGTTTTTTCATGTATTTGGAGGGTCCTTGGAGGATATATCTATATACCCATATCCTAATATGTGTTAGATACTAGTATTGGACACATGTATTTTAATTAAAATGAAGAAGGAGAAAATTACCTGAATAGAGCTGCCTGTCATTTGATAGCACCAGGAGTGACTCCTTTTGCTAACCTACTGAAACTAATTATACTCTGCTTCTGCTTAGTTATTGGTGCAATAATGATAGCTCTTCATTTTAAGAGATATATACACACACATTAGTATCTGAACTCCTATGACTACTTGATACACCATATAACAGAACTATTCAGCTCAAGAGCAATGCACTGCATTGCTTCTTTTTAACTATTACTCTATTCATTTTCAAATCTCCTTTTCTTTTCTTCCACATGGTGGTCTTTCCATCTGTAAAATGTTTAATCTACTGAGTTTTTTTTGTAGAATTTTGGATGTGCAATAGATTCTTCATTTCTACCTGACACAAGTTCCAGAGTACCATCTTCTTCCAACTCTTTATTTTTCTCGATGTACCCGTATCCGACGCATATCTGAACATAAGTACGAGGATATGAGCTTCCATGGAATCTCCAATATATGGAAAAACTTGGAAAAAACTGAACACATCTCTAAAATTAAACATTATCAAAAGAAAACATTAAAATATTATCAAAAAAATTAAAAACATAATAATGTAAAAGCCAAAGATAGAGTGGGTAGTGTTATAATTAATAACAATATCACATAATATCTAGCAAACAAAATGGTAGTTCAATCCAATCATTGAAACCAGTATCATAAAAACATTATCAAAAGAAAACAAAAACTTAAAATCCATCAAAGCTTTCAACAAGGCTTCTTGCCTTCTTCACCTACATAGATCTCTTACTTCTCAGATGAGTTAGGTCCCCTCTTTTTGCCAAATCCAACCATTGCGGTAACGAAGCGGCGGTTGTATTGCATCTGCTTGTAAGCGCGACCACGAGGCTTCTTCTTCTTGTCTTGCTTGGCCACTTTAGGAGTTTGGCCTCTCACCTTACCGGCACGAGCTAGAGATCCGTGAACCTTACCCATGGCGAATAATTGTCAAAAGACTTCTCTTTGGCTGCTGAGCTGCTGGCTTTTGATCTCTCTGTTCGCTTGTGATGGTGAGCAAAGAATAAGCAAGAATAAGAATGGGTTTTTGATTTGGGGATTTGGGGGGGAAAACATTAAAACAAAATAATTTAATTTTTTAGTTTATATAAGTTAAAATAATGGTTAATATTATAAATTGATTTAATTTAAGATACATAATTTAATATTATGACTTTTAGCCGCGTTTATTAGAAATCGCCGCTAATGCTTGGAGCATCCACTTATGCTTCGACCTTTAGCGGCGCTTTCCCATAAACGCCGCTAATGTTTTACTTTTTACGGCATTTTCTGTCCAAACGCCGCTAAAAGTGTCGCTAATAACTTATTTTGCTGTAGTGATTGATATTTGAATACGAGATCGAAAAGTTCTTAAAATTTCAACATTTATCGGTTACTATTAAGCTAAAAAACGTTCTTAATGACACTACTATCTCTTTAACAAACCATATTTACCATTATGTCTCATGAATGTTATTTTTACAACTATGTTTATTTGATTTTAACATATTTATAAATTAATATGGTGTTCAAAAGTTTGTCAAAGGATTTTGTTGGTTTCCGGGTCGATATAGTCTTAACAACAAAAACTTGACACTTACACAACTCATGAAAGAGTTACAAATCCTATGAGTTGAAGTTGAACGGTGGTCAACTGATCTGAAGAGCAAAAGTGAATATAGTCTCGATCTTTCGCCTCCATAGATTCTTTTATTTTACTATTGTGTTTTATTTCTTTAACAAGAAATGAGATTCGGGTCATACAATTCTAATATAAGAAAACATGATCAATGTTAGTAATGAAGTATATGCAAACTGTCGCCGGATTACAACATAACCCTCATTAAACTTTTAATAATTCAAACACTTTTTTTGTGAAAAAAAAACATTTAGATTAAAATTTGTAATTAAAAAAGATTAAAAGTAAAGTGATAAAAAAATTAAAGTAATTTAATCTTAGTTTTCCACCTTGACAATTTTACTCAATATCGTCTCGACAACTTGACCTATCATCAGGAGTTGCGCTTGAAGATATGGTGTTGTAATCTTCTTTTTCACTATCTCTCACTACATTTAATTTCATTTGTTCACAACATTTTATTTTCAAGTAGGGTAAAATATAAAAATAATCACTTTTGTTTGCTTCAGATTACATTTTAATCACTTATGTTTAAAATGTTACGTCTTAGTCACTTACGTTATCGTTTTGTTAAGAAGTAATCACCTTGTCGTTAAGCTCTGTTATCCCCTAACAGAAATCCTACGTGGTAGTCCAAATGGATTTTAATTGCCAACTTGGATGTCCATCTAAGTTTTTTTTTTCAATTGTAATTAATTTAAAATTTTCAATTAATTAAATTTATTTAATTAAATTTTTTTCTCATTCTAACCGGGCATCTAAGTTGATATTTAAAACCTATTTGGACTGTCATGTAAGATTGCCGTTAAGGAGGTAACGGAGCTTAACGGTGGAGTGACCGCTTCGTAACAAAACGATAGCGTAAGTGACTAAAATATAACATTTCAAACATAAATGACTAAAAAGTAATTTGAGGCAAACATAAACTATACAATATAAAACTATCATTTGGGAATTCCAATCTCATTCTTCAAATGTCTTTAAATTTATTCGGTGCATATACTAACCATATTAATTTTATTTTTATGCATATAGAGGAACAACAGCAAATTGTAAAATTTTAGATTATAGATAGCAAGAGAGTATAAATTACAAAAGGATGGTAAGGTGGGGAAGAGAGACTGAGCGTTTCATTTTTGAATGAGACTCATGCAGTGCAGTTATAACAATAATGTTTGGTTTAAATGAAAAGCCCAAAATAGGGCCCATTGGTGGAATTTGTAATAACCAAAGCCCATCAAGAAATTTTCCTCTTTCTTTTCGGCACGACTGGTGAAAAGGGAACATGCATGCACGTGGATATTGCCAACATCGCATTCTTCTCTATCATCTTTTTTCCTTTGTTTTTCATGAAATAAACTTTATTGTCAAATGTCAAACCCAAAGGATAAAAAAAAAATTGAGATGATTTGGAATAGGAATGGCAACAAATTGTATATCTCTATCTTTATACTCACAAATTTACCTAGAAATTTGAATCCGTAAATTATCCGAATGTTACTATTTAAATTCGAATATAAATTAAATATCATTATCCGTCAAATATGTGAATTTGTAAAAAATTCAAAATTAATATTTTCAATCATATGTTGAATATTCAAATCCAAATTCACGAAATAATAAAAAATCAAACGAAATATTTAATTTTAAATGAATTTATCGATAATTAACAATAAATAAATGTAAATTAACAAAAGTAGTTAAATTACAATCCAAACATTAAGCATAACAATTTCACAACAACTTAAATTTATCTAACAATTAAAACATAATAACTCTAAAAAAATTCAAAGTTCCATAACAACATGAAATATCTGGGTTACTTAACCCATGTTAATTGTATGTATTATAATCTACCACTCATTTAGAATTTAAGCTTAGGTATTATTAATATAAAAATATACATTATAATAACATAGTTGTATATAGGGATACGTATCATTAATAATCTACCTTAATTATAAATATTAATTGTGTATATTATAACTTACGATAAGGTTAATTGCACATTTAAGGTTTATGTTACCTATCATTTATAAGAAGTACATTATAATATCATTATTGTATAATAATTTTTATAAATTTGTAATTTACTTATATATAACAATTGATATATGATATACAGTTAACCATGTATGTATACTAATTTTTTATAATATAATATGTACTAAATATAATTATATCTGCATTAACTTTATTCTTACCTTTCAACTATTTCTAATTAATTAAAAAAAGTCAAGAGTGTTCTCTTTGAGTTTCCCAGAGAAACACGATTTGTTGTGATTGGGGTGGAGAGGAGCAGTGGCTTTGGTGTTGATGGAGAGAGATGAAGTTTCACTTTTGGAAGAAGAACTAATTTAATTATCGGTCAGAAGCTCACTGGTGGTTCCTGATGATAAACCAACGTTGATTTGTTCGGTATGGACGAGAAAAACCTATGATTCAGATAGTCTTCGAGCGCAATTGAAGAGTACTTGGAAAATGAAGAACAAGTTTGAGATCAAACTCGTAGGTTAAAATTTGTTTCTAATCTCTTTTGAAAACGAGGAGGATCTAGAGTTTATTTTAGAAGGGTGTTTGTGGTTGTTTCGGTGGCAACTGATCATATTTGATCGTTTGTCGAGTTCAGTCAACAAGGATAAAATTTGGCTCGTTAAGTCGTTGTTTTGGGTTAAAATTGATCCTTGCCCTTCGGAGTGTGAGAAAAAAGATTTGATGCATGCAATTGGATCGATATTCGAAGGTTTGATTAGGTCAGAAGAGAAAGGCGATTATTGTTGCATCAAGGTGATAATCAATGTCCAACATCCTTTGGAAAGGGGAATCTTTGTGAATGTAGGAACGACAAATAAATTCTGGATTCCTTTTAAATATGAGACTTTATCATTCTTTTGTTTCGGGTGCGAGCGAATTGGTCACGGTGTAAAAGAGTGCGAGAATGTTTCTAAAGAAGTGAAGAACATGTTGGACGAAGAGCTTCCCTAATCCATTACGGTAAAGGCCAAAAGTAATGTTAGGGGAAAAGAAAGTGTTAAGTTGGGTTTGTCGGCACGTAAAGGTAGACATCAAAGTTCTTATTTTTGGTGAAGAGATGGAAGAATGGGCGACCATGGTGCCGTGAAGAGAGGAGGAGCCGCTTAAGGTAGAGGGTGTAACCCCTTATACCCGGCCCAAAAGATACGACCGGATCTAGAATATTATTTAAGTAATTAACCCACACCTAACTCGACAATCCAAAAGCATTCACATTCATTCCTAAAGATAAACATAATTATACGTATATATAATTTTAAATCTATAATTAAAAATAAAATAAGTTAATTAAACTCCCAAAAATAAATTAACAAAAGTCCCAAAGTAAATTGTATTTACAACCCAAAACGATTAGCTACTAACAAAGTACATTAATAATCCAAAATAATAATAATAATAATAATAATAAAATAATAATATAAATTTGTAACTAAGTCTCCAGATACTAAGTCACCTAATTCCTGATTACTTGTAAAGAACTGTGGAGGTATGAGCTATAAAGCCCAATGTGTCTCTAAAGTACATATAACCTAATGTATTTTTTTTTAAAAACAACATAACAATTTTAATCACAAAAGGGTAACCACAAATCATATTTCATACACAAGCATAATGCAATGCACCCATACTCCACCACACCAACACAGTGAAAAGGTTCCCCAGAACCCTTTCCCAACCAACGTCACCAATCGCAGTGTGGTGTTAGTATCAACCTTAAAAGGAATGATAACCACTTCTTCCATCTTACAATTTCACCCCATGAACACACAATGGTATGATCACATGATTATCATATATATATATATTTTACCTCAATCTCATTCTCAATTATATCCCATGAATCACAATCACTGTAGAATAATCACAATAATTACCTGTTACATGCTCAAGGTATATATATATATGTATGCATAACATTATCATCATACACTTTCATAGCTCAATCAATCATACCATTATTTTTATATCACAACAATCATCTCAATATAAACATACCTCAAACAACATGAAATCACATAATCTCAACCACATCGCATACATTAAGGTATATTACAGTTAGAAACACACCTCAAGCAAATAGAAATCTAACGACGAGAAGGTCGTCCAGCACGCACTGTACGAGTTCCCGGTCTAACGGAATTAGATCCTACAAATACAACTAAATATTATTACAACCATAGCCACCACTTAAACACAAAATTAAACTAAAGTAACTTATGAGTAGCTCTTGGAATCGATGCAAGAACAGGTTGAATAGGTGAAGGAGGTAAATCTTTTGCCTCGAAATCGTGATCACCTAAATACGAATATTTTATATCAGTACTCCTCAAATTAGAACTCTAAAATAACTGAAATTACACAATTTAAGATAAAACTATCAAAACGAGACTTTCGGGTTAGAATTTGGCAAAATAGACAGCGAAACCGGATTCAAGAGTCGAAAAATGGTAGGGTAGGGTTTTTCGAAAAAGTCAACGGTCAAAGTCAACGATCAAGGTCAACGATCAAAGGTCAACGATCAACGATGAACGGTCGGTCAATAGCCGGTTAACGGTTTGACTTGGTTTGGGTTGGACTTGGTTCAATTGGGTTTGGTTTGGTTTTAAAAGGGTTTGGGTTATTGGGTTTAAGTTTGGGCTTAAGGATTTTTAAAGGGTTTGGGTTATTTGGTTTTTAATTTTATTCAATTTGGGTTTAGGTTTTAAGAGGGTTTGGGCTTAGGCACAAGTTTAGGACCCATTTTCATCATAACACAAAAAGAAGATGGAAAACGTAAAACCCCTCCCTTTTTCTCCCCCCAAACGACACCAACAACAATTCCACAACCCAAACCAGTGTTTGTCCGCCGAGCTATTCTTGCCAACAACCAAATATCAAAACCATAACATAATTTCGACGACTTACTAATCTCAAAACGCTAGGACAAGCGATGGAACACAAAAAGCGAATGAAAGCTAACCTTCTCCTTGATGTCTCATGTGAATGGCGGTTACTGGAGATGGTTTAAGGTGCGATTTTAAACACGAGTAAAAGGGAGTATATTGGTGGTGGTGATGAAGCAAACGGATAAGAATTGGACTAGCTTTGAAGCTTGAATTGAAAGAGGAGAGGAATGGGGGTTTGAGAGAAATTTGGTAGAATAAAAATTGGAGAAGAAAGAAATAGGGAAAAAAATAATAACAAAAATAGAGATGGAACGAGATAAAGGAGAAAAAGAGTTTATAACATCAACAAAATGGTCTAATTACACGAAGGTCCCCATGGTACTCTAGGGTTTACCAAAAGGCTCAAAACTTTACATGCACTCACAATCAAGTTCTAAAGTTCTTAAATTAACCACACAACTATAATTAAAGTTTAATTTAGTACCCAATTACACAAAATCCCATATTAAGCCCTCAAGCTTTCAAATTTCCTAGTTTTAATCCCTAAAAATTCTAGAGTGTTACAACTCTTCCCCCCTTAAACGAAATTTCATCCTCGAAATTTACCTAGACCAAAAAGATGTGGAAACTGGGCCTTGATGACAGCTTTGGCCTCCTAAGTAGCCTCCTCATAACCATGGTTGCGCCACAAGACCTTAACCATCTTAATGGTCTTCCTCCTAAGAACTTTTTCATCCTGAGCAATGATCTCAATTGGTTCCTCCTCAAAACTCAAGTCTGAATGAACCTCAATCTCCTCAACAGGTACAATGTGAGACAGGTCCGATCGATAACGTCTCAACATGGAAACATGGAAGACATCATGAATCCTCTCAAGCTCAAGCGGTAATTCAAGTTGATAGGCAACTGGTCCCACACGACGAAGTACCCGATAAGGGCCGATGAAACGAGGACTCAACTTGCCCTTCCGCCTAAACCTAAGCACCTTCTTCCACGGAGACACCTTCAAGAAAACCTCACCACCCACATTGAACTCAATATCCCGACGCTTTAGCTCGGCATAAGACTTCTGTCTGTCAAAAGCAGCCTTAAGCCTTTCACAAATCAACTTAACAGTCTCCTCAGACTCTTCAACAAGATCTAGTCCCAATAACTGATGCTCGGTCAACTCAGTCCAACAAACAGAGGTGCGACACTTACGCCCACACAAAGCCTCATAAAGATCCATCTTAATACTGGCCTGATAATTGTTATTGTAAGCGAACTCAGCTAGTGGTAAGAAATCCTTCCAACTCTCTTGATACTCAATCACACAACCCCTCAACATGTCCTCCAAGACTTGGATCACCCGCTTGGATTGACCATCAGCCTGCGGATGGTAAGCAGTACTGAAGTTTAACCTAGTACCCAAAGCACGGTGTAAGGATTCCCAAAATCTCGAAGTAAACTTCGGATCTCGATCAGAGATAATAGATAATGGTACCCCATAAAGATAAACTATCTTCGAGATGTAGAGTCGAGCTAACTTACTCAAAGGATAATCATCCCTCATTAGAATGAAATGTGCGGACTTAGTGAGTTGATCCACAACCACCCACAGAGTCTTTCTTGGACGGTGTTAAGGGCAAACCACTCACAAAATCCATAGTCACTCTTTCCTCATTTCCACTGAGGAATCTCAATCGGTTGCAATAACCCCGAAGGACACTGATGCTCGCACTTAACTTTCTGACAAGTCAGACACTTCGACACAAAATCCTCAACATCCCTCTTTAAACCATTCTACCAATACTTATCACGAAGGTTCTTATACATCTTATCTCTGCCAAGATGCATGGAATAAGAGCTATCATGAGCCTCACGGAGAATAGTCTACTTAATCTCAGAATTCCTCGGAACACAGTATCGATCACGAAAGCATAATAACCTATTCTGGTCCACAGAGAAGTCCGCAGATGTACCTTCATTTACCTCCTTCATACGGTGCTCTAGATAAAGATCATTAGTTTGCTCAAACTTAATCTCCGAGAGTAAAGTGGGAATAACTTAGAGTTCAGCCAAAAGACTACCATCCTCAAACAAACTCATCCTAACAAACAATGCCCTCAACTCAGTCACAGCACTATGACTTAAAGCATCGGCAACCACATTAGCCTTACTAGGGTGATACTCAATCTCACAGTCATAATCCTTAAGTAGCTCCAACCAACGACATTGCCTCAAGTTAAGCTCCTTTTGAGTAAGCAAGTACTTCAAGCTCTTATGATCAGTGAAGATATAACACTTCTCCCCATAGAGATAGTGTCTTCAAATTTTAAGAGCAAAGATTATCGCAGCAAATTAAAGATCATGAGTAGGGTAATTAATCTCATGCGGTCTCAATTGTCGAGAGGGATAAGCTACAACCTTTCCCTCTTGCATTAGCACATATCCCAATCTAGTGTGAGAAGCATCACTGTAGACAGTATAAGCTTTCCCAGGCTCAGGTGGGATCAGAATTGGTGCTTGAGTAAACACAGACTTCAATTTCTCAAAACTAGCCTCTTGAGCCTCGATCCAAACAAATGGAACACTTTTTCTCAGAAGCTTAGTCAACGGAGCTGCGATAATCGAGAAACCCTCAACAAACCTTCGATAATAGCCAGCTAAACCCAAAAAGCTACGAATTTCAAAAATATTCTTGGGTTGCTTTTACCCCATAATAGCCTCAATCTTTTTCGGATCCACACAAATACCCTCAACAGAAATTATATGACCTAAAAACATCACCTCATATAGCCAAAATTCGCACATGCTAAACTTAGCATAAGGTTGTTTCTCTCTTAAAGTTTGCAGCACAACTCTCAGATGTTCCTCATGCTCAGCCTCAGACTTAGAGTATACCAGAATGTCATCTATAAACACCACCATAAATTGATCTAAGTAGGGTTGAAACACCCTATTCATCATGTCCATAAAAGCAGCAGGGGCATTGTTAACCCAAAGGGCATTACCAAGAACTTATAGTGCCCATAGCAAGTTCAGAAAGCTGTCTTGAACACATCTGAATCTTTAACCCTAAGCTGATAATATCCAAACCTCAAGTCAATCTTAAAAACACAATAGCTCCCCGAAACTGATCGAATAGGTCGTCAATACAAAGCAAGGGGTACTTATTCTTAATCGTTAGCTTATTCAGCTTCCGATAGTCAATGGACAACCGAAGTGTTCCATCATTCTTCTTCACAAACAAAATTAGAGTACCCCAAGGTGAAATACTTGGTCGAATAAAACCGTTATCCAATAGTTCTTGCAACTGTACTTTCAACTCCTTGAGTTCTTTAGGTGCCATTCTATAAGGTGCCATAAACACAGGAGTCGTGCCAGGATAGACTTCTATGCCAAACTCAACCTCATCACGCTTAGGTGGCACCCCAGGTAATTCTTTCGGAAACACATCGGGAAAGTCCTTCACCATTCGAATCTTGTCAATCTCGGAATCAGATTGCCTTAGGTCAAGAATGTAAGCCAAAAAAGCTATGGATCCCTTTCTAATCAACTTTTCGGCTTTAAGGGCTGAGATCACATTGGATAGAAACCCTCTACGCTCATCAACTAAGGTTATCTGTCGGTCATCAATAGTTCTCAGAGTTTCCCTTTTCTTCTCACAATCCAGATTAACTCGGTGCTTTGAAATCCAATCCATACCCAGTATAAGGTCAAATTCATTGAATGAAAACTCCAATAAATCAGCAGAAAAGAGTTCCCCTTGAATCTCTAAAGGACAGTTACGGTATATTATAGTAACCTCCACAGAGTTACCCACCGGACTTTGAACAGTTACCACAAACTCAACATTTTCAGCAATAATCTTAAGACCTCAAGACACAATACTAGCCACACAGGAATGTGTCGAACCATTATCGAACAAAGCAAAATAAGGAATGGAATGAACAGAGAAAGTACCTGCTATGACATCAGGCTCATCACGATCCTCATGCCTCCTAGTAATATATACCAACCCAGACTGTCTTGCCCCAAATCTAGAAGCTCCTCCACTCTGAACCAGCCTACCTCTGGAAGCTGAACCCAAAGCAACCGGTCTAACCTATCCTCTACTCTCAGTAGGAGCCTGAACTGAAGCCTGAGACTGACTCTGTAGAAACGATCCAGTAGGAGGGTGTGGATAATCTCTAAAGAAGTGTTCCTGCGATCCACATCTAAAACAAGCCCCGATCTTTCTCTAACACTCGCCCCCATGTCTTTTATTACAATAAGAACATAGATGCATGAGACGAAATCCAGTAGAACCACCAACACTACCTACTGGAATTACCGAAATCGCAAGCCTCACTCTCGGATAATTAGGCTGAGCTGTCTCTTCCTTAGGCCTTTTAACAGAAAGACAACCTGTAACAGACTGAGCTGATATGTCCACTGGCTTTTTACTACGCTCCTTGTCTTGAACCCTCTAAGCCTTAGTACGAGCCTCCAAACTCTCAGCAGATCTAGCTCGACTAACCAGGTCTCTGAATACTTTGTCGTGGTGCATATTGACCCCAGCCTATAGTGAAAGTCGTAGTCCCTTCCTAAACCAATCACATTTCTTCTTCTCATTTGTCATCAACCCTGACGCATAACGAACCAATCTTAGGAACTCTATCTCATAATCATTAACGGACTTGTCCCCTGTCTCAAGTTCATAAAGTCGTCCTTGCACTTGTCGAGAAACTCCTCACCCACATAACGATCTTGAAAGGCCTCTTTGAAATAATCCTATGTAATCTGACCAGCAAGAGTAGACTCCTTCATAGTGTCCCACCAATTTTGGGCCTCACCCCTCAATAAAGAGACAACAGCTCTAACCTTCTGTCCAGCAGGGTAATTCATCTCTACAAATAATCTTTGCAAATCCTTCAGCCAGTACTCAGCAACTGAAGGATTTGTACCAGTCCTACCCTCAAACACTTTCATCCAAACAGCAATAAAATCAGCAGAAATAGGCCTCCTCGAACCCTCAGAATGACCCCCAGCGGATCCACGAAGTAATCTCAGTAACTTTCGATTAACCGTGGTGCACTATCCAACTCCACAGTCTCACTATCTCCGATATCGGGTACATCCTCAACAAGAGCCTCCTCAGCAGGTATGTCTCCTTCAATAGCTGGCTGTCCCTCAACACCCATGGGTAGCCCATCCTTAGTAACATGAGGCAACTCATCTACATTTGCCTCAGGCTCGAACACAAGAGTAGGGTAGCTAACGACCCTTGCAGTACGGCCTCGGCCTTGACCTTGGTCGTGACCAGTCGTAAGTCTAACACTCTTACGTAGCGGTATACTATTTATCTACATCAGTAAAGAGTATTAAAGTAAGAATCGGTATCGGTGGTTTAGAATAAATCGTATATATATTTATACATATCTATAGGTAACATAAATTATTATAACTCATTAGTTTATTCAAAATCCCTATTTAACCCCAACAATTTTCAAAATCAAGCCAAAAGAGCTTTACAGTCCATGAGTTAAACTCGACTCTGATATCACTAAATGTAATCCCTTATACCCAGCGTAAAAGATACGATCGGATCTAGAAGATTATTTAAGTAATTAACCTTCACCCAACTCGACAATCCAAAATCATTCACATTTATTCCCAAAGATAAACATAATTATACGTATATATAATTTTAAATCTATAATTAAAATAACAAAAAGTTAATTAAACTCCCAAAAATAAAAAAAGTCCCAAAATAAATTGTATTTACAACCCAAAAGGATTAGCTACTAACAAAGTACATTAATAATCCAAAATCAAAATAATAATAATAATAATAATAATAATAAAATAAAATAAATTTGTAACTAAGCCTCCGGATACTAAGTCACCTAATTCCTGATTACCTGTAAAGAACTGTGGAGGTATGAGCTATAAATCCCAGTGTGTCTCTAAAGTACATATAACCTAACGTATTTTTTTTTTAAAAAACAACATAACAATTTTAATCACAAAAGGGTAACCACAAATCATATTCCATACACAAGCATAATGCAATGCACCCATACTCCAGCACACCAATATAGTGAAAAGGTTCCCCAGAACCCTTTCCCAACCAACGTCACCAATCGCAGTATGGTGTTAGTATCAACCTTAAAAGGAATGATAACCACTTCTTCCACTTTACAGTCTCACCCCATGAACACACAATGGTATGATCACATGATTATCATATATATATATATATTTTTTTTTTGCCTCAATCTCATTCTCAATTATATCCCATGAATCATAATCACTGTAGAATAATCACAATAATTACCTGTCACATGCTCATGGTATATATATATGCATAACATTATCATCATACACTTTCACAGCTCAATCAATCATACCATTATTTTTAGATCACAGCAACCATCTCAATATCAACATACCTCAAACAACATGAAACCACATAATCTCAACCACATCGCATACATTAAGGTATATTACAGTTAGAAACACACCTCAAGTAAATAGAACTCTAGCGACGAGGAGGTCGTCCATCACGCACTGTACGAGTTCCCGGTCTAATTGAATTAGATCCTACAAATACAACTAAATGTTATTACAACCCTAGCCACCACTTAAACACAAAATTAAACTAAGGTAACTTACGAGTAGCTCTCGGAATCGATGAAAGAACGGGTTGAACAGGCGTTGGAGGTAAATCTTCTGCCTCGAAATCGTGATCACCTAAATACAAATATTTTATATCAGTACTCCCCGAATTAGAACTTTAAAATAACTTAAAGTACACAATTTAAGATAAAACTATCAAAACGAGACTTTCGAGTTAGAATTTGGCAAAACGGACAACAAAATTAGATTCAGGGTGTCAAAAAATGGTAGGGTAAGGTTTTTCGAAATAGTCAACGGTCAAAGTCAATAGTCAGCGGTCAACGGTTAAAGGTCAACGGTCAACGGTCAATGGTCAACGGTCAATGGTCAAAGGTCAATGGTCAAAGATCAAAGGTCAACGGTCGATGATCGGTCAACAGTCGATCAACGGTTTGACTTGGTTTGGGTTGGACTTGGTTCAATTGAGTTTGGTTTGGTTTTTAAAGTGTTTAGATTATTGGGTCTAAGTTTGGGCTTAAGGATTTTTAAAGGGTTTGGGTTATTTGGTTTTTAATTTTATTCAATTTGGGTTTAGGTTTTAAGAGGGTTTGAGCTTAGGCACAAGTTTAGGACCCATTTTCATCACAACACAAAAAGAAGATGGAAAAGGCAAAACCCCTCCCTTTTCCTCCCTCCAAACGGCACCAACAACAATTCCACCCACCAAACCAGTGTTTATCCGTCGAGCTATTCTTGCCAACAACCAAATATCAAAACCATAACATAATTTCGATGACTTACTAACCTCAAAACATTAGGACAAACGATGGAACACAAAAAGCGAATGAAAGCTAACTTTCTCCTTGATGTCTCACGTGAATGGCGATTACTGGAGATGGTTTAAGGTGCGATTTTAAACACGAGGTAAAAAGGAGTATACTGGTGATGGTGGTGAAGCAAACGGATAAGAAATCGAACTAGCTTTGAAGCTTGAATTGAAAGAGGAAAAGAATGGGGGTTTGAGAGAAATTTGACATAATAAAAATTGGAGAAGAAAGAAAGAGGGAAAAAATAATAACAAAAATAGAGATGGAACGACACAAAGGAGAAAAAGAGTTTTTAACATTAACAAAATGGTCTAATTACACGAAGGTCCTCAGGGTACTCTAGGGTTTACCAAAAGGCCCAAAACTTTACATGCACTCACAGTCAAGTTCTAAAGTTCCTAAATTAACCACACACCTATAATTAAAGTTTACTTTAGTACCCAATTACAGAAAATCCCATATTAAGCCCTCAAGCTTCCAAATTTCCTAGTTTGAGTCGGAGCCAATCTGAAGGAGGCGAGAGATGTCCCAGAAGGAGAGTTTGAGTTGATCTTTAATTCTTTTAAGTAAAAAGTTAGGGATACATCAAGTGCTTTGGTTACTTTCGATAAGGACTTTAGTTTGGATAAAAGGTTTCATGATAGATCTTTTACATCGTTTGGGCCCAACAAGGAAGCATCAGATGTTGATTCAGGCTTAAATCATATCCAAGATACTTTAGTAGGCCATGCGAAGACTAAATGGAAGTGTTTGACAGGAAGAGGTTAGGTGGGACATCTCTTAGGTGATATTTCGAATGGAAAAAGGAAAAGTAATTGGTCGGCCCATAGAGAGAAAAATGAACTCATTGAAGATTCATCTCTTCGAAAAAGGCGAAACCAATGAATGAAATGTGTATCGGTTCCCCTAATACATTTTCGATAGAGAGTACTATGGAGTTTTCGGGTTTATCATCTCACTTAGGATCGGTGGCTGCCTTTAAGCAAGCTGACCGAGCGCAACGAAAATCCTAAGTTAGAATGTTGATGGATTAGGGAGTCCACAAGTGGTGCGAAGGCTTCGATAGGTGCTAAAGCTTCACAAACCCCAATTAATCTTTTTTATAGAGATGAAGTTAGATAAGAGAATAATGGAAGGTGTTCAGAGTAAATGTGGTTTTTGGAGTGGATTTGAGGTGGAAGCAAATGGAACGAGAGGAGGATTGTGTCTAGCTTGGGAGGAAGAAGTATATGTTTCTCTACAATGTTTTTCTAGTTGTTTTATTGACGTGCTCGTTCAAGGAGCAATGGTGATTCGGTTTGGCAAATCACAAGCTTCTACGAATCGCCTTTTGCAAATGATAAAATGGACTCATGGAATATCCTTAGGAGCTTGGGAGCGAATAACGATTTACCTTGGTTCATCTGCGGAGATTTTAATGAGATTTTATATGCAAGTGAAAAGAGAAGGGGTCTATTGAGAGATGAAAAGTGCATGGAAAGGTTTCATGAAACTCTTGAAGATTATCGTTTAGTTGTTGTGGGTTTTTTTGGCCCTTGGTTTATTTAGGAAATAGGAAATCTACAAGAGACAAATATAAGGGAGCATTTGGATAGAGGGGTTGCAAATGATGCTTGTATTGATATTTTTCCAAATATGGGTTTTCAACATTTACCTAACTCGTTCTCGGACCATTGTCCTCTTTTAATCACATTAGATAATATGAGCGACAGTAAAAGGATCAAACGTTTCAGATAATAAGTATGGTGGATCATGGAAGAATGTTTTGAAGGGGAAATGAGTAGTATTTGGGCTAGTACCGACGAAGATTTGGTTACAAAATAGGAGATACTTCAAAAAGGATTGGATAATTAGGCAAAAAAGATTAACGAATCTCGTAACGATCTTACGAAGAAATGAATGACGAGAAGCTATGCGAATTAATTGACACTAAGATTTGGCTTAATTGAGAGATGGAAAAGGACAAGGTCTACTTGGAGAAAAGGGCTAGAGAAAATTGTATTAAAGGTGGTGATAGAAATACAAAATTTTTTCACAGTCAAACCAATCAAAAGAGGAGGATGAATACAATCAAATATTTAGAATATATTGAAGGTAGGAGGACAGATGTGGAAGTCGAAATAGGGGACATTGCGAAATCTTTTTTTGTGAACCATTTCACTTCGCAAAGAGGAGATATTGGTAAGGAACATATTATCTCCGAAGTAGAATGATGCATCTCAGAGGAAGATAGTGTTTTTTTAACGTCGATATGGAGGATAGAGTTGTCAAAGCTTTAAAAGACATGGGTCCAACAAAGGCGCCAAGTATGGATGATTTTCCTGCTATTTTCTTTCAACAATGCTGACATATTGTAAGATTAAACATTAGCGAATTTTGTTTGGGTGCTCTTAACGATGATTGGAGTCTTGATTCCATAAATATCACAAACATTGTTCTTCTTCCTAAAGTTACTCATCTCACTAGAATGGCCAACATTAGACCTATAAGTTTGTGTAATGTTATCCACAAGGTGATTGCAAAGATGGTGGAAAATCATTTCCGAACTATTTTGGTTAAATGCATTGATGTCGCACAGAGAGCTTTTGTACGAGGCAAACTAATATCGGATAATATTTTGTTAGTCTACGAAATCATGCACACGTTTAGGTAGAAGAGAAGTAGAATGGTCGAAAGCTTGACATGAGTAAAGCTTATGACAGGGTAGAATGAAGTTTTTTGAGCTATATGATGGAAAAAAATGGGTTTTGACACGACTTGGGTGAATTTGATCATCAAGTGTATATCATCCATATCCTATTTCGTTAATTTGAATGTCACTTTAAGTTTAATTTTTAAGCTTACAAAGGGTCTTCATCAAGGTGATCATTTAATTCCTTTCTTATTTCTTATTTGTAGTGAAGGTCTCTAATCCCTCACGAGGTTAAATATTAAAGAATGGCAGTTAAAAGGCGTCAAAGCTAGTCGAAGTGGTCTTATAATCTCCCACTTGCTTTTTGCTGATGATTGTATTTTATTTGGAGAGGCTTCGAAAATTGTCGTTCGAGCTTTGAAAAATATCCTAAGGGAGTATGAGGCAAATTTAGGCCAATGTGTTAATTTTAATAAATCATCAGTATTTTTTCGCACTAATATAAAGGAGGAGATACGACTTTTGCTTTCGGTCAAGTTGGGTGTACGTTATTGAAATAATCCTGAGAAATATTTATGTTTACCTAACATGGTGAGATGAAACAAGAGGACCTCTTTCCAAAACCTAAAGGATCGAATACAGAAGAAAATCGATGGTTGGAGCAATCGATTTTTATCTCAAGGAGGAAAAGAGTTTTTATAAAATTTGTTTTGCAAGCCATTCCTACCTACGCTATGACCTGTTTTCTTTTCCCAAAATCGATTTGTGTTGATTTGGAAAGAATTGTTACGCTGTTCTGGTGGCAAAAGGCTAAAGGGAAACAGGGTCTGCATTGGTGCGAGTGGAAAAAATTGTGCGATTTAAAAGAAAATAATGGTTTGGGGTTTCAGAGTTTTAAAAATTTCAACTTCGCATTACACACAAAATAAGGTTGGAGAATTATGAAGAGGTAAGATTCTTTGTTCGTGAAAGCGTTAAAAGCGAAGTATTTTGCTACTTCTGATTTTCTCGATTCTAGTTTGAAACATGGTTCGTCGTATACATGGCGAAGCATTTGGTCCGCAAGGAAAGTCCTTCAGGAAGGTGTTAGTTGGTGTGTGGGAAACGTGCTTAATATCTTTTTTTAATCATGATTGGATTCCCACAGTTGATCATTCTCAATTAATTGCATCAGTTAATATTTCTCAATTGGAGTCAGTTGTAAATCTCATATATGCGGATAACAGGCAATGGATAGAGAAGTTGTTACCTTTGCTTTTGAGGAGGAGGTGATGGAGAATATTTTATGAGTCCCACTAGCTGAAGTGTCCCACAAAGACGTACAGGTTTGGAGAGGAGCGGCTTTAGGTGATTTCTCGGTGCGTAGCGCCTATAAATTATTATAATCGGGTAATCCTACTCTAAGCCTAAACAATTTACAAATGGATGCTAAGTGCTTTTACAAGTAACTTTGGGGCCTCAATTTGCCCTCAAAAATAAACATATATATATATATATATATATATGGTGCTTATCACATAACTTTGTTCTGACGTTATTGAACTTGTATAACAAACGAATGGTAAGAAATGTTGAGTGTCCAAGGTGTTTGAGTGAGCCAGAAACTCTGATCACTTATGCTGGTTTTGTCCTGTGTCCAAAGAAGTATGGATAGTTAATGGGTCTTCAAAGGTTATTAAGCATTCCTTCTCTTAGTATTATTGAATGGCTTACCAGTGTTTTTAAAGACTGCTCAACGGCACAAAGAAGAACTGTTTGATATATCTTATGGGCCTTATGGTTTGACAGAAATAAACGACTTCACAAATCAATATCTAAAACAAGTAGCGAGATTGAGAATTTTGTTCTTCACTATCTGAATGAAATGGATGGCTTAGTTAGATAGAAATGTACCAGTGGTTTTGATTGGCAAAAATGGGAGCCCCCAATCGGGGAGTGGGTCAAAATCAATTTTGATGCCGCTTTTGATAAAAATTCTTTCAAATTTGGCTTCGAAATAGTGGTACGTGACTCCAACGAACGTGTTTTAGCCACTAGATCCACAGTGCATGAAGAGATTCCCATTGCTTTTGCAGCGGAAGCCCTCGCAGCTTTAGAGGCAGTAAAAATAGGGTTAGAAATATGCTTACAACATATTATTCTCGAGGGTGATTCTCTATCAATTATTAAAAAATGTTCCACAAACCAACCAGATCCCTCAGAGATTAGTGCATACATCAGCAATATACAGAGATATGGAGGATATTTTCAAGCAATAAAGTTCAGACATGCAAGTAGATCAACAAATCGAGTTATAGATGCCATGACTATTTACGCTTTAAAAAAATGGTGAAAGTTGTTACTTGGTTAGTTTGGCGTTGATTTTTTGTTCAACATCTATTGGATGATGACTCACTTCGTGAGCCGAATTAAAGAGCGAAGGTCCCATTCTCGTCTCTCCACAGATCTAAAGAAGTTTTTTGAATCAGTTTTTGGAAATGAAAGGATTCCAAAACCAAGGGTAAGAAATGGTTTTAGGGAAGTTGAATTTGCCAAAGCTTTTAATTATTTTTTCAAGTTTTTGAGGCGGGTGTAGTTCCCTAGGAAATGGGTTGCTTTTAGATTTTTTAGTCTGTTTTCTTAGGTTTTCTTTCTGTTTTGAGTTTTATTGTTTTTAGTGTCGTTTCTCTTTTCGGGCTTTGTTTAAATTCAATAGTTTGGTCAGATGGGGCTTAATAGTTTTTTGGGCCTTGTCAAAGTTTTGTTATGTATTAGGTGTTTTATTAATAAAAGCTCATTACAATTTGATAAAAAATAATTATATTTGCATTACAAAATAAACTCATATTAATTAAAATATTCATTTTAATTATATAAACATTAATTAATTGTTTTGTTTAAAGTAATTTAACTACTTGAATTAATCACAAAATAAAAAGGATAAACACAAATATATGGATTCCGATGATCCCATCTTATTGTTTGGTTAGATTTATGGATGCAAAAATGCAAAAACATATTGAAGTTAGATTAAGTAATTTAGCCGAAAAATGTGGTTAATTAAGGCTCAGGGGCAAAATTGTAAAAATCCAATCATTATAGAATTTTAATGAAGAAAAAGCTTGGGTACTTAGATAGCAATTATCCAATTAACCGAAATGGTAAATAAACTAAATTTTAGCATGACTTAGTGGATGATTTTAATGATGGCCACTTAGTTTAGTTTATTAGTAAATTAATGAAATAAAACACGATTAATTAAAGTATAAATAGTTTGATAATGGAAAGAAAGATGATTTATTTTTAACTTAGGTGCTCTAGTAGTCTGTTTAAACTTTCTCTTGGATGGTTTAGTAGTTTGTACTTCCTCTATAACTTGCACTTTGGCATTTTCATAATCTAGGTTTTGATTTTCCTTTCGATATTCTTCTTTAGTACGAAGATGATTTGCCAAAGCTTCAAGAGATATTTCCTCTTTCTTACTTTTTAGACTTCTTTTAAAGTTTTTCTAAGATAGATGAAGTTTGTTTATAATGGAGGATACATGTAACAACTTCACCCGACCCAATCATTAAGTTCGAGCTAGAGAATGTTACATTCGTTGCTAAAGAAACTACGATCTATCAAACAACATACAAGTATTAATATATATGATCAAGTGTTAATAAAGTTCAAAATATGTTAAACAATAATCTCTGGGTCTTAATCGTGCTTACAAAAGTTCAATACCATCTCAAGGTCGAATTAGGACAAAACTGAAAGTTTTCAAAATATGAGAAGAGGGTATCGCGATATCCAAGGCTTGGTATCGCGAACCCAAAAAAGTTGTCAAGCATCAAAATATGTCAGGTGGGTATAGGGCTTGGTATCGCGATCCCGAAGACAGTAGCCAAACTACCCAACTTGAGAACCAAATTGCAAAGTTTACAAAATATGACAAGTGGGTATCGCAATATCTAAGGTGTGGTATCACGATACCAGAAACAGTCCATTAAATCCATGTTTTAGGTAAAATACCATTTGGTACCTATTTCAAAGCTTTCCTCAAACCTACAAATTTAACTCAACAGTTCACCATTTTAACTTGAATAAACCATCCCAAAGACATGCCAAAACAAATCATTGAATCATTTCTAACAACCAATTCATTATAGTTTCATTTTAGTACAAATCATACCATTTTAAATTGTTCAACTACAAGCATTCATCCAACCAACTAACCACTCAACAATCAACTTCTCATCTTTGCAATTTATGTTCAACCATGCTCATTTAAGTGCCATACATAACTTATTCACATTGCCAAAAGCATTATGTTTCATGTAGGCTTTATCCTTACCAAAATCAAGCACTATAAAGGTTGCAATCTCAAACTTATCATTTCAAGTTATCATATACAAACACCTATGTACATGTCACAAAACTGGATTTAAAAATGATTGAAAAGCTATCGTACCAATAACGGGATAGTGTGAGCTTCTCAACATTCTGGTAGATACGTTCCACAAGTTGGCAATCTACAAGGGAAAGGAAATAACAAGGTAAGCATATACAATGCGTAATAAGTTCATAGGTATTTAAACAAGAAACTTACCTTATCTTACATTTAAACATAACAAACTAATTAGCTTGGCAAAGTTCGGCTAACATGGCAAGTCACAACAACAAAGTGAGATAAGATATAATCAACCATAATGTCATTTAAACATACACCAATTCAATTCATTTTCAAATCAATATCTCAATGTCATGCTCTTATTCAATTTCACATTTATTCATTCAAACATCAATCTTATGTTAATTCATTTCAAATTTTCCTTTTCATTAGATACTTAGCCTGATGAACTCTAGTAAATGGATTTAGTTACAAAAGTTCTGTTACAATAGTTGTTCGTTTGAGCTGAATACATTCTCATGTCAGGTTACCAGTTTAGACTAAACATTTACACTATGTTTAGTTCGCTGTAATGGAATAGAGCTGTAATGAAATAGGGCTGCAATCAGTAATTCAGTTGTTTGATTGAATTGAATGGAATAGAGCTATAATAGTATTTTTGTGTTTGGTTGAATGGAATGGTGCTGTAATAGAATAAGAAAAAAGACTTAAATGACTAAAGTACCCTTAGCAGAATTTTGTTAGGTAGATGATTATTGTTATTAAATTTTAATAAAATTATTATTAAATATAATTTTATAAAAATAATAAATAATTTAATTATATTTTAACATAATTATTATAAATACAATTTAATAAAATAATAAATAATTTAATAACATTTTTAATATAATTATTATTAAAATATGAATTAGTAAAAATTATAATATATAATATTAGAAAAATAATATATAACCTACTTTATTAGTTTTAAACTAAAATGCATATATAAGATCAAAAATCAAGAGGAAATAAAAAAGACATTTGAAAAACATTAGGTAACTGATAATTGTTTTAGCTGCTTCCAAACATAAAACTATGTAAGCAGCCTTAGGACAAAACAAAACTATAAAAAAATACTATGTTTTCCTCCATTAAAAATGGGAGAAAAACTTCAATACTAACTCCTTAAAAGAAAAAACCAAAGCTTATATTACATCAAACAACAAAAAAGATTTTTGGGTTTGGAGCTAAGAGCTAGATTGTTGTTGGTCTCATCCTTGGCCACAGATTATTTACATGGATCATGTTCACATCAATAATTAACCAGCAAAGTCGAGCTCCGTTTTACAACTGAAACAAGCCATAAGGCAACTCCCCCTATTTGAGTTTTACGAGAACTCTCATGTTGAATCAAGGAAGCAACCAAGTATCATCCCTGGCTTGAACTAATCATCTTACAATAACTAGCATTTCACACAGTGTCTCTCCATCGCTAACACTTGGATGCTTTGTTCAAAGCATCAAATACACTTTGGAGGGTGATCTCCTCAACCACTACCACCTTATCTCTTGATTTAGAGCCTCAACCTATTGATACTTGCCTTCTTTTCACCCCTAAAACCTGCCATTTGGGAAAAACTATAAGTATGAAGAAAAATGAAAAGGGAGACATTACATTGAAAAAGAGCAAAATACTTCATGGAGAATATGATATGAAGTTTTTCGTTAACAACCATCATCCATGACAAAAAGTTGCAGTTCATATCAATATCTACTCCAGTGAAGATGCATACATATTATTATAAGAATCAAGGATGGAAACATGGGCACATTTTCTAATACCAATTAATCATTCAACAAATTCAATTTAAAGAACATGTTGTGTGAACTATTTAGAAGGTAACTTCTATGAGGAAGAAGAAAAGGATGCATACTTTGTATAATCATATGAGCAGTAAAGATGAACATATATAGACTAATTTCCCAATAAGAATAAAAGCTCACAGTCACAATCATCAATGGCATCCAAGTAAACATATCCTAGGTATTTGGGCAGTTCCATGGATCTATATTACCTAATGTAGTTTCGGACCAATATTTTAATCTCATCCGCGGTCTAAGTAATCCAATCCTTGTTTCTGCAGTGCTACAAACCTTTTTCCAAGCCATTATATTTACACACTCTCTGGTTTTTTTATTAAGCCATTATATAGTAGACAAATGCTCCTAGAAGAGTAAGCAAATTTTGTTATTAAGCTAATAGAACTTTTTTCTCAACGAATAGTTCATTCTCCTTGATTTTTTAGCAATAAGAAACTTAAAGAAGGAAGCTGAGTGATCTCTAATTGGGCAGGTACAATTCAAGGTTTCTTAATAAATTGATTCATTTTCTTAAAATAAGAATTCAATCTCATCAAATCATGACTATAGGAATGTAATGTTAGCTACCTAGTTGGAAAATGAGTTTTCATATTTGGAATCAATAGAGGAGATAAACAAAAAAAAAGTTACAAAATTATATTGATATTTTACAAGGTATCCATGCAAAGAAACCAAACTGAATTCATGGAAAATAATCAATGAAGAAAAAAACTTGAGGAAAAAAAAGCAAAGAACAGACTGAGTTGATATAATCAAGAATTGCAGCGTTAGCTTCTCCATCTTTGCAGGTGCATCAATCTGGACCCTTACAGAGTTGTCGCTGAAATCTGGGCTGGCCCCAAAGTTTTAAAGAAAAGAAAAGAAAAAATCCATTAAGGTAAATAATAGGGATCGTGAATGATAAAAAACTTAAGGAATGTTCAATAGAAAATAGTGGGGAAAAAGAAAGAGAGTAGTGGACTGGTGATGGAGGAAGATTTGGCATCGGGTTTGGCGTGGATGGTGATGGAAACAGACTAAGGAGGAACCGAGCGGATTGAAGATGGGAACTTGGAGTCATTTTCAGTGGGCTGCGATGATTCTTGTAACAGCCCGATTTTTAGTAGTGTTGAAAACAGTGGATTCGGGACCACAACTCCGACAAGTCGAGTCGTAAAAATATTTATTTTAAATATTTTTGGTGATATATGCATTGTATGAATTATGATTCGAAAATATCATTGATTAGATAGTTAATTGAATAGAAGGGACTGAATTATAAAAAGGGATAAATGTATAGTTGTTAAATTAGAAGAACTTAATAAGTAAATTAACCAAGGATTGTAAGTTAGTGGATTGGTATGGGTTAAATAATGAGTAAATAGATTTAATCAAGGTTAAAAAATTTTAATTAAAGCTTAATGATGAAAGTCTCAATAATTATAAAATTGCCATTTATATATATATGAAATTAAAAGAAAGAAATTGAGAATTTCAACCCATTTTCTTTCTTCTTTCTTCTTCACACGACACTAAGGGGGAAAAACCTAGGGTTTTCATTTCCAATCTTTGAGCTTTGATTTGGGTAAGCAAACCTTGATCGTTTTTAGTAATTTTTATGTTTTTGAGCCCGTATCAACTTAACCTAGCTTATGCATGGACTAGTTTGTGAATCTGTCAAATGTTAGAAAACTTGCCATTGTTGAAATTGCTTGTTCTTGAAAGCTTTTGATATATTTGAGTGTTTGATACTTGGGTTGAATTTTTTTGTAAAGTGATTTTTGATGAAATTAGGATTTAAGGACTAAAGTGTGAAAATGGTGAAATTATATGTATTGTTGTGAAAATAAATGTGTGAATGGGTTGAATAGATACTTTTAGAATTCGATTAGGTTTAGTTGTGTCTGAAAATGGTTATTTTGCATGTTTTGTGTTGAAAGGACCAGATTGAATAAAAGGAAACTATTAAGGGTAAAATCGTAACTTTACCAAAAAGGACTATGCTATGTTAAATGAATTGGTGGTGTGATTTAATGTAAGAAATGGAATGATTTGTGAATGTAGACTACGACCGTGCCACGGATCGAGGAAAAGGAAAATTAGCGGAGTAGTCCTTGGAATCCATCCATCACCACAATCCAGTCCGATAAGTCGTATGGTTAAATTCTAACTTAAATTGCTTATTCTTGTAATATGACTATTGTAGTGAGATGAAATGATAATCGTAATTGTGAAAGACAAGTGTGAATGAAATACGGAAGATAAACGGGTTCGAGCTATAAACGAAAGAGTCTGATGACTAAGTGTTATCGTGAGTAAATGAATCCTTACGGATTAAAGGTCCGATGACTAAGTGCCATCGTGAGTAAATGAATCCTTTACGGAATAAAGTTCCGATGATTAAGTGTCATCGTGAGTTAATGAATCCTTTACGGATTAGAGGTTCGATGACTAAGTATCATCGTGAGTAAATGAATCCATGACGAATTAAAGGTCCGATGACTCAGTGTCATCGTGAGTATATAAATTCCTATACGGAATAAAGGGGTTCGATGACTATATGTCTTCGTGAGTATTAGATGAAATGAGTTCTAATACGAAACAAGGGTCCGATGATTTTGTGTCATCGTGAGTTACAAATGCGAGTGAAACCTGCCCCAGATGTAAACAATGTTTCATTTGGTTAATTAGATTTTTCAACTTTTGAAGTTCGTTAAATCTATTTAACTTTATGTACTTACTAAGCTTCAAAGTGCTTACTTATGTATTTGCATTTGTTTTGTAGATTCACTTTTGTTGTTCGGAGATCAGATCATCTTGAAGCATCACACTATCCTGGAGTTGTTCGGTAGACTTTTACATCACTTGGTTAATATGGCATGTACTAGGATGACGTTACCTTTTTCTTTTTACTAAGAGTTGTGAAAAACTATGTTATGTTTGATGAAATGTTGGGTATAGTTTTAAGTACCTTGTATTGACATAAATCTTGTATTTGTGTTGTCTTGAATGCATAGTTAAAAGTTGTGCTTATATGGAAACAATGAACTTGTGTTGGGTATAATTTTTGAGATTTAGCTTACTTGTTTCGGTAGAACCCATGAATGTTTCGGTAGAAGTGCACGGTAGGAGAGAGCTTGTATACTGACTTGAGTTGTATTGGTAGTTAAATTATGAGTATCGGTAGTTGTATGTATAGAAGTATCGGTAGTCTGCATGCTTGTATCGATAGAAGTTACAGGATTGAAATTTAGTTCTCTGGAGTTTTTAGTATCGGTAGATGCATGACTTGTATCGATAGAAATTACACTTGTATCGGTAGAACTAGTACAGGTACCGATAGAAATCTGCACTATTTAAAATTGTTCATTGAATTGACTACTACCGATACTTGACCTTCAGGTACCAGTAGAAGCCCCTAAAATGTTAGAAATTTCATTTTTACCCTTTACAAAAATAATGTTATGTTTAGATATTGTTTTATATCATGAAACATGATTTTTGAATTGAATAAAGATGTGAACAATCAGATATGTGTAAAGGATGAATAGTATAATATGAATAGATGACATTGGAATCCTAACCGACGACAATACTCAGGATTTTGGGTGTTACAATTCTGCTTTCTGGGTTTTGGCTTTTCCCTTCTTTGCTGGAGCCATTTATTTTGGCAATTAATAATGAATTTTGATATGGAAGAAAGCATAAAAAGAGTAAAGAAAAAGGGCAGAAAAATTGGAAAAGAGGAAAATGAAAGGAACAGAGGGAGAAAATGTTTACCTGAAGGACGCTACGATGAAGGTGAGGAGTGCTATGGTCGGAGTCGAAGGAAGTAAAGCAGTGACATTGGCTACCTGAGAGTTTTTTGAGGTGTGAAAGTGTGAGAGGATAAAGTGGGGAGTCTTTTTGTGGTGATGACCTCCTTAAGCACCGAATCAGAAATCAGTGCTGAGGGAAGGGAATAGAAATCAGGCCATTTTACTGCATAAGCCTGTAATAGGCATTTCATTAAACCAAACGACTGTGTATAGTAGGCCCGTGGAATAGACATGTAATAGAATGGCTATTACAGCCAACCAAATAGGGTGTTAATGACACATTCAATCGCTTGGCCAAGTTGAAAATATACATGTAAGGTTACTAGTCCATGCTAAACCTTTAAAACGACATTAGGTTACCAATCCATGCTAAACTTGTGTCGCATGTATCTTCGAGTTCACAACAAATGGTAAATCTTGGTAATCATCAATAATCAATCCGTAAAAGTGTGTACAAATCCTTTACTAAGCTCATCCGAGCATTTTCAACACATATATACATATCATATCTTTTCAATTTAGTCAAATTCTCACCTTTTGCACCAAATCGCAAACAATCTAAATTTCCACCAAAGATACACAAATTCATAATTCAAGTACATAACAATTTAAATAAAATTATACCATATGAACTTACCTGGTCAAAATAGAAAACAACCAAATCTTCAAGGGCTAATCAATAATTTTACCTTTTCCTCGATTACCCTCAATTTGATTTAATTCTCGATCTATACAATTATTCCATTTAATTTATCAACATCAAACTCTTTTATATCATCCCATAATATGCATGAACCATTTTTAATTTCATTTTTAATGTCCTTAAAGTTTTGAATTTTAATCAATTTAGTCCCTAAAACCGAAATTGCTATAACTTTTAATTTTGAACTTCAATTTCAAAACTGATCTCAATTACATCCTTTTATAATCCTTTATTATCTAGTATCATAGAGATTTCATATCAATTTCGAAATTTATTTACTTTATTGCTTATGAACAAAACTAACAATTTACACTTTACAATCTAATCCTTTTTCATATCTAAACTTAAAATCTATCAATTTAAGACCAATTTCTTTCATCAATGGAAACTTTTAGAAACTTTAAAATTTTTACAAATTCGTAGATGGACTAGCTAAATCAAGCTTCTAATACCTCAAAAACATAAAAAATATACAAGAAAAGGACTTGAAAATACCTTAGAATTGAGGACCGAATAGTTTTGAGCTTTCAAACATGGCTTATAGGTTTTCTTTTGCGTTCATTCGCTGGAGAAGAAAGAAATAAAAGATGATCGCATTATGTTTTATTATTTATACTTAGATTAATTTATTTAATCAAGTTTTATTTACTTTAAACCTTAATTAATTAAAGCCTAATTTTAAATTAACCAAAATTAATGGGTTTCATGTCATTCACCATAGTTTAAAGATTTAGAATGATTTATTTACCATTTCGATCCCCTGTTTATCTAAGAATCTATAGTAATAAGATTTTTACGATTTAGTCCTTATACCTTAATTAACTATCAATTCAACAAAATTAAAGGACTAAACTTTAATACTAACATTGTAAATATTAAATATTAATATTTAAGGACTCAGACACCGAAAATTGGGTTTTTCAAATCGTCGTTTCTGACACAATTGAAAATTGGATTGTTACAATACAACAATCATTTCATCCATTTTCATACAGTATTGCTTAAACTAATTCAACATTTTTTCAATATCACGAAATTGTTCCATAACAGGATGACAATCAATCATTTGATAATTATTGAAATGGCTAACAAGAAATTTCTTACTTGTAGGATCATGTATCTTGTCTCCAATTTGTCCTATAGTTCTTTAACGATGACCTCGTTTGGTAGGTGTCGAACAAATCATCGGATAAACCATTCAATATGTAGCCTATACACATGTAAATGAAATTGACCCATGTTTGCCTTTCTCGGGTTGTAACAACATATTCGTTTCCATTCTCTTCCGATCTTGGAGTATCCAAAACATAAATAATCTTCAAAGTTGATAGTAAGCAGTGCATCTTTTTTTGCCATCGTTAGAAATTATCACTCATCAAACTGATCAAGCTTGATAAAGTTGGAAGCAAACTCCCTTAGTGCTCTACTTTCGTGTACTGTAGTAGCCATCATGAAAATGATTAGAACCTTAAATTTATTAATGTGAAAATTCGATGAGGAAAATTTTGACCACACAAAAGGAACATGAACAACAACTCGACAGAAAAACGAAGCAATAGGACAAGGCTCTAAGGCATGTATCAAGTCACTATCTTTAAGGTTCTATTCACCCCACCTATACTCGGTGTGCAAATGAGTTTCAAGCAAATGAACCTCGAGATTACAAAGAAGCTCGATGACTATTTATGTTTTGCACTGATGAAAATAGTCCACTAAGAATTGAGTAGAGTATAACAAGAAAATCAATTTATATAAAGAATTTATGCAGTAATTCATTATAAAACAATCTAATAATAGTAGAAGAGGGAGGAATGATAGAAAGAACTTTTGAGAATTTTTTAGCATGTCTTCCAAATGAAATCCCACTCGTATTTATAGGTACTCTCATGTCTCTTCATAGAGACATAACTTTCATTAGATATCTTTTATGAATAATCACATCTTTAAAAGAGATATAATCATTCAACTAATATCTTATAATTATTCAAGCAATATTGCTTGTAAATACTGAACAAATCTAGTGGTGGAGTCACATTGATGCCCAGGGGGATATGAACCTCCCAAAGTTTAAATTATTTTCAATTTAGTTCTTTGTAAATTTACACCAGAGCCCTCCTAAAAATACAAGTAGGTCCTCCAAGATTTGAGACTTTTTAAAATTTTCCCTTTGTGTGTATATTATAGCCCTCCTAAAAATATAAGTGGGTCACTTCAATATTTTTATAGGATTAAAAATAATATTAAAAATTTTATATTTGATAAAAACAAAAAGAAAATCTTCTTGAAGAAGCTAAATTACACATGATTAACATATATATTGATCATCTTCTCCAGGAATGGACTCAATGTGGTAGCATCGCCCTTTGTAACGATCAAGGCTGGTAGGCTCATCGGTCCACACGAATGTCCATGTACCAGAAGAAGATTTTGTAGCTACCACAACCCCTGTTTCCTCAGGCGAAACTCCGAGTTGACGAGTTACTCGGAAGGCTGCCAAGATATCAGTATCTTTGACTTCATATTCAAGAGTATAATAAGTCAATTTATACTCTTTAATGCCAGCTTTGAATCCAACATTTGCTTTAGTCTCTGTTTGAGGTGACATAAGACTTTTGAATGATATTTAGTCTCTGTTTGTGGTGACATAAGACTTTTGAATGATATCTTTGTTAAATAATAACAAATTAATATTTATTTAATACTCCACTTAACATAATAATATTTTAAAAGTAATATAATAAAATATATAAAAAGAAAAGAAAAGAAGAAAAAAAATTTCTTTATCATTTTTATTTATATGTACAAATAGTTTTTTTATCAAGTGTATTAAAAATTCCTTCATGGAACTTGACAACTTACAAAATTAAGTGAAATGTTTATGTTTCAGAATGTAAAATGATTAGGATTTCCAACTTGTTAAAAGTCTAAAAAACCCTGAACCCTGAACCCTAAACCCTAAACCATAAACCATAAACCATAAAGAGATCATTAACCTTCATACCTTCATAATTGTGCGGGAGAGACAAGTGAACATAAAAATCATCATCAACAGAAACCCAAGGATCCTTGAAGACCTTGGTCGACTCGAAATCCCCTACGCACCATGGAACACCATTAATCAACAACACTTAGGTCGATTTGTTAAAACTTTGACCACCAATTTATAAACAACATTACATAACACGATAGGTAGTAAGTCTCCCATAAAGGAATATTTATCTTTTTTAGAATCAAGTCGTTAATAGAAACCAAAAATTTGTTTGTCTTGAGCCACTTGCAGCATTGAGAAACCATATTGGTGCCAATAAGAAACCAACACTTCTAAGAGAATATTGGATTCATACCGTCTAGCTCAGATGCTTTATTTGGGTGCATCTCGAAAATAGCTCCTTTGATGTTGTTCAAATTCAACGACATAAGTTGTTGGCTCAAAGAACACATCAAAGGACGGGATCGAGCTAAAAAAGGATTATGAAAGTAGTCTGAAACAATAGCACACATACCCGCGTCATCGATACACTGAAAACCATTATCATCCACATGCAACTGAATATGATTTACCCGCTCACGCTTCGACGCCTGTGCATGAAATTGTTTAGTGTTTGCATCATCCTAATGCAACCAAAACACCTTTGAGCGTTGCTTCTAGTACACTGCCTCTGGAGCCAACAACCGATTAAACTCAACCTTCGAACGAGAAACCTCTGCAACATTATAAGGATTTGCACGATGTGTGCAAATGTGTTCATCTAATCGATTGGGAACTCAACCTTTAAATGTTTTCAATATATTAAAATTGTCATTTTGAAATTAAAAAAAAAATTATATATCAAATTTAAAATTAAAAAAATTTATCTTAAAGTTAAACATATACATAGCAAAATTTCATTTTGAATTTTAAGATTATCCCTTTACTTATTTAAAAAATACACTATCTAATTAAAATTTTAAAAATATTTTTTATATAATAAACATATATTGATTATTTTTAAACTACACTGTCAGTTTACATTTCACCTAATAATATTATTTATTAATTTTAATATTTTTAATTCTAAAGTAATATGTTTAAAACTATTTATCATATATTCATAAAATTTATAAAAATAAAAATAATTTAATATAGTTTAACTTTTACATATAATCATATAGCTAATTTAACTTAATTTTTAATTATGTTAAAAATCACTTTTTAATTAATTAATATTTTTACTCTAGGTAGACAATGAAATATATATACGTGTGAAAAATATGTAAAAATAAAGTTAACTATTATATTTTATTATCTAATACAAATTATACCTTACATAGTTGAATGAAAAAATAATATTTGGTATATTATAATGAAGTTTTTGGACTCCACAAAGTTAAGAGGTTGATGAGTGTCCTAAGGATATAGTAAAATATTAAAAAAAAAAGACATATGACAATTTTTTAAGGGATAATGACATATTTACCTCCTATACTTCAACAAAATGTTCAATGTGATTCTTAAAGTTTCTAAATGTCTAATTTGCCCCTGCACTTTGTTTTTGTTTTCTAAAAAGCTTTTTTTAATATTTTAATATTCAATATTATAGTTTTCTATTTTTTAAATTTAAATTTAATGTTTTTATTTTAATTGCTACATGACATTTTTTCATTGATCAAAACATGCTATGTAGCGCTTTTCCATTGGCCAAAGTTACCTAACTGATTTTGTTAACCGCCATTACAAAATGGACTAAAAATAAAACAAATTAATATTTTAAGTACCAAATTAGAACAAAAAAAATTAAATACGAAAATAAAAAAATGAATATGATTGAAGAATCAAATCGTGAATTAAACTTAAAATATTTAAAACTTAACTTACAAATCAATACCTAAACTATACCTTTTTCATCTTGGTACCTAATTACAAATCTACGATATATTTTTTCTTAAATATTAACTTTTTTGAATTGGATGTTTGAGGTCACATGAATTCTACTTTTAGTCAAAAGCCAAAGTGTTCCATCATTAGAAACCCTGGGTCAAAAACATGTTTCGCGTGAAATAGTACATTGACATATTCATATAATAATTTATTTGTTCCTCCGTTTAAAAAAAATATTATAGTTTTTTATTTAAATTTTTTTATTTTTTAAACTTGAATTATTTATCAAATTACTTTAAAATGGATAAAAAAGTTAAAGAATGCTAATTTTTTTATCCGACATACATGTGAATTGTCATGTAGATAGCATGCCAGTTAGATCTGTTTATGAGTCGGGTTACCCGTCCAGGCCTGAATGCTTGCTTGAAATTTGAAAGGATTTGGGCAAAATATTATATCCGAAAAATGGGCTTGAACAAAAAAATTAGACCCATTTAAAATATGGGTCGAGCTCGGGCTTGAACATTCAAGGCCTGAGCCCGGCCCGACCCGATCCGTTTTAAGTTTATAATATTTTATATATGTTATTTTTATATATTATATAATTTAGAACACATTAAAAAAATAAACATATATTAAATATATAATATTACTCTAATGTAAATATCAAAATAATGTTAAGATGATTATAAAAAATATTTAATAAATAAAAAATGTATAAAATTATTCAATATTAAAATAAAACAAAATAAATATTTTTTATAAAAATTTAAAATATAATATGGACGAGCCTAAAATGGGTTTGGGTTAGTGTTTTGCAAATATGAATGAATTTGGACAAAATTTTATACTCAAATTTCGGGTTGGACTGGGCTTGGACAAGTATAAAATATATTAATATCATGCTTTGATTTTACCCATGAACACTTTTAATGTCAGTAATTTATTAATTTTTAAAATTTTTAACATAAAAATTATTTAATAATAAAAAATTATATTTATATATTTTTAAAAAATTAATTAATTAATTCCGTGACATGTACGTAGATGTCACATTAATAAAATTAATAAACTTTAATTTTTCGATCTATTTTAAATTAATTTGACAAATAATATAATTTTAAAAATTAAAATAAATTATTTTATAAAATTGAAAGGTTAAATAAATTATATAGAAAAAAAAAGGAATAATTAAAAGAGAAGTAAAGATTAAATCCAAATAAAAAGGTGTTAAAATTAAGAGACAAGTGTTGAATTATTGTAAAGATAAAAAAACATTAACAACGTAAATATCAATCACATATTATATAAGTCGGTCCAATCTTATTTTGCCACCCCTTGATATATTTTCATCAAATTTAATTAAAAAAATAAATAAATAATTGATACATTGTTAATTAAGTTATAGATTTCACAGTTAGAAATTGATGAATATACTATAATTATAATAAAATATTAAAAAATATTTTAAAAAATACATAATAAATTTTTAAGTAAAATAAAAAAACCTGTGTACCAAAATGTTAAAAAACATTATTTTTTAATTTATCGAAATTATTATTAGTTTCATTTTTAATTAAATAATCCAATTTACTTCTAAGCACGTCATGTGCCCCATTTCTGCTACATCATGAGTGCACATGTTAATTTGACTATTCATATAATATCATTATTTTTATATTATATAGTAATAATTTATTCTATATAATCTTTTATATATAATCATATATATTTGTATTACTATGTATTATTATTTTTAATGTTATTAGAACCGTTACTTATTTTTCAATCACGTGTACATGTATTTTCATGTTTAAAATTATTTATTGAAATCTTTAATAAATACATAGAAAAATAAAAAATATATAAAAAAATGAAATATTCCACTTTTACCTTTTTACGTGAACATAATAATAGAAAAAAATTTGGTGAGTCGGTCCACTTATTTATTTCTTTTTATTTTAAAAGACTTATTTATTTCTTTTTTTGCTTCGTTTAATTTTAATCATAACTCTAAGGTACGAAGTTAAAATCAATTTATTTATTTATTTTTATCATCTTTCAAATTACCAAATAAATTTTTTTGGGCTCTTTCTTTTTCTTCAAAGTAAAAAGAATAATAAAAAAATTAAAGGAAAATTCGTTTCCAATTTTTTTCTACCGTAGACGTCTGTCGGAAGATTATTCCGGTGTAAATGATTTTCTTCTTTGATCAAAATCTCAGCCTCTTCGAATCCTCCGGATCTCTTTTTTCTGTTTCAGGTATCTTCAAATCAATTTTAGTTTCTTCTTCATTTTCATATGTTCTTTATTTCTTTTTGGTATGTTATTAAGCTTTCTCCGATCAATTTTTAATGTAGTTCGGAACCCTAGATTTTGTTTGGCTGTCGGGAAATTTAAATTATTCTATGTTCTTATGTTCCCCCGTCCTATTTAGTTTATTTTGAGGTGGAAAAATGGAATTAAATTTGGTCAATTAGTTGTACGGTTGACTTTAACTTTTTTGTTTTCTATGGGATCTCATGCACTTGAAATGAATTAAGCTCGAAATTTATCGCATTTCATAGCAAGTAGGCAGAGGGTTCTTCGCCCCCCCCCCCCCCCCCTTTTTTTTTTAAAGTCTGCGTATTTTAAAGCTGTAAAGTTTTCTCGTATTAGTTGAATTCTATTGTCTGACATATCCGGAGATGGAATTTGTTGGTTTTAGGGTTTATTATTATAAGGAATTTCAAATGTTCTCAAGATAAATAATGACTGGTTAAGAAAGATTGTTTTGTTTGGCATGAAATTCTTAGTTTCTTCTAACATTAAGATCCATTGTGTGATGAATTGAAATGGATTATTTAGTTTTCATTATTGTTGAATATACACTAATACTGTTCTGCATATTTTGTTTATTGAAAATATAAATTTGAAAGAAGAGTTTAATAAACCAGAGAAAAGGAATAATCATTTGCTTATATATTAAACCGTTCACACATTGGCTATGGTAGTCACATTGGTGGATACCAGGGTGCTTAGTGTTCCCTTAGTTGCATGTTTGATGTTGGAGTTCATGTTTCTAATTATAACAACAAGCTTCTGATCCAAATTAGAGAAAAGTTTTAAGTCTTCAAAGGGTATTATCAGGTTAAGCCTTTGTGCCACTAGCATATAAAATTTATTTTCTACCATTTACCAAAGAGAAGATGTTTTTAACTGCCTTGATTGATGTGAAGACTTGTAGCATAATGGAGATGATAGGAATCTGATCTTGTGAAAACCATAAGCTATATTTCTGTTGATATGCTCTGTGCAGTTTGGCCATGAAATTCATGATCCTATCTTTCAATAATAATCTCTTGTATTTTTTGGGGGTCAAAGAGGGTCAACTTCTTTTTTCAGTATTTTCCTGAGGAAGGGGACATTTATGCTTAACTGCATTTTCTTGAGGTGCTTCAGCATGCTTATTATGACCACATAAAGATTTGTGTTCCTTTATTCTTTGTCTTTCCGAGTTTTCTGTATGATCTTAAACTTAATTTCCCTGTGACAGAGCTTCTTGATTTCTATACAAATCTGAGGAGGGAGAAGGTATTAGTTTTCATGTGATGCCGTCAACATGCAGACAGAGTCACTGGTTTCCTTACCCTCTGAGGCACAACATAATCAAGAAAATGTTCCTATTCAAGTTGGAGATCTCGATGTAGCCTCATCCACCTCGAATAATACAGTGCCAGAACAACCTGGTATGTGAATGCAGTTTGATGCTCCTTATTAAGATTTTGATTGTTTCTTTCTATGCATCGTCTCCTTCTATGGAAAATAGTGATTGTATCTTTAACTTTTGTGTGAATTGATCTAATGCAGCTAAAAAGCCAACTCGGCAATGGGCTGCTTGGACACGTCAAGAGGAAGAGAGTTTCTTCACTGCATTACGACAAGTTGGGAAGGTATGTCAAGGTTACTTTTCTTTTGCTTTTAACTTTTTCCACAAAATATTTCTTGACGCATGCATTACTTGCAGAATTTTGAGAAGATCACATGCCGTGTGCAAAGCAAAAACAAAGATCAGGTGATTTGCTACTAGATGTTGTTCTGGGTTCTTAATTATTGATTTACGTCGGACGTTCCCATGTAAATGTCTTGGTTTTTCTTTTTCTTTTTGAAATTTGCAGGTCAGACATTATTACTATCGTCTTGTGAGGCGCATGAACAAGCTTCTGGGTCCGCGATTATGTTTGGATGCCAAAAACTCTAAAGATACTAATGCAGCAATGCTTCGCTGGTAATGCTGGGAACTTTGCCTTCATTTTAAAATTCAGTTAGATAAATTCAGTTATATTATGTGGAGGATTCATTATTACATCACTGCTAACTATATTATGCTGGTAATGCATCAGTAATATCTATTTAGAGCAGATTTGTTGAGCTGGGATGACCCACTCCAATGCAAAAGGTTGCTTATCTGCAAGTGTTAGATACCCTTTGATTATGTTAGGTGTATAACTATATTGAACCTTCAATTAATATCCATCTTGAGGGCAAATGACAAGCATTTTCTTTGTTGCCCTTTGTTAAGCATGAGGTTTAGAATCTTAATTAAGGATTTTTTATGGTATCATGCTATGACAATGCTACATTAACAGTGGCTCAATGTATTATTATTTTTATTCAAAATGCACGTCTTCTTTTGCAGGTGGTCTCTGCTGGAAAAGTATAGCTGCAGAGCCTCAAAACTTCATCTTAAACCACGAAGATTTAAAATTTTTGTTGAAGCTTTGGTTAGTCAAAAGAATCTTTTGTAGTGCTTTTTAGCCTTTCTTTTCATGTAACGTGACATTTTATGCTTGTCCTGGACTGACTGTTCTGTTGTCCCAATGAAGGAGCATCAACTTTTGAAGGACCGGAAGAAGACTGTAAGAAAGCGACCCTCCCAAGGGGAGAACTCACCTACATCTCCAAACAGTGTCACAAATCAGAGTAGGGCTTCAGGACAGGATGCTCGTACAGTCAAACTATTTCTTGTAGACAGTCAAAACATTCATAAATTAGGACCTGGAAAAGGGTCATTTAAGCGTAATAACAATGTAGGTGTCAACCGTAGCAATAGTAAAGGAGAGTCAAATACCATGAAACCTGCAAGGCAACGGCAGAAACCAGGTAATTCAATTCCCCTTCCCCAACCCCAAAAACAAGTAGATAAATAAACATCTATTTCTTGTAGCACAATTGGGTTTACAAATTTGCTTTTGATTTTTAATAGTTATATCATGATGCTATAGATGTTCTGAATTATAATAAGCATTGTTGTTGATGTCAAGAGTCAAGACCGGTGTTTATTACTAATAGTGACCTTCATTTTGCATTTTTCCTATTGTTCTTGCTTGTTATTAATATTTAAAGCTTTCAAGGTGTAGTACGGGCATTCTCTCTGTTCAATGTTCTTTTTCCCATTCAATTTTAGGTAAACTTGTATTGCTATACAATGCTTGGCAGGTGCCTCATCATCTGCATATAAAAAATGGGAAAAGGCTGCAATTGCTGGGGTTTCTTTGGTTGCTGATGCTGCTGCACATTTGGAGAAAACGATTAATGATAAGGGAGGTGAGCATGAGCAAGATACTGCAGGTGCATTGAACTTAATCAATTTAGCAATTATTTCCTTAAAAGGAATTGAAATTACCATTCCTCAACTCCTATTTTTTTCACTACTGCAGTTCCTGACCAACATGACCCGGTTGAAAATAGTCAACTTCCTTTGCCATCTTTCTCACATAATCCTTTCACGGAAAACTACATATATGCTACTGGGAAACTTAAGCTTCAACTGTTTCCAATTGATGACATTACTAGAAGAGCCTTGGAAATGGTGAGCGCCAAAAGGAAATTATATTTGATGATTTTAGAAAACATTAAGGGTTATCAGTTGGGAGTGTTAAAGAAATAATTTGTCTTCCGCTCTTGTCAGGATAAACACAATCCACATTTGGAACTCACTCTTAGTACTCGAAAGAAGATATCATCGGTATTGGAGCATCTGAATAGAAAATGGGGACACTCAAGTATAGCATCAGGAGAGCTTATGCTTTTCCCCTATGGTGTTCAAAGAGAAAACCTTAGGGGTCATCAGAGATGGAGTCAAGCAACCACTGTCAGTGCAGCAGATGTATTTGCAATGGTTGGAAGCCCCCAAGTATTTCGCCTAAGGTACTTTCCTGTCTATTTTTGGTCTCATCTCATTGCTATGTTTGGTTTGTAAGGAGAAGTGCTGATTTATAAGCTTTTTTGAAGGTATGGTTGGTTTTCTGATACTGAAGTTGCATCTTTGTCCTGGCAAGCACCTGTTTCCTTGCCCTACATTCCAAGTGTGCATAATATGAATGTAGAAAATAGGAACGGCCAGATTGTCGAAGAAGTACAAGCTGTCTCATGTACCAGTGATCAACTTAAGGAACTTAATGATCATTACAAGAATCAGCCAATGATACAGAAAGAAAATCTAGTCCTTGAACCTTCTTTAACTGATCCTCATGATGAGATTACTACATACCTTAACACTGGTTCTAAGGATGATCTTGGGGATTCTCTTGTTCCTGCAAGAAATGCCTCATCGGATAGAAGTGAGACTTGCAATGTTGCTATCATGAGAAGGTTGGAGGATACGGTAAGTGTCCATCCTTTCTTAAAGAGTTCGAATCTGTTCGAGATTTTCAGTTGTCAGTTATTATTTAAAACTTTCCAATCTGTTCTAGACCAAAGCTCTGCATCTTGTGCTTGTTATTCTAATTGGTTGTCTGGTAGCCTTCGTTTAGACTTATCAATCAAATTTGTTCATTATCATGAGCATCACAAAATAGTCTGCTCCAAATGACTGAAAACTTATCGGCTAGTGCAAGAGATCATCTCTTATGAATTTCACTGTTAGCACTGATATGAGATCTTGTTGCATGTGACTTGTTCGACACTTGCACATTATCCTTTCTGTGCTTGGTGGGCTTCCCTTTTCAACCAACATGCCTGATGTCGAGCAACTTTAGTCTTTTTTTCTTCTGCCCACTTGGTCTAATTTGGTTTTATAGATTTGTTTCAAAGAAATGCTGCGCGCACCTTTGACATCCAACTTCTATTAGTCACGAAGAGTCTTCATATTCAGCTCCCATGTGTTTCTGACATTTTAACTTTCTTTTGTTTGCTTAGGATGATCAGAGATTGAACAATAGCAGTGCTGCATTATGTGCTGGAGAGTGGGCTGACAGTCTTACAAACATAAGTGTTGGAGATCTTCTTGCAGAAGTGCCGCAGGACTTGAATGATAACTGTGTTGACCACCCTGTTCCAGAAAGCTCATTATGTTTTCAGCAGATTCCATTCAGCTGTGATTCTTTTGACGCAGCTATTGCTGCTCATATATCTAGGCATCAAAACAAGATGGGGGTTCCATCATTGGCATCCCGTGCATCGTCTATTTGGGATGCTGAAGAAACATGCGATGCCTTCTTATTTCCTAAGAATCCTATTCCTTGTGTGGACAGTGCTAGATTATCTGGTGATGCTTCCCCTGCTGCCTGCAAACAGACTGCAACATCAGACTCTGCGGGATCAGAATATGTGCAGCTTTTCATGCAATCACCTGATCCAGAGGAGCCAATGGAAAATTCTGCTTGTGAAGAATTCGTAGATGAGCGTCCATCTGATCCCCACATCATGGATACTACAGAAAAGGATTTCAATGGGCTGGCTGACATTTATTGGGTGTGTTAGCTCTTCTTAGCCTTTGATTACATTAGCAAAGCTGGTTTGTTTTGTTCTTAGGGCATATGTCATTAGTGGTAAATTGTTTAGAGAACTGACCGACTTTCTTGTTCTCCACATTGCAGCCTGACTCATTAGGACCATTAGATCTTGATGCACCATCTCGCAAGTATCATAGTGAAGATTTGATTTTAGGGGACAGCCTTGGAGGTTTGAACCGTCTAATAGCCAGCAGTCTGGATGCATTTCAAAATTGCTCATTTTTCGGTTTGGACAAGAAAGAATCTACATCCACAGTTGAAGGTCGGGACACTGCATCCCCGGCTTTCAAAATCGGCAGCGAGGGCTGAAAACCTTCATCACGTTATGTAGACAAATTGAGAGTAACTGATTTTGATGTTGGAAACGTTTGAATCTGCGAGGAATAACAAGTTCGCCTGACCTGAGAGGTGAAGGTTGGTGCGCGGCAGGGCAGGGCAATTCTGAGTTTATTAGTGGAATTCTTCCCTGATGGAGCCTGCCTCGTCAACTTGTACAAAAACTAAAGCACTTCACTTGTTTATGATATGATGATGATGATCAACCATACAACTGAAAAATAGAGGAGGGTGAACTGTTCTGTTTGTGACACACTATAACTATCTTCAATATATCCATAACTAACATCGGCTGTTTGTTGTTTTTAGTCTCTCAGCAATGACATTTCGAACATTTCTATTTATTACCCCCACAACTTTATCTAATCAGTTTCTATGTTTTTCCATATTTAAAGAAAAAGGAAAATTATGTATATTTTTTTATATAATGTTCACTCGCAATAAACTTGGGTTGTTTTAATGGATATGATGGAAACTTTTAATTAGTTATAATACAAAAATATTTAATTATTAAATATATTATAAATATATAAACGAAATGTTTTATTGGATAAAATAATTTGTAAAGTAAATATAGAAAATGTTATGAATATTATTAAATGGATGTTCAACCTTTTATCTACCTTGATATTTAACTTTTCATATTTTTGTAATTACTTTTTCCAATTTATATATTAGAATATGAAGAGTTGAATCTTCCTATATATATAGAAGAGTATGCTACTTGTAAATTAGAGGAAGATATAAAATGCAATACAAATTCTCATATTCTCATATCCATCATTTATATATTATTTTTGTTTATAACACGTTATCATCACGAGTTTGCTCGATAGTATTCAATATTTTGTTGGAGAACAAGTAATTTAGACGTACGTCTTTGTTAAAGCAATAAGGTTAAGGTATGTGAATTTCTCTGTGTGCTTGAAAGATTTTGAGATTTCAATATTCTTAATAAAAAAAATTAAAATGATAATCATTTTTCCTCGTATTTAAATATGAATTTATGTTTTATATATTTCATGATATGCTTGTTTATGATCTAAGACTTTGAATAAGATTGAAGTATCAACAACTTGAATATTTTTTTATTTTTTAAAAAAAATTATTTTATTTGGTGACTGTTGGAGCCCAATTTTGACCGGGCTTAGACTTTTCGTTTAATTTAGAGTTAAATTGATTTTTAATTTTATTTAAATTTAAATAAAAATTAAAAACATTAAATTTAACATTAAAAATTAAAAGTTCAAAGTCCATTTACATGGCCCAATTGGCCCAAATCTCCTTAGCCCATTTACAACCATTTTTGACCCGTTTTTCGGCCCAAATTACAGTAGCCCAAATCAAACCCTTGACCCAATTACATTTGCAGCCCAGACACCAGCAGCCCTCAGCTCAGCAACCCCAAGGTCAAAGTCAAATCTTCACCCACGTGCCTCTGCCGATTGCTACCCACCAGCTCCATCCACCATGCCCTGCCATCACCATTGCCTAAGAAGAACCTGCAACAAGCAAGGGGGATTAGAAGTGCATTTAATTGTAACAAACAAAAAAGAATGATGGGGAATTTGGCTTTAAAAGCCAAACACAAATTCTGTACAGGGGACTTTTTTTCGAAAAAAAAAGGATCAATACAAATCTAAACAGTATATTATTAACCAAGAGTCAACAGCAGCTAAAAAGAATCATCAAGCATTCTCGTGTTCTAAATTAGCAAGGTATAAGTCTCAAATACATGTAAGTTTACTTTTCATTTATTGTTTTGGAACTAAACTAAAACTTTTTACATTTCGTATATAACCAATAAATACCTACTGTTATTGTTATTTATTGCTACTTAGTATTCTGTTTTAACAATTAATAAATACATACATGTATGTATTAAGTGTTAATAATGGCATTTATGGTAATAATAATAATATTGGTAACAGTAGCATTAATTAATAATCTAAAAAGGGGATCCGAAAGGACTTCCCTGTCCGATCTACTGCCATCACCGAAGGAGCACCGGAGCCGCGCCGAATTCGCCACCGTCTCGTCACGCGCAGATCTGCAAAAAAAGGAGATCAAAAGAAACTCAAAATCATAAAATAATAAAATAGCTTTAAAATCTCTTTAGGTTTAAACAAAAGAGGCTTAAAAAAAGGGGAAAGGGGTTTCTGAAATGCTCAGATCTGGTTTTTGAACCAGATCTGATTTAAAAATGAAACTAAAGAAAGCAAAACGAGAAGAAAAGAGGACGTCTTACCCCTGATCGGCGCGTGAACGACGGCCGGAAGGTCCAGGAACGGCGCGTGAAAGGCTCTCGATGGTGGAGGAGTGACCGGCGTTGAAGCGCGTGGCCCAGGGCACCAGCGACGCGCCCCCACGCGCGGCCTTGGTGGCTGTCGGAGTCGGCCGGAGTTTGGCCGCCTTGAGGGTGAGTTGAGAGAATAAAGAGAGGAGGGGGTTTGAAATTTTTAAAAAATAGGAAAATGAAATAAAAAAAGGGTAAATTAATATATATAGGACCCATTTGGACCGATCCGACCCGACCCGACCCGCTCTGGGATCCGCGTGTTTTTGGAAAATGGTATATTTGTGCAATTGGTCCTTCCGCATTTTTATTTGCTTTAATTTAGTCCTTTTTGCCCTTTTTAATTATTTATAATTTTGCCCTGTAATTTTAATTAGTTTTCAATTTAATCCTTTGACTGTTTGACTGCACCAGAGGCTGCCACGTGACACTTTTTGGCTTATTTATGCATTTAGTCCCTGACATTTTTAATTTGTATTAATTTAATCCCTAAATCGACTTTTACTTAATTACAAAATTGGCCCAACAATTTTTTAAGATTTATAAATTAGTCCTTTGACTGTGTGGCTGCACCAAGGACTGCCACGTGTCACTTTTTGACTTATTTATACATTTAGTCCCTGACATTTTTAATTTATTTTAATTTAATCCCTAAATCGACTTTTACTTAATTACAAAATTGGCCCAAGAATTTTTCAAGATTTACAATTTGGTCCCTTAACTGCTGGATGCCTGTGGGGCTGCCACGTGTCACCCACTCTTTGGTATTATTGCTTATAGGTCCCCAAACAGTCTAAAAATTACCATTTTACCCTCGAACTTTCCAAAATTCCATTTTTATCCCCGATTTCACCGAAAATTACCATTTTACCCCCGAACTTTCCAAAATTCCATTTTTAACCCCGATTTCACCGAAAATTACCAATTTACCCCCGAATCTTTTAAAATTCCATTTTAACCCCGATTTTACCAAAAATTACTATTTTACCCCCGAACTTTCCAAAATTCCATTTTTAACCCCGATTTTACCGAAAATTACCATTTTACACCCCTATCCATATCCAAATTTTAAGTAACGAGATAATGTTCCTTCACGTGTAAACCTCGAAAAATCGTGCCTTAACGTGATAGGTATGATTTTCGTACAAATCACACGATCGAATACTCTCTTCAAAAGTTCCCTAAACGTCCTTCAATTTTGATACTCCGAGAATGTAGTGTCCTAATGTGTTGGACACGTTTTCTAATTCTCATAAGAGGAACGAAATACGGGGATGAGTTCTTCTTAAAAAGGTCTCCTTTAAAATTACATAGAGCCTTTCAAAATGAATACCGTATTTTAAACTTTACTCGAGCTTTCATTGTTTTCATAAAATAAGACCCGAAAATGATCATGTGGTACCAATTCTGGGCGTACGAGGGTGTTAATCCTTCCTCGTGCGTAACCGACTCCCGAACCTATTCTTCTGGATTTCATGGACCGACGTTTTAACGTTTTTTAAACGTTTTGTGGTGATCCAATCGCACCCAAATAAAAGATTAGTGGCGACTCCCTTTTTACTCCTTATTTTTCCAAACTCTAAAATAAATTTTTTCGAAACTTTCGCTTTCGAAGTGGTTTCGACAGCTTGGCGACTCCACTGGGGACTTTTTTCAAAATAAACGAGAGTCAAGCCAAAATTGATAATTTTCGGGTCTTTTTTGAGAACTTTTCAACTTTGATTTTGTTTAACATGCAATCCTCGACATCTTTTTGTGTAATATTATGCTCTGTGATATTTCTAGCATAATTTGGCATCATGTGCATCGCGATATTACCCTTTTAATTAAAAGTGGGAAACTACTCCTTCGTGAGGTCTTCACCTCCGTGCAGGATAGTGAATCGCTTTCGGGATTACAAAGTACCCTTGTTTTCGTGAAGTTTTCACTTCCGTGCAAACATGCGGGAATGCGTCCCCCTAAACCGAACTCGTCCGTATGAGCCTGTAATGGGTGAGGACCGAGGAATCTGCTGGTTTGGGTACCCTTCACCTTTTAGAACCTAAAACTACATATAGTGAACCGTGAGTACTCACCTTAGATGGAGTTAGGTCAAGCCCCGTTAGCATATACCCGAAGTATTTTTAGGTTCTGTGATATGTATATTTGAATGCTTTTCTGCTATTACATGTTACTAACTGTGCTTGTTTTTTCCTTATACTTGCATTTACATCATTATGAACGAAAAGGTCTGATTTAAGTCCGTTTACAAATTAGGCAGTTTCATCATGGAAGAAGGATTTTTAGATAAAGTAGAGGACAATATGGTGGCACGCCTATGGTCCGAAGAACAACAACGCGAGAAGGGTGACAGCTTGAAAGACGGGCATTTGTCAGAATTTTGGGACTACACTCGTATCAATGTAACTCAGAATAACTTACAAGGGTTAAAAGAGATTTGGGAGCATTGGGATAATGAAACAAGGCAGATGTTTTACCGAGATTATGGAGATCTGTCTTACCTACTCGAAGTAAAAATTGACAAGCACCTGTTTCGAGCCCTCTCCCAACATTGGAATCCTGCCTATAGCTGCTTCACCTTCGGTCATCTAGACTTGACACCGACAATAGGGGAATACACTGCCTTAATCCGTTGTCCTAGAGTCCAAGCCGATAAAGCATTTTCAAAAGATGCAAGTGTTCCGACATTTCTGAAAAGGTTGATGAGTGTCATAGGGATAAGTGAGCAATGGGTTATTTCCCGAATTAAGGTGAAAGGAGATAACAAATGTATTAACTGGAATAGTCTGCAGGAACTAATTACAATACATCCAGATATGAGAAAACGTGTTGATATCTTCGCCCTCGGCATATATGGGTTGGTCTTATTTCCAAAAGCGTTGGGACACATCGAGGATGCGGTAGTAGCATTGTTTGACCGACTAAGTAGAGGAATTACACCCGTCCCTGCTATTTTGGCAGAAACCTTTCGCTCGCTAAGTGCTTGCCGGAGGGAAGGAGAAGGAAGATTCATTGGTTGTGCTCAGCTATTAATGGTCTGGTTTCACAGTCACTTCTGGAAAGTGGAGAAATTCTCTTATAAGGTATTTTCAACAGATTTCTCGCCTCTAAAGGACTTTGTGGCCACGCAACTTGAGCAAAATATATCCGAAGAAAAATGGGCAGTCGTTCTCCAGAATCTTCAAGATGAAAATATTGAATGGTGTGCGCCTTGGTTCCTCCCAGACGAGATTCTCTACCGATGTGGTGATTTCGATTGGGTCCCGTTACTCGGAGTCTAGGGTGCTACTGGATATGCTCCGTTGCTTGTTTTAAGACAATATAAGACAAGGCAGTTTATCCTTGCTACACACGACCTGGCACATTGCGAATTTTCTTATAAAGGGAACGACTATAAGAAGAAGGTTCGGGAAATAGCAAATTCGTGGAATAAGGTACAAAGAATAAAGAAGTTCAGTGCCAAACCGTTGACAACCCCGAATTATGACTGGTGGAGGAGCAAGAGAGTAAATGACAACATCCCTGCTCCAAATCCAGAAAATGTTCGCCCTTTGGAGGAATATTTGCAAGAGGTCCCGACAGAGATAGACATCCTCAAGCATGACTTTGAAAGTAAAAGCTCAGAGTTCGGAAAAAGGATAGAAGTACTGGAGGAAGATAAGATGCAGTTAGGATTAGATGTGGATTTTCACAGATTAGAAGCCGAGAAGTTGAGAAAAGGAAAAAATAAGGCTGAAGAAGACCTTGAAGATTTGAAAAAACACTACAAGAAGCTTCGGTAATCCATGAGGACTGCAGGGTTAGGGAAAACTTCTGAGCAATGACGTCAGGAAATTCAAGAACAAAAAGACCAAACGGAGCATTGGCAAAGAAGGTTCCAAGATGGTCAAGCCCGAGAAAATGCCTTGAAGGGAGAGCTACTAGAAAAACGGGTCGAGGAGACTGAGTTGAAAGCTCAGATGGCCATTCTAGAGGCAAGGATAAAGGAGTTAGAGGAATCATTATGGAGGCATCGAAATCGAAACACAGTATCGAAGCTGAAAGCATGCATGGTCGAAAAACAAGAATTAAAAGAAAAAGTGCAAGAACTAGAGGCTACACTACATAATAATGAAATCCGATTTGAGATCATGGAAAGAGATTTAGAAACCAGTGAATGGCACACTCGTCAAGCCCAGAGAGAGGTCGGGGAACGAGATCATGTCATGGGCAAGGCACTAACCCAAATGAGAGAAGTGGCCGATCACATGCAAGAGCTAGCTGCTGAAGCTGACGTCTTGAGCCTTCAGTACGAGTCAAGATTGGAACGAGGAAGGAAATTAGCAGGATTGCTAGGAAAGATTAAGGATCTGGGTCGAAAGGCCAAACCTTTTGTATAAACTCTGTTTTATGTAAAGAAGTTTTTCTTCTCGAGAAGTTGCTCTAAATGAAAATGGACTTTAGAATCAATGCCTTTTCTCACATTTGCATACATGCATTTTGCATCATATCTTGCACATTATTGACATAACATCTCCAAACTAATTAAAGTTAATCATACAAGTTAACATCAGTAAACATTGAAAACCCACATCGTTATTATACGCGTAAGAAGGCGAAAGCTATGGATCAGAGAATAGAGAGGCTAGAACAAATGCAAAAAGAAATCCAAGAACAGATGCAAGCTCAGTTGCAGGACCAGCTAGAGAGAGTTCAAAGGGACATGAGAGACCAAATAATTGAATCCCAAAGCAATATAATTAATCAGCTAACCCAGTTGTTGCGAGATTCAGACAAGGGAAAAGGTCCCGCTGAAGACCCAAGAGAGGAAAACGAGGATCCCCAATATCCTCCTGTCTTTACACCCGTACATCATCAGACCCCGCCAGAACAAAACACCGGAGAAACACCTGTCTTGATTCGGGCGCAGCCTCAGCCCATTGGCGCATCAGGCCAAGCAAATTACCTAGTTGGATCAGGATCGAACCCAGGTGAAACTGCCACGAATCCCATCAACCCCGACCTCGATGATACGATGGAGGCGGAAAGAACCAAAATGGAAGTATCTAAACTAATAGAAGAAAGGTACAAATGGTTGGAAGACAAGGTTAGGGCAATGGAGGGGATTGACGCTTACAGTGGAATTGATGCCAAAGAGCTAAGTCTGGTTCCAGACTTAGTCCTACCCCCAAAGTTCAAGATGCCCGAATTTGAAAAATACAACGGGACCAGCTGCCCAGAAGCACACATTACGATGTTCTGTCGGAAGATGACAGGGTACGTCCACAATGAAAAATTATTAATTCATTGTTTCCAAGATAGCTTGGTTGGATCCGCTGCCAAATGGTACAACCAACTAAGCCGCGCAAAGATTAATTCCTAGAAAGACTTGGCCCAAGCTTTTATGAAGCAATATGGCCACGTTACTGATATTGCGCCAGAAAGAATTACCCTGCAAAATATGGAGAAGAAACCAAGTGAAAGCTTTCGACAATATGCTCAACGTTGGAGGGATATAGCCACCTAGGTACAACCACCCTTAACCGAAAAAGAGACAACGATGCTTTTTATCCACACACTAAAGACACCGTATCTCGATCGCTTTGTGGGTAATGCTACAAGGAGTTTCTCGGACATAGTAATGTCAGGAGAAATGATTGAGAACGCGATCAAAAGAGGAAAAATAGACGCAGGAGACAATGGAAAGAGGGTAGCCCCAAAGAGGAAAGAAATCGGGGTGAATAATGTAAGCACATACAAGCCAACTTATTCGAAACCAATCACGATGACGCAATCAAAACCTCCTTCTGACAATTATCAGAATTTACCAAGAACAGAGTCAAACTGGAAAAAGAATACAGAGAAGATTCAGTTCACTCCAATTCCCGTTACGTACAAAGACCTCTATCAGCAGTTGTATGACCAACACGTGGTAGCCCCATATATCACGGAGCCCGTACCGCCACCATTTCCAAAGTGGTATGATACCAACGCCCAATGTGAATTTCATGGAGGAGTGATTGGCCATTCCATTGAAAATTGTTTCACCTTCAAAAAATTGGTGGAAAAGTTAATCAAGATGAAGAAAATAAGATTCGATGAGCCATCGATACCTAATGTGGTCGGAAACCCTTTGCCCGTCCACTCTGATCAAGGGGTAAATGTAATTACGAGAATAGAAGGAAAAAGGGTTAAAGCTCACATTGAAGAGGTCAGATCTCCTATGAGATGGGTATGGCGTCAGCTGGTGGCTAGAGGAATGCTCGGACAGGACAGTGAAAGGATGGTAAAAATAAAGAACTATTGCGACTTCCACAACGTTGAAGGTCATGAGATTCAGCATTGTACGGAGTTCAAAGTCCTAATACAAGACCTGATGGACCGCAAGGAATTAGAGTTCTTCGAAGAAGGGGAAGAGATAGGGGACATTTGCTCCTCCGAAGGAAAAAAGAAACATGAACATGATCGCCCAATAATAATCATCTCAACATCCAGGGGAGCTGAGACGAGAAAACAAGAGACACCATTGTTATCATACGGAAACCCGCACCGTTTCCTTATGAAGACAGTAAAAGAGTTCCCTGGAATTACGGGTGCGACATTGTGGCACCCAAGGATGAGCAGTTACAAAATGTGAACCTAGTCACACGCAGCGGTAAAACTTACAACGTGGAGGAGAGAGCAGCTACTAAGGGGAAAGCTATAACGGTTGAACCCGAAAAGGTGACTGACAAGTTAAAACCAATAAACGAGCCGGTGGCAGAAAGAGAAGCACAAGAGTTCTTGAAATTCTTGAAACACAGCGAGTACAGCGTAGTTGAACAATTATATAAGCAGCCCGCACGCATATCTATCTTAGCGTTACTGCTGAGTTCAGAGGCACACCGTAACGCATTAATGAGGGCGCTCAACGAAACCTACGTAACCTAGGATATATCGGTATGCAAGTTGGATCGATTGGTTAACAATATTAGCGCTGATAATTTTATCTTCTTCAATGATGATGAAATCCCCTCTGGAGGTATGGGATTGACCAAGGCATTGCACATTACCACTCTCTGTAAAGGGTACACCCTACCCGGAGTGCTTATCGACAACGGCTCAGCTTTAAACGTTCTACCGTTAGCCACTCTCGAGAGACTACCCATCGATAGCTCCCACATAAGGACGTGCCACAATATAGTCAGAGCGTTTGATGGAACCGAAAGAAGGGTAATGGGTAGGATTGAGGTACCATTGCAAATAAACCCAAATACTTACGAGGTTGACTTCCTGGTGATGGATATCAAGCCTTCCTATAATTGCTTATTAGGAAGACCTTGGATTCACGCAGCAGGGGCAGTACCGTCCTCACTTCACCAAAAGCTCAAGCTGGTAACCGACGGAAGGTTGGTTACAATCAATGCCGAGGAGGATATTGTTGCATCTGTAACAAATGATGCCCCGCACATAGACAAGGATGAAGAGGCAATAGAATGCTCTTTCCGTTCGTTGGAATTTGTCAATGCCACATTCATTGGAGAGGGAAGTAAAATTCCTGAACCTAAATTGTCGCAAACGACGAAGATGAGATTGCGTTTGACGATTGGAAAAGGAGCATTACGGGGAAAAGGGCTCGGGAAATACCTCCAAGGAATAATCTACGCACTGTCGCTATTTGGAAAATGGGACTGTTTCGGGCTAGGGTACAAACCGGATGTGAAAGAAAAGAAGAAAGAGATAGAGGTGAAACGAGAGATAAGAAGAGCGCGACAAGCCGGGGAAGAAATCAGTTGGAGACCGATGACCTTCCCTCATATCTCGAAAACTTTCATTTCTGGTGGGCTAAGGCTTGAGGAAGAAAGAGTTGCGAGACTGGTAATGGAATTGAGCATAATTGCTGTTTCCGAAGAAGCTGAAGAAAGGAGTTCGCTTCAAATATGTCCGTATGCACCTAGGAGTAATTTGGACAATTGAATGGAAGAGGAGCTCCCCGTAGCTTTTAGGAACATTTCAAAGTAATACTCGTCACACTTCTATCATTCTATGCCCAAGAATGGTAGAAATCTTTTGTAAAAGGGCTTTTGAGTTTTTATCCATCATCTTAAATGAAAATACATTTTGACAACCATTTCTTTATTCTTTTCTTTTCAAATCCTGAATAAATAAATAAATCATTCTTGAATATATACACCAATAATCATGTCATACAGCCATTCTTTAATTTATTTTGTTCATTAGCCCATTCTCATTCTTTACAGATCTTGGGATATCAGTAATATGAGTGATACTAACTCCGAACCTCATTTCAAGCAAGATATGTGCCTTGAGGAATCGCAGGACTTTGAAGATGACCAGGATTGTAATATATTTCCTGAATTGCAACGAATGATGGGACAGGAGGAAAAGCAAATCTTGCCCCACAAAGAGGTAGTGGAAACAGTAAGCATAGAGGATGAGGATGAAAAGAAAGAAATAAGAATCGGGACCAGCATCTCAGCAAAGACACGAAGAGATCTTATTGAGCTGCTAAGGGAATTCAAGGACGTCTTCGCCTGGTCCTACCAGGACATGCCGGGGCTAAGCACCGACATCGTGGTTCACAAGCTCCCAATAAAGGAAGAATGCAAACCCGTCCAATAAAAACTTCGCAGAATGCGACCTGATGTGTTGCTTAAAATAAAAGAAGAGGTCTAAAAACAGTTCGACGCAGGTTTTCTCCGAGTAGTTGAATATTCGGAATGGGTCGCCAATATAGTTCCTGTCCCCAAGAAAGATGGTAAAGTACGTATGTGCGTAGACTACCGGGATTTGAATAGGGCCAGCCCAAAAGATAACTTTCCGCTGCCACACATCGACACTCTGGTGGATAATACAGCGGGGCATGCCTTTTTCTCCTTCATGGATGGTTTCTCCGGATATAACCAAATAAAGATGGACCTTGAAGACATGGCGAAAACCACCTTTGTCACAATGTGGAGAACATTTTGTTATAAAGTGATACCGTTCGGACTTAAAAATGCTGGGGCAACATATCAAAGAGCCATGGTGACATTATTTCATGACATGATGCACAAAGAAATTGAGGTTTACGTCGACGACATGATTGCAAAGTCCCGAACGGAAGAGGAACATGTGAATGTCTTGAGGAAATTGTTCATGAGGTTGAGGAAGTTCTAGGTAAAATTGAACCCTGCCAAGTGCACTTTTGGGGCTACATCCGGAAAATTGTTGGGTTTTGTGGTCAGCCAAAAGGGGATCGAGATAGACCCAGATAAAGTTAAAGCCATACAAGAATTACCCCTGCCTCGTACGCAAAAAGAGGTTCGAGGTTTTCTTGGGAGATTGAATTACATTGCTCAGTTTATCTCACAATTAACAGAGAAATGTGACCCCATATTTCGCCTTCTCAGAAAGCATAACCCAAGCGTTTGGGATGACCAGTGCCAAAGAACTTTCGATAAAGTTAAGCAGTATTTGTCTGACGCTCCGGTACTAGTACCACCAAATCCCAACAAACCATTAATTTTGTACTTAACGATTTTCGAGAATTCTATGGGATGTGTCTTGGGCCAACACGACGAGACGGGAAGGAAAGAAAGGGCCATATACTATCTCAGTAAGAAATTTACTGACTGTGAAATAAGATACTCTCCAATAGAAAAACTATGCTGTGCACGGGTTTGGACTACCCGAAGGTTGCGATAATACTTGCTATACCACACGACATGGTTAATCTCAAAGTTGGATCCTCTAAAATACATGATGGAGTCAACCGCGCTAAATGGGAGAATGGCTAGATGGCAGATCCTATTGTCGGAATTTGATATCGTCTATGTGAGCCAAAAAGTAATTAAGGGAAGTGCAATCGCAGACTTCCTTGCCAGTAGGGCTTTGAAAGACTATGAGCCGATAAATTTTGACTTTCCAAATGAGGATCTGATGTATGTCGCAAATACCGAAGAAGAAACAATGATTGAGCATTCATGGCGATTGAACTTCGATGGTGCTTCAAACGCTGTGGGAAATGGGATCGGTGCAGTTTTAGTGTCACCAGAAGGAGACCATTATCCCTTCACCAGTAAGCTTGACTTTGATTGCACAAATAATATAGCAGAATATAAGGCATGTATCATGGGGATCCAAGCAGCCATAGATCGAGGGATCAAGGTCTTAGAAATCTATGGAGATTCAGCATTGGTAATCTACCAGCTCAAAGGAGAATGGGAGACCAGGGATTCCAAATTAATTGAATATCGAAATATGATCCTCGAACTGATCAAAGAATTTGACGAGGTCACGTTCAGGTACCTCCCACGCGAAGAAAACCAAATGGCTGATGCTTTGGCCACCTTAGCTTCGATGATAAAAGTGAATAGGCCAGAGGATATGAAGCCCATTCAAATGAGCATTTACGAAACTCCAGCCCATTGCTGCGACATCGAAGAAGAAGAGAAAGAGGAACATCCTTGGTACCAGGACATTCTCCAGTACGTGAAGGATCGAAAATACCCCGAAGGAGCGACGAAAAATAACAAAAGGACATTGAGAAGGCTCGCAATGAATACGTCTTGGATGGAGAAATCCTATATAAGAGAAGAAAAGATCAGGTGTTATTGAGATGCGTGGATTATTGAGCGAATCGAAGCTAAAAAGATCTTAGAAGAAGTCCATGAAGGGATTTGTGGAACACACGCGAATGGATCAAGATGGCTAGGCAGATCATGAGATTGGGTACTACTGGTCTGACCATGGAGACTGATTGTATCGACTATGCCAAGAAATGCCACAAATGCCAATCTATGGGGACAAGATACATGTGCCTCCTTCACCCCTGCACGTCATGACATCCCCGTGGCCTTTTCTATGTGGGCATGGATGTTATTGGACCAATTTCGCGAAAGGCCTCTAATGGATATAGATTCATTTTTGTGGTTATCGACTACTTCACCAAGTGGGTAGAAGCTGCCTCTTATGCTAATGTTACGAAGTCCGCAGTCAGTAAGTTCCTGAAAAAGGAGATCATATGTCGATATGGGATGCCTGAAAAGATCATATCAGACAATGCATTAAACTTAACAACAGCGATATCGGAGGTCTGTGAGCAGTTCAAGATCAGACACCATAATTCGTCCCATATCGCCCAAAGATGAATGGAGCAGTAGAAGCAGCAAATAAAAACATCAAGAAGAAGATTATTGCAAAAATGACAGAAACTTATAGAGATTGGCACGAAAAGTTACCATTCGCGCTCCTTGCTTATAGAACTTCTGTCAGAACGTCTACTGGGGCAACACCGTTCTCACTTGTATATGGAATGGAGGCTGTTCTGCCCATCGAAGTAGAGATTCCTTCTCTTCGAGTCTTATCAGAGCTGAGTTTGGATGAAGCAGAATGGGTCCAAGCCAGATATGATCAGTTAAATTTGATTGAGGAAAAAAGATTAAAGGCTATCCGCCATGGTCAAATGTACCAAAAACGGATGATGCGTGCTTACAACAAGAAGGTTCGTCCTAGAGAATTCCATGAGGGAGACCTAGTCTTGAAGAAGATACTTCCGATACACAAAGACTCCCGAGGAAAATGGATGCCCAATTGGGAGGGGCCGTACGTTGTAAAGAAAGCCTTCTCTGGAGGAGCTCTAATTTTGACTGAAATGGATGGCAAATAGCTATACAACCCGGTGAATTCAGACTCAGTAAAGAAATATTACACATAAAAAAACCGGAGAGGTCAGGATGAAAACCCGTGAAAAGGCATCTCGAAACCAAAGGGGTTTTGAGTTGAAAACTCGAAAAGAGCAACTCAAATACAAAACAAGGACAACCAATTGCTCCCTCAAAAGTGGCAAAATGGAAATATTTTACATCTTGAGGCATCGACGAAGTAATTCCAAGACCTCTAGAAACATAGCAAGCGAAAAATGATCTTTGGATCGGGGAAACTCATAGCTGATATCTAGGTCTAATACTTTTCTTTGATCGTTATTTCTTCTTTGTAAATGTTTGATATCATAGCCAATAAATCTCCAAATTGATCCCGTTTCTTTTCCATATTGTCCAAAGTGTCTTCATATTAAGATGATGGATAAAAGGTCATAAAAAGAATAAAAGATTCACGAGAATTATTTTAGGAATTTCCTAAAAGACACGGGAATCCTAAACAACAGCCAGTTGAAAGAGTTTAAAACATGAAAGAAGCAATCCGAATGTCATATTTGCCAGGTTGAATTCAAGGAAATGTCAGGGGATGGCTTCAAAATAAAAAAGACTAATCTTTGGAAAATTCAAACATTAAATCATACACATTCATGCTAGGATAAGAGCATTTTAACTCATTTTCAAGCATAACATCCTAAACATACCTGGCCCACGCAGAGAACCGTTTGAGCATTTTCTGCAGGGCTCAGCGTCATAGGATGCACGATGGAAAAGCCAAGACCGTGGTAGAGGATTCCGCATCACGGCAACTTGAAAGGAAAAGTTCCAAGTTACAACGAAGAACCTAGCATGTTGCGAACATAAAGAGTCGAATCCACGACGATGGACTTCCCATCTAGAAGTCAAGATGAATCAGACCAAACAACATCGTTTTCTATCCTCTTGAAATTGAAGTAAAATTGGATATCACGTCTTTATCTCTGAAATTGAAGTAAGAGCAACCTCATCCCCTTGAAATTGAAGTAGAGTGGATAACACGTCTTTATCTCTGAAATTGAAGTAAGAGCAACGTCATCCTCTTGAAATTGAAGTAAAGTTGGATAACAAGTCTTCATCTCTAAAATTGAAGTAAGAGTAACATCGTTTCCTATCCTCTTGAAATTGAAGTAAAATTGGATATCAAGTCTTTATCTCTGAAATTGAAGTAAGAGCAACGTCATCCTCTTGAAATTGAAGTAAAGTTGGATAACAAGTCTTCATCTCTAAAATTGAAGTAAGAGTAACATCGTTTCCTATCCTCTTGAAATTGAAGTAAAATTGGATATCACGTCTTTATCTCTGAAATTGAAGTAAGAGCAACGTCATTCCCTTGAAATTGAAGTAGAGTGGATAACACGTCCTTATCTCTGAAATTGAAGTAAGAGCAACGTCATCCTCTTGAAATTGAAGTAAAGTTGGATAACAAGTCTTCATCTCTAAAATTGAAGTAAGAGTAACATCGTTTCCTATCCTCTTGAAATTGAAGTAAAATTGGATATCACGTCTTTATCTCTGAAATTGAAGTAAGAGCAACGTCATCCCCTTGAAATTGAAGTAGAGTGGATAACACGTCCTTATCTCTGAAATTGAAGTAAGAGCAACGCCATCCTCTTGAAATTGAAGTAAAGTTGGATAACAAGTCTTCATCTCTGAAATTGAAGTAAGAGTAACATCGTTTCCTATCCTCTTGAAATTGAAGTAAAATTGGATATCACGTCTTTACCTCTGAAATTGAAGTAAGAGCAACGTCATCCTCTTGAAACTGAAGTAGAGTTGGATAACAAGTCTTCATCTCTGAAATTGTAGTAGGAGTAACATCATTTCTTATCCTCTAGAAATTGAAGTAAAGTTGGATAGCAAAGTCTTTATCTCCCTGAAGAGCAAAACCACGCCTCGACGCCAAACCCCACTCAGGAGGACGCAGCAAGCCAAAGGCAGATTCTATTTTTCCCGCAGTCACGATGGATTGGAATAGAGCGGCAAGTCAAGTGTTGTCAACATGGAAGTGGTCAACAAGGGAGCCAAGAGTCAGCGAAATTTGACAAAATTGAGCCTCCTTTTAATCTTTGCTCCATTCCCGTTACACGTCAACAAGAAAAGAGGGGCAGCTGTTGGAGCCCAATTTTGACCGGGCTTAGACTTTTCGTTTAATTTAGAGTTAAATTGATTTTTAATTTTATTTAAATTTAAATTTATTTAAATTTAATTATTTAAATTTACTTTGAATTTAAATTTAAATAAAAATTAAAAACATTAAATTTAACATTAAAAATTAAAAGTTCAAAGTCCATTTACATGGCCCAATTGGCCCAAATCCCCTTAGCCCATTTACACCCATTTTTGACCCATTTTTCGGCCCAAATTACAGTAGCCCAAATCAAACCCTTGACCCAATTACATTTGCAGCCCAGACACCAGCAGCCCTCAGCTCAGCAACCCCAAGGTCAAAGTCAAATCTTCACCCACGTGCCTCTGCCGATTGCTGCCCACCAGCTCCATCCACCATGCCCTGCCATCACCATTGCCTAAGAAGAACCTGCAACAAGCAAGGGGGATTAGAAGTGCATTTAATTGTAACAAACAAAAAAGAATGATGGGGAATTTGGCTTTAAAAGCCAAACACAAATTCTGTACAGGGGACTTTTTTCGAAAAAAAAAGGATCAATACAAATCTAAACAGTATATTATTAACCAAGAGTCAAGAGCAGCCAAAAAGAATCATCAAGCATTCTCGTGTTCTAAATTAGCAAGGTATAAGTCTCAAATACATGTAAGTTTACTTTTCATTTATTGTTTTGGAACTAAACTAAAACTTTTTACATTTCGTATATAACCAATAAATACCTACTGTTATTGTTATTTATTGCTACTTAGTATTCTGTTTTAACAATTAATAAATACATACATGTATGTATTAAGTGTTAATAATGGCATTTATGGTAATAATAATAATATTGGTAACAGTAGCATTAATTAATAATATTAACAATTTTTTTTTTAAAAAAACATTTAAAGAGGATCCGAAAGGACTTCCCTGTCCGATCCACTGCCATCACCGAAGGAGCATCGGAGCCGCGCCGAATTCGCCACCGTCTCATCACGCGCAGATCTGCAAAAAAAAGAGATCAAAAGAAACTCAAAATCATAAAATAATAAAATAGCTTTAAAATCTCTTTTAGGTTTAAACAAAAAAGGCTTAAAAAAAGGGGAAAGGGGTTTCTGAAATGCTCAGATCTGGTTTTTGAACCAGATCTGATTTAAAAATGAAACTAAAGAAAGCAAAACGAGAAGAAAAGAGGACGTCTTACCCCTGATCGGCGCGTGAACGACGGCCGGAAGGTCCAGGAACGGCGCGTGAAAGGCTCTCGATGGTGGAGGAGTGACCGGCGTTGAAGCGCGTGGCTTAGGGCACCAGCGACGCGCCCCCACGCGCGGCCTTGGTGGCTGTCGGAGTCGGCCGGAGTTTGGCCGGCCTTGAGGGTGAGTTGAGAGAATAAAGAGAGGAGGGGGTTTGAAATTTTTAAAAAATAGGAAAATGAAATAAAAAAGGGTAAATTAATATATATAGGACCCATTTGGACCGATCCGACCCGACCCGACCCGCTCTGGGATCCGCGTGTTTTTGGAAAATGGTATATTTGTGCAATTGGTCCTTCCGTATTTTTATTTGCTTTAATTTAGTCCTTTTTGCCCTTTTTAATTATTTATAATTTTGCCCTGTAATTTTAATTAGTTTTCAATTTAATCCTTTGACTGTTTGACTGCACCAGAGGTTGCCACGTGTCACTTTTTGGCTTATTTATGCATTTAGTCCCTGACATTTTTAATTTGTATTAATTTAATCCCTAAATCGACTTTTACTTAATTACGAAATTGGCCCAATAATTTTTCAAGATTTATAAATTAGTCCTTTGACTGTGTGGCTGCACCAGGGACTGCCACGTGTCACTTTTTGACTTATTTATGCATTTAGTCCCTGACATTTTTTAATTTGTTTTAATTTAATCCCTAAATCGACTTTTACTTAATTACTAAATTGGCCCAAGAATTTTTCAATATTTACAATTTGGTCCCTTAACTGCTGGATGCCTATGGGGCTGCCACGTGTCACCCACTCTTTGGTATTATTGCTTATAGGTCCCCAAACAGTCTAAAAATTACCATTTTACCCTCAAACTTTCCAAAATTCCATTTTTAACCCCGATTTCACCAAAAATTACCATTTTACCCCCGAATCTTTTAAAATTCCATTTTTAACCCCGATTTCATCAAAAATTACCAATTTACCCTCGAATCTTTTAAAATTCCATTTTAACCTCGCTTTTATCGAAAATTACCATTTTACCCCCGAATCTTTTAAAATTCCATTTTTAACCCCGATTTCACCGAAAATTACCATTTTACTCCCAAACTTTCCAAAATTCCATTTTTAATCTCGATTTCACCGAAAATCATCATTTTACTCCCGAACTTTCCAAAATTCCATTTTTAACCCCGATTTCATCCAAAATCACCATTTTACCCTCGAACTTTCCAAAATTCCATTTTAATCCCTATTTTACCAAAATTACCATTTTGCCCTCGGGTATCCAAAAGTCCCATTTTTCACCCCGATTTCATCGTTCATCAATATTTGCATTTGTTTGCACCTACATTTTATATTTTCGCACATTATTTAGCTGCTTATTATATTGCTTCGTATCTAATTTCTCTTATTAATTGCTACTCGTGTTTTTAAACTTACACTTTCATTTACAAATTACTTCAAAAATCGAGGCAATGTTTGGTTCGAGCGTAACTTCAGAAAATCACGCCCTAACGTGTCGGGTGCGATTTATTCGTATAACGCGTGCGAACCGAATATCCTCTTCAAGTTTTTCTTACACCCGTTCACTTCGAGGCTCCGAGAATGTCGTGTCCTAACGTGCTGGTCGCGACTTCAAATCTTCGTGAAAATCGAAGTAAACGAGTATTCCTTTTAATTCTTCAAATCATGTGTTCGAGGATTGCATTTTAACCTTCATACGAAATTTTCAAGTTCTCAAAATATATATACGAAGGACTTTCATGACGAAAACAAGGCAATATTATTTCGTGTGAAAACTTCGAAAATCGTGCCCTAACGTGCAGGGTATGATTTTCGTAATTCGTACGAAAGAAATATCCTTTTCAAAAGTTTTTAACACACCCCTATCCATATCCAAATTTTTAAGTAACGAGACAATGTTCCTTCACGTGGAAACCTCGAAAAATCGTGCCTTAACGTGATAGGTATGATTTTCGTACAAATCACGCGATCGAATGCTCTCTTCAAAAGTTCCCTAAACATCCTTCAATTTCGATACTCCGAGAATGTAGTGTCCTAATGTATTGGACACGTTTTCTAATTCTCATAAGAGGAACGAAATACGAGGACGAGTTCTTCTTAAAAAGGTCTCCTTTAAAATTACACAGAGCCTTTCAAAATGGATACCGTATTTTAAACTTTACTCGAGCTTTCATTGTTTTCATAAAATAAGACCCGAAAATGATCATGTGGTACCAATTCTGGGCGTACGAGGGTGCTAATCCTTCCTCGTGCATAACCGACTCCCGAACCTATTCTTCTGGATTTCGTGGACCGACGTTTTAAACGTTTTTTAAACGTTTTGTGGTGATCCAATCGCACCCAAATAAAAGATTGGTGGCGACTCCCTTTTTACTCCTTATTTTCCAAATTCTAAAATAAATTTTTTCGAAACTTTCGCTTTCGAAGTGGTTTCGACAGTGACCTTTACCAAATGTATTACGTTGCCTATTAGATTACTATTTTTGACATTAGAGGCTCATGTTTAATATTTGGATATGTCGTATGAAAAACTTAGAAAAAAAAAGTTAAATATACTTGTACTGAATATATATCCAGATGCATATGACATAACTTATGGCTATTTGTTTCTTTGCGGATGAAATTTTCTACGGAAACCTTGATTATAGTAAATAAAATAATGTGATGTCTCTAACTAATATTCCATAAAATATTTTTTGGAGTATTCTATTGTTATGTTGATTAAATTGTAAGGTTGACCTTAGTTATTATAAGATTTTAATAGATCTAGATGATCATATTTCTATACTTTAGTTTGAATAGACATGATAATAGTGCTTTCTCGTTTTAATTGTTGCTTAGAATATATAACTTGACACGAATAATTATGAGAAAGTTATCATTGTGAAAGTTCAATGATTATTATTTATATGAAGAATTAAAAGTGAAACATCTAACTGTGAAAGATCCTCTTGATACTTGAATGATGTTGTAACCCCCTATACCCGGCCCAAAAGATTCGACCGGATCTAAAAGATTATTTAAGTAATTTACCCACACTCCAACTCGCCAATCCAAAATCATTCACATTCATTCTCAAAAATACACATAAATATTTATATATGAAAATTTTAAATCTATAATTAATAATAAAATTAATTAATTAATCTCCCCAAAATAAAATATCAAAAGTTCCAAAATAAATTATATTTACAACCCAAAACCAAAATAATAATAACAAAATAATAATAATAAAATGATGTAAATTTTTGCAACTAAACCTCCGGGTACTAGATCATCTAATCTCAGAATACCTGTAAGAAAACTGTGGTGGTATGAGCTATAAAGCCCAGTGTGTCTCTAATGTACATACAACCTAATATTTTAATAATTCAACATAACAATTATATAAAAAAATGTAACAACAAATCATATTTCACACACAAGCACAATGCAATGCACCCATACTCCATCACACCAACACAATGAAAAGGTTCCCCAAAACCCTTTCCCAACCAACACCACCAATCACGGTGTGGTTTTAGTATCAACCTTAAAAGGAATGATAACCACTTCTTCCACCTTACAATCCCACCCCATGAACACACAATGGTATGATCATATGATTATCATATATTAGATATTTCCACAATCTCAATCTCAATTAATGTCTCATATATCACAATAATTATCCGACACCTGCTCAACGTACATATTTATGAATGCATGACGTTAACATCATACACTTGCACAGCTCAATTAATCATACCATTAATTATTTTTATCACAACGTAATCATCTCAATATCAACATACCTCAAACAGCAAGAAATCACAAAATCTCAACAACATCACAGACATTAAGGTATAATATAGTTAGAAACACACCTCAAGCAAATAAAACTCTAGCAACGAGGAGGTCGTCCACCACGCACTGTACGAGTTCCCTGTCTAACGGAATTAGATCCTACAAATACAACTAAATATTATTACAAACCTAGCCACCACTTAAACACAAAATTAAACTAAAATAACTTACGAGTAGCTCTCAGAATTGATGCAGGAACGGGTTGAATATATGGAGGAGGTAAATCATCTGCCTCGGAATCGTGATCACCTAAACACGAATATTTAAATTAGTACTCTCCAAATTAGAACTCTAAAATAGCTTAAAGTACACAATTTAAGATAAAACTGTCAAAACGAGACTTTCGGGTTAGAATTTGACAAAACGGACAGCGGAATTGGACTCAGAACGTCGAAAAACATTAGAGTAGGGTTTTTCAAAAAAGTCAACGGTCAAAGTCAACGGTCAACGGTTAACAATCAACTATCAACGGTCAATGGTCAACAGTCAACGGTCAACGGTTAACAATCAACGATCAATGGTTAACGGTCAATGGTCACCGATCGGTTAACAGCCGGTCAACGGCTGGTCAACGATCGGTCAATGGCTGGTCAACGGTCGGTCAACGGTCTGACTTGGTTCAATTGGGTTTGGGCTAAATGGTTTGGTTTTGGGTTTCGGGCTAAATGGTTTGGGTTTCAATAATTAAAAGGTTTGGGTTTTAAAAGGGTTATTGGGTTTAATAATAAAGGATTTGGGTTAGGTTAAAAAGGGGTTGGGCTTAGGCATAAATTAGCCCACATTTCAACACATTCCAAAACACCAACATTGAAAACACACCCCCCAACCGACGGCACCACCACGCACGGCACTCCACCACCATAATGTTACAAATAAAAACTCTCAAATCCAACCACAACCCAATTTTGCAACTTACCAACACTCAAATCCAAAGAATACACAAATGAACCACCAACACAAATGCCCAAAAGTTTTGGCTCTTGAATCTCACGAACGGTGGTTGAAGGGAAGGAGAAAAAAGCATGATTTACTCGTATGCACTCAAAGAACGAATTTATGATGGCGGTACCTAGCACAAACGGCAATTGATTGAAGTTTGAAGGTTGAACAAAAAGAAAGATTGAAAGAAAAGGGAAAATCGGCAAGCAAGGAACAAAATGGAAAAAGAGAGGTTGAAAAAAATAGTTAAAGGTGTTTTTATACCAAAGTAAAATGGTTTATTTCCACAAGGATCCCTAAAGTATACTAGGGTTTTTAAATTGACCCAAAACTTCCACACTCCTCGTAATTAAGTCCAAACTTCTCAATTAACGAAATTTTACCTAATAAGCCCTTAAAATTTTGTAATCACCACACTTAAATCCCTATAATTTCTAGAGTGTTACAGATGTAATAATTTGAAAGAATGATTTTACCATTAGAAAACGATAATACTCTCTAAAGCTTGCTATGATTGAAATATCTTATGTGCTCATGCAGCAATAATATTGTGAAAAAGGTTTTAAAAAGTATTTTGGAACGATTTCATGCATTTTAGTGAAAAAGACTTCATTCCCTGAAGTGAATGTTACAACACATAACAACTATGAAAAATCAGAATATAGAAATCGTGGTTGTCGTTGTAATTGAGGATGTGGTTGGAGACATACTAATAATTGTTATCATGGTGGTTATAATAGTGGTATTTCTAACCACTAGAAAAAGAATAATAAGAAAAATCAAGGAAATGGAGGTTAAAAATATTCAAAGGTTATTGAAAATTCATGCTACCAATGTTGTATGAAAATGCATTGGTCACATATCTGTCATATCTGTCATATGTTTAAGCATCTAGTAAAATTTTATCAAAGCATCCATTAAAAAAAAGGAAACAATATTGAGACAAATTTTGTCCAAAATGATGAAATGGAGGATAATTTTTTCGAAAAAAAGATGAAAATTTTCAATATGATGCTAAAATTGGCCATGCATACAAGGATGATTAATATGTTTTTAGTTTGTATCAAAATTTTGTTGAGATCCAAGCATTGAAATTTAATTGTTTGATTTAATAATCATTAGAATCAATGTCTATTTAATATTTGCTTGGGTATGATCTCTTTCTCTTCATTACAAAGGATGCATAATAATTTGATAAAATTTTATATGAGTTTATTGAAGAATTAGAAGTTATATTTTAATAATTTTCATCATACTAGTTATTTGGACAACATATTGATCTAACACCAGCTAAAGTTAGAGGTCGGTTGCATTTTTTAATGATAACCAAATAATATATGAGCTCATGTATCACATGTGTGCAACCCGAAGTTTGCGATACTATTTCTTGAAATAATTTGATTGTGCACAATCTCTATAGAATGTAATTTGTGCTAACAATGCTGGTGCATTATATCCCTGGCATGATTTTCGTAGTTTTAGCTAGAATAATTTTAAGTTGTCTATTGTCTATATATGTTATATTTAATGGTTAGCAAAACTATGCCTCCATTTAGTTGCTTAACCATTAATATAAGAATTTTTTTACAATAAGCATGTAATTTTATTTGCATCAAGCCAACATGTAAGAAATATTTGTCTCGTAAAAATTGACTTTCATTTATAAGTCAATGGATTCCATCTAAGAATATCTAGATGTGCAATATCTATTTCATAATCCTCCATAATGCACTAAGATGTATCATCTAATATGAATTTAAGAAATTTTAGAATTTTCATTAGATATTGAAGGGAGATATATTTATAATTTTGAAAAAAAAATATTGTCATGTTGAAAATTTTCTCGACATTAAGAGGAGACAAATTAGTTAAATAATTATGTCATCATTTTTCTTTTGTGATCCTCACTAATATTATGTGCACAAAGTTTAAAAGATAAAAATTATTTGCTAGATATGTTTAGTGATGACATTTAAATATTCTATATACTAGCTGATACATATACCAGCTAAAATGCACCAAATAAGTATATATCCCACAAGGATAATGTGATAAAAAATAAGTCTTGAGCATGCTAGAAGCATGACAAGCTAGTCGACTCCATAAAACAAAAAATCATTGAAAGAAAGGAGAAAGAAATGAAGATGGTCACATAGTAAAAGAAGGCGGATACTCCTGAAGAGGCCCAAGGCATAACTTTTGATAAAACCCTAGAAGAGGTTCAGGTACCTAAAATTATGAATATAATGAGATATTTCAATTAGTTATGTCATAACTAAATATGATGGAGTTGAAAAAAAATGAAATTATTGTCGACAACGATAATATACGTAGAACACTTCAATATTATGAAAAAGCGAGGATCTTAAATGAAAATATACTTGAAAGCATTGAGATGAGAACAAGTTATCAAAAATAAATAAGTGTTTCTATTATAACTTATTAAATGTATCTCGGATAAGAAGTCCAAACACCCGAAAGGTGTAAAGCCAAGGGGAGTACATGTCAGCATAATAGTGGAAAAAATACAAATCATAATATATAGAATTTGACTTGTAAAAAGAACGTTCACAAGACACCTGATATTGATTATGAAGAGATATGCTTTCTTGTGGTGGATGCAACTACTTTTAGGTTCTTGATTAGTTTGACAATAAGAGAAGGGCTTGATTTACGCCTAATGGATGTAGTTACAACCTATTTATATAGCCACTTGATAATAACATTTACATGAAACTCCTAGAAGGTTTTAATCTGCCAGAAGCAGCTAATTCAGGTTCTCGAGAACATTACTCAATCAAATTAAAGAGATCCCTTTATGGATTGAAACAATCTGGGCGCATGTGGTATAATCGCCTCAGTGAATACTTATTGAGGGATGACTATAAGAATAATCCCATTTCTCCATGCATTTTTATAAAGATGTTTGGATTATGATTTGTTATAATTGCTATGTATGTTGATGATTTAAATATCATTGAGACTCCTGAAGAGAATTTAGTGATAATGGAGTGTTTAAAGAAAGAATTTGAAATGAAAGACCTTGGAAAGACAAGATTTTGTCTAAGGTTAGGATTACAAATTGAGCACTTAAAGAATGGAATCTTTATGCATCAAACAACATTTATAGAAAAAGTGTTAAGAAGATTTTACATGCATAACACACATTCATTGAATACCCCAATGGTTGTTAGGTCACTTGAAGTAAATAAAGACCCTTTTCTATCCTCGGGAAAATGATAAAGATTTTCTTGGTCCTGAAGTGCCATATTTAAGTACTATTGGTGCATTGACGTATCTTGCTAGTCATACACGACTTGATATATCATTTGCTGTCAACTTATTAGCAAGATTTAGCTCTTGTCCAACCCAAAGACATTGGAATGGGGTTAAGCATATTTTTCGTTATCTTCAAGGTACAAGAGATATGAGTTTATTTTTTCCTAACCTACCCAAAACAGAATTAGTTGGTTTTACAGATGTAGGGTACTTATCTGATCCTCACAATGCTCGATCACAAATTGGTTATGTTTTCACATATGGTGGTACTGTAATTTCTTGGCGCTCTATGAAACAAACAATTAATGCTACATTTGAGAAATTAATTTTCAACATTGGATTTCGTTGTTTCAAATATCTTAAGTGATGGTTAGATGAAGGGGAGTAAATTCACACTATATATATATATAGTTGTGATATACTATATATCAAAGGATTATGTACTCTTTTTTCCTTCACTAGGTTTTTGTCCCACAGGGTTTTTCCTAGTAAGGTTTTTAATGAGGCATATCCTTTATACAATAAACATCCAAAGGGGAGTGTTATGAATATTATTAAATGGATGTTCAACCTTTCATCTCTCTTGACCTTTAACCTTTCATATTCTTATAACTACTTTTTCCTATTTATGTATTAGAATATGAAGAGTTAAATCTCCCTATATATATAGAGGAGTATGCTACTTGTAAATTAGAGAAAGATATAGAATGCAATACAAATTTTTATATTCTCATATCCATTTTTTATCTATTATTTTTGTTTATAACAAAAAAGTTATTATCATCTTTTTTAACTGAAATATTGCTCCCTAGTTGATTCATCTCATTCCACCCCCAACCAAGAGAAATTTGATAATTAGTTAAAAGTAGGAAATTTTAGGCTATTTGTATCTGAAGTTGAGCTCCTTTGGAATACAAATAATCCCTAATTATAAAGAGTGAGAGATGATGATTTAATAGAAATTTCTCAGGATGGAGGACATAGGGTTGTAAATGAATCGAGCTTGAACGAACAAATCTTTATTTATGTTTGTTTGTTTATTTTTAAGCTTGTTCGTGTTTAGTTTGTGTTCGTTAAGAATTTCAAATTTTTGTTCATGTTCGTTTACTTAAAATTATGTGTGTTCATGTTTATTTGGCTAATGTTCACGAACATGTTCATTTAACTTTGTCGAACATGTTCACGAACATATAATTGAACATGTTTACGAACAATGTTAATAAATAATAAATAAATAAACAATAAATACATACACACGCAAATGTTATTTTAATACTTTTATAAGAAAATATCATTAATAAATAAATGAGTCAATAAACGAGCTTGTTCGTAAACATAAACGAATTGAACACATCTTTTTTCGTGTTCGTTTATTTATTAAATGAACATAAAAATTTTGTTCATGCTCGTTTATTTAACTTAGTAAACGAAAGTTATACGAACGGTTCACGAACAATTCATCGAAGATTCTTTTAATTTACACCCCTAGACACAATTCCTTTCCTTGCATAAATCATAAAGTTAAACATAATTAGTTAATAGGTAACGTGATATGCTCTACACCTTTTCACAAAATAATAGACTGATTTAGTGCTTCATCTATTATTATTTAATTGAAGAATTGCTTTAAATCATATAAAACCGAAAATCACGAATTTAAAAAAAATCAATTCAACTAAATATATCTATATATCATTAAATTGTAGGTAAATTATATTCAAGGCCATTAAACTATTAGTAAGTTTATGTTTTTTTCACTCATAAAAAGTTACAAAAATAATCACAAAACTATTCGAAAGTTTTTATTTAAGTTACTTAGTTGTTAAGTTATTTTTTTTAAGTTCGACTAGCGAGCTCCAAGCAATGATTGGTACGGTGGATCAGTACCTATTGACGATTAGAAAGACATACCTTAGATCCAAGTCGATCTGACGGTCAGTGACAGAGATTGAAGAAAAAAGTTGTTTGTATTTTAATTTGCAGATTCATGACATTCAAAGTTGTTTCATGAAAAAAAAACTAAACCATAAAAGAGAAGTGGAACGAGAGCTTTTGATTGGTGCAGGTTGTGTGAACAAAGAAGACCATACAACAATGATCTTAATATCCTAGTGATTTAAATGAAAACTTTTAAATAGTTTAATGACCATTTTTGTAACTTTTTGAAGTTGAGTAACCAAAACAAAAATTTACTTTAGTGACCTTGAGTGTAGTTTATCATTTATTTTTAAGCATCTTTTTAAGGCTTAATTCACAAATCGACCCTTGAGTATACCCTATTTCCCACATTGGCACTTAAAACTTTTTTTTTTGACTCAATTAGGTAATTAAAGTTTTAAAACATTATGATTTTTAATCCAAAAGTAAGATGCCATATTTTAAAAAAAAGCATCAGGCTAATGACATGATACCACATATGCGGCTATTATATTTTCATAATATGATTTTTGAAAAAAAATAAAATTAGAATTATATATTAATTTATATTGTTTTAAATGAAGTTAATAAAGTGGTTAAATTTTGTTTTTTTACCTCTCCTCCCTCTCCATCTAAGAAATGGTGCCAATCAAGGGTATTGCCCTCCATATGAAACATATCATTCTGACCTTGGCATGGTCCCTCACATTCTCAGCTTCAAAAAATTGCTCGAGCTTGAACCACCAGCCTCAAAAGTCCACCCCATCGAATCGAGGGCAGTCCAACTGAAAGCCTCGTCCCATTGTGTTTATTGTACTAGCTCGAGAGTGAGTTCCCAAATGCCCCAAGTCAGTCATTGGAGACATAGCTAAGTTGTCTTTAGGTGGAAACCCTGGTGGAGGTGTCCCTAAAATACCTTTGCCTCTGTCTTGAGTTAATCCAAGAGCACTCGTTGTTGATTTCCCTAGGTATTGCTCGAAGAGTGAGTGTAACTTGGATCTGATCTCGCCTTTGAATTCGTCACAGAAGTCCTTGAAACAAGAATCCAATTTGGCATCGTTGTGTGAAATCCACTTGCAACTAAGACAGTTCATGTTGTAGCAGACCCATCTCTTTCTATAATCGCGTGGTGACTCCGTCATTGGCCATGAGGATTGTTGATGTAACACCCAAAACTCGAGATCGTCGTCGGTTAGAGTTCTGATGTTTTTTCGATTTTCTATCACAGTTTATTTCATATTACTATTTCATTTAATCATATGTAAGTAAATGAATGCATCAAGCACGACGTAAATCATTAATGGATTATTATCACATCTCAAAAAGGGCAAAAATGTTATTTCCATAATTTTTGGAGACTTCTACCGGTACTTGTTGGACAATTATAGGTAGTTGTTAAGTTAGTAAACAATTCAAAAATAGTGCAGACTTCTACCGATACTTGTGACAGTTCTACCGATACAAATGAAGCTTCTACCGATACTAAAAACTCCAGAGTGCTAAGAAGTCTTACCCTGTAACTTCTACCGATACAAGTACACAAACTATCGATACTTCTATGAGCAGAACTACCAATACCTACTTACCGATACAACTCAAGTCAGTGAACAACCTCTCCCCTACCCTGTACTTTTATTGATACATGCATGAGTTCTACCGAAACAAGTATGCAGAATTCAAATAAGCATGCAAAAACTTAAGTTTATCAATCATTCAACATTTCATAACTTCAAAATACATTAGACCAACACATTGTTCATAGTTTCCAAGTCATTACATACATTTCCTAAAGTCTACATTTCACATTGAGTAAGCATATAAAAATTATGTTCATCATTATCCAAGTTCACAACAAGGAACCCAACATTTCCATACAAGAAATATCAAAGACAACATCATCCTAGTACATGCCATATAACCAAGTAATGAAAACTACCAAACGAGCTTCGCAATAGTGTGACTTCTTTGAGATGATCCGATCTTCAAGCAGCAAAAATAATCTACAAAATAACAATAACATCTTTGGTAAGCTTCATAGCTTAGTAAGTTCGAAGAGTATAGAGTTACCAAACATTTGCATAAAGTAGTTATAACTCAATCGAGCCAGGATAACCCATTGCATTCCTCGAGCCATATTTAACATTTCAACTTTCCTGTCTACATCTTTTTTGTTAGCAGTACCCGATGTTACTCACATGAGCTGTCGAGGACTCGTAATATATGCAATACCCTAGCCATCAGTATGGAGTCTGTTTATATAACTGTCTCCTAACGATGCTGCTCATATGAGCTTTCGAGAACATGCACTTATGCATTATTCTGAGCCATCGTAGGGCCTGAAATCTATTCTAGGATTCATATCACTTTTCAAACTCACTATGCTGCTAGCACGAGTTGTCGAGGAGTCACAACATATGTGGTACCCCAGTCATCGTGTTGGTTTCGTTTCTTCGGCATAAAGTCGGCTATCTTTGTTGATCCCTTTTCTTTCATTCTCTTTGATTCCAAGTGCTTCCATTCAATTCTTGACATGTATAGAATAGGTAAAAATAATAACTAAATACAAGTTTACTTAACGAACTTACCGGACTGAATTGTAGTGATGAAAAAGCTTTAAGGACTATTCTACTAATTTCCCCTTTTCGCGGGCCGTGGCATGATCGTAATCTAAATAAAAAAATCACTCAAATTTTCACATTAAAACACATAATCAGGTCATTTAACACAATTTGATCATTCTTAGGAAAATTACAAAATTACCCCTAATACTTTTCTTTTTATTCAATCTAGTCCTTTCAATTCAAAACATGAAAAATACCCATTTCTTCTTAAATACTCCCTAGCCGAACATTCTTTATTCTTAAAAAAACCCCTATAAACTGATTATTTCAATCAAATGTACACAATTTCATCTTTTTTACATTTTAGTCCTTAAATCCTAATTTCATCAAAAATCACTTTACAAAAAGATCCAACCCAAACATCAAGCATTCAAAACTATCATAAACTTTCAAAAATAAACATTTTCAATAATGGAAAGTTTCATAACATTTGACAGATTCACAAATTAGTCCTTAGGTAAGCTAGATTAAGCTAATACGGACTTAAAAACATAAAAATTATTAAAAACGATCAAAGTTTACTTACCTAAATCAAAGCTCAAAGTTTGAATGTAAAAACCTTAACCCTTTTCTCTCTTATCCGTATAAAGGAAGAAGATGAAGTGAAAATGATGAAAATTTCACCTAATTTTTTAATTTAATATATATATATATATATACTAATGGTAATTTTATAAATTTTAAGACTTTCATCAATAAGCTTTAATTAACCCTTTTTAATCTTAATTAAACCTATTTATACTTAATATAACTCATGCTAATCCACCCACTAATATTCCTTTGGTTAATTTACTCATTTGGTCCTTCTAATTAATCATCTCTACTTTTGCACCTATTACAATTTAATCCTTTTTACTCAATTGACTATCTAAACATTAAAATTTCATAACCAAATTTTAATACGATGCTAACAAAGTCATAAATTTTAAATAAATAAATAAATTTATAACTCGACACGTCAGAGTTGTGATCTCGAAATCACTGTTTCCGACACCATTAAAAATCGAGCTGTTACAGTTGAAGCTCTAATACCTTTTGTTGAGGGGAAGAATAGAAACAAAAAGAATCGAAGAGGAGAAGGTAGCAAAGAGAAAAGATAGAAAATTCAAAGAGAATGAGGAAGAAAACTGTGTTATATTTATTAACTGGCTTCCCCTTCCCTTATTGGGCATAAAAAGGGTGAGTAACAGTCTTGGATTGACAACTTGGTAGGTAACAATAATTGTTGTCTTATCTGCATCGTTTCACTAAACGAGCCTAAACGAACCATTTTGGACACTGATCCGATCCCCCTACAACGTACCGTTTTCATTAAAACATTAAGACTTAAAACATATCGTTTTGTTACATCGACTCAAATAACTAAAAATAACAGAAATACAAACAATTGATTATTGTTAGTTGTTGCTGCTATTTATTCCATGAAAGCGTAAGAAATACAAATTGTTGTTGTTAACATAAATTCAAATAACTTAAAATTGTTGTTACCCTTATTGAAAAGCACAAGTAATTTTCGAGAAAATAGTTCTTTATTAGTTATTTTATTTTTATATAAAAAAAATAACTTGAATCAAATCTAATATTATTATATTATTAATAAAATTTTAATTTTAATTTTAAAAATATTTAAAATATTAGAATACCAAATATTATAATTTTCAATATTAATAATCATACATATTTAATAATATAATACAATTTTATTTTAATGATAAATTTTAAAAAATAATTTTAGAGTGCAGAAAAACATTCCAAATTTACGAATACTACATAGACTTATGACATATTTTAACCTAGTACAAAATATGAATGTTTTAATTATATAAATATGAGTATTTGTTTAAATCATGCTTAACTTCATTTATTACTTCCAACTTTAATGTGTCAATATGCATTCTCATATTCATATATGTATTTTAAATTAAGTTTTAATTAACTATTTTTTATTAAGTTCATATATTATATTAATTATTACAAATATTATTTTATTATAAAATAAACTTTAATTGGTAAAAAGAAATTGTACTATAATATTTTGTAACAAATGTATTAATGTCGAATTTGGTTCACTAAGAACAACTTTTAAAAAATAATTTCAAGTAAATTTGTTAAACAACAAAAAATATTTTATACATAAATCATCCAAAAACCAAAAAATATCAATTTTTTTAAAAATCAATCTATTTTCAAAAATATTTTTAGGATATTGTTTTCAATCTAACAAATGCATAAATATTTTTTTTCTTCAATTATTTTAATATGATGTTAAAAAATAAACTCAAGTTAAAAAAATCAAGATTTAACTTTTCTTTATAACACATTATATTATTATTATTATTATTATTATTATTATTATTATTATTATTATTATTCGATGTTATTGGAAAAGCAAAGAAGTATTGAGCAAAACAAACTTTTCTTTTCTTTTTAGTAAAATAAACTACCGATAGGCGAAACAACTTATAAAACTAGTTCAAACTAGAAGGATCGAAGTCCACCAGAAAAAACTCTCTAACAGACTGTGGAGGAACATTAATCAAAACCAAACGCGTCAGTGTGGGATTAGCATTTTTGTCAAACCATCCGCAACCATAATCTGAGTCCAAGGCACATGTCGAAGGCGAATATCCCAAGGGCGATTAAGCATGCCATGTATAAGCCTGAGTTCCAACATTTTACTACTTGCAGCACCACTCACCAGTATAGATTCAACAAGCAAGCTATTATCACACTCCATCTCTACTTTCCGATACCCCTTTTCCCATGCCAAGTAAAGCCCTTCAAGCATCACCCTTGTTTCAACTTGAAAGATAGGACCCTCTCCAATAGACATCACAAAACCACATTTCCAATACCTTGTATCATCTCGAATAACACCACCAATCGACGCATAATTTCTCGAAGAGAAAAACCATCAGTGTTAAGCTTCACATAACCGTCTTGAGGATGCGCTCTATTCTCCTTGGATGAGCAAAAACCGGTTCAACACCGGATTTAACAAAACTCCTCGTCCAACTTATTGCTTTATCCAAAAGTTCCTGTACACAACTATGACCATCCTAGAAAATAGACATATTTCGATTCTTCCATAGAAACCAACAAACAATAGAGAAGATGGACTTCCAACGGAGATCATCATCAAAGCAAGTAGAACCATTATCTAAGTTCCATTTAAGCCACTCTTCAAGAGTTAAGGAGAAAAAGAGTATCTGGCTATGTCGAGGGACAAGTTCTAACCAAACTGCCTTAGGAAACAAATAGTCTCGTACTGCATGTAGAGTCGTCTCAACCTCAGCTCCACAATGTGAACAATGGCTATCCGTAGACATATGTCGTCTCAGTCGCTCCCCATTGATACGGATCCTATTGTGCCAAAGTAACCATAGGAACACCTTGACATGTTGAGGCATCTTAGCCTTCCACACAAGACTCCAATGGTTAGACGAGAGAATAGAATCATCTTGAAACAGGTTTTTAAAAGTTTCCTTAGAGGAAAACTTGTCACTCGCCCTCCATTTTCAAATCAACTGATCAGGGCCTCTCAAAGGGGATGGCGGAACCATTGCGGCAATAAAGCTTAATGCCGAGCTAGGAAACCATTGCTTCAAACGAACCCAGTCCCACACACCTGTACTATCAACAACATCACAAACACGTAGTGTATCAATGATCGAACCTGGATTGATATAATAATCCCAAAGAGGCTTGTGAACACTAAGCCAAGTGTCATTCCAAAAATTAACTGTACGCCCATCACCAACAAACCATATGACATTATTAATAACTTCAGGTTAAACCTTGGACAATGATCTCCAAGCAAACTAAACATATATTTTTTTATGGAATCTGAACATTATATTTAATATAAGATTATTATTATGTTATAAAATAAAAATAAAAGATAGAAAAAGAGTATGTATTTTATTAATTAATAGGATATTTTCGGTTAAATAAGGTAAATATGTCAATTTTGAAATTTATTTAGGTTTTTAGGTCTATTTTAAAATTATTTAGGGAAATAGATCGCGACCAACTGGACGAGCTTTTCTTACACGTGTTAGGAAAGCTCGTCTAGTTAGACGCGTTTTCCTTTAAGTTGCAATTTTTGACTCTTTTAATTCAATTAATTTATTTGATTAGATGCTTAAATGCCAACGGTTTTGTCCTTAAGTCTCAAGCTTGATTTCTCTTCCACTCATGTTTATATTTTTTATTTCATGTTGTTTTAAGCTTTTTTTAATAAATGTTTTTAACATATTAACTTCCTTAGTTAAAATAATAATGATTTTATCTTTGAGATCCAATTTCAATTTCCCTTTTCTAAATACATTTGTAATTTTATTTAACAATGAATTAAAATAATAATGATCCTTAGTTATTAATTAAAATGATGAATTAAAATAAAAAAAATTGAAAACAATATATTTTTTAATTAAAACAAACTTGAAATAATATGAAATAAAAATTACAAATATATTTAGAATAAGAGAATTGAACTCGATCTCAAGGATGAAATCATTATTATTTAACCATTTAACTAAGGAATTTAATATGTTAAAAACATTAATTAAAAAAAAAACTTAAAACAACGTGAAATAAAAAATATAAATGTGAGTGAAAGAGAAATTGAACTTAAGACTCAAGGATAAAATCACATAATTAAAAGAATCAAAAATTACAATTTAAAGAGAAAATACATTCAACTAGCGAGTCTTCCTATCACGTGTAAAGAACTTAAAATCCACATAATTTTAAAATTGGCCTAAAGATCTAAATAAATTTCAAAATTAACATATTTACCTTATTTAGGCGAAATTTACCATTCTTCTTCGAAATTTATATATAAACATAAAAAGATATAAATAAAATAAAACATTATTATTATCACATTATATTATTATTATTTTGATGAATTATAATAATAAAATAAATATCTGAATAATAAAAGTAAATATCGCATGATATTCTATTATTGTTATTATTTGATGTTATTGGAAAAGCAAAGAAATATTGACCAAAACAAACTTTTCTTTCTCGACAAGAAAAATATGTATATAAAACCCGACGGCCTTTCTTTTTCTTTAATCACAATTTCAGATACCCAGCATTATACAACCAAACGAAGTTGTTCTTGTTTCGCGACTATTTCATCAACCATAAGCCATGTCTAACCAAGCTGAATCCTCTGGCTCGTAAGTACCCAGATCTCGCTTTCCCTTTTTCTTCGATGGGTTCGTTTTTGATATCTCTGTATTAATTGAGGGTTTGTGTTTCAGGAAGGGGGCTAAGAAGGATTTTAGTACCGCGATCTTGGAAAGAAAGAAGGCAGCAAATCGACTCGTTGTTGATGAGGCAATCAACGATGACAACTCTGTTGTTTCTCTTCATCCTGATACCATGGAAAAGCTCCAGCTGTTTCGCGGCGACACTATTCTCATCAAGGTTTCTACTTTAGATTTACCTTTTTATTAGTCCTTTTCTTATTGGGTTCTTTTACTTTTCTGATTTTTTCGTAATGGGCATTATTTTATGTTAGTTGTTTTTATGTTTGAGGTTTAATTTTCACTAGGTTGCTTGGAACATGAGGTTTTTATTTGATGGGTTTCCTGGGTCTTTATGCTATTCCCTATTGATCTTCAATTTTGGGTTATCTTGTGGTAGGTTGGATGTATAATGCAGATTATTTTAGGCTGTTTTCATGATTTTGTTGTTGACGGTCAACATTGTCTGTTAATCTTTTTTGGCAATGAGGCTAATTTCCTATGTCGGTTAGCAATGATTGTTCATTTACCGAGGAGTATGCAATGTTAGTTTGAGTGCATTTTGGGATTGAGGCTTGCCTTTTTATTCTAGTGGCATCTATAGTTATAGAATTCCAATTCTTCTTATCAATTTCAACTTTCAATCTCTTTTAAAGCATATATACTGTTAATACTGTTTTTGGCTTTTTTTTTTCCAAAGGGAAAGAAGAGGAAGGATACTATCTGCATTGCTCTGGCAGATGACACATGTGACGAACCTAAGATCAGGATGAATAAGGTTGTTAGATCAAACTTGAGAGTTAGGCTTGGTGATGTTGTCTCTGTGCATCAATGTCCAGATGTTAAGTATGGAAAACGTGTGCATATATTGCCTGTGGATGACACAATTGAAGGGGTTACTGGGAATCTCTTTGATGCTTACCTGAAACGTGAGTAAATTCTTAGTCTTCTATTCACAATTTGTATATGGTTTGGTCTCCAATAATTTATTTTTGGTAGCTTTGGTTACCATGGCAGGTAAAGTTCCTTGTTTGTTAATGAGTCATAAGATAATAATTTGTCATTCTTAATCGATCACTAGCTTATTAATTGATTGAATACATTATTTTTAAGCTTATGGAGTTGACTTTGTGCTTCTTAAAGGCATTTATTGGTAGGCTTAAGCTTTCAAGGGTTTGTCTTTCTTTCTTTGCTTGTGCATGTCAGATGTTAAAAATACTATATAGCCTGACTATCTTTTTTGTTTGTCTCGTTATCTGTACATTTGGGTGGACTGATACCCTCATACATGCATCCTAGGTGGCTGAATTAATATGGACATGCATGCATTGTAACCACTCCTTTATCACTTATCATGTACTCATACTAAATATTTATTAATATATTGGGGACTTGATTTCATGTCGAATTATTGACAATGCTGTCCTTACTTTTTTTTGGTACATTACAAATTGGGGGAGCGGGATGTCTTTGCTAGGACCTGAACCTTGGACCTTAAATACAACATAGAGCTCTTAACCACTTGCTCCTTTGGGTGGTTGGCTGTCTGCCCTTAAATTTTGACTTTGATAATTTTTGAATTTACAGCTTACTTTCTGGAAGCATACCGCCCAGTGAGGAAGGGTGATCTCTTCCTTGTGAGAGGGGGAATGAGAAGTGTAGAATTCAAGGTTATTGAGACTGACCCTCCAGAGTATTGTGTGGTTGCACCAGACACTGAGATATTCTGTGAAGGAGAGCCTGTTAAGAGGGAGGATGAAGATAGATTAGATGAGGTGGGTTATGATGATGTTGGTGGAGTAAGAAAACAGATGGCTCAGATTCGGGAACTAGTGGAGCTTCCATTGAGGCATCCACAGTTATTCAAATCAATTGGCGTGAAGCCACCTAAAGGAATCTTGCTTTATGGACCTCCTGGATCTGGAAAGACTTTGATTGCCCGTGCAGTTGCAAATGAAACTGGTGCTTTCTTTTTTTGCATCAACGGTCCTGAGATCATGTCAAAATTGGCCGGGGAGAGTGAAAGCAATCTTAGAAAAGCTTTTGAGGAAGCAGAGAAGAATGCACCATCTATTATATTCATTGATGAAATTGACTCAATTGCTCCCAAGAGAGAGAAGACACATGGTGAAGTTGAGAGGAGAATTGTCTCTCAGCTGTTGACATTGATGGATGGTCTTAAATCCCGTGCACATGTTATTGTTATTGGGGCCACAAATCGTCCCAATAGCATTGATCCTGCTCTTAGAAGGTTTGGAAGATTTGATAGGGAGATTGATATTGGTGTCCCTGATGAAGTTGGGCGTCTTGAGGTGCTCCGTATCCACACCAAGAACATGAAGCTGGCTGAAGATGTAATGTCAAAAACTAAAAGCTATGCCTTTTTTTCCTGCATAAAAAATAACTAGTGAATCTAATTTATTTTCCTGACTTAATTCACAGGTTGATTTAGAAAGAATTTCCAAGGAGACACATGGCTATGTTGGTGCTGATCTCGCAGCTCTCTGTACTGAGGCAGCGTTACAGTGCATCAGGGAAAAGATGGATGTGATTGACTTGGAAGATGAGTCAATAGATGCTGAGATACTCAACTCTATGGCAGTCTCAAATGAGCACTTCCAGACTGCTCTTGGAACAAGCAATCCATCAGCCCTGCGTGAGACTGTGAGTATAACCAGGATATTTCTCAGAAATGTACTAAATCTATGCCGGTTATGATTTTTTGGGGGTCAATTCTGTTTCTAATCATTTTCTTGAACTTGATCAGGTTGTTGAAGTGCCTAATGTCAGTTGGGAAGATATTGGAGGCCTCGAGAATGTTAAAAGGGAGCTTCAAGAGGTAATACTGTATACTGCTTTTGATTACTTCTTGATTTACTTACCTTTTTATCTTAAAATTTTTTCATAAAATGCAATTAACTTATACATTGGTATGCAGACTGTTCAATATCCTGTGGAGCATCCTGAAAAGTTTGAGAAGTTCGGGATGTCACCCTCAAAGGGAGTACTATTCTATGGCCCTCCAGGATGTGGGAAAACCCTTCTGGCCAAAGCTATTGCCAATGAGTGTCAGGCAAACTTCATTAGTGTCAAGGGTCCAGAATTACTAACAATGTGGTTCGGAGAGAGTGAGGCCAATGTGCGGGAAATTTTTGACAAGGCTCGCCAGTCTGCTCCTTGTGTCCTGTTCTTTGATGAACTTGATTCAATTGCTACCCAGGTACATTCAAGGCTGATGAATTCTATTATCTTTATGAATTGGCTGGCTTTCAGCAGCATGGCATCATATGGGTTTCTGTGCATGGATTATTCTAGCAATGAGAATATGCTTATCTTTTTACACAGTTGGCATTCTTTGGCTTGCCCATCGTTTGATGCTGATTTATGCTAATGTATTGCAGAGAGGAAGCAGTGTGGGTGATGCAGGGGGTGCTGCTGATAGGGTTTTGAACCAACTTCTTACTGAGATGGATGGCATGTCTGCCAAAAAAACTGTTTTTATCATTGGAGCCACCAACCGACCTGATATTATAGATCCAGCACTTCTGCGTCCAGGTCGTCTTGATCAGTTGATCTATATTCCTCTCCCAGATGAGGATTCTCGCCATCAGATATTTAAGGCTTGCTTGAGGAAATCACCAATTGCAAAAGAGGTTGACCTCAGAGCTCTTGCCAAATACACTCAAGGGTTTAGTGGGGCTGATATTACAGAAATTTGCCAACGAGCATGTAAATATGCCATAAGAGAAAACATTGAAAAGGTATGATAATGCCAATTTTCTATGCTGTAATGATGGAATATGCTATATATGTTTTTGACAATGTTTGAGACTGTAGCATAAGTTCACTTTTCTGTTTCCAGGATATTGAGAGAGAAAGGAGAAGAAGTGAGAACCCTGAAGCTATGGAGGAAGATGTTGAGGATGAAGTGGCAGAAATCAAGCCTGCACATTTTGAGGAATCAATGAAGTTTGCTCGTAGGAGTGTGAGCGATGCTGACATCCGCAAATACCAAGCATTTGCTCAAACATTGCAGCAGTCGAGGGGATTTGGAAGTGAATTTAGGTTCGCTGAAAGTGGTTCCAGGACTGCAGGCTCTGATCCTTTTGCTGCTTCTGCTGGAGGAGCTGATGAAGATGACCTTTACAGTTAAATTACCTGTCATCTACGTTTCTCTAATTCATGATTGACAATTTATCTTCTATCTATATACGTAGTAGGTAATTAAGTTGACTGTATGATTTAAAACAGTAAAAGGCACAAGTGTTTATCCTGGTTGCCCCCCTTTGCAGTTCAAGGAAACCCTTTTTGTTATTTATTTGATTCACAACAGTGGAGGGAATGGGAATGGGGAAATTGACCCCATTTATAAATTATATTATAAATTGCATCTGAGCTGATCCTTTTAGGTTGTCATTCTTTTGAATGGTCTTTCTGCTGAGACTGAGCTTGAGCTTGATTTGCATCACTGTCGGGCGTAAGATATTATAAAAGTTGGTTTACACTAATAATTTTCATAATGGTTAGGAACTATGCGTTGTGTCAAAATGTTACACAACAAATCTACTCATTATCTTGTACATAGGATAGGATGACTGGAAAAACCCCGTTTCTTAAAATGGATATGAAGTATGGGCTTTGTTTCTCATAAACTAGTTAGCCCAACAGGTTGTATAGGAAAAAAAGAAAAAAAAGAAAAGCAGTCCCCCATGGTAGGGCTAGGGATGGATGCCAGGGGAAAGGGAGTCATGTTCCTTGAAACCAAGGCATCCAAAAATAATTCGGTGTTTGGATAAGATAGGAGAGTTGAAAATGAGGATTTGATTAGACTAAGCCACTTAATGGGAGACAAACCCCCACCCCTTCCCCCACCCATTATGAATTATGGAGATTAATATGTGTTGTAATCACCGATATGATATATCCGTCCTCCCCACTTTAGGTCTTCTTCTTGGATTGTTGGGTCTGTTCGCAATCTTGCATTGGTCTCATTATATAACCTCCCCCCCCCCCATATTTACCCCCATAACCCCATGTCGGTTTTGAGTCAATTAAGTCCGACAATGGTGTGACCCAACTCGAAATTGTTTTGCAATTTTGCCATTTTCTTTGTTTGCCTGCCTGCCTTCAACAACTATGTTGCAACTCATCGGTTGAATATTATTTATGCAAACAATTAGTAAATTATTTTATATACAATTTATGAAGTTACTTAGACCTCACGAACAGGATGAGTCCTGCTAGTGACATGTATCTATAGGATATAGTAGAAGAGAATAATATTTAATACATCATCGGTGCATAGATCTCATGCACCATCAGTGAATAACAGTATAGCACATTATTATTAAATTAAATAAAAAATATGAATGGCTTATAAATAAATATCAATAATTTTACTTAAACATAATTAAACATTAATCATAATCATTATGAATAAATATTAATAACTCTTGAATTTAATGTTTTGTGTCTTGAGTTAAGGTTTAGGGTCTTGGATTTAGGTTTCAGGTTTTTAATATTTATTTTTAGTTAACTATTATTTGAAATAAAGTTACTAGTATTTATTTGGTATAATGATAAAACTAGTCCCTAACGTTTGGGTGTTTGGTCACTTTGGCTCTTAATATTTTTTTTGAATCATTTTCATACATAATTTTTGTTTTTTTGGTCAAATTGGTCGCTTTTTAACGGTGATACTACGTAGCCGTTAGTTGACTAACGGTCAATATAAATTGCTGACGTGGCGATCAAGATGTATTTGACATGACACTATTTTGTCTTATATGTCATGTCAGTAAATGATTTAAAATTAATTTAAAATTAAAATTTAAAATATAAAATTATTAAAATTATTAAATTATTTTTTTGAAATATAAAATTATTAAAATTATTAAATTATTTTAATCTCATCTTTTTCCTCTCCATTCTTCTCCCCATTGATTCACCTTCATCTTCCCTTCGAAATCAGTCGGCAAAATACTAAGTTTATTCAGCGACAATAAAAGATCCATACATAACGGGTGCAATTGATCAACTGTCACCATACTAAGCTTCAATGAATCCATGGCGGTAATGAAATTTTGTACGTATTCTGTCACAAACGCAATTGCTCCTTTCGTCGAAACATGAAGGTGTTCCACCGTGGCGAGTACTCCAAAGGTTACTAAACGGTATAAAACGGCCGGGCAATCCATTTTGTATGTGTCTGCAAAGCGTTCGATGCTGGGGATTGCATCTTTGAGAGTGGAAGCTAGGGTTTTGAAATGGCGTAAATCTCTGTGAAATTTTTGTGATTTTCTCTCTCGCTTTTGTCGTCCAATAGCTTAACCTCCATTTTGAGTAAGATTTAGGGTTAAATCCTGGAAAAAATAATCAATAGATTTTTTGAAAATAGATTTTTAAAAGAGAAAAAAACCGAGATGACTGATTAATTCACCATGTTTGAGTTTATTATCAAAACTTTACCACAAAAATTAAAATCCATAAAAAGAGAAAAAAGAAACCCAAAAAGTAAAAACACACACACCCAAAAAAAAAGGTTTCTCTGCTAATCTTACGTTCTTTTTGACCCCATAAAGAAACCCCAAAAACTTTGAGCAACTAACAACACACAAAGTTCCTGTAATCAAAACCTTCTCCAAATTCTCCTTTTATAAAGACTCAAAGAGGATATCTAGGGGAAAAAAAAGAACATTTGAAGATAAAGTGAAGATGAAGAGGCTATGGTGAAAAAACAATGGAAGAAACTCTGAAAAAAAAGAAACGATGAGGAAGAATAATGGAGATGAAAAGATAAGATTAAAATTATTTAATAATTTTAATAATTTTAATAATTTTATATTTCAAAAAAATAATATAATAATTTTAACAATTTTATATTTTAAAATTTTAATTTTAAAATTTTAATTTTAAATTAATTTTAAATCATTTGCTGATGTGGCATATAAGACAAAATAGTGCCACATCAGCATTTAAATACATCTGGATCGCCACATCAGCAATTTATGTTGACCGTTAGTAAACTAACGGCCACATCAGCATCACCGTTAAAAATTGACCAATTTGACCAAAAAAACAAAGATTATATATGAAAGTGATCCAAAAAAAACTTTAAGGGCCAAAGTGACCAAACACCCAAACGTTAAGGGTTAATTTTATCATTATGCCTATTTATTTATAAGACTTTCATTATTTAATAAATATGTCTCATGTTATTATTCATTGAATGGTGCATGAAACTTATGCGTCGACAGTGCATCAAATATTCTCTCTAATAAAATAATATAAAAAGTTAAATATATATATGACTTATCACATTCTAAACCATATACCTATAAAGTTTAAAAACTATGAATCAAATATCATGGATTGGCTCCAACCTTTTGTTGTAGCAAAATCTTGTAAACCACTTAAAAGAATTCACTATAAAAAGAGCACACGCATAGTAATCTTTTATTTCTTTTCCATACCTTTAGTGTCTTTTAATGTTGAATTTGACCCAAAATTATACCTTTTTTTTATTTTAGCACTTAAATTGATTTTTATTTTATTTTAATACTTAAATTATCATTCTATCACACAATTTAGCCAATGACATTAAACAAAAAGTCAGACATATGGTGCTATTGGAACGCACCACGTACTCATTTTTTTATATAATATATATTATATTAATTAAAAAATTTAAAACATTTCATAGATCATTCAAAAGTTTATTTTGAAAATAAGATTTTCCAAAATTCTAAAATATGTAATTGTAAATTCTTAAAAGTCAAAATAATGTATAAAAACTCAAATATTTTAAAGAAATTAAAAATTAGTTAAATTTTAGAAAACTAATAACCTCAACATTTAAAAAAACTATTTCTTTATAAAACACAAAATATATAAAAATTTAAAACGATATATCAAAATTCAAAAAATTGAAAAAGTTTAACTAAAAAAATTATAAATTATAGACATTAAAATTTTGAAGAAATAAATTCTGCAAAATTTGTAATATATTTTAACAAACTTCAATATATATATAAATTCTTAAAGATTTAAAATATTAAATATCCAAATGAAAATTCGGTAAACACCAGTCAATGCTGACCAACGGTCAATTTGTGGTGGTAAACTTGAATGGTATATTTTCTAAAGTAATTAATTTAAAATATTTTTTAAATTTTTAGATTATATATTAATTTCAATAAACATGAATGTCACATGTCATCAGTGGCGGAGTTTAAAATTTTTGTTGGAGGATCGAAATTAAATTGTATATTTTTATGATAGTAAAAATGTAATTTCATCATTTTAATAGCCTATATCCTTATAATTTTTAAAAAACTAAACCAAAATTTTATCAATTTTTTGGAGGCTAAAATGTAATTTTATTATTATTAATTTAAAATTTTATAAATTATAAATAGCCTAAATTAAAAATGTATTATTTTAGGGAGAACCATGGCCGCTTAAGTCTATTTTGCTCTGCCACCGCATGTCATGTTGTAAATGGTTGGAGGTAGAGGTAAATTTAAGGGTAGGCAAGCCACCCTAGAAAAATTGCTATGCAACCCCTTAATGAAAGATTAAGTTATAAATTAATATACGATCAAATTGTACTTTAGCTCAAAAAAACATTTGATGAAGTCCCTTTGTAAATAATGAAACCATAAATTAATAAATGATAAAAATTATACTTTGACATCTCAAAAATAATTCAATTCCGACGCTCTAAAAAAATTTGAATTTGCCCTTGGCTGGAGGTGCTACATGTCAACTGTTTTTTTTATGCTGTTATATATTGGACTGAACATGATCACGAAATGATAGTTTAAGTACCAGAATGAGACCAAAATTTTAGGTACCAAAGTGAAAAAAAAAGTATAATTTAAGGGCCAAACATAGGATGAAGCAAAAAAAAAAATTTATGTGAAAATTAGAAAATAAAAAAATATTACTATCATTATTTTCATTAAAAATGTTTGGGAAAATTGAAAAAAAATGGGTATAATCTCAAGTGCCTCGCGCATTTTACGGTCCAAGTATAGTTATGTTTAAGCTAAAGGTATTTTTTTAGATAAAACTCTTCTAATAATATTGACTCTGATATTTAAATTTGATCCAGGTAATTTCTTTTTAACTTCAAAGAATTGACATTAATTTAAATACTCTAAAAGCAAAAAGATTTTTTCAACAATTTTCGAGAGAAACTTTTTTCAACAATTTTATATATGAAACCTTTTACTTTATTGGGTTAATCTATCTAAATATATTGTTTTAAAAAATTTATTTCTCATTATCAATTATGAGAAAAAAAAAACTCACCGAGCGTATTTTCATTTCTAATTTATTGAAATCATTTTTTTTATTTATGGAACATATTTTTTATTTTCTAAAAATAAAAATAAAAAATATTTTTTTACAACCATATAAATCTTTCAAATTCTAAACCAAACCCAAATTTATCTATTAGTTGAAGGAGAATTTATTTTATGAACCCTTTTCACTACATCATTCATGGTTCTTTTTTATTTATTTAATGATATTTCATTACTTTTTTTTAGTCATTAACATATAATATTGGTAATTTTTTCACCTTGAACTCGAACACTGAATCCGAACCCTAAATCCCAAATAATAAACCCAAATTCAAACCTTGAACCCGAACCTTAAATTTAAGATTTGAGTTTGGGGTTTGAGGTTTAAGGTTTGGGTTTTGTGTGCAGGTTTGAATTCAAGGTTTGAGATTTAGGATTTGTGGTTTGGAATTCAAGGTTGGATAAAAAGTTATCAAAATTATGTGTCAATGACATAAAAAAATTATTGAAATATCATTAAATAATTAAAAAAATTTATAAATAATATGATGAGAAGTGTCCATAAAATAACTTGTGTTGTTGAGGTGACATAAATGGTTTGCAAAATTCAATCAAATGCATTAGAGATATTTAGGAAAATAGTAACAAGAACATATATCAAATCATATCATATGCCAAATAATAACAATAATGTTGATGAGAGCACGTCATATCATATCATGTACGTCTGAGATACCAATTATGTCTAATGGGCATACCTTTACACCCCCACTATATTTACTCCTTTTTCATCCATTTACAAACCTTATGGTAAATCATTTTTTTTTTCTATTTCCTTCCATTTTATCCTTTAAAAATAAATAACAAAAATACACCAAAAAAATAAATAAATAACAAAAGAAAAAAAATAAAGTCATCTATCAAATCAAGTTTCAACTTTATAATTACCCAAAAAAAAAAGGTTTGTTTGATTATTTTATTTAGATTCAAATAAAGCTGCCGCTGTCAGATAATAATTATTCACTTGATCCCATAATTTCCACTTTAATCTAACACATATTCCATCAACTTGAATTGCTATTTAAATATTAAAAGTATATTATTTATATTTAAATAATAAATATGACTATTATTATATTATTTACAACTCATAAATAATAAAAATCATGTAATGCTTCTGACTCAAATTTACAACTTAAATTCACAGCGTAAGCGAAAGGTGAAGACTGGTTTAATAGGTCTATCAAATTGGGTGAAGCATGATTCAGACAAAAACTTGGAGTTAGGATTTGATCGGTGTTTCAGTGATGAGGAATCTATATTATGGGACAGTTGACATGAGGCTGCAGAATATAACCTAAAAGGAGAAAGAAAAGGGAAAAAAAAGAGAAAATTGTAAAAACTTATTTGAAAGGTTTTGGGATGAGTCATTCTTTATTCCATCACCATTTTTTTTTTAAAAAAAGAAGAAATTTAACAGTAGTGCAGTGTTGTTTGTTGTTCCTATGGATCAATCCCCTTTCTCTTTTCTTGTATATGTTTGGTCATTGGTGAATGTGACCCACATGTGTATCTGTACATGGAAAGTCATGGAAGGCAAACAACCTTGTTGAATGCTGCGACTGCGACCAGTCAGCTTTGCCTGTTGTGTTTTGCCAGATATCGAATTCTCGCCTATCAGTGTTGCAGTATTGCTGCAGTTGCAGTTGCAGTAGCAGTAAAACAAAAATCCCCCCCAATGGTAAACGTACGTGAAAACAAAGACAGAAACAACAAAAAAACCAGTGCAATCCTCTCATATATTTCAACGTTGTCAGGTCTGCACGTGTTATCTCTGCCTCAGTTATGGGTCCCCCCCTCCCTCCCTCCCTATCAATGGCTGACTGCTGTTGTCACACACTAGTATTAAATTTTTTCCCTTTCTTTCTCTCTTTCTTTCCATATTTTGGTGCTCCATCCATCCCATCTTTCAACTTTGGTCTTTTTGGCGCAGTTAATGCATCCTAAACCATACATATCCCATGGAGTTTGATGATGCTCCATGATGTTTCACTTTCATATTCAGAAATATTTCATTTTCTAACTTTTTTTATTTTGTTTTAAAATATAATGATTGAAATTATGAGTACAGCACAATTCTGTATGACACCACATCTACTAGCAGCATGTAATAATTTGAAATTCCATAAATATCTAAGACACAAGTGGATCTGAATAACTTCACTGGCAATCAAAAAGGTGATGAAAGCGTTGATGTGATATTGTGTTTGAGCTGATGAATTTTGGTCGTCATGGATAGGATGGTGAAAAGAAAAGGGGATGTAAATGTAATAACAATTAGCAATTACTTTTAAAAAAGTAATTATTCATATATGTGATTTTAAGTTGGGGATTCAAGCTTTCTCGTATATTCTTTGAAATAAAAATGCAAAGAGAGAGAGAGAGAAAGAGAAAGAGGAAAGGACTGAAAACGGCAGTGAATGTGTGACAAAGGCACAGAAAGGGAAAGAGTGGGGAGGGCCGCACGAGGGGGGGCACTCAGAATAGTGGTAGCTGCATGCAGAGGTCGGGGTTGTTGTTGCTCCTGTATCCTCTCTCTCTCTCTCTCTCTCACTCCTTCCCTTCCCTCTAAGGATTCTCGCTGTCGGCTGACACATCCATTGACCCACCCATTTCACTCATCTCTTCAAATTACCTTTTCCCCTCGCCTCTCCTATGCTCTCAACTCTAATTATCCCCTTCTTATCATGCTCATCTTGATGTATTTTTGTTTGGTTAGGATAGAAAAAGAAATATACATATCGGGTTTGTTTAATCAATAAAGTCATTGTAGTAAAGGTAAGAGATGTTGCTGAAAATATATTATAGCAAAATAAAATCGTTAGTGTTGACAGAAAATCACACTGACTATAAATAAATAAAGCAATCACTGTGCCGTGGAAGAATTACTGCATTAAAAATAAATTCGTCCTGATTGGTGTAATCGTGTATTGGACGTCGCCCCCCAAGATTAATACAGTACTTCAATATTCATACACTCTAATAAAGAAGGTGGAACACAATTGATATTTCTCTTCTCGAAAGGAATCAAAATCAAAAAAAGCAATAGGGTGAAAATCCAATCGAAAAATAAATTGGAAGAAAAACGATGAAACCATACTAGGTTTAATTCTAAGGAAAAATTTGAGGGGTCACAGATAGTCCCGCTTAAAATCCAATCTCCTAAATAGAATTTCTCTATTGTGTAATTTCACAGAACACTAGAATTTAAAGAACAGAAGAATGAGAGAAACTACTTTACTCTCGTTGCGTTCTATAAAAAATGAGGAGAATAACCTCCTATTTATATTGTTTTCTGAAAGAACAAAATGATACATTTGGAGAGTCAGTTTCCTAAAAAATCTCAACAGCTAGATTCTGATTCTATTAAATCGTAACCATTTAGAAGCTAGATTTTGATTTTGGTTAAAAATTCGGTGGCACTTATTCTAGCTCTACAAATCTCATTTATTAGTAGCTTATCATGGATATGGACGTAAGCCTTATCGCGAACTCAAGGATCTAGCAAAAATTCTCAACATGGGAAATTATGACACATTGGTCACCCCCAACTTAAGCCCTCTTGGCCCCTCCATGGTCACCCCATTTGGTGTGGTTATATTGGCCAACAACAACACATGCAACACCACAAAACTAGATCAATTTCAATCTCAATTCCGAGCTTTAATGCTCATTTACGCAAACTTTGGCACGCCGTTCCTTTCTCTGCACAATCTCATAGGTTGCCTGAACAAGACATCCCCTACTAGTTCTCTTGTTCAAGCTTCCAAACTCGATAATCCTCCAATCTACTTTGGTTAAAAACTTGGTGACGCTTAGACTGGCTCCACAAATCTCATGTATTAATAGTTTATCATGGATATTGGCATCGTAAGCCTTATTGCAAACACAAGGATCCAACAATCCGCTCATAGTCCACCGATCAACTCAAACTCAATGGACCTGCGACCCATCTCGGCTCAATCTCACTAGGCCTTCCAGGCCCATCTTGATCACAATGGTCCACTAGCAACACATATAGAGCTTGAAATAGCTCCAACGCTAGTTAGGCACACTCTTGCACTACTCAGGTGCCTTCAAACCCATTGCCTTAATATGACACTTTACTTGCTCCAACGATCCTCAAGTGTACACTCTAGCACGTTGCTTGTAGGAGCCTTCATTTGTTCCGACAGCAAGAAACGAAAACGATTCTCATCTTTAAACAGTAGTATAATTTGCTTCTAAATTGTTGAAAATATACTACTGCAAAACAAAACCGTTAGCGTTGATAGGAAATCAAACTGAGTGTAAATAAATAAAACAATCACTATGTCATGGAAGAACCATTGCCTTATAAGCAAATTTACCTTGATCTGTGTAATCGTATAATGGACGTTGCCTCCAAGATTAATAAAGTATTTCAATATTCGTACACTCGAATAAAGAAAGTGGAACGCAATTGGTATTGCTCTTCTTGAAAAGAATCGAAATCGAAATAACAAAAGCAGTTGGTCGAAAATCTGATCGAAAAGTAATCTGGAAGAAAATCGACAAAACCACACTAGATTCAATTCCTAGTGGAGGGGTCACGAACGATCCCGCTTAAAACTCAATCTTCTAAACAAAATTTCCCTCTTGTGTAATTTCGCAGAACTCCAAAATTTAGAGAACATAAGGATGATAGAAGTTGTTTTTCTCTTGTTTTGTTCTACCAAAAATGAGGAGAATAACCTCCTATTTATAGTGTTTTCTGAATGGGCAAAATATAAATTTGCAGAGTCAATTTCCTAAAAAATCTCAACAACCAAATTCAAATTTTGTCAAATCTTAACCTTTTATATATATATATATATATTCAATTTTTTTTGCATTACCAACATTAAGTTGACATAAGGTTTATGTGTTGTGTAACTGTAACCCATTCTCCTTCTAAAAAAATGTTGGTTTGTTTATTATACTAACATTTTTACTCCATTGAATTTACTAGTACTAATTATTATACTAGAATGTCAAAACAACATTTAGTGTCGTGGGAAAATAACTTTTACCAGACCTAATCTAAACTATTACTATACATTATATACATGACGACCAAGAAGCTTTCAAAAGCAATATAAACATGGTGAAGAATCAAATTGTACCATTTTTTTCTTCCTACATTGATGATAAAAAAATAATTTACTCCCTTACTTTTCGGTACTAGTTCATTTTTCATCGCAAAAATATAATAATGTAATAGATATATGTGCCATTGGGGTCAAATAAACTTTATAGCTTACCTAGGTAGTATATTTTTTACTTACTTGGAAATATTGGCTTTCCAGGCTTTGTAGGTAGGAATGAACCCGAAATCGGTATTGTTTGCCGTCAAAATCTTACCCTAATTCGGTTTGACATGTGACATCAAGTAATAAATAGTTTTTGCCGACTCATTAAGTTAATGGAAGGTTGAGAGGTCCTACTAGGTTGATGATATTAGCTGATAGTATAGAACTCTAAGTAGGAGTTAATTAAGAACACTGAAGCGATTTAGTCCTCTGTCGTAAAATTGTTAAGTTCATAATCCAGTCTTTCATTATTATTCTTAAGAGACATCTTTATTATCAAGTTATGATTATTCATAATATAATTTAATTAAAGTACTAATTAGATCTATTAGCGTTGAAATTAACTTTAGTTTAATCAAGTCTCTTTTGGGTACGATCCTCGAAGTACTTCCAGTACTTTGTTGTATAAATCTATATTACAACCTGATCTGTATACTTGCAGACACCGCCTTATTCCTTATCTCTTGTAGTAGTATTCTCACTTCTAACGTTGGTACGTCGGGAGGCGGTTAGTTACAACCTTAAGGAACCCTTAATGGTGTGACTTTTTGTCGACTGAATATTACCATGTCTTTGATACTATAAAAAGAATCCCTCTAGATGTGGCACCAACCGCACTCTTGCGGGATCATGTTGGATGCGTCCCTCTGGACATGGTTTATGCCAACTATCCTTTATGGCACCAACACAAAAGTTCTCAACATGGTAAATTCAAACACATTGGCCTCCCCCAACTTAATCCCTCTCGACCCCTCCATGGTCACCCAATTAGGTGTGGTTATCTTGGCCAACTGCAACACATATAGCACCAACGAATTAAGTCGATCTCAATCTCAATTTCAAACTTTAATGCTCATTTACGCAAACTCTGGCACGTCGTTCCTTTCTTCGCACAATCTCATAGGTTGCCTGAACAAGACATCCCCCACTAGTTCTCTTATTCAAGCTTCCAAACTCAATAATCCTCCAATCTACTTTGGTTAAAAACCCGGTGACGCTTAGACTGGCTCCACAAATCTCATGTATTAATAGCTTATCATGGATAAGGGAATCGTAAGCCTTATCCCAAACACAAGGATCCGACAATTTGCTCATGGTCTTCTGACCAATTGAAACTCAAGGGTCCTCCGACCAACTTAAATCAAGGGTCCTTAGACCCACTCAAACTCAAGGAACCTTCGATTAACTCAAACTTAAGGGTCCTCGGAGCCATTCAAACTCAAGGGACCTTCGACCCATTTCGACTCAATCTTGTTAGGCCTTCCACGCCCATCTTGATCGCAATGGTCCACTTGCCAACATAGATGGAGCTTGCAATTGCTCCAATGCTACTTAGACACACTCTTACACTACTTAGGTGCCCTCAAACCCATTGTCTCCACAGGAAATTTCACTTGCTCCAATGATCCTCAAGTGTACACTCTAGCTTGTTGTCTGTAGGAGCCTTCATTGGTTCCAGCAGCGGGAAACGAAAACGATTCTCATGTTTAAATAGTAGTATAATTTGCTTTTAAATTGTTGAAAATATACTACTACTAAATAAAATCGTTAGCGCTGATAGGAAACCAAACTAAGTGTAAATAAATAAAGTAATCACTGTGTCGTGGAAGAACCATTTCCTTAGAAGTAAATTCGCCCTGATCGGTGTAATTGTGTAGTGGACGTCGCCTCCTAAGGTTAACACAGTACTTCAATATTCGTACACCCGAATAAAAAAAAGTGAAACACAATTGGTATTGCTCTTCTCGAAAGGAATTGAAATCGAAAAAACAAAAGCAATTGGTCGAAAATCTGATCGGAAAATAAACTGAAAGAAAACCGGCGAAACCACACTAGGTTCAATTCTCAGGAAAGTTTGGTGGGGTCATAGACAATCCCGCTTAAAACTTAATCTCCTAAACAAAATTTCTCTCTTGTGTAATGTAGAACATCGAAATTTAGAGAACATAAGGATGATAAAAGTTGTTTTTTTCTTGTTGTGTTCTATAAAAAATGAGGAGAATGATTTCTATTTATATTATTTTCTGAAAGGGCAAAACGATAAATTTACAGAGTCAATTTCCTAAAAAACCTCAATAGTCAAATTTTGATTCTATCAAATCGTAACAGTTTAAAAGCTAGATTCTGATTTTGTCAAATTATAACCGTTTATATATATATATATATATATTTCCAATTACTTTACATTACCAAGAGTAAGTTGACATAAGGTTTAAATGTTGTGTAAATGTAACCCATTCTCCTTAAAAAAATGTTGATTTGGTTATTATACTAACATTTTTACTCCATTGAATTTACATGTACTACTTAGGATACTAGAATGTCAAAACAGCATTTAGTGCCGTGGGAAAATAATTTTTACCAGACCCAATCTAAACTATTACTATACATTATATGTATGACGACCAAGAAGCTTTTCAAAAGCAATAGAAACATGGTGAAGAATTCTACCTACATTGAGGATAAAAAAAATATTTACTACCTTACTTTTCCCGTACTAGTTCATTTTTCATCACAAAAATATAATAATATAATAGATATATGTGTCATTGGGGTCAAATGAACTTTATAGCCCACCTAGATAGTATATTTCTTACTGTTGCTTGGAAGTATTAGCTTTCCAGGCTTTGTAGAAAGCCAAGTTCCACTTCACTATCTAGACTCCTCTATTATTTACTAGGTATTATAACCATAGTCAAAGTTAGGTTGATGGTTGTTTGAAAGTCAAACAAGTATATGCTTTCGAATACACAGTGTTAGGTCTTACAAATCAAGGATGATTGATTGATTGATTAATTAGCTGCTAATATGTATATATCTAATTAAGGTACATAGCTACGTTCATCTACCAGTGTGAATTTTTGACAGCAACTGTCAGACATGAAAATTAATGTCAAGAAATTAATATAAACAAACTCGTGTTTGAGTGAGGACCAGTTGATAAGATTGTTAGAAGAGAAGAGATCAAGAGCATGATTTGTCTGTAAAATAGGGTTTTTGCTCTTCCCCTGGAAGCATCCCAAAGCTAGTACTTTTTTGTGTCATATCAGCTAATTTTATTGTGTTTCCTTTCACATGTGATTTTCAGTGTACTTAAAAGGGTATCTTATATGTTGGACATAATTCAAACTCTCACATGCATGTTCTCGGATATATATACTAGTGCCCTTTCCATGAACATGTTTTCAATGATTAAATGGATAAATCTGAACCCATGGGGACTGCAAATTAAAGGGTTTAACCAAGACGATATATTTCTGTCAAAATGTAATTTTTTTTACTAGGTCTACCAGTTGGTTTACCTGCCCTCTTAGTTGGGAGAGGGGGAGGGTACTTAGAATTTTAAAGGATAATTAATTTAAATGCAACTTGCAATGCCTGCAGAAAAAGTTGTGGGATTTATCAGAGGAAATTACTTAAACATTTCTTAGGTTGATGATCAATATATAGTATAAATTTTGACGTATGGTCAGCCATTCCATTGAATCTGAGCCGATGGATTTGCTGTTCCAAGTAAAGGAATAATAAACTAAAACATGGTGGGATTAGGGGACAAAAGAAATATAATATAAATATATATGAAAACAAGTTGAAACTGCATGGAAGACGGTCCAAGAATAATAATTCTAAAATTAGTGCTTGCCTATTGTCTGATGTCCCCTAAGTATAAGGCCCTTGTGATTAGATTGTCTGAATTGACAAATAATAGTAGAAATTTATAGGTATGGGTTGCATGTTGATTAATGCACTACATGTTTACTTGAATGTACCATAACAATTATATTTTCTTGTCTAATGCTTAAATGGCAACATTTTCTTCCCTGTTATTTGAAGGTAAGTTATCAGACATACAAGCATATATATATATATATTCTTTTTCATATATTTTAAAAATTATGCCTTAAATATATAATCCTACACATCTACTTGAAACTAGGACTAGTTTCTGTCTTCTGTTCTTTTTTTCCCTTAATTACATGTGTTACTAACAAAGGAAAAGTCAAGAACTATTAACAGTTTAATGATTCATAAGTTTGACAGTGAAAAAGGATGCTATGTTTTTTCCTCTTTAACCAATGATGATTTCATGTGAAGATCTCCAGAAAGAAAAAGGAAAAATAGGAAGAATATGCAACCCAGTTTATAGCACAATTTCTTTTTAAAAGAATAAATAAATAAATTATAAAATATATTAGATTAGCAGAGGCCAAGAGTACAGCTATTCAGCACTTGAATACTGAGGCAATATAATGAACTATGGTACTATTAACAAGTTCCTTTTTTGCCAATGAAAATTGTTAACAGATAGCTAAAAGAAGAATGAATGAAGAAAGTATACGTGGAAGAGAAATGGACAGTCAAGAGAATTTAGATGACAACCCAGACGGTCCCATCAATCCATTTGACAGCTAAAGAAAAGCAAAGTAAGAAGAAAGCAATAATGTAAACCTAAACAGATCTAGAATCTTATTAAATTTTCTTATACTTGAAATTAACAGTAATAGCTAAAAATAATACTACTATATAATATATATATATATATATATCATCAAATGAAAGTACTTTTTTAACTACTATACAAGTAGGAGAGGGATGAAAGCAATTAAGATGGCCGTTGCTGGGGGTGGGGGGGGGGGGTTTCTCCTAAGGTTCGCCACGCTCACGGCCGCAAACAAGCAGAGCAATGCAACGTCGGAGGATGTAGAATTTGGCTCGCTGCTTCTTAACCAAATGACTGCATTTTTGACCAAATGATCTGCAAGGCTCACAGGCCTGCTTGTTATTAATAAATCTTGTGTCCTTTTCTTTGCCTGCCATTTGAATGAGTAAGCTTCAGCAGTGCTCTACTGTTGTTGAGTTATGACACTGCGACTACTAGTACTAAAAATAGAAGCAGTAAATATATATATATGAAAGGGTAGATATGTTGAATGAAGCTTAAGAGTTATATTTATACAAGAAAGGGAGAGAGAGTTTTATGAATAGAGGTGTTATGATTTGATTCTGGCTCATTGGGCTCCTCTTAATAAGCTATATCTACTGTACCCACTGCAATCCCTGCAACCCACTAGCTGTCTGGGAGCATACGGATATGATAAAAAAAACAAGGAATTTTTATAAAAATTTGAACATAAATCATTTTTATCTATATGAGAAATTTATATTTATTTTAAATATTGATGTTTGATATTTGTGTTTAATAGTAGATGATATTTTGCCAAATTCACCTGAATAGTTAGTAGCTAAATCGAGTGGACAAGCGCACGAGTCCAACTATTCATTTGGTACAGACACAGAAAGCAAAGTAAAGAATAGGGAAAGGGTAAACCATAATTTAGCCTAAACAGTATAAACCGTGTGGTGAGTGACATGCCTTTATTATTTTTAGTATATTATATTCAAGTAAGCTTTTGTAATTTTCGGGTTAATGCGATTATTTGAGACTTAAATTTGATAATTATTCAGGAATTAATTTTGAGTAGAAAAAAGTTCAAGCTTCAATGAAGGGATAATTGTCAAGTTTAATGATCAACTTGAACAAAAGATGGTTTAGGCACCAATATCGAAATAATTATCAAGTTTAGGAATTAATTTAATAAAAAAAATTCAAACTTCAATGTGAGAACAATTGTCAAATTTAGATCTCCAATAATTCATTCACCTTATTTAATTTTAATTAAATAAGTTCATATTATTTTATTTTTATTCATAAGAGATCATAAAAATACTTATTGAAGAAATCGTAATGTTGTTGAGAAATTAATTTGTTGACATTCATTTATGCTGACGCGATTTTTGAGAAGTGCCCAAATCTGTGTTCGGATTAGTGCCAAATGATAGTAAAAAACTTCATGTTTATGTTAGTAAATTTTGGCAACAAAATTCATTGGGTTGTGATTTATGTTTTTACTTGACAGATTGCCAACCTATTCTTGATATCCAAATCACATATAGTAATATATCTTGAAGATTGCCAACCCCATTTTCAACGCCAACATTACTTGTTGCCAAACAAAGTAACATTTATCATAAAAAATAATACTGAGTTTATTGATGGAAAAAAAGTATTACTGGCGGTCACTTGCAACCTAACTTATCTTCAATAGATTGACTTTACTATCAGAGATCAAATCCACAACTTTCCCTCTACATTGCGTAAAACCAAAAAGAGACCAACAATGATGTAATATCCCTCACTCGGGATGATCCGAATACATTATAAGTAAGGGATGTCACATTTGAACATTAAGACTATTTAACCCGAAAATCAATTTCCAAACTTTGCTTAACATAGATAGATTCATTTGAAGCTAATTAATCATTTCTAGGTATCTTTTTAAGTTTGGTTACAAATGGGGATTATTCAAAAATTATTCCAGATAAAACAGAGTCAATGTCGTGATACTAGGAAATGGGTGGCGCGAAACTGAGAGCAGAATGCTCAATTTCATGATACTAGCTTCTGATGTTGTGACACTAAATTTGGATGCCACAACCTTCTGATGTCACAACACCAAGAATAAATTACCCGGAACATATTTGAAACATCTAAAATCAAGTTTATAATGTTATTAATCATTCCACATCACTTTTAAACATTATAAAACTTAAATCTTATTTATATGCTTTACATTAACCTATGTACATGTCATAACCTATAACCAAAATATTAAATTCATACATATTCGAACCTTAGTGATGTGATGAGATGTGTTGAGATCACGACTTGGATTTAGAGCTCTAACCCAATCTTTCACCTACGCGTTAAACAATAATGCCTTAAGCTCGTGAAAGCTTAATAAATACCCATGAATTCAAATCTTATCATTTTTTTGACATTTATTTATCATAAACATTATTACTATTATAATTCACGAATTTATAATAAAAAATTATTTCATATTTAAAAAAATTCACTAATACTTTGAATTACAAATTTTATTATTTTACGGATTAACAGGAACGAATCTTTTATTGTAAATCACTTACCATGACTTTTTAGCCTATGCTAGACACGTTTGAACGAGATAGATACATGGAACAAATCACGATATACAAGCATATAAGTGCTAAATCAAGAGCACCGAAGTGTTAAATTCAAAAATATCACAAATAACATTGGAGTGTTCGAGTTCCTATGACATGCCAACTATATCCACGAAGTTCAACACTAGTCTACATGGACATTTCACGATACTATATTTATAATAATTCATCACAAGTGCTTTTTTTCATAAATATCATGATTTCATTACAATTTCACATTCTTTTTATTCAGGTTTACTATTTAACATTACACAAATTACGAATATATTATTGCAAACATCAAGATTTTCAAGAGCATTTTTCTTTACATTTCCATTTCATGAATAATCACGATCATTATTCATACGAGTATTTATTTCACGATTTTCACAATTTAGCTACACTTTTTCAATTCAATCATCATTTTTTTTCACGATTTAAAAAAAATTGTAATTTTAATTACAATAATCACGAGATTTATTTACAAATCTTATTTCTCAATATATCATGTTTTTTGCATTCTCTACTTCATCGAATATTTACATGTAAAACTTTCACAACTTTTCAATTTAAAATATTTACTTATTTATCACTTCAAATCAATTTCCTTTCATGTAACACTTTAATCAAGTAATTTATCCCAATACCATATTTCACATAACAAATTTCTGTGCATTTCACTTCTCTTATTCAACTACACATTTCTCAAGGTTCACAATTTAGTCCTCACCTTTATGAACATTCAATATTTACTATAATTTCACCTTAACATCACTTTATTCTTATTTCATCACGTTTTTATTCATTCATTAAAATTTCTATCATAATATATTCTACTTCACATGTCAAATTATTTTAAACAAGTGATACAAATTTCGTCATCTTTCTTTCAAGCTCACATCCACCATTTTTGAAAAAAGAAAGTTTTGTTTTCTTTGCAATTTGGTCCTTTCCATCAAAATTCACCATTTTCACCTAGAAATTTAAAAGAATTTTCATACCCACCAAAAGGGAAAAATGATAAGAAGACTGTGGTGAATATGAATATAAACTTAGATTCAAGAAAAATTATAAAACCCTAAAAAAATTAGTAGGACTTAATTGGGAAATTAATAAGTTAGTAGGTTGAATAGTGTAACTAAGGGCTATTTTGAAAGTTGAGTGGAACTTCAGAGGCAATCTAAAAACCCTATTTCCTTTAAGGACCTTTGAGGAAATACCCCTATTTTTGAGGTATATATGCAACCTTAAATTTTTTTGAGACCATTCAACTCCCTTTTGTTCCCTTGCCTGCCGAAAAACACCCAAACTTCCTCTCTTCTTCTTTGTTTTTTGTTCTTTTCGGTCACACTCCGTTCTCATCCTCGATGTCTTCCGTTGCTTACACCACCATCATCAGTCGTTATCTTGCGCTTGTGCGACCAAAACCTCTCAAATCAAATCTCCCAAGTCGTTGTTGTGGTGGACAATGGTGAGTAAATCGTATGGGTGTTGCTTGTTTTCTTTTGCACTTTGGTTGTGTTGCCTTGTGGGGTTATTGGTGTGTTTGGGGTTGTATCTGAACCGAAGTACCTTTCTTGGTCCATTGGAGTTGGTTCGGGCTGGTGTACCATCGTTGGGGTGTGTAGGTTCGACGCTGCCGATGTAAGGGTGTTGAAAACCCTAATTTTGTTATGGGTTATGTAGTGAAGTGGGTCTTTTTGTTGCAAGCCCAATGGAGAATGCCCCAACCATGCCTTAACCCAAATTTTGGAAACTTTAGAGCCAAATTATGTGACCCAAGTGGGGGAAACCAAAACCCAATTAAACCAAACCCAAACCTTTGATCCAAGCCTAAACCTAGCCCTAAACCAATTCAGGTTTGACCGTTGATCAACCATTAACTGTTGACCGATCGTTGACCGTTGATCGACTGTTGACCATTGACGTTGATCGTTGACCGTTGACATTGACAGTTAATCGTTGATCATTAACTGTTGATTTTTTGGGTTGAGCATTGACTTTTTTTGAAAAATCTTACCTTACCATTTTTCAGTGTCCTGAGTTCGATTTCGCTTCCATTTTGCCAAGTTCAAACTCGAAAGCCTCGTTTTGACTGTTTTATCTTTAATTTTATATTTTGAGTTATTTAGAGATTTAATTTGGGAATATTGATATGAGATATTCGTGTTTAGGTGATCACGACTCCGAGGCTAACGATTTACCTCCTCCTCCACCTGTACAACCTGCTCTTGCACCGATTTCGAGAGCTACACGTAAGTTGTTCTAGTTAGTTTGTGTTTAAGTGGTAGCTAGGATAGTATTTAATGATAGTTGTGTTTGTAGGATCTAATCCTGTTAGATCAGGTACTCGATCAGAGCATGGTGGATAACCTCCTCGTCGTTAGAGTTCTGCTTTCTAGAGGTGTGTTTCTAACTATACTTCACTTATTATTTGGGGTGTTGTGCTATATGTGATTGCATGTAATATTGAGGTATATTGAGGTTGTGTTGATTATGTTGTGATGAGGTAATGGTAAGATTTTGGTTGAATTGTGTAAAGCATGTTGATGTTGTCATGCATAAATACAGAGCATGTGATAGATTAAATTATTGTGATTACTCTACTGTTCGTTGAGATATATATATATATTCTTATATGAGAAATATTATGAGTTTGAGACTGAGATTCAATTGAGATAACTTTGTAATTATACCATTGTGTGTTCATGGGGTGAGATTGTAACGTGGAAGACGTGGTTATCATCCCTTAAAGGTTGATACTAAAACCACTCTGTGATTGGTGACGATTGGTTGAGAAAAGGTTCTAGGAAATCTTTTCATTGTGTTGGTGTGTTGGAGTATAGGTGCATTGCATTGTGCTTGTGATTGAAATATGACTTATGGTTACTTTTTGAGCTATAAATTGTTATGATATTATATATTAGGTTGTATGTACTTTAGAGACACATTGGACTTCATAGCTCATATCCCTACAGTTTCTTTACAAATACTTAGGATTTAGGCGACTTGGTACACGGAGGCGAGATTACAGACTTATTTTATTTTCTTATCTTAATATTTTGTTTTTGAGTTTTTAATATACTTTAATAATTATTATTATTTTTGGGTTGTAAGTAAATTTTTATTTTGGGGATTTGGTATTTATTTTGGAGAAGTAATTTCTTTATTTTTAATTAAAGACTATATAAATTTATATACGAGTGCATGTGAATCAATGTGAACTGTCGGTATACATGTGGATATAATTACTTAAATAACCCTCTAGATTTGATCGTATATTCTGGATCGGGTAAAGAGGATTACATTTAATGGTATCAGAGTTGAGTTAAACCCGCGAACTGTGAGGCTTTTTAAACTTGGTTTTAAAATTTTTGGGGTTAAATGAGTATTTAAAATAAATTAATATGTTATAAATAATTTTTTATATATGTATATAAAAACGTGTGAGTTATTTTAAATCTTTGGTACCAATTCTTATTTTAGAACTTTTTACTGATGTATATAGATAGTACGCCACCACGTAGGAGTGCTAGACATACGATTGGTCGCGACCAAGGTCGAGGCCAAGGCCGTACTACTAGGGTCGTTAGTGACCCTACTCCTGTGTTTGAGCCTAAGGTGAATGTGGATAAATTGTCACATGTTGAGGAGGATGAGCTGTCCGTAAATGTTGAGGGTCAGCAAGCCGAAAGAGACTTACCTGCTGAGGAAGTTTCTGTTGAGAATGTGCTTGACACTGGGGATAGTGAGACTGTGGAGTTAGATAGTGCTACGGTTAGTCGGGAATTATTGAGATTACTTCGTGGATCTGTCGGGAGTCAATTTGAGGGTCCGAGGAGGCCCATTTTTGCCTATTTTATAACTGCTGGGATGATGGTCTTTGAGGGTAGAATTAGTACGGATCTTTTGTTGTTGAGTACTAGTTTAAGGATCTTTAAAGATTATTTATGGAGATGAATTATCCTGCTGGGCAAAAGGTTAAAGCTGTTGTGTCTTTGTTGAGGGGTGAGGCCCAAAATTTATGGGATACTGTGGAAGAGTCTACTCCTGCTGGTCAGATTACATGAGATTATTTTAGAGAGGCCTTTCAAGATCGTTATGTGGGTAAAGAGTTTCTAGACAAGTGTAGGGATGACTTCATAAACTTAAGACAGGGAGATATGTCTGTTAATGACTATGAGATCGAGTTCTTGAGGTTGGTTCTCTATGCATCTGGGCTGGTGACAAATGAGAAAGAGAAATGTGATTGGTTTAGAAAGAGACTACGACTCTCGTTCCAGGCTGAGGTTAACATGCACCATGATAGAGTATTCAGTGATTTGGTTAGTAAGGCTAGATATGCTGAGAGTTTGGAGGCTCGTACTAAGGCTTAGAAGGCTCAAAATAGAGAGCGTAATAAGAAGCCAGCGGGTGCACCAGTTCAACCTATTTCTGGTGGTCCTTCTATTGAGAGACCTAGAGAGGAGATAGTTCAGCCTAGTTATCCAAGGGTGAGGCCTACAGTTTCGGCATCTCTTGTAGGTAGTATTGGTGGTTCTACTATCCTCATCCCTTGCGTCTCTATTCTTACTTAAATAAAAGGCATAGGAGCGAGTGTTGGAGAAAGATCGAGGCTTATTTTAGGTGCGGTTCACAGGAGCATTTTTTAGAGATTGTCCACATCCTCCTACTGGATCATTTGTACAGAGTCAGTCTCAAGCTTCGGTTCAGGCATCTGTTGGAGGCAGAGAGTAGATTAGACCGATTGCTTTGGGTTCAGTTACTAGAGGTAGACCTGTTCAGAGTGGTAGAGCATCGAGATCTAGGGTGAGACAGCCTGGGTTAGTGTATTTCGCTTTGGTTGATAATGATTCAATGCATTCCTATGTGACGAGTGCTGTGTCTTGAGGTCTTAAGATTGTTGCTGAAAATGTTGAGTCTACGGTTACTGTTCAAAGTCCTGTGGGTATCTCTGTGGAGGTTAGTATGGTATATCGCAACTGTCCTTTAGATATCCAATGGGAGATCTTTCTTGCCAATTTACTAGAGTTAGCATTCAGTGAGTTTGATCTCATTCTGGGAATGGATTGGCTTTCTAAGTTAACTTGGATTGTGAAAGAAAAAGGGTAATTTTGAGAACTTTTGATTGCTGTGAAATAACCCTAATTGGTGAACGTAGAGGGTTTCTGTCTATGTGATCTCAGCCCTTAAAGCTGAAAAGTTGATTAGGAAGGGATCCATGGCTTATTTGGCTTACATCTTGGATCCAAAGCAATTAGATTCTAGGATTGAAAAGATTCGGGTGGTGAAGGACTTCCCTAATGGATTTTTGGAAGAGTTCTCTAGTGTGCCACCTAAACGTGATGAGGTTGAGTTTGGCACAGAAGTCTATCCTAGTACGACTCTTGTGTTTATGACACCTTACCGAATGACACCTAAGGAACTTAAGGAATTGAAGGTTCAATTACAAGAGCTGTTGGGTAGGGGTTTTATCCGACCTAGTGTTTTACCTTGGGAGCACCAGTTCTGTTTGTAAAGAATAAAGATGAGACACTTTGATTGTGCATTGACTATCGAAAGCTAAATAAGCTAATGATTAAGAATAAGTACTCTTTGCCTCGTATTGATGACCTATTCAATCAGTTTCGAGGAGCTACTGTATTTTCTAAGATAGACTTGAGATCTTGGTATTATCAACTTAAGGTGAAAGATTCTGACGTGTTCAAGACGGCTTTTCGAACTCGTTATGGACACTATGAGTTTTTGGTGATGCCTTTTAGGTTAACTAATGCCTCTGCTGCTTTTATGGACATGATGAATAGGGTGTTTCAACCCTACTTAGATCAGTTTGTAGTGGTGTTTATAGATGACATCTTGGTTTATTCTAGGTCTGAGGCTGAGCACGAGGAGCATTTTAGGATTGTTTTGCAAACCTTGAGAGAGAAACAGCTTTATGCTAACTTCAGCAAGTGTGAATTCTGGCTCTCTGAGGTTATATTTTTGGGACATATAGTTTTTGTTGAGAGTATTCGGGTAGATCCCAAAAAGATTGAGGCTATTATGGGTTGGAAGCAACCTAAGAATGTTTTTGAGATTCGTAATTTCTTGGGTTTAGCTGGCCATTATCGGAGGTTTATTGAGGGTTTTTCGATTATTGCGGCGCCTATAACTAAGCTTCTGAGGAAGAGTATCCCATTTGTTTGGATCGAGGCTCAAGAGTCTAGTTTTGAGAAGCTGACGTATGTGTTGACTCAAGCACCGGTTCTGATCTAACCCGAACTTGAGAAAGCTTATACTATCTACAGTGATATTTTTCATACTAGATTGGGATATGTACTAATACAAGAGGAAAAGGTTGTAGTTTATGCCTCTTGGTAGTTGAAACCGCATGAGATTAATTATCCTACTCATGATCTTGAGCTTGCTATGGTAATCTTTGCTCTTAAAATTTGGAGACGCTATCTCTATGGGGAGAAGTGTTATATCTTCACTGATCATAAAAGCTTGAAATATTTGCTTACTTAGAAGGAGCTTAACTTAAGGCAGTGTCATTGGTTAGAACTCCTTAAAGACTATGAGTGTGAGATTGAGTATCACCTTGGTAAGGCTAATGTGGTTGTTGAAGTCTTAAGTTGTAATGCTGTGACTGAACTAAGGGCTTTATTTTCCAGAATGAGTTTGTTTGAGGATACAGTCTTTTAGCTGAACCCCGAGTTATTCCCACTTTACTCTAGGAGATTAAGGTTGAACAGGCTAATGATTCTTATTTTGAGTATCGTAAGAGAGAGGTGGATGAAGGTACATCAGTGGACTTTTCTATGGATCAGAATGGTATTCTATGCTTTAGAGTTCGAAATTGTGTTTTGAAGAATTCTGGAATTAAGTTGACTATTCTCAATGAGGCGCATGATAGCCCTTATTCCATGCATTTTGATAGAGATAAGATGTATAAAAATCTTCGTGGTATGTACTGGTGGAAGGGTTTAAAGAGAGATATTATGAATTTTGTGTCGAAGTGTCTGACTTGTCAGAAGGTTAAGGCTGAGCACCAATGTCCTTCTGGGTTACTCCAACCGATTGAGATTCCTCAGTGGAAATAGGAACGAGTGACTATGGACTTTGTGAGCGGTCTTCCATTAACACCGTCCAAGAAAGATTTTGTTTGGGTGATTGTGGATCGACTCACTAAGTCCGCACATTTCATTCTTGTTAGGGTCGACTATCTTTTGAGCAAGTTAGCTAGACTCTACATTTCAAAGATACTTCGTCTTCATGAGGTGCCTTTATCTATCATTTCTAATCGAGATCTGAGGTTTACTTCGAGATTTTGGGAATTTTTACACCGTGAACTTCGAGGTTTACTCGATTAAACTTCAATACTGCTTACCATCTGCAGACTGATGATCAATCCGAGCGTGTGATTTAGGTTTTGGAAGACATGTTGAGGGGTTGTGTGATTGAGTATCAAGGTAGTTGGGAGGGCTTTTTACCACTGGCTGAGTTTGCTTATAATAACAGTTATCAAGCCAGTATTAAGATGGCTCCTTACGAGACTTTGTATGGGAGAAAGTATCGTACCCCTATCAGCTAGACTGACTTGACTGAGCATCGGTTGTTAGGATCAGATATTGTTCAAGAGGCTGAGGAGACTGTTAGAGTAATTCGTGAGAGGCTTAAGGCTGCTTTTGATAGGAAGAAGTCTTATGTTGATCTGAAGCGTCGAGACATTGAGTTTAGTGTGGGTGATGAGGTTTTCTTGAAAGTGTCTCTGTGGAAGAAGGTGCTTAGATTTGGACGGAAAGGCAAGTTAAGTCTTCGTTTTATAAGTCCTTATCAGGTACTTTGTCGTGTGGGACCGGTTGCCTATTAGCTTGAGTTATCACCTGAGCTTGAGCGGATTCATGATGTTTTTCATGTCTCTATGTTGGGCATTATCGTTCAGACTCATTTCATATGGTGCCTATTGAGGAGATTGTGGTTCGTCCTAATTTGAGTTTTGAAGAAGAACCGATTGAAATTATTGCTTAAGATGAGAAAATTCTTAGGAAGAAGACCATTAAGATGGTTAAGGTCTTGTAGCGCAACCATGGTTATGTGAAGGCTACTTGGGAGTCCAAAGCGGTCATCAAGGCCTAGTATCCACATTTTTTTGGCCCAAGTAAATTTCGAGTACGAAATTTCTTTTAAGGGGGGAGAGTTGTAACACGCTAAATAAATTAGTAGGATTTAATTAGGAAATTAATAAGTTGGTGGGCTAAATTGTGTAACTAAAGGCTATTTTGAAGGTTGAGTGGAACTTCAAGGGCAATTTAGAAACCCTATTTCCTTTAGGGACCTTTGAGGAAATACCCTTATTTTTAGGTATATATGCAATGTTAAATTTTGTTTTGAGACCATTCAACTCCCTTTTTGTTCCCTTGCCTACCGAAAAACCCCAAAACTCCCTCTCTTCTTCTTTGTTCTTTGTTCTTTTCGGTCACACTCCATTCTCACCCTCGACATCGTCCGTTGCTTACATCGCCACCATCAGTTGCTATCTTGCACTTGTGAGACAAACACCTCTCATATCAAACCTCCCAAGCCGTTGTTGTGGTGGACAGTGGTGAGTAAATAGTATGGGTGTTGGTTGTTTTCTTTTGTACTTTGGTCGTGCGGCCTTGTGGGGTTGTTGGTGTGTTTGGGGGTTGTGTGTGAATCGAAGTACCTTTCTTGGTCCATTGGAGTTGGTTCGGGGTGGTGCCCCATCGTTGGGGGTGTGTGGGTTGGTGTCGTCGATGTAAGAGTGTTGGAAACCCTAATTTTATTATGGGTTATGTGGTGAAGTGGGTCTTTTTGTTGCAAGCCCAATGGAGAATACCCAAACCATGCATTGACCTAAATTTTGGAAACTTTAGAGCCCAATTATGTGACCCAAGTGGGGGAAACCAAAACCCAATTGAACCAAACCCAAACCTTTGACCCAAGCCCAAACCAAACCCTAAATTAATTCAGGTTTGACTGTTGACCGTTGACAGTTGACCGTTGGCTTTTTGGGTTAACCGTTGACTTTTTTTCGAAAAACTCTACCCTATCATTTTTCAACGTCTTGAGTTCAATTCCACCATTCGTTTTGCCAAATTCAAACCCGAAAGCCTCGTTTTGACTTTTTTATCTTTAATTTTGTATTTTGAGTTATTTAGAGATTTAATTTCGGAATATTGATACGAGATATTCGTGTTTAGGTGATCACGACTCCAAGGCTGACGATTTACCTCCTTCTTCACCTGTGCAACTTGCTCCTGTACCAGTTTCGAGAGCTACACGTAAGTTGTTCTAGTTAGTTTTGTGTTTAAGTGGTGGCTAGGATAGTATTTAATGATAGTTGTGTTTGTAGGATCTAATCCTATTAGACCAGGTACTCGATCAGTGAGTGGTGGACAACCTCCTCGCCGTTAGAGTTCTGCTTTCTAATAGTGTGTTTCTAACTGTACTTAGCCTATTATTTGGGGTGTTGTGCTATATGTGATTGCATGTATTATTGAGGTATATTGAGGTTGTGTTGATTATGTTGTGATGAGGTAATGATATGATTTTGGTTGAACTATGTAAAACATGTTGATGTTGTCATCCATAAGTACAGAGCATGTGATAGATTAAATTATTGTGATTACTCTACTGTGCGTTGAGATATATATATATTCTTATATGAGAAATATTATGAGTTTGAGACTGAGATTCAATTGAGATAACTTTGTAATTATACCATTGTGTGTTCATGGGGTGAGATTGTAAGGTGGAAGACGTGGTTATCATCCCTTAAAGGTTGATACTAAAATCACTCTGCGATTGGTGACAATTGGTTGAGAAAAGGTTCTCGAAACCTTTTCATTGTGTTGGTGTGTTGGAGTATGGGTGCATTGCATTGTGCTTGTGATTGAAATATGACTTTTGGTTACTTTTTGAGCTATAAATTGTTATGATATTATATATTAGGTTGTATGTACTTTAGAGACACACTGGACTTCATAGCTCATATCCCTACAGTTTCTTTACAGATACTCAGGATTTAGGTGATTTGGTACACGGAGGCGAGATTACAGACTTATTTTATTTTCTTAGCTTAATATTTTGTTTTTGGGTTTTTAATATACTTTGATAATTATTATTATTTTTGGGTTGTAAGTAAATTTTTATTTTGGGGATTTGGTATTTTATATTAGAGAAGTAATTACTTTATTTTTAATTAAGGACTATATATATTTATATACGACTGCATGTGAATGAATGTGAACTATCGATATGCATGTGGGTATAATTACTTAAATAACCCTCTGGATTTGATCGTATATTTTGGACCGGGAAAAAGGGATTACAAAAGTAGAATTGGAGGAGTGGGAAAATCAAGCTAAGGCTTGAAATTAATAGAAAAATGTGTGAATTTTAAGGTTTCATAATGTTTTCAAGTTTAATCTTGTTAGAAAGGTATAGAAATGATATTAAAGTAAAGATTTCTGATAAAAAGGTTTTATGTTCTTAACATGTTGAAGAAACAGATAGAGAAAGTGATTCAAGTGATAAGAAAAAAAAAAAAATGATTTTCTCTTAACTTTCGGAAAGTTAACATTTTAATACTTTTATTTGCTAATTATTCCACCTTAACATGTGAAAGTATTGTTATGTGAAATATGTTAATGTTTGTATATTTTGTCAAAATAATCCTAATTGTATCTTTTTTAATTTATTTTGAGGTACACAACAGGCTTAATGATATAACGTTTGCACTTGAGGTAATGATAAATTTTCTTTTAACTTCAGCTTTTATAATTTATTTTTGACCCTCCTCGGACAATTTTCACTTCTCTGTGGAGTTTTGAACCATTGGATTTTCTTTTAACTTTTCTTTATATCATAGAGTTAACAATATAAATTAAATAAAAATGTACTAATCTGCTGAAAAAAAACCCAAAGCCAATCAGTTCATCCTCCCAAAGCCAATTAATAGACATTGGCCAATGACAAAGGGGAAGCCATTTGCTGTTTGGGGTTGATGGACTAAGCACCGAACGCAAGCTGTTTGCGTATGTAGAGACAGAGTGATGGGTTTTAGCATAGACGAAGCCTCAATCCAAATAGCTTCAAGGACAAGCTCTGTTTCCCCTTCAATTATTTCAAGCATTTGGGCTCCATGAAAGCTGAATTTCATTGCCTGAAACCTCACCTTCGATCGCCCATCATTGTCTTCATTCCACAACGTGTTCTTTTATACTATAAGAAAATGGTCTGCCAACACAACAACCCAAAACCATGGGCCAATTATGGATATAAAATCTAGTTCGGCCGACTCTACTTAGGCCTAGAAATCAGCCTAGGGATGACCATGAATGGGATTGTATATCAGTATTTGTACTTCTAGATTTTAATATTAAATTTAATAGGTCAAATTCTGTTATAAGCCCGTAAGTTGTAGATTCAGTCCTTTTAATATGGTCAATTTAGTTTTTGTAGTTTTCGAATTTTAAAATATCAATCTTGATCTAAACAATAATAGTTAAATTTATTAGGTCAAATTCTGTTATTTGCCTTTCACCATGCATGTTGTGGATTTAATCTCTGTTGATGGCCGTCGAAACCATCAAATATAATTTCATATGCTCTAGCTTAATTAAATAGTAGTATAGAGTAGTAGGGTCGATCTCACAGGGACTGAGATTTCTAATTTTTCCTATTTGCGTGATCAGATTCCTTAGTCTAGGCAGATGTCATGCCCACCACTTGTGCTTTGCAAAGTTGAAAAATAAATAAAATGAGGGTTTTAGTCGATAAAAATATTAATATAAAGAAAACAAATATAAAAGAAAATAGAGTAAAAACAGAATTATGATTGCAAAATAAATTAAGTGAAATAAAATAAATTGGTGAATTAAGTATATTAAAGCTTAGCCTCATTCGCGGTACACTCCGAGCTCGAATCGATCCTTGAAAAATAGATTTTCCCTTTCAAGCATTAAGTTGGTTATAGTGATTAAGGATGCCTCAACCGCTATCTTTTCCTTGTGTTGTCGATTCCGGTACAACTTGCAAATCGACGCTTGCAAAATTTCTAACCACGTAACTCGTGTCCGTAATTTAAGATTCCGATAGCCTTGCAATCTAGAAAGTCCAACTTGAATTAACGTCCTTAACCGTGTGGGTCGTGCCTCAACTTTAGGGTCGACATCGTGACGTCATTTCCTTCACGTCGGGGCGTCGTCAAAACAATATGTCATGTCATGACCTCAAACAACACGATATCGCGAGATGACTCACTATTTTGGCCGACGTTGCAACAAGATAAATTGCTCGTTGGGATATGGAATATGCTTTTGGTATAAAAAAAAATGAACCATTTGGTACCTATTTCAATACTCCCAACCAATCCTGTCCATTTTATCACTTAAGAGCATACCAAATACATAAAACTTCCTACCAAAACATGCCATTTACCAATTAAAAAGAAGGTCATTTCAAAATGAGTTCAACTTTTACAAATCATCCCAATGTCATCGAAACCAACCAACCAAATACCAAACTTATCTATGCCAAATTCATATTCCAACATGCCATTTCACTTCACTTACCCAAACTTGAGCACCATTTACTCACCTATAGCTTATAAGGCTTAAGCATAATCATCAACCATCAAATTTAAGCCATATTCTACAAGCATGCATCAAGTTACAAAGGTTCAATTACATTTTCATCTCATTCACCTATTAGTCAAGTTACCAGACCTACTTCATTTATACCGTCTCATATGTCATTCATATGCATATTAAAACATCACATATTTCGCTTAAATGCACATATAAGTCTAATATCATATGCAATCCAAAAACCAATTCAAACATAATAGGCAATGGTTTAAACAAGCTTGCCACAAGTATTCATATTCACATATCAATATATACATTCCATAACATCTATATACATGCCACAACCTTAGATTCAAAATGACCAAATAGCTATCGAAATGAAGATAGTGTGAGTTTCGAGACAATCTAACTTGACGTATTTCATAAGGTAACAATCTACAAGAAAAAAGAAAAAATAATGAGGTAAGCATATAAAATGTTTAGTAAATTCAAAATGGAATTTAAACATACCTTGAATATTTAAAGCGGTTAACAATTATTCTAGAGTTCATAACTCCTATAGAAAATGTCATACCTTTATCCTCTTGCACTCTATAGTCTATAATATCATTGCTCTAGTGGGGACTATTGTGTGATTGGCTAATGTAGAGGTAAGCAAAACTTGATTCGAATCTAAAAAATCGAAATGTTTTTAGAATATTGAGTTAATCAAATCGAGTTATTCGAATTATTTGAGTCAACTCAAATCACTCGATTCGAGTTTGAGTAGAGTTGAATTTCACAATTCGAATGAATCGAATAATTCAAATAATAGATTGGTGTGAATATCATTTAGGTCTCTATCAACTTTGGAAATAAGTAAATTAATCTCGCTCTCAACAAAAATTACAAAAAAATTAAAATAATTTTCAAAAATTCAAAACAATTTTTAAAATTCAAAACATTAATAAAAATTTCATATTTCATATTTTTAAAAAATTATAAAAATTTAAAAATATAAAAAAAGTTAAAATTTTAAAAAAATAATAATTTTGCTACCTAATTAATTATTTTAGTGAAAACTAATAACAGGACAAAGCCCGAACAACAAACGCAACTAGCGTGACTCAAACTCAGGTCACACCTAAAACGATAAACATTCTTGACATCAGGCCATCACATGGAGTTTTAGACCTAATTAATTATTCAAATTTATAATTCTCAAGTATATTATTTTTTATTGTTTTGCTTTAAAAAATTCAAAATATATTATTTAAAATTTAAAAAAATATAAAAAGTTAAAATTTTTAAAAGAAAAATTAAATTGAGTTAGGATGATAAAATAGGACTTGTGAACTCAATTAACTAAAAATTTTTTCACTTGATTCGATCGAACATTCACCCTTAGACTAATGTATGCATCTTATCTTAAGGAACTTTTCCCTTCAACTTGTTTGTAGGTTCCTTTATTGTCTTCAAATGTTGTTTGTTTGTTTTTAAGGTTACCCATTCCCTTCATGCTTTATGTCATCTATTCATTTATATAAATCGAGTTAAGGGTAAGCAAACGATTAATTTGGTCAATTTGGTCATTTTTTTTCAAATTCAACTAACGTAACCGATCATCATATACAATAACTGAACTGACAGATTTATATGACATAAATGACCTAACCGAACTGGCTTAACATCGATCGACTCGATCAACTTTAAAATATATATTTAAAACAAATATATTTAAAATAATGAAAATATAAATATATTTAATCAACTTAACCATTACATATATATGTTTAAAATAAATAAAAATATTAAATTTTAAATTGATTGGTTTGATTATGAAATTCAATAACAGTTAATCAACCGAGATAACCAAATAAATCAATTCTATAATTATTTAACCATTAAAATCGTTTAAACCGAAATTGACTTAATCTAATTGCTGGGTTAAATCGATCAAGTCAGATTTTAATTTACTTATGCTCTCCCTTAAAATTTGCCATTTTAAGTTGTTGGTTGAAGCTTATTTTTAACATATATGGCAATCACCTTATTCTCTGTTATTTTATAATTGAGCTAATTTAGAATTTTCTTCAAAAAATGAGAGAAAAGTGTAAGTAATTAATCAGAAAATAGAGATTTTGGCGTTGAATAAAAAAATAAATCCCTATATTTTATAGAGATATCATAAATGGGAGTTTGAATTTAAAGAAAATCTATCGTCACGCTCTCAAATGAAATACCTCAGTACGAGAGAATCAAACAAATTAATCGTTAAACATTCAATCAATCAGTAATCACAATTAAATCCCATCTTGAGTGCCAAATTATATCTAAACATATAAAATTTAAAATCTCTATCAATGTTTGCCATGTGGTATGTTTAACTTTTGATTTTATAAAATTAATTACTTGATAGCGACATTGGATTAACTATTTTGACTTAAAACAAAAGGTTCACTTTATTTCCCAAAGATATTAATTTCAGGAATAATGTTTGTTTTGTTGGGTTTGACATACATTATCCAAAAAATAGAGTATCCATATGGCTTCATTGACATGATGAAAGACAGCAACATGCAATAAAAGATGTAAGAGAAAAAACAAGGTTATGTGAAGAAAAAGAAATCTCCCTGTTCATCAATGGCCTATTGCTGTATATGTATAGGGTCTGTGTAGTGTAGAGAAGAATAAAAAGGAAGCACAGAGAGTTTTAACCCAATGGCATGGACATTGCCACCTAATGTGGGGGAAATGAAGGTAGATACAGTACAGAAAGGAAGATTGCCGGATCTTTAATCTTCAATTATTTAAAAGCAATGAGACCCAGCTTTTCCCATTTTTGAAAATGATAACACTTCACTTGCCATTTCATATTGGCCCTAGCTGCTGCCTGCTGTTAGACACCGCACGCTTCCCTGTACTATATACTATATACTCCTCCTCCTTTAATTTCTTTAAATTGGGTATTATTAATATGTTTTTATTTTGCTCATTTAATTAGAAAAAGTTATAAAATGATTATTAAGTTATTTGAAAGTTTTATTTAACTCGTCAGATTGTTAAAATTAGTATTGTATGTTTTCACCGACTGCACCTATCAAAAACTCTCATTTACCTTCTTTTCCACAATTCAGTTTTTTTTCATGAAACAACTTTAAACGTCACAAATCCGCGAGCCAAAATCTGAATGGATTTCTTTCCCGATCTCTGATCCTAGTTGTAAGATGGGTTTGGATCTAAGATATGATCTAAGATATGCTCCACCAAATCGATCTGATGTGTCGTCGAAAACACCAAATATAACTTATTCTGAAAATAAATAAAAATAACAATAAAGGGAAGTAGGGTTCAATCCTCAGGGACTGGAGAGTCGTAAAAAGTCTTGTCTGTCGAGATCGTGAGCAAAATCGTACTCAAGAAAAGCGGCTCGATCTAAGGAAAAATAAAAGATACAGAATTAAATATAAAAGAAAACATAATTCAAAGAAATAGAAAATAGAGGTGTCGAAATAAAAATAAATTGCATAAAATAAACAAGTTGAAAGAAGAAAAGTTTTATCAATATTTAGAGATCCAGCTTCCGGTTATCTTGATTCTTCTTTGATTCAATCATAAACTTTGGATGATTCTTCTCATGCCCAAATAAGCCAGTTATAGTGGAAGAGGACACCTACAACCACCAGCTCCGGATATATTTTTTAGAGGAACCTGACTCTAGCCAACTGTCTCTCAAATGGGATCGTCTTACACTAGATCACCTTTTCCCAACGACGAATGCCAAGCCATTTTGTCTCTTTGGCTCGACAACCTCTGACGCATTAAGTTAGCGAACCAACTATGCAACCTTCTCAAAACACACAAAGTGGTCGTCTTTGCACAAGATGAAAAGATTACTTTTGTAGGGATTTTGGACGGCAGCGTCAATCCTGTAATACAGAGAATTGATGAATACCCGAGTGAGAAGAATTAAGCACGAATTCTAAGCTTTATGAACTTTGGAAGAATATTTGATAACTTTCGGCTAAAAGGGTTTTTAGTATCTCATGTTTTTGGGGAAGAACACAAGATAATAAAATAGAGCTTTTTATTGAACTAGGGTTTTTCAGATGTAGAGGATTTTTTCAATGAATAGAGAATGAATAATTCAATTACTCCACCCCCTTTTTATAGTACATAATATTCCTAGTTGAATTCAATCTAAATATATAAAAATAATATTTTAAAATAAAATAAAGTAAAACCAAGTCTTTTTGTCCTATAAACTCTCTTTAAGTATTTCACCTTCATACAACTTCACTTTTCCTTTTAAAATCATGCTTCTTGCCTCCAATTTGTCTTCTGTCATCACTAGAGTCCCTACAAAATAAAAAGATAATAAATAGTCCAAATTAATAAGATCGTACTCTTAAAATATATATAATTAATATCTAAAAGTATGTCATATTTAAGTATTATCATATTCCCCCTACTTAGCCCATGCTTGCCCTCAAGTATGACTCATAATCCACTAAGTAATTTAAATTTCACCATGGAAAATAACACTCCAAAGTTCTACAAACAATTAGGCTTAATGCATATGAAAATAACGATAACATTTAGCTTACTGTAGGTAAAATCGAAAAATTAACCAATTAAAACACACAACAATTAAATCATGTTGAATTATTTCATGAGAGTTAGATAATTTACTAAACTTACCAAGACACCTATTTGTTCACCCTTGTTTCCAAATTTAGTTCTCTTTTATTTTGTCAATTTTTCCTTTTTTTTCTTTAAGAATACATTGAACCTTTTGATGTGAAATGAAATGACATCCAAACACTCCATCCCGGTTACTCAGTCCAATATGCTCTCAATTTTTTCTTCTTTTTTTTGTAGAATGTATTAGCCTTTTTGACGCGAAGTGAAATGACAACCAAGCACTTCACCCTGGTTACTCAGTCTAACACACTCCGAATTTATTTATTTATTTCATTTTTTCCTTCTCTGGTTAGTGGAGTTTTGCTTAACACGTCACACAACCTTTTTACACGAAGTAAGATGACAACCCAAGCACCCTATCCTGGTTACTCAGTTAGTCACGTTTTAAGCTATGCTCATAACCGCAGAATCATCCAGATTTTTTTTTAATAAAATAGAGTTTCGAACAGAGAACTTTATCTTAAGAGAACTAGGAAAAAAACAAACAAATATTAAAAATAAGTTTAGCAACTGACTAATAATCACGAAAAACAATTTTAGCATGCATCAGAATTAATTGTTCTCTTATACTTAGACTCAATCAATTTACCATAAGCAAGATAAGATTAGCTTCATAAATCATAATCATGTGAGCCTAATAGAAATAAAATAATGGAGAAAAATTTAATCATAGCAAAATCACAATTAACTCAGCAAACAAGAATCATACTGATGGGCGAAACAATGAGCATTTTGTGGGTAAAATCATGGGCATGAAAAGGGACAGGATATACTTTAAAAACATAAATCAGGCAGAAAACAGCAAGGTAACAGAAATAGTAAACCTAAAGCAGCAAAATAACAGATAAAAATAGGAAAAATAGTGAGGAACGTCTCCTCCTACTTAAAATGCATTGCCCTCAATGTGAAGAAAAATACGAAAAGAAAAAGGTTGAGAATACTCCTTATGTCATCGCCGCTCTCGTAGTGCTGCAGTTTCTGTCACTGATTTTTTCTTGAAATAAATTTCTCGAGTTTTCTGAACATATAATAAAATAAATAAATAAAATAGAAAAATAAAAATAAAAATAAAAATAATTGGGTTGTCTCCCAACAAGCGCTTGTTTAATGTCATTTAGCTTGACAACCCGAATTAGTATTGAGGCTGTTCAAAATAAATTTTCTCGACTGTCTGAACTTGAAATTTTTCATAGAATGGTTTCAACCTTTGACCATTGACTGTGAATCGCTTTCCTATCTCTTCACTTTCTATTTCCACTGCACCATGAGTAAATAATTTAGTGACAATAAAATGTCCTAACCATCGAGATCGAAGCTTACCGGGAAACAATTTTAGAACTGAGTTGTAAAGTAGCACTTTTTGCCCTATCGAGAAATGCTTCCGGGATATCATTCTGTCATGAAATAGTTTTGTTTTATCTTTGTATATACGAGCATTCTCATAGGCATCATTTCGAATCTCTTCCAACTCTTGGATGTCTAATTTCCTAGCTCTTCTTGCGGGCTCTAACTCCATTTATATTGTCTTACGGCCCAATAAGCTTTGTGTTCTAGTTCTACTAGAAGGTGACAAGCTTTTCCAAAAACAAGTCGGAAAGGAGACATACCTATTGGGCCTTTATATGCCGTCCTGTAAGCCCAAAGAGCATAATTTAATCGAAGACTCCAATCCTTTCGATTCAGTTAAACTGTTTTCTCCAAAATAGTCTTGATCTCTTGGTTTGAAACCTCCGCTTGACCGTTCGTTTGGGGGTGATAGGCTGTAGCTATACGATGATGAACCCCATATTTCTTCATCAGTGCCTCTATCACTTTATTGCAAAAATGAGTTTCACGGTCATTGATCAAAGCCCGATGTGTACCAAACCTGGAAAGAATACAACGTTTTAGAAACTCGACCACAGTTTTAGCATTATCATTTCGAGTAGGTATTGCCTCTATCCACTTAGAAACATAGTCTACTGCTAGAAGTATATATATATATCCAAATGAAGAGATAAATGGGCCCATAAAATCAATGAAGAGATATATATTTGGAAATATATATATACTACTGCTAGAAGTATATATATATTTCCAAATAAAGAGATAAATGGGCCCATAAAATCAATACCCCACACATCAAAAATTTTACACACATGGATTAGGGATTGGGGCATTTGATTTCGCCTAGTAATGTTCCCTATCTGTTGACATCTATCAAAAGATTTACAAAATTCATATGCATTACGAAAAATTGTGGGCCAATATAATCCACATTCTAATACCTTATGAGCAGTCCGTTTAGGTCCAAAGTGGCTTCCACACGCATGCGAATGACAAAAAGTAAGTATAGATGTTACCTCAGTTTCTAGAACACATCGTCGTATCACCTGATCTGAGAAATGTTTCCACAAGTATGGATCATCCCAAATATAATATCGAGCTTCTCTTTTAAGTTTTTCTTTCCTGGAACAAGATAACTCAATAGGTAAAGAGCATGTAGTAAGAAAGTTTACCATATCCGCATACCATGGAAAATATTCTTAGGTCAAAAATAAGCCCTCATCAGGAAATTCATCTTTTATAGAAATGTCTTCATAAGACACTTTTACCCTACTCAAGTGATCAGCCAAGTTTTCGCATCTTTTTTTTATCTCGAATCTCGATGTTGAATTCTTGTAGCAGTAAAATTCATCTCATAAGCCTCGGCTTTGGTTCCTTCTTCGCAATCAAATACCTAAGAGCTGCATGGTCAGAAAAAATAATTACTTTAGACCCCATTAAATAAGATCGAAATTTATCTAAAGCAAATACAATGGATAGAAGTTCTTTTTCTGTGGTAGTGAAATTGCTTTGTGCAGCATCTAGGGTTTTTGAAGCATAACAAATGACATGTGGCTCTCGATCTATCTTTTGCCCCAACACAGCCCTCACACTTCGGTCACTTGCATCACACATGATCTCAAAAAGATATTTTCAGTTTGGGGCTTGGACTATAGGAGCAGAAACCAACTTCTGTTTCAACATGTCAAAAGCCTCTTTGCATTTTGGGCCGAACTCAAATTTTTTGTCCTTTTACAACAACTCGCACAATGGTTCAGCTACTTTAGAGAAGTTTTTTATGAAGCGTCTGTAAAATCCTGCATGGCCAAGGAAAGAACGAATTTCCCTCATAGTTGAGGGGTATGGTAAAGAATTTATAATATCAGTCTTAGCCTTATCAACCTCAATCCCTTTAAATGAAACTATATGACCTAAAATTAAACATTTATCTACCATAAAATGACATTTTTCATAATTCAAGACAAGATTAAATTCTATGCATATACTTAAAATTTTCGTGAGATTCCTAAAGTATTCATCAAAAGATTCCCCATGCATAGTAAAATCATCCATAAAAACTTCAATGATATTTTCTACGTATTTTGAGAATATACTCATCATGCATCTCTGAAAAGTAGTCGGTGCATTACAAATTCCGAATGGCATCCTCCTATATGCAAATGTGCCAAATGGGCATGTAAAAGTGGTCTTTTCTTGGTCCTCGGGTGCAACTAGAATCTGGAAAAAACCTGAATATCCATCAAGACAACAATAACGAGTTTTTCCAGCTAAACGTTCAAACATTTGATCTAAAAAAGGAAGAGGAAAATGATCTTTTCTAGTATAAGAGTTTAACTTCCTGTAATCAATGCAGACACGCCACCCATTCTACACTCGGACTGGTACCAAATCGCCTTCGGCATTTTTCTTTACTGTCACTCCAGTTTTCTTGGGCACGATTTGTACCGGACTTACCCAACTGCTGTCGAAAATGGGGTAAATTACGTCAGCATCCAACAGCTTTATAATCTCCTTCTTGACTACGTCCATCATATTCGGATTCAACCGTCTTTGCACTTCCTACCTTGATTATGTTTTCCTCCAAAAAGATCTTATGAGTGCATGTTAGAGGACTTAACTCTTTTAAATCGGCAATGGTCCAATCGATGGCTTCCTTATGGCTCTTTAGTACCAGAATTAAATTTGTTTCCTCATACTTAGAGAGTTTATTCGAAATTATGACAGGTAGAGTCTCACCATCCCCTAAAAATGCGTACTTGAGATGCTCGGGAAGTGGTTTCAACTTCAACTTTGGTGCCTGCACAATAGAAGGTAAAAGTTTAGTATTCATAAGAGGCAATAATTCATTAACAAATTCACAATTTGGATAAGAATCAAAATCATCATTAAAATCATCATCAAACAGTGTTTTAAGCTCAATCTCATGGAGTAATTTGGAAGTCTCATTTACTAAGGATTCCACTATATCAACACGATTTACGTTCAAGATTTCACTAGGGTGACTGATGGCGTCATAAACATTGAATTTTACTATCTTCCCATCAAACTCCATTGTGAGGGTTCCACTTCGCACATCGATCTTAGTATTTGCGGTACTAAGGAAAGGTCGCTCTAACAAGATATTGAAAGACTCAAGAGTTTTATCCTCTTCCATTTTCACCACGTAAAAATCTGGAGGAAAAATTAGTTCATTAACTTTCACTAATACATCTTCAAGGACTCTTTCAAGATGTACAATGGACCTGTCCGCCAACTGAATTTTAACACCTGTTTCCTTCAAAGAACCCATATTAAGTGATTCATAAATAGAAAAAAATATTACATTTATAGAGGCTCCTAAGTCACACATAGCTTTCTTAATTCCAAAGTGACCTATTTTGCATGGTATTGCAAACATACCTCTATCCTTATATTTTGTTGGCATCCTTCGTTGCAAAACTGCAAACACATTCTCACCAATATTTACCTTTTCGTTTCCAGTCAATTTTCGTTTGTTAGTGCAAAGTTCTTTCAAAAATTTAGCATACCGAGGAATCTGTTTAGTAGCATCTAACAACGGTATATTTACCTCGACTTTTTTGAATGTTTCGAGGATCTCTTTTTCCTCATTACCTTTCTGGTTTTGCCTTAGTCGTCCAGGAAAAAGAGGTTGAATTCTGGGTAATAGAGGTTTCGATCGAACCTGTTCGTCATCTTTCTGATTTTCATGGGCAGATTCTTGGGCATGATTTTTACCATGAATTGGTTTCAGTACTTTCCCACTTCGTAACGTTATTGCATTCGCGTTTTATCTTGGGATAGGTTCTGTTTGTGACGGCAGTCTTCCCTGTGCGTTTATTTTCTCCATTTGCGTGGTCAACTCCTTAATAAATGCCACAGTTTTCTTTTGAAAATTCACAATTTGATTTTGAAAATCTATAAATTGCTGCTAAAATTCAAGAACATTAGCTGCTAATTTATTTACCATGGTTTCTAAATAAGTACCTAAGTTTTGTACTTGTTATGTTCTGGGTAATAGAGGTTTCGACCGTACTTGTTTGTCATCTTTCTGATTTTCATGGGCAGATTCTTGGGCATGATTTTTACCATGAATTGGTTCCAGTACTTTCTCACTTCGTAGCATCACTGCATTCGCGTTTTGTCTTGGGTTAGGTTCTCTTTGTGATGGCAGTCTTCCCTGTGCATTTATTTTCTCCATTTGCGTGGTCAACTCCTTAATAGATGTCTTAGTTTTCTTTTGAAAATCTATAAATTGCTGTTGAAATTCAAGAACATTAGCTGTTAATTTATTTACCATGGTTTTTAAAGAAGTACCTGAATTTTGTGCTTGTTGTGAGGCCAAATTTTGGAATGGCTAGTTATAGCATGAATTTGTCCCATATCGCAAGTTAGGATGATCCTTCCACCCGAGATTGTATGTATTTGCACAAGGATCATATCGCCTTTGGGGTGGTCTAAGGAAGTTTCCCACAGCATCTAGTTGGGCCAAAGAATCATCATACAAACTAGGCATGCATCAATTGTGTGCTCGAATTCACCGCAAATTCCACATGGACGGGCCGACCTTAATTTTCCTACAATAAGAGAACTTATAACATTAGTAAGTTTTTCAACTTTATCTTCTAAAGAGGAATTACTTAGCTGATGAACCCTTCGAGAAGGTTCAGGGTTGGCTCGAAATTATTGAGTATTTGCAGCTATTGTTGAAATCAAGTCCATTGCTCGTTGAGGAGTCATATTAACTAATGTTCCTCCGCTGGCAGCATCTATCATATTCATTTCCATAGGTTTCAAGCCTTCATAAAAGTATTGGAAAAAAAATTGTTCAGTTATACCATGTTGTGGACAACCTGCACATAACTTCTTAAATCGTTCCCAATAGTCGTAAAGAGACTCCACATCTTTTTGCTTAATCCCCATAATTTCTCTTCTTAATTTGATGGCACGAGAGGCTAGAAAAAACCTGTTAAGAAATAAATGAGAAAGATTAGCCCAAGTTGTAATAGATCCAAGAGGTAGATAAAATAATCATTCCCTAGCGGAGTCAGCTAAAGAAAAAGGAAAAGCGCATAATTTAATTTGATTCTCAGTTACCCCCTAAGGTTTCATACTCAAACAAACCATATGAAATTCCTTCAGATGCTTATGTGGATTCTCATTTTGCAACCCACGAAAAATCAGTAATAATTGGATTAAACCTGATTTAAGCTCAAAGTTAGCATCCACAGTAGGATACGCAATGCACAACGGTGGCTAATCATCAGGAGCCTCGGCTAATTGCCGAATTGTCTGATCCATAGGTGGTGGTGGATCTCGATTTTTGTCAACTCTAGCAATCGGTACTTTCATCGACGGATCAACTCATTGGTTTTTCAGTGTTGGATTAGGGTTTTCGTTTACCCTATATTCACCTTCGTCGCCTTCTTCTACTTTTGAAGGTGGGCTATGCTTAACTCCTACAACTTCTTACTGCCTTTTTCGAAACTTTGCTTCCTTACGATTGACTTTTGCAGTCTTTTCAATCTCGAGATCATACGGGTATGCAAGATTACCTGGAGCAGATCTAGTCATAAGCAGAAAAAAGAAAACAAGATTAGTACGTTACCAATCCCCGACAATAGCGCCAAAATTTGATGTGTCGTCGAAAATACCAAATATAACCTATTTCGAAAATAAATAAAAGTAACAGTAAAGAGAAGTAAGGTCTAATCCTCAAGGACTGGAGAGTCGTAAAAAGTCTTGTCTGTCAAGATCGTGGGCAAAATCGTGCCTAAGAAAAGCGGCTCGATCTGAGGAAAAATAAAAGAAACAGAATTGAAAATAAAAGAAAACAGAATTAAAAGAAATAGAAAATAGAGGTGTCCAAATAAAAATAAATTGCATAAAATAAATAAGTTGAAAGAATAAGAGTTTTATCAATATTTAGATATCTAGCCTCCGGTTATCTTGATTCTTCCTTGATTCAATCATAGACTTTGGATGATTCTTCTCATACCCGAGTAAGTCAGTTATAGTGGAAGAGGATGCCTACGACCACCAACTCCGGATATATTTTAGCGGAACTTGACTCTAGCCAATCGTCTCTCAAATGGGACTGTCTTACACTAGATCACCTTTTTTCCAACGACGAATGTCACACCATTTTGTCTCTTTTGCTTGGCAACCTTTGACGCAGTAAGTTAGCGAACCGACTATGCAACCTTCTCAAAACACACAAAGCAGCCGTCTTTGCACAAGATGAAAAGATTACTTTTGTAGGGATTTTGGACGGAAGCGTCGATCCCGTAATATAGAGAATTGATGAACACCAGAGTGAGAAGAATTAAGCGCGAATTCTAAGCCTCATGAACTTTTGAGGAATATTTGATAACCTTCGGCTAGAAGGGTTTTTAGTAGCTCATGTTTTTGGAGAAGAACACAAGATAATAAAATAGAGCTTTTTATTGAATTAGGGTTTTTCGGATATGGAGGATTTTTTTAAATGAATGGGAAATGAATAATTCAATCACTCCATCGATTTTTATAGTACATAATATTCCTAGTTGAATCCAATATAAATTCTAAAGATAATTAGAGTTATATCTAACATTTAATTCCCATAATTGGATACAATTTAAATTCTAAAAAGATAAATACAAAGAGATAAGCATGAATTAAATACAAGTTTAAATATAAATAATATCTTAATATTAAATCCTAATAAAAACAATATTTTACAATAAAATAAAGTAAAACCAAGTCTGTTTATCCTATAAACTCTCTCTTTAAGTATTCTACTTTCACACAACTTCACTTTTCCTTCTAAAATCATGCTTCTTGCCTCCAATTTGTCTAATGTCATCACTAAGGTCCCTACAAAATAAAAAGATAATAAATAACCTAAATTAATAAGATCATACTCTTAACATATATATAATTAAGATACAAAAATATGTCATATTTAAGCATTATCACGATCATTAAATCGTTACTTGAAGCTCGATAATTAAATTAAAAAAAAAAACTGTTGAACTCCACTGGTTGAGAAAAGACTGTTGAAGTCCACTGGAAGCAACTGACAACTTGTCTTCAAGTGGGGAAGTCGTACATTCTTCAACTAAGAAATTTATACGATGTTAATCCGTGTCTTAATGTTACATTCCTTTATAGGTTAGCTTTACTTCACACCCTAACCTTCTTTTCTCTCTCCTTTTCACACGGACACAAAAGAAGCTATTTAGCTATAGTTTCCATCTTGTAAATACTCAGTTTCGTGATCGAAAACAAGAATACTACTTGCTCGATTTTATATATTCTTTGTTTAATTTGTTCCCTTGCTTTGTTGTTTCTTCTTCTCAATGGCCAGTGATCTGTTGGGTTTTTTTTTCTTCTTTTTATTGGTAATCTCCATATAGATTTTCAGGTTTGTAGGGTAGATCAGTTAGATCTATATGCTGAAACACTCATGGAGCACTTCAAACTCTTGAATTGTATTTGGTATTACATGTATATAAATTTGCTGTAGAAGGAAGTGTTTTTGTGGTTGAATTTTAGTCCTTTTTTGTTTGACTGAATTAGGGTTTTCTCCCTAGGGTATATTTTAATTCTCTTCTACAGTAAGATCTATTACATGTATATATATTCCTGCTGCAAAGTGCCTTTATATTCTAATCCCCTAGCAGATTATTGCTTGTGAAAAAATGAAGGATCAGTCGTTGTTTGCAAATGTAGCATCATCAAGATTCACATGCAACGTCGTATGTATAGTTTGGGCCTGAGAATCTTGATGATGCTGCATTGGCAATGAATGGCTATGGCGAAACATTGAAACAATTCCTTTCCGTTCCATATTCCCATCAGGGTACAAATTATGCTTGTGAATTCAGGTTTTAACCTCTTTTTATTTTTGCTTGCTAATTCAGGGTTTATGTTGTTATAAATTGCGTAAGATTTTGAATGGGAGATGGATATGAATGGACAGCTTGTAAGGAAGATATTAGATTCCTTGCACTGCAAATTATAGTTGGTGGTCCTTTCTGTTCAGGTGTCAATCATGCTGTTCACTGCCCCAATGTTCATTACAACTGTTAATTGCTATTCCAGGTGATCATCAGATTCCCTTATTCATAATTCATGGATGCCTATTATATATTATAAGATATATGAGTTCATGGTGAAAGTTGGAAATACACAGGTACGTTCAATTTTTAAAACTCTTTTCATATATTTGTACCTTCGTACTCTATATTTGTCATGATACCTGCTATTATTGGCCCACAACTCGAATGGCTCTGAGCCAGATCCATATTGAACTCACATGATCGATGCTAAGTTTCGCAAAAAGGGTACCTATATTTTCCTGTAAAGTCACACGTGAGATCGCGTATGAGACAGCACAAACACGTGTTAAATCTAAAATAAGATACGTGTTGACATGCATGAAACATACCTAATATATCATATTAATAAACAGTACTCATATCATATAAATATATAATCTTACCATTTAAAAAAACCGGGAAAAACAATCAACAATTGATGCATAATTTGTTGTCCTTCACTAACTGCTACTCTTTAGCTTATCTGCTTTCATCTTTGTAATCCTATGTTTGGTTTGTATATATATATATATATATGTTATATGCTATGTTTTGTACCTACATCTTACATATATATAAACAGTACATATTACATAAATATATTTTATGCCCTATAGCGACTTTACACGTAGTAGGGATCATTACAATAGACCTAATAAATGACCCTATATATGTACTCTAAAAGGTCATGAAGATATCTCCACCTTTTTTTATTCACATTCTTCGTGGGAGAAAGCACCAAACTCCAACTTTCTTCGTATCAAGATAGAACCGATCAACTTTACCATCAACCTAATCTTCATCAACACTTTTTTTTTAATTACAATAATAGGGATAAATTTCGAATAATAAATACGATTAACGCAATTCAAACTCAAATCACACTTAAGCTGGTGAACATTCTTAACTATCAGGTCACACCTGGGGTTCATCTTGCATCAACACTTTAGTCTTGTAATAAGTTCACATGCAATTGAACTTGAAATATTTCAGACTTTAAAGTTAGTAAATGTGATGGTTTTGAGGCGTGTAAAACATTTTTCTTAAGCTTTTTATATGCCTCTAAGATATAATAAATCTCTCAGCACTCCAAACAGAATGGCAAAAACGATTAATAAAAATGTCCTTTGTATAGACATTTAATATTATATATCTTTTCACAATATACCCTTTCATAAGGATGTATTTTTTAATAAGATATCATTTTACAAGATTGTGCTGTTTTACAAAATAACTTTAATAAAATTATATCTTTATAAGATAATTTTACATACTAAAATTATATCTTTACATCACAATTATTCATTAATAATTATAATTTATTAAACTTTTCTAAATAATAAAATATTATTACCTACCAACATTATAAATTTCTAACACATTCAACCCTTTTCAAGTAATTATTTTCTTTTGCACTTTGTCTGAATAGAGCTTAACTTATAGGAAGATTGCTGATAAAGTGATCTTAATACAAGATTTGTATTCTCTGATTAAGTTAAGTAATCTGTCATACTGAAATAAAGCCATGATGGATCAGATAGAAGCAAAATTTGGGTTTGAATTGGATCATCTCCCCTTTTGAAGATGAAATCATACCCTTGTTTTATTAGTTTCTGCATGGAGTTTTTTAGATACATGATATGCTCTATCTCAAATGAGACTGCTGTTATTAATTGTGTTGTTGCTATCGAGAAAGGATTGTATGAAACAAAGACGTTATGTCATCTGTATTTCTTTTTTAATAGTTTTATCTCTGTTTCATACAATCATTTCTCGTTGTTATCAATATTTGCAAAGGATAACATAATATGTATTTCTTATTTAAAGTAAAGTTTACACTGGGTCATATTAGAAGGCTAGAAGTCTTCAAAAGTTGGATGCTTTTCATGTTGTTATACTACCTAAGAATGTCTCTCATTTGCCTTTAAAATAATAATAGATGAATGAATGATCCTCTCTAACTTGGTGATGCATAATGGATTATGATGACTTTCCATTTAACCTTCTATGCTGAGGTATAATGGATAATGATGATGACTTTCCATTATCTTGTAAAGATCTACATTTAGTAGAATTTCAGATATATGAAGAATATGAAGCTGGTTAAAGCTTTTATTATTATTTTTATTTAACACTATGTGACAGTTCATCCTATCTCGTGAAATTAACTATGACAAAAAATATATATACTCTATCTACTTGTTATAGTTAATTTCTCAGCTATTGGTACCTTTTTCCTTACTATCCAATTACAAAATCTTTTAGAGAAGGAATTGTATGAATCTATAATTTCACGTTATCACTATCTATTCTCAATATGATAATGACAAATCAGATTTTTCTTCTTAATTTTCATCTTTTTTTCCTGAAAAAAAATTCAAATTCAATTAAAAAAGCTAAAAATAGGAAGAAAAATTTGATTTATCATTCTCTTATTGAAAAAGGATAGGAATGTCGTGAAATCATAATTTCATACAATCCTTTCTCAATCTTTTAATTTGATGATGAATATTATAAAATTTTATTTTTTGAGTTATTCGTCAGTTAATGGAATGTTGATGTTTTGAATTATTCATCCCTTAATTGTTTAATATGTCCAAAAAGCCCTTAAAAATGTAAAAAAAAAAATCAATTAAATCCACAACACGATTAAATCCCTGCCTTTAATTAAAATAATCAATTAAACTCTTCTATTAACGATTTTCATCATTAACTACGTTGACAGTTAAATTAATTGATGGACCAATCAAATGGTGACACATGGTAACTTTTAGTTTAATCCAATATTTTTCATAAAAAATGTTAAAAATAGAAAAAAATTACCAAAAAATATTAAATATTAAAAATATATGAAAATTGATATAAACTTATAAAAATTATAAAAATAAATATTTTAATAAATTATGATTTTTTATAAAATTAATAAAACATGTTTAAAATATTTAAAATTTTATAGAGACGTATTAAAATTCTAAAAATCATAAAAATATAAAAGTATTAAAATTGATATAAACTCTAAAAAAATTATAAAAAAATCACAAAAACTTGAACTATATTGAACCAATCGGTTGGATTGATTATACCGAAATCGACAAAGTATCGATTCGAAGAAAGCCATTAGACCAGTTGACCTAAGAACCGGATGGTTGAATTGATTTTACTGTTATTATTTTATTTAATTGAATTGGACTAATTAGTCGAACTGGCAATTTGGTGGCTTGATTAGTTTGACCACCGGTCTAGTCTAAAAACTTTGGTTAGAACATTTCATTCTGACATATACTAGTAGTTGGATAACAAAATATTGGCTTGATAAAACTATTAAAAATAAAAAATCAGTTCAACCACCTAGTTTCCAGGTCAACTAGTCTAATGGTTTTCTCTAAACTGATACCATTGTCGATTTCGGGCTAACCAGTCCAATTCAAATTTTTATGATTTTTTTTTTATAATTTTATAAGTTTACATCTTTTTTAATATTTTTTTATATTTTTTACAATTTCTTATTATTTTAACAATTCTAATATGTTTTTTTTTATTTTAAATAAGTTTTATTAATTTTATAATTTATTAGAAGTTTTATATTTTTATAATATTTAGAAATTTTTATATTTTTTTATAATTTTAATATTTAATATTTTTATAATTTTTTTCTGATTTTTTTATAATTTTTTCTAAATTTTATATTTTTATGATTTTTTAATAATTTGTTATGAAAAATATTAGATTAAACTAAAAACAGCAACATATCTTCATCTGATTGATTTGTCGATTTATTTTAATAGTCAATGTCATCAATGATGAAAACCGTTAATAGAAAAGCTTAATTAGTTATTTTTTTAACAGGGACTTAATTAGGTATGAATTGAATAAAATAAGTTTTTTTTTTTTTTTTTTTGCACTTCCTTAATGAGTTTTTCACATATAAAGCTTTTTAATTTGCACCTAATAAACTTCCATTCAAAATCGGTTTGTGTTGATTTAACGATGTTTTATAATCTTTTCAAAATATAAAAAGTTTCTTCAATATAAATGGCGAACTTAAACTTAAAATCCATAGGAAATTATGAATTTCTTTTCTGGAAACAAAGGGAATTTTCGGAATTATAAAATGAAATTAGCAACCATATAATTACATATATAAATATTATAGAAAATATATACTAACATTGTAAAATATTTTAACACTGGTAGTTTCAAGTAAAATATATATATATGTAGTCTGTCACCTTTGGAAGTTCCAAGTTTGAATTGAAGACAACACTGAGGGATAACAATCTATTATATTTGTTTAGCTAAAAGAAAGAAAGAAAAAAACATCATTGTTAGATTACAATGTTGGAGCGTTTTAATCTCTTGCCCCTGAATGAACCAGTAAAATCTAAAGAATGTGTCTCTGTCTCTATATCTAAACAAGCAAATCTTCATATGCACCAACACCTTGTTTGACCAGGCACTGCTTGAGCTTGTATAATGCTCGGCTCTCTAACTGCCGCACCCTTTCCTTCGATAATCTGAACATCTTTCCTATCTCTGACAGAGAATTCTGTTTACTTTCTTCAACACCGAATCTTAGCCTGATTATCTTCCTTTCTTTCGGACTCAGAATGCTTAGAAGGCTGCGGACATGCTGCCTCATCAGTTGCTTTGCCACACTGACATCCGGGATCTCAATACCAGTATCTGGTGTTACCTCCTGCAATCATGATTAGATGTCCATGGTTAAAACTAAAAAACTTGTTTTTCCAAAATGAAAAAACACCCTTTTGCTTGAAAGTTAGACGTTGCTGCAGGGGAGATTAAGCTAAAAAAGGGAGTGTTACCTGAAAAGTGGTATCCTGATCCGCCCATACAGGCTGTTGCATAGAAAGTGGCATCCTTGCTGAGAGCAGCAACTTATCCAACTTCTCAACTGTAATTCCGACATGTCTTGCTAATTCTTCTTTGGATGGATAACGGTTTCCTTCTCGAATGCATGATCTCTTTGCATCCAACACTTTGCTCAATAGGCCATATACATTCTCCTGAGAATATGAAGTAGTTTTTTTGCTCGTATAATGCTGTCTCAAATATATAACAAATTATTTGTCTCACTTAGACTCACAATAAAGTTATAAGATCTCCTGAAACTTGGAGAGATGTAATCTTATCCAATATTATTCTTTTAGAAAATGACCAGAAAGCAAAGGAAGAAAAACCATACACTTTTAAATATAATGCATGGCTCCGTGTCTAGGTGACAGTGTCATACATGCTAAGCAAGCATAAATTTTTTACTTACCGGCAAACGGATGGTTCTGGAATTTTGCATTATAGACTTTGTAATTGTTTGTCTTATCCACCAGTAGGCATAGGTGGCAAATCGGCATCCAACTTGTGGTTTGAACTTCTCAACACTTTTCATAAGACCCATACTTCCCTCCTGCAGCAGATCTTGAAGGCTAAGACCACGGCCCTGATATTGTTTAGCAACGTGAACCACCATGCGCAAATTCGCATGGATCAGTTTTTCCCGGCTCCTTTTGCCTGATTGGAGTTCTGCCTGCAAGGCTGAACAACTTAGACCTATGGCTTCAGCCCATTCAACCAAGGTTGGTTCACACCCAAACTGAGATTGCAGCTTACTCTTTACTTTCACTAATCTCTTTAAATCCTGTAGGTGTTACAGAAACCAACTGTAAGACCTCTCACGAACCAAACATTTCCTAATTCCCAGCTTTAAAACGAAAAGGCAGGATTGAAAAATGACACCTGAACTTGAATAATCAAATCAGACTCTTCTTCAGCAGTCAAGAGTTGTTTTGTCTCAGGACCCCACAAGAACAACCGAAGGGGATCATTGGGATCAGAACCTTCGCTCGACTTTCTTCTTACATCCTTCCTTCGTGAACTGTATGTCTCACATATCGCAACTTTAGGTTGCACCCTCCTTCGTTTAGACTGCCTCTCTAAACGTTTGGTTGATCCAACTGCAACCGCTATCTCCTCAACAGGCAAAGTAGAGGAATCAACAGACCCCAAGCTGCAATAGCATTAGGTACCAGTAGTCAACAGATTATCTGAGAACACTCGTCCAAGTAGTAAGACAAGACAGAGACTAACCTATTAGAAAGTGAATCATCAAGTTCTAATTCAAGGCCCTCAGCCAATGATGCAGCTTGTTTAGAAGCTGACAATGCTTTCTTAGCAAGGGCAACTACGTTACTTGGTTCAACAGTCATGGTCTCGGTATCAGCTGCCACAGACAGCATATTCAAGGAAGACGATGGATTTTCCCCTAATTCCAACAGTGCCAATCTGTGATGGGGAAAAAGAAACATGAGGATGCAATTCAATGGGGAAAGATCTACAGTCACAACTGTTTAACAAACGAAGCAATAAATCAGATTTAGCTTGTTTACAATTGCCTTAAATCAGGCCACTGGAGCAACTGCTGCTCAAATTCCTGCTGGCAAATGTTGTCAGATGCCTTCTCTTCTTCAAGTGTTGGCCCATTCCCAATCCACCTCTTGTCTGTCTCTCTCTGTAAAAAAGTAAACCGTGGTATGCTAAGTAAGGAGTTGCCACAATAATATTTGAGAAAAGATATCAACAAAACCAGAGGGAAACAACATTTACCGTTATGCAAACATAAACAGTTCAGTTTACATCTTGATATATGTTGTGCAAAGATAAAACAGGAGTCTCACCGAGTAAGCTTTATCTTCCTTAAGTAAATGCAAGACAGGCAGTGGTCTATAGTCATCCCTCTGCTCTTGTGAGAGAACTGATGTAGGAAAACGCCTAGCTACGGAAGTAACCGGAATAGAAGTCGCGGCAGGAACCGCTTGCTCATGATGAAACAACGCAACTGCATAATAGTACATTGAATAACATAGGAACCTTATCTGAAAGCACTTGAGAGTAAACTAAATACGTTCATGCATAACCATATTATAGGCAGTTCTCTAATCTATCCATACACATTTTTATTTGGAACCTAGAAGCTAGACAAGTACATAAAGGACAACATGTATTCAAAAACTTTAAAAGACTGCAAGCAAAAAGAGTTGAATTTATGCATTTGACCATTGTAGTAACAGTAAGTTTCCAGTTGTAATTCCCTTCCAATGCCTATAATAATCATACAAAGATCCTTAGGGAACAAAAATGCTTCAAAAAGAAAATCTTAGGAAAGCTGATTTAACAAGAATATAATTCAAACACCCAATAAGGCAAAACATGTAAATGAAAACTGGGTATTGTACTAACGATAAGAAACAAAAGAAAACATGTTGTAATACTAGAAATATACGTTACCTGAAGAAGGTGATGGTGAAAAGACAGAACTTTTGAGTTGGGTTCTTGGAGAAATTGTTGGAGGAGAATAAAGCAAATTCCTTGAAGCTTCCATGGATGCAAAAGTAACTATTTGTCTTATCTACAATGTAACCTTAAACATTGCTTGCTTGGTTCTTCTGGGTACGTGTTCCTTATTTTTACTTTGTTCAAAAGCTTTGAACTTTGTAGATAAAGAAGAAGAAGCTAAGCTCGGCTAAGGAAAAAAAATCTATTCTTCCATTTCCACGCCTCAAATTTGATGATCAATGGTTCAAGTGGATGAGGTTCGGCCTTGATTTGCATCAGACCCCATAAAAACAGCTTCACAAATGAAACTTGTAATGACCCCAGAATCCAAGTTTAGACCAGAACTTGATTTCGACAAAGCCCAAGTTAGATTCCCACAACTTATGGTCTAGTTTTGGTTGAGCTTTATTTCATTGACAAAAGTGTTTGGCCCAAAGAAGTACAAGAGAGTTCCAAAAGTACTGAAATTACGATCGTATTCCATTTTTTTTACTGCAAGTTTTTATTAAATTCAAAGTTTTCAGTCGTTTGAATTGTAGGTCAACTATAGCAAAAGACTTCATTGATTTAATTTATGAGTTCATACTTTCAAAATAAGGATTGTATTGATTAACTAGGGAATTGGTTGAACCGATCATCGGATTAATTGAATTAGTTTTTTTTTTTTTTTAAATTTATATAACAGTGAAATAAAATAAAAATTAAATACATTAAACGTCATCTAAAGAGACAGTCAGTGAGGTGAAGGTTGCAGTAGTCTGTGAATGCTGGAAAAGGGTGAGGAGTTGTGTTGGTATTGGTTGAAAATGGTGAGTGGGAGTTGTGGATGTTGGTTCAGACGAGGTTGAGTGGGTTTGTACCTAAAACTCAAGTGGTGATAATAATGAAACCTGACTGAAAAAGGGTCACAATAGAGATGGCCTTTCAACTTGAAAACAATGCAACTTTTTTATAAGTTTTAATAATTTTCTATATTTTTTATATTTTATACTAATTTTTCTATATTTTCTATACTTTTAATACTTTTATATATTTTATACTATTTCTTTTCTAAGTTTTTAATGCTTTTCAATGTTTTTATATATTTGTAAATATTTTTATAAATTTTTAATAATTTTTATACCTTTTTTCTATATTTTTATAATTTTATTACTTTTTATTGATTTTATTTTTTTATATTTTTTGCAATGTGTGACATGTGATACAGATAATAACTTAAAATTTTGTAATTTTTTCATATTTTTAAATAAATTTTCTATTTTTTCTATTTTATTATGTAATTTTATATATTTTGAATAAATTTTTATATTTTTTATATTGTTTTCGCGCAACATTTCTTAAAGTGTAAGACGATGGCGATTCTTGAATGAGAATTATTCCTGAATAATGATTATTTTAACTTGTTCTAAACATGAGTCGCTTTCGACATAATTGTTCTCAATGTAAATGTTGTTCCAAATAACATTTGTTTTGTGGTAATGTTTTTCTTAATAAAACTTATTTTGAATAACGACCCTTTCGAAAAAACACAATTGTCTAAATACAAGTTGTTCTAAACATGACTATTCCTATATTTAAAAAAACATAACTATTACTAAAATGTCATTATTCTAAATAAGAGTTGTTTTGAACTTTAATGATTTACAGCAAGAGATGTTCTCAAATAACAACTACACTGGTTGACAGTTGTTCTGAGTTTTGATCATGATTATTCTCAAATAACAGTTGGTTCTAAACAACAACCATTCTAAGCAGAAGATACAAGTTTTACCTCTTTTTGAAAATCTCGATCTACCCATAAATGTACTATAAGAATTTCATTCATGTGTCCTCTCACGATTATCATCGGTATTCTGTTTTTGTCTCCCACAAACAATGAGACACTCTCCTTGAGATTCGGATCCAGCCACAAGACGCTTTATCTTGTTATACGAGGCTAAGAAAGCATAGACTTCATCAACTGTGAGAGATTTACGACTATACAAAATTGTATCTCTAAAGGTTGAATAAGACTGGGGGCAACGAACAAAGTAGAATTAATTCTAAATCTTCTTTATCATACTGAACATGACCTCTAAATCTGAGACAATTTCTTTAAACACATTTAAGTGTTCATGCACAGACACACCTTCCTCCAAACGATGAGAATAAAGACGTTGTTTCATATGCAATTTGTTGGTTAGGGTTTTCAACATGCATAACTACTGTAGTTTTGCCCATAATGCAGCAGCGATCTTTTTCTTTAACACGTCCTGTAGAATTTCATTTGATAGATGCAACTGTAATTGCATTAAAACCTTTCAATATTTACGTTTCTTCTCTTCATCCGTCAATGTCGAAGGCATCTTATCTAACCCTAGTAGGGCATCCTCCAAATCCATCTGGGTAAGAACTACCTGCATCTTTACCTGCCGCAACGCGAATTTGGTGTTGCAGCGAAATATCATACTTCATTGTCGCTATTGCTGTGATTCAGACAAGCAACCCAAAAAACTATGATACCAATTTGTTTAACTAACATCGATAATGACAATATAGAACGACCGCAAAGCAATAAGAAAAAAAATACAACACATAGATTTTACGTGAAAAACCCTTTTGAAAAAAATCCACGAGCAGAGAAGAAAAAAATTTACTAATGCCGAATTCTAATGTTACAAGAGGAGTTTCAATTACATCTATTTAAAAGTAGAAAAACTTTATTCTAATGAATGTCAAATAAAAGAAGTATAATTCTATATGAATTTTACTTTTATTTTATTTTATCATTGTATTTTTTTAATAAGAATTCGAGTCATTAAACTCTAACATTAATACTAGCATACTTTGCTGAACTTAATAATATAAATGGTAGAAGTTTATATGCTAGCACTATGCATATAGCTAAATATGTTTGGAAGATGCTTTGGTCGACCAAATTACCTTTCAAGGTTCTTATCTTTTTATGGAAGATTCTCAATAATGTGCTGCCATGCAAAATTGAAATCCAGAAAAATGGATTCGTAGGGTCATAGTCTACTTTCTACAAATTTGAAGTTGAGACTACAAAACATCTTTCCCGTGATTGTAGCTTTGCTAAGGCTGTCTGGTTTGGATCACCCTTTGAGGTCCGAACATGCAATCTTGATGTAAACTCAATCAGATGCTAGATAACTAAGGTCATGGAACAAACAAAGATAGGCAAAGAGGTCATGGTTTACTTCAACCGCAACGAAATAGGGAAGAACAAGACCCAATTCCTGTGGGGGTGATTAAGTAGATTCTGAGTTGATAAATAATACTAGAATGGCGTACTCGAATTGGAGTTTACTTCAACAGCAACGAAATAGGCAAGAACAAGACCCACCAAAGTGGGTGCCGGTTAACTCGTATAGTATCTTCCTTGGATAGAGTAGAAGAAACACACTAGTTGTTGTTGTCTTGCTTATTAAAACACCAGAGCATAAGATGTGGCGAAGTGTTCGTTGGAATTTTAGTAAGTGATGGAGTTGTCAAGAAGCTTTCGATAATCTGATTTGTTCTACCAGTGGCTATTCAACTGGAAATCTCATCATGCATCATCCAAACAAAAGGCTAACTTAAAAGAAAACTTATCGAAGACAAGTTTTTCTGCATTGGGACGCACAACCAATCCTCGATGACATCAATGCCTTCATGGCAGGAATACGGACAACCATGAAACACTTAGATGGTCAACTAGGGAAGCAAACTCATGAGCATAACTTTTACTTGTTTGGGTTTTATTTTGCTTTCTGTATGTAAATATGTATATATACGTATATTAAAAAAACAAAGGGCAGCCCTAATTACAAAGCATGACAATATCGAACAAAACCAAATATCAGAATCCAAACCCTGCCTAGGCCTTATGCTTACACACCTCAGGTTCTAAATATTTAAATTCAAAGAAGATAAAAGATAGGCTTACAGAACCATATATCCATGCTAATATCCGAAAAAGCATCAGAACAAAAGTACTTCAGAAAAAATAAAAAGTTAAAGAGTAAGATAGAAGAAATGTACTGCACTGAGGCACTAGAAATTTATTGATAAAAGAGGTAAAAAAGTTCTCAAAACTGAGATTCATTATGCTTGAATCAATAAAGAATAAGTACGAATAACAGATATATTACTCCTGCTTCTTGATTTATTTCCTGTGTGCAAAATATGACCTCTGCATATTGGTAACGTTCAAAGGAAGGTAAAATGGTAAAAAGATACCAAAAACAAAAAAGAATGAACCATGGATTTAACCCCTTAGTTTTTATGGCCACTCTTAAGTGACTTTCAACAGATGTAGAGATCAAATCTCAACATCTGCTACAATTTTCCTTATTCACAGGCAGGAGCTGTCTTTTATTCTTTTTTTCATAGTATATAGTAGTATTAGGTACCCGTGTATTGTTGTGAAATGAAAAAGTATTTCTAAGGTTCAAAGGAAACACCTTCCTCACGTATGTCTTCAAGCTATTGAACTGTTTTAGTCGAGTCAAAGCAAGAAAATTACGGAAGCATGGCTGGCTAGCGGGCTTATCTTTATTCTGTTAGTTCCCAAAATTCCACCACTTCTTCTTCTTTCGAACCTCAGTTGAGGGGAAATCTATAATCGAGCACAAAGAAAGATTTAACGATATTAGAGGAATGAAACTAAAACACATAACATTAAACATGAAGATCCAATTTAAGTTCAATACAGAGTCTAGCAGATTTCATTTAGACTTCGCGACTATACTACCACGATTCTTCATTTAATCAGCTCGGTCCAAAACCTTCATTCAAATACCACAGGAAACTATGGTAAACAATCCCCTTTTATCTGAAACGATAAGTAAACCAGGACTTCGAGACTTTTTTGTACTACTGCTACTACGAAGCTCGAGTAAAGATAAATTTGAATACGAGCTCAAGAAAAGAGAAAAGATGTAATATAATACCTCCTTGAAAGTGGATTGAGTTGTAGTGAACTTCGGCCCAAAAACTTAAGAAAATCACTGCATCGGTACACATAACATTTCATAAGTCATAACATTTATGAGAAGAAAACAAGGCTTGATTATGTTGTTTGCTTAATTTGCAAAAATCAGTGGGAAACAAAAGCAAACAATAGTTTTGGAAGAAAATAACAATAAAAAGTGTTGAGGGGAGTTCGCACTCTGGGCTGATCTCGGACCCTCAAATGAAGTATTGTTCCCAAGATGTCTATCCTCAGTTTTAGCCTCGGTTTTTTGTCTCCCGACTCCAAGGAGAGCCCAAAGGAATTCACGTTGTTTAGTGGGAGCGCTTGGTCCACCAAGGAAATGTTTTTAGCATTTTGGCCTTGGTAGGGTTCAAGCATAATCACCCCGAGCACAATACCTCTACTGTTCGAGGGTAAAACCAAGCATTGACACTCTGGGCACAATAACTCCACTGTTTGAGGGTCTGATTGGCTGCTCAGAGAACGACACTTCAAAAACTTCTCCTAATAGGAGAGCTGACCCCCCTCAACAAAAAGTATTACCTTTAGTTTAATTGAATGATAAAAGAATACATGATCCTACTTTAAATGGAATAAGAAATTCTCCAAAATTCAATCGAAGGGGAAGCAAAGGGCTAAAATTTTACCTCCTTTTGGGTTCTGGAAGTTAGGAATGATCTCGATGTAACAAGTATCCTTAAATGAAGTTAGAACAAAAATTCTCACACCATACTGAAAAAATTGCTAGTGTTAGTCATTGAAAAAAAATTCATGAACACTTAATCATTAGCAAAGTGAAAGAAAACCCGGGGGAGCTACAGCACATGGAAGGGAGCAGGAGACAGAAAGATCTATGCTTCTTCTTTGGGACACATAATGAAAAGTGTTATTAGAACTAGATTCAGGCAACTAAAAAGATTAGGTCTAAAAATAGTAAATTGGTAATCATATAAGTTCGGTCACCACACAATTTCTTCAAAGAAAGGTTTTTGTTTATTATAAAATTTGTAGCCCATACCGAGTCCGCAGCCGCTTGCAATGTGACATGATCACCCCACTCGCCACTCCTGGCATCATTCATAGATGGTATTAACATTGCTATTCTTTTGCCCATAAGCTTGAATGGTCAAAAACAAGGAAAAAAAAGTTTTACTAATACTTGGACATCTTCTTTAAATAGTCAGCATAATCCATGGGGACATATCCTTCATATGCCTCTGAGTGAGATTTAAGCTGCCAAAACAAGCCATTGTAGTGAAAGCTACATCAGGATCATTACATATCTTATACCTCAACAAACAAATTTAATGTTGAGTGTGATCCAGCAAAATAAAAAACTAATTCCAGAACAACAAACCTGATTTACAACTTGACGTCTCACGTTTTTGTGATTATCTGGTGTACGATATATCTGATCTGACAGTGCACGGAACTGGAAAACCAAAAACTGACCATAAATATTATTCTAGAAATGCAAGGGTTAAACCACAATATAAAGACAACACACCTGACAGTTACCATCTCCTTGAACCTTGAGCTCATCAAAACCGTATAGCTGCAACCTGGATACGGAAAGAAACTCCATTCATGAAAACCCGCACTCTAATATACTGGAAGAAAAAGAAAAGAATAATTACCTGTTTAACAACCTTTCATGATCAGACATTGCTTCATCGATTGATGGTATTTCACCATTGATTCTAGGGACATGCTGCAACAAACAGATTCAAATGCATTAGAAGAAAAAGGCAGAGTTGCAGGTTCTCACACATCAACCAAAATTAGGTCCTTTTAACAATTTTAAATGCAAATCAGAGGATCATGTAAATGGACATGAAAAAAATAAATAATAAAGAATGACAATTTTATAATGTAAACTTACAGGAATAGGAGTCATTTGATTCAACCTCTTGCCTACATCATCATCTAGTATATAATATCCATCAGTCGGCTCCAAAGAGCTGGAAAAATCCTCTGAATCACTAGGGCTAGAGCATGAACTAGGTGGCACCAAAACATCAGATTCATCCTGGCCATATTCATAGGCTGCACATTGCAGCAAAATAAATTCCAAATAGTGATAAGCTTATAGATACCATGAAAATGATATAAACATGATAGGAAAAGCTTCTAGACACCTGAATAATTGTAATTTGTTGCTAGTGGACTATACCAATCATGAGGTCCACTGGATGCTTGCAATTGTTGTTCATCAGCATGAGAAAATTGAGAAGCTTCTGCTACATCGAGATGTGAGAACTCTTCCTGAAGGATACCAGCAATGACCTTATCATTCTCTATCTGGCTGCTTTGAGTATCCGTATGACCTCTAAAATCGTGCATGTGATGATGCATTTCGCCATTATCATGCTGTGTTGTATAACTATATACGGAAGGATAAAACAGGTCACCCCCCAGAACCCAATGCATGAAATCTGAATCTTGCTGATTCATAATCATCAACTTAAAACAAACACTAGACCATCTGTACAAGCAATTCTCAATTAGATATTTGTTCACACATAAAAAAAAAAAAGCATTCGGATATCCGTATTCATGCATGAAGAAATAAGTCCTAAAACTGTAATTACCCTGAAAACCGAAGGGCAAAGGCTCTGCTACAAGCATCAAACTAAGAAACTGCAGCAATACATTCTCATTGTGGAAAGTTATGGAAACCTAGAAATCTAAGCAGTCATATCTATTTGCTCTAGTTTTTTCAAACTATTTAATTCAATTGTCTATACAGCATCAAGTTCTACATGAACTATATTTGTATTGATGATACTTCGTGAAAGTTCATTCAAAATAATTAAAATTAATTGCAAAAAGATACTAAAAATTCTCTAAATAAACAAATGAAGTATCAATTTATTTTCTTCAATCTGAGGATACTTTCTCCTTCAAATATATCTTTAAAAAAGTAAGCACTATTGGTCATGAGTTAAGAATCAAGGCCACCTTGTCTAAAAAGGAACCCAAAAGGAGTTATGAGAAAGATATTCTTTAGTGGATTTTCACTAAATAAGAATAACTTTGTAATAAAGCCAACAAAAAGAACTACATTAAAAAAGTTTGTTTCAGTGGATTTTCACAGCACCACATAATAAAATCTTGTTAGCCATCTAAATTACTGGTGGAATCAATTCTATTCTATCCTAAGGCAACCATTTTAAAAGATAAAAAAAAAAAATTGTCAAAGTCAAATTAAATAAAAATACTTTCTTTATTTACACTTTGATCTAGATCCAATTGTAAGATACTTTCCACTTAGAGTTTCATTTCTGAATGAACTACTGAAAATTTAATGACTAAAACGACAGTTAATTCTTTAAAGTTTCTCTTATGCCTGGATATAATTTACAGTTCATACACACGATTTCTTAGCAATAACATATACAAAACCATGGAAGCCACAAAGCACAAAACTCCAAATAAAGAAAAAACACGTCGATTCAAGTGAAAACTTGATGTAGCCGATCAAACAAAGAAACACAGATTAAAAATAAAAAATCCGAACTTTATCATTAGGCAACCTAAAAACATGAAAAAGAAAAAAAAACCCAGAATTCAGAAAACACTAATAAACAATACGAATTAAACCCAGAAATATGTGATGATTTCCAAGTCCATTCAATCAAAGCAATAAAAAAAAGATCTGGAATTTACAGTACTCACCAAACCAGGAAGGTTGAAACCTTAGTTTCAAAAGGAAAAAACAACACAAAAGCAAACAAGGAACTATTTCACAAGAAACAATGGAGTACAAGAGTGACTTAAGATAACAATCAAACGTTGAATTTTTTGAAACGAAAAAAAATACAAAAATAAAAAAAAGGGGAAAAATTAAAATAGCTTCATTTTCACGTATTTATAAACAAATTGTTTCCCGCGGGCGGTAAAAAGACAAGCAAGTCCCGATCCGATTCCGTACGGATGGGCCTTTTAACCGTTGGATCAGAATTTGGAGCGGACGTGATATTCCGTTGAGTTTAAGCGGCATCTTCTAATTTCCATTTAATGAGCTGTTTTGAATTAATTGGTTATTGACTTGAAAACTATGCAAAATGAAGTGTTGAGATCCTTCCATTTATAGGAGCAATTGCGAGATCTACGGCTGTAATTTCGTGAATTTGGAATCAATTTTATTACCTAAGATTTCAATTAACAATTTAAAATGGTTTTTATTCAGTCCAAAACAGTCCATCCCCCGTCATATCTCATTTTTATATAAATATTTTTACCTATTATATTAATTTAATCATAATTTTAAAAAATCTCAAAATTTACTAATCATTCTAATTTCATCTTAATTTTAAAAAATTTTAAAATATATATAAATATTTTTTAAAAATATAATAATAAATTTTAATTTTATATTAATATTTATATTAACATTAAATAAATATAATTATATTAATATTAAATAAAATAAAAATCTCCCCACCCCCGTTCCTCTCCCTCTCCCCTACCCCACCCCCTTGGGACCTCCCCTACCACCGTCCCTGTACCCCCTCCCTTCACCCCCACTCAAGGGAGCGAAAAGTTGTTGGTCTTTTTATTTTGTTTCCCAAAGATTGAATTGAAATAACGTGTTTGGGGATTTTTTTTTCATCTTGTTTTCTCTGTTTTTTTTAGAAGAAACAGAGAAGAGAAAAAAATATAGGTAGAGAAATATAGAGATAAAGAGAATAGTGAGTGCTAGTAGCAGGCAAGTTACATTCTCCAAAAGGCATTATGGATTGCTTAAAAAATGAGAGGGACGGCGGGGGAGGTCCGATGCAGGAGGGGAAGAGGGTGGGGGAATTTTTATTTTATTTTATTTAATATTAATATAATTATATTTGTTTAATATATTATATTTTTTAAAAGTATTATGTATCTTTAACATTTTTTTGAATTTTTTAGAATTAGGATCAAATTAAAATTATTTGTAAATTAATTTTAAAAATTATAATTAAATTAATATAATATGAAAAAAATTAAAAACTAAATTTAATATTATACGATTACTTAAATTTTCATTAAATATTCTATACAGCATGCGGGTGGTGTTGAATTTTATGGTGGTCCTCTATCTCTTCTATGGCTACTGCAGCAAATGCTAGTTGTTGTTATGTTTTTTCTTTTTTAATGGTTAGAAATTTCGTGAAAAGTTTATTATTTGTATGGATGGAAATATTGATGGTTGACAATAATACTTGTTTTTATTATTAAATATTATTATTTGGTTTAGGTCCGATAAATTGATTAGTGATAAAATACATTAATAAATTTAAATATAATAATAAATTATTTTTAAGAGGAAATATAAGTTAAGATCTTAAAAATTACATCATTATTATTATTATTATTTTAATTGCATATTAACACATATTGTGAAAGCCTTTAACTTGTTATGAAAAGGCAACGTTGACTTTTGTAACTATTTATACACCTATTGGTTTGGCGAATAAAAAAACAGTACTCCTTGCCAGTGGCGTATTTAGGGTCGTAGGGATCAGTTATTTTAAAATAGAAATTTTTTTATTTGTCTTTAAAAGATTTTTAAAATTTTAAATTAATTAAAGTAAAATTGTAATTTGATCTCTTAAAATTAATAAAATTTTGATTTAATTTTTTAAAATTTATTTGAGTGCTTTTGAAAATATTTTAAACCAGAGATTATGACATACCTAATATAACAGTAAAAAAGTTTTATGTAGAAATGTATTTTTAAGAATTTTATATAAGAAATAAATGAGTCTTCGAATGGAATAGAATGGTTTTTCGAAAATTTGATGCCTTAAGTTCAAGTCTCACATTTTGTGAATTTTTTTTTGTTTAAATTATTTTCCTTTATTTTGATCAAAACCAAGGTATCCACTACCAATAGTGGTAACTAATCTCTTTATTGCGTGTGCTCTCTAAAGAGATTAACGATTTTTTTATGATTAATTAATTAATGAATTGTAATAACAAGACAAAAATCGAACAACAAATGCAACTAATACGATTCAAACCCAAACCACACTTATGACAGTAAAAACCCTTGATCATCAGGTCATCACATGAAAATTAATTAATTAATTAATAATAAATTAGATTTTACTATATTTTTATTTACACGATAAATAAATAAATAACAAAATACAATTCACAGGCAAATACACGGATGATCAAAACTACCTATAGCTAGATGACTTTGTTGGGACAGACACCGAGAATACAAAACCCTATTGCTAAAGTCTAAACTCTAAAAGAAAGCACTTCTCTAAGAATCAAAAAAGAACCACAGCCTCCTATATCAAAATAAGAATGTTTAATGGTTCCCACAAGAAGTTGCAGTATCTCACATCTGTTTTTCCCAGAAACAGCTTTATACGTATTAACAAGAGAATTTCACAACAATATGATCGCATTGCACAGTCACCTTCATGCTAAAACCCTTTGATGCAGCATCCAGTTCTGTTCCAAGTTGACCTACTGAAATGGCTGCAGTTGAACGTGTTTAAAATCTTCAAGTTACCTGCTGTTGACATGATGTACAAACTTGTCACTACTTCTGGAATCTATAATCCTTCTATTATGTTTTCTTTCAGTTCCCCTAGAGTTATCAACAAATGGCTTGGTCTTCAATGGCGGTTCAAGATTTCCAGCTCCTGTTGATGCCTCCACAATCTGATTCACCATTTCTAGCACCTCACTCATCTTAGGGCGTGACTTTGGGTTTCTGACTACACATCGGTTGGCCACAGCTGCAAGCTTTTGGGCAGATTTGAGTTGGTATTGCCCTTTCAGGCTAGGGTCCACTATCAGCTCGAATTTCTTTGCTTTTGATAGGTATGGCTTCACCCATTCCAAGAGCTTTTGCTCACTCTTGGGGCGGTTTTTGTCTAAAGGGAGCCTTCCAGTAATGAGTTCATACAGGAAGACCCCATAGCTCCACACATCAATCTTGGATGTGAGACGTCCTGTCTGTATGTATTCAGGAGCGGCATATCCCATTGTTCCAACAACCTGTTCAAGAACACCAATTTGTTGCTTGTAAACAGATTGATGAATATAGACAAGACAATATTACAATAACTCTAACAAGCAATGTTGACAGGATAAACTGAATATTAAACGCCTACTGTGTTTTCAATCAGTAACTAAGGGCGACTTCCACATCTTACAAAGCCATCCATTTGTTTCAAAGATTCTGTGTGAAGGCAAGTCCAATGACATGAATTGTAATTAAATGTGGAACCGATAACTGGATATTCAGAAGAATTAGAAACTTTAAGAGGTTTTCACTGATATGATACGTACTAGGGATTATAAAGAAAACTTCACCATTTGGTGATTTTGAACCTTCGTTTACATCATTAGAACACTAGTTATGAACATTGACTAAAAGGGTGCACTTCAAGTAATAGATTGATTGTTTTGTAAGAACATACCGCTGTTGAGACATGAGTTAATCCTTCCGAAGGGCCCAACCTGGCTAACCCAAAGTCTGATAGCTTTGCCCTCCATTGGTCATCCAGAAGGATATTAGAAGACTTGAAATCCCTGAAGATGATCTGTAGTCAAATATGAGAAAAGAACTATTTTAGTATCACACAATAGTCCATAAAAATTTTATGTAATAATTACTGGATGCAACAAGGTGATGCAGTGAGCCTGTCCTTGGAAGAGGATTTCATGAAAAGGAAGATAAAAGAAGAAAATGCTGGTACCATGTAAATGCTGAGTGCACTGGAAAGGAATAGGTCAACAGACCCGCTAAGCTAATAATGAAATGGAAACTTGATAGCATTATACCTGGAAATCCATTCCTTCGTGCAGGTAAGCAAGCCCACAAGCAGCATCTTGGGCTATTTTCAATCTCATTGCCCAGGAAAGTGTTGTCTCTGACCGTTCAGATAAAAGGTATTCCACACTGCTATTGGGCATATACTCATATATCAAAAGCCTTTGGATTCCCCTTTCATCATCCTCAGCACAGTATCCCACTAGCGTTACCAGATTTGGATGCTCAACAACACCAAGCAGATTTACTTCTGTCACCCACTCCTTGTGCCCCTGTCAATTAAATAGACGGGATGCTAAGTTTATATAAATTATTGATTCTCAGCTCAAGGTCTCAGGAGCCATTCTATTTCACATCATTGGGGTAAAGGAAGGGGTTGCAAATATTCAGATTCGAATCTCGTACCTTCTGGCTTCCACATCTTAAAGGTGGCTGCATAAACCAATTGGACTAAGCCCCGAGTTCATTCTATTTTACATTATATCGCATGTGAAATCATAAGCACAAATACAGTCTACTAAAGCGGAAAATCCATATGCAGTAGTAGCAAAAGCAGAGCAAATGCAATCAGGATATTCCAGAGAAATATACCCTTCTCCTGATATCCGTGTCACAACATTGCTAAGACACAGTGCTGGAACATCACTTTTGATTATTACTCGGTCGAAAATGAGTGATTAAAACCACTGGTTATACCTGTTCTCTATTATCAGACACAGGATAATCTTCCAGGCCAGCTTAATCAAGGATTTACATAAACCATACTGATTGTTGTCAATATGCAAGATCAATAAAAACTTAGACGGAACCTAATTTTGAATAGGATCCGAACACATGCATATGCATCAATTACTCTAGTTATTGCACTTCAAAAGGTAATAAACAGAAGGCAAGTTAATTCACAAGAGAAACTTTCAAAATATTGCCATATCAAGAAGACTTGCCTGCAACCCCCGTTTACCGAGCTGTTTCACTGCTACTTCAATCTTTTGTGATGAATCATTGGGACTCTTGATAAACCCCTTGTAAACACAACCAAATCCACCCTCTCCAAGCATGGCAGAGCGGCTAAAATTCTTGGTGGCAGATTTAAGCTCAGAAACTGTGAACACCTTTAGGTTACTAGGTCTTTGAGACATGCTGGGAAAAGAGGACCTCCTAATGGACTCATTGCTGGTGGCTGAGACATTCTGAGAGTTTAATTCAGACCCAGACCGCCCTATTTCACGATCAGTGAACGTAGAATTCTTAGATCGAGTTGAAATTGGTGCGGGGGTCTTTGGTTCATCTTTTCTTCTCCAGCTGAGGAATATAAAACACTTCATAGCCCTCAAAGAATTAAAAACACAATAAATTCCACAGTGCAGATCCAGATGCCAGAAAGAGATCGAAATAACTGCAAAGCCAAGAGCTACATAGAAGGAATAACTATGATTTCTTACATGCCAATAACAAAAAAAAAATTACCATGAAACAATACATTTTAAGGAAAGCTCAAATTCACATTTTTAATCATGGTAAAGATTTGAAAAATGTACAAGTCTATGGGTAGCTTGATTAAACAAATTACTTTCCAACACTATATCATACATAATGAAAATGCAAAAGAAAGCAAAAGCCCCGAAAAGGTTCTAAATTCTAATGATTCCAATGAATTCTACATCTTCAGCTTTAGCCTGGGAGATTCGTCACTTTTCAATTTCCAAACACTGGTTTTTTGGATCATAATCCATAAGTCAATGAAGAAAAAAAGGACTTTTTTAAATTAAAAAATTAGTAACAGAAAAAAAAAATCTGAATATAAACCAAACAATGAAGCGTATTTGCTTAAGCTTACCTTCAGTTTTCTTGGTTGGCAAGAATTTAGGTACAAAACTTGAAAAAGATTCCCAAATTTAAGGATTTTAAGAGAAACCCATTAGTCTAATACCCCCAAAAGAACTCAAAAACAGCTTGGAATTTTGGAAGAACAGTGTTCAATTGTATAAAAGAAGTCTGTACACGGCAGCTCGGCAGCAGGGGCAACAACCAACAAGTCATCAGGCCAACCAAAAGTATAAAAAGGGAGAGAAAATTTTGAACAAAATTTAACTAAACCTACTAAACTTCTTCAAAATTCAATGATTAACCGAAAAGTACTCAAATGTGAAATGGTACTTTGAAAATGAGAGACGAAAAATTAAAAAAAGAAGGAAAAGAGAGTTTTATTAAGTGTTAGAGAAGGAAGGTGAGAAGGGAAAGGAAAAGTCTTCGTTCCGTGGTGCTTACGATAGGAAGAGTCTTCCATTAAAGTCAAGCAAGTCTAAAACTATATTATCTTTACACTTTCGACTTATAGCTGCAGTGAACTATGTCGTCATTGATACTAGTTTTTACGGTAGCATCACATCACCTTCAACCATGCTAATTCATGGTTTTTTTACTTGGACATCCTTCAAAATTTTATTAATTTATTGAAAAGGTATCTATCCAACAACTACGAATTTCTCTACCGACATTAGAATTAAGTAATTTGTATCGAATAACTAAAAGTTTCCACACTAACAGCTATCAAGGTTTTTCTTTTTCTTTTTCTAAAATGTTAATATGATTTTTGGGTTTTTTAATTGTAATTAAATTTATAGGTGTTGAGTTATATGTAATATGTAATACATTTACATTTAATTTTAAAGGTAATTAAACTATACTGATTTTTTAAAATTAATACTTGAATTTTTTTTTTGTCAGGATTAATATCTAAACTATTTAACATTACTCATTTTGTTTCAATTGTTAATCTCTCAAAAAAAAAGTTCAGTCAATATCAACTTGCTACGTAGATATCTATTCATTTTATCTCAACAATCAATATAATAGTGTGTGGTTTTACCTGATTTTCTTATATATTTTTCTCATCAAACCATTTTTATCTGATTTTCTTATATTTTCTTATCAGCCAAACACCCCCAAAAAATCCATTGTTTTATTGTACAAAGCTTCTTCCCCATTTATCATCTTCAAGCTTCAAATGCTTCTACCATCTTCAAACTTTTAGTCTTCTTCTTTTTTCACTGTTTGTTTTTGGATGTTTCCATTTTATAAATTTTCTTTGTTAGTGAAACCTTAATGGAATTAAAGGGTCAAATACTAAAATGGTGTTAACATTTGAATCTAGTTAAACAATAAAGAATCGATTTAAACAATTCGAATAATAATGAATCGATTCAAACAATAAACAATCGATTCAAACAACAAAATGAATCGAGTCTATCAACAAAACAATTGATTCAAATAAGTAAATAATTGATTTAAACAATAATGAATCGATTCAAACAACAAAAAGAATTGAGTCAATCAACAAAATAATCGATTCAAATAAGCAAAGAGTTGATTTAAGACAACAAACAATTGATTCAAAAGAAACAATAATGCTTTTGATGCTCAAGCAAATAAAAGAGAGAGCAAAAGAAAACAAGCCAAAAATTTTCACTTAAACAAATTTGCAAACTGATCTTAATTACTTTTTCATTCTTCAAAAAGTACTTTTTTTTGTGATTTAGAAATCTTTTTATCATTGTATGAAAGCGAAGATTTGACTTTTTTTTTATGCATTCTCTTTGATTAAAGATCTCATCCATCTAGAGGCTCCAATTTTATCATAAGAAGCATTGTAACACAATAATAAAAAAATTGATCATCAACATGTATCTTAATAAAACTTAGCAACCGGCATTCCAATCAACCATCAATAAAATCTAGCATAACATGGTAATCAAAACACAAACAACCATTCTAAACATTCAATCAAGGTAAACTAAGAGTTTAGGAATGCTTAACCATGGAAAAACATCTACATTTAGAGCTAGAGTTTGTGTCTATCTTCATATTACATTGCCATCAACAAGAAAGAGATGAGAAGTCTACAACAAATTCAGAATTTCTACAAAGCTTTCTCTACAAATACTCTAAAAATCTAAAAATGCTCTCTACAAACTTATCTAAGTTCTAAATCTCTATTTACTTCTATACAAGACAAGTATATATCATAAGAGCTAAATGACCAAATTGTCCTTACTAAAAATAAGCTTTTTCAAAGGTTAGAAATAAGAATTTCACTAAAATGCCCTTCAATATTTGTCAATTAATTCATGTCTGTAGATCGATGTCACGACCTCCACTATTGCGCAATTGTGACATTGATGAAATACTTCTCTTAAGCTTGGTTTAGGGCATCGACGCCGAGACCTAAAGATTTACATGTCATGACCTAACGATCCGATGTCATGAATTCAACATTTTCTACTTTACGATGTCACTTACTGTTTGTGCCTTCTTCAAACTGGTCTCACTTAATGTCACGCCCTCATACCATGCATGTCACAACGTTACCTTCAAATCTTCACGACCTTTTATCCATTGATGCCACAACCTCATGACTGGTCATCTCTTAGCACCTCAAGATAGTTTCTCACTTCGTGACTTCCAGCATCACCACGTCACGATGTTAGAACCATGACACGTTTCTTTATTTCTTTACAATATTTTGATTTAATTTATTCAAGTGTATTTAATATTAGAATATTTATTTAACAAGATCGACGGACTCTATCATCACTGATTGATCGAATGATCAGAAATTGATTTGATTTTGTGTGCGAAAGTTTAATAGTAGGGCGTGGAATACACCGCACCGCACATATAAAAAACATAAAATGATGAAATAAAGTGAACAAATTTCAAATTATGAAATCAGCGTTACGGAACGCTTACTACTTCACTCGCTCTCGCTACTCCTTAAACCCTAACCCCTCACTTCTTCCCATTGTTCCCTTCATTTCCACTTTTCCGTCGCTTCCCTCTGTCCTTCCCAGAAACCATCCCTTTCGTTCCCCTCTCTGCACCACTCTCATGGCCGGCGGTGATTCCTACTCGCCGCAAACCTCTCCTTCTCTGGAGAAGCAGTTCGAGAAGTTCCGAGTCCAGCTTGAAGATTCTGGCAGCTTACGGGAACGCATACGTGCCGTCGTTCTGGAAATCGAGTCGGCGACTCGGCTCATGCAAGCTAGCCTCCTTCTCGTTCACCAATCTAAACCAATTCCCGGTAACATTCTTCTTTTGCTTCTTTAAATTATATGATTTTTGGAATATTACCTATTTTATAATTTTTACGCATATGTTTATATCAATAGAGGTCTTGGAGAAGGCAAATTCTCAGATTAACGTACTAAAGGATCTTTACAATAAACTTGCTGAAGTTGTTAGGGAATGCCCTGGACAATATTACAGGTGAGATTCATTGAAGATTTTGGTAAATTTCAAATTTGATTTTAGTAGAAATTTTTGTGATTTTTTTTCTTGATGTGGTGTTCGGGTGTGTTACTGTGTTTAGGTATCATGGGGATTGGAGGAGTGAAACTCAAATGGTAGTTTCTTTGCTTACCTTTATGCACTGGTTGGAAACTGGAAATCTGCTTATGCATACTGAAGCTGAGGAAAAACTTGGATGTATTTTTCAGTAATGAATATTTCTTCAGTTTTACGAGTAATTTTTGTATTTGCTAATGAATACAAATGAGAAAGTTGGTTGTTTTGGCAGTGAACAATTCGGATTTTGCTTTAGACCTGGAGGATTATCTTGTTGGTATGTGCTTAAAGCTTCTCTCATTGATTGAACTGTTTGTTCCGTACTATTTTTTTCTCTAATCTTAAAAAGATTCAATTTTCTTTAGCTAGGCTGAAGTACTCTAGTTATTGAATGGAAAGTAAATGTGGTTGACCACATCAATAGGCAGGATGAAATTCTTTGTACATTCTAATGCATTAGAGTCTTTTTCTTTATTAAAATGGCCAGGGTAGTTAACTGAACTTCAGTTTTCCATTTTTTTGGTTGATCTTATTCAAATGAGGACTGTCTCCTCAGACTGATTGATACTTGTGTTAAAATTTTTGAAGGGATTCACATATCATATATGCTGTTTCTGTTTCTTGATGAACTAAATGAAGTATTGTTGATTCATCACCTTTTCTGATTATTGTCATTCTTCGGTTTTTATGGTTTTTCTCCCTATATGTGCAAGCAACATGCAATGACTATTACTTTGCATCTGAATTTGAGGGTTATTATTTTTCTGCCAATTGAATATACTGATCTGGGAACCTTTTTGATCTCTTGCAGGTGTTTGTTTCATGTCAAATGAAATGGTAAGAAATATGTCAGAAACTTGCTTTCCTGGGCTTTTCAAATTGACAATTGCATTCGTCCTACTCTATTGTTCACATGTATTTTTTATTCAGATGTTTAGTGAGACTGCAAATTAGAAAAGACTTATTAGAATGTGATAATTCCAAATGAAACATTATGGTTTTGAACAACTGCTGAAATGCAGCCCTCTGATGATGTCATGGATGCTTTGTTAGTTAGCTCCCATTGAAGTAATTGGGAAATGTGGCAAAAAGGCTTAACATGCATTTCTCTTCGTTTTAACAGCCGAGATATGTGGTGAATCAAGTGACAGCTGGTGACTATGATTGTCCAAGAAAGGTGTTGAAGTTCTTGACAGATCTTCATGCAGCCTTTCGCATGCTTAATCTCCGTAATGATTTCCTGCGCAAGAAGTTTGATAGTAAGCTTAATCTTATCCAGTGCTTTGAGAATCCGGTGTTTTAAGCAACTTCTCATCGAAGACTGAGTTTTTGAAATGCTTTCTCATTATTTTAGGTATGAAGTACGACCTAAGAAGAGTTGAAGAGGTCTATTATGATGTTAAGATTCGAGGCTTAGCAACCACCGGAGATTCTGTAGGAGATCAAGGAGCCCAAAAGATATGATAGGTTACAGGAGTGGTACATACAACTACTAGGTTCTCTCTTTCATTTTCTTGACTGCAATTTTTCAAGGGAGTTTGTGATCCTTCAGTGCATGGGTTAAAGCCAAAATTTGCTACTTGAACAAAGGAAAGAGGGTTCAATAAAACAGTTGTAACGAGAGAATAGTTGGCAATCTAATCCATTTTTAATTTCTCTATTCGTTCTTTTGCTGAAGTTTTTATTTTTCTGCTATTCCATCATCAATTGTTGCTTCTGCCATAGCATCTGTTTTTCAATGGTTAACCCTGGAAATCCAATGTTTTCAGAATCGGACTGGATTGACCGGTCAAACCGGTAGGTCTGGAATAAGGGATTAGATCAGTTGTCTTATGAACTAGTTGGATTGGATGGTTGGACCAGTTGAATTGATTAAATTAATCTTTTAAATATATTTTTATTTTTAATAATTTATTCAATCGAATCGGATGAATTGATTGAATCAATTGATGTTTTGATTGGTTCAATTATTGGTACCACGACTTCTTCCCCGCATATTATTTGTGTCCATCATATGAATTCTTGACAATGATCTCAACTTTTATTTTAACCTTGTTTGAAGCTTATATATAAATAAATAAATTTATATAAATATAGACACGCATATCTATATACTCGCACGGATGGAAAATGTAGGTTTCAGAAAGAACCAAAGGAAAATAAAGGTTCAGTTAATTAAATTATACTAGATTTATGCGACAGTTAAACCGTGAAAAAGATAATTTTAATAAATATATTTATTATATAAAAATCATATAAACAGTAAATTGATGCTTTGGCTATAATGTTAAAAGTTAAAATTTTATCATGTATAGTATTTTAAGATCAAATATTATTATGATAAAATTTTTATTGATTTATTATATAAAAAGACAAAAATACTTTCATAAAAATATAATTTAAATTGTATATGAAAAGGTATTTTAATAATTTCATAATTGAGTTAATGCTTAGTTAATCCGTGATATGCATCAATTCGGTAAAACTCTTAAATTAAGTATAGATAAAAATATAACTTAATTTGTATATGAAAAGATATTTTAATAAATTTATAATTAAATTGGTGTCTGATTAATTTGTGATATCGATTTAGTGAAATACTTAAAATAAATAAAAATATTGTTTTTCAAAAACGTGTCTATATAATCATATTCACTTGTTCTAATAAAATGTAATTTTCCTTTTTAAAATGCTCTTGCATCATATTTAGAAATAGATGAATGATTGAGATGCGGAGTTTAAGTTATTATAATCATGAATGAGAAAACTATGAATTTGAGTGTGCTTAAATATGTTTTCTTTTTAATTTTTTAAGATTAAAGAAAATTAAAGGTAAAAGTTAGGTCTAGCTTAGGAATGCTTCTCAACTTCTACCTTTAATTTTCACTTTTAGGGAGAAGTTAAAATTTTTAACTTCTGAAAAAAGTGTTTTTGAGCTAATTTTTGACTTGAGAGAATACTTTTTCTCTAAAAAAGCAGCTTGTGTAGAAATATTTTTGTCACAAAAATACTTCTTAAAAGTAATATTAAATACAAAAAATGATTATATGAAACTGTGATTTTAGTGTGATATAAAATATGATTACAAGAAATGTTTTAAATAAAATATAATATTTTGTAAAATGTGTAGAAATTATTATCACCTCTATTTGCGTCGTTTGTTTATCGAACAGCTTTTGATCTGAGTGTAACTATCGGCTTCCAGTCCCACTTTCGAACTCCGATTATTTTACTATATGGATCGTTTTTTTTGTTTGTATCGTTAATTCCTGTTCTCTGACTGCAAACATATCAACTTACGAAAGAGAAAGGAATTTGAATTGCAAATGTGCTATCTTCATGGTGGCTAAAAGCTTGCTGACCATGGATGCAAATTATTCCTCCGACTAACATTCTCCAGCTATAGTGTTTGAAACTCCCTTTCTTGATAAAATACCAAGGGAAGCTCCGGTGCAGGATTTTCCGTCAAAATATATGTCAGCAGGACAAGTATTTACTGGTCTTCTACATGCCAAATAGCATAATCAGCCATGGTTATAATAACTAAACTCATACTGGTTTGTAGCTTATCATATGGTATAATCATTATTTAAAATGTTGCCTGTCTGTGATTAGGATTAACGATTATAACCCTCAAGTCTTACCTTATATCTACCTTACATATTGTACTTCCCATACGTGTGGGAACATTTACAAGATTTGATTTGCAACTTTTCTTTCAAAACATTATAGTTCATGATTTCAGGCAAATAAAGCCCTTGGCTAGTCAGAGACAGCTTGAACTATGGGTTTTAAGTGTTTACAGGGCTCCTTGAGCCATTGAGCCTTCCCTATAAAGGTGGCTGCCCCAACTCCCTGTCGGTTCATGACAGAAAACACACACACAAAGCTTAATTCACAAACAAAAGCTCAACAAAAGAAACACATACATGCATACAAGGCTTGTACTAGGAGATACATTACAGCCAACCATCCATTCCAGGTATTGAACCTACTCTTTTTTGAAGGCAAGTTCAAAAGCTAATGGTCATGTATATATTATTATCCACTCCCATCATCGCCGTTATCACCACTACCTGGAGAATTGTTACCCCAATTTTGCCTAGGAATGTTGTGGTGGTTGTCTATATTTTTCTCAACTGTGTTCCTCCTCCTCCTTCCTTCAACAACGACATGATGCCCTTGTTCCTGCCTGTAGATTCCGCCGATCATGCCTCTCCTTGGCCTTGCCATGCAGCTATAACTCATCACCATCATCACACCCACAAACACTGCCAAAAGCTTCAGCTTCATGCTCATACACACATCAATATCCCAAAAATATTTATGAATAAAAGCTTGTTAATTGCAATTTATAGAGAGATCCGCAATTGTTTTTCATTGTATACCTATACTGTTCAAAAACTGATAAAATTTTATTTTTTTATATTAATATTTATAAATTTTATAATAAAAAATTTAAATTTACCAACAAGTATTGGGTATAACGGTAAAACACATTACACTTCTAAAGAATATATAAGATCGAATCTTGGAGATGACATTATTGAGAAGTAGACTTACGAGCTCTCAACATAAACCATAAATTGGACATGGATAATACCAAAAAAGAAAATCTAAATTTAATTTATAAAAAAATCCAAAATTTAAAATAAGGGTTACTGCACTATTTGACACTTAAAACTTTTGTATTTGTTTCTACATTTGGGATTTCAACTTTTTTTAGCACAAAGTTAGAAATAAAATAAAAAATTATAAAATGTAATATAATAAAATAAAAATATATATTAGTAATAAAAAAATATGCCTCTTTTTTTTTTTTTTCCTTCTTGCAATGAAGCGTTGATTAAAAGACTTAAAGCTGAAGATTTTTTTCCACGTTAAAAATTAAAAAATTATTTTATCGTATTTTTAAACTACCCAAAACGCTTAGAAATGAATAAATGAAATAAAAGAAATTGAATGTCCACACAATAAAGAAATGAGATTGAGTGGAAGATATTTAAATAATTACAATTAACAAATAGTTTTGAGAACCACTGAATCTCTAATGTAAGATAAAGAGAAAAATTTCGGGTGGGGAGCCTTAATAGGGAAATTCCACCATTGAAGTGGAAACATAATGGGCACAACAAAAGTCAATGAGTGAATCATGATTGTCTTTTGCATTCTGATGTGAAATCATAGAAGGCAACCCTCTTGCATTTTTGAATGAGACAATCTTAATGCCAATTAGAGGGAAGTTGATGAATTCTTTTCTTTATATATTTTAGGTATGCAACCTAACAAATAGCCATATCTCCATCAACTTTGTGTCCTTGTTTAGCGCCATAATCTCTATTCCCACTTCTGTTTTCTTAAGCTAATAGTGTTTTTGCACTTCTCATCTCATGCATTTCTCTCCTTAATATTCGAAATTTAATTCAATGCGAATTACTTCATATATTTTTGATAAATTATAATAACAGAACAAAGTTCGAACAACAAACGTGACTAGCACAATTAGAACTCAGATCATACCTGAGACGGTGAACATTCTTGACCATCAGGCCATCACATAGAATTCAAATCACTTTATATTTAAAACATAGTTAATTTTTAAAAAAAAAAAGATAATGCCAACATAAGCTCCATAATTATTATGATAAATAACAATGTTACTTGAATTTGAATTTAATCAATGTTAAATACATGTGCATTTAATTTAATTTTTAATATTTAAAAAGTTTGTTTCTCATTATTCATATTTGAATTACTAAAATAAAGAATACAATATATGCATATGAAGGAATTATTGTTGGCATCTATAAATATCGTCGCCAAAACTTGAGGCTTTTCACCTATTAGAATCTCACATCACATTAATATAACCCGATATAATTGAGATTCTTTATGAGCTATCCTTTCTAACAACTCCAAATTTTAGAGTATCTTTAAGAGCTGACTATTGAAAAACAATGTTGCAAAATATCAATTAGTACAATCTTTCTAGGATGTATATAATTTAGAGTTCGGAGCCAAACCCCCTTTTATTTTTTTCTTTTTACAAGTGTTTCTCCACTAAAATCTCTCATGTAAAAGCACTCACTTTCAAAGTTTATGGTGATGCTATAAGTTGCAATTGTTGCATCTTATTTAGTAACAAAGATGCTGGGATTAATATATTTTATTGGCATCTTTTGACTGGATTAATGCTGTAATACCTTTTACCCGACCCGATTGTTGGGTCTGAGTCACAGGATGCTATGATCGTTGCCGGAGAAACTACAAGTAATCATACACTTCTCGACCATTTAAACACATAAGTAAAAATTAAACACATTCACAACATGTCAAAAAATCATTTTAGGGTCTCTCGTGAACTTATGAGAGCTCTTTTGCTAACTCGAGTATTAATCAGGACCAAAATGTAAAGTTTTAAAAGTCTCAAATTGATGTCACGACCTCATAGCCTCCTCGTCGCGGCGACTTCATATTAGAGAGTCACATCGTGATGAAATGTATGCCCACGTCATGACTTCACTCATTGTCGAATGAAGTTACGATGTCCAAGACCCCTCGTCGCAACGTTGCCCCTGTTTTTTTCCAAAATACACATTTGGTACCTAACACAATTGATTTCAAACCATACCTAATAGTTCATTTAATCATTTGCCAACTTTTCCAATGTCAAGATGTGATTATTTCATACCAAAACAACTGAAGATATTGACACCAACTAATTAACATATTATTCAATTCATAATCATCATTTATTCACCAAACTAATCCAAATCAAGACCATACCTATAGCACATACATATTTGCATATCTTTGTACAACTAAGGCTTGCATTTTTATTAACTAAATCACCACAAATACATATGCAAACTATACATTTACATACCATACTCAACCATCAATCACATTTATCATAACACTACTAAATCTCAAAATGACCATTTATACACTAGGAATCTTAGGTGCATGCCACATAGTCTATACTCAAAATGAATTTATAACTATAGTTTCGGGATAGTGTGTGCTCTTGTGCTAATCCAGCTCGACAGTTTCACAAGATGAAAATTTCCAGGGAAGGAAAACAACCAAAATAAACATTTGGAATGCTTAGTAAGTTCAAAATGGAAATTAAACATACCTTGAACATTTAAGGCATAATTAATTAATCAAGTTGGCATTCAACTTATCTATCCTTTGGAACATTATGACATAACTAAGCATATAACAATATCGCCAAATAAATGTGTTAGTCACATTCCCAAATCATAAGTAATATCGAGACTTTAACGAATTATGTAACCGTTCACGTATCAAGCATCAATAATTACCATTTCATTTCCAATTTACCATTAAGTTTCCATTTCCAATCCATTGAATATCACCCGATGAAACTATAGTAAAATAGTCTCGGATACACGGGAATATAAGGCTCACACAAGCTGATGGTATATAAGGGTTGTTCACACAAGCTGACATTTTAACATAATTGCTCACACAAGTTGACATTATATCAAGGTTACCCGTCTAGGCTAAACCTTCGATACGCATAACCCAATAATATGAAACACATGCTAGATCTTGTAATAACATGTATAATCCTTGATTAATTTACGTGTATAACCCTAATGACATGCCATATGTATCCTAACATTTTACTAAGTTCACACGAATATCATTTTCGTATATATCATTACCAATATCTATAATTATCCACAGTTCAATCATATATTGTACAATATCACAATTTTCATTTATGAGTTGTATAATCAATCAATCTTTGTATTTACACCCTAATCCATTTCAATATAACCAAAATTTATACAATTTACAGTTCAGTCCATTTCAGACCTATGTGCCAAATTTACTAATTCTACTCAATTATGATAAATAGAAAAATTAAAACATAATTTATACATAAAATACATAGAGTGGTAAGTTCCATATGAACTTACCTATTTAAAACACGAAAAGTGAATACTTCAGTGGTTAATCCGTAATTTTAGTTTTTTCCCTAATCAACTCCACTTCAGTCTAATTCTTGATCTAAATAATCATTTCATATCATCAATCAATACCAAATATTTCCATTATATGCTATAATATTATGAACCTAAATGAACTCAATTTTTTGATACCCTTAAAATTTTATATTTTATTCAATTTAGTCCCTAAATTCGGGATAGTAATAACTTTCAATTCCTAACCTCAGATTAAAGTTTGATTTCAATTATTCTCATTAAGGGCCTTAAAATTTCTATTTCTAACATAATTTCATAATAAATTTTACATTTATTCAACTTGGTCCCTAATGTAACAAAGTTAACAAACAAGCTAAATGAACTATATAATCTAGTCATTTTTATATTCTAAGCTTAAAATCTATCAATTTTAAGCCTAATTATTTAATAAATCAACAATGAAAACTTTCTAAAACTTTAACAGTTTTACAAATATTTAGGGTTTAGGGTTTAAGGTTTGAAAAAACCTACTAATCAATGGCCGAATGTTTCAATATTTTTTTTGGTTTCATTCTTCATCTTACAGCAATGGAGAAAGCAAATAGGAGAAGATGACATCTTTTCCCACTAAGTTAAGCCTTTTATACTTTAATTATACCTTAAATTAATTAACTTAATCCTTAATTAATTTCCTTTAACTATCATTAATCATATTAGTGGAGAACAACATCATCATCCACTATCTTATGAAATAAAATGGTTTATTTGTCATTTTTTGCCTTTGGCTAATTGCAATTTAAATCCCTAAGCCTTTGACTAATTAAAAATATATAGCTATTAGACTTTTACAAGTTAGTCCTTGTACCTAGATTAACTAAATAATTGAAAAAATTGATAAGCTAAACATTAACACACTTTTATATTAGCCCCATAAATATTCATATTTGATATTTACAGACTCGGTTTATGGAAATGGGGTTCGAAAACTGCCTTTTTCGATACCATTGAAGGTCGGGTTGTTACAAATGCAATTACTTTTGTGCATCTTTTTTAAGGGATTTCATGCAGTAAATTCTATGGTTAATTGGAGGATGGAATTCAATCAAGAAAGGACAACCCAAAGTGATCTGGTGTGATTGTCTTTCGTTATTTAAGATATGTGATCAAGAAGTTTAATTGAAGATAATATCTACTTGATCTCATTAATAATGATAAGATCAATTAGGGTAAAATTCTAGTGGTTAATTTCAATCACACAATTTTGGTTTGCAAGTCTACAAATGCTATACAATGGAGACTTGTTTTTACGTTTTACGCGTGTAAAATTAGAGAACTCAATCTATTCATTGATAGGAACATTTACGAGTGAATTTATGTTGTAAGAAAACTATTTTATTAGTTTGAACTAAGATTTTATAAGGAAAAGCCTCAATGGGAAAGTTCAATCATTATAATTATACAAGAGTGAGGTTTCAATGAGTATGAGTGAAAATTTGCTTAAAAAATCTCTTGTACTAAAGAAATTATAGTGAACTACTCTCAAGGTAAGGCCTCGCAGACATAAGATTGAATTTGAACTGTGTAACCAATTGTGTTTATTGTTATACTTTTCTAGTTTTAAGTGTTTCCTTTAGTTTTCAACTAACATTTCAACTTATCCAACAATTCAACACATGTTTGAATAAACCTCTGTAACACCCAAAACTCGATTCCGTCGCTAGTTAGGGTCTCGGTGTCCTTCCGATCATCTATCGCAGTTTATCTCATAATAATGTTTCATTTAACCATATTTTTATAGAGTGCTGCAATAAGCACGACATACTCAAAAAGGGCAAAAATTCATTTCCACGATTTTTGGAGACTTCTACCAATACTTGTTAGACAAGTATCGATAGTAGTAAAGTTGGTAAGCAATTTAGAAATAGTGTTGATTTCTACCGATACTTGTGATAGTTCTACCGATACAAGTGTAACTTCTATCGAAACAAGTCATACTTCTACCGATACTAAAAACTCCAGAGAGCTAAGAAGTCCTACCCTACAACTTCTACCGATACAAGCATTCTAACTACCGATACATATTATGCAACTACCGATACAACCCAAGTCAGTAAGCAACCTCTCTCCTACCCTGTACTTGTACCAATACAAGCAAGAGTTCTACCGAAACAAGTATGTTGAGTTCTAATATTATGAAAATCCAATTTTTTGTGAAGTTAAAATGATTTCCTAACAAGATGTCAATAAGCATAAGACAACTCGATTTAGAGGAACTTAAAGTTTAAAAGTGTGATCTAGCAATACATTATGAAAATCCAATTTTTTGTGAAGTTAAAATGATTTCAACAAAACCTTATAGTGCAATACGACTCTTCAACCAAATATATCATATTATCGCATGGTCTAGATATGGTGTTACATATGCAATAAGACATCTTAGATCTAGTAGCCCATGGTTAATTCTTGCACTAAGAGAAACTATTCTCTCAATTCAAGTAGTCTTGATATAAAAACCTATAGTTAAGATCATGTGAGATATGTCTCCAAAATCTCTCTAGATTACTCATTCATATAACTTTATGCCCAAAACATCCCACCTTAAGCACCCCTCGTTAGAGACGCGTTCTATTATAGATCAAAGTATAAACTATTCGCTGTTTGTTATCCGTTCTCGTCTTTCCATTGTCCCTCGATGTTCCGACCTCATTTTCAACCTCATTCAATAAACCAGGTATATAAAATATATTAAATTCCTATTTATAAACATATGAGTATTCAATTTAAACTTATTTTACATACTTTTCAATTAGTCCCTTATAACCTTATTATCCGAAATTTTCGTATTTTACCATCTACCTGATCAAATGTTAATCTGACTTCGTAATTATATTCCGAAAACCTCAAATTATCATTATTTAACAATACATCCCAACATTTTCATCCCTTACAATTAGGTCCCTAACAATTCAATAATGACTATAAAGTTCTAACTCAATTCAAATTACCCCAAGTTAACCCATTTCACTATCAACATGATCTTACATAAAACTAAGCTGTCACCCTTCATGTCATGGTTTCTAGCTTCCAATCACTATGTAACCTGTTATGGCAATTCACACTAATTCTCCAATTTTCAAAATTTATCAAATGGGTTGGTTACACTAAGTTTTCTTCTATAAAAAATCTATAAGAATTTGTTAAAAAAATTAACTTACTTACCTTGAATTTTTGGTCAGGAATGGAGATTAATTTAACTTTTTTTTTTCCTTCTCTACATTCCGCTATAGGAGAAAGATGATAAGAATGTTGTCATTCTCTCCCACTATCTTACATATTTATATATCCAATTTATATTTATTATTATATAATTATCAATGCCTATTATTTTATAAATCTCAACACGGTGGAAATTCATGGCCTTGATTAAGTAAAGCCATTAATCACATTTAATTATGGCAAATTTTCCCTTAGGTCCTTGGTCAAATTAAATCCTAAGGGCTTGATTAAAATTTTAATCTAATTTTACTAGTTTAGACCACTTCAATTTAATCCTTGTACCATTTTCTTTAATCAAATTTATAAATCACTTTATAAATGTCATCACTAATTTTCATAATTAACTTATGAATTTCTCAGTTTCATAATTTAGACTTTACAAACAGAGTTAGAAATTAATAAGTATCCTATAAAAATATAATAAAATATTAAAAAAATGGATAATTTTTTAAAAAAAAGACGCATGTCAATTTTTTAAGTTTACTTGTAGAATAAAAAAAAAGTACACTATCAATGTACTAAATACCACCCCACCCATATATATTATTGAAGTATGATTTGGCACTTGGAAATAGCATATATATATATATATATATATATGGAAATATGATTTCATAAATGAAATATGTTTCATATAGGTTAAGACACATTAAAAGTAATCATTTTTATTGATTTCTAAATTTGTTCATGATAGGTTATGTTTCAATCCTGCTTTAAATATTGATATGTTTTCTATTATTAGAAATCAATTTCAAATGTACCATCAATTTATAATTGTGATATATTTTTGACCCACGTCATTGGGTAATTGTGGTTTCCAACCTTTGTTATTGCGGTAAAAGTGGTCATAGCTTATAAAAGTAGAAGTATCACGTATAATTATATACGCTCAGGAATTTTTTGTTTTTGTTTTATAGATGTTTATGATATGGAATTTGACTTTTGAATTGATGGATTGCCTAAGATTTTCTCATGCGTGCCTTTAATTAAACATTTTGGCCTAAATACTTTTAGATTTGCTTAACTCAATCAAATGGAAGATCAATTACTTACCGAGTAGTTTGTACTCTCTCTTTTCTTTACTATTTTACAAGTTCAGATTTTGGTTGTGAGCGAGCGATGTCTAAGGAGTGGCATTCTTAAATTTAATGCATTGTCTTAAAAAGTTATGATAATACTTCTTAGATTTTCAAGATTAAAAAACATCACGATTCAAGTTTTAACTTTGGATTTGAATTCTTTTAGTTTACTTTGTTTATTTCCAAACTTACTTTCGGATTCTCAAATTTTATTAATGTTTATTAATTGCATTTGGATATTCCTTTAAAAAAATGCTTATCTTGTTTGATTTTAATTCCTTTACTTGTAATCTAGCATAGTTGTAAGATTCTATCTAACAGATGTGCGATGTCTATTCGATTCAAGGCATGAGACTAAGAATAACTATAGAAATATGGCTTTTATGCATAAGGATCCACTACTTATAACTCTTTTGCTAGACCATCTTGTTTATATCTCTTGCATAACTTGAGATTTATTTGTATTGACACAAAGGAAAACCTTGTGTAGCACTACAATTATACTTATTAACTCATACACAATCCCGTTAACTACTATGTAACTCTATGAATCAAGAAAATTACAAAACAAGAAGAGTAGAGGAAACAAAGGCAGGGTGGGAAAAAATATTTTCAACTTGTTGCTTCCCACTGGGAAGCATGGGGAAGTATGGGAGAAGCCATGGGAAGGTAGTTGAAGAAGGAATTAAAACAAATGGCTTATACTATAAAATAATAATAGATCAAAAGACAAGCCAAGGTGAGACAGGCCAGGCCAGCTAAGAGAACCAGAAGAATGCCGGAGCAGGAAGAGGAGCTGAAATGTGAGGATTAAAGGGGAAGTTTAACATTTATAAACTGTTCTACCATATATTGTATCACATTCACAGTCCAAACTAGCTGTTGACATAGGAACTAAGTCCTTTGTTACTTACATTCAGTTTCTCACACCATGTCTTCAAAACTGTAGGAAGCTCTACTCGAATGATGTGCAGAATTGAGTGATTTATTTTCCCCCTCCGCCTTCAGACAAACGCGTACAGCATATAATGTCTTCAGGGGATGAACCCTTTGCTGGCCTTTTCAATCATCTCTTTGTGAATAACTTGGGAGAAAACACAGTTATTTCCACTTGTCTTTGTCAATGAACAAATAATGATCCGTATTTCTCTTTCCTTCTTTTCTTTTTCTAAGTTTTTTTTAAAAAAAATTATTATTCTTGCTTAAAAAAATTGAATATAAGGATATTTTCAAGCAAAAAGAGTGTATTTAAACTATTGGTTTGGTCGATAAGATATGGAGCCAAAGAAATCTTAAGTATGGAATGTTTGAAACTATGAATCGCTGGCTAAGGTGTTAAGGATCATTGTACAATTCCATATAACCACTTCCATTCTCTTCACTTTACTTTCTTTCTTTTTTCTTTAACTCCCCTTAAATCCCTGGCAAAGACTTAGGTTTTTTGTCTCCAGCCATTCCTTGTTTTGCCCATTACATGCATGCACAGACAGACAAGGGTGCAGAGATACGCAAAAGCTTATCCCGAATCCAGCTGCAGAACATAGCCCAGAATAGAGTAGAATAATAGTTCATGTATTATATGTATGTATATAATATCTCCTTCAATGATAAAACAAATGGTCTATACTCTATACAGTTACTGAGATTTAAATCTCACCTGTATGAATCAATGAAAAAGAACCATAAAAGGCTATCTTTTTTCACTCCTTTGACGGTCTGGGTCTGAGGCAAGCTGGTGTATATTTAATATCCATTAGTACTACTACTAGCATTTACAATATAAAATATGTATATCAACAAACTGAAAGTGGAGGATCACACTCTGCCCAAGAAGCTTATCCTATCCCTCTTTCATATCTTATCTTTTCCCACTCTCAACTTGTGGGGTCTTAACATCGAGAACTTCGAAAGATCACACCGATCAAGCACCATCCTTACAAGCAATAATTTCGTATACCTTTTTTTATATCATGACATGCATGTTCGTACACTTTCGTATCAAGACACCAACCGCTATAAAAATGGCTACACCATCTCAATATCCATACATTTCAACTTAAGAAATAAATATCATCTCTAAAACCTCCTACCAAGACTTCGACCAACCCAAGCTCATAACCTCTTAGGCCTTAGTTACATATCATGTCAACCATTTAATGCTCCTTCCAAAAACCCTCTCTCTCTCTTTCAACTGCTATATAACCCTTTCTTTCAGTTCTATCTGTTTCACTACCCAAATCTCCATTTCAGATTACATGTGCAAGTTCCTTTCCCCCATCTACTCTCTGTCTATGTTGGCATATTGCTAGACAATGAAGGGGAAATTTCTAAAGGCATGCATTACCAAATGGAGGAAGATGGGGAGTAGAGTCATACCTTGTGGCAGTTGCGAATACTGTTGTGAGTGGGCAAAGTGGCCTAATACCAAGAATGAAGAGAGCTCAATCCCAAGAGATGTGCCGAAGGGTCACTTGGTAGTATATGTTGGTGAAAACTATAAGAGGTTTGTAATTAAGCTCACCTTGCTCAAGCACCCACTGTTCAAAGCATTGCTAGATCAAGCTCAGGATGAATATGATTTTACCACAGACTCCAAACTCTGCATTCCTTGTGATGAAAGCCTTTTCCTCGAAGTTGTTCGATGCTCTAGCTCTCAAGATTGAACACTCTCCCGGTGTCTAAAGGATTTTATGCTAGAAACTTGATTGATTCACGAGGTTTCAGTCTAATAAGAATGCTAATATATAGTATACTGAGTAGATCGTTGTAACATATTTTTTGTAGCATATAAATGTAACTCCATTGAAAGAGTATTTGACTTCCTGTTTGCCTATTGTATGTTCTGATTCTAAGAGCCTCAACCTCTCAAGGCATGTGAAAGCTCGTGTGCCTAAATGGAACCCAATTAAACACACAGTACGATGCCAGATCAACACCGAACAAGAAGCTAGACCAGACCCTACCGGCTCCGGACTCCACCTTACGTTGGAACTTGAAAGAACAGCTAATTGAGGTACAAAACGTATGTGTAGACGCGGGTATTTGTCCAAATGTGTGCTGGACATGGATGTCAATATTTCATACAAAATAAAGAAAAATATAGTACAAAGGTATAAGATTGGAATTATATTACTCTCAATGAAAATTGCCCTAGAGACCGGAGAAGAAGGTTCCTTAATCTCATCGAGCCCGTCTCAAGGGCAGTGTCCAAATTACCTGTAACAGTAAAGCATGGATCAACTAGCAGATGCACGCAAAAAGGGGGTAACAAACGAGGAAGAATCATACATTCAAGGTTTCGCTAAGATGATCGAACTGTGTTCTTCAAGATTTATCTAGAAATTCAGGAACAAATGCTGCAAGAAGATTGAACAGAACTTTAGACGTCAAGTGTCTGAATCGAATCATGACACTAGATTAGCAAGAAGTGAGCTTGAAACTCGGAAAAGAATCGAATCCCAAACATTTGCACTGTGTTAGCACGGGATGTTCTCAAATGCATGATGATATAAAGTGCACAAGTCAAAAGGTGGGAAAGTTATGGTTCCTTAGCACTGAGAAAAGCTGTATGCAGGTTCAACGTCAAAGAATTTCTTCAGCTTGGGACCTCCAAAGTAAAACCAGAGAAGTTGCGAAAAGATAGAACCTCTCGTATATTGAGCTATGAATCATACACCAATGGACATACAGTTGAATCTTGTATCATATCATATTCTTTGCATATTAGCATCGTATGTCTAAACTGTCTACAACAATGAGAATAGATGTATAAGCTCATTCTTCGCATAACAATAATACTTGCCAACAAATATAGACAAAAACAAGGACCAAAGGAAACTCGGTTACAAATCACAGCAGAGTATACTACAAGAATGTACAGAATATGACAAATTATTACAGACTATAATGCATTGAATCTGAAAAAAACTATCAAATAATTTGACAATGATGATAACAACAACAACAAAACTCTGTCGGAAAATTTGCAGGACCTTTATAGAAAATGCTTATTGTAAGATCTTGTTCCATACGAAAAACAAGATACAGCCATCCACAAATTCCACCAACATGGAGTAAATGTATTTCAAAGCCAAAGCCCAAAAGTTTCTTTTAAAACAAAAACCAGCTTCGTTGAACCTGTCCAACTACATGGGCAAAATGGCTGCTTCATTCCTGAAGCTACCCAATAACAACATTGGAATAACAAAATCCAGTTCGAGGATAATGTTCACAATTTAATTCTATATAACACCATTTTGGTGATTTGACCCTTGTAAAGATATAAGAGGGCAACCATCCTTAAAGTCTCTAATAAACTAACATAGACACCCTCAAATCCCAATTCACCATGACAACTTGTTGAACTTACACTACACTCCGCAAATTACCAACAATTACAAGCGAGGTAAAAACAAGAAAAGGCTCCCAGTGCAAAAACAGAAAATCATAACATCACATGTAAGCAGTCTAAGGATAACAGCACTAGCAGTATTTGAAGCATGAGAAATTATTACCATTCTCATATACCAGCAAGGATCAAGTACTGCAAGGCAGTAAGAAACAACTGATTGCAACAGAATATACACACAGAAGCTTTGTAGTGGAAAATATACACAAGTATATATTGTGTTCCCTCATAAAAAAGTACATGCAATGCATTGGCAGGTTCTTAGACCGAAACTATGGCGGTCCTGCATCACTCGGTCTGCAAAAACAGGAAGACTCGAAGCATTGAAAATGTTGCCGATATCTTCAGGCATCTTCAGTGTCAGAATCGAAAATTATAGCAGCAAGTGTAACTTTCCCCCATTTTTTCCGTTTGAATTTTCATCCAAGTCCATCAATCAAAGCCTCCAATTCTCTCCTCCCATACCTCCTACCCTCTGTATTAGCTTCCCTAGACTTCACCACAAAGTAAAATATCAACCAAGCTACCATGAAATACAACTCCAAAGCTGCCTGAATAACTGTGGCAAAAATTTCTCCCCCTATACGAGTAAAAATCAATCTTGCTAACGACCCACCTAAAATAGCTTCATAACACTGAATCTGTATCCCTTGGTTCAAAAGTGTTGACATCAGATAACAACCTTCTTTAATAATTTCTCTCCCGGTTCTCCTTGAATCCACAACGGCAACCCAAGCAGCTAATGAGAATGCAAATGAAACCAAAGTATCCACCAGAAACCACGTAAACAAAAACCCTGAAATCTCCTTCTCATAACCCCTAATCCATGGTGACATAACCGAAAAAGGCATCAATTTTAACCTGACAAAAAGCTTAAAAAAGGAGTAGTGATCCTCAATTTCTCCGAAATACCACAATCCAAGAAGCTGAGTCACCGCGTCTCTTACCGCCCATTTTATTAGAACGAACCCAGTGAGTCTTTTCAAACCCATTTTAGACCCATCCCAAAAAGCCCCAAAAAACGAAACAAATCTTCCAATCAAGTCATTAACAATTGTGACAAAAAGAACACCAAAAATCAAAGAGTAAATCGCCGTAAATCCTAGAATTACCCATCCATACGCCGCGGATAGAAAGCTGACGACAAAGAAAAGCACCGCTGCGTCACGGCGCCCCAATTCAAATCCTTTATAAACGAACTGAAAATCCACAATCTTTTCTTCTTGCCGGTCCCTTTCATTGTTTTCATACTCAAACGAGATTGTCTTGAATTTGACTCCGTAACGAACAATTTCCGGCAGCAGAATACCGTTATCCGCAACGAAATGCGAAAACCCTAATTTGGTATCGAAGTTTGAAAGAATCAACGGCGTACCATTGAGGGGACGGTTAGAGAAAGAAGCGAACGGGGAGCGGTGGCGGAGGTCATCGTCAGAAGAAAATAAGTCGTTATCAAGACCGCCGACGCGCGTGAGGTGGAGGAAAGGACGGCGTGTGTGGCGACGGGTTGATTGGAAACGCGCGTGCGGATGGGAAGGATGGAGGTCGAGGCGGGAAAGGAGGGATTTGAAAGAAGGATCACGGTCAATAAAGGAATTGAGGAGAAAGGAACCGGATTCAACTAAAGAACGGAAAGAGAGGAGAAGGAAAGAAAGGAAGATGAACGTGAAAGGGTGGGCGGTGAAATGCACGGCGGTCTTTTTGAGGATCTGCGTTGTGGACCGTAGCTGGCCGAACCGGTGGTGGTAGTGATGGTGATCGGCCATGGCGGTTGTCTTGTCTCTTTCGGGTTCAGATTTCTGGGGCGTGAATGTGGGGGAAGGCCATTGTTTCTCTCCTTCTCTTTTTCTATTTCAGAATTTTTGTTTTGGTCTAAATTTGCTATCAGTCCCCCTATTTTTTACATTTTAAAATTAATCTCTCCACTTTTTTTGAGTAAATCTCTCCATTTTTAATTTCCCGAATTTAGTCACTTTATTGTATTATTTAATAATTTAAATTCAAATGATAACACCGTCAAAAAATTGAATTTTTATAAAAATAATATAAAAAATTAATTAATTAATTACAAAAATAAATTTGGAAAAAATTATTTAAAAAATAGGGTGTTTGTTACAATGATCGTCAGTTTCACCTAATATACCGACGGCACCACCCCCACTTTCCGACCAATCACTCAACAACCATTAGGCTTTTGAAAAAATAATTTTTTGTTGTCGTCACTATGTTAGGCGACGCCCGTATGTATATTTGAAAATACTCATGAAAATATAAGTATCCACAGTGATAAAAATGAAAATAATAACTTTTTAATGGTGTCACTAGTATGTCAAGTGACACCGGTTATATTTTTAAAAAACTCCTGTAAACAAAAGCTTAAATGAAAAAATGTATTTTTATTGGGGTCACCGATGTGTCAAGCAACACTAGTTTATTTAAAAAAATATGTTGTCAACAAAAAAAACAGCGAAATCGAAAAAAAATATTTTAATGGGTCACCTAACACGTTGACGGCATCGGTTTGAAAATTTGGGTATCACGACAATGTAAGACGACACCATCCAATATATAAAACTCCATCCCCCGACTAAAATTATGTTTCTGTTGAAGAGAAAAAAGAAAGAAAAAATTTATGTTTAGTAGAAGAGAAGAATACAAAAAAAAAGAGCTAAAAAAATTGTTATCAATATGGAAAAAAATTGGTTTAACAAACCATGAAAGAAGAAAAAAAACTTTTTGAAATCAACATATTTGCTTTTCATTTTAGATTTTAAAAATCAAGTTTGAGTTTATAATGTTAGTTTGTAATTATTTATATTTGATTATATTTTATTTCATATTGATAAATCATAATATGCAAGTTATATTTTTTGACAAAAAGTATTTTTGTTGCTATTTTTTTAATAGAAGCCAATTTTTTATTTTTTATTTATTTTACTTTTAATAGAAGCTAATATTTTTTATTTTTAATTTATTTTATAGGTTTTGTATCGAAGATGAATAATCAATTTTTCGTATACATTTATTTCGAGGGGATAAAAAATAATAGTTAATTGTATATTTGAATTTCGTTAGTGAATAGAAATGAGGTTTAACAAGAATGTAAAAGTCGATGATATGAAACAAAAGATTAGTGCGAAAATTGTTCGAAGTTGTGGGAGGAGAGTGTCCAGACTATTCTAAAAATTTCTAGTTTCATCAAATCTGTGCAACTATGCGGAGATGGAACTTGTAGATGATTAGACATGAAGACTATGATCGCACTTTATTGCTCGATTGGGAACGTGAACGTTGAATCAGTTGAGTTGTTCGTTGAGTTAGCGGATGTTGAGTCCGTTCCAAATGACACTTCGTTTAATCTACAATATGGAGTTCAAGATCCGTTTACGGAGGTTCCAAGAGCGATTGTTGATAAGAGATCATATATATACGAGTTTGACTTTGATTTGAATGTTGGGTGGGCAAAATTGTCCAAATTGTTGCAGGACTTGATCCTCGTTGTACCACTCAACGATTTAAAAATTCAACACGGGTGAGTTAATGCACCACACAAGTAAATGGTTGTAATCTAATGGGGGAATGACACCCACAACGTTTGACGCATCATACAACATCCACACGGACTTTACAATTAATAACATAATTATAGTGACGTGAGTAAAATAACATAAATAAAGTAATTACATGAAATGAATATAATTTTATTTTGAAAAAAAAAAAATTACCTCCTCCCCGACATATGCCTCAATCATCTATTTGTAGACAGCGTGGGTTTCAAACTTCTCGATCCTCGGAGAATTAAACCACTTGAAAATAAAACAAACTCGTTAGATAACATTTTCATAAAAAAATAAATCTTGAGTTAAGTTTTTAATTTTTTTTACCTATTTACAAGTGGGAATACATGTTGTTGGTGACTCACTTATGCCAAAAATGACATCTTGTATAGTGCCCAGGACTGCAGCAGTATCAGACACCTATCTATATCTTGTGTATTGTGTTTTGTCGCCTAACAAAGCTCATAGTACAACATTGCTAATATTGTTGAACCCCAATTGTACAAACGAGTAGCTTGCAAATCAACCAATAAAGGTGAACTTTTTTATTATTTGCGTTCGACATAAGTATCCCTTATAACCTGCAGTATATACACCTGAGCAACGCACATCTTCTCTAACTCAATGGCATTACTCGATAAAGTTTCGAAATTTTGTTTTAACTAGAAAAATTTTAGACTGGTAAATCTAGCTTCATCATCACTAGGCGGTCGTCTAAGCAACTGATAGCAAAGTGTCATAGGTTCAAACACATTACTTGAACTTGTGACTGCATCACTATCACTTGGGAGCTCGAGTTGCAATGCTACATCTTGTGATGGTTCACTCCTCACATGGCAAATGAAATGCATGAGTCTCTAGGTGCCATCGCTCAAGCAAGATAGATATTAAGTCGGCCCTCAACTCAAACATTTTGATCAATTTTGCTGTTCCAAATCCGACGACATCCAAGTATGGCAAAATACGTTCGTCTAGCTAATAGCTTGGACCATGGACACACGCCTTCAAAACGCAATACTCACCCTATCCATAATAAATTAACGCATTAGTTAAATATGCCAATTAAAAAAATAATGACGTACAACTTTATAAATATACTGGTGAATAGCAAGTAAAATTTTTTTTTACCGGCACACTAATAATCATAGTTGTGTGATTGGTTGCTCTGATCAAAGAACCTATTTCGATATCTGCACAAACAAAATTGAATCAACATATCATTTTAAAACATAAACACTTCTACTTAATAATATTTACCACAACCCATTTTCATTAATAAATTTATTTTTGTTTTATTTAAATGAAATATTCACATAATAAAATTTTTTTATCACCAACTAAACAAAAAAACAATTAAAATAAATTACTGTAACTATATTTTTTCAACTAAAATTTAAGTATCTTTATTAAAAAATATATATAAATGTAAACACAAACCAACTTTTTCTTCTCCCAAAACTTAAATACAAACAAAATTTTTTTACCAAGTAAAATATAATCTGAACGATTAAATCTAAATATTATTAGTAAAATATTATAATATACAAATTATTATTACAAACTAAAAAAACATGCATTCAAAATACAATAATTTATCCCTACAAGTTAAACACAAATATAATTTTTACAAAAAAAAATTATAATCTTAAATATTAAATCTAAAAATTAACAATAATTTAAAATATAAACATATATTTGATATACAAATTATTATAACAAACAATAAAAACTTACTTTAAAATTATTTCACTTTCTCCCTAAAACACTAACACAACTAAATTTTTCCTCCCAAATTTTCTAATAGCGAAGACAAAAAAGAACAATATCTTTTCTTCCTCAGTTACGAACTGGGTTTGAGGAGGGGGACCAAGAGGTTAAATAACAAAGAGAGAGAGAGAAAAAAAAAGTTGAAAAAAATTAAATGTTGTTGGGAGAGGGGTAGCCCATGACCTATCGATCACGTCAACAATAGGGTGTCATCTTGATGTCGCCTGACACGACACGGGCTCCCCCAAACAACCTTTAATTTTTTAGTTTTTTCTCTCTTTTAAGTTACTTTATTTTAAATTAAACCGGTGTTGTCAGTGTATACTTATATTTTCACGATTATTTTTAGATATACATATGGGTGTTGCTTGATACAATGACGGCACCAAATTTTTTTAAAAAGCTTAATGATTGTCAGATGATTAGTCGAAAAGTGGGATGGTGCCACCGATGTGTCAAGTGACACCGACGATTACTATAACAAACCCCATTTTCGTAAATAATTTTCTCTCAACGTTTTTTTTATAATTAATTAATTTTTATATTATTTTTAGAAAAAAATCAAGAACTTTCTTTGTATTAGATTATCTAGCATCTTTTAAATAAAAAAAATATTCACATGACTAACATTAGACTTGTGGAAGGCTAATAAGTAAATAAAAATGTTAAATATGACGTTGTAAGATTTTTAATTTTGTATCTAGGATTATAATATTTTTCAATATTTTTTCAGAGAATTAGAGCGAAAGTTAATATATGTAAATTTAATGGAAGTTTTAAGTAGTGGTATTAATTAGACTTTAATTAATTTTTTGGTGAATTACAATAAAAGGACAAAGTCCGAATAACAAACGTAACTAGCGCGACTTGAACTCAGACCACACCTGGGGTAATTAACATCCTTGACCATCAGACCATCACATGGGGTTCAAAAGAGTAAAAGAGTAAACTACCTAATTAGTCACCGAGTTTTTTTGCCTCTTTCTATTTTAGTCAGCGAACTATGAAAATTTTCAATTTAATCATTAAACTATCCGAATTCAGTTTTTTAGTCATTGTGCCATTAAGTCTGAAACGGCTGGATGACGTGGTTGTTATAAACTACATGAGTGATCACTCAATTATGATATTATTTTTGTTTTGGTCACCTAACTATAATTTTTTTTCGATTTAGTCACTAAAATTTTCCAAATTAGATCTTTTTAGTCCCCATGTTGTTAAGTTAATAATAGAAGTTAGATGTGGTTTATTTTTATTGGTCTGATAAGAAATTTTGTCATTCAATATTTATGTTCTGTAACCCCCTTTACCCAGCACGACTGGATCCAAAAGGTTATTTACGTATTTATACCCACATGCAAAACGAAAATTCACTCTCATTCACATCCATTCACATGTATACATGTATAAATATAAAATCTTTAATTAAAATAAAGTAATTAAGCTTCCAAAATAAATACTAAAATCTCCAAAATAAAAATCAACTTACATCCCAAATAAAAGTAATAATTAACAAAGTTTAATAAAAATCCAAAAAAATAAAATAAAATAGCTAAAATCAAGCCTCCTGATACCAAATCTCCTAAGTCTCGAGTATTTGTAAGGAAAACTGTAGGGCAATGAGCTATAAAGCCCAGTGTGTCTCTAAAGTACATACAACTTAGTATATTATCACAACAATTTATAACATGAACAGCAACCACAAATCATGATACAATCACAAGCAAAATGCAATGCACCTATACTCTAACACACCAACAGAGTCAAAAAGTTCCTCAGAACCCTTTCCCAGCCAAACGTCACCAATCGCAGTGTGATTTCTGTTTAAAGGAATGATAACCACTTCTTCCTTTGTACAATCCCATCCCATGAACACACAATGATATGATTACGTAATTATCTCAATTAAATCTCAATCTCAATCTCATTATAATTCTCATATATTATATATATATGTATGTATCTCAATGCGCAGTAGAATATTCATAATAATTATCAACCAGCCACATACTCTGTATATATAAGCATGACATTATCAACATACATTTCACAACTCAACAGTAATCATACCATTTTCTCATCTCAACAAAATCATCACATTTAACAAAATACCACAACATAACATAAAATCACATATGACATTCTCCTCAAACATTAGGTCATGTTACAGTTAGAAAACACACCTCTAGCAAACAAAACTCTAACGACGAGGAGGTCGTCCGCCATGCACTGATCGAGTACTCGGTCTAACAGGATTAGATCCTACAAACACAACTAAATATTAATAATATCCTAGCCACCACTTAAACACAAGTCTTAACTAGAATAACTTACGTGTAGCTCTCAGAACCGATGTAGGAGTAGGTTGCACAGGTGGTGGAGGAGGTAAATCATCGGCCTCAGAGTCAAGATCACCTAAACACGAATATCTCATATTAGTTTTTCCCAAATTAAATCTCTAAATAACTTAAAGTACAAAATCAAAGGTAAAAACAGTCAAAACGAGGCTTTCAAGTTTGAATTTGGCAAAACGGACAGCGAAATTAGACTCAGGACGTCGAAAAATGGCAGGGTAAGGTTTCTTGGAAAAAGTGAACGATCAAAGTCAACGGTTAACGGTCAACGGTCAACTATCAACAATTAACGGTCAACGGGTCGGGTCAACGGTTAGTCAATGGGTCGGGTCAACGGTCAGTCAACAGGTCGGGTTGGGTTTGGGTCGGGTCGGTCGGCTTGATCTACTTGGTTTGGGATAAAAAGTTTAGGTTTAATTTTAAAGGGTTTGAGCTTGAAGTTGGGTATTGGTTTGGGTATTAAGGGTTTATTGGGTTTGGGGATGTGTACACACATTTGGGCCACCAGATTTGGGTTATTCAATGGCCCAATCTTCATCCTCAATGCAACAATGAAAATTAGGGTTCTCTCCCCCCACGGCGCCGTCATGAACCACCATGCCAAGCCATGGGAAAAACGACAAAACCAAAGAGGAAAGACTTAATCAGCCTCAATACAAGAACCACAACTCACCCAAAGTAAAAAAATTGACCACCAACACGACGGAGCAAGGGGCGACGATACAAATCGAAATATCTTCTTCCATGAAAGACGCTAACGACAGCGACTTGGGAGGTTTGAGTGAAGGAGTTTTGGTTGTGAGGGAAAGGGGGTTGCAAAGGGGTGGGCGATGTACGACACACACGGTCGGAGGATGCTCATCGGAAAAATAAAAGAAGAGAGAAAGAGTGGAGAGAAAATCGGCAGAGGGAGTTTGCAAAATGGGAGAAGAATAGACAATAGGGTGAAAAAGTGAGTTTTATACCCACTAAATTGAAGTATTTACTTGGAGGTCCCAAGATAACTTTAGGGTTTCTAGTTTGACCTAGAACCTTTACACACTCCACAATTAAATCCTAAAATACCAAATTGACCTCAAAATATAATTTAATGTTTAATTAAATCCTCATAACTTCTAAAAATTATAATAAAACCTCTAAATTTTTAAGTATTTCCAATTAAGTCCTTAAAAAAAACTTATGGTGTTACAACTCTCCCCTCTTAAAAGAAATTTCATCCCCGAAATTTACCTGGACCAAAAAGATGTGGATATTGGGCCTTGATGACGGATTTGGGCTCTCAAGTAGCCTTCTCAAAATCGTGATTGCATCACAAGACCTTAACCATCTTAATCGTCTTCCTCCTAAGAACCTTCTTATCCTGAGAAAAATCTCAGTCGGTTCTTTTTTAAAACTCAAATCAGGATTAACCTCAATCTCTTCAATAGATACAACATGAGATGGGTCCGAACGATAACGCCTCAGTTTAGAGACGTGAAAAACATTATGAATCCGCTCAAGCTTAGGTGGTAACTCAAGCTGATAGGCAACAGGTCCCACTCGACGAAGTACCCGATAAGGACCAATAAAACGAGGACTCAATTTATCTTTCCGTCTAAATCTAAGCACCTTTTTCCACGGAGACACTTTTAAGAAAACCTCATCACCCATACTAAACTCAATATCCTGACGCTTCAAATCGACATAAGACTTCTGCCTGTTAAAAGCAGCCTTAAGCCTCTCACGAATCAATCTAACAGTCTTCTCAGACTCGTGAACAATATCTGGTCCCAATAACCGATGCTTAGTCAACTCAGTCCAACCGATAGGAGTACGACACTTGCGCCTATACAAAGCCTCATAAGGAGCCATCTTAATACTAGCTTAGTAACTATTATTGTAAGCGAACTCTGTCAGCGGTAAAAAGTCCTCCCAACTACCTTGATACTCAATCACGCAACCCTCAACATGTCCTCCAAAACTTGAATTACCCACTCAGAATATCCATCAGTTTGCGGATAGTAAGCAGTACTGAAGTTTAGCCGAGTACTCAAGGCACGATGCAAAAATTCCCAAAATTGCATAGTGAACCTCGGATCTCGATCAGAGATGATAGAAAGACAACCCATGAAGACAAACAATCTCAAAAATGTAGAGTCGAGCTAACTTGCTCAAAGGATAGTCAACTCTAACTGGGATGAAATGTGCGGACTTAGTGAGTCGATCCACAATCACTCAAACTGAATCTTTCTTGAACGATGTTAAGGGAAGACCACTCACAAAGTCCATAGTCACACGTTCTCATTTTCACTGCAGAATCTCAATCGGTTGAAGTAACCCCGAAGGACACTAATGTTTCGCCTTGACTTTCTGACAAGTCAAAACACTTTGACACAAAGTCAATAACATCTCTCTTTAAACCCTTTCACTAGTACCTATCACGAAGATTCTTATACATCTTATCTCCGCCAAGATGCATGGAATAAGAGCTATCATGTAACTCACGGAGAATAGTCTGCTTAATCCTAAAATCCCTCGAAACATAATATCGACCTCGAAAGCATAGAATACCATTTTAATCCATAGAAAAGTCCACAGATGCACCTTCTTCCACCTCTCTCCTACGGTGCTCAAGATACGAATCATTAGCTTACTCAGCTTTAATCTCCGAGAGTAAAGTAGGAATAACTTGGAGTTCAGCTAAAAGACTGCCATCCTCAAACAAACTCATTCTGGCAAATAAATCCCTCAATTCAGTCACAGCACTATGACTTAAGGCATTAGCAACCAAATTAGCCTTACCAGGGTGATACTCAATCTCACAATCATATTCTTTAAAGAGTTCTAACCAACGACGTTGCCTTAAGTTAAGCTCTTTCTGAGTAAGCAAATACTTTAAGCTCTTATGATCAGTGAAAATATAACACTTCTCCCTATAAAAATAGTGTCTTTAAATTTTAAGAGCGAAAATTACAGCAGCAAGTTCAAGATCATGGGTAGGATAATTAATTTCATGCGGTTTCAACTGTCGAGACGCATAAGCCACAACCTTTCCCTCTTGCATTAGCACACATCCCAATCCAGTGTGAGAAGCATCACTGTAGACAGTATAAGCTTTCTCAGGCTCCGGTTGGATCAGAATCGATGCTTGAGTCAACATAGACTTCAATTTTCAAAACTAGCCTTTTGAACCTCGGTCCAAACAAATGGAACACTCTTCCTCAAAAGCTTAGTCAAAGGTGCCGTAATAATCGAAAAATCCTCAACAAACCTTTGATAATAGCCAACTAAACCTAAGAAACTATGAATCTTAAAAACATTTTTAGGTTGCTTTCAGCCCATAATAGCCTCAATCTTTTTGGGATCCACACGAATACCCTCAGCAGAAACTATATGTCCTAAAAACATAACCTCAGAGAGCAAAAATTCACACTTGTTGAACTTAACATAATGCTGCTTCTCTCTCAAGGTTTGCAGAACAATCCTAAGATGCTCCTCATGCTCAGCCTCAAACTTAGAGTAAACTAAGATCTCATCTATAAACACCACCACAAATTGATCTAAGTAAGGTTGAAACACCCTATTCATCATATCTATAAAAGCAGCAGGGGCATTAGTTAACCCAAAGGGTATCACCAAAAACTCATAGTGCTCAAAATAAGTTTGAAAAGCTGTTTTGAACACATCAGAATCTTTCACCTTAAGTTGATAATACCCAGACCTTAGGTCTATCTTAGGAAACATAACAACTCCTCGAAACTAATCGAACAGGTCATCAATACGAGGCAAGAGGTACTTATTCTTAATCGTCAGCTTATTCAGCTTCTGATAGTCAATACACAACCGAAGTGTCCCATCTTTATTCTTTACAAACAAAACTAGTGCTCCCCAAGGTGAAATAGTTAGTCAGATAAAACCCCTATTCAACAGCTCTTACAACTGCACCTTCAATTTCTTTAGTTCCTTAGGTGCCATTTGATAAGGTACCAAGGACATAGGAGTCGTACCGAGATAGACCTTAATGCCAAACTCAACCTCATCAAGTTTAGGTGGCATACCAGTAACTCTTCTAGGAATACATCAGGGAAATCCCTCACTACTCGAATCTTTTCAATCTCAGAATTTGATTACCTTGGATCTAGAATGTAAGCTAAATAAGTAATAGATCCCTTCTTAATCAACTTTTCAGCTTTAAGGGCTGAGATCACATTAGACAGAAACCCTTTACACTCACCAATTAGAGTTATCTGCCGGTCATCAAGAGTTATCAAAGTTACCCTCTTTTTCTCACAATCCAAATTTACTCGGTGTTTGGAAAGCCAATCCATTTCAAGTATGAGATCAAACTCACTGAATGCTAACTCCAATAAATTGGCAGGAAAGATCTCCCCTTGGATCTCTAAGGGACAGTTACGAAACACCTTACTGACCACCACAAAAATACCCACAAGACTTTGAACAGTAACCGCAGACTCAAAATTTTCAACAGTAATCTTAAGACCCCAAGACACAACACTTGCCACATAGGAATGCGTCAAACCATTATCAAGCAAAGCGAAATAAGGGATAGAATGAATAGAGAAAGTACTTACTATGACGTCAGGCTCATCACGATCCTCATGCCTCCCAGTCACATACACTAACTCAAGCTGTCTCGCCCTAGATCTAGCTACTCCACCACTTTGAACCGGCCTACCTCTAGTAGCTGAACCCGAAACAACTGGTCTAACTTGCCCTCTACCCTTAGCAGGTGCCTGACCCGAAGTTTGAGACTGACTCTACACAAATGAACCAGTAGGAAGATGAGGACAATCTCTAAAAAAGTGATCCTGTGAATCGCACCTAAAACGGACCCCAATCTTCCTCCAACACTCGCCTCCATGCCTTTTATTACAGTAAGAACAAATATGTAAATGACGAGAAGTAGTGGAGCCACTAACACTACTTATAAGAGCTGCTGAAATTGCAAGCCTTACCCTCGGATAACTAGGCTGAACTGCCTAATCTCTAGGTCTCTTAGCAAGAGGACCACCAAAAGCAGGCTGAACTGGTACGCTAGTTGGCTTCTTACTACGCTCTCTATCTTGAGCCTTCTAAGCTTTAGTACGAGCCTCCAAAATCTCAGCAAATTTAGCTCGACTAACCAAATCATTGAAGACTCTATCGTGATGCATATTAACCTCAGCCTGAAGTGAAAGCCGTAATCCCTTCCTAAACCAATCGCACTTCTCTTTCTCATTAGTCACCAGTCTAGATGCATAACGAACCAACCTCAAGAACTCGATCTAATAGTCATTAACAGACATGTCACCCTTGTAATGACCTAAATTCACGGGCACCGAAAAAGTGAGTTATAGGGCCTCCGTCTTAGTAAACCGAGTTCGTAAATAATTATTAGGAGTAATTATGAGTTTAGTAGTGTGTTTAATTAAGCTTTGATTAGGTGAATTTAATTTAATTTAGAGTAATTAATAAAAAGGACTAAATTGAATAAAAGGTGAAAGTCTAATTATAGATTAAAAGAAAGAAAGAGGGACTAAAATGGCAATTATGCCTATTGCCTAAATTGAGGCGGCAAAACAAAGAAAAATCTAAAGATTTTTCTTGAATTTAATTTACAATTAATTAATATAATAATATAAATAATTATTTAATTAGTATTATTTAATTATTATTATTAACTAATATATATGAAATAAAAGAATAAATAAAGAAAAAAACAAAAGAAGAAAGAACAGAGGCTCACGAAATAGGGGAAGAAGAACGGGGAAGGAAAAAGAAAAAGGGAAAACTAGGATTTTGAAGCTTTAATCTTTAAGTGGTAAGTCAATTAAGCCCTTTTCTCTTAAATTAGATGTTTTAGAAGCTTTAGAACAAAGTTTTGATGAAATTAAGTTGAGTTCTTGGAAGTTTTAAGGTTTTTGAACATAGTTCATGTTGAGCAAAATAGTGAATTAGGGATTTAATTGAATGAATTTCAAGTTAGAATTGATAAAGGGATTAAATTGTAAAAGAAGCTATAAGTTTTGTGATAGAGGGATTGAATTGAAAGAAATTTTAAATTAGGGTTTTATTATGAACATTAGATAGTTAAGAAGAATATGGAAGGAAATTGAATAAAAATAATGTATGAATTAAGTTAGAAACATAAATGAGTTAATTAGGATTAAATTGGAATTAAGGTATAAATTGGATAGAAATTCAATTATCATTATAAATTAATGTTGTAATTAATAGTGTAAATTATTATTATTATTTTTGTAGCTAGCAAAGAACCCGAAGCATCGGCACAAAAAGGAAAGGAGAAAGTTATCGAGGAATAATCGCGAAATCCGGGTTTGTATTACTATAATTTAAATTATTCATTATTTAATGTTTATTTAGATATTTATATTTAATAAGTAAAATTGAAATTGAATGTGCTATGAATTGTAAATTGAAAGTCCCTATTAACTAGTCGGGCTGAGTCGGATATAGTTGGCATGCCATAGGATTGGAAGAGTTCAGGGATACTTCGACCTTGAGTCGATGAGACACTGGGTGTCATTACTTTACTTCATATAGATTCGATGAGGTACTGTGTACCATTTTACTTCGGCTAGGCCGATGAGACACTGGGTGTCACTTTATTGCTTCGAACTATCCGATGAGGCACTGGGTGCCATTCTGGTGTGTTTGGTTGGATTCGTGTATCCGCTAAGGTCCGAGTCTCGTTAATAGGGGTAAACAATGTGAAAAAGAAAAATTGAATAGAAATGAAAGTTGAGACATATAAAGTGATATGTGATGAAATTGAGAAATGAGAATGAAATGGATTAAATTGGTTTGATATTGATATGGAATGAAAGTGATATATAAATTAAGATATTATGTGTTCATGTATTATATGATCGATTATTGGAAAATTATTTGATGTTTATAATTTGAATTATAGTAATACCACTGAGTATGAAATACTCAGCGTACGGTTGTTTTCGTGCATAGGATTGTAAAAATTAAGGTCCTGGTTCAGCATCCAGATCGATCCCGACCTCAGTATAAACTCGGTGATGTAATTCTCCTCTTTTTTGTAAAAGTGGCATGTACTAAGTGTTGTATAGGTTATATGCATATGCTTGTAATGTTGGTTACAAAGATATATACATACTATATTTTGATATTAGTTTAGTAAAATGGTATAAAGTATATTATAAAATTTGGCATTATGTTTGACTGAAAAATGAATAAAATGATTAGTAAATTTCGAATAAAATTAAGAATGTTTAATTATTGAATTAATATGTTAATGAAATAATTATAATTTAGGTCAATTTGAGTATAAATTACTTTGGTCATCGGTTGAAATTGCAGGGAAGGTTAGATGTTTATAAAGGGGGTTATATCGCGTTCGAAATAAAAATTTACTAAAAATCTGTGGAACACTAGAATAAGTTCTAATTTCCTTCTAATACATATTTTGAGTCTCGAGGGTCCAATTAAGGAATTTTATGATTATTTTATAGTATGTTCATTAATTAATTATTTATTATTTGTAAGTTGTCCGATATGTTTGGTAATACCCTATAACCTTGTTTCGACGATGGTTTAGGGTTAGAGGGTGTTACAACCCTGTCTTAAGTTCATAAAGTCATCCTTACACTTATCGAGAAACTTCTCACCCACATAACGATCCTGGAAAGCCTCTCTAAAATAATCTCACATAATTTGACCAGCAGGAATAGACTATTCCACAGTATCCCACCAAATTTGGGACTCACCCTTCATTAAAGACACAGCAGCCCTAACCTTTTGACTAGCAGGATAGTTCATCTCCACAAATAATCTTTGAAGATCCTTCAACCAGTACTCAACAACAGAAGGATTCGTACCAGTCCTACCCTTAAATACCTTCATCTCAGCAGTTATAAAATCGGAAGAAATAGGCCTCCTCGGACCCTCAGACTAGCCCCCGACAGATCCACGAAGTAATCTCAATAATTCTCGACTAACCGTTGCACTATCCAACTCTACGGTTTCATTATCCCCAGTGTCGGACACATCCTCAATAGGAGCTTCCTCAGCAGGTAAGCCTCCTCCAGTAGCTTGCTGACCCTCAGCACCTACGGGCAGCTCATCCTCCTCAACATGTAGCAATTCATCCACATTCACCTCCGGCTCAAAAACGGGAGTAGGGTCACTAACGGCCCTAATAGTACGACCCCGACCAATTGTAAGTCTAGTGCTCCTACGCGGTGGCATACTATCTATCTACATCAGTAAGAAGTACTAAAATAAGAATTGGTACTGGAGATTTAAAATAACTCATACTTATATATATATATCTCAAAAATTATTTATACATATTAATTTATTTAAAATCTCCATTTAACCTCAAAATTTTTTAAAACTAAGTCTGGAGAGCCGCACAGTCCGTGGGTTGAACTTGACTTTGATACCACTAAATGTAACCCCCTTTACCCAGCCCAAGAGTTATGACCGGATCCAAAAGGTTATTTACGAATTTATACTCACACGCAAACCGAAAATTCACTCTCGTTCACATCCATTCACATGTATACATATATAAATATAAAATCTTTAATTAAAATAAAGTAATTAAACTTCCAAAATAAATACCAAAATTCCCAAAATAATAATCAACTTACATTCCAAATAAAAGTAATAATTAACAAAGTTTAATAAAAATCCAAAAAAAAATAGCTAAAATCAAGCCTCCGGGTATCAAATCTCCTAAGTCTCGAGTATTTGTAAGGAAAACTATAGGGAAATGAGCTATAAAGCCCAGTGTGTCTCTAAAGTACATACAACTTAGTATATTATCACAACAGTTTATAACATGAAAACAACCACAAATCATGATACAATCACAAGCATAATGCAATGCACCCATACTCCAACACACTAACACAGTGAAAAGGTTTCCCAAAACCCTTTCCCAGCCAAACGTCAACATTCGCAGTGTGGTTTTAGTATCAACCATTTAAAAGAATGATAACCACTTCTTCCTCCGTACAATCCCACCCCATGAACACACAATGGTATGATTACGTAATTATCTCAATTAAATCTCAAACTCAGTCTCATAATAATTCTCATATATTATATATATATGTATCTCAATGCGCAGTAGAATATTCACAATAATTATCAACCAGTCACACACTCTGTATATATATATATATATGCATGACCTTATGAACATACATTTCACAACTCAATAGCAATCATACCATTTTCTCATCTCAACAAAATCATCACATTTAACAAAATACCACAACGTAACATAAAATCACATATGACATACTCCTCAAACATTAGGTCATGTTACAATTAAAAAACACACCTCTAGCAAGCAAAACTCTAACGACGAGAAGGTCGTCCGCCACGTACTAATCAAGTAGTCGGTCTAACGGGATTAGATCCTGCAAACACAACTAAATATTAATAATATCCTAGCCACCACTTAAACACATGTCTTAACTAGAATAACTTACGTGTAGCTCTCGAAACCGATGCAGGAGTAGGATGCATAGGTGAAGGAGGAGGTAATCGTTGGCCTCGAAGTCGTGATCACCTAAACACGAATATCTTATATTAGTTTTTCCCAAATTAAATCTCTAAATAACTTAAAGTACAAAATCAAAGGTAAAAACAGTCAAAACGAGGCTTTTGGGTTTGAATATGGCAAAACGGATAGCGGAATCGGACTCAAGATGTCAAAAAATGGCAGGGTAAGGTTTCTTGGAAAAATTCAACGGTCAAAGTCAACGGTTAACGGTCAACGTTCAATTATCAACGGTCAACGGTCAATGTGTCGGGTTAACGGTCAGTCAACGGGTTTGGTAGGGTCAGGTTTGGGTCGGGTCGGCCGGCTTGATCCATTTGGTTTGGGATAAAAAGTTTGGGTTTAATTTTAAAGGGTTTGGGCTTGAAGTTAGGTATTGGTTTAGGTATTAAGGGTTTATTGGGCTTGGGCATGTGTACACATATTTGGGGCATCAGATTTGGGTTATTCAAAGGCCCAATCTTCATCCTCAATGCAACAAGGAAAATTAGGGTTCCTTCCCCCTCCAAACGGCGCCGCCACGAACCACCATGCCAAGCCATGCGAAAAACAAAAAAACCAAAGAGGAAAAGCTTAATCGACCTCAATACAAGAACCACAACTCACCCAAAGTCAAAAAATCGACCACCAACACGACGGAGCAAGGGGCGACGTCATAAGTTCGAATATCTTCTTCCACGAAAGATGCTAACGGCGACGGCTTGAGAGGTTTGAGTGAAGGGGTTTTGGTTGCGAGGGGAAGGGGATTACAAAGGGGTGGGCGATGTACGACACATACGACCGGAGGATGCTCTCGGAGCTACGTCGAAAAAACAAGAGAGAAAGAGTGGAGAGAAAATCGGCAGAGAGAGTTTGTAAAATGGGAGAAGAAGAGACAATAGGGTGAAAAAGTGAGTTTTATACCCACTAAATTGGAGTATTTACTCGGAGGTCCCTAAACAACTTTAGAGTTTCTAGTTTGACCTAGAACCTTTACACACTCCACAATTAAATCCCAAAATACCAAATTGACCTCAAAATATAATTTAATGCTCAATTAAATTCTCATAACTTCTAAAATTATGACAAAGCCCCTAAATTTTCAAGTATTCCATATTAAGTCATTTAAAAAAACTTAGGGTGTTACATGTTCCCTCAATTTAGCCTTAATTCTTAAAAAAAATCAATACATTTATTCCTAAACATTCTTACTAGTATTTAGCACTAATTTTTTTAATAATTCTTTTGTTTGACATTAGTAAGATTTGAGTTTTTTGGCACTAGAGAACCATTATTTTAACATAAAAATTAAAAGAAGAACTTTTGGACGGCTTACAATCTTTTTAGCACCAAAAACTAAAACCTTTTAGTTTTTCAACATCAGAAAAGCACCATTTAATCTGAAGTCTTAATAAAACTTTTACCGACAACTATGATCTTTTTGGCATAGAAAATCGAAAACTTTTGAGTTTCCCTACATTGAATAACACCAACTCAGAGCATAAAAAGAATAGGCATAAAGAAAAAATGGTCAATAATTAGGATTAAATTGATAAATTTTATAAATATTGAAGGCTAAATTTAGTGATGTTTTAGAATTAGGACTAAATTGATAGAATATATAAATATTAAAGGGCTAATTTTATTATTAGAACAATAAAAAAGGCCACGTCAAACTTTTGTTACCAACTTAATGACATGGTGACTAAAAAACTCTAATTTCATAAATTTTAATAACTAAATTGAAATTTTTTTATAGTTAGATGATAAAAGTAGTAACACTTTCATAGTTGAGTGATCATCATGTAGATAATAACAGTCACGTCATCCAGTCATTTCAAACTTAATAGCACAATGACTAAAATAAATGAACTCAAATAGTTTAGTCATCAAACTGAAATTTTTCATAGTTTAATGATTAAAATAGAAACACGTGAAAATTTAGTGACTAATTAGGTAGTTTACCCAATAAAAAGTAAATTTTAAATATGTGAAATGTATAGGGACCGAGAGCTTAATTAAATCTTCTATTTTTGTTGATTAAAATTAAAAGGCCGACACTTAGTATCTGGGCCCAATCTTGGGCCCACGCAAATGTGGACAGGCTTCCCTTGAGTGAAAGAAAGCGTCCAACAAATGCATCACCTGCAGAAACAGCATAAAATTATTATCAGTCTGATGACTACAGTATTCCTTCTTTCATGCACTCTTCCTAGAAATGAAAGGGAGAGACCATATACCTACGCCATTTGTATCCACAAGTTTTTCCTCGGGCAACAATATTATAGGGAACTGCTTCACTTTCCCATCACCGGCAACTGCTACCGGATCTGCACCGTGTAATAACAGTGATCCTCTTGAATGTTCCAGAGGCCTTTGGCCACCGAGAAATCTTCAAGGCTATCTCGACAATGTCATCAATCTGGACAGCAAAAGCAAACAGGTCAGTTACAAAAAGGCCTAAAGATATATGGAACTGAGTTCAGAAAAACAAATAATAAGATCACCTTTTCCCCTTTTCTCTCTTTACTTTCCAATTCCTTTTGAGATCAAGGTAAATAGTTCAGAAAGAGAGCTCACACTAAAACCAGCAGCTTTCGAGCACTTCTTCAGTACCTCCCCGAACTTGTCCTTCCCAATGCAGCCCATGTAACAAAATGCACCAGGAATCTGAAACATCCACTGCATGGGACAAAAGAAACTCAATCTAAGATAATATTTAAGTTATGAGTTCACTTTCCCAAAGTTTCAACCAACATAAGTACCATGATATACCTATGCAAATTTGATTGAATTTTGAGTGGCACCTGTACATAACAAAATCGAGGAGAATCATTGTTGACTATCAAGTTCTGACCGAAAATTCACATCCAGAGGTTTGTTTTGGAAATCGAATATGAAGGTAATCCATGTATTACCTCCAGCAATATACTCTACATTGGGTTTTGAAGCCATTTCTTCATACCTGCCATTGAAAGCCATTAAGAACGGTGCATGCTGCAATCTAAAATGGTGTAACCCAACTTTTGAACCAAACAGGTCGTCTATTTTGAACCTAGACTCCTCATTGATGGAACTGATTCTAAAATGAACTGAAGTTTCACATTTTATACTGCATGGAGAAAATCTGTTTCTAGGCACTAGAATCCTTATATTGCCTCAGGAACAAGGTAAAGAACACATAAGAACAATTAGCTAAACAAGCAAATAAACAATTTTAAGAATGAAACAAATAAAAGGCTAAAAGAACACATCAATGTAAGGATGGGATTAAACCATAAACTTGATTAGTACATTGAATAAGGCAGTGTACACACACACATGTCAAGTGAAGGAATTGTTTAATAGATAAACCCATATAAGTATGAAGAACAATCACAGTTAATCCAGTTTCATAACAATAATAAAATGATTCGATTACATCTGAAGGTGTTTCTCCTTAGCTAGAATTGCATTGTTCAACTTGATATTGAATCTGTAACCAAAACCAAACCAAACCCAATTTAGATTCCACAAGGACCAATCCCCCCAACATAACCAAAATACATTCCAGAGATAAAAATCAATAAAATCATATGTTGAAACAGGGGCAAAATCAGAAAATTTGTTAGGGGAGGCGAAATTAAATTATAATTTTTACGATAATAAAAATACAATTTTTAAAAAATTAAATAAAAAATTTATCATTTTTAGGAGGTCAAAGTGTAATTTTACTTTTTCTAATTTAAAATTTTAAAAAAATTTCATTTTAGGGGACCAGTACCCTTGCCAGCCCCCTTAGATTCACCCCTGTGCTGAAACCGTACTTTTTCAAGAAATCCTCATTCACGAGATGAAATCGTACTTTTTCGAGCATATATTTGTGATTATTTTATGATTCCACTTGTAAATTCCTAAAAAAATTATTTTTTTTGACAGACAATCTTTTTTTTTTGAAACTTGATATTCATATGTGCCAAAGTCGTGCTTCTTTTGTAAGAGACTTGATCGAATCTGTTTCTCATAATTTATTTCATTTTTAGGGATTTCATAAAAAAAATTATATTTGGACTGATACGAGCTTAACATTTAACACCAAAGATCATGTTTAAGATTTTGTTTGTTCCCTTCTTCCAAACCTTTACAATTTTTCTTGTACTCCCATTCACTCATACTTTACTAAATCACTACAGGAAAATAGGTTTTTAGCGGGATTTTTTGGGCTTATAGCGGCGTTTATAAGCTCCACTAAAACATTTAGTGGCGCAAATACCGCTAAAAATAGCGACGTTTATGAGGAAAAACGCCGCTACAGAACATGGTCTTTAGCGGCGCTTTTCCATAAACGCCGTTAAAGAACATGGTCTTTAGCGGTGCTTTTCCCACAAACCCCACTAAAGAACATGGTCTTTAGTGGCGCTTCTCCCACAAACGCCGCTAAAGAATATGGTCTTTCGCGGCGCTTCTACCACAACCGCCGATAAAGAACATGGTCTTTCGCGACGTTTCTCCCACAAATGCCGCTAAAGAACATGGTCTTTAGCGTGCTTCTCCCACAAACGCCGCTAAAGAACATGGTTTTTAGCGGCGCTTTTCTCACAAATGTCGCTAAAATTAACAGATTTTAGCAGTTTATTTTAATTCACATAGAACCTGAATTTTCAACATTTTTTCCTGTAAATTCAAATCCAACCAATAACTTTAAATCTAAATGTAAATGATAAACGAAAAAAATATGCATATGATTTAAATTAATAAATAAATAAATAATATTTTAAAAAATAGTATTATGTATATTATTCTCATAATAAGAAAAAACAAAAGTCTAAGGTGACGGATTTTGCGATTGATTCTGCTGAAACATTTTCATCATATTTTGAAGCTGTAGCTGCAGTTCGCCATACTTTCTTGTTGCCTCTGTTTCATTCGCTTTTCTCGCTGTTGCCTCCGCTTTAAGTTGTACCTGGAGTTCATCATATTTTCTTTGAACCTCTGTTGCCTCCTCTTTAAGTTGAGCAATTTGCTCAACTGTGCTCGCTTGCATATGAGCCATTTGATCTCTTAACCTCTGAACTTCAGCTTGATCCTGACTCCCCGAAGGCATGTATCTCTACGAGCTAGATCCAAAATATCGGGATAGGCTAATAAAAGATCTTTGAAATCAAACCCGATCATACCTTTCGGGACCCAAAACTTCAATAATAACTCGGTTATCAATGTCCTCTAGATTAACCGAACTATCACTTGAAGCCATCGCTTCATACTCCGCCTTCTTATCCTTTAATTTATCCTAATAAGTCAATGAAAGAGTTAGAAACGAAATATATAATCAAGTAAATGAAACATAACTTGCCATTATTTGCATTACAAACGACGAATTAAACCATTATAATTAAACATGATAAATATTTAAAATAATTCAAATTTTATTAAGTAAATATATTATAATTTCTGCAGCTTCAGAAGTTATAGGAGATCAATCTTTCTTTCTATGTGTAATGTCAAAAAGCTGAAGGCGTCTAACTTTTTGACTTGACGACTGTTCCTAAATTATAGTAGGAAAAATATTAATTAGTAAAAAGTAATTAATATTTAACATAATTAATAAATTCAAAATACCTCATCAGCAGCTACACAAGCAAAACTTCTCGATCCAGCTGTGTGCGTGAATTTTTGTTTTTGCCTACTTGTAGTTCCAACACGCTCACGATCCTACATTAATTATTATTATGTATATAATAAATACTAAAAACCGAAATAATTATAAGAGTTTAGTAGTACATAATACCTCTCCTTTTTTGAGCTCCAAAATCTAACTTGTTCTTCCCATTGGTACTTCAGCATTCCCGGCGGAACATTTCGCAAATTATCTTCGAGGCTCATATTATTCTTAAAATAATCTTTCTTTATAGTACTCTTATGGTTTCTCCATTTCTTTCCTAATGCTTTTTCACATAGTCGTCCGAGACCTCTAAAATAAATCTCTCCTGCAAATAACACAAGTTTAGAAAATAAATATAAATTAAAATTAAACCAAAGTATTATAAATTACATTCACTTTATTACCTTAATATTATCGAGAGCTTGATTTTTGTTACTATCAGTCATATGATGCCATGACTCGTAGTTGATTGGCAACAGACTGCCATTTCGTGCTACAATGCCTAAGTATCCTCCCAAAAGTTGAGCTTTTGATCTAACAGGTTGACCATGACTATTTGCAGATATTTTGACACGCTCCTTAGGATTTAGACTGTATAAATCCTTTAATAGGGTACGTCCTCGAGTTCTGCGCCTTTTAGAATATTCAGTTAAAAAATTGTATATGATAATATTAGAATTTGAAACGAAAATAAAAAATAAAAGTGAACATGCATGAAAATTAGACTTAACATTACCTTCATTTTCTACAGTTTCCGGAACATTCGAAGATCCAATAACAGTCTGTTGATCACTATTTGTTTCTTCCGAATTTGGAGGATTTTGGATAATACTTAGATCTCGAAATTTTCTTCTAGGCATATTATCTACAATACAAATAAAATAGTTGAAATATTAGTAACTAATTACAACAATAATTGTAATGGATATATTTAACAAGGTCAAGATTTAAATTATAATATTTCATACTATTAAAAAACGTAAAATCTTATTACATTATGATTCGTAAATATCTTCATCCACATCCTGGCGAACCCATTGAAATTGTGAACTAGTACTAGGGATAGTTTCATTTAAGTTTTGTTCTGGAAAAGGCAAAGTTTCTGATCTTTCGTCTATGTCATCTCTACTCCCATTGCCCATGTCAAACAAGTCTTTAGGGGTGTTACGGAGTACAACGTACCAACCCTCATCAGTTGGATCTCTCAAGTAAAAAACTTGTTTGACTTGAGAAGAAAATACATACGACTCGTCCATCAATTGTTGCCCAGTGTGAATTAATCGAGAGAAGTTCACCATTGTAAAACCAAATTGATCTTTTTTAATTCCACGAGCAGTATTAACATCAGCCCAATCACATCGAAATAAAACAACCTTCCATTTGCCATAGTAATCCAACTCAATAATGTTCGTAAGAGGTCCGTAATACTCCATATTTCCTTCAATGGGATTACCGTCCCTAGCATTAGCATAACTTGTAATTGAAGAATTAACAACTATTCCACAATTTTGAGTCCTCCTTAATCTTTCGCGAGATTTTGTATGAAACCTGAATCTATTAATCAGGAAGGCATTATATCTTTTTACTACTCTATTCGGACCTTGGAAAGCCATTTAACTTCTTCACTAACGTCCTTTCCACTCCAACGCTATTGAATTGAAAAGTAAATTGATTAATTATAATGTTATACAAAAACATTATTATTTGTCATTGAAAGCTTCAGTTGTATATCGTCTGCCCTAACCATTCATGAAAAGATTCTGTGAATAACTTATGAACCTCTCGATGTTGTAATCTTCGGGAGCGTGAACGAGATCTAAAGAGTTGTTTATACTCACTATGTTAAAAAATGAATAAATTGGTTAGCGAAAAAATAAACAAATGAAAAGGATGAATATTTATCAAATTCTAAAACTTACTTGCATAATGATTTAATTGAATCGTGGTGAAAAAGAACATATCAATGTGCTTGTACCCAAGATATATCATCTAAGTGTGCAATTTCAACTTTCCCGATTGGTTGTCCATAACTTCGAAATAGATAAGTTTCAGCTAAGCTATGATCATTATTGAGCCCAGCATTTATACTTGGTCTATTTAGTCTTGTTTCAACATCTTCTAAATATCTGGAGCAGAAAGTCATACACTCCTTTGCTAAGTAACCTTCAGCAATTGATCCTTCTGAAGAACGCTTATTACGACAATAAGACTTCAATTTGCTTAGGAACCTAAACAAGATGTACAACATTATCAAAAGTTGTAACTAAAGGTATATTAACGAATGAATGAAAACTTTGCAAATTAATTAGCACCTCTCTATAGGATACATCCACCAATAGAAAACTGGTCTACCAACTTTTGCTTCATGAGGGAGATGGATTAACAAGTGCATCATAATAGTGAAGAACGAAGATGGAAAGATCTTCTCCAAGTTGCATAACGTCAAGGTGACTCGATCTTGTACTTTTTCAAGTTCTTCAATATCCAAAACTTTACCACAAATAACTTTCATTATATTTGATAGTTCAATTATACAAGATGCCACCTTTTTTGACATACAACACCGCAAAGCAACTAGCAGTAAATCTTGCATCAAGATGTGATAATAATGTGATTTTAAAGAATATAGTCTTCGATCTTTAAGATTCACACATCGAGATATATTTGATGCATACGCATCTGGGACCTTTATATTCTTCAACACCGTGCAGAACAATTCTTTTTCTTTCTTCGACATTGTAAAAATAGAAGGCGGCAACTGACATTTTCCATTCGAAAGTAATTAAGGATGAAGATCATACCGAATTCCCATGTCAACTAGATCAAGTTGACTCTTAAGATTGTCTCGATTTTCTATCGACATTAAGAATTATCCCGATTATGTTCTCGCAAACGTTCTTTTCAATATGCATTACATCAAGATTGTGTCACAAAATATGATGCTCCCAATAAGGTAAATAAAAAAAAACTTTTTTTTTCCACAACTCTGCCTCATTAGGATTATCCTCTTCATCAGATTCATCATCACTCTCCCGGCCAACATCGCCAACATATGCCTTCCTCGGTCTTCTATTTCTTTGCGTGTTGGATTGTTGATTCATCTTCCCGTAACTAAAATCTATCTCTTTCAACATGAACAAGATTTTAGATCCAACGGTCTGCTCAGGAGCTTCTCTCAACACTTCGGTACCATCAAATTGAGTCCTCTGAAATCTAAATCTATGATTTCCATCTAACCACCGACGATGCGCCATATAAGAGAACTTCTTCCCATTATATAACCACTTCGAACAAGTTTGTGCTGCACAACAAGGACAAGTATAGCGTCCTTTTGTACTCAAACCAGATAAATTAGCATAAGCAGGGAAATCATTAATAGTCCACAACAGAGCTGCACGTAAATAAAAGTTCTCCTTTCTGGAGACATCATATGTTTCAACGCCCGCCCATAACTATTTTAACTCTTCAATAAGTGACTGCATATAAATGTCAATATCATTCCCGGGACCTTTCTCTCTAGGGATAATCATAGATAAGATAAAAGAAGACTACTTCATGGAAATCCATGGAGGCAAATTGTAAGGAACAAGCACTACAGGCCAAGTACTGTACGAAGTACTCATGAGTTTGAATGGATTAAAACCATCAGATGCTAGCCCAAGCCTCACATTCCGAGGATCACTTGCAAAGCTTGGAAATTTATTGTCAAATGATTTCCAAGCTGAAGAATCCGCGGGATGCCTTAATAATCCATCATCGGTTCATTCATCATGATGCCACCTCATAGACTCGGCCGTCTTCGACAACATGAAAAGCCTTTGAAGCCTTGGTATTAGTGGAAAATATCGCAAAATCTTTACTGGCTTCTTTCTTGACTGTGCCTCACCTTCATCCTCATTCACATTTTCTGCATTCCTATTTATCCAACAAGATGTACCGCAAACATGACAAGACTGTTGGTTTCTCCGATCACCTCAATATAACTTGCAGTCATTTGGGCAACTATGAATTTTTTCGCACCCAAGGCCTAAATCTTTTATCAGTTTCTTCATATCTTTGCATGAATGAAGGATTTTTGCAAAAGGAAACATATCGATCAAAAACTCTAATAGCAGCGTACAAGAGTTTTCAGTCCACCCTCCCAAACATTTTAAGTGAAAAAGACAAATGCAGAAGGACAGTTTTGAAAATTTTGATCCCTCATAAAGTTTTTCATTCATTTCATTAAGTAACTTGTAGAACTTTGCTGCTTCTTCATTTGGCTCTTCATCAGGTGCACTTGTTATCGTTTCGGTAAAAGCATTTCCACTAATGTCACAATCATCGGATGCAATAATTTAAGGTGGAAACGATTGCAAACCATGGCTGTGCATATTAAATGCATCCCGCAACATACCTTCCATGTCATCTTCTCTAGCATATTGATGATGAGCATAATGAGGATAACCCGGATTAATCGTTGAAGAGGTTCTATTAGGAGTACACTCTTCATGGAAAATCCAGTTTTTATACCCCCGAATAAAGCCATCAACAACTAGATGTTCGTAGACAACTTCACGAATATGCCAATTGATGTTGGCACAATTCTTACACGGGCAAAGAATCATATTCTCTTGACTTGCATTTTGAAATGCAAAATTTAGAAAAGTTTGCACTCCATTTCGATAGTTGTTGCTTACCCTTGACAATTGCATCCAACTCTTATCCATTTCGTAGCTCTTGAAATCTAAAGTTGACAATAAGTTATAATTAGTTAAATAGATTTAAATTTAAAAACATATATTAGTGACAACATTTTACTTAAATCTTACTAGAAAAAATTTATGCCTATAGTGTCATATGACACCTCTAACCTATAGTGTTGGCAAAATTTTATGGAAGTACTTATATGCACTAATTAAATAATTAAATATTTGAGTTTATTTTAATAATTAAATATTTAATTGAATATATTAAATAATTAAATATTTTGGATTAAATATTTTCGATTGTTATTAATAAATAGCTAATTAAATAATTAAATATTTTGAATTAAAGATTTGAGCTATTTTTAATAATTAACTAATTAAATAATTAAATATTTTGAATTAAATATTTAATTAACTAATAAGGTTTATAATTAAATATTTAATTAAATATAATTAAATAATTAAATATTTGGGTTCATTTAAATAATTAAATATTAATTGAATATATTAAATAATTAAATATTTTGGATTAAATATTTTCAATTGTTATTAATAAATAACTAATTAAATAATTAAATATTTTGAATTAAAAATTTGGATTGTTTTTAATAATTAACTAATTAAATAATTAAATATCTTAAATTAAATATTTAATTAACTAATAATATTTATAATTAAATATTTAATTAAATATAATTAAATAATTAAATATTTTGAATAAAATATTTAATTAACTAATACGGTTTATAATTAAATATTTAATTAAATATAATTAAGTAATTAAATATTTAAATATAATTAAACAATTAAATATTTGGGTTATTTTTTAATAAATAACTAATTGAATAATTAAATATTTGGATTCATTTTAATAATTAAATATTTAATTGAATATATTAAATAATTAAATATTTTGGATTAAATATTTCTATTGTTATTAATAAATAACTAATTAAAGAATTAAATATCTTGAATTAAATATTTAATTAACTAATAATGTTTATAATTAAATATTTAATTAAATATAATTAAATAATTAAATATTTTGAGTAAAATATTTAATTAAGTAATACTGTTTATAATTAAATATTTAATTAAATATAATTAAGTAATTAAATAATTAAATATAATTAAACAATTAAATATTTTGAATTAAATATTTAATTAACTAATACTGTTTATATATATATATATGAAAGACTTGGCCATCAAATGACATGTGAGTGAAGAGAGTTTCAATTTGTTCATCAGAGGAATTTGTATATATTATTAATTTATAATAAATTATTGTATATTATTAATTTATAATAGAAACCATATGCCTGTGTGGTTTGGAAACAAAGCTCCATCAGACCATATCCTGCAGTTCTATGCATATTTAGCAGTAAAATTATAGAATTTGGGCGAGACCTAATGAACCCAACAAGAAGAGCTATGGAAGAGCAAAGACTAGAGCTTAGAGCTTAATTATATATAAACAAGATAGCCTTGTGTCTTCATTTTGAGAATGAAAGCATATTTAGCAAATTCCACTAAGATTATGATGAAAGCAAGGCAGTCCCATTAATATTAACCACATAAAGGAAGAGAGAATAGTCTCAAAAACTCTTATTAGAAGAAAACAAGCAAGAAAACAATTAAAAATCATAGTGCAATGATACCTTAGAGTAATGGATGAAAAACAGTTGATGCACAATCCATAGTAGCTGTTAGGACCTATTTATATGATTTATTTTAATGTGTGAGGTTGATGCTGAAATGGCTGAGGTGGCCATCATATTTTCTCTCTGTTTTAGTAATATGATTATGAAGTAGCTCGTCACTAAACACATAAACATTTGTGATTCTGAATTGTTAAAACCATCCTGCTTTGTAGATGTCACTTATAATAAAAAAAAATACAATATACTGATGCATGATTTGCAGTGCACTTTGCTATGTCAGAAAGATAAAATGCAATGATGCAATTCTTCAAACGATTCAAGTGAAAAAATCATCTACTACAAGAAGTACACGCGAGGCAGTGTACCTGACCTGACAGATGAGGAGTCAAGCCTAATGTTCTAAGTTCTCGGACAGTATGTTGTGTAGGCTTAGTTTTCTGCATTAGAGAGATAGAAGAGATTGAGAATTATTGACACCACAATTATTGAGACATGAAGATTAATATCCAAAGATACCAAACATGCCGAATCATTGCAACTCACACACACACACACACACACACACATATATATATACAAACACACACACATTCCATATTCAATCGGCCCTAGCTACATGCAAAATTATGTATATGATGTATGATGAAGCTACACTGTATATAATGGCTTGTGACATTATCAATTTGTTTTTAAAGTTGAATGCTTAGTTATGTTAGGGACATCATCTGTAACTAAAATAAGCTTATGCAACTAAAATAAGCTTATCTTAGGGACCAACACGCAAGCTTTTGAAACATAAAAGATAACATGTTTTGTCATATATGGATATAATATTCAATCACCAACCAAGCTTTCCACTGATCTCCATATTGGTTTTATGTACTAAAAAACAAGTACAACTGTATTAGCTCCATAAAAGGGACAGAATTGGTTTTGGTTCTCATTGGTAGATAGATATAAAGACAAAGCAGAACTAGTATTATTTATAAATGAAATGAAAGACTAAAGGCAAATGAAGGAATTAGCAGCTGAAGAAAATTCTTAAAAAATTTAAAGTGAGCCCTTAAAATTTGTTGCACACAGACACACACTCACATTTGAGTTTAGATTTGAAAAAGGTTGTTAACCGGACAACCTTTTGAAGCAAGATCTTAGAGGACTCTGCGAAAATCCCAAAGTTTTAATCCTTTTGCAATAGACGATTACTCAAAATGAGAACTTGAATCTCACCACAAAAAAAAATTGGGAACTTGAAAAGAAATGGTTTTTTTGACAGTTTAGAATTCAGACATAATCCAAAGCAGAACATGAAAGAGTTTAGACAAAATATATACATGAAAAAAACTAAAATGGATGTTATAAGTCCAGCATTTGAAGTTTGTCACTGAAGGACATGGGGAGGTTGCCATTGAAGCTATTATTGGAAAGATCTAAATGGCGTAGCTTTGGAAAATTCAAGTTGATATCTTGGGGCAGTGTCTATCAGAAACTCAAGAAAAGAATAGGCATATTAAGTACATATTTATACACTAGAAGATATCAACAACTGATACTAACTGTTTAGTAACAAATTAACCAAATCAGTTAGACTGCTAATCCTTTAATAGTGTCCCGTGTAAGAAATTGTCAGAAATGTCAAGAAGAGTAAGCTTTGAGTTTATATTCTAAAAATTGCTAATGAAAGGACCAGTCAAGTTATTGCCACTTAGCCATAATTTTAAAGTAATATTGTGAAGCATCGTGAAGCATCCAAGGAGAAAGTTTCTTGACATTACAACCACCTAGAGACAGAGTAATTAGTTTAAAAGATGGAGAACAACTTGGTGACATCATCTCTGTTTCAACTTCCAAGTGATTAAAAGATATATCAAGTTCATCTAGCTTTGACAAATTAGTAAAAACACAAAGTGATATACATGAAAAACCCTAAAATGGATGTTATATTCGACAAAAAAAAGACACAACCCAAAAAAAAATTTTTGGGAACTTGAAAAAAAATGATTTGTTTGACAGTTTAGAATTCAAACATAATCGAAAGCAGAACATGAAAGAGTTCAAACAAACATATGCTTAAGACACAACCCAAGATCAAATCTGATTTAAAAGAAAAAGGCATTAATAAGATTCAAAAAATGTTTCTGCAAAAGTTCAACTTGTGAACCAAAAAAAGAAGAGAGAAAAATCTTACCAGAAAATGGCAGAGCAGCCTACAAAAAGCTGCCTAAAAGGTTGAAGGGTGTTTTAGGGTATTTTTTGAAACAACTTTTAGAGAAGGAGAAGGCAGGTGGTGGTCAGCTGGTGGGTGTTGGTGTAGAGTGGACAATGAAATGGGGATGCAAACGATGGTTGTTGGTGGAAATTAGGGATTTAGAAATGATTTGGAATTTAGGAATTTTTTTGATAAAGAATGAATGAAGAATTTTCAAATCAACATTTGAAGAAGAGAAAGCAAGTCGTCGTCGTTTCAAAATTAAATGATTTAGCGACGTTTATGTAAAAACGCCGCTATAACAATACCTTTAGCGGCTTTTTTAACATAAATGGATGTTCAACTTTTCATCTCCCTTAACCTTTAACCTTTCATCTTCTTTAACCTTTCATATTCTTGTAACTACTTTTTCCTATTTATGTATAGAATATGAAGAGTTGAATCTCCCTATATATAGAGAGAGGAGTATGCTACTTGTAAATTAGAAGAAGATATAGAATGCAATACAAATTCTCATATTCTCATATCCATCCTTTATCTATTATTTTTGTTTATAACACATTATCAGCACGAGCTTGCTCAATAGTATTCAATATTTTTTTGCAGAACAAGCAATCTAGACATACAACATTCTTGTTGAAGCAACAAGGTTAAGGTATGTGAATTTCTCTATGTGCTTGAAAGATTTTGAGATTTCAATATTTTTAATGAAAAAAAGTTAAAATGATGCTCATTTTTTCCCATATTTAAATATGAATTTATGTTTTATATATTCCATGATATGCTTGTTTATGATCTAAGACTTTGAATAAGATTGACGTATCAACAACTTGAATATTTTTTAGTTAAATATGTATATCTTTCATAACATATGTCATTGACATGATTAAAAATGAAGTAATCATTTTTTTTTAAAAAAAATTATTTTATTTGGTGACTTTTACCAAATATACTACGTTGCCTATTAGATTATTATTTTTGACACTAAAAGCTCATGTTTAATATTTGGATATGTCGTATGAAAAACTTAGAAAAAAAGTTAAATATACTTGTACTGAATATATATCCAGATGCATATGACATAGCTTATGGCTATTTGTTTCTTTGCTAATGAAATTTTCTATGGAAACATTGATTATAGTAAATAAAATAATCTGATGTCTCTAACTAATATTCCATAAAACATTTTTTTGAGTATTCTATTGTTATGTTGATTAAATTGTAAGGGTGACCTTAGTTATCATAAGATTTTAATAGATCTAGATGATCATATTTCTATACTTAAATTTGAATATATATGAATAATAGTACTTTCTTGCTTTAGTTGTTAGCTTAGAATATATAATTTGACACGAATAATTATGAGAAAGTTACAATTGTGAAAGGTCAATGATTATCATCTACATAAAGAATTAAAAGTGTGAAACATCTAACTATGAAAGATCCTCTTGATTCTTGAATGATGTAATAATTTGAAAGAATGATTTTACCATTAGAAAACGATAATACTTTCTAAAGCTTGCTATGATTGAAATATCTTATGTGCTCCTGTAGCAGCAATATTGTGAAAAATGCTTTAAAAAGTATTTTGGAACGACGATCACGTGCCTTTTAGTGAAAAAGACTTCATTCCCTGAAGTGAATGTTACAACACATAACAACTATGAAAAATCAGAATATAGAAATCGTGGTTGTCGTTATAATTGAAGATGTGGTTGGAGACATACTAATAATTGTTATCATGGTGGTTATAATAGTGATACTTCTAACCACTAGAAAAAGAATAATAAGGAAAATCAAGAAAATGACGGTTAAAAATATTCGAAGGTTATTGAAAATTCATGCTACCAATGTTGTGTGAAAATGCATTGGTCACGTACCTGTCGTATGTTTAAGCATCTAGTAAAATTTTATCAAAGCATCCATTAAAAAAAAGGGAAACAATATTGAAACAAATTTTGTCCAAAATGATGAAATGGAGGATATTTTTTTGGAAAAAGATGAAAATTTTCAATATGATGCTAAAGTTGGCCATGGATACAAGGATGATTAATATGTTTTTAGTTTGTGTCAAAATTTTATTGAGATCCAAGCATTGAAATTTAATTGTTTGATTTAAGAATCATTAGAATCAATGTCTATTTGATATTTGCTTGGAGATGATATCTTTCTCTTCATTACAAAAAAATGCTTATAATCACTACTTTTCATTCATGGTAACCTAAGTTAGTCTAATTAACTTCTTTTGAAATTTGATTTGATTTTTATTAAGAAGTTTAATTTATATAATTGTCTATCCATAATTCTATGAATTTTTAAATCTCTTCACGTATTTAGTTATTGAGATTTTTATGTGGAGATAAATGTTTTTATTTTTATTGGTTCATTTTAAATAGAATTGATTGGTTTAATTTTGATTTTGATTAAGATATATGATTATTGGGAGTAAAAGTACTTGTCATGAATTTTGAGATATTCATCTTGTTTGGATAGTTTCATAATCGAGGTTAAGATTGGAAAATGTTTATGTTTAAACTTTTATAGTTGCAAAGTTACTTTAATATGACATTATAATATTTTGCATTTTGTTGTGTTATGATATATATAAAAATATATATTATCTAACCATAATGATTTATTAGTAACATGAATTTATTATTTATTATGTTTAATATATGTTTTATTTATACCTATTCATTTTATTTTTATATGAATAAATTAAGTATTCATTAAGGATAAATAATAAAATGATTGCATGCTCCTGAAGAGCTAATATTGAATCAAACTGTAAAAAGCTCTTGAAGAGTTAATATTTTATCTTATTGATATGCAAAATTTTGTAAAACATAAGATTATTTTCCGATCAAGAAGATATATGTTGATGGAAAATTTTCTATGTTTTACAAAATCATGGATAGAAATGACATGAGATACTCATGTTTTTGTATTATAAATATTCCCAGAAAGAATACATTACACTTATATGAAGGACATATGAGATAGTGGAAAGAAGTTCATAGTGTTGGTATGACCAGTTAGAGCAACCCGAGTCAATGTTGATGCAAAATAATTTGATGAAATTTTATATGAGTTTATTGAAGAATTAGAAGTTATATTTTAATAATTTTCATCATACTAGTTATTTGGACAACATATTGATCTAACACCAGCTAAAGTTAGAGGTCGGTTGCATTTTTCAATGATAACCAAATAATATATGAGCTCATGTATCACATGTGTGCAACCCGAAGTTTGCGATACTATTTCTTGAAATAATTTGATTGTGCACAATCTCTATAAAATGCAATTTGTGCTAACAATGCTGGTGCATTATATCCCTAACATGATTTTCGTAGTTTTAGTTGGGATAATTTTAAGTTGTCTATTGCCTATATTATTTGGTTAGCAAAACTATGGCTCCATTTAGTTGCTTAACCATTAATATAAGAATTGCTTTACAATAAGCATGTAATTTTATTTGCATAAAGCCAACATGTAAGAAATATTTGTCTCGTGAGAATTGACTTTCATTTATAAGTCAATGGATTCCATCTAAGAATATATGGATGTGCAATATCTATTTCATATTCTGCCATAATGCACTAAGATGGATCATCTAATATAAAGTTGAGAAATTTTAGAATTTTCATTAGATATTGAAGAGAGATATATTTATAATTTTGAAAAAAAATTATTGTCATGTTGCAAATTTTCTCGACATTAAGGGGAGACAAATTAGTTAAATAATTATGTCATTGTTTTTCTTTTGTGATCCTCACTAATATTATGTGCACAAAGTTTGAAGGATAACAATTATTTGCTAGATATGTTTAGTGATGACATTTAGAGATTCCATATACTAGCTGATACATATACCAGCTAAAATGCACTGAATAATTATATGTCCCAGAAGGACACTGTGATAAAAAATAAGTCTTGAGCATGCTAGAAGCATGACAAGCTAGTCGACTCTATAAAACAAAAAATCATTGAAAGAAAGGAGAAAGAAATGAAGATGGTCACATACTAAAAGGAGGCGGGTACTCCTAAAAAGGTCCAAGGCATAACTTTTGATAAAACCTTAAAAGAGGTTCAGGTACCTAAAATTATGAATATAATGAGATATTTCAATTAGTTATGTCATAACTAAATATGATGGAGTTGAAAGAAAAATGAAATTGTTGTCGACAACGATAATATACGTAGAACACTTCAATATTATGGAAAAGTGAGGATCTTAAATGAAAATATACTTGAAAGCATTGAGATGAAAACAAGTCATCAAAAATAAATAAGTGTTTCTATTATAACTTATGAAATGTATCTCGGACAAAAAGTCCAAACACCTGGAAGGTGTAAAGCCAAAAGGAGTATATGTTAGCATAATAGCGGAAAAAAAATACAATTCATAATATATAGAATTGACTTTTAACAATAACGTTCACAAGACACCTAATATTGATTATGAAGAGACATACTCTCCTGTGGTGGATGCAACTACTTGTAGGTTCTTGATTAGTCTGGCAATAAGAGAAAGGCTTGATTTACGCCTAATGGATGTAGTTACAGCCTATTTATATGGCCACTTGATAATAACATTTACATGAAACTGTCAGAAGGTTTTAATCTACCAAAAGCAGCTAATTCAGGTTCTCGAGAACATTACTCAATCAAATTAAATATATCCTTTTATGGATTGAAACAATCTGGGTGCATGTGGTATAATCGTCTTAGTGAATACTTATTGAGGGACGACTATAAGAATGATCTCATTTCTCCATGCATTTTTATAAAGATGTTTGGATTAGGATTTGTTATAATTGCTGTGTATGTTGATGATTTAAATATCATTAAGACTCTTGAAGACAATTTAGTGATAATGTAGTGCTTAAAGAAAGAATTTGAAATAAAAGACCTTGGAAAGACAAGATTTTGTCTAGGGTTAGGATTACAAATTGAGCACCTAAAGGATGAAATCCTTGTGCATCAAAAAACATATATAGAAAAGTGCTAAGAAGATTTTACATGCATACCACACATCCGTTGAGCACCCCAATGGTTGTTAGGTCACTTGAAGTAAATAAAGACCCTTTTCTATCCTCGGGAAAATGATGAAGATTTTTTTGGTCCTGAAGTACCATATTTAAGTGCTATTGGTGCATTGACGTATCTTGCTAGTCATACACGACTTGATATATCATTTGCTGTCAACTTATTAGCAAAATTTAGCTTTTGTCCAACCAGAAGACATTAGAATGGAGTTAAGTATGTTTTTTGTTATCTTCAAGGTACAAGAGATATGAGTTTATTTTTCCCTAACCTACCCAAAACAAAATTAGTTGATTTTGCAGATGCAGGGTACTTATCTGATCCTCACAATGTTTGATCACAAACTGGTTATGTTTTCACATATGGTGGTACTGCAATTTCTTAGCGCTCTATGAAACAAACAATTACTGCTACATTTGAGAAATTAATTTTAACATTAGATTTCGTTGTTTCAAAGATCTTAAGTGATGGTTACATGAGGGGGAGTAAATTCACACTATATATATAATTGTGATATACTATGTAACAAAGGATTATGTACTCTTTTTTCCTTCACTAGGTTTTTGTCCCACAGAGTTTTTCCTAGTAAGGTTTTTAATGAGGCATATCATTTATACAATGAACATCCAAGGGGGAGTGTTATGAATATTATTAAATGGATGTTCAACCTTCCATCTCCCTTAACCTTTAACCTTCCATCTTCTTTAACCTTTCATATTCTTGTAACTACTTTTTCCTATTTATGTATTAGAATATAAAGAGTTGAATCTCCCTATATATATGGAGGAGTATGCTACTTGTAAATTAGAAAAAGATATAGAATGCAATACAAATTCTCATATTCTCATATCCATCCTTTATCTATTATTTTTGTTTATAACAAAAGCATTAATTTTTGTTCATTTTGAGGTAAAATGCAATTTCATCATATATTACTTTATAATTGCATTGTTTTTGAAGGGATAAAAATAGTAATTTTTCATTTTTTTGGAGGCAAGGCCCTTGTCCCCCTAAATTCCCTTGGGATACAAAATCCCTTCAAATTAAAAAAAAAATTAATTGAGTCTATGCACTAAACTCTCATCGATTAAGCTTTTGTCAATAAAAGTATCAATTAAATTATCCCGTTAATAATTTTCGTCTTTGACCAACAATTAAAATTAATTAATGAATCAATTAAATAACGACACATAACAAATTTCAAAACTTCGGATTTTGTTTTCATTTTGTCATATAAATTATTGAGAATGAAATGTCATGCCTTCGAGGGCACTTGAGTCAATTGGAAAACAATATTTAAAAAAAGCAACTTTGAATTATCAATAAAGGACAAATTGGGTATTTTAATTTGTTAGAATTTGGTCCTTATATTTTATGAAAAATCGAGAAGTTAAATTTAATTAGTAACATTGTTAAATCGTTGATACGAGAATCGATGGTTCAACAATTTGTATGTAAGAGATTAGTAAGAATCAATAATTTAACAATTTATACAATAAATTAGAAAAAAGAAATTGATAGATCAAGTTTACATGTTTATCAACAAATGTATTAACTTTTTAATTTTGAGCTAATTTTTTTTTAGACAGTAAGCTTCAAGTATCAAAATATACATAGTATTAGAGATTTGACAAAATACAAGAAGTCAAATATGTTGTTTTCCCTACTTAATATTTAACACGAAATTATCTTAAAATAAAAAAAATTAAGATGATATCGAAATAATAATTTAAATATATATTTTTGTCAATACAAGAGGACGTGGGTTCGAATGCGTTGAAGCGCATTATCCTCCTATTTATGGGTTGGGGAAGGGTTATAGGTAGTTATAAATATATTATATCAAAAAGAACAAATATGATCAGAACTATAATAAGATTGTTAAAAAATAAAAATTGAATTATCGAAATGAAATTTTCATTAAAATTTAGGGACAAATAATATAATTTTTCCAAAAAGTATTAATGCAAATCCAAATATTCAAATATAATCTAAAAATTAAGTATGCAATTTAATCCAATTGAACCATCTTGAAGTATCATATTTTTGGAAATCTGCAGAGTGGAAGTACATTCATGTCTTGTCATTATTCTTATCGAAATAGTTGTTTAAGGGTCATTTCCAGGTAATATTAAAAGTATCTTAAACTAATCATTAACAATACTTATACCAATCAAACTAAAACTCAATCGAACAATCACCCATCTTTTAAATATTGCAAAACTGTTATTAACAATATCGAGTTGTTATAAAATGATCACTTACCCATTAAGCACATCTTCATTGGGATAACGTTTATCTTACGTGACAAGTTAAATATGACACATTATTTATGTATGCAATATATAAACATAAAATTATGTTATAACAATAATTGTGTTAATAATTTATAAGAATAAAATAAAATGTAAATTAGCGGCGTTTATTGTAAAACGCCGCTAATGCTCCGGCCTTTAGTGGTGCTTTTTCGTAAACGCCGCTAATGCTCCGACCTTTAGCGGCGCTTCTTCGTAAACGCCGCTAATGCTCCGACCTGTAGCGACGCTTCTTCATAAACGCCGCTAATGCTCCAACCTTTAGCGGCGTTTCTTCATAAACGCCGCTAATGCTCCGACCTTCAGTGGCACTTCTTTATAAACGCCGCTAATGCTTCGATCTTTAGCGGCGTTTTATCATAAACGCCGCTAATGCTCTGACCTTTAGCAGCGCTTTCTCATAAACGCCGCTAATGCTCAGACCTTTAGCGGCGCTTTGTCCTAAACACCGCTAATGCTCTAACATTTAGCGGCGTTTTTCCTATAAACGCCGCTATTGCTTTACCTTTTGCGGCGTTTATGGTTAAACGCTGCTAATGCTTTACCTTTTGTGGCGTTTTTGAAAAAACGCCGCTATTGCTTTACCTTTTACAGCGTTTTATTTTCAAACGCTGTTAAAAGTACCGCTAATAACCTGTTTTGCTACAGTGAATTCAATTTTTATGTGCAAATATAGTGCACTTAGTCACCAAAAGTCAACAAATAGTTATGTGCAAATATATTATATAATATATATTTAAGAAATACGGATTAATTAAATGTATCTTTTAATTTAAATACAATAAATTCGTACATCTATATGTAAGTACTAATTTACATTAATTTTAAAGACAAATTGGTTGTTTTATAATTATAACCAATATTATCATTTAAGCAATTTAAATTATTTTAATTTACTTATTCAATAACTTATTATTAGATTTAAAATTTGACAGATTTTTATAGCTCTTAGGATTATAGCTAATTTATATACTAAATATGCTACTGAACCCAACAAGTGGCTCTAATGAAAAAAAAGATGTTGTTCATCTTAGAGATCTCGAGTTCGAGTACCTGTGTGTGTGCATTGTCAAAGGGCGAAGCAATGAGTCCTAAGAGATGAAACATTTATGGTGAAAAAAAAAACATACATTTCATACACATTATTCATATATTAATTAATTAACTTCCAAATCTCTCTTTCTCATTTTCTTATTTTCCAAAAATTACTATTTATGAGCTTGGGTGAGAATTTAGGGAGTAGTAAGGATATAATTTGTACACACTTGTATTACAAAGATATAGAAATGGGGAAAAAAAAACATACATTTCATACACATTATTCATATGATTTCCTTGTTTTACAAGGAAATATCAGCAACGGATGGTGGAAAACAGAGAAAAAGATAGGATAGCAAAACTCCAAAGATTGTAAGGAAAGCAAAACTAGCAGATTGGAAGAGGGGCACCATTCCATTCCTTGAGACATTCCAGCATTGGATCAATGATCTTCCCTTGGCACATAGCTGTGAACACCTTGTCAAACTCCTCACCAGGTGACTTAACCTTTTCTCCAGTTAGCGGTCCAGTTCCAAGCTCCTCCCTTACGAATTTGTACAATGGATACGACCTGCAATCCTTGATCATGTTAGGAATTACTGCATTTCCATTCTCAAGGGTCACCCTTGCACTGTCAACCTCCTTTGGCAAAATAGCCTGTAATTCTTCTTCAAAAGCTGCAATCTTTTGGAAGATTGATGTGCTTGTATTCTTCTCACTCTCCCCGTTCGTCAATGCATGTTCAACAAGAACTTGCCTCAGCTTTTGCATTAATGGATAGGTAGCACTGCAAGGGTCATCGATATAGGCAAAAACGTATTCGCGATCCACAACTTTGAGTAAATCCTTTTCGCAGAATCTTGAAGGGTGAAGTTCACCATTGGCACCTGTAGTGAGCGTCTTCTTAGCTATCTGGCTCACAGTGGTCTTCACCGTGTTCCTCAAATTCTCTTCTACATGCCTCAAATCAATAGCTTGACAAAGAGCCACCAAGAATGTAGAGGACATCAGCTTCAAGATATCAACAGCTTCGGCAGTTTTTCTGGAAGAGATTAGTCCCAATGAATTCACATCTTGGTTGTGTTGCTCGGCACTTTGAACATGGTTGGTGACTGGATTAGCCAAGTACTGGAGCTCAGAACAATAGGAAGCCATTGCAACTTCAGCACCCTTGAAACCGTAATCCAAACTTGGATTCCTACCACCAGAGAGGTTTGATGGGAGACCATTGTTGTAGAAATCATTAACAAGTTCAGAGAATTGAGCGAACATAAGTTTTCCGATGGCTGCAATAGCCAAACGAGCATTGTCCATTGAGACACCAATTGGGGTACCTTGGAAGTTGCCACCATGTAATGCCTTGTTCCTTGAAACATCGATCAAAGGGTTATCATTGACAGAGTTAATCTCTCTTTCAATCGATTTGGTTGCGAATCTGATCACTTCGATCTGTGGACCAAGCCACTGTGGAGATGTCCTCAGAGCATAGCGATCTTGTTTCGGTTTCTGCAGAGGGTCCATTTCATGCAACTTCTTAGCCACTTTAACATAAGAGCTCCCCTCAAGTATATGTTCCATTATAGCAGCGGCCTCGATTTGTCCCGGATGGTGCTTCAATTTATGTGTCAAATGGTCGGTAAACTCAGGCTTACCATTCATGACTTCAGCAAAAATTGCAGATAAAATTTCTGATAGAACAGCCAAAATGTTTGCTTCAAAGAGAACCATGGATGCCAAGCCCGAGCCAACTGCAGTACCATTGACTAGAGCAAGGCCTTCTTTAGGCTGCAACACAAAGAACCCGGAATCGATACCGGCAACATGAAAGGCTTCCTGGGCATCAAGGGTTTCCCCCTTGGGTCCAACGGCTTTGGAATTAGGCCTGCCAGTGAGCAATCCAGCAATGTAGGAAAGAGGAACAAGATCACCAGAAGCAGTAATTGTGCCACGAAGTGGCAAACAAGGGGTGACGTTGTGGTTGAGAAGCTTGGTGATTGCCTCCAAAATTTCAAACCTGATCCCAGAGTATCCCTGGAGCAGGGTGTTGATCCTGACAAGCATGGCTGCTCGGGTTGCTGAATGAGGAAGTGTGTGGCATGACTCAGTTCCATTACCAAAGATCCCAGCATTCAAGAACCTGAATCAACATAACACATTTAATTTATACTCAATAAATAAAACCATCTTCAGGCTTGTGATTAGAAAATAAAGTGATCTGTTTTCGCCTACTGTTTTCATAAGTTTCCCTCAAGTTTTGTGATAATTACAGCCTCATTTATCAATCTTGGTACAAAAGATTTTGTTCATGTTCTTTCCAGAAATAGTTATTTATTACACTAAACTCAGTTGTAACTCATCCACCAGGCGGAGTCAACTCAACTGCCGTCCAGTTTGGACTACTTCCACCAAATTGACGATTTTGACTCAATCCCACAAAAAATAGCCCTGCCTTACTAAATATAGAACTATAGTAATTTGGAACTGAGCCAAACCGGACGGTTGAACACAGTTTGAAACCAAACTTGCATTGCTTTAAGGCACGTATTTCCAGTTTAGAGTTGGTAGTTAATTTGGCTATCTTTTAATATTATATATACAACATATACATGTAATGCATCAATATAAAGTCTTACCTAATTAGCTCTTTTTGAAGGGCAGCTCCTTGCTTGGTTCTTCGATGAGAAGTAGCACCAAAACCAGTAGTAACACCATAGCTGTCAGTGCCTTTGTTCATGCCATCAAGAACCCAATCAGCACTAGCCTTAACGCCAGCCCTTGCATCCTCAGATAGCTCAACCTTGACACCCAAGTCACGTGTAGCAATAGCTGCAACTTGAGAAATGGTCAAGGTCTCACCACCAAGCTTCACCAATGGCCTCCTGTACTCGGCTACCATACGTTTCACTTCATCCAAATGGCTTCCCTGGAGAGCCTCAGCTGCAACACCCCAGTTCAAAGGGTCGACGACACCACCCTTAGCAGTAGTAGTAGTAGTAGTAGTAGTCGTGCAAAAACTCTCCGAAGAGCTGCTTTGTTGAGCATTTTGAGTGATCGTCTCCATGTTGAAAGGAAATGTGAGGCTTTATTGGTTGTATATAGTAGTTGAGAGTGGAGGGAAGGAATGGGATGAACTCAGGTGGAGGGAGTTTGGGTTCCTTTCCTGAGGAGAGAAGGGAACAGAGGGGTGGTTTAAATAGGGAAGAGACGGGGGTTAGTGATTGGTAGGTAAGCAAAGGTGGTGGGGGTGCTTGGGTTGGGTGAGATTCAACAAGGGCCGTTGATTAAGAAAGGATCCAAGGGTGGAGGGGATGATTGAGAGAAATGAAAGAAAGGTAAAAAGTTTGACTCGTGAAAGTGGAGGTGGCTGAAGCTAAAAAAGGCATCGAGGAGAGGATGTGGTTGGTGAGAATTGAGTAAACGTATGAACGCATGATTTAAACCTTATATTCTCCCCCACCCCCACCAATGCCTTCCTTCAAATCATTCCAACAACCCTGTAATTGTTTTCAAACCCTGACTTCTTTATTCTCCAAAATGACGTCAATTTTATATGCACCCATGCACCTTAATCCCCTGCCTAAATGCAAGTGCATTCAATGTTTTACCCCCTAATGAATTCCTCTCTTTTCTTGGCTTAAATTTCTAAACTGGTGATATATTAATTTAATTAAGAGTTTGGATTGATTAGTTTGTGAATTGACATGACTTGGTTGAATTAATTTTTAAAAAAATATTTTTAATAATTTATTCCGTTAGAAATCCATGTACTTATTTTCTTACACCTATGTAGAGAGAGTTTATTCGTCCATAGTGTGTCAATTTGAGTTAATATTGGGACTGCACTAATTTGTTTTCTTGAGAGAATATATTTGTGCTTTTTGTGAGAGCTCATCGTGCACATATTTGAGTGTATTTACTAACCTTCTATGGGAGGGTTTTGGTTGACCGTGAGTACATAAAATTGTATGAACTTTTTGGCTACAATTGTTCTTGGTGTGCTTGGGTAGATTGAATTGGTTTGTAGAGTCTATACTTTAGAAGTTTGAATAGTTGATTCACTTTTTGGGCATGGTCTCGTAGACGTAATTTGTTGAACTAAACTATGTAAACAAATCCTTAATCTTCATATCTGTTTTGTTATTGTTGTTTTCTTCTCTTGTTGCAAATGTTAGATAGAACTTATGTTGCAACATCAGTTGCATCTACCAACTAAAATAAGTTATTCACTGGACTTATAAATTTTTATTTGGTATTAGAGCCACACATAAAACGTATCGATGAAATCTTGAAGTATAGTAAGCTATGGAGGTCATGAGAGAAGTAAGTTCTATCGTTAAACCATCTTTATTGATCGATGCTACTATTTACACGTACTGGAAAGCCAGAATGAGAATGTTTGTGAAATCTATTGATGAGAGAGCTTGGATGGCTATAGAGGATGACTTGAAAAGTCTACAATGATTAATAAAGATGGGTTGTGTCACTAAAGGAAAAGAGAAACTTCATTATCGAGAAATAAAATTTTCCAATTGGAACTTGAAGGCCTTCAATTCCATTTTTAATGGTACTGAAATTGAGCAATTCAATATAATCTTAATGTGTGAATTAGTAAAGAAGGCATGAATCATCTGTTGGAAAAACCAATTTAAAAAGAAGTGTTTGTTGCACAATGGAAGTTAATTTTTTTTTCTTAAAACTTGAGTCATGTGATATTTATAATAATAAACTTTAAACTAAATTAGTACATGTACTTTGAGCAAGACAATATAGGTCGTTTCTTGGCTTTCTACTAAACTATCGTTTTTGCTATCCTCAAATCTCAACTTGCTTAAAGTGTAGGCTTTAGCTTCACGAGCCGATCACATAGAATGAAAATTTTAATTAAATTTTAGTAGGAAAATTAATTTCTCCCTACAAGAAAAAAAACTTATGATAAAATATGAAGAAAAGGCTATTGTATTTCTTATATCTCATTACAGAACAATGAGATGATTATATACAAATAGGAGCTCCAATTAACTTGTAAATTAAGGAAAATAATATACATAAATAAGGAAAATATGTACATAAAATATTCAGGAGATTATGGGTTAATAGCAAAAGTATATGGTAACTGAATATTCACATTTAGTGGCTTCTGTTAATATGCCCCTTCAAGTTAGAGCATGGAGGTTACGAATGCCTAACTTGCCAACAAGAAAAGAGAATTGAGAAGAACCAAGAGCCTTCGTGAAAATGTTAGCAAGCTGGTGATTAGAGGAAACATGTAAAGTAGTGATGGAGCCAATTTTGATGCAGTCCCGAATGAAATGACAATTTACTTTAATGTGTTTTGTGGGCTTATAATGGTAGCGATGTGAAGAGCAGCGCAATTATCACAATGTAAATCAGTCGGAGAAGAGACTGAAATTGTTAAATCATGAAGGAGAGCATAGAGCCAAATTATTTAACAAGTAGTAGTTGCCATGGTGCGATATTCATCTTCAACGGATAAGCGAGAAACTACAGTCTATTTTTTGGTTTTCCATGAAATGGGAGAGGAACCAATAAGAATGAAATAATCGATGAAGGAATGACGAGTAAGCGGACATCCAGCCCAATCCGAATCATAGTAAGCATGCAGTTGAAAGTCACAATTAGAGGGTAGGAAAATACCTTGCCCAAGAGCACCTTTAAGATATTTTAGAACCCGAAGAGCTGCTAACCAATGGCCATGTCGAGGCTGATGCATGAATTGAGAGAGGATTTGAACTGAATAGCAAATCTTAGGACGAGTGATTGTCAAGTAAATGAGCCTCCCAACAAGGCGACGATAAGCACTTGTATTGTCCAAGAAAACACCATCGTCTAATGCTAGTTTGTGGTTTTGCTCCATAGGAATAGATGAAGGTTTAGTACCAAGTAAACCTACTTCTTTCAAAATGTCTAATGCATATTTTCTTTGCGATAAGACAATGCCATCAAGAGAACGAGCCACCTCTAAACCAAGAAAGTACTTCAAGGGACCGAGATCTTTTATATGAAATCAAGTGTCTAGATAACTCTTAAGTGCTTGAGCATGCGCACTATTGTTTCTAGCAATAATAACATTATCCACATACACAAGTAAAGCAGTGAATGAATCACCTTTGTGGTATGTGAAGAGGAAAGTTTCTGCTTTAGCTTGACTAAACCCAAATTTAAGAATGACATGAGAATTTTGCAAACTATTGGTGAGAGGCCTATTTCAAACCATACGGAGATTTAAGAAGACGACAAACTCGATTGTCATTGGGTGATAAATAACTAGGTGGTGGCATCATGTATACTTCATCATGGAGATTGCCATGTAAGAAGGCATTATGGACATCAAGTTGGTGTAGTTCTGACAAGCGTCATAAACTGTCAAAAAAATTATCCTTAATCTCAAAAGAAATAATTAAATAGCGTAGTAAAGAGAAGAAGGGTCGATCCACAGGGACTTAGAAAATTCTGATATAGAAAGCTTTTAGTTCTTGATTTAGGTGAAATGGAATAAAAATGGGGGGAGGGTTTGATCTAAAGTTTAATTAAAGTAAATGAAGAAATGAAAATTTAAATCTAAGAATTTAAAGAAAATAAATTTAAAAAGAAACTCAATTTAAGTATCAACCTTAGGCTCCGCTTTGACTCATTTCTAACCGATCATCGAATAAGATTTTACTTCGAATAAATGTCGGTTACAGTCTACAAGACCTAACCCTTGTAACTTGTTTTTCTCTCCGGTAAACCGAAAATCCAAAATCAATTTTTGAATTTCAATTTTCTAGCTAGACTAACCACGACTATCGCCGTTAGAATAAAACAGTTTAAAATCTGGAAAAACCCGACTCGAACTATGTTGTCTCAATGAGAATCGAACCCGATCTCAATTTCCCTTAGCGGATTGCCGCTAAGTGTGTTCATAAGAAGTCGAACGTGCTACAAGCCGTCATTCCTCCCAACTATAAATCGAAACAACCTTCAAACCAATGGATCCTTTTTGAATTTGTAAGTGAAAGGATTTTAAAAGGAAAGGCCGATTACCAATCCAAGTTTGCAGAAAATTGAGAAATATATTCGAAGATATTAAGTGCTTTTCAACTATCACGATTGGAATTTAGTCATTGCTTTAGCCCTTTGGCTTTTTGGAAAATTAGCTGAGCATGATTGTGGAAGAAATCATACTCAATATTTTTTTAAGAAAATAAAAACTTAAAAATGAAATGCAGAGAGAAAGAGAATTTTATAGAATTTAGAAAACAAGAATAAAACAAAGTAATGAGGGATGATTTTCTAGCTTACCTCAAGGGGGTATTTATAGTTCTTCAAAACCCTAAAAATAACCTAAAAATAATAAAATATAATTCTTGAAAATATTTAAATTAAATCCTAAAAACAAAAGATAATTTCTAATTTTGAATTTAAAATGTAGTTGATCCGCTCGTCCATCCTTACTGACTAGACCTTCTAGAAGCTGCTGACTGAACCTTCTAGAAGTTGTTGACTGGATGCCACGTCAGACTCTCATGCCCAAAGTCATGCCCACTAGCCCAGCCTTGATTCCAGAAAATAAAACTGCAGAACTTTGCCTTTTAAGTGCAATTTTCAGAATTGAAGTCCTGTATAGAAAAACGCATAAAAACGTCCAATTCAGCAACATGAACTAATTATTAAGGAGTAGTTAAGGATAAAATATTAATCAAATGAAATACTTATCAAGTTCCCTTGCTTTGGAAGAAAATACAACCAACAAAGTTCGGACTGTGGTCAGTTTTTCGATTGGAGTGAATGTCTCAGTGTAATGTAGTCCTTCAATTTGTGTGTAACCTTTGGCCACTAACTGATCTTTGTATCACTTAATGGTTTCATTTGAATGATATTTGATTTTGTAAACCCATTTACAGCCAATAGGTTTCTTCCTAGATGGTAGTGGTTCCAAAGTTCATGTTTGATTTTGATCAAGTGCCACCAATTCCTTTTCATTACCTTTTGCCAACGAAAATCTTTAATGGTCTGAGAATAAGACTTTGGCTCATCATTATTAGTGATGGCCGCTAAAAAACTGGTATGTTTAGAAGCAAGTTTAGAATATGAAAGAAATTGAGACAAAGGGTAAGACATACCTGAGGATGCGTGATTGGAAGAAGTTAAGTGCGATGCATGTTGTCCTGACAATTCAACGTGAAAATCACAAAGGTGAGGTGGCAATTTTGTATGATGTGTAGGACATGTGGACACGAGTGGAAGAGGTTGAGCATTATCAGGAGGTGCATTAGAAATATGGTCAATTCTTGGAGGAGGTGGAGATACAAGGTGAACAACAGTATTTGGCAAAGATTCATATTCATCTTCAGGAAGAGATAAAGGGATGGGTATATTTGTAGGTTGAGTTAAAGTGGAGGATTACGAAAAGGAAAAATGTTTTCATAGAAAATTGAATCTTTAGAGATGAATTTTTTTTTGTGTATGTGTAAGTCATACATCTTGTACCCTTTTGACCATGTGGGTATCCAAGAAAAAGACATGTTGTAGTTCGTTCACAAAATTAATCCTTTGAGCGAGGCAATCGAAGCATAACAAAGACGCCCAAACACACGTAAGTGAGAATAATTTGGTTTGCGAGAGAACAAAAGTTCATAGGGGCTACGTCCAGAAAAGAGGAGTAGGGATGTAATTAATTAAGTAAACAACAGTTAAAATGCATTCACCACAAAATTTAATGGGTAGATTTACTTGAAAACGTAAGGCTCTAACAGCTTCAAGTATATGTCGATGCTTACATTCGACAACACCATTTTGTTGAGGGTGTGGAAACATAAGAAAATTGAGTTAAAATCCCATGTTGTTGACAATATAATTGAAGGTTATGGTTGGTAAATTTAGTCCCATTATCACTACGAATGCATTTTACTGTTTTACCAAATTTTTAAATTGTCATGGCCATAAAAGAAACTAACCTGGTATAAACTTCTAATTTAGATTGTAATAAGTGGACCCAAGTAGTTCTGCTATAATCATCAACAATAATTAAAAAACAATCAGCCCCCGATAAAGACGTAGTTGGATATGGTCCCCAAACATCACAATGAATTAACTCAAAAGATTCATGTGTTTTAATTGAACTAATAGGAAAAGAAGACCGAGCTTGTTTGTCTCGATGACAAGAGTAGCAACATTTATTAAAAAATTTAAAATAAAATGAACCTAAATCTTTAAGAAGAGATATCCTATCAAAAGACAAATGCCCAAGACGTTGATGCCACGTGGTGACTGAAGAAGTTTGGGTAATGGCGGTTGCTATTGTATAATTTTTGATTGCCCGAAAATGATAAAGTCCATCTTGCATTTCACCCATTTCAATCAGCTTCCTCATGGGTAAGTCTTGTAAAACACAAAAGGAAGGAAAGAAATAAGTAACACAACTTAAGTCTTTGGTTAATTTGCTAATGGAAACAAGGTTACAAGAAAATGAAGGTATGTAGAGAACATCTTTCAAAATAATGCGAGAATTAAAAGAGACAACTCCCATTAACTTTGTTGGTACACACGTTCCATCTAGTATTTTTATTTGTTGGAAATGAGGAATGGCTGTTTGTGAAGAGCGACAATTTTCATGGGAGGTCATATGTTCAAAGGCACCTGAATCCAACACCCATTTAGTGTTATCATTAGAAAAAAAATTTGCCTTACCTGCAAAATTGGTTGTAGAGATTTGACTCTTTTCAAAGTTAAACATGGATATGAGTTGAGTGTATTGCTCATTTGTTAATCCAACGATTGGGACAGTATTGGTGTTGCCTTCATGTTTTTTGAAATGTTATGCATTGTTGGCTGCCTTTGGTTTAGATGATTTCTTGCCTTTCTCCCACCATTCAAGATAGCCATGGAGCTCAAAACAAGTCTCTTTAGTGTGCCTTGACTTTTTGTAATGTCCACAAAATAGTTTGGAGAGATCTCGACTACTTATGGATTTTCGACTGGTATTAGCCTTTGAGTTGCTACTAAAGAAAGTTCTTGCTTCAATGGATGGTAGTTTGGAATCCACTATTAATTGTTAACGTTCTTCTTGAGCCACCTATGCATAAACACGAGACAATAAAGGCAATAGATCCATGTTCAAGATTTCTGAATGGACTGTTTTGTATTTTTCATTCAATCCCATGAGAAACTGATGCACTTTTTCTTTCTATTTCTCTACAGCTAGTGCGTTTGCTAAACCTCATGTACAAGGTGGAATTTGTGAATAAGTATTAAGCTCATCCCAAATCCCTTTTAATTTGGTATAACAGGAAGCAATAGTCATCCCTTGCTGTAAGGTATTCATCATTTTAGTTTTCAATTGATGAATATGAGGAGCATTACCTTAAAAAAATCTCTCTTCTAAATCTGCCCATAATTCTTGTGCCGTTACAAAAGAATGCTACACTATAATGTAGTGTAGGATAGACAGAATTAAAGATCCAAAAAAGCACCACTGAATTGCATTTAATCCATGCAGATTCCTCTTGTGCTCTAGATGATGGACATGTAATGGATTAATAAACAAAGCCATATTTATTTTTGGCTTAAAAACATTTGTCATGGCACGATGTCATGTGGGGTAATTTTCTTCTTTTAGGAGACAAGTTACTAAAGATGTTCCTGGGTTGTCAGAAGCATGAAGGATATAAGGTGAAAATATTTCAAGATTTGTTTGAGGGGTTTTTGAAAAAAAAAATCTTCTGTCATGGTTAAAAGAAAATGCTGAAATTCTAACCACGCTCTGATACCATGATAAAATATGAAGAAAAAGTTGTATTTTTTTGTGTCTCATTACAGAACAATGAGATGATTATTGTAACAGCTAGTTTTTTAGTGGTGTTAGAAACGATGATTTCGGGATCATAAACTCGAAGAGAAAATTTTTATAACAAGCATTTAAATTACATAAGTCAATAATAATTTTATATGGAATTTTGAATTTAAGAATTTTAATTATTGAATTAAAAGTTAGTATAAGTGGTTTGGTTCAAAGGTCAAGTGGTTTTAGAAAATGAGGTATCGAGACCTCGTTTTTGAAATTTAGGACCATAAATATTTTTATTAAATATTTACAGTGTTTAATTATATGTAAATTAAAATTTGATCGGGTAATTTTGATGATTAATTGCTTAATTCAGGAAAAAAGAGTAAATTGTAAAAGAGGTAAAAGTTAACTACTATTGATTAAACCATGGTAAAAAAGTCCAAGCGATGGTGGATATGATTATTATCCACTAACTTTTGGGTTATTTATTTATTTAGTCCTAATTAGTTTAAGGCTAAATTGTAAATAAGTTTGTTTGATTAGAATTTAATATAATTAAAGGATCAGTTGTGTAATTGGACCCTCCTTAAATGGCTTAATAATAGAAATGATGTGGAACTCTTTAGATTTTGGTAAATTACAATTAAATCCTAATTAAATTAGAATGTACTAATTAGCCTATTTTTAGTATGATCGAGAATGGAGGTTTTGAGGCCACAAATTCGATATGTTAGATCATAAATATTAATTATTTAATATTTACGAAGTCATTAGTATGTTATTAAATTTTGGTTACGAAAGTTTGTTGATTAGATAGTTAATTAAGTAAAAAGGATTAAATCGTAAAAGGTGCAAAAGTTGAATTATATTAATTGAAAGGTAAGTCAAGGTACTTAAATGGTAATATAACCATTAGTAACTTGAGTGGACAAATTTGGCTTGAATTTTGGTTAAAATTAGGTGTGAACAAAGGGTAATTTTGTAATTTCATGAGAAAACCTAATTTAATTAAAAATCAAAAGACTAAAAATTCATTTCCTCTTCTTTCTTCTTCTTCTCCAAGCTGAAATCCTAAAAAAACCATGGGAGACCATTCGACCAAGCTTTGAGCTTCAATTTGGTGAGTGAAATCTCGTCCGTTTTTAGTTATTTTTATGTTTTTGAATCCGTATTAGCTTAGTGTAGCTAACCCAAGGACCAATCTGTGATTCTGTCAAATGTTATAAATCTTACCATTGATGAATGAGTTGTTTCTTGAATATTTATTGAAGTTTATTAAGCTTGGTTGTTGGATTTGATTATTTTGTAAAGTAGTTTTTGATGATTTTAATGTTTAAGGACTAAAATGTTAAAGTGATAAACTCGCAAGGATTTAAGGTGAAATAATGGTAAAAGTGAGATGTTGAAAGACTCATGACCATTTGGCAAAGGTGAAATTTGAATGAAAATGGTTAATTTGCAAGTTTAAGGCTTAAGGACTAAATTGAATAAAAGTGAAAAGTTAAGGGAAATTTTGTAAAAATACCAAAAAGGCTTATTTGCATAAAAAGATTAAAAATTCATGTTGATTTAAATAATTGAGTGAAATTATTGTAATAGATCAAGAAGGTGTCGTCGATCGTGGAAAATGAAAAATTACGGATTAGTCCCTAGAGTTCACTTTAACTGCTAATTCGTCTGGTAAATTCGTAACGTTAAATTTGAAATTAAATAGTACATTATTATATTCTTTATAATTGTTGCAGAATAGGTTATGGTACGTGAAATTGAGAAAGATGAAAAAGAAATGAATGGAAGAGATCTCGGACTTTGAGCCGATGATTTGAAACTGACGCGATGGGTGGGGTATCGCATATGTTGCGAGTCCTCGACAGCTTGTGTGAGCAGCATCGTGAGTCGAGAAAATGAGAAATGAATCCAAGAATGGATTACAGGCCCTACGATGGCTGAGATTTATGCATAAGTGCATATTCTCGATAGCTAGTGTGAGTAGCATCGTTAGGGACCAGTTATATGCATAGATATCCTATCGATGGCTGAGGTACTGCATATGTTGAGAGTCCTCGACAGCTCGTGTGAGCAGCATCGTATACTGGTAATAGAGTTGATACAGACATGAGAATGAAATTCTGGATTATAACATATCGTATCGATGGCTGGGGTACCGCATATGTTGCGAGTCCTTGATAGCTCGTGTGAACGGCATCGTATACTGGTAATAGAGTTGATACAGACATGAGAATGAAATTCTGGATTATAGCATATCGTATCGATGGTTGGGGTATCACATATGTTTCGAGTCCTCGACAGCTCGTGTGAGCAGCATCGTATACTGGTAACAGAGTTAATAAAAACATGAGGATGGAATTTTCGATTATAGCTTGTGGAAGCAAAGCCCTATTTTGGTTCGAATGAGTCAAAGACTGTTCAAAACATGATGTTTGATAATTTATTAAACTCTACGAACTTACTAAGCTATGTAAGCTTACCTATGAACTTGTCGTTGTTTGGTAAATTCCATTTTGCTGCTAGAAGATCGGTTCACCTCAAGAAGTCACACTCTCTCGGGAGCTCGCTCGGTAGTATTTACATCACTTGGTTATATGGCATGTACTAGGATATTGTTATCTTTAATCGTGCTTGATTTGGATGAGTTGTAAAATGACTTATTGAGTGTTGAGCTTATGTTTTTGTAAGTTTATGTTCAAATAGACATACATGCATAAGATATAATGTCTTATGAATCCATGAATATTGATATGTTATGCTTCCTTCTCATGAGAAATTGTATATTTTGTGTTGTGCTTTGATGGAAGTTTTGGTATTATTCAGTTGTAAACTTAGAAGATTTAGGTGCATATTTGAAATCTGCATACTTGTTTCGGTAGTACTCTTGCATGTTTCGGTAGAAGCACAGGATATTTGAGACTTTGGTTATTGACTTACATTGTATCGATAGCATTACAGAAGTATCAGTAGTTCTGGTCATAGTAGTATTGGTAGTTTGAATACTTGTTTGGGTAGAAGTTACAAGGTAAAACTTCTTAGCTCTCTGGAGTTTGTTGTATCGATAGTACCCAAACTTGTACCGATAGAACCGTCATTTCTACCAGTAGAAAACTGCAGTTATTTTCCAAAAGCTTACTGTCTTGACTTCTACCGATACTTGTCTAACAGGTATCGATAGAAGTCCCCCAGATTATGTAAAATGATATTTTTAACCCTTATAAAAATGGGAATGTTGTCAAAGCTAAAAATTTATTACATGTATATTCTTGTGATACTGAATTGTTGAGATATGAGAATTTAATCATTGGTAAATGATCTGAAAGACCTCGAAACCTTAACCGGTGACAGTGTCGGGTTTGAGTACTACATAATGATAGTAAGAATGATTGATGTAACTTGGTTGATATTATGGTATTATGGTTTGATATGAAATATAGATGTCCTGATATGTTATATGAATATTGATTATTTCTTGCAAATGTATTAATGAGTATGTTTTGGATTATAATTTGGTTAGCTAGTGATGAAAGTTGTGTGTTAAGACACAAGGTCACGTGACCCCTATTGGAAAATTTCCGATTGTGAACCTAAAGATTTAGTATGGTTTGAATGGATCCTTGATTGGTTGAAATGATTGCGAATGAATGTATAAGATAAAATGAAACTAGTATTCTGGGTTGCTAATTTGTAATTGTATAGATTATGATTGAATTGTTTGAATGAAAAAAAAACTCGTAAAGTTTTGTAAACCTTGAGACCCTAGATCGGAGATGGTTACGATTTTGAGTGTTACAATTATATACAAGTAGGAACTTCAATTAGCTCGTGAATCAAGAAAAACAATATACATAAATAAGGAAAATATATACATAAAATATTCCTGAGATTATGCATAAATAGCATAAGTATATGGTAATTGAGTATTCATATTTAGTGGCCTCTGTTAATAACTTAAGATCTAAAATAAGAATTCATTCTCTAAAAAAAAAATCACTATTTCTTGACAATGCAATGACGCTCAAAATATGAATAATTGGTGTAATTTTGGCTTAACCTATAGTTCCTATTTATAATAAAAAGGTACAAGAATTTTAATCATTTTAATAGAAAATACAACAATTCCCTTAATTGAGAAGAGGGGGGCAACCTTGCTTGGGAGCTAAGGTTGTTGCCTATCATGTTACAAATGGGTCTATTGATCTTGTTTTTAGTATTGGGTACAATTATATGTGTTATCTGTGTTTTTAACCAATTCATATAATTTAACCAACCCAATAACCATTTCTTCTATTTTCCAAAAATTAATTAATTAATTAATTTACCCAAATAAATTATTTTCTCAAGCTAATTTTAATTCCGTCAAAGTCATGAAAACTTTATCGTATTAGAATATATGAGAATATATATTTAATTTTCTTGTATAATAAAACTATGATGACTAATTAATTTAATTTTTAATTAAAATTTCAATTATTTAATTTCAATAAATTAAATAATAATTGGAAAAATTAATTTAACTTCTAAGTCATCTTTTTTACTTAGCGAAAAATTAAATTCACTGTAAATAGTAATACATGGGATCTATTTCTCTTAATCATCATTTTCATTCATTCCAAAGTATCAGTTCTACATGCAATCCACTAAACTACCATCATTAAACTCTCTCTTATTATATATCATTACGAAAGCAACTTTATAGAAGCTTGTCCAATGACCTTGTCATAAGTGTGTTACCCACATAGGATATCATTTATTTTTTTAGGTTAAATTTGTTCATCCAATGTTGTCATATTTTATCTAATGATAACATATTTCTTCATGGAAAAAATCAATTATTAACAATTAGTAATTAAATTATAAGTCATTGACAAAAAACCCAGGACCACATTACTTTTACATCTATCATGTAATGCCAATGAGAAGATATTATTTACCCTTAATCAGGTTACAAATTCCACTATTGTAAATGATGTCATATAGGAATCATATACTTGAATACCAACTTTCTTTTATTTACTTATTTGAACTCAAAGTTTTAATACAACAAAGTATACAAGTCACAAACATACTTAGTCAATCACTTACTTAGGATTGAGATAAGTCACACTATGAAAGTCACAAGTGAATTAATCAATAAATAGATCTATGATTAATTTCACTTAGATCCTATATAATGTACTGTCAATCCAAACAATCACATCTATGTCTCTATCTTTTGAGAGTCATCTACTTCGATACCCAAGACAACCAATTAGATTTTATAGACGACATTGTTGGAAATAATCTTGTTTGAAAACGGTTTTCTTTTACAGCAAAAAATAACAATTTTAAAATCCAGTCAGTTTGTGGTATTTATAGCAATAAACCAATTACCAAATTCGCACTTATGTTTTTGGCAAGACGGATCCTTGGCATTCCTGACTTTCAACTGAACGGCCTTCTCTGCTATTCTCGTACCACGAACTACTTCAAGTGTGCACTCAAACGATTCAAATCAAACACAGAACCATAAATAGTTTTCTTAACTTTTAATATGAAAACAAAAATTATCTTCTCAAACAGAAAAACCGACATACTTGTTATTCCGGAAAATAAATTTAATATTTGAAAATAATTTTTCTCTATTTTCCGGTAGAGTATAAATTTTATATTTTGCCCTACCGGTGCCCTCTATTTATAAGAAGATGAAGTAGAACCCTTGTTGAATGGTAGAAACTCATTTCAACTAGAAAAACATACTCCTAATCTATCTAGGCGTATAAGGGGCGACAACCTTAATTAATAATACTAGGGTTTATCGTACCCCTCATTAGCAAGTGCTTTTGGGCCTCTCCCAAATCGGGTCCAATTAAAAGTACTTATTAGACTTTTAATTCAATAATTTATAATTCGATCTAATTCGATATTTATTTTTCTATTTTCCAAAATAAACAACTTAATATTTTTCCAATTAAATAATCTTCTCAACTAATAGTAAATTAATTTGGTGCTATTTATTTATTTGTTTATTGCTAAATTACGAACGATATGCTTCTAAACTCGTGTTTTTTCTTATCAGGTATACAATAGGAGTGTCACAATTCAAAATCAAGTAAAATGGGGCTTAAATGGAACGAAAAGTGAAGAGAGGGGCCAAATTGAAAGAAGTTGAAGAGTTAGTGGATTGATTGGTTCAAAAAAATTGGGTTGTTTGAAATTTCCAAATGGTCAAATAGTCAAATCTAATTTTTTAGGTGATATTTTTTTTTATTTTTAGTTAAAATAATTTTTATTTTAGTTAGTGAAGACTTTTTCTTAGGAAGTTCTATGCTAAATTTAGCATAATAAATATATATAAAAACCTAATGTTGGACACAATTGAGGATAGATTGGAATTGAATGTAATTGCATTTTATTTCTTTTTTCATACGCCTATAGCATTTTTCTGCCAAATTTGTTTTAATTTCATTTCCATTTCCTTATTGTTTAATTGCCTTCCAAGTCGTTCCCCTTTTCATCTTCCACCATTTCCACTAAATTCATTTCCAAACACCTACCAAGCATGATTAATTTCATGCTCAATTAAGTCCCTTTTAGCCTTAGTCCGATTATCGTTCTGACAGGAAAAAAATCATGAGATATGAACTTGTACTAAAAAACCTTTTCAACTCAGTATTCGTTGTCTCTCCGGTATATGAGATAAAACAAATTCGTCTCTTAAAGTTAATTCGGTTTCAATTCAAAAAGTGGGTGTTGGGTTGGGATCGTTTGGCGTACAGTTGGGAAGTCGAGTCGGACGTGCTGTATTTGAATTCCCATAAAAAATTGGCATGTTCAAGTGGAGAAAGCTAGTTGGATCCTGTCAAGGGAGACAATGATCGGATTTAAAAGACCCATGTGGTTGAGGCCATTAATTCAAGTTGCGCTTTCTACATAGCAAAGCTGTCGAAACCTAAAATTACGGGTACAAGCAACGTGGTTTGACATTCGTCAAGGGTCCTTTTGCAGGTCGTAACGGAACCGACTACAAAAGGAAAGTTGACGGTTGGGACACTCTCAGATGCTATAACCAACTTATCAATTGAAGAAGGAAAAAATCACTTTTCGAGGATCAGTTCAAGGAACCGAGGCTGAGGCTAATATTTAATATATATTTCTCCAATTTATTTTATCTCATTTATTTTATTTTGCAACTAAATTTCGTTTTTATTTTATTTATTTTATTTTATATTTGTCTTTTTAAAAAAAATTATAACTAAACCCCCTTTAATTAAATTTAGGTAACTCATTACAAGTCAAGGGACCATTCTCGCGACAGTAATTTTTGCCCACAAGAAAAAGCGAAATTAGACATCCAGTTCCTGAGGATTCGACCCTACTACTCTATACTACCTTTTAGTATTATTTTTGTCGTAGAAATTATATTTGGTGACTCGGCACACATCAAATTTTGGCGCTGTCGTTGGGGATTGGTTATATTTTTTCTAATTTTCATTTGTTTTCTTAATGACAAGGTCAAATCTGGGGACTCTCGAATTTGAACCGAAAATAGAGAAGTTGGCCTGAACACTATGAAAAGAAGCTATTGGACGTGGTAAACGACCATAACCCGGATTTAAAAAAAAGATCTTTTACTGAAATCGACCAGATCAAACTATTCGCCAACTCGCAGCAGCACCAACAAGCAATAGCTGTTGTTCATAACTTATCCAGCGGAGGAACACTGTTCAAGTTGAAATCGGGCTTAATTCATTTGTTGCCCACCTTTTGCGAGATTCAAAATGAAATTCGCACTCACCTTAAAGAATTCCACATGGTTTGTTTAAGCATGAAGCCATAGGATGTAATCGAGGATCAAATTAAATTTTGAGCTTTTCCTTTTTCATTAGCTGACTTTGCTAGAGAATGACTATTTTATTTACCTCAAAGATTTGTTAATACATGGGTTGATATGTCTCGGTTATTTCTTGACAAATTCTTTCCAGCAGCTCGGGTGATCGAATTAAGGAGAAATATTACCGAAATACAACAAAAGGAGGCAGAATCACTATACGACTACTGGAAGCGATACAAGAAACTGTGCACAAGTTGCCCACAACATGGCCTACCTAAATAATCACTTCTTCAATATTTCTATGAGGGGTTACTCCTTATGGAAATGAAGATGATTGACACTGTTAGTGGAGGGTCACTTGTTAATGACTCTCCAAAGAGCAAGGGAACTAATCTCGATGATGGCAACGAATTCTAAACAGTATTGTCCAACTACAGAACCCACAAGAAAAACTCATGAGCTAAGTACTCTATCCTTAGGAAATAAAATTGAAAAACTCGCTAATGTAGTTCAAAATTTGCTTGTAGGAAAGATGAACCCAACTCGGTTGTGTGAGATTTGTGCCATGCCTAATCATCTAATAAACTCATGTTCGATTTTACACGAGGACACAATAACACAAGTAGATGCAATTGGGAACATTTCAGGACCACCTCCAAGGCATTATGATCCGCATTCGAACACTTACAAGGTAGGGTTGAAGGATCATCCAAATCTAAGCTATGGATCGAACCCTCGATACAATCAACTGTATCAGCCAAGGTCACCTCCACATCAACAGTATCAATCCCCAAAATCATCACTTGAAACCATAGTAGAGAGGTTAGTTGTTAGCACCAAAAAATTCCAACAAAAAATTGAAGCGCACTTCCAAGAAATAGATAAGCAAGTGAGCAAGCTTGCGCTCACAGTTTGTCGTTTGGAGACCCAAGGTAAGTTACCATCTCAAACTGAACCTAACCCTCGACATAATGTAAGTGCTATGACATTGAGAAGTGGCACGATTTTGGAACTCGTGTCTGGCACAAGTCGTACCCACGACACTGGATGCAAAGAAAAGAAATTTGATTTAAAGGCTCCAACGGAGTCGGCACCACAGAAATAGTTTCTTGGAAGACTTTTCCAATATAATAAGGAGGTCATTGACACTTTTTGAAAGGTAGAAATAAACATTCTCCTTCTTGATGCGATTAAGCAAATCCCACGTTATGCAAAATTCTTAAAGGAATTATGCACAAGTAAGAAAAAGCTGCTCAGTAATGAAAAGGTGAGTGTTGGAGAAAACATTTACACTGTTTTAGAAAAGAAGATACGACCTAAATGTAAGGACTAATGTATGTTTTCCATATCTTGCAAAATAGGTAGTGTTGGAATTAAAAGAGCCATGTGCGACTTAGGTGCATCTATTAACGTTATTCCTATTTTCTATTTATAAACTATTAAACACGGGTCCTTCGAAAGAAACATCTGTAACCATTCAACTTGCAGATAACTTTGTAGTGTATTCGAAAGGAGTGTTGGAAGATGTCCTCGTCAAGGTAAATAAACTAATTTTTTCTGTAGATTTTTACATCGTTGACATGGAGGATGTCAACTCGACAAATTCTTCCGATATTCTACTCGGGAGACAATTTTTAAGCACTGCGCGAACGAAAATTAATGTTTGGAGTGGAACACTCACCATGGAATTTGACGATGAAGTAGTCAGGTTTAATGTTTACGAGGATATGGATCATTCCAATGTAATAAAAAATGTCTCTAGTGTCGATGAAATGAAACCATTGAAAAACTTACATTTTGAAAATGATAAGTTAGAATCTTTGCTTTGCAGGAGTGTAGATCTTGATGTTAAACAAGAAGAATTATCGACTATAAAAAAACCAATATATGAAGTTGTCATTTGCATAGAGGCCTAGAGCTCAAACCGTTATCAGAACATATGAGGATTCCAATAGAAGAAAAGGCGAACCTGAACAAAGAAGCTCAAAGACGTCTCAATCTACCGATGATGGAAGAACCTAGGAAGTGCTTCGAGAACAATGGGCGAAACCTTTCTATGAGAACTTTCTAGTGCACGTAATGGAAGAATTGATCCGCAATGAGCCAAACGGATAACATTTAAGGTCGTCGAGCTAACAACGTTAAACAAAAGTGCTTTTTTGGGAGGAACCCATATTTATTTTAATTTATTTAGTTTTGAATTTCAATTTAATTTAGGTTGAAAATTAATAAATAATAACAATATTATTATTTAACCTATTTAAATTTGTTATTTTATAGGAACGATGGGAGGCTTTTTCTGATTTTTTAGGTGATATTTTTCCTGATTTTTAGTTAAAATCATTTTTATTTTAGTTAGTGGAGATTTTTTCTTCAGAAGGTCCATGCTAAATTTAGCATAATAAATGTATATAAATACCTAGTGTTGGACGCAATTGAGGATAGTCTGGAATTGATTGGAATTGCATGCAATTGTTCCATTTTATTTCCTTTTTCATACTCCTGTAGTATTTTTTTGCCAAATTTGTTTCAATTTCATTTCCATTTCCTTATTGTTTAATTGCCTTCCAAGTCCTTCCCTTTTCCATTTTCCACTATTTCCACTAAATCCATTTCCACCATTTCCCTTTTCTAAGTTCCTTTTAGCCTTAGCTCGATTATCGTTTCGACAAGAAAAAAATCATGAGATATGAATCCCCACTAAAAAACCTTTTCAACTCAGTATTTGCTATATGTCCAATATATGGGATGGTACAAATTCGTCCCTTAAAGTTAATTTGATTTCAATTCAAAAAGCACGCGTTGGGTTGGGATCGTTTGGCGTATAGTTAGGAAGTCGAGTCGGTCGTGTTGTATTCGAATTCTTACGAATAAATTGGCGTGTTTAAGTGGAGAAAGCTAGTTGGATTCCGTCAAGGGAGACAATGATCGAATTTAAATGACCCACACGGTTGAGGTCGTTAATTCGAGTTGGGCTTTCTAGATCGTAAAGTTGTAAAAATCTTAAATTACGAGCACGAGCAACGTGGTTAGAAATTCGACAAGGGTCGATTTGCAAGTTGTACCAAAACTGACTACAAAAGAAAAAGTTGGCGTTGAGACGTTCTCGGGTGCTATAACCAACTTATCGATTGAAAAAGGAAAAAACCACTTTTCGAGGATCAATTCAAGTTCAAAGTGAACCGAGACTTAGGCTAAGATTTAATATATATATATATATATATATTTTTCTCCAATTTATTTTATCTCATTTAATTTTTTTTGCAACTAAATTTCGTTTTCACTTTATTTATTTTATTTTATTTTATATTTGTCTTTTTTTAAATATTTTTATCATTAAAACCGACTTTAATTTAGTTTAGGTAGCTCATCACAAGTCAAGGGACCATTCCCGCGACAATAATTTTGTCCGCAAGAAAAAGCAAAATTAGACATCCAGTGTCTGAGGATTAGACCCTACTACTCTATACTACTCTTTAGTATTATTTTTTTCATAGGAATTATATTTGGTGACTTGGCACGCATCATCAACCCAATTCTAATTCTATTAAAATCATAACGACTTTACTGTAAAAAATATATGAGAAAATATATTTAATACTTCTACATTTAATGATTCACTATGACCAAAGATCTTCTGGTTCTCTTCCTTTCCACTTACAGTAGCCCAGAGACCTTAACATTGCCTTTCATAGCACGCTTTCCCTTCCATTTTGAGGAAGAAGTGGCATCTATGTTTTCTTCTACTCTTCGGATTGGCTGACTGTCATTCAACATCAACTCATAGAATTGTAATTTATTCATTAGTTCTGTAAGCGTCAAGTTCTTGTTCCCAATGTTATATATGGCCTAAAAGCCTACAAAAGCCTTGGACAAGCTTTTGAACACCATATCAATTTGAGTGTTCTGATCCAAATTAGCTTCATTGTCCACGACCTCGGCCAAGTATCCCATAAGAGTAATCATATGGTCTTTGATTGGAGTGTCGAGCTTTTGCTGGGCATTCACCAAACTAGTAATAGCAGATTGTCGAGCTAAGCCAGCTTGGCCTCCAAACATGTCTTCTAGTTTGTCTAAAATCACTTTGGTAGTCATACAACTATCCAATTGCTTATAAAGGGTGCTGGTCACGCTTGCTAACATATAGCAACTAGCTATCTCATCATACTCTTCCTAGTGTTTTCTAGCCTCGGCTTTAGTGGTTGGAGGGCATTTATTATCAAGAACTTTTTTGATTTCCTAATAGCTCAAAACAATTATCAGGTTCCTTTTTCATTCTTTATAGTTATTTTCATTCAGTTTGTTTTCAGTGAGTATGTTTAATGAGGGAGTAGGAGCCATTTTCGAACTGAAAATAAAACATTCATTCATTAATATATTTTTATTAAGCAAATATTTGAAAATCTTTTGCAATATTATGATATGCATTAAGATGATGTATGTGTCTTACATTAAACCTTGAAAACATTTGTAAATAGTCGCAACGATAATTCCTACACCCATTGAATCAAGCCACCGTGGATTGATTATGATTAACTAGTAAGAACATGGATTTCCATCCAATTAGTTCATGAACCTAATTCCTTAGGCATTCACACATGCCAAAAGCATCTAATATTTGGAAATCATTCTAACTTAAGTGGAGCTCTATGGGGAGTTACTTAACTAGAAGATCTTGAGTGTATAACCATCAACTCAACACTTATCACACAAGGGCGAAGCTAGAAAATTTTTTTAGGGAGGATCAAATTGAATTGTAATTTTTACGATAGTAAAAATGCAATTTTTAAAGGATTAAATCGAAATTTTATCATTTTTAAGGGGGCCAAAGTGAAATTTTACCTTAACCAATTTAAAATTTTAAAAAATTTTAATGGCCTAAATGGCATTTTTTTCCATTTTAAGGGGGCTAAGGCCCCTGCCAGCCCCCCAAATTCACCCCTGCTATCACATTATGCTCCACAAATGAGTCATCGTAGGATAATTTGACCGAGTAGCATGCTATGCCTAGTTGTCCTCTTTGAAGAATAAACTTCTTGAAATATCGCATGATAATACCTACAATGGATGCTGGTCCAACTATCATACGATCAAAAGAGAGTTCTACTTACTTTTAGGAAATCTCCTCAGTGAGATCTACATGACAATCCTATCGTGAGGTAATTAAATTGTCATGCCATCACAAGAGACCATTGATGGAGGTCGTAGGTCTTGTTTAGAGACCTTCTCCCACTCAATATTTTAAAAACATACAAGGTTTCAATCATGAATGATCAATATATGCATGACAATTACATGTGACATTTTTCCCTAAACTATATGACATCATTATCATACATATGAATGAACATACATTCACAGTCATATAAATATAATCATGCTTATCACATACATATATAAAAAACATAAAAATTTAAATGACTATGACTAGCCAAAGTTCCCATGATTCTATCATAGGAAAAATATGTCACACTCTAAATCTGACGGACTCGGTTAGAAGATGCATAGATACGAAGATATCTGTTTGACGTATTGTAGTCTACCCATTTATAGTCTTGTGACGAATATGATTAGACATAATGTACCCGTCGCATAACTAATTAAAGATTCTATCTCAGGTTATTATGCTATTTAAGAAAGTATATGAGAAGGGAAGAGTAATTTCGGTAGGGGATTCCGCCAAATGTATAGTACGCCTAGTTTGTCTGAGCACTGTGCTAGTTTGGTTTCGTAATGTGAATTGGTTAAGAGCCAACTGAATTGACTGGTCAAATAATAATTGTATAGGACCCTCATTTATCTCTCTCGAGTTTGTAGATCAAGTATAAGGACAAATCCTAGATATAATTAAATACCATCAAGAGCTTAAGATATACAAGATTATTTTCTTGGAATAAAAAAATTAAAAATAAAAAAAGTTCTTTTTATTTAAAACAGTAGGTATTTTTCTTTATTTGTTAACTAAAAAAATTAAATTTTATAAGGTATTATCTGACAACTGAGGATATCTTTTGACTGAAATTTAAAAACATAAGAATTAAATAAATGCCACATCCTAAAAAAAATAAATGTGACGAATATATTAAAAAAATTTTATAACGATATATACCACACTGAGAGGGAAAAAGTATGTAAAGAATACTTTAGGAAAGAAAAAAAATCATCAGATTGACGTAGGCATAATTTCAATTTTTTTTCGAACTAAAATAATAACTTTGTTTATTGTTTCATTGAGATCCTTTTAATTATCTGAATATTTAAATTAAATTGTTTTATTTAGGGTAAATTTTGAAATTGTCACTTTTGTTTATCGCATATTACATTTTAATCACTTATGTTTGAAATATTAAGTTTTAGTGACTTACTGTAACATTTTAATCACTAAGTCATTAATTATTGTTAATGGTGTAACGGTAAGTTGACGTGACACGTTAAATCATCATTTCAAACAAAAATTTTAGGTTAAATTATACAATTAGTTTCTATATTTTTTTATTTGAGAAATTAAAATTTTTTCTTTTATGTTCTTTTAACTTTTCTTTTTTTCCTTTTTCGTTTGTTTCTCTTTTTGTTTTTCTCCCTTCTCCATTTCTTTTAACTTAGTTTTTCTATATTTTCCATTTGTCAAAACTAAAAGATAAATAAAAAAAATTAAATTGTATAATTTAACTTAAAATTTTTGTTTAAAATGATGATTTAACATACCATGTCAACTTACCGTTACACCGTTAACAACTCATTGACTATAATGTTACAACATATTAACATAAATGACTAAAAAATAACATTTCAAACATAAGTGACTAAAATGTAATCTGAGGTAAACAAAAAGTGACTATTTTGAAAGTTTACCTTTTTATTTATTTACTTTTTTTTTATATTTCGAGGGTTGAAAGTTAAAAAAAAAAAAACATTTTCTGAGTTTTCCAATCACTTTCATGTCCAGTTAGGTCGTGATGCTTACTTTATAAAATTAAATAGAAATAAGAAAGAAAAAAAGGAAAATAAATGAAAAATTTTGTTAGCTTTGAAGTACTTTCATCAAACTTTGTTTGTTGAGCTAACAATATAGTTTTGTTTGATACAATCTTCCACCTTCAATGTCAATGGTAGGTAAAATGTAAAGCAGTTCTGCTAAAAACCAAAATCTAACAAATTCCTATTAACTTTTGGTGAAATATTATAGCATAATATATGTTATTCATGTAAGATTTGGTGAAAATTTATTTAAAAAGTAAATTTAAAATCAATAATTGTCGAACCCAACAAGTGGCTCCAGTGAAAAAAATGATGTTGTTTATCTTAGGGATTCCGAGTTCGAGCGCCTGTGTGCAAGGTATGTATGCTTTGTCAAAGGATTAAGAAAGTATGAACAGATATTACCATATAATTACACCAGTATATTAAAAAAATCAATAACTATGAGTCAAATTTTAATTTCTTTATTAATACAGTAAATGTCAGCATAATTAGGAATGACAGCGGATCAAATATATGCATTTTTTTTATTTTTCTATTTCGAATCTATAAATTTGCTTAAATTTTTTTAATATGATTGTTATTCATAAATTATCGGAGTATTATTATCTAAATTCAAATTCAAATCAAATACTATTACTTAGAAGATATCAAAGTAAGAAAAAAATTGGTTTCAATAGTTCTAATAAAATTCGGATATCCAAATTTACTAATTTTTTTAGATGTATATAATTAGATTTATAAGCATTTTATATTCAATGGATTCAGCATATTTTATTTAAATAAACAATGAAACTTTAAATAAAGAATATTCAAAATATCAATTTGCATTTGTTATAATCAACATCGATAATAGCAATAGGAATGATCACAAAACAATAAGAAAGAAAATTAATAACACACAGATTTTACGTGAAAATTTTTTATCGAAAAAAATCACGAACAAAAAAAAAATTCGTTATATTAAAAAACACACAATATAAGAAGAATTTAACTACATCTATTTAAGAGTTTAAAAATCCTGTTATAATCTACCATCCAACTCATTATCCATTTAAGAAATATTTTTGTCCCTAATTTATTTTAAAAGAAGAAAAGTAAGAATACTTTTTATTGTATATAGTGAAGTGTGGAGATTGAAAAGACAAGGGCCTTACTCAGTTGCTATATATTATAGTAAAACAAAATTGTTTGGTCACATCCAACCCACCAAGCCTAATTGCCATAAGCCTTTAGCAAAGCCATTCATCAATCAAACCTCCAAACACCAATGGGTCCCATATTTAGGAACAAGCATAGGTACTTTACAATCGATTTAATCAATTTTTAATTTAAATTTATGGTGTGGATCTTTAAATTTTATGGATTTAAACAATTAATTCAGTTAGATATAAAATGTTACAATTTGGTGACTAGAATTTTTGTTATTATGGAGATTGTTAGAATTGAGTGACTAGAATTCTTATTAAAATAAAATACAGTGGTAAAATAAAATAAAAATAAAGTCCAAATAAACTAGACTTTTTTTATTTTATTTTAGTTAGAATAGGTCATCTATTTTATTTTAATTAGAATAAGGTGTTTCAACCTTACTACGTTTCTTCTATTAGTTGTTGATTGGAATAAGGTTTTACAACTTATAAATAGACGTAGTCATCTCCTCTTGTAATTATGGGATTATCGACATTAGTGATTCTTCTTTTCCTCTGCCCGTGGTTTTTTCCCGAAAGGGTTTCCACGTAAAATCTGTGTGTTCTTTCTTTTCATTTTCTTTGCGATATTTCTTCATTTTCAACATTTAATTTTATCAAATTAGTATCAGAGCTTTTCGGGTTACTAGTCTCGATCACGATAATGGCGACATTGAAGTATGATATTCTGCTGTTGGATCACAACACCAGATTCGCATTATGCCAGGTAAAGATGCAAGCAGTTTTTGCACAGATGGATTTGGAGGATGCCCTGTTAGGGTTAGATAAGATGCCTTCAAATTTGACAGATGGAGAGAAGAAGCGTAAAGATCGGAAGGCTTTGACGCAATTACAGTTGCATCTATCGAATGAAATTCTACAAGATGTGTTAAAAGAGAAGACTGCTGCTGCATTATGGGCAAAATTGCAGCAGTTATGTATGTCGAGAACCCTAATCAGTAAATTGCATATGAAGCAGTGTCTGTATTCTCATCGTTTGGAAGAAAGTGAGTCTGTGCACGAACATTTGAATGTTTTTAAAAAAATTATCTCGGATTTGGAGGCCATGGAGGTTCAGTATGATAAAGAGGATTTAGGGTTAATTCTCATTTGTTCATTACCACCGTCGTATTCAACTTTCAGAGAAACAATTTTGTATAGCCGTGAATCTCTCACAGTTGATGAATTCTATGCTTCCTTAGCCTCATATGACAAGATGAAGCATCTTGTCGCTGGATTTGACTCTCAGGGAGAGGGTCTCATTGTTCGTGGAAGACAAGATCGAAACAATGATGATAATCGTGAGAGGACAAAAGAACGAAATCCCCGCAGTAAATCTAAAGGTAGATCGAGATCTTCAAATAGAGGTAAAACTTGTAACTTCTGCAAGAAGAAAGGGCACATTAAGAAAGAGTGCTATAAGTTACAAAATAAGATCAAAAGGGAGGCAGAGAATCAAAAGAAAAAACAACCAAAACAATCCGGTGAAGCTGATGTAGTAGAAGACTATAGTGATGGTGAACTCCTAGTTACTTCTGTCGATAATTCTAAAGTGAGCGATGAGTGGATCCTCGATTTTGGTTGCACCTTTCATATGAGTCCTAATCGGGATTGGTTTACAACATATGAAGTTGTGTCTGAAGGTGTTGTTTTGATGGGAAATAATGTTTCATGTAAAATCACAAGTGTTGGCACAATCAAAATAAAGATGTTTGATGGGATCGTTAGAACTCTTAGTGGCGTGCGACATATACCAGAATTGAAAAGGAATTTGATTTCATTGAGTACTCATGATTCAAAAGGACACGGGTACACAGTTAAAAGTGGAGTTCTAAATATTAGCAAGGGTTCCCTCGTTGTGATGAAAGGGCAGAGAAAGACTGCCAAATTATATGTTTTGTAAGGTTCAACTATTACTGGTGATGCTGCAGTCGTTTCCTCTTCCTTGTCAAATGATGATATTACTAGACTCTGACATATGCGTCTAGGGCATATGAGTGAGAATGGCATGGCAGAATTGAGTAAAAGAGGACTTCTTAATGGGCAAGGCATTAGCAAACTGAAATTTTGAGAGCATTGCATTTTTGGGAAGCAAAAGAGAGTTCGATTCACCAGAGGAATCCATAACACAAAGGGAACATTGGATTATATTCATTCTGATCTTTGGGGACCATCTAGAGTGCTTTCGAGAGGTGGAGCTAATTATATGCTAACTCTTATTGATGATTTTTCCAGAAAAGTTTGGCCATTCTTTATGAAGCAGAAAAGCGATGTGTTTTCTACATTCAAGTCTTGGAAAACTATGGTTGAAAAACAGACAGGAAAACAGATAAAACATCTCCGCACAGATAATGGCTTGGAATTCCGTTCTGATGAGTTTAATGAATTGTGCAAATTAAAAGGGATCGTGAGACATTTGATAGTTCGTCATACTCCATAGCAAAACGGCGTTGCAGAACAAATGAACAGAATAATCATGGAGAAGGTTCGATGTATGTTGTCGAATTCTAGCTTACCGAAGTCGTTTTGGGCTGAAGCAGCCTCTACTGCATGTTTTTTGATCAACCGATCTCCATCCGTTGGTATTGAGAAAAAGACTCCACAAGAGATATGATCTGGTAAGCCTGCTGATTGTTCTGATATAAAGATTTTTGGATGTCCTGCATATGCTCATGTTGATAATGGAAAATTGGAACCAAGATCCATTAAATGTGTTTTTCTTGGTTTTAAGGCTGGTGTAAAAGGGTATAAGTTATGGTGTCCTAAAAATAGAAAAATTGTTATTAGCAGAGATGTTGTTTTTTATGAAACTGCTATGTTACCTAACTTATCTCTTAAAGACTCTTCCAGTAAAGAACAACAAAAACAGGTGGAGTTTCAGATTGATCCAGTATCTATAATAGAGTCAACTTCTCAAGTTAGTACAGAAGTTCATAATAGAGCCACTTCTTCACCACAATATTCTATTGCCAAGAATAGACCTAGAAGAGAAATTAAACCTCCGAAGAGGTATGCCGAGACTGATCTAGTGGCTTATGCTTTAAACGTGACTGAAGATATTGGTACAATATTTTGTGACAGTCAAAGTGTCATTTTCCTTGCAAAAGATCAAATGTTTCATGAGAGAACAAAGCACATTGATGTTCAGTATCATTTTGTGCGTGATATTATTGCTCGAGGGGATATTGTTGTGAGCAAAGTTAGTACTCATGAAAATCTTGCAAATATGATAACTGAGTCACTTCCCATAACCAAGTTTGAGTATTGCTTGGACTTGGTTGGTGTTCATTGTTGAAGAATACCCCTCAAGAGGTTTTGTAGAAGAGGTGGAGAACTTGTTCGTTAAGAGTTCTTGTTCGTAGAGAATTCTTGTCAAGGTGGAGATTGTTAGAATTGGGTGACTAGAATTCTTGTTAAAATAAAATAAAAGTAAAGTCCAAATAAACTAGACTTCTTTTATTTTATTTTAATTAGAATAGGTCATCTATTTTATTTTAATTAGAATAAGGTGTTTCAATCTTACTACATTTCTTTTATTAGTTATTGATTGGAATAAGGTTTTTCAACTTATAAATAGATGTAGTCATCTCCTCTTGTGTATGGGATTTTCGATATTAGTGAATCTTCTTCTCTTCTGCTAGTGGTTTTTTCCCGAAAGGGTTTCCACGTAAAATTTGTGTGTTCTTTCTTTTCGTTTTCTTTGCGATATTTCTTCATTTTCGACATTTAATTTTATTATAGAATTTGTAATTTGATAATTAAATTCATCCAACAAATTAATTTTTCAAAGAGTTATGCTCCATAAGTATTTTCAACAAAAAAAACGACTTTAACATACTTAACCACCTTTCCCTTCAAATATATTTTATACTTTTTTTTCTTTTGGTATGAAAGTTCACATCATTTTTTAGGCATAATGATTTGTTTGATCTTTCAAATTTACTCTAAAAATTTATTTTAATTTTTTATTTAATTTTTTTCGATCATTGAATTTGTATTTTTTGTCAAATCACTTTTAAAATCGATAAAAAAGTTAACGTCTGTTAACTTTGCTGATGTGCCATATACATGGCAATCTATGTGTATGATATGTTAACACATTAATTTTTTCATCCATTTTGGGTGGTTTGACAAACAACACAAGTTTAAAGACAAATTTGAAGCTAAGTTTCTACCTAAGGTCGCGCGGTTTACCAAACTAAAATTCTAGCTTCATAACAGTTGGTACCCAAGCTAAGGTTCGAAGGCGTCGATTGAAATAACGAAAGGAGTGGACGATCAGGTAGAGCCAAGAGAGACTCATCGGAGGGGGAGAGAGCAAAAAGGCTAGTAGATAGAAGGATATGTTGTCAGCTTTGGAAGGAAGGGTTGCCAAACTCGAGGGCTCCATGGGTGATGTGAGGGAAACCCTTGAGGAAGTTGAGGGGTGCACCACAGAGTTGGAATCGAGGCAAGATCAACTCAAAGGGCAAGTGGCAGAGGCTTTCAATTCAAATGTGAATATGATGCAAGGGGTTCTCAATATCGCCATGGGTGATCTCACTAAGAAGAATGATGCTCTTGAGACAATGCTGACGACTTGAAGGAACATGTTGTGAAGCTCAAGGGGAGCATGCTATCTTCAAAATTTCTTTTGGCAATGGGGGTGTTGGTTGCGACACCCAAACCTAAGGTAGATCTCCTTAAGCATAAATGAAATAAAACTCTATTTTTAATGATTATTAAAATTTTAAAGTACATCAAATTTATTTTAATATTAATAGATATCCACTCAATAATAAAATATTTACAATATTAATATATATAAATTAAGTTATAATATTTTTATTTTTTAAAATTTCTAATAAATTTAATAAAAATATCATGTTATTGTGTCATGTCATTGCTTATATGTCATGCCACATTAACAAAGCCATCAAGTGATGTGATATGCCATGTTGGACAAAAACATTGAATGTTAGTCGGCTGAAGGTTTATGTCAATTTAGGTTTTATTTGAAATTTTTTTTTCAGTGTTGTATGTTAGATTGAAATAAAAAATATTAAGGGTTAAAAGTGAATTTTTTTTTGAAATGTTAAGGGTGAATTTTACAATTATGCTTTTAAAAAATAAATAGATTTAAAATGAGATTGGACTAGTTATATAAAAATAATCTCTAACGTTTGGGTGTTGGGTTATTTTATTCTTGATGTTTTTTTGGAGCACTTTTATACTTAACATTTGTTTTTTTTTTTGTTAAATTAGTCAATTTTTAACGGTGATATTGGCGTGACTGTTAGTTGACTAACGGTCAACATAAACTGCTAACATAGCGATTCAAATGTATTTAGATACTGACATGACATATAATATTATTTCTAAATTATTAAAATTATTTTAAAATCATAATTATCATCATCATCATTACATTTTATCCTTCTCCATTGTTAATTATTTTAAAATTATTAAAATCATAATATAAAATCATCATCATCATCACCGTTCCTCCTCATCATCATCCGCGTACCCCTTCAAAAGCTTCCTTAATCCATTTTTGGATTTTTGAAACCTATTTTTAAGTTTGATAAGAAACAAATTGCTTTTTTTCTTTTTCTTAATCTCATCTTTAATTTCCTACAAAATTTTATTCCATCATAAATGAAAAAATGATTACATTCTCAAATATGGAATTGTTTAATATTTTTGAGTTTTTGACATCACAACACAATTCATTAATCTACTTAAACACATCTCTTTACACCATTACTAGACCCATCTTCAATTTCCCACCACTTATATTTGACCACCTCCATCATTGACCCATACACTAAGCTTTTAAACCAACCTTATACAAAAGCCAAATCCCTAACCATTCTTAACCAAAACACAAACCTAGCTTAACATTATCCCGAAACTCGCACCATAGTCAGTATATCATTACAAGCAAAAAGAGGGGGAAAATGAGAAAACTCAAAAGTTTTTGGTCCAAGGCTAAGGTTTTTCTCTCTCAAATTGGTATGGTGAGATGCTAGATTGAGGTGAAGGAAAGCCATGGTCAAAATTTTAAGGTGATCGAATGGTGGGCTTAAGAGATCGGGGAGCTATTGAACCAGATAAACCTTTTAAAAACTCAAATCTTTTATCTGGTTCATCTTTATCCTCATCTTAAAAACTCAAACTCAAAACCAACCATCTAAAACACAAAGAAAGAGCAAAAGAATAAAAAAAATCATATCTTATTCCCATATCTGAACCCAAAAGAAAATGTCAAAAAAGAACCTAGAGATAGATATATATACATCTATTAAATTTGGCATTTACAACAAAGATGGAAGAAACAGAGAGTAGAAACCAAAAAAGCGCTTCGAAAATGGAAGTGATTTTGAAAAGTAAATCGTCAATGAAAGAAAAGTGAATGAATGTTTGTAGGATTTTTTAATCTTTGATTGAAGAAAAAAGATGGTGGATTTTTTTTGTTTGAAAGGTGGTAGGAAACTGAAAATGTAGGAAAGAAACGGAGAGTTAGAGAGAAGAAATTAAGGTTTTTATTTTTTTTAATAATTTTAAAATCATTTGCTGACGTGGTATATAAGATAAAATAGTGTCACTCAGCATTTAAATATATTTGGACCGCTATATCAGCAGTTTATGTTGACAATTAACCAACTAACGGCCACGTCAATATTACCGTTAAAAACTGACCAATTTGACCAAAAAACAAAGATTAAGTATGAAAATACTTAAAAAAAATTAAGGGTCAAAATGACCCAACACCTAAACGTTAGGAGTTATTTTTATCATTATGATTATAAAAATATAAGCAAAACTTGTAGCTCGTTTTTCAAGCTGAGCTTAATTTGTACAACTATATATGATATAATAGTATCTGTAAACTTGTTGTACCCATCCTAATCTCATTCATGGACTCTTTTTGGGGGTGCAACATTTAGTTTTTAATAAAATTGTCAGCGCCCTTAGTAAAAATATGAAGGGTTTGATTGGACAATACAAAGTAATTAAATAAAGATGTGTTTGATTAATAAAGTGTAATTATATTGTAATTATTTATATTATGTTTGACATTACATATTGTAATTACACAGTTACATTATTTATATTTTTGAAAAATATTAATTATTATAAAATTTATTAGCATGATAAAAAAAATTCTAAACAAGTAACAAAAATTAAAATCAAATTTTTCATATGTATTATGCTAGTCCAAAAATTTTTGATAATACAATTACTAATAAAAATAAAAATAAAACTAAATATGATATGCAATTTTATCTAATTGTTCTAGCGTTCCAAATTTGTTGGATTATTCTCTCTTTAATATTTAACAAAAATTCATTTTCATCTAATGTTGGTCCTTCATCGAGTTCATCATCATTACAATCTGAATATGAATTTGTATCATTAAGATTATCAATATCTCTTTATTTCATATACTCTTCGCAGCATGGATCATCTCAAATCCACCCATAAATGAAGCTATAAAGTATGCAACAAGCTAATACGTTTCAACCTTGTTTTTTTTATTATATACTAAGGTGGTGTTGTTAATATGAAATTTTTTTAGAACAACAATTATCCTCTAAACCACATTTCGAAACTTTGAATGTATTAAATTAAATAGTTGTAGAGTCGTTTTTAGTACTTGTGTTTAACTCTATTCTCTCAAATGGTATCATACTCTACGATATGGTGTAAAAAAAATTATTTGAATAATTAACATTTACCATATAATATTTAGGTTCGCTGTGCAAATAATTTGTAGCTTTAACTATAATAACTTATATAAATTTAACAGGGAGAAAATTAAAAATATACAAATTAAGTTAAAAATAATATAAAATATTATAACTTTTAAAAGAAGTTTTTATAAAGTGTTGAATTATTTTTATAACAAATCTTATAAATTTTATAATTTTTTACCATAATTTAGAAGTTTTTTTTACAAATACGTTATGATAAAAAATATATATATAATATTTTTTTATTGAATAAGGATATTATATTTATAATATATAACATGGAAATATAAATAAGTTATGTCTATAATTTCTTACCATAATATTTTATAAATAATATATTATCACACTTTTATTTATAACATATAAATTATTTTTATAATAAAATTTTTAACCATAAGTTTAAAAAATAATATTTAAATAATATATTTTTTGTTATAATTTTATAAAACAAAAATTATTTTTATAATACAATCTTTTAGATTTTATAATATAATAAATCTTTATTCATAGAAATTCAAACACATATATACCTTAGTGCTTATAATATAAAAATTTATAACTTAAACTGGTATAAAAATTCTTTTAAAAATTGAATTTATTTGTAATTATCTACATAATTATTTTAATTTTTACATTGTCTCTAAAAATTGAAAAGGGTAATTAAATACTTTAATTATATTTAATTCGATGAGACCCATTGATTTCAATCGCAAACGTGATTCCCTTCTATAATTATAAAGGGTTAGATTGAAATCGAATTATTTATTAGCTTTCTAAACACTACAAAAAGAAAACTCATGGGTTCGAAGAAATTGAGTATCGAAAAAAAATAATAATAAAATTTTCTACTTCCAAGCATTTCTTAATGTTTCCACGAGTCTATTTTCAATTTCACACCAAATATCAAGCACGCTTTTATTAGAAAGATATCATTTCATACATATTCATATAATTTATTTCTTCCACAAGGAAATTCAAGCGAGAAAAGGTGAAAAGAAAAGAAGAAAGATCGGATAGCATAGCAAACTTCAAAGATTGAAAGGAAGGCAAACTAGCAGATTGGAAGAGGGCACCGTTCCAGTCCTTAAGACATTCCAGCATTGGATCAATGATCTTCCCTTGGCACATAGCAGTGAACACCTTGTCAAACTCTTCACCAGGTGAGGTAACTTTTTGCCCAGTTAGCAACCCAGTTCCAAGCTCCTCTCTCACGAATTTGTACAACGGATATGATCTGCAATCCTTGATCTTGTTTGGAATTGCTGCATTTCCATTCTCAACTCTAGCCCTTGCATTCTCAACCTCCTTGGGCAAAACAGCCTTCAATTCGTCTTCAAAAGCTGCAATCTTTTGGAAGACTGAAGTGCTTGGATTCTTCTCCATCTCACCCTCTGTCATTGCATGCTCCACAAGAACTTGCCTCAACTTTTGCATCAATGGATAGGTAGCACTGGAAGGGACATCGATATAGGTAAAAATGCATACACGGTCCACAGCTTGGAGTAAATCCTTTTCACAGAATCTTAAAGGGTGGAGTTCACCATCAGCACCGGTAGTGAGTGTTTTCCTAGCTATGTGGCCCACTGTGTTCTTCACTGTGTCTAAATTATCTTCTAATTGCCTCAAATCAATAGCTTGGCAAAGAGCCACCAAGAATGTTGTCAACATTAGCTTCAAGAGATCGATAGCTTCAGCAGTTTTTTAATGCAGAGATTAATCCCAAGTAGTTCACATCTTGGTTGTGTTGCTCAGTACTTTGAACATGGGTGGTGACTGGATTGGCCAAGTATTGGAGCTCAGAACAATAGGAAGCTATTGCAACTTCAGCACCCTTAAAACCATAATCCAGACGTGGGTTCCAACCACCAGAGAGGTTTGTTGGGAGGCCATTGTTGTAGAAATCATTAACAAGTTCAGAGAATTGAGCAAACATAAGTTTCCCGATAGCCGCAATAGCTAAACGAGCATTGTGTTTGAGACACCGATTGGGGTACCCTGGAAGTTGGCACAATGTAATGCCTTGTTCCTTGACACATCGACCAAAGGGTTATCATTGACAGAGTTAATCTTTCTTTCAATCGATTTGGTTGCGAATCTGATCACTTCAATCTGTGGACCAAGCCATTGTGGAGCTGACCTTAGAGCATAGCGATCTTGTTTCGGTTTCTGCGAAGGGTCAATTTCATGTATTCTCTTGGCCGCTTTAACGATAGTGCTTCCCTCAAGTATGTGTTCCATTATAGCAGCAGCCTCGATTTGTCCTGGATGATGCTTCAATTTATGAATCAAATGGTCAGTGAACTCAGGTAATCTACAAATCATGGCTTCAGCAAATATTGCAGCCAAAATTTCTGACAAAACAGCTGTTGGGTTTTATCAGCTCACAAAGATCACCAAATGAACAAAGCAATGATTGGTGAAAAACAGAAACAAAAGCAACTCAAAACTGAGAAGAAAAACTCAGATTTTTCATTACTACAACTGATGAACTAAAGTGTTACATAAGTAGAAAAATTACATAGAAACAAAACAAAGATAACTTGTGCTAGTATCCAAACTGTTAAATCAACATAATCATATCCTAAAAACCTATCAACTCAGCTGTCATAGCTGACTAATTCTTAAAAACAACAAAGTTACAACTCAACTAATTAAGCTGACTTGTTACAAACAAAAGCTAACATAATTACATATATAAGAACTAAATACATCAAAAAATTGTTGAACTTTCTGACTGCTGTTGATGCTGCTCGATCCATGCTGGTGCAGTTGACTCGTTTCATGTCGCTGCATTGTTGCCAACATTTAACACTCCTCCTTGGCTACTATGCAGCCAACACCAATGCTTCTTCTCAAAAACTCAAACCTTGTACAAGCAAGTGGTTTGGTCAAAATATCAGCAAGTTGAACTTCTGAGCTGCAATGCTTCAAGTCAACTTCCTTTGCCAACTCAGCTTCTCTAACAAAATGATACTTAATCTTGAAGTGTTTGGTCTTGCCATGAAACACAGGGTTCTTGGCAATAGCAACAACTGACTGACTCTCTACTTTGACTTTAGTAGCTTCACTTTGCTCCTCATTCAGATCACTCAGCAACTTCCTTAGCCAAATAGCTTGATTAATAGCTGCAGTAGCTGCAATATACTCTACTTCTACTGTTGATTAAGCCACAGTTTGTTGCTTCTTTGAACTCCAACAGAAGACTCTTGAACCAAGAGTGAAAAAATACCCTGATGTGCTCTTCATGTCATCCACTGAACAGCCCAATCACTGTCAGAATAGCTGACCAACTTCAGCTCCTCAGTCATAAACTTCACTCCAAAGTTTAATGTCCCTTTGACATACCTTAATACCCTTTTTGCTGCTTTAAGATGAATAACATTACAGCAATGCATGAATCTAGATAGCAGGCTGACTGCATACATAAGGTCTGGCCTTGTTGTCAAATAGAGCAAGCAACCTACAAGGCTCCTATATCCTTTCTCATCAACCCTTTCAAAATCACCTTTGCTTGAGAGCTTCTCATTTATTGCAACTGGTGTGCTTACTGACTTGCATCTATCCATACAAAACTTGGACAAGATCTTGGAAGCAAATGTTTGCTGCCCTATAAAGATAGCATCTTGTGTTTGAGTGTCTTCCATGCCAAGAAAGTAGCTCATCTCCCCTAAGTCAGACATTTCAAACGGGTCTTGCATCTGCTTCTTAAACTCATCAATCAACTCCTTTTTACTTCCAGTTACAAGCAAATCATCCACATAAAGTGAGACAATCAACAAGGTTCACTAATACTCTTCTCAAATCTCAATTTTGATATGTAGGAGTCAATCTTGTCATACCAGGATCTTGGAGCCTGTTTGAGGCCATATAAAGCCTTCTTGAGCCTATAGACCTTGTGCTCCTGACCAGCAACCTTGAAACCATCTGGTTGCTCAATGAAAATTTCCTCCTCCTTCAGCTTGTCCCAAGCCTGCTTTGGAGAGTTGCAGGCCATAATCCTTGTGAAGATTGCATCTGAAACTCCATTCTGCAAGCAGGACATGGCCTTGTACTTCTTGGCACAGTCCTTATTATGTTGCCTAATTTGAGCTAAGGTTGGATTAGCTCTCAAAGGTGGTGGCTCTGTGTCAGCTTGAACCACACTCCATAGGTCATGTGCCTGCAGGTAAGTCCTCATCTTTACTGACCAAATGTTATAGTTCTCACCAGCAAAAACTGGTGGTGGTGGAGATGAGAAGCTCATGGTTTCAGCAACAAATGACCACTAAAAAAGGCTTCTGTTTCTTTCCTTTCAAAACTCTTGACAAAAGACAGATAACTTACAACAAAAGGCCTTCAAAGAATCAAGCTTTTGATACCATTTGTTGGGTTTTATCAGCTCACAAAGATCACCAAATGAACAAAGCAATGAAAGGTGAAAAACAGAACCAAAAGCAACTCAAAAATGAGAAGAAAAACTCAGATTTTTCATTACTACAACTGATGAACTAAAGTGTTACGTAAGTAAAAAAATTACATAAAAACAAAACAAAGATAACTTGTGCTAGTATCCAAACAATTAAATCAACATAATCATTTCCTAAAAACCTATCAACTAAGTTGTCATAGCTGACTAATTCTTAAAAACAACAAAGTTACAACTCACTAATTAAGTTGACTTGTTACAAACAAAAGCTAACATAATTACATAAGAACTAAATACATCAAAAAATTGCTGAACTTGCTGACTGCTGCTGATGCTGCTCGATCCATGCTGGTGTAGCTGACTCGTTCCATGTCACTGCATTGTTGCCAACATTCAGCATCCTTCATTGTCGCTTCATTGTTGCCAACATTTAACAACAGCCAATATGTTTGCTTCAAAAAGAACCATGGCAGCCATGGCAGAACCAACTGCAGTGCCATTGACTAGCGCAAGGCCTTCTATCGGCTGCAACTCAAAGAACCCGAAATCAATATCGGCTGCACGAAAGGCTTCTCGGGCATCAAGGGGTTCCCCATTGGGTCCAATGGCTTTGGAATTAGGCCTGCCAGTGAGCAATCCAGCAATATAGGAAAGAGGAATAATATCACCAGATGCAGTAACTGAGACACAAAGAGGCAAGCATGGGGTGACGTTGTGGTTGAGAAGCTTAGTGATTGCCTTCAGAATTTCAAACTTGATCCCAGAGTATCCCTGGAGCAGGGTGTTCGTCCCAACAAGCATGGAGGCTCGAGTTGCTGAGGGAGAAAGTGTGTGGCATGACTCACTTCCATACCCAAAGATCCCAGCATTCAAGAACCTAAACCAACAAAACACATTCAATGAATGAATAAAACTTTCTTCCACTTTGTGATTAAGAAACAAAATCGCCCAAAATGCTGTTTCTTATAGCAACTTTTTCTTCATATTTAGTTTTCTCTGAATAAAGTTTAAAAGTTCAAGTTCCAAAAACAATATAAAGACTCGAACAAAATCAATTTAATGTAGTTGGATAATAATAAGTTTCTTATGTTCACATGTTCACTGGTTCACTTTTAGTTCAGAAAGTGAAAAAAAATCGAATATTCGAGTTTGATTAAAAAATCGAAAAAACTAAATCAAACCTAACGAAATCTACTTAGAGCTTACTGTGGGTTGGGTCGGATTGGGTTTAGATTGGACTTCAACAAAATTTTAGGCTCAATTACTAGGCTAGGCTTTGTCTGGCCCGAAAAATAGGCCTAAATTAGGCCAAGTTCGACCTAAATTATAGAAGTCAAACCTAAGCTCGACTTGGCCCGATCCGTATTAATTTTTTTAATTATTTTATTATATACAATAAATTTAAAAAATATATAATATATCAAATATACTTAAAAACATTAAAAAATAAACAAATTAAAAATATTTTATATTAAGATAGTTGCAAATTAAATAGTAAAAAAAATAACAATAAAATATAAGTTTTACAATATTCAAATAATATTAAAAAAGACAGCGAAACAATAATAAAAACGCATAAAAAATAACATCCAAACAACAAAAATAACAACCAAAACAGCAGTAAAAATAACAGTAAAATAGCAACAAAAACAATAAAAATAGCAACAAAAATAACAACAAAACAACACCAAAACAATAAAAAAAAGCATCAAAACGGAAACCAAAACAGTAAAAAAAATACCAAAACAGTAAAAAAAAACACCAAAACAGAAAAAAAAGCATCAAAATAACAATATAATTTTTTTATTAAAAATGATTAATTTATTCGGGTCGGGTTGGGTCCGAGCCAAAAAAACTCTTACCTAAGGCCCGGCCTTTTTAGAAAATGAGCTTATTTTTTGTCCAAGCTCATTTTTCGGACCTATACTTTTGTCCAAACCCTCTCATTTTTCGGACCGACCTTCGGATCGAATCGAGCTGCCCCACTATGATGAAGTCTAGTTTTACCCCTATAAAAAAGTACCCACAAACTCACCGTAATGGAGTCTATTGAACCTCCAAAGGAGGCCTAATTTCCAATATTCAGTAGGGCAATTCATGGAAAATGCATACATTGTTGGTGCATGGATATAAAAAGCTCACCTAATAAGCTCCGTTTGAAGGGCAGCTCCTTCCTTGGTTCTTAGAACAGAATTAACACCAAAACCAGTAGTAATGCCATAGGTGTCAACACCATTTTGGAGGCCTTGAAGGACCTAATCGGCACTAGCCTTAACGCCGACCCTTGCGTCCTCAGAAAGCTCAACCTTGATACCCAACTCACTTTTACCTGCGGCTGCAACTTGAGAAATGGTCAAGGTCTCACCACCAAGCTTCTCCACTGGTCTTCTATACCCGGAAACCATACGTTACACTTCATCCAGATGCCTTCCCTTGAGAGAGCCAGCTGCAACACCCCAGCTCAAAGGGTCGATGACTCCACCCTTAGCAGCAATAGTAGTGGTGCAAACACTCTCTAGAGAGCTGCTTTGGTTACCATTTTGAGGGATCATATCCATGTTAAAAATTGGAGAAAATGATGGAAATGATAATGAGGAAAAAAAGAACTTGAACTTCTTAACCAAAATGTATAGATGATCGCTTTGACAGAAGAAAGAGAGAAAGGTGGTTTAAATAGGGAAGAAAAGGAAATAGAGGTCCGCACCACTCCAAAAAGAATTGGCTTTTTTTTGTGATAAGAATAGAGAAACAACACTAATTACATATTAAAACTGGAAAGGAGCGATATGCTCAGCTCTATCCAAGTCCAAAGCTGCTTGAATCTCTTGATTTGGAACTTCAAGTACATGCAAATCATTAATTCCGCGAAAAGCCTGTTTAGCCAAACAATCTGCAACTTGATTCCGATTTCGCGGGATATATTTCAGAGCTCACTGATTTTCCTGTCTTAAAATGCTTTGAACACAGTGAATTAGAGCTGAATTAGAAACATTGGGTGAGACTCTAAGAATAGCCTTAATGACTTCTAAGCTATCCGATTGAATAATAATCTGATCATGACCTCTTCGTTGAAGAATCCTGAGGCCTTCCAAAATGCCCCAAAGTTCAGCATCAAAAACTGAACATTTGCCAAGGTGTCGATGATAGCCAACAACCCAGTTCCCATATCTGTCTCGAACGACTCCACCGGCAGCAGCAAATCCAGAATTCAGTTGAACGGCTCTATCAGTGTTAAGAAAAAACTGTTTCTCTCCAAAATGAATATCAATAGAGACTTCAGGGATCTCCTTCTGAACCTCGTGAATTGATGAGAAAGAATGAATCGCCCAGCTAATTGATACTTGAATTATCTCTCTCGAGGACCAGGATTTGCTTTGAAAGATGAAAAGGTTGTGGTTCTTACATAAGCGCCAAATGAGCAAACCAAAAAGGCATGCCCAACTGGTACCTCCTCCTTGAATCTTGCTATGATCCTGCACATTAACAAGAAGCCAATCTTGTATAGAATTAGAGAAAAAATTAGAGAGATGATTACCTGGAACAACTTGTGCCCAAACTTCTTTCGTAAAAGTGCAATCTCTTAAGATATGAAGGCTGTCTTCAAAATGATGGCCACAAATAGCACAAGAAGGGTCAACTGCTATCCCTCTACGAAACCTCTCTGCATTGCTAAGAAGTCTTCCTTGCAAAACGGTCCAAATAAAGGCTCGAACTCTTTGAGGCCCAGGAACCTTCCAAGTAATCTTCCATTTTTCATCTTTCAGGTTCCAATCATCCTTCTTAATCACCCTATAAGCTGATTTGACAGAAAAAGCTCCTGAAGAATTTTGGCTCCAAGAAATTTTATCAATCCACCAGACTGATGTGGAGGAGGAATGCCTTTGATAAGCTGTATCACATCCTCCGATACCCAAACTCGAAATAAATCCAAATTCCACGATCCATCTTCAGTAATCATATCCTTGAGAGAACAATTTAAATCAATATTTTCAGAAACCGAGATAATATGATAAAGAGGTCCGATACTAGGAATCTAGTTATCCTTCCAGCATCGGATTCTAGTACCCTCTCCCACAAACCAATGCAGATTTTCACAAAGAAGAGGCTAAATTTTAGAAAGGGCCTTCCATAAGAAAGAACTTCTATCACGATGGATCCACTCCGGCAGATGCTCCTGTAATTGATATTTTGATCTAAACACTCGAACCCATAAAGCTTCGGTATTGGACATAATTTTAAAACCTAATTTCATCAAGAAAGAGATATTTTGTTCCCGAAGCTTTTGTAAACCAAAGCCACCGCACTCTTTGGGTTGACATATGGAGTCTCATCCCACTAGAGACATCTTCTTCTTCCCATTTGAAGATCCCCAAATAAACTATTTGATCAGACTTTCAATCTCATCAATAATTTTTCGAGGAACCATCATAGTTTGCATGAAATAGCTCGGAATAGATAACAGAACTGACTGAGCTAAAGTAATACGGCCAGCAAAAGAAAGGTTTTTGGCTTCCCAACTTTGCAATCTCCCTCGAACTTTTTCCACCACAAATTGAAGCGTACTGTTCGCAACTCTTTGATGTAATAAGGGAACCCCTAAGTAGTAACCAAGATTGTCAACTCTTTGAAAACCAAGAAGAGAGCTGATCATGTCTATCATAACAGTATCCACCCCTTGAGAAAAAAAATGTTAGTTTTTCTAGAATTAATCTTATGACTAGAAAAACCACAAAACCTGTCCATAATATCTTTTATAACCCTACTATGCTCCATATCTGCCTTGCTAAAAATGACCAAGTCGTCTGCAAAAAACAAATGTGAAATATCTTGCCCTGATCTTCCAAACCTAATCGGAGTCCATTTACTATCAGAAATAGCAGTATGAATCATCCAACCAAGCCAATCCATACATAAGACAAACAAGTAAGGTGAGAGAGGACAACCTTGGCGAATACCTCTTGCAGGCTTAAACTTAGATAAAGGAACCCCATTCCATAGGACCTGAATAGTGGAGTTAGAGATAGAGGAAAAAAATAACTCTATTAAGGTACTCAGGAATACCAGCAGCTTTGAGGGATGCTAAAATAAAATCCCAACGCACTCTGTCGTAAGCTTTCTCTAGATTAATCTTAATCGTCATCCATTTGCGTCTTTTTTAACTTCTCATGGAATGAATCACCTCTTGCGCGATGATGACATTGTCCGTGATATTCTTTCCTGCAATAAAACCTGCCTGTTCCGAGCCAATCATGTTAGGGAAAATAAATTTAAACCGATTGTCTATTACCTTCATAACAAGCTTGTATAGGACAGAGCAAAGACTTATTGGTCGAAACTGACTAAAAATCTCTGGATTCTGCACCTTAGGGAGTAAAATAATCAAAGTGTTGTTCAGGTCAGAGTCAATGGAATTCCCATCAAAGACCTTTTTGACCCAATCACACACAGCTTCCCCAATCGTATCCCACTGACTCTGGAAGAAAATAGCGTGAAAACCGTCGCTACCTAGAGCTTTGAGAGGAGCCATATCAAAAAGAGTCGTCTTGATTTCATCATTTGAGATCGGTTTTTCTAAAAAAATAATATTCTCAGGAGCAAGTTGTGGAAATCTACTAGAAGGAAGATCGCCACACGGCCCAGGAATATCACCATACAAATTTTGGAAAAAAGAGTTGGCCTCTAACTCTATATCCTCGGGATCATAAATCCAGACACCCTTAGAATTGCGAATAGTCGAAATGCGATTACTCTTCCTTCTTTGCAAAGTACATGAATGGAAAAACTTAGTGTTTCTATTACCAAGCTTCAGCTAGTCACACCTCGCTTTTTGTCTCCAAAATAACTCATGGTGTAGGACATCCTCTAATTCTTGTCTAAGCCTTCGATCCTCCATTGCAAGTTGATTGGAGCAAGAAACACCCATCATTCTCTGAACATCTGTAATCCTACTAATGAGACCCCTTTTACGAGTGGAAATGTGACCGTAAACCTGTTTATTCCATTCTTTCAGATTGCCAATAAGTTGAACTAAATAATCAAACATATTCCCGGAAAAATTCCATTTCCTTCTCATGAAGCCTTGAAAATCTGGATGTTCGACCCAACTAGCTAAGAAACGAAAAGGTCTCCCATGAGAGACAGTGAGAGACGAATCCAAGGATAATAAGAGAGGTCGGTGATCAGACTTAATCTTCGGAAGATGAGTGACCAAACTATTAGGAAAATTACTCATCCAAACCTCATTACTAATAGCCCGATCCAATCTTTCAAAAAAAGTTCCTCTGTGCCAAGTGAAAGTGGGCCCTCTGACCCCTAAATCATACAGCTTGCTCGAATCCATAAAGTCACCGAACTCAGGGCACCTACGTCCTCTAAAAAGACCACCTATTTTTTTTGAAGAGGAAAGAATAGCATTAAAGTCTCCAATAGCAGCCCAAGAGAAATGCCCTGAAGGAATCGAACTGCTCAAATCTCTCCAAAGTTGTTTACGAGATTGACGGTTAGGACTACCATACACAAATGAGATAAAGATCGGTTGTGGAGTGCCTGGGTGCCAAATACGAGAAAGAATGAACTGAGAGTGACTACGAATAACTTTCAAACGAATTGGATCTCTCCATCCAAGCCAAATGCCATAGGAAAAACCGATCGCCTCAACCCGATAAGAGAACTGAAAACCAAGCTTAGCAATAATGTTATCAGCCTTAATCCCACTGACTGTTGGCTCTAACAAACTAACAATACCCAACTTGTGTTCCAAATTGTATTCCTTAAATATCCTGGGAAAATTGACGCTAGCACAACCTTGACAATTCCAAGAGAAAACTGTAATATTCATAAAAATATGGAATATAGAGAAAAAACCAAACCTCACTATTGAGTCTCAGTGGAACCATCCATGGTCAAATCTACTCTATCTGAAACTATATTCAATGGTTTAGAGACATGTGATGAGAGACGCTTTGCCATCCCTTCCATGGTCTAGGATAATGGAACTCGCGAATTTTCAGAAGATTTGAAATGACCTTCCCTTTCTCGAAGAGCAGCTGTGATTTTACGATTACCCTTGCTACTACCATCTTTGACTGCACTCCTCCGTTCTTTAGAAACTGAAGAACCACGTACCGAATTATGGTACTGCTGAACCCCTTCTGGATTATCCAACGTAATATTATAATAGGCCTGACTGTCCTCCAATTTTTCAGAATTAATCTTCTCCTACTCTTTTAGAATTTGAACATCTTGCGTTTCATTTGCAACTTGGTGCGTCACTCCTGCATGAATTAAAGAAGAATTTAAATTTGAAAGTTGTTAGGAAAATTCTCATTGTTAAAAGAAGATAAAGCATTCATAGGCCTTCTGCCCAAAGCCTTGTCCATTAAACCCTCATGATTTTACCCCATGAAATTCAACCCAACCCCATGGCCCACATCTTTTCCTTCTTTATTTCGGCCCAAACCTTGTTTATTTATATTGCCCACATCCTGATTAAAAATGGGATTTTCAAAGTTGGTTCTTGAAGCTTCTAAAACCTACTGTTTTGACAGCCCACTTTTTACACCAACACCATGCTATTTCACCGACAAAACACTCCCACCTTCAGTTTTTTCTTCTAAAATATTGCTTCCTATTTTCCACTGACATTAAATTTCCAACCAAATCCTTTGATTTTCCTTCAATTGAAATCCCATGATTTTGGGATATTGATTCTTCCGTTGAAAGTGCCGAGAATCTCGATCCCAACGGTGACTTGCCCGATTTGGTTGCTTCCTTTGTCGGAGCTGCGCGCTGAAGACAACGGGAGCATCTTTCCACCAGCATCCACGGACCAAACTCAGTTGTTTGTGGTTTCTTACTACCTTCATCCAAATCCCCATCAAACGAACCACTATTGTCGATTTAGGCATGCTCTCAGTAGCACATTGATCTTTTGCACCAGCAATCATCGGACACAAATCTTTGGTATGCCCATACTTACCACAGCAGAAACAAACCGTCGGGAGTGCCTCATATTCAACCCATTGAGTAACACCTTCCACCACAATCTGAGGGATCAACGGTCGGTCAAGATTAAGATAGACAGCGAGACGAGCAAAACGACCTCTAGTACCATTGCTTGTCTGGAAATCCAATTTAACAACTTTCCCGATTAACCTCCAATAGCCTCTAAAATTTGTTTTTTATACAGATAATCGGGGAGGTTTGGTAATCGAATCCAAGCCATCACCGAGCTAGGGTAAGCTTGCGAAGGATTGAACTCCTTGGACCATGGCTGGATGGTAAGATACTGCCCATATATTGTCCATGGTCCTTGAGACAAAACTTTATTGTAATCGTCCATTGCCTGAAATTTAACCAAAAAATAACCATTAGCTATATCCCTGAGTTGAATAGATTTAAAGGGTTTCCATAGATTTAGAACACGATTGTATAAAGCATTATATCCGATGTTGCGTCCTAGAAGTTTTAGAATGATCATCGATTCCATGTCTTTGATCAGAATTTCTCTGACACGATCCGAAAAAGCAATATTCGATACTCCGTCAATCACAATCGTATTCAGATCCCTGTCTTGCAAATCCACATCGTCCTCGAATTCCACTGAGGGACCAAAGTTGTCCAAATCAGAAAACATGGGAGAAACCCCCAAAAGTTTATCCTTCCACGACAACTTAGGAGGTGAATCTTGATCAACAGCCATATCATTCTCCTCCTCATCAATAGACTCTTTGAAATGGACTTTCTTAGTATTTCGATCTTCGGCGGAAGACTGGCCACCGCCACCAGAATTTTCAAGACTAAGCATTATTCTATTTTGGAGAATTTTGTTTGGCTTTCTTACTATCTACTGCAAAACTTATTTTCAATTACGGTGATTGTTTTTAAGAAGAATTGGCTTTTAGATATACGTTACAAGGTACAAAATATTTTAGGAAACAATTTTATGGCTGTGACAAGTGGATACTCTAACACATCATTACTATTAATTAATATTAATTACCAATATTTATAATATTTAATAACAATAATAATTTAGTTTGATTTATTTTAGTAATATATTTATGATATAATAATGCTTTATTTAAAAAAAGAATTTTTTAGCTATGTTCATATTATAATCTGTTTTACATTTGGCATTAAATTAATTGGACCTATGTACATACCTTTTTGGCTTATTTGTTATATAAATTCATTGAATCATGTCGAAACTATTTTTTTTAAAATTGTCTCGAAAATATTTTTAAAATTGAAAATGAGAGTCGCTACCAGCCTTTTAATTTAGTGTGATTGAATCACCTAAAATGTTTGAATTTATTTTTAGAAAACGATTTGGTCTTCAAAATTCAGAAAATAGGTTCGGGAGTCGATTACGTGTAATGAAGGATTAGCACTCTTACACGCCCAAAAATTGGTACCTAGTTGATTATTTATGGTCTTAGTCATTGAAAATTAGAAAACTCAAAAAAAATTTACAATGCGATCCTTGAACATATAAAAATTTAACAGTATATGTTTTAAAATGACTTAAATCTAAAAAAAATATTTTTATCTCGAGTCAATTGAGAAAAATCACACCCTGTGAGTTAAGGGCACGATTATTTCATGTACTTGAAAAAAGAAATCATTCATCAATTGATAAATAAAATTTAAAATTTGATCATTTAGTATGACAACGAATATATCTCACGAATAAACGATCTTTTCTTCTCGAGTTAATTGAGAATCACGTCCCGTAAATTTGGAACACGATGTCTCGGACACTCAAAAAGAAAGAACATTTATCCACAGAATGTGTGTGTTTTAAATTAAAAAATAAGGTATTCGGTTGCGTAAGTTAGAAGATAAAACCGCATCCCGAAGTTGAAGCACGACTTTATCGAGTTCCTTAAGCCACGAATATTACCTCTAAAAAATGACAAATAATTCACTTTATTAAAACGCTTTTACGTAAAAAAAACTTGGATAAACGTATGTTCAATTTGCAATTAAAATGAGAAGGTAAGAAAATATATGTACATAGAGTAAATTTAAAGAGTCCAAAAAAAACCAATTAAAAGAGATCAAACAATATTAGAGAAGTGTAAACGAGTAATTAAATAAAGAGTCAAAAATGTTAAATAAATAAGCATAAAATAATAAAATAAATTGATTAACTAAATAAAAATAGCAGGTTAAATAAATGAAAGGGATTAAATTTTTTTAAGAAAAAGTGAAAATAAATAAAAAGTCATCTAAAGGTCTCTTTTAAAAAAACAAAAGGTTCAAATTTTAATAAAAAGAAAATGGATTAAATTAGAATAGAAAGAAGAAGTTCAAGGTAGAAAACATAAGAACTGAGAAAATTAGGGCTTGAGCTCGAATTTGAAAGAATTTAGGGACTAAATGGGTAATAAACCCAAGTCCTGTACACGTGTTACTCACAGATTCACTCGAGATCATAGGACCTTGATGTAAATGGGAGCAAATTTCAGGGAAAATTTAAAAATGAATTAAAAATAAAGAAAGGACAGGATTGGAAAAGCTTAAAAAGGCGGAAGGGTTAAAGGGATAAATATCCCATTGCATAGAAACGCGCGGACCCTAAACGGATTCACAATGGGTCGAGTGTGGAGTGCTAAAACGACAGCGTTTTAAACTCTGAATTCTCTTGTCAAAACGGCACAGTTTCATGAAGGTATTTAAACCAAATTTTTAGCAAAAAATTTCATTTTAGACATTTCTTCTTTAAAAAAAAACTTGTTTTCTTCTTTTTTCTCTCAACTTTCCCTCTACACTCCCTCCGTCCAACCATGGAGTCACCGATCGGACTGTCGCTAGCCCGTCGTCTTCAATCACCTTCGACTGTCGCACGCCACCGTGCACGGTGGCTAGGTAAAACAAAAACTTTTCTTTTTCATTTCCTTTTTTGAAAAAGAAATCTAAATTTGGGCTCCAAAATCCCAAATTCGAACCGAAAAGTAAAAAGTTTTGTTTTTTTAATTTTATCTTAAAAAAAATCTTAGATCTGGGTTTGAAAATTTTGAAAACCAAGTTTTATTTTTACCTTTTTTTTCTTGTATTCTTTTATTATTACTTTTCCTTTTATATATATTTTTTTAAAGCAAACAAATATCTAAGCTTAGATCTTTACATAAATTTTTTTTAAACAAAGGAGGGTTTTTGAATATATTCTTTTATTTCTTTATTTAAAATCTGTCTTTTTATATTCTTTTTTATATTTTAAAACACTTAAAGTTTTAATCTTTCTTTATATTTTGTTGGGTTTTCGAAAGAACATCCCATTTTTATGTTTTCCTTGAGATTTCTTTGACGAATATGACTTATTCGAAAGATTTTCATTCAGAAAATGAGCCTCCCTTTATTGGGGGTGGTGACCTCGGACTTTCACGGAGGTGGCAGCCCTAGAGCAAAGTGAGTAACCCTATTCCTCTCCTATTTTTTATATTTATTTTCTTATTTATCCTTTTTTATGCTTCGAAATAAAATGGCAAAATAAAAATGAAAAAAATAAAGCTACCTTCGAAATTTGATTTATTGTTTATTGATTTTCCCTTGATTGCTATTCAAATTTCTGCGTTTGTATTGATTTTCATGCCTAAAAAATACAGAAATGGTGGTTGGGCTCATTTATAGCCAAGAAAATTTCATAGTTTACTGTTCTTTTGTCCTATTTTTGTTGTTCTTTGTTGTCTCTGTTTCACTGTTTTCCTTCTTTTTTTGTAGGTATCATCGAAGTGGCAAACCTTCCACAGTCAACACCGACGATGGGAACGAGCTCTTTCCATTTTGGTGCAAGGGCAGACGAAAAGTCATCGAAAGCCGAGAAGTCAACGGTCGACAGTCGAGGAGTCACATTGCTGACGTGACGCTGAAGTGGCTGCTGACGTGGCTATGAGCTGAAGGGGTGAGCGGCAGCAACACAAAAGTTAGGGCATTAGGGTTTTTTCCTTGTTTGTAAAATTTTGACCTTTGGGTCATGTTTGTGTTTGGATCTAATTTTGGGCATGTATTTGGATTTTGAATAAAATGAACTTTGGTGAATAAATAAAATTTTTTATTTATATAGTCTTATTTATTTATTCGATTTGGGCTTCACTTATTGGGCCTGGTTAAATTTGGAAGTTAAAAATCATATATATTATTAAAAGGTAAAAATATTTAAGGAAACAGTTATAGGTGAAAATCTAAAACTCTAACAATTGGATACCCTAATTACTTGACATATTATTACTATTAATATTAAAATAATGTGTGGGCTTTATTATTACTTACCTATATTTATAATATTTAACAATAATTTAGTTTGATTTATTTTTAGTAAAATAATATATTTATGATATTACAATGTTTCATCAAAACAAAGAAATTTTTGGCCATTTCACATTATAATTTTTTTACATTTGGCATTAATTAGGTTGACACATTCTCAAACTCTTTTTGGCTTATTTGCTTGATAAAATCTTTAAATTATATATATATATATATATATATATATATATATATGAGGAATGATGGAAATAAAAATTTTAGAAAACTTAATTTTGATTTGTTTTTAATTTAAATTTTGGAAAATAAAAACTTAAATTTTTGAAAGATATCGTGTCTTTCATTTTCAAATTAAAAGCTTTTTATAGAGGTCCTTGGCTCTTTACAACGTCTTTGTTGAGGAATTTGGTCCTTTACATTATTACAAATATTTTTTTTTGTCTTACACATTTATTATTTTTCAGATTATTGTTGCAATTATGGAGAATATAATCTTTGAATTACAAATTTTTTGCACGAATCTCTACTGTGTATCTTCGTCTTTTTTTTTAGAGGATTTTTGTAGATAATCATTACTGTTCATCTTCGTCTTTTCTTTGCAAAGAATCATTACTGCCCATCTTCGTCTTTTATCTTCCAATGAATCTTTACTGTTTGGATTTCTTGTTTACGTTTGGAACAATTTCTTTAACTATATAGGAAATCTTTGAAGGTTGCATAAAATTATTTCAAAACAATTATCTTCTTCTTCTTCTTCTTCTTCCTTTTTTTTTAAATTTCTTTATGGTTTTGGTGATTCTCACTGTTGTGGGGTCATCTGCAATATCCACCATTTTGATTGAGATGTCGAAAATTTCTCATCTTCTAAGTCAGAATCCATTGAGCTGAGCATTTCATCCATAAGCTTTATGTATTCTTTTTTGTTTTGACATGAGCCAACAATGCACTGGCAATTGATTTAACTTGAAGAAGTTTTGCAATAGTTTGGTTCGGAGCAGTTTACTTGTATAATCTTGAATTTTGTTGAAAAAATCAATCCAAATACTTAGAATCATATTTTTTTGTCATTGAATTTGTCCCACCATTTCATTATGAAATTTCAAACTAACAATGAGATTCTCATGTATTGGCCCTGTTCAAAAGCATAATTCCAAGAAACAATTCAATAAATATGCAATTTTGAAAAAAAAATGGATTATTTTGTATATGTATTTTTTGTTTGGTTCTAGTTGGAATTTGTTAAAAAATTAAGCCATAAATTTGATTTTTTTTTCTGGTAGGATATCAAAAGAAGATAGTCCACATCAATTCCACCATTCTTGAAATCAATTTGGGAATTTGTACAAAGTGTCATACTTGAAATATATGAGCCAAGAGTGTCTCATATGTTGGTTGTTGATAAGGAAGGCATCATACCAAGTTGTTTGATAGTCCTAGTATGTAAAATATGAGTGATGGTCTATTTTGGAAGTGAATTTGGCTTGGAATTTCTTTGGAGAGTTTGTGTGACACCAGAGATAAATCCCATATCGGCAAAGCACGGGAGAGACCTGGACTATATAAAGGGGTAGCAACACTTAAATGGTAAAAGGCCTTTTGGGGGTGTATTGGCTCTCCCAATTGTTGAGAAAAAAAATCTGGTTTAAAAACGATTTTCTTGCATAATGGAAAATTCAAAATTTGAAAACTGACCCATACTTATGTTTTCAGATAAGCAGATCCTTCATGTTTTCTGGCTTTCAACCAAATAATCTTCTCTGCTATTCTCATACCACGAACTGTTTCGAGTGTGGGGCTCGAACCAATTGAACAAAAATACAAAACTAGAAAAAGTTTTCCTTTTGGGGTGAAAATAGAAATTCTCTCTTCTTTAATAGAAATCGATAAAATTGTCATTCTAGAAAAATATGTTTAAAAGTTGAGAATAAATTCTCTCTATTTTTTGGCAGAATAACAATCTTTCAAAAGTTTTGTAAATAGCTCTACCAGTTTCATCTATTTATAGGAAGAGAAGGTAATACCTTTGTAGAGTTGTAAAAGTTTATTTCCACTAAAAAAATGATATCCTAGTCTATCTAGGATATACGGAGCGGCAATCCTAGTTAATGATACTAAGGTTTTGTCGTCTCACCTCCTTACATTAGGACTTTTTGGCCTCTCTCACATCAGGTCTAATTACGAGTACTTCCTAAGCCTTTTTGACCAGTACCCTGTAATATGATCCAACCTGATTCATTTTTTTATTTCTCAAAATAAAATTTAATATTTACATATTAAATAATTTTATCATCCCAATTTTACCCTAGTAAAATTTTGATAATTTTACCCTCAGTAAAATTTTGAGAAAATTGGTTCAATATGTCACAACTTAACATGTTCACTATGATCGAATGATTTAATCATTTTTGGGCTTCAAAACGGTCCAAAAACATAAACTCATTCTTCTATCATTTTTAAGTAATCCTATATAGGATTGTAAATTTCTATTTTCATTATTTTTGGAAACCTACATTCATTTCCAAATGGTTCCATTTCTCATATTTAGAGAAAACCAAAATCATTCGTGAATGTTTCCATTTCTCTTTTTCGATTCATTCCATTCATTTCTAGTTAAACACTCTTTACAGTTTGCCTTGAACTGCCCTTTCTTGTTGTAGAAGAAGCATTTAGACTTAGATAAGTCTTTAGGCTTTCTGGTTCTTTTCCTTTCCACTTGTGATGGCCCAGAGACCTTAGTCTTGCCTTTCTTAGCGTGTTTTCCCTTCCCATTTTAGGAAGAACCGACAACTATAGTCACTTCTAGTATTCGAATCGACTGACCATCATTTAACATCAACTCATAGGATTGCAACTCCTTCATGAGTTGCGTAAGCGCCAGGTTTTTGTTTCCAAGGTTATATGTGGCCCGAAAACCAGAAAAATCTTGATAAGATTTTCAACACCATCTCAATTTGAGTGTTTTGCTCCAAATTTGCCTCATGTCTGCAACCTCGGAAAAGTAACCCATAAGAGTGATCATATGGTCTTTAATCGAAGTGTCAGGATTTTGTTGGGTATTCATCAAGTTAGTTATGGCAGACTGTCGAGCCAAGGCAACTTGGCCTTCGAACATGTCTTCTAGCTTATCTAGAATCGCTTTAGCAGTCTTAAACCTCTCCAGTTGCTTATACAGAGTATTGGTCATGCTTGCCTGCATATAGCAACAAACTATCTCATCAAACTCTTCCCAACGTTTTCTAGCCTCTGCTTGAGTGGCTAGTGAGCATTTATTATCAAGAATTATTTTACGTTTCTCACAGTTCAGGACAATTATCACTTTCTTTTTCCATTCCTTATAATTATTTTCATTCAGTTTGTTTTCAGTGAGTATGTTAAATAAGGGAGTTGGCATCTTTTTGAACTGAAAATAAAACATTCATATATTAATATTTTTGTATTAAGCAAATGTTTGAAAAACATTTTGCAACATTATGATATGCATTAAGATGATGCATGTGTCTTACATTAAACATTGAAAACATTTGTAAGTCATTGCAACGATATTCCCACACCCATTGAATCAAGCCACCGTAGGGTTATCATGATCAACTAGTAAGAATATAGATTTTCATCCAATTAGTACATGAACCTAATTCCTTAGTCATTCACACGTACTAATAATCATATGGCGTTTGGCCATTATTTTAACTTAAGTAAAGCTTCATAGGGAGTTACTTAAACTAGAAGATCTTGAGTTTATAACCATTAACTCAACACCTATCGCATCATGCATCACAAATGAGTCATCGTGGGACAATCTGACCAAGTAGCATGCTTTGACTAGTTGTCCTCTTTTTAAGATAGAATTTCTTGACCTACCGCATGATAATGCCTACCACAACATTGATCCAATTATCATTTGATCACAAGAGAATTCTTCTCTTTTTATTGTAGAAATCTCCTTAGTGAAATCCACATAGCAAACTTATCGTGGGTAGTGCACATGCCATGCCATCATAAGAGACCATTGATGGAGGCTTTAGGTCTTGTTTAGGGACCTTCTCCCACTTAATATTTTAAAAATATGCAAGGTTGTAAATTTCTGGTTTCAAATAATCAATATATGCATGACAAGTACATGTGATATTCTTTCCTGAACTATATGGTATTCTTATCTCATGTATGCATGACATGTTATGAAATTTTTATAATATTCACATTCATTTATTCACAAGAGTCAATCAAATAATTTTGATTCTCCACAGTTTTTCTTTTAAGGAAAAAATCGAAAAAGTGAATGTGAATCATGCACTAGATAGGTTCTTAGGAAAGGGAGGCAAGTCGTATTTGACTACTTAAAAACCAAGCATTTCCTTGCCAAATCAAATCTTAAATATGATCCTTCTCATTACCACACTTCTCACAGTAATCGAATAACCTAAAGAAGTGAATGGAACAATACAACACATGTATTTTCTCATTACTACACTTCTTATCTTTAATAGATCAAATATGGATCATCTTACACATATATATCACAATTATATAATAAATAATAATTAAACAGATATATAAAGAGTTATTCCATGTGTCTTCGACTATCATCGGTCCATCATCTCTTCGTCATCGACTCCTTTTCGAAAAAATTACATTTATGTCTTATGTCCATTTTCGGTTCACAAGAATTCTATAAAAAATAATCCTATGTAGAGATAAAAATCCACGATCTATTTCCTAAGAACCATAACATTGGCTAAGAAAAATATAATTATATAACAAATATATAATATTGCATTCATTCATGTACATTCCCCTAAACATGCGAATAATTACAAAATGTCACATTTTATTAAATACTAATCAAACACGATGAAGAGAGAGATTCGATCTCGATTTACACCGTTAACATAACACAACCTGGCACTCTGATACCAATTGTTAGAAAAAACCCGATTTGAAAAAGGTTTTTTTGCACAATGGAAAATTATAACTTTGAAAACCAACCCGGTTTGTGATATCTATAGAAATAAACCTTAATTGAATACGTATATGTGTTTTCGGATAAGCGGATCCTCGATTTTTTTGGCTTTCAACAAAACGATCTTCTCCGTTATTCTCGTACAACGAACTACTTTAAGTGTGGGTTCAAACCAATTGAACAAACACAGAACTAGAAAAAGTTTTCCTTTTGGTGTGAAAATAAAAATTCTCTCTTCTTTAATAAAAATCGGTAAAATTGTTATTTTAAAAAAATATACTAAAAAGTTGAGAATAAATTCTCTCTATTTTTCGGCAAAATAACAATCTCTTAAAAATTGTGTGAATAGCTCTACCGGTGCAGAATATACAAACATTGACTAGTTCGGGATTGCTATCTTGATGATGAAGTCGTAGTTCAAATATCTTGAATTATATCTAACCTGCGCATGAAAAACAAATCATATGTTGAGCAATGGAACTCATTAGTATGTTTATGGTTCACACACACACACATATCTACACAATTGATTCCATAACATTATACTATTTCATTTCGATATCTTTTATCAAGTCACAAACTCAGACAAATTTTACATAACTCATTTCATTATCATATTTTAGTGTGAATCTATTACATTACATTTTCAAGTTTTTAATTCCAATTATAATATCATGCCCGATGAAACCATTCATATTTCCACATATCATATCCTGTAATTATTTTCAATTACATATCATACCTTGAATTCGATCTTATTTGCATCGTACCCTGTACACTATTCTTATCATATGACAATGATTTCATTACAATTCAATTCAATTTATATATATATATATTCACATTCAATTTTAAAATCACAACTCAATTCGTGTTTTAATATGAACAATTAACTAGTTTAGGTGAAAAGTGTCAAAAGTAAAAAATTTTAATCTCGTTCTTAAAGCGTTTTTGAATGATTATGCGATTTAAAATGGTGAATTTTATGCTCCTAATACTTTAATTTCGTGTTTCTATACTTAAGAGAGCATTTGGGAGCAAAAAGAGCGAAAATCAAAAAATCAAAGCAAGATCCAGGAGCTACATGAGTCGGGTCATTCCGCACTGGTTGGACACACGTTCGTGTGAGCCACACGAGCTGCCACACGGCCATGTGCCAGACCGTGTGAAAATTGTGAATTGCACCCCTAAACCTGCGGGAAAATGAGTTTTTTAGATTTTTCGAGCATTCAAAGATCTATATATATATCAAAGATAAGAAGATGAGAGAGAGATGTCATATAATACTCGAGACAACAACTCGAAAAACACCATTGAAGCAAACTCTGAAGCAAAGTTCCATCAATATTGAAAATCTCTTTTTGATTTCTTTGAAGTTTATTACGAGATTCTTTGTTTTTTGTGGTTATATTGTCTTTTGGATGTTTTTATTTACGATTATGAACTTTCTAAATATCTAAGGGAGATGAATCCTATGACGAATTTTGTATTTTGATTTTTGTTTTACGCAATAAATACTTAAATCTTGTTTGCAATTATGTGTGCTTAATCATTGGTTTAATATTTTTAGGCTATTAATTCATGTTTGATGTGCTTAAATCAAAGGTTTAATAAAGCCTGTTTAATAATAAATCTAGTACAATTGAGTGGAGTTGCTTGCAATCCTAAAAAAAGATGACATAAATCTATTGAATTAGAGTCAAATCTAATAAGGGGATCCATAGATCGAGTTAATGCGACAATATGGATTTTAAGTAGAAAGAAATTTCAATTAATCAACCTAGAATAGGTTGCTTTTTCTTTCGAAAGAGATATTAACATAATTTAGAAATTTTTACGGATCAAGATTCTAAGTGAAAAAATTATTTAATTTAAATTGATAATAATAGATGAAATCTAAATAAATTCTTTCTTGGGTATTACTTTGTTTTTTTGTTGTTAATAGTTTGCTTTCTTAGTTTATTATTTGTCGTGTTCTTTAGTTAATTTAATTATTTAATTTTAGTTTTTAATAAATCACTCCAATTTATCTATTAAATAATAAAAAGACGATAATTACTAATAATTTTAATCCTCATGAAAATAATATTTTTGCTCACCGTAGATATGATATTAATTGATAAGTGTGTTTGCCTTAATCAGCTTTGTAGTTAGTTTACGATTGCATCATTAGGAATATATCATATTAACATGCCATTTCTTGAACTAAATCATTGAATTCGTCACAAAATCATTGAATTCGTCACAATTTCGTACCAATCTTCCGAACTTATAAATCTAATTTACAAATTTCTTTCACATTAACAATTATTTTCATCATCATTATAAATTTTATATATATATTAAATCCTTATTAACTTGACTTGGACACAAACGAATACATAAATCCAACAAACACCCCAATTTGGCATTCGATGACTCATCGGATAATTTTCGAAGAAAATAGACTGCGCTCAACACTCATCTGTATGGCCGAAGTAGAAATTGTGCCCAGCACTCGTCGACTTGTAGTCGAAGTAACCATTTGGCACCTAATGCCTCATCAGAACGTCCAAAGTAATTCTTCTATGCATCCCATACCAAAACCAATTCTATTACCGTGCCTTAATTGGCACCAAGATACACCATCCAAATCTAATAACACAAGCGTTTAAACCAGAAATAATCTCAATTAATAGTTCTCAACTTTGACAACATAGATGCAATCAAAACTAGCATAATTAGGACCCATCAACAACATAACTAGTATTCATTAATTGCTAAGTTTAGGTATACAATCAACATAAATGATTCTACTTACAGCAGGGGCGAGACACAGTATAACCAAAAGATAAAAAGCTGGAATTTCAGCATACGGACAACCTCTATTCTATTTCGAGCAGCACTTATCATTTCATAGTTAAGACAATAAACATCAACAACATTTAGCATTTAAATCAATAATTATTCTTCCATTCAGACAACAACAACATTTAGCGTTTAAATAGTAATAATAATAGAAAAAAACAACAGCAACATTTAGCATTTAATTCAATATTTATTCCTCCATTTGGGTAGCGGTTAAACCACACAATATGACAGCATAACAACATCACAATTGGTCAGTGAAAATCATCACAATTGAACAGCTTAATTAATTAAATAAAACCACATAATTAACAGCATATTTGAACAGTGAATTTAACACTTTCGGATACCTTTATTAACTAATAAAACAACATAAATGGGCACATTAGGGCAGTAAATTTAACAAATTTTGACAAGCATTTAAATGCGATAAAACATAGGTAACCTACCCTGTTTTGGACAGCATTTATACTCCAATTAAACAACATTTACACTCGATAATCATAGGAAACATGTCCTGTTTTGGACAGCTTCAACCCTCCAATTTATCATGCATTCTAACAACATTAATTTCAAAAAGAATTAGACAACATTTTTTTTTTTGGTGAATAATTAGACAACATTAATTCAGTCATTTGGACAGCAGTAACAACATTCGGATAACATTGATTTGTTGATTTGCAGCATTCATGCATCATTAGTTCACAAGTATTTGGACAACAGTAACAACATTCGAACAACATTAACTTGTACAAAAATGAACATTAGACAGCAATTATATGCTCAAAATTGGAAAGCACCTAAGCATCAGTTTAGGCAGCTGATGAATTTGTAGTAACCAAAATTAGCCATTACAAGACAACATGAAGCCATGCAAATTTAAAGTACTTTCCAACCATTAACCCAAAAAGGAATCATCAATGTTGACCTAATAACAAATTTTAACATGAAATAAATAGAAACTAATTCTCACAGAAAATTTTCCCCAGCTGATCCTAGCTTCTAATATGCTCATACACCTTCTTGCTACAGCCTTCTTCCTCTCCTTTAGCTAACAAAATCAGCTTTGTGTTACAAAAGAGAAACATTTACAACCAAAAAAAAAAATTATCAAGGCTCTTGCTACCACATTTAAGAAATTCATGCACTAATAATCCATGCATCTAAGCAATTTAACATTTTCAGCCAAGCTTTACCGTCCATCATCCATCAAAATTTCCTTCAAAAGCAACTATGTTCTAGAGAAGAGCTTTGAGAAATTACCAAATCATTTGCAGAATATACTCCTCGACAAGCTAAACATAAAATTTATTTCCACATGCAATCGGTTTTGAGGTCTCTCCCTCCCTTCCAAAGCATCAGTAAGAACAAGGAAAGAAAAATGGAAGAAATGAATCCCCTCGCTATTTTCTTTCCGTTCAACCCCTCGTAAGGGAAAGTAAAATAAGTAAAAAAAAAAAATAACCATGGTAATAGTCATCATCAAACTGACACTATCACCCATCTACTTTCATCATTAACCTAACACCCATCCACTTTTAAGACATCATTAAACTGACATCATCACCATTTACTTCTATCATTTGTTTTACCATATTCTTTTATTCATTTTTACAAATAAATTAATTAATGTTATATGTAATATAAACATATATAATACTTAGTTAGCCAGCCATTTATTCACATATTTAATGTTTATTTTCCATCTAATTCTCTTATATTAAGTTTTAAATACAGATTTTTTAATAGTTTATACTTTTTATCACTTATACGATTTAGTCTCTGTACTTAAATTAATCACTGATTCGATAAAATTATCTAATCAAAATTCAATTCACCTATAACATAATTTCGTAAATATTTAATAAAAATATTTATAGCATCAATTTATAGAAACGAGGTCTCAAAATCGAATTTTTTTATACCATTGACATTCGAGTCATTACAGTAAGTATATATATGTAATATATAGATATTTGCATATGGTTATGTAATGCTTGCGAATGGATATAAGAAGTAAATATTATGATGTGGAGTTTTATAACATGCGAATTTTATTGATAATACACATTTATGCATGCATGAACTCGTAAGTGAATTATGAGTTTTACGATATTGTGAGCTTTGGTTAGTGTAAAATTATATTGTTGTGAAATGCTAGGTGCAAGCTCAACAGTAATGTGAGTCAGTTATATTATGTAATAAAATGTGATTAAATAGATATGTTGGCAATGTGAACAATTTAAATTGTTGGATATCATTGGCATGCCATAGGATTGTGAGTACTCACCCTTTTTATTATGTGTTGGGCATTGTGTGGCCTAGAGATAGCGTTGGAGAGATAAGGGAATGTCGAGCATAGCTCCATTCACTGTAGATAGCGTGGTGTGTTTGGAGAGTGTGAGCATTCGTGCTACACTTACATGGAGATAGCGTACTACTTTATAAGTCATAAAGAATGTTTTGGAGATTTGTTTATCCAATGAGCTTATAATTTGATTATGTTTCATATTCACAAATTTCCCATATATCACTGTGTTGAGTATGAAAATTGTGTTATATGTGAATTGTTTAAATATGTTTAATTCTTAACATGTTTGGTGTGTTTACTTGTGTTGTATGCATGTGTACTCACTGAGCTTTACCAAGCTCACAGTCCTAATTTTTACCTTATAGATAAATAGTTCGCGAGTTAGCTAGGAGGGTAGCAAATCGGTGATCCATCGTAAGGCATTTTTTTAGAGATGTATGTTGAGCTTTTAAACTTTGAAGTGAAGGCAATATGGGTCGTTCCAACGGTTTAGTACTAAAATTAGACACAGACTTTTTAAATAAAATTTCCAACGATTGTAAACGAATGTTACGGACTGTTTGATTTTGGGGGATTTTTTAACGTTATAATTGCTTGCTTGATTGTTTATTTGAATAGTTTTGATTACTTGTTTAATGTGATGATAATTAAATGAACTAACAAATTTTTGCAGACTAAGGGAGACCGTCGAGTATTAAGGTACGCCTTATACCTTCTGATTGTGTGAATGAAATGATTAATTTAGAAAGCATGGACTTAGGACTAATTTCCTTTATGAAATATTCTGCAAGTGTGTGGCGTGTACGGTTGATTGGTGTGGTTCGTAAAGTTTTAAATGGAGAGTTACCTCGGTGGCTAATGTATCGTTCGAAATTCGAGTTGGACCGTCCCGGTCGAATTTGGGGCATCACATTTAGTGGTATTAAAGTCAAGCTTCGATCTTAGGGACTTGTGAGTTATGGGCCCACCAGTTGCAAGGGTTTAGTTTTCTTCGATCTTCTTCTTCTTTTTGTCACGTCACGTGTCTTGTTAGATTTGTAAGAGAAAATATTGAAGTGACTAATTTGTCACTTTTCGATAACGTTAGCGATCGATTTGTCACTTTTCAAAAGTTGAGTGATTGATCGAAATCAGAATGATTGTTTTGTCGGCTACATCAAGATTGAGTGACTGTTGATATAATTTATTCTTATTGTAATACATTGCCATTTTCGTTAATGATATTCCAGCCTTTGCATTCAAAAAAATTAAATAAGAGTAGACTAATATTTTTAATTTTAATTTATTTAATATGTAAGAAAATAAGAGTAGAGTTATAGTGTTGAATATTTATTTAATATTTATTACTATTTCACTATTTGCAATTTTAGAATTGGTGATTTTATACAAATATAGATTCTAATTTGAATTTATTTCCTGGAAATGTGAAAGGGAATTCTAAGAAATCAAATCAGATGAGCATTTTCTTCATCTTATTTGTGTAGTTTTACGGTTTATTAAATTAAAAAGTCAAATCAAATACTACTTTGATTTCTTGATAATTCATACCCCTAACTTCTATGAAAAAAGATAAAAATAAAAACCAGAAAATCTTATTTAATGGAAACTAAGAATAACAGAGAATGAAACTGAAATTTCAGAAATGATGAAATATCAGACAGAAGTAAGAAGAAAACCAAAGTTGGAAGAGTACTGGTATTATACAAAGCCAAACTTTCTGCAACTCCAAACCTAGGATGATTCAAGAAGATAAAATGAAAGGGCTAGATTGGAGATAAACAAGACCAATGGAAAAGATACCACTACACCATAACCTCATCTTGGAATAGAGATTTCAATGAAAAAAGGGCAACCATGATCTTCATCTTGATCTTGACAGACAACGAACTAGCTTGATTGCCTTCTATTTTCCAACAGAGGAATCTGGAAAAACTGTCAGCAGCAAACAAATGAATAAAACTGAAGCTAAAAGCTACAGTATTTTGGCCTTTTCAGGTCCTCCCTCGGTCATTTCACTTGTGTCCTGTAGCCCCTTTTATTTATTCAATGTTGACTTCTGGTTAAGTAGTAAAAATCCTCTCCGAGCTAAGAGCTATGATCCAACTAGTTAAAATTCCAAAGCATGAAAATGCAAATGCAAGCTATGTAATTTTGCAGATTAGACCAAGAATGATGACAGTCCGACTTTAGTAACTAAAAATAACATTTGCTATAAGATCAATTTCCACCTTTCTTGGAACCCCATTTTCTTAATTCTTTCTGCTGCAATTACAACATATCCCATAAACCTTTTATCCTATGTATATATCACATACACTGCAGCAATGGCTTTTAATACACAAGACAGAGAAAAGGAGGGAAGGAGTTGATTTTCACAGTCCTGTGAGAACTAATGAATGAACTGCCATTGAAAACCAAACAGCTTGATAACTGTGGACCTTAGAAAAGAAAACTGGAACAAAAACTATGAACTGTAAGCAGCCAACATCAGACCTGATGTTGGAACATTGGATGCTTTGCTGGACAATCGACGCTTGTAGCGTTTAAGGACAGATGCCAAGTTCTCTTTTCCCTTTGGAAAAGCTACATCACCAGCGGCAGTACCCGTTCGACCCTTCCGGCACGATATAGCAATCTCAACATCCTTAATCATATCCAAGAGCGTGACTGCATTTGTACACTTACCCTTGCCAGGTTTTGAAGCTGGGGGCAACATTCCATTTGAAACTGGAGGGCTTAACCTCTTCTGATATTCCTGGGGGATTTGAAGGCAGAAGCACGGGGACATTGGGGTTCGAGGCTTTGAAAATGCAAGATCTATCACACCCTGTTAACGAGGAGTAATTGCTGTTAATCTAATCAAAATAAAGGAGAAACCACCAAAAAGCATCACAAATTCTTCAGCTAAAACAAACAAAATATAAAATTAGACTTGCAAGCATTTTTGCAACGAATGCATCATAAGCTTACAAACCAAAAGGAAATCAATTGCCAAATAAGTAACAATGCAGGAAGAAATTTTTATAATGCCATTCAATGAAAGGAATTCCCACTGATTGGAGATAAGAATGGTGAAAGAAGTCAGAAAAACCGAACCTACATAACTCTTTGCAAGGTCAGGGTAATCTTGTACACTAAGTGCAACAGATGAAACAACATAACAAACTTAAAAATTAAACCAACAATGACACAATACCTTGAGAACAACATTCACTCCTTAATAAACTGCTAGAGGAATAATGATCATAGTTAAGTTATGCAAAGCATACAAGCATTATCAGATGAGAAACAAATAGAAACAATTATACCTGAAGCCGATTAAGCACATATGTGTATTTTCCCCACAGCTCTGGTCGGCTTTCCATCAGTGAAAGATAAAGGATCCGGTGAATGCACCACACTCCAAAGCTTATTATCAAATCCGCTTTCCATATACAGGCCTCCCCACAATGAGGTACCGATGAAATTGAAAAGTTGGCAACATTTGCTTCATCACTCTTCTGTGTAGAACCATACCTCCTTTCAGAAGACAAGTATTGAGGTTCACGCATGTGAACAACCTGGTTCATCTCTCTAGCTTCAGCATCATAAAGAAATCTCTCTCTTGCTGCTACACGATCAATTAACTCCTCATCAGCTCCATCATTTTGTCTAAACAACCAGTCAGACCCATCTAATTTCAAGAGCCTTACAATACACTGTCGAAAAGATTGAAGAAGCTTGGACTCTAAATCCACACCAGAAGCAGTATCCCGAGTTACAGAGTTCAACCCACTTCCAACTGTTTCATTGCCAGCAATGTGACTGTTGTCAGCTACACCAAACTGCTCAAAAGGCTGTCTAGACCAAAGGGATCCAGTGCCAGAACCTGAACTCAACTGTAAAGGCAAAGCATCTCTATAACCCTTTAAATGAGAAAGCTCATCAAATGAAAATGGAACGCCGACCCTTGACCCAGCATTTGAATACATGGGTGTTCCATAATTTTTCCGTCCAATGGACAACCCATATCCAACTGAACTGTCCCACTGACCACTCTTCTCAGACACTCGATGAGGAACAGAGAGCCCAGATATGTCCGGTAAGCTATGATACTTCTTTGTATTGACTGATATCCCAGAATTATCATTTATCCCAGATAAGTTCTTGTCATGATAAGACCTTTCAGATTGTAATGCACTACTTCTAGCAACAGCAACATTCTCAAATCCAGGGGGCTGAGCAGGAGTTACACCATTTTGTGATTTTTGCCTTAATGCAGAAGCCAGGGAGCCTCTATAATTTGTAGGGCCCATGGCAGGAGAATCTGATGCTGGTAATTCAATTTGATCATTCATGCAATTGGAGCTTCTATCCTTAGCAATTCGATTAAGGTAGGATGCAATCTGATATCCATGCACTGTAGCTGGTTGATAATCCCATGCCTCAGCAGATGGTGCAGCACGCAAACTAGAGTACCTCCTTTCACCAGAAACGACATTACAGCTAGAATTTTGAGCATAAGCATCTAATAGTTGCGTCTGATTTGACCACAATGATGAAGATCCTAAAGGATACCCATGTGATAAATCAATACTATTTTGCATCTTCAAATGCTTTGGAGAGTCATACAGGCTTGAACCATTAAGTGCATCAGATCCTCTTCCTCCCACCGAAGTGAAATACCCACCATATTCCTTCCCAATTGTATCCACTTTTAATGGTTTTGAATCGACACCCAATAGTACATCTAATTTCTTCACCTTTGCTTCTTGGGTAGGTTGCCCGTGAAAATCATACAATTGACCCCAAAATTCATCAAGAATGGCAGCTAATTGACGCCTTGCAGCACGACCTAATCCTGCCAATCTAGAGAGACTTCCAGTACCATTACCACCATCATCACTTTTCCCGCTGAGGCTCCTGAATGAAGGAGGGCCATCTGGTGTCAAAGAGGAAATACTTCCAGGAGGTTTGGATGGCTCTTCAGGCTCCCAAGAATCTCCATCATCATCTTTTTCGATATGCAGATCTCCCTCAGAACTCACTGTTTTTTCCAGAGGGTTCATTGATTCAATCTTCAGAGTTTTCGTGCCCGGCACATCATCTGTTACCTCATCAACTACAGCAGAAGCTAACTCAGGTATGGATGCTGGTTCCTCAGTGTCACAGATTGAGGGGCTAGGATATTCACCACTAGAAGAGTTCGGATTAACAGTTGTCAAACGTATTTCCCGCTCAGACTCCATGATTGTCTCAGGCAAATCCAGATTATAATTTGGAAAAGAAAAATCTGAATGAATTTCAATGGAGTTTTCTGGTGCTAATGATCTTTCCTGTATATGAGCAGGTTCCTCTCCACAATATCTAGTTTCACTTAACTCATTTCCCTCTCTCTCTATAGCTGTCTCAGAGACAGTTCTGTTCTTATCCCATTTCCATGCATGAGCTTTACTTTCAGAACTGGCAGATTTTAAAGGAGTAGCTGCCAGCCAAAGCATCAAAGAAAACGATGCACAAGCAGTAGCCAGAAGAAGAACAAAAGGAACAGACATGCTAATCCCAGCATTCAATCTCAAATTCCCAGCCCAATCACTACTCCCAAATATCATTTCTACCACGAAGATTATCTTTAAACCCAGAATTCCCATGAATGTTACCAGTGATAGGAATTCCAGAATTGGAGAAACTTTGTAAACACCCATAATTGATCTTGATGAGGCAACCCGAAACAGAGGGATCACTGAAGATGGCAACAGAAGGGCTACAATCACCTGCGCAAGGATAAACATCTGATATACCCCCTCAGGTCCAGAAGTCCACACACAATAAATAGCTGGAACAATTGCTACAATTTTGATTGTTGCACGATGAAGCCAACCCGGTATGTCAAGCCCAAGGAAATTGTGCAAGACAACTTGCCCACCAAGATTCCAGGTTGATGCAGTAAGTTGATTAGATAAGAACATAACCAACAAAAAGACTAGGGGCGGTATACCATTCCTGAATACCTGTTTTATTCATTTCCAAAAGGTATTTATTAATATCCACATATTAACTCAATTGTTGAGAAATATTTAAACATGATTCTTGAAAGGCATTATAAACAATAGCTTATCAGAAAAGCGAAAGAAATTAACCTGCTCCATTGCATCATGAAAAGTAAACAAGACAAGGCCTGCATTGTAGAACACATTTGCAGCTGAATTCATCAGCACATAATTTACTAGATAAATTCCACCAAAGACGCATAAGATGGCAAAAAGATGGTTGTGACATAAGGCACTCTTGGAAGTATTTGGTGGTCCCAGATGCTCCTGTGGACAGGAGAACAAAACTTCAGAGAGTTGAGAATGAATAGCATAAAATTGAACTCCAAAAAGCAAAAAGGCAGGACCATAAAACAAAACCAAATGATATTGTAAGCATAAAAGAGACAAGGTGAACCAATTTGTCCCACAGTTCGAGAATTGTATGCCCCATAACATTTAAGCATGGTGCAATGAACATCAGCCTACCCTATATTTGAGAACAATGTCATAACTATAAAAGACCACTAATTGAGGAAAATTATACATGCATTTGACTCGGATTGTAGTGAATGTACAAGGGCAGCATCCACATGCAAAGATTCTAAAGAGGCTTCTAAAATCCAAGTATTGACAAAGAAAATGTCACATTCTTAGTGAAATAAATTTCCAGATAATATAGGAGTCTCCAATCCATTAAAACTGAAATATAAAGGTCCATATACAAGACTCATGTACATACATGCATATACAAGTCCAATCCCAGATACCTGAACAATAGAAGAATGTAGATAAAAATTGTGAGGCATGATGCTTGCTCCAAGAAGACTCATCAGGGCAAATGCACTCTCCCCACTCAACTTTGACGGCATCCCAAGCATGGAAATAGAAATTTCTGGTTGACCGAGGAGCACTCCAAAAACATAAGAAATCAATATGAAACCTGCTGCATATATGCATAGGAAACTTGCCCTGCGGTGATCCTGATGTTGAAAATTGTTTAGACTGTTATGATGTTGCAAGGGAGAGATTGTGCAATAAAACAAAGCAGTTTAGCATACCAAGGTGGAGGCAAAAACTGGGAATAAAACAGCATCAACAGCAGCTAGAAAAACACCAGTGGACAGATCCACCCCAGAGAGAAGATTAATCCCATTTGCGACACCCAGGACCTGGGAAAATATAGACATTTTTAATGAGAATAGAACAAATATCACTATATTAAGTGCAAATAAAAAGAAATATAGCTGCCTTTCATCATAGTTTAGAAAAGAAAGCTACCATGGTAAGGTCCAACACAACCACAGAAAGCTCTGCTTGAACTCCAAGGAATAAACGAGTGGACTTGTCATACTCATCACTGCAAATCTATCATCACCATAAATTAAGAAATAAATATGTATCATGAAAAGAGTAAAAAACTCGTCCACAAATAAGCACAAGCACCTTTGCACATAACATTCTGGTTATATATAAGCACTTAATTAAAGATTAATAAGCATGTATTTGTAGAAAAAGGAGTTCTTAGGCTTTTTAATCAAGGCGGAAAAATAATTAAACAACTAACATTGGAGAAATTAACTAAATCATGTTGTTACTTTTTATAGAGTTCTACAAGTACACAGGTCAGTATAATAGTTGTCAAAAAAATTGTCTTACAAACAGAATAATTCCTAATCTTTTTATTATCGTAAAATGCACAAGCATGAAAAGAATACCTGAGCAAGACCACGCCCAGTCACCACACCAATTCTAGCTGACAGATATTGACACAAAATGGCAGCACAATTAAAAAGAAGCATGGGAACTACCAGATCAAAACCAAACCGTGCACCTCCTTCAACGGTGGCAACCCACTTCCCAGGGTCAACATATCCAATTGTTATTAGAAGAACAGGTAAAACAACAGGGAGCATCTGATGAAGGGCACCTCGTTGGTGGTTAGCATTTCCTCCCTCAGCTTCCATTTTGTCAACTAGAAATTCAGACGATATGCAAGTTACAGTGCAGTAACGCTTCAAATTCCCTCTTCAGAATAGCACAGAACCTCCAATGCTCAAGAAGTACTACAATTACATGGTTGTTCACAATGATTGAATCTCATAAGAAAGCAGCTACCCATCATAAGATATTCAGCTAGATATTAGCAAGTTATTTGATTAAACATACTTTTGCAAGAAAAAGCAAACAGTCGAGGCCATTTCCTGCAAGACTTGCTATCAAACGAATGTACATTAAACAAAAGCCCTGGCACAGCAGGACTAGCGTGCATCTAAAATGCACTTCCCAAGAATCAGTGCCACCGCAGCTGCTGACAGTCAAAATTGCAGCCTCAGCCACAACCAGATACGGGTTGTGGGTTATTCCAACTCTCGCAGGACTTTTACCAAGAACTTGAATCAGTATCAAAGGGCAGATACACTCAGCTCCAGTCCCTGAGAAGAACAACAAATAATCCAAACAAATTCCTCCAACGAAAGCACCTACAAAGTCAAAACCTGAATCAAATCAGTCAAAACCATCAGCCTTGGAACATAACTACAAGAAAAAGGAATTAAAGCATCAAAACCAACATGTAAAACGAATCAGAACCAAATTCTAGCATAAAACAAGATCAAGCCATTTGGTCAAGCTTCAAAACAAAATCATCAGAGTCCAATATACAGTGAACACCATAAATTTCACAAACCGGTACAGTTAACCAGATTATTCAAAAAGAAAAAAGTATAGTGTGAATTAGTCAAGGATGTAAGCCCTTAGCATCATCACAAATTCACTTTGCAAACTAAATTTCAGCATCAATGCTAATCAATAGTGATAAAGATCAGTACACAAAAACAAACCAAATAAACAAACAGAAGACAGAATAAAATACAGCTTCATACAAAATCACAAACCCCAAAAGCACCCCCACACGAAAACTACGAAACAAAAACGTTTAACTTAAAAACAAAACTCAGATCTTCCTAAAACATCCCAAAGCAAGCAAAAGTGTAAAACCCCATCCAAATGAACAAAGCATTAAGGAACCAATATGAATAAAAATCAAGACCCTGGATCTGATTCAGCTCAATAACTTCGAAAAAAAAAGGGAAAAATGTTTGCACAAATTCCAAGGTAGATTACGCATAAAGCAAGAAAACAAAAAAAACCAAAATAATTAAACAAAAAAAAAACAAGTAAATCATAAGGAAAAAGAAAAGAGTAGAATTGGATTAGGGTTTAGGCCTTTGGGGAAGTAAAAAAATTTGTTCTTTGATTTTACCTTATGGTAAAAAGTGGGAGAGAAGGAGCTTATCTGCTATCCTTTTCTCTGCAATCTCTATCTAAGTTTGGGTATTAACAAAAGTAGATCTTCAGGAAGAGGGATTTCTCAAGCCACTGGGTTTTATTTATATATTTTTCTTCACAAACAGAGAAAGGGAGAGAGAGAGAGAGAGAGAGAGCTCAGTTTTCAGAAAGAGAAAAAAAAGATAGATACATGGTCATCTCAGATAGATAAATATATAATTATAAAAATATCTTCAAGGGTGTGGGGGCTCTTTCCAAGCCATGCCATGCCATGTTGAAGAAAAGTATACAATATAAAATGTGAAACACAAATGTTTCACTACCAAATACTAATCAAAGCGAAGAAGAAAATGTGTTAAAATGAAAGACAAAACAAAAAGCTAGAAAAAGTTTTAAGACAGACAGCTAAAAGGTTTTTCTTTTTTTTTTAAGTTAAAAGCTTTATTGACATCAAAACAGTTCCAACAAATCTCGAGGACATCCCCAAAAATTTCAACATTACAATTAATCCAAGAACCTCTCATTTCATTTATACACATTTGATGGATTATTATTTATATGTATAAACTTTTATATTAATAATTAGGATTTATAAATTTTATAAAGTTTAAAGTTTACGTTATTATCTCACAATTATCAAAAGTTACGTTGTCGTCATTCACGTTATAAATAACATTAAGTTATTAAATTTGATCGACTTAACTTTGTTACCTCTTTAACAAATTGATGACACGATATATTAATTCAAAACCTAATAATTAATTTAACCTCGAAATCGATCATTTTATCAATTTAGTACTTTTTATATTTTTTAACCATAATTCAAAAATATATAAAAATTCTTTAAAAAAAATTGAAAGTACATACTTATTTTTAGAAGTATAATTATGCAAAAAAAATTAAAATTTATAAATTTCTAAAAGTTGTAATGATATTTGATGAGATTGTAATTTCACTTTATTATATTTTTCAAATTTAATTGTTTTTTATATAATTATAGTAAAAATAATTTGATCTGGAGTCCGATCCAAAAGACGCATGATTTAATTAATCCCAAACACTCCATTTTAAGAAGGAAAAAACATGCTAAAAGGTTCATGATTTATCTTCTTCTTCTCCAGAAAGTCTTCTGCCTCTCTACTCCAAGACCTTCTTCAAGATTGTCTTTATCTTCTCATTTTTCACTCCCGTTAATACTGCATATCGACATTACTGTAAAGTTTTTTAATGAAATAGAACAAGTTTTGCTATTATTGTTACTATCAAATGAATCCACTTTTTGTTTTGTATGTTAGTGAAGAATAAGTGTGTTGAAGACCCTAATAATGCTCTAAAAGCATGTGTGTAAGTGAACACTGAAGGACAAAACAATATAGAGATAATGTGGAAAAGGTTGATGAGTTATTTTGTCATAGATATAGTAATTCTGTAACTGCCATTTGTTTTTTCTTTTTAACAAATAGATTTTTTTTTACTTGTAATTGATTTACAATTAAAGTTTCGTTTGTTTCACTGAAAATTATTTCTGAAACATGATTTCTGAAAAATTACTTATTTTTCTGGAAACGTTAATATTTTTTAGTGTTTGGATGAATCTGCAAAATATTTTTTTTTTGTTTGACAGATTACCAGAAAATATTTCATAAAAGTTTTTTTCAAGGAACCAAACATACATTTAACATTTTATTATCTTTTTATTGTTTAATTTAGTTTATTTCATAAAGCTTATTTATATTTTAATTAATAATGTTTTAATTTTAATTAATCTTAATTTACTTAATTAAGTTTAATTGTTAATTTCGTACATTAAAGAATATAAATTTATTGATATAAATTTATGTGTAATTAAATTGAAAGTGGTAAATATTTATTTTGAATATTATTTTTGGATGAGTAAGTTGAAAATGATTTAATTTGATAAAAATTGAAGTAAGGACCAAATTGTAAAATTTTTAAATTTTCGAAAAGGATTTGAGTTGTGAAATCTGAAACATTGATGTAGTAACTAAATTATATGATTATGAAATATGAAAATTGGGAAAGTTGAACATAAAATAGTAAAGTTTGAAACTATAGGGATTAAATTGTAAAAATTTCAAAACTTGAGTTTTAGGATCAATTTACATTATTTAAGAATTTACAATTTTGAAAATTAGAATATGAAAGTTTAACTGTTCAAAAATCAAGGACTACTTTTTGGAAAAATTGATAATTTTAGTTGCAAGGACTAAATTATAAAATCTAGAAATTTTAGAAAAATGATTATTTTGCAAAACTGTACAAAACGAGGTTTAGGACTGAACTGTAAAATAAGAAAATCTATTTTTGAGGAATTAAATTATAGACTAGTAAAAATTTGGATTTTAGGGGCTAAATCATAAAAAATATATAAAATTAGAATATAATGGAATACTTTCTTCTAAGTGAAGAGAGTTTCCCTTTTATTGCTTTGAAAGCTTCCCCTTTTTGTTTCTTTGACAATGAATATAATGAATAGAGCCTTATCAGTTTGGAAAATGTCTTGCGGAAAAGAAGTTGGTAAGACATTTTCCTTAAAAAAAAACATTGATTTTACCCTTTTGTGGAGAATGATTTCCTTTGATAATTCATTTTCGACCAAACAAACACCATATAATAATGAAAATGTTTTACGAAAAATATTTTACATGTAAATAAACGGGCCCTAAGTATATAATCAATAAATATATACATCCAAGAAAATGATTTTTTTTTAAATATATATAATTATATGGTAGTATCTGTTCATACTTTTTTAACCCTTTAATAACGCACACACACCTTGCACACACAGGCACTGAAACCCAAGACCCCTAAAATGAACAACATCCTCTTTTTCACTGGAGCCACTTGTTAGGTTCAAGAAAAAGGGTTTTCTAAATCATTTTAACAACTATGAATATTCTCATAAATAACCTTTTGATTATAGTTCATGGATCAAATTAATTATTAGTAGTTAACATACAACATCATAATTTCATTAAGGGGTAACAACAGAACAGTTAACTAATAGGTGACCAAAATGTAATAACCCAATAATGTAAGTGACCATAATGTAACTTTTGATAGTTGGATTGCAAAAACATGAACTTGACCTTAGTTTGGTGATTGTATAATTTTTCTTAATAATTAATATTATTTGTTAATGAAGAATATTTGATGCTCGATGTATAAGTCTCATACACCATCAACAAATAATAATACGACACCTCATCATTAAATAAAATAGAAAATAGTGAAAAACTTATAAATAAATACTAATAACTTATTTAAACATAATTAATTATTAAATTATACATAAAATGTTAAAACCTGAAACCTTAAATCAAAAACCCTCAAACCCAAGATCCTAAATCCGAGAGTTATTAATATTTTTTATAATAGTAACATTTAATGTTTAATCATGTTTAAATAAAATTATCAATATTTATTTACAATTCTTCCATTTTTTATTTATTTTAATGATAATATATCATATTATTATTTTACTCCAACAGGAAATACATTAAATTCTCCTATGCGTATTTTTAGTATGGAAATTAACATTTTTTCAACATTCAACCTGAGTTTATACCCTTCATTGAAATATATCAGTAGGCAAAAGTTCAAACGCCGAATTAAGACAGAAGTTAAGATAGTTTGTACTGACTTATTACAGCAATAAATGTCCCAAAAACATATTTATCTTAGAAAAGTCAAACAACCTTCATTTTTTTAACTAACATATTTAGGATCTACTTTTCAGCCAAGTAGTATTTTTTTTAAGAGAAAACATATTACAATAAACTAAAATAAGTCAAAGCATTGCTATCGGTATTGTACTTCAATAGATGTAAAAGCTTTCTAGAAACTTTCTCGAAAACCTAAATGTTACGGTTTTTGTCAGATGTCATTTTAGTTAGTGAGTCCATAATTTTATTTTTCTCTCTTGAAATATGTTTAATTCTTTAATATCCAATTAACTATAACAATTGAAAAATCGTCCTAACCAAGGTTGAAGATGAATTTACCGAATGACTTTCTTGAATGGTTTTGACAGCTTTTAAATTATCAGTTTGGATCAACACTTTATCTAGATCCTATTTTTGTACAAGAACCAAGTCATCTAAAATCCCCCAGAACTCTATTTAAAGCACTAAACAAATCCTCAAATAATGATTATAACTAAAGATCTACTTTCCATTCGATTTTCATAACACACCCTCAATAAAAGCTATGTTAGAATTCAGATTAATCGTCCCATTAATATTCAAAAGGCAACAATTACCTGACAATGATAGATGTAAACCAATTTCTTGCTGGCTAATTGAGGTTTTCATGTACGTCAAAATATAATATTTCACTCAACTAATCGAAGTTTTAACTATTTCAAAGATATTCCAAAATATACTTTATAAAATAAATAAATTTCTATTTTTTCAGAAAATTGTCGCAATTAACCCCACATTAGACATCCATAATGTTGGCTAGAACGCACAACCTGAAGCCAAACCTCCTTTGCAGTATTTTTTTATTTTTTGAAATAATTTTGATTAACATAAGTGATTATTTTTATTAATAAAAATTAATTAAATTATAATTTTGAAAATCCATAATTCCCCAACCTAAATAGTTACTTTTCGCAATTCCAATGTGGAGATTATATACATAAGGTTTTAAATTTTGAATCTCAGAATTATTCAATATCAAATTTTTAGTGGAATCACATCCACTTTTAAATAAGATAGTATTTGAAGTTAAAAGAATTAGTTCATTTAAAAATTAATATTTTCAGAAATTTAAATATGTTTAATAACTCAGGATAGGACCTACTTAATACAAAAAATAAATTTAACTTTTATTTATTTATTTTGAAATTATATCATTCTTTATCAAATAATATAAATATACTAAAGTTTTTAATTTTAAGGAATATACCAAACAAATTTTATAATTTAAATTCAACATTTGATTTTTTTCGTATTTATTTTTTATACATATCTTTTTAGTAATTAATTTTTCACTTTATCAAACAAATCATAAGTTTTTCTGTAAAAATTCTATGGAGACCCTTATACTAAGAGTAGGATTACATTTTAGCCCCCAACTAAAAAAATTGACAAATTAATTTTTGTACATTAAATCAAAAAACAATTAATCTTTCTGTTAAAAAATAAATTTACTCTTTAATCTAAACTATAAAAATTAATTTACTCATTTTTTAAATAAAAGAAATATAATCTAATTTTTAATATAAAAATCTCTATAATACCATCACCTAAATTTTAAATAAATAATAACAATATAGTAATAGACACAAGAAAAAAGGAGGGGCCTTTTCTTAAGGAAATTCAGTGCATCAAGTAACATCTCTCCATAATCTGCAGCTCTGTAATTAAAAATAAAAAAAATAAAGAAAAGAAAAAATATTGTATAACGTATAAAATACAAATGTGACAAAAACTGAAGCACCCGAGATTTAAAAAAGCAAAATGAACAAATTCAATGAACATTTATTATTAATCGATTCAAGCAGATGTACTTACAACCCATTTTTTTTTAAACACTATAATTACCATTGAAATTCACAAAAAAAAAAAAAAGCTGTAATTTATTAAGGGAGACAAAATCTCCATTAGAGCCAACAGGGTCCACACCACTATGCTGCCACGAATCTAGTTTGTCTAATACTTTCAGATTTTTTGTGCTTTGGGAGTCATCGAAAGGATGTTTTCAACTTATTTTATTTTTCGATAAATTATAAAAAAATAAATTTTAATAATTTTATAATTGATACCATTCGAATTCAGATTATATTTGAGATAATAAATATTTTTAATCATTAGATTAATATACGAGGTTTGAATTTATTTTTTTATTTCATTCATATATCTATATTTGGAGATTAATGCCACTTAAAAAAGACATTGTTATTTCTCTAGGGCTTTGGTTCATTGCATCTTAATTGTTTAAGATGTCATTAACATGTGAACCATTTCATTGCTTTTGGCAATGCATTAACTTAATGAAATGTGAATATTAGTATTTAATGAAAGAGTTCATCACTTTTTTTTTATTAAAACAGTTTAATAATAAAATATTTAATTTAATTTATTTATTTTTTTACATTTTTATCTTTAAAACTTTAACATTTTGTAATTTTAATACCGGTTCTGACATTTTGAATGTACTTTAAAGCCTTGTCTAGAATAAAACACATTTATTTTGATTTAATTAGTTTAAATTGTAACATATGTTTTTTAATTTATTAATTATGTTAGAGTCAATTTTATGTTCCAACTATAATGTAAATTACAACTTGAGATATACCTCAACTCAATGTGTTGATCTGATGGTCAGGGCGTTAACCACTCCATATGTGATTTAAGTTCGAATCGTGCTAATCGCGTTACTGTTAAGATTTTTCCCTCCTTTTATAATTCATAAAAAAAAAAATCCTTACACCAGGAAAAAAGGAGAATGACTCTAGACGATTGTGTCATGAATACATACTCGTCAAGCTTTCCATGTAAGAATGCATTTGAGATATCAACTTGACTAATGGACAGTTGACGAGCAATAACAATAAACAATAAAAAGATTGAATGGTTGTAGGCTTAACCACAAGATTGAAAATATCTATCTTCAAAATCAATCTTTGGATGTTGGTGGCAACTCTTAGCAACTAAACGAGCCTTATATAAACATAACATCACGCCATGTTAAATATAAAAAAAATTTAAAATTGTGAATTATAAATATGTTCATAAAAATTAAAAAATAGCACAAAATACATATGAATTACGATGTTTTAATCAATATTTTCGTTAAAAAACAATAATTCAACTATTTTTGAAAAGTTGATGGTCAAATTTAAACTTTTTTAAAGATTAAAGGTCAATTTTAACTAAAAAATAAAAATTAAATTAACAAAAGATATAAATATGAGAAACTAAATTTAACATTATACCTAAAACAATAAAAAAAAACCAAAATTCATAGAGTCCAATATATATTACACGATTTTCTTATAAACATTTGTATTAACACTTGAAAATGTTGACACGTGTCTATCATGTGTATATCAATATTCACAAATAGTTATTTTTTTTAAAACATTTATCGTTAACAAATAATTATCCGTATACACGGATATATTATATAATATTAAATTATTAATATTCTATGTTTAACATTATTATATCATGTATATATAATAGTGTACAAAAGCATAAAATAATGACAACGATGACTCCTTTTTTTATGTAATTTCTATAGTTTTTGTCTTTTTTGTATTTAATTTTGTATTATATATTAGATTAGATTTTTCAAAATTTTCATTATCTATTAGTTGCATTTATATGATAATAATAAATGTCAAACATTTATTTTATTTCATTAAAAAAAAGAAGTGTCATAAATATCACATTGACTAGAGAACACTTTTAATAGTTCATACTAGTCTTGTTTACGAGTTAGACTATTCATCCAGGCCTGAAGATTTGTCCGAAATTTAAGAGAGTTTGGGCAAAAATATTATATCCAAAAAATGGGTTTGGGTAAGAAAATTAGGTTTGTTTAAAATATGAGTCAGACTTGGGCTTGAATATTCATGACCCGAGTTCAGCCCAATTTTTAGTTTATAATACTTTATATTACGTTATTTATATTATGTAATGTATAACAAATAAAAAATAAATCTATGCGAAATATATAACATTACTCTAATGTAAACATTAAAATAATGTTAAGATAACTATATAAAAAAATTTAACAAACAAAAATATATTAAATTAAAATAATATAAATATTTTTCAAAAAATTAAAAATTAATATGGACAGACCTAAATGAGCTTGGGTTAGTCTTTTACAAATATGAGCGGACTTGGGCAAAATTTTAGGCTTATATTTTGGGGTGGGCCAAGCTTGAGCAAGCATAGCATGTTAATATCATGTTGAGACCTGACCCGACCCGACCCGAACCATGAACACCTCTAGCTTATACTTACACTATAAATAAGTGTCAATTTCCCCACTATTTTTATGAACTCTTTAGAGTTTCTTCATTTGAATAACTTCATGAAAGATGACTTATCATTTATAATTGTTTATATATAATATGATATACATTATATGAAAGAGAGAAATAATAATGTTCAAAGAAAAGAGATATTGGTTTCAAAATAACTCAAACTTAGCCACAAATACAACATTGATATGAATAGAGATGACCATTTCCATAATAAAGATCCTATATGCATGCCACAATATTAGGACTCAATGAATATAATTCTACCAATTTGACGATAGTGTGATGTTTGCTATGATCCAACTTTGTGAGTTCTGCAATCTAGAGATCTACAAGTAAGAAAACAATCATAAGTAAGCATTCAATGCTCAATAAGTTCAAATGGAAATTATAACACTTACATTGCTCATAGGGGAGCATGTTAACTAGCAGAGGTTTTAGCTAGAACATGACACGTAATGTCACAACAAAGCAAGCATAAGAAACTTGCATATCCATGTGCATCAAACATTTTAAACATAACTTAAAGCATCACAAATTGGTACAAATTCACATATACTCATTTCAATGTCACATTCTATCATAAATCCACAACTTCATACCATTTTTATTGAATCATGTATCTTAATAGTTTATCAAATTCAGTTCATTTCATTATACAATTTCAAGATTCAATTTCAATGTTACGTCCAATGGAACCCTAGTAAATGGATTTAAACACGCGAGTGAACTACACTACACCAAGATAGCTCATACGAGCTTAAACTACACCACACCAAGGCACCGAAGTGCAAAGCTCATAGGCTTCGAATGTTTAAACATTTTCAAATACATTCCTCCACTGCACTAAGGTCTTCATAAAGACAAAAAATACTCGATGATCCGCACAAATGCTAGATCCCAAAATAACTGGTCATAGTCTCCATATCATCAACTATCCCATACACAAGCGCACATATGACCCTATTGACAGGTCAATTGTATCCTAACCTTTTATTAAGTTCACATAGGCATCAATCATTCATATTTGCATATTCATACCTTGTACTGTCGCATATCAATTTCCAAAATTTCGTCAATTGAATTTGAACATATATTACACATACATTTAATGTTACATATTGATATTCTTTCCATGCTTCTAGTTTCATTCAATACATACAACGTCAATCACTTACTTCAATTCAATTCAGTTTAATCTCATTTACTAACCATGTATGCCAGTTTATCAACATTTCAAATTATGTTCCAACATAGCTAAAATTGGAAATAACATAAGCAAACCTATTAAACAAGGAAGGGTAGTGAGTTCTATAAGAACTTACCTTTCAAAACATAAACGAGTAGGTTTCTCAAGGCTTATTTTGCAATTTTAGCTTTTCCTCTACTAGCTCTACTTTTATCGAGTTCTAAACAATTATATATATATATCACATATTAATACACAACAACCATTCACTGGCTTACAACAACAATGACATGAAGTGCATGAATAAACTAATCCCCTTTTTGATTATATACATATTTTTCATTTTATTCAATTTAGTCCTTAAACTCGAGATAAACATAACTTTTGATTCCTAGCTTCGGATTAAAATTTGATTTCATTAGGGACTTTATACTTTCTATTTCTAACATAATTTCAAGATAAATTTTGTATTTATTCAATTTGGTCCCAAATGTTACAAAGCTAACAAACAAGCTTAACTAACTTTATAATTTAATCCTTTTCATAATCTAAGGTCAATATCTACCAATTTCAAGCCTATTTCATCAATCTATCAATAATTGAAACTTGCTAAAATTTCAAAAATTGATCAAATTGATACATGAGCTAACTAAATCAAGCTCCCATGATCATAAATCTATAAAAATTACAAGAAAATAACTTGAGTACCTTAATTAAATGGATGATAAAAATTAAAAATAAATAAAAAATAGAGAAGGCACCACTTGGTGCAAATATAGTCTAAATACCTTATATACATATATATATATATAATTTAATTTTCATATTATTATTTTGTTCAAACCCTAAACCTTATTTTTAAATCTACGTAAGCTTTTTTCTTCAAGTTTGTTTTTCGGATATAATATTTTTATTCAAATCCTCTTAAATTTGGGGCGAGTTTTCGAATTTGAGCAGATAGTCTGATTCATGAATAGGTCTACGTTGGATGAATCTTACTTATTAATTTAAGTTTATTTATTTATAAAATAATATTATGTTTTTTATTAAATTGATTATAATATCAATTGTAATGCTTTTAAAATTAAACTAATATATTATGTTGGAAACTCGTAATCACATTATTATTGAACTAACATTGAAGTGAGATCAATTATGAGTAGTTGAAAGATACAAAAGAATTCATGTGACAAAAATTGAAAAAGTTGAGGAACTTCATAACCAAAAAGGTAATTACATAAAGTTGCTTGATCACCAACCAATTGAAAAGGAAAAAAAACTAGTAGCGACAGGAAAGGAAATCATTCTTCTTCTTAAAAAATTGTCTTCTTAATTTAAGAAAAATAAAATTATTAATAAATCATAATTTAATTTTAAATGTACTAAAAAGTAATTTTTAAAGATAATTGTAGAAAAAATAAAGTTCGAGTTTTGATTTTATTTTTTAAATTATGCGGAAAAAAGAAAGGAAATACCATTGACTGAAAAGTTGTTGTATTCGTTTGTTTTTTCTTTTGGTTCTTCTTTACTATTCGTTTTCAATTAAAAAAAACTTTTTATGAGTTGGACCAATTTAGATAAGGTCAAATTTTTTAAAATATGACTCGTTTTGTTGGATTTAAAATATAAAATATATTAAAAGTAGTATTTAATTGATTAAAATATAATCCGATTGGATTCTAAAATATATTATTCCAAATCAGGCGCATTTCGTGTTGAATAAATAGCTGATTTTCTTCTTTCAGCTCAAGTAAAGTTGACTCCTTTCCCTCTATTTATTTATAATTTGATTTGTTATGGTACTTCCTGTTTTCAAAATCCGGATATAATTTTTAATTATTGACCCGCAATTCGAGAGTTCACGCTTCGAATCTGAACCCCTCAAGAAAGACGCATTAAGGTTTGTGAGGAAAGTTCGCATGTTGAGCTCGCGAGCCAGATTTGCATGTTCTTGGGTGTTCAGAGGTAGAGAGAGCGAAGTCAAACGTGTGATAGGAACATGTTAAGTTTAGATCAATATACGTGTTGGCATGCATAGATCCTACCTAATACATTATTTTGATGAACAGTAACTGTATCTTATAAATATCCAATTCCCCTCCACCGAAAGCACACATCAAAACACCCAACAAGATTGTATCTATTTTCCCATTTTAGTATTTAAATTTTTATTTTTCATTTTGATATTTAAATTACTTTATATTTTTTTCTCCAAAAAATTAGTAGATTTACAAAAAAATAAAAATAAATGACATAATCAACCAAAGAGAATGCATCATGTCTTTCTTTTTTTCATGTGATCCATGATATCACCTTTGACTGATTAAGTGATCATTAATTGAGTATGATTATTGATCATTGTTTGTTGTACATTGTTTTAATATATATTTTAATTCTAGATTTTTAGAATATTTTTTTATGAATTATTTATATTTTATATAATGTTTTGAAATTTTTATTTTTATTTTAATTGATATATTAAAACAATTGAATTTTTTAAATTTAATTAATTTTTATATATTGTTTTGAATTTTTATTTTATATTTTTGGAATTTATATATTTTTTACTATTCTATATTTTATATAATTATTTTATAATGTTTTATTTTGTATAATTTATATATTATATATTATATTTTTTATTTAATTTATTTAATTTTTTTTGTTTTTATATATTTTATAGATAATATATTTGAAATTTAAATATTTTTAATGGATGCCACGTGGTGCGTTCTCATTAGTTTGGTGTGCTATTTTTTTCAGGGTAAACTGTTAGATTTAGTGCCTTTAGTGTAATATTTTCGACTTTATATAATTGTATTTTTGAAAAATTGATTTAATAAAATATTCATTAATTACATTAATACATTTTATATATTGTCCTCAATTTTTTGCACACAAAGCAAATTGGAAGTAAATATTAACTTACTGATTATCTAATGTTTAATTAATACTAAGTAATATGGAAGACAACATGTATTAGTAAATAATCAAAACACGTCCTTAGTTTAATTGGAAACAAGCAAATTGATTGAAAGACTAATATGCTGCCTATTAAGTCTAATTAGGGAGATACGTTGTCTTGGGTATTGGAGTAGGTGACTCCTTAAAGATAGAGATATAGATGTGACTAGTTGGATTGACAATACATTAGACATGACCCCAATATAATAGATTCTAGATCCATTTGTGGATTTATTCATTTGTATGTTCATAGTATGACATACCTTAATCCTGAGTGGATGGTACCGAGAGTAGATAAGGAACCGAAAGTAGGTATGTTTGGTATACGACTCCTATAGTATATAACATCATTCCACAATAGTAGAATTCATAGTTGAACTAAAGGGTAAATGATATATTTTCATCAAAGTTACATAATAGATGAAAAGTAAACATGACCATGAGTCATTTGTCTTTGTCATAAATAATTTGATTACTATCTAATAGTAATTGACTTTTCATGAAGGAAGATGTAATGATTACGATGAGATAAAATAAAATCAAATATGGAGAACGAATTTATCTCAAAAAGATTAAGAATATCCTATGAGAGTAATACACTTATGACAATATCATTGGACAAACACTTGTTAAAGTAGTTTTCGTAATGGTATATAATAAGAGAGAGCTTAATCATGATACTTTAGTAGAATGACTTCATGACCAAATTATGATTAATAGGCGAAAAGTCGAAATATAATTATAAATTATTTGATCATTAATTATATATATCCAATTGGTCTTTCCTCTAGCTCGTTGAAACCAGAAATGAATTGCATGTAGAACCAAATAAATAGAAATTAATGGAAACGGTAAAGTAAGAGAAATAAATTGTGTTCGCAGTGAATGCATTTTTCACTAAGTACAAAAATGACTTGAGAATAAATTTAAGGTTTTCAAATTATTTTTATTTAATTATAATTAAGTAATTGAAGTTTGAAAATTAATTAGTCATTATGAATATATTGAATAAGGAAATTAAATGTATTTCCTCATAGATTTTATTACAGTAAAGTTATTATAACTTTAACGGAATTAGAACTAGATTGAGAAAATTATTTAGTTAATTTAATTAATTGATAAAATAACATTTATTTTGAGAAATAGAAAATAAATATTGGATCATTATAAATTATAAAGCGTTGAATCAAAAGTTTAAAAAGCCAATATAATTGGATCCAATATATGATAGATCCAATTTGGCCTCATACTTAGTATAAGAGGTACAACCCTAGTAAAAAATACTAAGGTGTGTCACCCCTTTCTCTCTCACTTAGAGTGAGATTATGTTTTCTATTTTAATAATATTATTTACCAATGACTTATTCAACTAGGATTCTTGTACTTCCCTCTTACATAGAGAGCACCGATTGACCTAAAAGAAGAACATTGATACACCGTTGTTCTACCAAAAAATAGTGGTAATTTATTGATCTAGAATAAAATCTATTTTCTTGGAATTACTAGTTTTTTCGTTTTATAGAGAGAGTTTACTTTTCCACTAAAAGTAAGTAAATTGTTTTCTTTTTTGTGTTTTAGTTTGTGTTGCTCGGGCCTACACTTGATGCGATTTGTGGTAAAAAGATAGTGGAGAAGGCTATTAAGTTGAAAGTCAGGATCGATTTAAGTCTGTCTTGCACAAAGCACATGAATATTTTCGGTTAAAGATTTATTACTATAAATATAAAAAAAAGGCTCGGTTCTAAAGAAATTTTTAAATTTTTGTTGTAGCTGTAAAAAAAAAATTGTGTTCTTAACCGATTTTTCCAACATAAACTACACCTAAGGTCACCAAACTATTAGTAAGTTTCCTTTTTCAATGAAAGCTTGTTCATGAAGGTCAAACCATTTAAAGAAACTTATCTTGAAGATTGGAATGGATCAAATCTAGTGGTCGGACCTTTTAGATTATGGACATTGGACTAAGATAGCATGGAAGACATATTGTTATATTGTATCCATTTATTTTAGCCGTTGATTAATAGGGGAATTGATTGTAATTGATCTAGTATATTAGCAAGTCTCAAACTCTTACATATTTAGAGAGACTTGCATATGTTTTGTATTGAGAAAATTAGGACTTAACTGTTCATTTAAGAACTTGTAATTGAGAGTGCATTGAGATGTAAACAAGTTTATTACTTGGTTTACAACCTAAGTTTTCAAGGGGAGAACTTAAAGGTGAGTGATCTAGATCTTTATGTACAAAAGTGAGGTTGTTATATCGGGGTATGATAGGAATTAAATCACTTATTGTATTGTGATTAAAGATAGTGAATTTACTAACTTAGCCAAGGCTTGCATATGTAGGAAAATCGAACTGTGTAAATGACTTGTATTCTTGTTTTCTTTGTTCTTATTGTAGTGCCACCTTAGTGGGCATTGTATCCATCGTTTCCATTCAAGAAATATTTTTTTAAGCAATTATCAATTACTCATTTCAATAATTAGTATTAGAGCCTTTCACTTAACATACCTAGTGGTGTTTTCTAGTGTTATTGATTGCTTGTTATGGAAGGATATTTAGCTACTCGTCCCCCTATGTTGGAAGGTTCTAACTATGTCTATTGGAAAGCAAGAGTGAAAGCTTTCATCAAGTCTACATATGAGAAAGCATGGTGCCCTCTTCTTACTTCTTGGGAACCACCTATGATTGAGACAAAAACGAGAATAACTCTAAAGTTTAAGTTGGCATTGAGGCTACCAAAAGCATTCTAATAACCTATAAACGCACTATCATTTTTAGAATAAATATAACACCAAAAATATAAGAATTGGGAACAACGATGTCCATAAGTGCATGGGTCAAATGGTAATATAGTTTGTACAACGAAATACTTGAAAGTATTTCGAGGATTGTATCCAAGGGAGGATAGAATAAATAATAATTTTTTTTACAATAATAAGTATAAGTAGTAGTAATTATTTCCTATATTACGATCAACCATAAAATAGATTAAGGGGAATAAAAAGAAATAAATAAAGAAAAATAAACAAACGAATTAAATCGATAAACCAACCAAGAAGATTAAATTGCTTCAAGTTTTGTAACTAATTTCGAATTAGGGTTTTAGAGTGGATTAGTAATCGATTAACTAATTATTACCTCCCGGCCTCGAATTAACTAATTGACTGGTTAATACATACTTATCTCTCGATCTCACTTTCTCAATCCGGATAAATTACAATTTACTCAATTTGACTTGTCTTCTAACCTCGTCTAACCTATGAAACTTATTTGGGTTGTCAAGTCTAACAGTTTAAGAACACATAATTTATACCAACTAATCCTTCTCGAGAAACCCCAAATCTTTCGTTAATCACATCTCCATCCACTCGTTAATCTCCTATAAGGGATTTAGCCACTCATGTTATTCATAATCCAAACTTCAATTGAATAAACTATGTGAGAAACATGATTGATTCGAAGAAGAAAAGAGATTTGAATAATCGTGAATTTAGCATTGAATGGAAAACAGAGTATCAAATCTCTTGATTGGAATAAAGAACTAAAATGAATGCAAAGAAAAATATAAACTAAATACTCTAATTAAATAAACAAATCCTTGAATCAAAACTGAATTCAAGAGGAAAACAAGAAAGTATTTAAAAAGTCGAAAAGAAAATAAACTAAAACTAATTCTAAACTATGAGGATTCTTGAAGGCGTCTAGGACGACTTAATTACATTCAATCCCTAATGTCTTATTTATAGAGGTGTTGGCAGCCCAAATTAGGTAATTGGCATGTCTCAGGTGTTCACATAAGTTTGATTGCACAAACGAAAACAACCCTGAAATACTTGGGCAGCACGTCGACCTTGTGTTGTGCCACACCCCTTGTGTGGTGTGACACGACACCCAAATATTGGCTTATCTCGTTTCTTTGGTGCTTTGATGTCTCGAGAAGCTTGTGCATCACTCGATCTTTGCTTCCACGTCAATTGAGCCTTTATATCTTCATTCTACACACTCAATTATGCCAATGAGCACACCCTAAGGCCTGTGTCGTCCTATTGGGTCACAATACCTATAAAATGTGTTAAAAACACTTATTTTATTAACTTTTAATCTTACGGCCTAATTACTGAAAACATAAATTAAAATACTAAATTGCCTAAAAAACAAGCTCCTTAAGTGCGAAATTGACCCAAATTGATTACCACATTTGATGGCAGGTCACATTCCCAAGAGTAAAACCAAAGGAGTGGTTATCAAAAAAGATGATGAGAGAGAATAAGAAAGGAATCTAATGCCATGAGTGTCACGACATTGGGCACATCCAGGCTAAGTGTGCTAACTCCATGAAGAAAAAGAAAAAATCATTATGTGAGACCTAGAGCAATGAAGATTCAACCAACATTTTTTATTCTGATAAATAACACTTGAACAACTAGTGGCATTCACTTCCAAAGATAACATGTCTTATGTATCTTGTAAAGAGTCTGAAGATCAATTGAGGGAAGGTTTCTTATAGAATTAAAAAAAAAATTTGCTTGATAAATTCTTATCTAAGCTTGTTCAAGAAAATCCTCATATAAAGGAAGAAAACCTGAAATTGATAAAACAAGATAAAGCTAAACAAAATCTTGACATCCCGATTCTTGATAATAAAACAAATTGCAAGTTCTTGTTGGAAAAATGGTAATTTTGGGTAACTTTGAGGCATATTCTCGATAAGTAAAAGCTAAGAGTTGAATAATAGAATTATTGTTTTATATTCTACTCCATGAGACCTTTACAACGGTATATCATATGCTCAAAATGGATAAGTGATGAATGAGAATTGATGCTCAAAGTAAGCCACCTATGAATAAGTTGAGGAAACGAAAAGTTAGATCCCACATTAGTTAAATACTAAAGTGTGGGATGTGCTTATATATGAAAATCCACCAAAAGGTGATTGAATGATTAAGTTTGTAGTTTTGCCTCGTGCGTAAAGGTGTAAATCCAAACCCATTGGGGTTGGGATGCACTCGCACGACGTGGATGATAGTAGTTATTAATATAAAATTTTATTTTAAAAGGATAAAATATCAATTTGATATTGTTTCCAAATTAATTTATTTCCCGATTTAATTTGATTCTATCAGATTTTAAATCAGATACACACAACGGTGTTATTTTGTTTTTCACTCTCGAAATTTTTTTATCTCTGGTTTTTCCAAAGGTTCCGGTGATAGAAAAAAGCTCGATTTGTTCGTTGATCACTACAGAGGTGCTACTGCCACGACCATCTTGTTGTTGTATCCTAGGAGACAGACGACCAATGTTTCTCCAAGTACCGTAGGAGCGACCGAATCTGTCTTAAGGAAACTGTGAAAACAAGCCTCAACATCTTGTAAAAAAATCAATTTTCTAAATCGACTTCTGGTATCTTCAAATCTTGTTTTTAATATTTTTTTATTTGATTTTTTTAAATGAATATGAATATTTATTTAATGTGAATTGTTTAAATCTGATGATTTTAATATAAATATAAATATAAATATTTATTTATATTAATTTTATTGAGGTCTTATTTTAATATAAATATTTATATTTATTTATGATCGCTAACGTGTGTCGAACACTTCTAACTTGTGAAATGTATATCAAATATAGGTTTACTTCTAATATATATGCAATGGAATAATTTTAGATAATATTTGAATCCAATTAAGTCTACTTACCGACGTTAGCGTTATAAAAGCAGAAGACTTTCTTTTCCCTGTCATACTGTTAAACTCACTTGTTGAAGCTTTTCAATTTCAAGCTCTCTGGTTTGTTTATCACTCACCTTTTTCTTTAATTGTTTTTCCCATTGCCATGAAGGGGTTACAAAGAAGATTGTAGGCATATTGCATGTGAAGGTGGTAAGGGCGCTCAAAACTTTTAAGATCATCTGATCCTCATGTTAAACTCGACCTCAGTAGGGAAAGACTCCCACCAAATCAAACATCTATTAAACTAATGAAGAATTCAAGCTTATACTTAAAAAAAGATTTAAATGCTTCTAGCCTCTGGAGTCGGAGGCTCGGAGCAATAAATTTAAGTTTATATGCTTTTCTCTTTCCGCTATATAAATTAGTGTTTTGGAGGAATTCTGTAAAAATCTTCATTTTGTGGGAGTTAGATTAACTTATGCACATTTGCAGTAAAAAAAATCACCTAAGGTCACACGAATTACAAGAATGAAAGTCTAGTCCAATGACACTAGTATGACCAAACATCATATTAATGCAGATGTTATAAATAGGATAAGTTTGTTTCTCTGATTAGAACATGTATATCATTAAATGGGTCCCTTGAAGATCTTTTAAGTTTAGATACTACAAAATGGGATTGATATTCAGTTCAGGCCAATCTCATTTTTCTTTGTCAATAATAACAGAGTTTGGATCAAGGATAATGATTTTGTCGCTGGTTTAACAGGTTGGAACACATGACAAGCTGGGAACGCAAATAGTTCCACTAAGATTGCTCACTCCTCATGAAACACAAGAATTTTCATTTAATTTAGTCAAGAACACAAACCCTAGTGACTCTCAAAACAAGAAGCAAAGAGGATAGCTAGTGGTGCAGATGACATTTAATCCTTTCAAAGAGGATAATGAAAGATTTAGTTGTCCTTTAGAAAGATATGCAAGTAATGAAAGTAGTGTCAGTAGGCTACCCATACCTGATGGGTCCATTTGTGGAGCTGCTTTGCTTTCTGATATGATTCAAACGCCTGAAAATTTGGATAAAATTTTAAATTTATTTTCAAATCAATTCATGTTCGAACCTAAATTTTTTACTTGGCCCAGCACGATATAGTTATGAACGATTCTAGTTGGCATAATGACAAAAATAATTTTTGAAAGTTGATTAACGGTGATGCTGACGTAGCCGTTATATAATTTTTATTTTTGGTCAAATTGGTCGGTTTTTAACGGTGATGCTGACGTAGCCGTTAGTTGACTAACGGTCAACATAAATCTTTGATGTGACAGTTCAAATGTATTTAAATGCTGACGTGATACTATTTTGTCTTATATACCTCGTCAGTAAATGATTTTAAAATTATTAAAATTATTTTTAAAAATATAAAATTATTAAAATTATTTTTTGAAATAATAATTATTAAATTATTATATTATTTTTTTTGAGATTAGCAGATACATTGAATCAAGTGGACTTTTGTTTTATTTGATTAATCAAACTTAATTGACTAAAAATTTGGGTTTTTGAAATTTGAAAATTAGTGTTTTTAAAAGCTTACAGATGAACAAAAGTATGGAACAATGAGGAAGAAGAAGATTTGTAGCACTCAGATTTTTTAGTTTGATTTTTAAAAAATTTCAGATTCAAAAAACCCAAAATTTATTTTTAAAAATTTACGTTTTTGAAATTTGAAAATTAGTGATGAATAAAAGTATGGAACGATGAGGAAGAAGAAGATTTGTAACACCCAGGTTTTTAAGTTTGATTTTTAAAAATTTTCAGATTTGGTAGATTAAGGGATTTTAGGGAAGAAACAATTTTAATAATTTTAAAATAATTTGTTGACGTGACGTACAAGACAAAATAATACCACGTCAGCATTTAAATACATTTAGACTGACACATCAGCGATTTATGTTGACTGATAGTTAACTAACGGTCACGTCAACATCACCGTTAAAATTGACTAATTTGATCAAAAATCAAAGATTAAGTATGAAAGTGCTCCAAAAAAATATTAAAGGCCAAAATGAGTCAAGGACCAAAGTGACCCAATACCCAAATATTAGGGGCTATTTTTGTTATTATACCATTCTATGTCGCAAGGCACATATTTGGGGTTGCTTGCTGTCATGAAACTACTGGAAACTTCAAGTGTCCAGTCATTCATATGATGTAATCTAGAGTAGGAGTTGCCCAAGAAGTCCTTTGACATTTCATTCAATCCGCGTAATGCACATAATTTTAATGTAATCAGTTTCATTTATTTTTCTTAATAGGCACGACGAACATACCATTATTTGTAGATAAATACAACAACGTTGAGGAAATCCAAGATATGGTGATGTTTGGATTTTCTTTTATACAACCACAATTATTTTTATTTGTTTTACCGTTTAAGATTAGTTTTATTCGAGTAAAAATGATATTTACATAAAATTTTTCTAATAATGACAAATTCAAGATTTGAATTTGATTCAAATATTTGGAGAAATCTTATTTTTTTCAATTAATTGTCACTCGTAGGACTGAGCCAAGAAACAGAAAAAAAAATCTGAAAACCAATTTGAACCGATGTATTCGATTTAGTTAGGATTTTATAATGTTCGGTTCAATTTCAAGTTGATGTTATCACCCAAACCACACAATTTGGTTCGAGTTCGGTTTCTTCACTTGAAATTGTTTTATCAAAGTCAATGTCTATATGAATTAATTTATTTAACCCAATTATTATTAAAACTAGATATGATTATACAAAAAGTTAAATTTATGGAAATATTTCATAGTAAGTGAATCATTTTTTAAACATAATAATCATAACTATATGACATGTTGTAATGACTCGACTATAACTAATTAAAGCTAGCAGATAACTAAATAACTTAAAATAATTTAAAAATAGTTTTATGAATGATTGTAATATTAATTTAATTATTTAATTTACTTTATAAATATATAAATAAATTTAGAGCATGATTATTATAAAATAAAATAAAAAATTATATTAGAATTTTTCATTTGGGTTTGAAGGGCTGAGGCCCAGTGCAAATGTCTCTCAAACCGAAACCCAAAGCCTTTTCCCTCAGGAAAATATCTAAAATCTATCGCAATCTAATATCTTATCAACAAAAATCTAACGGCCCAGATTTCACGAAATGTAATCCGAAGAACCGGCGGCAAGATAGACAAGCAGGCAACTTCTCCTCCTATAAAAGTATCTATAATGCAAGCTGCTCTTCTTAAACCCTCTCTCCCATTTCCGAAACCTTATCTTCTCTTTGGCTAAAATGTCTGCAACGTCTGCTTCATCACTGATACTCCCATCTCTCAAACCCAAAACCATATCTTTACCAAACCCAGCTCCCATTTCACTTTCCCCCTTCTCTCTTTCCCACCGCCTCCATGCAAAGCCTCGCTTTTCTTCCGCTCTTCAAAGTTTCACGCTTTTAACCAAAAAGTCCTCTTCTTTTCCTTCTAATTTTGTTAGAAACGTTTCCGTTTCATCTGAGTATGGTCAGGAAGAGGGTTTATTTGGTAGTGATGATGAAGAGGCTACCAGTTTCTCCCCTGACTTGAAACTTTTTGTGGGCAATCTTCCTTTTAGTGTGGATAGTGCACAGCTTGCCGGTTTGTTTGGAAGTGCTGGAAATGTTCAGATGGTTGAGGTAATTTTGTTTTTCTTCCCCCCTTTTGTTTTTTTACCTGTAATTCACCATGTTTATGTTTATGAATGACTTGCTTTGTGTTCATCATGTTTTGTTTTCACTGAAAGGTTTGCCCTTTAGTTTGAATTCAAGCATAGTATGAACCTTTATTTCAGATATGTTGAATTATAGTAGGGAAGAAACTTTTCATTTCGAGATGAAAATTGAATAATGAAAAAGACATTTAGCCAATTGAAGGGTCAAGATATACATTTAGTGATTTAATTGAGCATTCATTTGGATTGAAGGAAAAATGGACCTTGTTGCTTCACTCCAATCATTTGGGAAGTTAATAAACTAGATGTGCACTCCGTTTTGATGTGTTGAAATTATTGCTTTTGGCAGGTGATTTATGACAAGGTAACTGGGAGAAGTAGGGGATTTGGTTTTGTAACCATGTCTACTACTGAGGAAGTGGAAGCTGCTGCTCAACAGTTCAATGGCTATGTAAGTCATCTTTTGTGGGGTTCATATGCCAGATATGCTATGAACTTAAAGAGTATTTTGCACATTTAATAATGTAATTGCTTCCTTTACATTCTACTTAAACAAATATGATTATCCTCTTTCGGTTTAGAGTTAGCATGGATGAATATTTGCATATTTGTCATCTTTAGAACAATTTGAGGGTTGACATTTATGTTCTGGCCTTGGAACCTACTGCTGCAAATGAATCTTTTCAACATCTGAAGATAAAAACTTCATTTTTATTTGTTCTAGTTTCCTCAACGTTCTCTTTTCCAGCATAGTGGATGGAAAAAAGGGGTTTTCGCAATATTGAGTATGCTTAACTTTTGACTGTATTAATAGCTAATGCTCCAGCGAAGTAATCAGTTTCAGTATAAGCTTATAGTTTCTATCAGAAGTTTGAATCGAGGTTATCATAAAATTTTCTTGTGTTTACACTTGCTGATTGCAGGAACTTGAAGGGAGAGCGTTGAGGGTAAACTCTGGACCACCTCCTCCTCGTAGGGAGGAATTTTCTCCTAGGGTGAGAGGTGGTTCAAACATGGGTGCTTCAAATCGTGTCTATGTTGGTAACCTTTCATGGGGCGTTGATGATTTAGCACTGGAGACCTTGTTCAGCGAGCAAGGCAAGGTTGTGGAAGCAAAAGTTGTTTATGACAGGGAAAGTGGTAGATCAAGGGGTTTCGGCTTTGTAACTTACAATTCTAGTGAAGAGGTGGATGGTGCTGTCAAAACATTTAATGGTGTTGTAAGTTAATCGTTACCTTGAGTCCTGATCCATGAATGTTTATAGTCAATTACTAGATGATGGATTAGATAGGTCATTTGACTGGTATATACTTTTTCAGTATCATTATTGATTTTAATATGCTTGATTTTGTACAAAACTGCTACTTACAGAAATCTAATAACTTCATTAATGACTGAATTGCTAAAAAAATTTGGTTGATGCAGGAGTTGGATGGCAGACCAATTCGAGTTTCAGTGGCCGAGTCTAGGCCAAGGCGTCAATTTTGAGCGTGACTAGTGTCTACCGGTACTGAGAACATGCAGCTTGAAGCCGGCAGCTGCCACCTCTTTATGTTCCTAGGAATCTACAAACATGCAAAATTGTAGCAGCTGCATTTGAATGGTATTCGCAATCTGTGCTTAGATTAGATTAGAAAGAGCCGATAAACGAGATGATAATATGAATTGAAATATTTTGGTTATATGTTGCAAAAGTATCATAATTCAGTGACTGACATGTGCCTTAATTTTGTTTATTCAAGTGTGGGATTTCCAATTACAATATGATAGTGGCAGCATTTCTTTTAGCCAGATTCTAGAGATGATGTGAATTTGTGCTTCCCCTTATCTGAAAGCTTCATTTCCCATTAAGGCCATGGCTTTAACATCCATGACTTGGGTGGGGGATTATATTGGGATTGCCTTACAATCGGAAATTATTGATTCAGGGTGGGTTTGAATGGATGGTACGGTGCGGTAAGTTTGATTTATTTTTTGTTTCACATTATAATATTTATTATCATCATCGTTGTTTTTACACTAATGGTAGTTAAATGCACTGTCCATCTAAATTTATCTTTGGTTTTGTAAAATAATTTTCTCAAATGATATTAAAAATATACGATAAATATCCAATTCTCTATATAAAATAAAAAAACAAATATCTATGAATTGTAAAAATATTTGCTCATGACTTAATTTCTCAAATTGTTCCCACTCACTATCATGTTTAGGTTTGAAACATTATTATTAAATATCTTTTGTTATTGTCTCATATAAATCCTCTTTAAAATTTTAAAATTATTAAAAATATGTTATCTAAATATGTAATTTTATTTTATTATTTAAAATTAAATCAAATTCAAAAATAGAATGCAAATAATAATTTACTTCAAATTTAATAAAAATTAAACATGACATTTTAATTAATTTATTAAATTTCAAATTAATAAAATTTAGGTTAAAAAATAAAATAATTTAGTTTAATTAAAGTATAATTTGTTAACCTATAATTTAGTTATTCAAATTTAAATCGACTTTTAAAAAATAAAACTTGCTAGAAGAAAGTTTTCAAACATTTAATAATTTACAGATAAAATATTTAAAATAAATCTAAGTATTAAATTCAATTACATTGAAAAATTTTATCATTCAATTGTTATTCACTGTTTACTATTGGCAATATAGCATCTATCAATTATCACAACATTTAACATGTCAAATGACATTGTTCACGTGATTATGGGTCGGGTCGGATTAGGTTTGTAATAAAATTTAAGCTCAATTGATAGGCTTGAGCTTGACCTAAAAAATGAGTTTGGGTTTTTGTTTAAATTCGACTTGAATTATGGATGTTAAACCTAAAAATTAATTTTTTTCATATAAAACGAATTTTAAAAAATATAATTGTTAGCTCGATAGATCAACTCAATAATGACGGTAACAGAGGCTGAATCGACCTTTTAGAAGTTGTGATGGAAGCAGTTTAATTTTGCAATAAAGGACGCAATGATTTATAGTGGTTCGACCCCAAATACCTACTCCACTACCTTAGTTTTCCACAACTAAGGATTTTTCTAAATCCAATAGATTTGTATAACCTTTGAGGAAAAGATTTAACCTTGCAATCTCTCTTAAGATTTATATCCCAAAATCTTAAGATAAAACTCTCTTAAGGTTTTTACCCCAACCTTAAGTATCAATCCTCTCTCTTAAAGAGAAACAAACAAGCAAACAAAAAAATAATCCTTACAAGATTAGGATGTTTGTCAATTAAGCACAAATACAAAGAAGAACACTTGAGTTAAATGAATACAATGAAAGCTCACTAGTGTTTACAAAAAAAGGTATAAAAGAATTAAGCTCTTGGTTGTTTTGATTGATTTTTAGGCTTTGCACATTACTCTTCTTAATGCTAGGCTTTTGGAAGATGGTATTTATACCCTTTAAGTGAATTCCAACTGTTGTGGTTGTTGAGAAAGTAATGTAGCCGTTGCAGTCATAAAAACCAGCTTTAACTGCAATCTGCAACTTCCTTGTTCCGGTAGAAGTATACTTGTATTGGTAGAACTGAAGTTGTATCGGTAGAAGTGAAGTTTTACCAGTAGAAGTCCTAAGGTAGATGACTTTACAAAATATTACCGTTGAAGTCATTCTATTGGTAGATGCTTCATTGTATCGGTAGAACTTTGAGGGTTTCATTTGGTATCAGTAGAACCCATCAGAGCATCGATAGAAGTGCAGGGGATACTGAAGTTTGGCTACTGACTTGACTTGTTTCGGTAGAAGTCTTCAAGGTATCGGTAGAACTGTAGTTATATCGATAGAAGTAGAGTTTTACCGGTAGAAGTCTCACTGGAGTCTTTTCCACTAAGCTTTTATTCAAAAACACTTCAATTTGTTATATCAAAACATATTATTCAATAAGGCTTAATTTAATAATAATATATCAAATGCACTAAAAGTATTAAAATAAATATTACAAAAGTTCTACAATATCCAAACAATATTAAAAGCGACAGCGGAACAACATTAAAAATGACAACAAAACAACAATGAAATAGCATCCAAAACAACACTAAAAACAACTTGCAAAATGTAATCAACCAACCAAAATATCTATATATCAAGCAATCAACATATTTGATTTTATGACAAACTATAAATTGTAAGCTAAATTATATACCTAGAAAAGAATCGAAGAATCGTCGTCCTCATCATCATTCTCATCATTCTTGCAATTAATTTCTAATATGAATAAGAATAAATAGTTAGATAATCAAATTGATAAAATGTTATAAAATTATAACAATAAAACGAGAATAATAATTATCCGTTGAAAATCCCTTAGCTCGCATCCAGTCATCAAAGCAAACAATGGCTTGAACCGTTTTTGGTTTAAGTGAACTCCTCAAAGGTGTAATAACTTTTTTCCAATGCTAAAAGCCAACTTGAAAACTACAGTCGTTATTGGACACTTAAATCTCTAATGACGGTTTTTGTACATGTCACATCATGTTTACACTTCCATTTTAGTTATCAAATTTTTTTTTTTCAAGTATTGATTGAGATAAAAAAAACTAATGATTAAAGTGAAAAGGGGTAGAAACTAGAATAATACATTTAAAAAAAGAGTCAAATTGTACTTGTTTATCACATTATCAAAAAAATTAATTTTCTTTCAATATAGAAAATTTAAATTTCAAAACATCAAAACAATTAAATAGATTGTTGAAAAATTTTCATCCTTTGATAATGTCAATCGATTTGTCACTGTAATATTGAAATTAATTAAATTAACCTCCTTTTAAATTTTTAAAATTTATTGTAGGTTACCAGATTATTTTTAATGAAATCAACTCGATAACTCAAATTTAATAATTTTCTACAAGACTTAAAAATTTATTTTGATTATATAATATCGAATCTTCCATACTAAGTTAAAAGAAAAGCAAAATAATTACGATTAATTAAATTGTTCTTCATTTGGGTAAAGAAAGTAATAAAAGGGCACTAAAAATTGGGTGACTTAGTTGCAAGGATTTCATTTTGAGGGGTATTTTATCCAAATGATACAAATTTTTTTATTATTTACGAAAATGACCCAAGTTAAATATATACACCAGAATGACCTAAAATGAACAGTAAAGATTCTAAATGACTATCCAATGGTCGACACCTCCTCAGATTTCACCCTAATGATTGGTGTCAGACATAAAAACTGGTATTTTTTGGTCTCGGCAATGCAATGGCCGACACCTATTTATTTTTTTAATCCGGTATTATACTAAAATAAAAAAATACGAGATTTTAAAAAAAAATTTGGTGTCGGCCAAGCAGATAAAAAAAATTTTGGTGTTGGTCATGCATTGACCGACACCAATATTTTTTATCAGATAAAAATTTTTTTTGGTGTTGGCCAATACTTGGCCGACTCCACCTTTTTAATCAGATATTTTTTTTGTATTGGTCATGCATTGGTCGACACCAGGGTTTTTTTATCATATAAAAAAATTTGGTGTTGGCCATGCATTGGCCAGCACCACCCTTTTTATTAAATAAAAAATATTTTGGTGTTGGTCATGCATTGGCTGACACCACCCTTTTATCAGATAAAAAATATTTTTTTGGTGTTAGCCAATGCTTGATCGACAGCACCTATTTTATTTGATAAAAAAATAAATTTTTTGGTGTTGGCCATGCATTGGTCGACACCACATTTTTTATCTGATAAAAAATAATTTTTTTGTGTTAGCCAATGATTGGTCGACACCACATTTTTTATTAGATAATTTTTTTTTGTTGGTCATGCATTGGTCGACATCAACTTTCTCTCATTTCTCTATATATAGGGTTTAGGTTTTGATTTTGAAATTGTAAGTAACAAATATTTTTCTTAAAATAACAACAAAATGAAAGTGTTTTTGTATTTATCATTAGATGAGTGTTTTGTTTTGGGGGAGAGTTGTGAAGTGTACAATCGAATTTCGAGGTTGAGCTATATAATGTCATGTATTGCTGGAGTTGAATTATATACTGTCATATGAAGCGGTAAATATATATCTTCAATGGTTAGACAACTTTTTGTGCATTTGAAGACTATCCTAAATGTCCAAAGAATATGGACATTATCTACGTTCGAAGAATTGTTATCCTGCAATTCAACAGTACAACTATTGACTTATTAATCCAACGTAGATGATATATTTGCCGCTATATGTAACTATGAGGTATAACCGTAAAGATTATGCTATCAAAGATCGGTTGACTGAACTCTGTCATCGAATGGCCGATCGAGACGATTTGGCCAGGAATTTCTTGAAAATGGCCCTATCTTGCTCGAGGTTTACAAGAATTTCTTGAAGTTGGCTAGGTATTCAAGAAGATGGACATTATCTAACCGAGAAAAGTTGGGCAGGTTTTGGGTTATTTAGGTTATTTTGTATTATTGTTGTTCAAAATTTAAAATTTCGTGTATTGATATTAACAATTATTTATAATTTATTGTATCTGTAAATTTAATTTATTGCATTGTAATAATCAAGAATGTTTGTATTTTATTGTATTAATATAATTTCGATTTATAAAAAAATTATTAAATATTTTATTGTGAAAATGTTAAGAAATAATTATTATCGACAAATTATATATATATTGAAAAAATAATAATTAAAATTAATGTTGAGAAATAAATGAAAAAATCAAAAGAACACGAGTTTAGTTAATGGGAATAAAAAAATAGTTTTTGAGTTTTTAACATTCAAAAATATTTTTGAGTGATTACCATCCAATGATCGACACCCACTTTTAACCCTAGTAGTAGATATATATATAACTGTCAGTACTAAATATTTGAATTTTTTATTTTTATTATTAGTACAAAATATTTGTGTTTTGTTTGTTGAGAGAAAATTACAAGTTTTTTCAAGATGAGTTTCAACATTTTCTTTGTTTATGTTCATTTCGATGGAGAAATTATCAATACAGATGATTAAGGTTGTGTATTTCAAAGCCAAGAAAAAATCGGAATGAGATTGAACAAGCGTGTTTCGCTAGAGAAATTGAAACGGAAGATCAGTACAAAGATAACTACTCGTTGCGGGACGCAAATGTTGAGACTGTTTTATAAATTTTCGATTTAATCAGATCCGATCAAGTTCTCGAAAATGGAGCTTGTTGATGATGATGATATAGGGATAATGATTGAAATTTATTGTCCATCTGAGATCGAAAATCCCTACCCGATTGAGTTGTTCGTGGAGATAGCACAACTCGAACCAATTCAAGTTTTAAATCCAGTAAGCTAGCGTTGTGAAATAAATATTGATCTTAATGTATGCTGGGAAGATCAATCGGGTATTGGAGGGTCAACTCCAAAAAATTCAAACACCGGTGGATGTTCGTATAACATCCAAAACACGTGTCATCGTCTACAATTTCATCCGGAGGTGTTGGCCCTATAGAAGATGATGACGAAAATGAAGCTTTGGAAGATCCAGATTTGGATGACATCCCCGAAGACTTAGATGAGGAGGGGTCGATGGAAGGTGATGATGTTAACACCTATTCGGGAGGAAATACGAGCCCGAGTAAAGTTATCAAAAAAATCTTGGGGCCTTCATGAGCGACGTAGACCTAGATGCGACTCGAGCTCGAGAGCTCGGGTATGCTGCCCGTATTAAAAAAATGTATATCCAAGCAGATTTAATGACGGCCTTAGTCGAAAGATGGCGTTTGGAGACCCACACGTTCCACCTCCCGTGTGGGGAGGCAACTATTACGTTAGAAGACGTAGCAATCCAACTCGGGTTGCCCGTTGAAGGTGCTGCAGTATCGGGTCCGGGTTCTCCTTGTGGCACTTGCTACCGGTACTTGGCAAAATGCTCCTGACACTGATAACGAAAAATTACTGTTCTTAAAATTCACGTGGATGACAGAAAACTTTCAATGTCTCCTTAATAATCCAATGCAACTGAACATTATCTATCATGCTCGCGCATTTATTCTACAGTTATTGGGCGGTATCCTCATTCCAGACACTAGTAATAACAGAATAAGTACCGTGTACCTCCCATTGCTAGATGATATGAAGGCAGCTAGGAAATTAAGTTGGGACTCTCAATGTTGGCCACATTGTACCGGAGCTTTGTCGAGTGACAAATCCCAAAGCGGATGCCATGGGTGGTTGCACATATCTGCTCTAATCATGGTTATTATACCGACTGTCTTCTACCATGAACGTTGCCACTGATTAATAGGTGACTCGATAAATCGATTTTTATATATTTTTAAATTTTATTAATTATTATTTTTGTTCTAACTATTTTTCAATTTTTCAGATGATCTTCATATTCGGGAATTGGGCGACCTGACAAATTGTCGCATTTTCATATGTGGATAAACCAACATGGAGTAGATGATGTAAGATATATTTTGAAAATTTTAAAATATTTTTTTCTATTTTCAAATTTTTTTATATTTTTGAATTTTTTTAAAATAATATTTTCAAAATACTTTTTTACATATATTTTTTATATTTTCGAAATTTTTTTAGCTTTTAGATTTTTTTAAATTATTTTTTATATCTTCGAAATGAAATTTTTTATATTTTTAAATATTAAAAAATACATTTTCGAAATATTTTTTACAAATTAAAAATCTTATATTTTTTACATTTTCGAAATATTTTTAATTTTAACTAAACTCGTGTTGTTTATACTGTGCAATTCGTGTGAAAGCCATATATTTGGGATGAAATTGCGCATTTCATTCCACCATTTGTTTACCAGCACAAATACCACTTGTTCTCATGTAGTGTGCCGGTATTCAATTTTCATATGGTGGAATGACACGCTCAGAATCGGGTCTTTCGACAGTTCGGTGCTATGCAATATATCTCGAACCTACCCTTCCAACTCGATGATGTCCACCAGCTCGACAAAAAAGAAACGGGTAAAAACAGAATAAATTGGGCCTATTATCTTCAACCATATATCATGCTTTGGAATGACTAAGGGAATAGGTGTTGTACCTTGTATTCGTGTAACAATGATTTTTCGGTACCCCACAGTACAAGCAATGGTGTATGGCATACGGGATGCCGTTAGTTCATATCGGGCAAAATATGTTGGTCCCAAAGAGCCTTATTTCGGAAGGCAACCGATGGCGTCCGGCGAATAACCCACGTCGACCCCGTGGTCGGATCTCTGATTCAGATTTCGAGCCCAAGGATGAGCTCGAGGACGAGTTCGCGGACTAGCCCGACAGCTAGCCAGAGTATCAGCCCGAGCAATAACCCGAGCCCCAATATCAAGAATTCGGCTTTTTGTCTTTTTTGCCGCAAGACCAATATCATCGTTCCATGGAGGAGATTTTTGGCGTCGACCCCGACCCTCAACGTTCATATTACTTCGATTTATCCTCATATTAATCGGAGATCCATCGAGAAGAATGTACACCGACAATGGAAGATATTTTTGGCTTGGCACCTCCGATCACTCAACATACTCTCGATGACGATGACGATATGTACAACTTTACCACCTTTCTACGTACGCCCATCGGGACAACGAATGTTGACACCACCAAGGCCGAACCGACAAACACCTATGTAACGCCTCCTCAATGAGGTGCACTACGGCCTCGGCCTCGCGAAGCTAGGAGGAACTCGATCCATTACACGCCAGCACCGGGGACGTATCCGAGATCTACTAAATTTTAAATTTTTTGTTTATTTTTTAAATTTAATTTCTAATTTCATTTATATTTTAATTTAATTTCTAATTTCGTTTATATTTTAAATTTCATTTCTAATTATTATTTTTTCAAAATTTATATAATCTTTTTCAATAATATTTATTTCTACATTTTCACAATAACATATTTAATACTTTTGTATATGATTCAAAATTATTTTAATACAAGAAAATACAAACATTGTTGAATATTACTAAGCAACAAATTAAATTTACAGATATAATAAATTACAAATATTTGTTAATATTAATACACAAAATTTAAAAATTCAAACAACAATAAATTTTTTTAAAGATATAACAAAATACAAACATAGATAATGTCCATCTGCTTGAATACCCAGCTGCAAACGTTAGTACCGAGAAACTTGCTCGGGTTTCCGTTAAACATGGGCTTTTTCAATTTGTAAGACACAATACAGTCGGTCTCGGTTACCTGTTAAATGGCGGAGAAAGTCATCCAACCTTTGTCAGCATAACCTTTATGGGCTTACCACAACGCCCGCATACGGCAACAATATATCTACGTTGGATTAGCTACACAACAGTATTTCTCGTGGTAACAAATTCTTACAACGTAGATAATGTCTATCTGCGTTGGATATCTCGGATAGTCTTCAATGGCGCAGAAAATCATCTTACCACTGAAGACATATATTTGCTGCTTCACATGATAGTATATAATTCAACTCCGGCAATACATGATAGTATATAGTTCAACCCCGAAATTCGATTGTACACTTCACAACTCTTCTCCAAAATAAAACACTCATCTAATGATAAATAAAAAAACACTCTCAATTTGTTGTTATTTTAAGAAAAATATTTCTTACTTACAATTTAAAATCAAAACGTAAACCCTATATATAGAGAAAGAAAGAAAAGTTAATGTCGGCCAATGCATGGCTAACAAAATTTTTTTTTTTATCAGATAAAAAAGATGGTGTCAGCCAAGCATTGGAGAACACCAGAAAAAAAAGGTGGTATCGGCCAATGCATGACCATCACCAAAAAATTTATTTTTTTATCTGGTAAAAAAGATGATGTCGGTCAATGCATGGCCAACACCAAAAAATTTATTTTTTTATTAGATAAAAAGGTGGTGTCGATCAAGCATTGGTCAACACCAAAAAAAATATTTTTTATCCGATAAAAGGTGGTGTCAGCCAATGCATGGCCAACACTAAATTTTTTTTATCTGATAAAAAATGATGGTGTTGGCCAATGCATAGCCAACACCAAATTTTTTTTATCTAATTAAAAAGGTGGTGTCGGTCAAGCATTGGCCAACACCAAATTTTTTTATCTGATAAAAAATATTGGTGTCGGCTAATGTACGACCAACATCAAATTTTTTTTATTTGATCAAAAAGGTAGTGTCGGCCAAGCATTGGCCAACACAATTTTTTTTTCAAAATCTCGTATTTTCATATATCAGTATAATACTGGATTAAAAAAATATATAGGTGTCGGCCATTGTATGGTCGAGGCCAAAAAATACCATTTTTTTATGTCTGACACCAGTCATTAGAGTGGAATCTGAGGAGGTGTCGGTCATTGGATGATCATTTAGAATTTTTACTATTCATTTTAGGTCATTCTAGTGTATATTTTTTGAACTTAGGTTATTTTCGTAAATAATAAAATTTTTTGGGTCATTTGGATAAAAGATTCCATTTTGAGTGACCAACTAGATAGTTTATCCTAAAATGAAATTCTTATATTTATTGTTAAAATTTATTCGTTGTATATATAGATTTTAATTATTATTCTAAAAATTCTAAAACATATTTTAAAAATCTTAAAAATATTTTTATGTTTATTTTTTTAATTTATATTTACTTTTTTTCATCAACCAAACATGTCAAAAATTAAAACTATTTTTTATTCAATCTCTTTTTATTAGTCTCTTTTTCTTTTGTTACATTATTCGTCTGAAATATCTAATTAAAACTCAAAAAGCAATTTAAAATTAACAAATTTACAAACCCAAAAAATTGATTAGGTGACTGACATCAACTTTGACGAACTTACTCTTTGCTATAAAGCTAGTATCAAGTTGAGGCTCTCGTATTTTTATTAGTTCTAGCACAAGCATTGGAGAAAGAAGTTGCATGAAAGAAAAAAGGCAAGGTATTACTTAAAGTGGTTTAGGATGAAAAATCTTATATACTTTTTATATTGTATCCTATAAGATAAAATATATGTTGAAAAAACATAAATACATAGCGGTGACATAATTATTACCGATTGTTTGATATGAATTAATGGGAAAGGAGGAAAAGACAAAATAAATGTGAGGTTAATGACTTACAACTTTAGAACTCCAAAACCTTTGACTTGAAGCCTCAGAGAAGAGATATTATATTAACTTAACAAAGTTGGTTTTCATGATATCATGTTTCAAGCTGAACCCTTTTCATATTTTATTGCTTCAACATCTCTCCTTATTTACTTAAATGAAAATGTCCATCATTAAGGTTTGACCGTTTAGGCCATTTTTAGGTTTTTTTTAAAAAAAAAAAATTACAATAGGAGGCTTAACAATCACGATTAACGCGACTTGAATTTAAGCCACATTTGAGGTAGTAAGTGACCATCTTGACCATTCGACCAATACATGGGGTTTAGACTTATTTGTTTTAAAACTATAACATAGATCGAAAGCATGAATTGCTTTTTTCCATTTTTTTTATTGCTTCAAGTGTTGTGTTGACTTGCTCTTGAAATGGGTTTGGACTTTTTTTATTCAGTTGAAACGGATCGAAAGGTGATTTTTTTCATAAACGATTTTTGATTTCTTATCCATAATTAAACTAGATTGGATGATAGCTTTTCATTAAAACGTGTATAGTGTTCTTCATAATTTCTTCAAGTTTTTTCGCTTCTTCAAAGAATTCTGTATAGATTTTTTAAGTTCATTGAACTTGTGAATCTATAGAATTGCTTGAGTTGGCTTTTTTTTATGAGGTCAAAAACTTGAACAAAAGAAAGCTCTTATAAGATTTAACTGTTACATTTGTTCTACAAAAAATTAAATTCTTTTATTTATTATTAATCTCTTATTAATTTAATTAGTTAGAGATAAAATAATCATTTAATATTTTCACTTAATTATTTTATTTTTAATTAATAATAATATAAAAAATTATGACACAATCATTTTCAGCATGATAATTTCGGTTTTGACCCACGGTAATTTTGATTTGACACGTGGTGACTCGTAAATTCAACTCTACCTTCTTTGCATATAAAAGTTCTTACTTTGATCAATATACTACAATTTCTCCAGATTTTTGCAGGTTCAGATGCTCGGATTAAATTTGATCGTGTTGTTTGGGTCTTCGCCGTTATTCACCGTATTCAAGTTCTTATTTTTCTCAACGTCGAGGTTAGTCAACATTCTTTCTCAATTTTTTATTTGATTTTTGTGCCTTTTTAAGCCCATTACTGTTGTTATTTTAGTAAAAATATGAAACACAATAAGTTGTGGTTATTGCACAAATTACATGAAACAATGAGACAACATATGTAACTGTCTAAACCCAACAACACCACCTAATGATAATAAGTTGATTGAGCCAACAAAGAGGCTGGAGGCACAGTCCTATCGGACCAAGTACACATACTCTGGCCGACCACACATTCTCAAACACAACATCGATAGAAATTATAAAGAGCTGAAGGATCAACAGAAGTGGTTTCATAAAAAAAGTATGATCACTATTACCAAGCTAACCAAAGGATATTCTTCTAAGCTTTCACTGTCGTTACTCATTTAAGTATCAGAGAATGTTCCGGACGCACTCCTAATTTTTCCCTTTTTCTTACAAATTTGGAACTTAAACCAACCCAATAACCAACTCTCAACCCATCTTCCTCTCAAGGTCGAAAATAATTTATATCTATTAAGTTTATATTATAATTCCATTTATTTACATTCTATATAGAGTAAACTATAAAAATAATCACTTTTATTTGTCCCAGGTTACATTTTAGTCACTTATGTTTGAAATGTTACATTTTAGCCACTTATATTATTATTTTGTTATGAAGTGATCACTCTGCCATTAAGTTCCGTTATCTCCCTAACGGTAATCCTACATAGCAGTCCAACCAGATTTTAAGAGCCAACTTGAATTTCCAAATGGGATGAGAATAGATCTTTAATTAAATAAATTTAATTAATTAAATTTTTTAAACTCTAAACCTTAACTAAAAAACCCTAAACCCATTTTCACACGTCTCTCTTCTTCATCTTCATCTTCTTCCCTTTTGATTCCAACATCTTTAATTACAAATCTGTCTTAAAGATTGAATCTTTAAAACTCATTAACCCAAAAAAACTTATGTTTTCAAGCTGCAATTTAGTTATATTTTTTGGGCGGGATTTCAAGATTCAAGAATTAAATCTATGAGTTGAATCCTAATGATGCAAAGTAGTCAAAAAAATTATTAAAGGAATTTAAAAGGGTCAAGTAGCTCTATTGGAGAGGACTTAAAATTTATCAACTTGAAAACATAAGTTTTTTTGGGTTAATAGGTTTCAAAGATTCAAGCTTTCAAACAGATTTGTAATTAAAGACGTTGAAATCAAAAGGGAAGAAGATAAAAGTAAAGAAGAAGAGAGGTTTGTGGGAATGGGTTTAGGAATTTTTTAGCTAAGGTTTAAGTTTAAAAATTTTAATTAATTTAATTAATTTAATTAAAAATTTATTCTCATCCATTTGAAAATTTAAGTTGACACCTAAAATCTAATTGGACTGTTGATGCAGTCGAAACTAACTAAAAATATGACTAAGGCAAGTGCACCATCAATTAATAGTATAGTTACGGTGAGCATAGATATCGTTCCCACGAAGACTAAAAGTACTAGTAATAGCTGTCTTTCTATTATCTAACCGATCGAATAAAGTGATTGTTTAAACTAATTTAACTAAATTAATAAACTAAAAGTGCGACAAAGATTAAAATAAGAAATAATAAGTATTTTTATACTAAGAAGCAAACAATACCTAGGAAAGACTCCACCTAGATTTTATCTGCCATTATCATTCTGAATTAAACAATTTATTCACTTAGTATTTTGTTCCGTAAAAATCCCTAAATTATGCTAATACCTCTATTCAAGCATAAAAGCAACTGACTCTAGGTTGATTAATTGAAATTTCTTTCTAATTAAAACCCCTATTGTCGCATTAATTCGATCTATGGATTCCCCTATTAGATTTGACTCTAATTCGGTAGATTTATGTCGTCCTATTTCTAGGATTGCATGCAACTCCACTCAATTATGCTAGATCTACTCTTAAACATGGTCTATTCCTCCTCTGATTTAAGCACATCAAATAAAAATTAATATATCAAGAATACTAAATCAAGAATTAAGCACACATAATTGAGAACAAAATTTAAGTATTTATTGCGTAAAATCAGAAATCAAATGACAGAATTCATCCTAAGGTTCATCTCCCCTAGATATTTAGGAATTTAGTTCATGCTAATAAATGGAAACATCTCAAAGACAATATAACCACAAAATGAAGAAAAACTCATAATAAAATCAAAAGGATTTAGAAAGAGGTCTTCAATTTTTGTGGAGATCTGCTTCAAAGATGGCTTCTGCGGTGTTTCTTCAATTGTTTCCTTCAATAATCTCTGACGGCTAGGGTTTGGGGAATGAAAGATTTTATAGAAAATTGAAAGTGTCTTCTCATATCACTCTATCTACTATTTATAATACTTAAAAAAAATTCTAGTTGGATTCAAATTAAATTCTAAAAAGATAATTTGAATTAAATCTAAATAATAATTCTCTAATTGAATCCAAATTAGACTCTAAATTATAAAGCCTAAAAGATAAATATAAATAATATAATAATAATTCTAAATATTAATCCTAAAAAATAAATTTTAAATTTAAATAAAGTTTATGTCCAATAAATCTCTTCTTAACTCTTCCACATTCACACTTTTGCCCAAAATTTTTTTTTATCTTCGATTTAGTCCATGACCATGTGTCCAGCTCGTGTGGCTCCTAAAATCTACTCTTTTTGTCCGATTTTCTCTTGTTTTTGGCTCATTTTGCTCCCAAATACTTTTTTAAGTATAAAAACATGAATTTAAAGGATTATGAACATAAAATTTATTATTTTAAATAGATTAATCATCCAAAAACGCATTAAGAATGAGGCTAAAACATGTTACTTTTGGCACTTATCAACTGTCATGTAGGATTACCGTTAAAAAGATAATGGAATTTAACGGCATAATGATCATTTTGTATCAAAATAATAACATAAGTGATTAAAACGTAACATTTCAAATATAAATAATTAAAATGTAACCTGAGACAAATAAAAATGATTATTTTTATTATTTACCCTTCTATATATTCACTTTTTATTGTATTTAAAAATGATAAAATTCGTTACTCTATTAAAGACGAGTGAAAGAGGAGATGACAATGGGATCCGAAAACCCAGTCTGACAGCAGTTCCATGTTTCTATGTGCTTAAAATCATTTTGTCCTCTTATATCTAATTTTCTCCTTTTTTTATTTTAATATTGATTTTATTGCAACTTAATTACATGGCATGACAATTGCTTTTTGGCATGGATGACTGATCATAGATCCTTTAGGATGAACCTTTTTTGTCCATTATCTTACCTAAAATGTTTTTTTGAGTCAGAAAAAAAATGAAATTAAGAAAAAAAATGTTAAAATAATAACAGAAAATCTTAAAGATATTATTTTATTAGCTAAGCTCAAACCTGTTCAAAAGTTGGTTTGTTAGATTATGTAAGAAAATTTGAATAAAAATATTAAATCTAAAAAATAAATTTAAAAGAAATATATGTTTATTTAAAATATGAGTTAGGTATAAGTTTTTGAGATAAAATTTAAACATATTTTCAAATTTATAATATGTTATTATTTATTTTATATATTAATTTATATTATAAAAAATAAATGCACTATATTTTAATGTAAATATTAAAGAAAACTAAGCTTCTTATGTTCAAAATTCTAATAAAAGGAAAAATATATAATAATAGTAAAAGATATATAGTTAATAAATATCAATAAAAAATAATTATATTTTAAAATTAAAAAAAATATGAATGGTCTAAACAAACTTTGTTAGCTTTTTATAAATATAAGTAGTATTGGATAAAATTTGATTTTCATATTTTAGGTGCACTGGATTTGGATAACTATACATGATATTAAAATAAGGCATAAACCCAATCAAAACTCGACCCATGAATACCACTACATAGGATTAGTCTTTAAACTTTGAATAAGTTGGTACTGTTTAATTTATACCTAAATAAAAATTTTAATCTATACTTACTACTATTTAAAGCTTTGATTAAGTTGGTGTTACCTTCAATCAGGTCTCAACTCAATTGTAAAATTACAATAAACTCAATATTTTTAGAAAACAATAAATATAATTTTGAGGATATTTTATCTTTTTTACTGATAATTTAGCAAAAATATAGGATTTGAATCCAAAACTTAAAAATCTTCCTACACTCAATTTTACCATTTCAACCAAATTCACATTCAATTTTCATATAATTCTTTTTATAGTTTTTTTTTTTGGGGTTGATGTATCATAATTTAGTTATAAACAGGGTGGATACAAGGGGACTAGTAGGGGCCCAGTCCTCCTAAAATGAGAATTTTTTTATTTTAGCTCTTTAAAATTTTAGAAATTTTAAATTAATAAAGGTAAAATTGTACTTTCGCTTTTCTAAAAATGATAAAAATTTAATTTAATCTTTTAAAAGTTATAAAAATATAAAAAATTTAATTTCGACCGCCTAAAATTTTTTTCTAACTTCGACCCTGATTATAAAAAAAAAGAAATTTATTTAAATACAATTCAAAAGATTAAAAAAGAAAGTGGGGAAAGTAGTTAGTGTCGGTTAAGGCAATGAGTAAAGGGGGAAAACATTAAGATTTGGAATCCAATGGCATCTGAATAATGTCTTTGACCAACCATGTGGAAATTGAAAAAGAAGAAGACAATTTCAGTTCTTGCCAAAAAAAAAACCCTAAAACTAATATTATTATTTTTCATCATTGTATTGTGTTAAAAAGATTTATAATGTTGTACGAAGAGAACAATCTTATTATATGTTCTGATTATATCTGTTTTTTTTTACATAATACTTAAAACTATTCATAGTCTCTTCCTAGCCTATAAATAAATGAATAATGTGCTTCAACGCACACGAACTCACATCTTCATGTATTGGCAACAATGTCTATGCTAATCGAGCTAAGACTCAATCAACTAATCAATTAATGAATTAAATCTGAAAAATAGTTAAATATTAAAATATTAGTTATGATGCAAACCAACTTATAACTGTCCTTGTCAATTAAAACCATTGATCTCAAACGGTTTAGTTATTATAGATGATGATTTATGGGGTCATACAATAATTTTCCCTTTGCAATATAATATATGGATGTTGATTAAATATGGGTTTGGGTAATTATCTTTTAATACATACATTTTAAGACATTTCGATCCAAACTTGAGGAAAAAGTAAGAGACTGAATCATGAGATTCAATATACATATGATCAATTAGCCTTACGTATCCTAATCTTCATCAAAGTCAAAGTCTATAAAGGAAAAGAAATATCTGTCTGCATGCATGCATGCTTTTCCATGAAAAAAAAAACAACAAATTTAGTCAAAAGTATATTTTATAAATCCTTTAGAAATAAATTGCATATGCATGGTTCAATCTAAACATGATTCTTTGTTTATTTTGTCCTAACATGATTAAAGTTTTTTTTTTAATAATTTTATTATAGGTTCTGATAATATTTGTTTTTTTGATACAATATTTAGAACTACCCATAGCTCTCCCCCTCAATCCATAAATAGAAGGATAATGCGTTTCAGCGCACTCAAACCTACGTTCTTTTACATTGACAATAATATTTATACTAATTGAATTAAGACTTAATCAGCATTATTAAAATATTTTTAAATGTGTAGACCAATATTATTGAATCTAGATGAAAGTGAAAGAAAAGAAAAAACTTTCGGTTGGAAGCATGAAAGTGAAGAGTCAAACCCCACATTATTGAGTAAATTTTATATTAATTTTTACTCTTCTTGGAATTCTCCATTTCTTAAGAAAACATCAACCCATGTTCTACTTTGCCATTTTCGGTATTAAGGAGTGACCAACATTAAAGCACCTAAAAATCAGGCTTTTTTCTTTTGTTTTTTTTTTGTTTCATATCCCATGCTTGAATTGAATGCAGACATTTTTCAAAGAAATATTTCCCCCTCAAACCTACCCTATCTTATACTTAATTTAGGCTTAATCCATAAAGCATTCAAGTTTATATATTCATTTTCAGAGAAATATTTCTCCCCTCAACTAAAGTTAGTCTCACAAATGAACTTGATACCAACTCAAGATTGATGATAAAATAATGATAGATAATTATATTCATTTGATATTCTTAATATGATGTCGTTATACTCACAATTTAATCTATTTTTTTCGTTTTATCATAGTACATATTTCATATATTATTATTAATTACTTCTAAATCATACTTTTCATGGTATATGATTTCCACACACATACCTGTGTGATAGAATTTCTAATATTTTTAATGCTTTTATAATTTATATATATATATTAATTTTAAAGATTTTTTAAAAAAAAATCAGTGCCTTTGGCCTTTTTTTTTTGTCTCATATTACAATATTATTACAATATCTAATCTCACCATCACCGCTATTTTTACACTAACAACAGGTAACACACCGCTATTTTTACCATGTATTCTATTTTTAAGCATGTCAATATTTATCTAATTTTGTACTACAAATTGAGATGACTTGTATAAAGAATTCTTATTCGAGTACAGTTAAAACTTTTTATCCTTATTTGATAATTTTAAAAGATGCGATCCTAAATTTAGAATTACACGAGCAATTCGTACAATCCGTGGTCTCAATTTGAGCATTTAGCCGGACAATAAATGTATGTAAAAAGAGATAGGAGGAGGAGAGTAAATTGGAAGGAAGGAGAGTCATGTCTTGGTGAGGGGAGAGCAAAGGAAAAGAGAGCATCTCCTTGTGGTGCAACATGCCAACCACTCTTTGCCAAATAACTCCCAATACTTATCCTTATTTTCCACCATTTCCATTCATTTGTGTTGCACAGTTTTGGATAATAATAATTACTGACATTATTGCTTCTTTTGGTAATAATTCTATCCTGCTTTTTTACTTTTACCTCCTTTTTTCCTTTTCTTCTTACAAATATATATAATCAATTAAACAACTAGAATAGTTTATGTTCAAAAAATAATAATCTAGAAGGAAAAAATATATTTTATATAAATTTTATTTTGAGAAATGATGATATTTACAAAATAGATAGTTCAAAATATATTTTTATATAATATTTATTTTTACTCATAATTCTTTCTCCACCTTTAAATAACAAGAAAAAACACGTTTAAGCATGTTTAAACTCATGTCTTTTTAATTGTTATAATAATTATGGTACCAATTGAAATAAAGTTCAATCTCAATTAAAGAAATTACATAAAAAAAAAGTGAGTGATTTTTTAAAAGTGAGTAATTTTAGAAAAAAAGTGATTCTTTAAAGTGTTTAAATGTTATATTTGTTCTTACATTCTTTTATTTTAAATTAAAACTTTAATCTTTCCATACTTCCATCAACTTAATTGATGTCATTTAACTCATGACATTAATAAATTATGACAGAGTTACAATGTGGGTGAAAAAACTTCATTTAAAAATATATTTATAAGATTTTATGTAAAAATCAAACAAGATTTTGTTAGTAAAGTTGTAGCTTTAAAGACTATAATTTTCTTCATTCAAATCTTATTATGTTTAAGTTTTTTTTATAGAGTTTATATAAAAAGATAAGAAAACTGTCATAGTAATATTTATTATTTTTTAATATAATGGGATTTTAATCATTTTATATTAACTCATGGCACCAATTGAATAGATTTTAAGTATAGTATAGATTATACTCATTATTTAAATGAAAAAATATGTAAAGATATGTTTATAAAAAAATAATGTAAAAAACAAATGAAAATACTTGCTATGTAGAAATTTTAATTTTTACGTAAAACTATCTATAAAACATTTTTAAAAAGGCTTAATGTAAGATTTGGTATTTGAATTTGACATTTTTTTCTAATTCGGTACCTAAATTTTTTTTGGTGCAATTTGGTACTTAAACTTGTCAACCGTTACACAAAATACTCCAAAACACTAACGGTGTTAATATTTTTATGAGGTGGCATACATAACCAATATATAGTTGACACATGGCATTTAAAATCATCACAATTTCAGACGTGGAAAATACATAAAAATTTTAACTTTTAACTTTTAACTTTTAATTCCTAAATTAAAAATTAATTTCTTTTTTGGGAAATTTTTTACTAAAATTTAATCCCGTTTTCTTTTAAAAGTTAAACCCTAACCAAAACTATATAACAACTAAATCCTTCATCGTCTTCTTCAGATTTCTTTACAACCAAAGGGAAAAATCAATATCAAGTAAGATTTCTATTTTATCTTGAGTGTGTCTACTGATTTTTTTTATTTGAAAATCTCTTTTTTTTTATAAACTCTTTTTCTAATTTTTATTTATGATTTTTTTGTTAACCATTGAATGAATAAATTGTGTTTTGCTGTTGAAATATCAGGTTTTCAATATTTTAAACCTGAAATATGTTGTTATTTTAAACTGTGTTTTTTATTTGGGTTAGGTTTTTTTTATTTGCTTCAAGGAATTTGATAATTGATGAAGAGTTGTTTTTGGATTTTATGACAATTCAAAACTAATTTGAGGGTTCAAAATAAGTATCTAACTTAAGAAATCAAGTTGAGAGATTTCAAATTTGAGTTCATGCTCTGATAGAGTTATAATATGATTTGAACTCATTTTAACTTTGGCAGGTTGAAAGTACTGATCTTGTTGCATATGGTTTGATACCTGAATTTGTTGGGTGATTCCCTGTTCTCGTCAGTTTATTGGCTCTGACTGAAGAACAACTTCTTCAGGTGAATGTTTGTCTTTAGAAAATGTAATGGAAGATCACTGTTGTATGCAAGTTATTCAATTAATTATGGTCTTTGAAAGTGCAAGTTGCGACTGTTGTTATATTAAAAGGTTCCTTTCTTGCACAAGTAATGTGCTTGTTTAATTCAACTTCTTATATTGTGCAACTGTTGCAACTATTTTAGGTGCTAACAGAGCCAAAAAATGCCCTATGCAAGCAATACAAAAAGATGTTCCAAATGAATGGAGTAAGTTCTTTACATAACCCTACTTTAAATGCTAATTCTATTTGTATTTAGTACATTTAATTTGCCTGTAGTTCTATACACCAATTGATTTCACTTTATCTTCTTTCCCCTTAAGTCAATTTGCATATCATAGAAAGTGCTTTGAAATCAATTACCAGAAAAGCAATAACTAAAAATACCGGGGGGTTTACGAGCCATCTTGGAGAATATCTTGATGGATGCTATGTATGAGGTAGCTATTCCATGCTATTCTGACTTTTTTCTCACCTGCTATTGACTATAGAGTCATATTCGAGGTGAAAAAGTTATTCAATGTTGATTTATGCATGATGTGACCTGTTTATTACATGTTTATATGCTATTCAAGAACTTCCAAACACACAAACTATTTACTTTCCCCAAAAGCAATATCGTAGATTAAACTAGGAAATCTTTATCAGTGCTAAAAGGACTACTTCGATTCTTCCATTGGCTTGCATTTGGAAACCTTGCAAAATATAGTAGAAACCCTTATGAGTCTAGACTTTTAGTTTAGTGGATTAAACAAAGGATTAATACAATATTTGGCTCTGAACTTAGTGTCACTAAGACTTCATCTTTTGTACTTTCCAGTTTCTCTTCAATTATTTGTTTTAGACCAATTGGTTTTAGATACCATGCAACACAAACTTCATGGATTTTCTTACATTTTTGCTTTATAGAAATTGGATGTTAGGATTGGTGATGACGTAATAGATGCGGTAGTAGTCGATGAGGAAGCCGTTGGACTTAAAGGCCGTGGAAGCGGCGCAAAGATTCTTTACGGTAAAGGTGCATTGGACAGTTACCTTTCACAATAAAAATTGAAGGACTCGGAGGTATGCGTATATAACTTGGACCATTATTTCATTATATGAAGAGAGTATTTTCTGAAAATGTGCGTAGCTAATAATATTAAACTATATTGTGTTTGCAGATAAGTGGGGAACCCTAGGTGTAAACAGAGTTTCTTCCTTCAGTTGTTGCCAGTATGTAAGGATTTGGATGTAAACTTAGTTGTACATAATAAGATGACATTATTAATTTAATAGATGATGATGATGATGATGATGATGATGATGATTATTTATTATTATACACATAAATACTTGGTCAACTATCATTTTATGAGGGAAAAAGAAATGGCATGGAGAGGTTTAGTTCCACTGGGCATGTATCATGTAGTAATCAACCCCATCCACTCCCAAATGGATAATTGATGAAATAATAGTGTCATTGAAATTCAGTTTTGTATGAGTTTTATATGCTAATATATGTGCGGTGATGGAGATTCTATATTAAAATCCATTTGCAGGTTCTTCAAATTAAAATTGGCCTCCCTACGTTCTTATAATATCAATTTAACATAATCTAACTCTCTTGTTATTATGCCTTTAACGAACTAAATTGAAATTTCTTTAAAATAACTATGTGAAATCTCTACTAAAGACATCTCAGTCCGTATCCCAAATTGTTGTTTTATTTTTATTATTTTTCCTTTCACACTTTCTTTACCTCCAAGGCTTGGAATTTAACAAAAAGAAGAAAGGCCTTTTACTTCCACTAAAGTAAACAATACAACAGCATTGTACAATGCATACTAGTTGAATGCTGTACTTTTGAGATCCAACAAGGAATTTCGGATAAGAAGATGATAAAAGTGAGAGACGGAGAAAAATTATTCTACCCACAATAATAACAACAAAAGTTAAAATTTTCTATTAAACCCTATGCTTTGCGAATGTTACGGATTTAATTTTTAAAATATCAAATGATGAAATACAACACCAGATGAAATTGAAAACAAATGAGGCCATACGCATTATAATTAAAAGTTTCAGATAGTTGTGAACAATCAAAATTTCAAATGAGAAAATATAACATCAAATGAAATTGAAAATTAATTTCCATCGCCAAAATATTTGCAAACATTCTTAAATAGTCCTAACATTCATAATAGTCTATTTTCATAGCCAACATCCAAGTTTTAATAGGCAACAACAAACTACATTGAGTAATTAAATCTTAATCGGCAAAGTTTCGAAATATTGTTATTCTGGAACTTTGGCATTTGTGTTTCTGCTCTCTTTTGTACCTATTGTTGCATCCATGTTAATTTCCTTCCTTTTGCTAGCTTTCTTTCTCTTAGGTAAAGAGATTAAAGTTTCACCTTGAAACCCAGGCTTCATAAAAAACAAACATAACATCAATAGAATTAAACTTATATAATAAACCATAAATAAAATTCAAAAGACAAATCACTTACATTCAAAATTTGTATGCCTGTTCTATCATCTGTGTATAAACCAATCCCTTGCAAGATTTGTTTTCCCCTTCTCCCAAGTCGACCAAAATTAGGCGTGGAAGTTGAAGGTGGAATTGATGAACCACCAATTGTAGGGGCTGAATGTGCTTTTGAAACATTGGAATAAACAGTAAAAATTCCTTGCCCTATAAGAAATCATAGAGTTATTCATTTTATATAAAAATTCATAATATTTATAATAAGAAGCTTACCTCAACTATTGATTGTGATGGTGGAGTAGTAATAGTAGGTGCTCTTGTATCAAGGTTTACTAAATCTATTGATCTAAGTTGGTAGAAAATTTCATTTTCCTACAAAAATATAACAAATGTAAGTTAAATATCTTAAAATTAAAAATTTTGTAATATTAATACATGAATGGTTACTTGATTTGAAGTGCCACTAGTGAGGACTGAGTTGTCGGTGATAAGGGTTGGACCATTACTGATAAGTGTCGAAGTGCCCTGTAACAATAACAACCACAAATTTATATAGACACATACACTGTACAATTGAATAAGAAAAATAAATTAAGAAACACTCACACAACTCTTTGCATTGTGTCCAATCTTGAAACAGTTTTGGCATCGCATTTTCCTTCCTCTCCTAAATAATCAAGTGCCACAACTTGATTCACCTGCCTCCTTCACTCTACATCTCTAGGGTCTTTCGGGCATTTTTCTTGGGATAGGTAGATTAATTGGTCCCATGTTTGTTTTTGTCCAAAATGTTTTACTTGGTAGAGGAGGCAATACACATTTATATAGTTTTTTTTTATATAAATCTGTACTATATCCAGTAAAGACATAATTTGCAATATCTTCTTGCTTCCACAATATGGCAGCAATGGAATGAGGGCATGAGATACCAATGAGATCCCAAGCCCTACAAGTGCATTTCCATTTAACAAGATCAACCACATAAACATCATTTCCACAAACCACTTCAAATCCTTCAGATCCATTCCATCTTACATGACAAAAAGTACTAAGTTCTTTGCTTCTCTCTAATTTCCTACATATCTTAGGGCAAAAAATACTATCCCATTTAGCACATTTTGCCATATTTTTCACTATCTTACCCATTACATATTGTCTCACTTCCTCAAACAATGAAATAATGGCCATAAATCTGGCCCCTACTATGGCTGAATCAAAGGCTTCAGCAAAGTTGTTATCCACCACATCAGAGTGACATCTAGTTTGGAAGAATGCTCGACAACAATGTTTCGTTTTAGAACTTTGAAGACTTACCATGGCTTCGTGTTTGATTGCACTTACCTTCTGTATATTATTTTCATATTCAGCCTCAGTTGTTGATTTACAACAAGCCCAGAATGCATGTTGTAAGTCACCACCATTGTGCTCCTTCCTCCAATTAGCATAACAATGCCTTGCACAAAATCGATGCTCCACTCTTGGCAACATGTATGCAATCTCTTGTTCCAAACCCTTACAAAATAGAGATATCAAACTTAATAGCATAAATATGGTTAAATTTGTATGAAAAGCCAACTAAATAAAAATTAAAGAAAAGATAGTAACCTTTTGCATATCACTCATTATGGTGAATCCATCACCATCACCCAACAACAGCTCCGATGGTAAATTTTCAAGGAACCACCCCCATGTTTGCCTATTCTCTACCTCAACAACAGCCCATGTAGTAGGGTATATTTGATCATTCCCATCTCTGCCCACAGCTAATAAAATCTCACCTTTGTAAGACCCTTTCAAGAAGCATCCATCTAAACATATAATAGACCTACAATGTCGAAACCATCCTTTTATGGGAAACGATGTGTTTCGAAAAATTATTTTAAATTTGGAAAAATGAGAAAATGGGTGTTTAGAAAATAGGAGTCGCCACCAATTTTTTATTTGGGTGTGATTGGATCACCACAAAACGTTAAAACGTTTTAAAAAATATCAATCTTCGAAATCCAGAAAATGAGCTCGGGAGTCGGTTACGCATGAGGAAGGATTAGCACTAAGGAAAATAGGTTATTAGCGGCATTTTTAGCGGCGTTTGGTAGAAAACGCCGCCAATGGTAAAGAAATAACGGCGTTTCTAAAAAAACGCCGTAAAAGATAGAGCAATAGCGGCGTTTATTTAAAAGCGCCGCTAAAGGTAAGAGAATTAGTGGCGTTTATTGAAAAGCGCCGCTAAAGGTAAGAGAATTAGCAACGCTTTTGCAAAAGCGCCGCTAAAGATCCGAGAAATAGCGGCGCTTTCCGATAAACACCGCTAAAGATTAGATCAATAGCGGCGCATATGGAAAAGCGCCGCTAAAAGTCTAAGCAATAGCGGCACTTATGGAAAGCGCCGGTAAAAGTCTAAGCAATTGCGGCGCTTATGGAAAAGCGCCGCGAAAAGTCTAAGCAATAGCGGCGCTTATGGAAAAGCGCCGCTAAAATTTTTACATTTTATTTGAAACGACACCGTTCCACATCGTCTGCCTTCTAAAAACAGATTTCGAAATTCCTAAATCTAAATCCCTAATTTCTAAATCCCTCTCCTCCTCCATTTTCCTTCTACATTCCAATCTCCACCATCACCGACCAAACACCACTACTGGCCTCTTTTATCTCTCTAAAACATCGTCTGACTTTCGTTTGTTTTTGAAGCATTTGAAAAATTTGGTGCTGATTTAAGGTAGAAATTAGGGTTTCGTTTTGAGTTTCCCTTTTTTTTTAAAGTTGGTTCCGTGGGGCAACTTCACTTACTACTTGAGTGCAGTTGCTTAAGGAATTGGGTATGGAGCTAATTTCTCTTTTTGCATTTTATGTGATTTATTTGATTTCTTTTTTATACTTTGTTGGGTATTGGTTTCTTGCGTTTTCATAATCAGATTTATCCTTAAAATTTTTCAAATTGCTTTGTTTTTCGTTGCTTTGTTCTGTTTTACCATGTATATAATTGAGAGTTATTTGTTCTGCTTTGTTCTGTTTCGTTGATTATGTAGGAGTTGACTTTAAGGTGAAATATATTACTGCTGGAGGCAAGAAGCTAAAGTTTGCAATTTGGGATACAAGTAAAACTTGAAGTTTTCTAATGTGCTCATTTTTCTTTAAAATATTTATGTGATGGAAGTGGGGTTATATTTTTTAATGATTGATGCATTCTCTACGTCTGTGCTGGATAGCTTGACATTTTCATAGATTTAGGACTTCTCTTAATTATTCTGGAGTGTACCTCAATAAGGTTCTTAAAGAGTGTACCTTAATAACTAATTGCCTATTTTGAATATGAATGCTTGATCTAAAGACAATAAAATTGGGTCAAATTCCACTGACTACTAAATATAAACCATAATTTATTCTCTACTAGCAGTTTTATTTTTAAATGCACTGCTCTGCAATTTGCAAGTCATACAGTAAATTACATGAATAAACAAAGCATGCACATAATCAAGTTTAAAAGCATTGCAGCAAATCCCATGACCAACTGTCGAATTTGATTTTTCTGTTTCTGCTTTTCTTTTGTAGCTTGTTCATTCTTTTGGATTTCAATTGTTGCTTTTCTTTTCTACCAGTCAAGCTGTCTGTTGTTGTTTATTGCTGGACTTCATCAATTCAGGTAAGTTCTTCCATTGTTTTTTCTGTTTGTTTGGTTCCCCCACCCCCATTACTAGTAAACAATTTATTGGATTATATATACATGTATGTATGCTAGTGAAATCATCTAAATAAATCATCTAAGTAAGTTTAGTTCTTTCAAAAAGGAAAAAAAAAAGAAAAAAAGGCCATCAAAGGCAATATATGTACCATGGTTAAGTAATTTCTATTAGTTATGATTAAGGGTATTCAATCGGCCGATTTAATTATTACTGAACTAAATTCATTATCCGAACCGAATGAATTTAGTCTGTTAAATAATCAACCTATAGACAGTACTATAAAAAATTCCAACAAGAACACAAATTCAACATATATAAAGAGATTATGAAATGTGAATCATCATAACGATATTATTTCAACTCTCTAATAAACTTACCACTGATTTTCTGCAATTTTCAGCTACTTGTTTATCTTGGGTTTTTCTCCCAGGATGATGATCAATGTTGGGATTTCCAAAGTTGAAACTGTGGACAACTTTTTTCATATGTTCTAGTTGAGAGTTTGATATTTACCATGCATTTGGCACCATCTTCACCTCATGGTTAATATTGATTCCCTTTTTCTGAGGATCACTCAACACCTACAAGTTATCTTTGAATTTCATTGGTTTCAAATGGAATCAGATTTCCATAAAAATTCATACTTTAGATTTTTCTTGGCTGTCTTGATCAAACACTATCATCAATGTCTTCATCATATAAATATATTTCTACTTTTTTCACCTATGAGTTTTTAGGTAAAATATTATATTTAATTGCATAATTAGGGTAGATTTCATCAATGGATTGAGATTTGGAGTTGCAATTATTCAATAGGATTTTTATTTCTCTTCATCATCTCTTTTCAATTAATGTTCTTATGATTGTTTTATTATTTTTGTTTATGATGCTTGTTATGAATTAATCGTTCAAGTAATGATGAAGTAAATCGAAGGTTAATGGGTTATTAATCGATATAGGTTCTTGAATTTTTTTTAAATTTTAAATTACTTGAACGTTCATCTTTTAAATTTTTGTTTAAATTACTTGATTAATCGTTTCAATTAATCGTTTAGGCTCTTGAATTTTTTTAAATTTTAAATTAGAAAAAACAACCCAAATACTTCATTATTTAATTACTTAAATCAACCAAATTAATTAATTATTAATTAATTAATTATTTAAATATTAAAAACAACCCAAATATTTAATTCAAAATATTTAATTATTTAATTATTAAAAATAACCCAAATACTGAATTATTTAATTATTTAAATCAACTCAATTAATTAATTAATTAATTATTTATTTAAATATTAAAAACAACTCAAATATTTAATTCAAAATATTTAATTATTTAATTATATTTAATTATTTAATTAAATATTTAATTATTAAAAACAACCCAAATACTTAATTATTTAATTAGTTAAATCAACCCAATTAATTAATTAATTAATTAATTATTTATATAAATATTAAAAACAACCCAAATATTTAATTCAAAATATTTAATTATATTTAATTATTTAATTAAATATTTAATTATTAAAAACAACCCAAATACTTAATTATTTAATTAGTTAAATCAACCCAATTAATTAATTAATTAACTAATTATTTATATAAATATTAAAAACAACCCAAATATTTAATTCAAAATATTTAATTATATTTAATTATTTAATTAAATATTTAATTATTAAAAACAACCCAAATACTTAATTATTTAATTAGTTAAATCAACCCAATTAATTAATTAATTAATTATTTATTTATTTAAATATTAAAAACAACCCGAATATTTAATTCAAAATATTTAATCATTTAATTATATTTACTTATTTAATTAAATATTTAATTATTAAAAACAACCCAAATAATTTTGATGATTCTTTAGAGTTTGATGCAAAAAAGTACTTTTATAAAAATTTAACACTATAGGCTAAAGGGAAAAAGCAAAGAAAGTACGTGCATAAAATTTTGCCAACACTATAGGCTAAAAGGTGTCATATGACACTATAGACATAAATTTTTCCTACTAAGATTTAAGTAAAATGTTGTGACTAATATATATTTTTAAATTTAAATCTATTTACAACACTTAAGTAACCATAATTTATTGTCAACTTTAGACTTCAAGAAGTACGAAATGGATAAGAGTTGGATGCAATTGCCAAGGGTAAGCAACGACTATCGAAATGGAGTGCAAACTTTTCTAAATTTTGCATTTCAAAATGTAAGCCAAGAGAATATGATTCTTTGCTCGTGTAAGAAGTGTGGCAACATCAATTGGCATACTCGTGAAGTTGTATACGAACATCTAGTTGTTGATGGCTTTATTCGGGGGTATAAAAAATGGATTTTCCATGGAGAATGTACATCTAGTAGAACCTCTTCATCGATTAATCCGGGTTATCCTCATTATGCTCATCATCAGTATGCTAGAGAAGATGACATGGAAGGTATGTTGCGGGATGCATTTAATATGCACAGTCATGGTTTACAATCATTTCCACCTGAATTTATTACATCCGGTGATTGTGATATTAGTGGAAATGCTTTTACGGAAACGGAAACAAGTGCACCTGATGAAGAGCCAAATGAATAAGCGACGAAGTTCTACAAGTTACTTAATGAAATGAATGAAGAACTTTATGAAGGATCAAAATTTTCAAAACTATCCTTCTGCATTCGTCTTTTTCACTTAAAATGTTTGGGAGGGTGGACCAGAAACTCTTTTACACTGCTGCTAGAGTTTTTGACAGATATGTTTCCGTTTGCAAAAATTCCTCATTCATGCAAAGATATGAAGAAATTGATAAAGGATCTAGGCCTTGGGTACGAAAAAATTCATAGTTGCCCAAATGACTGCATGTTGTATTGGGGTGATTGAAGAAACCAACAGTCTTGTCATGTTTGCAGTACATCTCGTTGGATGAATAAGAATGCAGAAAATGTGAATGAGGATGAAGGTAAAGCACAGTCAAGAAAGAAGCCAGTCAAGATTCTGCGATATTTTCCACTAATACCAAGGCTTCAAAGGCTTTTCATGTCGTCGAAGATGGCCGAGTCTATTAGGTGGCATCATGATGAACGAACCGATGATGGATTATTAAGGCATCCCGTGGATTCTTTAGCTTGGAAATCATTTGACAATAAATTTCCAAGCTTTGCAAGTGATCCTCGGAATGTGAGGCTTGGGCTAGCATCTGATGGATTTAATCCATTTAAACTCATGAGTACTTCGTACAGTACTTGGCCTGTAGTGCTTGTTCCTTACAATTTGCCTCCGTGGATTTGCATGAAGCAATCTTCTTTTATCTTATCTATGATTATCCGTGGAGAGAAAGGTCCCGGGAATGATATTGATATTTATATGCAGCCACTTATTGAAGAGGTGAAACAATTATGGGTTGGCGTTGAAACATATGATGTCTCTAGAAAGGAGAACTTTTATTTACGTGTAGCTTTGATGTGGACTATTAATGATTTCCCGACTTATGCCAATTTATCTGGTTGGAGTACCAAAGGTCGTTATGCTTGTCCTTGTTGTGCAGCGCAAACATGTTCAAAGTGGTTATATAAAGGGAATAAGTTCTCTTATATGGGGCATCGTCGGTGGTTAGATGGAAATCATAGATTTAGATTTCAAAGGACTCAATTTGATGGTACCGAAGAGTTGAGAGAAGCTCTTGAGCAGACCATGGGGTCTGAAATCTTGTTCATGTTGAAAGATATAGATTTTAGTTATGGGAAGATGAATCAAACAACCAACACGCAAAGAAACAGAAGATCGAGGGAGGCTTATGTTGGCCATGTTGACCGGGAGACTGATGACGAATCTGATGAAGAGGAAGATCCTAATGAGACGGAGTAGTGGAAAAAAAGAAGTATTTTTTTATTTGCCTTATTGGGAGCATCATATTTTGCGACACAATCTTGATGTCATGCATATTGAAAAGAATGTTTGCGAGAACATAATCGGGACAATTCTCAATGTCGATAGAAAATCGAAAGACAATCTTAAGAGTCGACTTGATCTAGTTGACATGGGAATTCGGCATGATCTTCATCCCCAATTACTTCCGAATGGAAAATGTCGGTTGCCGCCTTCTATTTTTACAATGTCGAAGAAAGAAAAAGAATTGTTCTGCACGGTGTTGAAGGATATAAAGGTCCCATATGCGTATGCATCAAATATATCTCGATGTGTGAGTCTTAAAGATCGAAGATTATATTCCCTAAAATCACATGATTATCACATATTGATGCAAGACTTACTGCCAGTTACTTTGCGGTGTTGTATGTCAAAAAAGGTGACGTCTTGTATAATTGAACTATCCAATATAATGAAAGTTATTTGTGGAAAAGTTTTGGATGTTGAAGAACTTGAGAAAGTACAAGATCGAGTCGCCTTGACGTTATGCAACTTGGAAAAGATCTTTCCACCTTCGTTCTTCACTATTATGGTGCACTTGTTATTCCATCTCCCTCATGAAGCAAAACTTGGTGGACCGGTTTTCTATCGGTAGATGTATCCTATAGAGAGGTAATTAATTTGCAAAGTTTTCATTCATTCATTAATATACCTTTAGTTACAACTTGTGATAATGTTGTATGTCGTGTTTAGGTTTCTATGCAAATTGAAGTCTTATTGTCGTAATAAGCGTTATCCAGAAGGATCAATTGCTGAAGGTTACTTAGCAGAGGAGTGTATGACTTTTTGCTCTAGATATTTAGAAGATGTTGAAACAAGATTGAATAGACCAAGTAGAAATGCTGGGCTCAATAATGATCATAGCTTAGCTGAAACTTATCTATTTCAAAGTTATGGACAACCAATCGGGAAAGTTGAACTTGCACACTTAGATGATATATCTTGGGTACAAGCATATCGATATGTTCTTTTTCACCACGATTCAATTGAATCATTACGCAAGTAAGTTTTAGAATTTGATAAATATTCATCTTTTTCATTTGTTTATTTTTTCACTAATCAATTTATTCACTTTTTAACATAGTGAGTATAAACAACTCTTGAGATCTCGTTCACGCTCCCGAAGATTACAACATCGAGAGATTCATAAGTTATTCACAGAATCTTTTCATGAATGGTTAGGGCAGATGGTATGCAACTGAATCTTTCAATGACAAATAATAATGTTTTCGTATAACATCATAATTAATCAATTTACTTTCAATTCGATAGGTTTGGAGTGGAAAGGATGTCAGTGAAGAAGTTAAATGGCTTTCCCAAGGTCCGAATAGAGTAGTAAACAGATACAATGCCTTCTTGATTAATGGATTCAAGTTTCATACAAAATCTCGCGAAAGATTTAGGAGGACTCAAAATTATGGAATAGTTGTTAATTCTTCAATTACAAGTTATGCTAGTGCTAGGGATAGTAATCCTGTTGAGGGAAATGTGGAGTATTATGGACTTCTTACGGACATTGTTGAGTTGGATTACTATGGAAAATGGAAGGTTGTTTTATTTCGATGTGACTGGGTTGATGTTAATACTGCTCGAGGAATTAAATAAGATCAATTTGGTTTTACAATGGTGAACTTCTCTCGATTAATTCACACTGGGCAACAATTGATGGACGAGCCGTATGTATTTTCTTCTCAAGTCAAACAAGTTTTTTACTCGAAAGATCCAACTGATGAGGGTTGGTACGTAGTACTCCGTAACACCTCTAGAGACTTGTTTGACATGGGCAATGGGAGTAGAGATGATACGGACGAAAGATCAGAAACTTTACCTTTTCCAGAACAAAATTTAAATGAAACTATCCCTAGTACTAGTACACAATTTCAATGGGTTCGTCAGGATGTGGATGAAGATATCTACGAGTCATAATGTTGTAAGATTTTACGTTTTTAAATAATATGTAATATCATAATTAAAATCTTGATCTCGTTAAATATATCCATTACTATTATTGTTGTAATTAGTTACTAATATTTCAACTACTTTACGTGTATTGCAGATAATATGCCTAGGAGAAAATTTCGAGATCTTAGTATTATCCAAAATTCTTCGAATTTAGAAGAAACAAATAGTAATCAATAGACTACTGCTGTTGGATCTTCGAATGTTCCGAAAACTGAAGAAAATCAAGGTAACATTAAGTTTAATTTCATGCATGTTTACTTTTATTTTTTATTTTTGTATCAAATTCTAATATTATCATATACAATTTTTTAGCTGAATATTTGAAGGGCGCAGAACTCGAGGACGTACCCTATTAAAGGATTTATACAATCTAAATCCTGAAGAGCGTGTCAAAGTATCTGCAAATAGTTATGGTCAACCTGTTGGATCAGAAGCTCGACTTTTGGAAGGATACTTGGGCATTGTAGCACGAAATAGCAGTCTATTGCCGATCAACTACGAGTCATGGCATCATATGCCTGATAGTAACAAAAATCAAGCTCTCGATAATATTAAGGTAATAAAGTGAATGTAATTTATAATACATTGGTTTAATTGATCAGATATATTTACTTTCTAAACTTGTGTTATTTGCAGGAGAGATTTATTTTAGAGGTCTCAGACGACTATGTAAAGAAATCATTAGGGAAGAAATGGAGAGACCATAAGAGTAACATAAAGAGAGATTATTTTAAGAATAATATGAGCCTCGCAGATAAATTGCAAAATGTTCCGCCGGGAATGTTGAGGTATCAATGGGAAGATCAAGTTAGATTTTGGATCTCAAAGAAAGGAGAGGTATTATGTACTACTAAACTCTTATAATTAATTCGGTTTATAGTATTTATTATATACGTAATAATAATTAATGTAGGATCGTGAGCGTGTTGGAACTACAAGTAGGCAAAAACAAAAATTCACGCACACAGCTGGATCGAGAAGTTTTGCTTGTGTAGCTGCTGATGAAGTATTTTGAATTTATTATTTGTATCAAATATTAATTACTTTCTACTAATTAATATTTTTCCTACTATAATGTAGGAACATTCATCAGGTCAAAAAGTTGGACGCCTTTAGCTTTTTGACATCACACATAGAAAGAAAGATGGATCTCCTATGACTTCTGAAGCTGCAGAAATTATGGTATATTAACAAAATTTGAATTATTTTAAATATTTATCATGTTTAATTATAATGGTTTAATTCATCATTTGTAATGCAAATAATGCCAAGTAATATTGCATTTGTTTGATTATATATTTCGTTTCTAACTTATTGATTGACTTATTAGGATAAATTAAAAGATAAGAAGGCGGAGTATGAAGCGATGGCTTCAAGTGATAGTTCGGTTAATCTAAAGGACATTGATAACCGAGTTATTACTGAAGTTTTGGGTCTTGAAAGGTATGGTCGAGTTCGATTTCAAGGATCTTTTGTTAGCCCATCCCGATATTTTGGATCCAGCTCGCAGAGATACATGCCTTCAGGGAGTCAAGATCAAGCTGAAGTTCAGAGATTAAGAGATCAAATGGCTCAGATGGAAGCAAGCACAGTTGAGCAAATTGCTCAACTTAAAGAGGAGGCAGCAGAGGTTCAAAGAAAATATGATGAACTCTAGCTATAACTTAAAGCAGATGCAGCAGCGAGAGAAGCGAAGGAAGCAGAGGCAACAAGAAAGTATGAAGAACTGCAGCTTCAGCTTCAAAATATGATGAAAATGTTTCAGCAGAATCAATCGTAAAATCCGCCATCTTAGACTTTTGTTTTTTCTTATTGTGAGAATAATATACAAAATATTACTTTTGAATATATTTTTCATTTATTTATGAATTTAAATCATATGCATATTTCATTCGTTTCTTATTTATATTTAGATTTGAAGTTATTGGTTGGATTTGAATTTACAGGAAAAAATATTGGAAATTCGGGTTGTATGTGAACTAAAAAAAAGCTGCTAAAATCTGTTAATTTTAGCGGCGTTTGTGGGAAAAACGCCGCTAAAGAATACTATTTATAGCGGCGTTTTTGGAGTAAGCGCCGCTAAAGACCATGTTCTTTAGCGGCGTTTTTAGAATAAGCACCGCTAAAGACCATGCACCGCTAAAGAACATGGTCTTTAGCGGCGCTTGTTGAAAAAAGCGTCGCTAAAGACTATGTTCTTTAGAGGCGTTTGTATCTAAGCGCCGCTAAAGAACATGGTCTTTAGCGGCGTTTTTAGAATAAGCGCCGCTAAAGAACATGGTCTTTACCGGCGTTTGTAGGTAAAGCGCCGCTAAAGACCATGTTCTTTTGCGGCGTTTTTTTATAAACGTCGCTATTTTTAGCGGCGTTATTATTAGCGGTATTTTTTGCGGCGCTTGAATAAGTGCCGCTATAGGCCTAAAAAAACGCCGCTAAAAACCTTTTTTCCTGTAGTGTAGCACCCTCATACGCCCAGAATTGGTACCGTATTGATTATTTTCGGGTCTTAATTTGTAAACCTTAAAAGCTCAAATAAAGTTTAAAATACGATTCTCTAATGCATGAGTTATGTTTAAAAGAAATTGTTTTTTGTTTGGAAGTCCCGCTATTTCAAAGTGATCGAGGAAGAAAATTACGTCCAGTGAGTTAGGACATAATATTTTGAGATCCAGAAATAACGAGCTTTCCTTTGTAAAACTTTTTAAATTTTGAAAGAGGATGTTAGATTATCTCGATTTAAAGAAAGGTTGCACCTAGTGAGTTAAGGCACAAATTTTCATAACCGAAGATAAGGAAACATTGCCTCAATAAAAATGTATTCGATTATTTCGATTTGAAGAAAAATTGCACCTAGTAAGTTAAGGTTCAAAACTTCGAAACTCGAAATAAAAGAATATTACCTCGATTTTAAAGTTTTTTATAAAAGCAATTTTGAAAACGAATATGCAAGTTTAATATGAATGAGCAATTAATGATGGATATTGAATAACATTGGGTAAAATAATTATGCAGATAAATGGTAAACAAAAATAAAACAAACATGAAATACGAGTGCATAATAATTAAAATTAAATGCAACTATTGATAAGGAAGAAAAATGAGGCAATCGTGGTTGAAAACGGGACCTTTGGATACCCGAAGGCAAAATGGTAATTTTGCACTTTCGGCGATAAAATGGTAATTTTGGGAAAATTTGGGGCTAGAAATGACATTTTAGATGATTGGGGGTAAAACAGTAATTTTCGAAAGAATCAAAATCAAAATGGGACTTTTTAGACGCCCGGAGGCAAAATGGTAATTTTGGTCTCTAAGGGCAAAATGGTAATTTTGGGAAATTTGGGGTTAAAAATAATATTTTAGATATTCGAGGGTAAAACGATAATTTTTGGAAAAAATCGGGATCAAAAATGGGATTTTTAGACATCTGGGAGTAAAATGGTAATTTCGGGAGTTTCGAGGTCAAAAATGGAATTTTTAGAAGTTTGGGGGTACAAATGTTATTTTGGGAAATTTTAGGGTCAAAAATGGAATTTTTGGAAATTTGGGGAAAAATGTAATTTTTGGAAATTTCGAGGTCAAAAATGGAATTTTTGGAAATTTGGGAAAAAATGTAATTTTTGGAAGTTTCGAGGTTAAAATACAATTTCTGGACAGTTTAGAGACCTCCAAGGCAATAAAACCAAAAATAGATGACACATGGCAACCCCACAGGCATCCAGAAGTCAAAGGACTAATTTGAAAATCTTAAAAAATTCCTAGGCCAATTTTATAATTAAACAGAACTTGATTTAAGGACTAAATTAAAACAAATTAAAACTAAGAAGGATTAATTACGAAAATAAACCAAAATAGTGACACGTGGCACCCTCTGGTGCTTTCAAAAATTAAAAGGACTAAATTAAAAATCAAAGAAAATTATTGGGCCAAATTAAAAATAATTAAAAGTACAAAAATGACTAAATTGAAACAATTAAAAAATATGGAAGGACTGATTGCATAAATAACTCATTTCTAAAAAACACGCCGATCCTGAGTGGGTTGGGCCGGATTTCGGGTCAGTCTATGGGTATAGTCAAAACGGCGTCATTTTGGCATCTAAAATCAGACACCAAAACGGAGTCGTTTGGAAGAGCATATAAAAGTCATTTTTTCACTTTGAAAATCATTTTGTTCTTATTTTTTAAAAACCTTCTCTCCCTTTCTCTTTTTTTCTCTCTAACAGACCCATGGCCGGACATGGCTTGGTCTTCTCTTGCCACCTTCATCCCCGCGCGTGGGCGCCCCTGACCGTCGCCGTCGGCCACGCATGTCCGTCCGATTGCACCCCCGCCGCCGGATGTCTTCCACGCGCCGTCCTCCGACCACCGGTCGCTAGAGATTCAAAGGTAAAACTCTTTCGTTCTTTTTTTTTCTTTTAAATGACAACTTTTAAGTTTTCATTTTTCTTCAAAACCCAGATCTGGATTTTTCCAGATCTGGAAATTTCTAAACCATCCCCTTTTTTATATTTTACAATCTCTTTTATTCCCTTTTTTTCCTTTTTAGTTGTTTTTTTTGTTTCATTTTTATTAAAACCAGATCTGGTTAACTAGATTTGGAAAATTTCACCATTATTTCGAATCTGTTAATCTTTTTTTAGAGATTTGAAATGTTTTCTTTGTTTTTCTTTACAAGTTCACGAACGGGTGCGACGGCGTCGGAGGGAAGATCCGGCCGACGACTCCGACGACGACGCGGTCAGGGAAGTACCACTCTGACCCTTCGATTTTCATTTTATTAATATATTATTATTAATTAAAAAAATTATTATTTATTAAAGATGGGTATTAAAGTAATTAATGCACTTATTTACCACCATTAATACCCTTTTTTATTAATGGGTTTTTAGTAACATTATTATTAATAATATTTTTTATTATAAAGTATTATTAATAATGCTGAAGTCCAAAGTTATTTATTACAGAGAACAATGTATGATGATGAGTAATGGTAATAACTATGTACACGAATTTAGTTAATGAACTTGAACGTTTCAGACAACATGTTTATGTGTTCTAGAAACTGAAGTCTTAAAGGAGGATGCATCAATGCATTTAATGTGTACCTGATTGATTTTGTTGCTTGAGTATATTGATCGTTTCTGCTTCTACTTGATTTGCAAAATACTTCTAAGTCTATTTCTATATTAATTATATTTTTTAAAGAAGGGTCATTGATTTCTGAGAATCGGGTTTCTGTTTATTGATCTTCAAGAACTGGGTCTGTATCCGTTTTACAATTCTGAAACTGGTTTTTATAACCAGTAATTACATGATTATATTTTGTTTTTTTCACTTAATTGCCTTTCTTTTCTTCTTTTGTGCAGGTTCGGCGTGGACGGCTTGCAGCAGTGGCGGTGCAAGTTGGAGTTGAAGATGGTGGCTGAGTTGTTGACGTGGCGCTTCTCCAATGGCTGAGGTGGTCGGCAGGCAGTGCAAGTGGGAGCTTTGGGTTTTCTGCTTTGGGGTTGTTGAGTTGTAAGAAAATTTGGGCTTTAGGGTTATTTAGTTGGGTCAATTGGGCTAAATGTAATGGGTGAAGGGAATTTGGGTTTGAGTTTTGGGTCCCTTTTGGTTATGTAAATAGACTTTGTAAAATGGACTTTGTATTTATATTAAGTTTAAGATTATTTTAAATTTAAAGTAAATTTAAATAAGTAAATTTAAATTTAAAATAAATTTAAAATTAATTTAAACTTTAATTAAAAATCAAGAGCCCAGGCTTGGTCAAAATTGGGCTCCAACAGCTGCCCCTCTTTGCTCGTTACTGTGTAACAGAAACGGAGCAAAGATTAAAAAGGAGGCCCAATTTTGTCAAGTTTCGCTGAATCTCAGCTCCATTGTTGAGTACTTCATATTGATAGCACTTGACTTGCAGCTCTATTCCAATCCACTGTGACTGTGAAAAAATGGGATCTGCTATATGACTTGCTGCATCCTCAAAAGTAGGGTTTGATGTCGAGGCTTCATCTTGCTCTTATTACAACTTCAGAGAGATAAAGACTTGCTATCCAACTTTACTACAACTTCAAGAGGATAGGGATTGGCGTTTGATGCTTCATCTAGCTCTTACTTCAATTTCAGAGAGATAAAAACTTGCTATCCAGCTTTACTACAACTTCAAGTGGATAGGAAATGATGTTTGATCCTTCATCTAGCTCTTACTTCAATTTCAGAGAGATAAAGACTTGCTATCCAACTTTACTACAACTTCAAGAGGATAGCAAATGATGTTGATGCTTCATCTAACTCTTACTTCAATTTCAGAGAGATAAAGACTTGCTATCCAGCTTTACTACAACTTCAAGAGGATAGGAAATGATGTTTGATGCTTCATCTAGCTCGTATTTCAATTTCAAAGAGATAAAGACTTGCTATCCAGCTTTACTACAACTTCAAGAGGATAGGAAATGATGTTGATGCTTCATCTAGCTCTTACTTCAATTTCAGAGAGATAAAGACTTGCTATCCAACTTTACTACAACTTCAAGAGGATAAGAAATGATGTTGATGCTTCATCTAGCTCTTACTTCAATTTCAGAGAGATAAAGACTTGCTATCCAGCTTTACTACAACTTCAAAAGGATAGGAAATGATGTTTGATGCTTCATCTAGCTCTTACTTCAATTTCAGAGAGATAAATACTTGCTATCTAGCTTTACTACAACTTCAAGAGGATAGGAAATGATGTTGATACTTCATCTAGCTCTTACTTCAATTTCAGAGAGATAAAGACTTGCTATCCAGCTTTACTACAACTTCAAGAGGATAGGAAATGATATTTGATGCTTCATCTAGCTCTTACTTCAATTTCAAAGAGATAAAGACTTGCTATCCAGCTTTACTACAACTTCAAGAGGATAGGAAATGATGTTTGATGCTTCACCTAACTCTTACTTCAATTTCAGAGAGATAAAGACTTGCTATCCAACTTTACTACAACTTTAAGGGGATAGGAAATGATGTTTGATGCTTCATCTAGCTCTTACTTCAATTTCAGAAAGATGAAGACTTGCTATCCAGCTTTACTACAACTTCAAGAGGATAGGAAATGATGTTGATGCTTCATCTAGCTCTTACTTCAATTTCAGAGAGATAAAGACTTGCTATCCAGCTTTACTATAACTTCAAGAGGATAGGAAATGATGTTTGATGCTTCATATAGCTCTTACTTCAATTTCAGAGAGATAAAGACTTGCTATCCAGCTTTACTACAACTTCAAGAGGATAGGAAATGATATTGATGCTTCATCTAGCTCTTACTTCAATTTCAGAGAGATAAAGACTTGCTATCCAGCTTTACTACATCTTCAAGAGGATAGGAAATGATGTTTGATGCTTCATCTAGCTCTTACTTCAATTTCAGAGAGATAAAGACTTGCTATCCAGCTTTACTACAACTTCAAGAGGATAGGAAATGATGTTTGATGCTTCACCTGACTCTTACTTCAATTTCAGAGAGATAAAGACTTGCTATCCAACTTTACTACAACTTCATGAGGATAGGAAATGATGTTGATGCTTTATCTAGCTCTTACTTCAATTTCAGAGAGATAAAGACTTGCTATCCAGCTTTACTACAACTTCAAGAGGATAGGAAATGATGTTATTTAAATCTGATCCACCATGACATCAAGGTAGAAGATCGTGGATTCGACCTTTCATGCTTCTAAGGTAGTGGGTTTGTTGTTGCGACTTAAACCTTTCCATTCGAATCTTTGTGGTACTAGATGCCATTGCGGTCTTAGTTCTCTTCATGCTTCTGAGGTACACAGTCCGCCATTGCGACTTAGACCTTTCCCTTTTGTATCTTTGCGGTATTAGATCCGCAGTTGCGATCTTAGATCTTTCCCGTCGTGTTTTTATGGTACTGAGACTTGTAGAATATGCACAAATGGGCCTCTAGGTGGGTCAGATGGTTATGATGCCATGATCAGGATGAATCAAATGCTCCTAAGCAGGTCAGTATGAATGACGAGTGTAAAAAATGTCATTTTTGAGAAATGATTATATCTTAGTTCTTATGTTGACATTGTTCATTGCTTGTCTAAGTCCTATCACTGGTATGGTATCTTTGACATGAAACCTAAAGAGGTAGTCATATTTTGAACTATTTGTTTTGAGACCTTTTTAACCCTTGGGTTATTTCCAACTAGTGGCCCTATTTCAGGTCCCTGTAATATTTAGAAATTTTCCAAACAATATGCAGAAATCCTTCTATTTCTTATATTATTGACCACTATCCATTATTTCGAATGCAAAGATGCTTGCATCAAGGCTATGGATGACATTGAATTGGATTGCAAAAAAAAGGTCGTATGAATGAAAAGATCGTTGGTTCAATAATCATAATTTTGGTGCAAAATTTTGCTTAAGCATGGTCGCAAGGCAAATGAAATTTTATTGGAGGCAAAGCTCACATGAAGATTAAAAATGACATGTATTGGTCAAAAGAATATGCCAAACACAAAGTGAGCAATGAATAGGATTAGGTGGATGAATTTTATTGGAGGCAAAGCTCGCATGAAAAAGTGACCCATGTTGGTCAAAGGATGTCGAATATAGAGTGAGCAAAGACTATCGTTTGGAAGCAAAGTTCACATGGATGAAAAGATTAGTCCATTGGCTATTTTGCAAACATGCTTGATCAGGGTTACGAAATGGATGAATTTGAATTTGATTGAAGGTTAAAGCTTGCATAAATTATAATGTCATTGGTTTATCGATCATTGTTTTGATGAAGAAATGCTTAGACATGATCGCAAGACAAATGAATTTCATTGAGGTAAAGCTCACAAAAGGATTAAAAATGACATGTATTGGTCAAAAGTTGCAAAACTTAAGGTGAACAAAGAATGGAGTTAGGTGCCCAGATATCAAAGTATGAGCTTTAATGAGCAAATTTGGCGAAGACTATTCTGAGCTTGACATGTGTTCATGAAACTTAGAGTACTTTGTTAATGCCTCAAGGTGGAGAAGGTGTAAAGTTTCTCCACTTTGTTACTTTTGAGAGAGAGGACCACTTCATGCCCCTTTTTTTCTTATTCGAATTTGAGTCGTCTTTTTAGGTTTTCAACTCAAATCTCCTTAGGTTTCGAGATGCTGTTTACGAGTTTTCACCTTGACCTCTCCTTTTTCTTATTTTTTTTGATTGATTTTTTCTTTTTATTTTTTTATTGTATCTGAGCTCACGAAGTTGGGCATGTCTTTTGTCGTCCATTTTGACAAAAATTAAATCTTCTCCAAAAAGACTTTCTTCATCTCTTGGGATCTTTCCCAATCTGACATCCATTTTCCTTGGAGGACTTTTCTAAGTCAAAAACTAGAGCTCTCTCATGGAGTTCTATAGAATGGATCCTTCTTTGTCGTAAACCCATGTTATCTTCAATTGGTAGGACGACTTTCATTCTAGTGAGAAAAATGTTGCCCCAGTGGATGTTCTGATAGAGGCTTGATAAGTCTCGAAGATAAGTGGTGATTTCTCATGTCGAGTTTTTGTAGGTCTCTGCTATGAATCCAATCAATCCTTTGTTATCTTTATCGGTTCCCCGCCAACGCTCCATTTTTAGCGATGTGGTGCTTGAGTTGTGATATTTGTTCTTGAATTGACTGCAGACTTTGCTATCGTGCTGTTGCTCAAGTTCAAGTCATCGTTGGATATGATTCTTTTTTGGCATTCCATACCGCCACATAATCTCTCATTTTCAATAATCTACTTAACCGCCAATTGGCATAGGAAGTAGTAATCAATGACCCTGAGGGCGAATTGATGCGCATTAGAAATTCGTTTGCAAAATTGTCTCGTTGGTGTCCATACTTCACATAGAAAGAGGCCACGATGAGGAAAAATTTTCAAGATTCCCTTTGCTGGTTTTCATCTTGACCTCTCTCTCTCTCTCTTTTTATTGATTGATTTTATTATTATTATTATTTGATTTTTTGAACTTTTTTTCACACGTCAAGCCTCAATTCTTCAAGTTTCTGTTGAATTGGATTGCATTCCTCCTTTATAAGAGTCCACATGTCATGACATCGGTTGCTTAAGCTTGGCATGCTTTGATAGGATCATGCAAAAGACTTTTGGATTCTCGAGGCAACTTGCCTTGTTTTTACAAAGACTCATGTCTCGATTCTCACTTAAAATAACAACTCTTCAAGATGGTGTTTGTTTCGTGTCTTGCTCAAACATCCATAGGAGATCGGGAGACAAGTTACATTCTTGATCATTTTCAAAGCCTCAGAGTTTTTTTTAACACATGTCTTACTCAAAAGGTTTTAAGTCGACAATAGTGTTGCTCATATCCTTGATATCAAGGGCCCCAGACAAAGACAAAATAATTGGACTAAAGAATGATTAATTGTGGTATGAACGAATGGTAATAATGGTAAAGTGTTCGCCAAATGGGATAAAAATAATGCATCATTTTTATTGAAATAAAAGATGGTGGTCATTTGCCCTTTATAAAAGGATCCCTATTACTCTCGGACTTAGAGTGATAAGTTTGTCCTGAATATTTTCCTGGAAAAGTCCTAAAAACTATAAGAAACTCCTCCACAGTCTATTTGTCCAAAGCACTTTTGAGGGTATAGGGCGAATTTCTCAACTGGTTCCACTTTCCATAGGAAATCCCCTATCTCGATTTATCAAGTTTTCTCTCGACTTTTATTTAGGGTAAATGACTTTCTCTCACACGAATGTTTCAATCATGTGGAATCATATTTAATGCATGAAATGCAAATGCACATGAAATGATAAAATGCATGCAACAAGGCGTTGATTCTTGGTTCCATTCCATTAGACAACTTTACTAGAAAACAAATTCTTTTACATTAGGCAGAAGCATATATGGTCGTGCTTTAATGCTCAAAGTCCTAATCTTTGCTTTGGTTTGCCCCTGATTCCCAGTTCAAAACATCAAGCATTTAGCCATTTCTCGCATTTGAGTCAAGTTTTTGCTTACAACATGGACCCTTATCTCGGACTTGCCCCTGAGCGTGCTGAGATCATTTCTCGTTTATTTCTCATCGTCTTTGGCAATGTCATCTTGTCTTTGAATCGACACAAATCCCATCAACAGGGAGTAGTCTTTAGAGAATTCTTGATAAGACTTTTTCAACTTTTCAAATAGCCACGGGACCACACTAACAAAAGTCGTGAATCAACATACCCTCCTTTGCCCCCTTCTTCGATAGGTGCTTAGTGGCTAAAATTACCAGAACACGGGTGATTCTTTTGTCAATTCCGTCAAACAAATTTACAATTGCGTCCCTAACATGCACCAATACTTTGAGGAAGATGACTAAGTCATTTGAAGACGTCAGCATTCTTTCTTGCGTCTGAGTGTACTATATCTTGCGAGATTTTCAAAGCAATACACTTGTCATCCCCTTTCACCTTGATCAAAGCTGCAATCTTATGCTCGCTCTTTTGGAGTCGGCTTTATCAACTTAAGTTATCGAGCAATGGCAATATTGTATTCTTCTAAAGTGTGTCCATGTTTTTGAAAGTGAAGCAACTAAGTTGAATCCCAATACTGTGTTAGGATTTCGGAAAAGGTGCATCTCTACTTTAACCTTAAGTAGGTAAGGACGATCGCCATATTCAAAGTAGACTTTATTGTTTTGAATCTTCGGGCAACAGGGTAAAGTGATTTACTCTTCTACCATGGGCCTCATGTCCTTCTCTCCTAAATGTGAACCCATTAGAATTTGGACTCCAATACTAAGCGAGAGCTTGAGACAAATGCTTATTCTTTTTATATTAAGTAAGTCAACATGTTCACGATTGGATATCCGCCTCATTTTGTCTTCCATGTTCCTTCCAAGTCTAGCAAACTGTTATGGCTTTTATGTACTTGGGTGTAATCTTGAATCCCTGACATGCACTCTTTTGACAAGTCATCACCTTTATCTTTGACCATATAGGCACGACCACGTTAACTTATACCTCATCAAAGAATCCGCTTTCTTATTACCAGTTCTCTATTTGATAATAGAACATGAATCAACACCTTTTTTAAGAAAATGCAATACAAACAGACTCAAAATATTTTAAAAGCAAAAATATAACCATTTTTCTTACCTTGCTCGGGTAACCACTGAAGGTTTGGCACAATCTTACTCAAAGTAAGCCCTAATAAAATGCACTGCTTATGAATGCATGAATGCATAAGAAAGGTATTGACTTATAGCTCAATTCTATTAGAAAAACCTTTTTAGAAATCAAATTCCTTTACATGAAATAGATACGTATATGGTCGTGTCGCGGTATTCCCAAAAGACTTAATTTGTGCAAAAAGTCATTCAAATAGTCTTGATTCATTTCTGGCTTTCAGTCCACAATATCATTTTGAAAAAGGTTGAGTGGTCAATCACTTCTCGTACTTGGGCCAAAACTTCTATGATTACACGATCTTTGTTTTCATTTTGCTCATTTAGTAGATTATCTATTTTCGTTCTCTTTCTTTCTTCATCATGTAGGCCCAACCATGTCGTCTTCTATTTCATCAAGGTATCTATTTTCTTATGAACAGCTTTTTTTTATAATAATTGAGCTTAGTACTATACCTTTCTTTGTATGAAGATGTAATGTAAATAGATTCGCAATGAACAAGTTAGTGTAATTAATGCAGGAATAAAACTTGGAACAAATTGCAATTAAAAGCAAAGAAGTAAGATTGTTACTGTGTCTTTTACCTGCTTGACGCAATTCTGATTGAAGTAGGCTCTTAAGGGCTTATGTGCAAGTTAATAAAATGTGCAGCTTATGAATGCATGTATGCATAAGGAAAGGTATTAACTTATAATTCATTTTCCATTTAGAAAATTTAATTTGGATAACAAGTTTCTTAATATAAAGCAAATTACATAAATGGTTTCGCTTTGGTGCCCAGAGCCTTGACTTTCTTGAGGAGTTCTGCTAGTTTTTGAACTTGTTCCATCTTCGTCTCGTATTGTATGCTTAACTCTTCTACTTCAACTGCCAGAGTTTGCACATGATCGGCTACTTCAGGAATTTGATTTAAGGCTTCACCCATAACACGATCCCTTTCTCTGACTTCATTCTGAGCTCGTTGAAGATGCCCCTCATTTGTCTCCAAAGTTCTTTGCAAAGAAGCTTCTAACTCTTCCACCCTCTTATTCAGTTTCTCGATCTCAATTCGGCTTACCTTCAACTCTATTACTGAATTTCGGTTACGATGCTTGTACAAGGATTCCTCCAATTCTCGTATTCGAGCCTTTAATCCAGTCACCTCAGCTTGGCTTTCCAGAAGGCTATTCTTCATGGCATTTTCCTGAACTTGGGCATCTTGAAATTTGTTTTTCCAGTGACTTGTTTTATTTTTCTCTTTGCGAATTTCTTGCTGCCACTTCTCTGATGTCTTACCTAAATCGGCAGCTCTCATTGATAAGCGAAGCTTCTTGTAGTCCTTTTTCAGACTGCTGAGATCCTCTTCAGCCTTATTCTTTCCTTTTCTCAATTTCTCTGCTTCTAATTTTTGAACATCTACATCCAATCCTAAAAGCATCTTTTCTTTTTCTAACTTTTCTATCATTTTTTCCATCTCGGCATTCTTCCTTTCGAAATCTTGTTTAATTATCTCTAGTTCAGTCGGGACAACATGTTGGTGCTCCTCAATTGGGCAAACAATCTCTGTGTTTGGCACAGGAATGGCGTCGTTAATCCTTCTATTTATCCACCACTCATATTCCGCAGTTATCATGGGACTGTCACCGAAAGCTTTCACTCTTCGAACCTGGTTTCATGCGTTTGAGATTTCCCAAATTCTTTTTTTACTATTTTCTCTTCGGTATGCGAATTCACACTCAGCCAACCTTTGAGTCGCGGGTATGAACTGTCTCGATCCGTATTATCTTGAAATCATCAAAGGTGCGTATCCTGTTATTCCCCATATTCCTACTAACGGGACCCAGTTGAAGTCTCTGCACCGGTATAATATTTCATCAGGAGTGAACCACGGTGCTCGTCATTCTATATTTTCGTCTTTAAGGATCTGGAGTATGGCTATCCACTTTTCTTCTGAGAAATTTTCTTGTTTTTGCGAAGTTACGAAGTCTTTTAGCAGGGAGTAATCCTTGGACAAGTACTGATAGGAGACCTTTTTAGTTTTTTAGAAGTGACTATGAAACCATACCATCAGCAACGGTGCACAAGCAACAAATCGTCCTTCTCCCTCCTTTCTGCACGCATTTAAGGACTTGAAAGTTTCAGCTAGTATAGCTGGGACGGGTGTAACTCTTTTACTTAGCTGATCAAACAAGTCTATCACCGCGTCTCCTATATGCCCCAAAGTTTTTGAAAAAATGACCAACCCGTAGATACTCAAGGCCATGATATCGATTTTCTTCTTTGCATCTGGATGAACCAGTATCAAATCCCATAGATTTTTTCACGAGATGCACTTGTTGTCGCCTTTGACCTTAACTCGAGCTGCAACCCACTGTTCTCTCATGCCTGTGATGTTTATCAATCTTTTGACGATGGTCGGGGAATTTGAAGCTCTGAAGTAGGCTTTATCTACTAAGATTTTTGGACAACGAAGCAACATGGTATATTCCTCTATTGTGGGTGTCATGTCTATATTCCTGAAGGTAAAACAACTGTAGGCTGGGTTCTAATACTGCGTTAATGCTCGAAAGAGAAATTCATCTACCTTAACCTCAAACAAGTATGACAAATCTCAGTATTCTTGGTAAAAGGTCTGCTTCATGCTATTATCCCAACTGTCCCATATTTTTTTTATTCTAACATATTATTTTGAGTCGTACTGATCCTAGTATAATCCCAAGGTTCTGACTCGTATCCTTCCACTAAGCTATCCCCCTTTTTGGAGTTGAGTCTCCTCTGATCACATGCGCACGACCGTATTGTCCTCCACTTTATCTAGATACTTGTTTTCCATGATCAATTCTCTTGTTGGTAACTGAATTTTTAGTCTATACCTTTCCTTTATATAATGATGCAGTGCAAAAGGGAGTCAAGATGAATAAGTTAGCAAAACACAATAATATCAATATTCAAGTATAAAATATAGAACCTAAGAATTTGTCTCGGAAGGTTGCTAAAAGGTTGAGCCTAACTCCATCTAGGGTGTGTCCTTACGGCTCACTGTATGAGGTTTTAGGCTCTAAAGTGAAGGTACCCAAACCAGCAGATTCCTCGATCCTCACCTATTACAGGCTCATACGGATGAGTTCGATTTAGGGGGACACATTTCTCGCATGTTTGCATGGAAGTGAAAACTTCACGAAAACAAGGGTACTTTGTAATCCCGAAAGCAATCCACTATCCTACACAGAGGTGAAAACCTCACGAAGGAGTAGTTTCCGACTTCCACTTAAAGGGGTAATATCATATGCAAATGTATGCAAATTTACACTAGCAATATCATATAAAATGTCATGCAAAGATGCCGAGGATTGCTTTCTAAACAAAATCGAAGTTTTAAAAGTTTTCAAAATAGACCCAAAAATAATCAATTTTGGCTTGACTCTTGTTTATTTTGAAAACTCCCCAGTGGAGTCGCCAAGCTGTCGAAATCATCCTTTTATGGGAAACGACGTGTTTCGAAAAATTATTTTAAATTTGGAAAAATGAGAAAATAGGTGTTTAGAAAATGGGAGTCGCCACCAATATTTTATTTGGGTGTGATTAGATAACCACAAAACGTTAAAACATTTTAAAAAATGTCGATCTTCGAAATCCAGAAAATGAGTTCGGGAGTCGGTTACGCATGAGGAAGGATTAGCACCCTCATATGCCCAGAATTGGTACCGTATTGATTATTTTTGGGTCTTAATTTGTAAACCTTAAAAGCTCGAATAAAGTTTAAAATACGATTCTCTAATGCATGAGTTATGTTTAAAAGAAATCGATTTTTATTTGGAAGTCCCGCTATTTCAAAGTGATCGGGAAAGAAAATTACATCTAGTGAGTTAGGACATAATATTTTGGGATTCAGAAATAACGAGCTTTCCTTTGTAAAACTTTTTAAATTTTGAAAGAGGATGTTAGATTATCTCGATTTAAAGAAAGGTTGCACCTAGTGAGTTAAGGCACAAATTTTCATAACCGAAGATAAGGAAACATTGTCTCAATAAAAGGGTATTCGATTATTTCGATTTGAAGAAAAATCGCACCAAGTAATTTAAAGTGCAAAATTTTGAAACTCGAAATAAAAGAATATTACCTCGATTTTAAAGTTTTTTATAAAAGCAATTTTGAAAACGAATATGCAAATTTAATATGAATGAGCAATTAATGATGGATATTGAATAACATTGGGTAGAATAATTATGCAGATAAATGGTAAACAAAAATAAAACATGAAATACGAGTGCATAATAATTAAAATTAAATGCAAATATTGATAAGAAAGAAAAATGAGGCAATCGTGGTTGAAAACGGGACCTTTGGATACCTAAGGGCAAAATGATAATTTTGGACTTTCGGGGACAAAGTGGTAATTTTGAGAAAATTTGGGGTTAGAAATGACATTTTAGATGATCGGGGGTAAAATGGTAATTTTTGGAAGAATTGGAATCAAAACGACACTTTTTGGACGTTCGAGGGTAAAATGGTAATTTTGATCTCTAAGGGGCAAAATGGTAATTTTGAGAAAATTTGGGGTTAAAAATGATATTTTAGACATTCGAGGGTAAAAAAAATAATTTTTGGAAAAAATCGAGATAAAAAAATGGGATTTTTAGAAGTTTGGGGGTAAAAACGTAATTTTAAGAAATTTTAGGGTCAAAAATGAAATTTTTGGTAGTTTGAGGGTAAAAATGTAATTTTGGGAAGTTTTGAGGTAAAAAGTAGAATTTTTGGAAATTTAGGGTAAATGTAATTTTTGAAAATTTCGAGGTTAAAAATGGAAATTTTGGGAAATATATAATTTTTGGAAGGTTCGGGGTCAAAATACAATTTTTGGACAGTTTAGGGACCTTTAAGGCAATAAAACCAAAAATAGGTGACACGTGGCATCCCCACAGGCATTCAGAAGTCAAAGGACTAATTTAAAAATTTTAAAAAATTCCTGGGCCAATTTTAAAATTAAACAAAACTTGATTTGAAGACTAAATTAAAACAAATTAAAACTAAGCAGGACTAATTACGAAAATAAAGCAAAATAGTGACACATGGCACCTCTGGTGCTTTCAAAAATTAAAAGGACTAAATTGAAAATCAAAGAAAATTATTGGGCTAAATTAAAAATAATTAAAAGTACAAAAAGGACTAAAGTGAAACAAGTAAAAAATACGAAAGGACTGATTGCATAAATAACTCATTTATAAAAAAAGGCGGATCCTGAGTGGGTCGGGTCGGATTTCGGGTCGATCCATGGGTATAGTCAAAACGGCGTTGTTTTGGCATCTAAATCAGACACCAAAATGGCGTCGTTTGGAAGAGCATATAAAAGTCATTTTTTCACTTTGAAAATCATTTTGTTCTCATTTTTTAAAAACCTTCTCTCCCTTTCTCTTTTTTTCTCTCTAACAGACCCATGGCCGACCATGGCTTGGTCTTCTCCGACCACCTTCATCCCCACGCGTGAGTGCGCGTGACCGTCGCCGTCGACCAAGCATGTCCGTCCGATTGCACCCCCGCCGTCGGATGTCTTTCACGCGCCGTCCTTCGACCATCGGCCGCCGGAGATTCAAAGGTAAAACTCTTTCGTTCTTCTTTTTTCTTTTAAATGACAGCTTTTAAGTTTTCATTTTTCTTCAAAACCCAGATCTGGATTTTTCTAGATCTGGAAATTTCTAAACCATCCCCTTTTTTATATTGTACAATCTCTTTTATTCCCTTTTTTTTCCTTTTTAATTGTTTTTTTTTTGTTTCATTTTTATTAAAACCAGATCTGGAAAATTTCACCATTATTTCCTTTTCAAATCTCTCAAAAACCTACATCTTTCATTTTCTTTCTCTCCTTTTTATTTTAAAATCATTTGTCTCATGTATTTCGAATCTATTAATCCTTTTTTAGAGATTTGAAATGTTTTCTTCTTTTTTCTTTGCAAGTTCACGAACGGGTGCGACGGCGTCGAAGGGAAGATCCGGTCGACGACTCCGACGACAGCGCGATCAGGGAAGTACCACTCTGACCCTTTGGTTTTCATTTTATTAATATATTATTATTAATTAAAAAAATTATTATTTATTAAAGATGGGTATTAAAGTAATTAATGCACTTATTAACCACCATTAATACCCCTTTTTATTAATGCGTTTTTAGTAATATTATTATTAATAATATTTATTATTATAAAGTATTATTAATAATGCTAAAGCCCAAAGTTATTTATTACAGAGAACAATGTATGATGATGAGTAATGGTAATAACTATGTACAAGATTTTAGTTAATGAACTTGAACGTTTCAGACAACATGTTTATGTGTTCTAGAAATTGAAGTTTTAAAGGAGGATGCATCAATGCATTTAATGTGTACCTAATTGATTTTGTTGCTTGAGTATATTGATCATTTCTGCTTCTACTTGATTTGCAAAATACTTCTAAGTCTGTTTCTATATTGATTATATTTTTTAAAGAAGGGTCATTGATTTCTGAGAATCGGGTTTCTGTTTATTGATCTTCAAGAACTGGGTCTGTATCCGTTTTACAATTCTGAAACTGGTTTTTATAACCAGTAATTACATGATTATATTTTGTTTTTTTCACTTAATTGCCTTTCTTTTCTTCTTTTGTGCAGGTGTGGCGTGGACGGCTTGCAGTAGTGGCGGTGCAAGTTGGAGCTGAAGATGGTGGCTGAGTTGCTGACGTGGCGCTTCTCCAATGGCTGAGGTGGTCGGCAGGCAGTGCAAGTGAGAGCTTTGGGTTTTCTGCTTTAGGGTTGCTGAGTTGTAAGAAAATTTAGGCTTTAGGGTTATTTAGTTAGGTCAATTGAGCTAAATGTAATGGGTTAAGGGAATTTGGGTTTGAGTTTTGGGTCCCTTTTAGTTAGGACTTTGTATTTAAGATAAATTTAAATTTAAAATTAATTTAAACTTTAATTAAAAATCAAGAGCCCGGGCCTAGTCAAAATTGGGCTCCAACATACAAAATTGCTTAAACCCATTTTTCAAAGCTGTAAAGCAAACATACATTCTCTTAAAATTTGGGGTGTGATTAATAGTAGGTCGCTCAACCATTAGCTCTATATTGGCAATTGGATCTGTCTTTCTTAAAGCAAAAGTGTAATCATACAAACGACTAAACTCAAACTTCACTCTACCTTTAATTTGTTTTAAGGCCCATGTCCTCGTTCTACCACATACACTTATGTGCAAGTCTACCTTCAACTCCTCTTTTGCAAGCCTTTGCATCTAAACTAGCTTTAATTAAGGTAACACTCTTAACTTACTAAGAAAATGCCTTCCAACAAATTTGTAGTTGGCTCGACTATTTCGAAATGTCACAGAACATTGGTGCTCATTCACAAAGGTCTTAATCTTGAAAAATCCATCAGTACTATCCTTAGCAGCATATATAAGAAAAGGACAACCAATAGATTTACACTTAGCTCTTGTCCTAAACTTTTCATGCCTAATGTACTTAATATCAAATCTCTTAGCTATAGCATAAGCTGCTAAAGCATTCTTGAATTGAGTATTATTAGTAAAACTCATTCCAAGCTGAAATCTAGGTATTGTGGCCGATGTATCAAATAAGACATTTCTCCCTTTCTTACAAGCTAACTCACCATCTGAATCAGTTTCATAACTACCCAAATCAGAAGACCCTAAATACTCAATGTCATCTCCACTAAACCTATCAGAATATTCTTATACATCATTTACTTTCCTACCATTTGTTTTCTTCCTCTCAATTTCACTAGTGAGGTATTCAAAATTTAGTTCAGGTTAAAGGTCATCTACCGTAACAGTTCTCTTTTATTTTTGCTTTAAATGCTTTATATTTTTCCATAATCCCTCTTATCTCTTCATCCTCATCATTAGACCTACCCTCTAACTCCTCTGTACCACTAGAGGTCTCCTTTTCATCATTCTCTAAACTTTGGGACTCAATTATATTATCTTCAATAACCCTTGTACCACTAACATAATTAGACCCACCAACCCCACATGTCTCTTTACTGCTCCTTTGCCTTTGGCTTAAATCGCCTATCTCAATTTCTATATTATGCAATAAAGGCTCAAAGTCTACATCAATTGGTGTCCTAATCAAATCCATGATTTGCTCTACAAAACAACAATTTACAAGCTTACACTTAATACTAAAAAATTGCAGACAACAATATATGCAGTGCATGTGTATATTAAATTTAAAATAAAAAAACATTGCTTCGACCTATCTACAATCATCGTTAATAAAAAATTGTGCAATAAAGGAACCTTTTAATATAAAAACAGTCGCAACTTGCAATTTCAAAGACCATAATTAACTGAATAACTTGCATACAACAGTGATCTTCTATTACATTTTCTAAAGACAAACATTCACCTAACAAGTTGTTCTTCAGTCAATTTTGAATTGTCATAAAATCCAAAAACAACTCTTCATCAATTATCAAATTCCTTGAAGCAAATAAAAAAACTTAACCCAAATAGAGTTTAAAATAACAACATATTTCAAGTTTAAAATATTGAAAACCTGATATTTCAACATCAAAACACAATTTATTCCTTCAATGGTTAACAAAAAAACATAAATAAAAATTAGAAAAGTTTATAAAAAGGAAAAAGAGATTTTCAAATAAAAAAAAAATCAATAGACCCACTCAAGATAAAATAGAAATCTTACTTTATATTGATTTTTCCTTTTGGTTGCAAAGAAATCTGAAAAAGACAATGAAGGATTTAATTGTTGTATGGTTTAGGTTAGGGTTTAACTTTTGAAAGAAAACGAGATTAAATTCTAGTAAAGAATTTCCCAAAAAAGAAGATTAATTTTTAATTGAGAAATTAAAAGTTAAAATTTAAAATTTTCATGTATTTTCCACATTTGAAATTGTGATGGTTTCAAATGCCATGTGTCAACCATATATTGACTACGTGTGTCACCTCATAAAAAAATTAACACCGTTAGTGTTTTGGAGTATTTTGTGTGACTGTTGGCAAATTTAAGTACTAAATTGCACCAAAAAAAGTTTAGATACCGATTTAAGAAAAAATATCAAGTTCAAGTATCAAATCTTATATTAAGCCATAAAAACATATTTATAATAAATTTAATTATAAATATATTTATATAAAACTTACTAGGTGAAAGGGGTTCATGGGTCGGGTCAAGCATATGCAAGATATTTAGATCACTTTTTCGAAGCTCGAGCTAGTTCGAAAAATGGATTTACTTTTTTGCCCAAGCCCAGATCGATTCAAAAAAAGTAAATCTGGCCTGACCTGACCAACCAATATTTGATTTTTTAAAATTAATTTTATTTAAATATATAATACTGCATTAAAAAAAGCTAAAATAAAAGTTTTCTAACATATTATTAAAAACATTTATATTAAAAAATACTATCATAAATATAATAAATATTTTATTATATTAAAAAACACAAATAAATGTAACGAATATTTTATTGTAAAATTTTATATTTTGGGTTGGATTCTTTAGTTGGATAAGTTTCTTTTTTAAATCTTGGGCAATAAATTTAATTGTTATTGGATTTGTGATTTAATATATATATATATATATATATATATATATATAGAAATACAACCCTTAAATTTTACCTAAGCATATTTTTCAGACGGGTTTTCGAGCTTAGACAGGTACTCAATCCATAAACAGATTTAAGTGAAAACAAAAACATAGTCATACAACTTTAAATTTATGAAAGTATGATTATATTATACAAAAATTTAAAATACCAAAATAACCTTATTATATTATTTATTTATTTATAAAAATTGAGTATTTAATTTTTTTCAAATTCAGTTAGTGATACTAAATCAAATTACATCAAAGTAAATCTAGTACATCAGTATATGTAGTATACACAAATTAGTTTTTGACAAAGCTAGTTATTAAAAAAAGTTGTTTCTTTAAAAGAATAAAATATATTAATATTTAAAATGTAAAAATAATATTATTTATTTATTTGTTAAAGAATTGGAGTTCTAATCTTTTTCAATGCCTTTAATCAAAATGACACTAAAATTCAGTGAAGTAAGTTATATAGTATGGATATAAAAGTATAAATGAGGATTGACGTTCCCAATGCATAGAGATGTCAGAAGCCTAAGTTGACCTATAACAAATGGACCCAGAACCTATTACACTATTCTATGAAAAATTAATGTAAAATAGTAATATTATGTATTACTCGTATTTATTTTGAGTTCGCTCATGATACATACGTGCGAGCATTATGTATGTACAAATCTATACAAAATGCGAATCAGAATTCGACATTAATGGGTGGATAATAATTAGTATAATAATATTAATAATTAATTTAATTTTACTTATTAAATAATAATCTAAACTATACAAATAAATGGAAGATTGATAATGTGTAGTGGTCGTGCAAGTTAACTTGAATGACCTCACAAAAGAAATGTGCTTGTCAACATCTAAAATGTAGCCTTCCCTTAATTTCCATGTAAATGTCTACATATCCATCCTGATTATTCATTCTTGAACACGGTTTTAGGTTAGGTTTGCGTCACCTCCACTCTTTTTCAGCATTAACATTAATAGACATTGATCATATTCGAATATATAAAAGCTCTTTTAAAAATATGTATAGGTCGGTTTATGTCGGTTGCGTTGTTGTTAAGGCTTTATTCTCTTTTTAAAATTCACCAAAAAAATATATCTTTGAGTATTTTTGGCAGCTATTCATTGAAGTTAAACATAAACAAAAAATCGATATTCTCACCATTAAGTTCACCCTTGTAAACTTAGAAGGTAAAACCACAACACACAAGTTTTCTCTTAATTATATAGAGTTTTTCGAGACTTGTTAATATCAAACCCTATAAAACAACAACTAAACAAGCTAAATACAATAGAATAATAGTAAACAAAGTAAACAATGACTCTTAGCAGCTAAGATACCAATGTTCCAATCCGATCCAATATTCTTGATCCAAGGGATTAGATAGATTCGATCTAATTCAATTCGATTCTCCAAAAATGTTTCCCAAAGTGATACGATCTTTACTGATAAGCTAAATACATTTCACAATATCAACACAATCTAAAAAATTGATTCAATAAACTGTCAATCGCACAAATATGGAAATTGTCCTGCCTTATCGCAGTATTTTAGAAAGTGGGCACTTCCTCGGGTACATCTTATGCATTCCATATTTTTCAACATATTTCTTCATGACTAGGTAACATATAGGTGGCTGGCCGTCAAGGTCGGAGCCAAAATTTTTTGAGGGGGAATTAGTTATATATTTTTACGATAGTTAAAATGTAATTCATTAGATTATAGTTTTATATTTATTTAAAGGATTAAATTAAAAAATTATTATTTTGGAGAGATAAAGTGTAATTTTATGATGTATTAACATATAATTTTATAAAATTTATAGGGCCAAACATTTAATTTCCCATTTTAGGGGGCTAAGGCACCTGCCATTGCCCTTTCACCACCTCTGCCGGCCATTCTTGATGTCCAGTGGATGACTTTGCAAGGTATTTTTGGCTCAAATACCGCTCTTTGGTTGGCCATTAGGTCCTCTCAATCATCCATTAATTGGCTTGCAAAAATCATAAGAAAACATGACTCCATTAATACAAAGTATGAGAATCAAACTTATTAAAATTTTAACCCTCTAAAAACTTCATCAAACATAGAAAATTTATCGATAATCCATGTCCATAATGATTTGGGTTGGCAAAATCCAGACCGCATGATGGATTTCAAGCAGAGTGGATTATTTTGTTTAAAAATGGATGTAAGTCGGGTGGAATTTTTTTCTTTTAGATGGTGGGTGTGAAACGGTTATGATAATTGTTTACCCCGCCTTAACTTACTCCACTATATAAAATTATTATTTTATCCTTGTATATATAAACTAAAAAAAGGGTAAAAATATAATAACATAATATAGAAAAAATCATTATGTTATGTTTACATTTTTCTGATGAATTATGTTTAAATATTTACTTGATTTTAAAAAATTAAAAAAAATAAAGATAATTAGCAAAAATTAAATTAAAGCGAAGCGGATCAGGGTGGAGCTGGGATGGATGCATTTAACATCCATGGAAGCAATAGTGATTTTCAAGATTATATATCCAGAGTGGATCAGGGTAGGTGGTGGAGAAGAACGTGTCAATTGTGAAGTGATAGTGGATTTAACAATATCTACCTTGTCCCTGTAACACCCCAAATCTGACCCATACGTTATGGCCAAATCTGAGGAATTTACATTAGTTTGTTTAAAAAAAAACTTTTGGTTAAAGAGGATGTTGTTCATTCTAGGAGACCCGAGTTCGAGCACTTGCGTATCCAAAGTGTGTGTGCGTTGTCAAAGGGTTAAGAAAGTATGAATAGATACTACCATATAATCACACCAGTATATTAAAAAAAACTTTTGGTTAAATTAAATTTAGACCATGTTTCGAAAACATAAAATTTGGTAAATCTTTTCTATCTATAAGGTAAACATACGTTAAAACTATTTGTTTATTTACAGAAAAACTTTAAAAATGTTACTTAATTTTGTAGAGGAAAACTTTCAAAGTTTTAATTTTAAAAATCGAGTTTTAAATTATTATATGTTGTGTGATTATACAGTTTCATGTTTAAAATACTCCAAAACCAACAAACATAATAAAAACCAAAAACAAAATCTAAACAAATTTAAAGTCTGAAATAATAAAAAACATAAATTGTTTTATTATCTTAACCGAAGAACAATTCAAGTTCCAGCAAGCTATCCGATCCTAAATTCACAATTTACATAAAAAGTCAGATAAAACAAAGGAGTGAGCTATAAAGCTCAGTATATCACTAAACTCAAACAGAGATCATAAAAACACAATATATAAATCAAAATATCACAGAGAATTTCATAACGGTCAAGTATACAGAACATAGAATATATGATTATGCCAATGCGGTATTTATAAGAAAATCATAATACAAATTTTTAAAAAAGTTTCTATCCAACACCACTACACACCAAAATAGAGTTATTTAGAACAAATTCAACCAAATCTCACCAACGGATAATTGTGAATATTGCCATCAGAGTTGCAATCAAAACTACCAAATCAGATATATGTGATCGAGCCATTATAATTACAGACAAACAGTCAGAAAGGAAACTCATTTGAAGTAGACAATTATCACCTGAAGATCAACTACACCAATGAAAAAACAAAAGAAAAAAAAAAAAGATAGATCTCTTGATAGTCGTCATTTGAAAGAAACCCATGACATACCTTAAATGATAAACATCATTAATTATCAGGTCAATACATGAGGTTCCAGTATATGGACTTTTATAATAATTTTACCTAAGATTGTTATAAGCAAACACTAAAATTAATTTTAATATGTCAACAACTTAAGGGAGAAATTATATTTTTACAAATTTTATGGTATTATTTTTGGAGAGACAAAGTGGCCCTTGATTTTTCAGAAAGCATTGAAAGGGAAAAAAAAGGTTGTAAAATATTAGAAGAAAAGCACAATGGGTGCATGTCATTTCCTGTTGGGATACCAAAATAGTCAAACACTCCCCTCCAATGGGGAGAAAAAGTGAAGAAAATTTACATTTATTTTCCTGGAAACTATTGGAAAACAATGGTGATGAAAACACCCACTTTCATGAAGCCACATGTCACCTCAGGGAGATGAAGCAAATTATGTCACTGAAGAATCCAAAGAAGGTGCTCCACACTTTATTAGAAAAAAAAAAAGCAGCCTTTTTTTTATCTCTTCTGGAAAACTAAACAAAAACGTTTTAGGGCATCTGATGGTGCACTTTTATGTGTGTGTTTGATGACAAAAACAAGTTGCCATTTACTGGAAACAAAAAAACAAGAAAAAAAAGTTGAAATTGAAAGCTTCTTTTGAAATTGTGAACCCAAAATGTCAAATTTTTTATATATAAATATGAAGTTTTCAGGATTTCCTGTAACCTCTTTTCTGTTTTTGTTGGGTTTTGCTTTCTTTTCAGTCTTCTATTCTGTTTTTAATTTCATTTCCGTGAATATTCACGTCTACGTGTACGGTAAATCAAAACAGAAAACTATTTCAAAAGGGATGAAAGCGGTATTGAGGCTAAGATGCTTAAACGTCGGTTCTTTTTTCATTGCATCGGGATATTTACAGGGTTAGATGGTGTTGGCATGGTGAAGCATGTCTGCATGGGACGTATTTTGAACCATGATGCAGAGTGGTTAGGTTCACATGGAATGTAGTGGTCGATCAAGGTTTTTTGGAGGAAGACAAAAGGTCAACTAGAGCTTTCACGGCCTTCGATCTTTTGGTGACTAGGTGGGTGGAAGGGCGTCTTTCGGGTAGCTTGTTGTGTTGCCACGTGTCCGAGGTTGGAGGAGTATAACAAGTATAAATATAATGTTATGCTTTATTTGCTTAGTTTAATTATGCCTTAGTCCCTGTACTGTTTGAACATTTAAACTTTAGGCCTTTAGGATGAGTTGAGAGTTTAGACAAAGGGCTCTGCCAATTGATACCGTCCATAATTGGTTGCTTGGCGTGACCATTGAAATCTAAGACAAAAAAATCTTTCAATAGTTATGGGACTCTCTGAAACAAAGATGCAAAATTTGCACATTGGGAAATGCCAATAGGAGGGGTAATTACAGAAGGGGTCGGATGGTGGCCCGACTGGATCGCGGTGACAGATCCACCATGGCTCCTCATCTTCTTTCACTGCACTGCACATACATACACAGACGGACAAACAAACAAACAAACATATATCCCAAAAGAAAATAAAAAAATTTCCCCATTTGCAGCTCACTGAAACCTTGGTGTTTGATTGAGATGTGGGTGTTGATGGGGTCTCAACTTACATAATCTCATCTCTCTTTTTTTTCTTTTTCTTTTGAAGCATTAGATGAACAATGGGTGTTATTAGCTGGCTGATAAGAGAGATGGATAAACATTGCCTGAAACTAATTTCAGATTTAGAGTTGGTGGGGATGCCCTCTACAGGTTTTTCTGTCTGCCACCTTTTCTTTTTCCCCCTCTTCTCCTTTGCTTTCTATCTTATCATAAATCTCAATCAATTCCAACATCTGTTTTTTTTTTTTTTTGGGAAGGGGGGGGGGGTGAGATTAATTGTGGAAATAATGTAGGTATGTAAGACCATGAATTATAGGTTAATGGAAGTTGCTGTTATTAATCATCTATGGATTTGTTTTTGTTTCGATTTCTGAATCCATTTTAGGCTATTTTTACAACCAAGTGCCTGATTTGCCATGCACCAATGTCTTGTTAGAAATGTTGTCTGTAAACACACAAAAACATGAGGTAAATGCGCATGCAAGCATGCAGAAGCTCAAACATATACTTAAATGAAGAAAAATGAAAGCTCAAACCCCTATTAAGCTATAGTAATTATGTTTTATAGTCTCTAAACATAGGGAATGGGCAGGGATTAGGCAGACAAAAAATAAAAAACCAGAAACAAACAGCTAAAAAGGCCAAGTTTTTGGGATTGGGGATGTTAAAATAATTAGACCCACATTAGTTTAAACACCATAGGTTCATTTCCTGCTATATCCTGACAATATGCAACCAAAAGACCAGATTAAAACTAACGAGAAATCAACAAATGGGATTTGATTAAAATGGGTGCAATTAGTGAAAGAGAAGATGAGAGTTGGGGGACAGCATGCTTGGGGAGGTTGAGAGCTGAGGATGGGAAGGGCCTGCATATATGAAATAAAAACCCAATGTTTCCTTTGAAAACAGCAAGTTTGTCTAGCAATGGAGGGTGGATGAGGGTACAAATAGGTGCATTGGCCATCACCTACTTATGTTTTTATTCAATCATAAAATGCACAATGCTCCATAACACCATCTGAATCCCTCTGAATTTTTACCCATAACTTGCTCAGATAATTATGTCTTTTTTGTGTGTGTGTGTGTGTTGCAAAGATAAATATTTGCAATATCCATGTTGAATAATATTATTTTGACCATTTCACTAAGATTAAACAAATTATACACCATCTCAGATTGTCCATGTCTTGCCTTTTCTTGGTGTCATAAAGTGTGAAACTGTTTGTCTCTATATGGTATATAGAAGAATGACAAACAAGGTGATTATTGATTATTTGAGCCCCGCATTCATATCCGATGCATAATCAAACATGAATTCTTCAATATATGAAAATCTTAGAAAGAAAAAATTAAATATCTCATATCACACACTCCTACTTGAATTCGAGTTTCCAAAGGGGAAGCGTTGTACAAACACGGTCACATAACTTGGGAGTAGTAAAGACAAGGGAAGCTGCATTTCATTTGGGGCAATTGGCAACTTGGCAAGGGAATCATATTGTCATTTAAATTACCAAAATTTTTTGCTATATTATAAAAAACAGAGAGAGGGAGCTTAGAAAATATAAATAAATAAAACTAAAAGAATGAAGTGGTCCACGCGTGCCAAGATTAGCTGCGTATGTGTGAAGAAGCGTGCTATGAGGCACTCACGTGTGGCAAGGTTTTATATATACGCATGAAGAGTAGTAGTAGTAATCAAGCAAGGAAATTTCAAGCTTCTAAGCTTTGCTACTTTGCATTGCTTTCACATTCATATGTGTGTATCCCTTAGGAAGCAAAGAGACAGGTCTAGAATGAGATATTCTTGCATTAATTAGCCCTTTCTTTTTGTTCTGTAAGAAGCCACAGTACACACACAAGAAGAAAAAAAAAAAAAACAACCTTGTGACCAAGAAAGAGAGATTGTTAATGGAGATGGAGAGTGAAACACAGCAGTCAAAATTTAGGAGGATTTGTGTGTTTTGTGGAAGTAGCCAAGGCAAGAAGGGTAGCTATCAGGATGCTGCTATTGAGCTTGGCAGAGAATTGGTATTTAACAAAAAGCTCTGGTTTTTTCCCCAATGTTTATAGTGGTCTTTTACTCAAAATGATACTTGTTTTGGTTATGGTTTTTGTTAGAAACTGCTTCTTTTAGTAATATGGAGGAAATGGGTTCTTCAAGAAAACTTTTGAAAGTTGCTTAAAGCCTTGAACTTTGTTTCCATATGGTCGTATTTCGTATATACTTTTCCTTTTTTTTAATGTTCGTAACTTGTTTGTTAATTGGTTCATATTATCTTCCATTTTCAAAACACCTCAAGCTTTTTGGTTGTCTCTAGCTATCATCTTTCTCTCTCTTCCATTGTCAAAAGTCATTGATAGGGAACTCCAATGGTTTTTCAGTGTTTTCTCAATGCGTATTGAAGAGGTAGAAAAGAAGGGCACTGTTTTTCCATGAAATCTCATCAGTAAAGTTACTGAAAGTTCGTAAATTTTAATGTACGGACAAGTATTAGTGTGTTGAATGAACAAGAAGCATCCTTCTCAATCTTATTGTTGGTAATCTTACGAATGTACACTGAAGAAACATTGGTTTTGTCAAATGAGATCATTGTAGATACATGCTTGAAATATGAACTAGAGTGACACAGAATCTCCCATTCCAAGACTTTTTTAGTCTGTTTTTGCTGTGAGAGCTTACTTGTTTCTGTTCATTTTGCAGGTATCAAGGAACATTGATCTGGTCTATGGAGGAGGTAGCATAGGTTTAATGGGTTTGGTTTCACAAGCTGTTCATGATGGTGGTCGTCATGTCATTGGGTAAGACTTATGACATTCCAACAAGCTTAAGAAACAAAAATTCAGTGAACTGGCTTTGTTTGTTGTTTTGAATAAATTGTCATTCTCATAACAAAACTATTCTTCTTAGTTTTGGTTTCCATTACAGCTGAACTTTTGTCATGTTATTGTCTCTCCGCAGAGTTATTCCCAAGACGCTCATGCCTCGAGAGGTATGTCTATTACTGTTACAACCAGGGGGAAAAAAGGCCTCAAACTTTTTATTATTTAAATCCATAAAAAATAAGAAGAAGAAATGGACCTTTGCCGACATACACCTTTCCATTATTTTGCTTTTCTTTCTTTTCACCATCCATGGTGCTAGTATTTTTGTTTATTTCTTTTCAACCCTCACTTTCTTTCTTTCTTTCTTCTCAGATCTTGTTTTGGGTCTTTGCTTTTGCTTTTGGTTCTGGTTCATTGGCGAAGACTTGATAACCTTATCCACAATATTACTAGGACAGCTTCAACTTGCTGCTTTGCCATTTTTCATTTTTGTAAATATTTTTGGATCATAATATTGGTTTTTTTTTTGGCCAAAAAAAAGTTGGTTTCTTCTGTTTTTGTAAATTTTGGGGTTTTTTTTTTTCTTTTTTCATTTATGTAGCTAAAATATTGACTGGCTAGGGAGATTGCTCAGTTTTGAAGTCTTTTAGGTCTACTATTCCTGCAACTCTCATCATTGCTTCGCTGCACAAAACTCGAAATCTCTTTCGTTCTCTCTCTCTCTCTCTACATATTTCACTGTTCTTATATGTTTTCTGTGCAACACTTTGTAGTTAACTGGTGAAACAGTAGGGGAAGTGAAGGCTGTTGCAGATATGCATCAAAGGAAGGCAGAGATGGCTAAGCATTCAGATGCTTTTATTGCCTTACCAGGTTAGTATAACCAGATATACACCAAAATATCAAGGAAACTTAAAAGCTATCAGGTGCTTTTTACATCAATTTTAGCATGCAAGATTGACCATATCTCATGATTTGATCCACTTGAGGCTCTGTTTTATTTTTTTGTCACTTCACAACAATAAGTAATTTAAGATCCTGAATGCAAAGGCTGTCCTCCTGCTTTACCTTTACATTGCTCATTTGATGTAAGTAATGTTTTTAAAAAAGTTGCTAAGCTGTGGAGTAAGGGAAGTCAAAATGTTAACTCATGTGTCTGTTACAGTTTGACACTAGTAGCTATTTTTGGTATTTCTATAGAGTATAAAGCAAGTATGTGCTGCCAGAATCATTACAATTTATGAAACTTTCTCTTACAAGACATATACCCCAAGATCAGGACTAGAGAGCGACCCTTAGAACCCTAGTTCTTGAGCCATCAACTTCTTTCACTGAAAATTAGGCCCTCTAAGGAACTCTCTGTGGTGTTACAGTGCCCCCTTACCATGTTAAGAGTGAGGGAAATCCTTAAAACTTTCACTAAAAAGTGTATGACAACTAACAGGAATCCTATTTACTTCTCTCAAAAGGCTACTCTTTTTAGTTCTTTTTAGCTGAACTTTGACTTTTATATTTATCTTGAAAATTTATTCTGAATTGAATGTTAGAGGATGTGCAATGGCATATCTGTCATTTCATTTTTATAGGGGTTTGTCCTTTGCATGGTACCTACCAAAAGTTCAAAACCAAAAAAAGAATAAAAAAGAAAGGAAAAAAGCTTTGTAAGGTGATAATGATTAATGAGATAGAATGAGAGCCATAATGACATGAATTGGTAGGCAGAGAGGATTGTGCCTCTGCTTTCACAAAGGATGGGAGCAATAAATACCTTGTTTTTGAAATTTGGAGAAAAAGTGCATATAAATCATAATCTGGAAACCTCTTTGTTATGCATGCCATAAATGATAAAACCATGGCACATCAAATAACAGGCAGTTAAAAAAACTCTGTTTGCTTTATCTTTTCACACTTTGATGTTAATAATCAATTCCAACCTTACATCTAGTAGTAGAGTTTTAATCTTCTAATGTCCCCCTTTCACTTTTCCTATTTTGAATTTGACTTGCTAATTGGAATCATAGATGTCATTGCTTTTGAATACTCTTTGTCCATTCCTGTCCCTCAATCATGTCGAAACACCAATCGAATGTTGTGCTAAAAGAGTGACATGATCATTTCTACAATGAAAAGGCATCAGTAATTAGGTACTAAGTTGCCGCTTTTGCAGCATCACATGATTTGGTTGCATAAGACTCATATAAACTGCATGCAGGTGGTTATGGAACTCTTGAGGAACTACTTGAAGTCATCACTTGGGCTCAGCTTGGAATACATGATAAACCAGTAATGTCCTTGCTTTTATTGTTTCCACAAATGTTGATTATCACTCACAAACTGATTACTGATCCATCAGACTAATAATCAATAGATGCATAATTTTCCCACATTGTTTCAGGTTGGATTGTTGAATGTTGATGGATACTACAACTCATTGCTTTCGTTTATCGATAAAGCTGTGGAAGAGGGGTTTATTAGTCCAAATGCACGCCAAATCATTGTATCTGCACCCACAGCAAAAGAGCTAGTAAAGAAATTGGAGGTATAGATTAAAGAAACTTCATCATCATGTAAAGTGAAGATATGTCTCTTTCAAGCTCCATCTTTCCTATGGAGCCATAGATGTTCCATGGAATTATAAAGTAAAACGTGTATATATATTATATTAATTCAAAGGATTTGTTTGTGTCATGTGAAAGTGTAGACATGGTGTATTATTTCCTTAACCATCACATCTTAATGTGAATAAAATTTCCTCTGAAAATAATGGCCTGTTTTTTCATGTCTACTTTACTGTAAACAGGAATATGTTCCCTGCCATGAAAGAGTTGCTTCGAAGTTGAGTTGGGAGATGGAGCAGCTTGGCTATAAAACATATGATATATCTAGGTAATGCTTGGACTGCATGAAGGAGAAGAAGGTAGATGGAATTTGGAAGGCTTCAATTAAAAAAAAAGAAAGAAGTAAAGACTCAAAATTTCCTTCAATGTGGAAATTCTTTGTTTTTGTGTAAATTACTGCTATTGACATCAATATATGAACTTCAAGTCTTCAACCTTGTTCGCTTTTACTGGAAATTTGGATTTTAACAGTGTGTTTGATTTATTATTGATCTTCATCACCCAAGCTCTTATCCAAAATCCATCACAGCAATAATATTGATTGCTATTTTCAGATTTTTTTTTATAAAAGCAGCTTAACGTTGTTTCCTATTTGAGTGGCATGAAAAAGCTTGGACCTTGGACATGTGGCAGTTAAATGAACCAAAAAAAACAAAGACAGTAAGTGAAAAATGAAAGGGGAGTGAATATTATGCATGAAACATGTTCCAAAGTCGGTGTTATCAAGTGTTTGGTTTTGGTGGTAAGGGAGGGAGCCCCACGACAGAATTAAAGCTAGAACCGGCGAGGGAAGGAGGCAGCCAGCCAAGTGGGTAAATGAAAGAGAAGTGAGGTTTGGGGTCCATTACCGCCCCCCAAGAGAGTGGATGACATTTGTGATGTGCAGGAGGAGGGGAAAGGGAGGACCATGTGTCGTGGTCATTTCAAGACAATATGATTCACTTGAGTTAGGTCCCAGTTTCACTTTCATCTCGAAAAGCTTTTACTGAAATGTGACAATGGTTGTGGACTGTCACTTCCCGAGGTTTTCTAATGTTTTGGATCCATTTCAAATTCTTCTTCTTTCAGTCTCTTTTTTTGGGGGGTCTAATAGAATCAAAAACTCAGGTTAATTCTAAAACTGTTTCTTTATCTGTTTTACTCATGGTTTGCAAGCTTTCATTAGAGGACCTGAATCCAAGCTTTGGGTCGATTTATTGTCTTATCTAGGCATAATTGTTGAAAATATCCTCAACGTGTTTGAGCCTTAACTTTTTTGGATTGACACTCTAAATATTATGATTTTTCTGGAAATCATTTTAATTTTAATAGTAAACGTGAGTTGATCTTCATGTTATTCATTTTTTCAATCTTTTTTGTTGCCGCCTTCCTTCTCACTCCTCACCGTCCCAACCCTCATAAACGTTTATGAGTTTTAGATTTGAGCCCGTAACCTATTTTTTAGATTTACACCTTAAATGTTACGATTTTTTCAAAATCAACCTAATTTTAATGGTAAATGTGACTTGACTTTCAATTTTTTCATTGTTTCAGTCTTCTTTGTTCTTCTCCTCTTTCTCTCTTCCTCTCTAACTGTTATCACTGTTGTGTCCAACTCCCACCGCCGCCGCCTTCCCTCACACTCCTCACCGTCCCAACCCCCACCATTGCTCCCTTCCCTCTCACTCCTTACCATCGATCCCACCAAACGTTTATCTTTCTTTATTATCCATAATGTATTCAGCACTTATAGTCTTTGTTTATCTTTTTTATTAGAAATCGTTTCTTTTTTTATTTACCTCAGCTCCCTCTCCTTTTTTTTGCCTTTTAATCCCCTTTCCAGATTAAAAAAGCTTGTATGTGTGTGTGTTTTGTTTGGGTTTACTGTTTTTCTTTCTATAGAAAACAAACCCTTGAGGAATTGCTGTGTTTGAAGCTAACTCTTTGGATTTCATCGAAGGGGGTTGTTCTAAAGAATGATTTTGGTGTCAGTTCTTTTGGAGATTTTTAAGGAACCCACAATTGGGGATGTTTTGAAAGAGCTAATGATTTTCATAGCTCCTTTATAGATTGCTGTAATTGTTGGTGTTTTAGTTGGATTGGCTTGGAAGCCAAAGTGGGCAAATATAGGCTGAGAAATGATGATTGATTGCTTTGTCTCCAAAGATTCAACCCCTGCATCTTCAGATTCTTCATCTACAAGTTTTAATTTCATTTCAAGCTTGAATTCAATCAAATTTCTATTGCTTAGTTGCATCTCTTGGATTACAGATGATGAAGCTCAAAGCGATACAGTTGATTCCAATTGCATGTTCGCAATTTCATCATTTGATTTCTCCTTTTAATGTTAGATTGGGGTTTGAATTACAATGAAATTTGGGTTTATCTTTGATTTTGTCAATCCAATATATATTTTTTTAATTTGGGTACAGTTCATCACAAATTCCAAAGGGGTAAGTTGTAGTTGTCTTCTTCTAAGCATTATTATCAGGAGGGAGTGGTGGTGGGGTTGGACATAACGGCGACACAATTAGAGGAAAAGAGAGAAAAATGAGAAGAACAAAGAGATTGAAACAATGAAAAAAGATGACGATCAATTCATGTTTACTATTAAAATTAAATTGATTTCTAAAAAATTCGTAATATTAAGGATATCAATTAAAAAAATTAAGGGTTCAAACTCAAAAATCTATGAGCGTTGAAAATATTTTCGACAATTATACCCATGTATTGAAAAAACAAGGACAACATAAGATGGTGATGGGAAGGACTTTATAAATATAATAACAATTTGTAATAGATAAGAAAGATATCAACATCCATGCAAGACGGTTGGAGGGAAACTCCCACCGGAAACATGGCATGTGGGATTTCAGGGTGAAAACAATATCCATTTCTTTCATCTTCTTCTTCATCGTAATTTCTCTTAGGGTAAAAAAAAATTTACTAAATTATGCTTTAAATATTTACAATATATTTAAGGGTAAGTAAATATTTCAATATAATTCTTTAAAATAATTTAAATATAAAATATATAGATTATTTTATAATAAGATAAAATGGTAACTTTATACAGCGGGACAAAGATGGGGCAAATAATTATGATAATGGTTTCGTATCCAGTATCCCCAAAAAGAAAACCATCTCACTTGGACGTGCTTAAATTTTAGTTAAAATCGAATTAATTGATTGAACTGATTTAATTCGGTTAATAAGTTTATTAATGATTTTTTGAAAGTTTGATTATCGGTTAATTCGGTTCAAAATTGGATAATTAATCAAACTTAATAATTAATAATACAATTTATATGTAGTTTTAATTCAATTAATTCGATTAAATCAGATAATTTGATTAATATTTACAACGTAGAGATATTGTGTGGCAATATTGTTATCTATTTTCTCTTTATTTTTTAGTTATAAGGGTTTTAATATATTAAATCTAATTAAGTTTTGGAAACTCACATTTACCTAATTCAACTCCGATTTAAACTCTTAAAATTATCAATATTCTCAAAATTTTCAAAATTTTAATTTTATTATTAAGGAAAATTAATGTTTTCAAATAGAATCGATCATGTCATCGATTCATCAGTCCGCTAATTAAATTAAAAAATATTAAAATTTTAACAAATTAAAAAAATAATCGAAGTAACCACCAATCCAATTGATATTTTAACCAATTCAACTAGTTGGTATAAACTTGAGCAGTATAGTCTATCAATTAATATTTTTACTTTGTTAAAATATGTTCTTAGTCCCTGTACTTGGACTAAAGTTTCAGATTTTAATTTCTATATTTTAAAAGTTTGTTAAAATATGTCATTATTAATTTGACATTGATAGCCAACCCTGTGGTGTCACATGAAAGCTTCGCTATATGCCATGTGGTGGATATAAATTAAAAAAATTTAAAAACATAAATTAATTAAAAAAAGTATAGTTTTTCACATCAATACATGATTGTCCCTATACATCTAAATTTGGACAACAATTTGTCGAGATTCATTCCATATATGTTTTTTTAGTAAGTTTATATATATTTAATAAAATATCAAGTTATTTATGTTATTATTATTTTGAAATAAAATATATATAAAATTTTAAAAAATTAAAAAAATATAAATTAATAATAAAAATATTTTAAAAAATTACATCAAAAATGAACGTAGATAAAGTGTTATTTAGGTTCAAGTGTATCTGGACAATAATTTATCCGAATTCATTGTAGATGTGCTTTTTTGTTCTTATATATATTATAAATTTATAAATTTTTAGTTCTTCTAAATTTATATTTTTATTAATTTATATATTATATATTTTTTAAAATATTATAGGTTTTTTATATACTATTAATTGTATATATATTTTTATAATTTATAATTTGTAATTTATAGTTTATATATATTTAAACTAATAATAACAACAACAAAACTAATATTTTATAAACAAAATAAAAGCATATGTACTGACTAAAAATACATATATAATTAATCAAGACATACGGATGTCCAGGTTCAGATGTATCTAGGAAATAATTTGTTTAAGTTTATTCTTATGTGAAAAGAATTATATATTTTAAAGATTTTTTATATTTTATTTTTTTGTCCGCGACATGGCATACTAACAGGTTTCCACGTGTCTCCACTTAATTAGTTATCAATAGACATGTCCAAAAGTTAGGTAGTCAACCCGACCCAATAGGCTCAACCCTATTTGGATCGAGCTTGGACAAGGATGTTGGTACATCAAGTAGACCTGGTTTGAATTCAATTTAAATTATAAAATATCAATTAAAAATATATTTTTAATATTTTATTAATTTTTAACCGTAAAATGAGTTTTTTGGGCAAGCCAGGCCAGCTCGAAAACGGGTTTGGGCATGAAATTTTTTTTGGAACTAGGCCTCGACCAACTTGGTCCATGAATAACTCTAGTTATCAGTGCCTCGCCAGCACAAACTAACAATGTTAGTACAAATGTTCCAAACTGGGTGATGGAATACTAATTCAGGAACCAACTAGGTCCAAACAAAATTCAGATACTAATTAAGTGCTTTTGAATAAATTCAGAGGCAAACTACGTATTAACTCATAATCAAAATATAATCAAATTTGCAAGGGTTAATATTTAGTTTGCCCTTAAAATTTGTCCAAAAATACGTAATTGGTACTTGAACTTTGTTTGGACTTAGTTGGTACATGAACTTGTATTCTATCATCCAAGTAGACACCTCCGCATTAACACCGTTAGTTTGTGCTGGTGTGACACTGATAGTCAATCCTGTGTGACATGTGGCAGCCTCTCAATATGCCACATGTGAACATAAACTTAAAAAATTATTAAAAAATTATAAATTATAAAAAGAATATGAGATTTTTCACATCAAGAATGAACCTAGGCAAATGCTTGTCTAAATACAATTAAATCTGCACTCCCATTTGTCTAAATTTATTCTAGATGTATTTTTAGTACGTATATATTTTTTATTTTTTATAAAATATTAGTTTTTATGTTATTATTATCTTAAAAATGTAAATATAAATTTATAAAAATATATACAATTAAAAATATATAATATATAAATTAATAAAAAATTAAAAATTATATAAATGTATGAAAGAATTAAAAAACTCGTCTAAAATAAATATGGACATATAATTTTTCAGATGCATTTGAATCTAGACAACTTTCTAATTACGTTCATTCTTGTTGTAAAAACTTTTTTTTTACTTTTTCTATTAATTTATATATTTTAATTTTTAAAACATATATTTTTAAAATTTTAAATAATAATATAAATGATGTGATATTTTATAAAAAAACCGAAAAGAAAATATATAAACTAATTAAGAAATACATAAGGAATGAATCTAGACAAAAAGATATTCTGGTTCAGATATATCAAGGTAACCTCTTGTCCAGATTCATTCTTAAGGTGAAGAAATATATTTCTTTATTAATTTATATATTTTTAAAGGTTTAAAAAAATTTATTTATATTATCGACATGTTTTATATTGAGAAGTTGCTACATGTCAGTATCAAATTATCTATCAATTATCATGTAAGCATTAATTAATCCAAAAATAAGTTTAAATGCCAATACCTTGTTGAAGTAAAACTATATGTTAATCCAATTTGTAAAAGAAAGTACATAAAAAAAAAACCATTATTTAATCCACAGATAAATAGAATCAAGTTTTTTTGTTGCATTAACATGGCAGGAAAAGAAGAACAAGTTTTGGGATCAATTGACCTTCAAAGTTCCAGGAGGAACCACCTTAATTTTTTCACAGTTTTGCTGTCTGTTCCCGGATGATGGGGCGACTGCTCTTAGCTTCGAAGCCTTCGATCCTTTTGGGCAACAAGAATTCGATTTCCTATTGAAACTCAATCTTCTGGTGAAATTCCTCCAACTCCTTTTCGTCTTCATCAGCTTCTGGATCTCCTCTTTCATGCTTGAACAATCCTTTTCAAGCTCTGAAACTCGTTGCTTCACATCATTATCGCCACCATTATCACGCTGTTGTTGTGCTGCAGCCGAGTTTATTTGATTTTGTGAGTTTTCAAGATTGTCAGAGACGAAGAACCAGCCCGAAATTGACGTACGAAGCCGTAGTTGTTCGAAGAAGAGGACTTGAACGATTACCCTAAGAGGTAACCTCTCATTTTGGGCTGCATGAGTGCTCGCTTCCAATGACAGCTTTTGGCAGTTCATTAGTCTGCAAAGCTGCTCTCTTTCACCGTCTGCAATCCAATGATGTGTCTTCATGTACACATCAATGGCATGATAGAGTCCATCATCAACAGGTCTTGCGTAACCAGGGATTGTAGCAGCCAGTGCTTCGAACTTAGGAAGCTTGAAATTAACATCTGATGCAACTTCTGCTAAAAATCCATCTATTAAATTGGCCACCATCGTAATCGGTGTCAACGAATCCGGTGATCCCTTCACTATTTGCCCCTCCTCCGCTATGCCAGGAGGAGTTGCTAAGGCTGCAGCCTGCTGTACTAAAATGAAATGATCGAGAATCCGCTGAACACAGTCGACATCATAAAGCGTCTCCGAGTACCCCATATTCGGTATTAGCAAGTCCATGAGTGAAGCTTGATCTAACTGAGCTCCCACCCTCATCTCCAGATTCTCTCTGCATGATGGACTTGTATGTAACACCAATGCTGTACGAAGCAACCTAATGAGAAACTTGGTGGATGTGACTCCCTTCTTATTAGGAAGTAACCCTACAATCTCCTCTAACAGTGCCCTTTGATCTGCTTCGCAAGTATTCGGCATGTTGGTCACGGTACTGTGCGCATCATCGAAGCTTGATTGTCGATTCATCAAGGGGAGGTACCTCCTAGCATAGTGCACCACTGATGCAGCAATTATTTCAGGCCTTAAACCTCTTGATTCAATGGCTAAAATCAGTCTTTTATATAATGGTAAACTAAGGAATGATACATCTTCGTACCACCAATCCTCGCCTGTATGTTGCGTCTTGGTCGCAGTCGATATTCCGTTCCATAAGCCTGAATCTTCGGGACTTAGCCTGGTTTCGCGTCCCGCCAACAAAGGCCTGCTGAATAAGCTGGGATCCGCGCTAGCCTTGGTTGCCAACGATTCGATGCATCTAGAGACAATGTGAAGCTCTTCAGCTTGTGGCATAACTTCTTCACATGCTTCAAGAGCCCTGACTGAATCTGACCAATTCCCCAGCACTTCATTGAGGAAAGCTTCTGCCTGCATTACAAGATTTCTATCTCCATAATCTTCTGTCATTCGAAGGTACTCAGCTGCACAACGGACGCTGACTATGTTATACGCGGTGAGTTCCATACGAACACCATAGCAGAACTTAGATATGAGCTCGAAGGCTTTAGCTCCGCCAGGTATATCATCAAGTCTCAAACTTAAACTTGATCCTTCCCCATTGCTATACTCTTCAATAAGCTTCTCTAGTAGCCCACTTCTTGAAAGCAATGGAAACTGCAATAAATACCCCAAATGAGATTACAAACACTTTTGCATATTCATTTAACTCAAATTAATAACACACCTTGTGGAGATTGAAAGACATTTCTCCAATGTTAATGCAAATGTCGCTTGGAAGTCCAGATGTGCAAACCCTAAAATGGAAAGAACCCTAATTGAGATCCTAGAATCTGAATTATATACATAAAGTGGAACAAGTGGCTGTATCATGTACTAGTTGAATTGTTGTTTGCATAATCCACCATTTTTGCAGCTCAAAAAAGCACTTCATCAAATTGGGGTGTAGACAAATTTACACAACATTCTAGTTATAAAAATTAGAAGAAAAAAAAACGTCTGATACAAGCCAGAACCTCTAGATAGTTGTAACATATACCCCATTTTATCACCAAATTAAAGCATAATCGTGGGGTTGTCTTTTCAAAAAATTCAGAATTTGATAAAGTTTCGAATTTATATCTAACTTAAAATTCATAAATATACAATAATCGAATTCAAATAACATAAACAACCCCTTTCCCATGTAAATATACTCACCAAGTATGACCTTCACGGTGAAATATTTCAGACTTAGAACCCAGCCTCAAGAATTCCATTTATTTACTTTAATGAAATGTGATTATGAATTAGCAGAGAGAACATGACAGAAATGAAAAGAAAAGCCGGAAGAGACCAGAAAAATTAAAAATAAGAAGAAGAAGAAGAATGATGCAAAGGAAAAAGATAGCGAGTCTAAAGCAAGGAAGTTAAGGGAAGTGGTTTCCACTTTGACTGTGATTGGATCTCCTTTATTTTCTCTTACTTTTTTATAACCCTCTCTTACTTTGCAACCCTCTTACATTTATATTACATGTTACCAAAAATATTTATCTTACAATATTTCAACACCATCAAATCTTTGAATCTTCAACACATTTGTTTTCAATTTCCGCATGCAATGCCTAATATAGGGGTAAAAGTATCGTAGAGGTCCCTATACTAGGAATCAGATTGTATTTACTCTTTCTATTTAAAATATAAGCAAATTAGTCCTTGTATGTTAGCATGAGGTATATGTGACACGTCACACGTCACTATTTAATTATTCCATCAACCACACCAGTTTTTAACAGTATAAATGGATGAAATTTTTAATAGAAAGGACCTGTAACGACTCGACTTTAAGTGGTGTCGAAAAATATGATTTTGGAACCTCATTTCCGTAAACCGAGTTCGTAAAGGTAAAATAGGAATATTTACGGAGATAATATGAAATATATTAAAGATTGATTAAGTAGTTTAATAGAGAGAATTGTTAATTAAAGATTAGAGACTAAATTGTGAAAGCCCAATCACTATTGAATTTTAATTTAGAAAATGTTTAACGACCTAGATAACAATTATCCAAATGACCAAAATGGTTATTTAACCATTCAATTCAAATGAATTAGTGGCATTTCATGGAAGCCTTAAACAACAAAATGGTACCTAAACTATACTAGTTTTCTCAAATTGGTACATAAACTTTTTTTTGTCAGAACTGGTACTCAAATTATTAAACTGTTATCCATTTTACCCCTAACTATTAGTCCCGTTAGAAAAAAAATTTCAGCCAATCATAACTTGTCACGTAAATCTCTATTTACCCATTTTATTATATTTTCTTCTCATCAATCAATTTTTACCAGATTTTCTTACAGTTTCTCATCAACCAAACACCCAAAAAGCTTCCACCCAAAAAATTTCAACCAATCATAACTTTGTCACATTTTTTTTTCTGTCTCCATGCATTTTCCCGAGCTAATAAATTGGCTTAGCTCATTTGACCCCCCTTCCTCCATTTTAATCAATTGCAATTTAAAAATATATATATATGAAAGAAAAAGTCAAGCTCACTAGTTTCATTTAATTGTTCACTCGAGTCAACTCGAAACTGAGTCAAAATCCCCATGCAAGAATCCAAGCCTTTCCTTTCTATTCCCACTATATCATTATTTATCGGTGAAGCCATGAAGTAATGGTCGAGATTCAGTGATGAAATCAAGCTTACTTCTAATTCCCATGTGGAAGAAGTCGATGTTCACAAAGCAATCCGATTCTGACAGGGAAATAAACCAGATAACTTCTTTGAAAGACGACTTGTCGCAGGGGATGGCTAATGTTCAAATGATAAAATGGTGGAAGCTTTTTCGGTGTTTGGTTGATGAGAAAATGTAAGAAAATATAAAAAAATGAATAAAATAAATAGATGTCTACATGGCAAATTATGATTGACTGAAATTTTTTTTCTAATGAGACTAATAGTTGAGTTAAAATTGGTAACAATTTAAAAGTTTAGATACTAGTTCTGACCAAAAAAATTTAGGTACCAATTTGAGAAAACTAGTATAGTTTAGATACCATTTTGTTGTTTAAGCCTTCATGAAAATCCACTTGCTTTTAATTAATCAAGATAATTGGTTTAATAAGTATGATTAAAGTTGAAAAATTATAATTAATTAAGCTAAATTAAAATCTTAATTATCGTATATAAACAAGACTTGTTCATGGGTCGAGTCGGGTCAAGTTCGGGTCAGGTTCTCATAAAATTCTAAGCTCGTTTGATAGGCCCGGTTTGACCCGAAAAACGAACCTAAATTTTTGTCCAAACTAAGCCCAGATTATAGATACTAAACACGGGTCCGGCCTGACCCATATTAAATTTTTTAATTTTATTTTTTATAAAAAAATAAAATATATATAATACACCAAATACACTAAAAACATTAAAATAAATATTTTAGAACAAAAAATATAATACATCAAAGACACTAAAAACATTAAAATAAATATTTTTGAACAAATTGAAAATAAATTAAAAAAAGTCTTTATACTTAAATAACACTAACATATATGCAACTTAACAACCAAATACCTCTAAAATAGTAGTAAAATTAACAATAAAACAAGAGTTATACAATACCCAAGCAATAAAAATAAAATAGTAACAACATAATAGTGAAATGACAACAAAACAACACTTTTTTTTACAAATTTGAGTTGGACTGGGCTCGGGCCAAAAAACCTTACCCAAGGCTCGACCCATTTTCTAAACGAGCTTTATTTTTTTGTCCAAACTCATTTTTTGAGCCTATATTTTTGTCCAAACCCTCTCACACCCGACCCGACCCATAAACATATCTAGTATAAACTAGTTAGTGGAAAGAGAAAGTAAGAAATAGATTTAGCTTCATCTTTCTTGTTCTCTTCTACCATCTTTTAGTAAAGGAAAACTTTCTTCATTTTTCTTCATTGTCGAAGCTCAATTGGAAAAATTGAAGTTTTTACATTAATTTTACTTGAATTTTTTTTATGAATAATACTAGATAATCAAAGCCCATAGATTTAAGAATTAAGGGGATTTTAGTTTGGGTTTCATTGTTATAAAGATTTAAATTTTAATGATAATTTAATATATGAACATGAGCATGTTAGGACTAAGTTGTAAGGTAGTGAAAAGTGATTGAATTGATTAGAAAATTTAACTAAGCTTGATAATTGGTTTTGTGATATTAGGGACTAAATTGAAAGATATTAAAAAATATGAGTATCTCGAGTAGGGGGACTAAAATAAATAAAATGCAAAATATATTTGACTATGTAATTGAATGTAAATTGAATGGAAATTGATATTATTTTTATTATTGAATTTTTAAATGTAGCTAAAGACGACGTCGGATCATCTCGAGAGAAGGGAAAACGAGAATTATAGACGAACGACAAAATAATTCAATTTGAGTTCAATATCTTAACACATATACATAGGCATACATACATAAATGATTGCTGCAAAAGTACATGTTGAGGTAAGTATGTTACTATTGTATGACATGGTTTAAAAATGATGATATCATATTTCGAGAATTGAATTGATAATAGTAAAAATGAGCATGATATGTGATACGAATTGATGATGAAAATGGTATGAGATCATGATATGTGAATCAGGTTATATTATGTAATTTAAAAACATATTATCCTATTAATTGTTCAAACAGAGTTAGATATAATTTATATGTTATAGGGTTAGGTATAATAATTAAAAGCCATCTTTGTCGGGCAGCTTGGGGTGATAAAATATACATATTCTAGTAGTCATTGTTGCTTCAATTTCATCATGTATTTTGAAATTTAAAATTATATTAAATGTAAAAAAATGTGATTTTTTTAATAAAAATTATTTTAACAAAAATTGATAAAAATTCAATATGATTAAACAATTCAATAAAATAAATATTACATAATGTGAAATTTAATTCAATAATATAAATAGTACACATAAATTTGAAAAAAAAGGGTTTTTGGGAAAAGCCAAAGGAAAAAAATTGGGGTTTGAAGAGAAGTAAAATTTGGGGAGGGAGTAAAAGGGTTTGATATTAGTTTATTCGAATTATTCGAATTCAAAAATTCAATTCGATTCGAACTCAGAATTCAAAAAAATCGAATTGATTCAATCAACTCGATTAATTCGATTGGAATACTTCAACATTCGAAAAAAAATTAAGTCGAATCGAATTTTACTCATCCCTAATTATAGGAGCATAATTGAAACATGAAAAGTTAAAAACTTTTCTCTAACAAGTTCTCATCAATAATATTCTCCCATACAATTTTAATTGAGAACTTATCCTAATTACTTCAGAGTTATACCCACTCACAATTTTAAAATTTTGCAACTTCAGGTGCATCTGATGATAATGAGCTTTAGATAAAAGATCATGCAACTTTGAGTGCATAAAATTATCATATTTTGATGGCCATATCTTTCAGAGTTAAACATTTGCATGGATAAAGTTCACATCTCAAATATAAAAATCCAACATGATTTTTTTCATAACCACCATCGCAAACATGCATAAATTTTAATTCAATTTAAAATTTATCTGTCCATGAATCTGTCATGATTAATCTCCAATTATAATAAACATGCTATTATCACGAGCACTATTACAAATACTAAAACAACTTTACTTTCATGATAACATTTATATATTAATTGTAAAAACCATTTATAAAACATATTTTTTTTACTACGATGCTTAAAGCTATTCGATACACATTGCCCCAAATTTAATACCATATATGTTATAGAATCAATCCAATCATTCAACAATGGTAGGTTATTTATAAATATAAAAAGTATATATAATATTAAACTCTACTTCTAATAACTATTAGAGTCCTAAAATAAATCAAATTTATCTTGATTTTCATTAACATTCCCTTAATAATAAAATATTTATAACAAAAATATAATTATCATGAATTGTTATTTTTTAAAAATAAACTTACAACTAATGATGCCTTAGCTTAATGGAGGTAAAGGTCTTGAGACTTTTAAGATCAATGTACATCATATGTGGGTTTTTCGTCTATATTTATTTTAATTTATACCCCACATATATAGATTTTATTTTGATATAAGTTTGCGTATTTTTTCGTTATCAATTTAATCGTGTTTTATAATGATTAATTATGGTTACATTTATTTAGATGTATTCTTTATTGTTGCAAATGTAATTTTACTTATAATTTTCAAAAAAAAAATACATATATTAATGGGTTGATGTGCAAATTTGCCACTTTACTTTCGGTGAATATTGAAATTTATTATTATGATTGATATTTCTCATTGTACTTCTGAACTAAAACTAAATTTACAACTATAATTATATATTGAATGTTATCACTTTACTTTGTTTGATTGAAGTTTATAACTAAAGTTTGATTTTTTTTTATTGAATTTTGCTATGCAATTTTAATCTAATTAAAATTATTTGAGACAAGATTTGATAAAAAAATTAATATTTTATTTTAATACATAACAACAATAAATTATTTAATGTAATATTAAAAATTAATAAAACAAGTTTTATAAAAAGAATTATTTTTATATACATATTTAAAATTTCATCTTAGGAAATTTAGGTTCGAGCACCTGTGTGTAAGATGTGTGTCCCTTGTCAAAGAGTTAAGAAAATATGAACAGATATTATTTTTCTAAAATTTTTGTATAAAATCAAGGTAAAATTGAAAACAATGTCAATGACTAAATTGTAAAAAAAATTGTTTTAGCTACTAATGATGAAATTTATCCTATAAAAAAACAAGAACAAAACACTGAAACCCACAACTAAAACATTATCTGTTGCAGAAGTAAAGGGGTAAATATTTGTTTTGAATAGTGAAATAAATAAAGTTAAGCATTGTAGAGCAGATAAAAGTGCTTTACTTGATAATTCCCATCCCCATCTGCATTGCAATTTGCAGGTCCAAAAAGAAAGCATTTATGCCCTTTGAATTTTGACCTCCTTTTTTCTAAAGAGATCATATCAATGGTGGTTTCGTCTTGATGGTAGATTAAAACAAAGGGCCCAGATTTAAACTTTGTAAGTAAAGTGGGTGAATGAGAGCTGAGTAGCTCCACACACACGGGGGAAGGGAACTCAACCCCAGACTTTCCCCCCTTCACTTTGTAAGCAAAGTTGATGAAAGATTAAATCCTTCTTCAGTTCTATAAAAATCCCTGACTTTCCCATAAAGAGGAAGGGAAGCAATGAACGTGAGCCGTCCGGCGGTTCACCCGGTGGAGGCTCCACCGATGACGGAGGCGGCGGTGCACGGTCCTAGAGTAAGGATGAAGGACATCCAAGGTATGCCTGGGACTAAAGGTGGCCTCTTTCTTCGTCTTTCTCAGTTCATTTTCTCCATCATTTCTGTCTCTGTCATGGCCACCACCAATGACTTCCGCTCTGCCACAGCTTTTTGGTGATTGCTCCCTTTTTCATTTCATTTCCTTTTCTTTTTTATTTATGTTTCAATCTTTATACAAACACCCAATAGATTGTAAACTTTAGCTATTGAAATGATATTCAATTTGTTGATCTTGATCATACGATGAGCTCGGCTCGAGTGATCTATGTTACTGGGGAGTGAGTGTCGGATACGGGTACAGGTACTTTGAATATTGAAGTTTTTTCGAGGACTCTTGGAGGGTTATATATCCTCGTACCATGTCCGAATATGCGTTGGACATGGTCGAAGTCATACTATTTGGCCCTACAGAATTGAAAACAACATTTATCTCTTCACAAGCTACATTAAAGTGGTTCCATATTTTCTTTAATAGTGCATTAAACCATCCTACGAATGTTTGTCTCCAGCAGAGGATAGCTTCTCTGTGGTGATAGGAACCCTGAATTTCTAGTTCCATATCAGCTATTTGCTTTCATGGGTGTATGTTTAGTTTCAGTTTATCGGTGTAAGGCTTTAAATTCCCCAATGTGTAAAATTGCAACAAGCCCAAGCGAGTTTTTTTGTTTTATAAGCTGAGATTATGAAACAGTCTCAACAGTGTTTGTCTTTTTAGATATATGATGATGGTGATGATGATGATGATGACTTCATGGATGAATATTTCATTGTTTTCATTGCATCAGTTACCTTGTTCTTGCTGTTGGCCTGCAAAGTTTGTGGAGCCTGTCCTTGGCATTCGTTGACATGTACGCCCTTTTGGTGAAACGAAGCCTGCAAAACTACATGGCAATCCGTTTGTTCACCATTGGTGATGGGGTAAGAGACTCTTGATAAAAAAAACTATGCTGCAAGGCTTATCATAGATCATTTTTTGTTTGCCATTTATTTATTGCTTCAACTATTGGAAACTTGTACAGTTCTTGCTGTTCCATCCTTTCATAAATTTATACCTAAAGTTGAGTATGACATTATTTATCGCATGCCATTGCACTCTCTGTGGACTGTGGAGATGTTTTGCCCTTGCCTTGAATGGGATGTAAGATTTACTTCATTTGGTAGTTGAACTAAAATGGTGATGTTTCGGTGCAGATCACTTCGACACTTACTTTCGCCGCTGCATCTGCATCAGCCGGCATAACAGTCTTGATTGACAATGATCTTGATAAATGTAGTGTGAATCACTGCACTAAGTTTGAAACAGCTACAGCAATGGCCTTCATCAGCTGGTTTGCAATGTCACCATCCTTTCTGTTGAATTTCTGGTCATTGGCTTCCCACTGATAATTGTGTTGCACTTCTGCTGTAAGCCTTTTGCAGACTTTCCGATCAGCTGTATTGTTGATTACACCAACTCTGTATATATATATTTTTTGCTAGGCTTCAAATTCTTGTATCTTTGAGGGAACAGGGTATTTAAATTATAAATTACTTGCTTCCCCTCTATTCTCTCAATCCCTAACACTTGTTGGCTACTGATCACGGATTTTCAATGATAATGATTATTGAACTTCAAGCTTAGTCCTTTGTACCAAATTCTTCTGAAGAAATTAAGTATCTGAATTGAAATCAAAATTTCATGAACTACAGTAAGATAACAGAGGACTCCTCCAACTCCAATGTAATATTCAATAAGTTTTATCATATCAGTTCAATGGCAGCAGACATGGGAAGTAGTTACAGTTAGAAATAGAGCATCAACAAGCTGTAAGAAACTAATCCCAGTCTCCACCCACCATCTAAGGAAAGAGAATTCCTAGTCCTCAAACACCTATTGGCTAATACATGAAATTTGAGGCCTAAATTATGCATAGGGAGAGAACAACTTAAAAAGTTCCATCACCAGACTTGAATAACTCGAGAAGCCGCAGACGCCGAACCAATTAGTTGCGAGCACAGGAGTCAGGTGAAGTTGTGCTCAACCCAAATATGAGCTAAGTTTTGTAAGTTTGTCTGCTATGTGTGACACCTCCGTTTCTCCGCCTCAAGCTCATTTTTTAACGTTTCCACTTGCTTGAGAAAAGCAGCATTTTCCTGATAATATAGCAAATATTAATAACTGAAGGCATATTTGAGGCATTCTTAATTTTTCTCCACAAATCCGTTTCTTAAGTACTGTACCAATATCGATTGCAGTTTCACAAAGTTTTCAATGATTCCTTACTGATAAGGAAGTCTGTCTCACTTTCATTTTAGTTTACGACCGTAATGGAAAATCATGATAGAATGGCTTAGTTCTAGCATTTCCATTGAAGAAGAATACAAAGAATGACAAATAAAACATATAGGATAGTGGTCATAAGAACAAAATAACAAGAAACAACTTTCAGTAGTGTACAAGTTACCTTTTGCAGCAGCATCATTTTTTCCTCAAAGCCAGTGGAATCTCCCTTCTTTCCAATAGACTCTTTGATCTGTGAAAAGGACACATATTTTATCCATTATGAGAGCTGAAAAGGTCAAATAAGGGGTTAACATGATAGAAATGAAAAAGGTTTCTTTCTTCCAGCGTGCATGTAAAACTTGAAACTCACCTCTACAAGAAACTTGCTAACTAAGCAGAAATGGTGTAACCTCTAACAATATGTTGGTTCAAAAAGCATATCATTTTCTTTTTTTCCTACTCTTTCTGATTTACTTACCGATTTTTAGTTAGTCCTTATGAACATAAACTACAGAGAAGTACTGACAAATTTATCGTGCAGAACAACATAAATAATACAAGAGGGTTAAAAGGCAATATACCAGGTCAGGCAAATTACTCCAGGAACAAGTCCGAAATTATTCGTAACAAGTAAATAGTATCAGTATGAATGGTTATTACATAAAATTTCTATTAAAGGCAGGAATAGTGTAGGAAACAAACTCCAAATTATAGCTTTTTAATAAAGTAGAATTCTGCAGAGTGTCATTAAGAATTTGCTTGAAAAATCCTTATAAACACTAGGCAGATAAGGGATTCTCCCGTCTCATATATTAGTCACTGACTCATGACTGAAAGTAATAAGCTCCGAATTTCAGCTTTTTAAGGAGGAATCTGAACCCATGAAGGCAAGATAAATCCCCGCAGTTTCGTATATGAATTTAAACTGCCAATGCTACTTAATTAGCTCTAAATTTGAGCTTTTTAAGCCATCTAATTTGCAATATCAACTACATTGTCTTATTGAAAATCTATTCCTGTAGTTTTCTTTCAATCCTAAATTTTTGCTATAAAAAAACTATGAAATAGAAATAAATTTTCGATCTTACAAATTGACTAAAAACCAAGAATAGCAATTCTATTAAAAAAAGGATCCAATAAAAGCAATTCTAAACCCTAAATCACTAACGATCCAAAAAAAATAAATAAGAAAATGAAAATGGCAACAAGCAAGCAGCAACCTCGTCTAGTTCCTTGGCACACTTGGAAGCCTTGTCTGCCTCTTCATCAAATCTCAGCCTCCACTCTGCAGATTCATCCATTGCCTCTTTGTTTGCAATATCAAACTGTCTCCTTCTCTCCAAGACATTAACAAAATAAAATAAAATAAAAATCATTTTAATTACAAATGAAGCAGAAAATTGAAAACCCAGAATTCAAATCAAGCTAATTTTAATCAAAACCCAAAATAATAATAATGACCTTAGCAACTCGGCATCATCAGAAGAGATAGAGTAATGAATAGCCCAAAGCCTGAAATACACTGCTATTCCTAAAAACATAGCCACCGCTAATCCCACCAATATTCTCCTTCTCCCTCTTCTCACCATTTTTTTCCAGATTTTCTTTTTTCTTATAGTTGAACTGTTGATTTATGGATTGAATGGATTCAGTGTTAGCAGAATTTTACGTTTCCAAGCCCTTTGAATGGGTTGCTTGGTTTGTTGACATCGGAGTTACGATGTCTGTCTATTTGGATGACTCTTTCTTTTGACACAACGTCTTACCTTTTTACTTGCCCCTTGCACTTAATTTTGGGAGAAAACACCCAATTTAAAAATTAAAATATGTTATTAGTTATTGTAATTTAATAAAATTTGATATTTAGTCTTTATATTTAAAATGTTAAAATTTAAGTCATTTTTTTTATTTAAAAATTGTAGTTCAATCATTTAAACCGTAAGAGTATATTTGATTAGATGTAATACTCACGTATTCTACCTCTATTCAATGGGCTTACCATAAACAATTGTTTGATTTGTTATAACAATCCATTGCGGGTGAATAGAATAAACTTTTATTACGGTACCCCCTGAAATAGCAATTCAATGGCTTGGGCTCTAAATTGACTATTTAATACCACTCCTAATTACATTTTTTACTTTTTAGGCCAAAATATCTTGGCCTCTCAGCTTCATCGTTTTCACTCTTTACTTGAGATCATTTCATTCCTCTTCAACTTTTTCCCCTAGAGTGAACCCTAGAAATTAGCTTCTTAATGACGACAACTCAAGCATTCATTCGTCATCTTCATCTTCCTTCTGGTTGAATCTCTTTATTTACGATAAGTGATTATCTAATTTGAGTATTTAGAAGTACAAAACTGACTTGAACAAGCATAATCAATGTTATTCTTTTATTTTTTTTGCTTCCCTTTTTTTAAAATTCCATCCTGAAATTTGTTTCTGCCTCAACAAAATCTTTTACTTCTTATAGAGTTATATTTTTTTTCTTAAATTATATGTTGTTGAGATCGCATCTACTTCAATTTATTAACAACAATGAATCTTCAATTAATAAATAACAGAAGAAGCAAAAAGCACGAAAAGAATTAAAAAAAAAAACTTTGATAGGAAGAAAAGGGATGACTAAATGAGAGGAGTTAGTAGCTAGGAGATGAGAAAGTGTCGTTGAAAATACGTTTGGCCTATGTCCAATCGTACTACATCTCTTGTGTATGAACGCCAATTCCTGTTTCGGGAATTGTTTTTTCGATAAATTCATTCATAATTTGACGATGAAAACGATGATTATTGGGATTGAAAATTTGGGTTATAACCTTGCATTCATCTTTTATGAGGAAATTGTGTAAAATCAACTTGGGATACTCTTTCCCCATATTTGTGGTTGCCATTTTTCTTTTTGCTTGTTTCTCGAAGTCCAATCCTATGATTTTTTTAGCTTGATTTATTTTTTATGGGTTTCCAAGGAATTATTTAGGTTTGAAATTTTTTGGGGGGAGATGAGGGACGTGTTGCATTTAATTTGATCTAGGTTTGCTTTTATTTTGTAGGTAAGTTTGATTGTGTGCTTAGATATAATTTTGCTTTGTAATTTTTGCAATTTCTGCAATTTATGTAAGTTGATCATCATGACGTGTTGCACTCTTGTGGTCTGTAATTTTGATCTATATTACGGTCAATTTTGTTATAAAGATTGAATATTGTAATGAATTCTAGGGTAGTTAAGGGCAGGGATGAGCAAAATTCGATTCGATTCGAAAAACTCGAAAAATAATTCAAATTTTAAATTAAATAGTTTAAGTTATTTGAGTTAATCAAGTTATTCGGATCAACTCGAATAAAAAATTAAGTTTTTCGATTTAACTCGAATATGAATTACACAATTCGAGTTATCTGAAAATTCGAATAAGAAAAAGAAAAATTACGTCGTTTTGATAAATGTTTACCTTTTCTAAAGTTAAAGTCAAAATCATTAAGTTAAAAGGCAAAACTATGTCGTTTTAATAAATGTTTACTCCTTAAGTTAAAAAGCAAAACCATTATATTGTTTATGTAGTTAAATAATCTTGTACTTCGTCTACTAGTTAAACAATCGGTCAATGTAAATGCAACATTGGGTATAAATAATAAGATTCGTTAACTTGAATCAATTTGACTCGAATTTTTTTTACTCGATTCGAAAAAAATTCAAATTGAGTTCGGTTGCTAAAATAAAATTCGTCAACTTGACTAACTTAAATTTTTTTTACTCAATTCGATTCAACTCGATCGAATACTCACCTCTAATTAGAGGTATTTGGCTAGAGTAAGAGAGTCACTAAAACCATGTTTAAGAGTTGCTAAGAAATTATGTTCACCACAATTCTAAGGATTTTATTGCCTATTACGTTATGAAATTGAATAGGACAAGTTATTGATCATAGATATGCATCACATTCTTGTGTTGCTTAATTCTCATTCTTTATTCATAATTTAAATTTATGCATCACATTCTATTTTGAAATTAATTTATATTATGATTTGAAGATATGTAACATATTAATATCTTGCAGTAATGACTCATTTACTTTTAATAGTACAAAATAATAGATGAAAAAGAATTGATCTTCCATTAACAGTATAGTTGCAAATATGTACAATTGCGAGTTGATTCTTAGTCATGATGGATGTCCTTTCTAGCCTACAAAAATTATTTTAAAAAATAATAAAAATGTTCATTATATTGAAATACAAAAATTATACAAAAATCTGGTGATTATACGGTGCGTAGTGGGTATCGCTTGTTATTACGGGGATTTGCTGGTACGGATGATGACAGATACAAAAATATCCAGCCACACATTCAGCTATTATACAAACATATTTGGGGAGCTAAAGTCCCTGAAAAAATGAAAATTATGGTTTGGAGATTACTCCATAACCATGTGCCTACTCGTGAAAATCTTTACAAAAGAAGGTTGTTGTATGATGCTACATGCTATAGCAGTGGGTTGATGACTGAGACGAATGTTCATATTTGTCGTGATTGTCCGTTTGTTATCCAAATTTGGGAATATATGGGGCTGAGATGGAATGTGCAGTTACCTGCGACTGAGTTTGGGGCCTGGTTGTCTCATCTTTTTTCCTCCTATACCCAGAATCATGCTCTAATTATTATCACTTTATGGGCATTATGGTTATCGCTTAATAAATTGATTCATGAAAGAAGAAGGCGAACAGTACACGACCTTTGCTCTTTTGTGTTTGGCTATGAGCAGGAATTGCATATGGTAGCTGCTTCTTCCCAGCGACAAAGACCAGATGACAATCCTAGTTGGTATCCTCCTGAACATACATGGGTAAAAGTCAATTTTGATGGTGGGTTTTATAAAGATCTGCAATCTTCAAGTGCGGGTGTGGTGATTGGTAATGATGCCAGATTATTAATGGGGACATCGTGTTTTTGGAATAGATACATACCGTCGATTGATGCTGAGGAGGCGATTGCAGCGGTCCATGCTCTTCGTTTTGCTAGAGATTTATTGATATTTCTTTATATATGTATAATTTAACTATTAATTTTTTAATAATATTTAGGTACATAAAAATATATTTCAATTACACACATAAATATTTATATGCAAATATAAATTTTAAAATAATCAATTATGCTCAATAATTTAATTTAATAATTATATTTTAATTTTAAATATAATTATAAATATTAAAATTGTTAAGATTAAAAATTAAAAATTAGTTTAAAATATTAAAATCTCGTACAAATATCAACCAATACACTCAGCTACAATTATTTATGGAAATAAGCCAAAACACATGTAAAAACAAAAAGCCCAAAACACACTAAAATTTTTATAAGAACGAAATTTAATCTACTTGATATCAATTTAAGATCGGAACGATTATAGGAATTGGTTCTTTTATTGGGAAAAATTTTTGAAATGTCGTTATTTAAGCAGTCAACTCGGACCTTGAATAATAGAAGTATTGTACTCAGGGTGTCTATGCTTGTTTTTAGCCCTAAGGTTTTCTCTCTCGACTCAGAGGAGAGCCCAAAAGGGTTAAGTGGTAGTGTTCTTACCCTTTAAGGGCTTGGGTTCGAACCCCACCAAGGCCAAAATGATAAAGTATTTCCTTGGTGCACCCTAGGCACTTCCGATAAACTTCATGAATCCCTTTGGACTCTCCTCAAAGTCGAGAGATAAAACCCCGAGCTAAAATCAAGCATAGACATTCTAGATATAATACCTCCATTCTTCAAGGTTTAGGTTGGCTACTTAGAAGACAATACTTCAAAATTCCTCCCAATAAAAGTGTTGATTCCCCTCAACAACTCCAAAGTTTGATGTCCACTAGTTTGTTAGTATAGCCCCCTTTATTAAAAAAATTACATTCAAATTTTCATGGTCATGGTTAGAGATGTTTATAGGTTGGTTCGAGTTTTAATATGATATTAATTATGGGTGAACAAAATTCGATTAGATTCAAAAAATAGAAAAAATTTCGAAATTCAAGTTAATCGACTCAAGTTATTCAAGTTAATTTGAATAAGTAATTCGAGTTTCGAGTTGAATTTTACAATTTGAATAATTCGAATAACATATTGGTATAAATATCCTTTCGATCCCTATCAAGTTTGAAAATAAGTAAATTAGTTTCTCTCTCAACAAAAATTATAAAAAAAAATTAAAATTATTTTTAAAATTCAAAATATTTATAAAAATTCTAAAATTATATTTTTAAAAAATCATAAAATAAAATAAATTAATAGCAATAGTAAAAGAATCAATTAAATATATATGTATAAAACTTACGCATTTTAAAACTTGGAATCTTATTGTTAACTCAAAAATACCAAAAGGGAAAATTTGTTAGTTTAAAATTAAAAATAAGGGGAAAAAAAGTCAAGCGTGCTTTCTCTATTTTCTCTGGAGAAGCGGTGGTTTCTGCGGGCAGGGTTAGGAGTAAAGTGGTGACTTTTTCTCAAAAAGATGGTGGATTTCGACATATCTCTTCTTGAAGAAGAGATGATACAGTTGTTAGTCAAAAGTTTGAGGATTATACCATCAAAAAAGCCTTCCTTTTTGTGTTCTGTGTGGACTATGAAAACGTATAATCCTGACAGCTTTAGAGCGCAAATGAAGAGTATTTGGAAGACTAGGAAAAAGTTTGAGATCCAGTTAAAAGGTCAGAATTTGTTTTTAATTGTTTTTGATGATGAGAATGATTTAGAATCGGTGCTAGATGGAAGGTCATGGCTCTTTTGACATTAGGTTGTGCTTTTTGATCGTATTATAGAAGCAATGGATAGAAAGAAAATTCGTTTGCTTATGTCCCCATATTGGCTTCAAATAGGGCCATATCCCCCTGAATGCGACCCAAAAGACCTAATGTATTCGGTTGGTTCTACCTTCGGTGGTTTGTTGAGATCGGAGGTAAAGAATGATTATTGTCGAATTCAAGTAATGCTTAATGTTAAAAAAGTTTTACGTTGAGGCATATCTGTGGTTTCGGATGGTGGAGATAAAAATTGGGTTCCTTTTAAATATGAAAATTTACCAATGTTCTGTTATGGGTGTGGTGTTATGGGTCATAATCTTCAAGAGTGTGTCACAGTTGCTTCATCTTTAAAAGAGTCATCGGAAGAAGTTTATCCTCTCTTTAGCTTTGAAAGCCGAATCCAGCATGGTTGGTAGGGAAAGTATTCGTCTTGGAACTTCAAATCGCAAACAGATGAAACAGTGTTCATATGAGGGTGCTGAGGTGGCAAAAGAGGACATAGTGTTTGAGTCCAATTTGGTTTCTACTGCTATAGTTCCTGTCGAAGTAGATTTCCACAAATCAAGGGACGGGGCTCAAATTGTTGAGTTCATTGAGGATTCAAATAAAGTGCTAAGCAATGAAAATTCTGATGGTAAAATTACGTCTCATAGTCTCTCTAAAATTACACATTTGTGTAATAATAGTAATTTCCTTTGTGGGGATGAGGGAGTTGGACTAAAAGAAGTTGTGGTAGTTAACCAAGTTAATTACGAGCCTCCAAAGGAAGTTAGAAGATGGCGACGATTTGTTCGAATTGCGTCTGATGACTCATCCATGGTGCAATCTGGTGGTAAAAGGAAGAATTTTAATGATGAAAATAATTTTGATATTATTGAGTGTAGGACAGTTAGCAAAAAACTAAAATTTAGCGATGATAGTGGGGCAGAAGGAAGAGTCCCAATGCTAGCAAGAATAAATTCATTGGAATCAATTTTTCCAACAAAACCAGGATCGACAGCTGACTATAAGTCAATTGACCGGACACAATGAAAATCCTAAGCTGGAATGTTTGTGGGTTGGGGGCCTATGAACAGTTCGGAGGCTTCGGCACTTGTTGAGGTTTCATAAGCCCCGAATAGTCTTCTTTATGAAGACTAAGATTGATAGTAAAAGAATGGAGATGATTCAACGTAAATGCGGTTTTCCCTTTGGTATTGATGTAAGTGTTGATGGTTCAAAGGGGGGTGTCTACCTTGCATGGACAAATGATGTTTCAATGTCACTAAGAACTTTTTCCTTTAATTATATTGATGCCGATATTAATAATTGTAATGGGGTTATGATTTGGCGATTAACTGGTTTTTATGGTTCTCCGAATGCGAATGGTAGAGATGTTAGTTGAAATTCATTAAAAAATCTGATTGTTCAAAACGATCTTCCGTGGTGATTTTAACAAAATTTTACATGCCTCAAAAAAAAAGAAGGCCTTCCTAGAAAGGAAAGATGGATGGAACAATTTAGATCCACACTTGAATTTTGCCAATTATCCAATTTAGGCTTTTTTGGGCACTGGTTTACTTGGGAACGTGGTAATTCCATAGAGAATAACATAAGGGAATGTCTTGATAAGGGAGTTGCTAATGATAGTTGGCTATGTCTCTATCTAGAAGCCTCAGTCTAACACCTTCCTCATTCGTTCTCTAATCATTGCCCTTTGTTGATTTCATTGGAAAAAAACCAGAAAAACTCTCAAATTGGCTCATTCCGATTTGAAGCATGGTGGGCAATGGAAGAATCTTTTAAAGAAGAGGTACGTTCATTATGGAATTTAGATAGTGAAGATATTTTTGGTTGATTAGAGAATGTTCGAATGGGTCTAATTGAATGGTCTAAACGAATGAAAGAAAGGCATTATAGTGAGAAGAGAAGGCTTGAGGCGCAACTTATTAAGCTTTTGGAAGGTGAAAGGGATGTGGATTCAATTTCAAATCTCATTGATACAAAGTTAAAACTAAACTAGGAAATTGAAAAAGATGAGATTTACTGGGAGCAAAGCGCTAGGGCCAATTGGTTGAGATCAGGTGATAAAAATACTAGCTTCTTTCATGGATTCGCTTCATATAGGAAAAGAGTGAATACGATGAAAAACTTAAAAAGAGAGGATGGGTCTCTAGTCGGTAAAAGTTCGACTATGGCGGAGGTGGCTAAATAGTATTTTGAGAATCTTTTTGCTCTCAATCGGGAAGGGAAAATTTAAGCAGAATTTTGGAGGGGGTTGAGGAATGTATTTCAAGAGAGGACAAGATTTTCTTACGACAATTTATACTCAAGAAGTCATTAGTGCTCTTAAAGAGATGGACCTTTAAAAGCTCCGAGATGTGATGTTTTTCGGTTTTTTTTCTCCAAAAGTATTGGCACATTGTCGGTAAAGAGGTATCTCAACTTTGCCTTGATGTTTTAAACAGTGAGAGAACTTTACAAACATTGTTTTGATTCCTAAGATTCCCTACCCATCGAATATGGAAGATTTTAGACCAATTAGTTTGTGTACTGTTTTATACAAACTAATAGCTAAAGTTATTGCTAATAGTTTTAGAAAGGTTCTTGATGCTTGTATTGATCCAGTTCAGAGTGCATTTGTACCCGGGAGGCTGATTTCGGATAATATTATTTTGGCATACGAGATGTTTCATACTTTTAGTAGAAAACAAAGTGGACGAAAAGGGGTAATGGCCTTGAAACTCGACATGAGTAAGGCATATGATCGTTTTGAGTGAAATTTTATCCGTTCAGTAATGGGAAAGATGGGTTTTGATTCTAAATGGATAGATTTGATCATATGATGTGTGTCATTAGTTTCTTATTCTGTGATTATCAATGGATCTCGTAGCTCCTTATTTAAGCCAAAACAGGGGTTAAGGCAGGGAGATCTCTTGAGCCCATTCTTATTCCTGATTTGCAGTGAGGGTCTTTCTTCTCTTTTATGCCTTAGTGTAAAGAACAGATTGCTTAAAAGAGACAAAGCTAGTTGATATAGCCCTCTTATCTCACATCTTCTTTTTGCTAATGACAGTATTTTTTTGGAGAGGAATCCTTATAGTGTGCCTGGATTTTGAAGGATTTGTTGAAAGAGTATGAATGGCTTTCCGAACAGTGTGTGAACTTTGAAAAATCAACAGTCTTTTTTGGCAAAAGTACTTGCGATTATGTTCGAAATCAAGTAGTTGCTGAACTTGGTATAGGTTATTTTAATAATCTTGAGCAGTATTTAGGGTTGCCAAATATAATTGGAAGAAACAAAAATGCTTCGTTTCAGGATCTTAAGGATAGAATGAAAAGTAGAGTCGATAGTTGGAGTATGAAGTGGTTATCATAAGGGGGCAAAGAGGTTTTCATCAAATCGATCTTACAAGCCATTCCAATATATGCAATGACTTGTTTCTTGCTTCCAAATTCTTTATATAAAGATTTTGAACGAATTATAGCTAACTTCTGGTGGCAAAAGGAAAAGGGCAAAAGGGAATCTATTGGTGTGAGTGAGATAAAGTTTGTGATTCTAAGAAAAACAGTAAGCTTGGTTTTTGTAATTTGAGTTTGTTTATATTTCCTTTCTAGCAAAACAGGGATGGCGATTACTACATAATCCTAATTTGTTGTTAGCTTAGGTTCTTAAAGGCAAGTATTATCACTCCTTAAATTTTTTAGAGTCTCCTTTGAAAAACGGGGCATCGTATGCCTGGAAGAGCATTTGGTCAGCCAAAAAAGCTCTAATTGATGGGCTTTGTTGGAGAGTTAGATCGGGTAATCATATTTTTATTTTTAATGATGCTTGGATCCCGGGTTCGTTAAATTATAGATTAATTAGTCCAATTAAAAGAGGTAACCTACAATTAGTTGCGGAATTAGTAATCTTATAACTAGAGCTTGAAGAGTAGAGTTAATTACCGAGCTTTTTGAGGAGGCTGATGCAAAACGCATTATTCGAATCCCTCTGGCTGTAGATCTAAGCGATGACAAATTGGTGTGGATGGGCAACCCATCAAGGGAGTTCTCAGTCAAAAGTTCCTCCAAATTATTACACAAAAGGTCCTACCCTCCTACCCCTTATTTTTTACATCACAACTAAGATAAGTTCTACAAAAAGTTATGGACTATAGGACTACCCTAAAAAATATAGCTTACAGTCTGGAGAATGTCAAAAAACTACATTTCAACTTTGGCTAATCTTGCTCAACGGAGGCTATGTAATAACCCAATCTGCCCCAGTTCTCAAAAAGAAGCAGAAACGATAGAACATGTATCCTGGTTCTGTCCATCTGCAATAGAAGTATGGCAATTAATTGATATGTAATGGATTCCTGATTCTAAGATAAATAATTGGCTGGATTAGCTTACATGGGTAGCTTTAGGCAGCGATGATTCCCAATTTTAAAGTTTCTGTTGTGTATTATGGGTTTTGTGATCATCACGGAACAAATAGGTACATTCAAGAATAGCACAGAACAGAACAATTTTGAAATAGTCAGATTCGTTAGGAAATACTTAGAAGAACTTGAAGATATAAAGGTAAAAAAGATTTCTAACCTGTCGAATAGCTCCTCTTGGAAACCCCTTTGTTTCCCGTACATCAAACTCAACTTTGACGCAGCTTTCCAAAGTTCTAGTCATATGGCTGCAGTTGGAGTAATTGGGAGAGATAATATGGGAAGAGTTTTGATTTCAAAATCAAAAGTATTGGAAAATGTGGCCTCACCATTCGCCACAGAAGCATATGCATATATAGAAGCAGTATCGTTAGGGATTGATTTGCGTATTTCTAAGGTTATAGTCGAAGGCGATGCCTTGACTATCATAAAAAAATGTAACAGTCCTTGCCTAGACAGGTCAAAAATCGGGCCGATTTTACAACATATTAGAAGGAAAAAGACAGAGTTCCAAGAAATCTCTTTTAAGCATATTTTCAGATCTGGAAATTACATCGCTCATCTACTGGCATCTGAGTGTTTAAAGAAAGGGGAAGACGTGTACCTGTTAGAAGTGGTTCCGGCCTTCGTTCAGACGGTGGTGATCGATGAATTTGTGCGAGAGCTAGATTGATTCCTGGGTAGTTTATTTTCTCACCTTTTCTTCATCTCTCAAACAGCAAAACAAAATAGAAAAACTGCTTTGTCCAATTTGTTTTTTCTCTTTCTTTTTTTTGAGAATAAAAGAGGCATTAAAAATGCATTTATTTCATCTTAATCAGACATCAACATTTACATTATGATCATCTAGTAATAGTTTCTTAATATTCTCACTTGGTTTATGAATAACATACAACTCAACTTCATCGGAACCACACGTCCTAGCAATATAATCCGTCACTCGGTTGTTTTTCCTGCACACATATCTAAATTTCACCATACGAAACCGATTGGACAACACTTGGAATACTGAAGTTATTTGTGAGTGCTATTAATTGCATTATCAGTTATAACTCAATAATCGATGTGTACTTTACCTAATTTTTTTACCTTTCTTACATGATTTTCTTGCTTCTTTTGTTAATATCTTTTTAAGAATATTGAGCAATAATTATCGAAATTATGATTGATGATGATATTTGGTGAATTTGTTGAAAAACATAGACATCACATATATATATATAATAAAAGTAATTACATGTTATTATTTACTATCATAAAAAGTTAGCTCAAATTAAATAAAATATGAATCAAATGTGTGTAGATACTCTAGTAATTAATTTTTAATTTGTTATAAATTGATTAGAAATTAGGGTTATTGTGCAGAAGTTATTACTGTTATACGTAAGCAAAATTCGATTAGACTCTAAAAAATAAAAAAAATTAATTTCGAATTAATCGAATCAAATTAATCGAGTTAACTCATTTTTTTTCGAATTTCGAATTGAATTTTCGAATTCGATAAATTAAATAAAAAACCATTTTACTTTCCTTCCCCCTCCCCCCCCCCCCAACCTCCCTCAAATCCTTTTATTTTTCCCAAAAAGAGAAATTTACTTCCCCAAACCTCTAAAACCTTTTCCCTTTTACTTCCTCTCCAAACTTTTATTTCCCTCAAACCCTAAAATTTTTTTTCTTTTACTTTCTTTTTAAAATTTTTATTTTCTCCCCAAAAATTAATATTCAAATTCCCAAAAAAAATTTCTTTTATTTTATCCCAAAACTTTTACTTCCTCCCAAACTCCAAAAATTTTATTTTGAATTTATGTCTATTATTTATATTATTAATTAAATTTCACATTTTGTATTATTTATATTATTGAATTATTTAATCATGTTGAATCTTTATCAATTCTTGTTAAAATTGAATTATTGATGATGCTATAAAATATTTGTATTAAAATTTTCTGTTGATATCAATTTCACATTTTATCTTTAAAATAACTTTTAATAAAAAACACAATTTTAACATTTAATATATTTTTAATTTCAAAATACGTTGTCATAACGTTGCCTACATAAGAGTACGAGGGCCTAGTAAGCAAAGCTAGACACGAATGACCTAAATTAATGTAGAGTCGTCACTAACTAATTTGGGCTAGGTTGGTTAGCCACTTATCGTCTAAAAGTCTAGAATTAATACTACGAAAAATCCTAAAAGTTTAGACTCGATCTCATCACCAAATTTCGGGTTCGGGAGTACGATTACGTGTGGGGAAGGTTATAGCACCCGTACAACGCCTATCCGGAGATAGTCTTACGGGGGTCTTGGGAGCTTTTTTTTTATTTAAGCATATTAATATCTTAATTTAGTCTAAAATCTTATGTAAATCTTAAATAAAAACTCTAAAAAATGCCTCCATTTTACTTGTAATTTGACTAAGACGTGTTCACCAAATTTATCTAATTTGAAATTTAAATTAAAGATTTTTACTCCTAATAAGAACACTAAAGGATACTTAAATAATTCTAGTAAAATACTTTCAATTCTTAAAATTAATTCTATTTTAGAATCCTAAAAAAACTAAAAAAAATACTAATGAATTAAGAGAAATATTAAAATTCATCTACAACTTATTCAATCTTTTATCATTACTCCAATTTGCTTGTAACTTGACTAAAACGCATTCACCAAACTTATCTAATTTAAAACTTAAATTAAAGATTTTGTTCCTAATAATAACCCTAAAGAATATCTAAATAATTCTAGTAAAATACCTTCAATTCTTAAAATTAATTCTATTTTAAAATCCTAAAAAAAAGAGCCTAAAAGTTACAAATGAATTAAGAGAAATATTAAAATTCATCTACAACTTATTCGATCTTTTATCATTATTATGGTTTTAAAAGATTTAATTAATAATGTTGAACCTATCAAGATCTTACGAAAGTATCCTATGTCGGGTTTATGATTTATCTTACTTTAAAATTCTTAATCTAAATTCTAAATTCATCAAAATTCTAAAATAATATATCTTAGATGACATTTATTAGCTATCTTAAAGAGTATCTAAAATAAAATACTTAAAAGGCCTACTCATGATTTACAATTCACCTACAAAAATCATTAGTTTTAATCTCAAACAAAGTCTTAAAGAATATTTACATGTTAATTATCCTATATGATATTTAAGATTAGTTTAAAATCCTAAAAAAAATATCCTACACATTATTTATAATTTTTCTAGGGTAAATGATAGATAAGATCTTAAAAATTAACCTAAATACAAATGTAAAAAAAATATAAATAAACATGAAAGTAAACAAATATGAAATAAGAATAAATAAAAACTATGCAAGTGTAAATAAATATAAAACATTAAATTAAAATGCATGATTGACATCAAATATATAAAGCATAAATGCAAATAAGAAGAAAATATAAGTATAAATAACTTATTAAAATGAAAACAAAATGACATAACTTGATTTTGAGATTAAAAAATAAATAATGTGCAGGACAGAGGACTGATGTAGCAATTAATTTGCTTTTAATTTTGAAATTTCGGATTAAATCGAAGGTTTTATTAAACAACAAAGATACGAGTGTAAATATGCCAGAGAGTGAGGGCATCACTGCAAAAAAAAGGTATTTTCTATAAATTTAAAAAGTTTAGGGGTGGGAACAAATTACTCATTTTGGCACTTATAAATAGGAAAAATCTATTTTTTTTCTCTCATTTTCAACATCATTTAAAAAAAAATTCTTCCTCTTTGTCTTCCTCTTTCAATGTTGGTCATGACTTCACCATTGGAAAACCCAACGGTTCTTCGGCTTCGATGGTGGAGCCGCCATATACGGTGGCCGAAAATTTCTTCTTTTGTTTTTTTTTAAAAAAAAATCAAAAGTTTTCATTTAATTAAACAAAAATCACCACTTTACATAAAAATCAAAACTTTTATTTTGAAATAGTTAAAAAAATCAAAATTTGGTTAAAAATTTAAACTTTTTCTTTAAAAGAACTAAAAAACAAATTTTTATTTTTTTAAAAATCTAAATTTTCTCTTTTTTTTTTAAAGAAAATCATTATTTTACTTAAAAATCCAAACTTTTATTTCGAAATAGTTAGAAAAAATCAAAACTTTATTAAAAATTTAAAATTTTTCTTTAAAATAACTAAAAAATAGATTTTTATTTTTTAAAAATCTAAACTTTCTCTTTTTTAAAGAAAATCACTATTTTGCTTAAAAATTCAAACTTTTATTTCGAAATAATTAGAAAAAATCAAAACTTTGTTAAAAATTTAAACTTTTTTCTTTAAAATAACTAAAAAAACAGATTTTTTTTTTAAATCTAAACTTTCTCTTTTTAAAAAAAAAATCACTATTTTGTTTAAAAAATTTAAAACTTTTATTTTGAAATTGTTTAAAAAAAACGAAAACATTTCTCAAAATCAAGCTATTTTTCTTTTAAAAAAAATTTATTTTAGCAAATGTAAAGGAAAGGAAAATGAGATTTTTGGGGCTCCTAGGGACGAAGGACTGATGATCCGATATCGTCCCTTTCATTGGAGCCCAAATCTCATGCTTAATGATATGTCCATGGCAAAAAAAAGAGATGAGAAGAGGAAAATAACATGCTTCTTGTTGTTCTTTTCTTCTTATCTTTTTGTAAAAAATCAAAACATGAAAAAACCTCCCTTTTTTCATTCATCTCATCTATATATATTATTCATTAATCTTGTTTATTTGTAATATTTTTTGTCATGTTTCATTTAATCTTTTGATTAATAACTTGATACTATTTTGGATGTTTGTGATATATGATAAAAGAGGGTTATGATTCATGAAACCTTAAAAGAATAATAATAATAATAATAATAATAATAATAACGATGATGATGATGATGATGATAATTTGAGCCCATACAAGCCCAAAAAGGAAAGAAAAATAAAAATTTCTATTTGACCCAAAATTGAGTGGATTTTCAACGAGCTTAAGAGAGAACAAATGGACCTCCAACTACGCTCGAACAAAATCAAGTGTCTACATACATGATGACAAAAATCAAAAGATAATTGAAGCAACTAAATAAGCAAAGAAGCTAACCTGCATATAAAATATTAATAAATAAATTATGAGGGGATAAAAGTTAATAATAAATTTGATTACGATGGGTGGTAGCGGCTACAAGGACTCAAAATCATTTATTTAATTTAACTCAAATAAATATATTCGATTCAAATTGAATTCCATCTCACTTGACTCAATTCAAGAAAATTTGAAATCGAGTTAGGATGATAAAATAGGATTCGTCAACTTGATTAACTTGAAAAATTTTCATTTGATTCGATCGAATGCTCACACTTAATTAAGGTTATGATCCTCAAATTACACATATCTAACTTTTCTAAGATCTCATATTTAAAAAGAGAGTTGCCTTCTCAAAATTATTTGTGTATTAATTTAGAAATCAAAATGATAATATTAGAATATTTTAAGAAATTATACATGACAGATCTTGATTTACAATATTAAATTTATATAAAATCTTGTTTTCGCGGTTCTAACAAGATTATGATATTTTAATAAGAGCGATAATATGATGTATTTGCATTATTTAAAGAAATACTAGATTTGCATAAATTAAAGTGATGATGGTTTCTTTTTATTTCCTATCAAGTACTTAAATGAGTGAAATTTAATGATTAAATATCTAAAAAAGCCGACAATTTAAGACATCATTAATTATCCCTTTAATACAAGACACATATCTAACTACAATTTGTTGAATCTTTAAATAAAAATAAAAATTATATTTTTTAAAATTCGACAACTATATCTTGTATTGACAAAAAAAAATTAAACCATTTTCATTAGTCGGGGGTTTTTTTAATAGAGAGATTAAATTATTCTGAGGGACAAAATTCTTGATGATCAACATGTTTGGTATTTATTTAATTTAAAATTAATTAAATATGAATAAAAAAGGGCTAAAATCGTGAATTACAAGTTTTTAGTAGCAATGCTAATTGAATGTGTAGGATTTTTGAGGGAACAAATTCCATTTCAGTTAATAAACTATTATACCAATATCATGCTGAATTCATTTTCTAACTAATAAAACCTCTCCTCAAAATTTTTATATTAAACAACAAACATATACTTGTTTATTAAACAGAAATCAACCTGGTTTTTTTAATCTTCAAAGCCTGTTTTTTTCCAGACAGCATTCCTTACGCAACGCAAGTCTCTTCCTTTCAAAGTCCTTCCAATTCCTTCGTGAACCGAGAACGATGCCCCTCTTCTCCTCGCCAAGTATTCATGTGGGGGGACCCTTCCCTCCCCATCGCCGCCCTCTTCATCATCCTCACAACCATGCTCCCTCTCCTCCGCTTTAACAATCTTGGACCAGTCGGGGATGTTGACTGGCAATGAAGCTGGGACACCCATTTTCGGTGTCTTATGACTTTCCATCTTTCTCGAAAGTTTCTTAGACCAAGCTCTTAAACTCGGCAATGGCTTCTTCCCTTCCTGGATATTCGTTGTCGCTTCATTGGAATTATTATTATTATTATTCCATACATCTGCTTCATCGAACTCGAAAACGTCGTTTTGGTTGACGATGACATCATTTCCATCGTCGGCTGGGTATACATAGCTTGGTTTCGACCCGAAAAGGAGCTTCCTTGACGCCATGGATGAAAAGGGTTTGCTTTCTGCAACAAGAAGGAGAAGAAGAAGATTCGTTTAGAATAATGGTTGATTGTGTTAGATTGAATTTTTATAGTGGCGTAGTGGATAAGTTCTCCATTTTACAAGTAAATCAAAACTTACTAGACAAAGAGGGGGAAAATTCTAGCATGCTTGCATCCCCAACAACTATCCATGGGGGTCATCCACTATGATCATAAATGGATGGTGTGATGATCAAACCTCAATTGGAAAGTTTCCAATTTCATTATCAAGTCAAGTCTTCATATCCATTAAGAAAAACAAAACACGTGACTTGTTACCTTATTAGAATTAGCCTTAAAACATTTAAATAAATCTTCAACTTATTATTAACCAATTTAGTTTTGTCTTTAGATGGTATTTTTATATTTAAGGTTGAACTATAATCAAGTAATCAATCTATTAATAAGTTTATGTTTTGATAAGCTAATTTCAAAAAGTTACAAAATGGATATTATATTATTCGAAAGTTTTCATTTAAGTTACTAAATTTAATGTACGAACAGTTAAAAAGGTTGTTTTGTAATTTTTTGAAGTTTAATGACCAACACATAAACTTAGATGATCCAACCAATTTTTTAAGCTTTATTTTCGTTTAATATTTTTTCCACAAATAATTTTCAGAATCTATTATCTCATATCAACTTAATTTATTCAAAAATAAATAATGAAATAGTTGTAAAATTATTTTAATAATAATCAAAAGAATTTAATAAGACTTAAAAAAATTATCGAAAATGACTGTTATGAGATAATATCTCATGGTATATAAACTCTAAGTCTCACCAACAACTCTTGATATAAAGCGAAGGTTAAAATAGTTAATTTTGAATTTTATTATGCGTAATTATAATAAAAGGTGAGTTAAAATTTTTTTAAAGGAGTTAAAATTAAATTGTAGTTTTTAATAATTTATATTTTTATATTTTTAAAAGATTAAATTAAATATTTATCATTTTTAGAAAGATCAAAATATAATTTTATTTTTATTAATTTAAAATTTTAAAAGATTTAAATAAATAATTTTTATTTTGTATTAGTTTTATTTTAATTTATAGTTACATAAGAATATATAATTCCGAACTTTGAGGGCACGAAATAACACGTAAGATTAATGTTTTTAATGGAAAGAAGCGTAGGAAAGGCGAACCAATGAGCGCGGGGTAGGCGTAGGCTAATTATGAGTCTAAAAAGTCAAATTGCTGTTAAGAAACGCGCTTTGGAGGAGACTTTGAGAACCAAGAGATCACAACGTACACGTCATGTTCGATCTTCATCCTAAGAATTTTTAATCTGTAAAGACGTGGCACACAACAACAACCAGGTTTATCCAATTTTGTCATCAAACCAAACGTGTCATAGTTAGTGTGGCACTGATGTAAAATATTCTTAGGCTGCTTTTTATTAAATTTAAATTATAATTTGCCTTTCTTTTACAAAAGTTAAAATCTAATTTAAAACATTTAATTTATAAATATAATCAACTTAAACTAAAATTTAAATCTCGAATTGAATCGAGTTTAACAAATAAAAAATTCACAAATCATAAGACTTTTATCCGAAAGCTAATTTTCATTTCGTCTTGTGTCAAAATCTCAGCTTCTCTCTTTTACCCTTTGAGATCCTAACGCTCATCGTTGTCGACAGTCATGCCTCCATAGTTCAACTTGACCCAAGTTATCGATGTTTTCATTCGAGTGATCGATGGTGAGATCGGAGCTGCCAATTCCCTAGCACTCAAAATCGGCCCTTTGGATCTTTCCTAAAAAAATATCGGTGAAGACATTGCCTAAGAAACCGCAAAGGACTATTGGAAGGGTTTACATGTCACCGTCAAGCCAAAGTGACGATGGTTCCCTCTGCTGCTGCTCTGGTTTCTTAACCCTTTAATAATACACACACCTTGCACACACAGATACTCGAATCTGGGACTCTTATAATGAAAAACATCATCTTTTCTATTGAAACCACTCGTTGAGTTCAAATAACATGAAGAATTAACTAATAAAACTTAACATAATTTAATGCATGCATTTATAAACTAAACTATTAACTTAATACAAGTCATTGTAAGAATTTAAGGATAAAGTCATAATTTTAGTAAAATTTTGCAAACAGTTTACATTAATACTCGAGATTTGGATCCCATAAATTGGGAGAGCTAGGCAAAGATTGTAAGAAGACAAAAGCTTTGTTTAATAGTACTTTTTAAAAGTATTTTTGATATGAAAAGCACTTTTAAATCAAAAATAATGCTAAACAAATAATTTTTGAAGGAAATTTTTAGCTTTTCAAAAGCATTTTTCCTTAGACGGAGAAGTTAAAATTTTTAACTTTTTCATCTCAAAAGTACTTTTGACAGTTCAATTACGTTTTCAATCTTTTAACACATGGTACTTTTCTCTTTTTTGATTAATTGCTTAAAAAATATTTAAAATTTATATTTCATATATTAAAATATTAATAACAAAATATAATAAATTATTTTCTATATTCTTATTAAAATATCATAATATTAACTAATTTAAATATTATTTAAATGTTTATTTATTACTTTATAACACATGTCTAAAATGAACATTTTATTTCTCAAAAATACTTTTTGATCGTTATACTAAACACTTAAATCAAATTTTTCAAAAATACTTTTTAAAATTATTTTTTAAAAATATTTGTTAAAAGTAATACTAAATTAGTAGGAACAACATAAAGCATAATGGGATGTGATAAAGATTGCGAGAGTGATGAGGCCCAGATCTATGGCTAAGGATATGAGAGGAACGGTAAAGGAGATATTGGGAACTTGCGTTTCCGCTGGGTGTACGGTTGATGGGAAAGACCCTAAAGATGTGCAGCAGGAAATTCTTGAGGGGGAAGTTGGTGTTCCCTTAGAGTAAACATTGAAAAAAAAGGGTTCTTTTTTGGGGTATATATATAAATATTGGGTTAAAATTGATAAAATAGATGGATGTCTTTTATCAACCCTTGTTTCTTGCATGTTTAACAAATAAGTTATTGTCAAATCACATCAAAATTCACTTAAATTTTTTTATGACAATCTCTCAAATTGTATTTAATTACATTCAAGTATACTTGCATAAAATATCATTACATCCAATTTTCCTTAACAAGTAATCAATCACAACGACTCACATTAATATATTGATTGTATAAACTATCTCAATTGCTCAAATGATACCAAAACACTATTTTACATGTTATTGTGTAAATTGATTCCTAAATCGAAAATAGCATAATCAAATTCAAAAGAATTACAAATGTAAAAGTGTTTGTAATAAATCATGCAAAAAAAAATTTTATTTGGTGAATTGAAGGGGGTTTGGGTGAAATCAAATTTGAGTACTAGGAATGCAAAAATAAATGAAGTGGGAGGGGAGGTTAAATCCCATCCAAGCAATGGGAAGGTAGGTATAGTTGGCATGTGCAATTGACAAGTTTTGTCCCATTGTTTACTTCATCTTCCACATTTTCCACATGGCTTTAGCTTCAAGGGCAGGCAACTTGCCCCCCATTTTCCATTGTCTTTCTTGGTATTCCCTTCTTATAAAAACCCATCCACTGCCCGATTCCCGTCTATCAACCCACTTCCAGTTTACATCCAGCAAGGTAGCTCTACTATAGTCTTTGCAGACAAGTTCGACAGAACAGGTGTGAAAGCAAAAGCAAAAGCAATGGAAAAGGAGATGAGGCATTTGAGTTCATGGATTGAAGTTGCACCTCCGCTTCTCATTTCTCCCCTTAGGCTCAGAACATCTAATTCTCCTGTCTTGGAGACCATCACTGAAGCTGAAGCTGAGGACTCCAATGACAACTAGCATTCCTCACCCATCCTTATTTAGGACTGAAATCCCCCTTTTTGTTATAAATTGTAAGTTTGAGGAGTTAATGGAATGTTCCAGTTTTGTTCCAGTTCAATAGTTTTTTTCTCTTATTTCATTGTTACTTAGCAGGGTTAGGGTTGCTCATCAGAGGAAAACTGTATTTTGCCTAAACAAAAAGATGATCCTCATACTTGCATTAAAATTTTGTTCCCTTTTTAAACTATGTTTTGCTACCATTCTTACGGGGGAAGAAAATTAAGTCCATCTTGTGCAAAAGGTGGTTGATTAAAATTTACAGTCAAGAACAATGATGGTCTCTCTGAAGGCTTGAGATTATGAATTTGAGTATGAGTTTTTGCACATAATTAAAGTAGGAATCTATACGAAATTACTTTCCAATGCTTAAAATTTCAACTTTTAACTGGTGTAATATTTCTCGTTATCGACTCGAAATTAGGATATAACTCTAAATTATTAATTCAAGATTCGAGTATGGATCTTACAAGATTGATACATTAAAGATTTGCAGAAAGAGTTCACAAGTCAAGATCACATATTTTTAAGTGTTCACATATAGAATGTGTGAAGTTAAGTAAAGATCACATATTTTTAAGTGTTCACATATAGAATGTGTGAAGTTAAGCAAATAGACAACGTTAATATGCATAGAATCTATTTATAATCAAATAATAAATGAGATTCAAAATTTATATTAAAATTAATAAAAAAATTTACAACAATTACCAAAATAATTACTCAAATTAAATGATCAAGGTAGTCATTCAAATCATTAAATATAAAATGATAAAAAAATAACATATGATTAAATATTATTAACAAAATTAGAAAAATATACATTAAAAAAATGGGCAATGCAATTAGGAAAATATTGTGGCCGTATTATGCTGTAAACTGAGTGCATGTGATGAAAAACCAGTAGAGGACAACCGACCAATCATGAAAGCGATGACGGCATCATAACTAATGTACTGACACGTGGGTAAAGGAAAGCCTTACGTGTTATTATTTCTCTTTCTATTTCAAGGAGTTTGGTCCATGCGATGTGATTACTTTATAATATAGAGCATTATTTAATGATTGGTACAACGTGGCGGGATAAGAGTGGTTGAAAGGATCAACGGCGGTGCTTGGTGGGTCCGGCCTTGAAATAGACGGTTCTAGTGCCTACCGCATTTTAAGTGTTTAGTCGGTACGCCTTTTTGGATCACGCCCGACACACCATTTCCATGTCGGTTCTATCTCTCCATTACATTAATGACACCTGGCGTATTATTAGCCACTTATCATCTATTTTGTCTTCTTTTCCACGCTATATTTTTGGCCTTTTTATTTAAGTATCACAAATAATAATAAAAATCTCATTCATTATTAAAAAAGTAATTTTTTTTGCCACCAATTAAATTAAATTATATTTATAAAAGATATAGTTAGCTATAATAATACAATAAAAAGTTTTTAACTAATTGGATGTAATAGTAAAATACATTACACTCTCAAAAAAATATTTAAATTTAAATATTGAAAATGATATTATTAGAAGGGATAACTACGAATCCTAAACATAAAACGTAAACGGACATGAAAAATATAAAAAATATTTTAAATCGATTTTTATAAATGTTTATATTTGATTGAATGGTTAAAAGTAAAAGGTAGAATTACTAATCTCTATTTGTTTTTTTAGTAAATTATAAGAGAAGGGTAAAGTTCTAATAGCAACGCGATTAATGAGATTCGAATATAAATCATATTTAAAATGATAAACACCCTAACTATCAGGTCAATACATAGTTTTAACCTCCATTTGTTTAAGTTAGAGGTTTATAAGATAAAGAAAGTGTATTCCAAATAAAGCATAATTAATGAAGCAAATTAAAAATACCAAGTGGGATTAACATTAATTTTAAGGAATAGTGTCCCAAAGTAGCAGCAAAGAGCCACCCTCGGTAGGGTCTGATTTTCTGAAATGGGGCGGCAAAACAGCTACGTTTAGTTGACACCACTCGACCACCACACCCATATATACCCTTATTCCAAGGATTATCTTCAAAAACAAAGGTTGTAATCCAAGCTTCTATTCAGTTTTGTAAGAGCTATGGCTAAGGACATTGAGGTTGGTGGTGAGTTCCAGGCCAAGGACTACCATGATCCTCCACCCGCTCCATTGGTCGACGCTCAGGAGTTAGCCAAGTGGTCTTTTTACAGGGCTGTCATAGCTGAGTTCATTGCCACTCTCCTCTTTCTCTACATCACTGTCTTGACTGTGATCGGTTACAAGACCCAGACCGACCCTGCTAAGGGCGGTGAAGATTGTGGTGGCGTTGGCATTCTCGGCATTGCTTGGGCTTTTGGTGGCATGATCTTTATCCTTGTTTACTGCACTGCCGGTATCTCTGGTAAGTACTCAAAATGGGCTACAAACGGGATACGATTTAGCAAATGACTGACAAATTAGCTCAATATTGCAGGGGGACACATCAACCCAGCAGTGACCTTTGGACTTTTCTTGGCTAGGAAGGTGTCGTTGGTTCGAGCCATATTTTACATGGCTGCTCAGTGTTTGGGAGCCATATGTGGATGTGGGCTGGTCAAGGCCTTTCAAAACTCATACTACAACCAGTATGGAGGAGGAGCCAACAGCCTGGCTGAAGGATACAGCACTGGAACTGGTTTGGCGGCTGAAATCATTGGCACCTTTGTCCTTGTCTACACTGTTTTCTCTGCAACTGATCCCAAGAGGAATGCAAGAGATTCCCACATCCCTGTATGTCTCTAACTTTAGCCATATCACAAACGTGAATTGTATTGTATCAGTTATGAATTGTTGTGTATTGTTGTTTAAGGTCTTGGCACCACTTCCCATTGGGTTTGCTGTGTTCATGGTTCACTTAGCCACTATTCCCATCACCGGAACCGGTATCAACCCGGCTCGTAGTTTGGGGGCTGCTGTTATCTTCAACCAGGACAAGATATGGGATGAGCATGTATGAACCTTTTGAGTTTTGCAACTTTTTTTTATTTATTTTTGGCCCTTGTCTTATGACACCTTATAAAAAATTTGTTGTTTATTTGAAATGGATGCAGTGGATATTTTGGGTAGGACCCTTCATTGGAGCTGCCATTGCTGCAATCTATCACCAGTTTATACTGAGGGCATCAGGTGCTAAAGCTCTGGGGTCCTTCAGGAGCAGCTCTGCCATGTAAAATATGTTGAAGCAAGAATTGTGCAGGCATAAGTTCAAAGTAAAGGGTGGCATGCATGGATGAATGAAATGAAGTTTGGCATGCATGGATGAATGAAATGAAGTTTTCTTCAGACCATTGAATTTGTAAAGAGTAATCAAAAGTGTGATGCTTCTTCTCTATGTATGTGGCACTTATTTTTAATGTGCCTCTTAACTTTGCTTTATTTAAATGAAGTTCAGTTCCTTTTCCTTTTCTTTTAAAAAAATGGATCGAAAATAATTTAGGTTATCGGATATAATTAACGTCTAATCTCTTAATAAATTTAGTAAATACAGAGGATTAATAATTGGATCCGCTCATATAAAAAAATAAAATTATAATATTTTGCCAACAAGAAAGTAGCGGTTAAATGACATCCCCTTCCCTCAATTTGTAATTTTTCCGAAATTTATATATAATATTTTTCCAATAATATTTGAAGAAATTATATAAATTCAAAAAATTTAAATTAAATAATAAAAAGGATACATAATATTAAAAATATGCTAAAATAAAATATTATTACCACTTGAAATAAATATATTCATTTGAAATTAAAATATTTGTTGAAACTAATTATTTAAGAAAAAGTTTAGTAATTTATAATTAATAAAAATTACTCAAAACATTGAATTTTTTAAGAAATTAAATAATTCGTAATATATGAAATAATTATTAAAAATATTAAAGTGTTAATTAAAAAATAATTATTTTAAGAATTTAAATAATTTATAAGGTATGAAAAAATTGCTTAAAACATGAAAATTTCTACTAAAAAAATAATTTAACTTGTAACATTTTTTTATAATCATATATCTCCTTATATGGTTCAAAGAATTCAAATGTAAGGGGTGACTGTTTGATCGAATCGAGTCAAATTGAATGAAAAATTTTGATTTAATTGAGTTGACGAGTTTTATTTTATCATCTTAACTAGATTTGAATTTTTTCGAATCGAATCAAGTAAAATAAAATTCTATTCTAATCGAATCGAGTGAAATTATTCGAGTTAAATTAAAAAATTAAACATATCAAATTAAATTTTTGTTATAATATAATTAATTTAATATTAGAGTACATAAATTTGAAACCATATATATTTGAAAACTTTTTCAAAGTAAATTAATAAAACAATAAGATATTTTAGTATGATAAACTTGAATCATTAATTAACTTATTTAGGTTCTCAAAATTATTATTTTAAAAAATTTTAAAATTTTTAACTTTCTTTATATATTCTTTAGAATTTTTTAAAAAATATAAATTTTAGAATTTTTATAAATATTTTGAATTTTTGGAAATTATTTTGAATTATTTTATATTTTTTGTTAAAAGAGAAACAAATTTGCTCATTTTCAAATTTGGCAATAACCAAAGCGTTATTTTATACAAATATATTATTCGAATTATAAAATTCAATTAGATTTGAATTCAAAACGCGAGTTATTTATGCCAGTTAACTCGAATTATTCAATTCAATTAACTCAAAAATTATATTTTTAATTTTTTCGAATCGAATCAAATTTTACTCACTATTAATAAATCTAACTCAATTGATATGGGAAAGAAATCCACGGAACGTTTTCCAACTCAGCTTTAATAGACAAGCAGAAAACGACATCGTTTGTATTTTCCCTGTATAATAATAAAAATGTTTCTTTTCCTCTTTCAAGGTTAGTCAGATAAGCGTTCTTCAATTTTCAACTGAAACCTTACGACCAGAAAAAAAAAAGGGAAAAAAAATCTCAGATTTTCTGTCAAGGTAACCCCAAAATTTCTTTCTTTCACTTGATTTTTGTAGTATCTCCATTATAATTCGTATGGGTTATTAATTTTCTGTCAAAAGATCAAAGCTTTGTCTTCTGTTCTTTGGAGAGAATACGATTCTCTGAAGGATCAAATCAACAAAACAGAAAAAAAGAAATACTTTTTTTTAAAAGAAGAAAGTCTTTGCAGTTTTAGTTCTTAACTTCTTATAGTTTTGGTTGGTTAGTTAACTTTAGATCTCACTTTCATGTATTTTATTATTGTATTTGAATTACTGAGAATTTCTTTAAAAGCCCTATTTGCTACTAATAATACTATAAGATGTTTTGTTAAAAAAAAATACTATAAGAAGTTGATGGGATTTGTGGAAAGATCTTTAATATGAACTCTTTTTCTTGGTATTTAACAACTACTTTTGATTTTTATGCTGTTTTTTTTTGTGATTATTTGAATTATAACTGTTTGGGGTTGTAGTTTTCACCTTGCCCAGGAACCTTTTGCAAAAAGTAGCTACAGATCTTTCATTGAAATGAAGTTTCCAGGCCGACCAAGAAATTTTCTAGCAGAATCAAGTTTGAATTTGCATTAGAATTTGTGGGACAATTGAATTGATCATTCCATTTCTCTTGAGAGCTTAGCATTAGCCATTAATGTGATGAAGTATAGTTTAATGGTCTAATTGGCCTTGTTCCATAGTAGTTTATCTCTATATGATCGGCTAGCCTGATAAAGCGGTAGCCTTTTTTTTCTTTTGTTTTTGAGATCAAGGCTATACTCATGAACTTTGGACTTCGCATTTACTTAAACCTGTTTGGTATATCCATTTCATGTGCTCCAAATTCCAAATTATTTCAGACTTCATAATTCAGCGGTTAGAAGTGTGATTCCTTTATAAACTTACAATCAATGGTGTTCATGGATAGTGGTTTTGGCATTGTAGGAAAATATGGAATCCAGTAGGGGTCAAAGTGGAATCCAGCAGTTGCTTGCTGCAGAACAAGAAGCTCAGCACATTGTCAATACTGCCAGAAGCGGTAACTACTCTATTTGTTGTGTTCAACAGATTTATAGATTAAACCATTTAAGGCCATTTGTCGGGACTCATCCTTATAGACTGATATCTATGCTTGTCCGTGTGTATAACCGGAAGAATTGGCAAGAATAAGGAGAAAAGAAAAGTTATCCTCTTCATGACCTCGATGGAGGAGTTGGCTTTGTCATTTTCTCTCTTATTTTTCCTGTGTTTGCGTGTGTGTGCATGCATGTGGTCATTCGCATTATGTCCTGATATGTATGGAATTGCTTCTGCATGCATTATTATTATTTTTATTCTCAAAGTAGTCCTTGGGGTTTGTTTTGGTTCATTATTGTAACTTTGCATTTTTAGCTCTAAAGTAATTTGTCTCATTTCTTTATGCTTTTTTTTGAATTTGTGCCTTTAGCCAAGATGGCTAGGCTGAAACAAGCCAAGGAAGAGGCTGAAAAGGAGATTGCTGAATATCGAGCTCAAGTGGAGAGGGAGTTTCAGAGAAAACTTGCCGAGGTAAATACTTCTTGATGTTTAACTAGGCTGAGCATCTGGCCCTTCTTCATTTAGCTTGTAAAGTGTCTTGTTATTGCTCAAGTTTGTTAATGAGGGTTGCCTTGCATAATAGTAGCATCAATTCATTCTATTTCTTAACTCTCTTTCTTATGCCTGTCTCGTGTTCATCAAACAGAGCAGCGGAGATTCGGGTGCTAATGTGAAACGCCTTGAGAAAGAGACTGAAGCAAAGATTGACCACCTGAAACATGAGGCTGCAAGAATATCAGATGATGTTGTCCAAATGCTTCTCAAACATGTAACAACTGTAAAGAATTAGGCCCCTTGAGATGGCAAACATTCAATATATCTTACTGTTGTTTCCCAGCATGATGTAAAATTTGCTTTGTTGCCCTCACCTGGTTTAGACTCTGGTGAGTAAATTAGATCCTTTTGATCAGATACATCTGTTTGAGAACATGTAGGAGAAATTGTGTGCCTATCTATTTATGCTGGGGAAAAGAGCAATAAAGTTTTAGTAATGTCAATATTTTTGCGTTCTGAACCTAAACTTAATGGCTAAAGATCAGATTCTCATGTAGATACATGATTTTGCAATTATAACATAGTGTTGAAACCAAATTCCTTGGAGACAATTGGTTTGGAGCAGCAGGTGTGTGGTTATGCGAATCCAAGTCATCCAAGCACTCCTAGACAAATTATTTTCAGAAGTGCAAAAGAACTCTTGCTTTATGATCTAAAAAGAGGAAAAAAGGATCCCAAAAACCAAGCAATGTGGGCACATTGAGCTTTGTGTTACATTCCTTCGGCTTCTTTCTTACTCTTTCCATGTCATTCAAAAACCCTGCTACCTTCACCAAGTTAGTTCAGAGACAGAAAAAGTTGGAAAAGAAGTGGCCTTTTTCAGGTTGAATTCTCTGCCTGGAGCTTGTGTTTAGCTATATGCCAAATTTGACAACTCAAAAGCAAGGGGGAAAAGTAGTATGGGAGCATAGTCAGCTTGAAGCCAACTTGACTGTGACTGACTACAGCTTGATTCAATTAGATATCTCCCTCTTTTTTAATCCTCATTTTACACACACGCAGACTTGCTTTCTTCCTTTCTCTTAACATTTCTCTCAAGTATGCAAACTACAGTACTCTTGTTCTGACCTGGAAAAAGAACACACAATTTGCAGATCATTTCAGGACAGTGATGGAACTGTTTGAATAGTACCCCAAAAGAATCATTGGTTGTTTCCCTAGAGGAACTAAAAAAAATTGATTCCTTCCCTTTTTATCTTTCACTGTTGAGACCCCATCAACACCCCAGAAGAATAATAAGCCCAGCAAGTCAAGAATATGTATGTGTATATGCTGAAAATAGATAATTGAAAGCTATAGTTTTTTTTCACATCAACGTTGGATTCTGGAGTTACTTTCAATAACATACAACCGGGTAATATTCACCATGTTCTAAGTCAAAGGTGACACCTGATGATTTCCAATAACTGCAAACATCGGCATTTCCTTGTCGAACCCCCACTGATGCCATGTTCTTCACTAACATACCCTCTGTTTCATTCACCATTGCATGGAATTCCATTAGCTACAGACCCAAGCCACGTCAAGGAGTACAAATTTAAAAATATATTTAAAAAATTATATCCTTTGTTGCTAAAACAAAATATTTTTAAAAATAAAAAAGAATAGATCGAATAACTTATGAAGGTTTTGGGAAAGAACCAGCAATTTTCGCTTACAATAAGCCTGCCGACAGGATCTTGATGGCAGAAAATTTTCTATTCTTTTTCTTTAGAAAAAACTCGGATTGGCCAAATTCTTGTGACCAAAGCACTCAGCAGCAGCCTCTCAATTTCTCATATGACTAATAATACTTTTAAAAAAATTGCATTAATAATGGATTATTTTAAAGTTTCCTTCTTTTATTTCAGGCATCATCCAATTCCCCCATTATAATCATTATCAAAAATTTTCAACACCCTAAAACTTCTTTTATTGTTATTTTTTTATCTAGCGACGTGTTAGTTTCTAGGTTAATTATTACTTTTTTTTTGTCTATTAATTTTTTTATTCATTTCTTGCGTTTTTTCAATTTGTAGATTTATTTTATGTGTATTTTTTTTCTTCACAAGATATAATGGACAGATGATTGTGCTTATCATCTTTAAAACACCACCAACCACCTACAATTTCTTTTAGAAGGTGGATAACTCTTTTGTTGATTTCTTAATTTGTTTCTGTTTTGAGGGTATTTTAAAATAATAAATGATTTCATTAGTTGATTTGGACTCGTGTTGTCTTAAATTTTATATTTTTTTATTTGTTTTTTTATTATTTAATAAGATTTCACTTTTAAAATTTTTTTCTACTCTTTTAGTACGTTTTTTAGTCATGCTTATGCATGTAGTCTTGTTTTTACGAGTGATTTTAGAGTTAGTTTGGTGAATGATCGATTTTTTTGCTATTTTATGCTTGCCACTTAGGACAATCCGGGGTTGACTTTCTTTTTATATTAAGTGTTTGTAATTACTCCTAATATGTTGTACTTGAGTTGTGATAGAACTAATTGTCAATGTGTCATAATGTTCTATTAATGCTGAAACTGAAGTTTTTATTATGTTGATGGAGCTTATCCTTCCGTGTGTATAATAGATATTCTTTTATTTTTTCTCTCGAAATATATAAACTCATTTATTAAATGAATTGATAAATTTCAAAATAATTATCAAAGTAAATATGGTTGGCCATTATATACAGAAACTTCAATTATTAATTTGATTTTGATATTATTATATGAATGACTTCCCAAAGATTGTCCATTCTTATTTTAGATACTAATATTTCTCAAAAATAATCATAAAATTCAGGAAAATAAAGCCAAAAAAAGAAAAAAAAAAAAAAGAAAACCCTGATTCATGGCAACTACTTGGATTTAAAATTTTGATTGCCTTTGCAAATTGCATTGTCCAATTTGTGGAACAAGCCATGTTATGAGATAAGCAGAAAAATGGTGGTGGTGGTGGTGGCGCTGGTGGAGAATACCTGTAAAGCATGAAAAAGAAAAAAACTAATTCATTTTTATTCAACATAAATTGACTGCCTTGGACTTTGAATTTACCCAAAAACATATCTTTCTTTTTTAACTTTAATCAATTACCGGCCAAAGTTTGGGTATTTTTGTCATCAAACAACAAAAAAACAAAAGAAAAAAAACTGTTCACTTTAGCACAATTTCTGTCCTTCATCAATGGTGGTTTCGGTGGAGCTTTACGCAAACCCAATACTCACCCAACCAAATATTCTCTCTTTTATTTTTGTTCTTCTTATGATAGAGAAATGAAAGGGAAAACCAAGTAGTTAATTTTTTTCTATCTTCTAATTTCATTTTTTTTGGGTTTTTGAGGGAGAATTGGAAAACCCAGAAATTTTTACATGAAACTGGATCGAATTTGGTTATAAAGTCTTTCCTTTATAAATATTTGCAAAATTTCCGGTTTATTTTCCTTTTGTACTCCAAGAACCGGGAAAATTTCATGGGGAACATCGGAAGTAGCGGAGTAAGTGGCCGGAGAAGGCGCGGAAGCAGGCGAAATCATCCTCCGCCACCACATCCACCTCCTGCAGCTCAGCCTCAACCTGAAATCTCCGCAAACCGTTACGTCTTTGCCGCCGCAACGCCTTACCCGCCACAATACCCGAACACCAACCCACCCCAGTACTACCAGTACCCAGGGTACTACCCCCACCAGCCGCCTGTGCCGTTGCCGCTTCCGGCGCCTTACGATCATCATCACCATCATCGAGGTGGACCCCACATAGAGCCCGCCAATTGGAGTAGATATGCTTGTGGACCGATGATGCCTCCACCGCCGCCTTGTATAGAGCATCAAAAGGCGGTTACTATCAAAAATGACGTAAATTTGAAGAAGGAAACTTTGAAATTCGAAGCTGATGAGCTGAATCCTGGGAAGTTCTTGGTTTCTTTCACGTTCGATGCTACTGTTGCTGGAAGGTATAGAACTTCAATCTCTTTATTTAAAATTTTTCACTTTTTGGATATCTGTGAGAATCCAATGGTTGTAGCTTAGAATATGAGTTGCTTTTGATTAAAATTTTGTTCCTCGGATATAATTTATATGATGATATTGCTACACTTGTTTTGAAAGCTTGAGATATAAATCCTGTCAAATCATATGATTGGTGTATTATACTTGGAGAGATGCATTTTTAGAGGCATAAAAGTTTAGCAAATGATTTGGAATCCAATGAAAGATTGTTGGTTTTTCTTGGGGGGTTCATTCAGGTATCGATTTGTATATTTCAATGGGGTTTGAATGCAATCATTAGAGGTGTGTGTTGAGGTCCTGGATTTTATGTTTTCTACTTGATAGAGAAAATGGCAATAGGTTTACCACGACGAAGACTAGAATGATGGTGATTTTTTGTTATCCTTTTAAATTTACACATCATAGACATAATGACTTCTGAACCAGGGTAAAATGATTGGAAAAGAGAGTTTTGCGCTTTAGTTTTAGGGAGTTTGTAAGTACAGGTAAAGAAAAGATTGAATGATTTGTTGAAGTTCAATACAACTTACGTTGCATGCATGTTCGTGGCTGAGTATCTTGTAAAAATGTTCTAATGTATTTGATATTCATATCATCAGTTTCCTGTGTGCATTTGTTTTTATCATTGGTACGGGCATTGCTGTACTTTGATTCATTTATCTAACAATATATTATTTGCTGCGTTTTTTCATTTCTCTGGCATCATGAGAAACTAATACTTTTTTAACGGAGCACGTAGATGTAACCCTTGAACACAAGCCTTCTCTTTTTCTTCTTAGAATCAAGTTTCTGTGTTGAGGTTGTGTTGCATCTTATATGAAGTTCAGATTTGCTAGTTTTTATGTGAATCCGATGTTATTTCTTAACAAGATTATTTGGTTTGTGCTGCAAACAGGATTACAGTTATTTTCTTTGCAAAAGAAGGTGAAGACTGCAATCTGACAGCAATGAAGGAAAGTATTCTACCCCCAGTAATTGTGCCTTTCGAGCAAGGTCTAGGACAGAAGTTTAGACTGCCGTCTGGAACAGGGATCGATTTCTCTATGTTTGAGGAGTCGGAATTACTGAAAGTAGATGAAGTGGATATCTATCATCTGGCTGTGAAAGCAGAGGCATTGCCTCTCAACCAAAATGTGTCAGATGGAAACCAGGAGCCAGGAGTCATGAATTCTCAGCTAACTCAGGCGGTGTTTGAGAAGGAGAAGGGTGAATACCAGACAAGAGTAGTGAAACAGATTCTGTGGGTGAATAGGAAGAGGTATGAGCTGCAAGAAATATATGGGATCGGAAATTCAGTTGACAATGATGTTGATCCAAATGATAGTGGAAAAGAATGCGTTATTTGCCTTTCAGAACCTCGGGACACTACTGTTCTTCCCTGCAGGCACATGGTAAAAGCAGCCACTTGTTCTTTTCTCTTCATAAGTTCATTTAATTTATTTTCCATTGTTTGGTCTTTTGCAGTATTGATCTAATAGACCAGAAAGCAAAGGGCAAGACTGCAGTAATAACTTAATAGGTTGCAGAGATTTGAATAAATATTAACACTAGAATTAGCTGAAAGTGAAAATGCTTTAAGTAACAGAGAATCTTTCCTCTCACCTAAGTGGTCGACAGAAGCTTATAGTGGTTGCTGATGTAAATATCTTTTGGTTCATAATGCAGTGCATGTGCAGCTCTTGTGCAAGGGTTTTGAGATGCCAGACGAATCGGTGCCCAATCTGTAGGCAACCGGTTGAGAGGCTTTTGGAGATAAAGGTCAACAATGGCCCTGATGAATGAGATGAGAACATGTTTGTTGAACTATCTTCCTGTATAGTACTTTGTTGTTATCATTATGTCATGCCTTTCTAATAATCAAACAGGAAGTTATAATCAATTATACAATACATGCTATGAACGAAATGCTGGAATTCGACACAAACTATATTCAGACAAAGAGGTGCCATCTTGTAGATGAACATCAAATATATCTATATATATTTTGTGTGTTCTACTCTATTCTTATGTTTGAATGATAAAGGAGAATTTACTTTTGTTCATTATAGTATTACGTAAGTAGCTGTATAACTGGTATGTATGACATTGATTCTTGAATTTACACATAGCGGCCTAAATAGCATTGGCAGCTGACATTCTTCTAGAATTCACACCTGTTATAACCACCATAAAGGGCACTGTAGCTTGCATTAGCGACAAAGTTGACCTAATCGCTGTCATTCTTGACTTCAGTTTGTCCCAAACAACCAGAGGCACCAGCACACGCCGTTTCTGCTACCGCTCTTTTTTGTGGTACCATAAGATTTGTGCTGAGCTAGTACTCTTCTGAGTTTCTTTTATTTCTGTATGATCTTTATATGAAATGCGAAAGATGGTTCCTTTTGGGAATTTGTTTTACTAATGTTCTTGATGGTATAGTTGGAAGTTGGTAAGTTAAGTCGATTATTTATGAAATATTGACTTAATCAATTGCTCACCTTTAACAAGCTTGTTCACTATAAGAGAATGGTAAATGGAGCTTCATGAAGCTTAAACACATGATCCCAGTAAACTCGTGTAACCTTTAAAGCAATAAATGGATCCAAGTAAGTTCATGGAGCTTCATGAACCCCATTTCCATAATTTGAGATATTAATATTTACAAGGTTAATGTAAAAATATATTAAAGTTTGGCCTAGTAATTTTGTCGAATTGATAGCTAATTAAGGTACATGGACCAAATTATAAAAGTTTATTGCTATAAATTTTTAATTCATCAAAGACTTAGGGATTCAAATCGCAATTAACCTAAGGTCTAATTAGGCAAAATAACCATCTTGAATTAAGAATACTGGATGGTAAGTGAAATGCTAAGTTTGTTTATTATTAAAATTATATTTAAATTAAGTATAATTATATAATATATATTATATAAAACAAAACAAAGTGGAAAGAAAGAGAATTCATCTCCTTCATTCACACCCGAATTTAGAAGAGAAGATAAGAAAGAAGAATTGCCTTTAGAGTTTCAAACTTTTAGCAATCAATTGGTGAGTTCAATTAAGTCTCTTTCTTGTAATTTTTATGTTTTTGGGTCATGAGAGCTTGATTTAGCTAGCACATGTACCAATTTGCAAAATTTTTAAAGTTTTTGAAAGTTGCCATTGTTGATTTCTTGAAGAATTTGGTCTTAAATTGATAGAATTTAAGCTTAGATGTGAAAAACGACTAGATTGTAAAATTTAAATGTTAGTTTTGTTCAAAAGGACCAAAGTGTAAAAATTGTATAATTGTTGTGAAATTTCTGTAATAATAGATAATAGAAGGTCCTAAAAGGATGTCGTTGAGATCAGTTTCAAAACCAAAGCTCAAAATTGAAAGATATTGTTATTTCAATTTTAAGGACTAAATTGAATAAAATGAAAAATTTTAGGAGCATTCAAAAAATGAAATTAAACTGGTTCATGGATATTATGAGATGATATAAAACATTTGGTATTGATAAATTGAATTTAATAATTGTATAAATTGAAAATTGAATCAAATTAAAGATAATCGAAGAAAAGACAAAATTGTGGAATAATCCTTAAAGATAGAATTTGCTCGTTGTTTTTCCAAGTTCATATGGAACTTACTATTTTTTATGTTATTTTGTATTGTATTTATTCTACCGACACGTTTAATCTCAAATGAAATTGGTGAAATTGACATAATTGGCTTATTTTGGACTGAATTGTAAAACATGAAAATATTGGCTATTATGAAAGGGTACAAGGTATCAATATAAATGTTAAATGTTTACAGGATATGTATGACATGTGTATGCTGATACAAGATTTGAAATGATACGATTACGATAACGATATCCGTGTGAACTTAGTAAAAGATTAAGATATGTATGGCATGCCATTAGGGTTAAATACGAAATTGATCGGGGATTTACATGATATGAGATCTAGCATTTTTTTCGGAATCTTGGTTTATATGTATCGTTGGTTTAGCTTGGCCTAGTAACCTCGATACGATGTTAGCTTGTGTGAGCAAAATAGTTTCGTATATCCGAATTTGATTTACTAAAGTTCTTTTGGGCGAAACTTAACCTAATGAAATTGGAAACATTGAAATGGTTTGGATATGAATTGAATGGTGCATGCTTCTAAATCGAGTTGTTTTATATGATCATTGTTACAAGTTATTGATATGAAAATTATACTAACCTATTGGTTGTATATGGTGTTATGCATTAGCCATTTCAACCTATGCCAAAGAATGCCACATTGGTTGCCAATGTGTTAAATGTTTAGCTTATTGAATTATTAAGGTAATTTATGTGACATTTTATACCCGATCCAGTTGTTGAATCCGAACATAAAATGTCACATTTCGTTGCCGAAGCAACTTACTTTCTATTATTATTTTTTAAAATGAATATGTAATGACAAAATTATTTTATAAAAATTTTAGCAGCATTTCTACTTATTTACGTAAAATCCTCCTGTAAAATTTACATTTACAATATAGTCACATTCAAATAATCTCCCAAATCAATTCCCAACACTTCAATTTCTCAAAACATTTCAATAAATTTGATATTTACGATTAACCATTTCATCAAAACATTAGTTATAAAGTACTAGCAAAAAAGACATAATAAACATATTTAAATTTAACTTATAACACAGTATTATATATATAGGCCTAGGTACATGTCATAAATATTAACCAAAAAGTAAATTTTTCACCAACTTTGTTTGAGTTGATTTTCGGTTCTTCGGGTTCTGTTGGAACGATCTACCGAATCTAACTACTTGTGCATGGAAAAAAAATAAACAAACAGTACGCTGAGTAATTTTTATGCTCAGTGGTGCTAATATCATATAAATCATTACATAAGTATTAAATATAGATCAATTGATAAAAATAAATAAATAAATAAATACATAAAAATAAGCTTTTTAATCAAATTTAAGATCACATAATCAATTTAATTCACACAATAATAAAAATTCAAATATATTCAACCTTTGTTTTTGCTTTTCTTTCAATTTAAACCCCGTACTAAAATTTAGACTCATAACCAGATATGCGAATCCGTCACCCCGAGTTATTTGACAACGATAGCTAGCAGAGTAGTCCACGACCCTCAGGGAATTGGGACAGCCCACGACCCTCTAGAAATTAGGGCTAACAATAATAAAAATCGACCAATTTGACCTTTTCTCCCTCGACCCTCTGGGAATTGGGGAGATTTAAATTCTCTGATATAAACACTCTATGACATGCCAACTATATCTGATCTAGTCTAACATAGTGTACCGGAGTAAAAATCAAGTTTCATAATTCGTTTCACCTCAATTCTATTTTTATATCACAATCAAATCATATATTTTGCCTAATGTAAAATTAGGCTTCCAATTCAAAAACATATAAAATATTTTCTTGCTCAAGCATTCAAAATCATAATACTCAAGCGCAAAATATAACCATGAATTTGCTAATTTAATCATTGGAAAAACATATTCCATCTCAATACATAATTTTATAAATATTAACTAAATAATTCAAACTCATTCAAAACTCATAAAAAATAATATAAAAATAAAATTAATATAATTAATCATAATAGTCTAATTATTTTAAAGCTTTATGTAATGAAAATAAGATATTAGCACAAACCGAAATTTTAACCGCTTTACTTCTTCTCTTCGTCTTTTTCCTTCAAGATGCTCATTTCGTTTTTAGCTACAATATGATTAATTCAATACAAAATAATATCATTTACTGATTTTAATACTAAAACTAATAAAAACAAACATAAATATGCACGATTAATCAATTTAATATACTAAGCTTCCAAATCCGAAATTCTCATATCTTTCGACTCGATTATCCGTTTTCAATTCCGTCTTCACCGGAGTACTCACTAGTTCAGAAGCTATCATTTAGCATCAATATTACTCAAAATAGTCAATTTTCTCTACTACCCCTTCACCATAGTCAAACAAATCAAATAAACTTCCCATCCAATTTCATTTCTTTTTCCCACTTCTAATAAGCTAGAATTCATATTCTAATCATTTTCTATCAAGAAAATATACCTATTTCACTTAAATTTCCTAAGCTTCCATCAATGTTCTTTAATGGCAACTTTCAAAATACTTGATGAAATAAAAAAATTATTGGTATATATATGTAGAACAAGCTTCAATTATTCAAAATCTATTAAAAATTTGAAAAAAAAATCACGTATTATACTTGAATTTTGAAGAAAACTGGTGAAAGAAATTTTTCTTTCTTCCTTTCATGAGAGAAATAGAGAGCAAAGCAAAAGAAGTTTTGAAACAGAACAAAAAAGATGAGAACAAAATGTTCTCTTTCTTTCTTTTCTTTATATTTTATAATATAAATAATAAAATATTACTATTTATTATAATAATATTATTAATTAATATATCTTTTGAAAATATAAAAAAAAATCATTGATTTTTTAAAGTAATAGTAAAATTGCCATTAGATCCTTCCCATCAAAATAAAAATAGAATATTTGCACTTTAGCTCATATACTTTTTCAATTTATTCAATTTAGTCCCTAAACTTGCTAACGAATTTTTAACTAACCACATGCTCCTAATAATAATTCTCTATACTTCAATGTCTGACAGTTTCCTCTAAAAATGATCATAACTTCTTATGCTACTATTTATTATAAATCTTTTATTCAAGGACTTTTACCATAAATATATATTTTTAAAGTGGGGATGTTACAATTTAAGTAAATTTCATATGAACTTACTAAGCATTCATTATGCTTACCCCATTGTTTTCCCTTCTCTTGTAGATTTCACGTTGCGGAAAAAATGTTAAGCGAATCATTCGAAGCTCACACTATCTGGTTTTTGAATCGATAGCTTTTTTATTGTTTTAAGTCTGGATTTGTGGCATGTACATAGGTGTTTGAACATAGCTAAAATCTATCTAATGCACAATTTTGGCAATGTTAATGTCTTGATGAAATGGTATGTTTTGGTGAATTTTGAGATGTATGTGGCAATTGAGTTGGAATATTTGGATATGAATTGGTGTTGACAAGTTGGTATTTAGGTGATTGTTTGATAAATATATATATATATATATATATATGCCATGGTAATAAGATGAGATGTCTAATAGTTGATTAGGTGATATAAATTGATAGGAAGTTGATTGCGTTATTTGCACTTGTTTTGGAATGGGTATTGAAGGGTTTTGGTGCAGATGAAGTTATCCATTTGTGCACAAAATGATAAGTTTGTGTGGAAGCTTGAAATAGGTACTAAATGGCTTAAATTTTATCAAAAACAGAGTCCACACCCAACGTGCAACTTAGCTTGTTGCAATGTCGACCAAAATGGTGAGGCACATTGTGACGTCGAGTGGCCTAAAGTCAAGATGTGACATATTATTTTGACGACGTCACGACATGAAGAAAGTGACGTCATGACTTTGGCCCTAAAGTTTTAAAACATTGCAATTTGGTCCTATTTCATGCTCGGTTTATCAAAAGAGCTTTTGTAAGCTCGATTGGGACTCAGATTTGATTGTTTATCATAATGTAAAGGTAATTGGCTCGTATTAGAATTTATAAATGATTGTTTTACTACGAACTTGACAGTAATTGCTCCAACAATGAATGTGACATCTTGTAGCTCGAATCCGACGATCGGGTCGGGCGAGGGTTGTTACAAAACTATTCCAAAGTTAAAGTGTTATCAAAGAACTTAAAAATTATAAGGTGAATTGAAAACAATAGAGATAGTCAAAGTTTCTCAATAGAGTTGATGATCGACTGGCCGGTGGTATCAATTTAATGAAGAGTTTAAATATATTAAAAATATAATAAATTTTTATTATAAACAAAAATATTTATGATAATAAAAAGTAGAATATGTATTTAAATTTTAAATTCTTATATAATAAAATGTATTGAAGCCATATAAAAGTAATACAAAAAATAAATAAAAAAATCATTTAGAAAATTAAAAAGGTATAATGTCAAATTTTGCTCTCAACGTTTGTATCTTTTGTCAATTTGACCCTTATTTTTTTAAAGTTAAATTTGACACTCAACTTTTCAGAAAAAAAAAAAAGCAAATCACTTATTTTTATTGAAAATGCTGACTAAAACATTAATTTTTAACAATGATGGCATGACAACCTGCATGCTAATCCATATTTACTTCATGATGACATGCCAGTATTTGTCTTATATGCCATGTCAATAAATAATTTAAAATTTTAAAAAAATGATAAAAATTTCAAAAAAAAAATTTAAAAAGCATGAAGTGCATGTAAATTATCATGCAGGTTATCATATTTAAAAATCTAATATTTTAGTCAATATTTTAATTAAAAAACAACAATTTGACTCTTTTTGAAAGATTGATGGTTAAATTAATCTTTTTTTTTAAAAGGTTAAGGGTCAAATTTATTTAAAAAATGAATAAGGTGCAAATTGATAAAAGAGAAAAAAAAGTTGATGGCTAAATTTGATACTATGTATAAAAATTATGATAGTAAAATTTTATAGAGATAACAAAGATTATAACATTATATATATAAAAGACATAACAAAAGACTTTTATATTAATTCATTAAGGTTTTATTTTTTATCCTATGGTTTTGTTTGGGTTGAGCCAACTATTTGTGGTTGCATCAATCAATACGCCTTCATGAAAATATTGTTGATTTCCACTTCCTTTGTTATTTTGCATTGTTCATGATACACCTCGATTTCTTGAGTCACCTTCTATTGCAAAAACTAAATTAATAAATAAATTTAAGTTTGTAAATTCTTGAATAAAAATTTTATAAAATTAAAATAAATTTTTAAGTTTTGGATTTTTTTTTTCTAACATATCAAGTTGCTGGAAGTATTCAACTGGTTCTTTGAAGATGTCTCACATTCTATTGCTAAAACTACTAAAATTTGAAATAAACAAAAACAATAACTTGAATTGATTCGGGTGAAGTTTCTAAATTTCTAATTTTTAATTGGATAAATTGTAAAAATAGTCACTTATGTTTGAAATGTTGCGTTTTAGTCATTTACATTATTATTTTGTTACGAAATAATCATTCCGCCATTAAGTTTCATTTAAAAAAGAAGAAGAAATGAACGGTCTTTCTTTTTCAGTTCAAAATGTGATTAATTTAAATTTTTTAATTAATTAAATTTATTTAATTAAAAAGCTATTATTGTCCCAGTTGGACGTTCAAGTGACTAAAACAATAACGTAAATGATTAAAACGTAACATTTCAAATATAAGCAATTAAAATGTAATTAAAAGCATTACCTTTTTTTGTAGTTTATACTTTTTAATCTGATTCCTTGTAATTTATATGCAGTGTCAGTTATTTCAATTTTTTACTTTTAATTGTTGTTTGTAATTGAAAAAAAGTCAATAATAATACTTTTTTTTTCCCTTTTATTACATTGTAATATTTTTAGTAAAAATCACTCGTATATATATATGTATGCCATAATAATATCAAGACTTTTAAATTTTTATTGAATAAATTTATGAAACAAATATATTAACTCATTTTAATGCAGAGGTGAATGAGGATTGATCATTGAAGAGCTCAGGCAAGTCTTTGGAGGATCCAACAAAAATCATACTTATGTATTAACCACAATGATGCATGCCATCACCAATATCTCAACTGCAACTCTTAAAGATATACACATCTCAAAGCAGCAATTTCAGGTTATTCCTGTCACTGTCACTGTCAATGTTTTTTTCTTCCTTTTCTTTTTATGTATTTTCTAAGAAAAGCCGTTTGTACTTACAATGGAGGTTTGTTTCTTCCTCCAGACCTCTTTTGTTCCTCCATATACACTGGATTCAGATGGTTAAATCTCATTTCAATTCAGTTCCTTTTTTGAGAAAACCCAACTTCATAAGAGATGAACGGCCACACTAGCAAATAGAAATGCAGAGAAAAAAATATTTATCTTTCTTTCGTCTTTTGCCTCTTTTTCATGATGGTCTGCTCATTGTTTGTAGCTGGAACTCCCAATCTTGCTGGATACAAATGGCTTATCCTTCAAACTGTTACTTAGCACTGTTTCACTGTTGCTTGAGTGGCTTTCCCCAACACCAGGTCTCATCCAGATTTTTATGTGTCCCTCTCGACAAACACTAAGTACTGATTCCTGGGTAAAAATCAAGCCCGACAGTGGTTCGGTGTGAACACGATGGGCAACCAGTGGAGAAATTTTTGGAACATCTCGGATACTTGGCGCAGGTTGCAGGGTACCCAAAGGGATTATGTTGTCCCAGTGGGAAGATTGGCTCCCAGTGCTGTAAGTGGGAGACCCACCAGGAGGGCATCGACGCAATGGCACTACAATCTCATCCATTTCCAGGTCCCACAATAACAACTGTGTGTCCTATACAGAAAAAGGCAATAATGAGATGTGAATGATATTGCAGTTGCTGCAAGGAAGAAGTACATTCCTTTTAAAGGAAATAGTGTAAACAAAAAGGTTACCTAATTTCATTCTAATGTATTAAGCTTAACACCTGCAGTTAGTTGTCCCCCTTTAACAGAAAAGTGATAATCCAAGGAAAAAGAAAACCATCTTTAAACCTTTACAGTCCGTGTGTCTTGATTTTCGGGGGTCTCCTTTCCCCACATGTTGAAGGAAACAGGTAAGGCAGAGGATGATCATAACTAACTTTATAACCATGTTCCTTGACCACAAAATGTTTATGAACAACAGTATGTTGTCATTCCGTAAAAATGAAAAGCAGCTATTCATCAGAAAATATTCTCAAAGTATTCCGTGATTCTTTGCCAACATGTTTTGGTTTTCATTGTAATTCTTCAGTTCTCCCCATTCAAATGCTAAATATATATGATATCCCTCATATTAACTGTTTGAGATACTATTCAAACAAGAACCTAAACTAACCTACAACATATAGTAACCGGACAACCCATAATTTCATAAAGTTACAATTAAAACATTTCCTATATAGTCTACACTCGATACATAGAAAGAGGAGAGAAGCACTACCTCCAGAAAGGTTGCTACAACATTAATGTAAGTGTGAGCATTTATAACTTGTAAAGATAGAATTAGCGGAACATAACAGTTAAATGCATATAAAAGATCAAAATACATGAGCATGAAAGAGAAATGGGAAAGAGGGGTGTCAGATAAGAGTGACCATAATTATTTTTACCAGGCTAATAACATCCTTATACCTGACCAACAGAACCAAACCGGTACATCACAGTCTCCCCTGTGCCGTCAGAATTAGGTGATGACCAATACGAATCAAATGCCACTCCACTAACCTGCCAGCACCATTTAGAAAGACATGAGTACAGCATCATCATTCACAACAGATAAACAGAAGCCTTCTAAGGTAAGAATTGTACCCATGAGTTGTGCCCCTCACCCCATGCCACAACCTTTCGATCTTCCATACTCCAAACTTGAACCAAGTCATCTTCACCTCCAGTCAGAATATATTTCCCATCCATACTGTTCAGTGGACATTGTTGTTAGTACCAACGTCTATTTTCTCCAAAGGCCAAAGGTGATGGCTTATATATCATATACAAAGAACGGAAGGTGACAAATTGAAAACACAGTATATTTAAAAGAAAGCACAAAATTGTTTGGACAAAAGAACAGAGCTTTGAAAAAGAGAACAGAGCACCTCCAAGCGCAACATAGTAGAGCACCATAATAACTTTTGCCACCACATACGAGCTGTTCTTTTGAATAATCAAAAACTCGCAGATAACCTGAACTCAGTAAGTGGAAAGATAGAAACTCAAAGTTCAAAAAAGCTAGAAAAGAAAAACAGCCAAAAAATGCAGATGATGTCAATTTGAGTTGATACCATCTCTTCCAACAGTTGCTAAGTATGCCCCATCATGGGAGAAAGCAACGCTATTAATTGAACCTTGACAAACATGCCATCTTGCTATTGGGTTACTCTGCAAGGAAATAATGGCAAGTAAAAAAACCAAAACAATGAGGAAAAATAGAAAAATTGTATGGTTTCCGCTACCAAACTAACAGTCAGACCAAAAACATTTTCTGTTGCTAAGGCATGCTCTATCTTGCCAGATATCAAGACTATCATGGCATTAACTGTAACAAAAAAAAAAAGGAAATATATATAAACACGGGCATATAAACCAGAAGGCAAGCACAAGAGCACATCTAAATGCATTGAGTAAAGGTTTTGAGAAATCCTTGCAGCTCAGCCAAAAAAAGAAAACATGTGCAAACTTTCCTGCAGCTCTCTGAGAAATTTGGGTGTCAAATCCCATTTTTGACAATCTAGATCATGCAAAATGCAGCAACACATGCATCATCTAATTTAAACAGATTGCCGTTTGGCTAGAAACTAGAATAGTGATAAGCCATGCAGCACCTACTATAATATACACATAAATCATTAATGGCTTTGCAGTATACAACAAAGGTAAACACCACCAATTTTAGGAAACATACACAAATAAGAAAAAGCCTAAAATAGCTCTTTTTTCCCAAAAATAAACACTGACCAGTACCTTACTGTAACGTGCATGTGAAACTGAAAATTGTGTTTGGTCTTTTACAACAGGGAATGAAGAATCACCAGCTCCTTCCTTGTTCTAGATGGCACAAAAAGAAAGAAAGAAAAAAGCTTAAAAAACAGCTTGATGCATTTAACATAATGAAATTTGCAAGTTATACCTCCAGAAGTTAAAAAAAATAAAAATTTAATTATCAGAAACTTGCCTTTTCATACATGTACATGTTTCCATCAGCATGAGCCACCACAAAAACACCATCACCTCCAGGAACCCATGCAATACTAGTACAGCGACTGCTGGAAATAACAAGAATATATAAGATAGGCAGCTGAGTCAACTAAATTAAAACATCAATTCAGCATAAAGGCCAATTAGAAACAAAAGTCAGTGCCCCTTTCATCATCCTAAGGGGAAGCCTGAGAGGAAAGCAAATTCTATAAGTTGCAGCAGATGACAAGTCGAATATTGCTAGCGGGTTTAACAATCAACCCACTGAGAGACCAAGTCAGTTGCTTTCTTGCTGGCCTTATATTTGGTAGTATTGATACCATAGAAGTACTCCATAATTTGACACAAACAAATAATCAACTCAACAATAAATCCTCCAGTTTTTTAACACAATAACTAATTATATATATATATAATTAGTTATTGTGTTAAAAAAACTGGAGGAAGACCTAAGACAAAACATTTGAAACTCAAAATTTTTAAAAAGTAAACTCAGAAGGCGAAGAAGTTAGGAAATGTATAATGGATGTGATAATGTAAATCTTGCCTGTTACTGACAGAACCATCTTTGTTGTAATGTTGCGCCCCAACAAGCTTCTTTCCAACATCCTGTAACTGCTGTCTCAGTGACACAGAGTAAACTACAGTAATACACACAGAACTGATAAATTTGCAGAGTTTAAACCTTTGGGCTAAAATTGCAAACTAGAATAGCTAAGAAGAATTACCATCACCAGAATTCAACCCAATAAGCAAATCATGGCCATCTTTGGCATCTTGATCGAATGCGTGGCAGATAGGGTTCGAATTACTGAAATTGATAGACTTTATTGGATCCTACATTAGACACCAAGATTCTCAAAATACCACCACAGATGCCTTCTCTTTCATCAAAAACCGTAACAAAAAAATGCTAAATTACCTTGTCCTGAGAATTCAAATCACTTATAAAGATAGCATCACCAACATTAAAGATTAAATAAGTCCCTTTCCCATCAAAATTCATATTAGTGATTGAATTACTAGAACTTGAAGCACCCAATGACCCAATCCTACTAGTACTACTAATACTTTTACTCCCACCATTCCCTCCAGCAAATCCAAGTGTGCGGCTCCCGTTCCCAGCACCTAGCCACCTTGCTGCTGCTGATCTGACCCCACTGCTGGCACTGTAGCTGGACGATGAAGACGTCGGAGTTGATGGAGCTGGCTTCTCCTTCAAATGCGCTAGGGTAACCTGACAGCCGAACTTAATCAATACAATCTCAACAAACGAATAGTACATAAGTATAAGCAAAACAATCAAAATTTGACTTTATAATTAAGGGCATTGATTCGAACTCTTTGAAGATTGAACTTGTAATCAATAATACTTAAACACTGATGATACAAAATGATCTAATAAAATATGTTCTTCAAGTGCTTCTAACAGATGGGTACATGTAAAAAACCCTCTTTTCACTAATAAATTGGAAATGTTCTCATTATCTAATTATAACATTAGTGTATCAAAAACACCAAAAGGAAAACCCACACTAAAATAAAAAGAAATAAATAAAAAGAAAAGAGAGTAATTTAAAGTGAAATCGGATGATTGGTCTTGATCAAAACCCAAATAAGTAACACAAAAGATAGTCTTCTTTCAATAATTTAAGAAAAAAAGGGACCTGTTTTTTTGTTTTCTAGAAATAAAAAAAAGGAAACCCTAGGAATTTGAAGTTACCTGAGTAACAGTTTTTCCATGAGCATAGTGAAGAAGGCTAGAAGGGTGAGTCTTTTCATAGTGAAGCTTATATCGACCTTCTGGGGTTTTAAAATAAGTCTTCAAACCCGGCGATTGAGCGTTAGCCGAGGGCGATGAGGTCGAAATCGTACCGTTGGCGGTGTTGATCATGGTGTCGCTTATCTTACACCCGATAACATCTGATCATGACACTCTAGGGTTTCTTCTACTTCTTCTCAATTTTGAAAATTTCTTATTTCCTAAATTCTAAGACCAAAAGAAAACCCAAAAAGAAAATAAGTCTTTTATGGGTTATTTTCTGTTGCTGAAATGGGGAATGGGGGATCAAAGGAGGAGAAGGGCCCTCTATGGGGTGGGAGGTGTGAGAAGAGGTTAGACTTTTCGGGAAGTTTAAGGGAAGTCAACGGAATAGACGGTGGAGGATTCAAGAGAGTGATTTTTTTCGGTGTTTGTAGATATAAACTGAGGGAGGGATTGATGATGAAAATGGGAAAGATTGCCAGGTTTTCTTTATTATAATTGAGTTTGATATATTCAGATTTTCACCTCCATTTTCTTAACTTTGGGCTTTTTTCTCTACTTACCGTTTGGCCCCCAATTATGTTCTTTTCCATTTTCATATTTAATTTTGTATTATGTTCTTTTTGGCATAATGACCTTTTCCGTTCCCTTATTTTACAAAAAAAATCATTTTAGTCTTTTATTTAAATTTTCATTTATTTTAGCCCTTAAATTTGTATTTTTTATCAAATCACTTCAAATAGACGGAAAAATTGACGTTTATTAACTTTGTTGATATGACATACACGTGGTTCACCATATAAATGACACATAATCATTTAATTATTTTTTACAAAATTTAATTTTTAAAAATAGTTTTTATAATTTTTAAAAAAATTTAAATTTTAAAAAATTAATTAAACACCAAGATGTCATCCACGTGACATTCCACATGTATAAATTGTAAACAAAGTTAACATAAATGTTAACTTTTCATTTATTTTGGGTGGTTTGACGAAAAATATAAATTTAAGGGCTAAAAAATAAAAAATTAAATTGAGGGCTAAAATGATTTTTTTTGTAAAGTTATAGGGTCAAATAAATCATTACGTTTTTTTTCCAAAACCAAGATGTCCACTGCTGGTAACAGTGACTAATCCTGTAACCTCTCCAACCCGACCTAAAATTTATGATCGGATTTAGAAAATTATATTGGCCACCGAAATGACCTAGTAAAATTATCGGAGTTTAAAATATTCTTTTTAAAACATTTGCTTAGTTTAGTAGAAAAACTTAGTGTGTTTCCAAAAGGTATAATTTCTTTCAAAAATCGATTGATTTTAATGGTTACCTTACAAAAATTGATTTCCTATATATTTACTTTTCAAAATCTCATTTATGTGATATCACAGTCGAAAAAGTGATATTCAAAATAGTTTTGATAAATAAAAACCAATTTTTTTTGCGTAATTAATTTAAATCCATGTTTCAATATCTTAAAATCAATTTAAATATCATGCATGTAAAATAAACTCAAAACATGCCACATTTCAAATAAAGTTCAATTCTCAAATAACAAAAATTATATAAAATATGTCTGAAATACTTTTATAAAAAAATATCTCGAGACGAGCCCTTCGAATGTCATGTATGCATCCTAATCTTGTGAGTTATCTGTAAAAATGAAAATTAAAGGGGTGAGCTTAAGAAGCTCAATGTGAGTCCTATCACAAGAAAATCAGTGCATAACAATAAACAAAACATATGAAATAACAACTCAGAGAATAATCACAATCAAATAGCAAATCAAAGTTTCGATTTTTCAGATATACTCATAAATATAATATTTTAGAATTCACAATTTTGCATGTAAATGCTCATGAATGGCAATGCAATTTCAATTTATCAACAAAGATACTACTCAACTCCACTACACATCACAATAAAAGTTCCTCATATCTCATTCATCCCTACACACCGTGTTGTAGATAAACCACCAATAATTTGCAGATAAACTATTAGTAAAAATTATGGATAAACCACCAGTATTTTTAGATAAAAAGTTTGCAGATAAACTGCCAATAAGTTGTGGATGAACCACTTGCAGATTATTAAATTGTCAGCACTTCCTCCGTTCATATCGTCCCACCCAATGCAATGCAATATGTCATGCTGATAACAGAATAATATAGTAATGATAAACATGCTTTACATGTATTCGGTTCAACAATGGCAGTGGGCATGCTTAACATGTAATTAGTCAGATAGAAACAATAATAATAATAACAGTAATGGTTTATCAGAAAAATAGTGATAGTAGGCATGTATCATTCACATATCATGCATATAACAGTAATAATTCAGTCAATTAGATCACATATTCCAAAATATACATAAGATCATGGACTCAATTGAGTGAAATAAAATTATAAAAATAGTTTAGGGACTATACAGGGACTAAATTGAACATATCGTGTGGAAGGTTGTGTAACAGACTGAGGCCATGTGGTTCACGAAGTCCCTAAAATTTACAGGTGCACATGATCGTGTGGTCCGCACGCCCATGTGAGAGACCGTGTAGCCCTAAACCTACACATGATCACCATCGATTCACTTGGGAAAAGACACACACCTTTCACCACAGGTCCGATTGATATTCCTCATGATCGATTTTTATCTGATTCACCTAGATTCGATCCTTCAAACGACAACCATACAAATATTTATATATTAAAATTCCGGGGTAAGGATTTTGGCAAAATCCAAAAGAAATCGACTAAACGATTGAAAAGATTAATCGAGGATTAGCACAATGAATATACAGGATCTAATCAAAACGAAGCGCACATACCGATTAATGGCAAAGGTAACGAATGCTACTAACGATAATCTAAATTCCGGTAGAAATCAACGAACGGGGATGCAAATGAAGTAATGAATATTTTGTTGCATCTAACATCACTAATAAGTTTTAATGGCCTCACCCAACGACCAATGGGGTGGTTTGGTTGATTTAACCATTTAGTCTTCATTGCTTTGGCCAGGCTTTGCCTCATGGCCTGTCAGTGGTTGTCAATCACCAACTCATAATTTGAAGTAGTAGTAGCAGCAGAGAGGGAGAGACTGAGGGACGGTGGTGGAGGGAGGTCTAGAGGGGGAGGGGGAGGGGGAGGGTGGAGGGATTGTTTTTATTTAATATTAATATAAAATTTTATTTTATTATATCGTTTTGAAAATTTTTATTTTTTTACATATTTTTAAAATTTATATTATTCTTTATTGAAAAAAATATTTTTTTCTTCTAATTTTTTTAAATTTATTATTATATCGTTTTGAAAATATTTATGTATTTTTATATTTTCTTTTGATTTTTAAAATTAAGATTAAATTAAAAATATTTATAAATTTTGAGAGTTAATTTTTTAAAATTATTATTCAATTGATATAATATATAAAAGTTGAGGATTAAATTTATTATTATATTAATTTTTTGAGAGGCCAATTAAGATGTAGTACTACAAGGTTTTTTTTTAGACGACAAGATGTAATCGTAGATGAGTTTTTGTGAGAGTTTTTGTGGTAACTATGAAAAAAATTTTGTTAGCGAGTTAGAGCTTTATTTTCGGGGTTTGGGTTTGTACGTTTAATATTGTACTCTCATTTGTTTACCTATTTAGTAAAAAGCCGAAACCTCCTTTATCCGTTATTTTTATTCTCTTCGAATGAGTTTTCCACATAAAATTTGTGTTTGATCTTTTCTACCTTCTCTATTTCGTTGTTTATATAGATCGATCCTCAACAATTTAATATGCCAAAGGTTCTTATACTCTTTTAAAATTTAAAATTTTATCATTATATTTTATTTATTGAATTTCTATACTTCTTTTATTTAAATATCTTGATCGCTCCATCTAAACTTGTGGTTAAAGTTATTGGTGTCAAAGGTAAAACAATTTTTTAACTCTCAATATTTATAATTTTTTATTAATTTAGTTTTTACCCTTTAAAAGTACGTAAAAATGTTAAAAATCATTTTACCTTTGGCAAACGACAAAATTAGATAAAAAATCAAAATATTTAAATAAAAAATACGAAAAACTTAGTATATTAAAATTAAAATATATATACTAAATTTTAATTAAAAAAGAGAGGACAAAATCCTTTATTAAACGTAGCTATTTTTGCGATTGGTTGCGCTATTCAACTTTATGGGTTTAATCTCAACTGATTATCTAAAGCAGAGTGCGCCCACTATTTTTTTAATTATGAAAGCGAAAGATCAAGAAAGCATAATCAAAAGCTACCTGGAAAGAATATCTTGTTGGCTTTTTAGCAATTGATGTTTTGTGTTTGAAAATTTAAGAAATAAAATAAAATAAATATTGAGATTTGAATTCTAAGTTCAGTCAATACTACTTTATAAAGATAAATGAGAAAAATAGGAATGAAATGAGAGATTCGAAAATTGAAAAATAAGAAAAAGCAAGTAGAGTGCTATACCGACTTGGCATTGCCATTCATAATCTTGTAAAAGAGAACTCTCGCGATTAATATCCAACTTGTGGATGGGGCTCAATGAAGCACTTGAGTCTGTATATAAGAAACTTAGAGCTACGCTAGAGCTTTGTAATTTCTTTGAAGTTATAAAATTTTTAGTTGTTTGTTCTTTATTGTTTCTTTTGGTGGTAACCACAGCCAAGAGAAGACGTGACGGTGAAACAGAGAGATCAAACTCTCAAGAGATTGAGAAGGCGACTTGGAGGACTCAGCCATAACCTTATCAGGTATAACTTTCTTTTTCTATCTATCAGGTACGAATTACAGTGTGTATGCTCCTTTCTTGCGGGTCGATTCTGGCATCAAAGCTTACGTTCACTAATAGCCGAGTTTAAGAAGAAAATAGAAAGGATGATTAAGATGTTTGAACCTCTTTCAGAACAATCTAGAACTACATACGAAGGTTCCGGTAGTTCTGGAACCAGCAGAGAAAAAGAAAACAACATATTCAAGCAGGTATTTAGTCCTAGGAAGAAAACTGAAGAAATAGAATTAGCAGAAACATTCGATATAGAAAAAGACCTAGAAAATTTTAAGCAATCTAACCATAAACATTTTAACCCACATATTCTATATAAAAAGGGGAGATTCTGGGAAAAGACCCAAATGGTACAGAAAATTGTAGAAATACCTGTAAAATGTGGAGATAGTGATACAGTTATAATACCATTGTTAAGAAACGAGTCCTGTAAGGCACTACAGGAAAAGCAGATGAATTATGCTCATTTAGGATTAATAGTCGTGGGAATAAAAGGAATGACGAGATTAGACCTGGGAGCCCACGTAGTAATGACCATATTCGATGACTCAATAGAAGATAAACAGAAGAAGATCATAAGTTTTATGGATGTAGATATGAACAACAATAGAGGATTGTTCTACTGTGCCCCAGAATTCTTTCTCAGAACAAAAGATATCCATAATATAAAGCTAGGAATAATATCATCAGGATATGGCAGAATAAACCGAGAAAATTTAGTAGTAACCCTTGGCTTTCTTGGAAAAGCCACCCAAAATACTAATATTAATTATAAATGTGAAATCAAAGATGTCATAGAAGCAATAGCCTCAAAAGGAGTAAGGTTCATAAAACCTCCAAAATTTTCTGCAAAATTACTAGCAGGAAAAAAATGGGATCTAAATAAACTATTTGAAGAACAGAAATCTAGACTAACTCCTCAGGAAGGAGAAGTTTTCCAAGATCCGATAGGAAACATAAGTGTAAGATTCTCAGACTATAACCATAGCCATTTAATATCAACAGAATGTCCAGCCTCTGCTAAAAATTCAGACTTTGAAATAGACAATGATCAGTAGAAATAGACCTAGTGGAAGATGATAAAGATAAAGAAATACTACTAATGGATGTTGATTGCAGAATGACCACCCGAAGACAAGGAAGATCCCTTGAATCTGCTCTACCAGAATCTACAAAAGCCATAATTCCTTATACATCTTCAGAAGAATATCCAGAAGGAGCAAAAAATCTCTGGAAGCCTACAGGAAAGCCCCTTATACTGTCGGATAAACTTTCCTTCACAGATTATAATGGCTCTGGTCAAGAATTTAACTTGGCAGAGAATACGATCATAACATCCGCAGAAAGAATACTTATCGATAATATATTCATAGCACACAAAAGGGGAGACATTAAACATCAAATAGCCTGTCTTAATGGGCTCTCCCTATATCTCCATAACATTCATAATAATGAGATATGTTACATCTTGTTCACAGGAGATAATAAGGGAATATACAAAGAATGGACTGAAATGATCCATTATACAAAATCTCAGAAGAACCCAAAATATAAAAAATACAACTCTCTGTCAGCAGCATATAAAGATGCCCAGATTTACCTAGGACATAAATACAATGTATCAGAAAAACTTAAGAGAAAATGGGCAGAAATCTATGAAAATCCTCATCTAGAAATGGAGACTTCATTAGAGAAGGCAGCCCTTCAAGACCAGATTATCAAGCACAAAGAACAGCAACTCCTCCTGGAAAAACAACTCCAGACCGAGCGAGTAAGAAATGTAGAACTTATAAAGAGACTGGAAGATCTCCAAAAAGAAGCCAAGAATAAAGAAGACATGATTTCATACGCGGGAGCAACCGCCGGACAGCCCATAACTAAGGAAGACAAGATAATAGAAAAACTCTCAGAAATCCAACAAGATCTGTCTACTGTTATAACTGGGCTAAACCAGCTTGATGAAAGGCCCTCTGAAGGATGGGACCAATGGTGGCTCGATATGGCATGCCGAGCTAATATATTAGAAAAAATTCCAAAGTGCCCAAAAAACTCAGATGCCCAAGAAGAAGAATATCGAGACGGAGCCCTAGAACAATATGTAGCCTCTATTAAAATGTAAAGAGTGTCACGAAGAAAAAGTTGCAGATGCTCAGTTTAAAGCATCTTATCTTTATTAAGACATAGATAGAAAAAAGATCAAAACCTATTAGTTGCGACTCTAAGGCTTTGTAATTTCTTTGAAGTTATAAAATTTCTAGTTCTTTGTACTCTATTGTTTCTTTTCGAATTTGAGATATAGAGAGAAAAGTGCAAGGCCTCTATTTAGTAACCATAGCCAAGAGAGGGTGTGAAGGTGAAACAGAGAGATCAGGCTCTCACGAGATTGAGACTCTCATATCTGGAAGGCGACTTGGAGGACTCAACCATAAACTTATCAGCTATAACTTATTTTCTCTATCTATTAGGCAGAACCAACTGTCTTGAGGAACGATTTACAGTGTGTATGCTCGTTTCTTGCGAGATGATTTCGATCTGGAAAATCATATCAAATCGCTTGCATGATAATGCGAATACATCATGCTGAATGCGAACAGTCCACGTGCGAACTTTTGTTAGCGAATTTTGCAAATTATTCTTCCTATAAATAGATGACATCAATGGATCTATTAAAAAACTTTGAGAGATTGTTTTTTTGCTAAAAAATAAAAAGAATTTATTCTCAACTATTATATAGATTTTTTCGGAATAATAATTCTACCGATTTCTATTAAGAAGAGATAATTTTTGTTTTCACCAGAGAAATATATTTTTAATTCTGTGTTTTGATTCAATTTATTCAAACTCACACTTGAAGCAATTCGTGGTACAAGAATAGCGAAAAAGATTATTTAGTTGAAAGCCGAAAATATTGAACGTCTGTTAAGTCGAAAACACAAGTACGATTAAGTTAAAATTTATTATTATAAATATCACAAACTAAGTCGATTTTAAAAATTTTATTTTTTTGTTGTGTAAAAAATTCATTTTCAAACTGATATTTTTCCAACAAAACCGACACCAGCAAATCACCTCAGTCGATACACCAAGACAACAATCTCAAAAGCTTTCTCTTTATAAATCTCTCTCCAATAAAATGGAGACAATTGTTCTATCTTTACGCTACAACATCTCCAAACCATCTCTGCAAGGATTTTACATCCTAATGGTGCAATTTTTGTGAGCAACATCACATCAGGTTCATTCTCAATTCATGACTTTAACCCCCAAGTTTTCCAACACTTAGGGTAGTCCCATCCAACCCACTCCCTATGCTAATGGTCAAATCCAACCCTCCCTAAACCAAGCCTACAATTAGACTCACATGAAACTCATCATGAGAAATCAACTTGCTCCAAGCCTTTATTCGCCTATAAAAGGGTTTTTTATTTAAATGATCTAAAATTTTTTATTATTTATAAAAAATATTTAAGTTCAAAAATATATGTTAAAATGATTTAAATTAAATAGTAAAGATTTTAAATGATCATTCAATGGTTGATGTTTTTCCAGATTTCACTTCAGTGATTGTTGTCAAGCATAAAAAATAATTTTTTTTGTCTCGATTATGCAATAGGTGACACTTCTGTATTTTTTTAATCTGATATTATATTGGTATACGAAAATACGGTATTTTGAAAAAAAATTATATTTAAAAAACATTTTTTTGGATGTCGACCATGACAAATACGAATAAAAAATATTTTTTGGGTGTCGCCCATACTTTATCAGATAAAAAAAATTTGGGTGTCGGCCATAGCTTTGATAAAAAAAAATTTGGTGTCGATCATGATATTTTTTTTGGTGTCGCCCATGTCATGACCGACACCCCTTTATCTGATAAAAAATATTCTTTTGGTGTCGGCCATGGCCCTTTATCTGATAAAAAAATTATTTTTTTGGGAGTCTCTTATGCTATGGTAGACACTTCCTTTATTTGATAAAAAAATATTTTTTTAGGTGTCGCCCATACCATGACCGACACCCTTTTATCTGATAAAAAATATTTTTTGGGTGTCGCCCATGCCATGGTCGACACCAATTTTTCCTCATTTATCTATATATAGGATTGAGGTTTTAATTTTGAAATTATAAGTAAAAAATATTTTTCTTAAAAATAACATAAAAATGAGTTAGTTTTTATCATTAGATGAATGTTTTGTTTTGGGGGAAAGTTGTGAAGTGTACAATCGAATTTCGGGGTTGAACTATATACTGTCATGTATTGCCAGAGTTGAATTATATACTGTCATGTGAAGCGGCAAATATATGTTTTCAATGGTTAGACAACTTTTTACGCCTTTGAAGACTATCCTAGATGTCCAAAGATGATGGACATTATCTACGTTGGAAGAATTATTATCCTGCGATTCAACAATACAACTGTTGAGTTATTGATCCAACGTAGATTATATATTTGCCGCCATATGTAACCAGGTGGTATAACCGTAAAGATTATGATATCAAAAGTCAGTTAACTGAACTTTGTCATCGAACAGCTGACCGAGACTTGGCCAGGAATTTCTTATAGATGATCCCGTATTACTTGAGGGTTACAAGAATTTCTTGAAGTTGGTCAGATATTCAAGATGATGGACATTATCTAATCAAGACGAGTTGGGTAGGTTTAGGGTTTTGTAGGTTATTTTGTATTATTGTTGTTCAAATTTTAAAATTTCGTGTATTAATATTAACAAATATTTATAATTTATTATATCTGTAAATTTAATTTGTTGCGTTGTAATATTCGACAATATTTGTATTTTATTGTATTAATATATTTTTTATTTATAAAAAAATTATTAAATATTTTGTTGTGACAATGTTAAGAAATAATTATTATCGACAAATTAAATATATATTAAAAAATAATAATTAAAATTAATGTTAAAAAATAAACGAAAAAAATAAAAAAAACACGAGATATTGGGCGACATGACAAATTCTCCATTCATCATATGTGGATAGACACACATGGAGCAGATGGGTAAGATATATTTTCGAATTTTTTAAATATTTTTTTCTATTTTTGAAATATTTTTTATATTTTCAATTTTTTTTTAAAATTATATTTTTGAAATCTTTTTTTACATATATTTTTATATTTTCAAAATATTTTTTAGCTTTTCAAATTTTTTTAAAATATTTTTTATATCTTCAAAATGAAATTTTTTACACATATTTTTTATATTTTCGAAATATTAAAAAATACATTGTCGAAATATTTTTTTACAAATTAAAAATCTCATATTTTTTTACATTTTTAAAATTTTTTTTACAAATGAAATATTTTTAATATTAACTAAACTCGTGTTGTTTATATTGTGCAGTTCGTGTGGAGGCCTTATATCAGGGATTACATTCCGCCTTTCATTCCACCATTTGTTTACCAGCACGAATACCATTTGTTCTCGTGTAGTGTGTCGGTATTCAATTTTCATATGGTAGAATGACATGTTAGGGATCGGGTCTTGCGACAATTCGGTGCTATGCTACATATCCCGAACCCTTCCTTCCAACTCGATGATGTCCACCAGCTTAACAAAAAGGGAACTGGTAGAAACAACATAAATTGGGCCCGTTATCTTGAGTCATATATCATGCTTTGGAATGACCGGGGGAATAGGTGCTTAACCTTGTATTCGTGTAACGGTGATTTTTTCGGTTCCTCACAGTACAAGTAATGGTATATGGCATACAGGATGCCATTGGTTTTTCTCGGGCATTATATGTTAGTCTCGGAGAGACTTATTCCGAAAGACAACCGATGGCGTCCGACGTTGGCGCCGTGGTCGGATCCACGATTCAGATTCTTAGCCCGAGGACGAGCCCAATGACCAGCCTGAGGACGACCTCGTGGACCAACTCGAGCACCAGCCCGAGCCCCAATATCAAGCATCCGTCTCTTCATCTTTTTTGCCGCAAGACTAATATCATCGTTCAATGGAGAAGATTTTTGGCGTCAACGTCGACCCTCAACGTTCATGTTTCTCCGGTTCATCCTCATATCAATAGGAGATCTATCGGGAAGAACGTACACAAAAAATGGAGGATATTTTTGGCTCGGTGCCTCCGATATCTCAACACACTCTCGATGACGATGACGATACGTACGATTTTACCACCCTTTTACGTACACTGATCGGGACACCGAACGTTGAGACCACAAAGGTCGAATCGAGCAGCAGTTATGTAACGCCTCCTCAACGAGGTGCACTACGGCCTCGGCCTCGTCGAGCCCAAAGGAACTTGATCTGTTACACGCTAGCACCGGGACGTCACCGGAATCAACTCAATTTTGATTTTTTCGTTTATTTTTAAATATAGTTTGTAAATTCGTTTATATTTTAAATTTAATTTCTAATTTCGTTTATATTTTAATTTTAATTTCTAATTATTATTTTTTCAAAATTTATATAATATTTTTCAATAATAATTATTTCCCCATTTTTTTTAACAACAACATATTTAATACTTTTGTATATAATTCGAAATTATTTAATACAAAAATATACAAACATTGTTGAATATTACTAAGCAACAAATTAATTTTACAAATACAATAAATTACAAAAATTTGTTAATATTAATACACGAAATTTTAAAATTCGAACAATAATAATACAAAATAAATTAAAATTACAGATATAATAAAATACAAACATAGATAATGTCCATCTGCTTGAATACCGAGCTGCAAACGTTAGTACCGAAAAACTTGCTCGGGTTACCATTAACATGACCTTTTTTAGTTTGTAAGACACAATGCAGTCGGTCTCGATCACCTGTTAAATGGCGGAGAAAGTCATCCGACCTTTGACAACATAACTTTTACGGGCTTACCACAATGCCCACATATGGCGGCAATATATTTACGTTGGATTAACTATTCAACAGTACTTCTCGTAGTAACAAATTCTTTCAACGTAGATAATGTCCATCTGCGTTGGACATCTCGGATAGTCTTCAATGGCGCAAAAAATCGTCTTACCACTGAAGACATATCTTTGCCGCTTCACATGACAATATATAATTCAACTCCGATAATACATGATAGTATATAATGAAACCCCAAAATTTGGTTATATACTTCAAAGCTCTCCCCCACAACAAAACACTCATATGATGTTGTGCAAGAACACACTCTCATTTCTATGTTAGTTTGAGAGGAATTTTTCTTCCTTACAATTTCAAAACCAAAACCTCAATCCTATATATAGACGAGGAAAAGTTGGTGTCGGCTATTCGTTGCCAAGCACAATTTTTTTATTTCGTATTTTTAAGGGTTTCGACTATTAGATGACAAACACGAAAAAAATTAATTTTTTTATTTGTATTATTCATGGCCGACACCTAAAGAAAATATTTTTTATCGTCGACACCCAAAAAAATATTTTTTTACCAGATAAAAGGGGTGTCGGCCATGGCATAAGTGACACCCAAATTTTTTTTTTATCAAAAAAGGGGTGTTTGGCCATGGCATAAGCAACACCCAAAAAAATATTTGTTTATCAGATAAAAGGGTGTTCGGCCATGGCACGGGCGACACTGAATTTTTTTTATCAGATAAAGGCCATGGCCGACACCAAAAAATTCTTTTTTATCAGATATGGGCGACACCCAAAATTTTTTATCTGATAAAGAGGTGTCGGCCATGGCATGGGCGACAGTTAAAAAATATTTTTAAATATAAAAAAGTGGGTGTTGGTCATGGTATGGGCGACACCCAAAATTTTTTTTCCAAAATATCTTGTTTTCGTATATCAGTATAATATCGGATTAAAAAAATACAGAGGTGTCGCCCATTGCAGGGTCGAGACAAAAAAATCATTTTTTATGCCTGACACCAATCATTGGGGTGGAATCTGAGGAGGTGTCAATCATTGGATGGTCATTTAGAATCTTTACTGTTAATTTTAGGTCATTCTGGTGTATATTTTTGAACTTGTGTAATTTTTATAAATAATAAATTTTTTGGGTCATTTGGATAAAAACCCCTATAAAAGTCCTCCCTCCCTCAAGAGAAAGGAAAGATGAGAGGAACCCTAAAAAACTACTAATATGACAATCTAATATCATCTAACCATCAAAGTAGCTCTCCGTACATTCTTAATGTGAACTGTTGATAAACAAGTAGTTCTCTACACCTTCCCCGTGTGAATTGTCCTATCAAGCAACTCCAAGTGTCATAGGGCTAGAAATTTTGTCTCGTAATTCATGCGACCTTATGCGATTTCTTGGTTTCAAATCTAACTTCTATTTATAGTTGAACTCTCCCAAAACCAACGTTACAGATTGAATTACATCGACAGTCGAGATTAAAGCCTATCTACAATTGAAATTCTCAAGGGATTGATTCAATCCTTTAAGATTAGAAAATCAAATCTTATTAGATTACAAATCTTTTAAGATTACTTTTCATATTTACCAAGGTAGCCCTAATTTTCTATAAGTGTTTCAATTGGCCACCAAGGCTTCAAGTAGACGTGATTCTCTACATATTCCACAAATTGAGCCAATTCAAGTGGATCGAATGAGCCTCATTTAATCGATTGACCTTCATGGAATACTCTTTGCGCATTCGTCATGAGCTTTGGTCCGCGGCCCGTGGCACTATTATTTTGCATTAAATATATATATGTAATGTTCCTAATTTATTTTATTTTATTTCCAGTTGTAATTCAGAATTTGTAATTTATCTAGGTTTTGTTTTTTCATATTTATTAAATATTATATATTGTATATTGTACATTTGGAAAAAAACAAAATCTTGAAAATAATGTTGTTGAATAATTAATATGTATAAGAAACAAAGAAAATTACCATCCAATAGAATCCAATAATAAATTAAAAATAGAACAAAATAAAAAAAAATAGATCATTGTATGCTTCCTCAATGTTTTTGGAAATCAAATTAGTAATATCTTCAAATTAAGTTTCATGCCCTTGAAAAGCATCCAAAATTGATATTACATAGTCTTGTAAAATAAAAGTTTTTTTATTAATTCAATAAAAAAATATTTATCGACCAAAATAATACCCCAATCCCATTAATTACCAAAATGATATGTTTTGTTAGATAGAGGACTTTCAAATGACGGCACTAGTGGGTTTTTTTAACACGAATTTTTTTAATTAAATTTATATCTTTAAAAATAAAAAATAATTAAAGTGAGATTTATTTTTGTTATAAAGGGGAAGGGGGACCAAACGGCACTAGAGAAGAAAGAAAGAAAAGAAAGAAAGAAAGATAGAAAGAAGGAAAAATGAGAGAAATGTAGTAATTTAGTTTTGTGTTTATTGTGAAATTTATTTTTAAAATTATTTAATTTGTTAGTTAGTAGTAGTAATTTAATTTTATTATTTAATGTGATGGATTTATTATTATAATTTTATTTGCTTAGTAGGTTGATTAAAAGAGTAAAAAGTTAAAAGAAAGGTAAATGTAAATATTTTATTGATAATTTAAAGTTATATTTTGTTTAGTATTTATTATTTTAAATTATTTGTTTTGTTTAATTTAATTTTTAATTGATTTGTTATTTAATGTATTTATTTAGTTGAATAAAAACTTAAACTTGACCACTCTTCCTTTTTTGTTTTGTAAAAAAAAGAATGTGAATTTTATAATTAACCTGGGCAAAGGCAAAAACTTTAATTAAAAAAAAGGGTACCCCCACCTCTACCAAAGTGATGAATTTCAATGGTTTTTTGTATTTTGGTACTTGGATTCAACCCACGTCTTACATTTTTACAATGAAAAATGCATGCCAACATATTGACAATAATAACTTTGGTGTTCCCTTTATCAAATACAAAAGTTGACTTTCACTTGGTTTTAGTGTCCATGAATACCATCACCTGTTTAACCTATCACATTACACCCCTTCCATCCCCCGGTTATTTTTAATTTAATTTAATTTACTTTTATTTATTTTGTTAGTAGTAGTAAGTGTTAGAGCCCAATTTTGATAGGATTCAATTTAATAAAAAAATCTAAAAAAATTAATTAATAAAATAAAATACTTTTTTAATTAAATTAAAAAAGGTTCAATACAAAAATCCAAATACCCAAATACCTAATACCCAATTACACTCTAACCTAAAATCAACACAAACCCAAATAGCCCAAATCCTAAACTAAAGAGGAAACCCTAATTTGCTAGGGTTTCCAACAGCCACCACTCACCCACTTGTCTACTTGAATGTTCCACCACCAACACCACCCACCACTTGTCTCTACCACCATGTCAGATCTGCCATCACCACGTGATCACCTGCAAAAATAAAGAGAAGAGACAGAAGCAAAAACAAAAAATGCATGTATCCATTCGACTATAAAAGCCATGTAAAAATTGTAAAAGGGGTCTTCTTCCCCTTCAAATTTTCAAGAAGAACACATCAATAAAATACCAAAAAGAAGGTTTCAAGGTATCCCTTTTATTTCACACACATTCGTATATACATATATTTTGTATAATTTTCCTTCTTTTTTATTTTTTATCTACTTCAAAATAAATAATAAATCTAAAAAAAATAAAGTTAAGGTTTGGGGTTACATATTTGTTCACCACACCACCATCGGAACCACGAACGGTGCCCTTTCGATCTTGCCCATATTCGTGAGGGGTGCTTCGAATGTGGGAGATCTACAAAATACAAAAAATATATATTTTTTACAAAAATATATAACAAAAAACAAAGTACTGTAAAAATCAAATTTTTTTTTTATCTTTTTTGAAAATAGCTTTTGATTGTTGTGGATCTATGTTCTTTTTAAAAAAAAAGGAAAAGCAAAAATAAAAATTTACGTTTTTTTTTCTAAAGGTTATTGCATTTACCATAAAAGAAAATTATATATTCTCATAATCAATGCCAGGACTTAACGAAAAACTTCATATTTTTATTCTGCCTTTGCAAAACTACTTTATTTGTACTCTCACTGGCTTTATACATTTAGATATTTGAACTGCTGGTCCAAAAACTCCACAAATTTAATTGTATTTGAGTTGCGTCTTTCTATTTTGGCCAATTTATTCCATATATCTATTTGTCAATAGATTTATTCAATATCCTCCTTCTATTTCATTATTTCCACAATAATATTGCATTCAAAACCATTGTTGACCACTTTTATTATTGGTTCGACATTTTCTCAAATTTACATAACTTATCGAGATCTCTTATTTTTACTATTTTAATCTTCAGTTTCAGGCACCTGAATCTTTTCTTATTAGTTATGTATTGGTCTCTTTTGGAGCACCCGCTTTCACTATATGATCATCTAGATTTTTTCCTTTTATGAAAATTTCAATATTTGAAACTTTAATGAGTTATCCTTGTTGAATTTCTGGTTCAAATTATTCTCCCTTTAATTCATTACAAGTTATTAGTTCTCTCCCCCTAATGTCGAGAAAACTATCAAATCAAAATAGTAATCACAATCATGTTATAATTAAATCTCCAATATATTTAATATATCATAATAAAAAGGAGGCCCATAATATATATTTCCAACTTTCTTTGAAGATTCACTCATATTTGTGCGTTGAGGTGGAGCAATTGAAACATACACGCGCATACAAAAATTCAAAGATGAGAAATATTTAGCTTTTGACCTAAAATCAATTGCAATTGAGAGTATTTAAAACTTGTTGGCTTGATGCGCACAACACGTAAATCAACATAATCTCATGTTGAAAGAGAAAGTTCAGTTCTCATATTGAAAGAGAAAGTTCAGTTCTCATAAGTAATAATCAGAGGCGTTCAATCAATAATTTCTCTAAACCATTATACACATAAATAACAAACTTTTACCAAAGTTTTTTAAACTTAATCAATAAAAGATTGAGATATAAACTCATCAATATTAGCAATATGAATTGTCTTAATTGCATGATCTGAAATTAATTATTCAAATAATCTTGCAAACGACAGGTTGCAAGTTGATAACACATATGTGTTTATTTTGTAGATGCATTTACCAAAATCATATAATATCAAAACCATCCACATGGTGGATTAATGAGCTCATATTAATTTTAGAAATGCAAGACATTAAATCTCAACTTTAGCTAGTGAGTTTTTAACAACCAATTTTCATTAAGAACAACCAACAAATGATAATTTTTAAATTAAATAATTTTTTGGTTCTTTAATGAATGTCCATATGAATTTTCAATTAATTTTCACATCATATATGATCCAGGATGGTTTAACTGGTTATGCCAAGCAGTAAATATATTTGTACCAGCAAACTTCTGGTTTACTTTAACACGCGTTTCAATTTGAACTAAATCGTAGTAAATTGATAATGTTACCATCATTTCTTTCACTTGGTATCCACATACAAGTATCATTGTGACATTTACTATTGAAAATATCTAAATCAATGTGAAATTTATAATGACATTAAGTCATATAATATAATTTCCAAATAATTATATGAAATATTCACTTCAGGAAATATGCCAAAATATTCACATGTCCAAAATCTTTAAGCGCATCCTACCATAACGAGCAAAAATATCTGCTCTTCCTTGACTCTGATACCAAATCATCTCGAGGATCTGAGGATTGGAGAGATGGAAAGTAGTAATGAAATTAAGGCTCTGTTTGTTTGTCAGTAAAATATTTTCTGGAAAAGCTTTTCAGCCTTTTCTATTATTTGTTTGGCTGAAAATAATTTCCTACAGTAAAATCAAATACAAAACACGGGAAAACCCAAAGCATTTTTAAGTAAAATGTCTTATCGATTTTCATTCCGTAAGACATTTTCCTTTTCTTATTCATAGAGTCTCCTTTACACATTTTCCCTTCTCTTTTCCACAGAGTCTTCTCTTCACTGGCTTGAATAAAAGCCATTCCCCAGACGTCGTGCTTCACTTTCGACCCAATGCTTGCCGCCAGCCAATAGCACTTCTCAACACCAGTTACCAACGTTCGTCTTCCTTTCTATAAGGTAAAAAAAAATTCCTTCCCTTTTATTTGTTTTTTTTTCTTGAATCTAAAATCTAGTTTTAAACATGTTTATGCCCAAGCATTTATTTCAAAAAAAAAATCTAATCCTTCGTGATTAATTAAAGTTTTTCTATTTCATTTGTTTCTCAGATGGTCAGTTGCTTTGAATTTCTTTTGGGGTTTTTTTATTGTTTCTTTCTCTGTTTTTTGATGTCCCGATATCGGCTTTGTTAGTTTCTGATTAAGGTTTCAATTTGCTCACTGTCCTTTTCATTTATACCAGTTTTGGGTTTTATCCTTTTTTTTCTCGTTTTTAACGTATATTCCGAGTTTAGATCATTTATTTCATATAATTGTTTGAAGGGGAAGATTTTGATGCATGTAACTGAAAACACACCAATCGAAAAACACATTTCTCTGCTGATTATGATTTATTTTTTAATAAATGTAGGGTTTATGTTAATGACTTATCATGTTTATTGAATGGAAACTTCATTTCCTGTCTGTGTCTGTGGAGTCTATTAAACAAATTTCTTTTACATTAAAAATTACCATGCTCAAGAGTTTGCGGGGTACCAGTGGTTTTTGAATGAATTGTGGCCATGTATCAAGGGTAGCATGGTATAGCCCTCAATGAAAAGATAAGGTTATGAATTGGTATCAATTGAATGGATTGTATTTGAAAAGTTTTCTTGTGTTTTGGATGTGTTTCTGATTCCTGTTTGACTCAATTATATGGTGATTTGTCTTCGAATATGATGAAGCCTTCATAATGGAAATGGGATAATCGATATATGTTAATTGCTATGTTGTTTTGGTCTGGATGGTTTCAGATATATATATCATTGTAGCATTTTATGATTGATACTGTCTGATATAGTGTGATATATGTGTCATTGCAGCATTATTCTTCTCTAGCTAGTTCAAGATCATGGAATAAAAGAAGGGTTTTGGAGAGTAGAAGAGGCATAGTTGTAAGGGCATCATCTCCTGACTCGACTGACCCATCTGATCTAAATGCTTCCTATCGAAACCACATCGAAAACGGAATTTCGAAAAATCATTTTAAAATTTTGAAAAAAGGAATAAAAAGGGAGTCGCCACCAATCTTTTATTTGGGTGTGATTAAGTCACCTCAAAACGTTTAAAACGTTAAAAATATCGATCTACGAAATCTAGAAAAAAAATGGGTTCGGGAGTCGGTTATGCATGAGGAAGGATTAGCACCCTCATACGCCCAAAGTTGGTACCACATAATTATTTTCGGGTCTTGTTTTATGAAAACAGTGAAAACTTGAGTAAAGTTTAAAATGAGATGTTTATTTTGAAAGGTTTCGTGCATTTTTTAAATAAATCTTTTTAAGAACATTTGTCCCCGTATTCCGAGCCTCTATGAGAACTAAAGTCGTGTCCAACACATTAGGGCACCATATTCTCGGAGCTTCAAAATTGAAGGACATTTCAGAAAATTTTAAAGAGAGTATTCTATCGCGTGAATTATACGAAATTCACACCCAGCACGTTAGGGCATGGTGTTTCGAGGTTTTCACACGAAAGAACATTGTTTTTTGGTCTAAAAATCCTTTGTAAACATATAAGATTGAAGAATAGTTTGGAAAACTTTTGAAAAGGATATTCGATTTGCATGAATTACGAAAATCACACTTAACACGTTAAGGCACGATTTTTCGAAGTTTTCACACAAAGGACATTGCCTCGTTTTAAAATTATTTGTGACATATGCATATAGATATACTTTGAGAATTAAAAAAATTCGTATTAAATTTAAAATGCAATCCTCGAACATATGATTTGAAGGATTTTTTTTTAAAAATTTACCCGTTTACTTCGATTTTCACGAAGAATTAAAGTCGCGACCAACACGTTAGGACACGACATTCTCGGAGCCTCGAAGTGAACGGGCGTAAAAAGCTTGAAAAGGATATCCGGTTCGCGCGAGTTATACGAAGAAATCACACCCGACACGTTAGGGCGTGATTTTTTGAAGTTTACGCTAGGACGGAATATTGCCTCAATTTTTTTAAAAATAACTTGTAAATGGATGCGTAAGTTTAAAACACAAATAGCGATTAATAAGAGAAGTTAAATACGAAGCAATATAATAAGCAGATAAATAATATGCGAAAATATAAAATACGGGTGCAAATAAATGCAAACATTGGTAAGGAAGACGAAACGACGAAATCGAGGTTGAAAACGAAACTTTGGATGCCTGGGGGTAAAATGGTAATTTTAGACGCGCGGGGCAAAATGGTAATTTTAGACGAAATTGGGGTTAAAAAATGGAATCTTGGAAAGTTCAGGGGTAAAATGGTAATTTTTGATGAAATCAGGGTTAATAATAGAATTTTGGAAAGTTCGGGGGTAAAATGGTAATTTTTGATGAAACCGAGGTTAAAATGGAATTTTGGAAAGTTTAGGGGTAAAATGGTAATTTTTGATAAAATCGGGGTTAAAATGAGATTTTGGAAAGTTTATGGGTAAAATGGTAATTTTTAGATAGTCTAGGGACCTACAAAATAATAAAACCAAAAAAGGGTGACACGTGGCGGCTCTACAGGCATCTAGAAGTCAAAGGACTAATTTAAAAATCTCAAAAAATTCCTGGGTCAATTTTGTAACTAAGCAAAAGTTGATTTAAGGATTAAATTAAAACAAATTAAAAATGACAGGGACTAAATACACAAATAAGCTAAAAAGTGACACGTGGCGGCCTCTGATGCAGTCAAACAGTCAAAGGATTAAATTGAAAACCAATTAAAATTATCGGGCAGAATTGTAAATAATTAAAAAATGTAAAAAGGACTAAATTGAAACAAATAAAAAATGCGAAAGGACCAAACGCACAAATAGACCATTAAGCGAAAATACGCGGATCCCAGAGCGGGTTCGGGTCGGATCGGGTCGGGTCTGTGTGTACTATAAATTTTATTTTTTAGTTTTTTTTTAATTTAATTTCCCATTTCTTAAAATTTACCCCTCCCCTCTCTCATTTTTCTCTCAACTCTCTCATCCCCTCTTCCTTGGCCGGCCATGCTCCGGCCGAGCTCCGGCAGCCACCAAAGCAGCGCGTGAGGGCCCGTCGTCGACGCTCCCTGTCACGCACTTCCATCGCAGGTCTTCTCACCGTGCGTAGCCATCACGCACCACCATCAACCGTCACCGTGCATGCTTTCCTCCTCACGCGCCGTCGTCCAGGTAAACCAAAAGCCACCCTTTTTTCTTTTCTTTTTTATTCTTTTCTTTTGATCTTTTACTTTAAAAGATCAGATCTGATTTTTTTAGAAATTTAAATCTTCCCTTTTAAAAAAAAAAAACCACAACCGATTCGATCTTTCAAAAAAAAATATTCGGCCATTTACTTCTCCAAATTTGTTGTAAAAGTTTGGATCTTTGTTGTTTCTTTTTAAAATAGTATTTGGATCCACTTAGTGTTTGTAAAATGCTAAGTTTCCTCTTCTTTTTTGTAAGTACGCGTATATCAAGGCAGGATCAGCGGCGATCGATGGACGGTGGCGGTACGACTCCGGCGTTGTGGCCGATCAAAAGGGAGTGACTCTAACCCTTTCGAATTCCCTTTTTTTAATAAATATTATTATTAAAACAATTATTGCTATATTTATTGGTATTTAAGATAGTCATTAAAGTCCTTAATATTATCAGTGTTATAATTAATATTAATACTATTATTATTAAGGCAATCTAAATTATTATTAGCATTCTTTACTATCAAAATGTCCGAATATCAATGGGATAATAAGTAGAAATAATGTTAGGTTAAAAAGGGGGGTTAATGCATCTCATTTATAGCAAAACAATGAATAGACAAATAAACAACATGCATTCAGTGTACCTTGCGAGTGTTCAAGGCCTTGTATCTTGATAGTGCTCGCTGCTTCTGCTTGATACGATCTAGTCTTGTTTTGATATCCAATATTTTTGTATTTTGTATTATTTTTTTTGGATGTAACAAATTCGCAACTATATTGATTTTTCAAAGAAGGATTTGTAACCCCTTTACAACGAAATCAATTCGGCTTTTATAGCCAAGTGTACAATGATCTTCTTTTGTTTCTTACAATTAAATGTATTTCTAATCTTTCTTTTCTTTTGCAGGTGCTCAACAGTTGCGGTTAGGAGCAGTTGGCAGCCGACTGTGGCAGGAGCAAGTTGGCTGCTGATGTGGCGAACTCCCATTGGCCAAGCTTGAGGTGGCAACAGCACAAGTGGGCAGATTTTTCTCTGCTTTGGGCTACTATTTAGTTGGGTTAATTGGGCTAAATGTAATGGGTTTGAGGTGTAGATGAGTAGGGCCAATTGGGCATTTGTTTTGGACATTGTAAATGGACTTTAATTTTAATTTTTAGTTTTAATATCATTTTAAATTTGATTAAACTTAAATTCAAAGTAAATTTAAATGAGTAAATTTAAAATTAAAATAAATTTAAAACCCATTTAAACTTTAATTAAAACCAGAGGCCCAAACGCGGTTAAAATTGGGCTTCAACACTTCCATAAGGACGGTGTCTCCAATTGGGCAATTTTTGTCTCAAATCTTGATAAGTCATCTACATCTTATGCCGGCAGCAGTTGAGCAGCAGCTTAAATAGCTACAAACCGAGTGGGACACTGAGCAAAAGAAGGAAGAACTGTTTGCATCAGGCACGGATTTAGTGTTGTATAGGTTGGTAATCCATCTTACTATAGTGGACTTATCTTGAAAATGTATATCTCATGGAAAAGGTTTGGCTGTACAGTAGAATTACTGAGGTTAAAGCGAGCGATCGAAAAGAGCTTTGGAAGAGATCCTCTATGCATTGGTTGTGCAGAAGTTTATGGATGCCAATGTTTTCTTGGTGCCTGCAATAACTCCCTCTTCTAAAAATTCTTCGGGTCAAGTAGATACTTGACCAAGCCAAGAAGAGAAATTCGAGCAGCTTCACTCGCCTGAAGCCTATGAAATGATCCAAAGCCACCTAGCTCTCATTCTGGGAAATCGATTGAATGATTCAAAATCCGTTACACAGATTAGTAAACTTAGGGTCGGGCAATGAGCAAATTTAATGTGTTTTTTGATGGTCAGTTTCTGGCTTTGTTAGTTTTTGAGCTCAAACACAACTTGAAATTATTGTAATATATGCAAAAACAATGTAAATTATAAATTTAATAGATATAAAATAAAGCTTAATTAAACAATGAAAATACAAGAAATTCTCAAATTTATGTTTCATTTTAAAACACTTTTTATGAAAAATTTTCATGAAATTTGTCAAACGAAAAATATTTTACATAGATTTATCCAAACACCATAAAATATTACCTTTTCTAGAAAAATAAACCATTTTCCAAAAATCATTTTTCGAAAGCCATTTTACATGCAAATAAACGAGCCTTAAAACTTGAAAACTTAAATTTTAAAATTTGAATTTTAAAACTTAAATTTAATTTTGAGAGCTAAAAAACTTTAGAGAAACTTTGGAGAAATTAATTTATTTTTTTTATATTGGGTGTTTGAAGTCGTTCATTCATTACAAAATTTGAAGCCTTTTATAGAGGGTCTGTATCTCTTTACAATTTTGTTCTACGGGAAATTTAATCTCTTACAACATTACATAACTTTTTCAATCAGAACATAACTTTTTCAGAGAATATATTCTCTGATTAAAAATTAAAATTACAAGAGAATCTTGTTAGAGAATCTCAATATTCATGACAGAGAATATCATTGTTCATGTCAGAGAATTTAACTATTCATTTTTGTTTTTTCTTGCAGAGAATATTGTCAAAGAATATTACTGTTCATGCTAGAGAATATTACTGTTCATTTTTTTCTTTCATTTATTTCTTCTTCAAAATAATTTTTCTTTGGTTCTGGTGATAGTCATTGAGGTAGTATCATTTGCAAGATCCACCGTTTTGATTGAAGATGCGGAAGATTTCTCGTCTTCTGATTTGGAGTCCATTGAACTGAGCATTTCAACCATGAGTTTTCTGTATTCTTTCTTGGTCTTGGCTTGAGCTAGCATTGCACTAACAGTTGATTTTGCTTGATGGAATTTTGCTGTAGTTTGATTCGGGACCGCGGACTTGCATAATATTGGATTTTTATTGAAAAAATTATTCAAATACTTAGAATCATATTTTTCAACATCAAATTTATCCCACCATTTCGTTCTGAATTTTCAAACTAATAGTGGAATCCCAACACTTGGGTCTTGTTCATAAGAATAATTCCATGACACAATTTAAGAAATACATAATTTTGAGAAAAAATAAATTGTTCGGTAAATGTGCTTTTGGTTTGGTTCAGGTTGGAATTTGTCAAAGAATTTGGGCTATAGATTTTGAATTTTTTCTGTTAGGATTTCAAAAGATGATGATCCATACCAATTCCACCATTCTTGGAACCAATTTGGGAATTTGGATTTGGTACCATATTTGAAATATATGAGCCATGAATGTCTCACATATTGATTGGTCATTGGGAAAGCATTCTACCAGACTATTTGGTAATCACAGTATGTAAAATATCGGTGGTGATCTATTTTAGTGGTGAATATTGCTGGAAATTTCTTTGAAAAATTTGGGTTTTCACCCCGATCTCTTGGTCGAAGAATTTTAAGTATCTGAGCTGTTGAATGGGTAATAAAATTTGGATCTTTTGAGTCTGTATAATGTTTGAACGATACTGATCCAATTTGAACAAGTATGTTTTCATAATATTGCTGAGGTTTTTGAGAATCTAATGGCTTAAAATGCCATCCATTGAAAAGTTTTTTCACAAGAATATGTGGAGGTTTTTCACAAAATTCTTCCTCCATAATCAGAATGTTTTCAAAACATTTATTTGGAAAATATTGAGAAGATTTTTGAATAGCAGTTTGTGAATATACTGCTACTTCTTTTGAGAAAACTTCCTGGAGAGATGTTTTTTTTTAAATATTTTTGAGAGATTTTGGTTTGTGTAAAACAATTTCTTTTTTTTTGAAATCTTTACTGCTTCATCAACAATTTGTTTGAGAGGAGTATCCTCTTTTAATTGGGAAAAGACTAGTGCCACTTCTGGAGATTGAGAAATGGACTCAATCTATTTTTTGATATGTGAACCAATTTCATTTGGATCTTATGCATCCTGAAGGGGTGCATTTTTGGATGATTTTGATTAGGATGACAATCTCTTATTTTCTTCTTCAAGGCAAATTTTGTACCATAACTTAATTTGTTTTGAGGAAATTTGGGTTTTGGATGATTCTTTTATTTTTCCTTTTCCTTTGTCTCGAAGTTTGGGTGACATTTTTGAAGGAACTCTCTGGTGAGAAAATCAGACAAAAAATTAGCTTCTCCTTTGATGTATTCAATATCAAAATCAAATATGCTCAAAATTGTTTGCCATCTGCAAAAAATTGTTGAGACAATATTTTGAACATCTTTTTGTAAAACTTCTTTTGTTGATTTGAAATCAATTCTTAAAAGAAATTTTTGGTTTAACAAATCACTTTGGAATTTTGTGATTCATAAAACAATTGATAAAATTTCGTTTTTAATAGTACTATAATTTTGATGAGTTGGATTTCAGTGACTGGAAGTAAACTGGACTATTTGCTCTTTTCCTCCCTTAACTTGTTTTAGGATCCCACCATACTCTACTTTAGAAGCATCTGTTTTTATTATCTTGGGGGCATTTGGATCAGCTAAATGTAAACAAGGAAGTTTAGTAATTTGATTTTAATCTGGGTAATAATATTGGTGTGATCATTTGTCCAAGGTTATAGATTCTTTTTGAACCTATCATATAAGGACTTACATAATTTGCTTAGACCTCGATAATGTTGGCATTTGTTGGCAAATTTTGTAGACCTTTCTATTGGAGTAATAGTTCCTTGGGTAATGTTATGTCCTAGGAATCTTACTTTGGTTTGGAACAAGCTTATCTTAGATTTAGAAATTACTAAACCATTATTTTTATGATTTTTATAAAAATGGATAAATGTTTAAAGTGTTTTTTTTCTAAATTTTCAGAAAATACTAAAACATCGTCAATATTCATTGTTTAATTCAAAAAGCGTCACATTCCATTCGTATTGTCCAAATGGTACAATAAATATCGTTTTGTATCTTTCTTCTTTTTTTATTTGGATTTGTCAAAATCTTGATTTCATGTCACATTTTAAAAAAATATTTACATTGCAAAGCTTTTGTAATAAATCTTTTTTATTTGGGATTGGGTACCTAATCCATTTTAAAGCTTGATTGAGAGATTTGTAATTAATTACTAATTTCGGCGTTCCTCTTTCGAGTTTTGCATTTTTTATTACATAAAATACCGAACAACTCCAAGAAGAACTGTTTTTCCTTATTATTATTTTATTAAGAAGATCTTGTATTTCTTTTTTTACAAAATTCTTCCATTTCTTTGTTCATTTGTATGGGTCTTGCTTTTGTTAGTATTTGTCTTTTATCAAAATTATTTTCATATGGCAATGTTACTTCGTGTTTTTTTTCCTATTCCAAAAAGCATTTGGAATATCAAAACAAATTATTGTTTCTATTTCTTCTCTGATTTGATTTATTCTCTTTTGGACTTCTCTTTTTTTTAATTGTTTGGTCAATTTTTTAAAACATATTTTTTCTTTTAAAAAAGAGATTTGTTTCTGTTTATGATTAGTTAAATTATTTATTTGCCTATTATGGATGGATAAAGATTTTAATAAGTTGAGATTTCATATCCAAGGTTTTTCTACAAAAGAAAATTCTACTTTGATGTTTAAAACTTTCATAAAAATTGAATTATTTGTTACTTTATATGGCTTAAGTAAGTATATGAATGGTGTTCCTAATATTACATCTCGGGTAATATCTTTTACCATTAAAAAACATGTTTGATATTTTATACTTTTATTGCAGATTTTTGCATTGGGGATTTTGTAAGTAATTTTGAATTTTTCCTTCTTTAAGACAGTTTTGATTTGCTCCTGCATCAAAATAGTGATTGTTTCCAATTGAAATTCATTATTTATAGTAAGATTTATTTTTAGTAAGTATCTTTGGATGGATATTTTAGTAAGAATCATCATATATTATTGTGTGTTTTCTTCAAGTTCGGGTTCAGTTTCTGAAGAACTATTTTTGGGACTTCATATTTTAAGGTTTGCATTTGTTTTTTCATTTCTTGTTCAATTTTAAGCTGAGAAATTTCTAATTTAATTTGTTTTATTTCCAGTTGTAATTCAAAATTTGTAATTTGTCTAGGTTTTTTTTATTAAATATTATATCTTGTATATTGTACATTTGTGATTGAAAATAATTTTAATGAAAGATAAATACCAACAAAAGCAAGACCCATACAAATGAACAAAGAAATGGAAGAATTTTGTAAAAAAAAAATATAAGATATTTTTAATATATATATCAATTTAATTTTTCATATTTCGAAACTGGATCGATAAACGGCACATATTCACTTATTATTATTATTATTATTATTATTATTATTATTATTAACTAAATATCGTCATACAAAAAGTTAAAGTTATAAAAACATTTCATAAAAAAAGTTATGAAAGTGTAGTTCCGTATTAGAATAAGTGGATAATTTCATAAATATAATTATAATGATTATAAGCATAATTTTAATTTAAAAAAATAGTTTAATAAACTTTATAATATTTTATTTATAAAAGAAACAATTATACACAAGTTATTATGAATTTAATCAATTATATTGATATATTGTAATGACTCCGGCTTTTAGGTATGTAATGACTCAATTAAAGGTAATAATTAACTAAAAGAAATGACTCAACAATACATTAGGATTTATGTATTAGCTTTCCTTTTAATAACTTTAAATTATTTATATATTTAATAGCTTAACTTAAAATAATTTTTAAATGATCTTATGGATTGTTATGATATTAATTTAATTATTTAATTCATTTTATAAATGTATAAATAAATTTACAGCGATTGTTATGAATAAAATTAAGAATTATAATATTAGACTTTTCGGGCCCAAAACAAGTTGACAATTTTTTTGAAAAACTTCAAAATTTTAAAAAACCACCAAATTGAACCGAATCAAATTGTAATTTTCGATTTCTGATATTTCGATTTTTATTCTATATGATTTTGATTTCAAAAGTTAAAAATCGATTCAATTTTTAAAAAAAAAAAAATCAAACCAAACAGAATATATTATAGTAAAAAGTGATGGAATTGTTGAGTACTTTTTGGATTCAATTCTAAATATAATATACAGTTTAAAAACTTGAAAGACATAGGGTGATCCAAGTCTCAAAAGGTTGGCCTTGACAGTACAAATAAAAAGAAAAAGGGAAAACATCATTATTCAACCAACTTTTTTTTTTTAATATATTCGAGATTCTTAGGATAAATAATATCTTCTTTTTTATTGAAACTACTTATTGAATTCATCATTACTTTTCTTATATATAAATTCCCATATTAAATGTCAAATATATATGTTTAAAAGTAGTATATATACCATATTTATTGTGATTTAAATAATGTATATACATTAAATTATTTTACATTGTGCCGACTGAGTATTAACTCGATTAACATCAGTATTGTTATGAGTACAAAAAATATACTTCTAAACATGCTGAAACATGTTTATCCTCTTATTTAAATTTTAACTATATTAATACATTATTCACTCATAATATCAATACAATTAAAATAATTTAAGCATTTCTCCACCTCAAAATTGCAAAGGAAATAATAAAAGGCATCGAAAGTCAAAACCTGTCTTTGTTATAGACAATGGTTAAGTGCCCTAAACAATTGGGCCCGAAAATTAAGGGTCCCCCTTCTTGTTTGGATTGAATGGATTTGGTGAAAATATAAATTAAATTAAAAGCAGTAAATTGCAGTAGCAGTAACTACGTATGACCATGTCTTGAAGAACAATACGAACAGAGCCTTATGGAGTTTCTCCTATATTGGAAACCTAAAACATTCTGCGTTACTTCCAATATATCGTCTTTTTGGGCACAATGATCCATGATCAGAGATGATTATTTTTTATTTAATAAAACGGGTTGATACGTAATTATTTAATTTTAAAAATAGAATTTTAGGGTTGGGATTCGAAATTTAATGTTTAGAGTTTGAGTTTGAATTTTAAATTTGAGATTTAATGTTTAAAGATTTGGGGTTATGAGTTTGAAGTTTAAAGTTTAGGTTTAAGTATTTTGGGTTATAGTTACGAGTTTGAGGTTTACGATTTAATATTATGGGTTTAGGGTTTCGATTTGATTCGAGATTCTAGATTCAAGGTTTAGGATAAAAAAATTACCAAAATTATTTGTAATGACATGCAAAAATTTATTCAAATGTTAGTAAATAATTGAAAAGAGACAATGAATAATGTGATAGGAAGTACTCATAAAATAATTTTTTTACGGATGAGTTTATAATAATAATTTCATGTCTTTAAAATTTGAGACGTAGTAAATTTTTATTGATGCTTAAAAACTTTAGATCATTGTGATGTAAAATATTCCCATTAATTTATGATTTTTTAATATTTGTAATATTTATGATTTTTGAATTGAAATAATGCTGAATGAAAAATTGATATTTTAATCCATTGGAGTTTTACGCTCACCAACGTTGACGACATAGTTGGAGGAAACAGTCAACTAAAAATACTTCAGTTTTCTGGCTGTTCAATGTGGAAAGAGAGAGAGAGAGAAAGTTCATTTATAGAATTAAAAAATGTAAGCAAAGGGGAAAATAAAACAATAATACAGAAGAAACGATAAGCGAGCTAAGACACCACGCAAAACAACAACATACATGCATGCATATGACTTGGTGTATTTTTGGCTTACTGTTTAGTCTTTTCAAACATGGAATTGGGACCCCTCTTCACAAGATGAACTTCTGTTCCTTTTTCTGGGGTTCGCTTTTGCTTTGCCTTAATTCACTGATCACACTCCAACTCGGTCCCCAATTTTCAGCTTTTTCGGAACTATGAAGGACCACGATCCTATATTTTTGCTGCCTTTTATGTACTGAGCTGTATGCATGTATGTTGTAACGGTATTTGGAGTTTGGAAAGGTAGCTAAGCTTAGTGGTTGCTGCTGCTGAATTGATCCAGACCCATGGTTGAGCCGATTGATGCAAACTTAGCTAGTTCCTGGGGTAAAAATGGACGAGCAGATTGATCATTGCCCATGCCAAGGAAATCCCTAGTTAAGCTTTGGTCAATTGAGTTTGAACCAGGGTGCATCTTTAATTGATTTGGGCCATTTTGTTTCACTCCTGTTTGTAAGATGAGCCTATCAAAGTGGTTGCTTGTTCCGAGACCTGCATTAGCACTCATTGATACACTACTTGACGCCATTAAATTACTCTCTTGTTGCTTCACATTTGGGTATATTTGCTGCAGCTGATCGTTTCTATTTTGAGTCGAACTCAAACTAGCTGACCTTTGGGAAGAAGATGAGCTCATTACACCAAAACTGTTCCCAAAGAAGGACGTCGGTTTGCTTCTTGTTGAACCCATCTGGGCTGCTTTTTGCAAAAGCGCAGTTGCAGACATTGGTGCAGCAGGCTTGGATTGCTCGTTTTGAGTATCCGAGTAGAGAGGCGACAAGCTTTCCATCAACTTGCCTTTGCTTCCACCTTCTTCTTTTAGACCTTGTGGCAATGGCAATAGAGGAGGATTGGAATCTGTACCAAAATTGTTCAGGGAAGATGAAACAAACAGATTGCCTGAAGCCATTTGAACCATCTCAGGCAGACCTAGCAGTAAAATGAACATGGCCTCGTTTAATTAATTACTAATCGTAATATCAAAAGAAAACTGGGATTTAGACACGAAGGGATTGTGCAAGTACCTGATACAGTCATCCCGCTGACATCTTGTGTAAAACCGGAACCAAACTGAGGAATTCCACCAAATCCATTAATAGGCAGATTCACAACATCGTTTCTGAAATTTAGATTTGTGGCTGCACCTGCAACGGAACTGAATCTTGCACTCTCTTCGGCTAAGGCGTCACAGAAAGCTCTATGTGTGATAAAGCTGTCTTTTCTGTTTGCATTAAAACAATCCCAAATTCATTACACTAACCATTTATGACCTAATTATTAGGAAGTCCTCATATACATATATATATATATATACATGATTGTGAGCATTTATGTACCTGGAAAACAGTGTCCCACAGTCACACTTGTACTCCCTAGTACCACAAGTTTTGGAGTGAGCTTTCCAGTCGGATTGAACGGCGTATTTCTTCGAACATTTCTCACACTTCCACTTCTTTTCTCCATGTTTTCTGCTGAAATGCTTCTTTATCCCAGTGAGGTCACCGAGTGCTCTCGATGGATCATGGTGGACGCAGGTTTTCTCAGGGCAAATGTATACCTTCTTCTTAACTGGTTCTTTGTTGTTTCTTTGCTTCAGCTTCCAGGGAAGATTGTGACCCCTTCGATGAAGCTGCAAGTTTTGGTCTCGTTGGAAACCTTTGTTGCATATTTCACATATGAATCTGTTGGTAGCCATGAGAGTTTTGGGAGATAAAGCAATAACTTCAGCATCTGGATCTGTTACGTGTCAAACAAAAGAACATTAATTAATTAATTACTGGACTAAATTGGTTCATCAATAAAAACAAAGAAAAGGGTATCATCAAAAGAGGAAAAAGAAAAGAATTGATCAAGTAAACTTACCTGGATTTCCTGGAAGATTTCTCTTCTTCTTAACAGGATTGGATTTAGGGTTAGGGTTTGTATTATTTTGTTCTTGATGAACAAACCCTCCTATTGAAACAGGTAAAGAAAACCCATCACCAGACATCTTTTTCCTCAAAAACTGATAGTTATGAAAATTTGTTGTAAGAAAACAACTAGCTTTCAAAACAAAAGAGAACAAGGGACTCTCCAAACACAAGCAGATTACTCTTCTTACAAAGATCTGGGTTTTTTTTATTAAAAAAATTATTTCAGAAGAAAAACAACAAAATCTATGATTTCTGAAGAGAATCTCTCTCTGTTTCTCTCTTTTATCTGTTTTTTTCTTACACTATTCAACTACGTCCTCCTTTTCTATGTTTACCCATATCTTTAAAGTCGGTCGGTCAGCCATTGAGGTCGGTCAGCCATTGATGTAGATAGGCAACACCTTCACCCCTTCCCTCCCAACTTTCTTTTTCATACACAAATACACGGTTGTTGAAACTTGCTTTTGTGTGTGCAAGAAAAAGACCAAACTGCTGCTATTGAGAGACCAGCTGCGGCTGAGGTGAAAACATATTGATTTTTGTGTGTATTTTTGTAGTAGTTGTAGCTACCTTTTGAGCTCAAACTACGTAGAGGCTAGTTTAAAAATATGTAAATATATTAACAGTATTTGTAGTAGTAGCCAAGTAAAAGGCTAAAAGCTACTAGAATAGAGTAATAATAGGTATCAAAGAAAGAGAAATGGATGGGATTTATTTAGTTTAGTGATAGAAAAGGAAGAACAAAGTTGAAATGAAAGGGATTTGATTTGGGGTGTGTTTGTGTAGGGATGAGAGCGTATGAAGAAGGGCGGGGTGAAGATTGGGTTAAAAGTGAAACGCCTTTACAGCCAGTTTTGAGCAGTTTATTTACGCAAGAAATGATTAAACCATAATTAAAAGTAAGAGCAGATTGGATTTAGGGGTAAGATGGAAGAGATGGATAAGGAAAGGGACCGGGGGGAGAGGGTTACTGAGAAGTGAAAGGACGGTCCGTGATACTTGTCTGGGAAGAGGGACCCAGACTTGAATTGTGATTCAGATACTGCACCCTCCTCCCTCATCAAGTATTCCACCGCATCTTCCTTCTCACACCTACGTTCTCATCCTTTGTTTTTCTTCCCCACATCTCATAGTATTCGGCTCACTAAATTCCAAGACGAGTGATTTGATTTTTAAATGACAAATATATCCTCTCAATGTTATTTTTTTTATTCAAATTCAATCCAAAGCATCAAATGTTTATCATCATACTCTTTCTTAAAGAACAAAAGTCTATTATGTATATATGTTGCCACTCATATCAATGTAGTCACCCTTATTATTATTAGGCATAATGACAAAATTAACCCCTAACATTTGGGTGTTTGGTCACTTTAATTCTTAAGGTTTTTTTTTTCTCACTTTCAAACATAATGTTTGTTTTTTTTATCAAATTGGTTATTTTTTAACGATCTTGCTAATGTGACCGTTAAGAGACTAACGCGCTTACGTGGCAAAATTATATTTCCACCTGGGCACTTCCATGTATGCAGCTACTGACATGGTATTATTTTAGCTTATATGCCACGTCAGCAAATGATTTTAAAATATTAAAATTATTTTTTAAAATATAAAATTATTAAAATTATTTTTTTGAAATAATAAAATTATTAAATAATTTTAATTTTCAATTCTACCATCTTCTTCCCCTTCATCTGCTCAAACAACTACAACCCATTTTTTGGAAATCTGTGTTTTTGAAATTTGAAAATTTTCTCAAAATGTGTAAACTCATTTTCTGCTCAAACAAAACACGATGAAACTAAGAACTATGTTCAGAACACTTCTTATTAATGTTAAAGCTTGTCTGGTTTTACACATTACAAAAAACTCCATGGGAGAAAAAAAGACAAAGAAAAACATAACATGATTTGGATTAAAACCAATTTCATAGCTTCAAAGACAATAGCTCCAAGCTGTAACAAAACACCCCAAGTATAGAATCTGACTTCTCCATAAGCGACAATGGCAACCCAAATGAAATAGCGAGCATGTTACCCATGATTGAAGATTTAAAAGAATCTTTACGAAAGATAACACCAATGGGGACAATGAAAAACATAATCACAACAATAGACAATGAAAAGCCCAGAAGAATCTCTAATAAACCTCTCGGTAGTTGTTAATTTGATTCAATTTTTGGGTTTTTCCCTTCTATTCTTTTAACAGTCTCTGCATGAACAAAATCAAAACTTTTAAAGTACCCATTTATAATTAAAACCATCCCCAAAAAACCAATTCATTAAAGGATGAAAAATATCCAAAAACAATAAGAAAAAAAAAAAGAAAAATGCTTGAAATACCTTCCACTTCCATAGCCATATTATCCAAGGCTTTTCAAATTCCAAACAAAAAGAAAATTGAATAAAAAGGATTCGTTTTTTCAATTCAAAATCCTCTTCAACATTTGAAATTGAAAAGTTCTTGGAAAATAAAAAATCTTTCAAAACTTGAAAAACCCGAAAATCCCTAAATTTTTGAAACCTAAAACAAAATCCTCATTGCAAAAGAGAGAAAACACATTAGAAAGAAAAAATCTCCAAACCTAAATTCCGAAAATCCCAAAAATTTTGAAACCTAAAACCCAAAAATCCCCAAAATTTTAAAACCTAAATTAAAATCCCCAAACCCAAAAACCCTAAAAATTAATCGAAAGTCAAAAATATAGAAATATACCCTAATTTTTTTCCTTTCTAAAGGTTGAAAAAAAAGATGTATAGCAAATAAAAATAAACCCCCTGATTCACTCCTTCTCATAATCACATCCTTTTTTCTTTGATCCAACAATCTGTCACTTTCTTCATCATCACCCTCTTCATCTTTCCTATCTACTGCTTCCTTCTCTCTAAGCACTTTCAACTTTGATTTAGGGTTTTGATTTTTTTATGATCGCGCTTGCTTTTTTTATTTTGTTTCTGTTTAAGTTGTTTTAAATTTACTAATTGTTTTAATTGTGGGGTAAACCCCAAAAAAAATTTAACTGTTTTTATTTTATTGTTATCATGTTTTTAAGTTTAAATTTTTTTTACTGACGTGGCATATTTTTGTCCTATATGCCACATCAGCAGTTGCATATGTGGAAGTGCCCAAGTGGAAAAAAAAATTGACACGTCAGCATCGTTAGTCTCTTAATAGCCACGTTAGCAAGACCGTTAAAAAATAACCAATTTGACCAAAAAACAAAAATTATATATGAAAGTGAGCCAAAAAAAACTTTAAGGGCCTAAGTGACCAAACACTCAAACGTTAGAGGCTAATTTTGTCATTATGCCTTATTATTATTATTTTAAGGTTTTGATATTTGTATTTTTTTCACTTTGGTATCTGGATTTGACAACCAGGTTCCTTTTAATATTTGAATTTGGATTCCATCAAGATTTGGTAATATGATTAATGTTCTTGAAACATGACTGGATTGATCAATCGAACCGACTGGTATATTGATCCAAACAAAAATGTTGAATTGATTGAATCAAAAACGGCTCGAAACAGGTAAAAACAAAAAAACTAGGACAAATATCAATAGTTGAATTAAATTAATATTTTTTTAACTTTTAAAGTTTTTATGAATTCTTAATTATCTATTTAATTATTATTGGTCTAGTAGTTAAACCGATTGAATGAGAAACCAGTGATCTATTTAATTCAACCACTGGTCTGATTATTGGAACACTATTTATGACACTCTATTGTACCACGTCATCGCTTGAAAATTTATATAATTTTTTCAATTTTCAAGTAATGATATGACACAATCTCAAAATGTCACATCATCAAACTTTTATATTTTTCAATTTTAGGGACTAAAATGAATATAATTGTTAAATTCAAGCACCAAAGTGGATAAAAAAGTACAAGTACTAAAGTAAACCTAATTATAACAATAATAATAATATTATTATTAAAAGTAGGTAAATTATTTATCTTAATAAATAAATAAAATGTGTGCATACTATTTGAAATTTATAAACTATTAATAACATCTTTTTAGAATTTTTTGTTTGGTCTGATAGTTAAGAATTATTCACCTATAAAATTGATTTGAGTTCAAACTTTTTCGAAAAACAAGTGATAAGCTTTTATTTAGGTAACCACCTTTGAACATTGTGTAGTGTAAATATTTTTTTATGTGATCTTTCTAGGTTAGTCAAAAAGAAAGTGGAGTCTTGTTTTTTTTTTCCCTAATTTTTTATTCATTCTCTTATGATTTTGAATTTTTTTGTGCTTCTTCCTTCTTAAATCTTTCTTTTAATTTATTATGTTGTAATAATTTAAATCTATATTTTCTGATTATTTGCGTATGCATTTATAAATTATTTTCTTTGTTTGGGTTGTTGAAGTGTCGCTTGGATCAAAATACTATTAATTGGAGGAAATTTTCAATTGTAATAATTGTATAGGAGTGAAGAATTATGTAATTCAATTATGAACTACCAATATTTACTTATCGCATCACATGTTGGATGTGTTATTTATGATAACATATTTTCATCCGTTGGGTCGAGATTTATCATGCACAATCATATGTATAGGTTTTTGTGTTTCATAATGTTTAGAGTTTTATTTTAGTTAGTTTTAATTTGTTGATTTTGGTTTAAACTATATTAGTTATCAATTTGTTTATGCTGTAATAGTTTGATTCTATTTTGTGATTATTTAGACAGTTCATTTGTAATAGTTTGAGATTTATAATTACCTAAACTTGAATGTATAATTGTATTGCACTTGTTACATTTCAAAAAAAAAATCCTATCCAAATTTTTTTTATAAAAGAATATCATCCATAAAAGTCTTAAAAATATTAATAATGACTAAATTTTTTAACAATCTTATTATATGTTCTGATCATATTTGTTTTTTTTTTACACAATATCTAGAACTATCTATAACTCTTCCCCAACCCATAAATAATAAATAGGAGGATAATGTGCTTCAGTACATTCGAATCCATATCCTCTTGTATTAACAATAATACTCATGTTAATCTAGTTAAGACTTAACATGTTAACAAAGACTAATTAAAGAAATCGTAATCAAATTATTAAAATACTAAACAAAAATTAGTTAGGAAATCACAGACTTCAATTAATTAAATTCCTTTTCATCATTTGTGTGGCATATGAAATATACAAGGGATTAACCTTTTTCTCCCTACTGTTCAATGAACCATGCATGGCATGGTGAGAAACGTGGGGGCTATTATTTATTAATTCATAAAAGTGTCATACTCAATAGACCTACCACACCATAATAAATATTTTCCAAATTCATATCAGAAAATGTTATATTGTGTAGAATGAATTCTCAATCGAATCTGATCCTCTTTCATGCATCTAAAACCTGTTCAAATTGCATATCATATCATATATCCATTGGAGGATTCAAGTATATGTCATTCCACAAAAACAATATTTAGCTATAAATTTTTGTTTTTATTTGTAAGTCAACTTTAAGATTTATGTGTAAACAAGTTATTGGTGTAGAGATAAATGATCTGTGATGAAAATGGATTCAATGTTCACATCAAGACTAAGCTTCAAATTTTAAGTAAAGGTGTTTTAAGACCTGAAAACAACAAAGAGAAGATGAGAAACACAAGTAATTAATAATGATCGAATGAAAGAAAAGAAGAAAATTGAAATTGATGGAAAGATACAACCGATGGAATGTGGAATAGAATGTTAAGGGAAGCATTGAACCGTCAAAGAAAGATTTTTGAATAAGCTCAATTAATAGTTCTAACCGACCCTCCAAGAATAAGTTCTTGGCAACTCGCAGTTTGAAGAACTTCCCCAAAATATCTTGAACAAGATTAAGTAAAAAGAATTTTCTAAATAAAAACAAGAATCAGATATTGAGAAAACACCTAAAAATTCATGATCACAGTTTCACCTTTTCTCATTCTTCTCTTGATACTTTGGTTCTCGCCTTTGGATTGAACACTAGAGACTGAGATGACTTAGTCTTTCCTTATTCTCTCTTCAACGATTTGAAATATAAGGAAAGAAGTATAACGATTTGAACCTCATGTGTTGACTTGATGGTTAAGGGCGTTCATTGTCTCAAATATGGACTGGGTTTCAGTCGCGCTAGTCGCGTTGTTATTAGGATTTTGCTCTCTCTTTGTAATTCACCAAAAATTATTATATCAATTTTAAAAATTGTCACGTTATCTTTCATTCAACCATTTAACAGTTAAATGATGAGAAAGGAAAAAGAAAAAGAAATGGTTTGGAAGCGTGATAGGAATTGTAGGAATATTAAAGAAAGAAGTGAACATCAAGGGAGTTGGATTGATGATGCGTATGTCTTTATCGAAACCGACTTAGAGCGTTGTAAATTATAATTCCATGAATTAATATAATGCAAAATGTTTGATGATTCAACTGCTTTTGGCTCCTTGCTTTCGGATTTTCCTTGATCCCCTTTCTCTCTCTCTCTCTCAATAACATTTCAGTAGATCCACACACATGCGATTGCAGAGACTAATTATAAAAAAAAAATTGATCATTAAACTGTTATCTGCCATTAAAAATGTAATGGTAAATTGAAATCACATATTATAAAAAATTATAGAGATTAATTATGTAATTTAATTTCTTTTTTTATTGTTAGAAATGATAGTATAACATGATCCGATAGCTTGTTGTTATACTATTAATGGTAGTTAATGATTTATTGATCAAAAATGGAGAATAGTAATGATCATATGGTAATTTTAGATAATGCAAATGATTATATTGTGTTTTTTAAAGTTTAATGATCAAAATATAATTTAATTTTTAAATATATTTAAAAATTACAAGTTGTATTCGCACTCAGAATATAATATATAAATTAAAAGAAAAAAAAAGAGGAATGAGTTTTTATAAATATAAATAATTGTGTCCGACAAGAAACGACATCTTTACACGATTCCAGTTTATTAGTTAATTTATTCTCTCCGGAGAGAGAAAATAAAAAAAGATATAAAAAGCAGAGGGGATCTGATCACATTTTTTAATTTTATAAGAAATAGGTTGTTTTGTTCGATCTCAAGATCTGGTTTCAATTGCCCTCATATTAAATTTAACCAATAAGCATGGATGGTTGTGCCCTTGTTTTGCTGTCTACATATCCCTCTCGGGCCGACGAGATTTGGGATTTCTCAATATTTTAATTTAGTTACAGCCACTTACTAAAGGAAATTACCCAAATGCTCGTTTCTAAAAAATAATTACAGAAATAGATCCACATCTTAAAAATAGGTTGATTTTAGGTAAAATAATAAAAACGTTCTTTAGAAGAAACGTTTTCTTGCTGATGTGGCAAGAGAGAGGCGGAAAGTTTCCTGCCACAACAGCAAAAAGCTACTTCAAAATAAAATACTCCTTCAATTAAAACTTGAAAGAAAAATTAGCTGTTGGATTGAAATTTAAAAAATTGAGACAAGTAATAATTTTATGAAAACCCAAGATAAAATTTACAGTTTTTCTTGTCTTCTCCGTGACAGAATTTTTTCACAAGAATACGAATATTGAGAAAGAAAAACTTCTTAAAAAAGTGTTTTTTCGTTCTGTAACTCATGTCCGATTTTTTTCTAACATTTTGAAAAATGTTTCATATACAATAGTAGAGTTTCTTATAAAATGAAGATTGATATGGAGAGGTTTTCACAGTTAAATTTCGAGCAAAATATTTACATGTTGGGGAGAAGATTGTTGATGTTAAAAATCTTAAGTTGAAAAATCGACCCAACAAAATAAATTAATTCAAGTAAGTAAAATAATATGAGGTGAAATGTGCAATGAATGGTAGTAGATATCCCTAGAAAATCATGGTATTAATGAGAAAGAAAATGGGATTTTGGACAATAAAGAAATATATGATCCACATACTTGTGTTGTTGCAGGTATGTCATAACATCATCCGTAATTGGATTCTAACTTTATATCTAACATTGTCTTACCTATGGGTGAATCCTAGGATTTTAGTGCCGATTTTGATTGTTAATATTCGTAATAAGTATGATTACACCATGTCGTACTACAAGGCATGAGTTGCAAAACAGAAGGTAATGGAAGAAATGCATAACGGGCGGGATAAATCATATAATGATCTATGGCAATGGTTGAGGGGACTAAATGATTACGTCCCAAATATTGTCATCTATTTGCAAATGGAACATGTGTATCGTGGAAATCGAATGGTCCAAAGCAAAAGAATTTCCCATCTTTTTTGGACATTCAAGTCATGCATTGAAGCATTCTGGTACTGTAAGCCACTAGTCCAAATTGACGGTACATTCATGTACGAGAGAAATGAGCATAATTTTTTGTTGATCATTACACAGGACAGTAATAAGAACATCTTGCCAATAGCTTTTGCAATTTTTGAACAAGAAACTACAAATGCTTGAGACTTCTTCTTGACTAACTTGAGAAGGCATGTCGTGTTGCAACCCAATGCATGCATCATTTTTGATACAGCACCCGAAATACAGGTTGTGATTGATTGACATGGAAGCCTATGGGATTATGCACACCTTAAGTATTGTATACACCATATCGAGGAAAATTACATAGGTCAATTCTATAAAAGATGAGGAATGACGATATGTTATTATCATGGGTACGTAGTCAATATTATTTTCTATATAATTCTTTAACATATACATTGTTTCATTCATGAATATTCTTTTTATTTTCTTCAACATAGTATGAGTTTGTCCAACATTGATTTCATGAAATGTTGGAGAATTTGTAGGCAGTAAATCCAACATAGTAAGAGCGGGTACTTGTTGTATACCAACTAGAGGCATTGGGGAAGGTACGATAGTGGCACTTGTGCTTCTTAAGCATTTGGCCTAAATCTGAAGATGCATCCGTGTCATTGATTCTTAATTAGGATTATTCTGACATGAATTGTTAATTGTCATTAACTAGTGGTGATCCTTAACCACTTCATTTGTTAATTGAGGTTGAATAATCAAAATAGTCTTTTAATGTTCTATTTACTTTAGTTGCATTTATTTTACACTCTTTATATTTATTTGTTTTATTGTCTTTTAATTTATATTAGTAAATTAGTTAGGGTGTGTTTGATAAACAATTCAAAATTTTCATTTCATTTCATTGAAAATGAAAATTTTCAACATTTAATTTCTTTTCCAGTAGAAAATAAACAACATTAAGCGAAAACAATAAAATCAAACACCTCTGTTGATGAAATAATTATCCGATTGTAATATCTCTTTAACTGAAATTGGAATATCTTCAAAAAGCGTCAAACCTAATGAATTTTCATAAACGCACTTCGCCATTCAATCAACAACCATATTCTGAGCTTTAGGAATATGCCGAAGTCTTATCTTCGAATCTCTATTGAGATATCCATTGATTAACCGAAGCTCTGCAAGATTACTGTTAGCAGCGCTGCTTGCAAGAAAAGACTCTACAAGTAGTGCATTAACACATTCGATTTTCAATTGTCTGTAACCTTTCTCCGATGCTATATGTAGACCATCAAGAAATGCTCAAGCTTCGATGCGAAATACCGTGTCCTTGCTCATTTTCAATGAGTAGCCACATAACCATTGACCATTTGCATCCCTAAAAACTCCTCCAATTGAAGTGTTCTCATCTTTAAGTGATACGATGCCATCCGACTTTCAGAGGTGACCAATACTTAGCTAACGCTGAAGCAAACGGCTGAAATCCCCTCGAAGTCTGCTACAAATAACTCCTTGCCCAAGTAATACCTGCAGCCACAAGATCCTGAATACAACAATTGCTACTAGTAAAAATATAAGAGTTGTGATTCTTCCATAACATTTAATATTTTTTAATTATGCTAGACAACCATTTTAACATTTTACTTAATGTGGCATTTTCAACAAAAAAAAAAAGTGTTAAATATAGTAAGTAAGTCAATAGCTATGTATTACTTCATGTGGAAAGTATTAAGTTGATTTTATTATTCAAAATCTTATTTTTAAAATAAATTATTTTCTAATTTTATTAAAATATTCAAATTTTATCTTTCACTTTTATTCAAAACTATTCAAAATAAAATAAATAATACCATATTAATAAGATTAAATTTATGAAATAATAAATTTTCAAAAATCAAGTGTTATTAAAAAAAAATTGAAATCCAACGAGTGGCTCCAGTGATAAAGAAGATGTTGTTCATCCTAGATGACTCGGTTCGAGCACCTGTGTATGCAAAGGTGTGTGTACCTTGTCAAAGGGTTAATTTTTTTTTAATATACTGATATGATTATAAAAGGTTAGTTAATTTGACATAATTTGATCCTCTACCTTTATAATAATATTAGTTAGCCCAAATAATTAACATCCTTAGCTATATCGATTAAATGATTACATGAATTTCTCTTAAGAACACTTTTTTAACACTATAAATAAATATATATAGTTATACATGAAGTTGGAATGGGTATGTTTAAGAAAAAAAATCGACCTTAGCATTTTAATCAAAATAATTAAGGGTATCAATTTTTTTAACTAACTAATGATATTATGTAGATGAATCAAATTATATAAAATTAAAAAATAAATATTAAATTCTAAACTTAAACACAATAGAGAGATCGTAACCATAACTTGATCTAAAACAATTTATGTCTAACACAATCATACATTATTTTATTTAATAAAAGGGTAACTATTTGATATACAGACGGAGAAAAATTTTAATTCCATAAATGAAATTGAAATTTTATCACATATCGTATTGATACTTTTTAAACATAAATATTTTAAATCTAATTTAATTGATATAAATGATTATATATTTATCAGAAATGAATGAGATAGCAAACTAACACTCCCTAAAAATATTTAAAAATATATATATGTAATAAAAAAGTATGTTTGAATGACTAATATTCATATTTAATTATTCATATTAATTACTTTCCTTCACATCATTTATCATTCATAAAAATTTGGTTAAAATATGCTATAGATTTCTATATTCTTCACAAATTTAGAATTCAATTCTTATATTTTTATTTTTAGGAATTTAGTTCTTCTGCTTTTCATATTTTAAAATTTAAATTCAATTGTTAACGTCATTATTTTTTTGTTAAATTTATTTATGTGACATTTTGAAATATAAAAAAAATACTCATTTGATAATAATGTAATTAAAACAATGGGTTGATACCTATAATTTTTAATGTTATTAATTAACTCACATAAGATAATGAAATTTGACACCTATATAATGCTAAAATTTAATGTTTCATTTATATAATTTTATTTTTTTATTTAATTTGATTACTCTACTTTTATAATTTGATTCAACATTACTTTTACTATTATATGGTTACCAAGTGTTTTTTTTAAATGTCATATCAGTGAATTTAGTAAAAAAATTTTAATGGTGATGAGTACTGCACTTGAATTTTTAAATTTAGAAAGTAGAGAGATTAAGTTCCCGAATAAAAATAAGGAATTAAATTCTAAATATACGAAGTGTATAAATACTTAGAGCATATATTTTCAAATTTTTACTCTACAATTTGATAAAACAATTAATCAATCTAGCATATCATACTTTTAATCCGCTTATAAAATCTAAAAATCTTTATAAACCGTATATGGAATAATTTATCTATATTTTTCATATTATAGTCGTGTTAGTCTTTTATATGTTAATAATTTATATTTTATACAACTTTTTTTTTTAAATATTGTACATTCATGCTTAGAGGTGTTGATAACTTAAATTGGGATGTAGCCCAATTCTAAAGATTTTGTCCCAATTTGTCCAAATAACCCATCGATTATATAAAAATAGTAAAATATTTAAAATATAATTTTATATTAATATTTATACATCAAGCTTAGGGCACCTGACAAGTTTATCCATACCATATTAAATTATTTTTATTAGATATAACAATATTATCATATATATAAAAAAAACTATAATTATTTTGTCTACCATCAGTACAACAAAAAACCTCCCCAAATATAAAAAATCTTTATTTAATAAATTTATTACACCTTAAACACAACTGGTATGGTCTTAAATTCGTTTATAAATTTTTATTTTGGTGAATTATAATAGGAAGGTAAAACCCTAACAACAACGTAATTAACACGATTCGAACTCAGATCACATCTGCAGCAATAAACGTCTGGACCATTAGATAAACACGGAATTATTATAAATTATTTTATATGAGTTCAAAATAATGTGAATCCTAATTATTTATTATATTTGGCAAAAACTTGTAGAAAACAGAGAAACAAACAAAACCCATTCCTAGGATAAAACGTGTATCTCGCCCATCAACGATGGAATCAAAAGGGAAACTCAAGGTCGATGTGAACGAGGAGGTGAGGTTAGTGTTGGAATGGGCATTGAATTGACATTGAAAGAGACATGGTGAGGGCAAAACTGAAAACAGGTAGATTCCAAGCATAAAAAATCCATGCAATCCGATCAGTGGTATCAAGTTGGGCTTATTGTGTCCCACTTTCTTATCTTTTCTCCTTTGATGTTCTGTTTCTTGGATTTTTGCACACATTAAAACCTAAAAATATAATAAAGAAATCACCATTTCTTTTATAGGAATTGTACCTTTGATTCTTGTAGACAAGGTTTTGTACGTTTAGACAGATTGGAGTTTGAGAATACCTTATCAAATGTGGAAATACAATAAATAATAAATCTTAAAGTTGGAACAATACATATGTAATATTTATTTAATTAAAATAAAAAATACTTTAAATTATGAGTAAGATAAATTTAAATATTTAAATATATATCAAATTAAAAGTATTGGCAAAATAAGAAGAATATATCGATTTTTATTTTTAATTAGGGACTTATGTCGATTTTAAAAATATTTAGGGGAATAGACCATAAAATTTATATATATATATTTAGTTATTTATTTATTGAGTTATTTATTTACTTATTTATTTATTTACATCGTAAAATTTATAAAGACAAAAGTATTGTATGAATGAAAAACATCGATCTATTTATTAATAAAATATTTTCTTTACATCACAAAATTAAAAAAAATACATCAATCAATCGGGTCGCCAAGGAGAATGTGTGTCGCAAGGCGGTGGACGACGGTCACGTGGAGGATTTTTGCGTACCACGGGCCGTACAATTGCAGGGTAATCCAGAGGTGCAACATGTGGTGTATCCGGAAGTGTGACCCTGTAGACTTTCTCCTCGTCGTCGTCATCAACTGAATACAACCTTACCCCAACCCTCTGAGCATATTCATTATCTTTTTCGTTTGTCGATTGAGTCATCGTCCTCGCTTGCCATGATGTATTGACCACTCCCTCATTTGGCCGTTGCGATGATGATCCACCAACGTAAAACAACGACATGCGTGGTGCTTGACCCACTATAGGGTTGTAACCATGAGGTACCGGGTACGTCGGAAAGGTACCCGTCATCAACTGTTGGGTCGGCATCTACGTCAGTATCATTGTTTGTGACAGTGCATAAGTCGGTGTCTATCTCGACATCGACATCGACATTTGTATCAGGGTGTAGTATGCAAGGGACATCTGTGGCACGAAATAGGTACTTACGTAAACTGAAGAACCGGCCACCTGTGATGATGCTCCATAGTGCGATGGTACTTGTGAAAAATACATGGGGTTAGTTAATTGAACAAGAATAGGTGGAGGGAATTGACCCGGAGGAAGATACACCGTGAACACAGGCGACGTATCTTCTGTCGGAGTAGATGGCGAACGACCACGTCCCTTCCTACAATGCTATGGCAGTCAACATTATCTCTTCTGTCGAATTTGTCGACTCCTCTGCTCTAGTGTTAGCATATACGGCTTGCCGACGGCTTTGAACCATGACATGTAGTCATCACCTACCGTCGTGTCCGCTGAGTAGAATTCTTCGCGTGGTGGTAAGGATTGCAACCTATGATCCCGCGCCTTAATGTACTTCCGATGCCACTGCGACAAGTTAATGTCATCCTTCCCCTATATGTCAATCTCGTGCAAGTCTTTCAAGTCTTACGGTGGCGGCAGAATTCGTTGCTTCCACCCGAACTACCGCAACACCCGGTCTGATTCGTGTATTTTTATGGTCGCGTACACTACCATCCACACCTTTACGTCCCACATTCGCCTGTTGGCCAACACTTCCGACGATATGTAAGAAATGACATCGGTGTCAGCGTACGGTATCCACTCAAACTGAAAAGCAAATTTATAAATATCATTATGTATGAATTTTTGTAACAAATCATAAAATAATCAATATAAGTTTGAAAGAATAAGTAACTAATCTTGTGTTCCAAGCGTTGATCTAACAAAAGCCTAATATCTTCTAACTCATCGGGCACTTCCACTTAGCTCGGCCCATGGTTTCACCTGTACAAGCGATGTGTTAGTTGAAGCGTATTAAAAAATACATTATATACTACGTATTTGTTAAGAAATGATGTTTACCTCGTCACCAACGGAAAAATGTATGGTCCGATCACCTTGGGACGTAGAAACGGTAGTTGCCACTAGGCCCATGACTGTAACAGTAGTAGATAACCACCGATGGACGCAGCATGCAGAGTCTTGGCTCGACACATCTCCCAGTATCACGTCCCCAACTAAATTTGTCACACTCCTCGAAGTCCACCATATGTAGAAGTCATCTTACGTGCACCAAATTACGAGATTTGTCGAGAATTAAAATGCCCCCGATTAACCTTAGAAGGTATGCTCAAGTATTGTTGTATGACCTCCTCTATTGCTTCTTCAAGAAGCACGTCAAAATTTTTCTTCAACCAGTTCATCGAAGATCCGACCGCCGTCGAACCGGTTCTGGATCTTCCCCAACAGATTTTGGCAGAGGGACACTTTATCGGCAATGACAGATGCTCCCGTGATGATTGGCCTGTCCACCTACAAACCGAGCTGCAGTGCTACGTTCCCGAGTGTGATTGTACACTCACCTCATGGAAGGTGGAAAATGTGTGTTTCGGGCCTCCATCTCTCCACCAACACACTAATTAGTTGGACATCGAGTTTGTAGCCTCCAAACATGCAAGACACATGTAAAAATTCAGTCGCTTGCAAGTGGTCACGTATTTAAGGGATCGGGGGCTTTCCCATATTATGAATGAAGCTCTCTAAAACACAATCATCGGTCTATTTAAAATATATATTAAAATTAATAAAAAAATTTAACAATATTTAAATTAATGAAATTTAAATTTTCGTATTCCCATTACTAATTGGACATCAGAAATATGTGGAATTTCGGATTGAAGTACAGAAGCAGGGTTAGGAGTGACCAGTTTTTAAAAATTTATCGTGTATTTGAAAATATCGAAAATAATTAAAATGAGAAAGTAAAAAAATTGGTTATGTATTTGAGAGAGTTGAGTGAAAAAAAAATGAAAGGGGGAGGGGTATTTATAAGTTAATTTTTTTGACCGGTGGGGCCAACGGTCAAATTTTTTACTGTTCAGAAAGCGCGTCTAGCTGGGCTAACTTTCCTGATATGTGTAAGGAAAGCTCGCCCAGCTGACCGAGTTTTCCCCAAAAACGGCTTATTCCCCTAAATATTTTTAAAACCGGTGAAAACCTCTAATAAAAATTTAAAAATGGCATATATGCCTTATTTTACCAAAAGTATTAAAAGCATTCTAATTATTTATCATGGTATTGTCAGTTTTCTTGAGTTGGTATCGAGTTGACTTATGACATCAATTCAATCAACGACATTATCAATAATGTTAGATTTTTCTATGCACACATGTTGGATCCTTAAATTTTAATGTTATATTTTTTTTATTTGAAGATTATATAAAAATATAAAAAGATAAAAGTGTCATAATAATATTAATTAGATTTAATTGCACGGAATTTTCCCAATCCATGATCCTAATTTTAAATTGGTCACTAAACTTTAAAATATTCTAATTACATTCCTATATTGTTGATGTTATATCAGTTTGGTCATTTTGTTTCTAAAATCGTTAATTTAACTGTTAAACACGTTGTGTCTTATGTGACATAATTTACAATGAAAAATTTAAGAAAAATAAATATTGTAAAACAAATGTTTTAAAAATCCTAGTTTTAAGGTTTTCAAAGCTTTTACAAAAGTTTTATTGTTCACTGTTTCTTTCAAGTTTACTTTATTTTTTTACTTTTAAAAGTTATGCAACAAATTTCTATTTATTCATATTAAATTTAGCTACATACGATTTGACGTGTCATTTATCGATTAAATTAACGGTTTTAATAATGAAAGGACTTGATTGATATAACATTTATAGTTTGGGGATGTAATTAGAATATTTTAAAGTTTGGAACTAATTTAGAATGAGGGTTATAGTTTTGGGATGTCCAGTGCAATTAACTCCATAATTATAATTTAAAAGAAAATGTATTTTTGTAATTTCATAATTGAGTCGGTGACACATACTAGATATTTGAGTTTTAAATTTGGTAAATAACAATTTATAATAATAGCATGAATACATTTGTTGAGGCAATTTATGATTAGTGTCCACTGGTGTTTGACACTGCTTAAGCTCATAACTTGTTTTATTTGTTGGCATGTTTGACCAAAATATCTTGATTATTTTCTTGCATATTTGTGTGGATTTTGTACAATCAATCTCGTGATTATATTTGGAGAAGAGATTTGATCAAGTAAGATTATTTTTCAAAGATTTTTATCTAATGTACTTACCTTATATATAAGATATGGGCTAACTTTATGACCCTATGTATCCCTATATAAAAGGTAATTATTTTTATGAGATTTGAGAAGATCATGATGGATTGAAGTTTACTTAGTGGAGTTGGATTCATGCTCTAAACATGGAAGGCTTGTTCAACCTTAATAAATGTTATATTGTTGAGGCAGTTATGAAAGGAGTGCCTAGAGCAGTGCCACGACTAATGCCCACAATGTCTAGCATTGCTCAGCCTCACAACTTGCCTTATATAGAGTTGACATTTTTTTGTCAACAAATCTTTGGGTTGTGATATTTGCTCATTAGGTGAATGTGTGTAAGCCTATCTATGATATCCAAGCTACTATAGGAACATATCTTGAAATTTGGTTTGGACTAGATCAAACAGATAAACTTTCTTATTTTGAGAAGATTGGATCGGGTAACTTGGTAACATATCCTAAAGATTTGAAGACTTATCAGACTCATATTAATGATATTATCTTTACTGGTTATCTTGCTATTTTGATAGGAAGATCGATTGTAATTAATCATTATCTTAACAAGCATTAAACTCTTATATATTGAAAGGTTTGTGTAGGTAAAGTATGTAGAGAATGTTAGCACTTATTTTGTAATTTAGAACTTGTTTTTCAGAGTGCATTTTATAAGTCATCAAGTGAGTTACTTGGTTTTTATCCTAAATTTTTAGTGGAAAAATTAAAAGGCTAGTAATCTAGATCTTAGGTGCCAACTGAGGTTGCTAATCTAGTGACCGTCAATGTTTGTAATCACTTGTTGTATGAGGTGTTTAGATAATGGATTATCTTTTTGTGCAAAACCTTATAAACATAGGGAAATTAAACTGTATAAATACATCGAGTGTACATTGTTTTTCTGCTTTATTCTTCACCAATACTTGAAATTGTGAACACTGCTCGTCGCACTACTTGTGACACGCCTCAATTTCTACATTTGGACCTAACAAATTTAATTAAATTTTGATTCATAATTCTAAAAACTTTTCATGTTTGAACTTAAATTTGGTTGGATTCACTCATTTTCACTATCCGCGTTATAAAATATTTTAAAAATATGTTAACATTAATATTTTATTCTTTAATAGTAAAATATTAGTGTTAATAAAAAATAGTATTTTTATAATTTCATTCCCTTCAAAATATATTTTTACTCAGTATTTTAAATTATTTAAATTCAAATCAAATCAAACTAAATTAAAATAAAAAAAATAATTTTATTTCAAGGAACCATTCGAGAAAAATGAAGGTGAAGGTCAAATAAAATAAAATATTGCATAATTGGGCATTTGCATGCCAAGTAGGTTCAGCCATAAATTGTTTATGGTCGACAATCATTCTTGGTCATGCTGGCCACTCTTGTTTTTCTTCAACAATTTTCACTTTAATTAAACAACATCTTATCATCAAACACTTTTTTATTTTTTTATTTTTAGAAAAGTTTACGGTCCAAATCACTCTTGTTCTTCATATGTAGCAATGATAATTGCAAAAATCTTTTTGTCACTCCATTTCACAATTATTATTATTATTATTATTATTATTATTATTATTATTATTATTATTATCTCTAGCCTCTTGATTGGCAAATGCTTATGGGGTTAAGCGAAAAAATATTGGGGCAAAATCAAATTATAAATTTAGTGAAAGTTAAAATATAATTTTGTCATTAGTTTGTAATTTAACTGATTTTCATAAAAATTAAATTATAATTTTATTATTATTAGACTATCACAGTATAAAATGAACTTAAATTTTTAAGATTTCAAAGGTGGCCCCTAAATTGCTTAAGCTAATCAAGACAAGTGATTAGTGGGACCAAGTTTCACAAAAACATGAGAAAACATGATGGAAATGAGGTAAGTATCCTTTGTAAGTTCATTATTCTCATTTCTCGTAAAATAAGCCAATACATCGACATTTAAGGGTGTTTAAATTTCGGTTAACATCGAAATTAATCGATCGAATCAATCTAATTTGTTTAATCAGTCGGTTAATTAATTTAGTTCAGTCGGATATTGATTAAATTTTTTTTGAAATTGTGGTTAACAATTAATTCAATTAGAAACCGGATAATTAGTCGAATTAACCGAACTTAATAAATAATATTATATATTATATGTATTAGGCTATTATTAATTCGGTTAATTTGACTAATTCGGTCAAATAAACATTATCAATTTATTATTTTTTTGATATGTTTTATACTTGTTTTAATAAAAAAAATAAAACATACGATTAACTGACCGATTTAACCGAAATATTTCGGTTCAATTATTTTTTAAAAAAAAATTCAATTCTAACAATTAAATAATTAAAAATTGATTAATTTAATTAATAATAATTCGATTAGATTAACTGACACTTAACATCTACGGACAATATATATGTCCACGACTAACTGCTGAAATCAGTTGTAGATTTGGCCTAGTTATGGTATGATGACGTGAAGTACTTGGAACCGGTTTGGCATACACATTGTGACAACACATGTCTATCTAAGAATTCCTGTTCGGACAAATCCGTAGCTTTCCAATCTCTTTCCACGAAATTTTACAATTAGTTTTTTTTAGCCAATTTTTTTACTAATAGCCTTAAGCAACGTCCACATCTGCATGGAGATATGTGTAGAGGAACCACCCTATATAATCTCTGCACAATACTCTTCCCATATTTACAACTATTTCCAATCGATAGTATCGGTGGAGAGATCATTAATCCCTAGGGTTCTTTTTCTTTTCTTTTTAGTTTTTCATCCATTATTTAATCATCATCTCCAACTCCAAGAATAATAGTAATAATGTTGGGTGGCTCTTCAATGGAGGAAATACCAGCTGCTGGTAATAACTCATCAGAGATCCAGCTTCCTCCTGGTTTTAGATTCCACCCTTCTGATGAAGAGCTCATAGTTCATTACTTGAAAAACAAAGTGACTTCCAACCCTCTTCCAGCTTCTATTATAGCTGAGATTGATTTATACAAATATAATCCATGGGAGCTTCCAAGTATGTATATGCATATGTATACTAATTAGAAAGGGTTCTTGTAAACTGTAAACTGTACTGATTAGTTCTATCTGGTTTGTTTATTTGTGATCTATCTATCTATCTCTCTATCTATCTATATATAGTTAAAGCTTTGTTTGGAGAAGATGAATGGTATTTTTTCTCGCCAAGAGACCGGAAGTATCCGAACGGGGCGAGGCCTAATAGAGCGGCAGCTTCGGGGTATTGGAAGGCGACGGGGACGGATAGACCGATCCTAACATCGTGTGGAACCAAGAGTATTGGAGTGAAGAAAGCTCTGGTATTCTACAAAGGACGTCCACCTAAAGGGACCAAGACAGAGTGGATCATGCACGAGTATAGGCTGCTTGAAACCATGATTTGGACTCCCAAACGAAAAGGGTCTATGAGGGTAACAACTAAGACCATGTGGACCGTATAGCTAAGTTACGTGATGAATTATGAATGATGATAATCGATTTTCTTTTCTTTTCTTTTCTTTCTTTTTATGGTAACAGTTAGATGATTGGGTGCTTTGTCGAGTGAGGCAAAAAGCCAGCATACAAAGGAACAGTTGGGAAGATAGAAACATTAGCAGTCATGAACCAGCTGATAGCTTCTATGTCCCCAATCCCATTGAGCCATGGCCTTCCAACACAAACCACAACGTTGAAATGGGCAAAACCTACCTATTCAATGACTGCCCTATGTTGCCTTACATTTTTGCATCTCAAGACCTTCCTTGCTTCGATACAACCTCCAGCATTAGCTTCCAAAGTAGTGACAAATCTTTCCTCCAGGAAGCCAATTCTGGCAACAACAACAACTTGCAGATTTCGTTTTCGTCCCTACAAAACCTGTTTAACCCTTTGAAAAGAGAGTCCAAGGAGGAAGGTAGCAGTAAGAAGCTCAAGAATACAGAGAAAGATTGCAGCGAAATGAAGTTTTATAGATCAAACCATTCGGAAAACAGTGATTTTAGTCCACATCAATGGAATCCAATGGTTCAGTATCATCAACAACTTAATCTCACGGATTTTACTGAAACTGACTAAAGAAAGCATGGGATTATACATATGGGGTAGAAAAAGGTGTACATAACATTATCAATGGTTTCTATAGTGTGTTGGGGTGAAGGTATGCAGTTAGATATACAGTAGTTTCTTCTTACGGACCAGGTGGAGATGATACATTTGTATGTAAATTACTAGGGTGAGTTGGAGACCTTCATTTATGTTTATTTTTATAAAGTTTTCAGATTGATTTGTATCAATGTACATACACAGTATTACAAGTACATATGGTAAAACAATAAATGCCACCAGAGCTCAGACTAAAGCTCATGTAATTTGTATCATTGTACACACATAGTATTACATGTACATATGATTTTATTTTAGATTTTAATTTCGACTACATCTATTTAAAGGTTGAAAACCCCTATTCATAAAAGAAATGAAATTCCATATGGATTATACTTGTGCGGCATGATCCGTACCATGGGGGCAGAATCACAATCCCAGACCAGTTTTATACTTAATGGGAATCTATGGTGGGCTACAGCCTCGGACCGTTTTATTTTACCACTGTATTTTATTTCTTTGATAAACCATAAGAATCGAGTCGCACAACTCTAACATTTTTTTTACACAATTTAAATATGATTACCTAAACTCCAAAAACAAATTCACCATTTGGAACTCCAATGGATTTGATTCCAAAGTTTTCTGGAACTGTATCTTATTGTTCAGCCACTACAGCAAAACTGGTTATTAGCGGCACTTTTAGCGGCGTTTGGAAAGAAAACGCCGCAAAAGGTAGAGCAATAGCGGCGCTTATGGAAAAGCGCCGCTAAAGGTCGGAGCAACAGCGACGCTTACGGTAAAGCGCCGCTAAATGTCGGAGCAACAGTGGCGCTTTCCCATAAGCGCTGCTAAAGGTCGGAGCAACAGCGGCGCTTATGGGCAGGCGCCACTAAAGGTCGGAGCAACAGCGACGCTTATGTGCAAGCGCCGCTAAAGGTCGAAGCAACAGCGGCGCTTTTCGGGAAGCGCCGTTAAAGGTCGGAGCAATAGCGGCGCTTTCCCATAAGCGTCGCTAAAAGGTCTGATTTATTTAAATTTTATTATATATCTTAAATTAAATTAAATAATATAATACAGACTTAAATCAATTAATTGATACATTAAGGGAAAATTTTAATTATCTTTAATTATATTTAGATAATATTGTATAAAAATAATATAATTTGTTACAATGGGATTTTTGAACTAGGGTTATAAGGAAAAATAAACAAACATTTCAACCATTAAAGTTAAATTGATTAATTGACATATTAAGGAAGTAATATTATTATATTACTTATATTAAGTGTTTTAAAGATTTATCGAACCTATTCCGTACACGTGTCAAATCTAAAAAAATAATACGATAATTCTGTAAAAAAAATTGCCCACCTTTATAATTTACATCATTTGCTGTGCAACGTCGTTTCAAAATAAATGACATAATTAACTTCTCATAAGTTATTCATCATGCTAAACTATTGAGTGAGCTATATGATTTAATCAATGATAATATCTATTCATTAATTCCTAATTAGTATAATATTTTTGGTATGCAAATTAGGAATATTACCTTTTCATCCTTAATTCATTTATAAACACAAGAATCATGAATGCTTTGCTTAAAACCATATGTTTGGATCACTTGATCAAACTTTAAGTTTTATGAGTGAGATGTTTGCTTAAGCTCATATATAGATGTTAGCAAATTTATCTTACTCAACAAATAAAGAAATCATATATATTTACCATATATAAATTAATTTACATATTTATCATAATATATATTTACCATAATTAGTTAATATATATCACAAATAAAGGTGTTCATTGAGCACGAAAGTCTTTTTAAGTTTTTATTTTGCAAATGTTCATTAATCGTATATACGAATATTACATTCTCTTAACTAAAATGTGGTCTAAAATATGGTTTTAGGGGCCAGCTCAAGCACAGAATCTGAGGCGTATATGTCATGAATTAATTTCATTATTCTACTTTATGAACATTGAAAAGTTAATCCCTTTACTTTAATCTATAAGAATTTGTTTCTTGTACTTAATAATATGTTATGAGTTTTCATTTCTGTTATAACTATTTTACTATATCTTATAAATATTTGTAATCTCCTTGATCCTATTTATGGGATCTAAAATTTCATTAACATTAATGTACCAAATATTTTTTAAATAATTAAGATAATAAAAATTACATCTTAATTACTAAATCAATACTCTAAAATTCTACATTGAGATAAACTGTGCAAAATGCAAATATGATCCATAAATTTATTATGAAAAAATAATACAATAATCCTGTAAAAAATTTCAAATATTATTTTAAAAATGCAAATATATATAAAAGGATTAAATTTAAATATATAAAAAATTTGAAAATAAATTGAAAAATTAAAATATGGAAAAGAGCATTAGCGGCGCTTATGAAAAAGCGCCGCTAAAAGTCAGATCATTAGCGGCGCTTATGTTAAAAGCGCCGCTAAAAGTCAAATAATAAATTATCACATTTTTAAAAACGCCGGCGTTTTCCTCCCAAATATGTTTTAATACATATCGTTTTTTGCTATTCTCTCTCACAACTTTGAAATCCCTAAACCCCAAATTCATGCTCCTTTCTCCTCTTTTTATCTCCCGTTTTGATTTTTCGTTCCCATTTTGTGGATAAGCCCCAAGATTCCTTTGATTCCAGTTGCAACTTGCAGGTATGTATGCATTCCCGTTATTGCTTAAATTATTATTGTTATAATTTTGTTAAAATTTTATTTATTTAGAGATTTTTTTGGGTTTAGGGTTTTTTCATTTTTACCCTGCCTTAGGGGATTGTTTGGGTTCTCTGCCATTTTCTTTTTGTGATGTTATATTTGTTGATGCAAAGATTGTTCTTTTTACAATTAAAAATCGTTTCTATGGCTTTGTTCTATGAGAAAGGACATAGATTAATATGAATAAAAAAATGTTGAAAATTTGTTTCATTAGATGGGGGAAATGGAGTGAGAGAGAGCTTTGTCTTGCTCAAGTTCAACCGGTTAAATTTAGACAAACTCGAGTAATTATCAAGCTTTTGCTGTCAAAACTTGTACCGAAACCTCAGCTTGACCAAGTTAACCGAGTTCCAAGACGAACACAAGCTTTGTTTAAGCTTCAAACATGAGTGTTGAAAATGGACCAAAAACCTCTTACATGCCAATGGAAAAGAGGCCACACCATAGCTCAAATCCCACATTGGCATAGGTTCTGCAAGGGTAAGCCAAACAAAGCTATTTATAGGGAAATTTTCCTCCTAGCCTTTAGTGTCCAGGTTTCTTTAACTTGTTTACTGTCAGCTTCTTCAATTCATTTACCATCAGTTTTTAAGCACAAAAGAAGTACAGCTAAAACAATAGTTTCTAAAACATTACGAAAGAACCCCGAGTTGTGGCTTATTGGCCAGGCATTGACCTTCCCTGGGAATAGCTTGGTTTTGAATCACAATTGTACCAAAAAGAAATTATAAAAAATCTTCAGTTGTTAAATCTACTTTCAATGATTTTAAATTAAATTGTGATTAAAATCTTGTTAATAGTCATCTTCAAAGGAATAAACAAACACTAAATGAGATTGTTAGTGAATAAAAACAACTTACAACACATATGTTCACATTCATCTGGTTTAACAATGAGCCTCAAATTTCGTTTAAACTCATTTCTTTAACTTACTAAACAAACATACAAAGGAAACTCAGCCTATTCATAAGCAGCTCTCTAAAGAAATCAATGGGCAATGGGAGGATTCCAATGCACCTAAATCCACCTTTCTTAAATATCAACCATATGTCATCATATCCATTGTTCATACCTGTCATTATATATCTTAATTCACTTTGTGTCTTTTTTTTTTAAGTTTGTGTTTTATATATAACTAGAAATTTCAATTCATGAAATCACATATATAAAATATGGTCATACATTTAAAGATCATATAAAATAGTCTATTGAATCTTAAATATAGTCATATCATTTTTGGGTTTTCAAGAGAATGGTTTGAGATTGTTTGTTGGTGGACAATCTGGGCATGTTGGCATGCTAGTTTGCCTAGCAACCAAATTATTGAGTTGCAACCTTGGGTTTTAGTGTTCTTTATGACAAGATTATACTTGTCGTCTCAAGTAATTAGCTTTCATATCAATAAGGGGCAAAATTAAATCTTTATAGTCTTTAGTGTTAAAGAAATAAATTTATTAAATATCACACCAATACACTGAAGTGATATGGCTGAAAGGACAAAGTGACAAATTTGGGTTTTAGTGATATTGCTGGCCTTTGACTGAATATTTCCATGTTTTGTTTAATCACAAATTTGATTTTCTTATGTATTACTTTTCTAAATATTTCCATGAAAAATATCATCATTAGATGATTGGTTTTTAGCTCATTCAAAAAGCATTGTGCTTATACATAAGAAGTTGTTTTTTTCCATGAAACTTAGTGTGGATTTGCCTTTCTAATAACTTCACATATTCCCAATTTGTCTTTACTTAATCTAATGTTGTCTCTCTCTTTAACTCACTTTTTTACATTAATTAATACATACAGGTTTCCAATTCTGGAGCCTAATCCTATTCATACAAAGCTTCGTATTTTAAGGGAAGGCTTGGAAACCATCAGCAGAATAACTACCCCTATTTCAGCTGTTGCTGTAAGTTCTTGATGTCGTTCCCAGACATCTAGTATGAATTTGCAATTTATTGAGTTTATTTCGATCACTTTAGTACTCTAAATATCAATTAGGCTTAAAATATGAATTGCTAAGCTTGTCCCAACAAAAAAATAAGAAAGGCTTTAAATATTATTTGGACTCAAAAAGTGAAGTGCTAAATATTCCCTTTTCCAACTCAATAAAGTAAGAAAAGAATGAAAAAAAGGTTTGCTAATGTTATGGAAATGCTAGCATGAGTGTTGGGAAATTTACATAACATCATTTTAATTAGATGCAAGACTTGCTTTGTTAGCTTCATATCATGTCATTCCGTTATGATTTGATACCTCTATTACAGTTAAAATATTAGAAGTTAAGCCACATATTGGTTGAAACATCAACAAAGTTATTTTTCATTAGAATAAGTGAAACTCTATCATTGACTTTAAAAATTTGTTGGCATGTGGGTAAAAAAAGCATAAATTTTGGAAAATTTTGGTTAAAAGTTATATATACTTCAGCCTACTTGAGATAACACATCTCAACAATAAATATAAATATAAATACATTGATAGATTTAATAATTTGATATCATTCAAATTATAAAATTAAATAACCTCTAAAATTTATTTAAGTCTCACAATTATAATTAAAAACAACCCAAATATTCGGTTTAAATTAAAATTAACAAATTTCATTTGTTAATTATTACTAATTAAATATTTAAATATTTAATAATTTAATTATTAAAAAAATTCAAATATTTAATTAGTTAATTATTTAATTATATTTAATTATTAAAAATAACCCAAATATTTTGTTATATATAATTAAATATTTAATAATTAAATATTTTATTATTTAGTTATATATAATTAAATATTTTATTATTTAGTTATATATAATTAAATATTTAATAGTTAAAAACAATTCAAATATTTAAATAAATAAATAAATATTAAAAATAACCCAAATATTTAATTAAAAATATTTTATTAGTTAATTATCCAAAATTCTTCAAATTCGGAAGGAACAAATAGTGAACAACAGACTGACATTGGATTTTCGAATGTTCCAGAAACTGTAGAAATTGAAAGTAATGTTAGGTTTAATTTTCATGCATGTTCACTTTTCTTTTTTTATTTTCTTTCAAATTCTAATATTAACATATACAATTTTTTTAGCTGAATATATTGAGGGGCGTAGAACTCGAGGACGTACCGTATTAAAGGATTTATACAGCTTAAATCCTGAGGAGCGTGTCAAAGTATCTGCAAATAGCCATGGTCAGCCTGTTGGATCAGAAGCTCGACTTCTGGGAGGATACTTGGGCATAGTATCATGAAATGGTAGTTTGTTGCCAATCAACTACGAGTCATGGCATCATATGCCTGATAGTAATAAAAATCAAGCTCTCGATAATATTAAGGTAATAAAGTGAATATAATTTATAATACTTTGATTTATTTTAATTTATGTTTACTTTCTAAACTTGTGTTATTTGCAGGAAAGATTTATTTTAGAGCTCTCAGACAATTATATAAAGAAATCATTAGGAAAGAAATGGAGAGACCATAAAAGTTCTATAAAGAAAAATTATTTTAAGAATAATATGAGTCTCGAAGATAAATTGAAAAATGTTCCGCCGGGAATGTTGAGGTACCAATGGGAAGAACAAGTTAGATTTTGGAGCTCAAAGAAAGGAGAGGTATTATGTACTACAAAACACTTATAATTATTTCGGTTTATAGTATTTATTATATACGTAATAATAATTAATGTAGGATCGTGAGCGTATTGGAACTACAAGTAGGCAAAAACAAAAATTCACGCACACAGCTGGATCGAAAAGTTTTGCTTGTGTAGCTGCTGATGAGGTATTTTGAGTTTATTAATTGTATCAAATATTAATTACTTTCTACTAATTAATATTTTTCCTACTATAATGTAGGAACAATCGTCAGGTCAAAAAATTGGACGACTTCAGCTTTTTGACATTACACATAGAAAAAAAGATGGATCTCCTATGACTTCTGAAGCTGCAGAAATTATGGTATATTAACTTAATAAAATTTGAATTATTTTAAATATTTATCATGTTTAATTATAATAGTTTAATTTGTCGTTTGTAATACAAATAATGTCAAGTTATGTTGTATTTGTTTGATTATATATTTCGTTTCTAACTTTTTGATTGACTTATTAGGATAAATTAAAAGATAAGAAGGCGGAGTATGAAGCGATGGCTTCAAGTGATAGTTCGGTTAATCTAGAGGACATTGATAACCGAGTTATTACTGAAGTTTTGGGTCCTGAAAAGTATGGTCGGGTTCGATTTCAAGGATCTTTTGTTAGCCCATCCCGATATTTTGGATCCAACTCGCAAAGATACATGCCTTCGGGGAGTCAGGATCAAGCTGAAGTTCAGAGGTTAAAAGATCAATTGGCTCAGGTACAAGCGAGCACAGTTGAGCAAATTGCTAAACTTAAAGAGGAGGCTGCAGCGAGAGAAGCAGAGGCTCAAAAAAAATATGATGAACTCCATCTAAAACTTAAAGAGGAGGCTGCAGTGAGAGAAGCAGAGTCTCAAAAAAAATATGAAGAACTCCACTTACAACTTAAAGTGGAGGCAGCAGCGAGGCAAGCGGAGGCAGCAGCGAGGCAAGCGAAGGAAGCAGAGACTACAAGAAGTATGACGAATTGCAGTTACAGCTTCAAAATGTGATGAAAATGTTTCAGTAGAAACCGTCATCTTAGACTTTTGTTTTTTTATTTGAGAAGAATATACTACATTTGAAATTTATTTTGATTTATTAATTTAAATCATATGTATATTTCTTTCATTTATCATTTACCTTTAAGATCTGAAGTTATTGGTTGGATTTGAATTTATAGGAAAAATGCTGAAATTCGGGTTCTATGTGAATTAAAAAGTATTGTCAAAATTTGTTATATTAGCGGCGCTTGTGGAGAATGCGCCGCTAAAGAACATGGCCTTTAGTGGCGCTTGTGGAAAAGCGTCGCTAAAGAACATGGACTTTAGCGGCGCTTTCCCTCAAGCGCCGCTAAATAACATGGCCTTTAGCGGCGCTTGTTGTAAAAGAGCCGCTAAAGAACATGGCCTTTAGCGGCGCTTTTTCGCATAAACGCCGCTATTTTTTGCGGGGTTATCTTTAGCGGCATTTTTTACAAAGCTTTAGAAAGCGCCGTTAAATGTTTTAGCGGCCCTAAAAAAGCGCCGCTAAAAAACTGTTTTCCTGTAGTGAGCATCATTGTCTGTTTTTATGCCCAAAAAGAAAACTACAACATTGAACCACAAATGTAGGGCTCCTAAATGAAACCAAGAATTCCCTTTGTTTCTAGAAAAGTTACTTTTTCTTAAAATATTTTTAAAACATTTTGTTTCAAAAAATATATTCTCTATTTCAATAAAAACGTCAATTATTTTAAATATTTAATTAATTAAATTTTACAAAAGAAAACATATTTAAAAACTTAATTAAAATGAACTCAACGAATGGCTCCAGTGGTAAAGAGGATGTTATTCATTTTAGGTGATTCGAGTTCGAGCACCTGTGTGTACAAGGTATGTGTGCGTTGTTAAAAGGTTAAAAAAGTACGAACAGATACTATCATGTAATCACACCAGTACATTTAAAAAAAAAACCTTCATTAGAATAATAAATTTTAAAGGATAAGAGATTAAAGATGGAAACCTTTCAACCATCGATAGGGAGTATCTTTTGCCGTTTAACTTCTTATTTATTGCTTTACATCAGCTTGTATCGATCCTTTTTACTTTGTTTCCTATTTCTATTGAAAAACGTCTTCCCTTTATTGAATGATAAGGTTATTTCAGTAAATTTGAATTAAATTATTGTTGACAAAAAGGTTAATATACATTTTAGCTCTTGAATTTGGTAATTTATATTTATTTAGTATTTATTTATTTTAACTTAAATGGGATCAAAATTTAAAAACCGTTAGCTAAAAGAGCATTTCATCTGACTAACACCATTTATTTTTTAATTTTATTTTAATATTATTAATTAAAATATTTTAAAATTTTAAAATAAATTTAAGTTTAACTTATTTTTTAATATCCCCGAACCACCCCCTCTACCTCTCGCATTATCCTTCTTCTTCCCAATCCCACACCTTTCTCAAATTTTTTTTTCATTTCGTCCCTAAACTTCATGAGTTCATGGACTCATTTCTTTGCTTTTAAAAAAAAATAGAAAAGTCATTTTGTAATTTTTTTGGAAGTGAGAAAGATTAAGAAAATAAATGATTTATTTTTAGCTTTTTGGATTAGAGCTCTGTGGCTTATCTCCAAAAATGGCTTCCTTTTGCTTACTATGATTGATTTTGATTTTTGTTATTTCTCAGTTCCATAGTTGAAGAAGGTCATCAAAGGGTCTTATTTTCTGTTATCCTTTTGTTTCCTCGTTTGAATTAGTTTTGGAAAATGATGATGATAGAGACATGTAACGCTGCTAGGTCGAGGCTTGAGTGGCAACAACTTGCAGATTTTAGCGATGGTGTTGGAGAAGAAGAAACAATAGATGAAGAAACAAAGAGAGAAGAAGAGACGGTGATGGGATGAAAATTTAATTAATTAAAAAGTATTTTTTAATTAATAAAAATTGAAAATAAATTAAATATTTAATACACATGGCATAATATAATTGGTCCTTTAATACACGTAGTTTTCAAGTTTAGGTATCAATTAAATAAAAAAAATACTAAATGGTTACAAATTATCAAGATCAAAGATTAAAGTAAACAGAAAATCCATTTTCGGAATGACCAAAGAGTTTTTCGGCAAACACGGAAAAATACGAAAATCGCTTTCCTGAAGGGAAAAAAAAACCTAAGAGTGGACCAGAAATCATGCCCTACGAAGGCCTATCAAAAATAAGAAATCAACGCAAAAAGGGATAAACTACTACAGCATAAATGATAAAACCATGAAGCTAGAAAAAAAACTTGAATTCGACTCAAACTTACTCAGTCCAGCTATTGGGCAAGTCAAAGTTGAATATCTTAATACTTTATTCCACTAACATGCTAGCTTAATCAAGCTTTTCTTTCTTTTTTCCCTTTTGGAACAAAGCTTTTTGTTTTCTAATTATGAAAATTTTCAACGCGTAAAAAAGAATCTACCTTGAAATTGAGTATGAAGATTGAGATTTAACTAAAAAGGTCGCCTAATCGAGCTTAGTCAAGCACTAGCTTGAGATAAAGTTCCTTACATCTGAAGGTTGAATAAGCTGATTACACCCCAGTAATAATATGATTGCCCCTAACAAGCTTAGTCAACTACGTTTATTTCCTCTTCAGCTGTATGGTACTGCCACTTTAAATATACAAGTTTTTTCTTCTTTGTTTTTTTTTTTTTACTTACCTCCATCTCCATTCCTAAATGGTTTCCGAGGCGTGCACCGCAGAGGGTTCAAAGAATTTGTGTATCTGTCTAGGCAACACAACTTTTGTCTTAACCTGAAATTGTCTGCTTATGTGGTGGTAAAGATGATTTGTTAGCTATGTATTGTAAAGAAGAGCCATGAAGGCAGAAGTACCTCCTTCAAACAAATATGGTCAAATCTTTACAAACTCCATGATATACAAACATTTACGGTTGTCTAGAATTTGTAGGGATAGATAAACTCAAGTTTTCCCGGAGCAAACAATGATTCCCACTAATGAAACAAATCAAATACAAGAACAAGCCCCTCCAACTGAAAGAAATTGCCAGAAAAAGCCGATAACATACAAGGGAAACTCATAGATTTATCCTTTTATCACTTCACTTCTTCAGAACACTGCAAATGAAGAACAATTAAGGGAGACTTCTCAATGATAAAAACAACAGAAATAAGAGAACAAGTCAGTTAATCCATTAACAGCATTTCCACATAAAATCATTACTAGAAAAATCCAACATCTATCACCAACCAAAGAAAACTAAAGCACACAGTATAGCAAGTTCCACTACAGTAAACTGTATGAATATCGAGAATACAGGATACAGTTTGTGGTTAGTATTAAAAGGAAGCTTTTTTAAATGAAGGCATGAGATAGAATCTTACTTGTACAAATAGGCAGCTATTCCCAGAACTATGCACAGCAATACGATATCAATACAGAAATTTCGGCTGGACCTCAACTGGAACAAACCAATAACTTATGTTACATCCAGCAAAGAAGTGAAGAAAGATGAAATGCATGGGAATCTACACTTAATGAAGTTATAACTGATCACCTGTGTGACAGTATCTTTAAGTCTAACATTGGTATTCTTAAGGTCAGCAGCTGCCTTGTCCACCTGCAAATGTGTATAGAAACAGAATATATATACTGCAATTTTGTAATCTTTAAGCAGTTTCTACGATGTACAACAAGACGATGGTTATAATGTTCACCTTGGTGTCAATTTCATCCATCAAAGGAACCTGCCTATCTAGTTCCTGCAGATACCATAGCATACAATTAAGTAAATGGCATGAATGTTACAATTACTCGACAAAGTATTTCATAACAAATATTTGTAATTATAAATGACGCTCAGGTCAGCTTTACCTCATTCATATCATGAGCCATGTTCTTTAAAGTATCCAAACCTTCTGAAATCATATCCAAACCTTGGTCCTGCATGGATGTCAAAAGCAATAAAAGGTAAATCATAGCTAAAGAAATGTGGTGTATACCGGTAAAAATCAACCAAGATTCCTTCCAATAGATAAAAATGTTCATAAAGAATAGCTCCCAAACAAGTTTGACATGCCTGCTTCATTTTCCTCATTTCATACTCCTGCCTGAACTGACTTGACTGCTCAGATTCTTGAAAGTATTCATTGTCAAATCGCTCATCTATGACCAATATGAATATGTAAGTACAACGAAAAAAAATAAGATCTTCCAGACATAAAAGTTCCACAGATCATAAAGAAATTACTGATAAGCCATGCATTATAAACTATAAGATTGAGAATTTCTTGCTGCAAGCAATCTGATGGTAACAAAGAATAAACAACAGTCTTGCAGATATGAGCATAAGCTAAGCAACCTCCTCGCTTTATTATTTTTGAAGCTATAAAATATGAATTACAATAGTTTTTAATATATTAGAGAAAGCACTCAAATGCTCACTCTCGCCACCTTTTAGTTGGGTTCCTACTCTTATTTCTATTTCTCCATCTTTATCTTACAAATTTTTCTCTCTTATCTTTGAATCAAATCTTGTTCTTGATCCATTTTTCCCAACTTTCCCTCTTATGTTTGCATCAGCTACTTGAAAGTCAAAACAAAGTTCTTCAATCGTTATGGAAGGTTCTACCAAATAAAAACAAACCATTCCACCCTACCCAACAGCAAAAGGAAAAAGGAAAAAATGATGACAACACATACGGTGTGCATTTTTAGTCAAAATGGTAGAAATAAAGATTTAAATCTAAACACTGGCAAGTTGAGCAGGTCAGTAAACAGCTAAACATTAAGTCTCCATCCATACAATCTCAATAAATTTAACAAGAAATTTCAATGGAGTTAAGGATCACCAGAATCAAACTTAATTGCAGTACGAGAAGCTGAAGGTGCTGAAGACATCCAGCCTCCAGTTTGTTTAGGAGCAGCAGTTCCATCAGGTATAGCTTGAATCCTGTCCGGCAATGCAAGGACCAGATCATTACGAGCAGCCATCTCTTCAGTTGAAATCCCTTTAACCTGTAAATGAATCCAAACTTTATCACAATGGAAGTCCAAACTAGTCAATTTTCCAAGTCCAAAATAACATATTCCTAATACCTCTAAATATGTAAAAACAAAATACATTATAGTAAAAAAAATGTCAATTCTGTTTGCTTGAGCAACATTATGAATGTATGAATAGTTAAACGAGCTCACATTTACAATAAATTGTTAAACAATTTGGGAAATTGTAAAAGAGAAGGAAAAAAGTTAACCTTCTTAACAGCCAATCTCTGCAGCTTTGGGACCTCCTCAAGCAATCGAGCCTTGGTTCGACGAATCTCAGCATTGACTGCAACAGCAGATGCCTTACTTTTCTCCTTGGAAGCAAGTTCTGCTTTCTAAATCAAAACCAAAACAAAAAAAAAAAAACCTCAAATCGAAGGTAATAAAACCCTAATTATTGCTGAACAACTCTCAATTAAGCAGAGGAAGACTGATACTCTAAATCTCAAATAACCTAATCATAAGGCAAGCTTAAACCTAACAATCTCAACCAATATAAGATAAAAGAATTAGATTAGATCGGAGCTACCTCAAGAGCGGATTCAATGTCGGCTTCGACTGCGGCGTAAGCGCGAGCAAAAGCATCGTCGCCGGAGACATTTTGGTCACGCTGCTTTTCGACGTCGTATTTGTCGTACCTCTTGCAGATCACATCTACTCTTGTCAATATATCGATTACACTCATTTTGTTTTTCTTTTGAGTTTAAAGATCAATCAATGTAGCTGTTTGGATGTGGGGAAAAATTGAGAGAAAAAAAAAGAGTTGGAATTTCTTCGTTTCTGTTTGTTTCCCCTGTAGTTGTTGTTCACCGAACTAAGTCCAGATTCGAAGAATAAACAGTATGAATAATAAAACATTAGAAGTCAAGACGTTTTTCATTTTTCACGACAGAGTAATTTTAAAAAATCCTGATATTATGTAAATTTAGGGTGAAATCAAGGCTAAATTTGCAAAAAAAAAAAAATGTCGGGTTTTGGCATATTTATTGGAATAGATCAATTTTGTAGAGAGATGGTGAAAACGGAATTAGAGGTGTTAGGGGTCGGATCGGGTCTAAGCATGATATTAATATATTTTATGCTTACTCAAGTTTGACCCGACCTGATCCGGAATATGAATAAAATTTTTTGCTCAAACTCATCTATATTTGAAAAAGATTAACTCAAGCCTATTTTAAGTCAATCCATATTAATTTTTACTTTTTCTAAAAAAATTATTTCTATTATATTATTTTAATATTTAATATTTTTATACATTTTTATTTATTGAAATTTTTATATAGTCATCTTAATATTATTTTAATATTTATATTAGAGTAGTATTATTTATTTAGTATAGATTTATTTTTTTATGTGTTTTAAATTATATAATATATAAAAATAATATAATATAAAGAATAATGAACTTAAAATGAGTCCGGTCGGGTCAGACTTGGGCTTGAACATTTAAGTCTGACCCATATTTTAAACGGACCTAATTTTTTACTCAAGCTCATTTTTTGGTTCATTTTTTTACCAAACCCTCCCATATTTTGGGCGGATTTTCAGGTCTGAATGGATAACCCGGTTCATGAACAAGTTTAGCGGTAACCTCCCTAATGATCATAAAAAATGGTTAGCTTTATTTCTATATAAACCCAAATGTTTTCCTATGTTTTCATTCAAATCCAATTCTCTCAATTTTCTCAATAATTTAATTCTAAATTTTTAATTAAAATTCTCTAAGTATGTCTTGATTTAATTTTGTTTTTAGATTTTTATTCATTTTAATTCAATTTTGGAATGGAAAATACTCTTATTTATTTTGATGACAGCTACATTCCCACGTTTCAATTGCAAATGGTAAGAAAATATTTCTAATATTTCTAATTTTATTAAAGTTCATTATTAAGTTGCTAAAAAGATTAAAATTTTAATTTTTTTTTATAATTAGGTCGTAGATCAAATTTTAGAGACATATATATACAATCTATCGTCGAGGTCATCGTGTATGATTGAACCCTGTTTGGAAGATGCGAGATTCTTGCACGTGTCTCGTATGCTCGAGGAGTGTAAATTGGATGTTCAATTACAATTCAATTTATCGGTGGATGGATCAGTCGTTACAGGATTAGTGGTCGTTGGCGATTGGAGCAACATTTGCGAACAACTATTAAGCAAGGTGTCAGACAAGTTTTTCGATAGTCGGATAGAGATGAAATGGTTGCAAGAAAGTTTCCAAAATCTCATGAGAGTTCAAGTCTCCTTGAAAAAAAACAACATGCCTGAGCGTACATCCTGAGGTTAATCAGAGGTGTTATAATGCTTGATAAATCTTGAACTCTTGTACATTTAAGGTGGTTGCTACAACTCGTCGACTTGAAAGAAACGGGCCAACTCAGTTTGAGGTCAACCGTGTTAATGATGTTGTACCGAGAGATGTGTCGGGTGGTGCAACCACAAAAAATTAAAATTGGTGGTTGCGTAATCCTTCTAAAGTCATAGGCATGGTTCTAGCTATCATTTTTACATCTTGGAGCCAACTATTCTTATATTTTCCCACTCATAACAAGGTAAAATTAATTCTATAAAATAATTATCATAATATTATTTAGTTAGGCCGATTTTTGAAAGGAAAAATATTATTTGAATAGGTGGAAACATAGCCTGAGTTATATGGGACTATCAGAAAAGCTAAAAGATATCTGGTTATTGTTAGATTAACTATCGGAAGTCGAGGTTAGTTTTTTCAAATTTTATTTATATTTTTGTCCATTATATAGTTTCAATGTTTCCCCCAAAATTTTAATTATTTTAATTAAATTTAAATTTAAATTAAAGATATCTGGTTCTTTTTTGTTTCATTACATATTTTATCTTAATTATTTAATTATTTTATATTAAAATATTTATATTCTTTTAAATAATTGGGACAAATATAATTAATTATTATGTAATAAAATATCCTAATATCTTGATTTGCTTTCAAATCTTATCATATAATTAAAATATTAAAAAAAACTTTAATGCAATATTGATACATAAATTTTTGTGACATAACACATCATCATTAAATAAAATAAAAAATAATAAATTTTAATAATTTCATTTAAATATAATTAAATAATAATGAATTATAAATAAATATTAAAACTACTCAATATTCTAAACTCTTAAATTTCGTATCCTAATTTCGAAAGTTGTTAATATCTATTTATAATAATTAATTTTAAAGTTTAATTATGTTGAGTTTATCAAATATTAAGTTAATGCCTAAAATGGTTATATATAAACAAAGAAAAATAATAAAAAAAATTAATTGGAATTAAAAATTTGGTTAGTCGAGTTGGACAAGGAGAAGGAAACGAGAAGATTCGAGAATGAATTAGCAAGTTGCGTAGGCCAATCTTAGAAACACCACCGTCTGGCTCACGTAACTGCACGCCGACTCATCTGACCGCAATTTTCTCGTTTCCTCCAGACCTTCCAACACTAAGAAATCCACACCCTCTCTTCTATATAAGCATCGCCTCAGCCCCCTCTCTCTTCATCCAACGCAAACCGATTCAAGCTCTTCTCAAATCTTTTCTCGCTTATATCTCTCCAAAGATGCAGATCTTCGTCAAAACCCTTACCGGCAAGACCATCACCCTCGAGGTCGAGAGTTCTGACACCATCGATAATGTAAAGGCTAAAATTCAAGATAAGGAAGGCATCCCACCAGACCAGCAGCGTCTCATCTTTGCCGGCAAACAGCTCGAGGACGGCCGTACCTTGGCCGATTACAACATCCAGAAGGAATCCACCCTCCACCTTGTCCTCCGTCTTCGTGGGGGTATGCAGATCTTCGTGAAAACCTTAACCGGCAAGACCATCACCCTCGAAGTCGAGAGCTCCGACACCATCGATAATGTGAAGTCTAAAATTCAAGACAAGGAAGGCATCCCACCAGACCAGCAGCGTCTCATCTTCGCCGGCAAACAGCTCGAGGATGGCCGTACCTTGGCCGATTACAACATCCAGAAGGAATCCACCCTCCACCTTGTCCTCCGTCTTCGTGGGGGTATGCAGATCTTCGTGAAAACCTTAACCGGCAAGACCATCACCCTCGAAGTCGAGAGCTCCGACACCATCGATAATGTGAAGTCTAAAATTCAAGACAAGGAAGGCATACCACCAGACCAGCAGCGTCTCATCTTCGCCGGCAAACAGCTCGAGGACGGCCGTACCTTGGCCGATTACAACATCCAGAAGGAATCCACCCTCCACCTTGTGCTCCGTCTTCGTGGGGGTATGCAGATCTTCGTGAAAACCTTAACCGGCAAGACCATCACCCTCGAAGTCGAGAGCTCGGACACTATCGATAATGTCAAGTCTAAAATCCAAGACAAGGAAGGCATCCCACCAGACCAACAACGTTTGATCTTTGCAGGGAAGCAGCTTGAGGATGGGAGGACCTTGGCTGATTATAACATCCAGAAGGAATCGACCCTTCACCTTGTTTTGAGGCTTCGTGGAGGCATGCAGATATTCGTCAAGACATTGACTGGGAAAACAATCACATTGGAGGTGGAAAGTTCGGATACAATTGACAATGTGAAGGCAAAGATTCAGGACAAGGAAGGTATTCCCCCAGATCAGCAAAGGCTCATCTTTGCTGGCAAGCAATTGGAGGATGGGAGAACTCTAGCTGATTATAACATTCAGAAAGAGTCCACCCTTCACCTTGTTCTTCGTCTCCGTGGTGGCCAGTGAGAAGTTAATTCTTCTTTTGTCTTTGTTCTAGTAGCTTAAGATGGTCACAAATAAGCCTATGTTCTTATCTGTTAATGTAACCTTATAAGTTTCTTTGGAATAAAAGTTTGGTGAATTCATATCTGCTAATTGTTTGCTTATCAAATCTTTTCAATGCAATGATCACTGTTGAAATGGGTAATTTGTGATGTTAATGTTCTGTAAATTAAAAAATATCAATGTTGACACAGCAAAGAACCACATGCTTGGGCTGCCAGCATTAGATGAAATGTTACTTCATAGTGTTTTATGTCTTGCAAAGCATAAAAAAAGTATCACAGCAATGAAGATTTAAGCTCTGCAACAAAGACAGAGGCAGGTTCCCTGAAAAATCAAAACACAATTTTTATAATGTTGTACAGATGGAATGACATGAGTTGGAGAAATGAGAAGCTCTATTATGTTGCCAGTGCAGCTGATTAGCCACGTCATTATTGCAATTTTCTTCCACTAAAGTACTTTTGTAGTGTCTATTTTAGGCTAATATTTTCTCCATGTCAACTTTGTTTCATTGGAAATGCCTACTCTAGACATGTTTTTTCTTTTCTGAGACTACCCATTAACCTTTCTATCATTCAAGGATAGATTTCTCACCTAGAAAAGTCTCAATTTCAAATCATAAGTACCATTCAACATATTGATTTAAAATCCAATTTCTTGATTTTTTTTATGGGTATTGGGTATCATGAAAACATTTTATATTTTCAAGGAAAATTAAATGGGAAGAAGTAGAGCAAAAAGAAAAAGGTAATAACTTTTAGAGTAGTTTGGAAAGTCAATGAGTCCATGAACAGCCATAGGCCTAAATCTCACGATCATTTTGGGCTAACTTCCAATATATAGTAGAAATTGCTTACTCTAAACGGCTATAAATTCCAAAATCTTGAAAACGTCAAAGGAAAGGGGCATTCCGAGAATTGAACTCGGGACCTCTCGCACCCTAAGCGAGAATCATACCACTAGACCAAATGCCCTGGTTGTTTACTAGTGATAAAAACGTAGATAGAATAAATCTTAACGTAGGGAAAGGATCCTCTACCGCTGGATAAATCTCAATATCATATATGATGAATTTTGATTTGTTTGCACTTATACATATGACACGTGGTTCAAATGTATACATGAAAGTTTAATTTTGATTCAATCAAAATATATTTAAAGAAATAAAACACATCAATTTATTTATATTTTGGATAAATATAATTAATTGTGTATGCACTATATAAATATAAATGATGCTATATCAATAATTATGTTAATAATTTATGAGAATTGGATCAAATCAAAATTCTATATATAAAATTGTATATTAAATCACAATTCATATATAATTTTGAGATTTATTCCTTAAAGGGATTAAATCATGACTCATTGAGAGAGGTGGTTGAAAAAAATTATATAAAAATATATTTGAAAATAAATGGTATTTTTAAAAATATATATTTGAAAAATAAATAGATTGTTGTTTAAATAGCTAGTTTTTCTAAAAAAATATAGTGGATAAATTTTTAATAAAAAATAAGTAATTTTTTTAAAATATATAGTGGCTAAAATTTTAATATGCATGAATTATTATTATTTTGAGTATTAAAATAAATAATTCGTCTGTTTTAAGTAATAAATAATATTTTTGTTTTGATATAATCATATCTAAATTAATTTTAATATGTTTTTAATTAATATTATTAATAAAATTATTTCTTAGTTTTAAATTTAAACATTATATTAATAATATTTATCATATTTACTGAAAAATAAATGTGAGAGTATTACATGCACGGTTAGATTATAGACATTATAATTCTAATATCTATAATAATAAATTATTGATAAATTTTCATAAAAATATTCTATGTGTAAATCCGTTGAGCTACCTATTCAATATAATTTTTTTTTTATTTTAATGTTGTAAGTTACTCGGTAATAGTTTTGCTTTGGTAATTATATTTAAACTAGTTTTAAAAAATATTTTTTAATAAACTAATAATTTTTTTTAGTTTAAATATTAGATTAATATTATATGTTTGTTAAAAAAATGCGAAAGTAAAAAACAATATACAAGTAGACATGTTCATGGGTCGGGTTATTCGCTAAGGCCCGAAAGCTCATCCAAAATTTGGAAGGGTTCGAGTAAAAAAAAAATAGGCCTGAAAATGAGCTTAGATAAAAAAATTAGATCCGTTTAAAATATGGTTTGGGCTTGGGGCTTGAACATTCAAGGCCCGAGCTTGACCCGACATATTTTAACTTTATAATATTTTATATTATATTATTTTTATATTTATGTAATTTAAAACATATTAAAAATAAGCATATACTAAATATATAGTATTACTCTAATGTAAACATTAAATAATGTTAAGATGACTACATAAAATAATTTCAATAAATAAAAAATGTATAAAAATTATTAAATATTAAAATAAAATAAAATAAAATAAATATTTTTTAAAAAAATTAAAAATAACATGGACGGGCCTAAAATAGACTCGGGTTAATCTTTTGCAAATATGGACAGGTTTGGACAAAATTTTAAGCCAAAATTTTGGGCCGACCAAACTTGAGCAAGTATAAAATATGTTAATATCATGTTTAGACCCGATCCAACCTGGCCCATAAGCACATCTATATACAGGCATTACACTTCTAATATACATAATAATTAAGTAAAATAAATAATTGATAATAAAGTAAAATCAAGTGTGTATAGAATATATAAAGAGGATAGGGATGTTCAAATGATCGGTTTGGTTATTAATTGAATCGAATTAGTATTAACAGAATTAATCGAACTTTATAATCTTTTGAGTTTTAACCGTTAATCGAATCAAAATTAACCGAATCGAAATTTATATGTTTTCATCTTTTGGTTAAAATAAGTATAAAACATATAAAAAAAAGAATACATTGATCATGTTCATTTGTCTTGAAAGTTAACCGAATTAACCGAAATTTTAAGTCTTGACACACTACATAATTATTAAGTTCGATTAATTACTCAATTTCAAATTGAATTAATCGATAACTGAAATTTCAATAAATCATTAACCGACCTCCAACTAAACTAAATTCGACCATTGACCGATTAATCGAATTAGATCGATTCCATTGATTGATTCAGTTTTAAATGAAGTTTTAACACCTATTGCAATGTTTAAAGAGACGTTGAAATAACATTTGGGTTCACTGTCCATGATTTGTCCTGATTGGAGCTTCAATTCAATTAGAAAGCAGACAATGGGCGATTACAAGAGTTGATACCACCTGCTTGTCCAGGGTTGGTTTAAGTCCCCCTTGGTGGTCCGCTATTATGACTGCAACAAATAGTATCCACATCATGTATATGGGTCTCTTGCGAAAAGATGTGGAGTTGGATGAATCCATGTCCATCGCCACATCTTCCACTGCCCAAAGGTTCCACCACTTCTATATTCCAATGCTTTTCCTTATTCTTTCAACACCATTCAACCCCCACATGATGCTGATAAATAACCCTCTCTCCCTCTCTGTATCCCCCCCCCCCTCCCCCTTTTTTCTCAATGGCTAATAACCTCTCTTTATGTCTCGTAGGAGCCATGGATCGTCTCTGGTTTCAACAGATTATTCTTTTCCCAGAACCCTTTTCACCATATTTCCCCCTTGAACCAAAGCAGCCCCTCTCAGAATCTACCACTACAAGCTCATCATCTTCAACCCTCTCTTTATCATCTGTTGCAGACCAAGAAAAACCAGCGCTGGTAAACAATAATAATAAAAAAAGAATGAAAAAGAGCTATGCTCATCAAGTTCAACACTCTTGAAATATGTTTCTTATTTTTTGTTTCATTTTTGCTGTTGTTTTTCATGGTGATCAAATTCTTAGGATGATCCTAAAAAAGAGGAAAAACAAATGAAGAAAAGATCGAGAAGAGGGAATCTTAGTCGTTCACAATCGACTCATAAACATCAGAGGATTAACCATGAATGCAAACTGCAAAAATCCACGAGTTGTAGGAGCTTGAAAGACTTGGAACTGGAAGAAGTAAAAGGGTTCATGGATCTTGGATTTGTATTCACAAAAGAGCACTTGAACGCCAGGATGATTAGTGTTATCCCTGGCTTGCTCAGACTTGGATTTTCCAGAACTAAACGGATCCATAATGAAGTCAATGCTGATCCTGACCAACTATCTAAAGACGATGATATTGAACAAGAAGAGAAGAGAGGTGTTATAAGACCATATTTATCAGAAGCTTGGCTGATTAAAAGACCCGAGTCTCCTTTGCTGAATCTAAGAGTACCAAGGGTCTCTGCTGCTGCTGATATGAAGAAACATCTCAAGTTTTGGGCTAGAACTGTTGCATCTGTAGTTCAACAAGGTTCATAAAACAAGAGAGCAGATCCCAACTTCGAACCTAAATCTACCAAACAACTAGGTCGATAGCTAGCTGCAACTGTAGAAAGAGGAGTTTGTAATAAAAGTCAAAAACGATAGTGTACCCTAAATAAAAGATGAGCCAAAAGCTCTTTTTGTCACCATTTTTAACTACTAGCAGTGGTTAAGATAAATGGGAAAAACCTAAAAAAGGATCTTTTTCTTTTGTTTTATTAAGTCATCCAAATTGCAGAAAAGATAAGGCAAAGCAAAAAAGAAAGATGATCATGATGGTCCTACCATGTTCCGGGTTGAGAAAGAATCAAAAACAGTAATAATAGGAAACATGGCTTTTAACATCAGCCAAGAGCTACCTCCATTTCTACTGTTCCATCCCAAGTTTTGTCTGCATTTGATGTTGAGAGAGTCCTTCATGCCCATGCATATATGACCATGGTATTCCTGTGAGGTCCCAAGTGAGTCACATGGTTTAACATATCAAATCATGGGGGGAATGGTGTTTTTTCTTTCATAATTATCATTTGTCCTGCATTCTTAAATCCTACTTTGCCATGTTCTTTTTCATCATTTTATACCTTTTGCTCCACCAGCTTTAAACATGTAGTTCCATCCCGTCCCATGCTACCCAAGAAAACAATTTCAGCACTCTATTGACTGCAAATCATGGTATGGGGATGTTTTTTGTTTTGTTCGACTACTTGCAATTATGGTCTATGGACTTGGGATTGTTTGTCTTGTAAACATGTTACCTTTTTTTTTTTTTTATGATGTCATATTATTATCATCAATTTGATACAGGTTTTTGGTATAATATTGGTTTCAAGTTCAAAATCACAATATTTTTTTAACCCAATAAGTGTTCCAATGGTAAATAAGATGTTGTTCATCCTACGAGATTTGAGTTCGAGCATTTGTGTGTGCAAGGTGTGTGTGCGTTGTCAAAAGATTAAGAAAGTATGAATAGATACTATCATGTAATTACACCAATATATTAAAAAATCACATAATTTTGTCTCTATCTTTTGCACTTTTGCAAAAAATTATTGGGTATGGAGAGAGAGATTAAATATCAGTGTTGTTTGATAAATAAAAAAAAATTGAAAAATTAAGTTGAAATGTTAGTACTAAATCTTATAAATATTGAATTTATTTTAAAAATTTATTTGATAAATTAGTAAAAATTAAATGCTCAATATAAGTATGTTGTTTGTTAAGATAAATATTGATGTGATTAGCGTTCACCTCCTCAATGGATTTACAAAATTTGAAAGATTAATTGTTGCTCCAATGAATAACTTGATAAACCATAAAAAATATGTAAATATTAATTTTAAAAAATATTTATTTCTTAATTTTAATTATATTAATATAATCCTTTAAAAAATCAAATTAATTTTAAAAAGAAAAAAAGAACAAATTTGTAGTTTTGAAAATTAACCCTTGATAGATTTTCTCAATTCCCAAGTATTTTTTATTTAATAATTTTTTATTTTAAAAATAAATTAGTTAGAGTTAAATTAATTTAGAAGGTATTCAATTAAATAATAGATTACAAAGTATATTAAGTTATTTTTAAAGGATAAATATCAAAATTATACAAGAAATTTGATTTTGTTCGATTTTATACATGAAATTTTAATTTTCACAAATCACTAACAACATTATCGAATTAGCACAGTTTTACGTTGATATATTACATACACAAACAATTATATTAATACAATATGAAGACAAATGTATGTATTCATTTCTTTAAATGTGTACAATTGAACCAAAATCAAAGTTTTATGGATAAATATGAATCACAATTCAAATTTCACGTATATAATTACACCAAGTTAAAATTCATGTATTAAATTACATATTAGACCAAAATTAATATATAAATTTGAAATTTATCCCTATTTCTAATAAAGCATATTGAGTGTTAATGCATGTATAATATCATTTACATGCTTCAAAAAATATATGATTTTCCATTAATTTATTGGTGCCTACAATCTTATTTTAAGATTATCTCAATCTAAGTTATTTTCAAGTAGAATATCGATATGATTTATATTTAATACTTTGACAATATACAATTCTATACATTACTGGCGGATTATACTTTGATATATCATTACGTGATATATTTTTTTTAATTTAATGATTTGTAATCATCTAATTCACTGATAATATATACAATAATATACTATCAATACATGATATATATTTCAACGAGGTGTGGCAGAAGGAGACTGGCAAGGGCCTAGGCCCATTGGCTAAATGGTTAAAAAAGCCCTCCCAAAATTAACAAATTTAATTTAAAGTTTTTTTAAATTTTAATTAATTGAAAAAATTATAATTTTAATCATTTTGAAAAATTGATAATTTAATTTAAACATTTTTAATTCAAAATTTTGAACTTTAATTCCTCAAATTTTATAATCCTATCTTAGTCCTTTAAATAAAATGGTTGGATTTTCCATTCAAAATAATTTCTTCTATATTACAGTTTCTTTTTTTCAAATGTAATAATCTCGTAAAGAAAACAAATGCCCCCTTTTGTGTTGAGTTATATATATTTATATATATATATAACATTCAATCCTACTCATAACATTTTTTCAACCTTTAAAATGAGAAAGAGAGAATCATGAGAGAAGCTAAAAAAAATTTAGGGGGACCGAAATTAAATTGTAATTTTTATGATAGTAAAAATGTAATTTCATCATTTTAATAATTTATATCTTTATAATTTTTAAAGGATTAAATCAAATTTTTTCATTTTTAGGGGGCCAAAGTGTAATTTTACCTTTACTAATTAAAAATTTTAAAGGGTCTAAATGAAAAAATATATATAATTTTAGGGGTCAGGAGGCCTGAGAGAATGGATTTGGAATTGAACTTAGGATCCTTTTGGATGGACGGTGCGTTTAGTGTAAAAAAAAGATGACAATGAGATTAAATATTGTAACGATACTGTAACGTAAGACAAAAGAAAAACTAAACGCACCACACTGAAAATAAATGACCCACTTAGACCCACACAAAACCTAGTGTTAAAGAACATATGAATTGAGGGAGAGTCCAGAGAAAAGGGGCAATTGGGCAACCTAGGTCTGAATTGAATAGTCAAGAAGCAGGCCGAGGTCATGCCACAACTTGGAACCCTATTTGTAAATGGACTTAAGTCTAATCAAAGAGTGAAGAATATACTAATAATTAAGAGGAAAATCAAGAACAAGATTGTTAATTTGTCATCATCAATTACTTGCTTTGAAATCTGTCTCACCACTCCTTTAATTAAATAAATTTCGGATCTCCCACTAATCACTTTGAAACCAATGGTTTCCACCACTTTCAAGTTTAAAGCTGATCCCTTTTTTCTATTTCTTCTTCTTCTTGTGTGGAATTTTACCTTCCAAACAAAATAAAAATCGTGGGTTTTTTTACATTCTATAAAATAATAAAACAATTTCCACTAGGATTTGGAAAACGAGAGGTGACGTTGCTTTCCATATTGAGAGGTTAATATTTTCCCAAATGACTATGAATAAAAATAGTTGCATTTCATTTTCAGCATAATTATAAAGATAAACACTGCTCTTATGCTACCAACTTTCGACCACGACACTCACTATTTCTTTTATGAATTATATGAAGAGGGTAAAACCCTAATAACAACGCGATTAGTGTGATTCAAATTCAGATCATATCTGAAATGATGAACACTCTAAATATTAGGTCAACACATAGAATTCACGACAACACTCACAATTGATTGCTCATTAAGCTCCACATTCTTTTTTCCTGGTATGATTACAAACCGATGGAGGGAATATAACACCAAAAATTCAACCATGAATTTTGAAGTGGAGCCCCAACCACTCTCCTAAAGAAGAATTCACATTTTATATAATGGAAGTTGGAATTTGTGGAGAATGTCTTTGTTATACTCTCAACATATCACTTTAAAATGAATTATTAAATCTTATGGTTAAAAGAAGTTCGGTAAAGTTTAGTTATTTTGTGTCTTCATTAAGAGAATAGTATTATCAAAAGACGAGTCATATAAAGTAAACCCATGCAACCCTCAAAATATGTATGGGAGATACTTTCTAACATTACTCATTAATTCATCACCAACGTTTTGTTCAATCCACTTAAATAAACTTCAACAATGTCTCTAAGCGGACATCTATCACTTTACCCTCTGTACTTAAGAGGTAGAATACATGATGACTTAGACTCACGCCAAGCTAATCTTCCTTCATAAATACCTTCCTTTCAGCATTAAGGCAATGACTAATAAAATGATATGAAATCACACTGTAAGCTAACGCTTTGTCCGAATATTACTCCAATACCTTTAAACCCCATTTCAATAGATTTTCGCACCATTTACAATATGAGTCACTTTGTGATTCTTTACATTATCTACGATGTGAACCACTCCATTTTAAAGACACTCCGTGACTCCAACGGTTTGAACTATTACTTTCGTGTTGTTTTATATATATAACACTTAATTGTTATAAAAACATTAATTAGGAATTTCAAGATAAGGATACAGGTTGAATCAATTAGATTATATATGCTGTGGAAAGGAATTTCTTAAATTTATCTTTATTTTCGATAAAAAATTTATATTATTTATTTATCCAATTTTCATAATTCCCAAGATTTAGGTTATGTTTAATAAACTTAAAAAAAATTAAGTGTTGAATATAAATTATAAAGTATATTTTATATTTTATTTAAAATTAAATAATGAATATAATTAGATTATTTGATAAAGGATAATATAATCTTAAATGAAATAAAATAATATTTTTTTTCTATTAAGTGATAAGTAGGTCCTTAACTACTTATCATTTTCAATTTTTTTTAGAAAAAATTTATATCTAGTAATTTTTATTGTGAGTTATCAAAGGTGTTTAAAAAATTAAATTGTTGAAAATATTCAATTGATTGAAATTTTCAACAGTTTATTTAGCGACAAAAATATTATGTTATATATCACGAGAAGTTGAGTTCTATCTCTAACAATTCTATCCCTATTCAATTATAAAAAAGAAAATTGATAATTATATAACAAGTTAAATAATTAAAAAAATTAAAGAAATATAATAAAAGATTATGATTTCAGGAAATAATCAAATTTAATTCTATCCTTTAAGCTTTATCCAGTCAATAAGGAATTAAAGAAGTATGATGTTAACGAAAATACAATATAATATGATTACAACAGATAAATTTTAATATTTATGATATATTTTAAATGATAAAAGCTTTTTTTTTAAAAAAATAAAAATGCAGAGAAGACTATATTGCTTAATCATTGTGTTTTGAATTGAATTATGGCAAAATAATGAAATTATAAAGCACTTACCCAAGTGGACTCAAGGTCAAGGAAAGTGGCGTAGTGGAGCCAGCGACAGTGCAAAGGCAATTCACTTCATTATTTTCGGTTCTCAAACCTTGCTATATAAGGCATTGGCGCAGTCTTTGAGTTTGGATCAACCAGATATAAAATCCAAGGACATGTCTCTTAGCAAGCACCATTGCTGCTCCACTTTCATCTTTTTGCTATTAACAATGCTCACACAGTTTTATTCTGGTAATTTAATTATTTATTTTGATCCCTTTATTTGGTATTTATTTCGTGTTAATAAGGTGAAAGTATTGTCTTCTTTGAGTGTCGAAGAGCAACGCATTATCTATGTACTTTTATCGAATTTAATGGTCGCTTTTCAATGCAATGGTAAGCAACTTATTATGATTTTTGGTTGCAGTGGAAAGTGAACTTCAATTGAACTACTACGCAGAAAGTTGCCCCAATGCGGAAGAGATTATCAAACAACAAGTTATTAAGCTGTACAACAAACATGGAAATACAGCAGTTTCTTGGGTTAGAAATCTCTTCCATGACTGCATGGTCGAGGTAAATATATATATACATACATATATATATATAATTAACCTTGTTATTAACTGATGAGCTGCTTTGTGGAATGCAGTCATGTGATGCATCGCTGTTGTTAGGGAGGGTGAAGGGAATGGAATCGGAGCAAGAATCGGATAGGAGTTTTGGGATGAGAAATTTCAAGTACATCAACACAATCAAAGAAGCTGTGGAGAAAGAATGTCCGATGACAGTTTCTTGTGCTGATATCGTCGCTCTTTCTGCTAGAGATGGCATTGTCATGGTTCTTACTCAAATTCTTGTCTTCTGCTTTTTAAGAATATTGTAAAATGTTTACCCTAGTTAGTGCCTGCATGTTGTTTACAGCTTGGAGGACCACGCATTGAAATGAGAAGCGGTAGGAAAGACAGCAAGCAAAGTTACCTGACAGAGACACAAAACACCATCCCCAACCACAACGACACCATTGATTTGGTGCTTTCTCGCTTTCAATCCATTGGCATAGACACCCTAGGAACTGTTGCTTTATTAGGTATTAACTCATGCCTTTTTCTTCTCCTATTTTTTCCCAATTTAAGCACAAACAAACTATTATGTAGGAGCTCACTCGGTAGGGCGAGTTCATTGCGTAAACTTGGTACACAGACTTTACCCCACAGTTGATCCAACCTTGGACCCTAAGCATGCCGAATACCTTAAAAGGAGGTGCCCGACACCCGACCCGGATCCGAAGGCGGTGTTGTACTCGAGAAATGATCTGGAAACGCCAATGATACTGGACAATATGTACTACAAGAACTTGTTGAAACACAAGGGGTTACTCATGGTGGATCAGCAATTGACTTCTCATCCACTTACTTCACCTTTGGTTGAGAAAATGGCTGCCGATAATGGATATTTCCACGACCAATTTGCAAGAGCTGTGCTGTTGCTATCAGAGAACAACCCACTTAATGAAGATCAAGGCGAGATTCGAAAAGATTGTCGCTATGTCAACCGTGTTTGATTATTACTACAATCTTAAATTAAACCTGTAATTTCGATTCACTCCCCTATTAATATTTAAAAGTTTTCATTAAAAAGTTTGAAAAAATATTAAAATTGAATTATAATTTGAGGGTTTCATATTAATTATCCGTAGTTATAATTAGACTTGTTTAAGGCTGAACTATCTGTTCAAACTAGAAGAACTGCTCGAAATTTGGAAGGATTCATGTAAATATATTAGACTAAAAAAATGGTTAAAGGATTGCTTGAAATTTGGAAGGATTCGTTTAAATATATTAGACTCGAAAAATAGACTTAAACAAAAAAAATTAGACAAGTTTAAATTATTGATCGAGATCGAATTTGAATATTCAAGATTATTTTTTAGTTTTGTATTATATTATAGACATAATGACAAAATTAACCCTAATGTTTGGGTATTTTGTCACTTTGGTCCTTATCTTTTTTTTTTACTCACTTTCATACGTAACCTTTTTTTGTTGTCAAATTGATCATTTTTTAATGGTTTTACTGACGTGGCCGTTAAGAGATTAATGACGCTGACGTGGTAATTTTTTTTCTAGCTGGGCACGTCCATGTAAGCATCTGCTGACGTGGCATATAAGACAAAAATATGTCACGTCAGCAAATGATTTTAAAATTATTAAAATTATTTTTTAAAATAGAAAAAATTTTAAATTATTTTTAAAAATATAAAATTATTAAAATTATTTTTTTGAAATAATAAAATTATTAAATAATTTTAATTTCCAATTTCTTCTTCTTCTTCTTCTCTTCTTCTTCATTTTAATTTTCAGATTTTCTTACATTTTTCCATCAATCAAACACTCAAAAACAGCAGAACAACAACAGAATAAGAAACAACAGTTCGCAACTAAAAAAAAAACAGAACAAGACACCAAATTGAAACAATACCATTGCACCCACAAGCACCAAAACACCCAAAGACAAGAAACATCCTCAAAAACCTGCAAGCATCCAAACAGAGAGGTCGTAAGCACCACAAGAGTTCCAACATAAATCCAATGGTGCGAAATTAATCTTTCATCAGTGTAACAAGGAAAGTTAACACTGGATCTTGAAACAAAATTTAGGGTTTTGAAAAGAATGATAAAAAAAATTAGTACTTTTGAGAGAAAGAAAGAAAAGGGAGAAGAAGGCTCAAAGCTTCCATCTTCATGCTTCTCTGGGTTTTCATAGAACGTTTCCTTGCTTCTAAAAAATATTTCAATGGAGGCAAAGGAGTAATTTTTAAATACATCATAGTAATTTTTTTAAACCCAGAAAAACAAATGAAGAAGGGGAAGGGGAAAAGGAAAGAGATGGAAAAAAAACCCAGAAAGAAGGGCTGATGATGATTATAATTTCAAAATAATTTTAGTGATTTTATATTTAAAAAAATTAAATTAATTTTAAAATAAATTTAATAATTTTATATTTTAAAAAATAATTTTAATAATTTTAAAATCATTTGCTGACGTGGCATATAAGACAAAATAATGTCACATCAGTAGATGCTTACGTGGACGCGCCTAGCTAGAAAAAAATTGACACGTCGGCATCGTTAGTCCCTTAATGACCACGTCAGCAAGACCGTTAAAATATAATCAATTTGATCAAAAAAATGTTATGTATGAAAGTGAGCTAGAAAAAACGATAAGGGTCAAAGTGACAAAACACCCAAACGTTAGGGATTAATTTTTTCATTATGCCTATATTATATTATGTTTTTTTTAGATTTCACAAGTAAATTAAGGGTTTGGCAAATGTATTATAAGATGTAATAAAAAATTATAAAAATTAATTATACGAATGACACTTGTCACATCCTCAACAGACTAGTGAAATTTAAAAAACTTCATCAAAGTGTATCAAATAATTACCTAAAAAGTAAATATATAGTTATATATAATACTAAAATGTAAACACTAAAAATGTTGGGTTATCTATATATAAATATGTAATAAATGAATATATATATAATTATTAAGGATAAACTATACAAATGGTCACACAATTATGCCCGTGTTCTTGTTTTGGTCACCTAACTTTAAAATTTTTTAATTTAGGCATTAATGCTTGAATTCGTTTTTATTTTGGTCACCCACCGTTAACTTGATAACGAAAAACTTAACTGGTATAATAACACATTTAATCATCAATACTTATATATTCTATCAATTTAACTTAATTTTAAATAATTTAATAAATTTAACCCTTCATATTTATAAATTCTATCAATCTGATTTTCAAACTTCCTGATCAAAGCTTTCAACTTTTAAAATAAAATCGTTCCACGTCTATAAATTTATAAAACTGAAAAAGAAAAAAAAAAACTTCTCTCAACTAACAATCCGTTTTCTGAGCCAATTGTTTGTAAATATAATATAATACTTTCTTTTCTTTTCTTTTTATTAGTTTTCTTTTAAATCTAATATTTTATAACCCTTTCATTGATCAAATTTTGGCTAAAGAAAATGATAAAAGCTTAAAAAACCACTTTAGATTTACTCTTGTTGTTAACAATGTGATATTTCCTTCAAGACACATAAGAAAAAGTCCTCGAAGTTGGTCCTTGAAAATGTGGAATGTCTCTATTTTAAAAGCTAAAAGCTTTAGTTAGAAAGTTTGAGAATCAAATTGATAAAAATTGTAGATGTGACGTGTTAAATTTATTGAATTATTTAGAATTAAGATCAAATTGATAGAATAAGTAAGTATTGAAGACTAAATATGTTATTATAACAGTTAGAAAAAAAGGCTTTCTGTTGTGACCAAAACAAGAATGAATTTAAACTTTAGTGCCTAAATTGAAAATTTTTAAAGTCGAGTGACCAAAATAATATGAGTAGGTCTAAAATGAACTTCGATTAGTCATTTATAAATAAGAGTGAGCTTGGAAAAAAATTTAAGTTAATATTTTTGGTTGGATCAAATTTAGACAAATATAAAGTGTGTTAATACAATACTTAAGCTCCAACCCAACTAGGCCAATAAGCACATCTAGTTATAATTAAGAAATTACAATTTATATATAAATATGTCCAAAACCAATAAGTATTCGATGCAATGATAAAGTCCAATTGAGAATGTAAATTCAAAATTTGAAAATAACATTATTGAGAAGAATAAACATAAACTTCGAATATGAACCATAAAAAGAATATAAAAGGTATGAAAAAATCTTTTACTTATTTGAATAAAGAAATAAAGCTAGGTAAAATTGGAAGGCTTGATTTTGATATGTAAGGCAGAAAATTCCCCATTTGCATTCCGTCAACTGTTGGGCAAATCCTCAATGATTGGATGTCTCATGCTCGTACATGTACACTACAGTTGTCTATTGTCTATGAGCTGGGTGGCCCGCCCGGCCTAATTTTGATGAGGCTTAGATAAAGAGATTTTGTTTACTAATCAACTTAGTTAGGCTCAAATTTAAATAAAATGGTTTTTTAAAATATTTTATTTAAATTTAATTATAAATATATAATTTTTAAAATAAAATATAGATTTTTTGGGCGAATCGGTTCAAATTGGGTTTAAGATTAAAATTAATTTGACTTAACTTATAAACACTTATAACATATACTTTACTTAAATTGAAGTAAATAAATTCTTTTTTCATTTTTTCAACTGAACTAATTTAACTGATCGTAATCTAAGGCATTATTTACTATTTCACCCTTGAGCTATAGTCATTTTTTCACATTGATATCTAAATTTTGATTTCATTTTGATATTTGAATTATATTTCTGTTACATTTTGTGGCCCCTGTTGTTAACAGTGTTAAAAAAAATAAACAACCAATTAGAACACGCTATATGTTTTATTGACCATTGATGTGATACTTAAAATTAAATTTTTATTAAAAAAATTTGATACCAATATAAAAAAATGGGTATAGTTTAAGGGCCAAATAATGAATAAAATCAAAATCTAAAATAACTGACCTTGGTAAATTTTTTTTTTTTTGGAATATGACCTTCGTACCTTTTTAAGTATAAATTCATCTTGAATCAACTTAAAATGGGCCAATTTAATTGGTTAAGTCAATTAATTGACTTATTTAAAATATACTATAAGATCTATTAGTTAAGTCAGTTCAATTCTGAAATTTAATAACCGATAATCAATTGGAAAAATCAAATAAATTGATTCTATAATCAATTTAACATTTTAAACAATCTAAACACAAATCCAATTAACTGAATTGATTGATTAAGTCAATTTAACTTATGCTCTATATGGTCAAGATTAAGAGATGGGAAGATTGGTGGTATGGATTTTGTTGGTTTTGATTTTGTGGGTTGATTTGGTTTTTCCGGGATAATACTGTTCAGTATGTAATAAATCTTGGTTTGATTTCTTGTTTTGCTCCATATTTGCTCTGGTGTTATGATCAATGGGGTTTGTAACTTGATCATTGGCAATATCAAATTCAATATTATAAGGATCACTGCTATTTGGATGCACCATATCAATTCACGCTCACTGCATCAATTATTAACTAGTGAAGTGAACAAGGAAAGAAGATGAAGGTTGGATAAGCGAGCAAAGGACGAAACTTGGGAAGAGATATTTGTTTTCCTAAGAGAGAGTTTGTAGACTTTTCGAGAAGTATTTGTGAGTTGTCCGCATGATTTTTTTATAGTGGGGGACAAGATTAGCTATGCGGCCTAAGACCGTTGCTTAGAAGTCTGATTCAATACCCATGGTAGTGACAGTAATGTGACGTCTTAATATGAGATATGTTAGGGCTACTAGTGATCAATTACTCTAGGTATCCACATGGCTCTCACATAATTTTAACAGAGTTATCTCTTTCCAAAGTTTTTCAAGTTAGGGTTCGCAAACTAAGTTAGATTGTGGTTGGTTCTATTAGAAAACATGTGTTCAGCTTTCTTTAGATGCACAATCAAATTTGTGAAGTGTGATATAATCTCCGCAAAGCTCATTACACAAGGTATAACAGTTATTTAATTAACCAAATAACTACAATCACTTTCCTTTAGATTTCTCGTAACCAAAGGAAGTCCTAAGTTACTGGTTGTGTGCCCAACTTGACTAATGTATGATCCACAATTCTTTGTAACTAAGCATGACTAACTTCAGAACTAAAAATCTGAGTCTTGGACTTTCTCATCTAATTTTATTTTAAAATGATTTAGATTATATAATTAAAATTTTAAAAGGTATTAAAATTACAAAATCTTCAAACCCAATCCACCATTAAAAAATATCAATAATTCAAATGAAAACTTTCATATATTAATTTTAAAAAATATATGTAAGTACCCAAAAGCTGAAACTTGACTCATAAGTCATAACTTAATAATAAGAAGATCAAATTTAATATTCTTTTTAATCAAAAGTCTAAACAACTCACGGGGTCTGGTTTATATCAGCGCGTTAAAATCACGCGCACACGTGCAGCTGAATGTTGTTTCCTTGTAAAAAGGGGCGACGAAACTGAGAGAAGTGGGAATGGGAACATTAGTAAAAGGAAAAAGGGTTACATCTTTTTTTGATTAATTTATTTTACAAACACCGAAAAAGAAAAATAACCGTTAGATGTACACGTGTTCCCTTGTTGGGTAGCCACCTGTCTTCTTCAGTGCTCATTGGATTCCCTCACTTTATCCTCCCCCATACCATTCATTCCTTGTTGGTATGTTTTAAGCCAAAGAAATATACTGTCCTCGTTATCCCTCTCTCAGATCTCCTCAATTTTACCATCAGCAAATTTCCCCTCCCAAACAAGGCATTATCATCTCCAGTCAGAACCTGCAGAGCGAAGCCACAATGTTGCCATTTTCTTACTCATTGCCTCTCTTCCTCTGTTTTATCTCAAGCTTTAACGGAATCTTTGCTGCCACAGAGTTCGATTTCGGTACGTTAAACCTCAGCAGCTTGAAGCTCCTTGGTGACGCTCATTTAAACAATGGGAGCGTCAGACTCACTCGCGACCTCCAAGTACCCGGTTCCGGCGCCGGCAGAGCCTTGTACTCGAAACCCGTCAGATTCCGGGAACCCCAGACTCATTCTCCTTGTAGCTTCTCCACCTTCTTCTCCTTCTACATTACCAACCTCAACCCTTCTTCCATCGGCTGTGGTTTAGCCTTTGTCATTTCCCCGGGTGGTGATTTCGTTGGCGCCGGCGGCGGCTCTTTGGGACTCTTAGATGATAAGGGTCGGGGCTCGGGGTTCGTTGCTGTTGAATTCGACACTCTTATGGACGTAGAATTCGATGACTTTAATGGGAACCATGTTGGTTTGGATCTCAACAGCATGGTTTCTTCTCAAGTTGGTGACTTGGGGGCTTTAGATATTGATCTAAAAAGTGGGAATCTCGTTAATTCATGGGTCGAATACGATGCTTCATCTGGGATTTTCAATATCTCCGTTTCTTACTCAACCTTGAAGCCTAAAGAGCCCATGTTATCATTCCCTCTAGATCTTGACCATTATGTTAATGATTTCATGTACGTAGGATTTTCAGGCTCAACACAAGGAAGCACCGAAGTCCATAGCATTGAATGGTGGAGTTTTAGCTCTTCTTTCAACTCAACTTCTCCGCCGCCTCCAACGGCTACTTTAATGAACCCAACGGCTAATATTGTTAAATCAAAGCCACCTTCATTGGCTCCTTCAGATTCTCATTTGAGTAAGTCTTCGCCTTCTTCTTCCTGTCATAACCAGCTTTGTAAGCAAGGTCCAGGGGCTGTTGCAGGGGTGGTAACGGCTGGGGCCTTCGTTTTAGCCTTATTTGCTGGGGCTCTCATATGGGTTTACTCTAAAAAGTTGAAGCATGTGAAGAAATCCGAGTCTTTTCCATCGGAGATTATCAAAATGCCAAAAGAGTTCAGATACAAAGAGCTGAAAGCAGCTACGAGATGCTTCGATGCTAATAGAATTATCGGTCACGGTGCGTTTGGGACTGTCTATAAAGGCATTTTACCGGATAATGGCGACATTGTGGCTGTCAAGAGATGTAGTCATACTAGTCAAGGCAAGAATGAGTTTTTATCTGAATTGTCAATAATTGGGACCCTTAGGCATCGAAATCTTGTAAGGTTGCAAGGATGGTGCCATGAGAAAGGTGAAATTTTATTAGTTTATGATTTAATGCCTAATGGGAGTCTGGATAAAGCATTGTTTGAAGCCAGAACGCCATTACCATGGGCTCATAGGCAGAAAATTTTGTTAGGAGTTGCCTCTGCTTTGGCCTATTTGCATCAAGAGTGTGATCGCCAGGTTATTCATAGAGACGTTAAGACCAGCAACATAATGCTGGATGAAGGGTTCAACGCAAAGCTAGGCGATTTTGGTTTAGCAAGGCAAATTGAGCATGACAAATCGCCTGATGCCACGGTAGCTGCTGGCACAATGGGATATTTGGCACCCGAATATCTTCAAACTGGTAGAGCAACCGAGAAAACGGATGTGTTTAGCTATGGAGCTGTGGTTCTAGAGGTGGCTAGTGGAAGAAGACCAATCGAGAGAAATGCCAACGTAGCAGCAAAAGTTGGAGTGAATGGGAATTTGGTGGAATGGGTTTGGAGTTTGCGTAGAGAAGGGAGATTGTTAACTGCAGCGGATGCCAGGCTGGAAGGTGATTTCGATGAGGGTGAGATGAGCAGGATCCTCCTGGTGGGGTTAGCATGTTCACACCCCGACCCACTGGCTAGACCCACAATGAGAGGCGTGGTCCAAATGCTGGTGGGGGAAGCCCAGGTCCCAATTGTTCCAAAAGCTAAACCCTCAATGAGTTTCAGCACCTCTCATCTATTGTTGAGCTTGCAGGACACTGTATCTGACTGCAACGATATGATACACTTCTTCAGTTCCTCATCAGAAAACAGCCACATTGGTCCGGACCTTGTCTAATAAATAACAAAAGGGCTGAGGTCCCCAATAACATGTAAAAGCACAAGTTTTCGGGAGTTGGGGACAAAGAAAAATGGTGGGGAGGAGTCATTGAAGGCTGCCTAGTTGATTCCACAAGCAATCCCCATTGTCAAAGGCAGACATGGGAGTTTGAGTAGACACTTGGTAAAGTACAGTGAAAAATGTTTCATATTTATTATTATTATTATTTTTAATTAAGAAACTTTATTCAGTGGCGGTTGGTCATGGATCAAAGCAATCAAGGAAAGAATCATCATTTTTTATTAATCTTTTCCCCTTTAATTTTATAAAATTGTTTAATTTGGTAATAAGGAAATTGACTAAGCAATTATAATGGAGTTGGTTGTTTGAGAGAAAAGTATGTCCTAAAGTTGATTCTAAACTTAGTTCTGATTTCTTCTTTTTTAAAGACTTTATTCAGAAGCACGTCTCTTTTTGGATCTTCTCAAAGGCAATATTTATGCTTGGGAAAGTAGGATTAGGCTGTTTTTTTTTTTTCTGAAATATAAAAATAAGATAAAACCCGAACAATAAACACGATTAATACGACTCGAATTCAAATCACATCTGAAACGATAAACATCATTATCATCAAATTATAACATGAGACTGAGTTTTCATTATATCAATTTTAGTTACACTTTATGTGGTTTAGGACAAAAAAAGAAGGAGGAAAAGTCAAATCTGCCCACAGTATTTTGATTTCAACATATCCCACTGGATTAAGCATTTCTTAGGACTAACTACTCCTATTGTCTTGGTTCAAGTCCCTGTCTGATGAGATATGTACATTCTTTCTGTTTCAATGTCCCCCCCCCCCCCCCAAATTCTGGTAATTGGATGGATGTGCTCAAAACTCTGTTTTTAGACCACTGGGGCAACTTTACCTCAATTTTGGCCCCAAGTTTGATTTCTATGAAATTAAAATTTACTTATTTATGCCTCCAATTTTACAAAAGTATCGTTTTGGCCTTCCATTAAAATTTTTATTTTTTTAATTTTTGAATTTGTATTTTTTTATCAAATCACCCTAAAATAAATGAAAAAGTTAAATATTTTTTAATTTTTACTGATGTGGCATACACATAGATTAGCACGTGGATGACACATCAGTATTTAATTAATTTTTTAAATTTTAGAAAAATTATAATTTTTAAAACTCACTGGACCTTATCCTTTCAGTGCCCACCCAATGCACTGGCCATCTTGCTATCTGGGTTGAAACTAAATAGGCCTTCTCAAAGTCCAATTATCACTTAGATCCATTAAACTGCCGAATGTAATTACAAATGAATATCCGAAACCAGAAACCGGTGTTTGTTTTTGTTATTTTGGTTCCGAAGTTGAGTTCGCACTTGGCAGCCATGTCAGACGAGTTCGAGTTCGCCGATAAGGTCGGTCTCTCGTTTGATCTCTTGGTTTTTCTCCGCTTAATTCAAATCTCAATTTCAATGGCTTTTCACTGAGATCCGTGCTAAACCAGTTCAATTTTATTATTCTAATTTATATCAGGCTTTGTTTCCTTTGCTTATTACTTGTTACAGTTCCGATCTAGTGCAGTAGTGCGTTTTCAAATTAATTCCGATTTTTTTAGTCTTTTGCTTGCTCATTCTCACGCTTAATTAAGAATTTGTTATTTGTTTATTTTTGCATGCAAACTTATCAAACTATCCTGTTTTTTATCTTCTTCTCGATATTTTGATTGAAATAAAGCTGCAACATCATGGAAACTATCTTTAAGTGGGATTTTATCCGTCAATTTGGGTTGGGTTCTTTTTTTTCATCCATACCTCTCCATAATTCTGACTGAAAAAACATAAAGGAACAGTGAAAGATGAAAGCTTTAGTTGACTGCCAGAAATATCTTCACTTAGTCTGTGATACATCCGATCATTTCGTCAACAATCTACTTAAAACACAGACATAGGTATATCAATTTTCAGTATCCATGGATAAATTTCTGGGGTCTCAATATAAACCTTGTGTGATCTCTTAAATCTTGATGATAGATATATATGTTTTGCAGAAATGTTTGTATGCATGTATACTTTATAGAATCTTTCATGTAGCAAGGTACTTTTCTAGTAGGGCTAAGTTTTCCTATTTGCTCTCCATGGCCTTTTGAAAAGATGAACAGGTTGTAGACAAGTATTGAGCAGCTAGTTGTGTTTATGTGTAAAATTACATGCGTGATGACTCTAGTTTCTGCTAATGCAATAGGGAAACAAGATTATTTATGAAACTGAGGCCAAAGGATTCAATCCTGGCTTGATAGTGCTGCTTGTTGTTGGGGGGCTACCGCTGACATTCCTTGTTGGGAACTATGTACTTTACTTGTATGCAGAGAAGACACTTCCACCTAGAAAAAAGAAGCCAATATCAAAGAAGAAGATGAAGAGAGAGAGGCTGAAGCAAGGAGTTTCTGCACCAGGTGAGTAAGGATTTCGAGGCCTCGTTTCCTCTGGTCTGTATATCAAAATGGTTTGCGTACAAATTTCTTCCTGTTTTGTTTCCAGAGAGTTGTCTTGGTTGAACACTTAACATCTTAATCTCATATTTGGTAGTCTAGGAAGTAAAATACTGATTTTCTGTTTCATTACTTGCAACTTATTTGTCTCATTTCTATTGCCCTCTACTCTTTATTTCCTTTTCATTTTGCATGTGAACTATTCGTAGGAACAAATAACCCCAAACAATGTCTATTTGTGTGTTCTTTTCCTATACATGTTCGAACTAAGATATAATCCTTTTATATATATATATATATACGAAAAACCTGAAAACAGTATATCAAGTATACTCGCATTAGATGAGTAACATGCATGCTATCAGTTAAATTCAACCCTATGAATCCAATGAGCTTATTCAAGAACTAGGAGATGTGAAAAAGAGAGAAAAAAGAGACAGAAAAGAAGTATAAACTGTGAATTGTGAAAGCACCAATTTCTTTTAAGAAAAAGAAAATAAGTGTAATATTTACTATATTATACACATAAAATATGTAAAATCCATATGTCCATCAATATGTTATTGTGCTTGACCACAACTAGCAATCATACTTCGGTGGGTACTTCAGAGTTTGAACAACTTAGATAACCTTCAACACTATTTTATCGCATGACATCACGCTGACAAAAACATGGACAAGGCGGCAACAAGGTACTCGAATTCAGGACATGACCAGCATGAACTCAGTCACCACGGCCCATGGTCTGCTCGCCAGGAGGGATCATGACCAGCACAGGCTGAGCATTGAACCCTGGGTGAGGCAACCGTCGACGAAGCTCACGGCCTTCCTGGCAAAGAGCACATGCATGGCAGAAAACATGCGTTGCAAAGTCACAAGCGGACTCGCACTGTTCACGTTGCACTTCATCTTCCAAACAGCTTCCACAGCATCCACCTGACCTGTTAAGTGCCTCACAGGTACCCTGTTTTTTGCAAAGAAAATCACAACAATAAATCTTTGCAATTGAAAGCTCTTCCATAGTTGATTCTATGCATAACAAAAACACAAATTAACTCGAGATCAACAAACTCAGTAGTTCATTGTAGGTCAACAATGCGTATGAAAATGAGGAAACTTGTGAAAACCAAATCAAATAAGGATATACGAAAAACCGAAACCCGAAGTTACCCATACTATATGCTTAATGAGCTGGTTAAAAGATGGTCTCAATAAGATTCACTTGCCTCCAGATTAAACTTGCGCCGAATTGCAGTTCGGGTAGGGTATGAAAACCATGGAGCAAGACAATTCCAGCCAAAAATGGAATTTCCAATCAGGTAAAGACCAGAATAAGGCAAGCAATGATTTGCAAAGGTCCCAGGTGCAGATCCAAGTCTTTCAACATTGCTTCCATACAGCACACAAGGGGCCACGCTTCCTAGTAGACCTGACCAAAATATCATAATTCCAAATCAAGAACATTTTCATGCTTCATACATGTTATTCGAATTACATGAAGTTTTTTGTGTGATACAAAATATTATGGTGTTTGAAGAATCATATGATCATATTTATGTACCTAAAAAGATATATATATATATCAGACTTTTTTGAATATTAAAAAACAGTAATCAGATTAACAAATCTTATGAGATTGTATAAAAAGATAACATTAACCAGAAAATGAAATTAATTGATCATGGATTTAAAAACAATGAACAACATTACAATTCCTACCCATCCTTGCAACCCAATTCATGCATAATCATAAATGGCCTTTTGATTTTCCTTTCCGTTTCTTCTTTTTCCCCTCTAATTCCAAAGGTGGATTTTTTCAGAAAATAAATAAAGACAAAGAAAGCAGAATTAAATCTTTAAGTTAAGCCTAGCAATTATGATTTGTCTTCTAAATGCAGGAAAATTCCAAATTGAACAGATCGAATAAAAAATTTCTCAAATAAAACTATATAAAAACTTACAAACTTCAACGTCACTGCTGCAAAACTCATCGTTACGGCCAAGACAAGCGAGGAGGGAGGAATCCCACTGAGACCGCCCCATGGGTTCCCCGACGACACTCCCGTGGACCAAGGGCAGACCATCGGCTGTCCACCCAAACCCAGCTCCGGTCCCAGCTTCCGGCGAAGCTGCCACATCGGTGGACTTGTTAACATTTAGATTCTTCTTCTCATCTTCTTCAGCACCAACTTGTTTGCTCAAAAGAGGGCTCGATTCCTCTAGATTGTTGTTGTTGGCCATTTCTTTTGGATTCCAAGAGATGGATCTAAAACTCGTTGGGGAAAACGTAAGAACAAGGGACGTCAAGAACAAATGTTTTGGTCTTCGGTTGTTTCGGTATAAGGACCAATGCGCGTGACGTTAATTAATCAAGTTAGGTCTAACTTAGGTGTAGTCCCTCTATTATGTTAAAATTCCAAATTTAGTCATTCTTTTTTAATTTATATAATTTGGCCTCTAACTTCATATGGTTGGTTGCTTCAATTAAAGTAATAATTTAAAAAGTCATAATCATTCGGTGAATATACAAATTTAGTATTAGTTTTACATGGTTAATTCGATTTTTACGTAGCCTTTTATGATCGAATAATAGTAATAATAATTTGCATACACTATAATTATCATTAATTTGAACCTATTAATAATATTATAAAAATCGCAACTAAGTGTAATGATAAAAAAAAAAAAAAAACTGTGGTTCATTCAAGTTTAAAAATTGTCATCTTATCTCATATTCAAACTAAGGACAACCCCTTCCACATCTCCTAATAAAATAAAACTAGTATAATATAAAGACAGAAGAATCAAATTAAAATCAAAAGATTAAATTTTAAATTTTGACATAGTACAGGGACTAAAACCAGAATTAGACCATTAAATTGTTTTTTTAAGCCTACCTCAATTTACTTTTTTGACTTTGCTTGCTATCTTTAGCTTATCCGTAAGTAACAGTAACGTCCTAAGGCAAAATATGGGCCAAGGATGGGCCCAGCAAGTCTCCACCTCCTCACCCTAATTACACGGTATAACTTATTTGTCGGTAAATCTGTTCAAAGATTGGTCGATATAATATATTATTAATCTAGCTTTCAATAATTTTTTTCTAGAATCGCAATATAACGAATAAAATAATTTATTTGATTTTGAATTTGAATTTTTATCTCATACATTAAATTTGAATGTTTTAAATCTACTACTTCTGAATTCTTCAAATTCACGCATGGAGTTTTCACAAGTAATTGGAGTTGACAAATTTGCACAAACTCCATCGAAACTTAGCCCACTAATTGCAAATGATTTTAACAATGTTATTGCACACAGAATAGTTGTAGTTTTTTGGGGTTGAATACGAATTATGTAACGAATACAAATGAAAATTGGGAAAATTAGACATAAATATTTACGTGAAAAAACCTTTCGAAAAAGATAAAAATCACGGGCAAAGAAAACTTCACTAGAATGACAAAAAATCGAAAAGGGGAGTACAAGATGGAGAAACAAATAAACTCGAACTCGAAATACAAAGTTTTCTTGAAATTCTCACAAACTATCTAAGGTTTCTAAGAGGCCCATTTATAGGCTGAATTTCGTGTACAAATATTACTAAAATATCTTTAGAATAATCAGAGTTTAATTGGAAAAAAGATGACAAAGTTTAACTTGAAGAAGAAACCCGGCTGAGTAGGGAACATGTCGCCTCATCGTGAGGTGGCATGCTGCTTCGTCGGGATGTCCTTCATCGCGTTGTCGAGATGTGGTGAATCTTCTCGTCATGACGTCAATGTCGTGTCATCGAGGCGTTGGCTCTTCCTCATCCCAACATCAACCCTGCTTCGTCCAAAATGCGAGGCACACTCCACAAATCTCCACCTTGACTCGTGTCACAGTTTTGTCCAATTAGCCTTTGCACTATGATTTATAATATTATTTCCATGGTGCTTGTGAATCATTTTAAGCATGTGTTTGATGTCTGTATTGATGAATCTCAGAGTGCTTTTGTTCTTGAACCATTTATCTCTGATAACATCCTTATTGCTTATGAAGTTCTTCACTCTTTTAAGCGAATGAGGCTTGGGAGGACGGGTTCTTTCGCGCTCAAACTGGATATGAGCAAGGCTTACGACTGGGTTGAGTGGCACTTTTTGGAGGCTATTATGCTTCGGATCGGGTTTTGCTTTGACTGGGTTTCCCTGAGTATGCTTTGTGTCTTATTCTATTGTTCTTAATGGGTTTGTAAATGATTCTTACTTTCCTTCTAGGGGTCTCTACCAAGGCGACCCCCTAAGTCCTTACCTTTTTTTTCTTGTGTGAGGAGGGGATATCATCTTTGCTTTGTTTGGCACAACGTGACAAGGTGTTCCGTAGTGTTCGTCTTAGTCGGTCTGGTCCGCATCTCACCCGCTTTCTTTTTGCGGATGATTGTATGATTTTTGGTGATGTGACAACGGAAGGTGCTACCATGATTCAGTCTATCTTGGATGAGTATGGGCGATGTTCAGGACAACATGTTAATTTTTATAAATCTTTTGATTTATTTCAGTGCTAATGTGGTTTTACCGGTTTCCTCCCATCTTGGCTCTCTACTAAGGGTGCAAGTCACCACTAATCTTGAGAAGTATTTGGGCTTGCCATTTATGGTTGGGAGGTGAAAGAGAAAGGTTTTCCAACACTACATTGATTGTTTTCATCGATGCATTGATGGATGAAACTTGCGGTTCTTATCTCAAAAGGGTTGAGAGGTTTTCATTAAATCAATTTTGTAGGCACTCTCTACATTTGCTATGCAATGCTTTTTGTTTCCCAATTCTTCATGTCATGACTTGGAGGCACTTATGATTAAGTTCTGGTGGCAAAAATCGAGAGGATGTAGGGGACTTTATTGGTGTTATTAAGCCTCTTTGTGCGAATTGAAATGCAATGGGGGTATGGGATTTCGCGATATAGTGAAATTTAGTATTGCTCTTCTTAAAAAGTAGTGTTGGCATTTTTAACAAACTCATGTTGTTTTATGAGTCATGTTTTTAAAGCCAAATATTTTCCTATAATGGATTTGTTGCTTGTAGGTTTGGGGTCTCACCCGTCTTTTACCTGGCGTAGCATCTAGAGCTCTCGGGGTTTCTTAGGGAAAGCCTTGGTTGGTGAGTGGGTGATGGACGATCCATTTCCATTTGGAATGATTGCTGGCTTTCAGGTAGTGACAACTGTAGAATTAAGAACACCCTCATTAGTACTTAGTCAGTTGGGTAAGTGATTTAATTCAACCAGGTTTGGCTCATTAGAATGTTACCTTGGTTCGATCCTTATTTTTCGAAAATGAAGCCGATTGGATCTTGAGTATTCCTCTCTCACATTTTGTTTGCGATTACATGTTTGTTTGGAAAGGGGATCCTACGAGTTTCTATATATTCCACAGTGGTTACGAAATGCTCCTTTCTTCTACGCATATGAACCATTCCAATACTACCTGTAGCCCTACTACATGTTCTAGGGATCTTTACACAAACATCGTGGAAGGCTAGAGTCTGACCTAAAGTGCACATTACGACTTGGCGCTTCGGTATGGGAGAACCTGCAGATCACTTGGCTTGTGTCATACAACGATGCAAATTTTGTTAGCTGGCTCGATTTCTTATTTACAACTTATTTTGGGAACTTGATAAAGTTGATACTTACGACGATTTGGGGCCTCTAGATGTCGAGGAATCGTACCATGATAGGATTACCCACACTTCTCTAAAGGTCATTTCCTTTATTCGTTCGTATCTCCAAGATTTAATTGCCCTCGATGCAACTGTTAGGGTTACAATGGGTTCGCGTGTCGAGCGGTGGCACCCTGTGGTTGAGCCTTTGGTAAAGGCAAACTTTGATGTTGTGTACAAGGGGCACGATTGCACATCATGCTATGGTATGGTTGTGCGTGACTGCCACGGCCCATGCTGGGTGCTTGCACACAACTTCACTGCCATGTCTTCTCCACTTTCGCTATGGAGGTGTTGGCCTTTACTCGGGCTGTGGAGTTTGGTCGTGAACTTGGTTTGCAGAGAGTTGTTTTTAAGGGGATTTGTTGACAGTCATTCAAAAGCTCTACTCCAAATCAGAAAACAAGTCAAAAATTTTGACTTTTATCAAGGAAGGTCAACACTATTTGCTTATCGATTTCACAGATCTCTCTATCAAACACCGTTATAGGGAATAAAATATCATTGCTCACCTACTTGCGTCTCTAGGTTTTCGATGGGCTCGTGACCAGTTTTGGGTAGAGGAGGTTCCGTCAGAGGTTGAATTTGTAGTAGCTATTGAAAGGTGGTGGGTCGACCCTCCCAATTAGCTCTTTGCCCTTGTGTAGTTTTTCGAGGTAGCATCTTTGTAATCCTTTGACCTACTTCGTCCTTTGCCTTTCCACCGTCCTGTGCATCTTGATCAACCTTTTGGCATTTGAGAGTTTTGGCTTCTGTGTGTTTTCTTGTTTGTTACGTTTTAGGGTTTTTTTTCCTTTTCTTTGCCTTCCAAATGTTTCTGATGGGTTTGTTACTCTTAAACTAACATGCTACTTCATCATTTTGTTAAGGGGTTAACATAGTTTTTTAATATACCGGTGTGATTACATGGTAGTATTTGTTCATACTTTCTTAACCCTTTGACAATGCACACACAGATGCTCGAACCCGGATCTCTTAAGATGAATATCATTCTCTTTTCTACTAGAGCCACTTGTTGGGTTCAAGGGTTAACATAATTAATGGATAAGTAATTAAAATGTTACAAGTCAATAATATTGATAAATATTTTGTAACTTGCATAAATGGGTAGCGAAAAGAGAAATTTACTAACAGTTAAGTAAATATTTGTACAATTTACCTTAGTCTTTTTGGATAAAAGTTTGAAAAAATGAATTTGTTTTTATTTTACAAAATATCCAAAGTCATATGACATTTAATTTTTTATCCTTTTAATTAAAAATTTAAAATTAATTTATGCAAAAAAAAAATACTCATATTTTTAAAAAGGGATGATTCATTTACATCATTTCATATATTTTTGTATAATTAATATTTTTACAATCCAACCGTTAAATGTATCGACACAATTGTACTTGACATGGATGTAATTTTTCGAACTAATTTGATATATCTATCATATTGATCTAAAATATAATAAATATTAATATTTATTTATTTATTGAATGACTGAGAGTTTTTTAATGAAACAAATAGTTATAAAATTTTAATTTATATCAAATTTAACATGTATTATTTATATAAATAAAATATAAAAAAATAATGATTAAATAGTTAAAATATTAATCGTAAAAATACGAAAAATAGAAAATTACGTTAATTTTATTCTAACTAATGGTCTCAATTTGTAATTGAAATAAAATAAAATAAAATAAAATAAAATTCTGGTACCCACTTGTGAAATTGACCGTCACCAATAATAAACATGATAATGGTCCGTTTTGACTAAGCCTTCCAATCAAACTAACAGATCTTAACAGGATCAAATTCCCTCATCTAATCCTCTTGAAAGGGGGTTTCAATCTTTCAATTCCATTAACCTTTTTTTTTCCTTTTCCAGTAAAAAAAATCACTGAAGATTAATTTAAAACCGCAATTAACTTTTTGTTTCCAACCACAATATTCAATAGCAGGCAGGGCCATAGCTTCCTACCATATATATATAAAAGCTGGTCAGAGTATCCAAAGAGGTATAAAACTCTTCAAACAACCATAATTTATGGTGAGAGTATGCTGATACCCTTTAATCGAATCCACCTTTTTTTGTACTAATAACAAGATACATATCAATCGAATTAAAACTCAATCGATAATTATTTTTATTTTCAATTTGCAGCAATTTAAATATTTTTTTTATAAATGGCATGTAACATTTTTTTTTGGTTAAAAGAAAATAGAAGTAATCTTCTAATTACATGGCTCTAGAAGAGCTTGATCTTAGTTGTGCTTGTTGGACATCATTTTCTAATAAAACTCGCACACTTTCTGGTGAATCGATGAAGACATAAGTCGTGCTCAGATCTCCAGTTGCTATTTTAACTATACAGTCTGTCACTTTATTTTGATCCCGTGGAATATGTCGAAATTTGAAATATATATTTTGATTGAGCTTGAAATGAAACCATTTGTATAAGTTAAATTACTCACCAATTTTAAGAATTAATGAGATAATTTATGTATACAATTACATATTAAATCAAAATTTATATATAATTTTGAGATTTATCCTAATAATTGTATGTATCAAAATATCAAAAGTAATTTGGCAACACCATTGATCTCTGTAAATGCAGAGAAAAGAAATTTTATCATTTGATTTCAAATTCCAGTGTAGTATTGACGAAGCCTTTCTTCTTTGAAATGTCCACCCAAAAAAACCTTTCCTTTTTATGTATTACGTAAGAGCTGTAGAGATTCTCTCTTTCAGCTCTAGATGGGATGATGTCTTAGGGGAAAAAAAATTAAATTACAGCTTCTTCCTAGAAAAGAAAATAAAAGCAAAAATATTCAGAAAATTAATTGAAGAAAAATAAAGTTAGATGAATCACGTGAAACCCAATTTTCTCTTCTTCCAGAAATTCATCTCAGGATTGAGTCTTTCGGCTGTTCTCGCCGGTTCTGATTTACACCTTCTGAGGATTAGAGGCCGTACATCCCCAACTTGCTCTGTTTGCAACTCCACTTTTTCCTCTTCAATACCCTTGCAAAACCCCAGATTTTCTGAATCCATTTGGGTTCCCTGCTCCGAGTTTCTGCAAAGGGACACTTTTTTCAAACTGGGATTCTCTTCTTCTTCTTTGAATCCTCTGTTTTCTAGCTTTGTTTCCTCTGTTTCTTCTTCGTTTTTGTCTTGGTTAGCTAATGGCGATCCCCAAAACCTACAAGCTAAAGAAGAAGATCTGTACGGAGCAGATCGACAACGTGTTAAAAGCAATGCATTTTTGGGTGGCGATGAACAGGAAGAAGATGCGAAAATCTTAGCTTCCTTCGCATTTTCTTCACTCTTTTCTTCTTCTTCTTCTGGTACGGAATCTCCAGTTTTGATCCGAAATTTCGATGAATCTTCTCCATTTTGTGGTTTTCTACAACACCCCATATGGAAAAACGCCCCCAATTTCTTCCAAGAGCATCGAAAACCGGGCTTGGCCTTGACTTTCTCAGGGAGATGATGACAAAACAGAGCGTTTCTGATCCATTTACAGCGGCTACGGCGGCGAGTCGGGAGTCCGGGTCGACTGGATTTGGAAGCGGTTTGTTTGGAGCGTCTGACACGAACCTGACCCATGCAAGTAACTTTAGGCGAAGAAGGCTCTTGGGTTTCAATGGCGGTATTCCTTTTTCTAACGAACATTGGACTTGTACGTGACCTCCCCCTGCTTCTACTCCCAACATTGCTTCTCAAAAACCTCATCAATGGTGGCGGATACTTCTCAGCACGACCCGGACTCGACATGGGTTTCGACGATAGCTTCATTTTCCCTCCCAAACAAAAACACTTTATTTTTCTTCTCTTTTTATCACGAGAATTTGTAGATTCGGCTTTCGCTTTGCTTCCGTAACAAGCTATTTTTTCTTTCTGAGTTAGGAGATTGAAAAGATTTGTACTTTGGTTGTTTGTCTTCCTCTAAAAGCATGTGGTTTTGCGTGTAAGAGGTCTGGGGATGGCTGGCTGTCCGTCTTTGGGTCTGCTAACAAACTGAAGAAGATATAGTGGTCTGGTCTGGTCTGTGGTCACCTTCCTTGTTTGTTTTTCTCTCTGCTTTTTTTTTTCTTACTAAAAAAATTATTTTGCACGGATGGGTGAATCCATTGTAATATAATAGGGGGTTGTAGTCTTGTAGGGTTCTGTTTGGCTTAGCCTGGTCTTGCCATCGAGGTCATTCATTATTTTACTGAAGAAAAACAACCTGTAAAAATCAAATGAAAGTAAAGTAGGGAAAACGACAGATTCATCTGCAAGTGTAGTTAATATAGTGCAGTGATGACCGTTGGATCTTGATTCAGTGTGGTAATATTAACATCCTAAGCTATTGTTTGGAAGAAGGAGGGTTTTAACAGGATAAGGTGAGGCTGTTCAGTCACACAAAAGCATTCATGATTGGATGGTGATTGATGCAAAGCTGACAAAATGTTGATTTAAACATTGGGTAAAGCTTAAAAAAGGAATTTTGTTTGCTTATACTCATTTATCTTTGCTCTTCTTTGCCCTCCATGAACAACTGTAATATCAGTAGCTTACAAGGTTGAAAACTGTAGATCTGTAATTTATACAGTAAACTACAGTACAGAATATGAATAATGGTTGAATCTGTTTGCTTTAGATTAGATCCATAGCTCTACCATGACAGGACAGCCTATACTTAAAAGTCAACCATCTACATATGAAGACATCAGATTTCTAACACTGATGTTTTCAATATCAGACATTCTGTTTTGAAAGCTTGTTTTAGGTTTGCATGCTTTAAGCCTGACAGTCACCGCATTAGGGCTTTCATTCTCGAAAACAAGATTTCTACTATGGAACTTGACCCCATTTTTTTCCTTTTAATCTACAAAATATCATTGAAGAAATCTAACGGATTAGAAAAGCTGTTCACTTATTGTGATTAAAAGTCAGTTTAAAGTGAACTGATCATTACCCTTTATAGATATCTCAAAGCTCTTGGAAATCATGGGAGGTTTTTAAGTTTGGTTTTGTGTACCCTCCAATGGCGCCTGATAATGTGAAATGGGCTCTATCTATCATTAATAAAAGTCAAAAAAAGTAGAAGCTTTTCAGGTAAAGAACAAGCTATGGGGTCATCTTCCATGGCTCCGCCAATATTTTATCTGCCTCTGAACAAGCAACCACCACCACACTATAAAGCTCTCTTACAATTGCTTGCTTCCAAGATTACCCTTTTAGTGCACTCAAATCAACCTTTGAGAGTTTGCGGGAGGGATTGTAATTTACAAACAGGAGAATGGACATAATTGTAATTTTCTATCCCAACAAGAGAGCAAAAAAGTCAAACTATGATGTACAGGCTTTCCCTCAGGCACTCAAGAAAGAGCTTGACTAACAACTAGGCAAGCTATATCTAAGTCAATTAGGAACTACTTAGTGGAGAGAGTTCAGCTCCAAACACTAGGCATAACATATATATAAAGATATCCTAATAAAATAATCATACATTAAGGGGAATACAATAAACAGACTACAATTTATGGGTTTCTGATGCTATAGTAATATAATATTGAAGGGTCCAGTCAAGGAGGTGCACAGGGAATTAGGCAAACTATAGTAATATATACCCACACTGTTGGTATTATTGTTCTGATGGTCTCGGATGATTGCTTATGAACTACCTTGATATCATTGGACTTAAAACTCCATATGTCTTTTCATACCAACCGATGATTTCCTTGTTTCAGATCCACTTTTAATAGGGCTATGGCTATCTTGATCCTTCATACATTCTTGGTCCCCTTGAGCCTCGGTATCGTCATCTGAGAATCAGTGCGTTGGTATTAACGACAAGACCACAGAATTTAACATAATCTGTAGCCTAGAATTCATGAATCTGATCAAAGTCTTACCTGAGACAGTCGACAGAGAGAAATTAGTCAGGCGTTTAACGCAATCCTTAAGTGCTTGGAGTTCAGCTTCTTTCTCACGGAGCTTGGATTGAGCCGAATTCAATTCAGATTCTAGCTCCTCGATTTGGTTTTCCTGCTGCTCGATTAACACGTGGCACAGTTTCTGATCTAGTTCAGACGGCAATACTCCCTTGCTCTGGAATGAATCAAACCTCTCTCCCACTGGCTCATGCAAACTTTTGGCTGAAACCTCAGTCTGCAAAAGTATTTTCGGGTGAGTAGCAAAATTGTTGTAATTCTAAGCAGATGCAACAGAGTTTATAAAAAGTCAAAGCAGAAAAAAAAAAATATATACATGTATATGTATATGTATATGTACTCATTGCAGAGGTATTTATATGTTTCCCATCTTTCTTATGCAATTTTTCTCATTCATCAACTACTATGTTTCTTTACTCTAACCACACAAATTGGCATATTCCGTCTTTAAGGTCTGGCCAATGTCCAAAGTTATCAAATTTCCCCATGTAAATGATACTATCACTGCTCATCTTCATTCCATATGTTTCAGTTCCTCTTGGTATGGCTTAATACTAGCATGCAGAAGTTCCTATTCACATTCGACAAAATGAAGGTTGCTGCATGCACTGTTAGTCCTGAAGCATGATTTACTTTTGAAAATGTTACGTCAGTGATTGGTCTCATGAACTATCAGCTAGTATTAGCATCAAGTGGTCAAGCTATGACCTAAGATCCACAAAGATATTCCTTTCAACAGGTAAACCTACTAGCTAATCTCTCATGCATTTTAATCCTTGATCACTCACACATACAGTAAAAAAGTTAGTGGTTAAATTTGGTCAGCTATGGAATTTCATTGATAAGAATCATATGTTAAAGTGGTATGAAATTGCATTTAAAAGAGAATTGTTGGATCTAGAGACAAAATTATCCTTTTAAGAGTTTATTCAAAATCTAATTTTAGATAACTCTTGTCCAGAATATTTAGTAAAGGTAGAGATATGGATAAACCAGTAAAAAGGAAGCACCTTTAACCAGTAAGTAATTGAGAAAAAAGGATGTAAAGGTAGTTGAAAAGTTAACCTCACTCAATTTTTGCAGTTCTAACTCGAGCTCTGCCTCTAGTTGATCCATTTCCACAACCTCCAGCTCTGGTTCAGGCTCTTCTGTAAGAACACTACTGGCATATTCACCATCATCAATTACTGGGAGGCTGCAGACTTTGGTCTCATTATGATCTCTGTTCCCAGTACCTGACTTCCCGAGCAGTAACTGCGAATTCTTGCCACTAAACTTCTTTGAGCTTGTGGCAACATCACTTGCAGAACTGGAAGCATGTAGATTGCAAGATGATTTTCTTTTGCATAGTGTAGTTTTTAACTCCTGAACCACTTTTGCAGTCTCATCCATGGATGAGTTCAATTTATCGATCTCAGCCCTCCCAGCTGACATCATGTACATGATACCAAAGCCAAGTCCCCAGTGAAATACAGAGCTATCTGAGGAGTAAAAAATACCAATTAAATTCGAGTATTAGAAATAAAAGTAAGTGTATCTTGACAGACGCATGGAACTATAAACAGTCTTTATTACCCCTGTTCATCACTTTCCATTGTACCAATTATCAAGTCAGGAATTTCTTTACCAAAAGAACAATCTTTTAATAAAATATTCACAAAGCCCACCGCACCAGCACCCCACTTTTCTCCAACCTTGAGAATTAAGTGATGGACTGAGTTCCATAACCATGTTTGCAAGTTATGTATACAGCAAGAGGTTTAGACATTGACTTGGCAACATATAAACATGTTTCACTCTTCCATGTCTGACATTCACAACAACTTATCAAGATCACAGTGCAAACTGGAGTTCTGTTTTCTATCACTTAGATACCAGATGAAAAAAATCTGAGAACTTAAAGACATATATAATTCATCAAATTTATGTAAAGTTGACCATAAAATGAATTCCATCAAAATTCAAAGCATACCCATATCTACAACTACATATAAATTGTAACATTTGCAGGCCTGACTGAACATCAAATACAGCTTGAGAGTTGACAAATGAATAGAATCATACCTTTAGAAGGGAATGCCCCACACTTATAAGCCTCATTTTTAGCAGTTCTCCTCTTCTTCGAGCAAACAGAAAACTTCTTTCTGTTCACCTCTACACCACTACCACCATTTGATCTTTTCTCAGCCTTCTTCAAGACAACTTTTTTCCTTGCCTTAACCCCAGTTTTAGTTCTTACAGCAGACTCAGAACTGGAAAATCTAAAGATCTCACCTTGCTTCGGTGTTTCATCCCAATTACTCTCACACCCAGATTCCAAAAACCGATTTTGGAGACAAGGATCTTGTTTTTCTGTGTCAAAATTGGTGTTTGAGGAATCTTGAGAAATTGGGTTAGGGTTAAAGAGGTGTTTAGCAAGGAGTCCGGTGGATCCTGCAACAGCTGCGCCCAAGAGAAGTTGCCACATTTGAGATCAAAGAGCGAATAAAGGCATAATTTTTGAGAGATCAATGCCTTGAAGAGAGTAGAGAGAGAGACAGAGGGGTAGGTAGCAGTGGCAGTGGCAGTGGCAGTAGCAATTTGCTAACTTTCTTAATTTTCGGACACATGTTTCCCGCTCGGCGCCATTTTTACCAATTTTCGACCATCTACCTACGGTTCTTCCGGTCGTTTTTATTTTCAAAATTTTGGAAATGTAAGTAAATATTTAATTAATTATTACATATATTTAATGATTTCAAATTTAATATCAACTTAAATGACACTGTAGTTAAATGTAATATCAAAAAATATTTAAAAATATTAATAATTGAAATATATAACATATTAAATAAATATATATATATCAAAATTACAGATGAATTTTGATTTAATGTGCAATTGCATACATGAACATTAACTTGGTGTAATTATACACGTAAAATTCTAATTGTGGTTCAAATATATACTTGAAACTTTAATTTTAATTTAATCATACACATTTAAATAAATAAATACATTAATTTATTTTTATATTGAATAAATTAATTATTTATGTATGCAATATATAAACATAAAATGATATTATATCAATAATTGTATTAATAATTTATAAGAATTGGATCAAATTAAAATTTCATGTATAAAATTACAAAAATTCAAAGTTCATGTATACAATTGAACATTAAACCATAGTTCATATATAGTTTTGATATTTATCTCATAAAAAATTACACTAAGTCTAAGATTTACGCAAATTTAAAAAATTACTATTTGGAAAATAATAATTTTATTATAGATTCTGATCATATTTACTCTTTGGAAGATAATAATTAGAATTATCCGTAACCCTTTCCCAACCCATAAATAAGAAGATAATGCATTATAACGCACTTGAACCTGCATCTTCTTGTATTGACAAAAATATTCATACCAATCGAATTAAGACTCAATCGACACATAAAATTAATGACTAGATTAATTCTTTAAAAGAAAATATTAGTTTAATACTTTTAAAATTCTCATAACAATAAATCCTAAAAAAACAAAAAAAAAGTTGAAAATATGAAATTTCATAATTCATTTTTTTTAAAATTATATTTTTAAAAATCTTAATTAAATACTTTTTAAAATGCCTGAAATTCTAAAAATAAAACGTAGTAATACGTCATGTTTTTTCACTTTTATATTACACATTTTAATTTTATTAATATATATATATATGAGAAAATTATTTATCAAAATACGTTTTAAAACTACTTCAACATTCACGGGTGTCGAGTTAAGACATATGATCAGCATTGTAAGGTTTTTAGTGTCGCAATAAAATTTAAGATATAATTATACTATGATTAATTTACATAGACTCCAAATGGTGTTGAGTTTTCAATAATTTTTAATTGACTTGATTTTTTTTTTATATAATTCAAAGTAAAACCCTAATAAATATATTATATTGATCTCAACATTGTTGGTTGTATTATTTATATGAATTTAGGGATTATCATATACCATAAAATTAACTCTAATCTCCTTTAAGAATTTAAGTTTTCAACAATTAGATATGATAGTGAACATATTTGATAAACCTATAAAAGTGAACATATTTGATTTGCCTTGATTAGGTAGTTTGGTATTTAGTACTTTGGAAGCATTATTGTGGATTCAACAATTTAGATATGATAGTGATGTTTTGGATGAATTGTTTAATGTATATGTATACAATTTGTTTTAAGTTTGTTTGGATGAGTTTTTATGGTTTGTAAATGGTTGGTTTTAGGTTTGGTTTGGTTTGGTATTAAAGTGATATGTGAAAATTTGTTTTGTTTTGTAAATTTTTAATGTGCACTCGGCTTAGGATCGGATCGAGCGCCATAAAAACAGATGTAATATTTGAAATTTTTTGTAATGTGCTGTTACACGTCCGGATTCAACAATTGGATCGAGTGTGGGGTGTCATAAAAAAATACTTTCTAAGATGTAATAAAAATTTATTTTTACCTTTTGATATGAAGGAACAACTACAACAGCAAAATAATGGGTTCTAATGATGACATGTGTTTTTTTTAATATACTGATATGATTACATGGTAGTATCTGTTCATACTTTTTTAATCCTTTGACAAGACACACACAGGCGCTCGAACCCGAAACCCCTAAAATGAACAACATCCTCTTTTCTACTGGAATCACTTCTTTGGTTCAAATTTATTGGGAGTCTTAAATTCCTCATATAAAGGAAGAAGCATGCTAGACCTTATTGTCATATGGCGCCCTTGAATAGGCTTTACTAGCAGATTAGCCCGTAAGCTATATGCACCCCAATTCTCAAATTGGTTCCTAAAATTTATTTTGAACATTAATTACAATTTTATTCTATTTTACCCTAAAAATTATGTCATCCAATAAAAACATGCCATATGTCACATTCTTATTGGTTGGTAGATTAGGACCAAATTGATAGTCTAGATACCATTTCTAACAAGATAAAAAAAACCTTAAATATCAATTTAAGAATTGCACTATAGTTTAAGGGTCAATTTGCTAAGAAAGCCCAACAAATAATACAATTTTCTGTCTATAAAAAATTATTAAATTTAGTCATATTATAGTGAAATGAGTATCTTGTACGGCCATGCTATGCAAGGTTTAAAACTAATGATATTTAATTACTTAAGGGTAAATTGTAAAAATAGTTACTTTTATTTGTCTCATATTACATTTTAGTCACTGATGTTTAAAATATTATGTTTTAGTCACTTACATTATCATTTTGTTACGAAGTGGTCACTCTATTGTTAAGCTCTATTACCTCTGTAACTGTCAGGAAATGTACCCATATTGTAGTAAACATGTAACTATTTTTTATTGATTTGAAAGATGAATAAATAAATAAAGTTAATTTCACATTTCACTATTATGTCTTTTGTATGTTGTCTTTCATATTTTGCATACATAGTGAAATTGTGACAAGCAAATATGAGCTCATTGATTGTCTAAGTTCAAACTAAAGATACATGGCATTGTAAGAACGTTTACATTGCGAGAAAAGTAACTTACTTCAGTGGATAATCTAAATGAGTTTGTAATCCCGTAAAAGAATCAAAGTGAGCGTTTGATTCAAATACTGAGAAAGATTATTATGTTGTCTACAAATCCAATTGGGGAGATGACTAGTCTTGGCTATCAGCGCAGTTGACTCCACGGGTAGAGACATAGATGTATTCATTGGTAAAATGATACATTGGACTGGACCCAATATGAATTAATTCTGAATCTGTTTATGAATTAATTCACTTGTGATGTTTATGGAGTGATTTACTTAAATCTTGAGTTAGTCATTGACCATGTGTATACAACTCATGTGCTTTGATATAAGTGAAGGCTTATGCTTTAAAGATGATCGAGCACACAGCCGGTATGTTGGGTACATGACTTGTGTATGGGATGGCTTTACTAGCAACAGTGAAATTCATAGCTCAATTAAAGAGTTAATGATGTCCTCTCATTGACATTGTGTGGATTGATAAATATGGAACGTGGCCACAGGTTGCTAGTCCTCGAACGAGCAATTTATCACAGTCACTTGTTGATAGTAATTATATTAATCATTAAGAAGACACAATGGTGACAATGAGATAAAATAGGATTGTATTGAGTGAACGGATTTAACTCAAAGGAATCAAGGATATCATATGAGGGTAACACACACATGACGAGGTTATTGGACAAAGCAGCTGGATTAATTCCTTTCGTAAAGAGTATACAATAAGGAGTTTTCAATCATGGTACTTCTTGTGGATTGACTCCATTATTAAGTAATTGCGAATTGTCAGAACGATGCTTCTAGACATAATTGCAATTACTAAAGCCTAATTATATATGTCTGATTGGTCCCTCTGCTAGCTCAACAAAAGTTTGATCGGACTGCATTGAATAAGAAGAAAATTTTACGACTTTGGAAATAATTTAATTGAATCGATTTATTCGATGTGAAATTAAATTAGGCGGTCGTGAAAATTATTCAACTAGAGAATTTGATTAAAGAATTTTCTTGAAAAATTAATTTAAAAAATCTAAGTGATTTTTGAAAAATTAATTTTGATCAAGTAAAATTAAATTAATCAAATTAATTAAAATTAATATGATATTTTTGGAAATTAAGTTTTAAGTCAAACAATTGACTCAATGAGTAATTAAACTTGAAAATTGGACTATTCTAAAAATAATAATATTTTAATAGTTTAATATTAAATTAAATTTAATACTTATTTTAATAGTATTTTAAGTGTTTATCTTAATATTAAATTTAATATTAAGGTGATTAAATTTAATCATAGTTGAACTCTTTATTTTAAGAACACACTTAAATTTAAGAAAAAGTTGTAGAGAGAAAATTCTCTGAAGAGATTATTTTAGAAAATCTCTAGAGATGTTTTTTGATTTACAATTTGACCCAAAAGTTTAGAGAAATTATGAAATTACTCTACTGATAGTTTTTTGTGAATTTTTTTTTATTTGAAGCGAGCCCACAATCGATAGACGTGAGCTTGAAGATGACGGAAAAGACTTCTCGGTCGAAGTGCTCATCCTAGAGGAATCGAAAAGGTATAATTTTGGTTAAGTGTTTATTGCTTTAGATATCACAACCAAAGATTTTTTTTTTTAGTTTTCTTTTCCATTTTGATTGAAAAAATTATTCTCATCCAATTTGACATTTAAAACTCATTTGCACTGCAACATAAGATTATTTAAGTGATTCCTTCATAATAAAATGATCATAAGTGATTAAAACGTAACATTTCAAACATAAGTTACTAAAATATAATTTAAGACAGACAAAAGTGACTATTTTTTGTAATTTACCCATTACTTAATAATGTGATTTATATTAAAATAAAAATTAATAGTACATGATATAATTTTAATTAATAACACAGTTAAACTGAATTGCTTGTATTATTTTGTTACCAAAAAGGTTGTATTATTTATATCATTCTCCTCTTACTACAAGTCTAGCATCCCTCGAATTTCATATTTGACAATAGTACCTAAAGAATCATATAATCACTCTTTGGATTGGTCTTTGCAGCTCATGGACTATTTGCTAATTTTTATTCCCTTATTTTCTAATGCCTTCATAGGATTGCACATAGATATTAGCTTCATGAGAACATGGATTTATATTTTAACTTCAACTATCTTTAGTTGCTTAATGATGTTTTACCTTTTTCATTTAAAAAAATGTTAAGGTGCAGTTTCTGAAAGCTACAGCGGCAGCCATAGTTGGATGAGTGCGGTTGCAGCAGCCCCCGAATGCCGACACCTACACTTGGGCCAAATGCGGCATCGAAGTTCACTTTTCAATACGTGCTGCGATGGTGCTCTCCAGTAAATCATTGGTATAGCACCAAACCACCTTTTTATTCAACAGGATGATCAGTCACACGCAACTTCAGTGAACTCTTCTCCGATATAGAATAAACCCAAGTTAACATGTTTAAACACACGATTGAGGCATACATGTATGGAGCTCTCAAACAAATATTAAACAAGATACTGCGATTTATTAGTAGATGAAAATGCCAAAAAAAAATTATTAGTATTCCACTTTAAAAGGAAAAAGACACCGAACAAGATTGTAAAAAGAAATAAACTCTCCTGTCAGTTGCATGATGAGGTTTGCACAAAGTAAATACTCTTTATGTCTATATTAAAGACTAGAGGATCTAGGCATTTCAATATAACACAGTTAAAAACCTCCAAATAAACTCAGATGAAGCATCCATGATCAATCACACTTCCAACCCCTCTCATTTGTCCTTTGAATCTCATAACCTGTGATTAAAAAAAATTAAAAAAGTGAGCTCAATGCATACTCTGAAATTTTACAAATGTTATTTCCAAATAAACTAGCGTGCGGTTAAATTTTGTCATATTTTGCTATTAGTTCTTTAGATTATGTTGCAGGATTTTGTCAAAGTCAAGCACATACACAGCATAATTTTCAAATATGAAATGCCAAGATCAAACATCATGAATTGAGTAGCAGAACTGACCATATCATGAGCACCACTCTCTGGCATTTTGAAACATTCTTAACCATGGACTAGGGCCTTTCTTGTCCACATTCCAGTCCTTCGGATACCAAGGGAACTGCCACATCAGGAAACACCGCTCTGGATGAGGCATCATGGCAAGATGTCGACCATCAGGAGAACAAATTGCAGCCACTCCTAATGGAGAACCATTCAAGTTGAAGGGGTATACCTCTGTTGGGTTCCCATCATCGTCACAATATCTTAATGGAGCCAAATCTGAATGTAATACACGATCCAGAACACCATCATCAGGAAAATATGCTCTTCCCTCACCATGGGCAGCCCATACACCTAATGTACTGCCTTCCATTCCTTTAAACATCATGGCAGGAGAGTCCTTTATAGTCACACTTGTGAAGCGGCATTCAAATCGGCCAGACTCATTGTGCACAAACCTGGGCTGTGATGGGTCCCCACCAGCACCAAAAACACCCCTGACTTGGGGCCCTGGGACCCACCCTAACAGAGCCATTAACTGACATCCATTGCAAACGCCGAGACTGAAAGTATCAGGGCGCTTGTAGAATTCCTGAAACTGATTGAGAAGAGGCTGATTGAAGCGTATGGACGCAGCCCAACCTTTCGCAGAATCAAGCACATCGGCATAACTAAAACCTCCAACAAATGCAATTCCACGGAATTCATTCAAAGAAATAACTCCGTTAAGAAGGTCTGACATTGCAACATCCCAAGGCTCAAAACCAGCAGCATAAAATGCTGCTGACATTTCTCTGTCCCCATTGCTCCCTTCCTCACGAATGATGGCTACTTTTGGTTTTAAAGTTGTAGTTAAAAATTTCTCATCCGTAATGGAAGGAGTGAAAGACAAGGGCCAAGAAGGCTCATGCCGAAACTTCAAACCTTCTTTCTCCAGTTCCACACAAGAAGCCAATCTCTGCAACTTTTCGAGCTGGAAACTTGTATCCTCCCACATATCTCTGAGCAGAGAAGTTTTCTCATTTAAATGAGTAATTCCATCAACCTTTAGCTCTATCACGGGTGAGGTGGTTACTCGTCCTATTATCTCAGCAGAAACATCCACACTGCTAAGCTTCTCCATCACACTATCCAAGTTATTCTTGCTTACCTCAAGAATGAGACCAAGCTCTTCAGCAAAAAGTGATTGGAAAACACTATTTCCTAGAGAAGCCAAGTCCAATGCAATGCCACAATTTCCAGCAAATGCCATCTCCAATGCGCAAACTAGTAATCCACCATCACTGATATCATGACCTGCAGAGATCAGACCATCTCCAAGAAGGTCCTGCACCCCCTCAAAAGCTCTCTTAAGGTAAGAAACATCTTCAAGATCAGGGCAGTCATTCCCAATTTGATCAAAAACCTGAGCCAAAGCGGATCCACCCAGACGCCGCTTTCCCTTTGCCAAATCAATATGAAGCAAAATACCATCATCTCCTAGCTTCAAATCTGGGGTTACCGTTTTTGTTATGTCAGGACAAGTGACATAGGCACTAATTACAAGATTTCCAGGAGCCTTAACAACCTCCCCACCTGCATGGGCAGCCATTGACAGACTGTCCTTCCCACCATCAATAGCGATACCGAGTTCAATCATTGCTTCTGAAAGAGCAATAGCAGCGTCATACATGGCTGCTCCTTCACCCTCAAGCTTGGCAGCATACATCCAATTTCCGCTTGCTTTGACATCAGACAAAGAAGTAACCTTTGCCCAAACAAGATTTGTGAGAGCTTCTCCAACAGCCAGTCTAGCCATTGCTTTTGGATCAAGCAGCCCCTTGATAGGTTGCTCTCCAATGGCAGAAGCACCCCCAGTTAGGTCAACATAACTTTGAGCAATGACTGCAACATCAGCTAGAGGTAACTGCAAGGGACCAACCGTTTGCTGCTGTGCTACAAGACCTGTCACACATCTATCAACTTTTGTTGTCAGAAACCGTTTGGAACATACTGATGGAAGTCTTAATACTCTCTTCAATGAGTCCATGACTGTGATTCCAGGAGCAACATCAAGTGGTTCTCGTGCATAAGCCACTCGCTTGAATTCAAAGATTTTCTGAGGCATGTCACCAAGCACTTTCTCAAGCTCAAGATCAACAGCTGGAGGAGGGGGAGGGAGTCCACTTGCACGGCTTTTCTCAACAGCTACGCTATCAACTAGAACAACACGTCCCTCACCATTAATAGTCCCAATAACAGCCATCGAAAGTCTTTCCCTTGCACATATTGATTCCAACAGCTTGCGGCTTTCAGGTTTTACCAAGATTGCATCTTGTTCTTGATACTCTGCACCCCATATCTCCAAAACAGACATAGTGTCATCTCCAACAACAATGGCCCTAATATCAATCTCAGCACCCTTTGGGTATATAATTTCCTTGACAACATTGCAATTCCCACCAGCTCCCTGATCATGAATGCTAATAATGGGGTTATCCTCCCCCATCTCAATGCAGGCACGAACTACACGGTACAGTTTTTGTGCCATTTCAGCATCTCCACGCTGTACAGCATTAAAATCAAGTTCTGCATCGTTTTGGCCACTAACCATACTAGACGCAGCTCCACCACCCATTCCAATCCGATATGCAGGGCCACCAATCTTTACAACTAACATTCCAATTTCAGGGTCCCCTTTTGATATATGAGTGTGATCAATCTGTCCAATGCCTCCACTAAACATGATAGGCTTCAGCCATTCACGACGTTCACCACTAGGGAGCCTCATTCCAAATGTTCTAGTAAAACCCTGGATTAATGGCTCACCAAATTTGTTACCATAGTCAGATGCACCATTGCTAGCCTCGATAAGAATTTCCAAAGGAGAAGCCAAATTTGATGGATAAGTGAAAGATTGGTCTTCCCATGGGGCATACGATCCCTCTATATTAAGATTCCCAGTTGCGTAACCAGCTGTGGAAGCAACAACAAACGATCCTCTTCCAGTGGCATGTGTATCCCTAATGCGGCCACCTGCACCTGTCTCTGCACCAGGGTAGGGTGCCACTGCACATGGGAAGTTATGTGTTTCAGCTGTAAACAAGACATCAATTTCACGAGTTGTTTCATTTAGTAGGCAAGCTGTTCCAGGCTTAACTGGTCGTAATCGGTATGCAAGAAACCCCTTTATTGCACTCGAATTATCCTTAAAACCAATGACAGAATTATTTGGATTTGCTTTCAAAGTGCTCTTGACAATTTGCATGAGGGTCCTATCCATGGACTGTCCATCAATAACAATCTTCCCTGTGAAAAACCAATGCCTGCTATGCTCACTGTTAGATTGGGCAATATCAAATAACTCTACAGTTGTAGGATTCCGATTGATGTCCTCCACGAACAGCCTGGTATAGTACTGCAAGTCTTGTTCATCAAATGCTAAACCCATTTCCTGATTTATTTCCTCCAAAGCTTTCCTTCCCCTCTCAATGACAGGCACAAAACGAACCTCCTCCGGAGCCACACTAGTTTCAAATGAAGCGAGCCTCTGCGTATAAACACACTCCGTCATCCGATCATGAACCATTGCAGCAAACTCATTAATTTGATGTTCCTGCAATGCTCCCTTACTATACAACAAGTATCTTCTTGACCTCTCCATTCGAGTCACCTCAGTCAAGCCACATGATTGACAAATTGAAACAGCATTTGAGGACCATGCCGTTGTAAAAGACAACCTTGGCCCAACTTCAACTATCACTGTATTCAACCCTTCTTGCCTCTTCTTCACAAGAAAACTCTCAGTTGCCAAATTCTCAGGCTCGTATGTTTCCCCAAGAATCCATTTAAGAGTTGAGAGCTTCTCAGATGAAATCTTTGAAGCAAGGCCTATATTAAAACACTGCTCGGTTTTCAACCCAACAATCTGATTGGAAACTTTGGTTTGAACCGATTTGAGAAGCTCGTCGTTTGCACTTTCTTGTATCAAAGGGATACGGTAGAAATGGACGACCTGTTGAGCAGGCTTTTCAATCAATCCAGGTTGCTCATCGACCAAACTAGTCGGGACATTTCCAGAAGCCATTGCTTTAGGCTTTGACCGAGAAAAGCACCTCAAAGAAGCACCTTTTGTATTAGACATGTATCCCATCCGGCTTGGATTACATAGCTTGCCCCATAATAGATTACTTGGCTTAATCGAAGAATTTCTCTGCAAAAACAGAGTTTGCCTTGTTGTACCCTGGAATAAGGCAAAATGCACCAAAAAACGAAGAAGAAAGTTAAGAACCTGAATCAGTTTGCATTAAGAAGAAAAGCTCAAAGCAGGTTTTATTTGTTTAATACGAAAAATCAAAGGAAAACCACAGTCCTAATTCTTAGCTAAAACAAGGAAAACCCATACGTGGAAAATTGCTTTAACACACTTTCTCGGAGACCAAACAGAGTGTAGAACATAAAGGAAAACTTACTTGCAGGAACTCTGCCGCGGTTATCTCTCTTACCCCAGCCATTTTCAAGTACCTGCAAGAACCCAAACCCAGAGGACAAAATAAGTTGTATTCAGATAATAAAGTAAACAAATGAAACCAAAACCCTAAACCCTAAACCAAAATCCCAGCAGATAATAGAGGAAGAACCGTCTGTGTAAAAGTAAAATAAGAGCCAGTAAGCAGTGGGAGCGTAGGGAACTGACCAGATTTTTAAGTCTTCAGTTTGGAGTGATGACCAAAAACCCTACTCTTTTTATTCTTTTTTCTTTTCAAATATTCGTTTTTACTTTTTTGCGCCGAATCCTTTGATCGTGGGGACTAAATAGTCCCCCACGAATCCACTTGTCTAATTTTACCTCATCACGGACTCAGTTACAAATTTACAAACAATTTTTTTAATTATAATTAATATTGTTTTTTAAAGAATAAATAATATTATTATTGTAACAATCCACTTATAATTTTAAATTCGATTTCATAATTTAAGATTATGAAATTATGAATGGAATGATTTATAGAGTTAGTATGAAAATATATTAAGTAACTATTAATAAATTAATATAAATATAATTTTGGAATTCGTTTTCATAAATTGAGATTGTAAAATTATGAAAAGAAAATTTTATGGGGTTAATATGAAAATATATTAAATAACGGTTAAGAAATTAAATCGAAAAAATCACTAATTAAAGTTTATGAATTAAATTGTAAAAATTCAATCGCGGTTGAATTTTTAATTTAAAAATATTGAGGAATTAATTAATAATAAACTTGAAGACCTTGGAATAAACTTAATTGACTTGATTAATTAAAATTAATCTATTATAACATTATATTACTAATGATGATTAATTAAATTGATTAAGACTGTATAAATATTAAGTGGAAAGAAAGATCAAGTGATGATCTTCTTTCCTCATTTGTGCCATCCATGGTTGAAAAGAAAGAAAAATTCTTCTTATTTCTGAAATGCATTTGGTTTAAATTTTTATGAATTTTGAATTATGAGAGGTTGATTAAAGTAACCCAAGTGTTAATTTCATCAATTGTGGAAATTGATGAGATTGAGCTTGAAATTAATAGATATCTAGATTACTCAACTTAAATTTTATTAAGATTGTATTAGAAAATAGTGAAATTAGTTTAAATTTGAAAGTTTAGTTAATTTTGAACTCCATGTGATGGCTTGATGGTAAAAGATGTTCACTGTCTCAAGTGTGGCCTGAATTCGGTCACGTTTGTTGTTCGAGCTTTACCCTGTTATTGTAATTCACCAAAAAGATGTTAAGTTAATTTTGAAATTAGGACTTAAATTGAATAAATTAAAAATGTTAAAAAAATTATGTTATAGATTAGAAGTACAAGATACCTTACTGTAGTGTGAGTGTGTGTGTATCCCTGGTTCCCCTACTTCACTAAAAGAGAAAATGTGCTAAAAACAGCCTAACTTGTATCATTTATGGAAAAAGTTACCAAACTTGCACAAACACAACATCAAAGAAGCTTTCAATTCTCCAGATATGATAAACTGAAAAGAAGAATAAAATTCTGCCATACCCGATGAGTTCCTAATAATCAACTGTTCTTTGAAGCCAAGACTTTTCTGGCAGCCATACCCTTCCTAGCAGCCCTGGCATTATCATATTCAAACTTCAACACATCTGATATATGAGAAGTATCCTTGACATAAAAAAACCTCCCAAGGGCACTCTCTTCAATCAAAGGAAAACAACAGAAAAGCCTAAAGTTCACCAGCCAAAACCAAACCCCACCAAGAAAAGTCCCCAAAGCAGCTCCAGCAAAAACCTGGGCCACAGTATGGTAACCCAAATAAACCCTGGAATACATAGTCAAAACAGCCGAAGACCATGGCAAAAACAAAGCAGCCCACTGGGTTGCGACTTTCCAAATCCCACCGATCCCCTTACAAGTCAAAAGGGTAAAATAAACCGTACAAAAGAACATGTATTGAGAGTGACTTGAAGGCCAACCATGAGAATCACACATTTCTAATAGCGCACAGGTTTCAGGCCTGGCTTGTTGAACGGATTTCTTGACCAGTTCATTAATGAAGTGAGATATTAAAAGCCCTAATCCAAAGAACATTCCTTGAAGCTCTCTACGGAAATAGAAATGAGAAACAAAGCCACCAAGGGAAATGAAAACAGGGGCTAACGAAACCCAGGCTAAGAAATGGCCAAGTTGATCACCTCTTTGATACCTGACATGGGTTAAAGTAACGGCTTTTAATGAATGATCAGCTCCCATGGTGAAAATTCAAGTCAATCGGAGGAACTAAAAATGAAGTCAGTTTCAGGTGGGATGTAGTTTGGGAGGATTGGGTTTTAACTGGTGTTTCAGTTCAGTGTTTGTTTCTCGAGAAACTGCCGGTAATGAAAAAGGTGTGAATGAGCCGTTGATAGACGTGTACACCGACCAAAAAAAACAATACACGTGGGAATAAGGGAACACACACGTTGATAGATCCTATATTGTTATTTTCTCAAAAGGTTAGGGGTATTACTGGTTTTCCAGCATGAAAGAATGTCAAATTAACGTCTAACCTGAGATGCCAGTCGTGAGCCGTTGGATTAATTGCAATCCGACGGATGAGAAAGAAACCCTAGTTGAGCCAAAGCTGAGAGTGTGGCTGACTACTTAAGTTAAAGCAGCCCACTGCTATCGCCCGCTCTTGCTCTCACTCAACGCTCTCTTTCTTCTGCTTCTGGTCAAGCCAATCTCAAAAGACTCCCCTTTTAGCTCACAGGTATTAATCCATTTACAACTTATGATTATCTCTAAAATGTTATTGCTTTGATTCGAAGAAAAATGTGGTCTGATTTGTTGGTTGCTGAAATATTATATCTGATTTGCTGAAATGGTTCTCATACGATTCATGTTTTGTGTGTAGTTTCGGATCTGATTCTTTGTTTTTTTAGTTGTTGTGCTTTTAGATTTTATTCATGAACGTAAGTTTTGAACTCTGAAATTTATTTTCTGAGAAAATAATTCCTGTGATAACTGGTTTATTGAAGCAAATGCTGCCTAAGGGAATTTTTCTAACGAATAATTAAAATTGTCGATTATTATTTTCTTAGGTTCGTTTGTCTTCGATGGAAATGTTTGACTGGCTTCATGGGAAAGGATAAGTTAAGATCTAGTGGCTGTAGTTCATTGGAATGAACTCCATATCTATGGAGGAACTGGGCTCGAATCCCAGCGGCCACGTTTTATCAATGTTGGATCTGTTGAATTTAAATGTGGCTTGATTTTCTTTTTCATAATTGACTTGAACTGTTTTTCATAAACAATAAAAGTCGGTCTCAGATTCATTTTTTCTTGTTCGTAAGATGTTGGTCTTCTTGTGTGATTTTGACTTGGAATTATGTTTTGAGCTTATATTATGAATATGTTTCTTCTCGATTTTTAGCTCCTCTCTCGAGTTCTATAATGGGTAAGGAGAAGGTTCACATCAACATTGTGGTCATCGGCCATGTCGACTCTGGGAAGTCTACAACCACTGGTCATTTAATCTACAAGCTTGGTGGTATTGACAAGCGTGTGATTGAGAGGTTTGAGAAGGAGGCTGCTGAGATGAACAAAAGGTCATTTAAGTATGCATGGGTGCTTGACAAGCTTAAGGCCGAGCGTGAACGTGGTATTACCATTGATATTGCCCTCTGGAAGTTTGAGACTACTAAATACTACTGCACTGTCATTGATGCCCCTGGACATCGTGACTTCATCAAGAACATGATTACTGGTACCTCACAGGCTGACTGTGCTGTTCTCATTATCGACTCAACCACTGGTGGTTTCGAAGCTGGTATCTCAAAGGATGGTCAGACACGTGAGCATGCTTTGCTTGCATTTACCCTTGGTGTCAAGCAGATGATTTGCTGCTGCAACAAGGTAAGGTTTAGAACATGTTGGAGTTTATTGTTAGATTGTATTGATGTTCTTTTTATCAATAATTTTGGTGATCTAAAATTGATTTTGTGACTAACTGATTTCAATTATCATCTTGTGCAGATGGATGCAACAACTCCAAAATACTCCAAGGCAAGGTATGATGAAATTGTGAAGGAAGTCTCCTCATATCTTAAGAAAGTTGGTTACAACCCTGACAAGATCCCATTTGTCCCAATCTCTGGATTTGAGGGTGATAACATGATTGAAAGGTCTACCAACCTTGACTGGTACAAGGGTCCCACTCTCCTTGAGGCTCTTGACCAGATCAATGAGCCCAAGAGGCCTTCAGACAAGCCACTCCGGCTCCCACTTCAGGATGTCTACAAGATTGGTGGCATTGGAACTGTCCCTGTTGGTCGTGTTGAGACTGGTGTCCTTAAGCCTGGTATGGTAGTGACCTTTGGCCCCTCTGGTCTGACCACTGAAGTTAAGTCTGTTGAGATGCACCATGAAGCCCTCTCTGAGGCTCTCCCCGGTGACAATGTTGGGTTCAACGTGAAGAACGTTGCTGTTAAGGATCTCAAGCGTGGTTTTGTTGCTTCAAACTCTAAGGATGATCCTGCAAAGGAGGCTGCTAGCTTCACCTCTCAGGTCATCATCATGAACCACCCTGGGCAGATTGGAAATGGATATGCCCCGGTCCTTGACTGCCATACCTCCCACATTGCTGTGAAATTTTCCGAATTGCTGACCAAGATTGACAGGCGATCTGGAAAGGAGCTCGAGAAGGAGCCGAAGTTCTTGAAGAATGGTGATGCAGGGATGATAAAGATGGTTCCCACCAAGCCTATGGTTGTGGAGACTTTCTCTGAGTACCCACCCCTTGGACGTTTTGCTGTCAGGGACATGCGTCAGACTGTGGCTGTTGGTGTCATCAAGAGCGTTGAGAAGAAGGATCCAACTGGTGCCAAGGTCACCAAATCTGCTGCCAAGAAGAAATGAGATTGCATTTGATAGTATCACAGCCTTTAGATTTTGGTTTTCTATGTAGTCTGGTACCTACAGTTTTTTAGACCAATTTTGATATGTCTTCATTTGGTTGAGACTTTGTCATCTGCCTACGGATTGTGTGTTTGCTTTTTCCTTGTCAATTGTAGTTGAATTCCTTCGAAGAATTCTAGTTTGATATTTACGTGTTTTCTTAATGTTATGATGGCCTTAAGCCTTCGATTTTCAGCTATTTTCCTGGTCAAATCAGGTTTTCGCCTAATTGTCTTGTTATTTTTCTAAATTTCCATCTTTCAATATAAATTAGTGAAATTCTATTTTGATAATTATAAATTCATCTTTCAATTAAAATAAGAAATTTCCATTGCTTATATAACAATGAAAATTTTAAAGATGTGTGATTTGTATAAAGAAAGATATGGGCGAAAATCATGTTAATGTTCATAAATTAGAATTTCTAGATTCGTATAATACATGGACAAAAATAATAATTTAGCTGGAAGCCAAAAATGGTCTTAATCTCACTATAAGATCATCATCGTTGGTTTGAAAATTTTAAGGGAGTAATTTACATTGATCTTAAAAATTAATGTTTTTAGACATCAATAAAAATTTGTCACATTATCAAATTTTAAAGGCATAAAATTATTATTATACACTCATTCATAGAGAAACTATTTTATGGATCAATCCCATCACATTATTCATGATCTCTTTTCAATTATTTAATTACATTTTAATATTTTTTTTCTCATGTCATTAACATATAATTTTTATATTTTTTTAGCCTAAACAAAAAACCATAAATCTAAAATCTCGAACCCTAAACCCAAAATATAAAACGCAAAACCTAAATATCAAACTCTAAACCCCAAATACTTAAACCTTGAGCTTAAAACTTAGACTCATACCCCATAATCTCAAACTTTTAAACCTTAAACCTGAACTTTAAATCTAAAAACTCTAAACCCTAAACTTAAACCTTAAATATTGAACCCAAAACCCAAACTCAAGCCCGAACCTTAAACTTTAAATCTCAAATCCAAATCTTGAATATTGGGGTTTAATTTTTAGGGTTCGAGTTTAATGTTCGAGGTTTTGAGTTTTAGGTTTAAGATAAAAGAAGAAAAATATGTGTTTATAATTTAAAAAATTAATTATTTTAAGTAATTTAATTAAAGTTAAATTAAATTAGAGAAAATATTAGATATGGATGAATGTATGATAATATTTTACTATCTTTAAAATTTATTGATCTAAAAAGTATACTTTTTAAATGATCTTAATATAATTTATTCCCAAATTTTAATATTTGTTATATTTGTTTTTCAATATCATGCTTTCATTAAACAAAGAGAAAGGTACATAGAAGGCCTACCAATCCAAAAGCCCAAAAATTTACAAAAGTCCAAAGCACAACCACCAGTCAAGGAAACCTAGCAACAAACATCAAAGCCACCATTGCTGGAGAAGAATGCTTGAGAAGGTTGGAAGTCACCAGCAATGGCGGATGCACCTTTCAACGGCATGTGACGCCTCCAAGAGAAAGGCCATCAAGGACTTGCATCAATGAAGCTTCTAATACCTCTATTACTATCTTATAAAATAGGGTATTCTAGGGGACTTGCATCAAGGACTTCTTCCTTTTAAAGATTTCTTTATATCGAAGAGAAGTTTCTAATATATATCTGTATGGGGAGAGGTCCATTTATATTACTGTAAAATTTAATTGGTTTTATTTTTATTTTTTTGTAACATTGCGCCCGATGAAGTTCTAGTGTTTGAGTGTTGTTTATAAAAGTAAGGCATATAGAGTAAGTTTTGAGTGGCGAAGGCAAAACCTATTCCAGGCAAAGCTTGGTGGTTGGGCAGACTCTTCTGATGAGTATACATCACCCTAACTGTTAAACGAAATTTTGCTAAATCCTCAATTTGTATGAACCATTTGCTTTATTATTACTTTATTATCTTGGTTGAACAATCTAGTTAGACGAAAGAAAATTTAGTTAGTATAGGACTAACTTTCTACAAGCAATAAGATTTGCATTTATGAATAGAGAGAAAGTGCTTAGTCACAAGAAACGAGGGGTTTGGAAGGAAATCAGACTTACTCATTAAGTTTCCCTTCCGTGTATTTTTGTATAAAACAAGCTTTCTTTGGCAACCATATTTTCTTCCCAAACTTTTTTTTGTATTTTTCTTTCGGAAAACCCTAGACTTAAGACTTGCTTTAAGATTTTGGGTTCATTGTACTCAGCCAACTCCATCATCGTTTAACACCTAGTAAATATCGATGAAACTCAGATTATTTTCGTGACTTAGGGTTTTGTGCTTTAGGGTCAGTTTAAAGTGTAAGGATGGAAACCTCCATATTCTGGGTTTTTTTTGTTAATGTTCTTATAAATTTGTTTACGTTTATGGTATAATGAACTGATAAGTTTAACTATCTATATCATAGCTCAAGATAGCTTAAGATACTCCCGTGATAAGGGCAAAGGTCCTGCAGTTTGAACATTTCTGCATTTTCTAGTGAGTTCCTTCTCACTTCCGTGTGTGTATATAATGCCCTTGTTTGTGTTTATTTGAGGCAAGTATTCTTATCTTGTAAAGATGATATGTTTATGTATGTGTAGTGAAAGTTCATGGTTATTAGGGAGACAAACGTATACACCTACAAATAAACAATACACGTGGGAATAAAAGAACACACACGTTGATAGTAGGGGTGAGCGTTAAATAGAATTGAATGGAAAAATTTCGAGTTAATCGAATTAACGAATTCTATTTTATCATCCCAACTCGATTTGAAATTTTCTCGAATCAAGTCGAATTGAATATATTTGTTCGAGTTAAATTAAAAAATGACTTTGGGTTCTTGTATTCACTACCACTCATCATAATCAAATTTATCCACCGTAATAAAATTTGTTATAAACTTTTATCTCCTACTAATTTATTTATTAATATTTTATATATAGATTAACGTATTTGCTTACTTCATTACTTCAATTATCTTTTGATTCTTGTCATGTATTTTGAAATTAAAAAATATATTAAATATAAAAAAAATGATTTTAAAAAAAATTATTTTAAAAATAAAAAGTGAAATTGATACCAACAAATAATTTAAAACTTAATTTTTTTTAATCGAATCGAATTTTGCTTACAAATAGTTGATATATCCTATATTGTTATTTTCTCAAAAGGTTAGGGGTATATTGGTTTTCCAAACATGAAGAGCATGTCAAATTAACGTCTAATCTGATATGTCAGTCGTGAGCCGTTGGATTAATTGCAATCCGACGGATAAGAAAGAAACCCTAGTTGAGCCAGAGCTTAGAATGTGGCTGGCTACTTAAGTTAAAGAAGCCCGCTACTTTCGCCCTCTTTTGTTCTCACTCTACGCTCTCTTCTTCTGCTTCTGGTCAAGCCAATCCCAAAAGACTCCCCATTTAGCTCACAGGTATTAATCCATTTACAACTTATGACTATCTTTCAAGTGTTATTGCTTTGATTCGAAGCAAATGTGGTCTGATTTGTTGTTAGCTGAAATAATATATCTGATTTGCTGAAATGGTTATCATACGATTCATGTTTTGTGTGTGGTTTAGGATCTGATTCTTTGTTTTTTTGGTTGTTGTGTTTTTAGATTTCATTCATGCATGTACGTTTTGAACTCTGAATTTTATTTTTCTGAGAAAATAATTCCTGTGATAACTGGTTTATTGAAGCAAATGCTGCCTAAGGGAAATTTTTTAACGAAAATAATTAAAATTGTCGAAGATTATTTTCATAGGTTCATTTGTCTTCCATGTACATGTTTGACTGGCTTCATGGGAAAGGATAAGTTAAGATTTAGTGGCTGTAGTTCATTGGAATGAACTCCATATCTATGGAGAAACTGGGCTCGAATCCCAGCGGCCACGTTTTATCAATGTTGGATCTGTTGAATTTAAATGGGGCTTGATTTTCTTTTCGAAATTGACTTGAACTGTTCTTCATAAACAATTAAAGTCGGCCTCAGGCTCATTGTTTCCTGTTCACAAGATGTTGGTCTTCTTGTGTGATTTTGACTTGGAATTATGTTTTGAGCTTATTTTATGAATATGTTTCTTCTCGATTTTTAGCTTCTCTCTTGAGTTCTATAATGGGTAAGGAGAAGGTTCACATCAACATTGTGGTCATTGGCCATGTCGACTCTGGGAAGTCTACAACCACTGGTCATTTGATCTACAAGCTTGGTGGTATTGACAAGCGTGTGATTGAGAGGTTTGAGAAGGAGGCTGCTGAGATGAACAAAAGGTCATTTAAGTATGCATGGGTGCTTGACAAGCTTAAGGCCGAGCGTGAACGTGGTATTACCATTGATATTGCCCTCTGGAAGTTTGAGACTACCAAATACTACTGCACTGTCATTGATGCCCCTGGACACCGTGACTTCATCAAGAACATGATTACTGGTACCTCACAGGCTGACTGTGCTGTTCTCATTATTGACTCAACCACTGGTGGTTTCGAAGCTGGTATCTCAAAGGATGGTCAGACACGTGAGCATGCTTTGCTTGCGTTTACCCTTGGTGTCAAGCAGATGATTTGCTGCTGCAACAAGGTAAGATTTAAAACATGTTGGAGTTTATTGTTAGATTGTAGTGTTCTTTTTATCAATAATTTTGGTGATCTAAAATTGATTTTGTGACTAACTGCTTTCAATTATCATCTTGTACAGATGGATGCAACAACTCCAAAATACTCCAAGGCAAGGTATGATGAAATTGTGAAGGAAGTCTCCTCATATCTTAAGAAAGTTGGTTACAACCCTGACAAGATCCCATTTGTCCCAATCTCTGGATTTGAGGGTGATAACATGATTGAGAGGTCTACCAACCTTGACTGGTACAAGGGTCCCACTCTCCTTGAGGCTCTTGACCAGATCAATGAGCCCAAGAGGCCTTCAGACAAGCCACTCCGGCTCCCACTTCAGGATGTCTACAAGATTGGTGGCATTGGAACTGTCCCTGTTGGTCGTGTTGAGACTGGTGTCCTTAAGCCTGGTATGGTAGTGACCTTTGGCCCCTCTGGTCTGACCACTGAAGTTAAGTCTGTTGAGATGCACCATGAAGCCCTCTCTGAGGCTCTCCCTGGTGACAATGTTGGATTCAACGTCAAGAATGTTGCTGTTAAGGATCTCAAGCGTGGTTTTGTTGCTTCAAACTCTAAGGATGATCCTGCAAAGGAGGCTGCCAGCTTCACCTCTCAGGTCATCATCATGAACCACCCTGGGCAGATCGGAAACGGATATGCCCCAGTCCTTGACTGCCATACCTCCCACATTGCTGTGAAATTTTCAGAATTGCTGACCAAGATTGACAGGCGATCTGGAAAGGAGCTTGAGAAGGAGCCCAAGTTCTTGAAGAATGGTGATGCAGGGATGATAAAGATGGTTCCCACTAAGCCTATGGTTGTGGAGACTTTCTCTGAGTACCCACCCCTTGGACGATTTGCTGTCAGGGACATGCGTCAGACTGTGGCTGTTGGTGTCATCAAGAGCGTTGAGAAGAAGGATCCAACTGGTGCGAAGGTCACCAAATCTGCTGCCAAGAAGAAATGAGATTGCATTTGATAGTATCGCTGTCTTTTGATTTTGGTTTTCTATGTAGTCTGGTACTTGCAGTTTTTTAGACCAATTTTGATGTCTTCATTTGGTTGAGACTTTGTCATCTGCCTACGGATTGTGTGTTGGCTTTTTCCTTGTCAATTGTAGTTTAATTCCTTCAAAGAATACTAGTTTGATATCTCCTTGTTTTCTTAATGTTTTGGTGGTCCTAAGCCTTCGATTTTCATCTATTTTACTGGTCAAATCAGGTTTTCGCCAAATTTTCTGTTTCTTTTTCTAAATTTCCAATTTTCAATTACAAATTAGTGAAATACTATTTTGATAATTTTAAAATCATCTCTCTATTAACATGAAGAAATTTCCATTGCTTATATAACAATGAAAATTTTTAATGATGTGTGATTGGTATCAAGAAAGATTTGGGCGAAAATCATGTTAAAGTTCATAAATTAGAATTTCTAAATTCGTGTGATACATGGACAAAAATAATAATTTAACTGGAAGCCAAAAATGGTGTTAATCTCACTATTAGATCATCATCGTTGGTTGGAAAATTTTAAGGTTTGTTATATTTGTTTTTCAATGTCATGCTTTCATTAAACAAAGAGAAAGATACGTAGAAGGTCCACCAATCCAAAAGCTCAAAATCTTACGAAATCCGTAGCTCAATCACCAGTCAAGGAAACCTAGCAACAAACATCAAAGCCACCGTTGCTGGAGAAGAATGCTTGGGAAGGTTGGAAGTCACCAGCAAAGGCGGATGCACCATTCAACCGCATGAGACTCCTCCAGAGGAAGGCCATCAAGGACTTGCATCAGTGACTTCCTCCTTTTAAAGCTTTCTTTATATTGAAGAGAAGTTTCCTATATATATATATATGGGAGGGATCCATTTATATTAGTGTAAAATTTAAGTAGTTTTATTTTTCCGTAACTTTTTTTTTATGAGTAATATTTTAACATTTCAACCATCATATTTCATAACCCATTTATAAATAATGCATGTTAAGTTTGACATAAATTAACAATAAAATGGGAAATTACCCCTTTATTTTACTAAATCTTCCAATATGGTACCTATAATTATAATTTGTCCAATTTAGTACTTCAATCTCCTATGCCATTAAAACATTGATGAAAAGACGTGTTGACCAATTACGTGGTGCCACGTGGCACATGTTGACTCATTGACTAATAGTCAAGGGTTTCTTTGCAATAAATCCTAAAATTATTTTCTTTCCCAAATGATATTTTTTTCACAATACTTTATTATTCCAGGTTTTTACCCGAAAACTTATTGTTTTCCTTTTTTTTATTTCTTTTGTTTCCTTTCTTCTTCAACACTAGTTGCTGCCACTGCTGCCCTCGGCCTCCTTCCAACTCGAAAATGGCACGGAGTGTTGCTCTTCGTTCTCTCTTTCGTTTTGTCCAATTCGAAAAACTTTCCAAAAGCCATGAAAAGTCTTTAAAATTTCGGACTTTTCTAATCTCGATCCATAGATCCGACAGTTGGACAACCGTGTAACTTTGACCACAATCTCTCCTTGGCATGATGAACTTTTTCACGACTCTGATTCTTCAAACGATCCCTGAAACCCGAGTTTGAAAGGGGGGGTTTTTTACTTAAAAAAAGCCCTCTTCTCTTTCTAGTTCCATCCTATTGAAATTCCATGTTTAAGCTTCTTCATTGAATCTCCCATACAATTTCTGTATCTTCAATGAATTAGGTTCTTCATTTTGTTTTTTGTTTTTTATTACCTAAAATTACATCTACAAAAACAAAAAGAAAAGGGTTTTTTACTAAATAATATAAAAATAATAATTAATTACGAAAAGAAGTAAGAAAAATATATTTATTACGAAAATAAAGATTTGTTGTAGTGTTCTGACGGTGTTGTCTCACAAATTGACAGTATTAAATTAAAATATAATGATTTAAAATATTTAAAATATAATGATTTAAAATATTTAAAGACATAATATGTAAATTTATCCTTTTAATTGAAAGCTTAAACACTAAGGTATCGCCTGATAGTTTGGTAGCACCAAACATTAAAAAAGATTAAATTACTTCATAAATCTTCTTTGTTTATTATTATTTTTTATTCCCTTTTAATATTAAAAATAAAGAAGCTTCTTACCAATTAGTCCAAAAAGTTTTTTCTATCAAAACTATTTTTTTTAAAAAGTCGATAATTGTAATTTTATATTGTGTTCATAAAAAATTATAAATTTAACTAATAATTATAATTTATAAATAATAAGATTTTTCTAAAGCTTTTATAATTATAATTTTTTATCATGTCCGTAAATCAAATTGATAATAAAATTATAATCATTTTTCAAAAAATTAATAAATTTTATTTCTAGTTTAAATCAGATTTTTTATAAAAATATTTTTTGGACTAATTGATAAGAGATCTCTCTATTTTTAGTGTTAAAGGAGAATAAAACAAAATAATAAACAAGAGGGGTTTATGAAGCAATTTATCCCTTTTTAATGTTTGGTGCCGGCACACTAGCGGCACCTTAATGCCTTTTTGAAGCTAGTAATTAAAACGATAAATTTACATATTAGGTCATTACATTTTAGTCTAGTGCGGTTAATTTGTCAAGCGGCACCGTCAAAATACTGTAGCAAATATCTATTTTCGTAATTAATATATTTTGCATAATTTTATTGTAATTAATTATTATTTTTATATTATTTAAGTAAAAAACTCAAAAGAAAAAAAAGAACTTTTTATTTTTCAATTTTCCTTTGATTTTTTTTTTTGCTGTTCATGTTCTGGTCTAAATGAGGATTATGTTATGTCTCAAATTTTTAGATATTTGGGTGAGATTTATTTTAGTAAGAATGATTTGGAAATATGTATCATTAGTTTTTAGTTATTCCTTCAAAGTATCTTGTTTGATTCTTGAGAAAAATATGGAAGTGAAAAAAAATTAGCAGATAAGAGGAAAAATTGAAAAATAAAACAAAGTAACACTCAAAAAAAAACGTGAAAGTAATTTTTAAAAATAAAATATATTAAAACATTTTTATATAATTTTTTTATTTTTGAAGAAAAATATACTTTTTATTCAATTTATAAAAGCAATTTTTTAAATTATAAAAATCAATTTTGATAAAAAAAAAATGTTTCTAAGAACAATAAAACAAAATGAAAAAATTGCCCACAAGGGTCTAAGCTAGAGGTCAAAGGTCAATAAACATACATGTGGTGCCCATTAATTGGTTAGTGTGCCACATCACCTTTTTTTTTTATTAGTGCTAGGGTCAAGTGTAGAACATCCAAGCCCAACACATCATTAAATTAAAATTTAGCTATACCTTATAACACTCCAAAATAAAAAAATAAAGGAGGAATTTAAAAAACCAAATAGAAGATTGAATATCTGGTTTGATCCAATTAATACTTATAATATAGGTGGTAATCTTTAATGAAGATGAGATCGGAAGTATATTCTTAGCTAAGGTTGATAAATAACTCAATCGAGGATAATTAATTATTTAATTAGATAGTTAAAAATTTAATCGATCATAAGTTAGAGGCTTGCATTGTCAACACTAGGGATGGAAAACTCCATTAAGTTAATTTAGGCTTATTTAATTTAATTAGTTTAATTAATATTTTATTTGGATTAACACTATTAATCTGTGACTCAATTAGATTAATAATTATTTCCTGTAATTAATTTGATTATAGTTTCTCCGATTTGCAGTCCATTGGGTACAATCATCGAAATACTTATTGGTGTTTTATTGTAAACCTTACTATATTACAATTTGACCTGTACGCTTGCGGATACTGCCGGTTTTATTTTTTATATGTTTGGTGTGATATTTTTACTATAAACGATAACACATTTACAAGCGGATACTATCGATTTTAAATATTTGACACACACACACACACAAACACTCAAATAGACCTTAACATAACAACTAATTATGCATTTCAAACCTTGTGACATACTCCAATTCATAATCCAACTATTTGACCATTTCCAAAATATCAATTTTGGCTTCAATTATGAACATGATCACATACTATGTCAAAATGGACTCAACCTAGATACATGTCGAATATTAAACAAAATGAGGCTATACAAACATTGTTGAGTCGAGGACCACTGACTGGATGTTGGATCACACTTCGGAACTTTAGAATTTACTTACACCTACGCATGAAGAAAACAAACTGTACGTTGAACAATAAAACTCAGTGGTATTTTTATGATTCAAGTTAATACAATACAAGTATAAATCAATGCAAACATTCTACTCTAGTTGCCAACTCACATACATACTCATGTAAAAACTCCCATTACCATATGACTTGCATATATCCATTTATGCATTTCAATTCATTGCTTAAGTACCTTAACATACCATTCATGCTATTTAACATTAAGATATCATTTCTTTCTTTTGTAACATATCAACTAATAGCACAAACTTAATGATTAATTCATATAATTGAACCATACCATATTTACTTATACTTGCCATATCATTCTCATTTATTTCACATATTACCTAATCATTTCACATTATCATCTATAAACATATACATGTTCGTACACCATCATCAACATGTATATATACACATATATTCAATTCCGTCTTATCATTTCAATAATTTCCAAACCTATTGGCTCATTCATATTCAATCGCCCTTTAGGGCTCGATTTAACTCATTTTGTATGGTCTTTCACATGTTATTGAACATCACATTCATATGTATGCAATTATACCAAATCATATCACATTTCATTTCAAATTACCATATAGTCAAATAATATTTATATAACCCTATTAACTAGACACAAACTTAGAATGGATATGCGGATCTGTCACCCCGAGTTGCTCGACAAGGATGATTTCCATAATCTGATTATTCTTTCACCTTGGGTTGCCCAAAAACGATGACTCAACATGTACATTCTACCACCCTAAATTGCCTGGCAACGATAGTTTCAAATCAATATCCCGACCCTATGGCATGCTAATTATATCCAACCTTGTCCGAACATCTAATAGGGTAACCAATTTTCTAGTTTCATTATATTATTCAATTCATATTCCAACATTCTCCATTCATCATCATTTCAAAATTTCATCACATTTTATAACATGTTTCAATTCATTTTCATTTTCATACCACATATCGCATTTCAATCAAATCATGCTACTTTCTATTTTATTCAATTCAATCCATTATTTCAATATTCAATCTCAATCATGGCAATTCAATTCAAATAACCATTACCAAATCACCTCAATACCATAATATGCAAAATATAATGAATATGCAATAACTGATTTGATCTCGAATCAAAGAAATACAAATTGAAATCTCGCATCACTCATTGTCAGCTCTCGCTTTTCCTTTCCCTCTCAATGACCCACCGTCATCTTTAGCAATGAATAATTATTCAATAAATACACAATATCATTTTTTATCCGATTCACATTCAAATACAAAGCCAATCATATTTTTTTATTTTATTCAATTTAGTCTCTAAACTCGGGATAAACATAACTTTCACTATATAGCTTCAGATGAAAATATGATTTCACATTTACTAACTAAGGACCCTATACTTTCTATTCTTAACATAATTTCATAACATATTTTCATTTTATTCAATTTTGTCCCTAATATAACAAAGTTAACAACTAAGCTTATTAAGACTTACAATTTAGTCCTTTTCATAATCTAAGCTAAATTTCTATCAATTTCAAAGCCTAATTCCTTAAATTTTCAACAATGAACTTATCAAAATTTCAAAAATTGAACAAATTGGTACATGATCTAGCTACATCAAGCTCTCATGATTACAAATTTATAAAAATCAAAGAAAAATGACTAGAGATTTACTTGTAAATGATGGTCGAATGTACAAAGGTTTCAAAAAATGGTGGTTTCTTGTTTTTGTTTTGATGGACGGCGAGGAAGATGATATTTTATCATCTTTGTCAACTTTCATTTGCTTTTTTACTAAGTTTAACCAATAATTAACCTTAATTAATTAATTAGTTTAAGCATGCTTTACTTTTAATTAATCTTAATTTAATAATAAATTAACCTTAATGAAAGTCATCATCAAAGCCCACTAAATCCTATTCTAAATTGGTTTATTAATCATTTTAGTCCCTTGGACAATTTCTATCTAAGTCCCTAAGCCTTTTCCTAATTAAAAATCTATAGCGATTAGACTTTTACAATTTAGTCTCTAAGCCTTAATTAACCACATTTTCTGCTAAATTACTTAACTGAATTTCAATATAATTTACTATTAACTCTTAAGTATTCTTATTTAATATTTACGGACTTGATTTACGAAAATGTGATTCTGAAACCACATTTTTCAACGCCGCTGAAAAGCATATCATTACATTGGTAGTTGAACTAGTACGAAAACCATTGAGGTAATAACACTTGATGATTATGACTTTGTGGTTGGTATAAATTTCCTTGACTGGATTAATACACTTCTTCTCCCTTTTACTAATTCCATGTGCATTTTGGATTAACGCCACCAATGTGTGGTACCCGATTAAATGTGAGGTGGGTGCGAAAGCCAATGTATTATCCATAATTTAGTTTGCTAAGGGGGTGTGTAGAGATGAAGTTTCTTACTTAGAAACTTTGAAGGTTAATGAGTCTCATAAGCCCATTGAGGAGATCCCAAAAGTGGTGGTTCTTTTGTTACAGTCTTTTCAAGATGTGTTGCTTGTCGAGTTGCTGATGGGTGTCGAATCCACCAAATATAAATATTCCTACGACAAATAATACAAAACAGTAGTATAAGGTAGTAGGGTCGATTCCACAAGGACTGGTTACTGTAATCTACTCTCGTATCTTTCTCTTGAATGTCGTGTCGAAGGGCGTGCCTACAACTTGTGATTGTCTCCTAAAAAAATAATAAGGGAATTAGAGATAAAAATGTCAAACTAAAATAAAACGAAAATAAAATAAATAAAGTGAAATAAATCTTGATGCAAAGTGAATTAATCGAGATAAAAATGAGAAAAACTATATTTAATAAGCTTAGCCTCAGCCTCGGTTCTCTCTGAATTTGAATCGATCCTCGTAATTTAATCTTCCCTTTTTAGTCGATAAGCTGGCTATAGCACTTGAGAACGTCCCAACCGCCAACTTTTCCTCTTATAGTCGGTTTCGGTACGACCTACAAACTGACCATTGCTAAATGTCTAACCATGTTGTACGTGCTCGTGATTTAAGATGTCGACAGCCTTGCGCTCTGAAAAGCTCAACTCGAATTAACGGCCTCAATCGCGTGGGTCGTTTAAATCCGATCTCTATCACCCTTGGCGGAATCCAACTAGCCGTTTCCCACCTGGACACGTCAATTTGTTCGCGGGAGCTCGAATGCAGCACGGTCGACTCGACTTCCCAACTGTACGCCAACCTACGTCAACCCAACGCGCGCTTTTTGAATTGGAGTTGAATTAACTTTGAGGGACGAATTTGTACTATCTCATAAATCGGAGTGATGGCGAGTACCGAATAAAAAAAGGTTTTTATCACGGCTTCATAACTCACGATTATTTCTTGATGGAGCGATAATCGGGCTAAGGCTAAAAAGAACTTAGTGGCACATGATTTTAATCATGCTTGGTGGATGATGATGGATTATTTGTAATTTATGGAAAGGTGGAAATGGAAAATGATTAATAAAGTAATTGGACAAATTTTGTAAAAAATGAAAATGAAGATGGAAATGGACAGTGAAAATATGACGATTCGAAAGAAAAGAAGAGATAAATGCACAATTGCTTCAATTACTCACAAATCAAAAGTACATTTTCAATTGAACCCAAAAAACCTTATTTGTATACAATTGGGCTACTAAAAATAGCTTGACTCCTTCTAAACTAAATTTTCCATTTACTTAAAATAAATAAATTTTAGTCAAAATAAAATTAAGAAAATAACAAAATTCAAATATAGGCTATTGACCAATTCAACTAAAAAACATATTTGCACTTAAGCCCTCATATTTTTCCAAATCTCAATATAGCCCATCTCTTCACATATTTTTTCAATTAAGTCCACTTTTGGCTTTTCTTTGGGTTAAAACATCAATTTGTGTACCTGAAAAAAATGTAGGAAATTAAATGTACTTTCCTCAAAATTAATCCAAAATACACAAATAAAATTGTACAAATTATTTACTATCAAAGTCCCCCTACTTAGCCTATGCTTGTCCTCAAGCATAATGTTTAGTCTATATTAATGTTATTCGATAATTTTTTTCAAAATCGAATTTCATTCTTAAACCAAGTTTCATGCAAACAATTAGAAGATAAAAAATAAATAATAGCTCATGTTTAATCAACACACATTTTATAGACTTTCAACCATTATGAACAAAATCAACCACTTCACAAAAATTTAAGCTTAATTAAACTTGCTAATTGTACCAAAATTTACATACGTATATATATATATTTGTTTTTTTTTAAATTTTTTTAAGACATAGGGCAGCTCGGTTAATGGAGTGTTACAAGCTTCGATTCGTCACTCGAATCTTTTTACGCGAATTGAGATGACAAGCCAAGTACCTCAACCCGGTTACTTAATTCCAAATCTTCACTCATAACCAAGGCACAATATATTTATTCACATCCACACTTTATTTATTTACATAATTGAGTACTTAGTAAGCAAGTCTAAAAAAAGTTTCTAATTTAATGAAGTGTTCAACTTTTCTCATAGTAATTTCAACTCTACAAAATGTGTATTGATAAAAAACAAGCAATTATTATTCATGAGCTCTTAATTATCCAAATGAACCAAGCATAAGAAAGAATTCGATCGTGAAAATAATTATCAAATAATATTAATATCATAAGCAATATGCAAAGAGAAAAATCATGGCATGCATAATGAATCCCCCTACTTAATCCCACATTGCCCTCAATGTGTAAATGTAAATAGTGGAAAAAGATTGGGAAAAGTGTACTCCCCATGTTTTTTATAAGGCGGAGGATGGTTTAGGCAGTTCGGGTTGGTTCTGACTGGTTCAATCTTCGGTGTATGTTTTAACATATGGCAACACTAAAATTTGATAAGGCGTGCCCACGTCACGATTGATACTGGATTTTCGTAAAATACCACGATGCACCCTGAAAATGACACATGTAATGGATTAAACGACAATCTTTATTTAACTGAAATTAAACTTGAAAATTAAAAATTAAAAATAAAAATGAATTTGGGTTGCCTCCCAAATAACGCTTTTGTTTAACGTCATTAGCTCGACGAACTTAAATGTTATCCGTTTGGCGTATTGCGGGTCAATTCTTCAATTACGTGCATGTGAAAGTTCTCGTAAAAAGGTTTCGACTTTTTTCCATTATTCTCGAAGCCCTTTCCAATTTTTTCATAGTTTCGAGGTCTAAACTCCTGCATAAGATAGTTTGTAACCCATCTACTTCACAATATTCAAAATACAAATTCGTTAGTGGTTCAATAACATCAACACTAAAAACATTCGACATTGTACTGGGTCGGCCCATCGCTTCATAAACATTAAATTTGACAACCTCACCGTCGAATTCCATAGTGAGAGTCCCACTGCAAACATCAATCTCCGTATGAGCAGTGCTTAGGAATGGTCTTCCAAGTAGAATATCAGAAGAGTTCTTCGATTTATCGTCCTTCATGTCAATTATATAGAAATCTGTAGGAAAGATTAACTCACTTACCTTAACAAGGACATCTTCCAATACCCCTTCTGGATACACGCACTATCTGTCTGCCAATTGAATCATTACCCCTATTTCTTTCAAAGGACCAGCATTTAGAGATTTAAAAATAGATAAAGGTATGACATTGATGGATGCTCCTAAGTCGCACATGGCTTTCTTAATGCCAAAATTACCTATTTTGCAAAAAATTGAGAACATACCTTGGTCCTTGGACTTGAGTGGAATTTTCTTTTGTAACACAGCGGAGACATTTTCTCTCATATTCACTTACTCGTTTCCTTGAAGTTTTTTTTCTCGATGCATAATTCTTTCAAGAATTTTGCATAGCGCAGAACTTGTTTGATTGCATCGAGAAAAGGAATATTGATTTTTACCTTTCGAAACGTCTCTAAAATTTCTTTCTCTTCTCGCTCCTTTTTGCATTGGGCGAGCCTTCCTGGAAATGAGGGTTGTACAACAAGTGGTTTTGGTGGTGTCAACTTCATTGAAGCTTTTAAATCTGGTTTATGTTTTTTGTGTTTAGTGTCGTGGGCACGACTTGTGCCAGTCACGGGTTCTAAGATCGTACCACTCCTTAACGTAATAACGCTTGCATTATGTCGAGGGTTGAGTTCCATTTGGGACGGTAGCCTTCCTTGAGACTCTAAAACGCTAACCGTGAGTGCTAGCTTGCTGATCTATTTGTCTATCTCCTGCAAATGCATGTTAGTCGGTTCTTGAAATTTTTCAGTACTAATGGCTAACCTTTCGACAATAGCTTCCAATGATGTCTTAGGAGGTGGTAGTTACTGATTCAAAGGCGATCTTTGCTGATACAGCTGATTGAATCGAGAATTCGATCCATAACTTAGATTCAAATGGTCCCTCCACCCCGCATTGTATGTGTTCGAATAAGGATCATACCGTCTTTGGGGTGGACCTGAAAAGTTTTTGACAACAGTTGCTTGTTCTGTCGAATCCTCGTGTAAGATAGGACATGAGTCTGTTAGGTGATATGACATGGTACAAATTCCGCACATCTTCACTAGGTTTGACTTATCTGCAAGCAAACTCTGCATAATATTAGTGAGTTTATCTATTTTATTTTCTAAAGTCAGAGTACTTAACCCATGAATCCGTCTCGTCGGTTCTGTAATCGGTCGAAATTGGGGAGTCATATTAACAAGTGCTCCTCCACTAGCTGCGTCGATCATCTTCATCTCCATGGAAAGTATCCCTCGTAGAAATACTACAATAATAACTGTTTAGAAAGTCCGTGTTGTGGGTAACTTAAGCACAACTTTTTATATCGCTCTTAGTAATCGTAGAGCATTTCAGTCTCCTTTTGCTGAATTCTCACTATGTCTCGTCTCAGCTCGGCTGCTCGTGTTGTTGCAAAAAACCTGTCAAGGAATAAATAAGACATATCAGCCCATGTGTTAACAAATCCTGGTGGTAAATAAAACAACCACTCTCTAGCAAAGTCGACTAATGAAAAAGGAAATGCACGAAGTTTAATTTGATCTTCTGTTACTCCCTGAGGTTTCATGCTCGTGCAAACCATGTGGAACTCCTTTAGGTGCTTATGTGGATTCTTATTTTGAACCCCACAAAAAGTGGGTAAGAGATGGATTAAACCCGACTTTAACTCGAACGGTGTCCCTCTTGTTGGATAAGTTATACATAGCGGTCGTTGTTCGTCCGGTGATACTGCAAGTTGACGAATAGTCTGATCTTCCATTTTCTTCGTTTACTCGTCACCAAAAATTTCTTTAGTGAAAGCTTCTTCTTCAAACTCTGCTGTAGACGTTTTTCGTGAGCTTCTTTTCTCAACTTTATGGCTAATTTCTCTATCTCTGGTTCAAAGTCATTGAGAGGTGTCTACTCAGACCTTGTCATAAAGAAAAACAAACGAAAGTTAGAAAAATGTTACTTGTCCCCGGCAACGGCGCCAACATTTGATGGGTGTCGAATCCACCAAATATAAATATTCCTACGATAAATAATACAAAACAGTAGTATAAGGCAGTAGGGTCGATTCCACAAGGACTGGTTGCTGTAATCTACTCTGATGTCTTCCTCTTGAGCGTCACGTCGAAGGCTGTGCCCATGACTTGTGATTGTCTCCTAAAAATAAATAATAGGGGGATTAGAGATAAAGATGTCAAACTAAAATAAAACGAAAATAAAATAAATAAAGTGAAATAAATCTTGATGCAAAGTGAATTAATTGAGATAAAAATGAGAAAAACTATATTTAATAAGCTTAACCTCAGCCTCGGTTCTCTCCGAATTCGAACCGATCCTCGTAATTTAATTTTCCCTTTTTAGTCGATAAGTTGGTTATAGCGCTCGAGAACGTCCCAACCACCAACTTTTCCTCTTATAGTCGGTTCCGGTACGACCTATAAATCGACCCTTGCTGAATGTCTAACGACGTCACACGTGTTCGCGATTTAAGATTTCAACAGCCTTGTGCTCTGAAAAGCCCACCTCGAATTAACTGCCTGAACCGCGTGGGTCGTTTAAATCTGGTCTCTATCACCCTTGATGGATTCAAACTAGGCTATTCCCACCTGGACACGCTAATTTGTTCACAGGAACTCGAATGCAACATGAATGACTCGACTTCCCAACTAAACGCCAACCTACTTCAACCCAACGCGTGCTTTTTGGATTGGAGCCAAATTAACTTTGAGGGACGAATTTGTTCTATCCCATAAATTGGAGTGATAGTGAGTACCGAATGAAAAATGTTTTTAGCACGGTTTCATAACTTACGATTATTTCTTGACGGAGCGATAACCGGGCTAAGGTTAAAAAGAACTTAGTGGCACATGATTTTAATCATGCTTGGTGGATGATGATAGATTATTTATAATTTATGGAAAGGTGGAAATAGAAAATGATTAATAAAGCAATTGGACAAATTTTGTAAAAAATGAAAATGAAGATGGAAATGAACAGTGAAAATCTGATGATTCGAAAGAAAAGAAGAGATAAATGCACAATTGCTTCAATTACTCACAAATCAAAAGTACATTTTCAATTGAACCCAAAGACCTTATTTATATACAATTGGGTTACTCAAAATAGCTTGACTCCTTCTAAACTAAATTTCTCATTTACTTAAAATAAATAAATTTTAGTCAAAATAAAATTAAGAAAATAACAAAGTTCAAATATAGGCTATTGACCAATTCAACTAAAAAACATATTTGCACTTAAGCCCTCATATTTTCCCAAATCTCAATGTAGCCTATCTCTTCACATATTTCTTTAATTAAGTCCACTTTTTGCTTTCCTTTGGGTTGAAACATCAATTTGTGTACCTGATAAGAAAATGTAGGAAATTAAAAGTACTTTCCCCAAAATTAATCCAAAATACACAAATAAAATTGCACAAATTATTTACTATCAGTTGCCCAGAAAATTACCTCCTAAAAGGGAGGTAGATCATAGGATTGAGTTAATGCCTAATGTTGAACGGCCAACCAAGTCCTCATATTGAATTTCGCCGTCATAATTGGAGAAATAATTGAAGGAGGTCTTAAATGTTGGGTTCATTAGACCATTTAATGCTCCATATGGTGTACCAATTTTGTTTCAAAAAAAGCATGATGGGTTCTTGATATTGTGCATCAACTATCATGCGTTGAACGAGATCATTGTGAAGAACCTGTACCAAATTCCTCTCATTGTAGATTTATTTTATCAACTTGGTAGTGTAAGGTGGATTACCAAGTTAGATTTGCGGTCGAGGTACCATCGAGTCAAAGTATTCGAAAGGGATGAACCAAAGACAACTTGTGTGACGCATTATGATTCGTATGAGTTCTTTGTTATGTCTTTTAAATTGACCAATGTTCTAACGACATTTTTCACCCTGATGAATAAGGTACTTTAACCCTTTTTAGATCATTTTGTGATTTTTTCTCTTTATGATATTGTGGTGTACAATAAGTAAATCACTTGAGGAGCATGTGAAGCATTTAAAGGAAGTGTTCCAAACCTTGCAAAAGAATAAACATTATGTCAAGGAGGAAAAATGCTCTTTCACATCGGGCAAAGTACCTTTCTTATGTGACATTGAGGGAGATGGTAAAATTCAGATGGATAAGAGCGAAATTCAAGCTATTGTTGATTAACAACTTTCTACTGAAGTAGAAATGAGAAACAAAGCCACCAAGGATAATGAAAACAGGGACTAACGAAACCCAGGCTAAGAAATGGCCAAGTTGATCACCTTTTTGATACCTGACATGGGTTAAAGTCACGACTTTTAATGGATGATCAACTCTCGTGGTGGAATTTCAAGTCAATCGAAGAAACTAAATTTAAAATCAATTTCAAGTGGGATGTAGTTTAGGAGGATTAAGTTTTAACTGGTGTTTCAATTCAATGTTTATTTCTGGAGAAACTGTTGGTAATGAAAATGGTGTGAGTGAGAGAATTTAGGTTAGGGAGACAAATGTATACACCGACGAAGAAACAACCACGGTGTTGACTTACATGTGGGAATAAAGATAGTGGCGAGGCCATAAATTTTTTTTGAGATCGAAATTAAATTGTATATTTTTACAAAGGTATAAATGTAATTTCATCATTTTAATAGTCTATATCTTTATTATTTTTAAAGGATTAAATTAAATTTTTATCATTTTTGAGGAGACTAAAGTGTAATTTTATCAGTATTAATTTAAAATTTTATAAATTATAAAGGACGTAAATAAAAATTTATCATTTTAAAGGTTATAATATATATACAAAAAAAATTATAAAAATTTTAAACTTTGAGGAGATCTACATATACTTTTGAAGAGATCATACTATAAATTTACAAATAATTATATTGAAAAATTTTAAACTTTAAAGATAATAACTTTTCTGGATCTTGTTATTCTATCTTGATATATCCTATCTTGTTATTCTACCAAAAGGTTAGGGGTGTTATTGGTTTTCCATCATGAAGAGAAACTCAAATTAACGTCTAATCTGAGATGTCGGTCGTTAGCCGTTGGATTAAATGCAATCCAACGGATGAGAAAGAAACCCTAGTTGAGCCAAAGCTGAAACTGTGGCTGGCTACTTAAGCTAAAGAAGCCCGCTGCTCTCGCGCTCTCTCCTTCTCACTCAACGCTCTCTCTTTCTGCTTCTGGTCAAGCCAATCTCAAAAGACTCTCCTTTAGCTCACAGGTATTAATCCATTTACAATTTATGATTATCTTTCAAATGTTATTGCTTTGATTCGACGAAAAATGTGGTCTGATTTGTTGGTGGCTGAAATACTATTTCTGATTTGCTGAAATGGTTCTCATATGATTCATGTTTTGTGTGTTGTTCTGATCTGATTCTTTGTTTATTTCGTTGATGTGTTTTATGCTTTCATTCATGAACGTAAGTTTTGAACTCTGAAATTTATTTTTCCGAGAAAATAATTCCTGTGTTAACTGGCTTATTGAAGCAAATGCTGCCTAAGGGAATTTTTTTAACGAATAATTAAAATTGTCGAGGATTATTTTCATAGGCTCGTTTGTTTCCATGGACATGTTTGACTGGCTTCATGCGAAAGGATAAGTTAAGATCTAGTGGCTGTAGTTCATTGGAATGAACTCCATATCTATGGAGGAACTGGGCTCGAATCCCAGCGGCCACGTTTTATCAATGTTGGATCTGTTGAATTTAAATGTGGCTTGATTTTCTTTTTTGAATTTGACTTGAACTGTTCTTCATAAACAATTAAAGTCGGCCTCAGGTTCATTGTTTCCTGTTCACAAGATGTTGGTCTTCTTGTGTGATTTTGACTTTGAATTATGTTTTGAGCTTATTTTATGAATATGTTTCTTCTCGATTTTTAGCTTCTCTCTCGAGTTCTATAATGGGTAAGGAGAAGGTTCACATCAACATTGTGGTCATCGGCCATGTCGACTCTGGGAAGTCTACAACCACTGGTCATTTGATCTACAAGCTTGGTGGTATTGACAAGCGTGTGATTGAGAGGTTTGAGAAGGAGGCTGCTGAGATGAACAAAAGGTCATTTAAGTATGCATGGGTGCTTGACAAGCTTAAGGCTGAGCGTGAACGTGGTATTACCATCGATATTGCCCTCTGGAAGTTTGAGACTACCAGATACTACTGCACTGTCATTGATGCCCCTGGACACCGTGACTTCATCAAGAACATGATTACTGGTACCTCACAGGCTGACTGTGCTGTTCTCATTATCGACTCAACCACTGGTGGTTTCGAAGCTGGTATCTCAAAGGATGGTCAGACACGTGAGCATGCTTTGCTTGCATTTACCCTTGGTGTCAAGCAGATGATTTGCTGCTGCAACAAGGTAAGGTTTAGAACATGTTGGAGTTTATTGTTAGATTGTATTGATGTTCTTTTTATCAATAATTTTGGTGATCTAAAATTGATTTTGTGACTAACTGATTTCAATTATCATCTTGTGCAGATGGATGCAACAACTCCAAAATACTCCAAGGCAAGGTATGATGAAATTGTGAAGGAAGTCTCCTCATATCTTAAGAAAGTTGGTTACAACCCTGACAAGATCCCATTTGTCCCAATCTCTGGATTTGAGGGTGATAACATGATTGAAAGGTCTACCAACCTTGACTGGTACAAGGGTCCCACTCTCCTTGAGGCTCTTGACCAGATCAATGAGCCCAAGAGGCCTTCAGACAAGCCACTCCGGCTCCCACTTCAGGATGTCTACAAGATTGGTGGCATTGGAACTGTCCCTGTTGGTCGTGTTGAGACTGGTGTCCTTAAGCCTGGTATGGTAGTGACCTTTGGCCCCTCTGGTCTGACCACTGAAGTTAAGTCTGTTGAGATGCACCATGAAGCCCTCTCTGAGGCTCTCCCCGGTGACAATGTTGGGTTCAACGTGAAGAACGTTGCTGTTAAGGATCTCAAGCGTGGTTTTGTTGCTTCAAACTCTAAGGATGATCCTGCAAAGGAGGCTGCTAGCTTCACCTCTCAGGTCATCATCATGAACCACCCTGGGCAGATTGGAAATGGATATGCCCCGGTCCTTGACTGCCATACCTCCCACATTGCTGTGAAATTTTCCGAATTGCTGACCAAGATTGACAGGCGATCTGGAAAGGAGCTCGAGAAGGAGCCGAAGTTCTTGAAGAATGGTGATGCAGGGATGATAAAGATGGTTCCCACCAAGCCTATGGTTGTGGAGACTTTCTCTGAGTACCCACCCCTTGGACGATTTGCTGTCAGGGACATGCGTCAGACTGTGGCTGTTGGTGTCATCAAGAGCGTTGAGAAGAAGGATCCAACCGGTGCAAAGGTCACCAAATCTGCTGCCAAGAAGAAATGAGATTGCATTTGAGTATCACAGCCAGGACAGTTTCTAAGTTTTGGTCTTATTTTTGTCTGGTAGTAATTATATGGAAACGTTTTGACCATTTTTTATATGCTTTATCGTGTATTGTTTTGGTTCCGAATTTTATCTAGAATTGTTGAATTGTCTTGTTTAACTTTTCCTGGTTAATTTTAGATTAAGGTAGCTTGTTTTGGATTTTTTTGTTTTGCCAGTGTTTTGATGTCCTCGAATTTTCGTAGCTTGGTAATTTTGGGTATAAAATTGTTTTGCAGAACTATTTAATTGATGGGTTAGCATCAAACAACAAAAAAGAAACAAAAAATAAGATAAGAATAGGAAAAAAACTGAAGAACACCCAGAGACAAATAGCAATTGCGATGAATGAATGAATGAAGTAAAATATTTATTTAACATACGATCTGGTTTTAAATTTTTTTAAAATAATTAATATTAATATTATTTTTATTTTTCATTTAATTTTTTATGAACTCTGTAATTTTTATAGAATTTTTTTAAATATACTGGTGTGATTATATGTACTATCTGTTCATACTTTTTTAATCTTTTGATAACGCAAACACATTTTACAAATACAAGTGCTCAAATTCGATTCTTTAAAAATATCAATGCATATTTAAGCGATAATTATAATATAATAAGTTATATATAATTATATAAAATAGTTGAAGACATTATTTTTTAAAAATAAAATATATAAAAAATTATAAAATGATTTAAATTTATTTATAACATCAATTATAAAATATTTTAATTGATATATAAAATCAATGCGTAGGATAAGAAACTAATAATAATAATAACTACTATTTTCCAATGCAAAAATGCTTTTGTTTTTTATTTGGGGAGTAATAAAAAATATATTTGCTAAGATAAGAGAGCTTATTTCACTGTCAGACATGTTGGGAATTTTACAGTTAAAAAGTTTCAGTTTTCGCAGATCTAATGAACTGAAGTGACATTAAAATTTGGAGACGACAAAAAATGAGAGTGCATTGCATTGTTTTAAACTGTTTTCGTTACTGTCTATACATAGTTACCAAATTTTGGGAAATTTTTTCTACCAATCAGAGAAGGAAGTAAAAATAAAAATAAAAAGTAAACAGCTGTTTCTTCTTCATAATCTCTAAATTTTTTTTCACAAGATAGGCATTGGGCCGGCAGCTGACAGAGCTGTGAACCCTTTCAATTATTTTAAATCTTTTTTATTGTTTTCTGGAAAAAAGGGAAAGAGGTCTGTTCCAGTTCTTTGAGATCCGGGCATTGCATTCTCAGGTAGTTTTTGCTTCTTCTTCTGTTTCATGGACCCCGATTTTAAAAGATGCATTTTTTAACTTCCTTTTGTTTGAATTTTTGTTGCTTGGTATCATTGATTGTGTCACCAACTCTGGGTTGTTCCCCATTTTGGTAAATACACTGGGACATATTGGAGTTTTGCCTCATTAGTTTTGCTAATAGATATACATGATAGAGCATGGATCTTTTTTCTTTCTAAAGAAAACTTTTATTCCTTCCATAAAGGTTCTTCTTTGTTTAAAACTCAATTTTTATTCCTATTTTTGCACTACTAATATCTACTGTTCCCCCATGATTTTGCCTCTTAAGATGGGAAAGAAAGGGAAATGGTTGTCCTCTCTAAAGAAAGCCTTCTTCTCAGAGTCCAAGGGAAAGAAAAACCAGGTTAGGATAAGTCTCGTTCAGCTAAAAATCATCTGTAGTTTCATGGTTAGCTCAGTTTTTAATGTTCTTGATTACTATGTTTCTCAGAAATCAAAAGAACAATTTTTGGAGAAGAAGGTGCATTTGGATCCCACTGGTTCTGATGCAGCCAGGTTATCCCCACTTCCTCAGCCTGAAGAGGTGAAACCTGAAGTTGAGCAAAGCAAGCAGACCTACCCTGTTCCAGCTCAGGTTGCCCTACAGGCCATTCGGCATCAACTTAATACAGATGCTAGGTTTGCCGGAAAATCTAAGGAGGAAGTGGCGGCAATCAAAATTCAAGCAGCTTTCCGAGCTTACCTTGTATGTGCTGCAATATTTTACTTTCTCCTCCTGAAGTTGTTTGCTTAGTCATTTCATATCTGAAATGATTTTCAATCTAGTTCAGCCTATTTTGGTTAATCTTATGCATCTTGCAGGAAACATTCTACAAATATCTTCATGAAACTGTTTTTTTTAATGCAAGAAAATGAATGTGTACGTTTACTTATGATTTATAATCTAGAAGAAACTTTCCAGGATCAAAAGCTTGCAAATTATAGCTGTTAAGCAGACTGTTTCTTTGTAAAAGTTTAGTAGAGAAGAAGAGAAGAAATAGTAATATCATGATAATTTGTTACTTCATGATATCTGTTCCCAAGTCCTGGGTCAAATAAAATGATCTAATGTTTGAGGCATTGTCTCTAACATAATCTATTTTGCAGCCATGACTAAGATTTATATAGTGGATATGCTGATCATGATTTCTTCATTTTCAGGCAAAAAGGGAATTGTGTGCTTTAAGAGGACTGGCTAGGTTGAAATCACTGATGGAAGGGCCTGCGGTCAGACGGCAAGCAGCTGGTGCCCTTCGGTGCATGCAAACTCTTTCTCGTATGCAGTGTCAGATTCATGTTCGGAGAACCAGGATGATGGAAGAAAACCAGGCTCTTCAGAGGCAACTCTTGCAGAAACATGCAAAAGAGATTGTGAACTTGCAGGTAAATCCCCTTGTTTTTCATAGATATATCAGCATGTTTTACTTGCTTGAATGTGATATGTGAGTTGGACTGCTGAGAAGTGGGTTCGAATTTTTCCTCCACGCTCTAGTTTCTCAGACATTCTCTTATAATTAAATTATCTTTGCATAGATTTTGTTATTCTATTAGTTGCATCTCTCTTTCTTAAACAGATGGGTGAAGATTGGGATGACAGTGTGCGGTCAAAGGAACAAATTGAGGCAAGCTTGTTGAGCAAACATGAGGCTGCCATGAGAAGAGAAAGGGCCATGGCGTACTCATTTACTCATCAGGTAATGTACGACTCTGTGAGATTTAACAACATTGTTAAGTGACATGAATGAATGAACCATAACTAAATTACACCGTAGAAAGTTACTTTCTTCCAATGTACCTTGGCATTCAAGTGCTGAAAGTTAAAACAAAGTGGTGTTTTTGACACATACAAATAGCTTTTGCAGCAAACCTGGAAGAATGCTTCGAGATCTATAAATCCATTGTTCATGGATCCAAGCAATCCCTCATGGGGATGGAGCTGGATGGAACGATGGATGACAACCCATGGTGGCATGAGAGATAAAGAACATCTCGATGACCAGTCATCCCTAAAGAGTGCACGAAGCAACTTCGGTGGAGAAATCAGTAAAGCTTATGCTCGTTACCAACTCAATTTGGATAAGCAATCCCCAAAGGCCAACCAAAAGGCAAGCCGAACTTCGAGCATCCTATCCCCTTCTACTCCTAAGTCAGCATCCATACCAGCCCGAAAGATTAAGTCAGCAAGCCCGAGGAGTGGTGTGGTTGGTTTAGATGATGAAACAAGAAGCATAGTCAGTATGAAGTCTGACAGAAACCGGAGAGACAGCATCGCAGGCTCCTCAGTGCGTGATAATGAGAGCCTTGCCAACTCTCCATCACTTCCAAGTTACATGGTACCAACTAATTCTGCAAGAGCTAAGACCAGTTTGCAGAGCCCCTTGGGAACACTGGAGAAGGAGCCAATTGCATCTGCTAAGAAACGGCTTTCTTATCCGCCTTCACCAGCCAGGCTAAGGCGCCACTCCGGTCTGCCAAAAGTGGACGGTAGCATTAGCAATACAAAAGTTGCAGTGGTGAATGGAGGGGATGGTTTTTTCAAATAAAAAAGAGATGAAGTATTGATGCACGCTAATCCACAAAATTTGTGTGTAACTGCATTCATAACATCCCTGGCTTTTCAACAACTGAATATAAAAAGAAATTGAAAAGGAATTCTGTTTCAAAAGTTAGTTAACCAACGGTTGCTTTCATTAAAGTGCTGTGCACCGTTTTATTAACTTTGCTAAAACTAAAACGCACCGTTCCACCCATTCGCATTAGTTTTTCTTATTCAGTTTTGACCCATAGGAACAATCAGACTTGTTCATGGTCGAGCTATCTATTCGGGTTCGAAGGCCCGTACGAAATTTAAGAGGGTTTGAGTAAAAATATTAAGTTCGAAAATGGGCTTGAGCAAAAAAATTAAGCCCATTTAAAATATGAATCGAACTTGAATTTGAACATTTGAGCTTGAGCCCGACCCGTTTTAAGTTTATAATAGTTTATATTATGTTTTTTTATATATTAAGTAATTTAGAACACTTTAAAAAAATAAACATATACTAAATATATAATACTACTTTAATATAAACATTTAAAAAAATGTTAAGATACTTGTATAAAAAATTTCAATAAATAAAAAATATAAAAAATTATTAAATATTAAAATAAAATAAAATAAATATTTTTTTAAAAAATTTAAAAAATAAAATGAGTGTGCCTAAAATGTGATTGGGTTAATCTTTTGAAAATATGAACAGGTTTTGGTAAAATTTTAGACCCAAATTTTGAGCTTAGATAAATATAAAGTATGTTAATATCATGCTTAGACTCGATCAGAAATCAATCTGACCTGGCTCGAACCCAATCCAACCCGGCCAATGAGCACCTCTAAGAACAACAACATGGAGCAGAGAGGAATTATACTCATTTGATTTCTGATATGTTCAACTGTCAAAAAATTTTAATTATGCGAGGTAGAATTAGTTGCAGGGATCAGTTGCCTTTTCATCTAAAAATTCCTTCTCAATTCTTCGTATTTGTTCCTAATTTTAGGTAAAAATATTATTAAGGTTCTTGTACTAATAAGCAAGAAATGGATAAATTAATCCTATACATTAGAAAAATATACAAATTGGCTCTTCTTTTAAAAACTTCATCCTTTGTAATGTTAAGTAATTGTTTGGTTTTTTCATAAGAAAAAAAAGTTAATGTAAGTGGCACGGAATTAAAAGATGAGTGAGATTAGGTAAAAGTATCATGAAGGTCCTATATACTAAGAGGTGGATTGCATTATACTCTTATACTAAAAAATGGGTAAATTAATCTTTATATATTAGATTAAAGAACAAATTGATCATTTGTTAAAATTTTTTATCAATTCCTACTACTAAGTGATGATATGGCTGACAAAACAACCATCAAGTGATATGTGATGTGCCACGTATACATCATATTGACGTGATAAATACCACGTCAGAAAATATTAAAAAATCTTAAAACTAAATAAAATTTTCTAACAACTATTTTAAAACCCATGCCTAAGATGAATATGGAAAATTATTTATAACCTATAGAAAGTTATTTAGAAATTATAAGAAACTATAAAAAAGTATTACTAATTATTAAAGATAACGTTTAGTTTGAACGAGAACAAATGATTGTTAATATTCAAATGAGTCTGGACAACCATTTGTTCAGGTTATTCTAGAGTGATTTATTAAATAATAATAATAAAAACATATAGAATTGTAGAAAATTATTAAAAATGTTAAGAAATTATAAATAATTATTAAAATTATCAAATTAATAATAAAAATGTTATTATGTAAGGTTAATACAGCATATATTTGTATGTATATTAATAATAAAAATACCCTATGGATATTTTGAGAAATAAAAAAAGAAATTATATTTTTTGTTTTATAACATGAATATTTTGTTGTATTATGATTTTAAGAAGAATATTATTTTTTTAATAATTTTTAGTTGGATTAAATTTCATTATTATAAATTATTACATAAAAGGTTAAAATGATTGTACAGTGAAAGGAGCTTTTCAAGCACTTTTCAAAGAAGGTTGGCAATGGAAATAAGTGATTGCTTCCTCCTGCCATTTCTGTTCTTTAAACCCACTAAAATTGAGTTGTCATGTTGTTTTGGTTCGTCCCATTCATGTCCAAAAGGAAAGATCAAGATCACAAGCAATAGATTATTACTTTTGTTGCTTTCATTGCAATCAAAGCAAACATATGAAAACATAATCTTTTTCTCCCTTCCACTTTCAAACTAATCTTACTATCCATCCTGAAATACATGAAAGAAAATAAAGGTTTTATTATAATGCAAGACATATACATCTTAGTGCCATCTAATAATTGGAATCCCACTAAGAAGATCAACGAGGAACTAGACAATAGCTTTTCATCTTTTAAGGGTGGGTTTGGATGGGCGTTGCGGTGCATTTAATTTTTTTTTTGTTTCATTTTACGGTATCGTTACAATATTTAATCTTATCGTTTCTGTTGTTCTTACATTAACTGTAGGTAAACGTACTATCCATTCAAACTCACCCTAAATTCTCAAAACCTGGATATAATATTAGGAGATCTAGAATAGTAACAATATAAAGACACACCCTGTTGCTTTAAAATTCTTTAGCTAAAAACTTGATTCATTGTCCATATGACAACTAAAATAATGTTGGTGGACAGTTTTATTTCGTTTATGTAAGAGGTATATAAGTGAACCAAGCAATATGGTCCCCCAAAATGGTGTTATTTCTGGGACCCCTCCCTATCAAACATGACTTCACAAGTTCAAAATAGAAAATAGATTATTCTAATAAATTCGTCAGTTATTTCTCATTAATACCCAAAATTGAATAACAAGTCAGAATTAACTTTTAGATAATTAGATGAATTGCTATGAAGAGTAGTGCAATTATAATTCTTAACTATCTAATTTGTATACAGACCTCTATAAAATTTACAATAAAAGTTAGCTGATAAAATACTAACGTTCATAATTGATCATAATAATTCAATCTCAGAGGCATAGTGTCACACCTCTAGCCTGGCGGATCCAAGAATGAAGTGTGTAGTAGTAAAATTTTCAGTTTCACGAAGTATATTCCGTTCATTTATTTCTTTTAGCAAAAATGTGTAGGTAATTGAATATATTATTTAAGATTTTGCTGTTATTTAAAGATAAATACTTTGTTAAAACGAAAAATGTAATTATGGTATAAATTGTGACACCTTATACCCGATCCAGTTGTTCGATTCGAATATAAATGTCACATTTCGTTGTTAAAGCAACTTACTTTTTTTTTTATTTTTAAGAAAAAATGAATACTTAATGGCAAAATTATTTTATAAAAATTTCGGCAGCATTTCTGCCTATTTTTATAAAATCCCCTGCAAAATTTGTATTTCACAATATATTCACATTCAAATAATCTCCCAAATCAATTCCTAACACTTTAATTTTTCAAAACATTCCAATAAACTAAATTTCTACGTTTAACTATTTTATCAAAACATTAGTTATAAAGTATTAGCAAAGAAAACATACCAAACATATTTAAATTCAATTTACAACACAGTATTATATATATATAGGCCTAAGTGCATGCTATAAATATTAATTAAAAAGTAAACTTTTCACCAACTTTGTTTGAGCTGATCTTTAGTTCTTCGGATGCTGCTGGAACGATCTACCAAATCTAATTATCTGCACATGAAAACATAAATAAACCGTTCGCTGAGCAATTTTTATACTCAATGATGCTAATATCATATAAATCATTACATAAGTATTAAATATATATAAACCAGTTGATAACAATAAATTAAATCATTATTATAAATGTCGAAACCACCTCGAAAATGGGGTTTCGAAAAATTCTTTTAAATGTTTTAAAAATGGGAATAAAAAGGGAGTCGCTACCAATCTTTTATTTCGGGTGTGATTGGATCACCACAAAACGTTTGAAAACGTTTTAGAAAGTTGGTCTTCGAAATCCAGAGAAACAGGTTCGGGAGTCGCTTACGCACGAGGAAGGATTAGCACCCTCATACGCCCAGAATTGGTACCACATGATTATTTTCGGGTCTTATTCTTATGAAAACAATGAAAACTCGAGTCAAGTTTAAAATGCGATGTTTATTTTAAAAGGCTCTGTAATCTCATAAATTCTTTTGAGAAATTTCATCCTCGTGTTTCGAATCTCTTATGAGAACTAGAAATCGTGTCCAACATATTGAGGCACTATATTCTCGGAGTTTCAAAATTGAAGGATGTTTCGAGAAATTTTAAAGAGAGTACTCCATCGCGTGAATTATACGAAACTCACACCCAGCACGTTAGGGCATGGTGTTTCGAGGTTTTCACACGAAAGAACATTGTTTCTTTTTTGGTCTTAAAATCCTTTGCAAATATATAAGATTGAAGAATATTTTGAAAAACTTTTGAAAAGGATATCCGATTTGCATGAATTACGAAAATCACACTTAACATGTTAAAGCACGATTTTTCGAAGTTTTCACACAAAGGACATTGCCTCGTTTTAAAATTATTTGTGACATATGCATATGGATATATTTGAGAACTTGAAAAATTCATATTAAATTTAAAATGCAATCCTCGAACATATGATTTGAATGATTTAAAAAAAGGTTACCCGTTTACTTCGATTTTCACGAAGAATTAAAGTCGCGACCAACACGTTAGGACACGACATTCTCAGAGCCTCGAAGTGAACGGGCGTAAAAAACTTGAAAAGGATATTCAGTTCGCGCGAGTTATACGAAGAAATCACACCCGACACGTTAGGGCGTGATTTTTCGAAGTTTACGCTCGGACGGAATATTACCTCGATTTTTAAAATGTAAATGAATGCGTAAGTTTAAAACACGAATAGCGATTAATAAGAGAAGTTAAATACGAAGCATTATAATAAGCAGATAAATAATATGCGAAAATATAAGATGCAGATGCAAATAAATGCGAATATTGGTGAGGAAGAAAAAACGACGAAATCGGGGTTGAAAACGGGACCTTTGGATACCCACGGGTAAAATGGTAATTTTGGACTTTAAAGAGGGGGCAAAATGGTAATTTTCGTGAAATCGGGGCCAAAAATGGAACTTTGGAAAGTTTGGGGGATAAATGGATAAATTTTGGCAAAATCGGGGTCAAAAATGTAATATTGGAAAAGTTTTAGGGTTAAAATGTAATATTAGAAAAGTTTTAGGGTCATAATGTGATTTTGGAAAAGTTTTAGGGTCAAAAGGTAATTTTGGAAAAGTTTTAGGGTTAAAATGCAATTTTTAGGAAGTTTTAGGGGCAAAATGTAATTTTAGAAAAGTTTTAGGGTTGAAATGTAATTTTGGAAAAGTTTTGGAGTCAAAATGCAATTTTTAGAAAGTTTTGAGGACAAAATGTAATTTTATAAAAGTTTTAGGGTCAAAATGTAATTTTAGAAAAGTTTTAAGGTTAAAATGTAATTTTTAGAAAGTTTTGGGGTCAAAATATAATTTTTGGGCAATTTAAGGACCTACAGAGTAATAAAACCAAAAATAAGTGACACGTGGCAGTCCCATAGGCATCCAAAAGTCAAAGGACTAATTTAAAAATCTCAAAAAATTCCTGGTTCAATTTTGTAATTAAGCAAAAGTTGATTTAAGGATTAAATTAAAACAAATTAAAAATAAAAGGGACTAATTACACAAATAAGTCGAAATAGTGCCACGTGGCAGCCTCTGGTGTATTCAAAATGTCAAAGGATTAAATTGAAAAGTAAACAAAATTACTGGGCCAAATTAAAAATAATTAAAAGTATGAAAATGACTAAATTAAAACAATAAAAAAATACGAAAGGACCAAACGCGCAAATACCCCAATTACCGAAAACGCGCGAATCCTAGAGGCGGGTTCGGGTCGGATCGGGTCGGGTCCGCGGGTACTATAAATATCATTTTTTAGGTTTTTTTTTCATTTTCTTAAAATCAACCCCCTCCCCTCTCTCATTCTTCTCCTTTCTCTCAACTCTCTTTAAACCAAACCCAGAAACCGGCCAACCTCCGCCCCGAGCTTCGTCGCCGTTCAACCATGGTCACGCACCTCCGTCGCGTGATGCCCACACCGTCTCCGACCGTTGGCCAACACGCGTGAGCCCCACGCCGACGTCTCTCCCCCGTCCACACCGCCGAGGTAAACCTCCTTTTTCTATTTTCGTCTTTTCATTTCTTTTTATTTATCTACTTTTGTTCTTTCTTTGTTTTCTTTAAACCACAACTTTCAAATTTTCATTTTTTCTTCTCTTCAAAATCCAGATTTGGATTTGTCAGATCTAAAAATCTTTAAAACTCTTCCTCTTTTTTTTAAAAAAAAAACAAAAACCTTTGTTTCACTTGTTTTGTTTGATTAATCCATGCTTCAAAAGGATTTTAAAGCAGGCTCCTTGTTTTCCTGCAGATCTATTTGTTAAAGGGGGGATAGGCGATGCTTGGGGATGACCTCGCGGCGGTGGACAACGACGGTGACCGGATAGTGCCCGGTTACAGATATGCTCCCGACTTTTCAAGTTCCTTTTTTTTATTAATAAATGATAATATTATTAAAATATTTCTTATTATCATTAAAGCATTATAATTATCATTAATATCATCATCATTAATGAAATTATGTAATATATCTATATTGTACAATTAATGCATATTGGGGAAAATAAAAGGACGAAACTTAATAGCAAATAGTAACCTGCTACATACATTTAATACTAAGACGTTTACAATAACTTAGAGAAATAAATGGCAGTAATGATAATTTTACTAGGTATATTAATGCATGATATTAATAATGTATGAAGTAAATGTACCTTTTAACGTGTTCAATGCTTTGGCTGATAATGCTTGATGTCTCTGTTCGTTATTAATTGCTCAACTTTAATTCACCAATGCTATTTGCTTGCTACTATTAAGAGTTTGAATAGTGTATATTGATTTCCTAGAAAAGATATCCAACCTCTTACAACTTGTTCAAATCTGGCTTTTATATCCAATACTTACAATCATTCTGTTTTGTTTCATACCATTTAATGCCTGTCTCTTTCCTTCTTTTCTACAGGTCTGGCAATGGCAACCCGAAGCAGTGGCGGTTGGAGCAGCCGGCTGTGGCAGGAGCAAGTTGGCTGCTAATGTGGCAAACTCCCATTGGCCAAGCTTGAGGTGGCAACAGCACAAGTGGGCAGATTTTGGTCTTCATTGGGCCCCTAATTCGGGTTTTTGTAAATTTGTTTTGCAAATTGGGCTGTCTGAATTGGGCCCCAATTAAAATGTAATTGGATTTTGGAATTGGGTGGCTGATTTTTTTAGCCAAATTAGCTTGTAAATGGACATTATGGACTTTTAATTTTAATGTTTAAATTTAATATTTTCATAATTTGATTTAAATTTAAATAGTTGAATTTAAATTTAAAATAAATTTAAATTTAAATAAATTAAAAATTAATTTAAATTTAAAATTAAAACATAAAGTCCAAGTCCAGTCAAAATTGGACTTCAACAATAAATATCATTAATACCATCACAATAAAAAAAATTCTAATATTATTAAACTTTAATATTATGATATTGTCAAGTTGAATAAATAAATAAATAAAAATAAGCTTTTTAATCAAATTTAAAATCATATAATTAATTTAATTCACACAATAAGGAAATTCAAATACATTCAAATTTTGTTTTTGCTTTTCTTTCAATCTAAACCCCATACTAAAATTTAGATTTATAATCAGATACACGAATTCGCTACCCCGAGTTGTTCGGCAACGATGGCTATTAGAGTAGTCCACGACCCTCAAGGAATTGAGACTAATAATAATAAAAACTGACCAATTTGGTCTTTTCTCCCTCGACCCTGGGAATTTAGGAGATTTAAAATCCTCTGATATAAAGACTCTATGGCATGCTAACTATATCTAATCTAGTCTAACTTAGTGTACTGGGTAAAAATCAAGTTTCATAATCCGTTTTATCTCAATTCTATTTTCATATCATTCTCATTTTAGTTTCATTTCATAACCAAATCATATATTGCCTAACGTAAAATTAAGCTTCCAATTCAAAAACATATTAAACATTTTCTTGCTCAAGCATCTAAAATCATAATACTCAAATTCAAAACATAACCAAGAATTTGCTAATTTACTCATTTGAAAACATATTCATCTCAATACATGATTTTATAAATATTAACTAAGTCATTCAAAACTCATAAAATTAATATAAGAATAACATTAATGTAATTAGTCATAATGATCTAAGTATTCTAAAGCTTTATGTAATGGAAATAAGATATTAGCACAAACTAAAGTTTCAATCGCTTTACTTCTTCTATTCGCCATTCGCCTTTCTCCTTCAAGATGTTCGTTTCATTTTTAACTACAATATGAGCAATTTAAAACGAAATAATGTCATTTACCCATTTTAATACTAAAACTAATAAAACAAACATAAATATGCATGGTTAATCATGTTAACATATTAAGTTTCCTAATCCGAAATTCTCATATCTTTTTCCTCAATTATTCGTTTTTAATTCCATCTTCACCGGAACACTCACTGCTTCACAACCTATCATTTAGCACCAATATTACACAAAATGGTTAATGTTTTCTACTTCCCCTTCACCATGGCCAAATAAACCAAGTAAACTTTTTCATCAATTTTCATTTCTTTTTCACACTTCTAACAAGCTAGAATTCTTTTTCTAATCATTTTCTATCAAAAAAATATATCTGCTTCACTTAAATTTCCTAAGCTTCCATCAATATTCTTTAATAACAACTTTCAAAATACTTGATGAAATAAAAAAATTATTGGTATATATATGTAAAACAAGCTTCTAATATTCAAAATTTATGAAAAATTTGAAGTAAAACCATACTTTATGCTTGAATTTGAAGGAAAATGATGAATTTTTTTTTCTTTCCCTCTATTTTGTTTCGTGAAACAGAGAGCAAATGAAGAAAGATGAGAACAATGTTCTCTTTCTCTTTTTTTTTTATATTTTATAATATTAATTAATAAATTATTATTATTTATTATAAGACTATTATTAATGAATACATCATTTGAAAATCATCATAAAATCATTGATTTTTTAAGTAATGGTAAAATTACTATTAAATCCTTTCCATCAAAATAAAAATAGAATACTTGCACTTTAGTTCTTATACTTTCTCAATTTATCCAATTTAGTCTCTAAACTTGATAACAAATTTTTTAACTAACCACATGCTCCTAATAATAATTCTCTATATTATATTTCCATGTCTGACAATTTCCTCTAAAAACGATAATAATTTTTTATACTACTATTTATTTATAAATAACTTATTCAAGGACTTCTACCATGTATATATATATATATAGTGGGGATGTTACAATTCTCTCCCTTTTTATAAAAAATTTCGTGCTCGAAATTTACCTGAAGAGTTGCGGATATTGAGATCGCATTGTATCCTCAGGTTCCCAAGTAGCTTCTTCTATATTATGATTCCTCCACAATACTTTTAGCAAAGGAATTTGCTTGTTTCTCAACTCTTTTATGCCTCTTGCTAAAATTTGCACTGGTTCTTTTTCATACGATAAATCAGGTCGTATCTCAATGTTTTCCATTGACACAATATGTGATGGATTCGACCTATATCTTCAAAGCATCGATACATGAAACACATTATGGATTCGATCTAATTCTGGTGGCAAAGTTAACCGATAAGCAACAGGCCCAACTCTTTCTATAATCTCATATAGTCCAATGAACCTCGAACTTAATTTTCCTTTTCGACCAAATCTCATAATTTTTTTCCACGAAGAGACTTTTAGAAATACTTTATCTCCCACTTCATATTCAATTTCTCTTCTTTTTAAATCAACATAAGACTTCTGTCGATCTGAATCTGCTTTTAATTTTTTTAATCAGTCGAACATTTTCTTCTGTTTCTTGTATTAATTGTGGGCTTACCATATTCTTTTCACCAAGTTCAGTCCAACACAAAGGAGTACGAAACTTACGTCCATATAGAGCTTCATATGGTGCCATCTGAATACTTGATTGGAAACTATTATTATATGCAAATTCCGCAAGTGGTAGGTACCGTTCCCAATCAATATCAAAGTTAATGACACAAGCTCGTAACATATATTCTAACAATTGAATCACGCGTTCTGATTGGCCATCTATCTGAGGATGAAAGACTGTGCTGAAATTCAATCTGGTGCCAAGAGATTCATGTAACCGAGGATCACGATCAGAACTAATAGACTTTGGCACACCATGTAATCTCACTATCTCAACTATGTATAATTCTGCAAACTTATCTAATGACCAATTCGCCTTTATTGGTAGAAAATAAGTTGATTTCGTCAATCGATCCACTATAACCCATATGACTTTATGCTTCTTTCGAGTGAGAGGTAAACCATTGACGAAATCCATAGTTATTCTGTCCCATTTCCACTCGAGAATCGATATAGGCTGAAGTAGCCCTGTCGGAACTTGATGTTCAACTTTCACCCTTTGACAAGTTACACACTTTGTAGCATATTCTGTAATCTCTCTCTTCATACCTGACCATTAATACAATTCTCGTAAATCCCGATACATTCCGGTACTTCTTGGATGCATAACATAAAGATTATTATGCGCCTCTTAAAGTATCTCATTCTTCAATTATACCTTGTTTGGTACATAAATCCTTCCATGAAATCTTACACAACCATTATTCCCAATATCAAAGTCTCCCGAGCTATTGTGCTCAATTGATCTTCGTTTTTCCATCACATTATCATCATTTTGCCGAGCCTCTCTAATATGCTCAATTAACTACGGCTTCACTTTTAATTCAACTAATAATGCACCATCATCACAAACACTCAACTGTGCACTCATTGATTTCAAATCAGTAAGGGATTTTCGGCTCAAAGCATTAGCAACAACATTTGCTTTACCTGAATGATAATAAATTACACAATCGTAATCTTTTAACAACTCTATCTAACGACGTTGTCTCAAGTTCAATTCTTTTTGGGTGAGAAGATATTTCAAGCTTTTGTGATCTGTATAGATGTAGCACTTTTCACCATATAAATAGTGTCTCCAGATTTTTAATGCAAAAACCATTGCTGCCAGTTCTAAATCATGTGTCTGATAGTTACGTTCATATGATCTTAGTTGTCCTGAAACATATACAATCACTTTTATATCTTGCAACAAAACACAACCAAGACCATTAAGTGAAGCATCACTATATACCACAAACTCCTTTCCTGATTCTAGAAGCGTTAACACTGGAGCCTCTGTCAACAATTTCTTAAACGTATCAAAGCTTTCCTGGCACTGCTCATCCCATGTGAATGGTACATTCTTCTGAAGTAGTCGGGTTAGGGGAAAAGCTATCTTTGAAAATCCTTCAACGAATCTCCTATAGTATCCCGCTAATCCTAAAAAGCTACGGATTTCTAAAACATTCTTCGGTTGTTTCCATTCCAGAATGGCCTCAACTTTTTTCGAATCTACACAGATACCTTCGACCGAGACTATATGCCCAAGGAACACTACTTCAGATAACCAAAACTTACATTTGCTAAGTTTCCCATAAAGCTGCTTTTCTCGTAATTTCTGCAACATAATCCTTAAATGTTGATCATGCTCTTCCTCAGTCTTTAAATAAATTAAAATATCATCAATAAACACCACTATAAATTGATCTAAATATGGCTGAAAAATACGATTCATGAGATCCATAAATATTGCAGGAGCATTAGTGAACCCAAAAGGCATCACCAAAAATTCATAATATCCATATCTAGTTTGTAAGACCTCAATTTCACCGGCCCAATAAAACCCAAATAAACAAAATATAAATACAAAAATATTTATTTCAATGTCCAAAGTCCAAATTAAATTACAAACCTAAATGACCCACTAAAACCTTAACCCATGTACAAACACAATACCAACAACCCAAACTCAATCCACAACCTTAATTCAAAAAGGGAAACCCTAATTTCCCCTCACCCGTTTGCCGCCGCTCATCCCTCCACGTCTGCAGCCACGTTAGCAGGCACACCATCTAAGAGTCTAACCCTTCCTCTCCCTTTCACCGAAACGACAATCTCGAGAGCCACCATCGCCGTTGACTCTAGAGCTTTGCCTCCAGAATGCTACCTGCAACAAAAAAAGAGGAACAAAATAGAGACAATAGAGAACATAGGGAAAAATAGGGTAAAAGGAACAGTGCATCATGTAATATTTTCGGCTATAAAAGCCTAACACCATATTTGTAATTTGAGATACAAAATACAAAAAAAATGAGAATCAATCGAATCAGAATTTTATTTTTGTAAGAAATCAAAAAAAGAGCATAAATTATAGCATCCACGATTCGAAGGTAGCAAACTCTAAACCGATCTTTTTTTATATATATTTTCGAAACCATATATATATACATACACATAAAATATAAGATAATAATATAAACTAAAAAAGGTTTAAAACCCTAAAAAATAAAAATAGATTTCAAAAATTAATAATAAAAAATGATTTTTTTCGGTACCTTTTTGAAATTTAGAGGCTAGATCTATCAAGATCTAGCCCCGATCTACATTTTGGAAGAAAAAAAATAAAAAGGGAATTCTTTTACCTTGGGCCATCGTGTATGATGATGGCGGCAGGTGACTCTCGGTGGGCAGATCGACGGTGGTGCCCATCGGAAAAGGTGATTGTCCCTCTGGGTCTTTGAGAGAAAAAAAAAGAGAGAGAAAGAGAATTTTTTTTTATTTTAAAGCGTAAAAAGATTTTTTTTGAAGCAAATATAGGTTTTATAGTACCATTGGAACGACACCATATTAGGCCTTTCCTATGGCCTTCAAAACGATGCCGTTTTGGCGTCAGACTCATGACCCAATCCGATCTATCGGGCCCTGGGATCAGCGTGTTTTTTAGAAATGGGTTATTTTTCCGTTCGATGCTTTCACATTTTTATTTATTTCAATTTAGTCCTTTTTACATTTTTTAAATTATTTTAATTTAACCCAAATATTTTAATATTTTTACAATTTAATCCTTGACTAAAAAATGGCCCTAAGGCTGCCATGTGTCATTATTTTAGGGTTTATTGCACATAAAGCCTCTATTTTATTTAGAAATTTTGTTTTGACCCTTAAACTTTCTAAAAATTATATTTTAATCCCTTAAACTTTTTAAAAATTATATTTTAACCCCTAAACTTTCTAAAAATTATATTTTGGCCCCTTAACTTTCTAAAAGTTTGATTTTGACCCCTAAACTTTCTAAAAATTACATTTTAACCCTTAAACTTTTTAAAAATTACATTTTAACCCCTTGAACTTTTTGAAAATTATATTTTAACTCCAAACTTTCTAAAAGTTGCATTTTGACCCTCAAGCTTCCCAAATTTTCATTTTTGACCTCGTTTTTTTCTTATTTTTTACATTTTTCTTAAAACTTTCATTTTAAATTCAATATTAGTCTTTTTTATATTCTTCTAAAAATTAAAAAAGGGATAACTTCTTTTTATATTATTTAAGATTTTAGTCACGTATATTTTTCCATATTTTAAAATTTTCTTTTGTATTTCGTTACTCTTTCTTTTTTTCTTTTTTAAAAAAAAAAAATTCAATTAAGTCCCTTTGTTTTGTTTTTCTTTAAATATTTTTATCTTTCATTCGATATTCAAGATTCGATTCTTGTTTAAATTTCTTATTTTGCATTTTGATGTTACTCGTATTTTTATTTTTGCCATTTTCTCATTTTGCCAAATAATATGTATATTTTTCCATTTTTCGTGCATAAAATGTTTAATGATTGTATATTTTGATATATAAAAATCATTTTAAAAAATCGAGGCGATTTTTGTTACTTAAGGATTCGATAAAATTGTATCTCAACTTACGAGATGCGGTTTTATTTTTAAATTTAAGTAATTGAATACCTCATTTTAAAATTTAAAATGTGTATGTTTTAATAAATTGAAGAACATTCTTTTCAAGTATCTGAGATGTCGTGTTCCTAACTTACGGGATGTGACTTCATTTGCGGTAAATTCGAGACAAAAGTTCGTTTTTCCTGAAATTTAATTTTCAAACGTCACCTAATATACGGTTTTTATCTTTAAAACGATTTTCACTTTGGACTATGTGTTAAATTTTCTTTAATCAATCGGTAAATGATTTTCATTTTTCGAGGACTCGAAATATTGTGCCCTTAACTTACGGGACATGATTTTTCTCCACCAACTCGAAATAAAAGATCATTTCTTGTGAGATTTAAAATTTTTATCGAATCTAATTATTTCACACATTCAAGGATTATATTTTAATTTTTCTTCGAGTTTTCAACTTTTCAACAACCAAGACTATAAGTAATCGACTAGGTATCAATTTTGGGCGTGTGAAGGTGCTAATCCTTCCTCACATGTAACCTACTCCCGAACCTATTTTCTGGATTTCGAAGACCAAATTGTTTTTATAAAACAAATTCAAACGTTTTAGGTGATCCAATCACACCAAATTAGAAAGGATTGGTGGCGACTCCCATTTTCGATTTTAAAAATATTTTCGAGATTTTTTTTCAAAAAAATGGTTTCGACATGGTTCGAAAAGCAGTCTTCGGTATATCACTTTCTTTCACCTTCAATTGGTAATAACCAGATCTTAGATCAATCTTAGAGAACACTGTTGCGCCTTTCAATTGATCAAATAAATCATCAATACGAGGCAAAAGATATTTATTCTTTATTGTCACTTTGTTTAACTAACGATAATCGATACACAACCACAACGAACCATCTTTCCTTTTTACAAATAACACCGGTGCGCCTCAAGGTGATACGCTGGGTCGTATAAAGCCTCGATTTAATAAATCTTGCAACTGTACTTTCAATTCCTTCAACTCTTTTGGTGACATGCGATAAGGGGCAATAGATACTGGAGTAGTTCCCGAATAAACTTCAATTGCAAACTCCACCTCTCGGTTAGGTGGAAGTCCTGGTAATTCTTCAGGAAACACATTTGGAAATTCACACACCGTATGGATTTCCTCTAATTTCGGACTTTTCACAGCCGAATCATAACATAAGCAAGAAATGCTTCACAACCTTGATTAATCAACTTATTTGCCTTTATTGCTAAGATAATTCGGGCAAAACCAATTGGTTTCATACCTTTCACTTCCATCTCTTCACCATTTGAATCTTGTATCATAAACTTTTTCTTTTGACAATCAAGAATTACACCATGCTCTAAGAGCCAATCCAGTCCCAAAATAATATCAAATTCATCAAATAGCATCAACAATAAGTCGACCGAAAATATTTTATCCTGAATCTCAATAGGACACCACTTACATACTTGATTTACTATCACTGAATGTCCCATCGAATTTGTAACATTAATTCTAACCTCAGATATTTCAACTATTAGTTTCTCGGTATTAATCAACCTAGTTCTCATGTATGAATGTGTAGAATCCGGAACTATCAATGCATGAATAAATACAAAAAATAGAGAAAAAATACCAAAAACAACATCGATGGCATCACCTTTATCTCTGGTCTTGATAGTATAAACCCTGACAAGAATGGTAGCCTCTTCACGACTCGCAGATGAATCAGTAACTCTCCCTTGACTGCCTCTACTACTGGCACCACCTCGGTACTACCACGACCTTGAGCTGTAGAAGTTGATTTTTGAGATGACATAGGAGTAACATCAATCAACTTCGGACAATCCCGAACATAATGCTCCATCGAACCACATCTAATACATGCTCCGATCTTATGTCATCACTCTCTTTTATGACTCTTCCAATAATAATCACACTGAGGTATCCAAACAGTACAACCAGGACAGTTTGTTCTGGCTATTGGAGTAAATGACTGTCTGGATCGGCTTCTGCTATCAGCACCAATCTGAAGTGAAGTGGATCTCCCTTGACTTTTGAAATCTCTAGCTTGTTTAAAAGGTGGCTGTGAGCTAGAACCAATTAGCCTTTTTCCTTGAGCTTTATCATCCACTTTCTCTTTATCTAACCTCATTACTTGCTTTACCATTGTGGCTCTTTCTACCATATCAGCAATCTCTGTAATCCTATGAGAAGCCAACTGAATTTTATTCTCATCTCTCAATCCTTGACGGAAGCGTTTGTAGCTAGCTTCATCAATAAGAACCAATTCTGGAGCATACTTGGACAGACGAAAAAATTCTCGTTCATAATCAGTAATGTTCATCTTAACCTGTTTCAGCTCAATAAACTCATTCTTCCTTTCTTCTAGGTACAATTCTTCAACATACCTCTTGTTAAACTCAGTTTGAAACAACTTCCAATTAATCTGATCTACTCGATGAGAACGAACCACTGTTCTCCACCAATGGAAGGCATCTCCTTGCAGTAGAGACAAAGCACACTTCAAACACTCAGTTGGGATGCATTCTAATTGTTCGAATATCCTTTCAACTGATTCTAATCATTCTTCAGCAATAGAAGGATTAACACCTTTCACACCTCTATACTCAGTGGCCCCATGCTTTCTTACTTCTTTAATCAAAGACCCTCTCTGTCTAGCAGGAGGTGCAGGTTGAGATGCAATACCAGTAACTTTCTGTAACAAATCAGCAACAATACGCAATAATGGATCTTCACCTTGAGCCGACTGTCTCTGTCCTGAAGTTCTCGAGGACTGATGAACAGTAGTTCCCTCTTCACCAAGTGGATTGGGTCTATTTTCATCTTCTATTTCTCGTTTCATACTATCTCTCGATTCCTCGGACATTTTACTATACAAAATTTCAAATAAAGCAATATCAGCATCCGATTTCAACTCAAACTAAATATTCAATGACAGTATGTACACTAAACTTAACTATACATAATACATCAAATTTTTACTCATCTGATATCAAATTCGAATAGCTTTGATACCACTCAAATGTGACATCTTATACTCGACCCAGTTGTTGGATCCAAATATAAAATGTCACATTTCATTGCCGAAGCAACTAACTTTTCTATTATTTTTTTAAGAAAAACGATTATGTAGTGGTAAAATTATTTTATAAAAATTTCGACAGCATTTCTGCCTATTTACGTAAAATCCTCCTGCAAAATTTGTATTTCACAATATATTCACATTCAAATAATCTCCCAAATCAATTCTCAACACTTTGATTTCTCAAAACATTCCAATAAACTAGATTTCTACGTTTAACTATTTCATCAAAACATTAGTTATAAAGTATTAGCAAAGAAAACATAACAAACATATTTAAATTCAATTTACGACACTATATATATATATATGCTTAGGTACATGCCATAAATATTAACCAAAAAATAAACCTTTCACCAACTTTGTTTGAGCTGATCTTTGGTTCTTCGGATGCTATTGGAACGATTTACCAAATCTAACTATCTGCGCATGGAAACATAATAAACTTTACGCTGAGCAATTTTTATGCTCAGTGGTGTTAATATCATATAAATCATTACATAAGTACTAAATATATATAAACCAGTTGATAAAAATAAATTAAAACATTATTATAAATATCATTAATACCATCACAATAAAAGAAAATTCTAATATTATTAATCTTTAATATTATGATATTGTCAACTTGAATAAATAAATAAATAAATAAAAATAAGCTTTTTAATCAAATTTAAAATCATATAATTAATTTAATTCACACAATAAGAAAATTCAAATACATTCAAATTTTGTTTTTGCTTTTCTTTCAATCTAAACCTCGTATTAAAATTTAAACTTATAACCAGATACATGAAATTTGCCACCCTGAGTTATTCGGCAACGATGGCTATTAGAGTAGTCCACGACCCTGTGGAAATTGGGACTAATAATAATAAAAACTGACCAATTTGGTATTTTTTTTCCCTCGACCCTTTGGGAATTTGAGAGATTTAAAATCCTCTGATATAAAGACTCTATAGCATGCCAACTATATCTAATCTAGTCTAACTTAGTGTACTGGGTAAAAATCAAGTTTCATAATCCGTTTTATCTCAATTCTATTTTCATATCATTCTCACTTTAGTTTCATTTCATAACCAAATCATATATTGCCTAATGTAAAATTAGACTTCCAATTCAAAAACATATTAAATATTTTCTTGCTCAAGCATCTAAAATCATAATACTCAAATTCAAAACATAACCAAGAATTTGCTAATTTAATCATTTGAAAACATATTCATCTCAATACATGATTTTATAAATATTAACTAAATCATTCAAAACTCATAAAATTAATATAAGAATAACATTAATATAATTAGTCATAATGATCTAAGTATTCTAAAGCTTTATGTAATGGAAATAAGATATTAGCACAAACTAAAATTTCAATCGCTTTACTTCTTCTCTTCGCCTTTCTCCTTCAAGATGTTCGTTTCGTTTTTAGCTACAATATGAGTAATTCAATACGAAATAATGTCATTTACCCATTTTAATACTAAAACTAATAAAACAAACATAAATATGCATGGTTAATCATGTTAACATATTAAGTTTCCTAATCCGAAATTCTCATATCTTTTTACTCAATTATCCGTTTTTAATTTCATCTTCACCGGAGCACTCACTACTTCACAAGCTATCATTTAGCGCCAATATTACACAAAATGATTAATGTTCTCTAGTTCCCCTTCACCATGGCCAAATAAACCAAGTAAACTTTTTCATCAATTTTTATTTCTTTTTCACACTTCTAACGAGCTAGAATTCTTCTTCTAATAATTTTCTATCAAGAAAATATATCTACTTCACTTAAATTTCCTAAGCTTCCATCAATGTTCTTTAATAGCAACTTTCAAAATACTTGATGAAATAAAAAATTATTGGTATATATATGTAAAACAAGCTTCAAATATTCAAAATTTATGAAAAATTTGAAGAAAACCCCATACATTATGCTTGAATTTGAAGGAAAATGATGAAATAATTTTTTTTTTCTTTCCCTCTGTTTTGTTTCATGAAACAGAGAGCAAATGAAAAAAGATGAGAACAATGTTCTCTTTCTCTCGTTTTTTATATTTTATAATATTAATTAATAAATTATTATTATTTATTATAATACTATTATTAATGAATATATAATTTGAAAACCATCATAAAATCATTTATTTTTTAAAGTAATAATAAAATTGCCATTAAATCCTTTCCATCAAAATAAAAATAAAATACCTTCACTTTAGTTCCTACTTTCTCAACTTATCCAATTTAGTCTCTAAACTTGATAACAAATTTTTTAACTAACCACATGCTCCTAATAATAATTCTCTATATTTCCATGTCTAATAATTTCCTCTAAAAACGATAATAATTTTTTATACTACTATTTATTTATAAATCACTTATTCAAGGACTTCTACCATATATATATTTAAAGTTGGGATGTTACATAAGTTATCGCCAAATGTACAGTATGCCCTATTTGTCTTAGCACTGTGTTGGTTGGGTTGTAAAAAAAAGACCTGGTTAGAAATCAACGGGACTAATTGTTCTCATTTATGTTTCTCTCGAAAATTATAAGTCATTAAGAAGGACAACTTTTGAATTTATATGACACTTGTTAAGTTCCACTAAGTGGGATGGGATGATATATATATAAAAGTGAGAGAAGGGTTATGGAAGAAGGTTCTTCTTTCTACAATATTATATTTTAATTCTTTCTTTTTCTCAAATCGAATTGTATTTCTTTTTTATTAAGCTGGAAGCTAAAGTTGTTGGTTAAATTAATGATTGTTTCATCTTTGGGTAAGTATCACCACTTTGCATGTTAAGTTTTGAAAGAGTAAGTCTATAAGAGGTATATGAACAGTAAGTTGTTAATATAAAACCTTGCATGGAGGTTATCTACGGTTCAGATGTTAAGTAATTTGAATGCATGGAGGTTGTAATAGTAGATCTATGTTCTTTAAGCAGTTGTTACTGCTGGTTCAAGAAGAATGTCTAAGTTTGGAGCTTTGAGCTACAATGGGTGAGTCTCAAGTGAGTCCCTAATATACTCCTACAAGTCCTTTTAGATAGTTCTTTTGTGATCAATGTTTCAATAACGATGCGTGAGTACTTAAATGGCTGTTAAATATGTAAGTAATCGTGGTATAGTGTCCTTGTAAGTCAAGTAGGTAATGAACTGTATGTATGGATGCATGTGATTCTGTGAAGCAATTATGTGTGTGCCTGTGACATATATTGTGATACATGATTGTGTTGATGTGTGTGAAATGTGTATTGAAGTATGATCTGGTTAAAAAAATGAGTATAGCCTACCTGAATGTGAACTTATGTTAGATATATGGTGTGTGGGAAATGGGGTGAATTGAAGTGTTGAGAGATTATGTGAAGTGAATTTTGACACCGCGGTGGTATTCGATGAAATCCGTTGGGACGGTAAACACGAATTTTTGTATGAAAATTCTGAAGAAAGTCCATGGCCATGACACATTATGGAAAGGGGTGAATGAGCTGCATTTATAGACTAGGGTTTTCTGCACGTCCCAAATCGATGATGGGTAAACCTCACGCGATGTGAGTTTGGGCAAATCCATATCGCAAACACGACAGCTTTTAGGGTGCCTTTGTGGCATTCTATTCGCCATTGTGGCGTATTGTATGCTGCCTTTGTGACATTCTGTTTGGCCTATGGCATTTTATTCGCCATTGTGACATATTCTGTATGTTGATGTTGTGACATATTCTGTCTAGCCCTTGTGGCATACTCCAATTAGTCTATGTTAAGGATATGATCTCTCTGAAAATATTTTGGTTTGAAGAGTTCTATGATGTAACTGAATAAGCCTTAAAAGAAGTTTGTTGAAAAGAAATATGAATTTGTAGGTTTAAGAGGGCATCTACCGTGATTATCTGTCAGCTTAGAATATAGGCATATTCCCAACTATAAGAGGTACATAAGCATCCATTGTTCTGATTTTGACTGAGTTATGTGGGGTTGGAAATCTGAGTTATTTGGTATCTGTCATATCTGAACAATATCAAGTTTACACTTTGAACTTTTGAAATTTGGAAATTTTACTTTTGACTATAGCTTCGTCTTATTGATTTTCTTTCAACTTTTATTTATTGCTTTCTTTGCTAAGTTTAAATTGAGTTTTTTTTTTGTTTATTTTTTATTTAGGAAATAAAATTATCCTTGGTGTTTATAAATTTGGCTTTATTCACTATTATTATCTTCAAGTTTATTTGAGAGTAGAAATTTATTTTTGATCCTACAAATTTTGCCTGTTGCTAGGGTCTGATATTAATAATTTTATTTCTTTTCATTATCCTTAACATTCGATCATGATTGCATATTCACAATAATTTTATTTTTGGTTGAATAAACCATACTAACAACTGCAATGTTGTTGTTTAGCTGCACCCTTTGAATTGAATAATTCACTTCCATGAATGACTTTTCTTTTCTAAATTAAATGAAGATTCAAGTAAAGTCATACCTAAAAATTACTACTTAATTATATTTGACTATTGTGGTTTGTTTGTATTTTAGGAGAAAGATAGATGCCAGTTTCTTATGGACGAATCAACTCTGTTTTCATATGCTTTGATTACAATTTACGACAAACATCAATTGATTAATTACATAGTTAAAATTAGTGTGGATTAAAATTCGATTTTTTTAAATTTTGAATTAATTAAATTAAGTTATTACAACTTTAATAAATTGATTCGAGTTTAATTTCACAATTTGAATAACTCGAATAATTCGAATAATAGATTGATATAAATACTCTTTTGATCTTTGTTAACCTTGAAAATAAGTAAATCAATCTTCCTCTCAACAAAAAATTAAAAAAAAAATTAATAATTTTTAAAAATTCAAAACAATTTTTATGTTTAAAATATTTATAAAAATTTCAACATTTATATTTTAAAAAATTTTAAAATTTTAAAAAAATTCTAAAAAATATATAAAAATTTTAAAATTTTAAAAATTTTCTAAAATAATAATTTTGAGACTTAATTAATAATTCAAATTTATTATACGTAAGTATTTTATTTATGATTATTAGTTTGCTTTGAATTTTTTTTCAAATATCTATGATTTCAAATTTATATTTTTTAACATAGAATTAATTTTACTGTAAAAATATTTTTATTTGACATGTTTAATTTTTTTTAATTTAACTCGAATAATTTCACTTGATTCGACTCGACTCGAATTTCATTTCACTCGATTCGATTCGAAAAAATTTTAAATTAAATTAAAATAATAAAATAAAACTTATAAACTTGATTAACTTAATTTTTTTTAATTAATTCGATTCGATTTGATCTAACTAATTAAAAAAAAAACTGAGTAGGTAGATTCGGACAGAGAAAAGAGTGTTAAGCTTGGGTTGGAGCCTCAACAGCACCCAATCATAACGTAGCAGCAGTTGTGCGAGGAGAGGAGCGTCAAACAGCGCGTGAAAAAGGAGCGTGGTGCTTTAATCAATCACAATCTCCTGTATAGGTAAACGTCCCTATAAGCCAATAGCTTTTGCTTACTCCTTCCCTTGACTGACATTCAACAAAAACAGTAAAACAAACAAAAGTAAGAAACTATATTAAAGAAAGAGAGACTTGGCCTTAGGGAACCTGAGCAGTGAGCATTGATAGAGCAGCAAAAGAACCTCAGCTCCAAGAGAAGCTTTAACTTAACCAACCCTGTTTGGTTCTGGGTTTTCCAGGGTTCATAATTTCCAGGCCTTCTACATTTGTTCTTTTTCCTGAAAATATTAACTGAAGCTAGCTATCTCAAGGATTACCATCCTTCAGGTAAAAACTAAAAACCCAGCTCTGTTTTCTCCTTATCCTTTGTGTTAAACATGTATGTTTCAGGTTATATTTCATTTTTCAGCAATGTACATTTCTAGTGGTGTTCATGTTCCTTTAGTTCCTTCATCAGAAAAGATTGTTTCTAAATGTGTTTGAGAGTGAGTAGGGGTGGTCAGTTCCTTTCAAGGTTTTGCTTTATGTTAGCAATTATATGCCTCTCTTGTTCTTCATACCCTCTTTTCCTGCTTGCCTTTTTTATATATCCTTGAAACTTTGTTTTCTTCAAGTTCATCTACTCCTTCATTTTGCATTGTTCATTTAATTCTTTCTTCCATGTTCTACTTTCAAAGTTATCAAGCAAAATTTGGGGAAGAAATACGAGATTTTTCATGGAGTTATAGAGCTTTTTGGTCTTGAATTTGCAGGAGAAAATGGAAATATAGGAAAAAGTAGTTTTATTGGATTGGTTGAATACACCCCACTGCCACATATTTTCATTAAGAACAGAATGCTTCAGTTTTTTGGTCCAAAAGTAATGTAAATAAACAAATTTTAATTCCAAACCGAGTACAAGCAGTCCCTCATGGATTATTAATTTACTTCGTTCATTTCTAGCTGGTCCTATGTGGTTTCAATAATGTGGGTTCTCCTTTTTGGATCTGTTTTTTTTTTAATAATCTCATCATTTCTGCTCTTTTCAAGACAATGCCTAGAACTACCCATAGCCCGTCTCTAATTCATAAATAGGAGGATAATGTGCCTTAGCTCACTCCAACCCACGTATGGTAACTTTATTTTTCCTTGCCCACTTTTCCTTTCATTTTAAATTAGGTCATTTGGTTCTGGTTGGTAGTAGTGGAATTAGTTTCTGTGGAGTTTCTTTGAAGGAATTGTATTTGATTGTTTGTTGGTTAAGGCTTGATATACATTTCGGTTTGCACAACCTCTACATCTGTAATATCAGAATCTACCCAATGTAGCTTCTCGATCCATGATTTCTTTGCAGCTTGTGTGGGCCAAGTCGGGTTTGAAGCAGAGCCCTTTTACCAGTTCAAGGGGATATATAAATCATGCAGACCCCAAAAGCAAGGTAAGATCCTCATTAGTTGCCATGTACGTAGATTTATAATGTTTTTGTTATTAGAGGCTGAACTATAGTTGTCTCGGTATATTGTACTTAAACCCTTTTTTCACCCCCTTTGAAGTAGGGCTGTTTGTAGTTGTTTAGCTTGTGCTTGAAGAAATGGTTGCAACATTAACTTCTTTAAGGTGGGTGACTCCTTAATTTTGAAGTTGTTAGTAAGCTACGGATGTTCGATCCGCCCTGCGTTATGATGGGTTATATAGAAAGTTGTAGAAGTAGTTCCAACCTCCTGAAAGAACCTCTTGTATGATGTAATAGTAGTCATGACTAGAAGCTTCATTGATGTTTCTTCACTTGTGTTGAGTTTCATTGTTTTTGGCAGTAAAACAAGCCCCCTAGAAGTGCCTCAGAGAAACTCTTCTGCTACACCTCGAACTTCTCATCAAATGAAGATATCAGGATCTGATGCTGACACGGTTTCATCCCCAAATCCTGCAAGTAAGACACCCAAAGATATAAGTCTGAAGGTTACTGAGCGTAAAGCATTGAAAAGCCAGGTATCTGAGGTATTCTTTGGTCACTTATGAATGGTTAAGTCTAGGATGATGCTTACCGTAATGAAATCTGCAAATTGTTTTCTGTTATTATCGGATAGTTGTCTGTTTTTACTTCTCCACTTGATTACTTGAACTGACAAAATGTCCAAATGTTTGGTGTGAGCTCTAGAAAAAGCGTGCAAGCCGAGTGACCGAACTGGAAGCGCAACTCATTCAACTTCAGGATGATCTAAGAAAGACCAAGGACCAACTGACTGCTTCTGAGTCATGGAAGAGGCGAGCCATGCAAGATGCTGAGGAGGCTAAAAAGCAGCTATCAGAAATGTCAGCCAAGCTTGAAGAATCCGAGCAGCAGTTGCTGGAATTCTCTGTCTCTGAGGATAGTCGGGTTCAAGAACTCCGTAAGATCTCACAAGATCGAGATAGAGCATGGCAGTCAGAACTTGAGGCTGTCCAGAAGCAGCACTCGATGGATTCTGCTGCCTTGGCTTCTGCTTTGAATGAAATCCGGAAGCTTAAAGCTCAGCTGGAAAAGGCATATGAATCAGAAGCCATTCAAACTAAACATGCTGAATCCGCATATGGTGAAATTCAGAACTTGAAGATTGAAACTCTTGCCTTGGTTGAAACACTTAAGTCTGAGATCAATAACTGCAAAGAATCTGAAGCCCGGGCCATTGAAGTTGTTAGCGAAACAGAAATGCAACTGGAAGCAGCAAATAAAACCGTGGAAGTACTGCGATCCGATGCCACCAAAAGGACCGAAGCTTTCAACAATTTGTCATTGGAGTTAGAACAGTCACAGGCTAGAGTTAAGTCTCTGGAGGAACTTGTGAGCAAGCTACAGGCAGAACTCGTTGGTAATAGCAGCAAAACATTGAAGGATCGCAATGATGATGAACTGCCGCAGAAGAATGGAGAAAATGAGGATATAGAGAAGCTCAAAACGGAGCTTAATTTTGCGAAACTTGAAGTGGGTCAATTGAAGTCAGCATTGGATGCATCCGAGGTAAGGTATCAAGAAGAATATATTCGGAGCACATTGCAAATTCGAAGCTCTTACGAACAAGTGGAATGCATACGAACGCAGTCATGTCAGAGGGAGATGGAACTGGAAACCGAATTAAATAAAATGAAAGCTGATGTTGAAGAACTGAGAGCAAACTTAATGGATAAGGAGACTGAACTGCAGAGTATTTTGGCTCAAAACCAGGAGCTGAATTTGAAGACCGAGAAAAAAACAGTTCGGTGAAGAAGAGCTGGAACTTTCAATGAAGTTGAAGAAAAAGTTAGAGGCCGATTTGATGGAATTGAATGCAAATTTGACAGCCAAAGAAACCGAGTTGCAGAGTGTAACCATGCAAAACGAGAAGCTCAAAATGGAGATTATGAAGATGGAAATGGATAGTAATAAACTTAGTGATGAATCTGCTGCCTTGTTAGAAGCAGCAAGGGCAGCAGAGCAAGAGGCTCTATTGAAACACGACAATTCAACCGAGGAAGCTGAAAATAGTAGAAAAAGAGCAGCTCAGGTGACCGAACAGCTTGATGCAGCACAAGCAGCAAACAATGAAATGGAGGCTGAGTTAAGGAGAATAAAGGTTCAGTCAGATCAATGGAGAAAAGCAGCTGAGGCAGCCACTGCCATGCTTTCTACTGGGAACTATGGAAAACATATGGACAGGACCATATCTTTTGACGGCAACCATAACCTTGTAACGGGTTCACCCACCTCGGAAGACATGGATGATGATTCACCAAAGAAGAAAAATGGCAACATGTTGAAAAAGATAGGTGTGTTATGGAAGAAAGGCCAAAAGTAGCTGAAAATGTTGCATATATTTCTGCTCTAAATGTTTCGTGGTTTCCTATATGTTTTCAATTTATTCAAAATTCATCTTAAATTTGTTATTCCAATTGAGTCATTCTTATGGAAATTTTCAATGTTGAAAATGTCACAACTTCGAGATGAATATTGAACCTCTAAACAATCTTGCTTTAATAAGATGTCTTGAAATGGTGTAAATTATGATGGAAAATATTTAAATTGTTGTTACGTTAAGTTGATTGTTTACTTAAAATAACAAATGCAATGAAAGTACTAAACTGTAGTGGTTACTACGGTTTTGCACTGCAAAAAACTGTGCAACCAAAATAAAAATAATATCAAATATTATTTAAATAATTTGATTTCCTTACATCTGCGAAACCTAATTTAGTGAGTAATTTCATTATCTTTAATCACGAATATGACAAGTGATTCACACTCTATCACTCCTCAAATATAGAGATCCCACTTTTGTACCTAAAGGCTAGAAATGGACACTAATATTACATTCGGCACTAATATAAAAATGGGCAAGAAATGATTAATGAAAGGAATATATGGTTGTGGAATACATGAACTTGATAATCTCAATTAACTTGTGAAATGGTAATTAAATGTTGCAAAGATATGAACTATGTGTATGTAAAAGCAAAAAGAGAATTTTTTTTTTAGCACTTATTGTATATGTTGAAGTATGCTTGTATGCCATCACATTCATGTGGGTTGTATGTTTTCATCTTATCTTTATGCTATTAAGCTAACATGTACATGTGAAGCTTATTGACCCATGTGTTTGGATGTCCTTTCAAATAAGGTAAGTATAAGTTTATTAAGCATTTTATGCTTACACATTGTTGCCTTTGTTCGTAGATTCTCGCTTTCGAATCCTTGAAGTTATTTCAACTTAAAATCATCACACCATCAACAAGACTATCAAGAATATGAAACTTAGTGCAATTTGTGACTTGTGACATGTATTTAAAATGTCAATTTGTATAATCATGTCAGCTTCAATTGCTACTAGGTATTGTGTAGCTTAGTATTAAGTCGATATTTTGAAGGCTAGTGGTTATGTTTGAGCTTATTATTTTGAAGTTCTAATTAGATTGGTATTCATGTGTCATTTCCCCATTTAGCTAATATTTTGATTGAAGTTAAATTTGCTTTCCATGATGTCTTTAGAGTAGGGAGGTGATTCAATAGTTATCGTCTATGTTTTTTGCTATTAAGCTTTTAGGTATTGAAACAAGTAACTTTCAAGTTAATTTTTAGTTTTAGAAGTTACGATATTAATACTAAATCCTTGTGACATCACAACGAATGTGACAGAATCTCAAGATCTACAATAATAGAGAGAAGTAGTGACACTTCTCCCTAGTTTTACTGATACCACAATGTAAGACATAGCTCATTGCATTGTTTTGAGTCTTTTTGACCTTTTAAGACTCAATTTGAATTCCAAGCACTTTCAATCAACTTCAAATCATTTTTAAAGGACATTAAACTAATTCTAAACCTTCTAATCATCTAAGTTGTTATTGCACGTTTTAAAACTATAACTAACTTATATACTAAGATTGTGCATTGCACGATAAAAGATTTTACACAATATGCTATTTATAATAATTTTTTTGCACTTCATATATTTTTATAATTTTTGTAATGTTCTAATATCTGTGTATAATTTCATATTTTTATGATTTTTAATGTTTTAAAATATAAGATACTACATTTCACCACCCAGCACAATCCTACCGTATCACTCGGTAAAAACAGCCTCCCATTACTCTTTAACTTAAGAGTCATAAGGACTTAATTGATAGCAATTTTGACATTTAAAGGCTGAGTGCAAAAAAATAAACTTCATTATTTTATTTTATCTTATTGTAATTGTTCAAAGGAACCTTCAGCCATTTTTATTTAATGAACATATATGCAACATGAATAGGTGAGATAAAAGTTCATTTTAATGAAATGTAGCACTTAGCTACTATGAGGTACACATACATTTCATATAATTCATGTTTTTATGCAAAAGATTGTTCATATAATTCGTACTTTCATGATATCGTGTTTTACATCATGTTCCGGGTTGAATATTGTGCTTATGCCTTAAACATCTCATCACATGATAACAAAGCCAATGAGATTTAAAATTAAGCATTGCAAAAGAGACCAGATGCTGACAGTGCCAAGCATCTTTGAGCATTAATAGCAGCAGCAAGTTAGAAACAGCCAACCATCTCTCACTATATATACAGCCAAACCCCAACATGAAACCTAAAACAACTAGTTGTGCATTCCCCATTCTCTACTTACAAATCCCACCCAAAATATTTTAGTCAGCTATTTTCATAGTAACTTCTTCCTTTTTACAGCAACTGTCTCCCATCAAAATCCTCAACTAACCCAATCATCACTGTTCACCACCCCTTTTCATGTACACCAACCCGACCAAGGACCTACCTAAATAATAATTACAAATTCACAGGATTATATGTACCTCTAAAAAGGCTACGAAAGGTGGAATGAGCCTTGCCCTTCACTTATGGCGTATAATAGCTTCTCTTTCATCTTCTCCTGCAAAAAATATTGACAACCCGTATTTCTCTTTTTAACTTTACCTTTACGAGAAATTTAAGATTCAATTAAGAAGGTGTGAAGGATTACTTTTGAAGAATAAGGTGGCAACTTCAGGTAATTGGCACAAGTCATAACACTGGGCAGCTCCGTATCAGCACAATTGCTGCTATGCTGAAGGAAACATCAAAATTTAAAGAAATTCATACATGGTATGACAAAGGAAAAATATATGTACAAAAACTGGGAAACCAAGGTTCAATTATTATACGGACCTTGCGAACAATTGTCAATTTTGGATTTAAAGACGCCAAACCTCCTGGAGGTAGCCGGGGAGCACCAGTCACAAACTGCAGAAATGCTCGCCTTTCTGAATATTCAAACTCTTGTATAATTTCCAGCAGCTGAAATTCAAAGAAACAGTGACTTAAGGTTCAGCAGATGACAAAAGCAGAACTTCAAAGAAAAAGAAAATGGAAGTGGGAAAAGAATAGAAAATGCAAGGCTGACATTAATGATTGGTGGACTGCTAGCCGTATATCCATGATCAAACTTGATATGTTCCAGAAGTTCATTGAACTGCTTGAAAAACAACATTAAAATTTAGTAAAGGTAATCCATCTCTGCTAACTCCAAAAAGACTGATTAATCAAGAGACAGATATACATACAGCCCAGATATCACATTCTCCGCAGAGTAAACGCTCTAGTTCCTCCTCTGTAAAAATATGGAGATGGCTAATTGAAAAAACCTGGAATGACAGCCAGAATCAGACTTGCTTATTTTTGAAAAATAAAATCCACAATGAGTCCCGAAGGAAATTTCGTGCAATATATATTAGGCAAGAGATTTCAGACTTGGGAGGACATAGATGAACAAACAAATTAGGCCCTGGTAAACTGAATTACCAACTCGTGGAAGAACCTTTCATTTTCAATGAATTCAAGGTGCAAGGAATTGCTCCACAATCATTCAAACATTATTTTCTTCAATTTTACAACACAGCACGTGGCACAAATTGAAGATCTCCATGGTTGATTTCAGTAAAGTAGAACACAAAGACATGACCATTTTGCTTACTTCTTTAAAAAAAATTCATGATGATACATACCTGATTAAATCCAGACTTGAAAGCTTCAACTTGCCTGGCAATTCCACTACGTATGGTAGCATCCACAACAAGCTCAACATAGTCCTCCAAATTGGCAAAACTTACCTGGAAAAATGCATAACTCACGTGAATCAAGTATTGAAGTTTTAAACTAATTTAATGGATCTCAGGATAAGTGAATGTCTTAATGCTTAAGAAATACTCACCATTTTGGGATTACACTCAGAAGAAAGAACATAATCAGGATAACCAGGAAGGGTAAAGTCCAGATAAAGGTCCTCGATCCTTGTATTTCGAAAGCATAAATCCTGTTTCAATGCTGTGTTTTCAACACAAATGGATTCCTGATGCCTTTTCTGATTAACAATAATAGCCTGAAACTCCAGTAGCGTCCTACCAAGCTCAGGATCGAAAGATTGGATATCATACAAACTAAGGTCCTACAAAACCAAAAGGTTGCCTATCTTAATTGCTAGAGTGTAAGATTAATTTTTTTTAATTAAATGCTTAATGGGAAGTGCAATCATTAATAAAGTTAAGGACAGAAGAGTACCTGCCCCAAAATTAATTTGTAGAAGGCTTTGGAGAAGGGAACATCAAGGACTCTTCCATCTTGAATAGCCTTTGCGACAATTTGACCCAAAAGAACAAACTTTTTAAGTACTTGAGAGAACTGTATTCCATTATTCACATCAGATTTAGGTGAATATGGACGAGGGAAAAGCTCAGAACTGTTTCTCAGAATTACAGATTCTGTAGGCAAGGTAGTTGAAGTGATAAAAGAACAATGATCCCCTCTCCACATGCCAAGGCCAAATTTCTGAAATTCATGACTAACAAGAGTATAGAATTCCAAAGTTGGACCGAGACCAGTGCCAACTTCTTCATTATACTCCACTTCAAGAAGTCCCTTATGACGAGCATGTAGGTCCATCATTCTGGTTGCAGAATCTAGAATTTGATCACGTGAGACTAAAAATTTCTTACGAGGCAAACCACCTGAAGTAGTTTGCCTGTCACTTGAAGCGCCTGAATTACTACGTGAAATGGAATTGAGTTGACCTCTTCGTGGACCAAATGCAGCCAAACGGAAGTACTTGCATCTTGCCTCAAAGCTAAACAAAAAGGGACAAGAAGAAACTAAATCATTACACCACAAAGGCATACCACCGGTGGATAAGGTGAAAGCATCCTGCATCTGCTGTTCTAGCTTTCCTGTCAATCTACTGCTCACAAATTCATTTTGAGACACTGAACGAACCATTACCTTCAAATTATCCAAGTTATCATTCCTACCTTCAGCAAATGCACGTACTCTCTCACAAGACATCAGATGAAATGAATATTTGTTGATGCCTTCCAAAAGTTTGAGCAGAAACAATATATCATAAATAGGACTTGACTTATCCAAATCAGAAGTGAGTTTGCAAGCAAACATGCTGGCAAAAAATCCCATATTCTGAATAGAGGCAATCTTTTGATCTGATAGTGTGAACTTGCGTTCTTGATATGTATGTTCTTGAGGATCATCTTGCTTAGGTTCTAGAGCTCTTTTGTATGTTATCGTGTATACTCGACTCCATAACTTTGTCCATGTCATAAATTCTTTCTCTGAATTTATTAGCTGTTGAAGAATCACATGATATAGAGTCAAAGTTCGGTCTAGTTGATGTCCTTCTAGATAAAGCAATAGTCTAGCTGAGGAATCTTTAATATCATTGTCACCAGATGCAGAACAGGGAGTTCTCATATTTTTAGTTGACTCTGTAGGAAACTCTTGTTCCTTCCCAGCAGAGCCCTGTAAAGTAATCCAATTTGCACTCAGTGAGAGTAAGCCCATTTTTAACAGGCAGCCCTTACAATAAGGAAAAAAAACCATTGGATATAGATATTTAAGATTCGTTTAAGCACGCTCTTATGATACATACAAGAATTAAACAAAACTAGGAATAAATACCATATTGGTTTCATCCAAACACATTGTTTCACCAGAATTCAGTTCTCTGAAATGAACTTGTTCAGAGGCAATCCGTGAAAAGTTAGCTTCATCTTCCTGCAGGAAAGCATAACTAAAAGAATTGAGTATAGCTCAAAACTTATATAAGTACCACAATAAAGAAATGAAAGAACAGGAAAAAAAGGGGGTCATGATACTAAACAACTCTACTAATTTAAGATCAACAAACTACAGAAGTGACCTGCATCTCTGGCAAATCAATGGACATGCTGTCGATAAAACCTGAACTCTTGCCTTGAGTAGAGTTCGCATTCGATGGTAAAATATTAGGCAGAACTTCCCTCTGTTCCAACTCTTCAGCATCTAATTCCCCATATTCTGTTCTTTCAGTAAAAACTTTGGGCCAAAGATATCCTTCGATGGCATCTAAGGAAGAAAAAGGGTCAACAGCCAAAACATCTTCAGCACAATCAGATAGGCAGTTCTCCCCTTCTTCCCTCACAAAACGAACCCTAAAACATGGATACATAACACAACGTCCATTTGGGACAGTAGCAAATGAATTTCTCTGCTTGAATCCATGGCTTGGAATAACAGGGAAATTTTCCAAAGTTGACAATCCGCTCTGTAATTTTTGTATTAGTATAGAGAGAGGCAAGTCCTCGACAAGGATATTTGAATAAGAAAAAAACAACTTTGTGAACACCTCAAACCTCTTCCCCAGAACAACCAAATAATAATAACTACCAGTAAATTTCACATTCCCTCTCATGTGCAGCCCATCAGACAGGTAATGAATAAGCGATTTCACGATTCCACTTTCAATAAATTCAAAAGTGGAAACAGGTTCTCTACCATTAAGCTTCAGCATAATTTGATGTAATATGCTGTAGAACTTCTCTTCATGCTGAACAGCAGTATCATCATCAACAGGCATGTTTATGAAATTACTCAAGGCAGCAGACAAGGTTCTGAGATTTTGAAGAACATCAGTCATCCCTTTGTCGGATTCAACTAATTCTGGAGCAAAGTAATTGGTTTTAATATGTTTTGCAAGGTTGCAGACAGTATCCTTGTCAATCTTACAAGATGAGACTGAGGAAGATGGCACCATATCAAATGCATAACACAAACATCTCTGGAACTCCCTTGCAGAAGACTTTTGGCTTGAATCAAATGATGGTTGGATACCACCAAACACTGGAAGCATCAATTGCGAGCATTTTTCAGGCATTATAAGTGCGTCTATCACATAAAAAACACCCTCCTTTATGAATGAACTCAAAAAAACATCAGAAAGCTTTTTGAGGATGATCTCAGCAATCTGTAGGGCTAACATCAGCAAATGGTGATCCTTCCGAGTAAACACTCCAGCCAGGAAACTGCCATATATAGATTCATGAAAATATATCCAAGATCTGTTGACTTATCATTATGCATTTTATAAAAAAGAAAAGCATAAGAAAAAATATCCCTATTCACCTTGGAATGTTGGCAGTCTTAAGCAATTCACCAAGCATGTCAGGTTTGCTCAGAACAACTAACTTGCTGATAGCAGATAGGCAGCCATAACAAACATATATGTTTGCACCAGAATTGACTACCTGTTCAATTGGTGAAACATGAATTGTAAAACTACTGAAAGGACAAAATACTGAAATTTCAACTTTATATATCAGGGAGCTAACCTGGACCAGCATGGGAAATAAATCCATTCCAAATCTTTGCAGAAGATCATGATGGTCAGCTAAAAATGATTCCTTATCCAACACTACCTGATTAGCTTGATCTCCGGTGGAGGTGGGAAGCAGCTCATTGAGCAATTTCAGAACTTCATGTACCTGCCAGAGACAATAGCAATAGTGACCGGGATCTTTTCTTTTAGAAGAACTATTGTTGACTTAAATAGAGACATTTCAACTTGGTCTCTGAACTTGAAAGTTCAGAGCCAGATAACCAACAAAAAAAAGCATCATTATAGGAGATGATCTTGGTGCACATCACCACAGTAATTACTGTTATTCACTACAAGGGTAGACTCAGAAATAAACGCCCAAGCCAATACCAACCAAAATGGAACACCATTCAGAGAAGTTGTCCACTCTAAGATGCAAACCTGATTGCAATTGCCATCAACTAAGCGCGGAGGAGATATTCCATGTGAGAGGTCATAAGTAGATAAGACATCCTTCAGTATGCTGCTTATATTTAGCTCATACAGACTCCTAAAAGCTACAAATGAACCAGAAGAAAGCTTGACAAGTAATCCTATCAAGCCCTGCCAAGTGCCAACCAACATGGAACAATCAAATCACCATTTAACAGGCAGTGGAATATAAATATAGCTAATCTCTGACCATGATCAAGGAAATTTGCATACATTGTATATTGGCTGGGATATAGTAGTTCGGCTATTCGATTTCATAACGTGTGTGACTTGATTAATCAGCTCATGTTTACAGAGTTCCTCCATCAGTTCAGAAGACTGACACATTCTCTCAGATATTTTGATCAAGCAAGTTGCAACACTTTCAACAAGCTAGAAATTTCAACAACGTAAAAATTATTAGGTCAATATAATTTATGAGAAAGAAATAAATTGAAGGAGTCATCAAAAGGAGGAAAACTACAAATAGTTAAAGACCTGTTGGTCCTCATGCTGAAGTAAATCACATAATTTGGGAACCGCTTCAACAAAAGGTGCAGGACCCTCCAAAGGAAGTTTCTTACAAATGTTCACCACAGTGGCAAGTGCAACTCTCTGGCAAATTTAAAATCAAAATTCAATGAAACAATGTATACCCTAATTCCAGAATTAATAACAGAGTGCAAATTGAATTACCTGCACACTAATTGAGAAAAAATCAATAAAATTTAGAACAGCCATAATTGCACCAGCTTGTAAACAAGCAACTGGTTGATCACGAGATATTTTCTCCAATGCTTGCAAACACTGCATAACAAATATTTCTCAGCATAACCAAGTTTTCTTACTTCAATCACACTGTAATTTCTTACCCTAACAAACTTAGTCACTTCAATCACACTATAGTCTAACAAGCAAGCTTAAAAACATACCTGCTCAGCTACATCCACATATTCAATAGCCAATAATCTTTCACAAAGAGCAGGAACTGCATCGTGTCTAACAAGGAAACCAGATGATCTAGGATATACATCACATAGATAAGTCATACCCCTAATTGCCAACAACATTATATTAGCATTACTCTCGTTCTTCGCAAGCTTTACAAGTACTGGTGATAAAGAATCCGCCATCAAACTCGAAAGCGAATCCTCATTACAAAAAGACAACACTTCACAAAGTTCAGTCAACGCAGCCAGTTGGCCCGAACCTCCACTTCCTTCGTTCAAATTTGACAAAATAGTATTCAATTTTCCATGATCACTCGACGATCTTCTTCTCTGATAGTCTCTTAAAATGTGGTGCCGTGGTTGTTGCTCAGCATCGTCAGAATCGCATGATCCATAGGCTGATTCGTCTTCCTTCTCATGTTCACCATCCGATCGGCTCGAAGCCGAGGTGGAGGAGGAAGTTTCCATGTCAGCATCGGGAGTGGAATTTGGTGAATTGAGGTGAGTTCTGATTGAGGAACAGTTAGAGGAACTTGGTCGAAACTCTAATGAACTACAAGCTCGCTTATCTGCTGGTAATTCGTCGGCTGTTTCCGTTCGTTTCTGTCCTCGACTTCCCATGTGAATTCCTTACCTTTTTCTTTCTCTTGGACTGACGAATTTCCAAACCAAGACAATTCACTCCAACCTGAATAAAAAAATTAATCGCATTAAACAAAGCGAAAATTAACAGTTTCATACGGAAGAAAAATAAGAATATCATCGTAGAATATGAACATTACTGTTGTATAGTAACCCAAAAAAAACTATATAATCACCACCAAAATTTTAATCATAATAAGGCTCAGTTTAGCATTTCAAAAGGGAATTTTTTTTAGAACAAATAAATAAAAGCATAGTATTTAGAAGACGAAAGAAAATCAAAACAAATAAATTAGGGTTAGTTTGAAGGGGGCAACTGATTCGTCAAAACCATTAATAAGCGATCAATCCTCAAGACAATTAAAAAATACATCTCTTCGAAGCAAACCTAATACAACTAAAAACGTTTTTTAAAGGAAAATAGAAAAACAAAGGAATTAATGAGAAAATAAAAGAGAAAAACAACTAATCGATGAGCTTAAAAACATCAAAGAAAAAAAAACAAATCACGTCATTTTTTCTTCCCGTTTAAGTACCTAAAAAGAAGAATTGGTGGTTAATCGGTCTTTCGAAAGAATCGAAGACCTACAAAATTTTAATCAACGCGATCAACTTATAGAAGATTGACGATCTTTTCTTCCCTCTTTCCTTTTATTTTTCTTTTTTCCTTCTTCCTACTGCTGCTGTTTGATTTATACGATTGTGATGATAATGAAGAAAACCAGGGATTACGAATAAGTTATCGTAATTATATATACTACAGGCTCCTATAGTATCGTGTGCTACTCGGTCGTATGGAGAAACGTACACCATCAAAATTACTAGCTATACAGATTATCATCGTTGGCTTAGTTGTGCTAGAGACGCTAATGGGCCAGGTTAAGTTTATGTCGGGTTTAAATATGATATTAATTTATTTTATGTTTATTTTAAAATAGTAATATATATTTAATATATGTAACCGTTCATATTTATAAAATATTAAATAAAGTCTATTTTAGATTAATTCATATTATTTTAAAAAAATTTAATAAATATTTATATTATATTATTTTAATATTAATAATTTTATATATTTTTTATTTATTAAAATTTTTTATATAATCATCTTAATATTATTTTAATGTTTATATTAGAGTAGTATTATATATTTAGTATATGTTTATTTTTTTATATGTTTTAAATTATATAATATATAAAAATAACATAATATAAAGTATTATAAATTTAAAACGGATCGAGTCGGGCCGGGCTCGGGCCTTGAATGTTTAAGCCCGAGCCCAATCCATATTTTAAACGGGCCTAATATTTTTCCCAAACCCTCCCAAATTTCGAGCGAGCTTTCAGGCCTAAATGGATAACCCGACCCATGAACAGGTTTAGTTGTGCCTTTGTACGGGAAAAGTATTGTAGAGCTATAGAGATAGATTGCATTTGATTTTTTCCATTTAAAATAGATAAATTAATTTTTATACATTAGATTAAGCGAAAATTAATGTTTTCATTAAAAAAATTATCAATTTGTAATCTTAAAAATTAGTGTGGTTAACGAAATAATCAAGCAGTGACACGTATATCTCATGTTGATGTACATATATCAGCTTTTCATAATAGAAATAGAAGGAATTTTTAATAGAAGGACCAGTTTACTCTTTGATATGAGGACCAGTTTACTCTTTGATATGATATATAGAGATTAACTTGTTATTTTTTAAGTAAAAATAACATATACAATCCTATCCCTAGTACAAAGGCCTACGTGCTACTTTTACCACTTTATGATAATAAGATGAAAAAATTTCAACCTTACAAATTAATTGAGTAACACCCAAAACCAGATATCGTAGCTGGTTAGGGTCTTGGTGTCCTTCCGATAATCTACCGCGGTTTATCTTACATTATAGTTCCATTTAACCATATTTTTATAAAATATTGTAATGAACTCGACAAGAATAATCAATTGAAAGTTAACATAACTCAGAAAGGGCAAAATTATATTTTCCACATATTTTGAAGACTTCTACCAATACCTGTTGGACAGGTATCGGTAGTAGGCAAGTCAGTAAGCAATTTAGAAATAGTGCAGACTTCTATCGATACTTGTGATAGTTCTACCAATACAAGTGTAACATCTACCGAAACTAGTTATGCTTCTATGACACTAAAAACTTCAGAGAGCTAAGAAGTCTTACCCTGCAACTTCTACCGATACAAGCATTCTAACTACCGATACAAACATGCATAGAACTATCGAAACTTAGAATGCAACTACCGATACAACCCAAGTCAATAAACAACCTCTCTCTTACCCTGTACTTGTACCGATATATGCAGAAGTTCTACCGAAACAAGTATGAAGAATTCTCAAATTCACACAAGTGCATTTACAAAACTTAATTCATAAACATAAGGTGCAATGGACAACACATTTGTGTTCAACTACAACACTTAGCATAACATTTAAGTACTAGATGTCACATACAACATTGATCAAGCATTCAAAGTTTGATATTTAACCAAGGTACTACAAGTATCATAGTCTCAAAATAAGCATATACCAAAATAACATCATCCTAGTACATGCCATATAACCAAGTGATGTAAGAACTACCGAACCAACTCCTGGATAATGTGATGTCTTCGAGGTAATCCGATCTTCAACCAGCCAAAACGAAATCTACAAAACAACAACAATACACAGATAAGCTTTCTAGCCTAGTAAGTTCATAAACAGGGTGTCATAGCTCAACATTAAGCATAGTAACAACAATTATCATTAGAGTCGTAAATACTTCCTCTTAAACCGATTTCATACTTCATAGGTTCATAAGTCTTTCTTTTAATCAATCCTATGCTCTACCGAGTCACAAGTCTTCCTTTTAATCACTCTTATGCTCTACCGAGTCATAAGTCTTCATTTTTAAAAACAAATCTCATGATCATTTTGAGACATGAGTCTTCATTTAATATAATCTCATTCTCATCCCGAGACATGAGTCTTCCTTTAATATAATCTTATTCTCATCCTGAGACATGAGTCTTCCTTTTATATAAATTCTCATGCTCAACTCGAGACATGAGTCTTCCATTTAAATATCGAGTTTCTCAAATACTTCCTCAATAGATAACAATTAGTAGTTCAAATATAAAATGTAACAAACGAACTTACCGAACGAAATTGCAGTTCAGGTGAAACTTTAGGGACTATTCTATGATTTTCCCCTTTTCACGATCTGTAGCCCGATCTTGATCTATCATAAAATAAATCAATTCTCCTATTAAATCATATAATTTAATCAATTTACACATATAAGTCCTTTTTCGAAAAAAGTATGAAATTACCCCTAAACTTTGCATTTATATTCAATTTAGTCCTTAGAGCCAAAACATGTAAAATAACCATTTCTAAATTTACCCATTGCCAACCGAATATTCTAGGACAAAATCTCAACTCATTCATACATTTATCTTCACATCAAGGCATGCACTTTTACCAATTTCATAATTTAGTCCTTAAACCCTAAATTCATCAAAAATCACTTTTCAAACATGTTAAACCCAATCTTCAAGCTTTCAAATATTTCATAAACATTCAAAAACAAGCTCATTCATTAATGGCAAAAGTTATAACATTTGATAGAATCACAAATTAGTCCTTGCATCAATTAGATCAAGCTAATATAGACTCAAAAATATAAAAATTACTAAAAAACAATCAAGGTTTTCTTACCCAATCAAAGCTTTTAAATTTCAACAATGGAAACCCTAGTTTTCTTCTCTTTAGCCGTATGAAGAAGAAACAAAATAAAGATATTATCAATTTCTTCTTAATATTATTACTCATATAACAATGTCAATTTTGTAAATTTTGAGACTTTCATCATTAAGCTTTAATTAACCCCTTTTTAGCCTTAATTAAATCTATTTATAATTAATATAACTCATGCTAATTCACCCACTAAAATAATTTAGGTTAATTTTCTCACTTGGCCCCTCTAATTAACCAATTCACTTTTGCACCTTTTACGATTTAATCCTTTTTACTCAATTTACTATCTAAACATTAAAATTCCTTAACCGAATTTTTAATACGATGCTAATGACACCATACTTATAAAAATAAATAAATTTTTGACTCAACTTGTCAGAATTGTGGTCCCGAAACCACTATTTCCGACATCACTAAAAATCGAGCTATTACAAATTGCAGAGATTTTAGTGTTTTTCGGTCTTTTAGGTCAGCAATGCTGTTTGATTTAAGGTCACCATTCCTTAATCCAACCAAAATAATTGTAACTTTGTAATTTGTAATTGTGATTTAGGAAATATTAATTAATTTTTAATTTTTTTATGAAATAAAAGAATATAGAGAATTAAAACAAAAGAAATTTCATAAAAGAATAGAGAGAGTAAAAATAAGAGAAATAGGAAAGCAAAGAGAAGTGTGTAATTTATTTATTAATGGGGATATGCTTTTTCAAAGCCTATATTTATAGATACAAGAAGTATACATGATACCAAAATTTACTTCTAATAGACATTAGAGTCTCAAAGTACATCAAACTTATTATCATAATCACATCTACTTCTATAATAATAAAATATTTATAACATCCCCCTTGAATGTCCATCGATAGATAACGTGCCTCATTAAAACTTTACTAAGATACCTGTGGAAAAAAAATTATTGGTGAAAAAAAAAGAACACGTATTTATAATACGTATTAACATATCGCCTCATTAAAAAACCTTACAAAAAAAAACTCAATGGGACAAAACCTCATCTAAGGGGAAAAGAGTATCACTAAATTATTCCTCTTCATGACAACATCACATAATATTTCATGTTCTATATATTTAATCTTGAGCTTTTCAAATGATCACTTGAAAAAATTTGATAAATGTTTACATCATTATTGTTTTGGAGTTCATGAGTGAGGAATAGTTTTGAAGAAATATACTTTGGTCTCTTCAAGAATTCCAACAATAATCATAACAAACTTTGATCATGATCTTTCTATGTATGCACATGTAGATCATTTTGTAATTTTCCTTCAACTATTATTCATGAGTCAAATTTACTACATATGTTCAAATCAATTTAATTAATATAAATATTTACGCAAAAGTATTGAACAATTTCCTCGAGATTTCTATATGCTTCCAACATTCTAAATCCTTTAAGGATTTAATATAACATTTACTATAAAGTAATTTATATAAAAGATTGTAAAAACAACCATTAGACGCCTATCAAATCTTTCATGAACTGTCAAACTAATGAGATATCTAAAGGTTTTGCATATACCACAAAAGAATATTATTATATCTTTCATAATCAATGCCAAGACTTATTGAAAATCTTCATTTTCTTACTTTGTTTTCACAAAACTACGCATTCGCACCCTTATGGGCTTTATACCTTTAGATGTTTGGACTATTGATCCAAAAACCTCATGAATTTAATACTACTTGAACTGCATATTTCTATTTTTGGTCAATCTATTTCATGTATATTTCTCGACAGATTTATTCAAGTCCTCATTTTTTGTCATTATTTCAACAATACTATTACATGCAAAACTGTTGTCAACAACTTTTCATTCTCGGTTCCATATTTTCTCGTATAGACATAACTGATCGAGATCTCTTTTTTGCATTATTTTCATCGTCAATTTCAAGTACCTGAATTTTTTTGGAGTTTTAATAATTAGTTACGTATTTAGCCTCTTCTAGAGACTCGCCTCCAGTATATGACCATATTGATTTATTATTTTCTTTTACTAGAATTTTCATCTTTGGAACCAATGGGTCTACCATGCTTCAAGCATGCACTACTTTTAATTTATTCTAACAGGTTGTGCTACTGGGACTTCAACACATCATTTGGTTTTCTTATTGTGTTAGAAAATACATCTGATAGTTAACTTACAATAAATTGAATTATCCTTTTGAACTTTTGGTTCAAATTATTTTATATGAGGATCAAGATAATGATAACTCATTACAATTAATAATTTCATCCAACTGTTATTTCTGTCCCTTTAATGTTGGAAAAAATGTCAAATCAAAATAGTAATAAACTTATGTTATAATTTCATGTTATGATCGAATATCCAATTCATTCAAGACATTTAATAATATAATGAGATTAATAATTAATATATATTCTCAACTTTCTTTGAATACTCATTTTGTGCATTGTGGTGGAGCAACTTGAACATATACTACACATCAAAAGAAATTCTAAAATGGGTTGTATTTGGCTCCTGACCAAAAGCCAATTGTAACGAGGAGTATTTATCATAACTTATGGAATGATGCGTACAAGTGCCAGTTCATCTAAAAATCCTATCCTTATACATATACAAAGTTTTTTTTCAAAAGATATGGTTTAGCCACTAACTATAGGCATTTAATTCATAATCCCACTAAACCATTTTATACGTATAAATAGCATGCTTTGCGATGCTTACTCACATTGCAATCTATCATACAATGATAATTGGAAGTTTGAGAAATAAACTCACCAACATTAACAAGAATTGTCTCGAGCATAATATGAAAGTTGATCTACCATGAACTTTCATGTCTATTTATATCTCTTTGCACTTATTTTAGCATGTTTCTAACCAAATCGAGTCATTTTCGTGATAATTTTGTTTTTAGAGTTTAAGCATTAAAAGTATGGTTTTTAATAGCTGTATATTATTTTATATTTAATAAAGATTATGTGGTTATATAAGATGGACTGGAAGCTGAAGATACAACTTATGGGATGAAACTGCAGTTAATGCCACGAAAACAAATCGTGGAAGTTGCAACACCAAAGACAGATGCCAGGAAGGGCCAAACAGACTTCACGTTACGACGAGGAAGTACCCAATGTCAATAGTTTTACTACAGTCCGCACAAATAGCGAACAAATGAAGTGTCAGTATCTCGCGGGCAGATACAACGTGAACAGCCTCGCATACAGACATCTCACGAACAGTCCTATTACGGTGCATCTAGACTTCGCGTAATGAAATGTGGCGGATAGCACCTGCGGATATACATATTATGAATAGTCTCACGTATAAACTTATAGCAATTTGACTTGGCGGACTCATACATTCACAAAGCATCTGCAGATTGCCTCGCGAACCATAATTGGCGAATAGTCACGTGAACGTACAAATGGCGGACTCTCCTACAGACAGTCCGATAGCGGACAATTCATTTCTAAATTCAACCTTAGCACATTTAGATGTTTAACAAACATATCAACCTTAGCACATTTAGATGTTTAACAAACATATCAACATCATTCTAGGTTCAAAACTTATGAACATTCAAAGTAAACACAAATATGATTCAAATCCTGTATACATTCGCCAATCACTCAAGCATATAATACCATTCTTGATAGCCTATGCTTTTTTCATAGCTTTGGGCATAGCCAACAATCATATAAATGTATATGACATGAAATCATTCAAAATTCAAACCACATTTTTATTCAAAAACACCATAACTCAAGGTACACATATGTGCATAACATTTCCTAAATACATGTCACATAACTAAGTCCAGAACAAATAAAAGACTACTGAATCAAAGGTTAGATAGTGTGAGTTGATCCGATCTTCACGTTCCGCAAAAGACAACTACAAGACAAGAAAACATAACAGAGTAAGCATTACGAATGCTTAGTAGTCCATAAGAAATTTACGTAACTTACTGTATTATTATAACAATGTAGAAATTGAAATACATTAGCATTAGACATGACATCCTTTGGCATCTTCAACATTCATATACATCTCAACAAAACAACCAATAGGTTAGTTGTTTACACAGCAAGTACTTCCATTATAATTCATCTATACATATTCAACAATTCAGTATAGCATAATATATGTCATCCCAATCATGTACATAACATAGTAGGAGTGTTCAAATTTTGGTTAAAACCAAATTAACCAACCGAATTAATCTAATTTGGTTAATCGGTCGGTTAACCGATCTAGTTTGATCAGAGGGTTAAAAGTTTTTTGAAATTTCTGTTAACGGTTAATTCGGTTCAAAATCAGATAATTAACCCAACTTAATAAATAATATTATATATTATATGTATTAGGCTATTACTAATTCGGTTAATTCGATCAAATGAAAATTATCAATTTTATTTTTTTTATATGTTTTATACTTATTTAAACAAAACAAAAAAAAAACATATAAATTTCGGTTCGATTATTTTTTTTGAAAAAATTCGATTCGATTAACGGTTAAAAGATTAAAAAGTTCAATCAATTCGATTAATACTAATTTGGTTCGATTAATTGATCGATTAACTGTTTGAACATCCCTATAACATAATGTGTAATTTAAATATTTAAATTTATAAATTATTGATATTATTCAAATAATGTAATGTAATTTTAAAATAAATAATACAATTATCACGTATTGTCATATTAAATATATTACATGTCAATAAATTAAGTTTTCTTATCACTTAAGATTTAAGAATTTATAATATATAAATTATATAATATGAGATATAAATAAAACGGAAGCAATTGGGAGCTTACATTTTGTACAAAGCTAGATTCCCAATACGAAAAGAATAAAAAACAAAATATATAGGCTCTCGGTTTTCAAAGCACCGAATTATACGTCGAGGCGAAGAAAGCAAAGCACATTGGGTGGGACACGCAAAAGCTAAATAGGTTGACGTTGCACTTTGGGTGCCTAAAAGCTTAAAGGCTTCTACCAAAACGCAACAGCTAGAAGTGGACGACATCGTAAATTCGATGATTTAAAAAGTTATTTTAATAGTTTGATCGAGTCTTAATTTGATTGATATAAATATTATTATCAATACAAAAAAATGTAAATATTTATAAAAAAAATTATTCAATAACATTTCTCATAGACTCCAAATTATGGATCAATATTATAGGGTTTTTTTATGCAGATCTTGTGTCCACACCTATGGTTAGTTTTCCTACTCTCATCTCATTGGTAGGATCTAAGCTTGATGATGCCACCTTGTATAGACAGATAGTTCGGGGGTTTTAATATCTGTGTCTTACTCTATCAGACATTACCTTTGCTGTCAATAAGGTGAGTCAATACATGCATCAACCAAATGACGGTCATTGGAGTGCTGTTAAACGTATTTTGAGGTATGTCAAAGGTACATTGGATTATGGTGTGATGTTCAGACCTTCCATAGTTGGTTTGACTGGTTTTTCTGATGCGGATTAGGCCAGCTGCCTTGAAGATCGTAAGTCCACCTCAAGATACTGTGTTTATCTTGGGGACAATTTGGTGAGTTGGACTTCTAAGAAACAAAGTGTGGTGTCCAGGTCAACGACAAAAGTAGAATATAAGAGTTTGGCTAATGTGGTTTCAGACGTTACATGGTTTTCATTGTTGCTAGTTGAAATCGGAGTAAGTTCACCTGGTCCACCTGTTATCTGGTGTGACAATTCAAGTTCAGTAGCTCTTGCAGCTAATCCTGTACTTCATGCTCGAGTAAAGCATGTGGGGCTTGATCTTCATTTTGTTCGTGATAAAGTAAAGAATGGTGTGCTTCAAGTCAATTATGTGCCTGGCAGGGAGCAAGTTGCAGATATTTTTACAAAACCTTTGACCATTGGAAGTTTTTCATACTTTCGTGTTAAGCTGAATATGGTGTCACTTGCAGATTTTTCTGCTGGTGCAGGGGGAATATCAGTAGATACAAGTAATCAGTAGTTAGTTACCGTTAAGACTGTTAAATCTGTTAGTAGCAGTTAGTCTTTTGATATTATGGTTAGTAGCAGTTAGTCTACTTGCATATAAGAGGTTAACAGGCTATTGTATTGGGATTGTGAAGTTAATCAATAATATACTGTTTTTGTTCAATTTCTAATAAAATGACTTAAAATGAATAGTAAAAATGCTAAAAGTCCATGTGATGACCGACACCCCCTCAAATTCCACCCCAATGATTGGTGTCAGACATAAAAAATAAATTTTTTAGGTTATTTTTTTAATCTAATATTATATTGGTATACGAAAATACGAGATTTTAAAAAAAATTGGGTGTCTGTCAAGCCATGGTCAACACCCCTTTTTTATATTTAAAAAATCATTTTTTTGGGTGTAAACCAAACCATGGCCGACACTCAAAAAATATGTATAAATTTTTTTTTGTGTCTACCAAGCAATGATCGACACTCCCTTTTTTAGATATCCAAAAAAAATATTTTATGAGTGTTTGTCAAGCCATGGCTGACACCCCCTTTTTCAGATAAAAAAATATTTTTTAAGGTATCTGTCAAGCCATGGTCGACACCCCTTTTTTAGATACAAAAAAATATTTTTTAAGTGTCTGTCAAGCCATGGTTGACATCCCTTTTTTCAGATACAACAAATATATTTTTGGGTGTTTGCCAACCCATGGCCGACACCCAAAAATAAAAAAAAATATTTTACTGTTTGTCATCTAATGGTCGATACCCGCAAATAATACGAATAAAAAGATAAATTTTTTTCATGTTTGAAAACCAATGGCTGAAACCATAAAAAAACAAATTAAAAAAATATTTTTTGGGTGATTGGCAATGAATGACCGACACCAACTTTCCCTCGTCTATATATAGGACTGAGGTTTTAGTTTTGAAATTGTAAAAAAGAAAAATTTATCTCAGAGTAACATAGAAATGAGAGTGTTTTCTTGTGTATCATCAAATTGGTGTTTTGTTATGGGGAAGAGTTTTGAAGTGTACAACCGAATTTCGGGGTTGAATTATATACTGTCATGTATTACCGGAGTTGAATTATATACTGTCATGTGAAGCGACAAAAAGGTGTCTTCAGTGGTTAGACGATTTCCTACGCTATTAAAGACTATCCAAGATGTCCAACGCAGATAGACATTATCTACGTTGGAAGAATTTGTTACCACGAGAAGTACTACTGAATAGCTGATCCAACGTAGATATATTGCCGCCGTATTCAGACGATGTGGTAAACCTGTAAATGTTTTGCTGTCAAAGGTCGGATGACTTTCTCCGCCATTTAACAGCTAACCGAGACGAGTTACTCAGGTATTCAAGCAGATAGAATTATCTATTTTTGTATTTTGTTATATCTATAATTTTAATTTATTTTGTATTATTGTTGTTCGAATTTTAAAATTTCGTGTATTAATATTAACAAATATTTGTAATGTATCCGTAAATTTAATTTGTTGCTAAGTAATATTCAACAATATTTGTATTTTCTTGTATTAATATAATTTCGAATTATATAAAAAAATTTATTAAATATGTTGTTGTAAAAATGTGGGGAAAATTATTATTGAAAAATTAAATATATATTGAAAAATAATAATTACGAATTAAATTTAAAAAATAAACAAAATTAGAAATTAAATTTAAAAAATAAACGAAAAGAAAATAAAAATTGTGTAGATCTTGGCGACGTCCCCGGTGCTGGCATGTAACGGTTCTGGTTCTTTCGGGATCGGTGAGGTCGTGGTGCTCCTTCTTAAGGAGGCGTTACATAGCTGCTGCTCAGTCCGACCTTCGGTGTCCCAATGTTTAGCGTCTCGATCGACGTACGTACGAGGATGGTAAAATCGTACGTATCGTCATCGGGAGTTCCGGAGTGTTGAGTGATTAGAGATGCCGAGTAAAAAATATCCTCCATTGTCGGTGTACTTTTTACCGATGGATCTCCGGTTGATATGAGGATGAACTGGAGTAATATGAACGTTAAGGCTCAGGGTCGTCACCAAAAATATCCTCCATGGAACGAGGATATTGGTGTTGGAGCAAATAAGATGATGAGCCGGATGCTTGATATTGGGGCTCAAGGTCATCCTCAGGCTCGTCCTCGGGGTTTGGCTCGGGCTCAAAATTTGCATCGAGGATCGGGCCACGGCGCCAACGTGGGTTGTTCGTCGGACGCCATCGATTGCCTTCCGAAACAAGTTTAGACGAGATCAACATATACTATCGAGAAAATCAAATGACATCCTGTATACCATATACCATTGGTTATACTGTGGGGTACCGGAAAAATCTCTGTTTAACGAGTACAAGTTACAGCATCTATGCTTCCGGTAATCTCAAAGAAAGATATATGGTTCAAGATATCGGACCCAATTTATTTTGTTTTTACCCGCTCCATTTTTGTCCAGCTTGTGGATATCATTGAGTTGGAAGGGAAGGTTTGGGATATGTTATATGACATCGAACTGTCGCAAGACCTGATCCCCAATGTGCCATTCCACCATATGAAAATTGAATACCGACACACTACACGAGAACAATTGTTGATGCTGGTAAACAAATGGTGGAATGAAAGGTGCAATATCTTCCCCGATATAAGGCATCCACACGAACTGCACAATATAAACAACATAAGTTTAGTTAATATTAAAAATATTTAAAAATATTTCATTTGTAAAAAAATATATTTTGAAAATGTAAACAAATATTTCGAAAATATAAAAAATATAATATTTTTAATTTATAAATAAATATTTAGAAAATATAAAAAAATATTTCGAAAATATAAAAAATAAATGTAAAAAAATTCATTTATTCCATTAGTCCGGGTGACAAAAAAAACAATCTCAAAAATTTTTGTAGCCAAATTGTAATTAAATGACCAAAACTAAAATTTATTTATAATTAAATAACTATGGATGTAATTCACCTAAATATTATTAGGTTCCACTAGATAATGGAAGTAGTGAGATTAGATTGATGTTTCTTTTAATCTTGAAATGAAAAAGAAAATTTGAACCCACTCATGAGTTATCACGTTCATACATGCCGCATGATGGTTATACATTTTTGCTATAGGTAAAATTTACCATAACTTGAACAGATGCTATCATGTAATCACATCAGTATATCAAAAAAAAAATTACCATACCTTCACCTATCCCATCTATTCTAAGGTGATGGGTACATTTGGAAACTCATTGTCATGATCTCAGCTAAAAAGGGGGAAATTGGGAATGAAATCCCTAAATTGAATCAAAAGGAAGGGGTAATTATGGATAATGTATCTGATGGTTAGTTAAACTCACAGATGGGCTGATATCTTTATGTAAGTTGATAGATAATGAGCTAAGAGGATCACAGACGTTTGGGACAGAGAAAGATGGGCTACTTGATTAATGGGCTTAGTTTTACGTTAATGGTCATAGCCATGATTTGGTCATTGTAATGTCTTTTATTCCTTGCGAACGAAAATTTCAAAATTCTCTTCTTCAAATTCTTCCATAAATCCAAACTTGACATTGTTAAGGCTATGAAAAATTGGTATTAGAGCTTACAAAGATCCACTAGTCGAGTTGGGAAAGCAAAAGAAAGTAATCACCATGGTGGGAGCAGATGACACTAGATAAACAGAACTTCAAGAGCAAATGCAGGTGATGCAAGATTCGTTAGAAGTTCTGCAAGATAAAACCAGGATTCCCAAATGGTGGGAAGAGCAAAAAACTAGTACCGATGCCAAGTTTGTGGAAACACAAGGCTATATCAGTAGAATATTGGAGTTGCTGACAAAGAAGGGTGAAGAGTCTTCCTCCAACACACCTGAAGCACATCGAAACAATATGGCTTAGGTAGCTACTCAGGCAAATGGAAAGAAACCAATACAAGTTACTGTTATTGATGAGCATGAACCATATACCTTTCAACTAAATGAACCTGGGTTGTTATCTTCTAATAACATCAAATCCAAAGAGAAATACATAAAAATGGTGAGATCACATTGTTTATGCTATTTTTATACTAATCGCAGTTAAACCCATCGTTCATCTAAAAAAGTCCTAAGCAAGACAACATGATCTTCTTTCCTCTATTGTCTCGTACACCCTGTTGTGGCTCAACCTTCCACTGGCAGGGAGAAGCCATCCCTGAAAATGGTGGAAGTGAATTGTGATGCTCTTTTGATGTCTCTAGCTGGAATTTTGACAAAAAAGTAGAGGTCAAGAGCAAAAGCTTTCATTATACTTTTTGTTCATATAGTATAATATATATAAAAAAATGGACTCAAGATTCTCAAAAGAAATGCATTTTATGTCTTCAAATTAGTATTTATATGAATACCAAATTAAAAGAAAACATTCATAATTTTACATTTCGGGCTTACGATTTTTATATATTATTTAATTTAACTCCTATGGCTTTGAATAATGATATTATAAAAATATTATATGATTAGATTAAAAGCAATCATAGGATTCAATTGAATCAAATATAATTTTGATAATCTTAAACAAATAGTCAGCATGACAACCTATATTACTGATTTCAATGAAGTAGGGAAATGTAACATAAACCATATACAGGACGAAACCAGGGGCTGGCAGGTCAATACATGGTAATTTCTATTCATAGGAAGAACAATTAATTGATTTCCAACAAAACATGCACCAAACACCAACATTTCTTTGTCCTCAAATTCTTATTTCATAGTACTGTGATACTTATTAATCGTACACAGGACACAAAACATAAATTTTGATCAACATGTTTTTCACAAACGGCAAAGACTCGTAAACATCATACACTAGACAGCAGCATGATCATGTTCGATGCTTTTGTCAATCCCCCTATTCAGCATCCGCGAATCTAAAACATGGTCAAAGAAATTGTTAGATTGTATAGGAAAAATGCAAGAGAATTTGCAGAAGGGGATGAAATGAAAAGTTGGTTGCTACTCACCCAAGCTCCGAAAGCTTCAAATGAGATTCAGCATAGTCAGCAAAGAAGGCATCCTCATCCTAGTAAGGCACAACATTATTCATAACCAAAAGTTCCAACTATTTCATATACATATACATGTACTGGTACAAATGAGCCGCACTTTAGAGAGAAAAAAAAAGGTTGATACTCACTGCAGCATATTTGTGGACAAGAGGGCGGAAGACAGGATCTTCCAAAAGTGCTTTGTCGGTTGGCAACTGGAGCAGACCTTCTTTCTCTCCACTGACAAGTTCCCTGTTTCAAACAAGAATGTAAGAACATGGGTCACAATGCAATCAAGTTGGAAACGATTCGAGCATCAACTCTCAACAATAATTTAAGTACTAAAAGAGCTGTTACTTGAAATAGGAGTTATCAAAAATGAGAGGATTCGAAGTCCAGGGTCCCTCGAACCCAGAACGCTCCTTATGGCACCTGCCCTGTAATGATAATAGTTTCAACAACATAATTAGAACGCATTGAACTTACGTCCAACAGTTGGAAAACATAATCTCTCTTGTCAACTTTACCAGCGTATGACCACCGGATAAAGCAACAATGTCTTTATCGCCAAGACCCATGTGCCCAAACACTTCTCTCAGATGATCAGAGCCTGCATAGAAACAAAAATGAAAGAATGGAAACTTCATCATTTTACAATGAAACACTTGTAATTATCCTTTTTCTTATTTTTCATGCATGAAACTGACCGTTGGTGGCCTGTGGCAGACGACCCTCCGGAGGTGGTTCATTTTTGTCCTGAAATACAAGTAAGAGTTATAACTATATATGTTTCCCATCCTTTTAAGATCATAAAAATAAGGTGTGATCAAGCACAAATGGGAGATTCATGGATATCTTACCGGTCTCCCAGGGTGGAAAGGAATCTCAGGCGCTCCCGTAACTTCAACAGCAACAATTCCAGCCAACTTTTCACCACATCGAAGTCAATAAGAAAAACACCGAGTAAATGGAGCAAAAGAAAACACTGATTTGGGATTGGAATACCTGGTAGAAATCTGCGTAAGACAGAATGGGGAACTGTTCCTTAACGGGTTCTAAAAGCCTAACAGCTATGTCGAGACCTTTGTTGGCTTCATGAGCGAGCTCATCCCGATGCCTGATCGTCCCGAACGGCCCTCCTGTTCTGGTTTTCACATCGAATGTTCCAGCCGAGTGCCATCTGTTCCATATAAACCAACGGATAATGAAGTCCCAGCAGAAAAAAAGAAAAACAAAACAATAAAAAGATGACAAAAAGCTTACGCTAAACGGAGGATGATGGGAGCACAGTGCTTCTCGGCAATGAGTCCCCGAAGCTTTCTCTTACATTTCTGCACTGCTGTTTTGTACTCTTCGCTCACTGTCGGGTAGCACTTCTTCGCCATTTCCAAATGTTCGCACTGATCTCAGATAAAAAGACAAACAAGAAATGTTTTGCAATAACGAGCTGAAGGGAACTGGCTCTGTTTCTGGTTCTTGTCAAAATGCTGATTGTAGAAAGACCGTGAAACATGGAGTGTGGTGGAATGAACTAGAAAATATATAGAGAGGAAAGAAGTCTATTTCGGACAAGAAGATTCTAGTGTTCAGTTTGAACTATTGGATCATGGGGTGAACCGTGGACGCATGGGGTCTGCCTCTAGAACGGGGAAGATAAAACTGTGAACCGGTTATGTGTTGCCACGCGCTTGTGTTTATGAATTCGGGTGAGTTGGTTTTGTATAGGGTTAACGTGGTTAAAATGTGGACTAATGGAGTCAGGAATTTTTGTAGGAATGGAAAGTAAATTTAATGTTTTTAGTAATTTTATTATTTTAATAATTTATATTTTAAAATTTTTAAAGGATTAGGTCAAAATAGTAGTATAAGTTCATATTTTCTTAATTTTTTGACAAAGCACATATACCTTGTACAGATAGGCTCTCGAACCCGAGATCCTTAGGATGAACAACATTCTTTTTTCTACTGGAGCCACTTATTGAGTTCTAAAAATATGCTTTTAAAAAGCTTGAATTGTTTACTATTCCTTGTAATATTTTTTTAAAAAAACTATTTTTTTGGCTTGTTCTAAAATGAAAAAATATATGTATTTAAATTATATTTAAACTCGTTAATATTAATATTAAGAATATTAACAATAAATTATTAAGTAATTAATATTATAGGATATATAAACTCAAATTGGTTTATATTATATATAGAATATATAAACTTAAATTATAATAAAATCTATATTTGAATCTTTATTTTCATTTATTATTATGTCATATTATTATTATTATTATTGTATTAATGAATATTCAATTTAGGTTATAGTACAAATATAATAAATTAGCTTATGGTAATTCATTGTTAATATTATGATACATGAAATATAAATTTTATTTGGTTTATATGATATATGATGATTTTTATTTTTTTATTTTTTTACTTATTTAAAAATTATTTTTATCATACTAATAATTTTTTATAGTAATTTTAAAAAAATATAAATTATGTAACTGTATAATTAAAATTTGTATTACCAAACATGATATTGAGAATTATTATGTAATTACATTCTGCCAGCCAAACATATCCACAAAATTAGTAATTACTACTCTAAAAATTACATTTTCATTCAATTACACTGTACTATCCAAACAAACCCTAAAAATATATATAAAATTATTAAATATTGTTAGATAAAATAATAAAACCGAAATTGCCAAGAGGGGAGTGAATTGGCTTTTTAAAATTTTGTGGATGCTAGAGAATAAGGATAGAAAGATTGAACATAAGAATTTGGAGTGGTTCAATCCCAATTGCCTACTCTACTACCTTAGCTTTTCAATACTAAAAATTTTCCCAAATTCACTACTTTGATAACCTTTGAGGATAAGATTTAACCTTAAAGTGTTTACCCAAACCTTAAGACACAAACCCGCTCAAAGAGATACAAATAAGCAAATAAAGAAATAACCCTTACAAGATTAGAATGTTTGCCAATTAAGCTCAATTACAAAGAAGAATACTTGAGCTGATAGAATAACATTGAAGCTCACAAGTGTATGAAAGAGAAGTATGGAAATATTGAGCACAAAGGTTGTTTGATTGATCTTTTAGGTTGAATATTCTTTCTTGTTGTTGTAGGACCTTTGAAATATGGTATTTGTAACACTCAAAATTTTTTATGGATTAAATTAAGAAATAATGGAAACTTGAGGGCCTTTAGGTAAAATTCGGTATGTTATAGGACCCAATTGAATGCAAGATCTAATTTGGGGGTTAATTTGTGAAGTTTGGGACTTATTTGTGATGAGAGTGAAATTGTAGGCTCAATTTAGAAACCTTAACACTCTTTAAAGACCTCCGAGTAAATATCCCTATTTTGGGGGTATTTAAACGGTAAGGGAGTCCTTCAACCCTTGTTTTTCTCCCTTGTGCACCGTCGTATCTTCTTTGTTCAAGCCGATTCAAGTGTAGGAAAGTTGTGCTTGGTGTTGGGGTGTGTTTTCTTTTGGTCTCTTTTTGGTACAAATCCGGCGAACAAATGCCGTACGTGGTAGAGGTGAGTTAGTGCCGTCGTTGGGGGTGTTAAAACCCTAGGACCCTTGTTTGATGAACATGAAGTGGGTTAAAAACTTACCTAAGCCCAAATCTCAAAGCCAAAGCAAGTCTAATTTTCACCAACACCAAACCCAAACCCTTTTGACCCAATACCAATCTCAAAACTATTTTTGACCTAAACCAAGCCCAAACCAAACCCTAAACTAATTCAGATTGACCCGTTGACCCGACCCAACCCATTGACCATTGACTTTTTGGTTGATCGTTGACTTTTTCCGGGAAACCCTACCCTGCCATTTTTCGACATCCTAAGTCTGTTTTCGCTGTCCATTTTGTCAAATTCAAACCCGAAAGCCTCATTTTGACTGTTTTAACTTTAATTTCATACTTAGAGTTATTCAAAGATTTAATTTGGGTAATCTAATGTGAGGTATTTGTGTTTAGGTGATCACGACTCTGAGGCTGACGATTTACCTCCTCCTCCACCTGTGTAACCTACTCCTGCATCAGTTTCGAGAGTTACACGTGAGTTATTTAATTAGTTTTGAGTTTAATTGATGGCTTAGGAATGGTATTAATATTTAGTTGTGTTTGTAAGATCAAATCCTGTTAGACCAGGTACTCAATCAGTGCGTGGTGGACGACCTCTTCGTTGTTAGGATTTCTGCTTCCTAGAGGTGTGTTTCTAACTGAACATACGTGATTGCATGTTGTATTGTGGTATATTGTTGATGTGATGATTATGTTGAAATGTGAAAATGGTATGATTGAGTTTGAATTATGCTAAGCATGTTGATATTGCCATGCATAATTGTGAAAATGTGATCAACTTGAGATATAATGGAAATGAGACATTGTGAACTATGATATACATATATATATAAGCATCTTCATGAGATTGAGATTGAGTTGTGATTAATACTGAAATATACATGTGTTCATACCATTGTGTGCTCATGAGTTGGGTTTGTACGATGGAAAACGTGGTTATCACCCCTTCAAATGGCTGATAATAATACCACACTGCGATTGGTGACGATTGGTTGGGAAGGGGTTTTAGGGAACCTCTTCACTGTGTTGGTGTGTTGGAGTATGGGTGCATCGCATTATGCTTATGATTGTATCATGATTTGTGGTTACATTTCATGTTATAAACTGTTATGATAATATACTAGGTTGTATGTACTTTAGAGACACACTAGGCTTTATAGCTCACTTCCCTATAATTTCCTTTACAGATACTCGACGTATAGATGACTTGGTACCCGAAGGCTTATTTATAAACTTATTATTTTATTTTATATTTGGGTTTTTATTATACTTTGTTAATTATTACTTTATTTGGTTAGTAAGTTGATTTTAATTTTGGGGATTTTGGTATTTATTTCGGAAGTGATTACTTTATCTTAATTATAGACTATATATATATATATATATATGAATGCTTGTGGATTAGTGAATTGCGTGTGGGTATAATTACATATATAACCTTCTAGATCCGATCAAATCTTTTAGGCCGGGTAAAAAGATTACATTTAGTGGTATCAGAGTTGAGTTCAACTCATAAACTGTGAGGCTCTTTAGATAGGGTTTAAAAAGTTTTAGGGTTAAATAAGGATTTTTAAATAAATTATATATATAATAAATAATTTTGTTTTTGTTATATAAATATAATAAAATTGTGATTTATTCTAAACCTCCGGTACCAATTCTTACTTTGGTATTTATTGCTTATGTAGATAGATAGTATGCCACCATGTAAGAGTGCTAGACTTACTTTTGTTCGCTGCCAAGGTCGAGATCGTACTACTAGGGCCGTTAGTGACCCTACTCCTGTATTTGAGCCTGAGGTGAATGTGGATAAATAGCCACATGTTGAGGAGGATGAGTTGCCCGTAGGTGCTGAGGGTCAGCAAGCTGTTGGGGGAGACTTACTTGATGAGGAAGCTCTTGTTGAGGATGTGTTTGACACTAGGGATAGTGAGACTATAGAGTTGGATAGTGTTACGGTTAGCCGGGAATTATTGAGATTACTCCGTAGATCTACTGAGGGGACAGTTTGAGGGTTCAAGGAGGCCCATTTTTGCCGATTTTATAGATGTTGGGATGAAGGTATTTGAGGGTAGGATTGGTACGGATCTTTTTGTTGTTGAGTATTGGTTGAAGGATCTGTAGAGATTGTTTGTGGAGATGAATTATCTTGTCGGTCAAAAGGTTAGGGCTGTTATTTCTTTATCGAGGGGTGAGGCCCAAAATTGGTGGGATATTATGGAAGAGTCTACTCCTGTTGGTCAGATCACTGGAGATTATTTTAGAGAGGTCTTTTAGGATCGCTATGTGGGTGAGAAGTTCTTTGATAAGTGTAAGGACGACTTAATGAATTTAAGGCAGGGAGACATGTCTGTTAATGATTACAAGATTGAGTTCTTGAGGTTGGTTCGGTATGCATCTGGGTTGGTTGCTAATGAGAAAGAGAAGTGCGATTAGTTTAGAAAGGAACTGCGACTCTCGCTCCAGGCTGGGTTAATATGTATCATGATAGAGTATTCAGTGATTTGGTTAGTAGGGTCAGATCTGCTGAGAGTTTGAAGGCTCATACTAAGGCTCAAGATAGAGAGCGTAGTAAGAAACCAGCAGGCGCACCAATTCAGCCTGTTTCTGGTGATCCTTCTATTAAGAGCCAAAGAGAGAAGGCAATTCAGCCTAGTTATCTAAGGGCAAGGCCTGCGATTTCGACAGCTCTTGTGGGTAGTGTTGGTGGTTCTACTAGTCCTTGTTCCTTCGCATCTCTATTCTTACTGTAATAAAAGGCATGGGGGCGAGTGTTGAAGGAAGATTGAGGCATATTTTAGGTGCGATTCGCAGGATCACTTCTTTAGAGATTGTCCTCATCCTCCTTCTGGTTCATTTGTGCAGAGTCAATCTCAAGCTTCGATTCAAGCTCCTATTGGGGCAGAGGGTAGGTTAGACCGGTTTCTTCAGTTCAGCTACTAGGGGTAGACTGATTCAAAGTGGTAGAGCAGCTAGATCTGGGACGAGATAGCCTAGGTTAGTGTATGCGACTAGGAGGCATGAGGATCGTGATGAGCCTGACGTTATAGCGAGTACTTTTTCCATTCATTCTATTCCTTATTTTGCTTTACTTGATAATGGTTTGACGCATTCTTATGTGGCGAGTGCGGTGTCGTAGGATCTTAAGATTGCTATGGAAAATGTTTAGTCTATGGTCACTGTTCAAAGTTCTATGGGTATTTCTGTAAAGGTTAATAAGATTTATCACAACTGTCTTTTAGAGATCAAAGGGGAAATCTTTCCTGCCAATTTATTGGAGTTAACATTCAGTGAGTTTGATCTCATACTTGGAATCGATTGACTTTCTAAGCATCGAGTTAACTTGGATTGTGAAAGAAAAAGGCAACTTTGAGAACTCTTGATAATCGAGAGATAACCTTAATTGGTGAACATAAAGGGTTTCTATCTAATATGATCTCAACCCTTAAAGCCAAAAATTTGATTAGAAAGGGGTCCATGGCTTATCTAGCTTACATTCTGGATCCAAGGCAATCAGATATTGGGATTGAAAAGATTCAAATATTGAGGGATTTCCTTGATATATTCCCAGAAGAGTTGTCTGGTGTGTAACCTAAACGTGATGAGGTTGAGTTTGGCATTGAGGTCTGTCCTGGTACGACTCTTGTGTCCATGGCACCTTATCGAATGGCACATAAGGAACTCAAGGAGTTGAAGGTGCAGTTACAAGAGTTGTTGGATAAAGGTTTTATCCGACCTAGTGTTTCACCTTGGGGAGCACCAGTTCTGTTTGTAAAGAAGAAAGATGGGACACTGCAGTTGTGCATTGATTACCGGAAGCTGAATAAGCTGACGATTAAGAATAAATACCACTTATAAAGCTTTTAGCCCAAACCCTTTTGACCTAATACCAAACTCAAAACTATTTTTGACCCAAACCAAGCCCAAGCCCAAACCCTAAACCTATTCAAATTGACCCATTGACCCGACCCGACCTGTTGACCGTTGATCGTTGACTTTTTTCGACAAACCTTACCATGCTATTTTTCGATGTCCTAAGTCCGTTTCCGTTGTCCGTTTTGTCAAATTCAAACCCGAAAGCCTCGTTTTGTCTGTTTTAACTTTAATTTCATACTTAGAGTTATTCAAAGATTTAATTTGGGAAATCTAATATGAGGTATTTGTGTTTAGGTGATCATGACTCCGAGGCTGACGATTTTCCTCCTCCTTCACCTGTGCAACTTACTCTTGCACCAGTTCCAAGAGTTACACGTGAGTTATTTAGTTAGTTTTGAGTTTAATTTGTAGCTTAGGAATGGTATTAATATTTAATTTTATTTGTAGGATCGAATCCTATTAGACCGTGTACTCGATCAGTGCGTGGTGGATGACCTTCTCGTCGTTAGGATTTCTTCTTCCTAGAGGTGTGTTTCTAACTGAACATACGTGATTGCATGTTGTATTATGGTATATTGTTGATGTGATGATTTTGTTGAAATGTGAAAATGGTATGATTGAGTTTGAATTATGCTAAGCATGTTGATATTGTCATTCATAATTGTGAAAATGTGATCAACTTGAGATATAATGGAAATGAGACATTGTGAACTCCGATATACATATATATATGAGCATCTTCATGAGATTGAGATTGAGTTGTGATTAATACTGAAATATACATGTGTTCATATCATTGTGTGCTCATGGGTTGGGTTTGTTCGGTGAAAGACGTGGTTATCACCCCTTCAAACGGCTGATAATAAAACCACACTGCGGTTGGTGACGATTGGTTGGGAAGGAGTTCTAAAGAACCTCTTCACTGTGTTGGTGTGTTGGAGTATGGGTGCATTGCATTGTGTTTGTGATTGTATCATGATTTGTGGTTACATTTCATGTTATAAACTGTTGTGATAATATACTAGGTTGTATGTACTTCAGAGACACACTGGGCTTTATAACTCACTTCCCTACAGTTTCCTTTATAGATACTCAACGTATAGGTGACTTGGTACCCGAAGGCTTATTTATAAACTTATTATTTTATTTTTGGGTTTTTATTATACTTTGTTAATTATTACTTTATTTGGTTTGTAAGTTGATTTTAATTTTTGGACTTTTGGTATTTATTTCTGAAGTGATTATTTTATCTTAATTATAGACTATATATATATATGTGTGTGTGAATGATTGTAGATTAGTGAATTGTGCGTGGATATAATTACGTAAATAACCTTCTAGATCCGATCGTATCTCCTGAGTCAGGTAAAGGGGATTACAGTATTTATACCCTCTAATTGATTTCCAACCGTTGTGGTTGTTGTGCAAGTTAATAGAGCTATTAGGATGAAAATGCTAGTGAGTTTAATTCACCTACAACAAAAGGTATCGTTACTTTTTGGAAATGTATCGATAATTTTAGCATTTAATGCCTTGATTCAGTGATCGTTAAAATCGATAAAATCGATATCAGGATAAAATTATCGATAGCAAATAAAAGGTATTGATACTGGATCGACACTTAATGAATACCTCAAATGGCAAGATGCTAATTTCGTATCGATACTAAAAAATGTATCGATAAAGTGGACCAAAATCGATGCCATTTAAATTTTATCGATTCGAAACAAAAAATATCGATATCGTATCGATACTTAATAACTCGTTTTATTAAATATTATTTGAAATTATTTTTATTCAAAAAACAATATTTATTATATCAAAATAATTTTATCAAATAAAATTTGGTTCAATAAATATTAAACTAAAAATAACATATAAGTAACTTAATTTTTTTAAAAGAAAATCAAGCAAACTTAAATCTGAATTGAATTAATATGAGCAGAATTGTACAGGAAAATGTAAATAGTACCCTAGTGGTGATGCAGGAGGAGATTTCATCCTTTTGAAATATTCAACATCATTTTTCCTAGGACATAGAAAAAGAGGGTAAAAGTATAAAGGACTCTCTATTGAAAAAATTAATAAATTAGCCTTTATATATGCCAAAGTTAACTATTTGATAAATTATGTCCATGCTGAATTTTTTTTTATGATTAAACTATAAAAATATTATTTTTTTTCATTTTATTTTGGTCATTAAATTATTAATTTTTTCGATTTAATTATTAAATTTTTCAAAATTAAATATTTTAATCACTTTGAGCTGATGAGTAGGGGTGTTCAATTGGTCAACTAACCTGAATTAGCATTAATTGAATTAACCGAATTTTTTAAACCCTTAACCGTTAACCGAATCGACATTTTTTCAAAAAAATTAACCGAACGAAATTTTTTTGGTCAATTCGACCGGTTAATCGAATTTATATGTTTTTTTTTTGCTAAAGCAAGTATAAAACATATCAAAAATTTAACTGAATTAACCGAATTTAACATATGTAAAATGTATACAAAAAATAAATTTTCGATTAATTCGATTAATTAACAGATATCAAATCGATTTAACTGTTAATCGAACTTCCAAAAAAATATTAACCGATCCCGATTGAATTAATTTGGTTCAGCCGGTTAAATCGATTTTACCTGAAATTTGCACACCCCTACTGATGAGGGCTTTTCTTTATTCATTTAGTAACAAAATTACCCATATAATGTTTATGCATTTTATCAATTTGATCTTAAATATAAAAAATTAAAAAAAATTAACTTTTAATGTTTATAAAATTTTGTCATTTTAATTCTAATTTTAAAAGATTTAATAAATTTGACTCTCAACATTTACAAAAACTATGAATTTAATTTTAACTCTAAAATTTTAAATATATATATTCAAAATCCATACAAGAACAATGAATAGCGAGCGGGATATTAGATTCGAGCTTTGCCCAAATTCCAGCACCAGAATCTTCTTCGTTCCGAATATTGTTTTACTTGAAGAGTGATCTCGAAAATTTTATGGTATTTTATTCCGAGATAAGAAGTGTGTGTAGAATGTGCTGGAAGAAAAACGATGACGAAAAAGATTTCCTTGATGCAGACAACAAAGTCATAAAAGGGAACACTTAAATACATGGTTTACAATTAAGCCCAGAAATTGGTGACAACATTTTCATTTGCAGTTCCCAAACTCCTATAACACATGCATTTGATTCTATCATAATATATATGTATATATCCACTGTGTTGGAGTTTATATATTTTTTCAGCGCTGGATTTAATATTGTTTTTGAGTTATTTTAATGGGAATTAAATATATTTGTTTTTTTAATTTTTAGAGTTAGGACTAAATTGATAAATTTTATAAATATTGAAGGTCAAATTTATTGAATTTCTTAGAATTTGAACTAAAATAACAAATTTTATAAACATTAACAGCTAAATCTGTTTATTTTTTTATATTTAAGATCAAATTGATAAAATGTGTAAACATTAAAAGATTAATTTTGTTAATAGACCGATAAAAAAACCCGGTAAAAGTACCAGGAAAGCCTCTATACTTAGGGATGGCTTACATTTCAATTTTTTTACTGAAAAATGAACAAATTAATCCTTATACATTTCAAAATATGCAAATTAACCCTCGTTAAATTTAATCTGCTAAAAAATTATGGGACACGTTAATAAGTATCATCGGATCATTCCCAGAATACAAAACTAAAACAAACCTCGCTGGCATATATAAACAAATTTTATAAAGATCCCACTTTCCGTGATTTTCTCAATAACCCATCAATTATTAAGAAAACAAAAGCAAAAACATCCATTAAAATTTTAAAAAAGGTGAACTTTTGAAGGGAATTTAGAGTTACCGTCTTAGTGCCATAGTCTATGGCTTGTCCAGTGTCTATGGTTTGTGAGGAGAAATCCTGGAAGACAAAAGACTGAATAAGTCGTTAAGCTTGTCTAGCAATTGCTGTTGCTGCTGAGCCTGATTCAGAATCGGATCTCCCTTTGCTTTTACTAATTTAATAATTTTAATGATTTTTTACTTATTGTTAAGATTTGTTAATATTCAAAAATTGTTGATAAAATTTTTAAAAAAATCAAAATAATATTTTAGCTAAACTTTAAAAACCAAATTAGTAATTAATCATTTAAAATAATGCACCAAATCATCATTTAAGCTAATTTACACCTTTCGAAATATATAAAATCTAATTTACTCCCCAAATGCAACCCACCCCTAAATACTACAAGGGCTTCTTTGATATTTTTATCAAAACAACCCAATGTTCAGAGTGACTAAAAGATTTAATTTAAAAAAAAATAATTTAATGACTAAATTGAGAAAAACTAATAGCTTGAAGACAAAAAAAGAACAAAAGGCAGAGTTGGGTGACCAATTCTATAGTTTATCAAAAAGAACAACTTCATGTTCCAGGATAAAATTTAAAATTTAACTAAAGGGCAAATTTGCACATTTCGACGAAATGCAATCTGACCCAAGTACAGGGGCTTCCCTGGTACATATACCAAAAAGGGGCCTATGGACGGCCAAATAGGTGTACATTTTAATCCCCAAAGCAAAAAGAAAACACAAAAGAAAATGACGAATGAATCAAAACTTTATTCAGGATCCCAGTTAACAAGATAGACCAAAGCAAAACAAGCATTTCAATATCAAAAAGACAAACGAGGCTTGTAAACTAATTAATTTCTTGTTCTCATATTATAGAAACTATTCCACTAGCCATAGAATGCGAAAACAGGGGAGGAGGACAAAACAGAAGCGTATTAGAGCATGATATTTCACTAATTTTCCTTCCACCCACAACTCAAAAAACCAAAATAACTAAAAAGACAACACCATAACAAAGTTGAAAACAGTGTCTGCAACAAATATCTAATGCAAATGCTAAAATTACTGAGACACACCCAACCACTTAGAGAAGTTCTCAAACTCTGTGTAATCACTGTCGGAGATCATAGTCTGATACCATGCTTTGCCTGCTGACCTGATTGCTGTTGCCTCCTCCTGAATCGTCCACAAGATAGCATTAAAAAAAAAAAAAAACCCAACAAGGGATTCTTAGAATTGCGACACAAAATAACAACACAGATATAATCTATAACACAACTAGGAGTTCTTGAACATGAACAATCATTCAATAGCATGCCAGATATAAAGATTGATAATATAATCAATCCAGCCTGAGAAAAAATGAAACAAGTATAATTTGAATAGCACAAATTATCAGAATAGGCACGGTGCAGCAAAATCAAAAGCCATTCCAAGTAATTTTATGCCCAAATTAATTATCAACAAATGATAAAATCATCAATCAATAAAAACTTATGAAATATGGAATTTGACTGATTCACTTTAACAAATTGTTTATACTTAAACCAGATAACTACCAGGTGCCAAATGTTAGTCAAGCAAACCGAATATGCTATAAAGAAGCAACATTCAATAAACTATATACACTATTTCTAGGATGCCTACACCAATACAGAGTAATCTCATAAGCACAACCACAATATTCATAGCAATTAATGGAACAATTATGAAGCAGTAATAAGCAAAAACATAGAATTTAAGAAGCCAAACATACAAAGCTATTACACAATTATCATCATTCAGGAAACATTCAAAACCAAAACGAAGTTGATATACCTTAGAAATGGGCTTCCTCTTCTTGTCAAGCTTCTCCTTCTTAGCCTTAACACGTTGTGCCTCAGCTAAAAGAGACATCCTCCTAGCAGTCTTCGCATATGGGTTCAACTTCAGCATAGCATTCAAGTTCTTGAGTGGGTTCTTCTTCAAAGGTGCCCTCTTGATCTCCTTCTTAATGGGCTTCACGACCGACTGCACCTCATCAGAGTTGATGATCCTACCCAGATCAGCGTTCACCATCTTAGATCGAGGCAGTACGTACCCCTTCTTCTTCTCAGAAGGCTTATCAAATGACCCGTAAATCGTGTCCAGCTTCTCGTAAGCCGATTTGGTCCAAATAATGAACCTTCCAAGGTGTCCACCAGGTGCCAGTTTCAACAGATTAAGCCTCTCCACGTTGGCAACCTCCACTCCAGGAATGTTACGGAAGGCTTTAACAAGCTTAGCTCCCTCATTTCCGTAAACAATCAAAGGACCTTTACGGGAAATGTACCTCCGATTCCTCATTTTTCCTTTTCCGGGTCTGATTCCTTGGCTGTCCTTAGCCTTTTCAACATCAGGATATGCTCCGATCTGTTTCAAAACCTTGATTGCACCCGAGGTTTTCTCAACGCTCTCCACAGCGTCAGAAATGACCAGCGGCATCTCCGGGACAGCCTCAATGCGGTGGCCACGTGCCATGACAAGGGAAGGAACAGCGGAGGCGGCTATGGCGGAAGCAACGGCGTAACGCTTCTGGTTAACATTGATTTTCCGGTGCCAGCGGCGCCAGATCTTGGTAGGAGCAAACATGCGGCCACCGCGACACATGTTTCCGAAAGCTCCTTGGCCTGCACGGTGAGTACCCCCACCAGGAACACGAGGGATACGCGAGACGGCACGACCGGTACCCCAGGATTCTGCCGAAGTTTGGTGGCCAGCGCGTTTGGAAACGGCATAGGGTTGACGGCGGTTTTTGGATATATTGTCGTGGACGAAGGTGACGATGTCGGGTCGAATCGAGGCTTTCATCACATCAGCAAGAGGAACGGTTGGGGTGGCATCAGAAGCCATGTCGGACTCTATGGTTTGGACGGAGACAAGAGGGCGCGCTGCGGCGGCGGCGGCCATTTTGTAGGGTTTGGGTGACGAGGGAAGTGAAGATGAAGGAGTAGAATGAAAAACAGGGAGGAGCGCTAGGGTTTTGAGAAGTGTGGATTATTTATATTCTGTTTTATTAGGAAAAGGGCCGATGGGTAACTAATTTTGGGCTGTTGACCCGAATATAATAACTCTGACTCAAAGCTTAATGTACTTTATGGGTCCATCATAGGACAGCCCGTCCAAATTAATGATATTTGTTTCTTTCCTAAAAATTATTTCTAAAAAATATATTACTTCTTTTTAAAAATTAATATATTCTGGTATTTTAATTATTTTGCATAAAATATTTTCGTTTTTGATAAAAAAATTTAAATTTATTTTTAATGAAACAAATATAACATAAATTATATTATTACAAAATATTATAGAAATATTTCTATTTGACAACCGAATTTTATTTTATAATAAGATAATATTTCATAATAACTAATATCTCATGTAGCTTTAGTAATAACTTACGTCTAATTAAAATTTAATTTGAAGTACCAACAGGTGGTTGCGAGAAGTAAAAGTAGAGTTTTTCTCTCCAAATATTTGGATTAAGTTCGAATCTCAAAATCCTCATTGTTGGAAAGTTTTTATTTAAATTTCACCTCGACACAAATAGAATTGATCTTAAATTAGCATCTGTGATTATACAAAAAAAAAAACTGAAGTTATATATTACATATATAAAAATGAATAATAATACATTGGAGCTCGAAAGAATGCATAAAGTTAAGTGAAATTTAAATTATAATATGTATTTTATACTTTAAAAAGCTTATTATAATCCAAAAAAAACATTTCTTACTAAATATTTATAAATTTTAGTATATATTATTAAAATATTAAGTATATATTTAAATTTAAAATTATTGTTTATGTTAAATTTTATTATTAAAATTGAAAATGTAATATTAAATAATTATTACAATATTATTAAATATAAATATGTATGTTTAATAATATTAAAAATTATAATATTTGAGATTAATATTTTATTATTTTAAAATTTCAAAATAAAAATTTATTGTAATAATATTTGACTTTGTTCAAATTAGATTTTATATAAAAATCAAGTTATTTATAAAGAGTTTTTTTTTTTAAATGATTCATGCTCTTCAAAATAAGAACTTAACTTTTAGAAAATATGGGTTATCTTTCATTGATTACTAAGTCATTTTTTATTGAGCAAATTATTTTTCATGTAACAATAGCAAAAAAAATAATTATTTTCGATAAATCTTTTTATGTGAAATAAATAAATCTTGAGTGGAATGGTAAAGACCTTCATATCAACCCTTTAGGTAACATCAATTCTAGATTCAATCACTATACGCCCTTATTTATATATGTTTCAGAATGTGTGTTACATAATTTTAAAATTAGTGAAGGATGGTCTATTGAGTCTTAACTCGATTGGCATGGTATTATTGACAATGCAGGAAGATGTGAGTTTGAGTGTACTGAAACATATTATCCTCTTATTTATGAATTGAGGAGCTATAATGTTTTTGATCTAACTTGTTACAGTCCGATACTTATGGTGGAGGTATCAGACCTTGAGCCGTTAAAACTAAAAATTGTTCTAAAACGTCCCTAAACGTCACCAAGTCATACCTAGTAGTTCTAAATCATTTTCAAACATTCTTAAACCATATTTATATTTCTATACATCACATGAACATGATTGAGACACTATAGAGGTCAAAATTGATATAAAAGGTAAATAAACAATATCATACACTTAATAAAAACATCATCAAACTTACAACTTCAATACTAACTAGCTTAAAGATATGTATATGCCAACAAAAAAATACAAATGGCATTAAGAACAACTGAAATACAACCTCAAAACTCGAATGGTGATGCGATGCTCCCAAGACAACCATGAATTCTCAGCAAGCCCAACTTACGCATGTTAAACCTTTAACATGTGAGTTCAACAAGTACACACAAGGGCAAAGCCAGAATTTTTTTTAGGGGGTCAAAATCAAATTTTAATTTTTAATAGTCTATATCTTTATAATTTTTAAAGGATTAAATCAAAATTTTATAATTTTAAGGGGGGCCAAAGTGCAATTTCATTTTTACTAATTTAAAATTTTAAAAATTTTTAAAAGACCTAAACAATAATTTTCTATTTTAAGGGAGGCCAGGGCCCCGCTAGCCCTCTTCTATATTGCAAACGAATTCATTCCTTATTACCAAATATCAAGGGCTCAACTTACCCATTAATAATCTATTAGTATTCAAAGGGACTTCATATTCAGGACTTTCATTAAGGGCACCAATATTGTTTAATCCAAAGTTTTTTTTGCCTTTTTGGCCTTTAGCATCCTAACATATTCTCATGCGAGTTCCAATCATGGCTGTTAGCTCCTTATACAAGTCATATATCCTAACATATTCTCATGTGAGTTCCAATCATAGACGTTAGTTCCTTATGTTGAAGATTTTGAGAGAAGATAAATCCGGAGATGGTTTTGAATTAAATAATAAACTTCGAGGCACGAGTGACGCTTTCCAAAGAGAACTATTTGCCCCAACACAAAGTTGTTAGAGGGTTACAACAAAGGTCCTCCCGAGATATAACGAAGCTTTGAATTTCCTTTTATTAGCAAAATCGCGAAATTTCCTAACTTTTACTCTAATTTCTAAAAATTGGAATTGATTGTAAAAGAAATGTGAATTTGTGAGCATCATAGTCCATCTATTTATATGAATTCAATGGACACTTGTTGAAGAGTCACAACCCTTTCATATTGGACATACCTTTTGGAAGAGACTTGTCCCATGGAAATTTATCCATTGGATGATAAATAATCATTTTTCAATTAAATTTGAAAGATGATAAATCATCACTTTTAATTTGAATAGTGCTCATTAATTTGCAATCTATAAATTTCCAACAATCCCCCACTAGATTGCTAATTTCAGAAAATAAGTACACAATGATTAAGCATAAAGAAGGGTGTCCATAGATTGAACCTTTCTTTAGTACAAACTTCTCAAAGTATCAAAAAAGTGAATGGTGGCTAGTTGCTTGAATCATCACTCTTAAAGTCAATACCGGAAAAATTTCACACATAATCGTAAAGAAATAGAGTAAGAGTTTAATTTGTTTTAGCACAGTTATGGCCATGTGCCAATCCCGTTTCATGAATATGTACGAGAGAAAACCATAAATAAAATCTCGTTGAAGTGGCACCATTTCATGTCCATATAGGTGGATTTCATGACAATTACACCCTGTTTGATTGGCTGTAATAACCATTCTATTACATGTCTATTCCGCGGGCCCACCATATACAACCGTTTGGTTCAATGGAATGCCTATTACAGGCTTATGCAGTAAAATGGCCTGATTTCTATTCCCTTCCCTCAGCACCGATTACTGATTCGGTGCTTAAGGAGGTCATCCCCACAAAAAAGACTCTCCACTTTACCCTCTCCCACTTTCTCACCCCAAAAAAACTCTCAGGTAGCCACTGTCACTGCCTTACTTCCTTCAACTCCGACCATAGCACTCCTCACCTTCATCACAGCATCCTTCATGTAAACATTTTCTCCCTCCGTTCCTTTCATTTTCCTCTAATTATTACAGTTCCTTTGGGTACCGGAAACAATCTACCTTTTTCATTTGGCTGGGTGAGAATTTACTTGCTTTTAGTTGTAAAATCAAGTGATAGAATGAGAGTTCAGCTATCAAGATATGTTTTATTAATTAGAGCAATGAATTATTCGTTACGCTATCAATTCCTTTTTTTGCTAAGAACGTACTTTTAATTGGCTTGGTAATATTTGGCATATCCATCTCACTTTCATTTCTTGTGTGTGAGCTGAACTAAGTTTACACACTTAGTCAAAAAAATAATTAGAGCCCTCCCTTTCAGTAAATTTATAATGTTAGCTGAAAATTCTTACAATTCTTGATTGACGCTATAGTAGGCAACATGAATCTGTTAGAAATCTCTATACCATGAATAATCTCCTTCAAATTTTACGAGTTATTGAGTATTTGTTTAACTGCTTTCTACAGGGAAAGAAGAATCCTGGGACTGATTGCAATTTTGTGCTGATATTCTTGGAACAAGTAATGAAAGCGAAAGAAATGAAAATAGACTAGTAATGCTGTCATAACTCATAACTCCTCTCTTTCTCTCTCTCTCTGTCATACATTTGCACACACATTCTTGAGGTGTACTTGTAAACTGAGGAACTCCCTGATTTGGCATTGTGTTTTGAATATCCAATTTCAATGAATTAGGACTTCGCCTCTTCTAACCTTTAGTTATACAATATACTCCACCTCTAGGTGGTTATTGTGTAAATGTTTACCAGAAGAACACACCTGTCAATCCTCTAACCAAGTACTAATGTGCTAAGAAGTATGCAGTAGGGAAGAATCATTATCTATCAGTTGGCATATTCTCATGAGGATGAGAGCTCCAAAGGAAGGTCCATGTGATCCTATTGCACCTTTGGAACTACCACATTCTTTACATGCATTTGGTCGAGTCTCTTCAACAGATGAACTGAACATGGTGAGACATTCTACCATTACCTCCTTTGTCTTCTTAAGATCATTTATTTTCCTTAAGTCTATGTTTTTTGCTATCAAGTATTTTTATATTTTTTAAAGTTTCTAACTTTCCGTGAAAACTTTAAATACCTTTTCTGATTTCAAATGCCTTTTTTAGAAAAGAAAAATTCTTTTTTCTCTTTATACCATTGAATATTTTTGCACATAACTCTTCCTGGCACCTTCGGTCTAACGTCCAGTTCCAATTTTCATTTTCTACCTAATCATCAAGTATTATGAAAGAAATGCAATAGGTGTAAAGAAGCATAACATATTTTGTATCGTATTGCATCCTTACATGGAAAGTTTTGATCCTCAGGCAGGTTACCATACATTTCATGGGGGATTCTGGAATTACTTCAGCATGGGTAAGTATTTTATGTTGCTAAAATAAAGCTATCATAATCTTCTTACAAAGTGTGTTATTTATGACTGTGGATGCAGTACACATGTTTCCATATTGATACTTCAATGTACAATTTATTATACTTTCTGCTATCATAAATTAACTTCCTTTTCATTTTTTTACCTTCTATTGCCTAATGGAATTTGAACAATCCAATAAAGAATATATGGATTTTGAAGAAAAACTTTGACAAATTTAAGGTTTCCTTGTATGTCTGGTTCCCTTTTGCATCTGTTGGGATGATCCTAAGAGGACAATATTCTCATACCCCTGTTTGTATATGCATTGGACTTAGGTGTCGGACATGGGTGTAACATTCACCATCAATGCATTTACAAGGCAGGTTTATATTTCTGGAAAAATAAGCCGTGTGTTGTAGTTGAAGTTGCTAGCAAGAGCTGAAAAAAATGGAGCTCGACTTTGCTAGTTATATTATGGATGTGAACATGATCCATGTAAACAATCTGTGGCCAAGGATGAGACCAATAGCAATCTAGCTCTTAGCTCTAAACCCAAAAATCCTTTTTGTTGTTTGATGTAATATAAGCTTTGGTTTTTTTCTTTAAGGAGTTAGTGTTGAAGTTTTTCTCCCATTTTTAATGGAGGAAAACATAGTTTTTTTTTTTTTATAGTTTTGTTTTGTTCTAAGGCTACTTATGTAGTTTTATGTTTGGAAGCAACTAAAACAATTATCAATTTTCTAATGTTTTTCAAATGTCTTTTTTATTTCCTCTTGATATTTGATCTTATATATGCATTATAGTTTAAAGCTAATAAAATAGGTTATATATTATTTTTCTAATATTATATATTATAATTTTTACTTATTCATATTTTAATAATAATTATATTAAAAATGTTATTAAATTATATATTATTTTATTAAATTGTATTTAATAATAATTATGTTAAAATATAATTAAATTATTTATTATTTTTATTAAATTATATTTAATAATAATCTTATTAAAATTTAATAACAATAATCATTTACCTAAAAAAATTCTATTAAGGGTATTTTAATCATTTAAGCCTTTTTTTCTTATGCTATTACAACACTATTTCATTCAACCAAACACAAGAATACTATTACAGCTCTATTCCATTCCATTCAACCAAACAATTGAATTACTGATTACAGCCCTATTCCATTACAACTCTATTATATTACAACTCTATTCCATTACAACTCTATTCCATTACAGCGAACCAAATGTGGTGTTAATGTCCATCAATTAAGAGTAAAACTCATCCTCCTAAAATATAATCACTAAATCATGATTTTTAGTGCACATTATCATTCGATAACTTATTATTACCTTTTGAACCTTGAAACTAACTTTTGGCTAGAAAAATGTAGGGTTTCTATTATCAATGACGCAATTAGAATGGTTTTAATCCCATCTTAGTGGTGGTACTTTTAACTAAATCCCTTAACAAACCTTTAGTCAGTGGATCCGCTAAATTGTCAATTGACTTAACATAAGTAACAGTTATCACACCGTCCCTAATTAATTGTCTCACATACTCATGTCTTAAACTTATATGTCTAGACTTTCCATTGTACACCTTATTGTACGCTCGAGACATGGTGGATTCACTATCACAATATACGGAAATGGCGAACCTACGTTGTGGCCACAACTTTATATCTAGCAATAGATTTTTTAGCCATTCTGCTTCCTTGCCAGTAGCCGCCAAGACTATAAATTCAGCCTCCATAGTTGAATGTGAGATGCAAGTTTGTTTCTTGGAGGCCCAACTAATGGCTCCACCTCCGATCGTAAAAATCGATCCAGATGTGGATTTATTGTCACTTAAACTTGTAATCCAACTTGCATCCGAGTAAGCTTCTAGTACTGCAAGATAATCACTATAGAATAATCCCAAATTTTTTATTTTCTTAAGATAACCAAAAATCCTACAAATTCCTTTCTAATGACCGGTACCAGGACAATTTGTAAATCTCACCAATTTGCGCACAACAAATGCGATATCGGGTCTAGTGCAATGCATTAGATACATTAGACTTCCAATTGCGCTTGCATACTCAAGTTGCACTATAGCGCTGCCATTATTCTCACTTAACTTGAAGTTCGAATCGTATGAAGTGTTCAAATCCTTGATATTCAAGTGTTTGAACTTTTCTAATACTTTCTCGATGTAGTGAGATTGGCTTAATGCAAAGCCCCTTTCATGCTTTTTCACCTACATACCTAGAATTGTATCTACCTTGTTTAGATCATTCATCTTAAAATTCGAGGCTAGATACTCTTTGGTCTCACGAACACCTTCATGTTCGTTCCAAAAATCAATAAATCATCTACATACAGACAAATAATTACACCTACTTATCAGTGAATTTAGTGTAAATACATTTATCAGCACCATTATGTAAAAAACCATATGAGAAAATAATAGAGTCAAATTTCTCATGCCACTGTTTAGGGGCTTGTTTTAAACCATATAATGATTTGATCAACTTATACACCTTGTGTTCATTCCCAGGAAGCACAAAGCCTTCTGGTTGCTCCATGTAGACTTCTTCTTTGAGATCACCATTCAAAAAAGCCGTCTTAACATCTATTTGATGTACATGTAACTTATGGATGGATGCAAGTGCTATAAGAATTCGAATGGAGGGCATCCTAGCCATTGGTGCATAGGTGTCAAAATAATCTAGGGCTTCCTTTTGCCTAAATCCTTTAGCTACCAACCTAGCCTTAAAGATTGGAGAACCCCCTGTTGGAGTGTTTTTCCTCTTAAACACCTATTTACACCCGATAGGCTTCAATCTTTGAGGAAGATCAACTAGAATCCAAGTATTATTGGATAATATTAAATCCATTTCATCATTGGTCGCCTCTTTCCAAAATGTCGCATCCCTAGAAGTCATGGCTTCACCATAGGATTGTGGATCACCATCCACATTAAACATTATGGGGATCTTCTTAATTACGGATTCTCTATTTCCCTCAATAAGTAATGCTTGAGATTGTGAGGAAATGAAATCGGGACCAAAATCCTTTGCATTTCTCACTCTTTGACTTTTCTTCGGTTTCATATCCTTATTGTCACAAATACTTCTTTTGGTTTGATCACTTGAGATCATTGGTTGATATTCTTTTTTCGAATCCGTTTAATCATCGAAAAACTTATTTTCAATGAATACAACATCTTTTGTTTCAATTATCGTATTTGACACTAATTCAAGAACCCAATATGCCTTAGAATGTTGAGCATATCCAACAAATGCACCTTTGACGGCTCTTGGATCTAATTTTGTTTTCCGTTGGTCAGGAACTCTATAGTAAGCCAAACACCCCCACACTTTGAAATAATTTAAGTTTGGCATTCGACCCTTCCATAACTCATATGGAGATAGTTTCAATTTTCTCGATGGTATTCTGTTAAGGATATAACACGCAGTCAATAATACTTCACCCCCATAAATTATATGGAAGTTTAGCATTTAACAACATTGAGTTAACCATATCCACTAAAGTATGGTTCTTTCTTTCCGCCATACCATTTTGTTACGGAGTATAAGGCGCAGAACACTCATGTATCACACCTTGTTCCTCACAAAATACATTAAATTCATTTGAAAAATATTCACCACCTCTATCACTACGAAGCACTTTGATTTTCTTACTAAACAAATTCTCAACCTCGTTTTTAAAACGTTTAAACATATCAAAAGCCTCGTCTTTACTTTTCATGAGATACATATAAGTAAACATATCAACCTTGTTTTCCACCTCTTGTTAGAGTTCTATTTAATTCACAAACATCCGAATGAATTAAATCTAACACTTGCAAATTCCTTTCACACTTATTAGGAAATGGCTTCTTGGTAATTTTTTATTGAATACAAATTTCACATTTATCCATAAACTCATCATTACTTAGATTTATATAACCATTCTTTTGCATATATTGTAAAGTTTTAAAATTAAAATATGCTAAACGCGCATGACATAAAGGATAAGACTCAACAATATAAGCAGAAGAATTGACTTTATTCATATCAATGCTCAACTTGAACAAACCCTTATTACAATATCCTTTTCCTACATATATATCACCCTTAAGCAAGACAAACTTATCAAATTCCAAGATAACCTTGAACCCCTTGTTACACAGAAAACTCACAAACACTAAATTCTTGAATTATTGTCGGTCATTACACACATGGACAGTAGCATCAGAGTCAAGCCACCAATTATGAGACTTATCGATCATGGCTATGTTGAGTTCGGTAATCATACCAATCTTCAAATTCTCGACTCCTTCTGTAACCATGGCCACTAAGTTTATATCCTCCACCATATTAACTTTGGAAGTTGTGACATCTTGCTTCTTTTTGAGAAGTTTACAATCTTTAATGTAGTGTCCTTTCTTATTGCAATTATAGCAATTGCGAATTTTTTCTTCTTGTTTTGCATGTCCTTGGTCTCGAATGTGGCCTTTCTTTTACCATTTCGAGAGTTCTTGAATTCGCTCACATGGTTCACTTTAGAACTTTGAGGAAGAAACACTACATCACGCTTTCGAGTTTCCCTTTCAATACGCAAATGCCTAAGTATTTTCTCCACAGTGAAGTCCTCTGCCATATGCAAAAGTTTCTTCCGATAATTGTTTCAAGACGAGGGTAATTTTGAGATGATAGCCTCGACTTGTAACATTTTTGGAATAACAACTTTCAAGTCACGAAGTCTGCTTACAAGGACTTGTAATTCATGGACTTGATCCATGATTGTGATACTATCAAGAGCTTTCCATATTTCCACCGGGAATTGCATCGACATATAAAGATCATACAATCGATCGGACAAGGTGTTGAGATTGTGTTCACAACATGTGAAATTGTCTTCCTCACGCTTCTTCTTGAGTTCGGCCACTTTCATAATTTTCTCTAGATTTGCATTGGGGGCGGAATCCTCCACGAGTTGTAAGTTTGGATCCAGAACGTACGCCACATTTAAGACGGTAAGAAGGAACAACATCTTATCCTTCCAACGATTGAAGTTTGAGCCATCAAATCGATCAAGTTTCACAAACTCTTGGTTTATCACTTTGAATGCGGTGGTAGCCTCCGTCGCCATCTTCAAAATAGTTCTCTTTGATTGCTGGAGATTTTGAGAGAAGATAGATCTGAAGATGATTTTGAATTAAATAGTAAACTTTGAGGCACGGGTGACGCTTTCCAAAGAGAACTATTTGCCCACACAAAAAGTTGCTAGAGGGTTACGACAAAGGTCCTTCCGGGATACAACAAATTTTTGAATTTCCTTTGATTAGCAAAATCGTAAAATTTCCTAACTCTTACTTAGTTCTTGAAAATTGGAATTGATTGTAAAAGAAATGTAAATTTGTGAGCATCATAGTCCATCTATTTATATGAATCCAATGGACACTTGTTAAAGAGTCACAACCCTTTCATATTGGACATACCTTTTGGAAGAAACTTGTCCAATGGAAATGTATCCATTGGATGATAAATCATCACTTTTCAATTAAATTTGAAAGATGATAAATCATCACTTTTAATTTGAATAGTGCTCATTAATTTGCAATCTATAAATTTCCAACACCTTATACAAGTCATACATTTATAATCCAAGACAAATCTCATTATTAAAAACTTTAATCCGTTCAAACCTTAATAAACTTTAGTAAACTAACTCAGATAAACGCGACACGTCCAGTATACACCAAGAACACATAAGCACTTTGTCTTTAGGCATCGCAACACATCCCTCCTAAACACACCAATGACCGCCTAAGTGCTAAACCCAAAGGCAAGAGATGACATCCCTCCAAACACAGTTGAGAGCTCAAAAGTGCTAAACCCAAAGGCAATAGAACACATCCCTTCAAACACACCAAAGAGCATAGAAATGTTAAGTCGAAGGCAACATAACACATCCCTATTGACATGCCAAACGTATCATAACAATTTCAGTAAGTTTACTAGGGAACATTATGATCACAAATAGCTTAATTTATTTAAAGCCGTTAACGTATTTATTACTCAAACAAAAGCATAATCAGAGTTACAGAGTTCAAAAAATTTACAGAATTCAAAATACTATTTGGACAATTCATTGTTTAATTACTCATATAAACACAAAAGTGTTTTCACATTTACCTTCAAATCCATATTAACTTAGGCCTCATAAATATGTTCCTTATTCATATTATGGTTTGTATAAACTAAGATGACCAATTCAATTATTTGCTATCATTTTCCATAGTAATCTCGAAAAGGGACGTTATGACCTCACATCTAACTCAAATTTCCAAATTTCATAACTATACAATATGTTTCCACATTTTTAGGCCACATTTAACAGTGTGTTGACTCTAAACCTAACGAGTGGTTCCAGTGGAAAAGAGGATGATCTTCATCCTAGAAGACCCGGATTCAAGCATTTGTGTGTGCAAAGTGTGTGTGCGTTGTTAAAAGGTTAAGAAAATATGAACATATACTACTATGTAATCACATCAAGCCCGATTACCCTAGCCCAAACACCAAACCAGGCCCAAATTACCCATCTATACCTAAACCTAATTTACAAAACCCAATGCCCAGACCCAATTAAATCCACTCAAAGCTACCCTAGGTCAAACCCTAAACTATTGTCGCCCCCACTTACAACTGTTGCCTCCCTCTCTTCCAACTAGGAGCCGCCACGTCAGCACCGCTACTCGCAATATCACCCTTCAACTTGGACTGCCACCACCGTCACTGTACCTGCAAAAGAGAAAAGACAGCTGTCGAAACCATTTTTTAAAGCGAGGTTTTATAAATATTTTAATGTTGAAAAAAATGAGAGTCGCCACCAATCTTTTATTAGGTGTGATTGGAACACCATAAAACGTTTAAAATACGTTTCAAAACGTTGGTCTTCGAAATCCAGAAAAATAAGTTCGGGAGTCGGTTTACGCATGAGGAAGGATTAGCACCCTCATACGCCCAAAATTGGTACCACATGATTACTTTCGGGTCTTAATTTGTAAACCTTGAAAGCTCGAATAAAGTTTAAAGATACGATCCTTGAATGCATGAGTTATGTTTAGAGAAATCAATTTTGTTTGGAAGTCCCGATATTTCAAAGTGATCAGGGAAGAAAGTTACGTCCAGTGAGTTAGGACACAACGTTTCGAGATCCAAAAATAACGAGCTTTCCTTCGTAAAACTTTTTTAAATTTTGAAGAAGGATATTTGATTATCTCAATTTGAAGAAATATTGCACCTAGTGAGTTAAGGCGCAAATTTTCATAACCGAAGATAAGGAAACATTGCCTCGATTTTAAAATTTTTTTTATGAAAACAATTTTGGAAACAAATACGCGAGTTTAATATGAATGAGCAGTTAAATGTGGATATTAAAAAAATGAAGTAAAATAAGGAAGCAGATAAATTGTAAAAAACCAAATACAAGTGCATAATAATGAAAATTAAATACAAATATTGATAAGGAAGAAAACGACGCGATCGAGATTGAAAACGGGACCTTTAGATACCCGAGGGGCAAAATGGTAATTTTGGACTCTCGGGGGCAAAAATGGTAATTTTAAAAAGATTTAGGGTTAAAATGACATTTTGGATGTTCATGGGTGAAACGGTAATTTTTGAAAGAATCAAGATAAAAAAGGGACTTTTTGGATGCTTGAGGACAAAATGGTAATTTTGGACTCTCGGGGGGCAAAATAGTAATTTTGGGAAAATTTGGGGTTAAAAATGACATTTTAAACACTTGAGGGTAAAACAGTAATTTTTAGAAAAAATTGAGATAAAAAGGGGACTTTTTGGATGCTCGAGGGTAAAATGGTAATTTTAGGAGTTTCAGGGTCAAAAATGAAACTTTTGGAAGTTTGGGGTCAAAATGGAATTTTTGGAGGTTTAGGGGTAAAAATGTAATTTTTAGAAGTTTTAGGGTTAAAAATGTAATTTTTTGAATTTTAGGGTAAAATATAATTTTTAGTAAGTTTTGGGGTTAAAATATAATTTTGGAGAAGTTTGGGGGTCAAAATGTAATTTTAAGAAAGTATGGGTGTCAAAATGTAATTTTTATAAAGTTTAAGGGTTAAAATATAATTTTGAAGAAGTTTAGGTGTCAAAATGTAATTTTCAAAAAGTTTTAGGGTCAAAATATAATATCAGGTAAGTTTAGGGGTCAAAATACTATTTTTGGACATTTTAGGGACTTCCAAGGCAATAAAACCAAAAAAGTGACACTTGGCAGGCATCCTGAAGTCAAAGGACTAATTTGAAAACCATGAAAAATTTCTGAGCCAATTTTGTAATTGAACAGAAGTTGATTTAGGGATTTAATTAAAATAAATTAAAAATAAGAGGGACTAATTGCATAAATAAGCCAAAATAGTGACACATGGCAGCCTCTGGTGCATTAAAAAATACAAGGGATTAAATTGAAATGCATCAAAAATTATTGAACCAAATCAGAATTATTTAAATATATGAAAAGGACTAAATTATAAAGATAGAAAAGTTGAAAGGACCAAATAGGAAAATAATCTAATTTTTTTAAAATGCCCCTTTATCCCTTTCCCAAAGCTATACTGTTTCAATATAGCCTTAAAAGGCTAAAAAATCACTAAAAAAAACATTCAGGCCTTCTTTCCTTCTTTTTTTTTTAAAGAAACAAACCCCCCTTTCCTTTTGGTCTCTCTCTCTCTCTCTCTTTTCTCTTGAAGCTTCAAAGGTCGGCCATGGCTCCGGTCGGCGTCGTTGACGCCACGCGCGGCCACCATGCGCTGGTCCATCATCGGGCAACCCAAGCACCCCATCGCCCTTCGTCCACGCACCGTGTATCGTTATTCACGCGCCGTCGGAGGTTCAAAGGTAATGTTCTCCTTTTCTTTCTTTTTTTGTTTTTCTTTGAAGAAAAACTTGGATCTGGGTTTTAAATCCAGATCCAAAATAAGTTTTTAAAACACCCTCCTTCTTTTAAACCATTTAATCTTTCCTTTTTCAAAATCTTCCATATTTTATCCTTTTAAAAAAATTTCAATGTTTCTTTTAAAACCCTTTTTTCAAGATCTCGTTTTTACACCCATTTCTAACATCATTGTGTTTTGGTTTATCGTTTGAGGCTATGAAGACGGTGTTTGGAAATCACAAGATTGGTGGCGATTTGAGGACCTCCGACGACTTCTTCCGACGACAGCAGCGACAAACAGAGGGGTGTAACCTTTTATCCCTTTGTTTTTTATTATTAATGTTATTATTAATAAATATTAATTATTATTATTTAATACAACTGTTATTGATATTATTATTATTTAATATTACTGTTAATGACATTCATTAATACATTTTGAAAAATAAAACAATAAATGCCCACAGGAATATTGAATACATGCACAGTGTACTTAGAAACTGATGAGTTTTGAATTTAAAAACATTAATGACACTAAATACACGTTAAATGTACCTGACTTGAGACTATGAATTTGTTTCGGTTGCCTGATGCATCTGCTCAAGTATCCCTGCTTGCTGTTAACTTATACTATATGGATTTGTTAGCACTTTTGAGAATCTATTTTTGTATTGATCTGTGAATGTTCCAAAAAACAAAAAGGGTCCTCTCCCTACCAAAAGATTGAATTCGGCTTTTAAAGCCTGAATTCCATCATTACAAGCTTTTCTTTTTAATTTAAAATGCTGTCTATTCTTCTTCTTGTTGCAGGTAATGGTGGTAGCAGATAGTGGTTGTGCAAGTTGAAGCCGGTGGCAGGGCAAGTTGCAAGCTGCAACTTGGTTGCTGACGTGGCGGGTTTTAAGCAGCATCAGTTGTAGCAGATTAGGCTTAGGGTATTTTTGGGTTAATTGGCCCAATTAGGTTTTGGGTCAAATTTGAAATTGGGCCTCCAAATTTAGACTTTGTTTTGTATCTGGACTTTGAAATTTTGGACATCTTACTATTAGGCCCAACTAATGGGTTTTGTAATTGGACTTTTATTTCAACCTTTAATTTAATTTTAATTTAAAATAAATTTAAATTTAAAGTAAATTCAAACCCAAAAATAAATTTGAATTTAAAATAAATTCAAACTTATTTTAAAATTAAAATTTATAATTTGGACTCAATTAAGTGTTAGGCCCGATCAAAATTGGGCTTCAACAGCTGCCCCTCTTTGCTTGTTGTTGTGTAACAGGAATGGAGCAAAGACCAAAAGAAGACCAATTTTGTCAAGTTCCATTTCTTCGCTGCTCTTTCTTCAATTGACCGTTCGATTCTGCCGTACCTACCTTTGCATCTTCAGCATTATGATTCCATCCTCGTTAGGAAGATGACCGCCTCACTTGTTTTGGATAACTACAATCTGCCTCAGGGGGATCGGAGATTGGTTGATGGTGATCTGCCCTAGGCTCGGGTAAAAGATCAAATGGCTGCAATCTGCCCCAAGTTCGAGGCAAGAAATTGGAATCTGATGATCTGCCCCAAGTTCGAGGTAAAAGATCAGAATCTTCATTTTGCCCTTCTTGCATCTAAGGGTGAAAAAGATGTAATTTGAATCCAAATTCCACTGCATCTTCATGAAGATAGGATTTGGTATCGAAGCTTCATCTTGCTCTTACTAGAACTTCAGAGAGATAAAGACTTGCTATCCAACTTTACTACAACTTCAAGAGGATAGGAATTGATGTTTGAAGCTTAATTTGGCTCTTACTACAACTTCAGAGAGATAAAGACTTGCTATTGTAGTTTAAACCTGATCCACTATGACTTCAAGGTAGAAGTTTCATCGTCGTGGATTCGACCTTTCACGTTTCTAAGGTACCGGGTTCGTCATTGCGACTTAAACCTTTCCCTTGAAATCTTCGTGGTATTGGATCCGCCGTTACGGTCTTAGATCCTTTCTTTCCTGTTTCTGAGGTACACGATCTACCGTTGTGACTTAGACCTTTCCCTTTTGTATCTTTGCGGAACTGGATCCGCCATTGCGGTCTTAGATCTTTCCCATCGTGTCTTTTGAGGTACACGGTCCGTCGTTGCAACTTAGACCTTTCCCTTTAGTATCTTTGCGGTACTGGATCCGCCATTGCGGTTTTAGATCTTTCCCGTCGTGTTTCTGAGGTACACGGTCTGCCGTTGCGGTCTTAGATCTTTCCTTTCAAACCTGTAGAATATGCTTTCATGGACCTCTATGTAGGCCAAATTATTAGGATGACATGATTAGGTTGAATCAAATGCTCCTAAGCAGGTGAGTATAAATGATGAATGCAAAATGTCATCTTTGAGAACTGATTTTATTTTAGTCCTTAGGTCGACATTGTTCGTCATTTGTCTAAGTCCTATCACTAATGTATTATCACTTTTTATGTATGTGCATCATTGTCATGAAACCTAAAGAGGTAGTAGTAATTTGGACTATTTGTTTTGAGATCTTTCTAACCCTCGGGTTATCTCCAACTAGTGGTCTTGTTTCAGATCTTTGTAATATTTAGGAATTTTCTACAATAATATGCAGAAATCCTTCTATTCCTTATATTGTTGACCCCTAACCATTATTTCAACGCAAAAATGCTTGCATGGGGTTATAAGGTGGATGAATTCGAATTTGATTGAAAATAAAGGTCGTATAAATGAAAAGAGCATTTCATTCATTAATCGCTATTTCGATGCGAAATTTGCTTAAGCATGGTCGTAAGGCGAATGAAATTTTATTGGAGGCAAAGCTCACATAAATGAAAAGATTAAAAATCACTCATGTTGGTCAAAGAATTGCCAAACACAAAGTGAGAAAAGAATAGAGTTAGGTGGATGAATTTTATTGGAGGCAAAGCTTGCATGAATGAAAAGATTAAAATCATTAGTCCACTAGCTATTATGCAAGCGTGCTTGAACATGGTTACGAGATGGATGAAATTAAATTTGATTGAAGGTTAAAGCTTGCATGAATGAAAAGGTCATTGGTTCATTGATCATTGTTTTGATGCAGAAATGCTTGCACATGATCGCAAGGCAAATGAAATTGATTTTCATAGAGGCAAAGCCCATAAAAAAATGATCTGTAGTGGTTAAAAGTTACGAAACATAAGGTGAACAAAGAATGAAGTTAGGTGCCCCAGATATCAAAGTATGAGCTTCAAGGAGCAAACTTAGCGAAGACCATTCTGAGCTTGACATGTGTTCATGAAACTTAGAATACTTTGTCAATGCCTCAAGGTGTAAAGTTTCTCCACCTTGCTACTTTTGAGAGAGAGGACCACTTCATGCCCCTTTTCTTATTCAAATTTGAGCCACCTTTTCAGGTTTTCAACTCAAATCTCCTTAGGTTTCGAGATGCTCTTTATGAGTTTTCACCTCGACCTCTCCTTTCTATTTTTTTTTCTTCTTGTTTTTGTTGTTCTTTTTCTTTCTCTTTTTTTTATTTGTTTTTCTTCATTGCATCTGAGTTCACGAAATCGGGCATGTCTTTGTCGTTCATCAAAATCAAAGCTTCTTCAAAGAGTCTTTTTTTTTGTCTCATGAGGCTTTTCCCAATTTTGACATCCCTTTTCCTTGGAAGTCTTTTGCAAGCAATGTCCTTTTCAAAACTAAAGCTCTCTCGTGGAGTTCTATAAAATGAATCATTCTTTGTCATAAACCCTTGTCATCTAGTCACGACTTTTAGGATTTTTGACTTCATTTGGATTAGATCCATTCTGCTTTATTGGCTCTAACAAAATCTGGAGGGAAAGAAACTTGCCTTCAATTGGTAGGATGACTTTCATTCTAGAAAAATGTTACCCCGGTGGATGTTTTGATAAACGCCTGATGATGAGTTTTTCATGTCAAGCCTTTGTAGGTCTCTGCTATGAATCCAATCAATCTTTCATTGTCTTTATCGGTTCTACGTCGATGCCTTACTTTTGGCGAGGTGGTACTGAGTCGTGATATTTGTTCTTGAATCGACTGCAAACTTTGGTTATCATGCCGTTGCTCAGATTCAAGTCATCGTCAGATATCATTCTTTCTTGGCATTCCATACCAGCTTATAATCTCTCATTTTCAATAATCTGATTAACCGCCGATTGGCTTAGGAAGTAGTAATCAATGATCATTAGAAACTCTTTTGTAAAGTTAGCTCGATGATGTCTGCCCTTCACATAGAAAGAGACCATGATGTGAAGAATAAATTTTCAAGGTGCCCTTTGCGGGTTTTCATCTTGACTTTTTCTTTTTTTTTCTCTCTTTTTTATTTGGGTTTAAAATGCGTGTTGTGAATTTTCGACCCATCTCTTTTTGATTTTTTTAATAACACATCGAGCCTCAATTCTTCAAGTTTCTGTTAAATTCGATTGCATTCTTCCTTTATGAGAGTCTATATGTCATGACATTGCTTCGTTGAACCTGGTATGCCTTGACAGGATCATGCAAAGACTTTTGGATTCTCGAGGCAGTTTGTCTATGTCTGGATTCTCACTTAAAATCACGACTCTTCAAGGTGATGTCTGTTTCGTGTCTTGCTCAAACAGCAGTAGCAGATTCAGAGACGAGTTACATTCTTGGTCATTTTCAAAGCCTCAAAGTTTTTTGGACACATGTCTTACTTAAAAGGGTTTAAGTAAACAGCAGTGTTGCTCGTTCCTTTGATATCAAGGGACTCAGCATAAGGACAAAGAAGGGCTCCAAAGAATAATTGAACGAATGAATGATTAATCGTGGTATGAACGAATGAGAAGAATGCTATTTGTCAAATGGGACAAAAATAATGCATCATTTTTATTGAAATAAAAGATAGTGGTCATGTGCCTTTCATAAAAGGATCCCTATTACTCTCGGACTTAGAGTGATAAGTATATTCTGAATATTTTCCTGGAAAAGTCCTAAAAACTACAAGAATCTCCTCCACAGTCTAGTTGTCCAAAACACTTCCAAGGGTGTGGGGAAGAACTCTTAATAGGTTCAATTCTTCACTTGACTTTTTCTCGATTTTTTATCATTTCCTATCTTGATTTATCATATTTCCTCTTGGTTTTCATTTAGAGGTAAATAACTCTCTCTCACACGAGTGTTTCAATCATGTGGAATCTTATTTAATGCACGAAATGCAAATACACATGAAATGATAAAATGCATGCAACAAGGCGTTGATTCTTGGTTCCATTCCATTAGACCACTTTACTAGAAAGCAAATTCTTTTACATTAGGCAAAAGCATATATGGTCGTGCTTTAATACTCAAAGTCTTAATCTTCCGACCTAATTTTTGTTCTGGTTTGCCCCTGATTTAAAGTTCAAAACATCGGTCTTGAATGGCCAAAGTTTGCAAGTGGCTAGTCATTCTTCGCACTCGGGTCATTTTTGCCCTTAAGAACGTTAGAGTTATTCCTTATTTACTTTCAATTTCCTTTTGGCGATATCACTTTGCTTTTGGACAGCCATAAATTCCTTCGATGAACTGTAGTCCTTAATTGATAAGAGACTTCTTTAATTTTCAAAAGTGGCCACGGAACCATTCTAGCAAAAGGTTGTGCACCAATGCACCTTCTTTTCTTCGATAAATGTTTAGTGGTTGGGATTGTTGGATCATGAGCAATTTTCCTATCAAATAGCCAAACAAATCTGCAATCGCGACCTCTACGTGCCCCGACATTTTAAGGAAGACGACTAACTCAACTGTGTTTGAGATGAAGATGCTATCATTCTTTCTTGCATCTGAGTGTACTAAGCCTTGCAGGTTTTCTGAAACAATGTATTTTGAAACCTCGGGTAATAGAATAGAGTGACGTACTCTTTTATCGCTAGTATCATGTCTTCCTTTCCAAATGTGAAGTCATTAGAAGTTGGATTTCGATACTAAGTGAGAGGTCAAAATTGATGTCAAAATATTCATGATTGGACATCTTCCTTGTTTTGTCTTCTATACTTCATTCAACTCTTACAAACTGTTATGGCTTTCATGTACTTAGGTGCAATCTTGAATCCCTAATATGCATCCCTTTAACAGGTCATCACCTTTATTTTTGACCATATATGCACGACCATGTTGACTTCTACCTCATCAAGGAATCCGTTTTCTTCTGACCAGTTCTCTTATTTGATAATAGAACATGAATCAACATCTTCTTTATGAGAATGCAATGTAAACAAATTCAAAATATATTATAATTAAAAGCAAAAATATAACCGTGTCTCTTACCTTGCTCGAGTAACCACTGAAGGTTTGGCACAATCTCACTCAAGGTAGGCTCGTATAGAATTACACAAGCTAATAAAATGCGCTGCTTATGAATGCATAAATGCATAAGAAAGGTATTGACTTATAACTCAATTCTATTGGAAAAACCTTACTAGAAATCAAATTCGTTTACATAAAACAGATACGTATATGGTTGTGTCGCAGTATTCCAAAAGACTTAATCTTCGTAGGAAGCCATTGAAATAGTCTTGGCTCATTTCTAACTTTCGGTCCACAATATCATTTTAAAAATGTTGAGTGGTCAGTCTCTTCTCGTACTTGGGCCAAAACTCGTATGATTACACGATCTTTGTTTTTGTCTTGCTCATTTGGTAGATTATCGATTTTCGTTCTCTTTCTTTCTTTGTCATGTAGGCCCAACCATGTCGTCTTCTATTTCATCAAGGTATCTGTTTTCTTATGACCAGTTTTTCCATTTAGTAATTGAGCTTAGAACTATGCCTTTCCTTATATGAGGATGTAATGCAAATAGATTCGAAATGAACAAGTTAGTGTAATTAATGCAGGAATAAAGCTTGGAATAAATTGCAATTAACAATAAAGAAGCAAGGATGTAGCTGTGTCTCTTACCCTCTTTGTGCAACCACTGAATGCTTGGCCCAATTCTATTTGAGGTAGGCTCTCAAGGAATCATGTGCAGGTTAACAAAATGTGCAGCTTATGAGTGCATGTATGCATGAGAAAACATTGGCTCATAGCCCAATTCTATTAGAAAATTTTACTAGAAAACAAGTTCCTTTACATAAGACAGATACGCATATGATAGCGCCTTAATATTCAAAAGCTTTTAATCTTCATAGGATATCTTCCAATTTCGCCCTCATTCATCGTTTGATTTTTTCCCCAAAGTGATCGGTCACTTTTCGTCGTTGAGTCAAAGTTTGGTTCGTTGTGCAGTCTTCGTTTCTGGTTAATCGTTGGCTTTTCGTTTTTATTTTCTTTTTTTTTAGCATATGAACGCAATCGGTTTATTTTCCATCTTATCAAGGAACTCGTTTTCTTATAACCAATTTTCTATTTAGTAATTGGGCTTAAATCCACATTTTTCTTTGCATGAAGATGTAATGCAAGCAACAATTAAAAAGTAAAAGAACGCGAGTATGATAAAAAAAGTACAGATATAAAACAGATAACCTAGACTTGGGAGACTACTAACAGCTTAGTGTAATTCTATCTTAAGGTAAGCAACTAGGGTTCATTACATGTGGTTCAAGTTCTAGAGTTGAGGGTACCTAAACCAGCAGATTCCTCGATCCTCACCCATTACAAGCTCATATGGATGGATTCGGTTTAGGGGGACACATTTCCCACATGTTTGCACGGAAGTGAAAACTTCACGAAAACTTCACGAAAGCGATCCACTATCCTGCACGGAGGTGAAGACCTCACGAAGAAGTAGTTTCCGGCTTTCACTTAAAAAGGTAATATTGTATGCAAATGTATGCAAATTTTACACTAGCAATTTCACATAATATAATATCACACAAATGATGTCAAGGATCGTATATTAAATGAAACCAAAAATTTTAAGGTTTTCAAAATATACCCAAAAATAATCAATTTGGCTTGACTGTCGTTCATTTTGAAAAATAGTCCCTAAAAGAGTCGCCAAGCTGTCGAAACCATTTTTTAAAGTGAGGTTTCGAAAATATTTTAATGTTGAAAAAAATGGGAGTCGCCATCAATCTTTTATTAAGTGTGATTGGAACACCATAAAACGTTTAAAATACGTTTAAAAACGTTGGTCTTCGAAATCCAGAAAAACAGGTTCGGGAGTCGGTTACGCATGAGGAAGGATTAGCACCCTCATACGCCCAAAATTGGTACCACATGATTACTTTCGGGTTTTAATTTGTAAACCTTGAAAGCTCGAATAAAGTTTAAAGATACGATCCTTGAATGCATGAGTTATGTTTAGAGAAATCAATTTTGTTTGGAAGTCCCGTTATTTCAAAGTGATCGGGGAAGAAAGTTACGTCCAGTGAGTTAGGACACAATGTTTCGAGATCCAAAAATAATGAGCTTTCCTTCGTAAAACTTTTTTAAATTTTGAAGAAGGATATTTGATTATCTCGATTTGAAAAAATGTTGCACCTAGTGAGTTAAGGCGCAAATTTTCATAACCGAAGATGAGGAAACATTGCCTCGATTTTAAAGTTTTTTTTATGAAAACAATTTTGGAAACAAATATGCGAGTTTAATATGAATGAGCAGTTAAATGTGGATATTAAAAAAGCGAAGTAAAATAAGGAAGCAGATAAATTGCAAAAAACCAAATACGAGTGCATAATAATGAAAATTAAATGCAAATATTGATAAGGAAAAAAATGACACGATCGAGATTGAAAACGGGACCTTTAGATACTCAAGGGTAAAATGGTAATTTTGGACTCTCGAGGGTAAAAATGGTAATTTTGGAAAGATTTAGGGTTAAAAATGACATTTTAGATGTTCGTGGGTAAAACGGTAATTTTTGGAAGAATCGGGATAAAAAATGGGACTTTTTGGATGCCCGAGGGTAAAATGGTAATTTTGGATTCTCGGGGAAAAATGGTAATTTTGGGAAATTTGGGGTTAAAAATGACATTCTAGACACTTGAGGGTAAAATGGTAATTTTTAGAAAATCTCAGGATCAAAAACGGGACTTTTGGATGCCTAGGGGTAAAATGGTAATTTCGAGAGTTTCAGGGTCAAAAATGAAATTTTTGGAGGTTTGGGGGTAAAAATGTAATTTTTGGAAGCTTTGGGGTGAAAAATGTAATTTTTAGAAAGTATGAGGGTTAAAATGTAATTTTCAAAAAGTATGGTGGTTAAAATGTAATTTTTGGAAGTTTTAGGGTGAAAAATGTAATTTTTAGAAAGTACGAGGGTTAAAATGTAATTTTTAGAAAGTATGAGGGTTAAAATGTAATTTTTAGAAAGTATGAGGGTTAAAATGTAATTTTTAAAAAGTTTAGTGGTTAAAGTATAATTTTGAAGAAGTTCAGGTGTCAAAATATAATTTTCAAAAAGTTTCGGGATTAAAATAATATTTTGGGAAGGTTTGAGGGTCAAAATACTATTTTTGGACATTTTAGGGACTTCCAAGGCAATAAAACCAAAAAAGGTGACACGTGGCAGACATCTTGAAGTCAAAGGACTAATTTGAAAACCATGAAAAATTTTTGAGTCAATTTTGTAATTGAACAGACGTTGATTTAATGATTAAATTAAAATAAATTAAAAATAAGAGGGATTAATAAATAAACCAAAATAGTGACATGTGACAGCTTCTGGTGTATTCAAAAATTCAAGGGATTAAATTGAAATGTATCAAAAATTATTGAGCCAAATCAAAATTAATTAAAAATATAAAATGGACTAAATTGTAAAGATAGAAAAGTTGAAAGGATCAAATAGGAAAATAATCTAATTTTTTTAAAAATGCCCCTTTATCCCTTTCCCAAAGCTGTACCGTTTCAATATAGCCTTAAAAGGCTAAAAAATCACTAAAAAAAACATTCAGACATTCTTTCCTTCTTTTTTTTTTTTAAAGAAACAAATCCCCCTTTCCTTTTGCTCTCTCTCTCTTTTCTCTTGAAGCTTCAAAGGCCGGCCATGGCTCCGGCCGGCGCCGTTGACGCACGCGCTGGTCCGTCATGAGCAACCTAGGCACCCCACCGCCCTTCATCTATGCCCCGTGTATCGTTGTTCACGCGCCGTCGGAGGTTCAAAGGTAATGTTCTCCTTTTCTTTCTTTTTTGTTTTTCTTTGAAGCAAAACTTGGATCTTGGTTTTAAATCTAGATCCAAAATTAGTTTTTAAAACACCTTCCCTCTTTTAAACCATTTAATCTTTCCTTTTTCAAAATCTTCCGTATTTTATCCTTTAAAAAAAATTCAATGTTTCTTTTAAAACCCTTTTTCCAAGATCTCGTTTTTACACCCATTTCTAACATCCTTGTGTTTTGGTTTGTCGTTTGAGGCTATGAAGACGGTGTTTGGAAATCACAAGATTGGTGGCGGTTTTAGGACCTCCGGCGACTTCTTCCGGTGACAGCAACGACAAACAGAGGGGTGTAACCTTCTGTCCCTTTGTTTTTTATTATTAATGTTATTATTAATAAATATTAATTATTATTATTTAATACAACTGTTATTGATATTATTATTATTTAATATTATTGTTAATGATATTCATTAATACATTTTGAAAAATAAAACAATAAATGCCCACAGGAATATTGAATACATGCACTAGTGTACTTAGAAACTGATGGGTTTTGAATTTAAAAACATTAATGACACTAAATACACGTTAAATGTACTTGACTTGAGACTATGAATTTGTTTCGGTTGCCTGATACATCTGCTCAAGTATCCCTGCTTGTTGTTAACTTATACTATATGGATTTGTAAGCACTTTTGAGAATCTGTTTTTGTATTGATCTGTGAATGTTCCAAAAAACAAAAAGGGTCCTCTCCCTACCAAAAGATTGAATTCGGCTTTTAAAGCCTGAATTCCATCATTACAAGCTTTTCTTTTTAATTTAAAATGCTATCTATTCTTCTTTTTGTTGCAGGTAATGGTGGTAGCAGATAGTGGTTGTGCAAGTTGAAGCCGGTGGCAGGGCAAGTTGCAAGCTGCAACTTGGTTGCTGACGTGGCGGGTTTTAAGCAGCATCAGTTGTAGCAGATTAGGCTTAGGGTATTTTTGGGTTAATTGGCCCAATTAGGTTTTGGGTCAAATTTGAAATTGGCCCTCCAAATTTAGGCTTTGTTTTGTATCTGGACTTTGAAATTTTGAACATCTTGCTATTGGGCCCAACTAATGGGTTTTGTAATTGGACTTTTATTTCGACCTTTAATTTAATTTTAATTTAAAATAAATTTAAATTTAAAGTAAATTCAAACCCAAAAAAAATTTGAATTTAAAATAAATTCAAATTTATTTTAAAATTAAAATTTAAAATTTGGACTCAATTAAGTGTTGGGCCCGATCAAAATTGGGCTTCAACAACAGATTTTAATGGCAAAAAGATAGAATAGAATCATTGTAAAATGGCTATAAAGCCTCATTCAAAAACAGATTGTAAGTTTTACTAACCTTTTGGTTGAACATTCAAAATCAATAAAAAGCAGAAGTATTTGCAAGCAAAAGCAAAGTGGTGATATCGGAATATCAACAGATTACAAAGCTTGTATGCTCTAGAGGTACCCTTATTGTTTGTTTACCATTAAAATTTGAAATGTTTTATATAATAATATGCATAGTTACTCTGCATTAATGCCAGTTATTATTATTAATTTCAAAGCATTTTTATAGTAAATATTTACATTAAATATATAATATTAAATAAATAATATTAATAATAATCAATAATAATAATAATAATAATAATGAAAGGACATGAAAGGTTATACTCTAATCTGATCTGACGCCGCCGTCGGAGCCGTGAACGGAGCTCTTCGAGCCGTCGCCGTCGTTGCAGCCCCGAACGTTTTCATCATCGCAGTTTCAAAAATGACAAAATCAAGAAATATATATTAAAACAATTTTTTTAAAAAAAATATATAAATAAAAAACTAAAATGGAAAACATATCTGAAAAATCAAAAAGAGAAGATTGAATGTTTCGAATTTTTTTTTAAAAAAACTGGGTTCGATCTAGTTAGATCTGAACCCAGATCTGTTTAAAACGAAGAAAAATAAAAGAAAGAGGCATTTTTACCTCACCGACCACCACGAACGGCGGCGTGAGACGACGCGCGTGTGACGGAGCCGCGGTGGAGCCATGACAAGCCTAGGGGACGCCGAACAGTCGAGCAGAGGGAATTTCAAAGAGAAAAAGGGAGAATGAAGAGTTTTTTTAAAAAAATGAATAAGCAAAATGATTTTTTTTATCTTAAAAATTTGACTTAAATACCTGACTCTATGCGACGTCGTTTAGTGTGGGGTGTTTGAGTGCTAAAACGGCGCCGTTTTGCGCTACCCGTTCTCAGACCCGACCCGCTCCTCAGAATCTGCGTGTTTTTAAAAATTGAGCTATTTACCCTTTCGGTCTTTTCGCGTTTTTTGATTGTTTCAATTTCGTCCTTAATGCCATTTTTAATTAATTTAAAATTTTCCCATTAATTTTATTTCATTTTCAATTTGGTCCTTTAACCTTTGAAGCCTAAGAAGCTGTCACATGTCCTTTTTTGGGTTATTTATGCAATTGATCCTTTCTACTTTTCATTCGTTTCAATTTTGTCCTTAAATCAAGTTTTATTTTATTATAAATTTGCCTAGTAATTTTGAATTATTTTCAAATTGGTCCTCTCACTTCTATAGGTCTAAAAAGCTGTCACGTGTCTCATCTTTTTGGTTTTATTACCCAAAAGGTCCCCTAACATTCCAAAATCACATTTTGACCCTTAAACTTTCTAAAATTATATTTTTACTCCCGAACTTCTCAAAAATTACATTTTTACCCCAAACATCTTTAAAATTATGATTTTGCCCCCAAATATCCAAAAATTATCATTTTACCCTCAAACATCCAAAAATTACCATTTTACCCCCAAATATCCAAAAAATTACCATTTTACCCCCAAACATCTAAAAGTTACCATTTTAACCTCAAATTCCTCAAAAATTACGTTTTCATCTCGAATTCTCCAAAACTTCATTTTTTACCCCGTTTTTTTTTTATTTTTTTTTCTTTTTTTCGATGTTCCTACACAGAATTTAATTATTATTCTTTCGTATTTTGTATTACATTAACTTTATGTTTAATATTTGTGCATTTATCTCCTTAATTATTTTGTTTCATGTTTATTAATTTTTACTATTAATTGCCCATCCATATTTAATTTACATGTTCATTTTCAAAATTATTTTTACACACAAATAAATCTTTAAAACCGAGGAAATATCCTTCTCGTGTGGAAATCTCGAAAAATCATGCCCTAACGTGTTGGGTGTGATTTTTTCGTATAATCTGCACAATCGAATATCCTCTTCCAAACTTTTCAAATGCCTTTTAATTTCAAGATTTCGAGAACGTCGTGCCCTAACGTGTTGGACACGACTTCAATTCTCCGAGAAATTCGAAACATACGGGCATTTTTCTTCAAATCTAATTTTTGAAAATCACGTGAAATAAGTTATGTGTCCGAGGATCATATCTTAAACTTAATTTAAAATTTTGAGTTCTCAAAAAAAATATACAAATAATTTTAAAAACAAAAATGAGGCAATATCCTTTCGTGTGAAAACTTCGAAAAACCATGCCCTAACGTGCTGGGTGTGATTTTCGTATAATTCGCGCGATTGAATATCCTCTTTAAAATCTTTCACAATGTCCTTCAATTTCGAAATTTCGAGAACGTAGTGCCCTAACATGTTGGACACGACTTCAATTCTCCGAGAAATTCGAAACATACAGACGTTTTTTCTCAAATATGATTTTTAAAAATCATGCGAAGTTTTCTGATAACAAAGATCGTATTTTGAGTTTTATTCGAGTTTTTAAACTTTTAACAAATCATGACCCAAAAATAATCGATGTGGTATCAATTTTGGACGTGTGAGGGTGCTAATCCTTTCTCATACGTAACGGACTCCTGAACCTGTTTTCTAGATTTCGAAGACCAACATATTTTTCAAAACGGACTTTAAACGTTTTGTGGTGATCCAATCACACCGAATAAAAGATTGATGGCGACTCCTATTTTTCGATTTTTAAAATATTTTTCGAAACCTGTTTGTTTTTCCAAAAATAAACATTTCGACAGCTTGATGACTCCATTGGGGAATTGATGTTAAAAGGGAGTCAAGCCAAAAATTGATTATTTTCTGGTCTTTTTTGACAAACTTTTAAACCTTCGATTTTTGTTTAATATACGATCCTTTGCATTTTGTGTGATGCTATATTATGTTGATATTGCTAGTATAAGTTTGCATTCATATGCATTTGTTACTACCCCTTTAAATGGAAGCGGAAAACTACTCCTTTGTGAGGTTTTCACCTCCGTGCAGGATAGTGGATCGCTTTCGGGATTACATCCGTACCTATGTTTTCGTGAAGTTTTCACTTCCGTGCAAACATGAGGGAAATGTGTCCCCCTAAGCCGAACTCATCCGTATGAGCCTGTAATGGGTGAGGATTGAGGAATCTGCTGGTTTGGGTACCTTTTACTCTAGAGATTAAACCGCATATAACGATCCGTAAGTACTTGCCTTAGAAAGAGTTATGTCGAACCTTTTAGCAATTATCCAAGACAAGTTCTTAGGTTTTTTGTTTTATACCTATATATTGATATCGATGTGTTCTGCTAACGTGTTCTTTTTTGTCTCTTTTGCTTGCATTGCATCATCATACAAGAAAAGGTGTTGATTTAAGTTTGATTACCAAATAGGCAGTTTCATCATGGAAGACGGATTTCTTGATAGAGTGAAAGATAACATGGTTGCGCGCTTATAATCAGAGGAACGACAACGTGAGAAAAGAGGCAGTTTGAAAAAGGGGCATTTATCAGAATTTTAGGATTATACCCGGATTAAGGTAAGGCAAAACAATTTGCAAGAATTGAGAGAGATCTGGGGTCAGTAGGATAGTGAGATGAAGCAAATGTTCTATCGGGAATATGGAGACTTACCTTACTTACTCGAAGTGAAGTTAGACAAACATCTCTTTCGAGCTCTCGCTCAACACTAGAATCCAGCATATAGCTGTTTCACCTTTGGAAATTTCGACATGACACCCACAGTGGAAGAGTATACTGCTTTGATTCGTTATCCCAGAATTTAAGTTGGCAAAGCATACTCGAAAGATGCATGTGTCCCACCCTTTCTGAAAAGATTGATGAATGAGACCGGATGAGTGAACAGTGGGTTACGTCTCGGATCAAAGTAAAAGAAGACAACAAGTGTATCAATTGGAAAAGTCTACGAGATCTGATACTAGCATACCCAGATATGAAGAAATGTATTGACATTTTTGCTCTTGGCATATACGGGTTAGTTCGTTTCCCAAAAGCATTAGGGCATGTGGAAGACGTAGTTGTAGTTCTATTTGATCTGCTTAGTAAAGGAATTACACCCATCCCAGCAATTCTCACCGAAACCTTCAAATCATTAAACACTTACCGAAGGGAAGGGAAGAAAGGTTCATTGGTTGTGCACCACTTCTAATGGTTTGGTTTCAAAGTCATTTTTGGAAGGTAGAGAAATTTTCATGCAAAGTGTTCTCAGCCGATTTCTCGACTTTGAGAGATTTTGTTGCCACACAAAGGGAACAAAATATATCCGCGGAAAAATGGCTGGCTATCCTTTAGAACCTTCAGGATGAAGACGTCGAATGGTGCGCGCCTTGGTTTATCCCCGATGAGATCCTCTATCGTTGCAGTAGCTTTGATTGGGTCCCTTTACTCGGGGTATGGGGTGCTATAGGATATGCCTCTCTGCTCGTGTTGAGGCAATACAAGATGAGACAATTTATCCTTGCGACACATGACCTAGCTCAGTGCAAGTTCTTTTACAAAGGGAATGATTACAAGAAAAGGGTCCGAGAGGTAGCAAATGCATGAAAGAAAGTACATAGGATGAAGAAGATCAATGCAAGCCCGCTTATGACACAAACTATGATTTGTGGAGAAGTAAAATAGTTAATGATAACATTCCAACATCGAATCCCTAAAATGTTCGACCAATAGAGGAATATTTGTAGGAGGTTCCGTTAAAGATAAACATCATGAAACAAGACTTTGAGAAGAAGAGCGTAGAATTCGGAAAGAGAATAGAGGTTTTGAAAGAAGAAAAGATAAAGTTGGGACTGGACGTGGATATACATAGATTAGAGGCTGAAAAATTAAGGAAAGGAAAAAACAAAGTTGAAGAAGACTTAGAAGACTTGAAGAAGGTTTATAAGAAGCTTCGTTTGTCCATGAGAATCGCGGGATTAGGCAAGACGTCGGAACAGTGGAGGCAGGAAATTCAAATGCAAAAAGATCAAACACAGTAGTGGCAAAGGAAATTTCAAGACGGTCAGGCTCGAGAAAACTCCATGAAAGGAGAACTATTAGAAAAATAGGTCGAGAAGGCCGAACTAAAAGCCCAAATAACTGGGTTAGAAGCTAGAATAATGAAGATAGAAGAGTCACTACGTAGACATCGCAATCGGAACTTCGTCTTGAAACTTAAAGCGAGTATGGCTGAGAGCAAGGAATTAAGAGAAAGGGTGCAGGAATTGGAGGCTACACTTCACAACAATGAGATTCGAGTAGGGATCCTTGAAAGGAATCTAGAAACCAGCGAATGGCACTTTCAACAAACTCAGAGACAGGTCGAAGAAAAATATTATGTAATGGGAAACGCACTAAACCAAATGAGAGAAGCCGCTGATCACGTGCAAGAGTTAGCTGTCGAAGCTGATATTTTGAACCTCCAATATGAATTTAAATCAGAACGAGAACAGAAATTAGGTAGGCTTCTTAGGAAGATCAAAGCTTTAGGCAATAAGGCAAAGCCATTTGTGTAATTTTTCTTTATGTAAAAAAGTTTTTCTTCTAGGGAAGTTGTTCTAATGGAATTTAATTCAAAGTCAATGTCTTTTCTTACATTTCATACATGCATTCATTCGCATTACATTTTCACATATTTTAGCATGATAATTCTAACTAATTAAAATTTTAACAGTTACATCAGTAATCATTGAAAATCCACATCACTATAACACTCGTAAAAAAATAGTTGCAAGACCATTTGGCAAAAGTATAGCAAGATGTGAAGGACTAGATTATAAAATCTCAAAAGAGCATTATAAGTGAGCTAACACAACTGATAAGAGCAAGGGCAAATAAAGGAAAAGGTTTTGCTATAAGCCTAGGGGAGAAGAATAAGGAGCCTAGATATCTCCCAAGATATGCTTCTATGCATACTCAAGCACCGCCAGAAACGTATCCACGTGGAGTACCTATAACAATAAGAGCACAATAACACTCAGGCGATATGTCAAGGCCAGTAAATTTTTAGATGGGATCCGATTCCAACCCCGGAGATAATGTAGCCATTCCTGTCGTCCATGACTTGGATGACGTAGAGGAGACGAAAAGAGCAAGGCTTGAGATCCTTAGACAGTTGGAGGACAAATACAAGTGGTTGAAAGAAAAAGTGAAAGCAATGGAAGGTGCTGATACCTTCTATGGCATTAACGCTAAAGAGCTAAGCCTTGCCCAAACCTAGTGCTCCTCCCAAAATTTAAAACACCTGATTTTGATAAATACAGCGAGACCAGCTGTCCCGAGGCACACATTACCATGTTCTGCAGAAAGATGACTGGGTATGTCCATAATGACCAGTTATTAATACACTGTTTTTAAGATAGTCTAACAGGATCTGCAGCCAAATGGTATAATCAGTTGAGTCATGCCAAGATAAGCTCATGGAAGGATCTGGCACAAGCATTTATGAAGCAATACAATCATGTAACTGACATGGCACCTGATAGACTGACCCTGTAGAGAATAGAGAAGAAGCCAAATGAGCGTTTCCGATAATATGCTCAAAGATGGAGAGACATAACAACCCAAGTACAACCACCATTATTGGAAAAGGAAACAACTATGTTGTTCGTTAATACTCTGAAGGCTCCTTTTATTAACCATATGTTGGGAAGCGCTACCAAAAGTTTCTCTAACACGATTATGTAAGGGGAGATGGTCGAGAACACAATCCAAAGCGGAAAAATTGAAGCGGGAGAATGTGTCAAAAGAATAACTCCAAGAAAAAAGGAAAATGAGGTCAACAACGCAAACTCTTACAAGACAAGTTACTAAAAGCCGATGGAGATGGCGTCGCCCAGAACCATGGAAGGAAATTATCAAAGAAATCCAAGGTAGAGGTTTGGTGCGAGACCAAAAATGGAATTCACTCCTACTCCCATGACATATAGGAAACTTTATCCGAGATTATACGAGGAGCATCTCGTGTCGCCAATCCATGTAAAGCCATTGCTACCGCCATTCCCGAGTTGGTACGACGTAAACGCACGATGTGAATATCACGCAGGGATAGTCGGACATTCAATTGAGAATTGCGTGGGCCTAAAAAGGCATGCACAGTAGCTCATCGATGTCGGGGTCCTGAGATTCGAGGGTCCAACGAATCCCAATGTATCAGGGAATCCGCTACCCGAACATCTCAATCAAGAGGTGAATGCAATAGTCGGAGGAGAAGGAAGGAGGATCAAGACTCGCATTGAGGAAGTAAGATCACCCTTGAGATGAGTATGGCACGAAATGATAAAAGTGGGTTTAATTGCCCAAAATTCGGTAAAAAGCAGTGAGAAAATGACGCTACTATGAGTTCCACAATAGCAAAGGGCATGAGATTTAAGAATGCGACGAGTTCAAAACTATGGTATAGGGATTGATGGACAATAAGGAGTTAGAATTTTTTGAGGAAAAAGAAGTGGAAGAAGTGTGTGCCTCCGAAGAGGGCACAATTAAGAAAACTTTTGGGGTTAATAATTCAATGATAATCATTTCACGGCCAAGGAATAACAAGACTAAAGCAAGAATTGCTCCCACAATAATAACTCAAAAACCCGTAGTCTTCCTTACAAGGATGACAAAAGGGTTCCTTGGAATTACAATTGTAATGTAACGATATCGAGAGGGGAAAATTCAAAAGATGAATCAGAAGGATCTCGAGACGTGAGTCTTGTCACGCGTAGTAGGAAAGACTATGACCCTGTAATAACAGAAAATAAAACATTTGGAAAAAATTGGAAGAATTGAAAAGAGAAAGTACCAATGAACTGAAGTCACCAATTAACGAGCTAGTGACAGAAAAGGAGGCTAAGAAATTCTTGAAGTTCCTCAAGCACAGTGAATACAGCGTGGTGGAGCAATTACACAAGCAGCCAGCTCGTATATCCATTTTAACGCTGTTACAAAGCTCGAAAGCACATCGTAATGCACTAATGAAAGTATTAAATAAGACTTATGTAGCCAAGAACATTTCAGTGAACAAACTAGACCGCTTGGTCAATAATGTCAACGCCGATAATTTTATTTTTTCTAATGATGACTAAATACCCTAGAAGGTATGGGATCAACAAAAGCGCTACATATCACTACTCGCTGTAAAGGTTACACACTGCCTGGTGTATTGATTGACAATGGTTCAGCCTTGAACGTTCTGCCGTTGATAATGTTAACGAGGTTACCAATTGATAGTTCTCATATAAAGACATGCCATAATGTAGTGAGAGCGTTTGATGGGACAGAAAGGAAAGTTTTGGGTCGGATCGAGATATCATTGTTAATCGGTCCAAATTCATACGAGGTAGACTTCTTAATGATGGATATCAAACCAAGCTACAACTGTTTGCTTGGAAGATCGTGGATCCACTCGATAAGAGCAGTACCGTCATCATTACACCAAAAGTTGAAATTGGTGACCGAAGTACGATTAGTCACAATTAATGCTGAGGAGGACTTAATTGCGTCAATAGCAAATAATGCGACATACATTGGAGCAGATGAAGAAGCTTTGGAATATTCTTTCCGGTCTTTGGAGTTTGTCAATGCAACCTTCATCGTCGAAGGAAGCAGAATCCTTGTACCCAAAATATCAAAAGCCACAAAGATGGCCCTAAAAATGACAATTGGCAAAGGAGCCCTAACTGTAAAAGGACTAGGAAAGTTTCTCCAAGAGAGAATTAATGTGCCAATGTTGGAAAAGAAACAAGATCGCTTTGGCCTAGGGTATAAACCAGATGCGAAGGGAAAGAAAAGGGAGCTGGAAAAGAAGCAGGAACAAATGAGAGCTCGATTGGCTGGAGAGGAGATCCAATGAGAGGAAATAATTTTTCCCTACATATCAAAAACGTTTATATCAGGAGGAATAATCAATTCAAGGCCAAAGGTAGAAGAGAGAGAAGGAAGACTAATTGAAGTAATGGGGACCGTGAAGGGTTTGAGTATCAACGCTATATCAGATGAAGGAAATGAAGGAAGAAACCCATGGGAAATTCGTCCTTTCGCCCCTAGAAGTACTCCGACAATTGGACTGTAGAGGAACTCCCTGTAGTCTTTAGGGCTTCTTCAGAGTAATGCTCAGAACACACATATTGCTTTAGGCTCGAAAGCAATATGGATCTTTTTGTAAAAGGGCTCATGATCATTATCTAGTTATTTAGAATGAAAATGCATCTACTATCTTATATGGCCAATCTTTCACTAATTATTCTTTCATTTTTAATCCAACTTAACAAACCATTTGTACATGCCCAATAAACAGAATTAATCATTCTTTAATATATACATTCTTGTCCAATTTGACAAACATACTCATACTCATACCATATAATCATTCTTTCGTAAATTTATTTTGTTCTTTAGACCTCTTTTATTTTTTTGATAGGCCCTTGAATATCAATTATATGAGTAATCCTGATGCTAACTTAGAGCCTCATTTCGAGCAAGATCTGTGTTTAGAAGAACTTCAGGACTTCGAAGATGGTCAAGATACTAATTTGTCTCCTGATCTGTTAAGAATGATAGAGCAAGAAGAAAAACAAATCTTGCCTCATTAAGAACCGGTGGAAGTTATAAGCCTAAGGAATGAAGATAAAAAGAGAGAAGTAAAAATTGGGATAAGAATCTCCCTAGAAACTAGAAACGATCTTTATCAAGTTGCTTCAAAAGTTCCAAGATGTCTTCGCATGGTTCTACCAAGACATGCCTGGCCTGAGTACTGACATTGTGGTACATAAACTCCCCATAAAGGAAGAGTGCAATCCTGTTCAACAAAAGCTCTGAAGGATGAGACCTGATGTATTATTGACAATAAAAGAGGAGGTCAAGAAGCAATTTGACGCTGGGTTTCTCCAAGTAGTTAAGTACTCAGAATGGGTAGCCAACATAGACCCTGTTCCTAAAAAAGATAGAAAAGTGCGTATGTGTATGGATTATCGGGACTTAAATAAAGCAAGCCCAAAGGATAACTTTTCATTACCTCACATCGACACCTTAGTAGACAATATAGCAGGTTACTCCTTATTTTCATTCATGAACGGTTTCTCCGAGTATAACCAGATAAGGATGGATCCTGAAGATATGGAGAAAACCATGTTTGTCACACTGTGGGGAACATTCCGTTACAAGGCAATGCCTTTTGGACTCAAAAACGTAGGGGTAACTTATCAAAGGGCAATGGTGACTTTATTTCATAACATGATGCATAAAGAAATTGAAGTTTATGTTGACGATATGATTACAAAATCCCGAACAAAGGAAGAGCATGTAAGGATCTTGAGAAAATTGCTAAGAAAGTATCAACTAAAGCTAAACCTAGCAAAGTGCACCTTCAGAGCCATTTTTGGAAAGCTGTTAGGCTTTGTGGTAAGTAAAAAGGGGATTGAAATTTATCCAGATAAAGTCAAAGCCATACAAGAGTTACCACCACCCAGTACGCAAAAAGAAGTTCATCTCACAGCTGACCAAGAAATGTGATCCTATTTTTCGTTTGCTTAGAAAACGTAACCCAGGTGTATGGGATGATGAATGTCAAGAAACTTTTAGCAAGGTCAAAGATTATTTGTCCAATGCTCCTATCTTGGGCCTAAAATTCCTAATAAACCATTGATCCTGTACTTGGCAGTCTTTGAAAATTCTATGGGATGCGTACTAGGCCAGCACGATAAATCTGGAAAGAAGGAAAGGGCGATATATTATCTCAGCAAGAAATTCATTGCTTGTGAGACTCGATACTCGCCAATTGAAAAATTATGTTGTGTTTTAGTTTGGACCACTCGAAGATTAAGGTAATACATGTTATACCACACCACCTGGTTAATCTCAAAATTAGATCCTCTAAAGTACATGAAGGAGTCGGCTGCATTGAATGGAAGATTAGCTAAGTGGCAGATCTTACTTTCTGAATTCAACATAGTCTATGTCAATCAAAAGGCAGTAAAAGGGAGTGCAATAGCAGACTTCCTAGCTAGCAGGGCTTTAGAGGATTATGAGCCAATAAACTTCGACTTTTCGAACGAGGATTTGATGTATGTTGCAACTGCTGAAAAGGGAACCACAGTAGAACACCCTTGGAGATTGAATTTTGATGGAGCTTCAAACGCCACGGGTAATGGAGTTGGGGTAGTCTTGGTATCACCAGAAGGAGGCCACTATCCTTTCACCAATAAACTTGATTTTGATTGCACAAATAACATGACAGAATACAAAGCATGTATCATGGGAATCCGTGCAGTCATAGAACAGAGAATCAAAGTTTTGGAGTTATATGAAGACTCCGTACTAGTAATCTATCAACTCAAAGAAGAATGGGAAACGAGAGATTCTAAGCTAATTGATTATCAAAAATTGGTTCTCGAGTTAACCAAGGAGTTTGATGACATCACATTCCATTATCTCCTACGGGAAGAAAACCAGATGGCTAATGCTGTTGCCACGTTGGCCTCGATAATTAAAGTAAATAGACCAGAAGATATGAAACTCATTCAAATGAGCATCTATGAGGCTCCGGCTCATTGTTATGATATTAAAAAAGAAGAAGAAGAAGAAAGGGATGATCGCCCATGGTAACAAGATATTCTTCAGTATGTAAGAGATCGCAAATACCTCGAGCAAGCTTCTGAAAATGAAAAGAGGACATTGAGAAGACTGGTCAATGAATATGTCTTAGATGGGGAAATCTTGTACAAAAAAGAGAAAAGATCAGGTGTTGCTAAGATGTGTCGACGCAGTTGAAGTTAGAAAGATCTTAGAAGAAGATCATGAAGGTATTTGTGGGACACACGCCAATGGTTTCACAATGGCCAGATAGATAATGAGATTTGGGTATTACTGGTCTACCATGAAAGGGGATTGCATCAATTATGCTAAGAGGTGCCATAAGTGTCAAATCTATGGAGACAAGATTCATGTACCTCCCTCACACCTTCATGTCATGACTTCCCATTGGCCATTTTCTATGTGGGGCATGGATGTCATTGGGCCAATTTCTCCAAAGGCTTCTAATGGTCATAGATTTATCTTCATGGTTATTAATTATTTCACCAAATGGGTAGAAGCAGCTTCTTACGCCAATGTTACGAAATCTACGGTTAGTAAGTTCTTGAAAAAGGAGATCATTTGCCAATATGGGATGACAAAGAGGATCATATCCGATAATGCCTTGAATTTGAACAATAGCACAATAACGGAAGTTTACGAGCAATTCAAAATCAAGCATCACAATTCCTCTCCCTATCGTCCAAAGATGAATGGAGCTGTAGAGGCAGCTAACAAAAATATCAAGAAGATTATTGTGAAAATGATTGAGACCTACAAAGACTGGCACGAAAAACTACCATTTGCCCTCTTTGCTTATAGAACTTCAATCAGAACTTCTACAAGGGTAACACCATTTTCACTAGCATATGGTACGGAAGCAATCTTACCTATTGAGGTTGAGATACCTTCTCTCCGAGTCTTGACGAAGTTACAGTTAGATGAGGCAGAATAGATTCAGGCCCGATATGATCAGTTGAATTTAATCGAAGAAAAAAGGTTAAAAGTTATCCGCCATGGTTAGATGTACCAGAAAAGAATGATGCGAGCTTATGACAAAAAGGTTCATTCTAGAGAATTTCATGAGGGAGATCTAGTTTTGAAAAAGATACTTCCCATGCATAAAGACTTCCGCGGAAAATGGATGCCCAATTGGGAAGGGCCTCACATGGTAAAGAAAGTTTTCTCAGGAGGAGCTCTCATTCTAACATAAATGGACGGCAAAGATCTGCACAACCCCGTCAATTTAGACTCGGTGAAAAAATATTTTGCCCAAAATTGAGATGAAAACCTGTAAAGGGTGTCTAAAAAATCGAGATGAAAATCTGTAAAGGGTGTCTCAAAAAAAAAGATCGAGATAAAAACCCGCAAAGGGCATCTTTAAACCAAAGGAATTTTAAGTTGAAAACCTGCAAAGGGCGGCTTAAATTCAAGAACGGGTTCGAAGTGATTGTTTCTCCCTCAATTATAGTAGGATGGAAGAAAATTACAGCTCGAAGCATCAACAAAGCACTCCAGATCTTCTAGACACATATTTGGGCTCAAAATAATTCTTAGCGAGTCGACTTAGAGAAGCTCATCTTGCGATATTCGAGGCATCTAATTATCTTTTGTTGTATACTTGACAATTTCTTGACAAAAAATTTGCCTCTTATTGATCTTTTGAATTGTGTTTTCAATAAATTTGGACTTTTATTCTTTCATAATCTCGTTCAAGCATTTTGCATTTAAAATAACGAATAATGAACTAATAATATGAATCATACAAAGATCCATTACTCTAGAATTTCCTAAATGGTATAGGGGCCCGAAACAGGACCACCAATTGGAAGACTTGAAAACAAGTAGTTCAGGCTGAGCCTAAAAGGAGACAGGACAGTGCACCCATGATAAAATTTGGGGACAAGTGACAAGCTATGTTAACCTAAATAATAATAAACGTACATTCATCATACGCATTCATGTAGTTAGGAGCATTTGATTCATTCTGATAATTGCATCCTGATAATTCAGGCCTACATATGAGGTCTATAGAAGCATACTTTACAAGTCACCCCCGTAAAATGGCGAGATTAACCAAGAAAACATTAGAGTTGATACCCTAAAGACGAAGAGGAGTAGATTGAAACTGTATAGTAAATCTTCTTCCTCGAAGTTACAGTGGATCGAGATCAAACTACAATACCAAGTATTCATCTCTTTGAAGTTGCAATAAGAGCAAAATGAAATTTCGACATCAAATCCTATCTTCCTGAAATTGCAGTGGAGTTGGATTCAAACTATATTCCAGTTTTACCCTTAATCAAGAAGGATAGATTGAAGATTCCGATCTTTTACCCCGATCATGAGGCAAAGCACTATCAACCAATCTCTTACCCCGAGCTTGGGGCATATTGCGGCCATCTGATCTTTTACCCCGAACTTGGGGTAGATCACCATCAGCCAATCTCTTACCCCGAGCCTAGGGCAGATGACCGTCAGCCAATCTCTTACCCCGAGCCTGGGGTAGATCACCATCAACAAATCTCTTACCTCGAGCCTAGGGCAGATTGCAGCCATCTAATCTTTTACCTCGAGCCTAGGGCAGATTACAGCCATCTAATCTTTTACCCCGAACCTGAGGCAAATCATCATCAGTCAATCTCTTACCCCGAGCCTGAGACAGATTGCAATCGTTCGATCTCTTACCCCGAGCTTGGGGCAGATCACCGTCAACCAATCTCTTACCCCGAGCCTGGGCATATTACAGCCATTCGATCTCTTACCCCGAGCTTGGGCAGATCACTATCAGCCAATCTCTTACCCCGAGCCTGGGGCAGATTGCAGTCATCCAGTCTCTTACCTCGAGCTTGGGGCATATTGCAGTCATTCGATCTTTTACCCAAGCTTGGGCAGATCATCATCAGCCAATCTCTTACCCCGATCATGGGGCAGGTTGCAGTCATCCGAAGCAATAAAGTGGTCATCTTCTTGATTAGATGTAGAGAAGTAAACCAAATCCGTCTTCCTAGTGAAATACAAAGAAGTGGATCAAGATATGAAGCTACGACACCAAACCCTTGAAATTGCAAGCGAATTGAGTGAAGTTACGGTAGCAAATTTTGTCTTTTTGAAATTGCCTCAAGGCAAGATGGGATCATAACGCTGAAGATGCAGAGAAGCGGATGCAGTAAAACGATCAATAAAGCGAAGGGTGGGCCAATCGAAGAAGGAGGTCAAAGAGATGAGACCTGACAAAATTGGGCCTCTTTTCGATCTTTGCTCCGTTCCTATTACACAACAACGAGCAAAGAGGGGCAGCTGTTGGAGCCTAATTTTGATCGGGCCCAACATTTAAACAAGATGGAACCCAATTTTAAATTTTAATTTGTTTAAATTTAAATTTATTTTAAATTTAAATTTATTTTAAATTAAATTTAAAATTAAGTTTAAAATGTCCAAATATTAAATGTAAACCCAAATTACAAATCAAGCCTAATTACCCTAGCCCAAACACCAAACCAGGCCCAAATTATCCACCTATACCTAAACCCAATTTACAAAACCTATTTTTACAAACCCAATACCCAAGCCCAATTACATCCACTCAAAACTACCCTAGGTCATACCCTAAACTTGCTATCGCCCCCATTTACAGCTGTTGCCTCCCTCTCTTCCAACCAGGAGTCGCCACATCAGCACCATCACCAACAACATCACCCTTCAACTTGGACTGCCACCATCGCCACTGTACTTGCAAAAGAGAAAAGACAGTTTTTAATGGCAAAAAGACAGAATAGAATCATTGTAAAATAGGCTATAAAGCCTCATTCAAAAACAGATTGTAAGTTTTACTAACCTTTTGGTTGAACATTCAAAATCAATAAAAACAGAAGTATTTGGAAGCAAAAGCAAAGTGGTGATATCGTAATATCAACAGATTACAAAGCTTGTATGCTCTAGAGGTACTTTTATTGTTTGTTTACCACTAAAATTTGAAACATTTTATATAATAATATGCATAGTTACTCTGCATTAATGCCATTTATTATTATTAATTTCAAAGCATTTTTATAGTAAATATTTACATTAAATATATAATATTAAATAAATAATATTAATAATAATAATAAAAGGACACGAAAGGTCATGCCCTAATCCTATCTGACGTCATCGTCGGAGCCGTGAAAGGAGCCCTTCGAGTCGCCGCCGTCGTTGCAGTCCCGAATGTTGTCATCATCGCAGTTTCAAAAATGGAAAAATCAAGAAATATATATTAAAACAGATTTTTTTGAAAAAAATATAAATAAAAAACTAAAAAAGAAAACAGATCTGAAAAATCAAAAAGAGAAGATTGAATGCTTCAATTTTTTTTTAAAAGACTGGGTTCGATCTAGTTAGATTTAAACCCAGATCTGTTTAAAACGGAGAAAAATAAAAGAAAGAGGCATTTTTACCTCACTGACCACCACGAACGGCGGCGCATGATGATTCGCATGTGACGAAGTCGCGGCGGAGCCATGATCGGCCGAGGGGACGTTGAACAGTTAGGCAGAGGCAATTTCAAAGAGAAAAGGGGAGAAAGAAGAGTTTTTTTTGAAAATGAATAAGCAAAATGATTTTTTTATCTTAAAAATTTGACTTAAATACCTGACTCTATGCGACGTTGTTTAGTGTGGGGTGTTTGAGTGCCAAAACGACGCCGTTTTGTGCTACCCATTCTCGGACTCGACCCGCTCCTCAGGATCCGCGTGTTTTTAAAAATTGGGCTATTTACCCTTTCGGTCCTTCTGCATTTTTTGATTGTTTCAATTTCATCCTTAATGCCATTTTTAATTAATTTTAAATTTGCCTATTAATTTTTATTTTATTTACAATTTGGTCCTTTAACCTTTTGAAGCTTGAGAAGCTACCACGTGTCCTTTTTTGGGTTATTTATGTAATTGATCCTTTCTACTTTTCATTCGTTTCAATTTTATCCTTAAATCAAGTTTTATTTTATTATAAATTTGTCCAGGAATTTTGAATTATTTTTAAATTGGTCCTCTCACTTCTAGAGGCCTAAAAAGCTGCCACGTGTCCTATCTTTTTGGTTTTATTGCCCAAAAGCTCCCCGAACTTTCCAAAAATCACGTTTTGACTCTCGAACTTTCCAAAATTATATTTTTACCCTCGAACTTCTTAAAAATTATATTTTTACCCTCAAACTTCTTCAAAATCACATTTTAACCTCAAACTTCTCCAAAATTATGATTTTAAAATTATGATTTTGCCCCTGAATATCCAAAAATTACCATTTTACACCAAACATCCAAAATTTACCATTTTACCCTCGAATATCCAAAAGTTTTGTTTTATTATAAATTTGCCCAATAATTTTGAATTATTTTCAAATTGGTCCTCTCACTTCTGGAGGCCTAAGAAGCTACCATGTGTCCCATCTTTTTGGTTTTATTGCCCAAAAGCTCCCCGAACTTTCCAAAAATCACGTTTTGACCCTCGAACTTTCTAAAATTATATTTTTACCCCTGAACTTCTTAAAAATTATATTTTTTCCTTTAAACTTCTTTAAAATCCCATTTTGACCCCAAACTTCTCCAAAATTATAATTTTACCCCTGAATATCCAAAAATTACTATTTTACCCTCAAATATCCAAAAATTACCATTTTACCCCTAAACATCCAAAAATTTCAATTTTGACCCCAAATTCCTCGAAAATTACATTTTTATCCCGAATTCTCTGAAACTCTATTTTTGACCCCGTTTGTTTTTTTTTCTTTTTTTCAATGTTCCTACACATAATTTAATTATTATTCTTTCGTATTTTGTATTCTATTAACTTTATGTTTAATTTTTGTGCATTTATCTGCTTAATTATTTTGTTTCGTGTTTTTTAATTTTTGCTATTAATTGCCCATCCATATTTAATTTACACGTTCATTTTCAAAATTATTTTTACACACAAATAAATCTTTAAAATCGAGGCAATATCCTTTTCGTGTGGAAATCTCGAAAAATCATGCCCTAACGTGCTGGGTGTGATTTTTTCGTATAATCTGCACAATCGAATATCCTCTTCCAAACTTTTCAAATGCCTTTTAATTTCGAGATTCAGAGAATGTCATGCTCTAACGTGTTGGACACGACTTCAATTCTTCGAGAAATTCGAAACATATGGGCATTTTTCTTCAAATCTAATTTTTGAAAATCACGTGAAATAAGTTATGTGTCTGAGGATCGTATCTTAAAGTTAATTTAAAATTTTGAGTTCTCAAAAAAAATATACAAATAATTTTAAAACAAAAACGAGGCAATATCCTTTCGTATGAAAACTTCGAAAAACCATGCTCTAACGTGCTTGGTGTGATTTTCGTATAATTAGCGCGATCGAATATCCTCTTTAAAATCTTTCAAATGTCTTTCAATTTCGAAATTCTGAGAACGTAGTGTCCTAATGTGTTGGACACGACTTCAATTCTTCGAGAAATTTGAAACGTACGGACGATTTTTCTCAAATATGCTTTTTAAAAATCATGCGAAGTTTTCTGAGAACAAAGATCGTATTTTGAGTTTTATTCGAGTTTTCAAACTTTTAACAAATCAAGACCCGAAAATAATCGATGTGGTACCAATTTTGGGCGTGTGAGGGTTCTAATCATTCCTCATACATAACTGACTCCCGAACCTGTTTTCTGGATTTCGAAGACCAACGTATTTTTCAAAACAGACTTTAAAAGTTTTTGTGATGATCCAATCACACCGAATAAAAGATTAGTGGTGACTCCCATTTTTCGATTTTTAAAATATTTTTCGAAGCCTGTTTGTTTTTCCAAAAATAAACGTTTCGACAGCGGAGTATCATTGGTTGATTCAACTTTTTTAACAGAAAACATATTGATGAGTTACAGGATATATAAAATGAAACTACAAGGTCAAACTGATAAAAAAAATAGTATAAGTACCAAAGTGATAATTTAGCTATAGTACAGCCAAAAATTGTTCATACCATCACGTGTCACTAAACAATGACGTGGAAGAATTTGAGGTGTCAGTTTCTCGTAAGGATAAGAAAATAAAGGAGCCAAAAATTATGAACAAATTTTTGTTCTTTTTTGTGGGAGAGAAAGGCCATTGAAGCTAAGTGTGACTGGAATCTACAATTATCAGACGCTAATGGATATTCGAGCTAGAATCGGGAGCTTAAAATCTCAAAGTTTTTGGAAAACTTCCCCGAGATCTATTTCTTCATGTAATTATCCTTGTTCTTCTTTCACAACTTTCTGCTCCAAAAAGGACTCTCAGCAGCGACCTCAACAGAACGGTGATGATAACAATGGTAGGAAATGTCGATCAGCTTTGAAGGCTCAATATCTATCAACCCACCTTGAATTTCACTTAAATATCGAAATGGGTATTTTGCTCTATGTTTGGTTTTTGTTAATTTTGCATGTCTATCCAGTATGTTCATTTTTTTTTTTGCAAGCCTGGAAGGTAAAGACGAACATAATACAGCTTTTGTATGATAGTAAGCGATATTGCAGCATAGTGCAGTCCTCATTGCGTATGATATGAAAAAAACTTCTGGGATTAGGATTAACTTTTCTATGTTGGTATAAGATCAGTTTCTTATGATACAGACAGTTCCTCCTTAATTTAGATTGCCCTGACATTGATGCTTCCACCCAATTACTGTTGAACATACTCAGGTGATAAGTTCTCGACCGACTGGGATAAGGCATGGTCGAGTTTCAAGAAGCAAAGCAAAAGGTCCTTCTTTTCAGGGTTTTCTCCTAACAAGTATGTTACTTGGAATCCTAGACAATCGAAGTATCCCTTGTCCGAAGAGGTAGATCCAATAAAGAGAACAGAGAGGTCGAATCTCATGTTATGGACGAGTCCAGGATTTACTTTAGTAGGAGCAATAATAATAGTCTCATTCCTTTTGTTGTATACCATTCTTGCACCAGTTAAGTGATCTAATTTTCCCTATCAGAAATGTTTGTCCATTTGCTGTAAAAGGAACATTGTGTTGGAAGGAAATGAGTATATGCAGAAAGACAACTCAAGTTTCATTGCGAATGTGTTGACATTTAGCATAATCTAAATGAGGTCAACCTAAAAAGTAATCCATGGTTAAAGTAATCATTTTAGCTAGTATTCTCAAGGTCAAATGACTTAACACCGGAGTTTCTTGAGAGAAAAATATTTCTTCTAACACAAGACATCATAGGATAGAAAATGCTTTTATCACTTCAGGATGGCAGACAAGGACATTCAACTGGGATTTTGAGCTTAAGTTTTTCTCTATGAAAGCAGATCAGATACATAAATGCATGCAACTCTGATCGGACAATGACACAGCCAATGATGATGTAAAGCAATGGAAATAGTTAGACATCAGTGTACATCATGTTATGGCAAAACTTAAGAGACTTTATGGTCATGTCAATTAATTATTATTTTATTAGAAGATTGTATTTATGAGTATTTTATACCTTTCAAGACATCTATTTTTATGGTATTGAAGTAAGGCATTATTCTTCAATAGAGAATCGTGCTTAAGTGCTTCAAAGCTTAAAAGAACAAGAAAATCACAACCATGCAATTCCATATGCTCATCCAGCAGTACACTTATAGTTATACGTGAACCTTGAAAAGAAATGATGGATGACAGCAAGCTCAGCAGTCTTAAGCTAATCTGCAGCAGGATCATAGAGTCGACACTCTAAAATGCATGTGGACTGAAGACTGCACCTCAAGCTTTAGAGTTAGGCTCCTGAATATGAATTGACGTTTTGGCTAAGCTTGCTTCTAGTTCATTTAATTCATTCATGTCCTACTCATCATCATTATCTGTAGGGGATTCAGCATCAGCAGCAGAAGTAGCTGAGGTACTTGGTCCATCAGTAGCTGAATTATTATTGGCCTGAAGATGCGTAGAACAACAAATACTTGTTATCAACTAGTCCATCTCATATCAGTATGCCCACAACATTTGTGCATCCAAAGTGTAAGTAATTTGCATGCATTCAATTCAATTATATAACTAAAATCCACTTCTCAGCACCTAGCAATCATATCCCGAAGCTTTGCCATAATATCAAGCACAACAAAGAAGGGCCACAATTTTCCTCATTGAAGACATTCAAACAGGAATAATACAAGTTGGATGAAATAATTTAGGCCCTACATACTCAGCAAGGTGCATATTTCAATCCCTCCTCCCTCCTAAAGTCAAGGTAGGAGCCCTTTCTGCCCTCTGTGCAGCCAAACTTACATCTCTTTCTGCTATTTTCTTTTTCTTCCATTCCATAAACAACTCAGGAGTCATAGGAGTTGAAGTTTTAATTAAATACATGAATTAGTCAGGTAACCCAAATGCTTAACGAAGATAAAGTAACAAACTATGGAGATAGAAAAGGTAACAGGTTGATTGCAGCACATCTGATTATTACCTGATTCTCAATCTCTTCCTCAATTGGTGATTTTTCACTCTCTTCCTCTAACAGAGCCTTCATCTGAGAATTTAGGACATATCCGGGGGGAAGGGCATGTCTGTAGTGACAATCTTTACCACCATTTGGGCAGACCCAAAACCAACCATATTGTTTCTTTTCCACAGCTTCCAAGAAATATTTACAAACCTCACGTACATCAAAGTTCAGTAACAAGCAGTGCCATTCAAAGATAGCTTAGGCACAAAATGAGCAACAAATATCCCAAGTTACAGCTAAGCGCTAGGATTTACACCAACTTTATCTTCACAGCCACATCTGATTTAACCTCTCTCTCTCTTTATCCTCTGTGTATCTAATTACTAATTTCCACATTAGGTGAATCTCATAATGGAGATTCAGATGCAAATGCTTTAGAATTTAACATAAGAATACCTCACAATAGCTTTGGATTGGCCATCAACCCTGTTAGGAATTCCACCAAAGCTAAAAGGCACGACTATCACATAAAAATGCACAAAATATGCATTTAACAAGCATAGAATTCAGTAGAATATGCACTTTGAAATGATCAGCAATATATATAGGATCAATAGAAAAAAAGCTTACAATATCAGTGGCTTATTCTGCTGATATTCCTTTGTCTTTGATTCCACGACCTTCTCCAAAGTTTCTTGATCCCAATCCTCCATTATTTCTTAAATAAATACAAACATAGAAAATCAGAACAACCTTCAATTTTACTGAATAATTAAGTAGATAAGAATTGAACTACACAAGATTTCATATCCCAATCCTCATTCTTAATACGTTTTTGAATGATTAGTCGATTTAAAATAATGAATTTTATGTTCATAATCCTTTAAATTCATGTTTCTATACTTAGAAAAGCATTTGAGAATGAAAGGGGCAAAAAACAAGCGAAAATTGTACAAAAAGAACAGATTTTAAGAGCCACACGGGCTAGACACATGATCATGGACTAAATCGAAGACAAAAAGAAAAATTTGGGACAAAAAGCGTGAATGTGGAAGAGTTTAATTCTAATTTATCTTTTAGGCTTTATAATTTGGAACACATGACCATGGATTATTATTTTGGATTCAATTAAGAAATTATTGTTTAGATTTAATTCTAATTATCTTTTTAGAATTTAATTTGGATCCAACTAGAGATTTCATGTATTATAAATAGGGGATGGAGTGATATGAATTAGCACTTCAAATTTTCTGTAAAATCCTTCATTCTTCAAATCATAGTTGTCAGAGATTATTCAAGAAAACAACTGAAGAAATACCATAGAAGCCGTCTTTGAAGCAGAATTCCACGAAGATTGAAGACCTCTTTCTAATTTCTTTTGATTTTATTATGAGTCTTTCTTCATCTTGCGGTTATACTTTTTCTGAGATGTTTTCCTTCGTTAGCATGAGCTAAATTCCTAAATACCTAGGGGAGATGAACCCCATGATGAATTCTGGTATTTGATTTCTGATTTTACGCAATAAATACTTAGATTGTGTTCTTAATTGTGTGTGCTTAATTTTTGTTTGATGTGCTTAAATTAGAGGAGGAATAGATCCTGTTTAAGAGTAAATCTAGCATAATTGAGTGGAGTTGCATGCTATCTTAGAAATAGGACGATATAAATCTACCGGATTAGAGTCAAATCTAATAGAGGAATCCATAGATTGAGTTAATGCGACAATAGGGGTTTTAATTAGAAAGAAATTTCAATTAATCAACCTAGAGTCAATTGCTTTTATGCTTGAATAGAGGTATTAGCATAATTTAGGGATTTCTATGGATCAAAATACTAAGTGAGTAAATTGTTTAATTCAGAATGATAATCGCAGATGAAATCTAGGTGGAGTCTTTCTTGGGTATTATTTGCTTCTTGGTATTAAAACACTTGTTGTTTCTTTCTTTAATATTTGTCGCACTTTTAGTTTATTAATTTAGTTAATTTTAGTTTAAAACAATCATTTTATTCGATCGGTTAGATAATAGAAAGACAGCTATTACTACTACTTTTAGTCCTCGTAGGAACGATATCTATGCTCACCGTAACTATACTATTAATTGAAATGTGCACTTGCCTGAGTCATATTTTTAGTTAGTTTCGACTGCACCAGTGTGCCAAAGGTTTTAAATGCAAGTTCTCACATGACCTGAATGTTCAGAGGATATCCATCTACTCATAACTTTTATGTTTAATCATTAATTACAAGGTTTGATGGTCGGTTACCAATATGGATTCTCTTTTTCACCCTATACTTATATGGTAGTCCACCTAAACTTCCATCGTAAGGATCCTTGGTTATGACTTTCTTGGCGAACATTCCAAATTTGAATAGTCCTTGGCAGACTCTTTTTTCTTACTATAGCTCGAAAGGACTTGTTGACATCCTATCAATCAAGTTAACTAATGAGGACCCACGCCACTCTAACGGACTAAATCTCATTTCACCCTACACTCGGGTTGAAAAGTTGTTTGGATTACTTCCTCGTAATCCTCCCTATTTGCGATACCTTACTTTTAAGGTGTAACATGTCAGTCTACAATGGACCGTTTTGACCTACAGTATCCAGCAAACTATTATTTGAGCGACCATTCGAGTATACGATTTCTCTTATATGATGGTTCCTTAAGGAACTAACTCTATGGTAGGTATACTCGTAATGAATTCTCCTCAAAGAGAAATATTCTTAATAGACATAATTATCACTGGATAATCCTTATAAGTATCCCTTTTTGGTGGTTTTTAATGGCGGATAAGTATTTGTTATCCTCGATTAAATCTTCTTTCGTTTGCCTATATACAAGACATTACTGTCATGTCATTCCCATAACTGATTCTTATAGAGTTACCAGCATGAGCCCTAGCGGCTTCCATGTTTACCATTTTGGCTGACTTTTCTCATTTCTATTACCTTTTCCTTTTTCAATGGATTCCTTAATCCCGTTGACTAGATATCGCTTGCCAACTCTTACCTTTTTCTTCTAACCCTTTTTCCTTGTTGTGTGATTTTCCATGATTATCGTCCCAAAGGACTACCTCATTTTTATTGTCCTAGCAAACTATCCCGTATTTATTATCTTGACAAACTCCATATACTGTCATAATCGAGCTATGATCTTATACATCATACCTCATGCTTAATGTTCTGATGAACTCTCTATTTTGCCATAGCCGAGCTATGATCTTTCACATTATACCCCATGTTTAATGTCCTAGAAGACTCTCTATGTTGCCATAGTCGAACTATGATCTTACACATTATTTCTCAATGTTAATGTCCTGGTGGACTCTCTATGTTGCCATAGTTGAGCTATGGTCTTATACATTATTCCTTATGTTTAATGTTCTGGCTAACTCTCTATATTGTTATAGCCGAGCTATGGCCTTACACATTATTCCCCATGTTTAATGTTCTAGCGAACTCTCTATGTTGTCATAGTCAAGCTATGGTCTTTCACATTATTCTCTATTATAGCCCATCCATTCCGCCTCACTTCTAACCTTGATGCTTGAACACCATAGTGTCCCCTCCGTGGAGCTTCTCACATCACAGTTTGCACCTAGCAATCTCGGATTACGGTAAACAAAAATTCTATTTCCCAAAACCATCCACCTAGTCCTCCATATCGTCAAATACTAACTTCATCTAACCCGTCAATAACTTTCCCTCCATACTCCACCATTATAAATGTGGAATACATGTATTTCATAAACATATTATCATAGAGTACACTACTTTTTAGTCATGGAATCATAACCATTTCATGCATATCGAAATACATTTGCAAATACTCATATAACTACACAATCTTATACATGCATATCATTCTCAATCAACAACATAGAACTCTTTCTGAACTCAACACTGATTCATGCCATTCAGTCAACATCCCAAGAATGGAGAATAGAAACTCACCTGATGTTTCTTTATCTCATCAGCTTAGCTTTTTCGAAAGCCAGAGCTTCCATTCTTCTAGCAGCTAAGCATGAAACCTAAAGTCATAAATTAAACTTAGCATTTCAGTTTAAAACTCAATTTTCAAAAACATGTAGAACCCCTCAAAGGTTTTGAAAATTCTTAACTTCATTTCTTAAATTTACAAACACCAAAAGACTTAGAACCTTACCAGCTCACTGGATTCTCAACTTTTTCAACTCAAACCTCATGATTATTGCTCCATGCAAAGCTTTCTGCAATTATCTCTTCTTTGGAGCAACCAAAGAAGAAGATAAAGAAGAGAAGAAAATTAAATAGAATTGAGAAGAATTTACCTCGAGAATTCATTTTTCAGCTATTTATAACCCTTAAAGCACGATTATCAACAACCATCCATTGGTAATCATTTTGTCTCCCACTAAAAAACCAGTTGGTTTTCATCCAACTGAACCAGAATTGGAACTCAACTACGTCCAAATTAACCACTAATTTTTTTCTTGACTTTTCAGTAGAAGCCATCAATCTTACGATTTCTTTCAATTTAACCTCCAATTATTCCTAAATTCCAAACTTAAAAAAATCGAATGTGACATAAGGAGATTAAGGATATCATATGAGGGTAACACATTTATGACAACGCCATTGGACGAGCACTAATTGAGTAGCTTTCGTAATTGTATGTAATTAGAGAGAGCTCAATCACGACACTATAGTGGAATGACTTTGTGATTAAATGAGTTTATAATTAATAGATGTGTTGGGGATCAGCCCGATTAAGCAACAAACAAGTAAAGTTAATAGAAGAAATTGGGAAATTGAACACACTAATTTAACGTGGAAAAACCCTTCCAAAGAGGATAAAAAACCACAGGCAAAGACAATTTTACTATAATGGCAAAAGAACGAAGAGTACAAAAGATAGAGATAAAAATTAAACCCCAAAAACCCAAAAATTAAAGAAACCACAAAACGTAAACACAAAATTCTCCAAAAGTGTTATGAGTTCTAATCTCTAATGAGTGTATTTTCTAAGGTTGTAAAGAAGTCTATTTATAGGCTAAATTCTTAGGTCAAATAATAATAAAATAATCTAAACTAATTAGAGTTTGATTGAAACAAATAAAAAGAGTTTAACTAAAATATTATTTCTCAAAATTGACTGAAATATGAGTCATACTCAATAAGACAAAAATCTAAAACTTAATTATAAATCATCTGAGTCCTAGTCACATATGTCCAATTGGTTCCTCTGCTAGCTCGTTAAAATTATAAATGAATTGCATGTTGAATCAAATAAACGCTCGGAATGGGTTAGTTCAAACGTGCGGAAGTCGAGATTAAACACTAATGCCAAACTGTTGTAGAGAAATGGGTTACTATTAGATCAATGCTCAGAAGCCGAGATTGGTTATTTATTCTTTTGAACCTATAATAGTTACGCAATGATATGTAAAATAAAATCTCGTACATAATGGAATTTATAATTGTGTACTTTAGCTTGAATGGATGCCATGTGCTGAGTGCGATATCATAAAATGCATCCCGTCGGAATATTTGGCGAACCGAAGCATGTGGAGTGATTTTGCTTTGTACGATCATGGGGGGAAGTTTACATAGAGGTCTCAATCGATGGCCGTTATGCGGTCATGGATCGAGGTATAACCGGAGAGCCAGATGACAATCGTTGCACGACCACGAGCTCAAATTTTTTTAATACCCGAAAATGTTGCCTTATAAATACCACACAAAAGTTTGAGGGCATAATCATACGAAAAAATTATGGGGCTTCCAATATAATCGACATAATTTTTTCTTCATTTCCAGGCAACCGATACCTTTAACCTTCATTTTTATCCGAAGGTCGGCACCGCTATAGACGTAAGAGGACTCTCAGGCGAGGAGCGACTGTTGGTGATGCTCTTTTTAGGGTGACAACGTTTATCGTTATTAAACTACCCATTAATAACTACAACCGCTATCGCATCGACCCGAGTTTGACCTCTATTGTGTCGAAACATCTGCTCTCCGCTTGAGAGCCTTCTTGTGTCCACCTCGATGTCAGCCTTCGAACAAGAATGAAAGGTTAAAGATATCGACTTCTTAAAAATAAAGAAAAAAATTATGTTAATTACATCGAAAATCCCTCTATTTTTCCCTATAATTATGACCTCAATCTTATGTATGATATGTATAAGGTATCATTTACGAGTATCCAAAAATCTTAACCTCGAGACCGCATAACGACCATCAAATGGCCCCTGGTTATACTCGAACCTGTGACCTCATCACGACCAATAATTGGAACCTCCACCTAGACTTCGACCTATGATCGTATCAAGCATTGTCACTCCAAAACCTGATTTCCCATAATGAGTTTTTAAGGTAATGATGCTATCTCGTCATGACATATGAAATATATGTGTTCTAAAACGTATTATCACATCCCGACCTCTCAAATCTACATATGAATTTTTGCGGTTTTACTCTTAAACCCTAATACTAAAAACTTTAAATATAAAAAAATTAAAAATCCTAATCTTAACCGATTATTTCTCCAAAATCAATCTATTTCTTTAAATTTTTTTAAAAAAACCCAAAATCCTAATTAAAAAAATCGTCATATTCCTTTAATTTAGCCTAATTTTCCTTTCTAGTTCCATTGCGTTGGTTACTTTATTCCCTATTTATCTTAGAAACGAAATACGCCTGATTTCCCATTATTATAGTTATTTATTATTTATATGTACGGAATTTATTATGGGAAAAACACAAAACAATTGGTTTATAAACGTTCACTAAAGATTGAAAATACCTGCCTTTCAAATTCAATCCATACCAAAGAAAATATCCATGGAAGAGCAGCCAAGTGAACTCACCGCAACTGTAACCTCACTTCCTTAGCCAAGAATGAAGGATTTTGTCGTCATCCTTGGCAGTTCCTCTATTCCCAGCTCTCCAACTCCCACCAATCTCCACCACCATCACCGCCACCGCTCTTCATCCGAGAAAACCAACTCTTCTTTCCGCAAGCTTTCTCCTTCAAGAAAACAATGCCATCCCGTCTCTCCTTCAATCCCCACCGTCCACTCTCATCAACACCCTTACCCTCTCCTCTCCTCCACCGCCCGATGGAACCACGCTTCCCGCCGCGACTCCCCGCTCAAGTACAACGCCGACCTCGCTTCGAAGCTGGCGGAGGATGGCCGTCTCGAGGACTTTGCAATGACGGTGGAGATGGTCGTTGCTTCGGGTGTTAATGCTTCGCGTTTCGTTTCTATGTTGAGTGTTGAGCTTGTTTCTAAAGGGATTGCTTCGAGTGTTCAAGAAGGGAAAGTTAAAAGTGTTGTTCAAGTGTTGAGGAAAGTTGAGAAGCTTGGGGTTGCTCCTCTGAAATTGGTTAATGAGTTTGGTTTGGATTCGTTGAAAAGGGAGTTTCAAAGGATTTTGGGTACTGGTGAAGTGGAGGAAGCTGTTGATTTGTTGGAGTCTCTAAGAGGTAACCTTTGACCAATGTGCATTTGCTGCTTTATTCTCATTAATACCCAAATGTAAATCATATCATAATTCCTTAGAAACAAACAAACAATTGTACTAGATATCAGTGCTTGTATGCAATGAGTTTCTCATGCTTGGAAGATTTTAGGTGTGTGTTTAGTTACTCTGTGTTTTAGAGGTTCCTTGTATTGCTTGACAGATGTTTTATTGATTCAGGTTTTCAATTCACAATCAAGGAACTAGTGAATCCATCTTACATTGTAAAAATCTGTGTTGATAAACGAAACCCAAACCTGGCAATAAGGTATGCGTTCTTGCTTCCTTTCTGTTTGTTCCCTGTAGATCTCAATTTTATCAAACTCTGTAGCTTCAATGAATTCGAAGATAAGCACTTTTTTACAATTTTTTATTGGCCTGTTCTAATTCTTGGAATGTTTACATTTAAGGTATTCTTGCCTGCTGCCACATGCCCATATATTGTTCTGTAGCATTATATGCGAATTTGGAAAGAAGAGGGATTTGGCGTCTGCATTGACAGCATATGAAGCGTCCAAGAAGAACTTGAGTGGTCCTAATATGTATCTATACCGTGCAATAATTGACACTTGTGGTCTTTGTGGTGATTACATGAAATCTAGAAATATTTACAAGGTATTTTCTCATCTGCCGTCTGAAATTCAACGAAATTTTCTTCCAAGTGTTTCATTCGGTTGTAATTTCTGCCTTAAGTCCCGCAAAAAGATTCTAACCATCCTCCGCTGCCCAAACTCCTATTGCTGCTAATGTGGTTGTAACTTGCTTGATTAACTATGCTTGCAGTTTGGAGAGTTCGATCATCATGCCTTTGGTTTAGATTTCAATGCCTTTACATGCAAAATCATCCCTTGTTTTGTCACATTTCTAGATTGTTATATTCCAATGAGATTTGGCTTACTTTTTGCATGAATTTTTGTAGCAGGACATAGTCAATCAAAGGGTCACTCCAAATATATATGTATTCAACAGTCTCATGAACGTCAATGCTCATGATCTGGGATACACATTAGATCTTTACAAGGACATGCAAGTATGCCCATCTCCTTCTCTTTGCTTCTATGGTTAATCTTTCTCTTTTTCATCTTATGTGTTGACCTACTGTTTTACTGAAGATACAATATAGATAGTCATTTTTAATGGAAAGTGTTGATATATGTCTACTTGTTGTAAATCTGATGATCTAGTGTCCAAAGTTGTGGCGGAGACTGGAGATGAACTTTCCCCATTTAAACATTCCATAGAACCACAGCATATGAAACTTTATGCTGCATATATATTAGCAAATATCATGTATTAAATTGTGTTTCTTTGTTCAGAATCTTGGTATCACAGCAGATATGGCATCTTATAACATCCTTTTAAAGGCGTGCTGTCTTGCTCACAGAGTTGATTTGGCCCAAGATATATACAATGAAGTAAAGGATCTGGAGTCAACAGGAGTGCTGAAGTTGGATGTCTTTACTTATTGCACAATCATTAAGGTACTTCTTGCTGCCTATGTTATTTGGATTCAAATGCAACTGTTAGATACAGGTATATGTTCGACATGGATATTTCAATTTTTCTAAGTTTTTCGGTGTATTTGGAGGGTTATATGCCCAAGCCCGTGTCTGAAAATGAGTTGGAAGCGGGTACTAAAAGGAAAACAAAGGGTCAAAGAAACATAGATTTCTGCACTGTCCAAGAAACAGTTTCAGTTTCTATAACCTGTTCAATGAACCTTTTATGATATATTCTTCTCTGACTAATGCATGCATAAAACTTTTAGATCTTTGCAGATGCAAGGTTACGGCAAATGGCACTGAAAATTAAAGAAGATATGCTCTCAGCTGGGGTTACCCCTAATACAGTTACATGGTCATCATTGATCAATGCATGTGCCCATGCAGGTCTAGTTGTGCAGGCATTTCAATTATTTGAAGAGATGATTCTCTCTGGATGTGAACCTAATTCACAATGCTGCAACGTTCTTCTACATGCTTGTGTTGAGGCTAGCCAGTATGACCGAGCTTTTCGCCTTTTCCGCTCCTGGACAGGAAGCCAGGAGGGTAATATAGATAGTATGTTAAGTACAAAGCAAGTAAACAGCATATATTCTGTTTCTACTACATCAAACTACATAACTACTTTGCATAATCCGAGTTCTGTAAAGAAGTTTTCTTTCAAACCTACTACAGCAACATATAATATTTTAATGAAGGCATGTGGTACTGACTACCATCATGCAAAAGCTTTAATGGATGAGATGAAGTCTCTTGGCCTTTCACCTAATCATGTAAGCTGGACGACTTTGATCGATATATGTGGAGGTTCAGGCAATGCTGAAGGTGCAATTCAGGTTAGGTATCCTTTCATAAAGGAATATATCCTATTTTGCTCTTCCATTTTATGTTGTTTCTCAAACATTAGTACATTATTGCTTCAGGTTGTATCCTTTAGGATCCAGACAAAACTTTGTTGCCACGTGTTCATTCACAATGCCTACCATTGGCCTGAGTCTAGTATTTTCTGTTGAAAAAAGTTCTATGCAACTACTTACTTTCTCTGATGATGACTTTTTTCTTTTCAGTGCAGATCTTGAAAACCATGCATGTGACTGGAATTAAACCGGATGTTGTTGCATACACAACAGCAATCAAGGTACACGGCTGTGTTGAATATGTAATAAACTTGGTTATTCTATAATTGCTGCCTTGGACACACGGATGCACTTTTTCGTGTCACATAATCTTGAATTGGTTGTTGGATTGTGATATTTCATACTATTTTGTATCACAGGTTTGTGTGGAAAGCAAAAGGTTGAAGTTTGCTTTTTCGTTATTTGAAGAAATGAAGAGATATCGTGTTCAACCTAATTTGGTAAGTGATCTGTAACGATGCATATCAGTTCTTCAATTTTTAGACATTATTGAAAGAATGCCTAAGTGTGAATCTGCAATGTGTCAACATATGAATTCACCTTGTATATAGCTGTAAACGGCTGTCAAAGAAGGTTTTTAGCAAAAAACTCAACTTCTTTCATGTTTCAAGCACTAAAATCATTCTTCTATAATGCTCAATAAAGAAATATGGAACTAGGCAGTTCTGATTTTTTTTTAATACAGTTATGGTAAATCCATTTATTATAGCTTGCGCCTTTTTTTTACAGGTAACATATAATACACTTTTAAGAGCCCGTAGCAAATATGGTTCCTTGCATGAAGTACAGCAGTGCCTTGCTGTATATCAGGAAATGCGGAAAGCGGGGTATTTTTAGCATTTTCTCTGAACTCCTTATCTGCATGTGTAGGTGTTTAATTGCAGATTCCCTTGAGAACTCCCATGCTTCATAGGCAACATAATCATTATATGGTGCTTGCCGTTGATTTATTCTTTGGACCTAATGAACTGTGGACTTCGTCAATTTTCATTTAAACTCTTTGGACCTAATGGAGTTTGAAGGGTTTTTACATTGTTAGTCTAGGTCTAGGTTAAGCAAATATGGGTGTGTTGGACACAGGCGTTCTTTCCATACATTTAGAGGATCTTTGAGGGTCATATCTCCATACCTAAGTTCAAATATATGTCAGATGCAGGTGGTGGACATGGGTATTCCAAAGAGAAATGAAGAATAATACCGACATAGGTCTAGGTTGTGGCTTGGGTGAAAGATGCATGTTCTTGAAATTTTCAAAATTATAACAAAAAATAGGGTACTTGATTCATCTGTTCCTTAATTCAATCAAATAAACAAAAAGTTCCTTTATTGAGCCTTTTTACCTTTCTCTGATGAAGCTGTAGCATAGCATTATTCATCGCTGCTATACCAATATCACTATGCAAAGCAATGATAACATCAGTCTTTAAGGGGTATCCATTGCAGGTACAAATCCAATGACATTTATCTCAAGGAGCTCATTGAAGAATGGTGTGAAGGTGTAATAAACGAAAATAACCAGAAACAAGAAGGGTTAAGTTCCTGCAAAAGAACTGACCCAGAGAGACCTCACAGTCTACTGCTTGAAAAGATTGCAGTGCACCTGCAGATGAGCACAGCAGAAAGCCCAGCAGTTGACCTTCGTGGACTTACAAAGGTACGATCGATTACTGCTAAATGCTAATGCAAATTGAAGCATCATAAATGTGGATGTTCTCAGTAGAGTTAATATCATATTTGGTCCCTATGCTTCAAGTAGTTCTTTAAGGATGGTCCTTTTACTTGTAAATGAGCAATGCGATATCTGCAGTTCACTTGACTGAATCGAGTTCATAAGATTAATATAGTTAAATGAAGATGATGACATGATATTCAAGTTTTCAACCAATTTCATAATGACATGTGATATAATATTTTCTGTGTCATCATTGAAAATCCACTTGAGCTACACATTTGATATCCACATGTGACATACATTACCTAAATTCAGCAATAAACTGAAATTTATCAGAAACCATCTCCGCCATGTGTGTTTTCCACCTTAATGTCTCTGTGTGCTTTAAAACATCCATCATGTCTGCTCATTCTCATTCTCCCATCACTCAATTTTCTTTTTTCTTTTTAATTTAAAACAAAAACCCAACAACTGAAGGAAAAAATAAGCCCAAACGAAAAGTTCTTTTCTTTTTTTTTTAATTTTTTTTATCATGCCTTTTCCATGATGGTAATTACAAGTAGATGCCAACTGTGTAAGTCAATATGATTTTTAGTGACAACACCATTATGGTGCCACACGTCACCATGTAATTGGTTGTCTACTGGCGATGTCAAGTTTATGAACTAGATTGACACTACTTGCATACCTTGCTAAAAAGGTTCTTAAGGTATAATAAAGACAAATAGTCTGCTTGATTGAATCAATTGTCATCTTAAATAGTTTTTTTTTTTTGGCCAAAGCGATCTTAAATATTTTAGAGAACTTGAATCTTGAAGGTAATCTTTTACATGGTATTGTATTTTCCTGGCAACTGATCTGATCTCTCATGAGAGTTATGTAATAACTATGAACAGGTTGAAGCTCGGATGGTTGTTCTTGCTGTTTTACGAATGATCAAAGAGAACTACATCCAAGGTAGAAAATATATTCACTTAAATGCTTTAACCAATGGTTAGAATATGGTTACCTTTTCAATCTGGCAGATTAACACTGCATATATGAATGCATCTGACATCTAAACTTTGTGATGGTCGATTCACGTAAAGCTAAATCCACGATTAAGTAGTGCATTTCAAAGTCATATTTTGATGCTTCTCACTAGATTCAATTGCAGGACGTTCAGTAAAAGATGATATGTTGATAATCTTAGGAATCAGTGAAAGGCGTGATGAAGCAGCCAATATAATATCTGGGGTGAAAGATGCAGCAATTAAACTTCTGCAGGATGAATTGGGGCTTGAGGTACTCTTGGTTGAACCTCAAGTTAAAAAGGATGGATGGGTAGATTTGCAGACTCCTAGTGCAAATACAGTTTTACTGGAAAAAGCTGGAAAGAACAGTTTATCATCAAAGCCCTTATCTTCTACCAGGAGACCTGTGATTCTGCAAAGGTTAAAGGTTCTGAGGAAATCTTTGAACCAATGGCTCCAAAAAAGGACAGATGTTATTAGCAGGTGAGGTGTATATATATAAAACTCAATTTTGTGCATTGTATTTTATATATTAATAATTATTTAAATATAGATATAAAAGAGAATGAGAGAGTGAACTGTAGGAGTGTCAGGATTAAAGATGAGGTCAACTGTATAGTTGTACCGACCATATACATTTAACTCGAATGTGATGAAATAAATTGGAGGTTATTTCATTTGTACCTACTGACTACTCTATTTCTCATGTATTAGATCAGTTGTGTATAATTTCTTCCTCTCCTAAGCATTTTCTATATTATGAACAACTGGTGAAAGATAATCGAGATACTTGCTGCTGTTGTAACCTACAGTCCTAAACCTAGATGTGAAGTATTTTAGGCTTTCAAATGCATATGATTTCTTTCAAATTTCCTGCATATAGAAATTGTGAAAGCTACCAACCCATACCAATCACCGAATAATTAGAAGTAAAATAACAACACATGAAATCCAACTATTACTATCTTTAAGAAAAGTGATCATTGACCAAATTTCCAAGTTCTCATACATAAACCTTAAACAACAATTCCACATTCTGAGTTCTTACCTCTCCTGCTCAAAGCCAATCCTGCTGCTGCAACTTCAATGGCAAATAAACCTCAGACAAGTATTGAAACCCGAATGAACTCAATGCCTGAATCTCCGCCTTCTGCTTAGTCTTCACCATCAAATTCAACTCCTCAACCCACCCAGGGTTCTTCTTCACAAAATCTTCCTCCAATAAATCTTTCCCAGTCTTAATATCCTGTTCTGTCATTGGCAACCTACATTGCTCTGGTATCTTATACTTATCCAAATCACTTGGCCTTATCCCCAGCCACTTGATATCCGGGGTAGTCAAATTCGCACTGTCATAAGACATGTTTTTCGATCCACACCCGTACACAGACAAAATTTTCAATCCATACGGATCACTATCAACCAATGCCAACACTGGAAGCTTCAATTCCATCTTCATTTTCTTCAAAAACAACCTTGTAGCCACATCCGGCTGCCCTTTTGCAGTCACAATTATACAAGGAAACCGATTGTAAAACCTATCTTCAGCTAATCTAATATAAGCTGCATCTTTTTCTACCAACAGAATAAACAATGCATCGCTCTGCATATCTCCGACTCGATCAATGTTAGGAGGAATTGCTTTTCCTCCCATTCCCATTTTAGTACAATCGATCATATCTCCGTTGTCACTAAAAATAAGTCTCCCAACGACCACTCCTTTTTCCGCAGCGATTACGTTGAGACTGGACCGAGTGCAGCCGAGTATACAGGAAACGTCGTCCAGAACGGCGTCAGATTGAACCTGGTCTTGGAAGAGCTTAACGTCTGTGTAGAAAAGGTCACGCTTGGTGACGTGAATATTTTTGAGACAGAGTTGGTGGACCAAAGAGAGGATCTTGGCGGTTATAGTGGTTTTGCGTACGGAGGAGATGTGGGAGAAAGGGCGGACGGTGGATTTGTCTTTTAAGACGATGCGGTCAAGTTCGGGGACGTAGAGTTGGTTGGAGGACGAACGGGAAGGGACGGTGAAGGAGAAGCCTTGGCCGGAGAGGATTTGGTGGGTGAGCTGGAGAACGAGGGATTCGATGACGGATTGGACGGAGGAGAGTGAGAGGTCGGACACTTCCCGGCAGGAGGAGGAGAGGGCCAGGTCGGCTAGGGTTAAAGGTTTGGAAGTTGAAGAGGAGGAAGAGGAGGTGACGGATTTGAGGATTTGGAGGATCTGGGCATCCGATTTGAGAAGGTTCTTGAAAGGCTGGGATGCTGAATCGGAGTCAGAGTCAGAGTCAGAGTCGGCACGGCGGCGCTTCTTCTTGTCGGCCATGGTGATGGACTGTGGAGGGATGATACTCAAGTAAAAGGCGGGAAATTGGGAAATGAGTGACGAAATAAATGCACGGGCTAGCTAGTAGCTAGGGCTTGCTAGTTAGTTGTTTGTGAACGGGGAGAAGCGCATAAATTACGTTGTAGAGTTGAGAGTAAATAAAATTGAATAAACTGATAATTCTAAAAAATCCGATCAATTTATTTCTATTAATTTTGAAAATGAATAATTAAAAGATAATTATTATAATTATAAACAATTTTTGATTAATATAATAATAAATTTAACTTTTAATTATTAATACAAAAACGGTACATAATTTTGATTAATAACGTAGAAAGTATTACATATTAGTAATCTTATTATTAGAGGTAATTATTATAAAGCTCGATTAGTAGCTCAAGGTTTTTCTCAGACTGTTGGTTCAGATTTTCATGAAACCTTCAGTCCAGTGGTAAAGGCAAACACAGTTAGAATAATACTTGCTGTAGCTGTATCTCAACAGTGGAAAATTAAACAGATAGATGTGAACAATGCTTTTCTAAATGGCAAGCTACATGAAGAGGTTTATATGAGGCAACCTTTTGGCTTTGAAGTGTATGATTCAAAGGGTGCTTTACTTGTGTGTAGGTTAAAGAAGTCTCTATATGGACTTAAACAAGCTTCAAGGGCTTGGTTTGACACATTGAAAAATTTTCTTAGTGAGGTGTTGGGGTTTCAGAGTAGTCAGGTAGATTTTTCTTTGTTTTTTAAGAAGACTTCTGCAGGTTGCATATTTCTGCTTGTATACGTTGATGACATATTGGTTACAGGTTCAGAAGAGTCTGAGATAACTAATGTGATTAAGACTCTAAATCAGAAAATTTCTTTGAAAGATCTTGGGGAGTTGAACTACTTTCTTGGTCTTGAGGTTTCTAGGACTGGTGCTGGGATGCATGTTACTCAACAAAAGTATGTTCGAGAACTGTTGGATCGAGCAAACATGAGCAATGCAAAATCTGTTGCTACTCCTATGGTGAGTACACCTACTTTGTCATCACTTTCTGATGCTATCAAGATGACTGATTGTACTTTATATAGAAGAATTGTTGGAGGTTTGCAGTATCTATGTTTGACAAGACCAAATATTTCGTTTGCTGTGAACAAAGTCAGCCAGTATATGCATGCTCTCACTGAAGAGCATTGGGGAGCAATAAAGAGTACTTCGATATGTCAAAAGGACTATAAATTTTGGGCTGAAGTTTGTGTCTTCTGCAGTTTCCTTAATAGGTTTTTCAGATGCAGATTGGGCGAGTTCGTTAGAAGATAGGAAGTCTACTTCAGGGTATTATATGTATCTTGGATCAAACTTGGTTGGTTGGTCTTCAAAGAAGCAAAGTGTTGTGTCTAGGTCTACAACTAAAGCAGAATACAGAAGTTTAGCTAATGCCACCTCTGAGTTAGTATGGTTTCAATCTCTACTTGCTGAAATTGGAGTAAGTTGTGTTGGAGTGCTTGTTATTTGGTGTGATAATATGAGTGCAGTATCTCTTGCAGCAAATCCTGTACTACATGCTCGAGCCAAGCATATTGAGATTGACATGCACTTTGTGCGTAATAGAGTTCTAAGAGGTCAGTTGCATGTGAATTTTGTTCCAGGTGGTGATCAAGTAGCTGATATACTAACTAAACCTCTCACAGCTGGGAGTTTTCAAAGGTTTCGAGATCAGCTCAATGTCATAGCTTTAGCAGATTTTTTAGCAGAAGAAAACAAGGAGAATATTAGAGTATAACTGATAACAGATTGGTTAGTTATCAGTTATCAACTGTTAGTGTTAGTTGCTGTTAGTTGTTATTATCAGTTAACAACAGTTAGCTCTAGCTTGTATATATGTACAGCTAAGGTTCAAGAGAAGTTAAGTTTCAATGAATAAAGTTTCTTGACATTGTTTCATGTGAAAATCTAATAAAGGGTAATTCGGTTTAAAATATAAATTTCAACTTTTGTCCAATCTGACTCGTATTTATAAATGATTGAACTAAATCCTTTTATGTCTACTAATCATATTTTTAAAATTTTAAAATTTGTTATTTTTAATTTATATTTAATAATTTAATATGTTTTCCTTTTACTAAAATTTTAAAAATAAACAACCTCACACTTTTTTTAATATTTGCATAATAATTTATATATATATATATATATATTATTATTAAGTTCTAATACCCACAATTCAATATATAAAAATAAAATAAAATAATTCATTACACAATTAAAAAATAGATCTATTATGATCTACCCAAAAATGTAAGTAAGCCCCCAAAGTTTAAGATTTTTGCTATTTCTCCTTTTGTATAGCCCTCTCAAAAATCGATTTTTTATATGTCTAAATCGATTGTTATGGTAGAATATTGCTTTTTCTTTTTTGAATCAATTGTTTACATGTTTAAATCGATTATTATGTTGGAATACTACTTCTTTTGAATAGATTGTTTATACATATAAATAGATTGTTATATTAGAATACTGCTTCTTTTGAATAGTTTGTTTATATATTTAAATCGATTGTTATATAGCATGTCTAATTTTAACTTGATCTCTCCAAGATTAACATCCTGGCTCTGCTACTAAAGACATTCCTAGAGGGCCATTTATAGGCTCATTCGCTTTCGTGTCCTTCATGTTGTAAGTGACCTCTTGAAGCCTGAGTGGTGAAGTTCTCCCATATTTATCTTTGCCTAGGGACTTATACTTAGATTATAGTTAAAATACAGTCTTAGAATGTGAGCTAAGAGTGAGGATAGGCTATGGTTTGATGAAAAACACAAAACTACAAGGACTAAAATTGCAATTTATCTAAAAAATAGTTGAGGGACCTAATGTAGTAATTCCTTTTCTTTTTTTCCTTTCCCGCCTGATGCTTTGTGGCCCCACTAATTTAATATACTTTTTGTTTTAAAATAATAATAATGATATAAAAAACACAAGAATAATAGATGAGAATAAGGAGAGAATTTGTATTGTATTCTATATGTTTCATACCTTTTACAATTAGCATACTCCACTATATATATAGGGAGATTGGACTCTTTATATTCTAATACATAAATAGTAAAAAAAATAGTTACAAGAATATGAAAAAGTTAAGGAAGATGGAAGGTTAAAGGTCAAGGGAGGTTAAGGAAGATGGAAGGTTAAAAGTCAAGAGAGATGAAAGATTGAACATCCATAATATTCATAACACTCCCCTTTAGATGTTCATTGTATAAAGGATATGCCTCATTAAAAACCTTACTAGAAAAAACCCCGTGGGACAAAAACCTAGTGAAGGAAAAAAGAGTACATAATCCTTTGATACATACTATATCACAACCAAATATATATATATGTAGTGTGAATTTACTCCCCCTGATGTAAGCATCACTTAAGATCTTTGAGACGACGCAATCCAATGTTGAAAATTAGTTTCTCAAATGTAGCAGTAGGGAGTGCCTTAGTAAAAAGATCTGCCAAATTCTCACTTGATCGAATCTGTTGAACATTGATATCTCCACTCTTTTGTAGATCATGAGTGAAGAAAAATTTTGGTGATATATGTTTTGTTCTATCACCCTTAATATATCCTTCCTTAAGTTGTGCAATGCAAGTTGTATTATCTTCATATAAAACTGTTGGAACTTCTTTTTCAGAGCATAAACCGCAATCTTTTTATATGTGATGAATTACAGACCTTAGCCATACACATTCACGACTAGCCTCATGGATTGCCAAAATCTCAGCATGATTAGAAGAAGTAGCAGTAATTGTTTGTTTCATAGAGCGCCAAGAAATTGCAGTTCCACCATATGTGAAAACATAACCAATTTGTGATCGAGCATTGTGAGAATCAAATAAGTACCCTGCATTTGCAAAACCAACTAATTCTGCTTTGGGTAGGTTAGGGAAAAATAAACCCATATCTCTTGTACCTTGAAGATAACGAAAAACATGCTTAACTCCATTCCAATGTCTTCGGGTTGGACAATAGCTAAATCTTGCTAATAAGTTGACAGCAAATGATATATCAGGTCGTGTATGACTAGCAAGATACATCAATACACCAATAGCATTCAAATATGGTACTTTAGGACCAAGAAAATCTTCATCATTTTCTTGAGGACGAAAAGGGTCTTTATTTACATCAAGTGACCTAATAACCATTGGGGTGCTCAACGGGTGTGTGTTATGCATGTAAAATCTTCTTAGCACTTTTTCTATATATGTTGTTTGATGCACAAGGATTCCATTCTTTAAGTGCTCAATTTGTAACCCTAGACAAAATCTTGTCTTTCCAAGGTCTTTCATTTCAAATTCTTTCTTTAAGCACTCCATTATCACTAAAATATATTCAGGAGTCCCAATAATATTTAGATCATCAACATGCACAACAATTATAACAAATCCTGATCCAAATTTCTTTATAAAAATGCATGGGGAAACAGGGTCATTCTTATAGCCTTTCCTTAATAAGTATTCACTAAGGCGATTATACCACATGCACCCAGATTTTTTCAATCAATAAAGGGATTAATTTAATTTAATTGAGTAATGTTCTCGAGAACCTGAATTAACTACTTCTGGCAAATTAAAGCCTTTTGGGAGTTTCATGTAAATGTTATCATAAAGTGGGTCATATAAATAGGCTGTAACTACATCCATTAGGCGTAAATCAAACCCTTCTCTTATTGCCAGACTAATCGAGAACCGAAAAGTAGTTGCATCCATCACAAGAGAATATGTCTCTTCATAATCAATACCAGATCTTTGTGAAAATCCTTGTGCAACTAGACGTGCTTTATATCTCACAATTTCTCCCTTTTCATTTTTCTTTCTCACAAAAACCCATTTATATCCCACAGGTTTTACACCTTCAAGTGTACGAACTACATGTCCGAATACATCTCTCTTTGCAAGAGATTTTAATTCCATCTCAATTGCTTCTTTCCATTTTGGCCAATCGTCTCTTTGTCTACATTCATCAATTGACATTGGTCCATGATCTATATTGTCATTCAAAATATCTAGTGCTACATTGCATGCAAATATGTCATCGACGTCGATTTGATTTCGGTTCCACTTAATTCTTGACATGACATAATTTGTTGATATCTCATCATTATCAAGTACCTGAGATTTTTCTTGGATTGTAGTCATGTCTAAAATCTCTTCCGGAAATCCTTTTAAAGTCATTTCTTCCTCGATCTGACCATCTATTTTTGCTCCTTTTCTTTTTCGAGGATTTTTATCTTTGGAACCGATTGGTCTACCACGCTTTAAATGTGCTTTAGACTCACTAGCAACTAGAGTTTGTCCTTCAAGGACATCAATTTTGATTGGAGCATTTACAGCTGGTATATGTGATTTTGTCACTCTTTTTGGATCAGGAAATGCGTCTGGCAATTGATTTGCTAAACTTTGTAAATGAATTATCCTCTGAACCTCTAATTCACATTGTTGCGTACAAAGATCAAGATTTGACAATGATAATTCATTACAATCTATTTCTTTTTCCAGCTGTTTATTTTCTCCCCCTAACATTGGGAAAACTGACTCATTAAAATGATAGTCAGCAAATCGAGCCGTAAATAAATTCCCCATTGATGGCTCAAGATATTTAACTATTGATGGAGATTCATATCCAACATATATTCTTAACCTCTTTTGAGAACCCATCTTAGAGCGTTATGGTGGAGCAATCGAAACATATACAGCATATCCAAAAATTCTTAGATGGGAAATATTTGGTTCCTGACCAAAAATCATTTGTAACAGGGAGAACTTATGATAACTTGTTGGCCTGACTCGAATTAGTGATGCTGCATGTAGTATGGTATGTCCCAAGCAAAAATTGGAAGTTTGGACTTCATAAGTAATGGCCTTGCAATCAATTGAAGATGTTTGATTAATGATTTAGCAAGACTGTTTTGTGTATGAACATGTGCTATAAGATGTTCAACACTTATTCCAATAGACATACAAAAATCAGTAAAAGCTTGGGAAGTAAGTTCACCAACATTGTCAAGATGAATTGTCTTGATAGGGAAATCTGGAAAATGTGCTTGTAATTTGATCAACTGAGCAAGTAACCTCGCAAATGCCATGTTTCGAGTTGATAACAAGGATACATGTGACCATCTAGTTGAAGCATCGAGTAAAACCATAAAATATATAATGGTCCACATATATCACCTTGTATCCATTCTAGAAAAGAGGTAGATTCATAATTTATCTTGGCTGGTGATGGCTGAATGATTAATTTGCCTTGAGAGCAAGTATCACATGAAAAATTATTAGCTTGAAGAATCTACTGGCTCTTCAATGAATGTCCACATGAATTGTCAATAATTTTTCGCATCATAATTGAACCGGGATGGCCTAACCGGTCATGCCAAATGACAAAATCATCAAGAAACTTCTGATTTATCATACCATGTGTTTCAATTGTACTAATTCTTGTGTAGTACAAACCATAAGAGAATGCAAACAATTTCTCCAAAATGATTTTATTTCCTTGAATTATACTCGTAATTTGGAGATATTCATTACTCCATTCACTTATTGTCTTAATATGATATCCATTATAGCGAATATCTTTAAAACTCAACAAATTTCTTTGAGACTTAGGTGAGAATAACACATCATTAATTTGAAATTTTGCTCCTCTAGGCAACAATATATTTGCTCTTCCGGAGCCTTCTATGATTTTAGTACTACCAGATATAATACTCACACTAGCTTTTTGCATTGTCAAATGTGAAAAATATTTCTTATTCTTAAGTATAGTATGAGTAGTTGCACTGTCTGCTAAGCATAAGTCTTCACCATTTATCGCTAATTGAATTTGAGAGGTATTCATATTCTTCAAAGAAAAACAAACAAATGTCACATAAATTTTTAAAATATTTAAAATATTTATAAATAGTTAAAACATAATATAATAACCATGTTACTTAAAAATTATTCTTTAAAACTATAATAACAAAATTAAAAGATCAATATCAATTATTTCCTTAAGGGGTGTTGAAGAAATCAGCAGCTTCCAAATGAGTTGTACCAACGAAGCCATAATCATCTTTGCCATCTTCACAAACAAAATTTGTTTCTATTTTCTTCCCCTTATCCTTCAATGATTGTTGATATAGTTCTACAAGATGTTTTGGTGTACGACAGATACGAGACCAATGGTTTTTAACTCCATAACGATAACACAAACTTTCCACTTTCCCAGTTGTATTTTTATCATTTTTTCCATCCTTATGATCCCACTTCTGGTGGGTATTTCTGAAATGACCACCTCATTCACGTCCACGTCCTCGATCGCGACCACGACCATGTCCTCGACCACGACTACTAGTGTGGCCTTTAACCTTTCTATTATATGATGTCACATTCACTTCAGGGAATGGAGTAGAACCGGTTAGACGTGACTCATGATTTTTTATTAACAATTTATTATTTTGCTCAGCCACAAAAAGACAAGATATTAATTCAGAATATTTCTTAAAGCCTTTTTCTCGATATTGTGTCTGCAAACAACATTATTTGCATGAAATGTGGAGTATGTTTTTTCTAACATATCTTCATCTGTTATGTTCTCTCCACATAATTTCAATTGAGAAGTGATTCGAAACATAGCCGAGTTATATTCACTCACAGATTTAAAATCTTGCAATCTCAAATGCAGCCAGTCATAACGAGCTTAGGAAGTATTACGGTTTTCTGGTGGTCATATCTTTCTTTTAGACTATTCCAAAGGACAAGTGGATCTTTAACAGTCAAATATTCAGTTTTTAGTCCCTCATGGAGGTGATGATGAAGAAATATCATAGCTTTAGTCTTATTTTGACTAGATGCTTCATTTCCTTCAGTAATAGTTTCACTAAGACATTTTGCATCTAAATGTATTTCAGCATCTACAATCCAGGATAAATAATTCTTTCTAGTAATATCAAGAGCCACAAATTCAAGTTTTGCGAGGTTCAACATTAATAATATAACTACAATATAAATTTAATATAATATAAGTAGTCCTTTAACAAACTTTCAAGTAAACATAAGTAATCCCTTAACAAAACTTGCAAGCATAATATAACAGAAAAATACACAAATAATTATAACAATTTAATCGTAAAATAAATTACAAATAATTTGACTATGTTAGAAGTTTTTGTAAATTACAGGATTAGTGAAACTCTTGTAAAATCATAAGAACAATAATGATGAGCATCATGATAAAATGAACAAATTATAAACATAAGAACAATAATGATGAACATGATGATAAAATATATCACATACCTTGATCCAAACTAACGAAAAATGCAATACTCTTAGATTAATGTAAGCGCTCGTGCTGATAACGTGTTATAAAATAATAATAATGATATAAAGAACACAAGAATAATAGATGAGAATAAGGAGAGAATTTGTATTGTATTTTATATATTTCATACATTTTACAAGTAATATACTCCACTATATATAAGGAGATTGGACTCTTTATATTCTAATACATATATAGTAAAAAAATAATTACAAGAATATAAAAAATTTAAAAAATGAAAGGTTAAAGATTAAAAAAATTAAAAAAAATAGAAGATTAAAAATTAAGAGAGATAAAAAATTGAAGATCCATAATAATCATAACACTTTTATATTTTTCTTTCTCATTTTTCCACGGTTTTTTATTGTAACTTTTTCCCTTATTTCTCCTTCTTCCGCGTCATTACTTCTATTTTATTTTATTTTCTATTCTCTTTTCCTCTTTTCTTCTTCTCCTCTCTTTCTCAACCCTAGCCGCCGTACTCCTGCGCCGCCAGCAAACGATCCACCTTTCCTCTTTCTTTGAATCCATCACTCAATATCTTTTCAGAACCCACTTGAAAGCCATTAAAACACCAAATCGACTTCGACTTTCTCTTGCCCTGATCTACTGCCTCCGCCGTTAGATCGACACAGGATATCAGGCTAGCCTTCCCTTCCCCGAGATATAACCTCTGACCGTTTGGATTGTCGAACGGAGGCCTCGAACCCCTCTGACCAGGCTAACGTCAAATATGTTCTCTCTTCCTCTCTCTTTTTTTTTTCTGCTGATTTTTTCTGCTATAATGTTTGTGAAATGATGATTGAGTAGTGTTGGTGAAGGTGGTGGCTATGGTTTAGAGAGGAGCGGAGAGTGATCTTGATGGTGGGCGGTTGGGGGGCCTCGGTAGTTATGAGATGGTGGAGGTTCTGGGTAGTGAAATTGCGGTGGAGATGGAGAAGATGATTTGTACGGTGGGGGAGGGGTTTGGGCGCCTTTGACTTTGACTCAGTGAGGATTAGTGATGGCAAAAATGTGGAGGTTTATTGTTTGTTAATTTGACATAGGCTTGCAGCTGGCCGAGCTGGCTGGCTCTAGTATAGCCAGGCAGTAAGTTATCACAGCTGCATAAATCAAACTGGGGCGCCTAACCAGCTCTTGACTGTGATAGTTTAAGCAGTCCAAGATAGATTGTCCCATACATGTTATTGTTTAATCAATATGTTTTCTTGTTAAAAATCTTAATGATTGCAATTTTTTTGTCCATGAAGCATTGCTGGCAGGAAATGGCGCAACTTCATCGAAACCAATCGACAGCTTGTCAAAGAGTAGGAGAACAAGGACACCACTATCCAATCTATTGATACGAGCAACCGGAAAACACGTTAAGAGCATCGATGTCTATTAACAAAACTGAACTTAAGATTCATAAATATGGTAAAGACGATATAAGGATACAAAACATCCTAAGCTCACTTGAAGGATGTCTATTGTGAACATGTTACGTAAGTAGGCATCATTTTGGCAAATCAATGTTGAGACAAAACAGTAATTGAATCGTCTTTCCATTTCCGGGAACGCATTGTGGCGGTAATCTCGAACCGCCCAAGCCAGCAAATTGGAAGCTAAGAAGATCAAGCCATAGACATATATAGCCATCCAAGGAGTGGAGCCATTTTTGAACTGACCAAATCAGGAACCATCCTCGAAAACTACATGCCTTTCATTGTTGTTGCTTGTTAAACCACTTTCCATTTCACTTTTGGACCCTCCAACAGTATCTTCCATTCTTCATCACATCACAGGTTTTGACATGATCCAAGGAAGTAGGAAAAAGAAAAAAAAGAAGAAGAATAAAGTAGATTCCCAGTTCACTGCAAAAATGGATACGTGATACCGTTACCGAAATGTCAGAAGGTGGGAGTAATTGAAAATCGTGCTTTCATAAAAAATTTGGTTTTGTTCTTATGGTTTTGATTATGGGTAAATTATACCAGTAGTTTTCAAACTATTAGTATTTTCTTTTCACTCAATTATTTAAATTTGTTTTTTTGTCATTAGTTAGTTAACAATGGTAATTTATAAATTTGGCATAATAACATTTTCAATCCTCAACATTTATAAATTGGGTTAATTTAGTTTTGATTTTTAAAAAAAATAACCTCAACATTTAAATATTATGTAATCTAACTTTTCTTTTTTCCAATGCTATTTATTTTGTGACAGTGAGGTTAATTTTAAACTAAAAAAAAAGATAAAAATTATTATCTTGAATTTTAAGGTGCTTCCAATTTTTGTATATTTTCAATCAAATTCAATTAGTAAAATTTCTTTTAGTGGTTTACGTGAAAGGATTACAAAGAAAAGCAAACTACAAAAAGAATCAAATTACAATGTAAAAATGTTGAGGGTTAAAGTTGATATTATCTCAATCTTCAAAGCTGCCACTATTAAACAAAATAGTTAGGTGACAAAAAATACTAATTGTTGGATGACTATCCTTTGATTATTTGGATTTATAGTAAAGCTTACAAAAAGTGGAAAGTTCAATGGGATTATAATGGTATAATTTTGGTTATAGTCTCTCTATTATGGGTAAAAGTGTAACACCCTTAAAATTGTTATGTTATAAAAGTAGTATAAAGTGAGAATCGTGCATAATGGATTACTCGATAAAGTAAAATAAAGAATATAAATGATAAAAGAGAAGATTGATGGATGTAAAAAAAATTCAATTAAGAAGTATGTCATGATATGTTAATTTAAGGCAAGGACTAAATTGTACATATGTGAAAAGTTTTGTGACTCAAGTGTAAATATTCAAAATTTATGAGGGAAAAGTAAATATTAAAAAGTTGAAGGAACAATAGTGAAAATTTCCCAAGGGTGGAAAGGATGACTAAATAGAAATAAATTTGAGCTACTAGGTGTCACATTTTTTGCCAGAGCAACTACAATTTCTAACATTCAATTTGGCAATCAATATACATTCAATTAAATGTAAATCATGCATATTTTAATATTATTTAACCTATGAATTTAGCCTATAATTTGGTTCTTTTCCACCCTAGAAAAACCAACCCATAACACATTTAGGCATTAACTTTTACAAGCTTTCAGAGAATTTTTTGTTTACGTTTTGAGGGTTCTTAAGATTTAGTTTTATCTCCATCTTTGTACTCTTCGTTTTTGCTCTTATAGTGAATTTATCTTTGACCGTGGTTTTTTATCCTCTTTGGAGGAGTTTTTCCACGTAAAATATTTGTGTTAAATTTTTTCAATTTCTTTATTATCTTACTTGTTCCTTGCTTAATCGTGTTTATCCCTAACAGATACTTACTAAGCTTTCACAAGCTTAACGCGTTATTTTTCAACTTGTTGGTGAAAGATCTAATTGAAGTTCTCATTTGAAGTAGTGACCTCGACACATCGCATCACATCATATCATCAAGGCTTGAGAGAAAAGGGGTATGAAATAAATTTCATGGTATAGAGTATGTCATGTACATAGGTGAATTAATGAAGTAAGAAAGAAAGTGTCTAGTTGTTCTAATATTTGAGTTTAATGTGTTTTGCACGGTAAATATGAGGTATTACATACTTTATGAGCTTTGATTATTGTTTGGAATGATCATGGATAGTTTTGGTATTGTTTGGAGGTGTTTGAAAACAGAATTTTCAGGTCCCATGTTTCAAGTCTCGAGACATATGAAACATGTCTCAAGACACAAGGACTTCGAAGCTAAAAAGCTACAATATCAAGGTCATGTATTGTGTAGAGACATAAGGCCATTTGTCTCAAGACATACACTCATTTGTCTTGAGACATGACAATTTCAAAGTTAAGATTCTATAGTAACATGACATTGTCTCGAGACATATAGACCTAGAATTGAAAAAAAAAATTAGTTGGGCCAAAAGAGACTTGAAATGAGTTTGGAATGGAATTCAACTTTATTATTAGTCTAATTATGTTCTAAAAAGTATAATGTGACCTCGATAAAGATTCAAATTATAAATATCTGATATTGTAAACAATGTTCAATGCCAAATGTAACATTCATTACTCGAGTTTCTTAGGTATGGGATGTTACGAAAAGCACCAAGAAAGCCCTTGTACTTAGGGGCAAATTATATTTTGTTCCCTCTATTAAAAATGGACAAATGAACCTTTATACATTTTGAAACGTGCAAATTAGCACCTCTGTTAATTTTTTTATGTTAAATGATGACATGGATTGTTAATTTAAATGGATAATTACTAATTTGATCCTTGAACTATAGCTAAAATATCATTTTGATTTTTTTAAAATATTTTCTCAACAATAATTTTAAAGAATTAAAAAAATCTTAAAAATAAATATAAATTATTAACAATATTTTAAATATTAAAAATTACGGTTAAATATTTTTTTTAAAAAAATGTTCTAAAAGTTCAAAATATTTATATGTAAAAAATCTAAAAATTTACAAAAAAAAATAAATTTTTATCAAACTTTCGAGTTGAAACCCAGAAACCATTGTTTTTTTACAAGACTTTCTTTCCTATTTTACAAAACCTAGAAAATTAAAAAAGATTTCCATTGAAGCAAAAATAAAAAATAAGTAAAAACTTGATTGAAGCAAAAATAAAAATTGACTAAAAGTTTTGATTACTCACTTTCAAATTTCTCATGCTTTCATTAATGTTCAATTTCATTTTCGTCGTTAATGCTTCCAACTAAAAAGTACATTAAATTTTATTTAATGTTTTATTTCTTTTACTTTAGTATGAATACTCATTTTCGCATCTCCTATGATTTCGTATCTCCTGATGGTGTGTAATCACCATTATAAAATTTCAATTAGTCATTTTCACATCCTCTTTAACTATTACGAACTTTTCCATTTGAAGATCTTACTATTTAATACCCTAAAAAGTTTTAATGTTTAAATGATTGGGTTTAACAATTTTTGGATTTTGAAATTTTAATATAAATTTTTAGGTTCTAAACAAGGACTCCATTAGTTTTGAAATTTTAGAAAATAATATTTTAAATTTATGGGAAGAAATAAAAGATAAAAAGTGATATTTTAATTTAGAATACCATCAACGCGTCTCTAGAGGTAAAGAAGCAGCAAAAGGAGCTCTTTGTCTTCATCTTCTTCTTCTTCGTCACCAAAGAGAGATGCAAAATTGGCAGATTTTGTTTATTGTAAATGCGTTGTTTCTTTAGTTTGATTGTATTTCAATAATAATAAAATCATGACTTTATTGAATTGGGTGCTTTTAGAATTGCACTGCATTATTGAAAGAGAGCTCAATTCCCCTCCCCAAAAAAACACACACACACACATATCATGATTCACCAAAAAAGAGCTTTTTAATGGAAATCTGACTTTGATTTCTTAAGGAAAAAAAGATAACAAAAGATAAAAAAATCGAGAGCGGATTAGCTTATTATTGAAGTTATTCATAGTTGATTCATTTGTTATAATTGGGACACTTTGTGGTGTATATATATATGTATTAATATGCAATTGAGGATTAGCATGAATTATGTAAGAATTGGTTGTTAATGACATTTGAATTGGATGTATGCAATTGATAGGAACTTGTAATGTTTTGATTTGAATTATGAAAATATCATTGAGCTTTATCAATCAGCGTAAGGTTGTTATTCGTGCGTAAGTTAGGTTCATATCGAGGTCTCGAGCATCAATTTTAGCATCCAAACAAAAGATCCCAGGTTCAACAATGTTTGTATAGTTTCTTTTATTGATTATATGGCATTTACCTAGATTTGGGTGGGTTTTGGTATTTTATTATGTTTTGAAAATATTGAGTTTGAAGTTTGGTAATGGACTTAATCAAATGGATGCAATATGTATATGAGTTTGTTTTAGAAGTGTATAAAAGATTTATTAAAAAAAACAAATGAATAAAAGATGTGCAAATGGTACTTGTGGATAGTATTTATGTTTGAAATGTTGAATGATTTAAGTTAGTTAATGAACTTATATGCAATGTGGCATTGGTGTATAGCTGTGATTTAGGTATTATGATTAATGTGTATTGCATAATTGGGCAGAAATATGGCATGAATATGTATATAAGTTGATTTGAAATTGCAGGCTGATATTTCACTTAGAAATTTATAGAAATAGTTAGTTATGTCACGACGAGATTAGGTTACCATGTTACAGTATGATGTTAAGTTTTGATTGCTATGACGAGACCTATTTAGTATGTTACGTTGTGACGAGGAACCCTATGATGTCACGACTTCAAGTTGATGTTTTGAAATTTTTATAAATTAATCCTAATTTAATTTCAGGTTAACTTTAGAGCTTTCATAAGCTCATGTAAGACTTAAGAATGGTTGAATAATGTATTGCATACATGTTTTGATTGAAGTTAATTATTTAATGGTATAAATCTAATGAATTTTGATTGTAGTTGCTCCGGCAACGAATGTGACACTTTGTAACTCGAACCCGACGATCGGGTCGGGTATCAGGGTGTTACATTAAAAATAATTATTAAGTAATGTTATGATATATGGAGTACATGTAATATATAAATTCAAATTCGTTAATATTATGATATATAAAATATATAAGCTTAAATTATAATAAAAAATATAATTTACTCAAATGTAAGTAATCCTTATTTTCACATGTTATTATTATTACCACGAGGCCAAGTTATTATTGTTTTGCTATTCACAAATATTCTACTTAGATTATAGTATAAATATAATAAAATAATTTACAGTGAATTCCAACATTTGACCTATTTGTGAAGGGTGTTCGCCATATCCCCAAGATCATGAAATCGATCTATCGCTCATGCCTGTGTGCTAGTTTAAATCAGTGTGTTGTGGGTGGAAGTTTATTTTTTCAAATAAAATAAAATAATTTATAACAATTCATTGTTAATATTGTGATACATAAAATATAAATTATTTATAAATTTTAATTTAAATATCTAAATCATAATTGAAAAAACCCTTTTGGATAGTGGATGTTTCAACTTAAACTCAAATGGCTACTGTCGAAACGTTCATTTTTGGGAAAACAAACAAGTCTCGAACAATATTTAAAAATAAAAAAATGGGTATTTTAAATGATCGAAAGAATGAGAGTCGCCACCAATCTTTTTATATGGTGTAATTGGATCACCACAAAACGTTTAAAATCTGTTTTGAAAAATATTTTGGTCTTCGAAATCCAGAAAATAGGTTCGAGAGTCGGTTACGCATGAGGAAGGATTAGCACCCTCATACGCCCAAAATTGGTACCACATTGATTATTTTCGGGTCTTGGTTTGTTAAAAGTTTGAAAACTCGAGTAAAACTTAAAAATACGATCTTTATTTTTAGAAAACCTTGCATGATTTTCAAAAATCCTATTTGAGGAAAATCGTTCGTGTGTTTCGAAATTCTAGGAGAATTGGAAGTCATGTCCGACACATTAGGGCACTATGTTCTCGAACTTTCGAAATTGAAGGACATTTTGAAAGACTTTAAAAAAGGATATTCGATCGCGTGAATTATACTAAAATCACACCCAGCACGTTAGGGCATGGTTTTTCGAAGTTTCCACGCGAAAGGATATTACCTTGTTTTTGTGTAAAATTATTTATATATATACTTTTTGAGAACTTGAAATTTCGAACTAAGTTTAAAATACGATCCTCGGACACATAGCTTATTTCATTTGGTGTTCAAAAAGTCAGACTTGAAAAAGAATGCCCGTTTGTTTCGACTTTCGCAGAGAATCGAAGTCGTGACCAACACGTTAGGGCACGACGTTCTCGGAATCCCGAAATTAAAAAGGCATTTGAAAAGTTTGGAAAAGGATATTCGATTAGTGTAAATTATACGAAAAAATCACACCCGACATGTTAAGGCATGATTTTCTGAGGTTTCCACACGAAAAAGACATTGCCTTGATTTTAAAGCTTTATTTGTATGAAAAATAATTTTGAAAACGAGCATGTAAATTAAACATGAATAAGCAGTTTATAGCAGGAATTAAATAATACGAAACAAAATAATTAAGCAGATAAGTAAATACATGAAAATTGAACATAAAAATAATAGAATGCAAAATACGGAAGAATAATAATCAAAATCTATGTATGAACATTGAAAAAAAGATAAAGATAATACAAACGGGGTTAAAATGGAGTTTCGGAAGATTCGGGGTAAAAACATAATTTTTGAGGAATTTGGGGTCAAATTTGAAATTTTTGAAAAATTGAGGGTAAAATAGTAATTTTTGGATACATCGGGGGTAAAATGGTGATTTTTGGAAGTTCGAGGGCAAAAATGTAATTTTTGAGAAGTTTGGGGGCAAAAATGTGATTTTTGGAAGTTCGAGGGGAAAATGTGATTTTTTGGAAGTTTGAGGGAAAAATGTAATTTTTGAGAAGTTTGAGGGTTAAAATGTAATTTTTGAGAAGTTTAGGGGTCAAAATGTAAATTTTAAGAAGTTTGACGGTCAAAATCTGATTTTTGGACAGTTCAGGGACCATCTGGGCATTAAAACCAAAAATAGGTGACACGTGGCAGCTTCTCATGCCTTCAAAAGTCAAAGGACCAATTTGAAAATCATTTAAAATTACCGGGCAAATTTAGAATTAATTAAAACTTAAATTAAGGATGAAATTAAAACAAAATAAGAATAAAAATGACCAAATGCATAAATAACCCAAAAGTAGGACACGTGGCAGCTTCTCAAGCTTCTAAAGAATTAGGGGATTAAATTAAAAATGAAATAAAATTAATGGGCTAATGTATAGTTAATTAAAAGTGTAAAAAGGACTTGATTGTAATTTTAAAAAAAATGGAAAGACCAATTGCATAAATAGACCATTTAATGAAAACACGCGGATCCTCTGGAGGGGGTCGGGTCGAATTCCGATCATGCTCAAAATGACGTCGTTTTGGGTTGAAACTCAGCCCTCAAAACGGCGTCGTTTTGAGGGCTTATATAAGGCTGAAACTTTTAAAAAAAACCATTTCTTCAACAGTTTAGAAAAAACTTAGTCTCCCCTTTTTTTTCTTTGATTTTTTCTCCGGCCAGTCGAACTCCGGTCACTCCTCTGTCGCACGTGCCATCGCGCGCCACCATCCACGGTGGTTCCAAGGTAAAATTTTCTTCCTTTTTTATTTCTTTTCGAAAATCATAGATCCAGGCTCCGATCTAACTAGATCGAGCCCGGATCTACTTTAAAAACGTTTTAGAAAAACCTTTTAATTTTCTTTTTAGTTTCTGTTTCAAAACAAATGGGTTAGATCCGATTCATTTTTTATTTCTCCTTCTTTTCGTTTTTTTAATCTATTTTCATATCTTGTTTAACCACTTTTTTTTATAGATATGAGTGTTGGAACTCCTCACAAGTGTAAGCGCACTTAGAGGGACTCCGACGTGGTCGACGGCGATGCTTCAAAACCAGGTAAACCCTTTGACTTCTTTTTTATTCATTATTTAATATGCATTAAAACATTTTCAATTTCAAAGAAACTAATAAATGAATTTAATAAATATATTATTATATAATAATTAATAAATACATATATTAATGTATATACTAAAAAATGCTTTGAAATAATAAAATAACAATAACTATATTAATATATATTTATTATGTACCTCAAGAAACTGATATTGGAATGCAGAGTAGTAGTATCTGAATCTATTTTACTCTGATCTGGGTATTATTGATTTTGAATCACTGTTTGTATTGATTTTTCAATGTAAAAAAAAAGGTCCTTACAAATGCTTTTGAATTTAGCTTTATAGTCTGTTTTACAATCATCATATTTTGTTTTTCGCCATTAAACCCTACTGACATTTCTTCTTTGCAGTGCAAGTTCAACAGTGGTGGTGGCAACTTGACTGGAAGTTGCTGGTGATGCTGACGTGACAAGAGCTGAGTGGAAGAGGCAACGGTGGCTAGTGCAAGTGGCAAGAGAGGGGCGGTAGAAGACTTTAGTTGTTTTAGGGTTTTTGATTTTTGGGTTGGATTGGACTTGTTGAGCTAAATTTAGGGTTATTTGTAATGGATTAAAAATGAGCTTTGAAACTTTGTAATTTAGACTTTTAAATTGAAACTAGATATCAATTTTGTATTTTATAATTTTTTACTTTGGAAGGGTTTGAATGAAATGGACCCGATCAAATTGGGCCTTCTACAGCTACAAATCATGATACCAAACACTTCACTTTAATTGGTTAATGAGTGTCCCAGTCAATGCTCAAATGCTGGTAGCAATGATACCATAAACTCCACATGAATGAGTAAAACAAAATATTGTATCACACTTAGATTTCCGTCAACCCTCACATGAATGAAAATTTTCTAATCAATACAAAGTTGGAAAAATGCGGTTTAGAAACCGATGTTGTTGCGCAACGAAAAATTAAAATAGAGTAATTATGTTATTTATAACAATTTTTTTTTACTAAATTTCTACTTATGTTTTAAAATAAGCAGTCTGTTAGAATTGGGTGACTAGAATTGTTGTTAAAATAAAATACAGTGGTAAAATAAAATAAAAGTAAAGTCCAAATAAACTAGACTTCTTTTATTTTATTTTAATTAGAATAAGTCATCTATTTTATTTTAATTAGAATAAGGTGTTTCAACTTTACTACGTTACTTCTATTAGTTGTTGATTGAAATAAGGTTTTTCAACCTATAAATAGGCGTAGTTATCTTCTCTTATATTAATTCAATTTTCGACATTAGTGAATCTTCTTCTCCTCTGCCCGTGGTTTTTTCTCGAAAGGGTTTCCACGTAAAATTTATGTGTTCTTTCTTTTCGTTTTCTTTGCGATATTTATTCATTGTCGTCATTTAAATCCTATCAAATTGGTATCAGAGCTTTTTCAGGTTAGTAGTCTCGATCACGATAATGGCGACATTGAAGTATGATATTCCGCTGTTGGATCGCAACACCAGATTCGCGTTGTGGCAGGTAAAGATGCAAGCAGTTCTTGCGCAGATGGATTTGGAGGATGCGTTGTTAGGGTTAGATAAGATGCCTTCGAATTTGACAGATGAAGAAAAGAAGAGTAAAGATCGAAAGGCTTTGACGCAATTACAGCTGCATTTGTCGAATAAAATTCTACAATATGTGTTAAAGGAGAAGACTACTGCTACATTATGGACAAAATTACAGCAGTTATGTATGTCGAAAACCCTAACCATTAAATTGCATATGAAACAACGTCTGTATTCTCATCGTTTGGAAGAAGGAGCATCTATGCATGAACACTTAAATGTGTTTAAAGAAATTGTCTCAGATTTAGAGGCCATGGAAGTTCAGTATGATAAAGAGGATTTAGGGTTAATTCTCCTTTGTTCGTTACCACCGTCGTATTCAACCTTCAGAGATATAATTTTGTACAGCCGTGAATCTTTCACAGTTGATGAAGTCTATAATTCCTTAGCCTCGTATGACAAGATGAAGCATCTTGTGGCTGGATCTAACTCTCAGTGAGAGGGTTTCATTGTTCGTGGAAGACAAGATCTTAACAGTGATGATAACCGTGGGAGGACACAAGAACGAAATCCCCGCAGTAAATTTCAAGGTAGATCGAGATCTTCAAACAGAGGTAAAACTTGTAACTTTTGCAAGAAGAAAGGACACATTAAGAAAGAGTGCTACAAGTTGCAAAATAAGATCAAAAGGGAGGTAGAGAATCAAAAGCGAAAATAACTAGAACAATCCGGTGAAGCTGATGTAGTAGAAGATTATAGTGATGGTGAACTCCTACTTGTTTCTGTCGACAATTCTAAAGTAAGCGAAGAGTGGATCCTCGATTCTGGTTGCATCTTTCATATGAGTCCCAATCGGGATTGGTTTACAACATATGAAGTTGTGTCTGAAGGTGTTGTTTTGATGGGAAATAATGCTTCATGTAAAATCGCAGGTGTTGGCACAATCAAAATAAAGATGTTTGATGGGGTCGTTAGAACTCTTAGTGGCGTGCGACATGTACCAGAATTGAAAAGGAATTTGATTTCATTAAGTACTCTTGATTCCAAAGGACACAGGTGCACAGCTGAAAGTGGGGTTCTAAAGATTAGTAAAGGTTCCCTCGTTGTGATGAAAGGGCAGAGAGAGACTTCCAAATTATATGTTTTGCAATGTTCAACTATTACTGGTGATGCTGCAGTCGCTTCCTCTTCTTTGTCAGATGATGATATTACTAGACTTTGGCATATGTGTTTAGGGCATATAAGTGAAAACGGCATGGCAGAATTGAGTAAAAGAGGACTTCTTGATGGGCAAGGCATTAGCAAACTGAAGTTCTGTGAGCATTGCGTTTTTGGGAAGCAAAAGAGAGTTCGATTCACCAGAGGAATCCATAACACGAAGGGAATATTAGATTATATTCATTCTGATCTTTGGGGACCATCTAGAGTGCCTTCGAGAGGTGGAGCTAATTATATGCTAACTCTTATTAATGATTTTTCCAGAAAAGTTTGGGCATTCTTTCTGAAGCAGAAAAGTGATGTGTTTTTCGCATTCAAGTCTTGGAAAATTATGGTTGAAAAACAGACAGGAAAACAGATAAAACACCTCCGCACAGATAATGGCTTGGAGTTCTGTTCTGATGAGTTTAATGAATTGTGCAAATTAGAAGGGATCGTAAGACATTTGACAGTTCGTCATACTCCATAGCAAAACGGCGTTACAGAACGAATGAATAGAACAATCATGGAGAAGGTTTGATGTATGTTGTCGAATGCTAATTTACCGAAGTCGTTTTGGGCTGAAGCAGCCTCTACTGCATGTTTTTTGATCAACCGATCTCCATCCATTGCCATTGAGAAAAAGACTCCACAAGAGATATGGTCTGCTAAGCCTGCTGATTATTCTGATATAAAGATTTTTGGATGTCCTGCTTATGCTCATATTGATAATGGAAAATTGGAACAAAGATCCATTAAATGTGTTTTTCTTGGTTTTAAAGCTGGTGTAAAAGGGTATAAGTTATGGTGTCCTGAAAATAAAAAAGTTGTGATTAGCAGAGATGTTATTTTTGATGAAACTGCTATGTTACCTAACTTATCTCTTAAAGACTCTTCTAGTGAAGAACAACAAAAGCAGGTGGAGTTTCAGATTGATTCAGTATCTACAACAGAGTCAACTTTTCAAGTTAGTACAGAAGTTCAGAATAGATTTACTTTATCACCACAATATTCTATTGCCAAAAATAGACCTAGAAGAGAAATTAGACTCCGAAAAGGTATGCCGAGGCTGATCTAGTGGCTTATGCTTTAAACGTGGTTGAAGATATTGGTACAATATTTTGTAACAGTCAAAGTGTCATTTTTCTTACAAAAGATCAAATGTTTCATGAGAGAACAAAGCACATTGATGTTCGGTGTCATTTTGTGCGTGATATTATTGCTCGTGGAGATATTGTTGTGAGCAAAGTTAATACTCATGAAAATCCTACAGATATGATAACTAAGTCACTTCCCATAACCAAGTTTGAGTATTGCATGGACTTGGTTGGTGTTCATTGTTGAAGAATACCCTTCAAGGGGTTTAGTGGAAGAGGTGGAGAACTTGTTCGTTGAGAGTTCTTATTCGTAGAGAATTCTTGTCAAGGTGGAGATTGTTAGAATTGGGTGACTAGAATTGTTGTTAAAATAAAATACAGTGGTAAAATAAAAGTAAAGTCCAAATAAACTAGACTTCTTTTATTTTATTTTAATTAGAATAGGTCATCTATTTTATTTTAATTAGAATAAGGTGTTTCAACCTTACTATGTTACTTCTATTAGTTGTTGATTGGAATAAGGTTTTGCAACCTATAAATAAGGTGGAGTTTCAGATTGATTCAGTATCTACAACAGAGTCAACTTTTCAAGTTAGTACAGAAGTTCAGAATAGAGTTACTTTATCACCACAATATTCTATTGCCAAAAATAGACCTAGAAGAGAAATTAGACCTCCGAAAAGGTATTCCGAGGCTGATCTAGTGGCTTATGCTTTAAACGTGGTTGAAGATATTGTTACAATATTTTGTAACAGTCAAAGTGCCATTTTTCTTACAAAAGATCAAATGTTTCATGAGAGAACAAAGCACATTGATGTTCGGTGTCATTTTGTGCGTGATATTATTGCTCGTGGAGATGTTGTTGTGAGCAAAGTTAATACTCATGAAAATCCTGCAGATATGATGACTAAGTTACTTCCCATAACCAAGTTTGAGTATTGCATGGACTTGGTTGGTGTTCATTGTTGAAGAATACCCCTCAAGGGGTTTAGTGGAAGAGGTGGAGAACTTGTTCGTTGAGAGTTCTTGTTCGTAGAGAATTCTTGTCAAGGTGGAGATTGTTAGAATTGGGTGACTAGAATTGTTGTTAAAATAAAATACAGTGGTAAAATAAAATAAAAGTAAAGTCCAAATAAACTAAACTTCTTTTATTTTAATTTAATTAGAATAAGTCATCTATTTTATTTTAATTAGAATAAGGTGTTTCAACCTTACTATGTTACTTCTATTAGTTGTTGATTGGAATAAGGTTTTGCAACCTATAAATAAGGTGGAGTTTCAGATTGATTCAGTATCTACAACAGAGTCAACTTTTCAAGTTAGTACAGAAGTTCAGAATAGAGTTACTTTATCGCCACAATATTCTATTGCCAAAAATAGACCTAGAAGAGAAATTAGACCTCCGAAAAGGTATACCGAGGCTGATCTAGTGGCTTATGCTTTAAACGTGGTTGAAGATATTGGTACAATATTTTGTAACAGTCAAAGTGCCATTTTTCTTACAATAGATCAAATGTTTCATGAGAGAACAATGCACATTGATGTTCGGTGTCATTTTGTGCGTGATATTATTGCTCGTGGAGATGTTGTTGTGAGCAAAAATACTCATGAAAATCCTGCAGATATGATGACTAAGTCACTTCCCATAACCAAGTTTGAGTATTGCATGGACTTGGTTGGTGTTCATTGTTGAAGAATACCCCTCAAGGGGTTTAGTGGAAGAGGTGGAGAACTTGTTCGTTGAGAGTTCTTGTTCGTAAAGAATTCTTGTCAAGGTGGGGATTGTTAGAATTGGGTGACTAGAATTGTTGTTAAAATAAAATATAGTGGTAAAATAAAATAAAAGTAAAGTCCAAATAAACTAGACTTTTTTTATTTTATTTTAATTAGAATAAGTCATCTATTTTATTTTAATTAGAATAAGGTGTTTCAACCTTACTATGTTACTTCTATTAGTTGTTGATTGGAATAAGGTTTTTCAACCTATAAATAGGCGTAGTTATCTCCTCTTGTATTGATTCAATTTTCGTCATTAGTGAATCTTCTTCTCCTTTGCCCGTGGTTTTTTCTCGAAAGGGTTTCCCCGTAAAATCTGTGTGTTCTTTCTTTTCGTTTTCTTTGCGATATTTATTCATTGTCGTAATTTAAATCTTATCACAGTCTAAGTTATTTATCAGCTTTTTACCAACACAATTTTCTTTGTTATTTTTTAATCTCAGTTGCGAGTGTGAGTTCTAACTGACAAATCGATAAGCACAATGAAAACTTTTATTTATGTTCCAATGGGGAAGATGAATATCTCTCTAAGGGCTAGAATCCAAAAACAATAAACTCTATCAAAGTTAGAATTTTTTTGAAAAATAAATCTCACTAAATATTGATAGAGTACCAACACTTACTATCGTGTATATTTAACTTAGCTTATGATCTCTATTTATAGATAAAATTACAAAAGTCTTAATCGAATAATAAGAAATAATGATATTTTAATAGAAAATATGTATAACTTTCTAATAAGAATATGTATCGGCGGCGACACCCTTACTTTACACCCTTTCTTTGGGAGCTAGGGTTGCCACCCTTCTTATGTGAGATGAATCATTGGGTTTGTCACATGTATTAGATACAATTATATGTGTTATCTAGACCTTTAACCAACTCATATAATATATCTAACCCAATAACCAATTTTTCATTTCCCAAAATATTAATTAATTAATTAAAATAAATTTAATTATTTCATACAAGTTTCTAATTTCGACAGATCTCATCAAATTCACCGAGATGAAACTTGTAGACAATAAGACGTGGAGACAATGAAGAAGTGGAGACAATGATCGCTCTTTATTGTTCGAATCAGAGCGACCAAAATGCACTCATTCAGTTATTTGTTGAGTTAGTTGATGTAGAGCCAACTGATGTGGAGCCAACTGAAGATGAAGATCCAACTCCAGTAGAACATGCAGATCCAACTCCATTAGCTCAAGATCCATGTATGGTGGTTCCAATATCGTACGTTGAAAGTCAATCAATAGTACGCGGGATCGACATTGATCTTAATACTACACCCGAGAATGATGCGGATGGTGATGATGAATATGATAGTAGTATTCCTTCTGATCACGAGGTCGATAGTGATAGTGATCCCGATGTGGATGAAGTCCCGAATAATATTGACGACGAAGGGGCAAATGATAATAGAAATTTTAACGCGTCTTCAGTCAAGAACCCGATTAGACGTATTGTGATGCATAATAATCTTGGGACACAGATGTCACTTATAGACCCCGATGCGACGCATGTAGTCGAGTTCTCGGGGTACCTTGATATACTACCTGCTCACTGACTGGCCGTAGATGCAGAACCTGAGAAGTTGTTCGTGAGCCAGAAATTTGAATCCACGGAAGAGTGTGTATTTACCATTTAACGGCATAGCATGAATATGTCGGTAGACTATAAAATCGCCATGTCTAAACTAACATTATATATTGGGAAGTGTTGGAGGTCGACGGAAGGCTACAATTGACGAGTACGAACCGTATTTATCCAGAAGTCGTAGATGTGGGAGATAAGAAAATTTGTTAGGCCTCACACATGTACTTCAACACGTATGTTAGAAGATCACCAGAAACTTGATTCCAAAACTATCTACGCATATATCATGCCAATGGTGAAGGACTCGCCGACCATCAAAGTTTCTATATTGATTGTCGAGATGCAAGCACGATTCTAGTATCGGGTATCATATTGGAAAGCATGGATAGCTAAACAGAAAGCAATTGAGTAGTTGTACGGAGATTGGGATGCGTCGTACAATGAGTTGCAGAGGTGGATAGCCGCAATGCGACAGTACGTGTCGGAGATTGCCATTGAGTTAGAGACACGACCTTATTATGGCCTGGATAACTAACTACAACCGAGAAGAAGAATTTTTTAATATATGTTCTGGACGTTTGATCCCTTCGTACGAGCATTTCCTCACTACAAGTCATTTGTCCAAGTAGATGGGACCTGGCTATACGGGATATATACGTAGATCCTACTTATTATGGTTGCTCAAGACGTGAACCAGAACATGCTCTTGATAGTGTTTGCTATTGTGGACAACGAAAACATGGAATCATGGAAATTCTTCCTGATGAACCTATGGAGGTATGTTCTTTGTAACAATAATATTTGCATCATCTCCAATAGAGGAAAGGAAATAATTGTCGTCATTAGGTGTGTCGGTGTACCATGGAGATCCATTTATTGCAGCCGACACATTACGACTAACTTCTAATGAGAGTATAAGAATGCAAACTGGCGTAGACAACTTGTGAAAATGGGTAAACTTTAGTTTCAAATTATGTTTTTAATGTTTTAATTTGAGACAGTAACTTATCTTTTCTTAATACATACACAGCGTACGACTTGTGTATGGTAGGACTTTACTAGAAACAATGAAATTCATAGCTCGATTAAAGAGTTAATAATATCCTCTCATTTGCATTGTGTGGATTGATAAATATGAAACGTGGCCACAGGTTGCTTGTTCTCGAACGAGCAATTTATCATAGTCATTAGTTGACAGTGATCATATTAATCATTAAGAAGACACAATGGTGACAATGAGATAAAATAGGATTGTATTGAGTGAATGGATTTAACTCAAAGAAATCAATGATATTATATGAGGGTAACACACACATGGTGAGGTAATTGGAAAAAGCTGTTAGATGTATTTCTTTCTAAAAAGTATACAATAAGGAGTTTTCAATCATGGTACTTCTTTTGCACTGACTCCATAATTAAGTAAATTGAGAATAATCAAAACGATGCTTTTGGACATAATTGCAATTACTCGAGCCTAATTGTATATGCCCGATTGGTCCCTCCTCTAGCTCAATAAAAGCTCGATCGAACTGCATTAGAATCAAAAGAATATGACTTTGGAAATAATTTAATTGAGTCGATTTATTCGATGTGGAATTAAATTAAGCGGTCGTAAGAACTGTTCAACTAGATAATTTGAATAAAGAATTTTATTAAAAATTAATTTGGAAAATATAAGTGATTTTAAGGAAAATTAATTTTAATAAAGTTAAATTAAATTAATTAAAATAAATATGTTATTTTTGGAAATTAATGTTCAAGTTAGACAATTGGCCCAATGGATAATTGAACTTGAAAATTAAAACCGAGATCGAAAATTGAACCCGAGATCGAAACCAAAAACTTGTTTAATTCGGCCTTGTGTATGAAACTAGGTTGATTGTCCAACCGATGGTTGGATCGAATCGGTCGGGCAGTCACTGTTCTAGACTAAATCGACAACAATCAAATCAACTAGGCCCATTTGGGAAAAACGGTGACAGTTCAGGTGCCGGGAAGAAGTGGCACCAACAATGGCACCGGCAGGCATGATGATTGCGACGGCGACAATCAGACGATCAACGAATGGTCGGCGACGGCGGTTCTTCGATGTTAGAGTAGTGGAAAAATTAAACTCCTAGTAAGACTCTACAAGGTAACTTGATTTCAAATTAACTTTTCCAAAGTTAATATTATTTTAATGAATTTAATATTAAATTTAATATTTATCTAGATATTAGTATTAAATATTAAATTTAATTTAATATTTATCTAAATAGTGTTTTATCATTTTAATATTAATATGAGATATTAAATCTAATTTAATATTTATCTGGATAATATTTTATTATTTTAATATTAATGTGAATAATTCTAATCTTAGTTGAACTCTCTCTAAACTCTCTATATATAAAGAGAGCGTGGGTCATTATTCTCATACACTTGAATTCAAGAAAAGTAGAAGAGAGAAAATTCTCTAAATAAATTATTTTAGAAAATTTCTAGAGATATTTTTGTTATTTACAACTTGACCTCTGAAGTTTAGAGAAATTATAAAATTTCCCCATTGGTAATTTTGTGAAAAATTTTCTGATTCAAAACGAATCCACACTCAGTAGACGTGAGCTTGAGGATAACGAAGAAGACTACTTGGTCGAAGCGTTCATCCTAGATGAATCATAAAAGTACGATTCTGATCAAGTGTTTATTATTTTATATAACCCAACCAAGTTCTTATTTTGGAAAAAAATTAAACTCTGGTTTTCCCTTAAATCTATTTTCTGCTACGCTTTCCAAACCCTTTTTTCATCAGTTGTAAGTGAGGTTATTTGGGTGAGTGATTGTAACAAGTCGAGATTATCTATTAAAGTTGCAATTACTTCTTGTATAATTGTAGATTGGGCTTTAGCCAATATGTTATTAGATCGATTATTAGATAAACCACTCACTGAGTGAGGCTCCACATTGTAGGATTGTTTTCAAATTGCATTAAAAAGTTTGTGTGCCTATTTCTCTCCTCCTCTTATTTGTTTTCTATTTGTGTTCTGTTCGAACTCGTGTTCATACATCTGTATGAACACTTGTCTGAACATCGAACTAGATAGAGAGCAAATGAAGTTCTAACAAGAATGGCTTGAAGTTAAACTCTAAAATTGATCTGTCGTAATTTGATACATCAAATTAGGCTCTCCATTACACTTAAATAGCTTATTCTCAAGTAATTTAGGTGTTTTTTATTTACTTTTGTCGAATTTTAGTTTTTGTTGTTAATGAATTGTTTCGTGAGTTTTATGCTCTTTTGAGACCAAAATTAGCCAATCGTGTAATGGGTAACCTAACAATATGATTGAGTGATGTAAGGAGTCGATAACGGCCCAAATTGAAGAAAACATCACCCAAAATAGGGTATCACGATATCAAAGCATGAAAGTCGTGATACCCTTGACAGTGTTGAAATAACGAGAAGTGAGGAAATCTCTAGTAGTATCGTGATACCAAGTATGGGTATCGTGATACCAAGCATGGGTATTGCGATACCAAGACACCCCAAGACTTCCCAATTGAATACTGTCATGGGTATCGCGATACCATTGCTTGACAAGTGAAAAACTATAGGGGCAATTTTATATCCAAACAAGCTTAATTCTATTTTTCATTTAAGGGAATAATGGTTAATGTTAGGTTAAATGTTAGTAAGTTATAAATACTACTTTATAAGCCTTTAAAGTTAGATTTTTGTTGGCTAAAAAACATTTTCCTTAGTTTCATAGCTTTTAGTTTAGGTTTTCTTTTCTTTTCTCTTCTTTTCTTTCTTTTTCTTGTCTTTTTGTTTTTGTTGTAGTATTTTTATTTCTTCATTTTTGTTGGAACATTGTGGATGAAGATATATTAAACGCTCGCCCTTCATCAAATATTTATCTATTAATGAACATTTTCTCAACTCTCATCTTTTATATTTTTTGTTTACTATGCGTTGTTAAAATGCTTGTGTGGAATTTGAGTTTAATCATGTGCTGGATTGTTCTATTAGTTTATTGATGAGTGGGTTATTTAGCTAAGTTATTATCTATACTTTTATTGGTTGTTTGTTCAAGTGTATTAAATTACATATTACGCTAGAATTGACGCCTCTAGTGGAAGATTTAGATAGATGATACCGAGAGGAAACTTTATTGTGTAGGACTTTGATACACTTGTGCCGAATAGTGAGACAGAGAGGAGATCTATATGCGTAAGTGAGACCAAGAGGAGATTTATATGTGTAGGTGAGACCGAGATGAGACCTTAGGTGGTATCTTTTAGTGTAGGATGAGATTGAGAGGAGATTCTTATCTAGGAGTGACAAACAATATAATCATCATAGGTTTATTAGCTTAGTTAGTAATCCATAACTAATTTAACCGTCATTTCAATCCATTTGCATAGTTTCTAGTAAAAAGGAAGAAAATTAGTTTGATATTTTTATTTTTTAATTTAAATTTAGTTTATAAACAATTTGTATTTAAATTTGCACTAATAATTTTCGACTCAATTAGATTAGTAATTGTTTAACTCGTAAATAACTTAATAACACATTTACCAATTTGACAATCCTTTGAGTTCGATCCCTAGAATGCTCTAGTATTTCATTGACACTACAAATATTACAATTGACACTGTATATTTGTAGTTAAAACCATATTTTTAAATTATTTTATAAAATTATTTGTATTCTACACACGTGCGCATGTGATAAAAAACTCAACTCGCATTCATTCAAAAATAAATAAGAACAATGTTGTCATTGTAATTAACCAACTTAAAACAAAAATTAGTGTTTCTTTAAGAAAAATTGGTTGACTTGATACAAAATATTGATTATAATTTTTTGAAAATTCTTTCATTATTCAACAAAAAAAATTATTAAAAAAAGGATTGATGGTGATTACTAGTGGATGGAGAAGAAGGGACAAAGTAGGAAAAAATGAGAATGAATGTGGGTGAGAATGAAAAGAAGTGTTGATGTGTAAAAAAAAGCTTAGGTGGCATAATATTATTGAGAGAGACCATATTTATATGGTAAGAAGGATTTACTTAATAATTTTTTGTGATGATGAGGTTAGAGTTGTTTAAAAATAAATAAATAAAAATAAATAAATAAAGTGTCACATGTTACAATTTGATTTGTTTCGAATTTTTTTAATTGAGAATAACGGTTGGACATATAAATGTTATGAAATCATAGTTTAAATACTCAATTCAACTAAAAATTAAGTATCTAACTGGAAAAAGTGATATAGTTTGAGGACTTATAATTGAATTGAGCCTAATATTTTTCTGAATCTCCTTGAAAGAATAAGAATATATTTTAACCTATAGCATTGATATGAGTGAGTTACAACTGTTTGTACCGTAATAAATCCGTTACCAAACCCACATGCCACTACCCTCATTGCTGTCAACCAACATAAATCTACCTCTAAAAACTAAAATAAATTGAAAATGGTATTTACCGTTTACCCATATGGTTTTAAATTTGGCACGTGCGAAACAGAACAAAACTACCAGTCAGGACGTAGAAGTTCGGTTTGTTTGAAAGTTCCAAAACAGCTCCCTTCCCAACCCCATCTCTTGTTTCTCTCTTCATCTACTTTCCAACTAACTTTCCAAGCCTCAACTAATTCTCAAACTTCATCTTTAATTATTTCCGTCTTTTTTATTTCCTATTTCACACCTAGGCAAATTTATCTATATATGTTAAAAAATTTGAGAAATTATGTATTTCTTTTAAAAATTTATTGATTTACGTTATTTTTAAAGAGAAAAAAAATACATCTTACAATACGCGTATTTTCTTCTCTTTCCTAATAACATTTCTTACATGGCCATTTTCTGTGGACAATTGAGAATAACAAATCGAGAACAATAAATTGAGATTTAGAGATAAATTGAATAAAATAAGAATTGTAGGGTTTATATAGAGAAAAAATAATCGTTTTGGATTTTTGTTCATTGGAATGTTATCGTTGGACAGAAAAAGCGTCTTACAGGACGTGCTTTCACTGATCTGCCAGAAAAAACGCGTCACATAAGACGCGTTACTAAAAAGAGAATAAAACACGTCTTACAGTGCACACTTTCTCTGCAAAATCTATGAAATGCTCTTTGCAAAACGTATTTTTTCTCTCTTCAAAAACAACATAGCTCAATCAATTTAAAAAAAAAACCATAATCTCACAATTATTTTTCCAACTTATATAGATAAATTTGCCTCACACCTAAGTTATTTATCATCTTCATTAAATTTATTAGTAAAAAATGGATCATTTATGAACTTACCTAATTTTTTACACCTTTTATTTTAATTATTCAATTATGATTTAACCATTAGGACTTTTATTTTATTTTTGTTACTTCTTTTTTATTGATATAATAATATTTACTCATTTTGAAAGCTGAATTTATATTAAAAAAAAGTAATACATCAATAGACATTATTTTTATTTTTAACTCTTTTTTTATTTTTTACCTACATTATGAGTTTACATTAAATTATTTATAATAAAATGATTTATTGAGTTAGTAAAAGATTAAAAATCAATAAACAGTATTATAAGGGTATTTCAATTTTTATATATAATATTTTTTAGGAAATGGCTTTTTTTCAGAAGAAAACCTCTATTGGAAATTTACTGATATTTATTTTAAAAATAAATAATTATCTCCATAAAAAAAATATTTATAACTTTCTTTTAGTACTTGCCATTTTTATTTTAAAAATATTTTCTATTACATTATTTTTTATCCAATACATCGTAGGTTTCATATAATCTTGTTTTGAGATAGTGAAACCAAATATTAGAAGAAAATATTCTTTTCCTAATGTTATTTTCTTACCAAAAAAAATATTAGAAGAAAATATTGGGCTAAACAGTCTTTTACCACAAAGGCAGCTCTGGCGCCCAAAGAGTTGAAGTGTTACACGCGCTGAGATGGGGAAGGTGGGGCCAAAGTGCTCCGTTTTTATGGAAAAAATTGAAAGCACTTTGTATCGGGGAGTCAAAAGAAAATCGAGACAGTTAGTTGGCGGTATTATCACACACTCTCTCATACCCCGTGTAATCCACCAATCCCAGTTTCTGATCCAAAAATTCCAAGTTCTGCAATATATATTATTTTTTAATCACAGGTATCCAAAGAAGACTTATAGGGGTCTATTTAATATAATTATTTAATTATTTGTTTATGACTTTTTACATCTAACTTTTTTCAATGAACTAAAATGTATTAAATTTTTGGTTTAATTTTGCCTCCAATCCTTGTACTCTTCAAAATCTTGAAATTCAGTCCCTTTGTTTTTAATTTCAGAAATATAATCCATTACTACCTTCCAAGATACTGAATTCAAACTTATGATGTTTTGCAAGCAACCCGCGACACATTAATAGGTTCTTCATCTCCCGATAAGTTGTAGAATACTGATATCTGAGACTAACACCAAGCTCATCACTTTTCCTCTCGGACTTGGTTGCAATAGCCCTGTTAGACTTTCTTTTGGTTGTTTTCTGATTCTTCGTTGCCTCTCTCGACGGAGCATGGTCAGTACGACTACCACCTCTGTTTTGATTCTTACAAGACTCGTCCATTTTCCCTGACCATTTTTCTAGTAAAAATACAAAAAAAAAAAACACTGTTAACAGCAAAAGAAGAACTACAAAATGAATCAAAGAAACCAAACTCCTAAAGTGTAGAAATTTTTGAAAAAAAAACCAACCAAAGCTAGAATAATGACAAGAACAATTGCAGAAATTACAAAAAGTAAAAGAAGCAAACCTCAATAAAAAAAAAACCCAGAGAATATATAAACCTATCTCCAAAACGCATCATTTCGAAGAACAAGGAACATTGAATGACAACTCACCACTGATTTTAAAAAGCTGATGATCATTATCACGACTTCCTAAAAATGAAGTCCTCATAATACATTTATGGTAAAATCTTAAAGGTTTTGATGCAACAATTCAATTAAACAATACCACCTTCCGATGCAACCTATGAAAAAAAGAAGGTTAACAAATCAAAACTAGACTTCGGCTCATCAGATCCGAAGGTCCGCTCGAAAAATTAGAAGATTTGGATAAAAATATAGGTCAAAAAAATTAATTTGAATAAAAAGTAAGGCTCATTTTTTAAATGGGTTGAGTCGCGTGTAAGAGTTTTTTGGTCCGGGCTCAGCTCGACCCGACTTGAATAAATTAACTATTTTTAATAAAAAAAATTATATTGTTGTTTTGGTGTTATTTTTTTACTGTTTTGATTGTTATTTTTTACTGTTTTGATTTTTTTTACTGTTTTGGTATTTTTTTACTGTTTTAAATTTTGATTGTTATTTTGGTAATATTTTTTACTGTTTTGATGCTGTTATTTTTGTTATTGTTTTTATTGCTATTTTTGTTAATGTTTTTATTGCTATTTTGTTGTTTTTGCTGTTGTTTTGATGTTATTTTTACTGCTGTTTTGGTTGTTATTTTGGCTGTTTGAATGTTATTTTTTATGCATTTTTACCATTGTTTCGCTGTTTTTTAATATTATTTGAATATTGTAGAACTTATGTTTTATTGTTAATTTTTCTACTACTTTATTTGCAACTATCTTAATATAAAAAAAATTTAATGTATTTTAAATTTGTTTATTTTTTAATGCTTGTTTTAATGTTTTTAAGTTTATTTGATATATTATATATTTTCTAATTTTGTTGTATATAATAAAATAATCTAAAAAAATTAGTATGGGCCGGGCCGAATCGGGCTCGAACTTGACTTCTATAATTCGAGTCTGACTTGGATAAAATTTTAGGCCCATTTTTCGAGTCGAGCCGAGCCCAGACCTAGCAATTGGGCCTAAAATTTTGTTAAAGTCCGACCGGACCCACGTTCAACTCTAATCAAAACATCTTGAAGAAGGTCACTTTATAATCCACTTCTTAACTCAAATTAGAGGAAATATTGTTATACGCGATTCCGTATTAGGTTACATGGCAAGCTAGAATGACACTCAAATAGTAAGCCAACTATCGTTAGATCAGAAAGTCACCAACAAGCCTCTCTTTTGAAACGACCATCCGAACATATATGAGTCATCTACCATCTGGGTCCCTAAGCTTTCATCAAGAATGTGATATTGTTGGTCACCAAATATCATGTAGGTTCAATTGCTCTTTACCATCAAGTCAGAATGAATGCGAGGATTTGTTCCATCACAAACATTTTTGTCCTATCGAAGACATCCACCCACACGTTCCACAATGATGGTTTAATTGCTAGTTCAACACATTAATATCATCCTCACATTCGTTCTTTATAACCGCCGACTCTCTGCTCCGATTAGGTGAACCAACTTCCTTAGCAACCACTATTCTCTCCTCCATATCTCCTTATTGTACCATTATATCAACAAATTATGTTTTTTGTTAAATTTGAGTATATGTTATCAATTTAACTTTAAATTTTAAATTAGAACTTTAAATATTAAAATGTGACATATTTAATTTTACTAAAAATTCATTACTAATGTTGTCAATTGCACTCTCAACAAGTAAAATGAAAAAAATGTTAGGAAATAATAAAAATATATTAAATTTCAAAATTTTAAAAAATATAAGAATCAAGAATATATTTTAACTTAAAATTTATTGTTACGTAAAATATTTAAGGATAAAGCATCGTTTAGGGTTAATTTATTATTGAAGATAAAAAGTGTTTTAAAAAATACAATAATAAAAAAAACTTTTGAAATATTTGGTAGTGTCTATCATTATTGTCAAAAAATACTTTTAAAAAAATAAAATGATAATTTTGGACATGTAAAATAGAAGACTTAATGAGGGATAAAAAGGTTACTTCATTAACAAGCACTTTTCCAAAAGCCAAAAATTTAATTTTTTTTTACTTAGGTTAAAATCTTACTGTAAAATTAAGGTTTGATTTGAAAAGTGCTTTTCAACCTCAATGGTAAACACTCGTATAATCCATGAGCTTGAAATTTTTTCGAACTCAATCTCTAAATTTTTTTTATCTACATTAATCTTGAAACTTATTTTTTTTTTTTTAAATTTGGATCCGTGTGATGACGTGTTATTTGATGTTATCCATATCATCACCTAAAAATTATAATTTTTATTAAAAAATTAAGTTATGATATGATACAATGTCAAATTGCCACATCTTCATATGGACCAAAAATGAGGAAAGGTTACCAAATTTAGGGATTTATGTGTAAAAAAGTTTAGGGATCAAATTAAGAAAAACTGTCAAGTTCAGGGACTAAATGTTCATTACCCCGCATATTTATATATTAAGACAGTCTTAATATTTCGTAAAAATAAAAACACTTCAGTAATATCAGCAACCTTTCTTTTCTTTTCTTTTTTCCTTTTTTTCCTTCTTCTTGGTCAAGAAAACAATGAACTCCCTCACATTCTCAGTTTCAGGCACTAAACAGACATTGAAGATCTCATCTTTTTCCCTTGTCTGAAAACAAATGCGTTGCTCAAAGAAATCAAATTCAGCTTAAACCCTTTATTCTCTTTTTTGGTCTCCACAGCTGTTTCTCTTTTGGTTCCTTTAACAAGTTCAAGAACAGACAAGAAAACATCATTTCTTGTATATATTCATTAAACAAAAGCATGCTGCTTCATCTATTAACTGGTTAGGGTTTCTTGTTATTGGAGGTCAAGTTGTTTGTGTTTCTGAGGTTCTGTCATGTTTCTTTTTTCCTGCTAAGGAAGAAGTTTCTGAACTATAAAGTTATGTTGTTTTTATTTTCCTCATTGAATTCCTTGGTCAATCATGCAGACTGAGCTGAAAAGATTGGAATTTAATGAGATTTCATGGAAGCAAAAACAACTTGCTAATTTGTTACATATCTTATTCTGGTCAGTTCTCATTTTCTTTAGCTCTATTATTACTTTTTGGTGTTGGGTTCATATACAAGGTTAATTATTAGTTAAACTTTCAGATTTCACCCTTTTTTTCTGTTTGTTAAAAATTCTATTTTGGGGGGTTTGGTTTTCCTTTTAGAAGGACTTTTTTTTTTCTCTACTTACTCCAAATGCTGTTAAACTACCTTTCTTCTTCTTCTTTTCTGTAAAATCCTAAACATTTTCTTTTTTTCCCCCTTCTTTTTCTTCATAATGCTAGATGGGATAGTTTACTTTTCTCAGAAAAGAAGAAGAAGAAGAAGATATGAGTTGATATCAAGATGGAGATTATTTTTATTGTATCTTGATCCATGGTCATGATGGAAATAAAAAGAAATCTTAATTTATGGTCAGTAATTTTCTGGGTTGTAGCCAATACTTGATTCAGATATCCTTAAATTTAGGGCCCTCATGACCAGTGAACAAGACTATCAATTAGCCAAAGACTTGTCTTCTAAATAGTATTATGGTGAAGCCTTTGTTATTGTTTTGTTTTGTTTTTTAAGGAAAAAAAAAAAAAGGTTCAGTCATTCAATTACATTCAAGTATGAGTAGAGCTTTAGAAACTTTCCAGAAAGCAAGATATTTTCATGTCTTGTCCTAGTTTTACTGCTGAGATGTTCTGCAGTTTTGTCTTTCCTTGTTCTGCAAACACAAACTCATATTCATGCAACTTTCTTTCCTAACATTTCTTCTGTTGATATAACCCTGCTGCTTGTAGGTCTAATATGTTGATTTTGAGCTTAATTGAGGTCAAGGAGTGGTATAAATTGGGTTTCCAAGGCACATTATGCTAAAGTGAAATATAATACACACAATTACTGAAATGGAGGTTAAAGAAGCAGAGAGGATAGTCATAGCTAAACCAGTAGCTTCAAGGCCTACTTGCTCCAGTTTTAAGTCTTTCTCGGAGCTCCTTGCAGGGGCTATTAATGCCTCACCCCCTAATGCTTGCTCCGAAAACATAGTGCCTGCGATAAGGCCAAAGACGGTGAGGTTCAAGCCAGTAGTCAATCGTGCTCCATCTGCTATGGTTTCTTCTCAGGTTTCCTCTTACTTCAACTGGATAGCTTTCTCATTGCAGGATCTTTCTACCTCTCATCTTTTACTTGTTTCATGATTTCAGGCAGAGCGGTCCGGAATAGGTATTTCTATCTCATCTGATAAGGTTTCGAAATCCGATGTCAAACCTACCGTAGTGTACAAACCGCAGGCAAAGCTTGTATCAAAGACAACTGTTTCTCTGTTAGCAAACATGGTATAAATATTAACAATCAATGTCTAGCATTTTCTTTTGCTTTCTTGACTATTTGATTGCTCAGTTCTGTCCCATCAAATGCTCATGCCGTACTCGTGGAGATGATTAGATTTTCTTTACAGCGAAACTTCAGTGCTAGTAACCAACAAAGACTGCAATCAATGGAGGCACCTGTTGAGTATGCAAACTGGGAGAAAACGAGAGCCCAAGTTAGACCAAATCATCATCGGAATACTCCATCACAGGCAGAAACAGATCAGACTAGTGAACCTTCGAAGGTGGGATCTCAAAACATGGAGGAGGACCCGAAAGTATTACCTGCAGTGGCAAATAGCGATCGACCTTCTTATGATGGGTATAATTGGAGGAAATATGGACAAAAGCAAGTGAAAGGGAGTGAATATCCGCGAAGCTACTATAAGTGTACGCATCCGAATTGTCCTGTAAAGAAGAAAGTGGAAAGATCACTCGATGGCCAAATAGCTGAAATTGTTTACAAGGGTGAACACAACCATCCAAAGCCTCAGCCTCCAAAACGAAACTCATCCCAAGGGTTAGGATTTACAAGTGATGGAACCGGTCAAGATGCCAACAACTCCTTGTGGAGTAATAATCATAATGAAAGGAATGAAGGTTCTGAAACAAGAGCTGAAAATCATAGTGAAGTCGGGTTGTCTGTGCCTCCGGCTTATCAAGGCAAAGCTCTGGTACCTTACGAACATGTTACCACCGGTGGAGCTTCTGAAAATTCCGCTGGTCTTAGTGGGGAATGTGAGGAAGCAAGCAAGGAGGGAGCAGATGTTGAATCTAGAAGTAAAAGAAGGTAAGAATAACATGATTTTCTTAAACCGAAAGCATTAAGAAAATCGAACTGAATTATGTTAAATAACCATGATCAGGAAAAATGAGAATCAATTAAGTGAAGTGGGCACCTTAGGGGAATGCGTACAAGAACCTCGTGTGGTAGTGCAAAGTTGTACTGATTCTGAGATTATGGGGGACGGATTTCGATGGAGAAAATATGGGCAGAAGGTGGTGAAGGGAAATCCATATCCCAGGTCGAAATTCAGCTTTGTTGAAATTATCCATCATATATATATATGTAAGTTTTAAGCCTTGTATTCTTACTGGTGATGGTAATTTCCCCTGCAGAAGTTACTACAGATGCACTAATGTAAAATGCAACGTGCGGAAGCATGTGGAAAGAGCATCAGATGATCCAAGAGCTTTCATTACAACATATGAAGGTAAACATAACCATGAGATGCCACTTAGGAACACAAATCATGTGGCCGCCGCCGCCGATCGCGATTCCAACTCACCTGCAATCAAAGACAAGTGATGATGAGAGCTTCCAACTTCATATTCGGTTTCGTTAAAGGCTCTAATCGAGTACGCTGAGATGGACTACGAAGCTCACAATATATATAACAACTTTGTGCTACTAAAGCTGCTTGACGAAGGGCAGTTTTTCAGACTTCCTGCCTTCACCTTATTACATTCTTTTCTCTTTAATTAATTGTTTTCTCCATTATATAATAAGTAACAAACTTCAGTACTGTCTTGTTTCAGTTTTTCTACATCCTAAACTTTTGGGTTATTGTTATGCCAAGAATTTATGTAGACTATTATGATGCTATATATGTACATACTAATTTTTATTACACCACCTACGCATGTCATAATCTCTCAAATTTATTTGATAAATTTTATAAAAAAAAAATCTGATAGTTGTATTATATTTATATAAAATTTAATTTTAATTTCAAAATATAAATGAGTATGATAAAAATTTAAAGCATAACATTGATTAAAATAAGGCATAATGACAAAATTAACCTTTAACGTGTGGTGTTTGGTCACTTTAGTTTGGTTCTTATCGTTTTTTTTTTTGCTCACTTTCATATATAATTTTTTATTTTTTTAGTCAAATTGATCATTTTTTAACAGTTCTGCTGACGTGGCCGTTAAGAGACTAACAACATTGACGTGATAATTTTTTTTTCACGTGAACACGGCCATACATGCACCTATTGACATGGCATATAAGATAAAAATATGTCACGTCAGCAAAAAAAATAATATTAAAACATAAATTAAATTAAAAAAAAACAAAACAAAAGTAAAAATTGATTGAAGCTTAACACACACACACGAGCAACAAAAGTAAAAAAAAATTAACAGCTCCCCTTAAAAGAACCCTAAATCTTAAATTCTCTCATTCTCCATTCAAATTCTTTAGAAATTGAACTTTTATGTGATTCATGCAGTTTGTGCTGCTGGAAATCGCTTTGTTGCCATCATACTCAAGCAAATTCTGTTTTTCCTGCTAGTATCATGGCTGGAGTGGAGGCAGTGGAGCCTCATCTATCATTCAAGGATGTTTCAAATCCTTAGAAGTAGAACTTGTTTATCAGTAAATTGAACCTGTGTTGTGAGGTTTTCGATTTCAGCGATTCTGAAAAAATTACTTTTGAGCAAGATCTTAAAGAATTTGAAGGGTTCTTCTATGGTTTCTTCTACTTCAGTGATGATTCTTTGAGCAAATTTCCAGATTTCATTTGGATATTTCAAAAACCCAATTGTTTGAGCAGATGGGGAAAACGACAACATTGGTGGAAGTAACAGAGAGGAGGGCATTGGTGGTAAACAATAAAATTACACTTGAGTAATTTTTAATATAAACAATAAAATTACACGGATATTATCATAAACTAGTAGATCCAGTTGTTTGAGTAGATTTGTAGATTTCATTTAGGTATTTCAAAAATCCAGTTGTCTGAGCAGATGGGGAAAATGATGAAATTTTGTTAAAATCGTTTTACATGTTTTAATTATTTTAATTGTGAGAGTAAACCTCAAAAGAAAAGAAAAGATTGGAACCCTAAATCGAAAACAAAAACAAGAAATGAGAAAGAACAAGAAGTGGAACAAGAAATGTTTGGAACAAGACCAGGAAATGGGAAAAGATAAAAAAATTTACCCTTTTTTTAAAATTTAATTTATGTTTTTCACTTTAAATTTTTTGCTAACGTGGTAAATTTTATCTTATATGCCACATTAGTAGGTGTATGTGTGGCAAGGTCTACGTGGAAAAAAATGATCACGTCAACGTCGTTAGTCCCTTAACGGCCACGTCAGCATGACTGTTAAAAAATGATTAATTTGACAAAAAAAAGTTATGTATGAAAGTGAGCCAAAAAATACGACAAGAACTAAAATAACCAAACACCCAAACATTAAAACCTAATTTTATTATTGTGCCTAAAAATAAATATGTAGTCTTTATCTAATTTAAAATTTTTTCTACATGTATTTACAATGAATTATTTAAAATATAAATATTTTAATATTTTAAAATAGAACTTAATTAATTAATTGGAGTAAATAATATTTGTATGACACCAATAAACCATATCTAAGGCCAACTGTATTGCATCCTATAATTAATTTGCACCTCACGCTTAGCAGTATCAGCTGTGGATTTCAGTAGATATTGGCTAGGGTTAAAAAATTCTTTGGAAAAAAAAACCTATTAAAGCTTTCAAGCATACTAGGGTGCAGAATTTCAAGCTCTTACTACTTGTGAGATCATGGCCTTGCCTACACAGCTCACAACATATTGGCTCTGCTGAGCCTGAGTACATTACATTCTATCAACTGAAGGTGCTCTCCTTCATCAAGACAGCGTACGTTTCGAATCAACGGATTGAATATTATATGTTATGCTACTGAGATTGGTTCCGTTGAAATTGAAAATAATAGCGACGATGAGATTAATTATGATAACAGTAAGATTGAATATTATATAATATGCTGCTGCACATTATATTAATCTTCAAATCAATCAACTTCTACAAGTATACCTGGGTTCATATTGATACTTCATACAAATAGACCCCTCTCTAATATATTCATAAAACTACAAATAAACAGTTAAAAACCAATACAGATGCACAGTAGCAGCTTCCATGGTAGTGGAGGCACAAACTGAAAGGGTAACACAAAAACCAGGGCTACCCATGACCAGGGTTCTCTTCTTGGGTGCTTGAATTGGATTTACCCTCCGTAGATTCCTCAGATTTGCTCTGCCATGACAAATATTCAAATAAAGGAATAGAAGATAGGCAAACAACATTTCCTAAACTCTAAAACCTAACAAAAAAATGCTAGAACAATATTAGGCACCATTAACTTTATTTTAAAGAAAGAGATTGATATTTTCACAATATCTCGGAGTAAAACATGGAGAATTGGCCATGTAAATATTTACCTTGCTCTTGTCACGCCATTTAAGTCCGAATGACAGTAGCCCCTCAACCTTTCTTCTAGCACTATCTAGTTGAGTCCTACAAAAGCAAGTAAGACATCTAGAAACTTGTAGGAAATTCTCCATTAAGCAAACAACATTCATAACATCCATAAATAGTATCTCTAACTGCAACATAGCATTATCCCGTTGTCGATTAGAGATTTAAGCGTTTCTTACTGTGGAGGAGAGGGTACTTTAGTTAGGCCAGGTTCACTTTGCATGGTAGCCTCCAAAATTGATTCTGCCATAGCCACCCTATCCTCCATCAGAGCAATAGAAGCCATAGCTTTCTCATATTTTTCCTGCAAATTACTTCCGATTGAGCATTGACTTAAGGGATCTTGAATTTAATCCAAGCACGGAAAGGAAAATAGCAACCACTATAAGGCATCTTAAAGTGAATTGCAGAATTAAAAAATATAAGAATGGAACCAACATCAATTCTTATGGTGAAAGACTCCAAACAGTTTAGGAGAATACAACATATCTAGTAGAGGATAACATGAATACATGAACTATTTCGATAGCTTAACCAGTCATGAAGTTGTCAGTGGAACAATTTTCCTATTTGTAGTTTAAATTTCTCGATATGTCACCTAATATGAAACTCAACTAAAAAAAAATGAAAGAGTAGATTCCTACTTGGTGTATAATTGAATGACTTTGAACTTACCTTTCGGCTTTCACTCCTACATGAAAAGATATGAAATCTATGGTTTGACATTACCCGTGATAGCTAGGACATCAGAAACAGATAAGAACCTGAAGCACGATAACTGCGTTTCTCTCCTCAGCTGCATCTTGTTCTGCATGTCTACGAGCATCTACAGTTATTAGTTGCTCTTGCTCTAGCTGTATCAGAACCTGTAGCAATTGGAAACTAAAAATCACTAGTGACTCATAATAGAATTAGAGTTAAGCCATAGTTTAAGGAAAAAAAACATTAGAGAAGAGGCAAAATTATACCTTATGAACTGCAGCTTCCTGCTCTTTCTTATCGGCAAGACCTTGGTGTAGATCAACAACCTCTTGCTCCAACTCTTCAATCTACAACATTATTAACAAACTTCAAATGCTACAAGCAACTTGAGTAGCCCAAAGCTTACAGAAAAAGTATCATCGTTGAGCAAATTATCTAGCAGGGTACTGGTACAAATAAGTTTACCTATACCTGTGCACTCAATTCACGCCGGTTATCTTCTTTGACCAGCTCCACAAGTGCTGTCTCTAGCTCCTCGGCTCTGGAAAACAACAGGAACCACAGTTACAAGTAAAAAGATAAGCTGTAGAAGCAGTTCAACAATATCATAAACAATTTATCCTATTTCTTGAAGCAGACTGCTATCTGTAGTTCCACAAGATGCAGTTTCATCCATAGCTATAATGGATAAAACAACACCTTAAATGATGAGACGTTTATGATGGATAAAAATGAAATTTCAAATGAAAGCCTAATAGCATCAAGAATCAGAAACCAAGGATTGTAGAATATACTAACCGGAGTACAGCAGCTCTTTTTTCCTCAAGCAACCTAAACAACTCAACCTTCATCCAACCAACCTGCACATAAACTATTAATGATTGAAACTTCAAAGGATTTGCACAGTGGTTATTGATATCCATAAATTAATCAAAAGTTAAACACTGTTAGAAACCTAAAATGAGTTCAGTAAGTACAATTACAGCTCAGTCCAGGTAACCAGGTTAGAAATGCATTAATTAAAAGTACCCTCTCCTGAAGATCTGGTAGGGAATCGACTTCCGAATCTGCATTTAGGCTAGAGAGAAATTCCTCCAGATATGATGAACGAGGCTCTAACTTAGATGCATCTCCATCAGCTGAATCTTTAGCCGACTTTCTTTCTTCTATCAACGATTCATGATCATGCTTAAAATTGTACAGCTTAGTTGCAAGTCCTTTTGAATCTTTCCAAACCTGACGGCCTCTTTTTTTTCTTTCCTCAACAACTAGTAGCACATCTGGTTTATACTTTTCTCTCAACTCGTATAATTTAGCATTAGTCACGGATAAAAACCCCATGCAGGAAGTCAAAACAAGTTGGCTGCTATCAAACGTCGAGCCAGAAAGGGATTGCAGCAAAGTGATGGCATCCCCGGCATCTTTAGTTGTAACTAACGCAGGACCTAGAGTAAAATGTCACATTACTAGATTACTTTTTGAATTCACCATCCATATATAATGTTTCACATATTTCATAAATATAAAATCTCAATACCGTATAACTCTATCAAAGCAAGGGCTGTTCGAAATAGCATAACACGATTTCCTTCGAATAGAATCACATCCCAAATGCGAAGAACTGGAGATAGAGGAATCCATTACAAGGTAAACACGATTTCTAACAAAGAGAGTGCATGAGCATTTTGAATGAAGAAAGAATTAAATCAAACTTGCATTGCTACTTTAAATCTTACCACTTTCCCATGGAAGTATATTAATAAAAATGGAGAAAAACCAAGGTCCAGAAAGCCATGTCACCTGCACTCCCAAGTAATCCAGATGGCTGGCTGCACCAGAAGCATAGACCAAAAATTGAAAGTCACCCAGATTGTTTCACAAAATGCATGTGAAGGTAATTAATAAATAAAAATTTGAAAAGTAAACAACCCAATTTGGGAAATCTTTCACGCATCAACTCTTCAAACACAAGTTGATCAACCTATAAAATAGAAGTATTTAGAATTACAAGTTTGTAAATTGGCAAACACTTTAGAAATTCTGCAATATCATGGTAACCATGAAGATAAATGCTAAACATAAAAGAAACTAGAGAAATCTTCTATCATCAGAAAAAAAGTTCCAAAACAAAATTAAAAACCTGAGATTCTAACATTTCCTCTGTATAGTACCCATCAAAGTAATCATCAATAATGCCCACCAAGGTCCTGAAACAAGTTGAAAGAAATCAGTCTTTAAAGGTGACCTAGCTATTCTTGTACAACGATGAGTATATGCATATGTCTATATATGCCTTTGTCCAACAGTTAGCCAAAAGTGGTTCTGCACGCCCAATAATCATTCTAGGGTAAATTTTACCTATGTTACTATGACCCGAGTATGAGTGCTGTACAAGGGTATGCCTTTGACATGAGTTTGTTTAATACTTTTTTCTATCTTTTTCATTGTATTTGGAGAGTCATATTGCCATACTCATGTCTAAATACATGCCAGAGAAAACATAGAAATTTACAACCTATTTCTAGATAGAAATAACAACTTACAGAAAGCAATATAAAAGCTACTTGAACCTACCAAAATGCATTTTCCTCAGGCATCATAAGTATCAATAATCCAGCAAAGAAATTCATCACCTGCATGTATTTGATATGTAAAATTAAATGAAAACAATAAGTACAACAAGTGAAAACTAATTATGAAAAAGTTAATCACTTGCAAAGAGAGGTCATTAAGATTCATTCCAAGCAAATTTAAATCCTAGGAATCAGAAGGTAAAACCGACGAATTGATTTTTATAGTAAAAGCTCCTATTGATTCTGTTGAAAATAGGAATTCTTTTTCGTATCAATTAACTCAAGTATTTAAATGGATACATATACACAACTCTGTTGAACTACTTAAAGAAATACAAACTTCACAATAAAATCCCAATACTTTAGCCTTAAGAAATCAGATCAGCCTTGATTAACAAGCTTGTCAATAGCCACTGCTCAACACTCCCCCTCAAGTTGGTGCATAGTATCACACATGCCCAACTTGTAAACCAAATTGTGATAAGTTCTGTTGTTGAGTCTTTTAGTTAACAAATCAGCTAATTGCTCATCAGAAGCTTCATGAATTAAGTCCAGGATGTCGGCAGTCAACTTCTTTTTGATGAAGTGCCAATCAATTTCTATGTGCTTTGTTCGATCATGTTGTACTGGGTTTTGGGCTATACTGATAGCGGCCTTGTTGTCACAATATAAGGATAGTTTTCCTTTATTCAACAACTTCAATTCCTCCATAAGTTTCAATAACCACAGTAGCTCGCAAATACCTTAAGTCATAGCTCTATATTCTGCCTCAGCACTTGATCGAGCAATCACACTTTGCTTCTTGCTTCTCCAAGTGACTAAGTTTCCTCCGACAAGTGTGCAATATCCAGATGTAGACATCCTATCTCCAGAGATCCAACCCAATTTGCATCTGTAAAAACTTCTATCTGTAGATGACCATGTTTAGAAAAGAGGAGACCTTTTCCTGCGGCAGAATTCAGATACCGTTGCGAACAACAGCCTGCATATGAGACCCTCGAGGATCATGCATAAACTGACTGCATATGTATGTCAGGTCTAGTGTGTGAGAATTAGTCTATCAACCTGTCTTTGATATATCTCTTTATCCACTGACTCTCCTATTTCAGCTTGCAATTTATGATTGCTTTTTATAAGTGATTCTACAGGTTTGCATCCCATCATATCTGTCTTAATCAAGAGATCTAGGATGTATTTTCTTTGAGAAATGAAGATACCTTTCTTTGATCTGGTAACTTCAATTCCCAAGAAATATTGTAACTTCCCTAGATATTTGATTTCAAATTCTTAAGTCAAATTATGTTTTAGTCGAGCCATTTCTTCCTAATCGTCTCTTGTCATCAACATATACAATAAGAAGAGTGATCTTACCCTTGTGATTGTTTCATAAAAAGGGTATGATCAACATTGCTCTGTTGATGACCAAAAGTGATCATAGCTTTGCAGAGTCTGTCAAACCATGCTTTGGGAGATTGTTTCAGTCCATACAAGGCTTTCTTCAATCTGCACATTTTCCCTTATGTTTTTGCATTATCAAATCTAGGATGAATCTTCATATATACTTCTTATTCTAAGTCTTCATGTAGAAATGCATTCTTCACATCAAACTGTTGTAGGTTTCAATCAAGGTTGGTTGCACAAGATAACAAAATTTTGATGGTGTTCATTTTTACAACAGAGGCAAACGTCTCTTGATAGTCCACTCCATAAGTTTGATTGAAGCTTTTAGTAAACAATCTGGCTTTGAACCTTTCAATCGAACCATTAGATATGTGTTTCACTATAAACACCCATTTGCAACCCACCAAATTCTTGTCTACTGGAGGAGTTACTAGCTCCAAAGTCTCATTCTCTGCCAGTGCCCTTATTTCTTCAACCATGGCTTCTTTTCACTTGGGATCTTCAAATGCTTCATGCCAATCCTATGGAATAGACACAGAGGACAAAGATAAGGCAAAGGCTTTCTAGGGAGGGGACAATGAGTCATAAGAGATAAAGTTAGACATAGGGTGTCTACTACAGGATCTAACACCTCTTCTTTGGGCAATAGGTTTATCTAAATCATTAGGTAACTCACCAAAAGAGTAAGATTCTTGGAACATAGTAGGTTGCATGATGGCTTCTTCTATTTTAAGTTTTCTTGAATACTTCTTTAAATTTGATTTGTCCAAACGCCCAACAATCTCCTTTTGAACAATAATCTCCCCCTGAACAGTAGCTTCCCCTTGAACAATGGTGTTTTTTGGAATAAGTTTTTCAATAGTTACTGGGCCAGGTATCACTTCTTCTCTCTCACTGTTCTCCCTCTAAAGAGATGATTGAGTTGTACCATAATAGGGTTCAGTTTCTCTAAATGTTACATCCATACTAATGAAATTTTTTTCCTGAAGGAAGATGATAACACTTGCAACTTTTCTGTGTTGGAGAATATCCAATGAACACACATTTAAGGGCTCGTGGATCTATTTTGTCTGCTTTTCAATCATGGGCATAACAAACACAGCTAAATACCCTTAGAGGAATAATATAATATTTTTACTTTGTAAAGTTTCCAAGGGACTCTTGAAATTAAGGGTTCGAAGTGACATTCTATTAATAAGGTAGGTGGTTAAAAGAATTGAGTCCCCCTAGAATGGTTTTGGAAGGTTTATGGTAAACATAAGAGATCTAGCAACTTCTAGTGTCACGGGCCAAAGCTCAGAGCCCGTGACCATCGCACACAATAAATCTCATGGAGGTCTATCATTGACACTGGGATCATTTAGCCCACATGAGCTGGCCCGATTCAGAGAACTGTTGGTCAAGCCTATCAGATTGAAGCCTGGGTGGCCCAATGATGAAGATTTGGCAACTTAAGGCATCTTGGCAAATATGGGAACTAATCTTAGAAGATAAGGGAATCATATCTTTAGGATTAGATTGGATTAGATTTGATTTTGTAATCATGTAAATCCCATGAATTAAGGGATAGGCTAATCTTGACCGTCAATGTAATTCGATCTTAACCGTTGGTTGTGAAGGAGCTCAACTATAAATAGGAGCCTCTCCTCATTTGTAACTCATCCATTGGAATTCATTCCATTCATTGTATTCATTGTACTCTTTAAGAGAAAGTAATACAATTGAGAGCATTTACTCAAACACTTGGTGTTCTTGTTCTTGTGGCTTTCTGTTGTCTTTTGAGTTTTCTTTTGGCTAGTCGCTTCCGCTATACAAATTTGGTGCCTTAGAAGAATTCTCTTGGTGAATCCTCAATCGTAGTAATCAGGCTGACTTAGGCATGTTTGCAAGAAAGGATCACCTAAGGCCACACGGATTGCGAGACTAAAGGTCTAGCCCCATGACACTAGTAAATGCTTGTTTTTTCTTTCAACAACCCCATTCTGTGAACTAGTACCGAGATAAGTTGTTTGATTAATTATCTCATAAGACACCAAATAGATATCGAAATTGTACTATAAATCATTGTCAGTTCTAAAAAATTGTATCTTAGCATCATATTGAGTACACACCATTTTATGAAAAGATTGGAAGCATGTAAACACATCATTTTTCAATTTTAGCAAATACACCCAAGTCATCCTAGTATAGCAATCAATAAAAATATCAAACCACCAATTATCATATAATGAGATATGTTGAGTTGGTCTCCAAACATTAGAATGAATAGTCATAAAAGGAGTATTACTTCTATTATTTGTCAAAGGATGAGAATTCTTAGTGTGTTTAGCAAGCTCACATTACTTCTATTATTTCTCAAAGGATAATTCTTGTGTTTAGCAAACTCACACGCTTCACAAAATAATGAATCCAACCAAGTCTTTGAAAATAAACTAGGATATAAATTCTCCATAACAAAAAAAGATGGGTGTCCTAACTGCCTATACCACTGCATTATGTCTTGGTTGATAACCTTATTACCTCCAAAATAAGCTTGAACAGAACCACTACTACCCTCCAACATATATAAGCCATCATGCAATCTAACACTGTTAGTCTTCCTCCTTGTTTGAAGGTCCTAGAATACACAATGATCAGGGAAAAACTCAATTTTGCAGTTTAAGGTATTTGTGATGGCCCTAACAGATAAAAGGTTAACCAGAAAACAAGGGACATGTAGTACAAAATATAATTTAATATTAGGTGTACAGTTGACAGAACCTGATCCAGCTACAAGAATAAAAGACCCATTGACTATCCTGACACTATCTTTCATTTGACAGAACCTGTCATGTGTCTATATACACCAGAATCAATAATCCATTAGTCAGTATTAATGTGAGCATTAAAGGCATTACCTGACTTTACAAAATTGGGTGTTGGATTCGAAGAAGAGTCAAGTTGGGATAAGAGACATTTGAAGTGTTTAATTTTGATGAAATAAGAGATGAATACTCTAATATATTAAGGAAAAACTCACTCAAAACTATGTATTTCTTAGAAATATGTACAAATATATTTACATGAAGCATCGAATCATGTAAGGAAAGAATATCGCTAATTAGAATATGTAAAAATCAGTTATAATCTCTAAAGATTAGTTATTCAATGCTGCCAAATAAATCAAAGATTCTTAACACTCCCCCTCAAGTTGGTGCATAAATGTCTCGCATTCCCAACTTGCAAAAAAGATTATGATAAGTCTTACAACTAAGCCCTTTAGTAAAAACATCAGCCAACTATTTTTTGGGTGCTAGATAAGATAGACTTAAGACACCACTAGCTACTTTTTCCTTGATAAAATGGCGATCTATTTCGATGTGCTTAGTCTTATTATGCTGCACTGGATTTTGAGCTATGTTGATAGTAGCTTTGTTGTCAAAGGATAAGGTTGATCCATTTTCGTTCAAAAACTTTAGCTCTTTCATTACCTTTTGCAGCCATAAAAGCTCAAAAACACCTTGAACTATTGCCATATATTCAGCCTCTGCATTTGATTGAGCTACAACACTTTGTTTCTTACTCCTCTATGTGACTAAGTTAACTCCCAAAAGGGTACAATAACCCGTTGTAGACCTTCTGTCATTAAGAGAGCCAACTCAATCTGCATTTGTAAATACTTCTATCTTGATATGATTATTTTTGGAGAAGAGAATACCTTTGCCTAGTGCAGACTTCAACTAGCACAAATTTCATAAGATTGCCTGCATATGGGTTTCGCGAGGATCATTGATAAACTAGCTTACCAAACTAACTGCATAGACTATATCAAGTCAAGTATGAGCGAGATAAATCAATCATCTGACGAGTCTTTGATATCTCCTTTTATCCATCATTTCACCAATCCCTGCTTGTAATTTGTGATTACTCTCAATAGGTGATGCAGTTGGCTTGCAACCCAACATGTCTTTGGCAGAAGATCTAAGACATACTTTCTTTGGGAAATAAAGATTCCCTATTTCGATCTAATCACTTCTATTCCAAGGAAATATTGTAATTTTCTCAAATCTTTGATTTCTAATTCCTGAGTCAATTGTTTCTTAAGTCGGGTCATTTCTTCCCTGTCATTTACTGTCGTAATTATGTCATTAACATAAACTATAAGCAGAGTAATATTACCCTTGTGATGTTTTATAAATAAGGTATGATCAGCATTACTTTGTTGGTAGTCAAACGACACCATCACCTTACTAAATCTATCAAACCATGCTATGAGAGATTGCTTTAGTCCAAATAGGACCTTTTTTAATCTACACATCATCCATTGAGTATCTTTATCCTCGAATCCCGGAGTAACTTGCATATACACTTCTTCCAAGTCTCCATGTAAGAAGTCATTCTTTACATCAAACTGCTGTAAGCATTAGTCGAGATTTGTTGCACATGATAAAAGGATTCGTGTTCAATTTAGCAACTGGGGAAAATGTTTCTTGATAATCCACTCTTTATGTCTGAGCGAATCCTTGCGGTACTAATTTGGCTTTGAGTCTTTCAATTGAACCATCAACTTGATACTTGATAGTAAACACCCATTTGCAACCAACCATTTTTTGCCCCTCAGGAGGATTAATTAGTTCCAACATCTCATTTTTTGCTAAAGTCCGCATTTCTTCAATCATAGTCTTCTTCCATCATGGATCATTGATAGCTTCTCTCCAATCTTGTGGGACAGACATAGAGAAAAAGGACAAAGAAAAAGCTCTATAGGATGGGGATAAAAAATCATAAGAGACAAAGTCAGAGATAGGATGTAAAGGTGCAAGTTCTAATACCTTTTCGTTGGGCTATTGGTAATTTTAAATCAATAGGAAATTCAAGTAAAGAAAACTCACCTGACAGTGAAGAGTCGGGACATAGAGTAGATTAAATGGTAACATCTTCTTTCTTGTCTTTTTTTAGTGTATGTCTTTTCTCTTGAACTAAAGTCTCTGCTGGAACTAAATTCTTCCTCGAAAGAGTAATAGAGCAAGGTCTCATCTCTTCATTTTCAATAACCTCCCCCCGAAAAGATGGTTGTGATGAAGAAAAGTAAGGTTCATCCTCACGAAATGTTACATCCGTACTTACATAATACTTTTTAGATGGCGGATGATAACATTTGTAATCCTTCTATGTGGGAGAGTAGCCAACGAGGACACATTTGACTGCTCTAGGATCCAGTTTGCTCCCATGTCGAAGATGGACGAAACAAACACAACCAAAGACCTTCGTTTTATCCAGGTAATCCGTCTTGCCTTACAAGATTCCTATGGGACTTTTAAAATCAAGTACTCGAAGAGGCACCCGATTAATGAGATAAGCAGCAACTAAAATCACATCCCCTAATAAAGCTTTGGGAGGTTCATATTGAACATAAGTAATCTAGCAACCTCCAAAAATGTCGATTTTTCCTTTCGACAACACCATTCTAAGCACTTGTATCGAGACAACTGGTCTGATGTAGAATCTCATATGATTCTAAATAATCATTAAAGTTATACTCGATTCCATTATCAGTTTGCAAAATCTTAACCTTAGCATCAAATTTAGTAGTAATCAATTTATGGAAAAAACGGAAACACGAGAAAACATTACTTTTTTACTTCAATAAAAAAACCCATGTCATCCAATTGTTGTCAATAAATGTAACAAACCAATGATTACCAAATAAAAAAGCAAGGCGAGTAGGGCCCCAAACATCAGAATGAATAATCTCAAAAGGAAGAGTACTTCTATTATAACATAAAGGATAACTGTTTCTTGTATGCTTAGCAAACTCACATGCATCACAAGCTAAAGAATCCAATTGAGTTCTTGAAAACAAAGTAGAAAACATTTTGGCAATAACAATAAATGATATATGTCCTACCCGATTATGCCACTGAATTATCTCCAAGTTGACATCTTTATTCTCTCCAAATAAGGATTGAGACATACTGGACAATCAATCCAAAAGATATAAGCTATCACACAATCTACCACTGCCAATCATCTTCTCTATATAGAGGTCCTGAAAGACACAATGATCAGGAAAGAATTCAAGTTTACAATTTAAGTCTTTAGTGATAGTAATAACAGATAAAAGGTTAACAGAGAATTTAAGGGCATGGAGGATAGAGGATAAAGTGATATTAGGAGTACAAACAACAAAACTTGTTCCAAAGATAGAGCTAAGGGAGTCATCGACTATTCGCACACTATCTTTAGATGGAGAAGTAGTATAGTTAAATAAGCTTTTGTTTAACCATGTCATATGTCTATTCAAACCGGAATTAATAATCCAAGATTTAAAAGTAGATGGAGCATTTAAAGTCGTACATGATTTTGCATAATTAGACTTAACACTTGAGGTAAAGTCCAATTGAGACAAAAGACGTCGGAGATATTGAATCTTGTCTAAGGTAAAACTCCCAGTAGAAGTGGACTTGTCCTTTATTGTGACAAAGTCTGAAAATTTTGCTTGAGACTAAGAATTACCCCCTCGCTTTCCACCACGACCTCAAGTAGGGCGACCATGTAACTTCCAGCACGAATCTTTAGTGTGTCGAGGCTTACCACAGTAGTCACACGTCAAGTGACCATTGTCTCACTTACCACCCGATGGACCATCCTGGTTAGCAATAAGGCCAACTTTCTTAATAGGTGGATTATAGAGCATAAAAACACGACAACTCTCCTCCTATTGTACATAAGAGTATGCCTCGTGGACAAAAGATAATAGAGTTTACCAAAAACTTAAACTCGAATTTGATCATACTCAATTTTCAACCCAGCCAAGAAATCAAAAAAGTGCTCATTCTCCATCATCTTTTGAAATTTTTCGACATCATTGGTACAAGTTGCCTAAAAATCTTAATTATAATCAAGTTCCTGTCACAAGCCATTTAATCCAACAAAATATTAAGAAATTGTTAGCTCCTATTGTTTTGTACCATGAATCTTATTAGGAATCTTAAAAATTTGCGCATTATTCCCAATACGATAATAGGTGAAAGTAGCAACATTCCAAATTTTTTTTTCAATATTAAGCAACAAATAAGTTTTGGAAATATAGGGTTGCATAGTGTCGATAAGTCATGCCGTAACAAGAGAGTTTGCTGAATCCCACTAACTAAAAGTTGAATCAGTGAGTTTAGGTTTTGACGTGGTACTGGTGATGTATCCCTGCAAGCCACAAGACTTGATAAACAACAAGCAGGACCTTGACCAAGCAAAGTAATTATGTCCATCAAGCTTCACAAGACTAATTTGCACGAGGAATTATAGGTTGGAATCACGAGCTTCCCATCCTTCGACATAGTGCTGAAAAAAAACTAATGCCCAAAAAAAGTTTATTTGGAAATTTATAACAAAAACCACCCAAAAGACACAAAAGAGATCCCACAAAAAAATGTAGCCAAAATACACCACCAATCAGAGGAGAATAACTGAAAGGGAGCAGAGAGCACTGCGAAGACATCGGAAAAAACACGGTGACAGCAGGTGAAGGCCATGAGCGGCATGTGAAACACAGATACAGTAGCTTGTGATGGCACGTAAGGCCCACGCGCGGATCTTTTGGTCACTGAGTTCTGGGGTTTATCAACGAGTGGATGTCGACTCCAATGGTAGGGGTGGTGAGACAAAAATTAAGGTTAGGGTGGAAAGTACCAATTCAGTGTTGTAGGGTTTTTGGAACAAACTTTGAAAATAAAAAAAAAATTTATCCCAAAAAATTGAATAAAAAATCTGATACCATGATGAAATTAAAGATGAATATACTCTAATATATTGAGGAAAAACTCACTCAAAACTATGTATTTCTTAAAAATATGTACAGATTATATACATGAAGCATTGAATCATGTAAGGAAAGAATATCTCTAATTAGAATCTCTAAAAATCAACTATAATCCTTAAATATTAGTTATTCAATTCTGTCAAATAAATCAAAGATTCTAAACAAATCCATCCAAAGAAAATGTTTCAATGGATGCAGTTTCTTTAGATGATTCTATAGTCTCAGACAAGTTTGTTGACCCCAATTTGACTTATTTTGTTTTCCTCCCTGGCCTTTGGTGGGTTGACCATGTAACTTCCAACACATGTCCCTAGTATGCTGAAGCTTCCCACAATAATCGCATTGCAGATTATCTTTATTAGGGTTACCATTTTTCATTTGTTCTCGAGAACCACTAGTGTTCAACCCAACCTTCTCAGTTGGTGTTGTATAAAGCATAACACCTCTTCTTCTTTCTTCTTGTTAGACATTGGAGTATGCTTCCTTAAGAGAAGGAAAAGGAATTTTGCTAAGAACTTGAACCCGAATTTGATCATACTCGGTTTTTAACCTAGCCAAAAAGTCGTAAACCCTCTCTTTTTCCACAAGCTGCTGAAACTTAACTGTATCTTCAGTATAGTTTGCTTGGAAGTTTTGGTAATAATCTAACTCCTGACATAAACCGTTCCGTTCAGAAAAATATTAAAAAATGGACATCTCACCTTGCTTAGTGTTGTGAACTTCATTGTGGATTTCAAAAATCTAAGCATCATTCCCAACTTGTGAGTAGGTAAGATCAGCTGTATTCCATATTTTTTTCTGCAAAGTCAAGTAACAAGTATGTTCTGGAAATATGCGGTTGCATAGGCCATAGAGTTGATAAGCCAAGACACATAACAAGAGAATTATCTGAGTCCCACTGATCATAAGTAGAATCATTCATAGCGGGCTTTTTCGAATCAACAGTAATATACCCTTACAATCCTCTAGCTTTGATAAACAATAAGCATGATCATGACCATGCAAGATAATTATGTCCATCAAGTTTTACATGACTGATTTAAAAAGAGGGGTTATCATAAATAAATTTTTTGTTTCTATCTTTTTTTTCTAGAAAAGGCACCATAAGAGCCAATAACAGAAAAGGAGATTGGAGAAATACTAATAAAGTCAACAATGGTAGTCGGCAGTGGCGGAGCCAGAAAAATTTTTTTGGGGGGGTCAGAATTAAATTGTATATTTTACGACAGTACAAATGTAATTTCACCATTTTAATAATCTATATCTTTATTATTTTTAAAGGGTTAAATTAAATTTTTATCATTTTTGAAGGGGCCAAAGTGTAATTTTACCATTACTAATTTAAAATGTTATAAATTATAAAGAGTTTAAATTAAAATTTTACCATTTTAAGGGGGTTATAATATATATATAAAGGGAAAAATTGCAAAAATCTTAAACCTTGAGGGGGCTACTTATATTTTTGGGAGGGTCATAGTGTAAATTTACAATGGACTAAATTGAAAAAAATTAAACTTGGGGAGGCCATGGCTCCCCTAGACCTTCATGTGGCTCCGCCATTGGTAGTCGGAGAAACAAACTCGACAAATATGAGCTACATGCGCCGGCGCATGGGCAAGTAAGTCGAAGGTGTGGGTGGCACGTGAGGGCCACGCGTAAGGAGTTTGGTCCCAAGATTTTGAGGTTTCATCGGAGATGAGACTGTGACTCTATTTAAGGGGGTGATGAGAGAAAAAATAGGCCGGAAAATGGAGAGTACCAAATTGAATTTTCTAGGGTCTGGGAGGGTTTGGAATTTATAAAAAAGGCTCCCTACCTATGGATTCTCAAGCTCTTGATACCATGTTGAAAATAGGAATTCTTTTTCTTATCAATTAACTCAAGTATTTACATGGATACATATACACAACTATGTTGAACTACTTAAGGAAATACAATCTTCACAAAAAATCTCAGTACTTTAACCTTAAGAAATCAGATCAGCCTTAATTAACATGCCTGTCAATAGTCAATGGTCAACAAATTCTCCACTAGACGTTACCCATTTCAAGTTGTACAGTCATAGTTTAACATTAAATCATCAGAGTTGTTCTTGACATCCCTAGATTTTTTTCAATCAAAAGAATTATGACTTCTTTGTGCTATGCTTATACAGCAACAGCATGACTTGGACATGGAAAAGATAAGAATATTGGATAAAATTCTAGATATAAATTAAAGAAAAGTTACTTGGACAGATTCTAAAGAACATAAGAGGGCAAACTAAACTAAAATTCTAGATATAAATTAAAGAAAAGTTTTGATGTAGATGGACAATTACGAAAAGTATAAGTAGGTTTCTACTGATAAAGGAGAAGAAAGTTATTATAATTCATCAATTACCTGACAGTACCCAACGGAGGGGTTATGCCGACCATATGCTAAAAGTAAACGCCTCAAGGAATCTCTACCGTTATCATTCAAAGCTGGATGACCTGGAAAAGTCCGCGGTAAATCCTGAAAACAAACAAACAAGGAGGAATGTAAAAGTCAAGATAAAGCAGAAGATGTAGCACCAAGTTGTATAAAGGATTGAACAACAAAATCCTGGATCTAATGACCTTCTCAATTTGCTTTCTCCATCTTCTGAACACACTTGATGAGTTACTATGTTGATCATCATCACAGTTTTCTTGAGCCAGCAAATCCTCATAATATCTTTCCACTCGTCGTGCCTTAACACCTACAAAGGCTTGCCATATCTGCTAGGAACATAGTATAGCAGACAATTCATTTTTTGACAAATACTATGACAATAACAAATGGGGAAGTTTCAATCTTACCTCCCCCCTGAGATCCTTTGGCACTCCTCCAAGAACAAGGCTCTCCAGCTCTTCTTTCCAAGGAAAGGGTGGTTCTTGAGAGGCCTCATTGCCAGCATTACTTTCTTCCCCAGTTGGGATTTCGTTAACACATACCTTTTCCTCAAACTCATCATCTGATTCTCCATCTGGAAATCTTGCCTCTTTTATTGATGCAAGATGGTCACCGCTTTCATTCATATTCATATTTTCCATATTCTTTCGCTTCTTAACCCTGGAACCCATCATATTCTCAATGACACAAATAGCTGGTCTAGTCTCGGCCCATCTTTCAACCTTGCATGTCCTTGTTTCTTCTGTGAGCTGCACCTCCTTTTCACTTTCAGTTGAATAAGGAGAAAAGGGCTCCTCCGTTTCACTTTCTGGCAAACCAGCAGAACCAGGCTTTGCACTTGGAGTATCTCCTTCCCTATTTCTCTCTGAAGCAACCTTTTCATTTAACTCAGTAGCTTCAGTTTGTGATTCTTTGCTTTCATGTAGAGAAGCAACTTCTTCTGTGACTTTAATAGCAGTACTTCGGAATGCCTCCTTATATTGCACCTCAGAAGCAACTTCTTCATTCAATTCAGTCGCCTCTTCATTTGCCTCACCCACCCCCGCATGCAATGTCTCTTTAGTTTCTGCCTCGGCAGGAGCCTTACTTTTCAGCTCAGTATCTTCAGCCTGCGATGTTTTTCCATCTCCCTCCTCGAAAAGGCTTGGTTCTATATTTCTTGCAAGCTGGTCAAGGAAGACCTTCCATATCTCCGATCTTTCCTTTTCCTCTTTCTGCAAAGTAATTAATATATCAATAACCAAAACCAAGTAACCAACCATACATATCATATCGAAATATATTTTCATAAATGAATGCAACAGATCAATAGAATACAAGAATCAAATCTAGATGGGAATTTCTACCTTGTAGATATTAACATAGTGTCTATATGTTTGTATGTGTTGAGGTCTCACCGAAAATCCATAGGCGTCCCTGTTCACATTATTGAACTCATTTCCAAATGCAAACTAAACCAAAGAAATAATAAATAAAAAAACCCATAAGACTAAGAACCTGACTTCAAACAATTTCAACGTCAAAATGACTAGAAATTTATACCAAAAAACAATATAATTTATAAAAGAAAAAGCCAGAAACTTGCCTGGAATCACTTTCCAAAGAGCGCCTGCTCTACAAGGACAACAACATACTTGACAAACACTTGCAATTCTACAACTGTCCATAGCTTTCTTTTGCTTTAAATTAAACTCATTCAACATTTCACAATGGATTAAACCCCTCCACCACTCTTTGTTTACTATAGAAACTACAAAATCCAATTGAAAATAAACCAAAAACTCTACCCCCTTTTTTAGCTCAAAAAAAAAAGGAAAAAAAATTCAAAAGCACAATCGATGAAATAGTTATAAAATATAAAACACAGAAATTGTCAAAACAAAAAGGAGGAGAAATCAGGGTTTAAAAGACAAATGTAGAAACAAGAAAAAATCAAGTACCTCTTTGGTTCCACAGATTGAAAGAAAGTCAAGATCGATTCCGTCATTGTTGTGTTGATTGTTGATTCACAGCTAGAAATTGTTTTTTTTTTCTAAATTATTTTTATGATTAATAAAATTGTGGGTTAATTTGTATGATTGGGAAGATCCAAGGATGTGTCTTGATTTTTTTCTTACAACTAAATTTTCAGGGTCTTTTAAAAAGCAAAAACAAAAAACAAAAATTCTTGAGTATCTGTTTCGGGTTCTAGTTGTTACAGTTATAAAGCGGATAGACACGTGTGTTAAATTAGCGGGCTTTTTTGTTTCAAGCAACGTTAAAATCACCGACGAACTTGGATTGGTGACGACGTGGGCCATAAAGGCAATGAGTTTGATGCTTAAACTGTGAGTCACTGACGGATATGGCTGAGTTTGACTAAAGGTTTCCGGTACGATGCGTTTAGTACAAAATTTAATCGTTACTGTTAACTCAATGGGCTCCAAAGGAATTGTTTCTTCTAGACCTATATGGACAGTTAATCTTTCTATCCACGTCATCATGTATTATGTCCCTTTCTTTGATGGAACTCACACCCTAACTTTACAAAACTCTTTCCTTTTTAACATTCTTTAAAAATATTTGCTTAAACTAAAACTAGATTATCATTCAAAAGTTTCAAAAGTTTCAGTATTGTCTATTACATTTTATTTTATTTTTATTATTTTTTAATAATTTTATTATAAATTCTAATAGCATTTTTTTAGAATTATTTATAATCCTCCTTTAAACCATAAATAGAAAGATAATTCATTTCAGTGAACTCGAACTCACATTTTCTTACATTAACAATAATGTCGATACCAATCGAGTTAAGGCTTAATCGATTTATTATATTTTACTTTATCCAATCTACTCATTGATAACAAGTAGAGAAAAAATATCGTCAATTTGCAAAATCAAGGTGTATCAAATTATATTCAATTTTTGTTTAAGTTGACTTATTAACTTTTTAAAACTATATCTTATTTTTTATTTAATATTTTAAGCATAAATAATTTATATTATTTTTGGTATTTAATTATAGGCTTAATTCACTATTTGAATTCTAAAGTATATATGTTTTCTCACTTTAATACTTGAATTTTTTTATCTCAATTTAGTATTTAAAGTATCAATTTTCTCAACTTTTAATTCATTTTATAACTGCGGTTAAAAAAATTCGTTTGACAATTTTGGTTAATGAAAAAACACCAAATGAGAAAGCACCACGTTATATGTTTTGACCAATGAAAAAATACCACATGAAAATTATATTTATTTAAAATAAAAAATTAAATTTAAATTAGAAAATAGAAATTTATAATATTAAATATTTAAATATTAAAAAAGATTTTTTGCTTTAATCGATCGTTGGCCGACGTTGACAGGTCACATGGCACTATTAAAACATACCATGTGTCTTTTTTATTTTTTTTAATATTATATATATTATATTGATTACAAATGTAAAAAAACATATATAATATATATAAGTTTTTTAAAAGTTTAAAAATATTTTATTATAAAATTTTAAAATATATAATTTTAAATTTAAAAATTTAAAATAATATATAAAAATTTAATTTAAATTTATAAAAAGTTATATTTTAGATTTTTATAAAAAATTATTTTTAAACTTTTAGAAATATATATTATATATGTTTTTTACATTTGTAATCAATAAAATATATACAATATTTAAAAAAAATTAAAAAAAAGGACACATGGTGTGTTCTAATAACGCCACGTGGCTAGTCAATGTTAGTCAATAGCTCATCAACTATCGGTCAAAGTTAAAAGTGCTTTTTAACATTTAAATATTTAATAATGTATTTTTAAAATTTTTATATTTAAATTTAGTGTTTTATTTTAAATAAACTTTAATTGCCACATGGTGTTTTCCTATTGGTCAAAGTTGTTTAACGAGTTTTTTAATGGTCATTACAAAATGGACCAAAAATAGAGAAAAATACTATTTTAAGTATCAAATTGAAACTAAAAAAATTAATATATTTTAAAGATCAAATCATAAATTAAGCCTTAATTAAATTGTTATATATTTAAGGTTCATATTATATAAAATGTCATAACATATGAATATATAATAATATATTTTTAAATTAAAAAATTAATCAACTTAGACTCCGAGCTTTAAATATTGGAGTTCAAGCACAATTCATATTTTAAGCAAATATAAATTTTACTCAAACTTATTTTTTATATAATATTAAAATTGACGATGAGGTAGCATAATTCGAATCAATATCAAATATGTAACAACCCGTTTTTCAGTGGTGTCAGAAACAGTGGTTTTGGGACCACAAACCTGACGGAAAATTTTTTATATTGAGTGATTAAATTAAATAAGTCAATATTAATTTTATATGAAATTTTGAATTGAGTAATTTTAATTATTGCATTAAAAGTTAGTATAAGCAGTTTGGTTCAAAAGTTAAGTGGTTTTAGAAAATAAGGTATCGGGACCTCGTTTCTGAAATTTATAGCCGTAAATATTTTTATTAAATATTTATAGAGTCTTATTATATGTGAATTGAAGTTTGGTTGGGTAATTTTGATAATTAATTGCTTAATTAAGGAAAAAAGGAGTAAATTGTAAAAGAGGTAAAAGTTAATTGTTATAGATTAAAAATAGTAAAGGGGCTAAAATGGCAATTAAACCATGGTCAAAAATTCCAAGCGGTGGATATGATTGATTCCATTAACTTTTGGGTTATTTTTTCATTTAGTCCTAATTAATTTAAGACTAAATTGAAAACAAGTTTGTTTAATCGAAATTTAATATAATTGAAGGACCAATTATGAAATTGGACCCTCTTTAAATGTCCTAATAATAGAAATGATATGAAATTATTTAGATTTTGATAAATTACAATTAAATCCTAATAAAATGAGAATTTACTAATTAGTTTAATTTAATGTGATCGAAAATGATGGTTTTGAGGCCACAACTTCGATGTGTAAGACTGTAAATATTAAATAATTAATATTTACGAGGTCATTAGTATTGTATTAAAATTTGGTTATGAAATTTTACTGTTTAGATAGTTAATTAAGCAAAAATAACTAAATTGTAAAAGCTACAAAATGTAGAATTCATTGATTAAATATGTTAAATTGTAGAGTAATGGCCTAGAAAAGCCTTTAAAGGGTAATTATACCCTTAAGGGTTGTAGTGGATGGTTTTGGGCGCTTATTAAACCAAATTGAAAGTGAAATTTAAAGGATAAAATTGTAATTCCTTTAAAAGGTTGTATTAAATTAAAACAAAGATGAAATAAAATATTCTTCTTCTTCTTCCTTTCTTCATAGCCGAACCCTAGGAGGTTGAGAGAAAACATTCGACCAACTTTGGCTTGGAGATTAGGTGAGCAAACCTCGTCCGTTTTTGGTAATTTTAGTGTTTTGAGTCCGTATTAGCTTGATTTAGCTAACTCAAGGACTAATTTGTGATTTTGTCAAATGTTATAAATTTTTTCATTGATGAATAAGCTTGTTCTTGAAAGTTTATGTAAGATTTATAAGCTTAGTTGTTAGATTTTATTATTTTGTAAAGTAGTTTTTGATGATTTTAATGTTTAAGGACTAAAATATTAAAGTGATAAATTTGCAAGGACTTAAGGTGAAATAATTGCAAAAGTGGCTGTATTGAAGTACTATAGTATTCGACTGAACTTGATTTTGTTTAAAAATGGTTAAATTTGCAAGTTTGAGATAAAGGACTAAATTGAATAAAAGTGAAAAGTTAAGGGTAATCTTGTAAAAATACAAAAAATGCTTAATTGCATCATATGATTAAAAATTCATGTTGATTTAAATAATTTAATGAAATTATTGTAATAGATCAAAATCGTGTCTTGATCGTGAAAAAAGGAAAATTACGGATTTACCCTTAAAGTTCATTTTAACTGCAAATTCGTCTGGTAAGTTCGTAATGTTAAATTATTATTAATAACTGCTTATAACTAACTTTTTAATGATTGTTGGAAATGAGAAACGATGATTGGAAACGTGAAAGATAGAAACGACGAGATGAGAATTTCCCGACCTTGTGCCAAAGATGGAAAATGGTCCGATGGCTGAGATCCTGCATTTGTTGCGGATTCTCTACAGCATCGTGAGTCACCGTAAGGTGAATAGAATCCAAGAAAGGATTACAGGCCCTACAATGGCTGATATTTATGCTTGTTTGCATATTCTTATCAGCTTAGTGTGAGCAGCATCGTAGGGAACAGATATACCGTATCGATGGCTAAGACTAGCATCGTATACCGGTAACAGGCATGACCTTTGGGTCAATAGGGAGTAAAATGAGCATGATGACCTTTGAGTCAACAGGGGTAAGCATGACCTTTGGGTCAACAAGGAGTAAATTGGATATCGATCACCGAAGTACAGTTCTGATTTGGCGACTGATTTACGAATTTGTTAAACACATGTTATTCGGTAAATTGATAAACCTTGCGAACTTATTAAGCTATGAAAGCTTACCAGTGAATTATTGTTATTTTGTAGATTCTATTTTGCTGCTTGAAGATTGGATCACCTCGAAGAAATCACACTATCTCGGGAGCTCGTTCGATAGTATTTACATCACTTGGTTATATGACATGTACTAGGACGATGTTACCCTTGAAATGCTTGATTTTGGATTGTTGGTTTCTTTGTTGAACTAAACTTGCTTGCTTGCTTGATGTTATAATTAACCAAATATGTTTGCTAATAAATTGACATGTGAATTTAAGAATCCTTGTGGTGATTGATTGTATTTTGTGATATATGATGAAATAAGTATTGTCATATATATTGCAAGATGAGAATTTGAATAAGAGTCTTGTGTTGAATGATGGTTGATAAACTTGAGGACTTGTGTGAATAATCGAATTTTGTATACTTGTTTCGGTAGAATTCTTGCATGTATCGATAGAAGTACAGAGTAAAGGAGAGGTTGGTTACTGACTTACATTGTATCGGTAGTAACATACGAAGTATCGACAGTTTTTTTCATAGTAGTATTGGTAGTCTGAATACATGTATCAGTAGAAGTTGTGAGGAAAAACTTCTTAGCTCTCTAGAGTTTTTAGTATCGATAAAAGCATGACATGTTTCGGTAGAAGTCAAACTTGTATCGGTAGTATTGTTTCAAGTATCGGTAGAAGTCTGCACTATTTTTGAACTATTTACTAACTTGACAACTATCGATACTTGTCCAACAAGTATCGATAGAAGTATCCTAAAATCATGGAAATGATCTTTTTATCCTTATTGAGTTATGATTATATTTAATTGATTGTTTATAACATGATATTAAAAGATGAATAGTGATAAATGAATAGAAAGACACCAGGACCTTAACCGACGACGATTTTCGGGTCTTGGGTGTTACAGATATGAAAAATGGATGTCATGATATGTGATATGAATATTGATTCTTGATTGATTGAAATGTTGTAAATGAATATGTAAGATTAAATGAAGTTAGTATTCTGAGTTGCAAGTTTGTTATTAAATAAATTGTGATTGATTTGTATGTAAAAAAAATACTCGAAAAGTTATGTGAACCCCTAAGACCTTAAACAAGCGACGGTTACGGATTTTGGGTGTTACAAAATAAATATCTAACAAAAATTTTAAACATCACTCCATACAAATTAAGATATTCACACTCATTTTTTTTAACTTAATATTTATATGCATGTATCAAAAGATACATTTATATTCATCTACCCCTAATGAACTTACAGAATACAAAAGATTTATTATCGAATTCGCTCTAGTAAATACTTAAAAAAATAAAAAAAATACATTTATATTCAAACCCTAGTAAATATGGGACATCACTTTAGATTTAAGATACATGATATCATTTTATTATTTAAAATGCTATTATCAATTATTTTTTGATCTCTTAAAATATTCTTTGTATTAAATATAAATAAAAAATAATATTTGTACTAAATTTAAAATTGATCCAACTAATCAACCCATATTAACCCCAAAAAAAAAAAACATCTCAATCTGTACAAACCGAATTTAGCAAGGCCGGCAGCTCTCATAAGGGAAAATATCGCATCGCTTTCCCATTTATTGCAAAGATACAGCGAGCCTCTTCCTCTTCCTCTTCCTCGGCCCTTACATATTCTTTCTCGTAACCCTACTTACCTACCTACCAGCCAACCAACCAATCCGATGGCAACTACCACCCAGAAACCCGTCGCCGCTGCAACCTCCACCCCCACGACTCCTGCATCCGTCACTCTCGCCGCCATTTCATCTGCAGAACCAAACCCTAAGAAGACCGTGTCATCCTCTACGGATAAGTCTGATCCTCCTAACGCTAAAGGATCTCTGAAGGAGAGTGGCGGTTCGAAGACCACCGGGACTACTGTGGGCTCGGTCGTCGGGGATGGAAGCGGTCCCGTTAACGATATCCAGAAGAAGATTCGCCGAGCTGAGCGGTTCGGCGTACCTGTCCAGTTGTCCGAGCAAGAGAAGCGTAATTCTAGGGCCGAGAGGTGAATTCTTCAATTTTCACCCTTTTTTTGGTTTTAGGTATTATTTATGTTTTTCCTTTTGGTTTGTACCTAGTTGACGAACATCTCTGAAGAGAAGATTTTCTTCTTTGATTTATTTCTAAAAAATGACTATTCTGATATTATTGTTTAAACGCGATTGTCGATTCTTTGTGCGCTGAGAGGTATAGATTAACTCTCTTGAGTTTGTTTATTGTTTTGATTGTTTGGAATATCTTAGCAGCTCATAATTTTCTAATTTATTCTCTTTCTTTGATCAATCTATCCGTTTGTTCTCTAGATATTAGTCTAACCCCTTCGTAATATTACCTAGTTGCCTTGATAAGCATGTCTATGTTTTTGGCTCATTATAATGTTCTGTTGGGTTTTTTTTTTAATTTTTATGGTAAAGGTTTAGTAACAGTAGCTGTGGATGTTGAACCCCATTCCTTGAGTTTTCTTTGTGTTTATTGATTTGTGAACCAAAATGTCTCAGGTTTGGCACTGCACCCAGCTCAAAGGGTTCAGAAGCATCGAAGCAATCAGAGGTGGTGAAGAGGAAGGCTAGAGCAGAGAGGTTTTTTGTCCATACCACCTTTACCCAGTGATGATATTACTCGGAGTTGCATTTAATCTATTTATTAATTCTTTTTGTGGGCTCTCAGGTTTGGGCTTGCTGTACCCTCTACAACTGTTGATGAGGAAGAGAAAAGGAAAGCTCGTCTTGCCCGATTTGCACCATATTCCAAACCTGACACCATTGAAGGAGAAAAAAGAAAAGCAAGGGCAATCAGGTACATTCCAATGCTCAAGCACTGCTTTTTACATTGTCAGAGATCTGTAAATGCCTATAGAAATCGCTATTGACAAAGGTTTATGCATGTTGAGGTTGGAATTTGATTTTTTTTTCCTCTGGTCTTTCCAGGTTTTCTAATCCCCCGTCAACTTCTTTAGCACAGGTAAATCACAAGGGGAATATTGAACCAGTAAGGGTTTAATCTAGTTGTTTCTGGCAAAGTTGCTGGATCATTGAAAATCCAGTGTTTTAAAGGTGTATACTTTTTTTTACAGGAGACTCCTGTTGCTGGAAAGGCTGTTGGAGGACTCTAGTAGAAATTACCATAGTTAAAAGGTATCTTTAGAGATATGCATTGCTTTGATCTTGTATATGTGTGTGTCTGTGCTCAGAAATATACTTGTTTAAATAGGTCTATATCAGTTAACTTAGACTTCGCTTTATTATTTTCTTTTCCTTTTCAGGTCTAGTGTCCTAACCGCTTGTGATTCCCTCAGCAGCTTCCTTACAATGTTTTATTTCTAACATCAAAATTTAAGATGCGATACTCCATCTCCATATGAATTTCTAAAGAATTGGCAATGGTCTTTTGGCTGTTTGGAAGGTGTTTTACAGTATCTATTCATTTGGTGAGGCCTATTGGAATCAACAATCACCTGGAGTGTTAACCTCCCTCAAATCTTACAAAAAGCATTAGAAATTTTGGAATAATGGCTATAATTTTTCTATTTCCTGGTTAGATAACTTAATTGAGAAAGTATGGGGGTGGTTATTAGATTCATCCTAACAATTAATGAGTTTGTTATTTGCTGTTGTAACAATTGGGCAGCATCTTATACTGTTTTAAGTTGCATAATATGATCAAGTGTGAGACAGCAGTAGTATTCAAAATTGAGTCCGACATCCATTTCCATGGTTAAAATAGCAAATGGTATATGCTTCTTAGGAATTCTTGAGATCTGTTTCTCATTTCCTAATCTCTAGATGAAAAGATACTTGCATCCTTTTTTCTGCTTTTCATATGTTGGACAATTGATGAACTTAGATGCCTTCAAGCAAACGTGGATAACTTGTTTTCTGCATTTAGATTAAAAAGTTATTAGAAAGGCTGTAGTCTGGGAGTTTGTCAGTTGGCTTATCTATAGACAAATTAGATTGTTATTGTTCATTCGGTCTGTGATCTTCTTGTTTTTGTTCCTTCTAAAATAGACTTGACCAAGTTTTTTAAAAAGAAATAAAAACCATTTTTCAGGTATGTGCATGAGCATGCATGTTAATTCACTCGATGATTGCAGGACTGCATGCAATTTGTTTGTATGCATATGTTTGCTCTATGATGAGACTGCTGGCTGAAATGGCATTAGTTCAACTTAGCTAGTATCTTCCCAAAATAAATTGTCCATGCAATTTTGTTAGGATATTTTAAAAGTGCTGTTCACAACCTGATCATTAGAGAAATGATGTGAAATTGGGAATGGTTTGAAAATATGAAGATTTGTTTTGTGGGCAATATTTTCAATAGATGATGAGCTTGATGGGATCCATAAGCTAAAAACTCACTGAGCTTGTTACTTGAGGATCTCTGGATTCAGTGATTAGTATTTGAGATGAGTGAGCACTCCCCTTTAAGGTGATTGCTAGCTTCCGTTGGTCTCACCAGGTGAATGAATTTGGCTAATCTCTACAAGGTAATTTGTGGTGGAAGTGAATGCCGTTCAATGTTCACTCGGTCTGCTGTTTAGTCATGTAATATTTTGTTTTTATTAACAATAACTAGCTTCTTTGGGATTTGTGTTGTGGTTGGATATGTTTGCATGGAAGGCCGGATAATATTTTAGTTAATTTTACTTCCTATTTAAATGCCTTTTCTTCTATTTGTTCCCAAAGTTTGTATCGCTTACTGTTTCTGGTATTGGTGTGAAACTGTAAATGGAAATTCATCTAAATCTTGTAATGGGTTCTAAGGTATCAAAAGAACTTCTTTTCTTCTTCTTAGGATTATATGCTCTGTTGAATTTCAATTCATGTACATCATATTTCAAGAGTTCGTGTCATATTCTTATTTGTTTGCGTTATTGGTTATTCAAAGATGTGTATAAAATGACTATCGTGCAAGGATTAAATTATATTTTTAACTAAGGGGTGGGGATCACCTAAATATTTTAACCAGTTTTCACCAATTTGCATGGTGTGGCAATCAACTTATGACCTAATATTACCAAAGAAAAGGGAAAAAAACACGGTCTTTCTCGTGAGCTTTATTATTATTTGAGAAAACAAAGAAAGAAAGTAAATAGGGATTTGCACATAGTTGATCTAATCAAATATCGACTAAAATTCAATTTACCCTTAATAATTAATCCCAATCTTAGTTATAATCACTAAGTCAAAATGTAAAAGAACAAATGAAAATAACAAAAGTAGCACAACACTCCTTCAATTGATGCATGCGAGCCATCTGCTTATTTATAAGCTTAATACATCATAAAAATCTATTTAAATAGTCTTCAATTTCATGCCAAGATAAAGTAGGACCAATTTCCTTAAAATCAATATGTGAAAGATGATAAACACAAGTCTTATCCACAAAGTTCAAGTAAGTCGCAATTTCTTTAAATATGAATTATGACTTTGTGGCAAGATATAACATGTCCTGTAAGCCCATTTGCTTGTGATATTCACACACACAAACGAAAAATCAAAGTAAAAAAGGTTAACATAACAGAAACACCAAACAAGTGTTTGAACAACCTTGTGTTGGATCATACATTCAAGCACGTATCGAAACACCAAAGCTAACAGCCTTGGTTCTAACATTATTTTTGTCCTGCAGTTTTTCCCATCATCCATTTTATTTAACTTTCCAAGCATCTCCTTCTCCCCATAAAGACAATTACAGAGTTTGTCACTCTCACATTTGTTTCCACTTTTGCTCGACTATTCTAGTCACCTATTATGCATTATTTTTTTGATCATATCTTTTTAATATATATATTGATATCAATCTCTATCTTTGTTAATACAAAAGTTCCATGTATACAAAAAAGATAAATAGAATTCTACAAGCATTTAAATTTAAAATCAATAATCAAGTTTTAAATAAATATGGCATGAGACATTTAAATACACCATTAATAGCTTATGCCTTGTTCATGTTCACATGATTGATATTAAAAAAAAAAAATAGTGGTTCAGGTTTTTTAATGTTTAAGGTTTTTTTTCAATTTCATAAAACAATAGCTCAATATTCCTTATTATGATAAGTCATTTTAACATTGGTTAAAGATTAAATATGTTTAAACAATACAAGCAAACGACCCATTAGTGTTTTGTATAAAGATATAAAAGGGAATTTCTTCACCATGTAAGGCCTAAGATAACATAAATCTGGACTGTGAATGAGAGACATTATCAATCATGGTAGCAGGAGAGCAGACAATTTACCAACTAAATTGCATGAAACCATATCTACACATTTTCTTGCAATCTCAACAAGGTGAGTCCCCTATTTGTAAGGAAATTTGAGGACAGTTTTTCAGACATTTAGCTCTCCATCTTAGTTTCCTAGCTATGAGACACCGGCAACGGTACTAGCAGCGGCAGCAAGTCGTCCTCCGCCTTTTATCGACATGGGAGAGTTGTAGCATGAGCTTCCATTGATCAAATGGGGATCTAGAAACACAACTATGACTGTTATATCATCATGAAAATGTCTCCTCACCCCTCTATTAATCTTGTTCAGGTCTGAGTATCTCATTTCTCTTTTCTTTGCTGCTTCCTTGAGTGCTGTTTTAACAAGTCTCCTTGCAATTCCCTGCATCAAAAGAAAAGTCAACCCAATGCTCAACAGTCTTTTTTCTGTGTTCAGCCATTTTGCCATGGTAAACTTACATTTCGTGGGCTAGTCTGCACAATTCTAACAGCCTGCTGGTTGCTCAAGTGTTCCCAAAGACCATCAGAAGCAAAGATGAGAAACTGATCATCAGGGTGGAGTTTATGTACTAACAATGACGGCTCGGCACTAAGGATCGGCTTTTGAAACGGTTCATGCAATCTAAATTTAGGCAGGAGGGGCTCTTTGCTGAATTCTGCCTGCTTTAGATATGCATCACCTATGGATCTTGAAATCTGCAATGATAGAAAGGAGGGGATAAATAAGAGACTTAAATGAAAATGATTTCATTTTCAGTTCAGTTTCAACGTTTAGCTTACCTGTATAAGGCCCTTAACACGCCAAACTTTGTGTTTCATCACAACAATCTGAGGATCATTGGGATGCAACGACCGAAGCTCATCTCTTACGGCATCAAAACTTGCATTGTGTTCGGTCGATAACTGCATTGCAATAACTTCCTTAGCCCCTCTTACTGATCTGCCTAAGACTACTCTGGAGTCACCAGCATTTGCAATGTGTAGCAGTCCATTGCAGATCACTCCCGTCAAACAGCACGATCCGACCGATGCCATTTGCGGCTTAACCAGCCATTGCTTCCTCACAAGGGAAAGAAATTTGTCTTCTGTTGCCAAGAAAGCCTTTCTGAGAACATTTGTTGACATTTCTTGATTCTCAGACACAAATGCTGCAAATCAAGGGAAACATAAATAAGCATTTGGCCAACCTATATGGAACTGCATAAATGATTTGTTCAAATAAAACGTACACTTAAAATTGCAGAACAGGTTGTTATTGATGAAGCTTGAAGCCTCAGGTCCACCATGTCCATCATACACGCCGATAAAAGTCCCGTACGGACCAGAACTACTCGAACTCAACGGTCCCGATTCGAGTTGGCTTTGATCCTCCAACAAACTATTGGCTTGAATCACTGCCATTGAAAAATCTCCATAAACATGTTGCCCCATATCTTTATACCACAGTAAACCATCAAGGCACCCTCTAGAATCACCCTCAATAGATGGTTTCCAACAGGATTTAACCATTTTCAGGCAATCAATTTTTCAGCAAATATATAATAGATATGTGTTCATAAACCCTGATAAAAAAAGAAGGTCACAAGGCTCATTCAGGGATCAAGTTTCTGTTTGTTGTACAATACTAGAACCCCAATGCTTGGAACTATATAACCAAGAATTAGACACCATTATGATCAGACCTATTCTGAGACAAGGAAGGACCAAGTTGGGTATGGGCTAACTCAACTGCAGCGTGTGAAGTTGAGACAAGAAAGCAATAGTTTATGTGAGTTCAGAGAATAAGGGGGGGTGTGCTGGTGGCTGAGTACCTTGAATCTAGATTAAATGTCTTTGGTCCCTTCACGGTGTGCCATGTTTCACCAACAGACTTAGCTGGAAAAGCACCTTGGGATTCGATAGAGACAAACTTTGGTCTGAGATCAAAATACGCAACGGATAAGAGGAGAGTTTGGGGTTCTTTTGGCAGATCTTGAGTTTTGTTTTTTTTTTCTTGGGGAGTCAGAGGAGATCCAAGATGAGAAATAAAAAGAGATTTAAATCACTGGCTTCTGACATTGTTGTTTTTGTTATTGTAACATACTTCTTTGTTGCCTTTCTGGTTTTGTTTAGTCTCTTTCAACTGGTTTTGCCCTAAAACTATGACAGATTTTATTGCATGGCTGAGATTTCAAGTTTTCGTTTCTGTTTATTTGTAATCATGAATGAATAATCCAAGGTTTTTAGCCAACTTTCCTTCCATTACTATTTTCATACTTGACCCTTTCCTAAACATGTTAAAGCATTCTTAATTTTAGAAAAATTCTTTTTTTACCATATAAAGCTTGGGATTCCAACATCATAAAAAAAAGTGGAAAACCTACTCATATATATATATATATATAGATATAGATATAGATATATATATTATCCTGCAATTTGTGTACACCAAACATATTTCATTTTCTTCCATATTTAGGAATATGTGTAAAAGAAGAAAAAGGGTATGATATTCTTTTCAATACCAAAGTTTTACTGATGACTTTGCCTGCTATTAATGATAAAAATCATGTTCAATTATTCTGTTGGCTATGAGTTTTGTGATGAGAAATATGAACAACTGGTTTAAATTGAAAAGAAAGGGAAGGATGGGGGGGTCCATTGCTCTGGCACTGGATTGATGGATATATGTTTGGTAACGGTACATGCATTCTTTCCAGTTCTTGTTCAGCCAGCAACTGGACAGCATTGAGATGAGTTTGGCTCACCTTCCATCTACAGGACCATTTTCAGCCATCAACACCATATTTCTCACTGTACACATACATTGATGGCCGAATAGCATTTAATCAGTTTCTTGTAATTTTCAACAATGTCACCTTTTTTCAGGAAAGCAGATTGGAGGCTCAATACTTACTCCTTTGCTTCAGAAGAGGACATAGTTTTAATATGGTTTCTTCTCCTTTTCTTTCACTTTTGATGCTTTATATCTTCAAATTCAATGGCCTCAAAGTTGTAGCTTCACCTGTTAATATGCATTTCCAAGAATGTTGCACACAAAATCCTACCTTAAATCACAAAACTTATATCACATACAATTTTTTTTGGCATATTACTAAATTTAGCTCCCAAGATTTATATTTTTTGTCAATTTAATTTTTTTCCTCAAGTTAATTTTAGTTGTTAATTTTTTAAAGAGAGTCAAATCGTTTTTTTTCAATGGAGATGATGAATAAAACATTATTTTTTTAACCATGTTGGCATGACAACTTGTGTGACAGTTTCCATGTACTTCATACTAATATAATAATATTTGTCTTATATATCACGCAATAAAAAATTTAAAAATTATAAAAATCAAAATTATAAAAAAATATATAAAAGTTCATAATTTTAAAAAAAAAAGAGTATGGGTGGATTGTCATATTGGTTGTCATGTTTAAAAATTTAACGTTTTAATTAGTATTTCCATTAAAGAACAACAATTTAACTTTTTTTTTTTAAAAGTTGATAGTCAAATTCGACTCTTTTTAAAAAGTTGAGAGTCTAATTTAGTTAAAAAAATAATGATTAAATTGACAAAAAATATAAACATTCACAATTAAATTTGATATTATACTTTTTTTTTTGAAACAAACATACAAATTATTATTACTTGACTAATAATTTGTTTGCGAGGATATAATTGTGTTTAAGTTGTTTTATGTTGGCCAAAATATTTTGTTTGTTTCTATATTGATTAAATTTGATATTTAGGCTATATTTGATAAACTTAAAAAATTATGTGCTGAAAAAATAAATGTTGAAAAAAATAAGTACTAAAAAATTAAAAGTTGAATTTAAGTTATAAAATCAATTGATGATTACTAAAAATTAAATATAGATTATAATTAGATTGTTTAATAAAGAATACTATAATCTTAAATGAAGTAGAATAAAATAAAGGCCATGCAAGATACACCATAATATTTCATACGAAGCTTGCCACAAATGAAGCTTATTAAAAGATTTTGCCAAGGATTTAACACGATATGCCACAAGGGCATTTCCTTCAGAGTTCATCATATATACCTTTCCTTTAGAGTTCGCCATAGAGGCGATTCACTCAAATGATTACCACAAGAGCTATCCTTTCAATGATTGCCACGAAAGCATTTCTTACGAAGTTTGCCACAAAGGCATTTCCTTTCCTGACTAGATATTTAATCTCTTTTTCAATAGAATATCGATGCTCAAAAGATCTATTTGTAGGTTAACTCATAATTCTTATTTATAAAGAGATTCCTTATAAGAGTTTTATTTGAATAAGATCTAACTAAATAATATTTTAATAGAAAGTATAGTATTCTACAGAGGGGCAGTGGCACACTCTTTTTAGGATTAGGGTTTGTTGCCCCTCGCATATGGGGTTGAGTTTTGAAGCACATCTCGTGTATTGGATATAATTATATGTATTAGTCTGAATTTTATCCAACATTTATAATTTATTCAACTCAATAACTATTTTTTTACTAAAAATATTAGTCAAATAATTAATTGAATTAATTAACTTAACTAAATTAATTTCTCAATTAAATGATTTGTAACGTCTCAACTCGATCCAATGAACCGAATCCAAATCTTGGTTATTACCACACTAATACAGACGTAAACTTAATCTACTTATATAAATTACAATCGATTACAATTGACTTACTTACAAACTCTCAAATTTAGATACATAAATATATATACACATATTAAGTAAGTACAACTAAAACACACAAAATATTAATCACAACTATATCTGAATTGAAGTCCTAATCTAATATAGCAATCCAAATTAAGGATTTCTATGTATCAACCCAAATTTGATCACGCCACCAAAACTTGCTTTGTATACATAATAAATCGATACACTGCTCTTTTGCCGTAGCCTTGATATCGTTCCTCCAAGCACGATCTCACATTCAACCAGAAACATAAAGTACAATCCATGTAAGTTTATGAGAACTTAGTGAGAAATAATCATTTATACCTTAATCGTCGTCTTCCATAATCGGGTGGATAGTCTACAACCACCAGCTTCCCTTCTTTAAGTTTCAACTATCTATCGCCATGAGCAATACGTCATTTACGGAACATAATCATTCCTTCTATCTACTATATCATGATCAATTTCCATTATCATCATTTCATAAATAACTTCATCCTCTTGGAACTTTCTTTCAACACATCTTGATCATGGTTCCCTTAACCAAGCTCCTCACAAAACAATGTCTAAAGTCACTTTTCATACCTAATTTTTCTTTGACTACCCTTTTCTTCTAATAATTATAGACAAAAGTCTTTCTTCGAATTACTAGATGTAGCCAATACTCATGTTTATTCTTCAGATTTACTTTATCCATACATTGAATTCACCAAATATTCTGACATATTCTAGTCTTTCTAATTTTGATTAAAGGCAATGCAGGATACGCCATAACATTTCATACGGAGCCCGCAACAAAGGAAGCTTATTAAGAAATTACCAACGATTTAACACGATACACCACAAGGGCATTTCCTTTAGAGTTCGTCATACATACCGTTCCTTTAGAGTTCACCATGAATATCATTCTTTCAGAATTTACAACAGAGGAGGTTCATTCAAATGGATACCACAAGGGCTATCCTTTCAAAGATTGCCACAAAAGCTAATCTTAAGAGTGCGCCACAAAGGCATCAAAACTTGCATTGTGTTCGATCAATAACTGCATTGCTATAACCTCCTTGGCCCCTCTTATTGATCTGCCTAAGGCTACTCTGGAATCATCAGCATTTGCAATGTATAGCAGTCCAATAATCTTGTCATGAGTGTGTTACTTTCATAAGATATCATTAATATCTTTGAGATAAAATTCGTTTTCTCGATGTGATCATATTTTATCTTATAGTATCCATTACATCTTTCGATATGAAAAAAATCAATTACTAACACATAATAATTAAATAATTTATCTTATGACAAATGGTTCGTGACCACGCTCCTTTTTCAACAACCATGTAACAAGAAAATATCACTACAACTCTTTGGAACATTTCAATCCAAAATAAAATCGGCAATAAAAGTATAAAACATATATAGCAGTATGCACTTCTATTTCTTCACACAATTTTGATGAAATCACATTATATGAACAATATCGTCCACTCCCATCTTCGACTATATCTTCTCTTTCCAACTTCTTCAAAGCTTTCATTGCTTCACTCTCACTATCGAATGGCGTATAAAACTTCTCCATCTTCTTTATTTAATGTTTCCTTTACAAAATAAACGGAAGAAGAATTCTTATGGAACTATTTTGGGGAAAAAAAGGAGGAGGAAAAACACAGAATTTAGAATATGGGTTAATTCCGGGTTAAAGGAACAAAAGGATAACTATTAAAAAGTTTTACGAGAGAAAGGGAAGAAAATGGAGAACTAACTCTCAAAAGGTGGATTTGAATGAACATTGCGTTCACTTGCGGTTAGTGTAAAAACAATGGTGACGGTGAGATTAAATATTGTAACAATAATGTAACGCGAGATAAAAAGTAAGCTAAAAGCACCGCACCGTTGGACCTGTTCATGGGCCAGGTCACTCGGCCCTGCCCGGCTCGACCCGAAGGTCCGTCCGAAAAATGAGAGGGTTTGGGTAAAAATATAGGCTCGAAAAATGGGCTTGGGCAAAAAAAAATCCATTTAAAAAACGGGTCGGGCCTCGAGTAAGGTATTTTTGGCCTGGCTCGGCTCGAATTCACAAAAGGACAAAAAAATATGTTATTTTTTTTGTTTTTAATGTTATTTTCTTGTTGTTTTCTTCTTGCTACAATTTCACTATTATGTTGGTACTATTTTGTTGTTATTGTTTGGATATTGTATAAAATTTATTTTATTATTAAATTTGTTATTATTTTAGAGGCATTTGTTAATTTTGTTACTATTTTAAAGGCATTTGTTTGTTAAGTTGCATCTATCTTAGTGTTATTTAACTATATATTTTTTAAAATTTATTTTTAATTTGTTAAGAAATATTTATTTTAATGTTTTTAGTATTTTTAATGTATTATATATCTTTAAAAATTATATAAAAATAATATAAAAAATTAATATGGGCGGGCCGGGTTAGGCTCGAGTTTTAGCTTTTTTATTCGGGTCGATCTTGGGCAAAATTTTATGTCCATTTTTTGGGTCGGGCTCGGACTTGAGCTCGGGCCTAGCAAACAGGCCTAAATTTTTTGTTGAATCCGATCCAAACTCGACCTGACCCATAAACACCTTTACGCACCGTCCATATAAACCCACACTAAAATAAATATTGTGTTAAAAGAGTGAAAATACGTTGGTCAATGATAAAGGGTTAACTTTTATTGGAAAGTGATTAACATTAATTAAGGAAAAATTGACATTTTAAGTGCTTAAAACTAGAGGGTTTCATGGGTCACACCGGCTCAATTAAAATTTTTAATCCGTTTGGTTTGTAAAATAGGTTTAAAATTATGTTTAAGTTTGGTCCGGATAAAAATGTTAAAACTCGAGCTTAGTTCAATCGTATTAATTTTTATATTATTTTTAATATATATATATAATACATAAAAAATACTAAATATATTAAAATAAATGTTTTCCAATAAATTGAAAATAAATTTTTTTTAAAAATGTGTACTTAATAACATTAAGATATGTGCAACTGAACAAGTAAATGTCTCTAAAATAATAACAAAATTAACAATAAAACAAGAGTTATACAATATTCAAACAATAACAACAAAATAATAGCAACATAATAATAAAATGGTAACAAAATAGTGAAAACAACAAGAAAATAGCAATAAAATAGTAAAAAAACTATAGATTTTTTGCATATTCGGGCCAGGCTTGGGCCAAAAAAATCTTACTCGAAGCTCGGTCCATTTTCTAGACTAACCTTATTTTTTGTCCAAATCTATTTTTCGAGTTTATATTTTTACTCAAACCCTCTCACTTTTTAGGCAAACCTTCAAATTGAACTGAATGACCCAACTCATGAACAAATTTACTTAGAACCTATGAACATTCTAAACAGATTTTATATGGTACAATTTACTTTTTATTTTTTCAATCTTTTATTATACCTTATTGGACACCTCATCATTCATTAACTGTACCAAATGTTTTCATTTTAATATTGTTATAAAATTTTGATACTCTTTTGGTGAGGGCCTTGCCTACTCGGCTCATTCTTTGAGGCCTTCTGTTCTTGGCTATTGGATCTTCGGGTTTAGCCCTTCTCAGTTTTAAGTCATCCCTCAACCCCCAATTAATGCCTCTAGTAGGACTCCTCCTTGTTTCAACATCATTTTTTTTTAAAACTTTCTCAAGATTTAAGGAAAAAAAATACCTCAAAAATTTTCAAAATATTTAGTATATTTTAATAGTTACAATTGATGTTAATTTTCAAAAAAATACAATTGTTGTCTCTAGTATTCATCTGTGCAAAATGGTTATAGTTATTATATATCCTCAAAATTGATTTGTTAATTGTCTAACTTATAGGTAGATTGAGCTCATGAAGCGCACTCTTATTTAAAGATCAGAAAAAAATTATGAGTAATTCTAAATATTGTATAAAAAACTACTCAACCAACATATAGTAGAAGGGGGCAAATGCATGAAGTAGATTATAAGAGTGAAACAAAACACGTGATAAGGTGCATGTGAATCCTGGCACCGACCAAACTGCAATAATAGATGAGGCGAGGGAATATATGTATGTATTCATGTTTGTCGGATTTCCATGCTTCATTTTTGTTTTGCTTAAACAAGGTTTAAGCCTGTACTTTATTACACACCCATTGCTTTGAGCTTTTCAAGAATTGGTTTGTAAGCAATCGAGGGAAACCATAAGAGCCAAACTCTCTCAACTCTGTTTTCTCCATTCAAAAGGGGTTTTCCTGTTTTAGTCTGAAATCATTACAAAGTTATTTAAAATAAGAGGGAGTCAATTATCAGTTAAGTGAATAAAATGAGACCCTGAAATCTGATCCAACCATTTTCACCTCACTTGTGAGCTAAAGTGGGGGAGGATATGAAAAAGTGGATGTGGCCAAACTTTGGGGGCCAACTCAATGTACTCACATCCCCTACATCACATGCTCTGAAAGGGAACCTTTTACCACCAACAAACTAATCTTATACGAACTACAAGCTTATGTATTATGCAATTTTACATTACATATGTCGTGCCATTTTGCTCCAATGCAAGCAAACAAAACATCTGTCACTTGCTGTTTTATTATCTAAAATGGGACAATAATTGGTGTTTACATGTATGAATTCAAGATGGCCCCAACCCTAATCATTTGTCTTCTTTCCATTGTGCTCTGAATTCTTTCCCTGGCATGCCTTAGGTTATCAAGAACTTCACCTATGCTTTTGCTCACTTCTATGTTTATCTCAGGTGCTACCTTGGTTTCTGGGAGATTCAAAGGAACTAATGCCAATGAGTTATCAACATACGCATCATCCTCATCCTCACTAGTCTCATTTCTTCCATTCATCATGTTAATCTCCATTGTTGAGGCTTTCAAGCTTGAACAACTGATCAAATGAACGGTATTAAATGATCTTGATTATAGTGTATTACACTTGGGATAGGAGTAGAAATGTGGGAATCAAAGTGAGTACCTTGTATCAGATTTAGTAGTAGTCCCTGGAGGAGTTGAATTTTCTTCATTGGAACAAGTTTCAAAGCTTTTTATGGATGGATTGGTGTCTGATGCATTTTCCTCCACATTTTTTGAGGTTTCTGGGACTGCATCTTGAGGGTGTTGAGTACCTGAACTGCTTGCAGATGAAACACTAGAGACTGTAGTGCTCTCAGATGAACTTGACTGCTCTGATTCATCTAAGTTAGGCAATATTTTTAGGGATTCAAGCTTCTTCTTCAACAACTTGAACCTCTTCTCTGCTTTGTTCCTTAACTTGGTCTCTTCTTTCAGCTTGTTCTCAAGTTCTAGCAGCTGCAGATTCAACAACAGAATAAACATCGTACAGAAATTTCAGATCTTTGCTCTTCAAAACATAATCAAAATGTTTAAAACCCAAATGGAAAGATCAAAAACTGACCTTACTTTCCATAAGTTGAGCATCTTGTTTTGCAATCTTTGATGCTTGTCTCTCGGCAAGGAGCCTTCCTCTCAAGCACTCCACAGTTCTCATCCCATCATCTCCTCCCACTTTCTTTTCACTAAAACACAAGGAAACCCACCTTAGATTCTGAAGCAGGTGACAATCACAACTTGAAAAAGAAAAAGAAAAATGAAGAACCCACCTGCATTTGATGTCTTCTTTGTTGCAAGCAACCATTGGCATTGTACACTGATCTTAACTTGCAAAGACTTTGATGTTCACTAAGAAAATTGTACAAAATAATGGCAACAAAAGTAAGCTTTAGCCTGCAGTAAGCAATGGTCTTCTTCTTCTTCTTTTTCACCCTTTTTATGCTTCAAAATTTGAATTTTTTTTTATGTTTCCCACTTGAAAAGAAGAATCTTTACCGATGGCTCCATCAAAAAAAAAAAAAAACTCACTCAGCTAGCAGTGTTGGAAATCCAAGGTCAAGCCTTGCTTGGACTCTTTCCCGTCATCCCCTCAATTGGCTATATATATTTCATCCAGAATGTGTCCATTTACGGTAAATACCATGGTAGCAAGATTTTAAAAGTAAGGATTAATTATTGGATATTGGTTTTTGATAAATATCTTAAGAAATAAAAAAAAAAAACATAGAAATTAGATGTTATAAAAGAAAGGAAAATATTGAGGTGAGGTGCAGTTCAAAGTCTTTAAATAATTAATATAATTTGAATTATACTCTTAGGACAAGATTTTGAAAGAAATGAGGGTAGGAAAGAAGAGATAGTATGACATGTGTAGCATTTATTATTACAAGCAAGCCCCGGGGGTATTTAATTTTTGAATGCTTTCAAATTTTGAAATATCATCTCATCACGGGCCATTCTACCTGCCCTTCTCACGTGATGCCCCTCATGTCTCTTTTTCTTTTATAATTACATTTTCAATTAATTTAATTTCTTCAATTTTTTAATAATAATATAAACACTCTATATATTAATATAGAAAAGCAGAGGCATGGACATGGGCAATCAAGTGAAAGTGGAGATGGATGAGTATAATTATATGATGAAATCATATGGCCTAATAATAATTGCATGATTCCAGAAAATGGGAAAAATTGGCTTTCACTTCACTCAAGCAAACCCAGTTTTGCTTCTTTTACACTGTTTCTTTACATATTATCTGTACCAACATATTTTCCCTGTGATGGATATAAATAGCCAAATGCTACAGCTTCAAGTACACTCATCATCATGCACTGGACATCTCTTCTTTTATTTTTATTTTTATTTTATCTTCTTTGGATAGCTGCTGAGTGATTATTTCCCTTTACCCAAATCTTGACATGAATTTGCTCTTCACTTGTATCTTAATTTTTTTTTTATTTTACAATTTTATCTTTGTAAAAAAATATAGAAATTAAACCTAATTTTAGTTGAAATGGTAAACTTAAAATAAAATAAATTATAATGTTTAGTGTTTAAATTTTATCGTTCTCATGATATGTATACATTTTTATAGATTTATCGAAAATATTATTATTTTTTTAAATGTGCATTTGATAATTTCACGACGAGGGATTAATAGATGAATGAAATCGGTGATGGACATTGAAGGAAAGGAGGCCCAACTGAAGCAGGGTTAGTAAAGCCGAGTTTGGTCCATTTCGACATGTTCTTCATTTGACCCTTATATTCTTACCCAATGAGCCCATCAATTAATGCCTGAGTGTACTAGTTTTTTATATCTTCAACCTAGCTTAGCCCCAACAGCATCTAAATGATGAGATCCAAAATAAGGAGTTAAATTGTATTTTGACGCTTCTACTTAAAAAAAATGGGTCAATTAATTTTTGTATATTAGATTAAAAAGTAAATTAGTCTTTTCTGTTAAAAATTTTAACCATTTGTATTGTAAAAAGCTAGCGTGACTGAGAAAATAACTAGATAGTGACACGTGACGTGCAACATGTATTTTATGTTGACATTCAATGATCAATTTTTAAAAGTATAACAGAAGGACCAGTTTGCTCTTTGATCTAACGTATAAGGATTAATTTTCCATATTTTGAATAGAAAGAATAAAATGCAATTCGACTTCTAATACAGAGCATTTATAATATTTTTACATTCAAAATAATGATAACTTTAACATTGAATAACACTGAAATATTAAAACGAAAGTAAAAAATGAGAATAGAACAAAACATTAAATTAAATGAGTATGTACATTTGAGTTGAGAATAATTGTAAAGAGTATGAAATGCCATCAAATATGTTATAAAAGCATCCAATATAAAGAAAGGATTCTATCATTTTTTTGTTAATAGTTTAATATGAAATCAGTGATTCCAAAATTTTCATTTGGATTAAATTATTGATATAGTAATTTATAAAAAAAAAATTACTGATATAATATTAAATGATTTGAAATAGGTAATATCTTTATTTCATACAATTTTTTTTTATGTAGGTATATGGAACTTAAAAGCAACGTTTATAATGCTCCTTCTAACCGTACAATCATTCAACAACAAAATTTGTTAATTATTTCTTTTATATCTTATATTAACAGCATTAATGGTAATTAAATAAATTAAGTTTTGAATAAAAAGGAAATTAACTAAAATTTATATGGATAGATACAGAATTAAATCAGTAAGAGGGTATGGTATGAACCCAGCCACATGCGTCCTTGTCATAAAACAAGTGATCTTCATCACCCAATTCATCTCAGCCTTTCACTACGAAAAACCTCCCCATTCCCAATAGTCCAAATACTCTAAATATCCCCTATGCTGCCACTCCTGACTCCCATCCTCATTCTCCCACATGTCATGTCCATTCATCATCAAGACTTTTGCCACTCGCCTTGACCAGGATTCCCCACAGCCGTTGGATCTCTCCCAATATATCATCACTGGGAAGCTGAAACCTGCAGCAAGGGCAAGTGTTCCTCTTCTTCAGCCATGGCAATATGCACATCCAATGGAACAAATGCTGGCACGGGAACTTACACACGTCTCTCCCTTCTCTCATCTCCTCTTTGCATATCACGCACTCAACCCCACCCCCTCTCACCTCCACCGCCGGCAACGCCACCACTGCCGCCGGTGACGCCGCCACCTCCTTCCCTTCCTTCCCACCGCAACCCATTATCCCAACAAGCCTTTTGCACCTCGTCACCATTTCGATATACGGGATCAAAGCAGCACCGTCGAAGATGCCGGTGATGCCGCTGATCTTTAACGTGGTGTTAGAGCATATACTAGTTAACACTTGGCGCCATTCATCGTGAGGTCTCTCCAGCGCTTCGGGGTTATCATGGTATGCTTCACAGAGGAACAATAGGAGGAGCACGGCGTCAAGGTCACGCTGGTTTATAGCTGTGGAAGGGTCTGGCAGCCGCAGTGGTGGAGGCTGGAAGTGACGCGTGAGGTGGTGGAGGGAAAATAGGAGGTGGCGGGCAATGAGAAGGGTCTTTTGGGGGAGTGAGAGAGTGTGGAGGCGGTGGAGGGTAAGAAAGAAGAGACAAGGTGAGCAGAGGAGGTGACAAAGACGGCGGCGGTGCTGGAAAGAGAGGGAGAAGACGGAGTAGCTGAGATCTGAAAGCTGAGAAGGGCCGAGGGTGGAGATTGCCGCCATAATGGTCGTCTCTTCTTCCATCATCATATGGGATCGTGTGCTTTGGAAACTTTCTCTTTAGAAATGAGTGGGAGTTTTGATTACTACGGCTTTTTATGTCAAAATTTTGGCCCATTACGTCCTTTTTTATAGAATAAATAATTTTATATTAAACAGATAATATTTTAAAGAAAATTTATTAAATCCAAAATTTTTATAATAATTCATACGAAAAAAAATGATAGCAATTTTATATATATCTTTAAAATTATTTTATTACATTTATGAGAAATTTAATGATAGGAATTTTACATTAACACCCTTTTAAGGAGAAGAAAAAAATGAAGGAGACTCAATAATTAATATACCAATTACAAAAATAATTGGACAAAGTGGGATCTATGGATGGAGATTTGATTGAACATTAATTGGGATTTAGAGGTTTGGGTAAGCATGTGTGTGTTGGGTACTAAAGGGGATGCTTGAATAGCTAAGAATGTAGGGTTTTTTTGTCCTAAAGTTAATGTCTTGTTAAAACATCATCGACATCCCCATTTCTTTTCATTATCTCTTACAACTTTGGTGAGCAACAAAACAAGAAGAATAGAAAAAAGGAAAATCTTGACCCATCCCATATCATTCAACTCCATCCTATTGTCTATTGCAACCCAATGTCTTTTTTTTTATGTGAAAATGGTCATAATGTAGATCAAATTGCTTCATCATACTATATGAATCAAGTTTATTAAATATTGGGTTTATTGCAATTATAATTGAAAAACACGAATTAATGGTTAAATTGATAAGATCATTTTGATCCTTGATGTTGATGTTGAATTAAATGATTTAATTATTTCAAAAAAACATATAGATGAAAATGAATGAAAAATCCAAAAATAACTTTTATTTCAATCTGTTTTTATATGATTGAATCGCTAAATCTATTGATTTTCTATTTAATCAGTTAAACCAATCAATCCGTTCTAGTTTTTACCACCTTAATGTTAGCTTGCAAACAAAGAAATTCCGGGAAATGAGTCCATTTTCTCATTCTTCAATGCCTCGGGGGAAAATGTCATAGAAATACACTCGGAAGAAATTGGAGCAATGTTACCATTTGCTTACTAAAATAGTGTTCAGATTCTTCTTTTTTCACCGACCAAAGGAAAGATGATACAATATAATACTAATTGTCAACAAAAGATTGTGGAATACTTCAACTGCAAGTTGAGGGTTTCCCGCTAGCATAAGAAATAAAGATATGTGCAAGATTGTGATGATTAAAGGATACCAAAAGTTAAATTTGCAACTGGAAAACAAATTAAAAAGATTTTAATTGGGGACTGCCTCTTCACTTTAGCCCAGAATTAGTGTACCAAAATTCTGCTGGGAATTAAAAGAGAAATGAGCGTAAAATAGGATCCAATGTCCTCATTGCCACACATAACCATCATCAAGGGGATCATTCAATATTTTATTGTATCATATTTTCAGTTAATTTTTTGGTATACTCATCCATATCTATAATATATTTAATTTTTTTTGGTGAATTAAGACAAAGCCCGAACAACAAACGTGATTAGTGCAATTCGAATTCAGACTACACCTTAAAGGTAAACACATTTGATCATCAAACCATCACATGAAGTTCTATAATATATTTACAGCATGTTTGGTTCACTTGAATGCCTAAGACATTCAGGGTGTATTCATCCCGTCACAGTGAAGTAGGCGTTTAGTTGGCTGAATCACCATTTAACCGAATGGCCCTTCCGGGAATAAAATGTAAAATTCTGTAATCACCATTTAACACAACTACCTCTGAATGAGTTATTCAGTGATTCTCGAATCATATTTCTTTTTTTACCCAATTTACCCATGCAAAAAATCATTTAAAACTCTAAAATTAAACAAAAAAAAATCGATTAACATTTCCCAAGCAATCATCCAACACAGCAACACTTTAATCTGAATATTGCAGCAAGTAAACCATGGCAGAAAAAAATAATAAAATTTTATAACATTTATATTAAAAAAAAACTCAATCATCTCAATCTCAAACACTCAAAAAAAAAAAAAAACAACCCATCTAAAGGAACACCTAAAGGAACCAATCTGCTTAAATTTTTAAGTATCTTCCATGTTTCTTCATCTTTGTTACTGTTTGGTCTTTAAGGCAGAAAAGAAAATCATGATTGGTTGCTTTTTGGGAATTTTGAGTTCCAAAATTTTTAAGCATAACAAGTAGATAAGAATAGAAGGATAAATATTTTATCATTTTAGATAAAATAAAAAAGTTGAAATGAAGCAATTTTAAGAACAACTGTTGATGAAAAATTTGGGTAAAAGGGAAAAATAATCGAAAATGGAGAAGAAAGTGGCGATAGCTGGTGCATTTTGGGATTTTGGTGGGGAGTGGACGTGGGTATTAAAAATATAATTATATTAAAAATTGTTATTAAATCATATATTATTTTATTAAATTGTATTTAATAATAATTATGTTAAAATATAATTAAATTATTTATTATTTTTATTAAATTATATTTAATAATAATTTTATTAAAATTTAATAACAATAATCATCTATCTAAATTTTTTTTGTTAAAGGTACTTTAATCATTTAAGCTTTTTTTCTTATGTTATTACAGTACCATTTCATTCAACCAAACACAAGAATACTATTACAGCTTTATTCCATTCCATTCAACCAAACAACTGAATTACTGATTATAATTTTATTCTATTACAGCAAACCAAACATGGTGTAAATTTTAGTATCACAAGTTAACTATGCACTAACTCAATTAATATGGAGTAGCAAATATTAATATAAAATTATTTTTATCTACATTTTTATGTAAATTTATAAAAAAAAAAAACAAATTAAGCATAAAATAAATTCTCAAATGGTGCAATTTAAATTTAGGGCACAAGATATCCAAACTTTCAATTTTATAATTTCAACCACAGCTTCATTTGTCCATATTATATATATTTCATAATCTAGTGTCATATAATTGGGTAGAAATAAGGTAAAATTTGGGTGCTTTTCTTCTTTGATTAATGGTGCGTTTGTTAATGGAAAATGATTTACGGTTTTTTTTTTTTTTTTGTACTTTTTTACATTTGTCTTATAGATAATAGTTTAATAAACGGAATTTTTTTTTGAAAAACATAATCATTTTTCGAAACAAAATTTATTTATGAGTAATTTTATTTTTATATAAAATTAATTAGAATTAAGTTTAATAATATTATATAATAATATTTTAATTTTAATATTTAAAATATTAAAATCAAATATTATAATTTTCAATATTATTACACATACATATTTAAATATTTATATTTAATAGAATCCAACGAATAGCTCTAGTGAAAAAAAGGATGATGTTCATCTTTGGAGACCTGGGTTCGAGCACTTGTGTATGTAAGGTATGTGTGCCTTGTCAAAAGGTTAAGAAAGTATGAACAGATATTACCATGTAATCACACCAGTATATTCAAAAATAAAAATAATTTTTTTATATTAAATAATCTATTAAAATAATAATTTTAAAATTTAAATAATATTCCTCATATATTATTGACAAATATTTGTATTAATATTTTAATAATAAATATATATTACAATTATAAATATATTAATAATAAATGATTTATATTCATCTTAGGGATCCCGGGTTCGAGCACCTGTGTGTGCAAGGTGTGTGTGCATTGTCAATGACTTAAGAAAGTATGAGTAGATACTACCATGTAATCACACCAGTATATTAAAAAAATGATTTATAGTATGAAAGTTAAAATATGCCATAAGGTCATGTACTCTTTAAAAATTTAGAATTTAGTTCCCCTACTTTTTGGATTTCAAAATTCTAGTCCAATTGTTAACATTGTTAATTTTTTTTATCAATTTTGTTGATGTAACATTTTTAAATAAAAAATCCTCACTTGGTAGCCATGTAGTTAAAAAATGACGTTGTAATTAACCTAAATTTGATAAAAAAAATTTGGTAAAAAGACCTCCAGTCATTAATTTTGAAATTGAGCAAATTAGTCTCATTAAAAAAAATCAGAGCAATTTAATTCCTGTCAATTTTGAAAGTTTACGCATTTGGTCAATTTGGTCTTAATTTAATAAATTTATCCTACAACATTTGTATAAATGTGTATCAGTTTAAGTTGAATTTTTTAGAATTAAAGTCAAAATGATAAAATATATAAACATTAAAGGCTAAATTTATTATTATAGAAATCAAAATTATTAATAATTGAATAGTTGAATAACCGTTTTGTAACATTTTGAAATTAAATAATTAAAGCATAAACTTAATAATAATTACTGACCTTGGGTGCAATTTACCCTGATAAATATCTCTTTGTCTCCGTCCTCCCGCAAAATTCGGTGGGTATAGAGTTCGGAGAAAAACCTGGATTTTTTTAGTGGACGAATTGCGACCAGCGGAGTTCGGTTTCGAACGACATCGTTTATATGATAAACAGTTACACATTTTACTTACCCTGGGGCTGGGGAGTATAAGATTAAAACCCACGGAGTCTCAAGACTCTCACTTCCATTACTCTCAAATTTCAAACTCTCGAAAGCAAATTAGGGTTTTTACCGCTTCTTCACAGCGAAAAGGAAACTTTCTAATTTCAAAGAAAGGGGGGACGAAAACCAAGAAAATTGCAAAAAAAAAAAAATTCTCAATATTGAACCATTTTCTGGTGAAATTTCAGAACCAGGTACTCAGTTTTACACATTCTTTTCTTAAATTTCTTTTCCCTGTTTCCTTGAATTAAATTCTGGTTGGAATGGAAAAGAAATCGGAGGCAGAATCAGAGCCTGGAGTATACGAAATACCGGGAGAGCCAGCTGTGGTTATCAATGGAGTCCCAAAGGAAAACCCAAATTGCATCACCCTTGTCCCGTCTAATTCCAACAAGGAAGACAACGAGCCTCAGAAAGAAAAAGGGTGTGGTGAATGGTTGGAAGGCAGGGAAGTCCAGAAACTGTTTGGGGAAAGATATTATCGTGGGAGTGTGATCCAGTTTGACAAGGAAACCGGGTGGTATAGGGTGGAATATGAAGATGGGGATTCTGAGGATCTTGACTGGATTGAACTGGAAGAGGTGCTTTTGCCTGTAGACATTGCAGTTCCCCTGAAAACATTGGCATTGAAGTTGTTGAACAAGGATCAGAAAGATGTGCAGTTGGTGCTTCCAGCCTCTGAAATTCCCAAGTCCAAGCATGTGGGAAGCAACAAAGGAAAGAAGACTAAAGCACGTTGATCTTGATTCTCGAAGCTGGTAGGTGAATTCCCAACTGAGAATGCTATAGTTTTAGTTATTACTTGACATTGTTTCTTGTTTGTCATGTCTATGTTGTGTGGGTGAAATTAGTAGTTGCAGTATAAGAGAAGCCTATTCCTATTTGCGTAACATTGTCACTGTAGAAATTGACTCTTGCAGTAGTAGAATTTTAGCTCTGATGCCCCAGATTTTTACCTTGAGTTTGTTGAAAGCAACATACATCCATGGAATGCCGTCAACCATGTATATGATATACTTGTTTAATCAGTTATCCAAAGGATTGCTGGCTTCACTTTTGAGACATGTTCTCTTCTTTCTATCTCAATCTAGTCTGAATGGCGTTTATTGATAAAATTCTGTCTGAATTTTACATTGCATAATCTTAAGTTGAGGAAAGAAAAAACACCACCGCCTTATTCATACATATCCAATTGATGCATTAGAAAGCTAATCGGGACATCTCCAAGTCGTAAGAATACCACTTGGATCAATCCCAAAACCCTGTCTAAACCCAACCACGCAAACCACACACATGTAACTGGTTTCTTGCTTTGGATCCTTTGAACAACCATACAAATTTCCCCCAAGTTTTATAGTTGGGTATTTGTAATTGGGGGTTCCCAATATCCCCATAGCTGAAATACAAAGAAATCAAGGACTGTCAAATGAGATTACAATTTGGTTCTCAGTATAGGACTAAACTTTCTCTAGACCTAAGGTTGTATGATTTACTACTACAAGCTAAACCCACAAAAACAAGATCAATGCTATTTGTTTTTCTCTCAATCCCACACTTGATTTTATAAGATTTTTTTTCATTATACATCCACAATCATACAAAATTATCGAACAGATCGATTGATCAAGCAAATAGATGGCACTTGTAGGGCATTTCGAAATTATATTATACCAAAATATAAAGTTTGATACCTTCATAATCTTTTAAGTCCCCTAATCAGTAAAACTTAAAGTAACATAACATGCCTACCTACCATGTACATCATTTGGTTTGGCTTTTCACTTTTGCTGAAAGTGAGATATTTGACAAAGCCACCATAAGTATTTTTTTAAATTATTTAGTACATCAAAGTACGAATGATTATCAAGTTGTTTAGTATGATAATAAGCTTAATCAAATTATAAATCAAGTCTAATACCCTACCCCCAATTATCAATATATATGAGTCAAACATTCCATTTCGATGTTAGCTCATAAAGAAAGCAACATAAGACCAACAAAAAAGAAAACATAGACAAAACAAGTTTGGGATAGTTAATAGCAATGTTTTATGTCAAAGCAACTAATATTCCTTACTAAAAAAAGCATACATGATGCCCATTTCTCATATAATGCTGATGTATTCATGAGTCATTTCATTAGATTTGAATATTTTAAATTCTTTTATATTAATATTTTCAAGTTTTAAATAATAATTCAAATCAAAGGAATCTATCTATTATTATGACTTATTTTTTTTATCAATATCAAGTTGATAAATATTTGACTAACAAGAATAAGATTGACTTGGTATTGAACCTAAGCGGTCACACTTCATAACTCTTATCATTAAATCAAGAGGTTGTTGATCATATTCATATATATTATTCCTTAATAAAGATTTAAAAGGTAAATTATCTAGATAGTTACTAATGTTAGCTCGATTTAAAAGGTAAATTATCTAGATAGTTACTAATGTTTAGTCATCCCAACGTTAAAATGCTTTGGTAATTAAATAGAAATGTTGATGTGGCATTCTTTTGAGTTGTACAATGACAAATTTAACCCTTAACATTGTATATATTCTATCAATTAGATTTTAATTTTCAAATATTTAATAAATTTAACACTCAATGTTTACACATTCTTTCAATTTAGTCATAATTTTAAAATTTTAAAATATGAAAAATTTAGAAGAAAAAAATTAAAAATCTCAAAATATATGAAAATATAAAAATGAAAGAAACTTAAATAAAATATTAAAAATTCAAAAAATATATAGATTATAAAATATTTAAAAGCTATAAAATAAAAAAAATACATAAAATTTATTTCAAATATGTTTTCCTTCCTTCACTTTCTTTTTTCCCTCTTTCTCATCAAATCATTTCATTTTCTTCTTCTTTAGCACATCCTCATTGAAGCGGTCACCGCCAAACCGCCAACCCTTCCAGTGCTGCTACAATCCCACCTCTATCACTCCAAAAGAAGAAAAAACAAATGTTTTTGTTATACACTAATGATCATTGATCCGAAATTTAGATGATATTCGAGTCGTCTATCGGCGACTTACAATTTGATTAGACCCTACTAGACGAATATGCACGAGATGTACAACAAAAAGACAGCAGGAGAAGATTGCAACATCGTTCGCACGAGTCAGGAGAAGTTCACGATCTCAGTTTGCATACACTTAAAGAGTTCGCAATGTTTGACAGACAACTCAAAGTAATACACATGTTCAGCATTTCCGAGTTCCACTCAAAATGTCGATCTTAAGAATAATTGAATCAAATCATGAAAATTACTCAACAGTTTTCATCTCATCATCAGCAATGTTCAGACAAACCATGCAAAGCCGCCACTAAAATCTGCAACAATCTTTCATGAAACCCAGAGAAATAATTTGATTCCTCCCGCTTAATTTCCTTTTGGAAACCCCTAAGTTTGAGTTGACTTTACCTTTCCAAATCAGGGACGAAAGAAACAGACCAAATAAACCACATAAATTTGCAGTCAAATCAAGAAGAAAATTAAGAAAGTATGAAAGAAGGGCAAAGACGAGTTAGAGAAAAACTTGAAGCCAGTGATTATGAAGATGAACAGTTCCACCAAATATCTAACATATTGACTGTACAGGGTAAACCCCCCCTGGAATTGTTCACATTCATATTCATTGTCTTCAAATGTTTCTCTAACTTTTGCTTTTCCCCTTTCTCTGATACTTTCCTTTCCATTTCTCTTCTTCTTTTAGTCTGCAAAATTATGCACTCCGTTTGGTCTTCATATGAATTTGTCATGGCATGTATGGTTTAGGGTTTATAAGAAATATATATATTTTAAATTTTTTAAAATTAAAATTAAATTGAGAATATGTATACTTTTTAAAAATTGTGATTAAAATATTGATATAATATGTAAAAGTTTGATGGTTAAATTTATTATTGTACTAATTTGTTTAACAGCCCCTATCAGTTTTTTATTTTTTATTTTAAATATCTAAAATAAATTTTTTTTATAGTTAAATGATTATTTATGTAATTTAACTTTGAATATTTTATGTAAATAAAAATTTGGGTCTCCATGTGTTGTTATTCTTGGGTTTCCCCTAAGATGGCAAGAAATGATAACATTACATGACGGAAGCCGGAGGAGATTGATGGATTCAATCATTCACCTACTGATACTGAAGAAGTTTTGTTGCCGCCAAAAATCATTGAAAAATTATGGTGATTTCATGGGGAGGAGAGCTTTGCAATCGGTAGGATTCAATGAGGAGAAAAACAGTAATGGTTTTAGTGCGAGTGTAATTGCAGTTTTTTCCTCAAAATTTGTAGTTTTCAAAAAAAAGTATTCGATCAAGTCGAGTTAAAAAATTTTGAATTAGTCGAATTGATAAATCTTATTTTAACAGCCAAACTTAATTTGAACCTTTTTTTGAATTAAGTAAAAAAAAATTCGAGTCGAATTAACGAATTCTTTTATTTATTCCTAATGTTGTGTTTATATGGATCGATTATTTAACTAGTAGATGAAATAAAAATTAATTAACTACATAAACAATATAATAGTTTTGCTTTTAACTTAATAGCTAAACATTTATAAAAACGACGTAGTTTTGCCTTTTAATTTATTGGTTTTGACTTTTAACTTTAGGAAAGGTAAATATTTATTAAAACGGTGTAGTTTTACTTTTTTTTTTATTCGGATTTTTGAATAATTCGAATTATGTAATTCATATTCGATTTAAATTGAAAAACTAAAATCTGAATAACTCAATTAACTCAAATAACTCGAACTATTTAATTCAAAATTTAAAATTTTTATTGAATTTTTCGAATCGAGCTGAACTAAATTTTACACACCCTTAATTTTCAAGGACAATTTTAGCCAAGTCTCATGATTTCAAGATTTGAAGGTTGATCTCATTATCACCGTTATTCTATGCCTCAACAATAAACTTTATGTATTTTTTATACCTTTTTTAATATATAATTTTTGAATTTTTATTACAAGTTTTTGAATTTTAATATTTTCATGTAATTTTCTTTTTTATATATATATTTTTATGTATTTTTAATTTTTTATTATTTTTTAGATAGTTAATATTTTAATATTGTTTTTTAAATTATGACTAAATTATAAAAATCTATAAACATGAATGTTAAATTTATTAAATATTTAAAAAATAGGATCAAATTGACAGATTATGTAAAATGTTAAAAGACTAAAATTGTTAGCATACCACTCAAAAGAAGACCGCATCAGCATTTATGTCTACTGACCAAAGTGTTTTAATGATGGAGTGACTAAAAAATAAAGTTGAGCTCATTAGAGAGTGATTAAATTAATAAAAAATTTGTGGGTGACCAAAAGAAAAACATGTTAAACTTAAGTGAATATCTAGATAGTTTACCCAAATTTTAAATACAATGACATAAAAAATAATTTATTTTTTGATAATTGGGGATGGAGAATAAGGGTAGTTAAGATTGAACCTAAACTCTCGTACCAAAAAAAATATTGACTAAAAGTATTTTATTAATATAATATAATATAATATAATATAATATAAACTAAGTATAGATTTGAAGAAACTTTTGAACTAATCAATATAAACTTTTGTTATACATTAATAACCGTTGACCCGAATCTCAGAAGGGATTTGAGTTGCCCCTCACGATTAGGATAGATCCTGTAGCGAGGCAAATTCACAGAAACAACTCATTGAGAGAGTTCACAGAAATAACTCACAAAAGAGGATCGCAAATTTAACTCGCAGAAATTTAGACTAGACCACGATCTTAATTTGTGTACATCCAAAAGACTCGTGGAAAGGACTACGTAAATAATTGCCACCCTTTTGAAAAGGTGAGTAGAATCCATGGAAGGAAACAAAAAAGATGATGTGATGTTATTACCACCCTTTTTCATTCTCAATGTAAATAATTGCAATCATTCAAATCACCCTCCCTCATGTGTGCATCCTCCATGTGAGCCTGAAACAGAAGCATCATCCGTTGCCAAATCTTAGTGTGATTTATTTTAAAAGTAATTTAGCATTTAGGGAACTAGACAACACTACACTCAACCAGGTCTGATCTGAGCTCTCACCAATTTCTGTCTTATCTTTCTTGCTTTTAACATCCATGATTTTTATATTAAACGCAAGATTCAGCTTCTCAACTATATTTGTTTGTTTTTTATTGTTCTTTTTACCTAATGTTGGAGTATTTAATAAATAATAATAAAATTTACATATTCAAAAGTTATTTGTATATATTTACAAATAGTTTTTCCACTCAATATTTGTATTGTAAACAAATCTAACCTCTTAATCCTAAATTCAGGAAAATTTTTGAGCCGAAATTAAATTATATATTGTTACGATAATAAAAATGTAATTTTTTTATTTTAATATTTTTATAATTTTTAAATGAATAAATAAAATTTTTATCATTTTTGAGGGAATTAAAGTGTAATTTTATCATTAAAATTTTAAAATTTTAAAAGACCTAAATAAAAAAAATTCAGTTTAAAGGGACTCAACATTTACCACCCTGGATTCGCCACAGGCAGCTCCTAATGTAAAAAGTTTAAAACTATCTTATAATCAAAAATTCAAAACATTGTATAATTTTTTTGTTTATAATTATTAACCATATATAAATTCATTATCACAACAACAATACCATAAACAACATATCTTTTGGAATCAAAAATTAATCATTACAATTATAGGCGTGAATGGCTTTATTTAAGTTAACTTAACTGATTAGCCCTTATATAATTTCCATTTAGTTTCGGTTAAATGGTATAATTTAGCTCTAGCCCCTCTTAAATATTAATAATTCAATTTAGTCCATTTCATTTCAGAAATTTTCAGCTTTAGCCCCTAAAATTTCTCCACCTTATCTTCATCCCACATCTTACAATTTCTAGCTTCACTCTTGTTTATACCTGCTCATAGGCTGAGTCATTCGCCTCGCTCTGAAGGCTCCAATGATAAATGGAAGGGTTTAAACAAAATATGAAGCCTGAAAAAATGGGGCTTAGGTAAATTTTAAGGCTCGTTTTCTATATGAGCCAAGCCTTGGGCAAGATTCTTCTGGCTGGAGCCCGGTCTGGCTCGGCTCGAATATATTATATTATAAAATAATATTAAATTAATTATACATGTTAAATAATAATTATATATATTTTTATATTTATATTAAATCACTAACCAATGGCAATTAAACCCATCGCCCAAAACCTAAAAAAATTTACTCAATTAAATAACTCAACCCAACATATAAAATTTTAAAATTATATTTAATACAATAAAATATTTATCACATTTATTTGTTTTTTTAATATAATAAAACATTTATTATATTTATAGTAGTGTTTTTTAATATAAATACTTTTTAATGTGCTAAAAAAAATTTATTTTAGCGTTTTTAATGCATTTAGTGTATTATATTTAAAAAAATTATTTTTAAATAAAAATTAATCCAAAAAAATAAATATAGGCAGATCAAGTCGAACCCGAGTTTACTTTTCATAAATTAAGTCAGACTTGGACAAAAAAATAAGTTCATTTTTCAAGTCAAGACTGGACTTAGAAAATTGATCTAGATACATTACATGGATCCGATCCAAACCCGACTCGACCTGATCCATGAACATCTCTATCCCTATTCATGTCTTAGCCTTTACCAACCTAGCCAAAGTTTCATTGGTCATACAATAAGTTAAAATATGCTCCAACTCCCTGTACTATTAGCACATTTGGAATTTAGTCCTCAAATTTCATAATTTTGGTTTATTCATTAAAATTCTTCTGTTAAATTCATTTGTGTGGCATTTTGAAATAATAATAAAAATTTCATTTAATAACCACGTAATAAAAAAAACATTATAATGAATCTAAATTTAACAAAATAAAATTAAACAATGTTAATAATTAAATTTATAAGTTTTAAATTGAAAATTTTAATAATATGAGCATTAAAATTAAATTATATTTTTGGACCTACAGAATGCGAAAGATTTATTACTGGACTTGCTCTAGTAAATACTTTAAAAAATAAAAAAAATTATATTTTAATCCCATAATTCCACATTTAAATCCCCTAAAGCTAGGAGTTGACTTGATTTAAATTCAGAATTGAAAATTAGCTTTAAAAGTAAAATTAACTTTCAAAGAATAAAATTTTCCTACACAAATAATAACAGTATAACACGTTGTATGTTTTTACTGAAAGTTACACAAATATTAGACAAGATGATGAATAATTTATTAATTTGAATTAAATAATAAAATTTGAGGGTTAAATCTGGATTTTGATTTTAATATTGCTGAAACTATCGTCGTTAGCTGCGCCAAAGCATAAAAAAGGAAATTAAGCGAAGAATTAACGTTTTCATCATAAATATTCGTTTGTTGTTTTGATAAATTTTAGTAATTTCGAACCGCTCGGATAGTATCTCCACGAGTTGTCTCAACGCCCATCAGGGGGAGGTACCTTCTCCTTTTCCACCACAAAAACCCCCAAAATGAAAGCTCTTATCATCAACATGGCGGAGTTTCACTCTCACTTTCATCTCTCAATGGACTGGGATTGGTTGTTTGAGTTCCTAAAAGGCATGTTGAAGCCACTGGCTGCCCTTGCCGTCGTCCTCTTAGCCGTGCTCTTGTCTTTCATGCAGAACTTGGGCTTGGAAAAAGAGATGATTTATTCCATTTTCAGAGCTTTTCTTCAGCTTTCTATTATTGGGTTTGTTCTTCAGTTCATATTTAACCAGGACAACCGTGGCTGGATCGTTCTTGCCTATCTTTTCATGGTTTGTCTTTTAACTTTTAGATTAGGCTCATCTCTTTTTGAATGTTGAATTTACTGCCTTTGCCTTGCTTTATTGACGATATTACAAAATCTGCAGAGTTCTTGGTTTTCTGACTGCCTTTCTTTTGGGATTTGAACATTAAATAGTATGCTTATGGGGTGTTTCTATCAAATCAAAATGTTTATCTCTTAGTTCAAATTGGTTACAGAGTTTTATGTATACGGTTTAGTTTGTCTGATATGACCAAACACAGAATAATCCAAATATTTGGGATTTCAGGTTCAAGTATCTGTCTGAGTTAATTCTTGATTGCTTCTAAATTGCACCATCAATGTTAGGAGTTTGGATAGTTTCTTCAAGTTTTGACTTTGTCTTTAATCTCAAAAGTCCACTCTAAGGGGTGCTTGGAAACATGGGTTTCAGGTTTCAGTTGCTGGATATACAGCAGGGCAACGTGCCAAACATGTGCCCCGAGGGAAGTACGTTGCTGGAGTATCCATCCTGGCTGGCACAACACTCACCATGTTTGTTCTTGTTGTACTCAATGTTTTCCCTTTCACTCCGAGATACATTATCCCCATCGCCGGTATGATGGTCGGAAATGCTATGACAGTAACCGGCGTCACCATGAAAAGACTTCGAGATGATATCAAGATACAATTGAGCCTTGTAAGTTCTAAACACTTGTCAATGGTTGTTAGCCAAGCATTCTGTTAACGAGTTTGCATCGCTTTCCACAGGTGGAGACTGCTTTGGCACTCGGAGCAACTCCACGTCAAGCAACACTAGAACAAGTGAAAAGGGCTCTGGTGATTTCACTCTCTCCGGTATTGGACAATGCCAAAACAGTGGGTCTTATCTCACTTCCAGGGGCAATGACCGGCCTCATAATGGGAGGCGCTTCGCCATTAGAGGCAATTCAACTGCAGATTGTTGTGATGAACATGCTAATTGGTGCCTCTACAGTTAGCAGCATCATGTCAACTTACCTCTGTTGGCCTGCTTTCTTCACTAAAGCATACCAGTTGGAGACAAAAGTGTTCTCTTCAGATTGATGAGTTTTGATTTTCAATAATTCTCACTTCTTTTTTTGCTATGAGAAGTTGTAAAATAGATGTAACCTACATGTTTATTTTCTTTGATATGATCAAATTTCAGAAGCACCAGTTTTTGTTACAACCAAGATTAAGACTAAACTACAGAAACTGAATCTATTAATGGTGAGTGGTGAAAACAATCATAGAACAGAGTTTCATGCTTACTTGCTGTTAAAGTTTCTACGGTGTTCACTAGTTTGTCCCTGCATATTGTTATAGACAAGGGAAAGAACCAACGATGCCTTTGAAAAGTCCCACATCGTCCATGTGGTGGCGATATGTGGAACTTGTTTCATCTCCATTATACTGCCTGCCGGAATCTTCATCTTCACAACATAGAATGTAAAACCAAGGGTTATAATAATCACAGTCAGGCTGACCAAATTCACCCTCACAGTAACTGGTATAACTTCGGTACTGGTCTTCACTTTGGTTCGAGTCTTCGTGTTTGGTCCTTGCCCTGGTTTCATTGCATCCATCATCATCATCATCATCATCATCTGTAGTGTACTTACAAGAGAAGAGATCGCCTCCCCAGTAGCCCCTAAAGCAAGAATCATATTCAGACAGCTTCCCCTGCTGTACCTGATAAGCTGTCTCTTGTGGTAGATCGGGAACGGGATAAAGGTGAGGCATATCGAACAAGGAACTGGTGCCAGTAATACCATAATTTCTATTAAACCAAGAACTGTAATTATCAATGACTTGTGCTTCTGGAATGTCGAAACTCGAGTGGTTCATGGGTACGAAAGGATTTGCAGTCCTTCCAACAATGGAGAGTGTAAGAGACAGAAGCGGTTCTGTTTTGAAAATAAAGCAAAAGGAAGAAAGTGAGAGGTTGCACATTGCACAATGTGTGATTATGAACGCTATCTTTAAAACTGGTGGGAGATTGATATTCGCCATCGTAAAGCTTTGTTGAATCGAATCAATTTTTTTAAAGTAAGATGAGGGTCGGTTCATCACTCACCAGAGCATCTTACGCAAAACTTATCCATCACCAAAATGCAGAGACTTTCCTACGAAAGTGTCTTTCTTATATTCTCTGCTACTCAAACACAAATATTGAATTGAAAATAGAAAAGCAAAAAAAAGAAAGAAGGGAAAATCATGCTCCAGGCTCTGAATGATTTCTGACACAAATAAAACTAAACTCCATGTAAGAACAAAATTTGGTCTGTCAAATTCGGTAATAATATGTTGTCATCACAACAGAAATAAAAAGAGATATGGAAATGCGGGGGATCGAACCCCGTGCCTCTCGCATGCAAAGCGAGCGCTCTACCATTTGAGCTACATCCCCTTCGCTCTTACAAACTAGAACTATGACAATAAAACTATAGAGAATACATTCTGGAAGAATGTGACAACCACCTGATTTAGGTGATGCTGGAACAAAAATGCTTTTAAAATGAACAAGATAAAATATTTGGTTGCTTTTGAGATTTTCATATCCTACACAATGCATGGCAAGCAACACTAAATCAAGCAGCCCGGAAGAGATAGAATTAAGGGTGTTTAAATTTCAATTAAAATCGAATTAATCGATCGAATTAATTTAATTCGGTTAATCGGTTAGTTATTTAATCTATTTTAGTCGAAGGTCGGTTAATTTTTTTTTAAAATTTCGGTTAAAAATTAATTCGATTTGAAATCAGGTAATTTCAAATTAAGTCCTAATTCTTTGTATTTTTTTTCAAATTTAATAATGTTGATTTAATTGTTAACATGGTTTATTTTTGTGGATATTGATAATGACATTGTAAGCCAAGTGAAAGTGATGAGGTGTATATAGAGTTTACGAGGTGGTGTCGACTTTCAAGTGAACAATTTCTATGTGAATCGTGCACAGATAATGTTTTAATCATTAGATTGAAAGTGAGTAAAACGAGGTTCTGTCAACCCTTGATGTCGCATAATAAACTCCCTTTGAATTTTGTATTGTTTGAATTGGTTACCACCTAAAATGAAAAGAAAAAAAATAGAAATGTAGAGAAGAAAAATGGAAAAATGAAGAATTCTGTCAACCTGTTATGTCACATAATACATTTTGTTTCTAGAAGAAGAAAAAATCACTACGAGAAGGAATATATTTGTTCCTAGCCATCATCTGAAGGAGAAGGGGAAGAAATTTCTAAGATTATTATTTGTTCTCATTTAGGAATAATATAAGAAGGTGTTGGGGATTGACTCATATAAACAACGAAATAAAAAAGATAGAGAAAAAGAACACAAATTTTATGTGAAAAACTTCTCTGAATAAGATATAAACCACGAGTAATGAAGGCATCGGCTTAACATTAATGGAGTAAACAAAAAGAGAGTATAATGAGAATACAAAACTCAAGCCCTGAATACGAAGCTCACACCCAAAGGTTTCATAAAAAGGGTTTCACAAAATTCTCTCAAATTCTCACCAAAACTCCATATGCAACTACATATTGTCACCCTAAAAAACACCTTTATTGATTGGCGTAATAAAATAGGAATACAATGGCCTCTTTAAATAGGTTAAAATTAGAGTTCTAATTATACTAAAATATCTCGGGAATAATCAAAGTCTAATTAGGAGAAAAGTCTTGCTTAAAGTCTAAAACATGGCTGCCAACTAAGAGAACACGTCGTGACGTCATTTTTACCTCGTCGTGACATCTTGAATTGCGTCATCGCGATATCCTGATCCTCCTTGTCATGACGTTACCATCTGTTTCTTCGGAAATACAAGATATACCCCCATAAAAGGATTAATGAACAAATGGATGTATTTTCGAATTTGGAATAGATTTGTTAAGATCATGAGTAAATTTAAGGGTCAAAATTTAGATGGAATACATGTGCCAATAAATGTGTCAATATGTGACATTAACAAATACTTTGGGATAGTTTTATAGGTCATTGATTTAATGGTCAAAATGTGTTTAAATGAGGTAAAAAAGAAAATCCACCAATGCTTTCGTTGAATTGGTTCTTATATACAGGCCAATTTGGTAATCGATAGTAAATGGAGGAGGTGCAGAGGTTTCAATCTTATCATAAGTGTGCGAAGTACATAAGCAATTTAGAGAAATGTGTGTAGGTATTTATGGTTTAAATAATTGCATTTAACTATATGGTTTAATCATATGGAGTATATCTAATGGCCTAACCTAAATCTCTAACATATGGTATTATAAGTGAACACTTGCCCGACATGTTCAGAAAAGTGATTGTATGTAGAATTGCTAATGGGTAGTGTTGGAGTCCAATTTTGACCGGACCCGATCCCAAAACTAAACCAAATCATTAAATAAAGTTTAAATTAAATTTTTTTTAAATTTAAATTGTCCAAATACATGTCCAAATCCAATCACCTTAGCTTACCCGGCTAGCCCAAATCCCATTACCCAATTACACCTTAACCCAAAACCAACACAAGCCCAAATGGCCCAAATCCTAAACTAGAGAGGGAAACTCTAATTTGTTAAGGTTTTCAACAACCACCACCCACCCACTTGCCCACTTAGATGTTCCATCACCACTTGCCTCTGCCACCACCATGTGATCACCTGCAAAAATAAAGAGAAGAAATAGAAGCAAGAATAAAGAAATGCATGTATCCATTCGGCTATAAACAATCATGTAAAAATTGTAAAAAGGGCTCCTTCCTACTCCAATTTTTGAAGGAAGAATGAATATTGAGCAATAACAAAAATAGCAAAAAAAAAGACGTTCTATTGTTTATGTGTTTGTTTTATTATATATATATATATTTAAATACATATCTTGATTTTATTTTAGTTTGTTTATATACATACGTAAGTACATTTTTTATAAATAGATTTACGTTTTTTATTTTATTTTTATATATATGCGCATCTATATATATATATATATATAAATATATATTTTGGTTTTATTTTAGTTTTGTTTATATAGATGCGTAAGTTCATTTTTTATAAATAGATATACATTTTTTATTTTATTTTTATATATATGCGCATCTATATATATATAAGTATATTTTGGTTTTATTTTTAAATAGATATACATCTTTATTTTTATTTTCATACATGTAAAAACAGAAAAAACTAAGAACAGATTAGAAAAATATAAAAAAATAAAACAAAAAATCATTTTTTTAACCTTTTTGAAAAACCAATGCTTGATCTTGTTAGATCGGAGCTCGATCTACGACTTGGAAGTGAAAAAATAAAAAAAGGGAAGAATTTTTCACCTTTTGCCGCTGTGTGCGACGACGGATGGCAGCGGTCGACGGCGACGACGGGGGTGGTCGGCGGCAAGAGCAAGGCCTCACCAAAAAGAAAAGAGAAGAGAGAGTTGAGAGGATTTTAGAGTTTTTTGAAGAGAAGAGTGGAAAAGTGAAACAAAAAAGGCTTAAAGGATTTTTATAGGGAGTCAAAACGATGCCGTTTTGGCTTAGGCACTTAAGCCCCAAAACGACACCATTTTAGAGTTTTTTTTCTTTAAAATGAGTAATTTCTCCCTTTGGTCGTTTCACATTTTTAATTGTTTTAATTTAGTCATTAATGTTATTTTTATTATATTTCAATTTTGCCCAACCATTTTAATTATTTTTCAATTTAGTCCCCTGACTTTTTGAAGGCCTAAGAGGTTGCCATGTGTTAAATTTTTTTGGGTTTATTGCACTGAAAGTCCTTAAACTTTCTCAAAATCCCATTTTGACCCTCAAACTTCTCCAAAATTACATTTTGACCTTAAACTTTTCCAAAATTACATTTTGACCCTCAAACTTCTCTAAAATTACATTTAACCCTAAACTTCTTCAAAATTACATTTTAACCCCCAAACTTTTTCAAATTACATTTTAACCTTTAAACTTTTTTAAAATCACATTTTGACCCCCAAACTTTTCCAAAATTGTATTTTAACCTCTCAAACTCCTTCAAAATCATATTTTTGACCCTAAACTTCCTAAAATTACAGTTTTACCCTTAAACTTTTCTAAAATTACATTTTAATCTCGAACTCTCTGAAACTTCGTTTTCGACCTTTTTTTTCGATTTCTTCGATTTTCATACATAAAATTTAATCATTTTCTTCGCTTCTTTATTAATCTTGTTTTATTTAATGTTGCACAATCATCTTTAAAATTAAATTTGCTTTCTGATTTTCTCTAGAAATATGAATGTTTTAAAATCGAGACAATGTTCCTTTATTTCGGATTTTGAAAAATTGTGCCTTAACTTACTAGGCACGATTTTTTCTTCAAACCGAAATAATCGAATACCCTTTTAAAGGTTTGAAATTTGCAACGAAGGAATGCTTGTTATTTTTGGATCTCGAGATGTTATGTCCTAACTCACCGGACGTGACTTCTTTCCTCGATCATTTCAAAATAACGAGACTTTTTTACGAAATTCGATTTTTCTTCTTAAACGTGTACATCAAATAAATCATGCATTTAAGGATCGTATTTTTAAATTCTACTCGAGTTTTCAAATTCTTAACAAATCAAGATTGGATAATAATCGACGTGGTACCAATTTTTGGGCGTGTGAGGGTGCTAATCTTTCCTCACACGTAACCAACTCTCGGACCCATTTTCTAGATTTTGAATAACAAAATGTTTTTTAAACGGATTTTAAACGTTTTGTGGTGATCCAATCACACCGAATAAAAGATTGGTAGTGACTCCCATTTTTCGATTTCTAAAAATATTTTTTGAGACTCTTTTTATTTTTCGAAAAAACGTTTCGACAGCTTGGCGACTCCATTGGGGACTTTAAAAATAAAAGAGAGTTAAGCCAAAAGCCGATTATTTTCAGGTCTTTTTTGTTAAAATTTTTAAACACTTGATTTTGTTTAATATACGATCCTTTGCATTTTGTGTGATGTTATATTATGTTGATACTTGCTAATATGAGTTTGCATTCATATGCATCTGTTACTGTCCCTTTAAGTGGAAGCGGGAACCTACTTCTTCGTGAGGTTTTCACCTCCGTGCAGATGTGAATTGTTTTCGGGATTACATCTGTACCCATGTTTTCATGAAGTTTTCACTTTTGTGCAAACATGTGGGAAATGTGTCCCCCTAAACCGAACTCATCCGTATGAGCCTGTAATGGGTGAGGATTGAGAAATCTACTGGTTTAGGTACCCATGCTATAGAACTTAAAACGCATATAATGAGCCTTAAGTGTCTGGCTTAGGATGGAATTACACTAAACTGTTAGCAGTCTCTCAAGTCTAGGTTCTCTATTTTAGATCCGTATTTTGTTATTAAACTGCCTTATTTTCTTTTGCTTTTTTTAATTGATTGCTTGCGTTACATCTCACACGAAGAAAGGTGTGGATTTAAACTCAATTACTAAATAGAAAATTGGTCATAAGAAAACGAGTTTCTTGATAAGGTGGAAAACAATTTGGTTACGTCATATGGTCAAAAGAAAGACGAAAATCAAGGATTCACCAGACGAGTAAGATGGAAACGAAGACCGGACAATGAACCAAACTTTGATCCAACTACGAGAAGTGACTGATCACTTAACCATTCAAGCCGACATTTGGACAAAAATGATGAACCAAGGCAAATTTGGATGATTTCTTACAAAGATTAAGACGCGATCATATGCGTATCTGCTTTATGTAAAGGAACTTGTTTTCTAGTAAAGTTTTCTAATAAAATTGAGCTCTGAGTCAATGCCTTTCTCATGCATACATGCATTTATAAGCAGCACATTTATTAACTTGCATATAATTCTATGAGAGCCTACCTTAAGTAGAATTGTGCCAAACCTTTAGTGGTTACACGAAGAAGGTAAGAGATACGGTTATATTCTTGTCTCTTTACTTTTAATTGCAATTTATTTTCGAGTTTTATTCCTATATTAATCATACTAATTTATTTATTTTGAATCTGTTTGCATTGCATTTTCATAAAAAAAGGTGTTGATTCATGTTCTATTGTCAAATAGAGAACTGGTCATAAGAAAACGAATTTCTTGATAAGGTAGAAGTCAACGTGATCGTGCGTATGTGGTAAAAAAAACAATAACAAAAGGGTGATTGCTTGTCAAAAGGGCACATATCAGAGTTCTGAGATTACACCCAAATAAATGAAGCCTATAACAGTTTGCAAGAGCTGAAAGAAGTATAGAAGACAAAATGGAGTAGATATCTAATTCGAATATGGTGATTTGCCTTACCTACTCAAGCTTAGTTGCTTCACTTTCAGAAACATGAGATAGAAGAATATGATACATCGCTCCATCAACATGAGATAGAAGAATATGATACGTCACTCCATCGCCCAAGGATCCAGAATAATAAGGCCTATTCTAGATGAGCAAGCATTGGGTTGCAGCCTTGATCAAGGAAAAAGGGGATAACGAGTGTATAGTACACTCAAGTGTAAGAAAGAATGTTAACATCTTCGTATAAGTTAGTCGCCTTCCCTAAACGTGTTGGGGCACATAGAGGGCGCGGTTGCAGATTTGTTCGACCGATTTGACAAAAGAATCACTCATGTTCTAATAATCTTAGCCACTAAACATCTGTTGAAGGGGCAAAAGAAGGTATATTGGTGCACAACTTTTGCTAGTATGGTTCTGTGGCCATTTTTGGATAATTGAAAAAGTCTCTTATCGAGTATTCTCTGAGGACTACCCTCCGTCAAAGGAATTTTTGGCTATCTGAAGACAAGATGATATCGCCGAAAGAAATTGGAAATAAACGAGGAATGACTTCAACCCTCTTAAGGGCAAGTCTAAGATAGGGACCATGTCGCAAGCAAAGAATTGACCTAAGTACGAGAAATCACTAACCACTTGCAGACTTTAGCCATTCAAGGTCGACACTTTAAATTTGAAATCAGGGTCAAACTGGAGCAAAAATTAGCTTAGAAGATTAGGACTTTGAACATTAAGGCACGACCAAACATGCATCTACCTTATGTAAAGAAATTTATTTTCTAGTAAAGTTGTTATAATCGAATGGAACCAAGAATCAACGCCTTTTTGCATGCATTTTACATTCATTTGAATTACACATCATTAAATGAAATCCCCCATATTTGAAACATTAGTGTGATAGTGAGTCATCAACCTTAAATAAAAACTGAGAGGAAACATGATAAATCAAGATAGAGAATGCTGAAAATTTGAAAAAAAAATCATGTGAAGAATGGAACCTATCGAGAGTTCGTCTCTATGACCTTGAAAGTGTTTTGGATAATTATACTAGGGAAGAGCTTCCTGTAGTTTTTAGGACTTTTCCAAAAAAATATTCAGAACACACTTATCACTCTAAGTCCGAGAGTAATAGAGATCCTTTTATAAAGGGCATATGACCACTGTTTTTTATTTCTATGAAAATGATGCATTTCTTGTGTCTCACTTGACAAACATCTTGCATTTTTTTTGGCCATACTCATACCAAATGGTTGTTCATTCCTAAATTCATTCTTTTACCCATAAGTTGGATCTCTTGATATCAAGAACACGAGCGAAACTACTGTTGACTTAGACCCTTTTAAGTAAGACATGTATCCAGAAAAACTTTGAGACTTTGAAAATGATCAAGGATGTAACTTGTCTCTCGATCTGATACGGATGTTTGAGCAAGACTGGAAACGAACATCATCTCGAAGAGTCGTTATTTTAAGTGAGCATCGAGACATGTGTCTTTATAGAAACAAGGCAAGCTACCTCGAGAATCCAAAGATCTTTGCATGATCCTATCAAAGCATGCCAGGTTTAAGGAACTGATGTCGTGACACACAAGCTCCCATAAAGGAAGAATGCAATCCAATTCAATAGAAACTTCAAAAATTAAGGCTCGACATGTTATCAAAAAAAATAAAAAATAGGTCAAAAAATCGTAAAGGGCATTTTAAAACCCTAAAAAAAAGTTAAGACAAAAACCCGCAAAGGGCATCTTGAAAATTTATTATTCTCCTTCAACTTTCCACGTTGTGGCCTTTTTCTATGTGAAGCATGGATACCATCAAGCCAACTATGCAAAAAAGTTTCTAATGTGCATCAATTTGTCCTCATGATCATTGATTATTACTTCCTATGCCAATCGATGGTTAAGCAGATTATTGAAAATGAGATTATATGTCGATATGGGATGCCAAAAAGGATCATATCCGACGATAACTTGAATTTGAGCAACAGCAAGATAGCGAAACTCTACAGCCAATTCAAGAACAAGTATCACAACTCAACACCACATCGTAAAAAAAAAAGGCATTGGAGGTGACCAATAAAAACATCAAAAAGATTCATAGTAGAGACCTACAAAGGCTCGACATAAGAAATCATCATTTGTCTTCGAGGCTTATCAGGCTTCTATCAGAACATCCACCTGGGCAACACCTTTCACACTAGAATGAAAGTCATCCTACCCATTGAAGTCGAGTTTCTTTCCCTCTAGATTTTGTTAGAACTGATGAAGAAGAATGGATCTAATCCAGATGCAATCAGTTAAACTTGATTGAAGAAAAGATACTAAAAGTCATCCGTCATGATCAAATGACAAGGGTTTATGACAAAGAAGGATCCGCTCTAGAGAATTCCACGAGAGAGCTCTGGTTTTGAAAAGGATTTTGCTTACAAAAGACTGTCAAGGAAAATGGATGTCGAATGGGGAAAGGCCCCATGAGGTGAAGAAAGTCTTTTTTGGAGAAGCTTTGATCGAAATGAACGACAAAGACCTGCCCAAATTCGTGAGCTTGGATTCGAAGAAGAAAAATAAAGAAAAAATAAAGAAAAAAGAAGAAGAAGAAGAAGAAAAATAAAAAAGAGAAAAAAGGAAAATAGAAAATAAAAAAAGGGAAAAATAAAATAAAAAAAGGAAAAGAAAATGAGAGGTCGAGGTGAAAACTCGTAAAGGGCATCTTGAAACCTAAAGAGATTTGAGTTGAAAACTTGAAAGGGCAACTCAATTATGAAGAAAGAGGCATGAAATGGTCTTCTCTCTCAAAAGTAGCAAGGTGGAGAAACTTTACACCTTGAAGCATTGACAAAGTACTTCAAGTTTCATGAACACATGTCAAGCTCAGAATGGTCCTCATCAAGTTTGCTCAGTGAAGCTCATACTTTGATATCTGGGGCACCTAACTCTATTCTTTGCTAACTTTATGTTTGGCAACTTTCTGACCAATATGGGTAATTTTTAAACTTTTTATTCATGCGAGCTTCGCCTCCAATAAAATTTCATTCGCCTTAAAACCATGTTCAAGAAATTCTGCATCAAAATAATGGTTAATGAACCAATGATCTTTCCATTCATACAAGTTTTGCCTTCAATCAAATCCAATTTCATCCACCTTACAACTTTGATTCAAGCACTTTTATATTTGAAATAACGGTTAGTGGTCTAACGATATAAGGAATAAAAGTATTTCTGCATATCATTCTGAAAAATTTTTAAATAGTACAGAGACCTGAAACAGGACCACTAGTTGGAAATAACACAAACTCGAGGGATAGAAGAGTTTTGAAATAAATAGTTCAAAATATGACTACCTCTTTAGGTTTCATGAAAAAGATATCATACCAAAAAAGAACATGATAACACATCAGTGATAGAACTTAGACAAACGACGAACAATGTCGACCTAAGGACTAAAAATAAAATCATTCTCAGAGATGACATTTTTGCATCAATATAATCATTCTCAGAGATGACATTTTTGCTTCCATCATTCATACCCATGTGGTTAGGAGCATTTGACTCATTCTAATCATGGCATCCTAATAATGTGGCCTACATAGAGGTTCATGAAATCATATTCTACAAGTTTGACAAGGAAGGATTGAGGCTGCGACGGTGAATCCGGTACCTTAAAAAATGTGAAGGGAAAGGTTGAGGTCACAACGGCAAACCCAGTACCTAAGAAGATGTGATGGGAAAGGTTGAGGCCGTAACGGCGAACCCGGTACTTAAAAAGATGTGATGGGGAAGGTTGAGGCCGCAACGGTGAACCTGGTACCTAAGAAGATTTGATGGGAAAGGTTGAGGCCGTAACGACGAACCCGTTACCATGAAGAGATGAAGGGAAAGATTGAGGCCGCGACGGTGAATCTGGTACCTTAGAAGATGTGATAGGAAAGGTTGAGGCCGCAACGGCGAACTCGATACCTAAAAAGATGTGATGTGAAAGGTTGAGGCCGCGACAACGAACCCGGTACTAAGAAGAGATGAAGAGAAGGATTGAGGCCGCGACGGCGAATCCGGTACCTTAGAAGATGTGATGGGAAAGGTTGAGGCTGCAACGGCGAACCCAGTACCATAAAGATATGAAGGGAAAGGTTGAGGCCGCAACGGTGAACCCGGTACCTAAGAAGATGTAACGAGAAAGGTTGAAGCCGTAACGGTGAATCCGGTACCATGAAGAGATGAAGGGAAAGATTAAGGCAGTGACGGTGAATCCGGTATCATGAAGATATGAAGGGAAAGGTTGAGGCCGTAACGGTGAACCTAACACCTTAGAAATGCGACGGGAAAGATTGAAGCACAACAGCGTGTCTTATACCTTAAAGATGAAGAGGAGTGGATTGAAGCCGTAACAGTGAATCTTCTATCTCGAAGTTACAGTGGATCAGATCAAACTACAATATCAAGTCCTTATCTCTTTGAAGTTGCAGTAAGAGCAAGATAAAGTTTCGACATCAAATCCTATATTCTTGAAGTTACAGTGGAGTTAGACTCAAACTGCATCATTCTAATTTTTTTACCCTTAAACAAAAAGGACAGATTGAAGATTTCGATCTCTTACCCCTATTATGGGGCAGATCATAGTCATCCGATCTTTTACTCTGAGCTTAGGACAGATCACCATCAGCCAATCTCTTACCCCGAGCCTGGGGCAGATTACAGCCATTCGATCTTTTATCCCGAGCTTGAGGCAGATCACCATCAACCAATCTCTTACCCCGAGCTTGGGGCAGATTGTAACCATCCGATCTTTTACTCCGAGCTTGGGGCAGATCACCATCAGCCAATCTCTTACCCCGAGCCTGGGGTAGATTGCAGCCATTTGATCATTTACCCTAAGCTTAAGGCAGTTCACCATCAATCAATCTCTTACCCCGAGCTTGGGGCATATTACAATCATTCAATCTTTTACCCCGAATCTAGGGCAGATCACCATCAACCAATCTCTTACCCCGAGCCTAGGGCAGATTGCAGTAATTCGATCTTTTACCCCAAGCTTGGGGCAAATCACCATCAGCCAATCTCTTACCCCGAGCCTAGGGCAGATTGCAACCATCCGATCTTTTACCCCGAGCTTGTGGCAGATCACCATCAGCCAATCTCTTACCCCGAGCCTAAGGCAGATTACAACCATCTGATCTTTTACCCCGAGCTTGGGGTAAATTGTAGCCATTCGATCTTTTACCCCGAGCTTGGGGTAGATCACCATCAGCCAATCTCTTACATCGAGCCTTGGGCAAATTGCAGCCACAAGATCTCTCACCCCGACTACGGGACAAATCATAGCTATCTAATCTCTTACCCCAATCATGAGACAGATTGCAGTTATCTAAAACAATGAAGTGGTGTTCTTCCTGACGAGATGCAGAGAAGTGAATTGAATCTATCTTCCTGATGAGATACAAAGAAGTAGACCGAGAGATGAAACCACAACACACCTAGAGTGTCAATTGCAAGAGAATTGAGTCACAACATTAAATCCTACTTTCCTAAAGTTGCAGAGAAGCGGATGCAGTGAAGTTGAACAACCGATAAAGCGAAGGGTAGGCTGATTGAAGAAAGAGCGTCGAAGAAATGAGACATGACAAAATTGGGCCTCATTTTGGTCTTTCCCTGTTCCTGTTACACAGCAACGAGCAAAGAGGGGCAGCTGTTGAAGCTCAATTTTGATCGAGCCCGTTCCCAAAACCAAACCAAACCATTAAATAAAGTTTAAATTAAAATTTATTTTTTAATTTAAATTGTCCAAATACATGTCCAAACCCAATTAACTTAGCTTACCCACCTAGCCCAAACCTCATTACCCAATTACACCCTAACCCAAAACCAACACAAGCCTAAATGGCCCAAATCCTAAACTAGAGAAGGAAACCCTAATTTGCTAAGGTTTCCAATAGCCACCACCCACCCACTTGCCCACTTGGATGTTCCATCACCACTTGCCTCTACCACCACCACGTGATCACCTACAAAAATAAAGAGAAGAAACAGAAGCAAGAACAAAGAAATGCATGTATTCATTCGTCTATAAAAAGCCATGTAAAAATTGTAAAAGGGGCTCCTTCCTGCTCCGATTTTTGAAGGAAGAATGAATATTGAGTAATAACAAAAATAGCAAAAAAAAAAAGACGTTCTATTGTTTATGTGTTTGTTTTGTTATATATACATCTTGATTTTGGTTTTATTTTTATATATATAAGCATGTATATGTATATATATATTTAAATACATATCTTGATTTTATTTTAGTTTTGTTTATATATATACGTAAGTATATATATATATAAATAGATATACATTTTTTATTTTATTTTTATATATATGCGCATCTATATATATAAGTATATTTTGATTTTGTTTTTATTTTTTTTATATACATACGTATATACATATAGATATATATATGTAAATGGATATACATCTTGATTTTCATTTTCATACATGTAAAAATAGAAAAAACTAAGAACAGATTAGAAAAATATAAAAAAATAAAACAAAAAATCATTTCTTTTTAACCTTTTTGAAAAACCAAGGCTCGATCTTGTTAGATCGAAGCCCGATCTACGACTTAGAAGTGAAAAAATAAAAAAGGGAAGAATTTTTTATCTTTGGTTACCGTGTGCGGCGGGGGACAACTGTGGCCGACGGCGACGACAGGGGGTCGCCGACGACAAGAGCAAGGCCTCACCAAAAAGATAAGAGAAGAGAGAGTTGAGAGGATTTTAGAGTTTTTTGAAGAGAAGAGTGGAAAAGTGAAACAAAAAAAAGGCTTAAAGGGTTTTTATAGGGAGCCAAAACGACGCCGTTTTGGTATAAGGCCTAGGGCTCAGATTTTTTTTCTTTAAAATGAGTAATTTCTTCTTTTGATCCTTTCACATTTTTAATTATTTTAATTTAGTCCTTAATGTTATTTTTATTATTTTTCAAATTTTCCCAACAATTTTAATTATTTTTCAGTTTAGTCCCTTGACTTTTTGGAGGCCTAAGAGGTTGCCACGTGTCAAATCTTTTGGGTTTATTGCACTGAAGGTCCTTAAACTTTCTTAAAATCCTATTTTGACCCCTAAAGTTCTCCAAAATTACATTTTGACCCTAAACTTTTTCAAAATTACATTTTAACCCCAAACTTCTCTAAAATTACATTTTAACCCTTAAACTTCTTTAAAATTACACTTTGATACCAAACTTTTCCAAAATTGCATTTTAGCCTCTAAACTTTTCCAAAATTGTATTTTAACCCCTAAACTCCTTTGAAATCACATTTTTACCCCCCAAACTTTCCTAAAACTACATTTTTACCCTTAAACTTTTCTGAACTTACGTTTTAATCCTGAACTCTCCGAAACTTCGTTTTCGACCCCGTTTTTCTGATTTCTTCAATTTTCATGCATAAAATTTAATTATTTTTCTTCGCTTCTTTATTAATCCTGTTTTTTGATTTCGTTTCTCTTTTTTTCGTATTTCGTATATTATTACTCCTATGCTTAATTTTTGCATTTGCTTATCAACTTAATTGTTTTATTTAATGTTGCACAATTATCTTTAAAATTAAATTTGCTTTTTGATTCTCTCTAAAAATACGAATGTTTTAAAATCGAGGCAATGTTTCTTTATTTCGGATTTTGAAAAATTGTGCCTTAACTTACTAGGCGCGATTTTTTCTTCAAACCGAAATAATCGAATACCCTTTTAAAGGTTTGAAATTTGCAATGAAGGAATGCTCGTTATTTTCGGATCTCGAGATGTTATGTCCTAACTCACCAGATGTGACTTCTTTCCTCGATCATTTCGAAATAATGAGACTTCCTCACGAAATTTGATTTTTCTTCTTAAACATGTACATCAAATAAATCATGCATTTAAGGATCGTATTTTTAAATTCTACTCAAGTTTTCAAATTCTTAACAAATCAAGATTGGATAATAATCGACGTGGTATCAATTTTTGAGTGTGTGAGGGTGCTAATCCTTCCTCACACGTAATCGACTCTCAGACCCATTTTTTGGATTTCGAAGAATAAAATGTTTTTTTTTAAAACGGATTTTAAATGTTTTGTGGTGATCCAATCACACTGAATAAAAGATTGGTGGCCACTCCCATTTTTCGATTTCTAAAAATATTTTTCGAGACTCTTTTTCTTTTTCGAAAAAACGTTTCGACAGGTAAGTTTATCCATTCATGTTTGTTCAAAAAATGAAAAACTTTAGATAAAATACAAAACTCGAAAAATAAGTTAGTTTAAAATTAAATGTCTGTTTTTTATATGGCTTGGGTCTTGGGCGAGATTTTTTTGGCTTGAGCCTAACTCGAAAATATCATGTTATAAAAAATTATTTTAATTATATATTTTGAATAATAATTATATATATTTATAGTGAATTACTAACCCAATAACAATTAAATTCATTACCTAAAAGCTAAAAAAACTTAACCAACTAAATAACTCAACCTAAAATTTAAGTTTTTAAAAATTATATTTAATACAATAAAATATTTATTTATGTTTTTAGATATAAATATTTTTTAATGTGTTAGAAACATTTATTTTAACATCTTTTAGTGCATTTATTGTATTATATATATATATATATATTTAAAATATTTTTAAATAAAAATTAATCTAAAAAAACAAATATGGGTGGGTCGGGTCGTTCCTAGATTTACGTTTCCTAAATTGGGTCGGGCTTGGGCAAAAAAGTAACTCATTTTTTGAGTCAAACTGAAACTCAAAAAATTAATTTAGACATCTTACATGGACCCAACCCGACTTATGAGCACTTCTAATGGTATGCCATGGTTCCCTTTACTAGAGAATAAATATTGAATTAGAGTATAAATTATTGTTTGACTACCCATCCATGTAAGCTCTCTTACTCGTATCTAAACATCATGACGCTTAAGCTCTTTCTTGAACCAAGAATTGAATCATGATGCTAGATATATGTTCAAGTTCAAAATAAATTTGGATAAAGTAGCATTCAAATTCATCTGAATCTGGACATTCATTTGTTTAGTTTCGTTTTAAGCATTGAATTTCTTTTATAATTTATATGTTTTTAAATATAATTTAGATTTTATATTACATATTTAATTTCAAAACAATAATATAAAAACTTAATATTTTTATAAATATATATGAATACATCTGAAATAAATATGCACAAACTATCATCCAAGTTTAAATGAACCCGAACATCCATTTGCCAAGTTTATTTTGGAATGAAATAATTTTTCAATTTTCTTAAAAACTTGTATATTTTTTAAGAAAAAATTACATTTTTTTATTTTTTATTAATACTTGCAACATAACATAATACAAGGTTTTTATGGGTCATTGTGTTGTTAGCTCCAATACCACGCCATCACATTCTAATGACACTACAAAATAGATACCAAAATATGTGGTTAATCCAAGTTTAAGTATAAATTAGATCCAAAAATAAATAAATAATAATTAAGTACAAGTGGCGGGAAAATATACCTTATATGCAATTCATAGCATAAACTATTATTTTTAAATTTTGGTTCTTTGATGATGGGCATGATTGTTGAAATCAGATTGGATTGGTTGAATAGAGAATTGATTGATAAATAAAGGGTGGAACTTGATTTTGAGCAAACCGCTTAAAATCAGTTGAGTTAATAGTTAAACAAGTTAAATCAATTTTTTTTAATTTTTTTATAATTTTAAATAATTTATTTAATTAAAAATAGATTTATCGGTTAGACAAATTAAATCAATCAAATCGAAAACTTATAATGTGACTGATTTAATCATCTATCTTATTTTAAAAACTTTGATATGAAATCTATTTTTGGTGTACTTTGACGATAAATAATTTTTTTATGATAATTTTTTAATAAAATTACTTTGACATAATGAATCTAATATTTCTATGATTTTGAGCATGTGATTCTCACATTTTATGAGAAAAATATTAATCGCCCCAAAAAAAAACATTAAATGTTTTATTTCTGATTTTGGCCTTTAAATTATACTTTTTTTTTTAGTTTGGTATGTAAATATTTTTGTTTCACTTTGATAGAGAACTATTTTTTTTTTTCTCAATTCACTAATAAAAAAGTTTTGATGTCCAATAAAAATGTGACATATTTCATGTTTTTATTGGTAACTTTTTTTTTGGTAAATTAGAATTATAAATAATTCGGAGTTTTGAAGTGAAAAAAAAAGGTTTAAGTATAAAAGTGGAAAAATAGGTATAGATCAAGAGTTTTTTTTTAGTTTTTAGGAAATTGGTTATTTTCCTAACGAGATCTCCACGTAACCTTCATGTGATCTTGGTGGAGATGCCTTGTTCTGAAATTCATCAAGTAAAGGTTCACAAACTAACTTTGGGCCTCGTGGGCTAACTTTGGGTTTGCAGTGTTGTTGGTTTCAATGGATGACACGTGTTAAGCTTTTCTATAGGTACGCTATAATCTCTATGAGATAGGTTGTTAGATCCACAGGGTTCATTGCCTAAGGTATAACAAATATGTAAAAGTTGAAGGCTAAATATGTTATTATATTAATTTTTTAATTGCCTCGTCAGCTTGTTGTTTGTGATTTTAATTGAATTGATAAAAATAACTGAATTATATAATGTGGTTGCTTAAATTGCAAACTTGAGCTTGGGCTTGGGATGACAATAGAGCGGAGCGGAACAAATGTTGCCAAATTCAATACCACTTCATGGTAGGCATGCTTTGCCCCATCACCCACTCCACTCCATTATGGATATGTAATTTTGAAAATCACTATCACTTTTATGAATGTTGAATGCATCTATCCTCGTTCTGCATCACTCCACTTCAATTTATTTTTCATTACTTATTTCTAATATTTTAAAATTTTAAAAGATAAGTGAACATTTAAATATATTTCTTACAAAAATATTTAAATGTAAAACATATGGTTTTTGTAACATATATTTACATTTTTTCCCTTAGTAATTATAATCTACAAGGGTAAAATAATAATTTCACATACTGAAGCAAAGTAGAACGAGCAATTCTAACTGTTTCATATCTTTTTTCTAATAGAAAAATCTACCCCACCCCACATCCACTTTTCAAAAGAAATTCGTTCCAATTGAAGCTATTCGATTCAAATTCGTTGGCCAATTTGAGATACATTATCCCCGTCGCCGGTATGATGGTCGGAAATGCTATGACAGTAACTGGCGTCACCATTAAAAGACTTGGAGATGATATCAAGATACAATTGAGCCTTGTAAGTTCTAAACACTTGTCAACGGTTGTTATCCAAGCACTCTGTTAACGAGTTTGCATCGCTTTCCACAGGTGGAGACTGCTTTGGCGCTCGGCGCCACTCCACGTCAAGCAACACTAGAACAAGTGAAAAGGGCTCTGGTGATTTCGCTCTCTCCGGTGTTGGACAATGCCAAAACGGTGGGTCTTATCTCACTTCCAGGGGCAATGACCGGCCTCATAATGGGAGGTGCTTCGCCATTAGAGGCAATTCAACTGCAGATTGTTGTGATGAACATGCTAATTGGTGCCTCTACAGTTAGCAGCATCATGTCAACTTACCTCTGTTAGCCTGCTTTCTTCACTAAAGCATACCAGTTGGAGACAAAAGTGTTCTCTTCAGATTGATGAGTTTTGATTTTCAATAATTCTCACTTCTTTTTTTGCTATGAGAAGTTGTAAAATAGATGTAACCTACATGTTTATTTTCTTTGATATGATTAAATTTCGGAAGCACCAGTTTTTGTTACAACCAAGATTAAGACTAAACTACAGAAACTGAATCTATTAATGGTAAGTGGGGAAAACAATCATAGAACAGAATTTCATGCTTACTTGCTGGTAAAGTTTCTACGGTTTTCACTGGTTTGTCCCTGCATATTGTTATAAACAAGGGAAAGAACCAAAGATGCCTTTGAAAAGTCCCACATCGTCCATGTGGTGGCCATATGTGGAACTTGTTTCATCTCCATTATACTGGCTGTCGGAATCTTCATCTTCGCAACATAGAATGTAAGACCAAGGGTTATAATAATCACAGTCAGGCTGACCAAATTCACCCTCACAGTAACTGGTATAACTTCGGTACTGGTCTTCACTTTGGTTCGAGTCTTCGTGTTTGGTCCTTGCCCTGGTGCCATTGCATCCATCATCATCATCATCATCATCTGTAGTGTACTTACAAGTGAAGAGATCGTCTCCCCAGTAGCCCCTAAAGCAAGAATCATATTCAGACAGCTTCCCATGCTGTACCTGATAAGCTGTCTCTTGTGGTAGATCGGGAACAGGATAAAGGTGGGGCATATCGAACAAGGAAGACGATTCTTCACCGGTACCAGTAATACCATAATTGCTATTAAACCATGAACTGTAATTATCAATGACTTGTGCTTCTGGAATGTCAAAACTCGAGTGGTTCATGGGTTTGAAAGGATTTGCAGTCCTTCCAACAATGGAGAGTGTAAGAGACAGAAGCGGTTCTGTTTTGAAAATAAAGCAAACAGAAGAAAGTGAGGGGTTGCATAATGTATGATTATGAACGCTATCTTTAAAAGTGGTGGGAGATTTAGATTCGCCATGGTAAAGCTTTGTTGAATCGAATCAATTTTTTTAAAGGAAGATGAGGGTCGGTTCATCACTCACCAGAGCATCGTATGCAAAACTTATCCATCACCAAAATGCAGAGACTTTCCTACGAAAGTGTCTTTCTTATATTCTCTGCTACTCAAACAACACAAATATTGAATTGAAAAAAGAAAAGCAAAAAACTAGAACTATGATTTCTGACATAAATAAAACTAACCTCCATGTAAGAACAAAATTTAGTCTGTCAAATTTGGTATTAATATGTTGTCATCACAACAGAAATAAAAAGAGATGGAGATGCTGGGGATCGAACCCCGTGCCTCTCACATGCAAAGCCAGCGCACTACCATTTGAGCTAAATCCCCTTCGCTTTTACAAACTAGACCTATGTCAATAAAACTAAAGCGAATACATTCTGGAAGAATGTGACAGACACCTGGTTTAGGTGATGCTGGAACAAAAATGCTTTTAATATGGAGATAAAATATTTGGTTGCTTTTGAGATTTTCATATCCTACACAATGCATGGCCAGCAACACTACATCAAGCAGCCCAGAAGAGATAGAATTAAGGGTGTTTAAATTTCAATTAAAATCGAATTAATCGATTTAATTCGGTTAATCGGTTAGTTATTTGAGCTATTTCAGTTGGTGGTCGGTTAAAGATTTTTTAAAATTTCGGTTAACAATTAATTCGATTTGAAATCTGATAATTTCAAATTTAGTCCTAATTCTTTGTATTTTTTTTTTCAAATTTAATAATGTTGATTTAATTGTTAACATGGTCTATTTTTGTTGATATTGATAATGACATTGTAAGCCAAGTGAAAGTGATGAGGTGTATATAGAGTTTACGAGGTGGTGTCGACTTTCAAGTGAACAATTTCTATGTGAATCGTGCACAGATAATATTTTTAATCATTAGATTAAAAGTGAGTAAAACGAGATTCTGTCAACCTTTAATGTCACATAACAAACTCCCTTTGAATTTTGTATAGTTTGAATTGGTTACCACCTAAAATGAAAAAGAAAGAAAAATGAAAATGTAGAGAAGAAAAATGGAAAAATGAAGAATTCTGTCAACCTTTTATGTCACATAATACTTTTTGTTTTTAGAAGAAGAAAAAATCACTAAGGAGAAGGAATATTTTTGTTTTTAGCCATCAACTGAAGGAGAAGGGGAAGAAATTTCTAAGATTATTATTTCTTCTCATTTAGGAGTAATATAAGAAGGTGTTGGGGATTGACTCGTATAAACAACGAAATAAAAAAATAAAAAAAAAGAACACAAATTTTATGTGGAAAATTTCTCCGAATAAGCTAAAAATCACAAGTAAAGAAGATATCGGCTTAACATTAATGGAATAAACAAAAAGAGAGTATAATGAGAATACAAAACCTAAACCCTGAATACAAAGCTCACACCCAAAGATTTCACATAAGTAGTTTCACAAAATTCTCTCAAACTCTCACCAAAATTTCATATGCAACTACATCTTGTCGCCCTAAAAAAACCCCTTATTGATTGGCTTAATAAAATAGGGATACAATGGCCTCTTTAAATAGGCTAAAATTGCAATTCTAATTATACTAAAATATCCTGGAAATAATCAAAGTCTAATTAAGAAAAAAGTCTTGCTTAAAGTCTAAAACATGGCTGGCAAATAAGAGAACACATCGTGACGTCATTTTTACCTCGTCGTGACATATCGAATTGCCTCATTACGATATCATGATCCTCTTAATCATGACGTTGCCATCTGTTTATCTGAAAATACGAGATATGCCCCCATAAAAGAATTAATGAACAAATGGATGTATTTACGAATTTGGAATAGATTTGTTAAGATCATGAGTAAATTTATGGGTCAAAATTTAGATGGAATACATGTGCCAATAAATGTGTCAATATGTGACATTAACAAATACTCTTGGATAGTTTTATAGGTAATTGATTTAATGTCAAAATGTGTTTAAATGAGGTAAAAAAAGAAAATCCACCAATGCTTTCGTTGAATTTATTCTTGTATACAGGTCAATCTAGCAATCGATAGTAAATGGGGGAGGTGCAAAGGTTTCAATCTTATCATAACGGTGTGAAGTACATAGGCATTTTAGAGAAATGTGTGTAGGTATTTATGGTTTAAATAATTGCATTTAAGCTTGAGCCTAACTCGAAAATATCATGTTATAAAAAATTATATTAATTATATATTTTGAGTAATAATTATATATATTTATAGTGAATTATTAACCAATAACAATTAAATTCATTACCTAAAAAAAAAAACTTACCCAACTAAATAACTCAACCCAAAATATAATATTTTAAAAATTATATTTAATACAATAAAATATTTATTTATGTAAACATTTTTTAATGTGTTAGAAACTTTTATTTTAGCATCTTTTAATGTATTTAGTGTATTATATATATATTTAAAATATTTTTAAATAAAAATTAATCTAAAAAATCAAATATGAGTGGGTCAGGTCATGCCTGGATTTACATTTATTAAATTGGGTCGGGCTTGAACAAAAAAATAACTCATTTTTCGGGCCAAACTCAAGCTTAAAAAAATTAATTTAAGTATCTTGCATGGACCCAATCCGGCCCATGAGCACTTCTAATGGTATGCCATGGTTCTCTTTACTAGAGAATAAATATTGAATTAGAGTATAAATTATTGTTTGACTACACATCCATGTAAGCTTTCTTACTCGTATCTAAACATCATGACGTTTAAGCTCTTTCTTGAACCAAGAATTGAATCATGATGCTAGATATATGTTCAAGTTCAAAATAAATTTGGATAAAGTAATATTTAAATTCATCTGAATCTGGACATTCATTTGTTTTGATTTATTTTAAGCATTGATTTTTTTTTATAATTTATATGTTTTTAAATATAATTTAGATTTTATATTACATATTTAATTTCAAAACAATATTATAAAAACCTAATATTTTATAAATATATATGAATACATTTGAAATAAATATGGATAAACTATCATCCAAGTTTAAAAGAACTCAGACATCCATTTGCCAAGTTTATTTTTGGAATGAAATAATTTTTCAATTTTCTTATAAACTTGTATATTTTTTAAGAAAAAATTACTTTTTTTATTTTTTATTAATACTTGCAACATAACATAATACAAGGTTGTCACAGGTCATTGTGTTGTTAGTTCTAATACCACGCCGTTACATTCTAACGACACTACAAAATAGATATCGAAATATGCGGTTAATCCAAGTTTAAGTATAAATTAGATCCAAAAATAAATAAATAAGAACTAAGTACAAGTGAAAGGAAAATATTCCTTATATGCAATTCATAGCATAAACTATTATTATTATTATTATTTTGGTGAGTACTAAAAACTAGTAGTTACATCAACACTAAAGAGTACACTCATATTCTAAAAGTTGGTGATAAATCCGCAACCCTTCCTTAGGAGGCGTCTCGAAATTTTGAAAGCTTGATACCCAAAATAGTCCAAGTTTAGCCAAAAGATCTGCATCCGAATTATCATCTCTGGCAACATAACGAATTTGCCAAATACCTTTTAACTTGATGAGTCTTTGCACTCTCCTGAGAATCGTAATCCCCATATCATTCATTTTGGGATCATTTAATGCCTTGATAACTTCTAAATTGTCCGTGTGTATTATGCCCTTCCTATAGCGTCCATCTAGCAAAAGCATGGGCCATCAAAGATGCCCTATAGCTCAGCTTCAAAGGGACTACTCGTGCCTAGGAAATGATTGAAGCCCAGAATCCAATTGCCATCTTTATCTCGGATTACTCCTCCAGCTGCCACTTTTCCAGTGTCTTTTTTCACAGCCCCATCGGTGTAAAGATGTGCCCATTGCCCGTCACTACCCATCGTGGAGCGTGGTTTCATCGAAATCAGCTTTGCATCCTTCTGGCTTATAGAAAATTGACGAGCCCAGCTTAAGGATGCTTTTATGACTTCATTGGCTGGCTAAGTAACATTTTGGAAAATGTAAAGGTTTCTATTCTTCCAAATTCTCCAAGTTATCAATCCAAAGATACTTGCCCAAGTAGCGTCATGCTCTTGCAAAGGCACATTACAACTGACATTAGTAATAAACCAAATATGAAAGGGATCAGAGAAGAACCTGTTTTGTTGGCCACTACGAATTATGAGCTTCCACACTTCTTTGGCAGCCACACAATCACGTAACACATAGATGATATCTTCTTCGTCATGGCCACAAACAGTACACGCCGAACAGGTGTTGAGCCCACGCCTAGTGCGCTACGAATTGGTAAGTAAGCGTTGCTTACAAACAAACCAGAGAAAGAACCGAACTCTCTGGGGGCCTTGGTACTTCCAAATATTTCCCCAGTAAGGAACTTTGGGATTCCAGAAATCATGTTTCAATATCTAATAAGCTCTCCGAACCGAGAAATTACCAGAAGTAGAAGGCGCCTAAATGATTCTATCCAATCCCGTACTAGGATGGGGGCGATATGCTTACTATACGAAGGATAACATCCTCAGAAACCCACATACGGAAAAGATCCAAGTTCCAAGTACTGTCCTCCAACACCATGTCCTTCAAGTAACAATCCAAGTCTAAATTCGTAGCAGCAGGAATAATAGAAGCTAAAGGGCCAATACTCAGAATCCAATGGTCTTCCAACACCGAATACTAAAACCCATTCCCGACCGACCACGCTATCTACTCCTGAAGAAAGGGAACACTTTCGATAAAGAACGCCAAAGATGAAAACACTAGCTTCTAGAGATAGAGCTTGGGTTTCTGCACTTCCACCCATACTTAGCTCGTAGAACTCTAACCCACAAAGCATCATCTTTAGGGAGAAGATTATAACCAATCTTCAAGAGGAATGAATTGTTTTGATCTTGAAGATGGCGAAATCCAAGGCCCTCACGAGACTTAGGTTGACAGATATTATCCCATCCAACTAAAGCAAGCTTCCTCTGCCCACTGATTGATCCCCAAATGAACTGCCTCGCAATGAGCTCTATCTCATCACACACGCCTTTTGGAATTGCTATAGACTGCATGAAGTAGTTAGGAATAGCAAGAAGAATCGATTAAGCTAGAGTAATTCTTCCAGCAATGGACAAATTCTTAGCTTCCCAATTTTACAACTTACGCCGAACCTTCTCAACCACAAAATTCAAAGTGCTTTTAGTAACACGCTCAAGCAGAAGGGGTACTCCGAGGTACATTCCCAGGTTCTTGACCACTTGGTATCCAAAGAGCTGGCTAATCTAAGCACTAACATCTTCCGCAACTCCCTTGGAAAAGTAGATGTTATTTTTCCTAAAACTTATTCGATGGCCAGAGAAATCACAAAACTGATTAAGAATCCCTACTAAGAGCTGAGCATGATTGTTGAAATCAAATTGGATTGGTTGAATAGAGAATTGATTGATATATAAATATAAATAAAGGGTTGAACTTGATTTTGAGAAAACCGCTTAAAATTAGTTGAGTCGATAGTTAAATAGGTTGAATCAATTTTTTTAATTTTTTTTATAATTTTAAATAATTTATTTAATTAAAAACGGACTTATCGGTTGAACAAATTAAATCAATCAAATCGAAAACTTATAATGTGACTGATTTGATCATCTATCTTATTTTAAAAACCCTGCTATGAAATCTATTTTTTGTGTACTTTGACGATAAATAAATTTTTTATAACAATTTTTTAATAAAATTACTTTGACATAATGAATCTAATATTTGTATGATTTTGAGTATGTGATTCTCACATTTTATGAGAAAAAATATTAATCGCAGGAAAAAAAAATTTAAATGTTTTATTTATGATTTTGGCCTTTAAATTATAATTTTTTTAGTTTGGTATGTAAATATTTTTGTTTCACTTTGATAGTGAACTATTTTTTTTTTGTCTCAATTCAATAAAAAAGTTTTGATGTCCAATAAAAATGTGACATGTTTCATATTTTTATTGGTAATTTTTTTTGATAAATTAGAATTAAAAATAGTTTGGAGTTTTTAAGTGAAAAAAAAAGGTTTAAGTATAAAAATGGAAAAATAGGTACAGATCAAGAGTTTTTTTTTTTTTTTAGGAAATTGGTTATTTTGCTAACGAGATCTCCACGTAACCCTCATGTGATCTTGGTGGAGATGCTCTGTTTCGAAATTCATCAAGCAAAGGTTCACAAACTAACCTTGGGGCTCGTGGGCTAATTTTGGGTTTGCAGTGCCGTTGGTTTCAATGGACGACACATGTTAAGCTCTTTTATAGGTACGCTATAATCTCTATGAGATAGGTTGTTAGATTCACAGGGTTCATTGCCTAAGGTATAACAAATATATAAAAGTTGAAGGCTAAATATGTTATTATAATGATTTTTTAATTGCCTCGTCAGCTTGTTGTTTGTGATTTTAATTGAATTGACCAAAATAATTGACCTATGTAACGTGATTGCTTAAATTGCAAACTTGAACTTGGGATGGCAACAGAGCAGAGCGGACCAAATGTTTCCAAATTCACTACCACTTCATGGTAGGCATGCTTTGCCCCATCACCCACTCTGCTCTACTATGGGTACATAATTTTGAAAATCACTATCATTTTTATGGATGTCGAATTCATCTATCCTCGTTTTGCACCACTCCAATTCAATTTAATTTCCGTTACTTATTTCTAATATTTTAAAACTTTAAAAGATAAGTGAACGTAAAAAACTCATATTTTTTAAAAAATTAAAAATAATATGGACGGCCTAAAAATGGGTTTGGATTAGTGTTTGGCTAAAAATATGATAGGTTTGGACAAAATTTTAAATTCATATTTCGATCTAAGCCGAACTTGAACAAATATAAAATATTTTAATATCATGCTTAAACTCGACTCAAACTCAACCATAAACATCTTCACCGAGAATGATTCGTGAATAACCCTACGAATTAAAGCCTTTTGTTCCAAATGAATCATATGGATGAATATGAATATAGGATCTTTGACCATTCAAAAAGTAAAAATTTAGATTATTAACTTTCCATCCAATTAATTCAAATCCTTCCATTCCAAATATCGCTTAAATAACTTTATTAGATTCTAAGAGATTAAAAATTCAATCAATCACATATAATCGAAAATAATTCAAATAATTTTGAACCCTAAAGAGGAGAAATCAAAAACAGAAAAACCAATTAAAAAAAACAAATTTTAACTATATTTTAGTTTATTTATGTTTGACTTCTTGTAAACATAACATGAAAAACGTAACTTATAGAACGTGTTTTTGTTCTCTGAAAATAATATAAATCGATAAATTTAAAAAAGAATAGTATAGTTTCTCAATTTTTATTATCTGGGTGAGATGAGGAGGGTAGTAGCAGTTAAGGCATGAATTTTAATATTTTTTTATTACTACACATTCATCCCCTGGTTCACATCGAAACTCCTACTTAGAGCGTACTCCAAGATGTAACTACAAATCTACTTTTAAGGGCGGCCCAATCTGGTCAAAATAAAATAAACGTCATTAGCCTATCCACTCTTTGCCTAAACGCGCACACCCTTCCTAATCACCGCTGCCTAATTACGTTACATCATGGCCTTTCAACCAAATCCCATCATCTCTCTTTTTTCACTGTATATATACTCTTTTTCTCACAATCCCATAATCAGCCTTCGAGGAAAATGAGCTCTGTTTGCATTTCTAGGTGCTTGTCCGATGCTACGGAGCCTCTGGTCCCTGTTAGGGCAACATACGTAAACCTGTACAAGTGGCCAGAGTCGGATGCTGAGTTTTTGAGGTCAAGGAGCTCAGGCGCCACCGTGCATGGCCGACCGAGTAGAGTGGTGGACAGTTTCTCGTGTAGGCAGATGTACCTGAGGAGTTATAGGTTTTCAAGGAAAGAAAGTGTGAGGGAAAAGACAGTGAAATGCTTTGGGAGAGTTAAAGAGAAAATAGGGGGTGATGGGAAGAGGAGGAAGAGCCTACGTATTAGAAGAAGAAGAAGAAGGACGTGCTTGGTTTGGAGGAAAATTAGGATTGTGTTGTTGAGGTTTTTCAACAGATTGCTTTCTTGTTCTGCTACTGTGGATGTTGCAGATCAAAGGAATGCTTTCTTTTGATCCATTTGGTTTTGTTTTCTCAGTCAGCAGGCATGTTTTGGGTGGGCTCAATTCATTCATTTCTTCTTCGTTTTAAGTCATGTATTTTTCATTTGCATTTATTCAATCTGTGGAGCAGTTAAAAAAGTCTTTATTTTTATTGAGTGAGACGTGGAAAGTGCCAGCGCTAATTCAGCTGATATCATGACCAGGAAAGTAGTCTGAACAGAATATTATATATGTAGACACAACAGTAATGTTAGCAGCGCGAATTAATTCATGTATAAATGCAGGACGCGTGAAGTGTTAAATAGGCATGACTTAACGCGGAAGATTTAGGACAAATGACCTCACATCCAACTACTTCTATTTAACTTCTTTTTTCTACGCTGAAACGCATGCTGGACTAGTGTAAAGGATCAAAATTGGTTTCATATAAAATTTTCTTCCAAATATCATTTCAAATCGAAACGATGTAAAATTTATTCGACATTGACATTTTTATTAATGTAAGAAAACATGGATTCATGCGTGCTCAAACATCTTTTTATCTAATAGTTAAATAAGATTACAAATAATTCTAAGCATTGTATAAAAAAATAATTATTCTCTTTTTACTTTTTCACTCAACCACACACCATAAATTCCATTATATGATATTAATAGATTTCTATATATTCATAATATCATCAACTTCCAAATTAAAGTTATCCAAATTCAAATAATTGTATGTGATAATACCATTTTTAAAGAGAACATTTAATTCAAGAATCATATAATCATGCCAATGTCACCAAATGTGTTTAGTTTCAAATTCAAGCACTACAAGAAATGGAGCGCCCGCATAACATGGCTGTCTACACTGCAAAAATTCTTTACAACAAACTACGGGGAAGGCTTTACGTCAAAAAGCAGTTAAAATTCATTCCAAGTATAGGTAGGAAAGAATTCACCACTCATCAAGGTGAGTGAAGCTGGGAAGTAGCATTATAGCATATGCTACTTGTTTTGCCTAGGCACAGACTCAGTCAAACCCGTTTAGGGAACTAACAAGTTCATTGACTCATTCACCACCACATTATTCAAGTTTAACCACAATGGACATACATATTCCACCCTAGTCACTAACGCCTACATCTGCTAATGAAGATAAACAAACGTAGAAAATGCTAGAAATTTCCAATTAACTCCAAACAACAACATACAAAGCTCTATCGACTTACGGATATCCACCATACAATTAAAGACTATCTTCCGAGATCACTCCAGAGAACTTCATAAACTAAGTTCATAAAATATAAAGCTCTCTACCACGCAATAGCTTGATATATAGTTCACAAACATGTCTAGCATTGCAGAATTGAGGAAACGTCAAACATAAGTTTCTAAAATTCAACCTGCTAAGAAATTTCTTAGGTGCCATCTAACAAAGAGTTCTGAAAAATCTTCCTAACCACATAACCACTTCAAGATAGACAAGTCGATAACTAATTCGGGGTCTACTGCACATTCCTTTTTTTTCTCATTTCTGTCATACCCAAAAGGATGTAAGACAGTTCTAGAGGAAGGGCTGTAAAATTTAAATCATTCAAGTTTCAAACAGCCAACCTCTAAGTCCAATAACACACCCAAAAAGGCCAACTATAGGAAAAGAAATCAAAATTATCATATATAATATGAGAAAGACCTATTTGAATAGAGTGAAACTATACAAGGTGGTTCAATGGACACGAGCAATGGAAATAGCAGAAATCAGGAATTCCTTAAGTCCATATTGATTGATAGAAGCCATATGCAAAGCTCTTAATGGAAACACAGCAGATAACAAATAGATCACTTTAACCACTAACCAGGCAATCCAACAAAAATTCTACTGCCCTCTAGACTCTATCTACTGATCATTTTAAAATTTTGAATAAAACAATATCGGATTTCACAAAAGCAGCATATGATTTACTAGGAAAGACTCAAAAGGGCATTCATCTCAAATCCACAGCCTAATAGTGAACCATTTGGGAAGATTAAATTGAATTGAGTGCAACATTCATTATGAGCTTGATAACAATTTCATTAAGCAGAAATAGAGTAACAAATGGAACAAGTTAAACAAAACTATAGCAGTAAGGAGAAGAGCAGCAGCAAGTTGCAGACCAGATGCAGCAATTAGTATCCGTAAAATTTACAAAAAAAAAAAAACCTGTAAAATTATCCCAATTTGCATCAAAGGTAAAAATCCAGAGTAACCCTTTATACCAATTCACTTATCAACAGCCCCCACGTTCTCAAAGCTCGAAATCTTCATCTCTAAGAGCGAGCTCAGCAGCCTCTTCATCTTCTTCCTCAAGAATAAAGTACTCATTTTTCTCAACGGGCCTAAACATGTAAAAGATAATCAAATAGAACGCCAATGATGCAGACTCCTCCGCTGCATTGCTAACCCATTGATACTTGTAAGCTGCAATCGTCCTCAAAGCAAACACCACAATTCTCGTAAAATATAGATATCCAATCACCACGATGTAAAACTGCCTAAACAGAGTTAACTTTGCCAAATTCCTCGCAGCCTTCCCATCAGTTTTCGAAGTTTCCCTCAACGAACGAATCGACCAAACAATTGGGAAAATAATGGCGCAACAGCAGATAATATCAACTAGCAAGAATACCTGATTCCACGTCGCCCAATCTTTAATAAACGGCCCTGTCTCTCCGATAACAACCGACGCAATATTAGCCAAAACTTGAAGCGGTATCACGATCATCAGGACCTTCTTCTCCCTTTCTTGCAAAAAGGGTTTCAAAAACGACCAACCGGTGCCGATCAAAACGATGACAGTAAATAACAAAACTACACGAATAAACTGGAAAATGTAGAACAAAACATCCCAACCATGAGGAGTTCCAGTAACCTTAACGTAATGCTTATCTTCGGCGGCGCAGATCAGATTCAAAGCTTTGAATAAGAGCAACCCGGCCATTAATAAATGGATCCGGTGTACGCATCGTCTGTTGGTGTAACAAACGCAGACCCAATAAGCTAAGAAGAACAAGTAGAGGACAGAGAAGACGGTGTAAAGAGAAGGGAGCTGTGTCTGGCCAGCGGAGAGGTAATCTTTAGAACCGTCGCGGTCGAGGTTGTAGATTTCGGTTTTGACATTCATAGAAACGCGCGTTTCGGGGGCGCAGTTGGAGAAGAAGAGAGAGTATTCATTGGGGGAAGAAACGGGGTAAGAGCGGTTCAAACGGGAGAGGGGAGGCGGTGAGAGTTCGCTGAAGGTGAAGAGGTGTTGGATGTAGCGGGAGTCAAGGACGCAAAAGTGGGAATTCTGTTGGATCTCAAGAAGGACCTGCAGGAGAGATTCTTCGGATAGAAGGAAGAAACCGAGGCGAGAAGGGGAGGGGTTGGGAGCGTTGGAGGAGGAAGAGACGGAGACGGAGGAGACGGAGATGGTGACGTGACCGGTGTGGGTGAAGCCAAATTTCTCGAAGAGGATCATCGGGCGGGAGTCGGACTTGATGGTCAGAGTTTTGATCTCCGCCGTGGTGGATGAGACGATGGAGAGGAAGAAGAGGAGGAGGATTACCGTTGTTTTCGTCATTTTAGGAGGTTGTTCGCAAAAAGGAAAGGAGGGAGAGAACTTTGTAAGGGCTTTCCGGATCTGATTAATGTGAAACGTTCCTTCCTCTGTTTTCTTTTTTCCTTCATTAGAAGGCAAAGATAAATACGGCGTCGTCTCACGAGTCGGTCCAATTTATTGGGCTCTTAAATTTGCGATGCTCCAACATTTGGACCCACATCAACTTAGTCATCCTCTCTAATTGGACTGTTAAGGTGAGCTTGAATCAGCATTCATCCATGGTTGATGTAAAAATAATGATAATAATAAAATTATATATTATAATAATATTATAATATAAAATAAAAAGTAAATTAAATACATCACATTGTATCACTCATTTAAATTCACTCTTAATTGTATTAAATCCAATGGAACTATATGTAATCATAAATAATTACAATTGAATTATATTTACAATTTGTCAAAATTTTGACTTAAATTAGATAATTTAATTTGATCATGATTTGACTATGATCAAACCAACTTTCATCATAAGATGCCAAAGATACTAACTTATCTCACTTAAATGCTAACTGACTAAAACTTAAAACAATCCAAACACAATATGATTTTAATAAATAATCATAACGGTCCAAATCTAAAGTAATCAAAATTGAAAATCAAAACAAAATAATAATAACATAAAGTAATCTCAACATCATTTCTTTATAATGTAACGTACTTAGTAATATACTAAATAATCTGATTACAATAATTCTATTATTAGAAGGAATGTTACATTTCATGAACTAAAATCCCTTTGAAACAAATGCAGCTTATTCGAGATTTGTAATTTCTAATATTGTCTGCGAAACTTTTTTTAGTACGTGGATAATTTCTTTTAAGCTTTTCATAAAAAAATAATATATAAATTTTAAATTGTTATAAAATAAAATGAAAGAGAATAAATGACAAAGAGAATGAAAAAGCAAAAGAGAGAACGTGTTTTATTGATCAATAAAAATATATTCAATGTTTCTCTAATGTCTATATTTATAGACATAAAAAGTATAAATGGAATAGAACTCTAATTCTAATTCAATTAGAATTTAAACTTCATCTAAACAAATATTGATCTTGATGTACATCCACTTAATAAAATATTCATAACACTCTCTCTTGGATGTCCATTGGTAGATAATGTACCTCGTTAAAACTTTTACTAAAATAAAAACCCTGTGAAAAAAAAATTTTCTTAGTGAAAGAAAAAAAGTACACATTGCTATAATACGCATAATATGTTGCCTCATTAAAAACCTTACCAGGAAAACCCAATGAGACAAAACCTCGGTTAAGGGAAAAAGAGTACAACGCGTATTTACTCCCCCTCATAAAAACATCACATGATATCTCATATTCTATGTATTCAATCTTGAATACTAGTCTTTCAAATAACTATTTGAATGTATCTCCTAAGCATTTATATCACCGTTCTTTTGAAAGTCATGAGTGAGGAAAAATTTGAGGGAAATATATTTTGATCTCTTTATGAGTTTCAACAACAATAATAATAAACTTTAATCATGATTCTTCTATAAAAACACAAATAGGTATTATGGATCATTTTATAATCCTCCTTCAACTACTATTGACTAAATCAAATTTACCACATGTTTAATTATTTCAATTCATATAAATAAACAATTTCTCGATAATTTCAATATGTTTCTGGCATTCCAAATCCTTCTAGGATTTTAATATAAACTTTACTATATAGTGATTCACAATATGTTGTAACAACAACCATGAGACGCAAGTATGATCTGCCAGTTTAAAAATATATCTAAAGGTTATTGCATTCATCACAAAATAATATTATATCTTCTCATAATCAATGCCAGGACTTAGCGAAAAACTTCATATTTTTATTTCGCCTTTGCAAAACTACTTCATTTGTACCCTTACTGGCTTTATACCTTTAGATATTTGGACTGCTTGTTCAAAAACTCCACGAATTTAATTGTATTTGAGTTAGGTCTTTCTATTTTGGTCAATTTATTCCATATCTATATTTCCTAATAGATTTATTCAATATCTTCCTTTTATTTCATTATTTCCACAATAATATTGCATGCAAAACCATTGTCGACCACTTTTATTATTGGTTCAACATTTTCTCAAATTGATATAACTTATCGAAATATCTTATTTTCACTATTTTAATCTTCAATTTCAGGTACCTGAATCTCTTCTGAAGTTTTACTTATTAGTTATGTCTTAGGTCTCTTCTGGAGCACCTGCCTTCACTATATGACCATATAGATTTTTTTTATGAGAATTTTAATATTTGGAACTTTAATGAGTTATCCTTGTTGAACTTTTGGTTCAAATTACTCTCCCCCTTAACTCATTACAGGTTATTAGTTCTCTCCCCCTAATGTCGGGAAACTATCAAATCAAAATAGTAATCACAATCATGTCATAATTGAATCTTCAATACATTTAATATATCATAATAAAAGGAGGCCCATAATTAATATATATTTCCAACTTTCTTTGAAAATTCACTCATCTTTGTGCGTTGTGGTGGGATAATTGGATCATATGCGAATATACAAAAATTCAAAGATGAGAAATATTTAGCTTTTGACCTAAAATCAATTGCAATGTGGAGTATTTAAACTTATTAGCTTGATGTGTACAACACGTAAATCAACATAATTCCATGTTGAAAGAGAAAGTTCAGTTCACATAAATAATAATCAAAGGCATTCAATTAATAATTTCTCTAAACCATTATGCGCATAAATAACAAACTTTTACCAAAGTTTTTCATACTCAATCAATAAAAGACTGAGATATAAACTCATAAATATTAGCAAGATGAATTGGCTTAATTGTATGATCTGAAATTAATTATTCAAACAATCTTGCAAACGACAGGTTGCAAGTTGATAACACATATGTGTTTATTTTGTAGATGCATCTACCAAAATCATATAATATCAAAACCATCCACATGGTGGATTAATGGGCTCATATTCATTTCAGAAATGCAAAACATTAAATCTCAACTTTAGCTAGTGAGTTTTTAACAACCAATTTTCATTAAGAACAACCACCAAATGAGAATTCTTTAAATTAAAGAATCTTCTGGTTTTTTAATAAATGTCCATATAAATTCTCAGTTTATTTTCGCATTATATATGATCCAGGATGGTCTAACTGGTCATATCAAATAGTAAATATATTTGTACTAGTAAACTTCTGGTTTACTTTAACATGAGTTTCAATTTGAACTAAATTGTAGGAAATTGATAATTTTACCATCATTCCTTTCACTTTGTATCACATACAAGTACCATTATGACATTTACTACTGAAAATGTCTAAATCAATGTGAAGTTTATAATAACACTAAATCATATAATATAATTTTCAAATAATTATATGCAATATTCGTTTCAGGGAATATGCCAAAATCTTCATGTATCCAAAATCTTCATAATTGTTATGAATTGCTACATTCACTTCAAGAAATGAAGTAGAACTGGTGAAACGAATAACTCGTTGTTTTGTATAGACATGAGGAGCTATGAGGAGCTATGAGATAAATTTAAAAAACTTTTAAAGCCCTTTTGCATAATTTTAACCACCAAGAATAATTGCCTAGATCATGTATAGAAACAAGTTTATATTTAATATATCAATAAAAGTCACATCTCAAACATAAAAATATGACATGATGAAAAACTAGCAATTTTCTATTTCATAACTATCATCATAAATATGCATAAAATTTAATTCAATATCCAACCATTCAAGCTCATAAAACTTTTCATTTACAATTGTTTATGTCATTTCTCTAAATAATTAACAAAGAAAATTAATATAAAATGTATGAACTGCTACCTTTAACAATTCTTTGAGTTAAATTATATCTGAATAACCATAAAATTCATTGGTTTGTTAACATAAATTTGCATACTAGATATGTTTTAATCAAATATATTATTTAATTATAAAACTTACCATAACAATATAAATAAATCAGATAATATTCATTTTCATGATCAATGAGATGCTTCAAACAATATGTAACCCATAAAATCAAAATTTGAAAAAATCATCTCAAATATTTAAACCATATATCAATTCGATTTAATATATAAAAATGCACATTTTTCACTCTACGTTTAGTCTTGAAGATAAGAAGTAAACAAATTAAACTATAGTAGTACGAACTAGGGACCTCTTGCTTATTTAATAAACTCTCTTTCACTTTACTAATTACTTCCTTAAAAGAGAAATGACCAATAACTTTTCTAGCACAAAATAAACGTGCTTATTTCCAGTAGTAGATTTTTAATCCAATAAAAATTTATTTATAGCAAACTTTGAAAGTGGATCTTATTTTCCAAGTGTACAATAAGTTCATAACCAATAACTTTTCATGCATAAATTGTCACTCTTCTTAAAGAGTTCTTGGAAATTTTTGATCTTTCTTACTTTCTTCATTTTTCCACTTTTAGTGGTAAAAAAAATTATCACGACCATCCCCCATTATTATTATTATAGTCCAATTTACTACATCCATGTCAAAGATTATATTCTTCAAATTTATCACATAATGTTACATTCTTTTCAAGGAATGGTTAAGTTTCGTAGTTAAAAACTTTTGTTCAACTATAAGTAAATTTTTTTCATGATATTGCTATTGTAGGAGCACATTTGAATCATGAAAAACTAAATAAGTTCTCTCTTGCAAAATTCTCATTAGTAATATTTTTCATGTAATTTTAATTGAGAACTTATTTTGAATACTGTAAAGTTATACTCACAGTTTTAAAAACTTGCAACTTCAGGTGCATCTAACCATAACGAGTTTTAGATAGAATTATCATATTCTATTGCTCATATTTTTCTTCTACAATTTAAGTAGATATTTCACAGTCAAATATTTTGACTTCAAACCCTTAATGAGAATAATGACAAAGAATATCACAAAGATAATCACAATCAATTATAATAAATATAAATTAATAACCCAATCCTCTTTTGATTCATATGAAATATAATCTTTTCCCCATTCACAATCTCAATATGAAATCCATTATGAATATATTTTAAAACCAATGGATTAACTAGTACAAGATATTAATATATTAGCTCTTTTGGAGCTTTCGACCAATTTTGTACTGTCAAATATTGGAATAATATTGTTTTATTTTAGTACCAAATAAGATAAATATTTTTTATTTATAATGATAGAATTCATTACTATATTTTCATATTCTTCCTCAAAGAATATTAATAAAAACAAAATATTTGGGCATACGCCACATATGTGACCAATAACCTTTGATAACATAAGTTAAATTTACCCTTTGAAAAGTTATTTTAAGAACTCTTATTATTTTTTTATTCATCACTATGTTCCCTTTTTTAGTGGCCATGATATCTTTCATTTTTTTATGTTTGTATTCACTTCGGGGAATGCAATAAATTTAGTAGAAAAAAACTTATAAATATCCAACTAGATTATTTATTCCGTAATCACCATCACAAACATGCGTGGATTTCAAATCAAAATCCATCTATTCATGTTGTTATGATTAGTCTCAAATTATAATAAACATAATATTATAAATAAATCATAGAAAAATATACATAAATATCTTTAACATCATCATTATCACCATGGTTATTATCATGAGAATTGAGTATTTAAAGGCTCTAATGATTAATCATAGTGCGTCGGCCTTAATTGATGGCTAAAAAAATAATTAAATGAGAATTGTGCTGACAACGTATTATAAAAAAAAAAAGATAATGAGAGAACAAATAAGAGAGCGTATTTTATTGATCAATAGAAGTGTATTACAATGCTTCTCCAATGTCTATATTTATAGACATGAAAAATATAAATGGAATAGAACTATAATTCTAATAACAACTAGAATTTAAACTTCATCCAAACTTATCTCGATCTTGATAAACATCCACTTAATAAAATATTCATAACATAAATGACATACTTATTTTGTTTTTTAAATGAATATTGTAAAAAAAGTTATTATTTATTAAAATAAATTTGTCCAAAAATTATTTCTTAAAATACTTTTTTAGAAATACCCTATTTAGTGATATTTATTATACCACTAAAATCCCAAAAAATTATCTTTAAAACTCTAATTCTGAAATCCAACTTGTTAGTTTTCTACAGAAAATCCAAAAATTCCTCCCTTACATTTTATATTTTCCTGTATATCTAAATTTTTTAAGATTCGAAAATCTAATAATTCTATAATGACTATATCTTTATTGAGATCCAAAAAAAAGGATATATTACTCAAGATCCAACAACATTTGAGTATTCTTTACTAGCTCGATGTCACAATACTATGAGAATAAATCTATTTAATTAAAAATCATTTCTCACTTAACACAATTTAGTTTCTATCACTCTAGTGAAAATCAAAAACTTACTTTCATTCATATTCGTTCTGGTTGAACAATAAAAACCCCCAAACTTGTATGTTTCATCTCGCATGTCACCAAACAACAATAAAAAAAAAATGCAATGTTAGTTTACACTTTTTAGTGAACCAACATTCAGTAACATAAAATTCTGAATTTAATATCAGGAGGTAGTGACAGAGTGAGTATGGGACCATGACCCCTAAAATGATATATTTTTTATTTAGATTTTATAATTTATAAAATTTTAAATTAGTAATAGTAAAATTATATTTTAACCTCTTAAAAAAATAAAAATTTAATTTAATTTTTTAAAAATTATAAAAATATAAATTATTAAATTAAAAAAATTATATTTTTTTAATAATAAAAATATATAATTTAATTCCATATCAAATTTTTTTTCTAACTGTTTAAAAATCTAAAAGCTTAATTCGAATATAAAAAATATTGAGCTAGAAGTCATACATTTTATATTTTAAATTTTTTTTATTTTTTTTATCTCCTTTGATTAATAAATAATGATACTGCTGACGTTTTATTATTTTTCAGGAAGGGCATAAGTGTGTTGTTTTCGAAAAGAAATGATTAAAATGTATAATTACCTTATGCGAGAAAATTTTCTAATAACAGATAAGAAACAAAAGTAAAATGAAGGGTAATTTAGTCAATTTAGTAGTGAAGATTTTTTTCTTTTCGTAATAAAACTGAAGTTTCAATAATTAAAATGTTTGTTCATTCCTCGTAGATGATGTCCGGCGGCTCTACCATCCTTGAGACCTGGAAAAGCGGGACAATATTTCAACTATCCAAAATTACCCTTCCATTAATCACAAATTTACAATTCATATTTCTCGCTTCGTAGCGTATTTTTAAGCAAAACTGAGGACCTATTTATGTCTTTTCATAAGATTACTTATTTATTGCATGGCGGTTGCGGTTAGTCGCCGTTGCCAACTTCTGACCCGTTTTCAAAATTTCCATTTTTTTCCAAAAATTAAAAAATAAAAACTCAAAGCTACCAGAGAATCCTAACAGCGTCGGATCGTTGTATCATCTTTCATCGATCATAGTAAAGAGAATCTCACAATTGTTTTGATTTCGAGCTGCCAGATTCGGGAATTTTCTTTCTTTGCGCAATTCTTAATCTGTAAGTTTACTGACTTTGACTGTATAGTTATATTTTGGTTAAAATTTGAAATTAGAAAGTTTGATTTTTTTCCCCACAATTCTCGTCGTTTAATCTATATGTTATCAATCGTGTTTGATCGCTTTTGCTGTATACTCTACATTTATTTTATGTTTGGTTGCTGAGAAAATTGGAGTTATTTTTCCCTTTCTTGTGTTTCTAAAGTTTAAGCTTTTCTTCTTTTACGAGAAATATGTTTTAACATTCTATATTGGGATTATACTTCATATAAATTATAATATTCGTTAAACTTGGATTTCTATATTTGGTTCCAAGTGGCAGCTTATAGATTCCCATACATGCTTTCTTCTTCTTCTTCTTCTTTTTTCCATTCTATTTTCTTGCTGAGCAAAAGGGAACATGTTATGGCTTAAGTTGGCTCCGTTTAATTTTGAACTGAACTCAGATACCTGAAAATAAAGAACAAAGATCCTCGATTAGAACGATTTTGGATGTTTATATTGATTTGTGGATTCATTTTTTTTGATAGAAATAAGGAAACTGCAGAAGGATTTTTGTTAATCTAAGAAAGGTTTAATTTTGGCAAATGAATGTGGTTGGCAAAGTTGGGAGTTTAATTTCACAAGGTGTATATTCTGTTGCTACTCCTTTCCATCCTTTTGGTGGAGCGGTTGATATAATTGTTGTTCAGCAACCAGATGGGACTTTTCGGAGCACGCCTTGGTATGTTCGGTTTGGGAAGTTTCAGGGTGTCTTGAAAGGGGCTGAGAAGGTCGTTCGTATAACTGTTAATGGCGTTGAAGCAGATTTTCATATGTATCTTGATAACTCTGGGCAAGCATATTTTTTAAAGGAGGTTGAATCTGGTAAAGGATTTGAGACAAATGGAGATTTGAAGGATTCTGATGGTGAAGTTGTCTCAGATTCCTGGGTGGCTCAATTGAGGGATGAATGTGATGCCCCAAGTCAAAAACAGCTTGAAAGGGCTGAATCTGATACTAGGTTTTATGATTTTCAAGATGATCAGTTTTCTGCAGAAGGTCTGGTTAATTTTTCAGAATATGGGTCTGACCGATACAAGGGTTTAGATAGTGAGTGTTTTGGTGAAGCACAAGGTTTAGATTCAGTTGTCTTCTTCAGTGAGGATGGCCATATACTTACAGCCCCTGTGTTGGCATCAGACATGAGTGCTGAAAATATGCAACTAAGCACACCTCTGTTCCATATAGGAGGAGGTGAAGAACCTGACTTTTGTGACGGTAATGGGGAATTTAGTCCAGGTGACAATGAATCAGATGCTGACTATATATGTAAGCTCAATGCTGCGGCACCTAATAATTCCTCTGATATTGTTTGCAACTTGGACAGTGATTCTACTGCTTTGAGACGCCATCTAGAAGTTTGTGAAAAAGGGGGGGATATGCCTGTCAAACCGAAGAAACTCGAAACCTTTTCAAGCATGAAAATGAATTTATTAGGCAAAGTGACATTGAAGATGCATCAGTGCATATTAAGGATGATGTTTTTAAGAGCTGCCTTGAACTATCTGAAATGGGTAGACATGATGAGAACACCAATTCTGAAGAAATAGGTAGCCCACTGCAAGCTCCGATTTCACAAGATAAGCCTTCTTGCAGGCCCCCAGAAGTGGGTGAAACTGAAGATGGAGCTATTGGTGGCTCCAGAAATAAAGATGTGTTGTCTTCCTCTTGTAGTCCCAATTATTCCAATGAAAATGGGTCTCCTGATTTACCAGTTGAAAAGAAAATGTTCGCTACAGATTATATGGGTTCTAACAATGCATCTGTTGATTTGGTTGTTAATGACCCTGAATTGAGAGATGAACAGTTCAATACATCAGCAGCAACTGAAGGGATGAATAGCAGTTTACAAAGTCCTCCACCTGAGGACAAGAGTAGCTTAAGTGAGACTGTGGAAACTGAAACAAGTTGTGCTAAAGAGATAGATGTTCGTGCTAGCCTGGGTAAGGAACTAAGTGCTTTGCCTCCTTTAATTACTTAACCTCCCTTATTCTTGCTCTGATTCTCACCTTAAATTTCCAGGATTTGAGATCTCACTCTGTGGCAATGAACTTTATGTGGGTATGGGTTCAGATGCTGCAGCAGAAGTCTTTGAATCACATCGGATATCAATGGAGGAATACAAAAATAATGCAATGTCAATTATTAAGAATACAAACCTAATCATCCGATTTGGAGAGATGTACTTCACATGGGAAAAAGCTGCTCCTGTTGTTCTCGGAATGGCTGCATTTGGTTTAGAGTTGGCTATTGAGCCCCAAGATGCAATCCCTGTTGAAAAGGATGAGTCATCAAAGCCTAAGGGTGGTGATTCTGGTGTCACTTCTGCACCTTCTGGCCGCAGATTGAGGCTTTGGTCTATTCCCATAAGAAGGGTCAAAACACTTGAGAAGACCGGTAGCAATTTATCTAGTGAGGAGGTATTTCTTGATACTGAATCTTCTCTACAAAATTCACCAGCAGATTTAATTCCAACATCCAGTGGAAGGATTGAATCTCCCGGCAAACAATTTGTGAGGACAAATATTCCCACCAACGACCAGATTGCTTCCTTGAATCTGAAAAATGGTCAAAATACGATTACTTTCAGTTTCTCCTCCAGGGTTCTGGGAACACAACAGGTTTCAATTCTCTCTTACTCAATTCTTCTGGTGGGTTCTCAAGGTATGTGTTCTGCTTAAATTTTAGCCTAAAAAATCTGTGCATCTTTAACAGGTTGATGCTCATCTTTACTTGTGGAAGTGGAATGCAAAGATTGTAATTTCAGATGTGGATGGAACTATTACCAAGTAGGGGTTTTATCTCCTGATATTATTGCTCTGCAGTATTTAAAATTTTTCTGTTTCACCCATTTATGGACCTGTCTAAACTAGCTCTGAATCTTATTATGATGTTATTATGGAAATGGTAGATTATTTTTGTTACAGGAAATCATTATGATTTGAGTATGATGTTGGAACTAATAAATTATACTGGACCATCAAAGAAACAGAGAAATTAAACCATATATTCGCATTTGATGCTGAAATTATAACTTCCATTATGATCTTTAGTATTAGAGCAGCAGTGAGCATTCTAGAAGCTGTCATACCCTAATTGATTTGGTGTGAAATCTTTCTTTCGAATATGTTTTAGTCATGTATAATGTAATACAAGATGTGTGTTTCAATAACCTTAACATATTTCTTTCAGGTCTGATGTTTTAGGCCAGTTTATGCCTTTAGTTGGTAGGGATTGGACACAATCTGGTGTAGCTAATCTTTTCTCAGCTATTAAGGTATGCTTTTCTCAATTGTTTCCTTGTTCGGCTTGACTTGTCTGAGAAGTTGTTCTTTTCTGGACTATCATGCAAAACTAGATCTAGGAAATTGCTCCACCCTTTTTTAGTTTCATCACAACTGAAATAAAAACTTGTCTCGTGTTTCCTTTACGCTTTACTTTTACTAGTTCTTTATAAAATTCCCCACTGACGTAAGTGATGATAAATTTTTGAATGCATGTTTATAGAATAACTTTTGGTAACCTTAGTATCAAAGATTATGTGAGCATTATCCTGTCACCATTATGCCCCGTAACATTTAGTTTTCTGTCGCGAAATGTATTTTTGCACTTCTTAGGTGATATATGGGTAGTGATAAAGTTCTTTCTCATAAGTTGCATTTATGTCCATCTTTATCCATCCCTCCTGTAACATGTGTGCATGCACAAACACAATATTGTTTGTAGAGAACAATATCAAACAGTGCGGCTCTTCTATTTATTCCATTAACCAACATATTTGGTATGCATATTAACCAAATGATTTCCTTGGGTGTCTGATGTTCAACACTAACTGTATGTTCACAACAGGAGAACGGGTATCAGCTTCTATTTCTCAGTGCACGTGCAATTGTTCAGGCATATCTAACCAGAAGTTTCTTACTTAACCTGAAACAGGTAATGGAATAGCCTGAATACAAATTTTTACATTTTCCTTATGGAAGCAAAAAGGCAATAGTGAAAGTGTTAACCAAAGAGAAAAGCTAACATTTGGAAACCATCTTGTTAAAAGACTTTGAAGTCACGATTTTGTAACCGATTTTAACTGATATAGCTTTGTTTATGTAGGATGGAAAAGCTTTACCCACGGGACCTGTTGTGATTTCTCCTGACGGTTTGTTTCCCTCATTGTACCGTGAGGGTGAGATCTTTCATTTTTTATTTTCTCCGACATTGTTTGTCTATTGAAGTAATCTAGCTGTTTTCTTAGTTTGCATCACAATTTTGCGGCTCCAGCTACATGAGAGGAAAAAGAAATCCTTATTGCATTCCATCACAAACCTTTAAATGATAAACGTGGCGTTCTTTGTTGTCTTGGCCTTTTCTTTATGTCAGAATCATTAGGCTTTATTATCGAGTTACATTGCTTTTCTTCTTTTACTTCCTTTTTAATTATTTATAGGTTCCATTCTAATGTGTTCTACTATTTCCTAACTATACTTGGCAGTGATAAGAAGAACACCTCATGAATTCAAAATAGCTTGTTTGAAGGTGAATTCTGAAATATTCAACCTTGTTTCTAAATGTACAACGGAACTATTACTGCATTCAGATCAGTCTTTTCACCTATGATTTCTTTCTTATACGTGCGTTGCAGAATATCAGGAAACTTTTCCCTTCCGACTACAATCCATTTTATGCAGGCTTTGGAAACAGAGACACAGATGAACTCAGTTATAAAGAAATTGGCATCCCAAAGGGAAAAAGATTTATTATTAATCCAAAGGTACATGTTTTTCATGTCCTGCTTATGAGAAATCTATATTGCAGTTACCATAGCAACTTTCTAACAAATCGGACTCAAAACTGGCAGGGTGAGGTGGCTATCAGTTATTGTATGAACACGAGGTCATACACATCGTTGCATACCCTTGTAGAAGAGATGTTTCCACCAACCTCATCCATTGAACTGGTAAGGCATCAATTTCTCGCCTCTTTATTTATGATGCAAAAGAACAACTGAAAAATTATCTTCAACCGTCTCTTATTTGTTTTGGAACCTTCTTGATATCCTTGATATTTTAAAACGTTTGCAGGAAGATTACAACGAATGGAATTATTGGAAAGTGCCATTGCAAGATATTGAGTAACATAGTTGATTGCCTAAAGAATACGGTTTAGTTATACCAAGGAGATGATCAGTAGCATAATTTGTCCCATAGGTAAGAAATTGTCCTGATATTCTTCAAGTTCTTAAACTTGCTTCCTCACTGACATTCATATTCTTTGGTGACCTTGAAATGGTCTGTTGGGGTTCATCTTGTAAGGAATAAATAATTCAAGTGGATAAAATCAAAGCCATTGCCTACAATAGCTATATGTATCTTTACAGATTAAAATATTTTCCCCAATTATAAAGTTTACTAAAAATGATAGCATTTCATACGTAGTTATCTTTATTATATTCATCCATCATTTATAAATGTGGGGTTCATAGAAAATTTTAATAGATCTCACGTAGATCTATTGTGCTTACATAATTGTTGTGTACTGATTATAAGTAATATCGTTCACAAAATGGTCCCTCTTTAGTAACCATTTTCAACAATTTCATTTTGCAGGATAAGAAATAAATGCAACTTATGTGTATATGTTTAAAAACAAGCTGTTCTCAGTGTTCTTCAGGCTAGTAACAGTGACCTAAGAAAAGCTTGTATAAGGCCATTAATGGAGTTATATTGGAAAAGCTCTGAAAACCCAATAAATGATTGTAATAATTTCAACTACTGTAGACTGTAGTAGTACCAATCTTATCTGGAATCCTGAAATATTGCATTCAAACCAATAGTACTAAGAGGTGTGTATCTATGACCCAAAACAAAAACAACTTTTTGAAGGTTAGTACCATAAATCTACTTGTAAAAGGTGTTTCTGAAAGCGACTCTCCTGAGACATTGGCCGCATTAGGCTCCAACTATTCCAGGGTCGAGTCGGGTCGGACTCTTGGTTTATGTTTTTTCATTCACATGACTTGAAATTGAGATATTGCTTGGAAGACATTAAATTGTTATCACTCAGTTCAACACATAGGGCTTGGTCTTGAACTTGTAGATATCAGGTTGGAGTTGTAATTGCAACTTTGAGTCATTGTAACAGTGGCTCGGTTGGAAAGCCTGAGAAGGCTCATGATGCAGCCATGCCCCCATGCAGACTCAGGCTGGCATTAGAGTAAAAAGGGAAAAAGCTAATTGCTCTTCAGAAAGTGAGAACTGTGGTGTACATGAACAAAGCTTAGGGTGCTCAGACCAGCATCACGTGATCACCTCTGCTTCATTTGTTACAGTAAATTCGACTTTACCCGTATTTCAGAGCAGTGATTTGGGTTTTGGATATGGGATCCTTCTTTCCCATCTTCATCAATATTTTTTCATTTTTCATCATTTTACCCCTTGATCAAGATTTACATCTCAAAACTCTTATTCACTACTAGATATTATTAACAATCAGCAAAAGATTGACCCCAATTACAAGGTGACAATATAATAAAATATCAATGTTAAATCCAAACTGTTACTTAAGACAGCTAATTATTCTATTTTCTTTTAACAATCAGCAAAAGATTGACCCCAATCACAAGGTGACAATATAATAAAATATCAATGTTAAATCCAAACTGTTACTTAAGACAGCTAATTATTCTATTTTCTTTGTTCATTTCTCCTTTAATTTGTTGTTCTTAGGTTAGGTCTTAACTGATGTGATATAAAAACACTAGGAATCTAGGTGCAATGTTCTTATTGAATATTGCGGCTGGTCTTGGATCAGTGTTTTAGAATTTGGACAAAACTCAAAAGTAAACAGTCACTACAAGAGGAGACAAGCTAAAAAGAAACCCTCGAGCCTTGGGATAAACCGCATCCCAACACCAAAATATTGGAGCTTATACTTGTTTTCTTTTTTTTTTTTTTTTTTGGGGGGGGGGGGGATGACTCTAGTTTATGTTTGTTTTTAGTGAGGTCAACAGCTGCATTCAACGTATGCATAGCCCCCATAGGCACAGCAATAACTTATTGCAGACAGAGGCATCTACCTTGTGAACTACTGTTCATTTTTATCCGAAAAGGTGAAATTCCTTGCCAAGTCCCTGTATATAATATGGACTAGATCAAATAAGGTCAAAGTGTAAATTAACATTTACTCGTAAGTATTTCATTTGCAGAATCATAAAAAGCTTTCATAATTCTATTATCAATAAATGTTAATTTTGTTAAAATATGGACTTACTTAGTTTTTTAATAGCATAAAAATAAAATCAATTAATTTCATAATAGAGAAATTAATTTGATCGAATACTACCAAATACATTTTATATAGTAATGCATTTAGATTTAGCTTAGAAGGTTTGAAAAAACTTATAATTAATAATAGCGCTCTCTCTCTCTCCCCCTCTGTTTGTCTGTCTGTCAGCCTCTTAGGCTCTAATTCATTATTAAATGTTAAGCTTGACCATGCAAAAAACCAGGTTTTGGGAAAAGAGCTGGCCTTTTGAAATTTAAATTTTGCAGCTGAGAAGTTTATGGATCTACACAAAACAACAAATCTGGCATATATATAATTAGTATTTAGTTTTATAATCAAGAAATTATGCAGTTTCCAATGTACAGGAAAAAGAAAACATATAATTTAAGAGTACAGGTTTGCATGTAATGAAGTATGAACTATGAAGATTAGGTCTGGTAAGGGAATTTGTATATATATGTATATGTAGTTAAACTAAGAGAGACTGGTAGCAGATGACTGAATACTTGTGAATTCCCAAGTGGATACACTATATCATGCATATTGTAATTTCAAATAAGATTCCATGTGAGTATTTTTTTTATTATATATTCTTCTTCTATTTTGATTATCTTTAACAATGTTGATCAGATTTGTTTTGTGCTACTTACATTGAAACTTCCAATAAAAAGCAAAAAAGGGAACGGTTGTACTACTGTCACCTTCTTCCTGGTTGTGGAAGATTCCTTAACTTCTGCACCACATTTTCAAGTTCAAAATATATATATAAACATGGCAACACTCAAGTGTCCTAAGAAAAATATGGGGTTGCAGCTATATTGTTATCTATTCAGTCCTTTGGCATTGTAGGGATTTAATCAGATTGTTCTAAGCTAAACCTTAAGCTTATTAGTTGAACGTGTCAGTGTCTCAGAAGTTCATTGGCTATGGATACAGGTCAAATTCAAAAGAGAAACAAAAAAAAAAAGGAATGATAATATCATTGAAGATAAGAAGACAAAGGGCTATAATTCACTTTTTGAGAAGAGCATGAGGTAAATGATGATATAGTAATATACATATAAATACATATATATAATAACACTCAAGTAATAATGTAAGGCTATACTGAATGTGAGCCACATAAATTTTTTTTGATGCAGAATTGGAAGGGATAAATTGAAAAAGATTGTTTTTTCAGCCATTTTATTTGTTTGGAACCATTCAAGATACTAGTATACAAGGGAGAAAAAGTGTGGGGGGAAAATGGAAAAGACCTGACAAATCCTTGTGATTTTATTTGTTTTAACTTGGCTCCATCCTTACTTTAAAGGATGCTCATTGGTCCTCTCTTTCCTCACCAAGCTCACCATTCCAATAAGCTAAACATCTTCTAGAGAAAAATAAAAAACATGGCCACAAGCCAAGCTACATTCAACCATGATGCGGATGAAGAGTACATAGATATGGAGGTAAGTTCACCCTCCAAGTTCTTGTGTTACTCTATAAACTCTCCACCACAAAGCAGAGAGTTTGAGTTCCAAATGTGTTCAGTTGACTGCAATGGAGACATTACCTCAACAACTTCACCTGCAGATGAACTTTTCTACAAGGGAAAACTCCTTCCTCTCCATCTTCCTCCTCGGTTGCAAATGGTTCAGAAGCTACTGCAAAGCTCCAACAGCTCTTCATTGGAGAGCAAGACTGAAGCACCCTTTGAAGAAAATGGTCAACTTCATTTCATAGGCTCTACAATTGCTTCAACAACTGGAAGTAGTCTATTGGAATCCTGTAGGGTGAGTAGTGAATTAAACCCTGATGACTATTTCTTTGAATGGTCAACTGAAATGAATGGCTTCACAGGCAATAATTCGAACAAGTCTTGGTCTAAAAAGCTTAAACAGATGAAGCAATCCTCAATAACCCAAAAGCTCAAGGCATCCAGGGAGTATCTTAAGTCATTGTTCAGTAAATCTGCTTGTTCAGATGAATCTTGTGCCAAAGCAGATGTTTCAAAGACCAAAGAATGTGCAAACAAGTACATGAAAATGGGAAAGAAGAACCCATTTGGAAAGGTTGATAAAGATAGATACAAAATATTCATGAAGACTATTGATAGGGAGTTGGGTGAGGATGTTTCAGATATCCATAGGAGGTCATTTTCAGGGGTAATTCAAAAGCATTCTGCAATAAAGACTTCATCTTCATCATCAACATCTTCATCTGGTTCTTCTTCCTCTTCAACATCTTTTTCTTTAAGTTCAAGTGGATTCTGTGATTTACAGTTGCTGAAAAGGAGCAACAGTGCCAATTCAGAGATTGAGAATTCAATTGAAGGGGCAATTGCTCATTGTAAGCAGTCTCAGAAACTTGGGGTCTGTTCACTTTCTGCTTCAAAGATTTCCGTTTGTGGGGACCAAGAAAGACCAGAACTTTGCAGCATTTGAATGTCAAAAAATACTTTACAAAGACTGGAAATCCACCATAACAAGAAGATAAAAAAAAAAAACACTGAAGTTGATTTAGATGGGTAACCAGTTCCTGCTACATTCTTCAAAGTGAGTGCCATTTGATACTTTAGATACTTTGCATGATTTTTCCAGCACTGTTAGACAGGACCCATTTTTTTTTTTTTTGGTTTTTAATGTTGCTGTAATACGTTTCCATGGAAGAATATGTTGAAAATCCATCATCATTGCTCAAATAATAAAAGCAAAAAATGATTAGGATTCTTCCATGGAAGTTCATCTTTCAAAATCAAATGGTCTAACCCCACCAACCAAATTGCATGTTGTACTTGCTCAAGTTATTGCATGATTGGAATTGCTTGAATCCAGTATCTGTTTGCTTGGTTTTTGCTTCTATATATATATATATATATATATATAAAAGAATTTCTTTTCTCCTTGGACTGGGACAAGACATTCTCTTTTACAACGAATTGCCGGTTTCCGTACAGCATCTTTTCACATTTGACAATGATCCTTACCACTTAACTATGTTTTTAATGTGTTGTTGCTAAGTTCATATGTTGAATAAAACATCCATAAAACAAGTTTCAGTTCCCCTTCTAACTGCAGGGAAAAAATCAACTTTAATTGGAAGCGAGTGAATGTCTGACATGATTAAATTATTATTATTTTTATATGTATTTAGAGGATTTATGGAATCTCCTATCATCGTCCCATCACTAAATATTCATCAATATTACGACAATAATAATTTCCTTAAAAGCTGATTGTATTATATATGATTTGTTTTTCTTTTTACATGAACCTTTTCCCTGATTCTGCATTTTACTATTTCAGCCTTTTAACTTTTCAGACTTTATTATGCCTTTCAGACTGCCATCTTTTTATCTTTTTCTTTTAGTAAAAGAGAACTTTCACTTCATTTTGAATTATTTCAAGGAGTGAAGATAACTTTTATTATCTCAAAAAGTTAAAAATCATTCATTGACAATGTGGCATTTTTGTTCTAGTAAAAATTCCCTCTGAAACCCCAAATGTTTAGTCCATCTAATTCATGCACTCATTTCTTTTACTTCATATCAGATAATAGAATAGATCATATCAGATAATAGACAGATAGCTTACCTGCATTCCATGGCTTCCATTGGTTCATCCTTTTACTTCATTAAACAAAGAAGAATATGCATCCAATTACCTAAGCAATCAAGATAAAAAAAAGCAATTGCATGTCCTAATAGGCCTCTAGAGATGCAGATTTCAGTTTACCAAAAAAACAAAAGGATGCAGCTGGGACCATGTCACCAAGTGAAAAGCATGTGAATAAATGTCAGGATAGATTCAAGGCATCAATATTATTTCCTGAACACAATTGTAAAACAACTTGTCATCTTCTTACACTTTGTTATGAGGGAGAAACAATGCAACTTCAGCTACTAGTACCCCTCAACTTTTCCCTTAACTCATTTCATATCAAACATTGATATTATCATTATGTCAAAGGCTCCAACTTGAACATGCATGAAGTAAACTATAGTTATATGACTCAGCTTTATTACTTGGAAAATCCGAAAACAGTACCTGTATAACAAAGCGTCGTACTGTCCTGATTATCGACAAGAAAAGAAGGAAAGAACAATAATAAGAAGAAAAGGTTCATTGAATTTAACATTGATTGAGGACAAAAGAAAGTTCACCCAAAAATACAAGCATAACACGGCAAAATATATGTTGACAACCTATGAAACTCATGGACTTTGTACCAATGCTGGTAGCTTTAGAATTTAAATGTTAAAGAGACATGAAATGATGTTCTAGAAAGCAAATGTCTTAGTAGCAGATAGGGTCTATCACCATCATTTGTCAGAGTCAAGTACTAGTGCCCCTCACTTGAATGAAGACATGGTAGTATTCAACATTACCAGAGGGTATACAAGTTTACAGCTTTCATCTTTAATGATTGGCCCACGGAACTAACTGCACCAACCTAGAAATTACAAGTTATATGAAGAAAAACTGAAGGAAGGGAAAATACCATGTAAGAAATGCTATCTGTTTTTACAACATGGTATCATAGATTCTTTAATTAGCAGCTTTCAGATTGCATTTCTAGTTACTCCTTTTTCTTTTTTCTAAAAGTTTCTGCTTCGTTCTTTAAAAGAAAAACAAAGAGAAGACATAACACGTTCCAACTAAATGACAGCATGTAAATGCCTTATATGTTATCTGGACTATTTTTGGACATGCGTATATGATAAGGTCATCTAAATACATGGAAGAACATGTCACACCAAAGTCATACATAGTATTGGTTGGTCATCATAACGTTAGCAGGGTGAAAATTGAAGTATTAGACAAGGAAGACCTAAACATATAAAGGTGGTAGTGTAGACTAGCAATGAAGGCAGAGCTGGAAGGCATAAATAATTTTGCAATGAATCTGGTCAAATTTAAAAAGGCATAGCCTATCCATGTCAAGCATTGCATGATATCAATCAAGAAGGAAAGTATGTGGGAGTATTATTGCAATACTCACTGGTACTCTTCATTTGTTGTCTTGCAAGAAGAGGAAAAGGAACTGTATGACACTGAGAATCTTGTGCATGTGACATGGGAAAAGCACAGTAAAGGTGATATAGTTAGATTTTTCAGTTACTTATTTACTTTTAAGGGAAAAAAAAGGGAAAAGGAAAGAAATTTGAATGTAAACATGTTGACAGATAATCTAGGCAATCAAAGCCAAATCATTGACTAATTTCTTGATCCATTGAACTACAAAAAAGAAATGTACATCTACAAATTCTCAGCTGTTCTTGCAATCTGTATAAGCTCAACCTTGCAATTTGCTAACATTCTACTACAGTTGGTCAAATCTGTAAGCATGAGATAAAATGTTTCTAGTGCATTAAAAGCTCAAACTGCATAGAGTTTCTTGTGCTCATTGTTTAGAATCTCTGTGTCAGACGTATATGGTGTGGGCAATGACCGAGATCCGCTAGTCATTGAAGACCTACGGATGCTCCGAATTTTGGAAGCCTCAATACGGTTCACAACCACCCAATAACACAATGTCCCCAATGTCGATACCATGATAACAGTCCCTATACCGGTAATAAGATTAGCTAACCACCTCTCATCTTTTCCAACTACAACATATGAAAGGGCAAGAAAAGCAACTGAAATCAGCACACAAGCCAACCACATGAGCTTGTTAATAACTGCCATCATCTGCTTCTTTGCCTTTCTCTGTATAACTACAACAGACGTTTGTACTACTACAACAGCCAATGATATGAAGAGGGCTATGGAGTCGAAGACAACAAAAATCATAAATGGTAGTTTTGCAGCGATTCTCGCTTGTCCTGGAGAAACCCCTGGTGAAATATCGCTAGGACTGTCAACATATTGACCTGGAACATTGAAAATGGCAGCGAATGCAACAGAGGCAATGAGAATAGCCACCACTGTGCTGGAGTTGATAGCGTTGTTCAGACTTTCAACATGCATTTTGTTGAGCCGCTTAGCTATACCTTGCACACGTTTTCCTGTTTTACGTGTATGCTCCAGCTGGTAATGAACTCCATTCTTTATATCACTTACAGTTTGTTTTAGTTCTCGAGCTGAATTTGCAGGATGTGGCTTGATGGATTTGGCAGATTGGACTCCATGCTCTTTTAAAATACAAGCAATATCAGATAGTTTATTCTTCTCTGCAGCGTCAAGAGCCGTTTCCCGAGACTTGTTGATGACTAGTTTGTTAAGTCCACTGTCATTTAGCAGCTTTTCAACTATCTGAAAGATTGAATTAGAGATTAGACAAGCTCACAGACTTAGCCAACCTTAGAGATGGATTAAAATTTCTATTAGCAACTTTGATTTATTGCTCCTAATAACTGTGAGTGAATTTTTTTTTGTAAAGAAATACTTGGAACCTATTATATCAGTGACTAAATTGGAGTTTATTCTAAAGCTGAAAGCAAAAACTTATACTACTTTGCATACACTATGAGTAAAGATGATTCGTAATATCCATAACATGCAAAGCCATTATAAATTCATCCTCAAATAAGTTAAGTTGGCAATGAAAATTTTTTCTAAAGATACATAACAAATACTAAAAGTTCAATCCCAACTACCTGAAGACGACCCTTTTGAGATCCTATATGCAAAGCAGTGTTGCCCTTGGCATCAACCATATTTATCAAAGAAGGATCTGACTTTAGTAGGACATCCACCACTTCAACATTATGTCCTTTAACAGCCATATGCAAAGCTGTCTGGCCCTTCTTATCAATCCTTGTTGCAATTCCAGGTTCTTTAGCCAATAGGGACTTTACTATCTCTATATGTCCGTTCCTAGCTGCTGAATGCAAGGCAGTTTTTCCATTGTTCCTTGCTATTGCAGCCACATTGCTGCCTTCTTCCAACAGAAACTTCACCACTTCAGTGTGGCCTTGTGATGCAGCAGTTTGCAATGCTGTGGTGTTATAAGAATCAAAAGTCATTGAAAGCTCAAGATTGGCCTCCATGAGAATCTTCAATACCTCTGAGACAGCAAATGAAAGAGATTTAGGAAAAAATAAATTTATCCCCAAGGATAATCTGTTAAACAAGAAAAGAAATCTATGAGGAATTTAAGGTAGTTTGGCTAAAAATTTTGGGATAAAAGAAAGACAACTTCAAACAAATCAAATGACTTTAACAAAGCTACATAGCTCACTAGTTCACAACCAATCTTGCAAGTCCTTAAACCCTAAAAGCAAAAAAATTTAGCTAAAGGAATTTCAGGGTTGGACTTTCATAATCATTCTTAATTTCACATCCAACATGATCATGGAGTGAAGCAAATTAAGAAACTCACCCAAGTCCCCTTGCTTAGCAGCAATATGAAAAGCATCATAGCCATTCCTTGCTTTAAGACCAGCCAAAACAGTATCACAGTGCTTCATTATTTCCTTCACCAAATCAGCATAACCACACTCTGCAGCAACATATAAGGCAGTCTCGCCGGATTGATTCTGCTTCGACAACAAATCCTTCAACTCTCCATCCCCAAGACCATTAATTATTTCCAAAACCAATTCAAAATCCCCTGCTCTAACAGCCGAGTGCAGCGGTGTAGCGTCCTTTTTACTTGTTAGTTGCTTTGTCATCTTCTTTTTCTGAATGCTTAGCTATTTCCCCATAGTTTCTTTGACTCCTTTAACGCAAGCTTGCAAAAGAACAAGATCCCCCTCCCTCCTTTTCTTTGATGGTTCTGATTTCTTTTGAATCAAAAAACTTCAATTATTCACCGCACATACAGATCAAAAACATGAAGAATCCCTGAAATCGTTATAAAAAAAGATATGATTCAGAAAAACTAAAGAGATATGCATGCACATAGCAAACCTGATTTTCTCAAGATATCATATTCATAACATTTCCCCTGCAACCCAAATTCAGTACACATATTTTAATCCAAAAAAAAATAAATAAAACCCACTTTTCTCCTCACTCATGATTATAATATCCATAGGTCATATCTAAAATTATTACCAACAACCATAAAAATAAAAAATAAAAAATAAAACATGTGATAAACACTGTAAATTTTGAAACTTTACTTCAAGTTTGAATCTTTATCTTCATTCAATGAATCAAGGACAACGATAATGACTGGTATTTAAAATTTACCCCAACTACAAAGTCAAAGAACCCCAAGAAAAAATAAATAAATAAATAAATGGTTCTTAATTTTTCTTCTTTTACTTACCAATGGTTGATGGTTCCTTCCTGGCTTGTAAAAACCAAAGCTTTCCTCTTCTCTGTAATAGAAACAGTTCATTGAAGGAAAAAAAAAAACCTTCGAGGGGTACAATGAAGAACAAAAAAAATGGTGAGAAAATAGAAGGAAAAAAGGACAAAAGAGGGGTTAGGCATGGAGAGCATGGACGGAAGGGTGGAGGAGTATTTAGTGGAAAAAGCTTATAAGCAAGTGGTTGAAAAATGAAAACTTTGAAACATTGGCCTTTTATTTTCCCAAAGTCGACTTTCGAGTCCAACGTAGCACGTAATATGGAGTTCCCCAATGGTCTAATTCCACGTAAGCAGTCAAACGGGACACCTCTAATCATTTAGTAACGCGTGCCCGCCACTAATCACTTAACTAACGCGCTAGTTTTAGCATACCCATATTGATGTTTTAAACTTTCATTTATTCATGGTCTAAATAAAATTATTATTTTTTATATATTAAATAAAAACATAAAAATTAGAACATATATTTTAATAAAATAAAAAAATTATGAGAAATAGTAAAGAACTTTTAAAAATGTAAAAAAATTTATAAAATTTAATGTTATCTAAACCACATCAAACTAAACATTTAAACCGTGAACTAATTAGAGTATCGGTATGATGAAAGTTGAAAGGTAAAAAATTAATTGATTTATGAACCAATATGAAATAATTGAATCGATTTCGAACTAGTTTGATCAATTAATTTTCCTAACAACCGGTCCGATTGATTCAAAGCAACTAAATTACTAAAAAATCAAATAAAAATATTAAAATTTTATAAAAATTTATTCAAATTTCAACTCAATTTATTTTTTTAACCCATTTCAACCAGTTTTTATTGGTTCGTGCATCTATCGATTTTTTAAATTTTTTTAAATTTTTACCGCTCAATATTTACATGTTTTTGTCATTTTGGTCCATAGCTATTAAAAGGGCATAATTTAAAAATAAAAATAAAAAGTACTTTTTACTATTTAAACAAAAAAATAAAAATTTAAAAATTATAATTTTTAAAATATATAAAATGAAAAATAAAAACTCTTTAAAATTCAAAAATTTAAAAATTATAATGTTTGGTTGGCATGAATAGCCAAACGATTCTGGGATGATTCGGCGCTAAACAGTTATTCATTAGTTTGGTTCACCGAATCTTTCATTGGATAGAATTTCATTCCTCTCCTATTCCACAGTCTTTCGTAATAGCCATTCCCTTCTTGAAGTAAAGAATAGCATCACAGAGCCTCCACCGAATATGAAAAGAACGTAATCTCCCATGCTTGCCCTTTACCACTCTCCCTCAGCAAACACCTCAAACCACCACCCCCAGCCCCGTCTTCTCGTTTCCGTTCGATTATTCTCATCCCATGACAATCATCGACAGAGATCTCAACATTGTAAAAAGCTTCCCTAAAATTGAGACGAGTAAGGTTATCATTCCCCTCAATCTCATTCCATTGTGAGAATTTCATCTCTTTGCTTCTCTGCTTGTATTTCGCTAGTAGGGAGTTGTGAAAAAATGAGTTTTCGAAAAAAAATTTGGTCAATTGGTTGATCCAAATGTTTTAGGGTAATTTGGGGTTAGAAATCTAAGCTTTTTTATTTCAAATTGTTGGGCATTTCTATTTATTGCAAGGGATTTTAGGTTGCTTCTCTCAATAGAAGATGAAGGGACCGAAGATTACAGAAGAGGAGGATACCATGCAGTGCGAATTGGTGACACTTTTAGAAATGGTTGCTATGTGGTTCAAAGCAAGCTTGGTTGGAGTCACTTCTCCACCGTTTGACTCGCTTGGGATACTCTAAGATCGATATTCCCCCTCCCTCTCTTCTTTTTAATAGCCTGTTTTCTTCTCTCTCTTTTTTAACTTTGATTTCTCCTATGGGATAGAGAAAGAGTTAGGGAAAGTTTAGACGCCTTGTGAGTTAGTTTTAACTGGTAATCATTAATAAGATGAGTCAAAATTTTGAAATATTTTCATTTTTTGTTCCAATAAAAGGGGATGATTTTCTTTTTCTCATGTAATTTTATATTTGGGGGTATTAACCATTAAGAACAATGGCCCTGGACCTGCTTAATTACTCAGTTCAGTGCTTGCAATTATTGATTCTGGGTGGACTTGTTATAAGTTGTAATTTAAAAAGAAAAAGAAAACAATGAAAACATTGTAAGGGATGCTGGAATGTGCATTGCTTTTGGTTAATTGAAGAGTTTTTTTTTTCTGTAGCTAAAGTTATGAAGAGTCCAAGATTTGGACCATAGTTTGAGCTTCAAATGCCCTTCATTTGCCAATCAGAGATAGTTTTCTCTGGTTTTCAGATACTTTTTTTTTGTCAGAGCATTGTTATAATGATTCTTGTCGATGTGCTTTATGTTTTTATTCGATAGATTGTGTTTTCTTTTTTGTTGAAGACGATCAGCCATTGCCATTCTTTTTTTTATGGGTCAACTCTTTAACCACTCAGGAATTTATTGTTTGTAGCCTTATGTAGCTTTGAAGATTCAAAAGAGCGCTCGGCACTGGTTAAATGTTTTTACCCCTCTGTTCTCTCCCTTTCTAATCTCCTTTTTGTTTGAACTTCGAATTAAAGAAAGTGAAAACCACATTAGGGTGTTTCCTTCTACTTTCTGATGGATAAGGAATTTCCTTTAGCATCCTTTGTGCATATGCATACCTAGTCACTTTTGTAAATTGATATTAGCTCTAGTAAAGTTTTTAAAAATTAGTTTTAGGCTATAATTAAAAGCTCCTGAATTTTATCACTTCACCTAGATAAGCCCCTATGCTTTTATTACACTCGAATAAGCAATGCAATTGAGTACATTAGCACCTAGCCTAGGAGCAAAAGATATAGAATGTTTGTGTCCTTTACTTCCAGTTTCACCAAGTATTCATGGATCCTGTTTTATGCAATGCTTGTAATCATGAATATTTATGTACTTCTGTTGTTCTTGTGCATGTATCAATTGTCTTCATCAGTTGTTCCCTTTTTATTTTTGTGTGTGAGAGAGTCTTGGTGAGGAAGGGGTTAATCACTACTTATATTATCTTTTGAACATGAGTTCTGAGATTTCATTTTGCCTTTTGATGTATATTATTCAGAATTAACTATGTTTTATTAGGGCTATAACTAGAATTTAAGTCTTTGTCCTTTTGTAGTACACTCCTGCAAGTGATATATGGAGCATAGGATGCATATTTGTTAAGATGCTTATAGGAAAACCACTATTTCCTGGAAAAAATGTGGTGCACCAATTGGATCTCATGACCGATATGCTTGGCACACCTTCTGCTGAATCCATAGCAAAAGTTAGTTATTTTATTTTTCGTATATTAAGTTGTATTTTGCATTTGACACTCATTTGTAGCTTCGTCATAGTCTTTGAGATTCTGGAGATTAAATACTAACTCGTCAATACTTAATTTAACATAACCTGACAGATTCAGAATGAAAAGGCAAGGAGGTACCTTAGTAGCATGCGTAGAAAGCAACCAGTTCCTGAATTATCCATAGATCTAAATTCTGTTTGACTTTAGCCAATATCATTTTCTGTTGCTTGTTATGAAACCCTTTTAGAAGTTCACTCCTAAGGTACTGTAGAATAAGAAATATCTGAAACTATTTATTTAGAAATGTTCTGATATGTATAAAAATGGTGGCTTGAGATTTTTTATGATTAACAGATAAAAAACACTATAGTTTGATTATTTATTGTTTCTTTAAACAAGAGTTTTTAATGGTATAGTAATCTGTAAACTATTTAATATCGATATCCAATACATCCAACAAAGCTACAGATTCAATTACAATGAATGGAGAAAACAGTTGAGCAAGTAAACTAAAATTTTATGACAAGTTTTTATGCCTAAATTGAGAACAAAGAAGAGGCCGCAGCATGTTATTATAACTTCCTCAGTCATCAGCCATGATTCGATAAATTTCTATACAATTGCTTACTCTCGTGATAGTGGAAACATTTTTTTACCTAAAACAACAAATGTAATGGAACCCAAACCAAATCGAGTTCATGCAGAAACTTGATAGACCATAAGTCACTAATAAAATTAATAATAATTATATTAAAACTAATGTTTTTCAAATGTCTTTTTTATGTCCTCTTGATCTTTGATCTTATATATGCATTGTAGTTTAAAACTAATAAAATAGGCTATATATTATTAGAATTATTTTTCTGATATCATATATTATAATTTTTATTAATTTATATTTTAATAATAATTATAATAAAAATATTATTAAATTATATTTATTTTATTAAATTATATTTAATAATAATTATGTTAAAATATAATTAAATATTATTTTTATTAAATTATATTTAATAATAATCTTATTAAAATTTAATAACAATAATCATTTGCCTAAAAAATTTCTGCTAAGGGTGTTTTAGTCATTTAAGCCTTTTTTCTTATGCTATTACAGCATCATTCCATTCAACCAAACACAAGAATACTATTACAACTCTATTCCATTCCATTCATCCAAACAACTGAATTACTGATTACAGCCCTATTCCATTACAGTTCTATTCCATTATTGCGAACCAAACGTGATCTTAACTAACGCGCTAGTTTTAGCATACCCATATTGATGTTTTAAACTTTCATTTATTCTTGTTCTAAATAAAATTATTATTTTTTATATTTTAAATAAAAACATAAAAATTAGAACATATATTTTAATAAAATAAAAAATTATGAGAAATAATAAAGAACTTTTAAAAATGTAAATTTTTTTTTATAAAATTTAATGTTATCTAAACCATATCAAACTAAACATTCAAACCATGAACTAATTAGTGTATCGGTATGATGAGAGTCGAAAGGTAAAAAATTAATTGACTTATGAATCAATATGAAATAATTGAATCGATTTCAAACTGGTTTGATCAATTAATTTTCCTAACAACCGGTCCGATTGATTCAAAGCAACTAAATTACTAAAAAATCAAATAAAAATATTAAAATTTTATAAAATTTTATTTAATTTCCAACTCAATTTATTTTTTAACCCATTTCAACCAGTTTTTATTGGTTCATGGATCTATCGATTTTTTAAATTTTTAAAAATTTTTACCCTTCAATATTTACATGTTTTTGTCATTTTTGTCCATAGCTATTAAAAGGACGTAATTTAAAAATAAAAATACTTTTTACTATTTAAACAAAAAAAATTAAAAATTATAATTTTTAAAATATATAAAATGAAAAATAAAAACTCTTTAAAATTCAAAAATTAAAAAAATGATTTTTTTAAAATATTTTAAAAATATAAAAAATTTCAAAATCTAAAGTTATCTAAATTGAATTGGACCGATTGGATCAAGAACTAGCTAGGGTATTAGTTCAATGAATCGAAAAAATGGTACAGACGGATTGAACAGGGTTAAAACTATACAAACTAGTTGAATCGAGTTAAAAAACTAGTTGAATTAGCAATTAAATCGATTTTTATATTTTTTATTTGTAATAATTAATTTGCTTTGAACCGATTGAATCGGTCTTTTTGAGAACCAATGTAAGATCCCTAAAATTGATATTGTTAAAACTAACGTCGATAATGACAATAGAAACGATCGTAAAACAATAAGAAAAGAAAAATAAAACACACAAATTTTAAAGGTTGAAAATAGAATGATACAAGAGGAGTTTCGACTATACCTATTTAAAGGTTGAAAAGTCTTATTTTAATGAATGTCAAATAGAAGAAGTGTAGTTCTATACGAATTCTACTTGTGCAGCATGATCCGTACTTTAACGATATTTTAAATCCATTTTAACTACCATATCAGACTGACCATTCGTAACAAAACAATAACGTAAGTGACTAAAACATAACATTTTAAACATAAATGATTAAAATGTAATCTAAGATAAATTTTAAGGGTTTCTTTTTTGTTTCTTCTTTTTAATGACATATATGATATGATATTAATATATATTAATTTGTCTGCAAAATGGCATCCATCTCATGCTTTCATAAGCTAATAATGCCGTGCTCCAATTTGCCTGTATCAGACCTAAATTTAAGTCAACTTATTCTACTATTCAAATTATAAAATATTTCAAATTTATATATTTATAATTAAATTTAGATAAAATTATTCTTTATTCAATTTAAATTTGGGCCCAATTAAATTACCTCAAATTCAATAAATATCTATTCAAAATCTTGTTTGTCTGAACGGAGTATTGAATTGAACAGGTTACTTAACATGAATACATCTATGTATATTTACTATAAATTAATTGAATTCCCATGATCGATCTGGTGATTATTGGATGTTCACCCATAGTACTCACCTGGATTTAAGCTCTTAGGGATCAGGTGGTAGGCATTTATTTGGCAAAACTCTTGAATGTAGTGTATGCATGTACGATGTATGTCTCTACTATATGTGTGAATACTAACCCTATTTTAATTGCAAAATACCAAAAAAAAAAATACTATAAATTAAGAATGGTTTTAATATTTTCTTTTGTGTTCACATTTTTTTTAAGATATTTATTCTTGTTTTGAATTTTAAGGTTTTTTTTCATATTTTTTTTGGAAAAAATAGTTTTATTTTGTTGAATTTGTATGAATTTTTAAAAATATATATTTTGAATTTTAATATAATCTTCTTACCCAATTATTAGCACATTTTTGTTTTACTTTTTGATATGAAAGCATTGTCAAAACGTGGGCTTCTCAAAATCATGCCTACATATCAATCTAGACAAGTAACTACATATAAAAGTAATCTTAGAAAAGAATCCTATGTGATGGTCTGATGGTTAAGGGTGTTTATCGTTTCCAGATATGATTTAAATTTGAGTCACGCTAATCGCGTTTGTTGTTCGGATTTTACCCTATTATTATAATTCAAAAAAAAAATCTTATAAGACTTTAGATTATGAAAGGTAGCATGGGCTTTGAGTTGGATCTTATTCTCCATTCTACTGTTTTTTCATTCATAATTTTTTTTTCTCTAACCTAAAATTATTGAATGTATTAAGCCTTATATGGACTTGAAATAGTGTTATTTTTTTGTTTAACACATCTAATTGTAGTTGAGCTCAAGATTTCAACACAAGTTTTTTTTAATAATCTCATTATAGATTCTAATCATATCTGATTTTTTTGACATAATGTCTAAAACTATCCATAGCATCCCTAACTCAAAAATAGGAAGATAATGCGCTTAAGCACATTCGAACCCATGTCCTCTTGTATTCAGCCCTCGACCTTAAGCCCTACACAGATCCCTTTATTTTGTCACTGTATTTTATTTCTTTAACAAGGATTCGAGTCACACAACTCTAATAGATATAATATAAAAGTAGTAATAAATTGAATAGTGTATAATTAATTTTATGGTAAAATGAGAAAATGATATAAAGATGATAAAAGAGAAGCTTGAGGAGTATTAAAGAAAATTGAATTGAGAAGTATGTTGTGGGATACTAAATTAAAGTAAGGATTAAATTGTAAAGGTGTCAAAAGTTTTTAGCTTCAAATATATTTATTCAAAAATTGAAGGGTTGAAATGCAAATGTGAGAAAATTGAAGGACCAAAATTGAAAAATAACCCAATTTCTTATGACATGAAATTGATGTGTATGGACTAAATTGAATAAGTGGAGAAATATGAAGGAATAAATCACAATTTTATCAAAAGTGAGTAGACTAAAAAGTGGAATTTTGAAGAAACATGAGAGGTAAAATGATTACTCAAATTAGATAATTATATGATGTAATAATTTAGGAAGAAAAGTGTAAAATTATAATTGGTTGAATATTTTATTATTATAAGATATTTTCATATTTTAATTAAAATATTAAAGATATATTTGCATGGAGTGTGGAGAAATTCTCCACACATTCCATGCACTCAACGTGACACCATAAATAAATAGGGGAGGAGTTCTCCTTTTCTTACAATTTGGTCCTTATCATGAAATCTCACTTTTTCTTACAAATTTCTTGATAATTTTTATAGCCACCCAAAAGGAGAAGTGAAGTAGAGATATTAGAGAGTTAAAATACCTTCTTGAAAGCAAGGTATTGGAGTTGGAGGTGAAGAAGGTTGAAGAGAAAGTGAAGAGATTAAAAAGACTAGATATGCACTTTAAGGATTTTACTTTATTTAATTTTAGTCTTAGTGTAGAGAATGTTAAATAGTTGAATAATTATGAATGAAATTATATTAGTACATTGAAATAGTAGAAAAAAGACTAAATTGTAAAGTAAACAAACTAAGATATGTGGAATGGAATGTTGAAAAGAGAATAAAAATGAAGTGTGATGATATAGTGATTACATCAAAGGTGATGGTGTGATGAAATTTCTAAGTTAACTTGCATCGGTGAAAATGGAGATTAAATTGTAAAGTGTACAAAAGTTTATGGTTTAAATAAAGTATTATGATAAAGAGTTTAAATGATGTGTTAGGTGTTAGAGGATAAATTACAAAGTGATATTCAAGTGAAACTATATTAAATGATGAATTTTCATGATGCTAAGGATTAAATTGTAAAGGTGTGAAATTTATACTTGAAATAAAAGAAGTTATGATAAAACTACATATTAAAGATATGTGAGTTTTTGGGATTAAACTTAATAATAATAAAAAAGTATAATAAATATATGTGATTAGATGAAAGTTGGTGTGAAAGAACCATGGGAAACAAAATGTTTCAACTAAAATAGTTTCTAGACAACAGTAGTGACTAGATTCTGAAAATTTACCAAAAATTGTACAAATTTAGTTTGAGGTTGAATCAAATACTAAATTAAATCTGAATGAGGCTAGTTTTGTATAGAAGAAATGGTGCAAGCAATGGAATTGTATATTATGAGATATAATAATTTTTGTGAGATAAGGTCAGAGTAATCTTGGGTTCCCCTTTTCTGACTTTGAAAAATCATTATAAATCTTAAAAAATATTTAAGTGATGAAATTTATATGACTAAAAACTTGATGAGTCTATTTTCAATGGAAACAAACGGAAATATAATACGAGTCTTGTTTTGAAAGATAATTAATTTTTAGTGAAAAAGGGTCGGAGCTGCCTAGCAGTAGAACAAGAGAAGATTTGAAGAAAAAACTGTATTTATTGGCTTATGTAGAAATTTTGAAATTTTTATGGTAAAAACTTCGTTGAGTCTAGTTTTAAAAACAAAAAGAGAAACTTAATTTCGAATTCTGAAGGTCAAGATATAAATAATTTAGTAATTGCTATTCAAGAAGACAACTTGTTAAAGTATATGTGTAAATAGTGAAAGAATAATTAATGTTACATATAAGCATGTCATACTAAAGGTCAAAGATTTTTATATAAATGCATATACATATAGGATGTGGAATGGAGAGAGGAGGAAAATAATAGAAGACTTATAACATTAAGATATTGTTGCAAATGACGAATTTATTAATACATAAAGAAGCTCAAATGAATTGTTGAAATGCTAAGTGAGTGATTGTTGTAAAATAAATTAAGAGAGTCCTAATTGATATATTGATTCGTAAAGGTTGGCAATAGTAACGATACGTAGAAAGAGTAACTATTTTTTTAAAGTGTGAATCTTTTAATAGACTTATTTGTAAAACTTCAATTATTGTGATAATTTTATAAACTTAGATATAAACTGCATGTACACGAGATTCTTTAAGACAATATCATATGTTCTAGAAATAAGTTAATGAGTAATGACTTTTGATAACGAATTTACTATATATTGGGTTAATTGTAATAATTATGAGAAGTTAGAGTGTAAGATGCAAATTGTCCTAAAATGAATTTTCTCTTAAATTCAAAACATCGAACCATATTTTCGTATCGATACTAGGGGCATAGTATCAATACTTTGAGAAAGGTATCAAATCTTCAAGTAAGGTATCGATACTTATGATTGAATTTTGAACATTAAAGCTCAAACAAGTATCGATACTAGGCAGGGGTATCAATACACGAGTCAAGGTACCAATACCATACAGAGAGTATCAATACTTGACTCCTCTGGAACTAGTTTTGTACTTTATAAAATATTTGAGACAAATTGTTATTTGTCCCTGAAGTTTAAAAAATTTACCAATAAGTCCTAAATGGTCTATAAGTTATTGAAGGAGCTAACGAAAGCTCAATTAAAACTTGGAATGGAAACGAAAACCTTATATTTACTGTAGATTATTATGTTAACTTGACTAGAAAGAGTGTTTGAACTATATTTCTCTAAAGTTGCTTCGACAATAAATGTAACATTCTGATACCCAGACTCGACGAACGGGTCGAGTATGGAGGTGTTACAACTAATTGGTCAAATCAGTTCAATGAATTTTTTTTAGCTCAGTTCCATGAATCTATACTAGTTTGCAAGTCAACCATTTTTACTTCTCTCCGGACCGATACCTAACTAGTTCCCAATTTGATTAGTCGGTTCAATCCAATTTAGATAACATTAAATTTTGAAATTTTTTATATATTTAAAATCATTTTTATTTTTGAATTTTAAATATTTTTTTATTTTTTTATTATATTTTATTTTGTAAAAAAATATTTTTTGAGTTTTTATTTTTTTATTTATATTATAAAAAATAAATTTTAAAAGTTATAAAAAAATTTAAGTACTTTTAAAGGGTAAGGACCAAATTGATGATGTAAATGTTAAGAGCTAAAAAAGTTATTTACCTTTGATATTGTTAACTTTAATGGCAAAATTAAACGAAAGAACCAATATTTTCAAATAAAAAAAATATAAGGATTAAATTTTAAATATTAAAACAGAATAGGAACCTTTAACAATTTAAACCATTATTATTTTTGGGATCATACTATCAATTATTTAGAGGGAGTTGTTATATATCTAGAAATTTCTCTCTAAAATTTGTTAGGAACTTATAAAATTACATGCATAGGGATGGCGCCAAGTGTAGGCAGGGCCTTGGACCCTCAAAATGGAAAATTATTATTTTAGTCTCTTTTATGTTTTTAAAATTATAATTTAATTTAATGGTAAAATACACTTTGATCTCTCAAAAATAAAAATTTTAATTTAATCTCTTCAAAATTTTAAAATAATAAACATGTGCAAAGATAAAATTGTATTTTCACCCCTTTAAAATTTTATAATTTAATTTTGACCCCAAAGATAATTTTTAACTTTATCCCTATACATGGATATATTTATTGATAGAATTTATAGTTTTTCCTTCATCTTTTCTCTCTCATTTGTAGTTACTGCAAACAATTTTTTTCATAACGAGTTTCTAATGTCATATGCATTACACGTGATTTTATGTATTTAATATTAATTAATTTTTTTAAATATTATGTTTTATTTGCAATAATTAACCAAAAATAATCTTTCTTATTTGAATCATTGGATATAGTTAAAAAACATTAATTTATATTTCAAATATCATAATAGAGAATTATTATACCCTTACCTCAATTCGAACCCAGTTAGACCTTCCATTGGCCCACCCAAAGCTCATTTAGTAACATAATTGGGTAAAAACCATCACTCTCCTATAAATACCCAAAGGAATCTATAATGTAGGGGACTCTTCTCAACTCTCGACCCTAATACACTAAACCCTCAACCACCGTCCTCTCCTCCCTCATTGATACCGTGTATCAACAAGAATTTTCAAATCATAATTAATTATTTTGAGGCACCCTCTTTTAAATGTGAACACTCTTCACGTGTGAACATATTCTCAATATAATAAAGACTTCACTTAAGTATAACAATCTCATACTAATTGACGGCATAACATAATGTGGGATCCATGGTACACCCTTTTTATACACAGGCGCTCAAACCCGAGACCCCTAGAATGAACAATATCCTCTTTTCCACTGGAATCACTTGTTGGGTTCAATAATTCAACAATATTTAAATGTGGCATTAGTGTTTTCTTTATTAACTATACTCTCTCAACGTTAGTTTTATATTATTTGATGATTCTATTTTTATAATTTCAACCCTAAATAAAATAGTAATTAAATTCGTTAGTCCATATTTTATTATTAATCTCGCACTATGTTTAAACTATAGATTTAGTTTTTGTATCTTTCGAATTTTGACATTTAAATTTAATAACCGTTTAATTCACTAACTAAAATGATGTGATCTTTCTGTGAGTATTATGAATACTTAATTTTAATTGCTAATATTTCATCTCTTCTCGAAAATAAATAAGATTATGTTTTAAGAAGCTATACATCCAAGCTTGGAACAAGTATCGATGTTGCTTCACTTATATCTCTTTTAAAAGAACAACTCTAGTTTATAATAGTAGTTGTTGTTGTTGTCCAAAACAATTATTGTTTGAGAATAATTAGGTTTGAAACAACTTTGTAAAGAATAGAGCTTCAATTTGGAACATCTATCATCCAGAGTAGTTACATTTTGAAAACAACTCTTGTTGAGAGTAACTAATATTCGAAACAACTTTTATTTTGAATAACAGTGATTCAAGAACAACAATGTCCAAAACAATCCTCGTTCAAAACAGTTTTTACTTCGAACAATTATATTTAGAACAACTCGTATTCAGAATAACCTCTATGAAAACAATAACTATATTGAGAATAACTCTTGTTGGTTTTGTGAACAATTGTGGCTTGGTGGCCTCAGCAAGCGACGTAATCCATTGAAAAACGTAGGTGTATGGTGTTTTTCTCTTTGAATTTGTTCGTTTTCCAACCATCAGCATCATCATCGTATACCAACTATATACTCTTCCATTCCATTCATTTCAACGCAATGGTTGAAAATCCAAATGAGATTTTTGTAGCAACCACATATGAAAGCTGAACTTTACTAATCGTCTACCTTTAAATCATAATAAATATTGAATTTAGAGGACCAAACAATTGTCAATTTTATGTCGAAATATGCTTGGCGTGGCATGCTCCTTCATGATCTGTCCAGGGTGAAGTTTTCATTGTGCACGCAACTCTCAAAATTTTTAATTGTCACTTAAATAATAATAATAATAATAATTAAATTTTGTTATTTCTAAAATAATGTATAATAAGTATATTATCAAATGCTGAATCCCATCACATAATATTCATAAAAAAATCATGTTATTTTAGTTAATGGATTTTAAGGGATGGCACTGAAACAGGGGAAGCAACAGCCGAACGAGGAAAGGGGAAGAAAGTAAAAGAAGAAAAGAAAAAAGGGTGAAATTGCAACTTAAGGACCTCTTATTTTTAAGTGATCTTTTTTGTGTTTTTCCCTTTCAATAAACCAAACTTGAATTTTTGTCCCCTTCTAAAAGAGTTATCCTCCTCTGGTTTTCTGTCTCATCTTCCACAACCTTCATGGCTTCACTCTCATGCTTCTCTCTTTCAATCACCTACAAAATTGATTTCTTTCCGCCTTGAATATTTTTAAAAAAAATCAATTAAGCTCTTATACTTTTTTTTTTTTACATTCAATTGAATCCTTAAACATTAAAAATTCAATTTTGACCGTTAAAATAAAGAGTAATGACGATATTTTTTAGATTATTTTTCTCACCTGACGAAAGTTGATATTTCATATTTAAAATCATTAAAAACCAAAAAAATATTTTTAAAAATACAAAAATTATATAGAAAAGTGCAAAATGTTATAAGATGTAGAAAATTATAAATTTTATTATAAATTATAAAAATTGTAAAATTATGAAAAAATTAAAAATATAGAAAATTATTAAAAATGCTACAAAAGCATAAAATTACAAAATAAATTTAAAAAAAATATGAAAATTTTTTAAAAACCAATTTTTTCCATTTGCACACTAACCATCATTAACACTACACCAACTATTAAAAATATAAAATATTTATTTGATCCCTAAAGTTATTTGTTGTATTAGTTCAAAGCGGACCTCCCCAAAACTTGCACCTCTTTGTCCATCGTTGATAAAAGGGGAGTATTTTGAGACGCAAACTAAGGCGAGAAAATGGGTTGAGAAAGTAGGTGATATAATTGTAGATATTTTTATATATTTTTTCAATTTTTATATATTATATATTTTTTGAATAATTTGTAATACATATATTTTGTAATTTTCTATCAACTTTTGCACATTTCTATATTGTTTACAATATTTTAATAATTTTCTATATTTTTAAAATTTTTCATAATTTCCGTAATTTTTTTTTGTAATTTATATACTTTTCTATAAGTAGAAACATGTTTAGTAACTATTTTTTTTATAATAGAAATATGAAAAATAAAAAAATCTTGTAAATTCAAATAAATTACTAAATTTAATATTTGAAGAATTGTTAAATATATATATATATATATTTGCGTTTATAGGTGTTTGAACCGATATTAATTCATTTAAGATTAAAAACTCTTATTTTCATAATTTTCAATTTTACTAAGAAATTTTAGTGGAATTAAAGAAAAGCAACTTTTTATTTTCTTATTTCAAATATTTTCAATTTTCAAATATAATTTTTAAAAATTCGACCAAACATGTTTTCTTTACTACTTCTCATTTTCCAAGAAAATGAAAATAACATTTATTTTCTGAAACGGATCCCTAATATTTTTAAGAGAACCTTTTATTTTCTTTTTTCACTAAATAATTAATTAAAACTATTGAATTAACAAATCAGAATAATAAAATTTTAAAAAATCAATTAAATGTTGACGTGACATACACGTGGTAATATGCCACGTCAGTAAAGTTAAAAAACGTTAATTTTTTAATTTATTTTGAAATAATTTGACAAAAAAAAAATTAAAAGATTAAATAAATAAATTTATGTTCATGTTCGTTTGTTTATTTTTATACTTGTTCGTGTCCAATTTGTGTTCGTTAAGAATTTCAAGTTTTTGTTCATGTTCGTTTGTTTAATGTTCACGAACATGTTCATTTAACTTAATCGAATATGTTCATGAATATATAATTGAACATGTTCACGAACAATGTTAATGAATAATAAACAAACAAATAAACAATAAATATATACACAGATATTATTTTAATATTTTTATAAGAAAATATCATTAATAAATAAACGAATCATAAACGAGCTTATAAATGAGTCAATAAATGAGCTTGTTCGTGAACATAAATGAACCGAAAACACCTTTGTTCGTGTATGTTCGTTTATTAAACGAACATAAATAAGTTGTTCATACTAATTTATTTAGCTTAGTAAATGAACGTTATACAAACAATTCACAAATAATTCATCGAACATTCTGTTCGTTTACACTCCACTCAACCTAACTAAAATATATTTCAGCAATTCCATTACAAAAGTCAAAGACCAAAGACATTGAAACCTTTATTTTCCTTTTTTGACATTACACCAGGTTCTTATCAATGTTTTTAGGACACTTATCAAAATTTTCTTTTAACATAAACATTGAAAATACAACCTTCATATATGATTTATCTCACCAAATCTTATAATTTTGAAAACTTCATTGCTTATGATTTGCTTCTTAAAAATTTAAACTTGAGTGGTTTTACGAGTGAACATTTTTTTTTCAATATGAACTATCCGAGAAACCACAAAATAAATAATACAATCTAAACTGGAGCTAAAACTTACATATAGCGGTCGCATATGATAAGACTCGAAAATTCACACATATAATTATAAATTATGCGGCTCGAACTTAAAAACTTAAAATTTAAAACTTTCATCTTTACTAATTGAATCAAAATTGAGTTATATTTTATTTTTGGCAATAGAAACGTAAAAAGCAATAAGTATATATCAATTAATATTAATGACATTGAAAACGACATGGTTTTAATATTGATAGTAGCAAGTTTGGCGGTGCCGGGTCTTGATCAATTATTGACAATGATACTTCATAAAATATACAAAATTTTATTTGATTTTAATTCAATTGATATTACTGTTATTGTAACAAGGAGGAGGATGTAATTTTAAACGTGTTTAAGTAATTATTATTTTTTATTTCAGGGTTAAAAAAGTTATAGATAATAAAAGTACCAATTGAAGATCACTTGCATCAATTGATCGTCTTGAAAGAACTGTCGATTTCTGTTCGAGATTTATTAGAGGAAGACATTCGTATTTCTTTTCTGGTAGCGAAACAAATAACGTAGACGTCTTCAGGTCTTGAAGAGTTGAAGTCTTGTAACAACTGTCATTTTGGGTAATATTTGAATTTTTAAAAATAAAATAATTACATATTTTCAGTATATTAAATATAAATCTTTATTTAATTTATTGCTTATCAAATCTCATAGCATTTTAATTATGCAATTCCAAAACATTAAATCGGATTTATTCAATAAAATTAATAACCAGCAAAATCTAGAAGAGAACGATGGAAATGTGATTTATTCACGACTTCAATTGTTTGTTTGAATATTCCAAGATCTAAAGATAGTTGGATCCATATATTATTTAATAATTATTTTCAATTCAATTTATATTTAAAAGTTCTTGAGTTAATGAGTGGTGGATAACGAGTTCTTCTCCTTTCTTTTGTGATGAATAAAGATATTTCAAATAACATTTTCGACAATTCTATTTTGTCTTATTAAAAAAACTGGTGAATCAGATAAAGCAGCTCCAAATGAAGGGCCAATGCCACTTGGTCATGGTCATGGAGGTTGACATCCTGACCTATTCCATGGCACAAATTAAAGCCGTCACCAAAGACCCTGACCCAGTTTTTCTCATAGCAAACCATTTAATTTCTTCAATTGGTTAGATGGAAGTATACTGTGGCAATCTCAAAGGATCACATGCCATGCCACATTGGGTCTCCCTTCAACTTTACACGCCCAACCTCTAATGGATTTTTCCCAAACTCCTATTGGAATTTTGCTTCCCTTCATTTACATGATATTTATTAAGTAATAATTGGATTCGAGTTAGTAATATTATGTCGGATTAACGTTTATCATAAGTCTCTGTATTATATTATGGGTTAATGTCAAGTTTGTTGTTAATAGAATGACATGATTTAATGGTGACTGACGTGAAATTAAATCATATATTAAATGAAATTAAGAAGTTAAAGAATGGTTTTATCTCAAATTGTTTTCGATTTTTTTTACATAATTGCTGTGTTTAAACTATTTGTAGTTTGATTCACATCAATCCTCATTAAGCCACGTTATTTCATTTGTTTTCAAGACCAATAACTTTTTTAACGAATAGGGATTGAAATGTCATCTTTTCAAACATACAAGGACTAAAATGTTTCTTTTAATAGTGGAGAGACCAAAATGAACTTTTTGATACGGTACAAAGACTTGTAATAAATTTTAACCTATTATGTAGCATAAGTGTAAAAAGTTAGATAAAAATTAATGCTTTGATGTCAAAAGATTAATTATAATCTAATAAGAAAGTATTAAATATGCATAGAATTATTTAATAGTGACTTAGCAATTACAAGAGGGCAAATTAAGATTTTTTTGAGGGATGAATTATTAAAATACCTTATTTTTAAGGTTATTTTGAGATATTTAAAAAAATTGAGGGGGCTAAAGCCAAATTTACCTTATACACTTTTTAACTCACTTGTTAATGTGTATAAATACATGAAACTAAATTGAACTCAATCAACAAATTACGAAAACAAGTTGAAAATTCAAAACAATTTAATTACTTTTTTAGATTATAAATTTCAAAGCTTAACGACTTTTAAAAGTCAAAAGGAGTTAATTTGTAATAAATTAGTAATTAAGATAATCACCACTTGATTCAGATTACCTCAAGTGCATGCAGTTCATGGGTTATTTTAACCTTTTTTTTTTCTTTTTGTAATGGCAACAATTAGACCTATTCATGGGTCGGGTTATCTGTCCAGACTTGAAGGCTTATTCGAAATTTGGAAGGGTTTAGACAAAAAATTAGGTCTAAAAATGAACTTAGGCAAAAAAATTAGACCCATTTAAAATATGGGTCGAGCTCGAGTTTAAACATTCAAGACCCAAACTCAACTCAGTTTGACTCGATCCAATTTAAGTTTATAATATTTTATATTATGTTATTTTTATATATTATATAATTTAGAACACATTAAAAAATAAACCTATACTAAATATATAATAATACGCTAATGTAAATTTTAAAATAATATTAAGATAATTATATAAAAAATTTCAATAAATAAAAAAATAAAATTATTAAATCTTTTTTAAAAATAGAAAATTAAAATGAGCTGACTTAAAATGGGCTTGGATTAGTTTATTGCAAATATGGGCGGGTTTGAGAAAAATTTTAGACTTTGATTTCGGGTCAGGTCAAGCTTGAGCAAGCATAGAGTATGTTAATATCATGTTTAGATTCGGTCCGAACTCGACCCGCCTCGGCACATGAACACTTCTAGCTACAATTCATCGTTTTCAAACTGTTTAAAGAATTATAAAAAAAAAGACAAAACTCAAATAATAACATAATTCGAACTTAAATTACACTTGAATTGATAAATATTTTGACCATCAAATTAACCCACAAAATATAACTATTTAAAAATTATTAAGCGCAAGGGAAATGAACGAATCTTTAGAATTACCACTGTTGACTATATTTATTTATAATTGAAAATGATATAAATGTGCCCTTTTCACACGTGATAAAATTGAAGAAGTGCTTTACAGATTTCAAATCAAATGAGTTACAAGATAATTGACCTTTTTTCACATTGCAAGGAATTCGTGGGCATATTAAATCGCAGTTATTTATTACTCCAATCTTTCTGGCAACCACTCTCTCTTTCTTCTCACTATAAAAATCAAAATCATAATTAAAAACAAAATCTTTATATAAATTAATTAAGTCTATAAAAAATTCCTAAAAAATATATTGTTTCAAATAACGGTGCAGAGCTTTAAAATGTTTTGAGACCTCAAAAAGTTATATTGTTTCAATTAAGTTATTCTGTACTCAAATTTGATATGAATTATATTTAAAAAATATAATAAAATTGTTAAAGCATGCATACCCAAGCATGAATAATTTGGTTTTGAACTAATAAAAAAATAATTTTCTTAAATTTTATGGACGTCGTCTTTTTTCTTTTATGTTAGATTTAAATTGTTCATATATATATATTTCTTATTTGATCCACGTGTTTTATGCATGATTCCTGTCAAGTTTAAATCGACATTAGCATTTAAGTTTACAATTGGATTATTGGGACATAATTGATATAATACTAATGCTTTAAAAATATATTTTAAAATATTTAAAATCGAGATGTTTGAAGGGGATTAACCCTAAATTTTGATGAAGATTTCAAAAAGGTGCAAGTGAGTTAGGATTTTGAGAACATATCATTAACTTTTCTGCCTTACTATTCAAGGACAGAAAATGAAAATTAATTGCAGCGCTGTATTGACTGAATTTTAAGTCTAACATTGCAGGAATATTTCTTCAAATGGAAGAAATTTCCAACTTAGTTGGTAATATAGAATTCTATTGAGTTTTAATTTAATTAGTATGAGTATTATTGTTAATGAAAATGAATCAAGATTCAAATGGGTTGAAAAATAAATAAATAATTTAAAATATATAAAATTTAAAGAAAAAATTTCATATATGAACGACATAAGTCATTGATGCATTTTGAAATTTTGACATTTGCCGTAATCCAACGCTCTATAAATTCCCCACCCAGAATCATTTCCACTCATTCATTATCTTAAATCCCCCAAACAACCTAGAGAAAGCTTGCCAAACATACAAAGCTTCACAATACTTACCTCTTCCTGCCCAGGAAAGGAATGAAGAGCCTTTGTTTCAGCCCCAGGACGGCGTCCTTGTCCATCTCTCGCCAATCCAACTCACCTTCGCTATCTACTACTCCTCGCCGTAGATTCTCCCAATCCGCGATCGAGCAGGGCATCGACGCCGCTGCCGCAATCATCATGAAATGGGATGCCGAAACGTCAGCTTACGCTGGAGTTACCTCTCTTTTCCACGAAAGCAAGAGAGAAGCCATGCAGTTCATAAAATCCGTCAACGAGCTACAAGATATCATGCATGTGCTGGTTTCTGATCAAGATTTCGGTTCGGAAAAGTTCAGTCAGGCTCAACGTTTGATGCAGATCGCAATGAAGAGGCTTCAAAAAGAGTTTTACCAGATTCTATCGACGAACCGGGCGGATTTGGATCCGGAATCCGTTTCCACCCGGTCATCACGGACTTCCACAAGCATGTCGGATTACGGTGATGATGGTTCGCCGGTTGATGAGATTCGCACCGTGGGGGATTCCATCACTGAGTTAGAGGATGTTTCTTCTACGGCTATGTCGGACCTGAAATTGATAGCAGATTGCATGATCGCTTCTGGTTACGCTAAAGAATGCATACGAGTCTATAAAATTATTCGAAAGTCGATTGTCGATGAAGGCTTTTACAAGCTGGGGATCGAGAAACTAAGCTCGTCTCAGGTTAATAAAATGGAATGGGATGTACTGAATTTGAAAATCAAGAACTGGTTAGATGCCAAGAAAATTTCGTTGAGGACACTTTTCAATGGAGAAAGAATCCTCTGCGATCACGTCTTTTCTTCGTCGGATTCCATCAAAGAATCTTGCTTTGCGGAGATCTCAAAAGACGGCGCATTGCTTTTGTTTGGATTCCCCGAACTAGTCGCCAAGGCTAAGAAATCGCCGATCGAGAAAATGTTCCGTGTTCTCGATATGTACACGGCTATTTCAGAGGATTGGCAAGAGATTGAAACGATCTTTGCTTTTGAATCAGTTTCAGCCGTCCGATTGCAAGCTATTAACTCGCTAGTTCGACTCAGCGAGTCAGTCCTGTCGTTGTTGACGGATTTCGAGTCTACAATCCATAAGGACTCCTCCAAAGCGATGACTCCAGGCAGCGGTCGGCATCCTTTAACGATGTACTCGATGAATTACCTCACTCTCCTCGCCGATTATGGTAACATCCTCACTGACATTATCTCGGACTGGCCACCACCAGAAAAGTCATCGTTATCGGAATCTTTCTTCGGCAGTCCGGTTTCCGACGATTCTCCGAGGCCTGCGATCTCCGTCCGCATAGCCTGGCTAATCCTCGTCCTGCTCTGCAAACTCGACAGCAAATCAAAGCATTACAAAGACGTCTCATTATCCTACCTATTCCTAACCAACAATCTCCAACATATAATCTCCCGTGTCCGTACATCCAATCTCATGTATTTACTGGGCGAGGAATGGATAACGAAACATGAAGCCAAGGTGAGACAGTTCGCGGCGAACTACGAGCAGTTAGCTTGGGGCCAAGTGTTCGCATCATTGCCGGCGAATCCAACGGCTTCGATGACCAGCGGGAAAGCTAAAGAATATTTCATGAAATTTACTTCAAGCTTTGAAGATGCATACAGTAAGCAGTGTTCTTGCGTCGTACCCGATCTGAAACTGCGAGACGAGATCAAGGCTTCAATCGGGACAAAAATCGTGGCAGTGTATAGGGAGTTTTACGATATGCATAAATCAACGGTGGGAGAAGAAAGTGGCGAGAAATTATTCGTCCGATTTTCGGCTGAAGATGTAGGGAACTACATGTCGGAATTGTTCATTGCGACGGTTAGTTCCGGAAGTTCATCAACATCGTCTCATCATCGTCGGTATATGCGCTCACTCTTACGAGCGTAGAGTTTTTCAGTCTTTTCTTCTTAGGAAATAAGAAAAAGTTATGGAGATTTTATGTTATAATGTAATCCTCAATATCCTTCCGAGGTAGTCATATAACGATTTTTTAACGGTATTTTCTGTAAATGGTCTAATTCCTGATTTTCATGCCCTCAAATATATATGCTTTAGAAATCATTTCCTTAAATTTTCAATTGCATAAGATATAAAGTTAAAATTCAAATAAAAGTGATAGCTTCATTTAAGGGTGTTTAAACAGATCCCTTATTCGAATCGAATTGATATTAATTGAATTAATCGATTTTTTAATTTTTTAATCATTAATCAAATCGAATTTTTTTAAATAAATATTTTTAAATTTTTTATTAAAAATATTAATACTAATCCATTAAAATCTAATGATTATAATATTTTTTAAAAAATTAACCCCTACTTTTTTAATTGGGTTAATATTGTTAACTTTTAATAAAAATTTTATAGTTTTATAATTTTTTATAATTTTTATGATTTTTTAAAATAAAATTTAAAATTTAAAATTTAAAAGGGCTTAATTGATTTTTTTTAAAAATTTGTTACTAAGGTCTTTTTGACCCTATAGTCTTATTAGTTTCAAGATTTTTTAATTTACTTCCAATAAAAGAGTAGTGGTCAAATTGAATAAATGTGTAAAGTGAGGGCTAAATTTGTTATTATACCTTATATACAAACACCAAAACGAACATTTAACAGTGCAATATTAACGGAGGGATTGTTTTGCTCACTATCTAACGTATTGAGGTTAATTTGTCCATTTTTTAGTAGAGAAATTAAAATACAATCTATAGTATAATATAAGGGGTTTTGTGATACTTTTAACAAACTTTTCTCTTCCTAACGTGAAAAAGAAAAAAAAAATATAATTTTGATGTTTAAATTTGATAATTAGGTCCAGTTTAGCATCTATGTTTTCTTTTCACTTTGGTACTTGACTTTGATGATTAGATTCATTTTAATATTCGAACTTGTGGACGTGACTTGAATTAGGTAAAAGTTTGATAATGTGACATTTTGTAATTGTAATTGATTTTAATTTTGCCAAGTTGACCAGTTGGATGATGACTTGGACGTCGGCCAATGATGAGAAATGTACAGTCAATTATTTACTGATGAAAGTGCGTTAGGTTTAAAATTTTTTCATTTTGTAATTTTTACAACAAAATATAAAATGGGCCCGATCCTCTTTAAATGGAAAATTTCCATTTATGCTTCATAAATTTTTAAATTTTTAATGGTAAAATTACACTTTAGCCCATAAAAATGATAAAAATTTGATTTAATCTTTTAAAAATTATGAAGATATAGGCTATTAAAATGGTAAAATTACATTTTTATCATCATAAAAATATACAATTTAATTTAGACCCCCTCAAAAATTTTTTGGGTTCGCCCCTATCCAATTAGCTTTCCGTTAATGAGATAACGACTGAGTGATGATTTTGATAAATTATTCTAACAACAGTGACTAAATTGACCTTCAATATAGTTTACCCTAAAATTTTACATAACCTAAGTTTAGAAAAAAATAGACCTAATTATCACGTTGAAATATAAAAATAAACCAAACATAAAAAGATTTTGAGACGATGAACATTTTAACCATCAAATCAATATACGAGGTTATTTTTAAGTCCCTTTAAAAAGATTAATTTAATCCTAAATCTATAGTACACAATCCGCAAAGTAATTTAATCAATCCAAACATAAGAGAAAATTGTGTAGAAGAAACAGAAAGAGGACAAAACTTTATATATGGCCATAAAAAAAAGGGGAAATTTACAAAGGGATATGCGATTTTTAAAATGCTGGGTCTCAAACAACAGTGGCATGAAAGCTCATGTTGGTAGTCAAGAATTTACGTTAGAGGGACCGAGATAAAATTTAAAAAAATTGGAGGGTCTAAAGCTAAAAATCATGTTCAAATGGAATAATTAAATTCTTTTGAGAGGCTAAAATGCAGTTTTTCATTTGGTTAAAGTTAAAAAGGATTAAACTGAACTATTAGTTTTTTATGAGGGATTAAAAGGCGAGGGAAGTTGGATATGTGTATAATTTTTTTCGCCCACTCTTTTTCTTTTGTTTAAAAAATTCTCTCAATTTATTCCAATCCATTGCTTTGTTATTACATGTTTCTCGGACTGAGTAAACTCAATGATAGAGCACCCTTAACGGGGTGTCAAGTCCACTGCACCATTGCTTTGATAAAATAGTTGTTGCAGAAAAAGGAAACATTGTTTTTTAAAAAAAAAACATAAAGGAATAAGGAGAAGATGATTTTATAGAGTTCTGTTTTGCAGCTCTTGATGGGGTATGGTAAAGAAGAAGGTGCATTCTCTCTCTGCTTTTGATCATCCTTTTGGTTTTCGAAAAATCCCAGATGAATGGAATCAATGGATTCATAGTATTATTTTAGAATGAATGTGTTTGTTTTCTTTTTCTTTTTGAACATGAATGGAATGCGCAAAGACTGCGAGAATGATTTGGAGAAAGGACTTCTTTCACGGCCTGCGCATTTACGGGAGACGATTCAACCGGGTTCGCCTACGTCAAGGTCTGCTCTGTTTCTATCCAATTCAGGGAAGGCCTTGGTGGTTTCAAATTCCACCAAGTCTTTTGCTTCTGGTTCTAATTCCGAAAAGCGATTAGATAAAAGAAGTACGTGAAACAAGTGACTGGCCGCCACAACGACACCGAAATACACCTTGCCGCACAACGCGGTGATGTTGCAACAATTAGACAGATTCTGGCAGCAATTGATGATCGAATGACCGGTATAGTTACTGCAGCAGAATTTGAGGCTGAGGTAAGTCGTTTATACAACAATGTTTGCATGTTAATGTCTATAAAATGTGTTGCATTGGCATTTTGATCCTCTTTTACATGGTTTTTAATAAGGTGGAAGAAATAAGGGTAGCCATTGTGAATGAAGTGAATGAATTAGGGGAGACGGCGTTGTTTATCGCGGCTGAAAAAGGGTATCTCGATGTGGTAAAAGAGCTTTTGCCGTATACAACGAAGGAGGGTATTAAATTGAAGAATCGGTTCGAGCTTGATCCATTGCACGTTGCGGCAAACCGAGGTCATGAAGGTATGTATGAACAACTTTCTCTCTTACGAATCCGGAAGTTGCATCTTAGGATACTGCAGTTTGTCTGAGTTCAATACATACCTTTTATGCAGCCATTGTGCAGGTGCTATTGGATCACGATCCGAGCCTAAGTAAAACGGTCGGGCAAGCAAATGCAACCCCTCTTGTATCGGCAGCAACAAAAGGGCATACGGGCATAGTACATGCATTGCTCAAGAATGATCCTAGCTTGATAGAGATACCAAAGGCAAATGGGAAAAATCCATTACACTTTGCTGTAAGGCAAGGGCATGTTGATATTGTCCAAGCATTGCTTGACATGGATCCACAATTGGCAACAAAGACTGATAAAAAAGGGCAAACTGCATTGCATATGGCAGTCAAAGGGGTAAGCCATGAAGTGGTGAGGCTGCTTCTTATGATGAATCCTTCCACTGTCACACTCCCGGACAAGTTCGGTAATACGGCATTACATATTGCTACTCGAAAAAAAACGGACAGAGGTATTAATAATCGATTCGTGTCATATATGAAACATTTTAGAAAATGCGTTTATCCTTACCTGTAACTATTTCCTGCAGATACTGAATGAACTTCTACAAATCCCAGACACTAGTGTGAATGCACTTACAAGAGACCAGAAAACAGCTCTCGACATAGCCGAAGGGCTTCCACTCTCTGAGGAGATTGTCGAAATAAAAGAGATTTTGTCTAGTTTCGGTGGTGTGAGAGCGAACGAGCTAAACCAACCGCCGGACGAGCTGAGGAAAACCATGAAAGAGATCAAGAAAGAAGTGCATACTCAGCTAGAGCAAACCCTCAAAACAAACAGAAATGTGGATGGCATTGTCCTGGAGCTGATTAAGCTTCACCAGCAAGGCATCAACAATGCCACCAATCAAATCACAGTGGTAGCTGTGCTTTTCGCAACCGTCGCTTTTACGACGATTTTCACGGTCCCCGGGGGAGATCACCACAACGGGATGGCCACCGTGGCTCGAAGAACATCATTTAAGATCTTCTGCGTGTTCAATGCGCTCGCGCTCTTCACGTCACTCGCTGTCGTGGTCGTACAAATCACAATCGTGAGAGGAGAACTAAAAACAGAGAAAAGGTTTGTTGAGGTGATCAATAAGTTGATGTGGTTGGCCTCTGTCTGCACCAGTATTTCATATATTTCATCATCGTATATAGTGGCGGGTCGGCGTAACAGGTGGGCTGCAATTCTTGTAACAGTTATAGGAGGAGTAACAATGGGTGGAGTTCTGGGTGCCATGACTTATTTGGTGGTGAAAAACAAAAGGACTCGAAAAGTTAGAAAGAAAGACAAGAATTCAAGCATTCAAACAGATTCCCTGAGTTTATCAGGTACTGATACAGAAATGAACGCAATCTATGCCCTTTGATGTTCATACTAGTTGGAAATTGGCCGATGCCAAATGGTTCATTGATAGAACATACATGAATGTGTTTGGTAAGCTAGAAAATGAAACATCTTGTGTTTTTTTTTTCTTTAATCATGTTACATCATTTACTCGTGGGTAATTAATTAATTAGAAAAAGGAAAACTCCAAAAAAAAAAAAAAATAGTTTGAGGGAAATAAAAACCTTTATCAATTTTGTTATGATAGTTACTACTATCGACTCGCAATCTAAATAGGTCTGCGTCGAATTCTACACGGTTCGCATGTTAAGCTCTCATATCAAGCTCACAAATCGATCTAGCATATCAAATTCGCATGATGCTAAGTGTTTGCAGGAAGGGTGCTTACACTCTCTTGTGAGGTTACACGTGGGATCATACATGAGACTGCATAAACACATGTTAAATCTAAAATAAGATACATGTTAGCATGCATGAAACCTATTCTAGAATATCAAATCACGAAATAATAGCCATATCATATAAATATATAATATCATCGTCTAAAGAAAATAGAAAAAGAAAAACTCAGACAATTTTTGTTTAAGTACATCAAGCAATAAAACCCCAAAAAAAAAAATTGTTTTCATGGATAAATTGATAAATTAAAATTTTAAAAATATAATTATTTTTAATAATTATACATAAACTTATAAAATTTCAATAAATTGAAGCATTTTAGTTTTTGTCCCACCTCTGCACCAATGTGGCAGCCGACCTTTGAGTCATTTATAATAGAGTTTTCCGTTTTACCTTTTTCCTTTTTTTCCCCTGTTTTGGTCAACCATAAGCCTCTTTTTGTGTTCACCTTGTATAAATTGAGACACTCGATTTTTACATTTACAATATGAATCAATATTTATTTAGATGTCTAGATTAAAAAATTTTATGCCTCAAATTTTTTTAATGTGTATTTGTATAAGATTTTTTATTTAAATATTGCTATAATAATTAAATTATACATAGTGTAAAATAATAAAAGAGTGACGATTCAAACCGTAAGAGATACAAAGAACTATTAGAATGTGAGTGATTCATATCGTAGTAGGTTGTGTAAAGATCCACTAAAAATGGTGGTTTGGAAGTGTTGAGGTTGCATCGATGTAGAACGGTGGTTAGAGCAATGCATTGACCTTTATTTCTGCTCTCTCCATTTATTTTGGGATTTTGAATATTTTTTATTAAACTTAAAATTTTGGAATATTGAAATGATTTTATATTAAACTCAGTCCGTTTCTAATCTCATTGGTCGTGTGATGGTTCCGATAAAATTAAGATAAACTTTTGTGTTTGGTTTTGAAAATTACACATTGTTAATGCTCCGAAAAAGTCAAGTGTTTATAAAACTCAAACATAATCACTCGAATTTTTTATAATAAGATAAACGGTAGTTAATTCTGGGTTTTCTAAGTAGTGATAATCAATTTTTATTAAAAAAGTACTCATATTGTCAAAAGATAATAAAAGGGACAGCTCATGAAGGCCCGTATGGTAGAACAACTTTGCATGCACCAGAAAATATTTTCAGAATATTTTCAATTGAAGGAAATATTTTATTATTTTTGGAAACTAAAACTATTACTGAAGTGTTCAAGTATATATAGTTGTCATTTGCAGGTGAGTTGAATGGTGGATATGCAAGCAAGTAGCTAACTGGCAAGGATTTCTGAATTTGCAGTGCTTTTTTCTTGAGCTTGGAATGTTTGGTGTTATCCAGGAAGAAATAGATCAACAAAAATGGAACCTGAGGAGCCTGAAGAGAACTGAGAACATCACTCACATGGATGCTTCGCTGTATAAGGCAGCAGCAGAAGGCAACATTGAAGTGTTCAATAATAAGGAGGGGCTTCAACTTGAGTCGCTAAAGACCCCAAACCATGACAAAGTGCTCCATCTGAACTTGGCAACCCAGGAGGATTCTGCCTTTCTATTTCACAGATTTCTCTCAATAATCAAATTCTTCCCCATACCATATGTATTATTCGGTCCGACTTCGACTATTTTCTTTACTATGATAAAAACAGAAACAAGATCAGATTTTATCAAAAAAATTCTCAGCAAGTGTCCGTCACTGCTACTCCAAACGAATGCTAAAGGTCAAACTCCTTTGCACGTTGCAGCAAGGTATGGACATTCTGCTATTGTGAAACTTCTAATCAAGCTTGCGCAACAGCTAGAGATGGAGATTTAGAGAAGCTGGGAATCGATCAAGTAAATGCAGTGAGGGAGATGCTGAGGATTAGGGATCGGGAATCCAACACCGCTTTACATGAAGCAGCAGGGTGTGGCAATGTCGAAGTGGTGAAAGCATTGTTGGAGTTTGAAGACCCTGATTTCCGTATTCTGCCAACAAAAAACAGGAGACTCCACTTTACATAGCAGCTAGGAGAGGAGACGGGCGCTTGTTGATTCTATTATTAGATCACATGAAATCAAATGCTCATGGCGGCCCCCACGGTAGAACAGTTTTGCATGCAGCAGCTATGGCTGGAGATGCAGGTATGTTGTTGAGTTAGTTCCATTTTTTATAAATTTCGAAATCAATAAAGAACAAGTCTATTGACATTTTTTTTTGCTTGGATTTAGAGGCAATAAGGGTAATAATAGAGAAGAAGGGGAATTTGACGAAGGAAAGAGATGAAGATGGACACACCCCTCTTCATTGTGCTGCACACTTAGGTTGCAAATCTGTTGTGGAAGAAGTGTTAAAATGGGATCTATCAGCTGCCTATATAGGTGATAAAAAGAGAAGGGATGACACCCCTCCTTATGGCAGCCAGGCAAGACAATGGACAAACAGTAACAACGATTCTCTCTTATTGTCCAGATTGTTGTGAAAAAGTGGACAACAAAAGTTTGAATTTACTTCATTATCTGGCTTTTAGAGCCCCTTCCTCTTCATTAAGGCGTTCTCTTTACGAATTTGGTGGTATTGAGAGTGCCAACTATCTCTATAGAAAGCTTGGAGAAGACAAGAGATGCTCATTTAGTAGTGGCAGCACTTATAGTCACCGTCTCATTCGCAGCGGCAATAACTGTTCCTGTTGGTTTGAAGAGTGAAAAAGGATCAGAGCAAGGCACCCCCTTTTGATTCATGAGGCAGCCTTTAAAGCAGTTGTTGTAACAAATGTATTGGCCTTCATTCTCTCTGTTTCTTCCATCTACATCCACTTCGGGACTCTAGATAGTGTATTACCACGATTTAAGTTTGAGCGTCAAATAGAATAATATCGAACTTAGTCTGTTTTTGCGATCCTTGGCTGTGCAACGATCGTGATGGTGATTACTTTCAGCACAGGCAGTTACGTGATCTTAACATCTTCCAAAGGACTTTCCATTGTTTCATATCTCATCTGCACTGCCTTTTTTTCTCTTTGTGTCATTAATTTTGAATTTTATATCTGAAAAATAAAAATAATTATATTACTTTGAAATCAGTTTCAAGTTATTAGTTGATGGACATATAATATAAAAAAAAGTAAAAAAATATCACAATTTGGGTAAAATAAGATTTATTAAATATCAAAAAATAATAAAGATATTGTAACTAATTTTCCGTTAAAATTAAAAATTAGTATGACGAATAATTGAAAAATATGAAAATTTTAGGTTTTCTAACAATTTTTTTAATTAGGTGGGATGAGACACCTATAAAATCACCTTTAAAAGAAAAATTATGGAAATTCTTTTTATAAAATCACCTATTGAATTTACTTCATTAATTTTTTTGTTCTCTTAAATCTTCACATTGAATAAAGCACAAGCTATGTCTGCAAATAGAATAAATGGTGTGGAGGGAAAATGTAGGGAAAGAAGAATAAAAGGGAAATTGTAGCTCCATCTTCTTTTTCCTTTATACTTGGAGCAAATTTTTTATTATTTTGATTTCTTTAAAGAAAAGTAATTATAAGGGCTTATCTGTTTTACATTTACAAGTTAAAAATTCCATATAAATAAATTTATTATTTTTAAAAATTTATTTTTAATAACTTATCTAAAAAATATAGGCATAATGTCAAAATTTAGTTGATTCAAATGCAATAAAGTGTTGGGTGATGGAAGGGATGGTGCGGTGGCCGGAAGAATGATGGAAATAAGGGATGCATGAATGGGAAGAAGATGATGACCGGTAATAGAGGTAAAAGAATAGTAAAAGGTGATGATATGGTCTGTATAGTCAACTGTTGTCATTAGGGATTTAACGTTCGATGACTAAAATGAAATTTTCTCTATCAATGACGACCAAAATGTAAGAATATTTTGTGTGTGACCAAATTAAAAAAAACTTAAAAAATAGGTGACAAATTAAATGATTTACCCTTAAATTAAACATGTTAATATAATATTTTTCAAAAATTGAATCAAGAAAATAACATTTAATTGGAGCCATGAAATGGGGCAGGGATTACTTCACTTAGGCAGCGGGTTTGCAGCCCAAGGGTGCAATACGCATTTGGGGTAGGCCTGGGTGATGGCCTGATGGATTCGGTGAGTGTGCATCCGTCCACAAATAAACTGAGTAAAATTTGGATCATATGACTGCGTTTCCTTTTAAGAAAAACGACCCATCCCTTCCCCCCCCCTCTCTCTCTCTCTCTCTTCATTCCATCTCCAGCTCTCTCGTCCATCTCCATTTTCGTTTGGTGCTAAAAACCAGTGAATCATTGTAACGTGTTCCAGCCTTCCACCTTCTACATTCGTTTTCAACCTCTCCATTAAATGAAAAAATCCAAAAAGAAAAACAAATAATTCTAAAGGTTCCTTCATTTCTCCCCCTCAAGAAAGAACAAGAAAACCAAGAAAAGAAAAAAAAAAGAGCCATGAAACAGTTGCACAAGCAATCTAGCATTAACCATAGGCGGGATGAGGAGATCCCATCAACACAAACGCCTCCTTATTCACCCAAATCCTTAAAACACCCCAAATCTATCCCTAGATCCATTAACTATCTCTTCAAAGAACAACGCCTTCTTTTTATCCTCGTCGGCATTTTGATTGGTTCCACTTTTTTCATCCTACAACCCAGTTTGTCTCGTTTGGGTCCCACCGATGCCCATTCCCCCATACGCAGATCTTTCTCCAAGGACAGCACCATCTCCTCCGACGTCTCCGTTATTTCCGATAACCACGACTCCTCGGCTTCCTTTTTATCCGGTACAAACAGGCCCGTTTATGGCAAGGTGGGGCGGGTACCTGTTGGGATCGGACGGCGGAGAATGAGGGTCGTGGTCACGGGAGGGGCTGGGTTCGTTGGGAGTCATCTTGTTGATAAGCTAATTGCTAGAGGCGATGAGGTGATTGTTCTTGATAATTTCTTCACGGGGAGGAAAGACAATTTGGTTCATCTTTTCGGGAATCCCATGTTCGAACTCATTCGACACGACGTGGTTGAGCCAATTCTCTTAGAAGTGGATCAGATCTATCATTTAGCTTGCCCTGCGTCTCCCGTTCATTATAAATACAATCCTGTCAAGACTATCATATCCTTTGCCATTGTTTATGCTAATTTCGGTTTACCATATTTATTTTTCTGGATTTTAATGCTGTTTCTGTCATGTTTATGTCAATTTGAGATCCTTTGACTTGTGAATTTACAAGACAAATGTGATGGGTACTCTTAATATGTTGGGGCTTGCAAAGAGAGTTGGGGCTAGGTTTTTGCTGACAAGCACGAGTGAGGTTTATGGCGATCCGCTTCAGCACCCACAGAAAGAGACCTATTGGGGAAATGTCAATCCAATTGGTAAAGTAGCCAGTGCTAACAATTATTCGTTTTGGTTGCTTGTTTTTCTGTTCATGTCGTCTAATGTTATTGTTTGGCTTAATCTGGTTAGGCGAGAGGAGTTGCTATGATGAAGGAAAAAGGACAGCTGAAACCTTAGCTATGGATTATCATCGAGGTGCCGGTGTCGAGGTATGTTTTTCTTGATTTACTTGTAGGTTGAATATCGTTGGCATGCTTGATTTATGTACAATACATATAATGGGTATTGAGCACCTGGTCTAGAAATGATCATCTTCTAATATTTATAGCTATCAAGTTCTAATATTTAGTTTTTCAATCTTTTACCCACATCATAGAATCTTTGCAAGAACTGTTTAGCATACATTTATTCTCAAGCATTATGTAGAGATTACTTGGGAGTAAGTATAACCTTTGATGCTTAATGTGGGTGAGAATTGTGATAGGTTAGTCGGTTTATAGATCCAAGTAGTGCCATTGTGCTTCTGCTTCCTTAACCAGTCAACAATAGAAATGGTTGGAGCTGATTTCACAATTTTATTTTAGTAATATGCTAAAAGAAAATATTACTAAAATGAGGTTGAGAACTGCTGTGTAAAAGTGCTTTAAAAAAAGTTTGAAGAAGATAAAATGTTCATTTTAGACAATGTTGTAAAGTACAAAAATATATTTAAATGATATTCAAATATACTAATATTATATATGGAATATATAAACTTAAATTATAATAAAAGTATTAAACAATAATTTATTAAGTAACTAATATTATATTATATGAAATATATGGAATGTATAAACTTAAATTTATTAATATTTTCATATATGAAATATGAAAACTTAAATTTTAATAAAAAATTTAACTGACTCAAAGGTAAAATATCCTTATTTTCACATGTCTATTATTATTATTATTATTATTATTATTATTATTATTATTATTAGTACTACTATACCATGTTATTACTATTTTGATATTAACAAATATTCAACTTAGAATATAGTACAAATATAGTAAAATAATTTGGGGTAACTCATTGTTAATACTATGATATATGTAATATAATTTTTTAAATGCTTTTTAAGTAATTGATATAAATTGTTCGTAAAATTTTATTTGAATATATAAATCATATTTATATTTTACCATCAATATAAATGAGGGTCAAATTTATAATTTGACACCCAAACTGACTTTTGAAAAGCTTTTGTTTGGCTTGAAAAACTATTTGTTTACAATTACTTTTGGCTTAAAAGGTTGGCTTGACTTAAAAAGCACTTTTGAAACATACCGGTAAACTAGCCCTATATAGTTTACAGATTCTTTTTTAGTAATGTGCTAAATTAATGTGTCAATGCGTTCAGAAATGTATATAAGAGAACATACAACAGTAGTGAATCATCAATATTCTGGAGGTCCTCTTTTGGTCAATTATTTGGAGCATTGAAGTGATCATCTCATCCTTGGTCAAAACCCAAAAGATTTACTTTTATTGATAATGACTTGAACCTACATCTTGTACAATTTAAAGCCTTGTGGTTTCTGTGTACTGAACAAGTGTTGGGTGTAGTGGTAAAGTACATTGCACTCTCAAGAAGAGAATGCGAGTTTGAACCTTGGAGACAACATTGTTGGGAGAGGCAGCCACGAACTCCAAACATGAACGGTAAAACGGACATGTAGAATACCAAAATTAATAATGTTTGTGAAAGGGAGATAAAAGGTCATATGCCATGTGAAAGATCCCTTGCATGTGATGATCAAATGATGATACTTGCGTTTGCAGGTGCGAATTGCTCGTATCTTCAATACCTACGGGCCTCGCATGTGCTTGGATGATGGGCGTGTTGTTAGCAATTTTGTTGCTCAGGTTTATTCGTTCTTCTAATTGTGGCATTTGTTTACTATAATAGTTGAGATTCGGATTATATGTACATATTCTAATAACTTTCTTTGTTCTGCAGGCCATTCGGAAGCTACCAATGACTGTTTATGGTGATGGCAAACAAACACGCAGCTTCCAATATGTTTCCGATCTGGTATGGCCAGTTATTAACTTGTGTACATTTCCTTATGCTGCCTTTTTCTTGCTTGACATATGCAAATGGGGAATGATTTAAGCATTTATTTTGGCGTTTGGATTGTGAAAGCTGGGGAGAAGCATTAAGTTGAAAGAATTTCGATTATTTTTCTCATTTGGATTAGAGCTAGGATGAAAAACTAGTTATATAACTTCTTTTACTTGAATAGTTAAAAATCAGAGAATTAGGAAGTCAAGAACATGTGAATACATAAAATGGAAGATGATTTCAAACTGAAGCTCATGAATGACAGGTGGATGGACTTGTTGCTTTAATGGACGGTGAGCACATAGGGCCCTTTAATCTGGGCAACCCAGGAGAGTTCACCATGCTTGAATTGTCGGAGGTTGTCAAAGAAACGATTGATCCAAGTGCAGCAATAGAATTTAGACCAAATACTGCAGATGATCCACACATGAGGAAACCAGATATCAGCAAAGCAAAAGAGCTGCTGAACTGGGAGCCTAAAATCTCTTTAAGAGAGGGGTTGCCTCTTATGGTGGGTGATTTCCGGCAACGCATTTTGAATGAAGATGAAGGAAAAGGAGTTTAAACAGAGAAGAATAACCAAAACAAGTATGTACAGTGTGAAGAGCATCTGTAATTTGCCAATTCATTTATTTTTATTATTATCATCATCTACAGGAAGATGTGTTATTCCTTCCTTTTTTATGATATTATTAGTTCAAAGTGTTAACATCTGCATTGTGCAGTTGTTTGCACGAAGTCAAGTTTTGTATTGATTGCTTTTTGAAGGCCTTTGGTGGTCTGGCTGAAGTATATGTTCATCTTCTTCTTCTTTTTGGTCCTGCTGATTAGCTATAACCCTATTAAAGGCATTAATAATGCCTTTGAAAGGCTGCACTTAGGCTTTGTTTGTAAGTTAATTCTTTCAAGTTCAAGCAATAAAATAAAAAGAAAAAAATATTTTTATAATTTCATTTTGAGTTTCGTGTCTTTTCAGTACACTAATCTTGTGCAGGATTCACTTATAAATTGTGTAAAATCATACTGATTGGATTTACCTGGGAGAATATGAACACAGAGTAAAATGATTTACTTGATTTTTAGGGGTAAATTGTTTTATGGAAAAAAATACATTTTTTTCGTTGTCTTACCTCATTTTATTTAATCAATCACTGAAAAATTTATTTGAAACAAACAAACCCTTAAAAGTCGGTGTGCCCAACCCATTTCCTCTGCTGCTTAGTTTTATGAGGAGTTCTTTTCTTTTTCTAATAAAATTATTGGTCAATAATTTTTCCATAATTTTTACAGATGTCCAACCCAAAGAAAGCAGCAGGCCTTTATATATATATTTGGTTGCATTGCCCCCACCCACCCATATGCCCTTTTTTATTCTTGAATAAAGTCTCTTAGAAGAACTGCAGTTGGGGCCATACTTTCTTGGAAGGCCTCACATCTATACTCCCAAAACTTTACAAATATCATTTATTCTTTGAACCTTAATAGTAAATTTGTTGATCAATTTCAAGTTCTGGTGTAAATCAAGATGTGAAGTCATAAAACACTCTTTTTTTTTTTTAAAGGGGGGAGAATAGAGAGGTAAAGGGTATTCAGAATCGAACTTAAAAGAGTTGATGTCAATCATGACTTCATTTTAATGGGAGTCTTTTGTCATTACACTACAAGCTCGAATGATGTCAAGTAATTAAACACCTAGATTTAAATCTAAAATTAATCAACCTCTAAAGAAAAAGAGAAAAGAATGGGAAAAGCAAAGCAAAAAGATCGCATAATCAATAAACGAAGGGACCCTATATTATTTTCCAATAACAAAAGCCCTAGTAATGAAACAATGAGAAAAATCTGTTGGCCAATATATGAAGAACTCTTGAATTGGTCCAAAATTAAAAGGGGTTGGCCATTTTGGGGGAATATAAAAAAAGTCAAATGAAAAATAAAAAAAAAGAAAAAGAAAAAGAAAAAGAAGAGAAAAGCCATTTCCAAGCATCTGATTCCAGTTGATATCGTGAATGGGAATTTGAAGATGAGCATATGTTCCATAAGAATCTGAATAAAATCATGAATGTTAAAATGTTTTTCATAATAATTATGTGAATTGCAGGAACACGACTGGACCTGCTCCTGTTTGTGTTTAATGCAATAAGAGAAAAGGGGGGTGGGGGGGGGGGGCATTTACCTTTGCTTTCCTCTGCTTGGTTTTAGATAATAATCCAACACTTGGACCACAACATGTTCTTAATTCTTCCTCAACTACCTCATGCGTAATTACGGTATTAAAGCTCAAATAATCTGGAATTAAACAGACACAAATTTAATGTAATAATCCATGATGTTTTGCTCTGTAAGTGTCCTGCCATGCTTGCCGTATCATTTTTACCGTTGCTTTGTCTCATATGACCCTTTCAAAACATTGAATTCACAGACAATGGACTGATAATGTAGGCCATCCCCCCACTTGCACAACATAGAAGACAAATTTTGATTTAATTTCTTTTACTGAAAAAAATATTTTTTGATTAAACAAATGCTGTCATATGAATATGTAGCCTCAACTCTAATGTTGTCCCCAACAATCAAATCTCTTGTTAATCTCCTCATTATAAAAACATTAAACTATACTCTGCAAGGAAACATAAACATAAAAAAATTCCCCATTTCCACAAACACATCAAATTCATGGAACTAAATTAAGGGATAAATTACATTATCGGTCACTAAACTATGGATATGTTTTCGTTTTGGTCACTGAATTATTCAAAAGTTTTCATTTAAGTCATTGGGATCTTAAAATAGATGCTATATGATTTAATTTATTTGCATTACCTGCACCAATTGAAAGCTCTCTTTCCTTTCTCTTCTACAATCTTTTTTTTATGGAACAACTTTGGATATCATAAATTTGTGAACCAAAATTCAAATAATTTTTTTCTCCAATCTCCGACACTGATTGTCATATCAACTTGGATTTAAGGTATGTTCTTTTACTTGTTGATGGGTACTGATTCACAAGACCATCGTTGAATTGTTATCTGGATTAGTTACCATATTGTAACTTTTTTTAGTTAAGTGATCAAAATAAAAAAACTTATCCATAATTTAATAACTAATAGTGTAATTTACTTAAAATTTTAAAAATATCATATAAAAAAAATATTGTGAACACCTTTGGTCTGGGCTTATTTTTTTTCTATGTAATGTACATTTCTACCCATAACCTTTTAATTCTTAAATTGGAAGAAAAATACATTTGAACACATATCTTTCTAATTATTATAATAAGAGTTAAATTAAGGTTAATTTTTAGCCCAAAGTTAAAGGGTTGCATGTATTAAAGGCAGTTGTTTGAGTTTGTGTAGATTTGGATGAACAGTGCGGTACGGTCCGTTTAACTTACTTTTTGTCTTACATTGCAATATCACTATAATATTTAATTTCACCGTCATCACTATTTTTACACTAACCACTGCTTTCAAACCCACCCTTAGTCATAAAAGAAGAAGCCAACTCTCTACTTTAGGTCATTTTCATTCATTAAGTTTTTAACATTACATAAAAGTTGGTTGCATCCATTAAAGATGAGATTCTTCAATTGTATTTTGGTCCTTCTAGTGAAAGAATCTAAATTAGCTAAAACTTTGATGTACTTATTTTAAAAAGATAACATTTATGGATTCCAAGATACAAATCCCAACACATGTAACCCCTTTCCTTATCTCGGATTATAGTCCTGGACTCGAGCATAAAGGCGAAACAACCCACCTCCTTTTGGAACTTGCTTTCTCTTCTTCTAAGCCCACTAGTTTATCCTCCGGAGCTACAAAAAAAAAATGAAGAAAATGGATATTTTTTGTGCATCCCAAGCTTCAACAGCCGTATGTTTTAGCATGGATCAAGCAGCTTCCTCCTCTTGTTCCTCCGCATCCGCCGTCCAACTCGGCGGTCGAGCCATCGACCGTCACAACCCCATCATTCGAGACGCCAAAAGGTTTACCAGAACTCTACCTTCCAACCCTTGTACATCTCAGCCACCGCCGATCAATCCTTTGCCTTACCATCAGCTTAAGAAGAATGAAAAAAAGTGTTCAAGCAAGTCAAGCAATGATCATGCAAGAAAGGGTTCTTCTTCTTCTGGTGTGTCAGCTAAGTTGAATGGTCATAAGAAGAAGAAGAACGGTTCGTCTAAGAACAGTACATCGAAGCCAAGTGATGTTAAAGACGCAGAAACTGGTAGGAAAAGCTTTGCCGCCAAGGCGGTTGATTTCGTCACCCCTCCTGGTTCCACTAGGTATCTATTGGGTGATAATAATAATTCTGGGTTTTTGGATGGAAAACCGGATTTTGATCCAGTTTGGGCGTTGGTCTCTGCTGAAACAAGCAAGATTCAAGCTATAAAACAAGATCAATCCATTGTTTCAAAACCCTCTTCATCATCTCCCCCAGAGAAACCTTCTAAAGACCAGGTTTGCTCCATTCCTCCTAACTGGTTAAATTCTATACTATGCTCAAATTTAAGATTTAATTTAATGTTTTAGTTTAACCCTCTAATTACAAATGTAAACACAGCAGAGGGACCAAAACTCTAATTTGATCCCTCATAATTCATCCCTGTAAAGAAAATGTTGCAGCTAAATCTTGCAATCTGAAAACTATCATAAATTTTGGGTTTCAGGTAGTGGTTTTAAGAGTGTCATTACACTGCAAAGGCTGTGAAGGAAAACTGAGGAAACATTTATCAAGAATGGAAGGTACATATAGTCTGTCATCTCCATTAATTAGTTTACCTTTATTTATTTTTCACATAAAATTTTCCATTTTCAGGTGTTACATCCTTCAACATCGACTTCGCAGCTAAGAAGGTGACAATCGTTGGAGATGTAACACCATTAGGGGTATTGGCTAGTGTTTCAAAGGTAAAGAGTGCACAGTTTTGGACATCCGCCATGCCTGTTGCTGCTTCGTCTGCAAATATGACAAACAAGTAGAGCTTGTCTCTATTATGAACTTTGAATGGGAACAAAACTAAAGAAAAATAAACTAGTTTTGGCTTGTGGAACTGTGGTTTTTTTTTTTTAGTTATTTGTAAATGATGGAACTTTGTATTTGATGAACGAATCAGAATCTCTTTTATCTTAGAACAAAGTGAAGAAAAATAAAAAAAAAGTAGGCGATTTTTGTTGGGATGGTATGGTGAAAGCGAGCATCTTGTGGATAGAGAGAATAATGTTGGAACAATTTTGCTTTGAGTTTAAGGCTTCAGCTTAACTCCATCTACTTTAATGTGGGTGCCCATATGTTTGGCTGGAGGGAATGGTTATTCCATTCCTCATTAATCACTGAAGAATGCTGATGGTAAGGCAAGTCCAAGTTCAAATTTAAAATTTTTAGGTCCAATTTCAAAAAAATATTATTTATATAAATTTTATATATTTTCTATAATTAAATTGAAATAAAAATATTTTTTAATATATAATTAAATTCAAGTCATTTTAGGGCTAATTTAATCATATATACAATTTTTTTTCTTTTTTTTTGTACAAAGAGAAGGATTAAACCATAATTTAAACTATACGTGGCCAAGCCACTCCGAAATAATCATCATGTAGTGACTATAGGACTTCATCCGGCAGTTGCAAGAAAAAGCACTTACCCACCGGTCTTGAGAACGCCATTAATGCTAACCCATCAATTACTTTGTTACCCTCTCTGAAGGTGTTGGGATCAATCCGATTAAGCAACGAACAAGTAAAAATAACGGAAGAAATTGAGAAATTGAACACACAAATTTAACGTGGAAAAATCTCTCCGAAGAGGATAAAAAACCACGGGCAAATATAATTTTACTATAATGGCAAAAGAACGAAGAGTACAAAAGATGGAGATAAAAACTAATCTCCGAAAACTCGAAAACAAAGAACCCTCAAAACGTAAACACTTAATTCTCCAAAAGTGTTAGGAGTTCTAAACTCTAATGGATATTTTTAATGAGTTTATTTTTTAATGTTGTAAAAGAGTCTATTTATAAGCTAAATTTCTAGGTCAAATAATAATAAAATAATCTAGACTAATAAGAGTTTGACTCAAACAAATAAACAAAGTTTAATTGAAACAAATAGACAGAGTTTAATTGAAAGATTATTTCTCAAATTTGACTTGAAATAGGAGTCATAATTCAACAAATCTCTACCTTGACTCGTATTTTCACAATATCATCTTTGCCAAAGCCCGTCACGGGCCTATCTTGAACTATGCAGGAAACTAACTGAGTCGAATCTATGCTTAGAAGCTGGAAGTCTTCTAGCCTTCGACTTGTGCACTGCCAAATCAAAACTAACCCGGGTCTGATTTTCTCGAATACAGTGCCCTAACTTTTTAAAACCTGCATCCAAAGAGAACCTCTATTCAACGAAACAGTCATACCTTTTTCCCTCCTATGACCAAGTTGCCTCCGCTCCAAACGAGCTGACTTTAACTCTGTAACGGACGAGGGACGTCCGATTTCGCCGGTCACTATAAAACTTTTCAGAATATAAAGACTGGCGGTCTTTTTACCTTTTAAAAAAATGAGAGCCCCACGAGACACCTTAATGTCACTCGACTCGATGTTGATTCTGCAACCTTTTAAGTCTAAAATACTTAAGGAGATGATATTCTTTCGTAAATTAGGTACATACCTAACATCTGATAGTGTCCTAATCATATCATCATGCATCCTAATTTTAATAGTACTAATACTGATTACCTTACTAGATGAATCGTTTCCCATGTGCACAAGTCCACCTTCAACTGAACTATATGTGGAGAACCATTCTCTATTGGGACATATGTGGAAAGAACATCCTGAATCTAGGATCCACTCAGACGTAAGCTCGGAGCTTTCGCTCGTTGACATTAACAAGAAATAATCACCACTTTCATTGGTCAAATTAGCACCAGTTAAATCTTCCTCGTTACTTTCAGCAGCCCTTTTATTTCACAATTTATAACAATCTGTTTTGACGTGAACTAATTTCTTACAATAGCGACACCTTTTGTCTCGCTTCTTTGATGCTATCAAAACGGAAGCTTGCTTATCTACCTTGCTATCAGAACCAAACTCATTGTCGAGTTTATTTTTACTCAACAAATGACCCTTCACATCCTCTAACGAGAGTTTGTCTCTACCATAAATCAAGGTCTCCCTAAAATACTTGTATGAAAGGGGTAAAGAGCACAACAATAGCATAGCCTGATCCTTATCGTCAATCTGAACCTCAACATTATTTAAATCATTCAAAAGAGTAATGAATTGACTGATGCGATCTCTAAAAAGCTCACCTTCGTTCATGCGAAACGTAAATAGACGTTGTTTCAGCACTATACGGTTAGCCAAATACTTAGTTGGATAAAGAGTTTCTAACCTTTTCCACAAGGCGGATGAGGTCTTCTCCATCAATATCTCCTATAATACCCTATTCGCGAGGCACAACTGGATTGCAGATAGGGCCTTTTCATCAAGCTCTTCCCATTCTAATTGATCTAGATTATCGGGCTTTTTCCTGGTAATGACCTTTTTCAAACCGATCTGAACTAGAATTGCCATCATCTGAACTTGCCATAGATTGAAATTTGTGACACCATTAAACTTCTCAATATCGAGCCTTGTTGTTTCCATCTCTGAACGGGTTGATCTGCGAAAATCGAACAAGATCTAATACCACTTGTTGGGGATCAACCCGATTAACCAACGAACAAGTTAAAAATAGCGAAAGAAATTGATAAATTAAACACATAAATTTAACGTGGAAAAACCCCTCCGAAAAAGATAAAAACCACTAATAAAGATAATTTTACTATAATGGCAAAGAACGAAGAGTACAAAAGATGGAGATAAAAACTAAACCTCAAAAACCCGAAAAAAAAGAACTCTCAAAACGTAAACACTTAATTCTCCAAAAGTGTTAGGAGTTCTAGACTCCAATGGGTATTTATAATGAGTGTATTTTCTAAGGTTGTAAAAGAGCCTATTTATAGGCTAAATTTTTAGGTCAAATAATAATAAAATAATCTAGACTAATAAGAGTTTGACTCAAACAAATAAACAGAGTTTAATTGAAACTATTAAACAGAGTTTAACTGAAAGATTATCTCTCAAATTTGACTTGAAATAGGAGTCATAATCAACAGAAGGTATGAGTAACTTGAACCATCCAAGGAAGTTGCAACATGTTCTTAATAGAACGTGTCATGGTTGAGAAATGTTGATAAGCTATATTTTCGTTTCAGCCTAAGGTTCCAAGCGAGTTGGAGACTTTCCAGAGCTTGAATAACTTCAGTGTTGTCCAACTCGAGAATTTTTTTTTGAAGATTTAGGAAAATAGGTTAGTTTTGGAGAGAGAGTATGAGCGCATCCAATTGGGCACGTTCTCTGCACAGTTGGCAAAAAAGCTCGTCCAACTGAGCAAGCTTTCTACACAGTTGATAGGAAAGCGCGTCGAGTAGGACGAGTTTTTGCTGACATGTCAGGGAAAGTGCATCTAGCTGAACACGTTTTCTTTGGAATTTTCAGAAAACGCTTTCAGCTGGACACACTTTCCTGACATGTCAGTAAAAGCTCGTCCAACTAGATGCGCTTTCACACACTCTCTTCAAAATCGATTTATTTCTCTGAATCTTAAAAAAAAGATCTATTTGATCAATTAAAAAAAATATATATACACAATTTAACCTTATTATGGAGAATTTTTTTTTTTCAAAGATCGACAGCCATAGATAGGTCTAGGTTCATTCAATAGAATGTTATTCTATCTTTATTCCCTTCGCTCTTATAATAACAATTCTTTGGTCATACATAAGACTATTTATTCCATGCACTATTGAATGGAAAAAAAATCAAATTTGCACTTAAAAGGTATTTATATGAAAAATAAATAATAAAATATAATTTTCTTTATTTTAATACTTCATATATATATATATATCATAATAAATATAATTTGTAATGTCTGTTATTAACTATTTTATATTTGATCATATTTAATAAAATTTAATAATATTAATATTAAATATTTAGTTTTAAATAATTATAATTATTGTTTTGCTAATCATAATTTAATAATATTATATTATAATTATAAAAACTATTTTAACAATTAGACTACAATTTTTAACATAATTTATAGTTTAATAAATAGGGTAAACTGCATCTAAGATCACTAAATTATTAGTGAGTTTACATTTTGACCACTCAATTTTAAAAAATTACAAAATGATCATTGAATTATTTAAAAGTTTTCATGTAAGTCATTAAGCTATTTAAAATGTTTTTATTTAAATCATTGGGTTGTAATTTTTTTAAAAGTCCAACTAACAAACTCTAAGCTAAGATCCAACAATTGGTGCGTTGGATCAGTACCCATTGACGAGTAGAAGAACATACTTTAGATCCAAGTCGATCTGACGGTTAGTGTCAGAGATTGAAGAAGAAAGTTGTTTGAATTGTAGTTCGTACATTCGTGAAGCTCAAAGTTGTTTAATAAAAAAATTGAATTGTAGAAGAGAAGGAGAATGAGAGATTTTGTTTGATGCAGGTAGTGTGAACAGAAAAGACCATATAATAGTGATTTTACCAGCATAGTGACTTAAATGAAAACTTTTGAATAATTTAGTGACCATTTTGTAATTTTTTTAAAATTGAGTGATCAAAATGTAAATTTTTTAACAGTTTAATGACCTTGAGTATAGTTTATCCTAATATAATTTATTTAAATTTTCATAAGATTAGTAATAAATAAAATATTAATTTTTATGAGAGGGGGGTGAGCGTTCGAACAAATCGAGTAAAAAAATTTCGAGTTAATCGAGTTGACGAGTCTTATTTTATCATCCTAACTCGATTTAAAATTTTTTTTGAATCAAGTCGAGTGAAATGAAATTCAAGAAAGTGAAATTGTTCGAGTTAAATTAAAAAATTAAACGTGTCAAATTAAAATCTTGTTACAAAATAACTAATTCATGTTAGAGCAAATAATTTTGAAAACATTTTCAAAGAAAAATAATAAAAAATATATATTTTATTATGATAAACTTGAATCATTAATTAACTTATTTAGGTCCCAAAATTATTATTTTAGAAAATTTTAAAATTTTTAACTTTTTTTATATATTCTTTAGAATTTTTAAAAAATATATTTTATAATTTTTTTAAAAATATATAAATTTTAGAATTTGAAAAATTATTTTTATTTTTTTTGTAATTTTTGTTGAGAGAGACTAATTTGCTCACTTTCAAAATTGACAAGGACAACAGAGATATTTACACCAATTTGTTATTCGAATTATTTGAGTTACTCGAATTGCACATTAATTGAAGTTGATTTGAACTCAAAACTGGAATTATTTATTTAAATTGACTCACATAACTCGAAATTTAAAATCTTTTTCGATTTTTTTAATCGAACCGAGTTTTATTCACCCTATGAAAGGGTAGAATTACATCTTCATTTTATTCCTTACGAATCCTTAAAATTATTTGGTTAAACCAAACAATATAATACTATAATTCATCTATTCCATTATGTTCCCTAATTATTTCTACATTCCATTGTCATATTACATCCATGTTCTCTTTTGACTAACTATTGTTCTAAGGGAGTCCTTGGTTTTCTATTTGACCAAAAAGAATGGCATCTTTTAGGCATTAATTAAAAAGAAAACTGATACTGCAAAGTGTGGTTAGGCTAATGCCATGCCCCATTCTCCCACATTGTTCCCCCATTGTTTTGATACTGCAAATCCCTTTGAGCTTCCCTATAATATATAACTAATGAATTTGAAGTCTTAGCCTGAATTTTGTTTGGGGATTCCTAAAAAGAAACAAACAGTTTAGAGTCTCAATTGTGAATGTCATTTCTTGGAACATGTTTCAATATCTTTTAACACTTGTTTTTTGGGTCAACATACAAATCTTTTATAAAACTTTTAAAGATTGACAACATGGGGAAAGCTGTTGGGAGGGCTGAACTGAAATAAATGATAATTAAAAGCTAAAATTTTATGGAAGGTCCCCCCCTACTATGCATTTTTTTTATAGAGTTAATCTTATTTATATTTTGATTTTTTTGAACAATCTCGTTATAGGGTCTGATAATATATGCTCTTTTTGATATAATATCTAAAACTATCAATAGTCCCTCACCAACCCCTATATAGAAAGAAAATGCGTTTCAGCACACTCAAACTTACGTCCACTATTTTGATCTTTTTTAATTCTTCTACTTTTTGAAATGTGCTTTTTTAGTCCTAAGGCTTTTCATGTACCAATATGAGGCATAAATTTAGTTTTTGTACAATTGGACAAATATTATACATTTTTTATTAAATGTGCAAAAAAATTGTCCAATTATATAAAAATGCTAAGATATATATGTCATGCCATTACATGTTTAATAAAACATAAACCACATCAAATTATTTGATAGGGTTGGGTTGATTGAAAGAGATTGACTTCAATACTAAAAACGTATTTTAAAAGTACAAACACTAAATATGATCAAATTATAGTAGATGAACTAATTTCACCTAAAAGATTAGAATCGAACTAGATCGGCTAGTCGGATTGATTGGGTTGGGAGCCAACCAAGATAGCAGTTCATATAAAGGGGTTGATCGATTGACCTGCAAATCGGTACAGATTGATTGAATCGAGGTGAAAATAACCGCTTGAACTAGTTTTCTCTATTTTTTTAAATTTATTTTTTTGATAATTTTTTTGATCGAATCAAATGAACCAGACACAAGTGACCTCACCGGTTCAACCACCAATCTAGTTCTGAAAACATTGCTTTTGGGTAGTTAAAGCAAGTAGTTTTTCACCCATCAGGATAAATATTTGATACACAGTCAAAGCATGAGCATCATGCAATATTAGTGAACAAACACAATGCCTCATCACTACTGAAGTACAAAATACTGGAGGACTTGTGAATAAATATTAATAATTTTATTTTGAACATAAAGAATACTATTTGATGCACCGTTGGTATATAAGTGTCATGCAGCATCACTAATAATTTTTTATAATTAATTATTAATTATTTACATTTAAATAAATTTATCAGTACTAACAAGTGGTTGAAAGAAGTGAAAATTAACTTATTCCTCGGTATTTAGGACTAAATTTGAATCTTAGAGTCGACATTGTCAGGAGGGCTTTACTTGAATATTACTCTCGGTCGGAACAAAATTACACTCAAATTGTAAAACGGTGAGAACACTTGTGGTTATACCAAAAAAAATATTAATATTTATGTACAAGTCCTTTATTATATTTTATTTTATTCAATGATGATGTGTCATATTATTTTTCAGTAATAATGCATAGAACTCGAAATTTAAACCCAAAATTCAATATAACCCTTAAATTCTAAACCTTAGATCCATTATAAATCTTAAACCCATAACTAAAAACATAAGAAAAATATAATTATTATAATTAATATTTTATATTTAACTAAAACTATTAATAATTATTTGTAACTCAATCAATATTTTCTTATTTTATTCAATAATATAATGTGGTATTATTATTTATTGATAGTGCATAAAAATCTTACCCACACACCAAATCTTATCAATATAAAATGTTTTAGCCAAAAGCGTTATCTTCCCCATATGCATGAAAACTTTCCAAGTCATGCGGTTATTTTTATGAAGAATCATTGGATAAGTTTAAAGGTTTGTTATCCAAATTTATATTATAATAACAAAATATTTTCATTGTTTATATCAGGTTTTAGGTTCGATCTTTGAACACTCTTATTTTGTTGATGTTGGTGTTCAATAAAGAGGAAATAAAAAAAATGATGGTGGTAACTATGAGATGGATTCACCTATTATAAGTGGAGAACCGAAAGAGCTGAAAGAGATGGAGACAAGAGAGAAGAAGATAAGAGAAAGCAAAGTAGGCAAGTAAAAAGGTTAAGTGGAGAGAACGGAAAAAGATCTTTCATAAATCATGTGTTGGGGTATACATAGGGGGAGGTCTCATTGTCATATAGTGACATGTCATCGAAAATACGGATGGTAAGCCGCTTGAGTGGTCGGCTAAGTTCAGTTATTGTCAAGCGTAAAACTATATAATCTTGTTTTGACATTTTCCTTACTAAGATAGTACGAGGTTATTATGCTTTAATAGTTTTTAAATAGTTCCCTTGATAGAGATAAAAAGCAAGTGACCTCCTATTGGTGGTACGAAGTAAATGGATGGCTAACCACGAATGACCATTCGAATGATCATCATCAAGAGTATAAAGCGGATGACCATCCGCGAGTGCCTTCTAAATCATTACCCATGCTGCCACATGCCCAAACAAAGTTAGGTATAACATTGCTCATTAAAAATGAAAGTTTTAAAGGTTTGGATTTTAACATTTTGATATCCTTAAACCACAGCTTCTATTGTAGAAGAAAAAAAGATAAACTAATATAACTACAACTTTGAAGCTTCCATGCCAATGAAGAATGTGACATTGGACCCAACTTTAACTTGTGCAAACTGTTAATAATGGAGCCCTGAAAAAAGTACAAATTCAGGTGGTAAAAGAAAAAGCAAAAGAAGATAAAAACCCATCATGTTTTTTAACTCTTACACTTGTGTTTTTATTTTATTTTCTACAATATAAAAACATTAACTTTCATCTATTTTTAAAATGAAACCCCTAAATGTCATCTATTATTAAATTGGTGTTTAATAGAAACTCTAATTCAAGTAATCACACTTTCATTCTATTTCTTACTCCCAAGTTTTTAATTATATTCAATTAATTACCAATATAAATATATAATAAGAGATGTCCAAAGTTTGAATATTAGATTAGGCATTCGTTTATTGCCATTCAATTGAACCCTTCTCTTCTCTCTTCACCATTTGTTTACATAATTCGTATGGATAGCTTTTGGGCGCCATCTTCCTCATTGGAACAAAACCCTTACCTTTCATATTGCGACTTACTTTCCATTGATCACAAGCATCATCTACCTTCTTCTCCAAGCAACCTTAATGCTGCTAAAGGACATCATCAAGAGTTTCTTTATCTCGATCTTACATTAGGGCCACCACCTGACCCTAGCTCCAACCCTAACCCAGCGGTGGCACCACCGACCGGCCTCCGAGCTCGGGCAAACCCGTTTCAGAAGCTTAAAGGAGGCAAAAGTGAAACCATAACAGCACCATATCCATGGGCCACAACACGACGAGCCAGGGTTCATGACCTTAACTATCTCCTATCCAATAACATTCGCACCATCAAAGGGCAGGTTGAATGCAAAGTGTGCCAAACGGTATACACCATTGAATATGACATAGAAGAAAAGTTGAAGGGGTCAAAGATTTTGTATTGGGCAACAGGCGGAGGATGAATGATCGAGCCCCCAAGTGTTGGATGTATCCCAGGCTTGATAATTGCAAGACCTGTGGGAGCAGCTTGAAACCAGTTATTGGAAAGAAAAGGGACATAAACTGGCTGTTTTTGGTGTTGGGACAAACGCTGGGATGCTGCAAACTATCAGAGCTCAAATACTTTTGCAAGCATACAAGGAATCATAGGACGGGTGCCAAGAATCGACTTCTTTATATTGCTTACCTTGAATTGTGCAAACAACTCTATCCTCATGGACCTTTTCATCTTTGATTTCATGGTTTTGTTTTAGGGTTTAGATTATAATTACCATTTTCTTTTTATTTTGTAAAATATTACATAGTTGAATTTGAATCGCCTAACTAGCTACATTTGTGCTTACAATTTCATCCAAATATATTTAACATTAGGTTCAAATTAATATTTAATATCTAAATTAATGATTAAATTAACAAAAAATCTTTACGACAACTCTTTGGGTCAGAAGCTCTTTGAAGTCCCTCCAAGTTCGGTCAAAAAGATTCTACAGTTAGATAATCATTTTCTTAATATCAATGTATAGCTTTATGATTTTTGCTTAATGCCCTGCTCTTTTTCTACTAAAAACATTAACAAAAAAACCTTGATTAATATAATATTGATGAAGAAAATTAAGAACACTTGACAAATTGGATTTCGCCTCCTGAGATTGCATTTTGTTGTTGTTGTAATGATTCTATAATGAAATATTAGAATAAAAAAAGTATCCAGTCTCTTTCAATTTCAAAATTAACCAAATTGATTCTTTTCAGAAAAGTAAGAGTAATTTAATCTCGATTAATTTCGAAAATTAACAACTAAGGATAACAAATCACAACGTTAATGTTTTTCATCAATTATATATGATTTTGATTGATATAATAACAAATTTAACTTTCAAAATTTACACATTCTCTCAATTTGGTCCTAATTTAACAAATTTATCTCGCAACATTTGTGTAAATATTAAGGTTGGATTTATTGATTTTTTTTAAATTAATGTCAAAATGACAAAATATATAAACATTGAAGGTTAAATTTATTATTATATTAATCAAAATTATATACAAGACATTAACATCGTGATTAATTCTCCTTAGTCATTCACTTACTAAATCAATAGGGACTAAATTATTCCAATTTTTTAAAGAAAAACTAATATGCTCAATTTCGAAATTGAAAGAGGCTAATTTACTTAATAAAGTATTATTTATGGTCACAAAAAAATAAATAAAATGCTTTGAATATAATAAACCCGGTTTGAGATTATATAAAACAAACCAATTTAAAATTATTTAAAAAAAAAACCATGTCTAAGATTTAATAAATCAAATATTTCCAGTTAAAAAATTTTAAAAGAGAAAGAATCACTCCTTAAAAATCTCTGTTGTAAACTTCTTTTGAATTTGAATTTAGAGTTTGAATCGCATTAGAACTTTCTTCACTCAGAAAAAGAAATGCATAAATCTGTTGAACCAATCGTCTTTATTTCTCCACTTCTCAACCTAAAATTTCTCTTACTGTTCTCATAGTTTTCTTTTCGTTTTTTGTTCTAACCTTTTGACATGGGCATTAACCCCCATCCTCTCCAACCCTCTAATAATGACGACGAAAATTTACTAACACTGTCGTTATCAACACCATCACTGCCGCCACCGACATCTTCGTCTTCCTCACTAATCTCAACACCAACATTGTCAGCCATGGGGCAACAACAAACCCCAACCGGCTTTAACCCTATTGACAATTCTGGAGAGATTGTGAACCATCCACGTCCCTCTCGTTCACGTAGAGGCATCCCACCACCGTTCCCTTGGGCCACTAACCGACGTGCCACGGTTCACACCCTTGACTATCTTGTATCTCACAACTTGACCAGCATTGACGGTGATGTTCATTGCAAGAAGTGCGATAAGGTTTGCAAGGTGGAGTACGATTTGCAAGAGAAGTTCAAAGAGATAGCGGATTTTATAAAGGAGAACAAGTTTGCATTGCATGATCGGGCACCCGCTGAATGGACCACACCCACATTGCCTAACTGTGAAACTTGTGGCAGCACCTTGAAGCCTGTTCTGAAGAAGAAAAGAGACATAAACTGGCTGTTTTTGCTATTGGGGAAGATGCTGGGGTGCTGTAAATTATCGGAGTTGAAGTACTTTTGCAAGCATACCAAGAATCATAGGACGGGTGCTAAAGATCGAGTCCTTTATCTCACGTACATGGGTTTATGCAAGCAATTAGATCCCAATGGACCTTATGATGTTTGATCTCCCTTTTCCATTCATGCTTTTTTTCTTTCTTTTTTTAATTAAGTTAATGCTTCAACGGAAATAATTTATTTTTTTAGAATGAAATCTTCGTTGACATCAAATTTTGTCAATGATTCTTGGATAATTTCGAGTTTCTTTTATTATAATGTTATATAAACTTTTGATGGGTATGTTCCATGGGATAATTTAGAAGTTGGAGATTCACCTTAACTATATATATATTTATATCCTTACAAAAATGTCAATTCATATTATCTTATGAAAAAAGTTTGACGATTTTGGAAAAACATGTTTTAAAATTTAAAAATCATTGAGGTTTTTATTTATAAAATATGAATTACCATTTATCTTTACTTACCTTATTAAAATAAAAAATTAATTACGAAATCATTTTTTATTAATTTGATTTTCGAGAAAAGATTATATAAAATTATAATTTCATGTTTCTTAATAGAAAAATGACAAATCAATCAAATTTTTTTAATTTAATTTATTATTCCCTATTAAAAAAAAGATAAAAATGACTACAATCACATTCATTCTCTTTTATTTTTCTTACAAAACTAGATCCAGTCACTAATTTATATCAATTGTCCAATTTACCTGACCACCCTTTTATAGTTAGGGGTGACATCATATCAGTTTTTTTTTTAATTTTTCAAATCATTATTATAATTCCGTTTGTTTCGATTGATTTTTGTTTTTCTATATAATTTTTTTATTTTGAATTTTTAAACTTAATTTGATAAATAAAATATTATTTTGTTTTATGGTTTTTGAATATTATTTGTTAAATTTTCAATATTTTATTTTTAAATATTTTTAAAAAATAATGATTTTTCAACTTTGATATGATATTTTAAAAAATATTTTTTTATGGAAATTTTAATTATTTTCAATATATTAAATAAAAATATTTATATTTATATCATAAGAATTTAATTTAAATTATAAATTAAATAAAAATAAACCACATTTTTTTTTTGTATATTTCAACTTACAAAACCGATAGCATATTTACTACCCTGCCATTACCTCAGCTACTAGTTCATCTACCAACCATCTCTCTATTTCCCTACCTATTACATCCATATCGTCGCTGCACTCCTGCCATTGACATTCTCCTGTTACCACCGTCTCTCCCGCATCCATGTTTTGGCTCACAAGTGACTTGCGCAGGCTATCTTCCACATCTCCAATGTTCCATTTCCCAACAGACTTCACACTTGGATGTAGGTGATGCTTCATGTATTGCTGAAATATCTCCCCTAGCTTTGAATTAATCCTATCAAACATCAATCGCCTTTCAGCCCTTGACCAACAATTTAGATTACCATATTTTTTCTCAACTTCTTCGAATGTCAACGGATTCACCGGACATTCTGGAGAATGGCATCTCGTTAAGAATGTATCCAGGTCGGCTCCTTTAATTCCAGATTCAACCAAGACGTCATCTATGTACATGGATTCCCAACCCTCTTCGGCCTTCGGTATCCCTTTGTCCTCGGCGAACCCGATGGATACTTCATCACCGTCATCTTCACTCGAAAGAAGCATAATTCCTTCTTTATATGCCTCGGATTCTAGCTTTAATAGTTGAAGTTGCATCCGAAGGCCTAAAAGCATAAACAGAACTAAAAGTTAGATAGAAACTCATGCAGTGAAAATGCAGAACAGAAGGTTTCATGCAGTATATGAATTGGATGAACTTATGGCTTTGATTACTATGGAGATCAGCGCTAATACTCTCGAAGCATTCTGAACCAGATGAAAAATCCTCTGTGAAAGGAGCTTCTATAATTGAAACAGGACTAGGCTGATCAGCCTCCTTAGAGATCAATCGAGATTCTTGGTCTGATACAGGGCAATGCAATGTGGGTTGCTTGGAAGGTCCCTCTGATGGTTCCTGGAGAAAAAAAAACAAGAGATGAGTAGAGGAAATTCTATTCAACACAACTATAGGAAAGAGCAACTTAAGACTGCATCTATTATCCGCATAAGTTCTACCTTTAGGCCAAGAGTGCCCAAGGTATTAAGCTAGTCAATATCGCTATATGCAACACAATGAGAGAGATTGAGCAATACATGTTAGAAAATATAGTAGAAAAGCAGAGCAATACATAATTGAATCTTATATAGGTAATGAAAAGTTGCAAATTAAAGTACATGTCCTTGGCACATATATTTTGGTACAAGATGTGTTTTCTCATAACATTTTATAGAAAATTATGTCCCAACTTTTATGAAATTTTATGAAAAAATTGTGCTATTTCAATATAATCATTGGATGCAACTTTTGGGAAAAAATTGCACCAACAAACTAAACAATACATGCATAAGATTTACAAGCTAAAACACTATTGAAGAGTAAAAAATAATACCTGGGAGTCCAAATTATCCGAGTCGCCGGTAGAAACAACGGTATTCACTGAAGTAGGAGCTGACAAATCCTTATGAAAAGGTTCAGAAAGCACAACCTTGTTCTGATTATTGGCATCCACTGCATTTTCAAGAACTGAAGTTGAATTCCTGGTAGTACAAGCAGTTGCTCCTGAAACCATAAGGTTGTCTTCGGCTTGATTATCGGCATCTGAATTTTGCAGTAACTGATATGGTGTGAAAAGACTATCTAGTGAAGTATCATTATTTTCCCTGTTATTACTGCAACTACTAATTGGACATTGAGATTTCTTAACACGGAATCTTTGATTGCTTGGCAATGAAGCTTCTCTCTTGAAACCATCTTTTCGAATCACACGTCGGTCTATGCAACGAATTCCATGACTAGTGTTAATTCTAAGATTTCCAAAGTCGGTAGAACAAGCAGGAACCAACGGTGGTCTTGAAAGACTACCAAGACATCCATCCTTCCAACCATCCCTACTTCTAATGCCTGAAGGTTCACTCCACACTGCTGACTTAACATGATTCCCAAACTCACTGCATCCTTCCTCTCCGAAGCCACTACTAGAATTTGTAGGGCTCACTTCCTTATCTGAGATGGCAAGCATTTCACCGAGTGTGCTTCCCATACTAATGAAGTCTACCTCTTGAGGCCTATGTGTTTGTTTCCACCTCTCAGATAGTCTCTTCTTGGCCTCCCTACTAAGAGATGATTCACTAGAACCGGATGATGACCTCCTATGCTGCTTATTCCACCCAAAGTTATCTGTGTAAGACACTGTTGTTGCATCTGAATCATTTGCAGATTCAGATCCAGATACATCACAAGAATCTACATTCCCAGCATATCCTCTAAACCTGGAGGTTGAAATTTTTATTGAGCCATTGCTACATCGATTTTTCATTCGTCTAGTAATCTCTCTGGCAATTTTCCAGGACTCTTTAGAATTATGCATTGAAAACTCAACATCTTGGTGAAGATTTTTCTCCCCCCATAGTTCTGCCTCCCTATTTAGGATACCTGAGTTTCCAGCACTACCAGATGGAGGATGATGAGTAGAACAAGGTGATGAAGCAGTTAGGGCAGAGTTTTGTGACTTCTCTGGACTTGGTTTCAAGACAACAATAGTTGTGGGTAAAACAGGCGGTCCATTTTTCTCTTCTAATTGAACCTTAGGTGCCTTGAGGCTATTGTGAGTAGCATATCTCCCATAAGATTGATTCAGAATATCTTCTTGATGCTGCTGAGGGCACTTCAATTGAGTTTCTCTCCCTGCCTTTCGGCCTAAGCAAACATTTTGGTTTTTAAGAGTGTGTGATGACTTCATAGTCGAAATTCGACTACAGCAAGACTGAGGTAGCGCACCTTGCAGATCATCCAAATGCTTTGTGAATAATGAATCTGGTTGATGAAGGAATTTCACCAGAATATCCGCATTTGAATCTACCACCTCAAGGGTATCACTGAATTCCCCAGAATCTAGAAGCTTTTCATCAGGTGAAAGACCCTTACCTTCCATAAATTTCTGCTGAATAAAGGCCAGTTGAACATCAGAAACCTTTGAATTTGCAGCCTCCTGCGACGAGTAACCACCAGTCTCCACTTTTGTTGCGTCTAATACTTCAAAAACATCTTTAAATTCTTGCTCCTCCTTTGAGCATTTCCTAGAAGACCGCCGGCTACTGAATGTACCACCGTTTTGAACTTTGGCTTGACTAATCTGGGTTCTTTTCCTTTGCTTGTGGTTAGGCTGCAGAGGTGGTAGTCCATCAAGGCCCATTAATCTTGCTATAACACTCAGTGGTCGTCTTCTAGATTCATTCTCTTTCGACATCTCTTGTGCTAGCAGCTTCTTCATTGGAGTCCCCGTTGATTGTTTTGATGATCTCCAACCCAGCTCAAACATTAACTGCAACAAGAAAAAAATACTGCTTGGTTATAACTATCAACTCACTCAATATTTGGTTATAACTGCAACAAAACAGCGCACCTTATCTCCCTCTGTAGTATCACTACTACAAGAACCGGAATCAGACGCCGAGTTTGGAAATTTTCTCTGTTTTCCTGGAAATGAGAGAGGGAGACAGTTTTAGAAGCTACGTATAAAAACATGAGAATTAGCAACCCGGCATCTAAGCTAAGCATTCGTAGCTCGTCATATCCTTAGAAAAGCAAGCAAAATCATGTTGATTGCACCATAGAAAAGTCAAAAAAACAAGCAAATTTACTGAAAGCATAAGCGAAGGATAGAAGGAGGAGATAGCCAAAAAAGTAAAACTAAAACAATGACGCGTTTGGTGGTAACAGTCTGAAATGTTCCAACTTGAGGAGCCAAAAATGGAATCTAAAGGATTTTCCTTTTGCCTAGCAACCAAATCAAGTGAAAAGCAGACCTGTAAAAGAAGGAGAGGCAGTTGAAGCAGTGAAATCAAGCCTCCGTTGCCAAAACATCTCCATTTTCCAGTGGCTTTAAAGTAAGGAAAAGAAAGAAAAGAAAGTGTTAGCTGGGGATAGTTATAAGGGAGAGCGTGACAGGGGCGAGGAGCAATAAAAGAGGTCCGTTAGAGGCGTGGACAACAGGGAAGAGTGGTGTTGTTAACATTCAAATACTGTGAGAGTGACTGTTGATTGTAGCTCAGTCTGCTCTGCGCGGGCAACTGTTCACTCCTCCCCCAACTTGCCTTTTCCATATTTCTAATCTTTCTTTTTCCATTACCAATTTTTTTTTTTACCACAACAAATTAAGTAAAATTACGGATTCGAGTTTTAACCCTTTTCTGAATTTAGGATGGGGATGCTTGTGCCACATTAAATCATATACAATTAACTTATTGCATATTGTTGAAACCGGAAGTGATCCAAAATGTCTGGCCCAAAAAAAAAAGGTAGAAGATAATAAAAAAAAGTTTTTTCTCATTTCGATCTTCCCTACTAATAAAGTGTAGATATTTCAAATTAGATCTCGAGTTAAATCTTAAATTGGATTATTATATATTTTATTATAATTGTAGAACATATATTTAAGTGATGGGTGAATCCTTCAAACAAAGTTGGGTAGGTTTTAAATTTCACTTTTTTTCTCTATGAACGTTGATAATAGAGTAACCTGCACACATACCATGTAATTTGACCCTAGTTACCTAGCCTAAATAATGCATTGCCTATCCACCTTTTAGCTGCTTCATTGCACCCAACTCTTTTAAGGGGTTAAATTGCATCACACTCCCAAACTATTGCTCAAATTCTAAATTGACCCATGACTTTCAAAACATTTTAATTAAATTCTCTATATCATATTATATCAATCAAATCCTTTTAATCTAATTCTAACTTTAGACGTTAAAGCATATTCGAAACACATTAATCAAATATACCATTTCAACATAATAAAAATTAAACAAAAATAAAAGTATCAATTCAACATGGGAAAAAGAAATAAGTAGGCATCAAATCAAAGATGTTTCACTTTCACCAACCAACCATGTATTTTTTTCATCAAGGCATGATTGTCTCGGAATGCCTTTATTTCAGTGTAAAAAAAGCCGATGCAAAAGACCATATTTAGAAATAAAAAAACTTGATAGTTGTCTCCATCATAAAGAAAATGTTTTAAAGAGCTCACACCAACAAATTAATGAAAAGCGGTGTCTGATTACCCTTTTCTAACACTGTTTCTTGCCTGATTTCTTTTGCTACTTTACTGTCTCAAATACCAACCATGAACATATAAAAAAAGCTTTAATCATCCAAGGAAATGCAATATAAAACTAAGATTGGCAACACTTGATCTGATAAAGCTTGTAAATGGTTCAAAACCCAATTACTTAAGCATCAACCCGAGCTGTAAACTTTGGTTTTTTCAGGTTCCGAGGCCATCCCCGGTCACCTACAACTGCCCAACCAGCTCACCCATTCAAAGACAAACAATTTATCAACAAATTCGGAACTTAATGCAATTGACCCTTACAGTGTAATCCAAACGGTTTAAGTCCAAACTAAAGATGGGGTTTAGGGTAAAAAATAACAGTAGAAAATGTTCATGCAAAGAAGGGAATATTTGTACCTCTAACAGTCAGGATCAGATATTTATTGTGTGATTCAGACAAGACTGCCATGTCACAGACCTTTGTCTGAAAATCAAAAGAACAACTAAAAGTAAAGGGTAATGCAGAAGCTGCAGTATTTTAACTACACAAGGAGTAAATAATAATAATACCATATTCAACATTTCAACTCCGCACACTCACACTGCTCATACTTCACTTGTCTCGCCAAACAATCAAAGTATGAATGCTGTGTCCATTAACATGCACAGCATTGAAATAGCAGAAACATTGACATCTACGGGGTTGTCTAATGGCTGATATTACAAAAGCTCAACGGGAATAGAGTGACAGCTAAGCTGAACTGAAACCAGTGGCATCCCAAACATGTCCCTGGAACAACCAACAACCTAGTACAGAAATCAAGCAAACCTGTGATCATACAACTAAGGTCAACCACATAACAACAAATTCTAGATGGAAATGGCCCCTTTAATATATAGACTAGTAAGATCGTTGGCAACTAGCTGGCCCAAGGTGCAAAAGGAAGAGGATATCAAAGGTAAGGGAGCAAAAATAATCTAAATATCATGGCAAGTGATTCCTGTTATAAATTACAAACTGCAATAAAACAATATTAAAGTACATATGTTGTGATCCGACAGCCATGAGCTCAACTCGAATAATGATTTACATGCACTTGTCAAACATTGAACATTAATTCCTACCCTCTGTTTTTCTTCTTCTTAAGGAAGAATTCCGAGATTTCCGTATTCAAAGCCTTGTTATCTAAACAAAATCATTCTAGCAAATTCTCACTAATCAAAGAAGCCTCAGGATGAAGCAACTAGAGTATAACATCAGTAAAAGTAGCTATTGTACAGCAATCTCTACCATGGTAATCATTCTTATCTTACTTGGCAAAATATTGACTCCCAATACGCAAACACAGGTTGAACCACCAGGCTCTCATTAAGAACTCCATTCAGAGATATCAGCATGCATCTTATATCCTTCATTAGCCACTGCAAGTTTTACAAATTACTCTTATATAGGAAACGTCTCATAGCATTTCCTAGGTTTGGAATAGGATATATTGGTAGGATTGTTCATGAACCACGGCTTCATCACTTCATTTACAATCATAAGTACCACAATGAGTAATCAACCATTGTATTATGGCTATGTAGAAAAAGCATTGGTATCACTATTTCACCACAGTTAATTTAAAAGGTAATAGCAAGGTAATTTTCACACACTCAGGGTAAGCTGCCAACAAATTCAGAGGTACTTGAAAGTCATCACTTTAACAACGCCAGAAAGGATCGATAGTATAGCAAGTTTTCCCATTTTTAATTATTATTGAAGATTATACTGTTGCTTTTAATGGTGACGAAGAAACATTTATATACATGTTTGTATAAGAAATAGAGAGCATAACAGGAGCTTGAAGTTAACTTCCGTAATAGATAAGCTTAGCTCAACTAAGCAATGTTTAACTTTATACTAAACACAAAAAAAAAAAAAAAAAACTTACGTAATGCAACATTGAATAAAACGGTAGGAAAAATAAGAGAATTAAAAGGAAATTAAAAAGAAAAAAACAAAAAGGGACCTCTTTGTAAGAACATGAGTCTTCATCTCAGAAAATGAATAAGCCCCAAGACACTCAACGCTTCACTGTGCCTTCCCTTTCGGCTTTTTCGGCGAAAAGCCTAGTGGCGATCATGTTATCAACAAAGTACTCCCTGTAAGGGTGATTCTTAGGAACAAGTTTCCTGAACTTTTCAAACTGTTTCTCAGCTTCAGCTTTCTTCTTCAGTAACGTGTAGATAATCCCCATACACAAATATGGCCTAAAATCCTTTGGATCCTCCTTAACCAAACCTTCATAAACCTTCAAAGCTTCTGAATGTCTCCCTTCAATGACCCGAATTTGAGCAATTAATAGCTTGAAATCCCTGAAATCTTTATTCTTCTTCTCTTTCTTGCACTTCTCCATTGCCCCTTCAATTCTTTTTTCCAGTTCTTTCAATTTCTGACCCGAATCCGAATAAGCCATTACAAGGCCGTGAAAAGCCTCCACCCGATCTGGGTCTTTGGCCAATATTTCTTCGAACTCCTTCTTGGCTAGCTCGAAATTGCCAGAGTAGCTATGAATTTGGGCTCTTAACATGGGCCATTCCGAGTCTTGGGGTTCGAGACGAATCAAACGCTCGATAACATCGATAGCTTGATGCAGTTTCTTTAATTTGATCCGGACCTCCATCAGAGACCGCAGCGTTTCAACGTCATTCGGTGTCTTCCCTAATTTTTGTACCAGGGCTTTCTCTTGCTCTTCTAAGGAGACCATCGATTCCCTCGTGGAGGTCTCCATGCTGGATGCCGTCAGGGCAGCGAGAGCGGGTTTCTGGTAGAAGCGGGCGAAGAAAAGCGCGGCGGCAGCAGTGACGGTAATGCAGGTGGTTTTGAGGAGGGGCGTCAGAGTTTGGAGGAGCGAAGGCGAAGGCTTTGGGGGTTCAAAGAAGGGAGTGGAGGAAGAGGAAACGCTGATGGAGGATAATTTGAACGAAGACGAAGCCCTGAAGGAAAGAGAGAAGATGGGTTTATGGGAATAGGGACGGTGGTGAATGAAAGAGAGACGGAGAGGTTGGTGACGGCAGTGTAACGTAGCAAAAGACTCCATGGTTACAGAGAGAGAAAAAGGAGAGGTTTTCTTTGGTATATTGGTCCCTAAAACCCAGGCAGAAGATGATAACGAAATGGAAAGAGGGAGAAAGCGAAAAGTTCAAAATCAAAACCCCTTCGAGCAACGAAGAAAGAGGATCCCAAAATGTGCGGTCTTTGAAACCCAAATTTGATGCTATGTCAAACTTGGCTAATTTGAAGCCCCTCAGTCAAACAGCCCAATCCACCAAATGCCATCTCCTCTTTTATCCAATTCACCTTTCTCCTCCCTCATCTCTCCTATCAATCCAATTCCTTTTAATATTTATAAAACTCCTCATAGATTTAAATGGATGATACGTTTACCTGTATTTAATGTAAAATAATAATGATGGTGAAATTAAATAATGCAATAATATTGTAGCGTGAAACAAAAAATAAACTAAACACACCGTATCGTATCGTAACGTCCATCCAAACCCGCACAAAATCTCTAACAAGTAACTGTAGCTTTCGCTCATCCAAGAGAAGAATTTTATTTACTCAAAGCAAAGCACCTTTCATACTTTGACCCATTTGTTCTTATTATAAAGCATATTCTCTTATGATTTAATTATGCCTTCAACTTTTAAAATTTAATCATTCTACTTTTAATTCCAATAATTTTACTATTTTTTAAATAAAGTCTACCGGATAACATTATAAATTACATTTTATTAAATTTGAATATGTGCTATCAACTGAACTGAACTTTAATTTTAATCAAACAAGTAAAATGATTGAATTCTTGAAATTAAAAACAAATTAACTGAGGGCTAAAATACCATTAAAGTTGACAAGTATTTTCGAAAAATTTGACAATATTTACCATTATTGTCAAAAAGTGATTTTGAAAACATGAAATATCTATTTTAGACATTATGTTGTAAAATAGAACATTTAATGGAGAAGAGTAAAGTACCTAATTGGTCACCCAACTTTTATGACTTTCATTTTGATTATCCAATGTAACACCCGACCCAATCGTTGAGTCCAAATATAAGATGTCACATTTATTATCGAAACAACTCAAATTAATTTCATTCATAAATAAGAGATTTTAGCATATAATCATAATAAATCTCATACATTTCCAATTATACATATAAGCATACATAATAAAAGTTCAGTGATGAGGCTTTGAACTGAGGCTTTCCAATTATGTTTTCTTTCTTTCTAAAGTTCAATGATTAGTGATATCATTCAAAAGAAAGAAAGCATAATCAATTTTTATTTCAGCTGAGGCTTTTAATTTTAGATGTTGTCATTATGAAGTTACTGAACGATATCATTAATTATTTGCGCACGAAAATGAATAAATTAATATATCATTATTATTTTTCCTTCATTTTTAAAAATGGCAGTAGCAGTGGCCATGAATTGTTTGCTTCGGCCACAGCATGGGTCCGGTCTTATGGCAATAGTGCTAACCTTAGTCACCTAGCATGTTCTTCTCAAACCAAACAAGGATGGCAGTGTCCTGCTCCAGGTTGGGTAGCTATTAATACAGATGGGTCAATTGCTAAGGATAACACCAAGGTTTCGGTTCACGGTGTAATTCAAGATTCAACTGGTCAGTGGCGAACAGGGTTTGCCATGGTAGCAGGGGTGGCTGAGATTTTTCATATTGAGGCGCGAGCGATGCTAGAAGAGATAAAGCCGGCTTGGTCCAAGGGGCACAAAGAAGTCGAGGTCAATTGTGATAATGTGATGCTCGTGGATACTATTCGGAATGGTTTCTCACCTCTAAGCAACATTCTTGAGGTCCATGAATAGTGTACCAAAGATTGGAAAGTGAAATTTCGTTATGCCCCGTGTAGTAGTAACAAAGTAGCGAACCGATTGACGATGCTGACAAATGGAAGGAAGAACCAAGCTGTAATTTATCAAGCACCACCTCAAGCTGTAATAAATTTGCTAGAAGAAGATACTTGTCTTGCCCTATTTGAAAGGGCTTTTATTCCTACACACACCTAAGTATTAGGAGTGTCTCTTTAATTACCAAATATATATATATATATCACTTTTTCCATTTTTATAAATCATCATCATATATCATTGCATACTTAAAACATATAGCATTTAAAGTTACCATCACTTTTTCCTTTTTCATTTTGTTTAGCCTTTATTAATCGATTGTAGATAATAAAACGGATATACGAATCTATAAGTTCACTATTTTTTGAGAATTGAAGTTGCCCACAACCCTTTGGAATTGGAGCTACTCGATCTATAAGTTAATATATATGTCCATGAACCTCTAAGAATAGAGATTGCCTACGACCTTCTAGAAATTAAAGGTAAAATAAAGTCACTAATATCTAGGATTTTGTGATATATCAACTATACCCGAATTATGTCTAACATCGTGTAATAGGATAATTTCATTTTTTTATGGATACAACATCTCATTAATCACGCCTATACTTATTTAGCTTTACAAAATCTTATTCGTAAATTAACTTTAGCATATATTTATTAGGCTTAGTAAAAAAATTAAAAAGCAATTAAACCTTTGAAGAACAAAGTTCATCTTATTGAATTCTTAATGATTAAAAAAAATCAACTAGGCTCTTTCGTAAATGAAAATCGTCAATTGATCGGTTTGATCGTCATGAGACATTAGAAAAAAAATTAAAAAAAATTCAAAATTATTTTGAAATTAATTACAAATTTTAATTTTTTTAAAAATTAAATAATTTAAAAAAAATTAAAAACACTATGTTCCCCAAATTGTAAAACTAACTTAACGAGTTCTTCATTGGTCAAGTTCATCCCTTTTCTGTTTCTCTTCACCAACAACCGTGGTCGTTACCGCCTGAGTGCCACATCCACCGCCATCATGGCGTCCACCTCCGTTAATGATCTTCGAGTCGATGATCTCACCGTAAGCATTGAAGGCTTCTTCCAGAGCACGATCGTCGGGGTGTTTGAATATGTTATAATAACATGTCTTTTCTTTTAAATCAAATTGAACCAACATGATGAAACATTATCATCAAAATATAATATTTCATAATTCTCAACATGGTGGTATACCTAATAACCTACCATTTCCATTAAAATAAGTGAATTATCAAATTATTTGAATTAAAAAGTTTCCTAGGTCAATTATTTATACGAAATTTCGTAAGTATTATTATTCCTATTAATATAAATAATTATGTCAATTGAATCTTAATTTGATTGGTATGGACGTTGATGTCAATACAAGAATACATGAATTTGAGTGCGTTGAAACGTATTATCTTTTTATTTATAGATTGAGGGTATGAATAATTCTAAGCATTGTATAAAAAACATAATCTATTTCGAAAAAACACATAACACTTATAATTCATAAGTTATCATACCAACCAAAACATCAATAATAACTCCTAAGAAAAACTACATAATAGACTAAGTAAAGAAAACAAATTTGACTAGCACAAACCAATTCCGCTATTTGTTGATCGTTTTTGCCTTTGACCTTCGACAATTCGACCTCGTCTCAGCTACGTTCGATAAATCATTTGCAAAATAGTACTAGTTTCACAACCAATTAAAACATAACCAAAATCTAAGTATAATTGCATACTTTTATAAATAAATCCCTTTTTAATCTTTATATCTAAAATGTTCCTATCTCATTATTTACTCAATCGAATCAGAATTCGACTTCGTATTTATTCTTTAAGACTTTCAAACTATCAATCCATAAGATTTATTTCCAGCAGCTTTCATTCTTTACAATTTAATCCCTAATGCTCAACAATAGTTTCGTCAACAACCATCAATTAAATCTTTTCCCAAAATTGTATACTTTATTTCTAGCATGCATATCTCTAACAACTTATCAATTCTCCATTTCAAGCTTTAATTTCACTAAAAACTCAACTATGACCATTTGAATATAGCTCAACCTGCCTGCTTGGTGCTTCCGTTGCCACCCCCTCCATCTTACCCCACACACGACCTTGTCTGGTTCATCATTCCCCGTTTCGACGAACCCCAAACTTACAAACATTCATCCGAAGCAGTGTGGTTGAACAAGTTTGCTAAAAGGGAACCTGAGCTCGGGGAAGACCCACTGGAAGCCCTATGCTTCTAAGAATAAGCATAAGAAATCAAGTGAAGTACAGTATCTAGAGATGAATCTCAAAGGAAATCTGTCACTTATGATAGCCAAAATGAATATACAAGAGAAGGGGGTTTTGAGTTTGGCGTTTATAAAAACAATAAATAGGACAAGAAATGGAAAACAAGTCTATGCTTGTTATTTATTACCATTGGCTTTGTGACGAGTACGAGCAAATCAAAAATGAAAGATATGCTTTCTTTTTTCATTTTCCAATCATATTAAAGCACAAAACTGCAATCAATAAATCGATGGAAATAATACAGAAAATAAAAGAAGAGAAGAAGGCAAAGCAGAACCATTTATCATTTTAATAAGAGTGATCAAAATGATCGAACTATATAACATGAACGTTTAAATTGTAAAATTTTTACTTTAAGTGCCTAAAATAAAAATATTTGATAATTGGGTAACCATCTGTACAATTTACCCTTAATTTAATTAATTGCAATAAATTTTTTAGCTTAATATAAAATTCCAATATTATATAATAAAAAATTTTAAATTTTTTAGACAATTATTAAATAACAATTATTTGAGTTTATTTCATTAAGAATAATTTAGATGCATAACATAAAATTTTAAAATTTAGAAAGAGATTAAATTAATTAATTTAATTATTCAATATTATAATAACAAATAGATTAACATTATAAAAAGATAAAAAAAATTCTACAATTTATTTAATTTATTTTGATGTTTTCAAATTTAAAATTTCAATATTGAAAAAAAAATTAGAATTTTTGACAATGCGATAAATAAATACAATTTAATCATTTTAATACATTATTTTAGTTTCTACAATTTTTTTACTTTATTCTCTTTTTTACCTCAATCAATACTTAAAAAAAGTATTTTTTATCAAAATGAAATTGTAAATATGATGTGGCCTGCACGATCAACCATTATTAGAGATTGACTAAATATATCATTTGGTATCTTAACTTGATAATTTTTCTTAATTTAGTACCTAAACTTTTTTTGACCCAATTTGGTACCTAAACTTGATACTTTTTTAAATTTGGTACCTAAACCTTTTTTGGACCCAATTTGGTACCTGAACTTGGCATTTTTTCCTAATTTGGTACCTAAGCTTTTTTTAGATTCAATTCAGTACCTAAATTTATTAAATATTATAAAGTTACACAAAACAATAATGGTGTTGACAAATTTTTTGTTATGCTACAAAATATTGTCAGTTTTAGAGAAAATTCATGTTAAAAATAGGTATTGAGCTATGTTTAACGAATTAATATTTAAAAAAGATTAGGCACCAAATTAGAAAAAAGAGCCAAGTTCAGGTACCAAATTGGACCCCAAAAAGTTTAAGTACCAACTTAAAAAAAAAGTCAAGATTAGGTATCAAATTAGGAAAAAGTATCAAGTTTGAATATCAAATTGGACCAAAAAAAATTTAAATACCAAATTAAGAAAAAAGTGTCAAGTTCAAGTACCAAATGTTTGAAAAGATCTTGCTTAAAAATTTTGTTTTATTTGAAATTATAATTTAGGTTAAAATTACTTTTCAAACTAATGATAAACAAAACATCTTAAATTCAAAAAATAATAGTACAAGGACTAAGGTAGCTTGTACAGTAGCATGGGAGTAACACCCGTAATTCGAAAACCGTCACTGGTTAGGTTAGGGTCCTGGTGTCACTCTATTCATCAATCACTATTCTTCTTTTAAATCATGTCATTTAATCTCATATTATCAAAGAAATGCAACCATTACGTCGAAATAACAATTAGTTATAATCACTATTCAACAGGGGTAAAAAGGTTATTTTCGAGATTTTTGGAGATTTCTACCGGTACTTGTTGGACAAGTATCAATAGTTGTCAAATCAATATCCAGCTTAGGAATAATGCATGTAACACCCAAAACCCAGAAACTGTCGTCGACTAGGGTCCCGGTGTCACTCTATTCATCTATCACTATTGATCTTTAAAATTATGTCATTTAATCTTACATTTTTAAAGAAATACACCCAACACGTGAGAAATTATCTATTAATTATAATCAGAATTCAACAAGGGCAAAAATGTCACTTCCAAGATTTTTGGAAACTTCTACCGGTAAATGTAACCCCTTTTACCTGGCACAAGATATACTACCGGATCTAAAAGGTTATTTATGTAATTATACCCACACGCATGCCAATAGTTCACATTCATTCACATAAATTCATATATAAATATATATAGTCTATAATTAAAATAAAGTAATTAATTCCCCAAAACAAAATACCAAAACCCCAAAATAAAATTTACTTACAACCCAAATATAATACTAATTATCAAAGTATATTAAAAACCCAAAAACAAAATATTAAGATAAGAAAATAAAATAAGTCTATAAAAAGTCTTCGGATATCGAGTCGCCTATATCTCAAATATCTATAAAGGAAAACTATAAGGATGTAAGCTATAAAGCTCAGTGTGTCTCTAAAGCACATACAACCTAGTATACAATCACATCAATTATAATACAAAAGTAACCATAAAACATGTTGCAATCATATGCACAATGCAATGCACCCATACTCCAACACACCAACACAGTGAAATGGTTCTCCAAAATCCTTTCCCAACCAATCGTTACCAATCGCAGTGTGGTTTTAGTATCAACTGTTTAAAGGAATGATAACCAATTCTTCAATCGTACAATCCCACCCCATGGTCACGCAATGGTATGATTATATAATTATCTCAATTAAATCTCAATTTCAATCTCACAATATTTCTCACATATAAATAAATAAATCTCAATGCACAGTAGAATAACCGCATTAATTTTGATCAGTCACATACTCTGTAAATATGCATGACAACATCAACATGCTTTACACAGCTCATCCAAATCATACCATTTCCACATCACAACTTAAACAATACAATTTCAATGTATCACAATACATCTTGCAATCACGTATAACACAAAATGCCAAACAATAAATTAAGTATAGTTAGAAACACACTCTAGCAAATAGAACTCTAATGACGACGAGGTCGTCCACCATGTACTGATCGAGTACCCGGTCTAACAGGATTAGATCCTACAAACATGACTAAATATTAATACTATCCTAGCTACCATTTAAACATAAACTTAAATAGAATAACTTACCTGTAGCTCTTGGAACAGGTACAGGAGTAGGTTGCACAGTAGGAGGATGAGGTAAATCGTTAGCCTCAGAGTCGTGATCACCTAAACACGAATAACTCATATTAGTTTTTCCCAATCTAAAATCTCTAAATAACTCAAAGTACCAAATAAAAGACAGAATGGTCAAAACGATGCTTTCAAGTTTGAATTTGACAAAACGGACAACGGAATCGGACTCAAGACATCGAAAAATGGTAGAGTAAGGTCTATCGAAAAAAGTTAACGATCAACGGTCAACGATCAACCGTTAACGGTCAATGATCAACTGTCAACGGTCAACTTTTAATGGTCAATCAACGGTCAACTGTCAACGGTCGAGTTCGGCTCAATGGCTTCGGGTCGACCATATTGGTCCAATTGGTTCACTTAGTTTGGGTGTTAAGTTTGGTTCAATTAGGTTTGAGTTTGGTTTTGTTTAGGGTTTGGGCTTGTGGTATGGCTATAAAGGTTTAATTGGGTTTAGGCAATAATTGGGCCACCAGATTTGGGTTGTTTAATGGTCCAACCTTCATCCACCATGTTACAAGAAAAAAATTAGAGTTTGCTCCCCCTCCAAACGGCGCTGCCACGAACCACCATGCCAAAGCCAAGGAAAAACGGTAAAACCAAAGAGGAAAGGTTTTAATCGGCCTCAATACCAGACCCAAAACTCACCCAAAGTCAAAAATGTCAACCACCACGATGAAACAAGGGGCGACGACGCAAGTTCAAATGTCTTCTTCCATGAAATACGTTAAAGATGACGACTTGAGAGGTTTGAAGGTGTGGGTTTAGATCGCGAGATGACGAGGAGTAATTTGGTGGTGGAGGTGCAAGGCACGAACGACAGTAAGAGTTTAAATGGAGCTTCGTTGGAAAGGAAAGAAGAGGAAAAATATGGGATTTTCGGCAGAACAAGCAACAAATAGGAGAAGAAGAGGCACACACTAGGGTTATGGTGTTTAAATACTCAAATATTTGGAAAAATTACTCGGAGGTCCCTAAAGAGTGTTAGGGTTTTTAAATTGACCCTACACTTTACGCGCATCGCAAATAGATCCCAAACTTTACAAATTAACCTTGAAATAGATCTTGATTTCAATTAGGTCCCATAATTTACTGAATTTACGTAAAAAGCCCTGAAATTCCTAAAATTTCCTAATTAAATCCCTTAAATTAACTAAGGTGTTATAACTCTCCCCCCGTAAAAGAAAATTTCGACCTCGAAATTTACCTGGACCAAAAAGATATAGATACTAAGCCTTGATGACTGCTTTGGGCTCTCAAGTAACCTCTTCATAACCATGGTTGCGCACAAGACTTTAACCATCTTAATGGTCTTCCTCCTAAGAACCTTCTCATCCGATTTCAATTGGTTCTTCCTTAAAA